>OX387241.1:96185165-98685165 GCA_947561735.1 Cenchrus americanus | reverse complement strand
CCATGACTAGGATGTACTCGAATCCAAATGAGTTTTTAAAAGGCCCCATGAAGTCTATGCCCCATACATCGAATATGTCGATTTGTAAGTTGTATTTCAAAGGCATAGAATTTCTTTGAGAGATGTTTCCGGTTCTTTGGCATTCGGGGCATGATGCATCATATCTTTTAGTATCTTCATGCATCTCCGGCCAATAGAATCCGCTCGACCATACTTTTGCTTGGGTTCGAAAATGGCTATAGTGCCCACCGTACTCCGCCGAGTGGCACTTCCTTAGAATCTCAACCCTCTCTTCTCTTTGCACACATCTTCTCATCACTCCATCATTGCCAAGCTTGAAGAGGTATGGTGCATCCCAAAAATATTTCTTACTTTCGGAGATTATCTTCTTTTGAGTGTTTTTATCTAGATGATCGAGGGGCATCTTTCGAATTGCTCGAATGATGTCGATCATCCAAGTATCTTTATCAAGCACTCTATAGAGGTGGTCATCTCTCATCTTATCTTCTATGGGCTCTTTATCATCTTGTCCACGATTCATCCTAGAAAAATGATCGGCCACAACATTTTCCACCCCCTTTTTATCACGACTTTCAACATCAAACTCTTGGAGAAGAAGGATCCAACGAATCAAACGTGGTTTAGCTTCCTTCTTAGCCAAGAGATACTTGATGGCTGCGTGATCGGTGTAAACAATGACCTCCGAGTTCACGATGTAAGATCTGAATTCTTCGAAAGCGAATACCACCGCTAGAAACTCCTTTTCCGTAGTGGCATAATTTAATTGTGCCCCACTAAGAGTTTTGCTAGCATAGTAAACGGCGTGAACTCGGCCTTCCTTTCTTTGACCCAAGACCGCGCCTACGGCGTAGTCACTTGCGTCACACATGATCTCGAAAGGTTGGCTCCAATCCGGAGGTTGGATGATGGGAGCACTCACCAACGCATTTTTCAAGGTTCGGAATGCCACTAGACACTTCTCATCAAAGTCGAAATCCACATCCTTTTGAAGGAGATGCGTTAAAGGCTTAGTGATCTTCGAGAAGTCCTTTATAAATCTTCTATAGAATCCGGCATGGCCTAAAAAGCTCCTTAAGGACTTAATATCCGTAGGAGGTGGGAGTTGCTCAACCGTCTCTACCTTAGCCTTGTCCACTTCAATTCCTCTCTCGGATATAACATGTCCGAGCACTATGCCTTGCTTGACCATGAAGTGGCACTTTTCCCAATTTAATACCAAATCTACCTCCGCACACCTTGTAAGGACCTTTTCTAAGTTTGCTAAGCAATCCATGAACGTCTTCCCGTAAACGGAAAAATCATCCATAAACACTTCAACAATTTCTTCGATGAATTCCGAAAACACGGCCATCATGCAACGTTGAAAAGAGGCCGGAGCGTTGCATAGGCCGAAGGGCATCCTCCTATATGCAAACGTTCCGTAAGGGCACGTAAACGTTGTCTTATGTTGATCTTCCGGGTGAATGGGAATTTGCATGAACCCCGAGTATCCATCGAGAAAGCAAAAATAAGCATGGTTTGCTAACCTCTCAAGCATCTCGTCTATGTACGGTAGGGGGAAGTGATCCTTCTTCGTTGTTTTGTTAAGCTTATGATAATCGATACACATCCGCCACCCGGTCACGGTTCTTTGCGGTATCAATTCGTTCTTCTCATTCTTCACCACGGTCAAACCTCCTTTCTTCGGTACACAATGTACCGGGCTCGCCCACTCGCTATGCGGAACCGGGTAGATGATTCCGGCATCAAGTAACTTGATAACCTCTTTCTTTACTACCTCTCGCATGGCGTGGGTTAGCCTCCTTTGGTGGTCCACTACAGGCTTACATTGGTCTTCCATTGGTATACGATGAGTGCAAAAGGCTGGGCTAATACCTTTGAGATCATTAATAGAATATCCAATCACCTTTCTATGTTTTTTAATAAAATCAGCAACGCTTCATTTTCTTCGGGACTCAACTCGTCGCTCACGATGACTGGATAGGTCTTGTCGGGGCCCAAAAATTCATACTTTAATCCTTTGGGCAAAGGTTTAAGGTCTACCTCGGGCACTTGTGGCTTCTCGGGTTTGATTTCTCCTATGTCTTCGAATTTCTCTTCCTCCACACTACCATCATGCGGCTCTAAGCCTTTTGCTGCTTCTTCCAGCTCTTCATCTTGTTGATTACTAATTTTATTTTCCATCACTCTTTGCAGCGGGTCTCTAAGGGTTTCAACAAAACAAAGACTATCTATCTCTTCTACTTCTTCATCTTCGGGAGGAAAAGGTGTAAGGTGATTAGAAGCACGAAGAAAGTTATATGTGTACTTTGTTCCATTAAGGTTCATTGTTAATTTGCCTTCTCTGGCATCTAACACGGCATCAACCAACTTAAGAAAAGGCCTACCTAAGATTATGTGATCATGATTACTATGGTAAGCATCAATAACAAAGAAATCAGTTGGTATATAGTTTCTAGAGATTTTTACTTTCATGTTGCAAGCAATACCTAGAGGTTTGATAGTTCTACCATCTCCTATAATTAATTTCGTTGATGTTGGAGCTAAGTCTAGGTTGTGGTATTGAACTTTATCGTAAATTTTAGAAGATAGTACTTGGGCTCCGATGTCGCATAAAGCCTTGCATTGAACTCCGTTGATCTCGCAACTCAAGTGTGGTGTCATCTTCTCTTCTTCTTCGGATCCTATCGAGTAAATTTCAGCGAGGCGAGCGTATGGTGATGCTTCGGGCTTGATCCCCATGATTCTCTTCACCTCGGCAATATGTTCCGGATCCACCACGTCATCTCCAAAGAGCTTTTGAAAAATCTCACCGGTGGTTTTGAGGTCGTATGAATTTTCAGCTTTCTTCTCCGGTGGGAAATCCACTTCCAATGCTCTCGCCATTCCCTTTTGATTAGGGAACGGTCTTCTCTTGTCGAATACTTCTCCATAATCAATAGGAACCCAATCCATTGGTTCGAACTCCCTTAGTGGCTTCGCGCTTGACATGCTTCTCTTGTTCGGCTCATTTGGTACAGCGAAGTCGACATTTGGTGTAGTTCTTGACTTGATGTGTTCTTGTTCAATCTTTTCCATGATCGGTTCCTCTTTTGTGACTTCCGGTGTTGCCTCTTTAGAAAAATCAGCAAGCTTCTTCTTCTTTGAATTGTATTCCGGCTCTTCTGCAAGTCTTGTTTCCCAATCTCTTCGCATGGCAGCCGCTTTACTAACTTTTCGTAGAAGTTGGGCAGCTTTCGTGAGTGTTTTCTCCATGAGATCCCCACCTGCACACATCTCGACGTGTTGCATGCAACTAGGGGTTAGGGAAAAGAAAAATGTATGCAAGAGTACGTCACCGGTGAAGCCGAGTTTTGGTCCTTGTTCGATCAATCCATTAAACCTATCCCAGGCTTGGTCTATCCCTTCCTCTTCTCCTTGCATGAAAGTGATCACTTGCCTCCTTAGATGTTGAACCTTGCTAATTGGAAAGAACTTCTCGCAAAATTTCTTTGTCAACTTGTTCCAATAGCCTTCAACTTCAAAGGACGCAACCGAATACCATGTCTTTGCTTTGCCGGCAAGTGAGTAGGGAAAGAGATTCCATTTGAACAATTCATCGGGAACTCCTTCTTGACGCACCGTGTTGCATATTGTTGTGAAATCCCTTATGTGTCTATATGGGTTCTCCGTAACCATCCCTTCAAATGGGTTTGCCGCCACCATCTTGATGATCTTGGATTTAATCTCATACTTGGTCGCTTCGAGCTTCGAATCCGACTCTTGTACTTTTATGTCTTCACATCGAGGGCTAGTGTAATCCCTTAGTGATTTCTCTGGTTCTTCCATGGGTTGATTAACCAACGCCATCTAGACAATAAGATAAAAACAAAAACAAAAACGAAACAAGTGTTTTTCTAGATAATTAATGTTAGATAAAGCAAACAAAAGATAAACTAAATATAAAACTGAGTTAGATGCAAATCAAACGATGTAAACTAACTTGCTCCCCGGCAACAGCGCCAGAAAAAGGGGCTTGTTGAAGGGTAAAATACGTATCCCTCTACGATCCGCAAGCGTACGGACCCCACACCTTTTTCACCACGGGATTCCCAAGGTTCTTGTCAATCCGCGGAGCAAGGGGATTACAAGCGTTCGATCAACAACGACACACTAGCTACTAAAACCCTAACTTACTATTATGCTAGAAAACAACTAAACTACACAAGAGAATGATTAAGATATCAAGGTAGAAGAAACTCGCCCACGGGTCTACGATACTAGAGCATGCAATCGATTAAAGACATGAAAACCAATCTAATCTATCGGGGTTGTGACCACGGTTTCACCCTTTCCCTCCTCTCGTACTGTCACTACGCGAAGGTATTCATGAATAGACCTTTGATGGACACGGCATATTGAATTGATCCAAGGAAGCATCGAGGCCTATACTCCCTTTACGGCATGGTAGCTAACCTTAAGCATGAAAGTATATTCAACACAAGATGATAGATAGATAGTCCAACAAAGTGCGATTACATCTCAAGATCGATTACAACCCATGGACGAATGAGAAGATTACCCCATCAAGGTGCTGATCATGGCACCGTTGATCATGGTTTCCCTTCCGCCGGTGTCTTTCTTCTTCTCCACGAGAGGGTGCTTCCTTCAAGGTGGTTGATCTCCCGCCGGAGATCCTCCTCCTCTCTCTCTAGCTTGTGGATGGCCTTCTGGTGCGAATGACTCCTCCTTTCGGTGTTGGTGGCGCCTCGGGGCTTTTAGGGTTGAAGATCCTTCGAGGGCAAGGAAAACGGGACCGAACCGGTGCCGGGCCGGGCCGGGCCGGCCGGCCTTGGCCGGCCGGCCCAGGCCCAATTCGGCTCGGTTCGGTCGCCCCTTTTGCTCCGTGGGTCCTCGTGCACTTATGTACTTTGTCCCCTCCACTTGCATGATTTTGATGCTGTTATCCTCGCGTCCAAGATGGAGGTTCTCTTCACATGAAGTTCGATCTTTTACGCTTAAATCCCCGGGGGTATTCCTCGTATCACTTCGGTCCTCGCCACCATTGGAAGTGATTTCATCAAGCTTATGAACACGAACAAGACTCTGTAAAGGCTCCTTTGAACTTGTTGCGAATCTGTCCTTTATGTCCATGTTTTCCTACATAAACACAACACTTCCAAGTGCATGCACAAAGATGAACTTGTTATATGATTAGTGTGCCTAGTGGCGGGTTAGTTCCATAATCAAATCCAAACCAAAGTGTAATGAACATGCTAGGTGCACCAAAATACACCGTCAACACTCAACCATCATGCTCATCTGAAATTCCCTGCTCATATCATCTGCAAACCTTGCAACAAGAGAGATAGACGAGCCACCAAAGACAATATCATCCACATACACCTGCACAATCAGGATATCTCTGCCCTGCCTGAGTAAAAACAAGGTCTGATTGACCTTTCCCATCTCAAACCCTCGCTCAAACAGGAACCCCCTCAACCTACCATACCGAGCTCTGGACGCTTGCTTCAACCCATACAACACCTTCCTCAACTTGTACACCTAGTGGGGGTACTTCTCACTCTCAAATCCCGGAGGCTGCCTCACATACACTTCTTCCTCCAACACACCATTCAAGAAGGCACTCTTCACATCCATTTGGTGCAACTTGAACCCTTTAGCCAAGGAAAAGGCTAGAAGGATCCTAATTGCCTCCATACGGGATATGGGACCAAAGGTCTCCTTGTAGTCGATCCCCTCCTTCTGACTGAACCCCTGAGCAACAAGCCTTGACTTGTTTCTCACCACTTCACCTTTCTCTCCCTCTTTGTTCTTCCATACCCATTTTGTCTCAATCGGCTTACACCCTGGGGAGGGTCAACCAATTCCCAAACCTGATTTCTCTCAAAGTTCTCCAACTCCTCATGCATCTAATTAACCCAATTAAGATCAGATAGTGTGTGTTCAATGTCTTTGGGATCAAAGGTGGTAACAAATGCAGCATGAGCAAAATGAAAATTGTTCCAAACCGTTGACTGTGTAGTACGTTCATTCATGTCGCCGATGATCCTTGAAGCTGGGTGATCCACTTGTACTCACCAGGGAGGTTCTCTCCTTGATGCTACCTTTCCCTCAACAGCAGCTTCTCATTGATCTTGGTTTGTCATCGTAGCTGTGGGAGAGGGGTTGTCCATCACCGTGGTCGAAGTAGTACGTACATGCTCAGCCGTGGGCACCACAACGCCATCTTCATTGTATCTGTGTTCATGCTCCTCCTCCTGAAAGATCTCCTCGCCAAGTTCATCATCACCTGCACACTCAAAGACAAGCTGACTATGTGGCTGTGTCTCGTCGAAGGTTACCTCGTAAGTTTCCACGATTTGGTTTGTTTAAAGATTGAGCACACGATATGCTCTAGAGTGAGATGCATAACCAAAGAAAATACCATCGACCGAACTAGCCTCAAACTTGTCCAACTTCTTCCCTTTCTTAAGAATAAAGCACTTGCAACCAAAGACATGAAAGTGACTCACCTTGGGTGTGTGACCGTGCATCATCTCATAGCAGGTTTTCTTCTTATGCACTTTGAGGTAGATCCTGTTCGAAACATAGCACGTGGTATTCACCGCCTCAGCCCAGAACCTTCTCGGTGTCCCATGCTCATCAAGCATCGTCCGAGCCATCTCACAAAAGGTTATGTTTTTCCTTTCCACAACACCATTCCGGGGAGGCGTATACGGACTCGAAATTTGGCGTTCAAGACCCAAGTCATGGCAAAAAGTTTTAAAATGAGAATTTCTCAATTCTGAGCCATTGTCACTGCGGATTGCTTGTATGGCATCTCTGTGCATCTCATTCCTCAACCTCAAGACAAGATCTCGAACAAAACCAAACGTCTCTCCTTTCTCCTCAAGAAAGAACACCCACGCATATCGAGAGTAGTCGTCCACCACAACAAGGACATAACACTTCCCACCCGCAGATCGCACACGAGCTGGGCCAACAAGGTCCATATGGAGCAGCTCGCATGGATGCTTAGTCATCACATCGGTGAGAGGAAGGTGAGAAGAGGCTACCATCTTGGCATGCCTACATGGCGCACAAACCAAATCTTTCTCAAGCCTTAACTGCGACAATCATTGGACCAAATTGAGTTTACTCAAGCGAGACAAAAGGTCAAAGCTCAAGTCACCCAACTTCCTATGCCACTTCCACAACTCACATGAAAAACCAACCAAGAAACAACGCTCAACACCAGAAGACTGAGAAAAATCAGCTTGAAACACCTGACCCTCGGGAACGACCATACAGACAAGGTCCCCTCAAGAGTCCAAAATCCGAGAACTACCAGACCGAAACAACACCTCAAAACCCTCATCCAACAGCTGGTACACAGAAAGCAAATTGTATCTAAGCAATTGAACAAGAGCAACACGCCTGAGAGTGATCTTGTCACTTACCTTAATCTCACTTTCTAACAACACACGCCCTCGCCATTGTCCCCAAAGGCAATGTACCTCTTTGTCACCACCGGGACGAGACTTGAGAACCACCCCTTGTCTCCGGTCATATGTTTCGATCAACCAGAGTCAATCAACCAAATGTTCTTCAAGTCTCCCACCTGAAATTAAAAAACGAGCACGTGAGCGAACAAACGACTCAGCACTAGGGTTATTACCAAAAAAAGTAAAACCAGTGCCGAGCCATTTGTTCAAAAGTGGGGTTAGCACAATCCAAAACATCTTTCCTTCCAAAACTACCTCCACGAACACCACCATGGTAACCACTGAGGACCATGTGTGGTTCGAGGACCGGTGGATGGTCGCTTCCTTGTGTGATGAGTGATTGACAACGTTGTGTGGACTGATTCTTGGCTAAGTATTGCAGGTGCAGGTTGCGGCTTGACTCGTGTTGGTGCAGGTGAAGAACAAGCGCGAAAGGTCGTCGCCGGTGAGGCCTCCAGGTGTGGAGAAGACAAGTAGGCTTCGTTCGAGGGACCCGGTGGCCAGCGGGGTCAAGTGCGGGCCGCATGGTGGCATGAACAGCAAGATGAAGTCGTGGACGGTTTCTTGGTTGAGCCTCAAAACCAAGGTCGAGCCGGGACTATGTGGGAGCCGAGTCATGAGTGGAGATTGGCGGAGGCTACACCGAGTTCGCGGGGTTTCCGGTGGTTCACCAGAAAACCACTGGGTTCCTTGGTTGATCCACAAAGCCAAGACCGGAGAACCGAAGACGGAGGTGCAGCAGCACCAGACCGGTCTGACCGGTCAGACCGGTGGGGACCGGTCTGACCGGTGAGGAGCACCGGTCTGACCGGTGTGCGACGACGCAGTACGGAATCTTCGAAGCGGAGGACACGCGTCGGGATCGCATGCTTGCGTCGAGGCTACGCAGGGTGCGGTCGCCAGGCATCCGTCCGATGGTGAAGACATCAAGAATTCCATATCCGCCCTTGAGGGGCTTGTATCCCTAGTTAGTAGAGAAGGGTATTTCAGACATTCGGTTGCCTCCATATAACCCAAGAGGTGAGGGGATGGCAGCCAACTCTTGGAACCCTAGCTCATTAGTTTTCCTATTTTTTCCACCTATTTTCCTTAGGTTTTCCTTAGGACTAGCAAGAGAGCTTCACGGAGAGATTTGTAGAGAGGGATGGATGATCGGGCGGCTTGCTAGACCTTGTACGAACCTTTGTTTCATGTATAGATGATTCGGCGTGGTTCCTCAAGGTTTGGATGTGTTTTCCCCGGTTGTTCTTGGTGGTGATTTTCGGAGCCCTCTCTCGGTGATTTCTTTGGGTTGTTTTCGGGACTTTTCTCTTGGGGATTTGATGGGGGAAATTTGTGGGAACCCTTCGAGGTTCTTTGGGCTGTGATTCCCCTCCCAAATCCGTGAGAAAAGGTGCTCGATTTTTGGGGTTTCTTGAGTTCTTGGGTTGGAAGTGCTTTCAGCGGGATTTCTTCGATTACTCCTTTTTGGACGAGCTTTGGTGGGATTAAACTTGGCTATGAACTCCTCATGAGGTGTTCATGATATCCCCAAAGTCTTGTTCAAGCCCGTGGAGCGATTCGGGAGATCGAGATTTGGATTTGGGGGAGTTGACCCGCGGGTGCTGTTCATCCCGAGCTGCCCAGGCTACATCGGTCTGACAGGTGCTCTTGACCGGTCTGACCGGTGCTAGCCCTTGTGGGTTTTTGCTCGGGTGAACGTCTTGGTGTGTTCTTTGTTGTCCCGTGTTGCTGCTGTTTCGTGTTTGGGTCCGTTTGGTGGTCGGTTGGCCTGTTTGGTGTCTTGGGGGCTTTCAGGCTGCCATCGGTCTGACCGGTGTGTCTCACCGGTCTGACCGGTGTAGAGCCACTTAGTGGAAGTTGCTCAGTTTCACTGCGGGGACCGGTCGGCCGGTGGTGCTCACCGGTCCGACCGGTGTGGGTCTGTAGACTCGAGGTTTGGTTTTTCCGCTGCGTTTCTCGGGTCGGAAGGTTGCGTGTTGGTTCCTAGGTCCAGTGGCACTCCAGTGGCTACGTGGGCTTGACCAACCTTGGTAGTGAGTCGGAGACGTGTGTTGGAAGCCGCGTTCGTCTTGTTGGAGTTTTCATCTCCTTCGAGAACCAGGAACGGGGTTCGGGTCCTCCACACTTCGATGGCAAGAACTACCAGATGTGGAGCAAGAGGATGGGTGCGTTCCTCCGCGGAAAGGGTCAGCTTCTCTAGGATGTCACGGTGGACACAGGCTATGTCCAGCCGATGGATTTCCTTGCTCCAGGGCCGAGGGACAGATTCGATGCCAACAATAAGGTGGTCGACTACTTGTTTCATGCTTTGTGTCAGCCTGAGTTCGATCGGGTGCACACCGAGCACTTGGCTTGTAGGATTTGGGCGGTGTTGAAGGAGGCTCATGTTGGGAACGCCCAGGTTCAGGCACAGATGTATGCGACTTACCGGAGAGAGTACGAGAACTTCACTCATCTCCCCGGTGAGTCCATCCATGCCTTGTTTCAGAGGTTCACGGTGGTGGTGAACAACATGAGGGCCAATGTGGACGTGCTCCCGTACGATGATCATGATAGAGCGGTCAAGCTCTTACACTCTTTGGATCGTACGATATGGGGTGGAAAGTTCGAGGCCATAGTCGAGTCGGAGAGGTATGATACTCTGACGGTGAACGAGCTGTTCTCGAAGCTCAAGTCAGCTGAGGTGGATAGGGGCATGACTGCCAAGCTCGAGGGACCGACTGATTCCCATAGTCTTGCCTTCGATGCTGGTTCCAAAGGAAAGGCTAACTCTAACCCATCCACCAGGATGTTCTCCTTTTCCTCTTTGATGTCTATGCCAGATGAGGAGTTTGGTGACCTTGGAGAGGACGAGCTGGCGCTGTTGACGAGGCGGTTCGAGAGGCTGCACGAGAACCGCGTGAACATGAGGAGGAACACGAGGACTTGCTTCGAGTGCGGCAAGCCGGGACACTTCGTCGCCGACTGCCCGGAGAAGGCCGAGAACAAGGACAGCTACAAGCACAAGCCGAGGATGAACGATGGCAAGTACCGTTCGAGGCGCGACCACAAGACCAAGCACAAGAACAAGTACAAGGACGAGCGACGATCGAGGAAGAAGGAGGCCGAGGCAAGGCCCGAGCGATGGTTGGAGCGAGCGACGTCGACTCCAGTTCCGCGTACTCCACCTTGAGCTCGAGCAGCAGTGAAGACGAGGGAGATCGCCGCAAGAACAAGAAGTCATCCAAGAACCTGAGCGGGTTGAGCTGCTTCACGAGAGATGGCTTCTGCACCATGGCGCTGAGCTCCGGCAGCAAGAAGAGCACACTGAGCGACTCGGACTCTGAGTCCGACGACAAGGTGCATGATGAACTTCCCTTCCTGCGCCAGGAGAATGAGAGGCTTGGCTCTTTGCTTGATAACCGTGATGATATGCTTAGAGAGGCCAAGAATATGAGGAAAGAGCTTAGGCCTTCACTCGAGGATGCTAGGACTAGAGTGGCTGAGCTAGAGACACAGGTGCTTGATAGCAAGCTTGAGATTGATTCGCTTAAGGCTAGCCCTGTTGTTTCTGATGAGAATGATTGTGCTGATTGCTCCATATTCCTTGCTGATCTTGCTTTGTTTAAGGAGAAGCATGCCTCCAAGTGTGAGGAACTAGATGTGCTTAGGGTTGAAGTGGCCGAGCTTAAATCTAGACTCGCTTTGCTAGGTGCTTGCACTTCTTGCCCCGTTTTGCATGCTAAGATTGATGAGATGCATGCTTACACTAGTTCGCTCGAGGCTAAATTGAAGGAACCCATGCCTACATCTTGCTCTACCTGTGAATTGCATGCATTGAAAAATTTAGAGCTTGCACATTATGTTGATCGTTTGCGGGATGAGAATGATGACTTGAGGAAGTTGATGGGTTGGTTGTCCTGGTCATGAGCCTCGCTTGAGGATGATGATCGAGGCCTTTAAGAGGCAAGATGGTGAGGGGCTTGGGGCAAACAAGGTTGGTGAAGGAAGTGGAGAGAATATCCCGGAGCCACCAAAAACCCACCACAAAAATGATTTCCCACCAAAACCTAACCATCTAAGGAATCGACTAGACACAACCCCGGCCTCCACCCGTGTTTCCTACACCCACAAATGACCTACAAAAGCCTATCAAGTTTGTGAGCACTTCGGGGAAAGTGTTCTTTGGGAAGGAGAGTGAGAAGGTTAGTGGTGAGAAACCGGTGGAGGGTTTGAGTGGAGAGAAACCAAGTGATCAGCCACATCCCAAGCCAAAGCCTAAGCTTGTGAGGTTCCATTGTGGCTATTGTGGGAGAGATGGCCATAAGGAGGAGTTTTGGTTCAAGAGGAAGCGAGAGGAGAGAATGGAGAAGGAGTGGGCTAACAAGGACAAGTACCACCCTTCCGATGGTGTACTTGAGCCTCGTATGCAGATGCCCAGGGGCAAGGCGAGTGTGAGGACAGTTCGGGCTTGGGGAGAGCGGAAGGCTCGCCGGTGGTGTTGTTGCCCGGTCACACCGGTCGGACCGGTATGGAGCACGGTCGGACCGGTGCGGGCACAGACGGACGTGCCGTTTGGGTTTCGTGCTCGTACAGGTGTGAGGGTTGGTTCTGGTGGTCGTGGTTCTGGTGGTTGGGCTGGAAAGGGTGCAGGTGGTCAGTTTGCTAGGCGTTCTCCTCCTCGTGCTCAATACGGGGATCGGAGGAGTCGTGGCTTTGAGTTGGAGAGGAAGGACATTCCACGGGCTTTCTTGCGTGGATTTGGTCCTCCTCCAGGCAGAGAGGGGTGGTTCCCTCAGGGTGGTTACCGTGGTGGTGTTCGTGGAGGTAGCTTTGGTAGGAGAGATGCTTTGGTTGGTGCTAACCCCACTTTCGAGCAAATGGCTCGGCACTGGTTTTCCTCCTTTGGTACTAACCCCGGTCTTTGAGTCGTTTGTTCGCTCACGTGCCTATTTTTGAATATCAGGTGGGAGACTTGAAGAACATTTGGTTGATTGACTCCGGTTGTTCGAGGCATATGACCGGAGATAGGGGGTGGTTCTCAAGTCTCGTCCCGGTGGTGACGAAGAGGTACATCACCTTTGGGGACAATGGGCGTGGGCGTGTGCTTTCAGAAGGTGAGATAAAAGTGAGTGACAAGATCACTCTGAGGCGTGTTGCTCTTGTTCAATCGCTGGGGTACAATTTGCTTTCTATGTCCCAGTTGTTGGATGAGGGCTTTGAGGTGTTGTTTCGGCCTGGTGGTTCTCGGATTGTGGACTCTCGAGGGGACCTTGTTTGTATGGTCGTTCTCAAGGGTCAGGTGTTTCGTGCTGATTTTTCTCAGTCTTCGGGTGTGGAGCATTGTTTCTTGGCTGGTTCTTGAGTGAGTTGTGGAAGTGGCATAGGAAGTTGGGTCACTTGAGCTTTGACCTTTTGTCTCGCTTGAGTAAACTCAATTTGGTCCGAGGATTGCCATGGTTGAGGCTTGAGAAAGAGTTGGTTTGTGCTCCGTGTAGGCATGCCAAGATGGTGGCCTCTTCTCACCCGCCTCTCACCGATGTGATGACTGAGCGTTCATGCAAGCTGCTCCATATGGACCTTGTTGGGCCAGCTCGTGTGCGATCTGCGGGTGGGAAGTGGTATGTCCTTGTTGTGGTGGACGACTATTCTCGGTATGCGTGGGTGTTCTTTCTCGAGGAGAAGGGGGAGATGTTTGGTTTTGTTCGAGATCTAGTCTTGAGGTTGAGGAACGAGAGGCACGGAGATGCCATACGAGCTATCCGCAGTGATAATGGCACGGAATTCAGGAACTCTCGTTTTGAAACCTTTTGCCATGACTTGGGTCTTGAGCACCGCTTTCGAGTCCGTATACGCCTCCCCAGAATGGTGTTGTGGAAAGGAAGAACAGGACCTTGTGCGAGATGGCTCGGACGATGCTTGATAAGCATAGGACTCCGAGGAGGTATTGGGCTGAGGCGGTGAATACCGCGTGCTATGTGTCGAACAGGATATACCTCAGAGTGCACAAGAAGAAGACATGCTATGAGTAGATGCATGGTCGCGCACCCAAGGTGAGTCACTTCCATGTCTTTGGTTGCAAGTGTTTCATTCTGAAGAAAGGCAGGAAGTTGGATAAGTTTGAGGCTAGGTCTGTCGATGGCATTTTCCTTGGTTATGCATCTCACTCTAGAGCATATCGTGTGCTCAATCTTGAAACTAACCAAATCGTGGAGACTTGCGAGGTAACCTTCGACGAGATAGAGCCACGTAGTCAGCTTGTCTTTGAGTGTGTAGGTGATGATGAGCTTGGCGAGGAGATTTTTCAGGAGGAGGAGTATGAACATGGAGACGATGAGGATGGCGGTGCGGTGCCCCCGGCTGAACATGTACCCACTACTTCGACTACGATGATGGATGGACCCTCTGCTACACCTACGACAACAAATCAAGAACGGGGAGAAGCGGATGTTGAGGGGGGGGTAGTTTCAAGGCGAGAACCTCCCCGGCGAGTTCAAGTGGATCACCCAGCTTCGAGTATCATCGGCGACATGAATGAACACACTACACGGTCGAGGGTTCGAAACAATTCCCATTTCGCTCATGCTGCGTTTGTTGCCTCTTTTGAGCCCAAAGACATTGGACATGCACTATCTGATCACAATTGGGTTAATTCGATGCATGAGGAGTTGTAGAACTTTGAGAGGAATCAGGTGTGGGAGTTGGTTGACCCTCCCCCAGGGTGTAAGCCGATTGGTACAAAGTGGGTGTGGAAAAACAAAGAGGGAGAGAAGGGTGAGGTTGTGAGGAACAAGTCGAGACTTGTTGCTCAAGGGTTCAGCCAGAAGGAGGGGATCGACTACAAGGAGACCTTTGCTCCCGTAGCCCGTTTGGAGGCAATTAGGATCCTTCTAGCCTTTTCTGTGGCCAAAGGGTTCAAGTTGCACCAAATGGATGTGAAGAGTGCTTTTCTGAATGATGTGCTGGAGGAAGAAGTGTATGTGAGGCAGCCTCCGGGGTTTGAGAGTGAGAAGTACCCCCACCGGGTGTACAAGTTGAGGAAGGCGCTGTATGGGTTGAAGCAGGCGCCTAGAGCTTGGTATGGCAGGTTGAGGGGGTTCTTGTTTGAGAGAGGTTTTGATATGGGGAAGGTCGATCGGACCTTGTTTTTGCCGAGGCGGGGCGAGATATCCCGATTGTGCGGTGTGTACGTGGATGATATTGTCTTTGGTGGCTCGTCTAACTCTCTTGTTGCAAGGTTTGCAGATGATATGAGCAGGGAGTTCGAGATGAGCATGACAGGTGAGTTGCAGTTCTTCCTCGGGCTACAAATCAAGCAATCAAAGGAAGGAACATTTGTGCACCAGGCTAAGTACACCAAGGACATTGTGAGGAATTTCAAGATGGAGGACTCCAAGGCTATGACGACGCTGATGAGTACGACTACAACTCTCGATGCGGACGAGGAAGGTGAACACGTGGACCAGAAGGAGTACCGGAGCATGATTGGGTCACTCCTCTACTTGACGGCGACGAGGCCGGACATACAGTTCTCGGTGAGTCTGTGCGCTCGTTTTCAAGCGTCTCCGAGGACTTCGCATCGGCAAGCGGTGAAAAGAATTTTCAGGTACTTGCGTCACACTCCCGACTTCGGCCTTTGGTACTCCGCGTCCTCTTCTTTGGTGCTTCATGGCTTTTCAGACACGGATTTTGCCGGGTGTCAGTTGGATAGGAAGTCCACTTCTGGGACTTGCCAGTTTTTGGGTTCTTCTTTGGTGTCTTGGTCTTCCCGCAAGCAGTCGAGTGTTGCTCAATCCACGACAGAGGCCGAGTATGTTTCCGCTGCTAGTTGTTGCTCTCAGCTCCTTTGGATCACCTACACCATGAGTGACTTTGGTGAGGAGTATACCCATGTCCCACTTCAATGTGATAGCACCAGTGCCATAAGCGTTGCAAAGAACCCAGTGCTCCATTCCAAAACCAAGCACATAGAAGTGAAGTACCATTTTCTGAGAGACAACGTCGAGAAAGGAAAGATAGCTTTGATCCATGTACCCACACATGACCAACTAGCCGATATTTTCACCAAACCCCTAGATCAAGCAACTTTCACTCGTTTGCGGGGAGAACTTGGTGTGTGTTAGATTTCTTGAGTTGGGCGTGTGGGAACTCTCTTTTACCGGTGGTGTCAAGCCCGTTTTGCCTCCCCTCGAGGAGCCGGTTTGTAGCGTATGAATAGCTTTCCTTTGTGCATTTCTTGCATTTGGCATGGCATATGTAACATGATGTATAGGCATCCTTGTATCTTAGATTGCATGCATTTTGTATCATATGCATTGGTTAGGAAAAGCTTCTCTCATATACATTGTTCACCATGGAATGAGATATATGTCTTTGTGAGCTTGTTTGGTATGCTACGGTTAGTGTGGCTTAGCTCTTGATGATCTTGATGAATAGTCCATGGTTGATAGCTATGCTTTTGAAAAATGTCACATGTATGCTCTCTCATGTGTAAATGCCTTTACATGCTCTTGACATGTTTGTGTGGCCTTGCTATGCTTAATTTGTGGTTGGATAGCTAGTTTATTGATCATATGGGGCCAAAGGCTCATTTGCCATCATGAATGTTTAGCCCTCTTGATTTATCTTGTGGAGGAGCATAAGTTCCTTTTTGTCGCAAAGACATTTCATGTGCCATTTACAAATCTGAAAATGAAATGAAAAATGCTTGGAAAATGTGCTCCCATGTCATATGTGCTGAATTTAATTTGCTTTGGGTGCTAAACCGTTGCATGATGCCTACCAATGAGAAGTCTCATACATAGAAGTAGGCACATGGCTCGATGGCTTTGACATGACATGAGGTGCTTGTGGGTGTTTGTGATGGTCTTATGATTAGAATGGCTGTCCTAGCATGAAGTTTGTGTGGCTTTGCCATTTTGATATGCTTTGATCATGTTTAGGCCTTTGCTCATGAGAGGCAAGTTTTTCGCAAAATTGCCAAAATCCATCTTCGCTTCGTCCAATGGTTGTGAAACTTGGTGATCATGTAGTTGAGATCGATACGAAGCCGTAGAGTATCTAACTTGCTCATTTGGACATGTGTACCATTCTTTGTTGAATTTTTTCTATTTGAGAAGCACTAGGTTGAAAGTTTTGCATTTTTGGCTTGATGCATGCATTGCCAACAAGGGGGAGAAGTTTGAGCTTGAAATGGCTTGCTGGACGTGTTTAGAAGGTTTTCAGGTGGTTTCGAGCCATTTCTGGGCTCTGTTGTGCACCGGTCTGACCGGTCAGGGTCACCGTCCGACCGGTGTGAGTGCTTGGTTCGTACACATGTTGCACACCGGTCGACCGGTGGTGTGGACCGGTCGACCGGTGCCGGGCCGTTTTTTGTTGCGGCTGTCCTGTTTCAAGTGGTGTCTTGCATGCATTCGTCCAGGGGGAGGTGCTTTGGTTCAGGGGGAGCTTGCATGTGTGCAGGGGGAGCTCTTTGTGGTGTTCGAGCTTTGTTTTGGTGGTTTGCGCTCTTTGCTTGAGCTTTGCTTTGTCTCGGATGTGTCGAGCCGTTGCCCTTGCCTAAGGGGTCCGAGACTTGTTTTCTTCAAGTGATCTTGCTCTTTGCCTTTGTTTGGCTTTCGATCGCTTGTTGGAGTTTCTTTTTGTTCGTTTCTTTTCTTCTTTTTTTTTCTCTTGTTACTTTCATGTGGGTGTTGTCAATGCACTCATCAAGGGGGAGATTGAGAACCATGTGTGGTTCGAGGACCGGTGGATGGTCGCTTCCTTGTGTGATGAGTGATTGACAACGTTGTGTGGACTGATTCTTGGCTAAGTATTGCAGGTGCAGGTTGCGGCTTGACTCGTGTTGGTGCAGGTGAAGAACAAGCGCGAAAGGTCGTCGCCGGTCAGGCCTCCAGGTGTGGAGAAGACAAGTAGGCTTCGTTCGAGGGACCCAGTGGCCAGCAGGGTCAAGTGCGGGCCGCATGGTGGCATGAACAGCAAGATGAAGTCGTGGAGAGTTTCTTGGTTGAGCCTCAAAACCAATGTCGAGCCGGGACTACGTGGGAGCCGAGTCATGAGTGGAGATTTGCGGAGGCTACACCGAGTTCGCGGGGTTTCCGGTGGTTCACCAGAAAACCACTGGGTTCCTTGGTTGATCCACAAAGCCAAGACCGGAGAACCGAAGACGGAGGTGCGGCGGCACCGCACCGGTCCGACCGTGGGTCCGACCGGTCTGACCGGTGGGGACCGGTCTGACCGGTGAGGAGCACCGGTCTGACCGGTGTGCGACGACGCAGTCCGGAATCTTCGAAGCGGAGGACACGCGTCGGGATCGCATGGCTTGTGTCGAGGCAACGCAGGGTGCGGTCGCCGGGCATCCGTCCGATGGTGAAGACATCAAGAATTCCATATCCGCCCTTGAGGGGCTTGTATCCCTAGTTAGTAGAGAAGGGTATTTTAGACATTCGGTTGCCTCCATATAACCCAAGAGGTGAGGGGATGGCAGCCAACTCTTGGAACCCTAGCTCATTAGTTTTCCTATTTTTTCCACCTATTTTCCTTAGGTTTTCCTTAGGACTAGCAAGAGAGCTTCACGGAGAGATCTTGTAGAGAGGGATGGATGATCAGGCGGCTTGCTAGACCTTGTAGGAACCTTTGTTTCATGTATAGATGATTCGGCGTGGTTCCTCAAGGTTTGGATGTGTTTTCCCCGGTTGTTCTTGGTGGTGATTTTCGGAGCCCCCTCTCGGTGATTTCTTTGGGTTGTTTTCGGGACTTTTCTCTTGGGGATTTGATGGGGGAAATTTGTGGGAACCCTTCGTGGTTCTTTGGGCTGTGATTCCCCTCCCAAATCCGTGAGAAAAGGTGCTCGATTTTTGGGGTTTCTTGAGTTATTGAGTTGGAAGTGCTTTCGGCGGGATTTCTTCGATTCCTCCTTTTTGGACGAGCTTTGGTGAGATTAAACTTGGCTATGAACTCCTCATGAGGTGTTCATGATATCCCCAAAGTCTTGTTCAAGCCCGTGGATTCAGGAGATTGAGATTTGGATTTGGGGGAGTTGACCCGCGGGTGTTGTTCCTCCCGAGCTGCCCAGGCTACACCGGTCTGACCGGTGCTCTTGACCGGTCTGACCGGTGCGAGCCCTTGTGGGTTTGTGCTCGGGTGAACGTCTTGGTGTGTTCTTTGTTGTCCCATGTTGCTGCTGTTTCGAGTTTGGGTCCGTTTGGTGGTCGGTTGGCCTGTTTGTTGTCTTGGGGTCTTTCAGGCTGCCTTCGGTCTGACCGGTGTGTCTCACCGGACTGACCGGTGTAGAGCCACTTAGTGGAAGTTGCTCAGTTTCACCTGCAGGGACCGGTCTGACCGGTGGTGCTCACCGGTCTGACCGGTGTGGGTCTGTAGACTCGAGGTTTGGTTTTTCCGCTGCGTTTCTCAGGTCGGAAGGTTGCGTGTTGGTTCCTAGGTCCAGTGGCACTCCAGTGGCTACGTGGGCTTGACCAACCTTGGTAGTGAGTCGGAGACGTGTGTTGGAAGCCGCGTTCGTCTTGTTGGAGTTTTCATCTCCTTCGAGAAGAATTTTTATCGGTTCCCATTTACTCCCACCCTCTCTGGTTCGCCGTATCGGTCCTTCAACCACTATGAGTGAACCAACCCTTTCTAACTGGAGGAAGACCAAAACCACGAAAGGAAAACCATGGACCGTCCCTCCTCTCCAATTCAAAGCTACGACTCCATCGATTCCCGATTGAACACGACGGGGAGAATGTCTAGCAAACTGACCTCCTGCAAACTCTCCTGCCCAACCACCAGAATCACGACCTCCAGAGCCAAACCTAGCACCTATACGAGCACGAAACCCAAAGTGTTGCCTGTCTAGGCCTGCACCGGTCTGACCGGTGTGGTGCACCAGTCTGACCGGTGTAGCCCGGCCAGGAGCACCTCCCGCATCCTTTCGCTCTCCCCAAGCTGGAACTGTCCTCACACTCGCCTCAGCCCTGGGCATCTGCACACGAGGCTCAAGTACACCATTTGGAGGGTGGTACTTGTCCTCGTTAGCCCACTCCTTCGCCATTCTCTCCTCTCGCCTCCTCTTGAAGCAAAACTCATCCTTATGGCCGCCTCTCCCACAATATCCACAATGAAACCTCACAAGTTTAGGCTTAGGCTTGGGTTGAGGCTGCTCACTTGGTTTCTCTCCACTCGGCTTCCCAACTGGTTTCTCCTCACTAGGCTTCTCACCCGACATCTCCTCACTTGACTTCTCAGTTTCTTTCCCAAAGAACACTTTCCCTGAAGTGCTCACAAACTTGATAGGCTTTTGGAAATCATTTGTTTGTGGAGGAAACACAGGTGGAGCTGGGGTTGTGTCTAGTCGGTTCCTGAGATGGTTAGGTTTAGGAGGGAAATCATTTTTGTGGTGGGTTTTTGGTGGCTCTGGGATATTCTTTCCACTTCCCTCACCAACCTTGTTCGCCCCAAGTCCCTCACCATCCTGCCTCTTGTATGTCTTGATCATTATCCTCAACTGAGGCTCATGACTAGACAGCCAAGCCATCAACTTCCTCAACTCATCATTCTCATCCTGCAAATGATCAACATAATGTGCAAGTTCCAAATTCTTTAAAGCATGCAATTCACAGGTAGAGCAAGTTGTAGGAATTGGTTCTTTCAGCTTAGCCTCGAGAGAAACAGTGTAAGCATGCATCTCATCAATTTTACCATGCAAGACAGGGCAAGAAGTGCAAGCACCTAACAAAGCAGGTCTAGATTTAAGCTCAGCCACTTCAACCCTAAGCAGATCTTGTTCCTCACACTTAGAGGCATGCTTTTCTTTAAACATAGCAAGATCAGCAAGGAAAATAGGACAATCAGCACATTCAACTTCATCAGAAACAACAGGTGAAGCTTTCAGGGAGTCAATTTCAAGCTTGGCATCCAAATTCTGTGTTTCTAACTTAACCACTCTAGTCCTAGCATCCTTAAGTGAAGCCCTAAGCTCTTTCCTCATTTTTTAGCCTCTCTAAGCATGTCATCACGATTATCAACCAACAAGACAAGTCGTTCATTCTCCTGACGCAAGAAGGGAAGTTCATCACGTACCTCGTCATCGGAGTCAGAGTCCGAGTCGCTCTGTGTGCTCTTCTTGCTGCCGGAGCTCAGCGCCATGGTGTAGAAGCCGTCTCTAGCGAAGCTGCTCAGCCCCCTTAGGTTCTTGGATGACTTCCTGCCCTTGCGACGATCACCTTCATCCTCACTGCTGGTAGAGCTCTCGGTGGATTACGCGGAACTAGTGTCGACGTCGCTTGCTCCAACCATCGCTCGGGCCTTGCCTCGGCCTTAAACTTGCTCTTTCTTCCTCAATCGTCGCTCGTCCTTGCGCTTTGCCCTTGATCTTGCTCTTGTGGTCACGTCTCGATCGATACTTGCCATCCGTCTTCGACTTGTGCTTGTAGTCATCCTTGTTCTGAACCTTTTCCGGGCAATTGGCGACGAAATGTCCCGGCTTGCCGCACAGGAAGCATGTCCTCGTGTTCCTCCTCATGTTCACCCGGTTCTCAGGCAGCCTCTCAAACCGCCTCGTCAGCAACGCTAGCTCGTCCTCTCCAAGCACGTCAAACTCCTCATCTGGGATAGACATCAAAGAGGACAAATAGACCATCTTGGTGGATGGGTTAGCGTTAGACTTTCCTTTGGAGCCACTGAGGAGGGCGAGACTATGAGAGTCAGTCGGGCCCTCAATCTTGGTTGTCATGCCCCGATCCTCCTTAGCCGACTTGAGCTTCGAGAACAGCTCGTTCACCGTCAAAGTGTCATACTTCTCCGACTCCACAATGGCCTCGAACTTTCCGCCCCAAACCGTATGATCCAAACAGTGTAAGAGCTTGATAGCTCTAACATGATCATCGTACGGGAGCACGTCCACATTGGCCCTGATGTTGTTCACAACCACCGTGAACCTCTGAAACAAGGCATCGATGGACTCGCCAGGGAGATGAGTGAAGTTCTCGTACTCTCTCAGGTAAGTTGCATACATCTCAGCCTGAACCTGGGCATTCGCAACATGAGATTCCTTCAACACCGACCAGATTCTACAAGCCAAGTGCTCGATGTGCACCCGATCGAATTCAGGCTGACACAAAGCACGAAACAATTAGTCCACCACCTTGTTATTGGCGTTGAACATGTCCCTCGATCTTGGAGCAAGGATGTTCATCGGCTGGACATAGCCTGTGTCCACCGTGACATCCCAAAGGATCTGACCCTTTCAGCGGAGGAACGCTGCCATCCGCTTACTCCACATCTGGTAGTTTTTGCCATCGAAGTGTGGAGGACCCGAACCCCATTCCTGGTACACCATCCTTAGATCTTAGACTAGTTAGAGTCAATCAACACCCGTAACCGGCTTTGATACCAAATGAAGGACCGATACGGCAAACCAGAGAGGGGGGAGTGAATGGGAGCCGATAAAAATTCTTCTCGAAGGAGATGGAGGCTCCAACAAGATGAACACGACTTCCAACACACGTCTCTGACTCACTACACAAGTTGGCCAAGCCCATGCAGCCACAGGAGTGCTACTGGACCTAAGAACCAACACGCAATCACACCGATCCGAGAACGCAATGGAACACAATACTCGAGCCTTACTGATCTACACCAGTCAGGCTGGTGAGCACCACCGGTCAGACCGGTCCATGCTGGTGAAACCTGGCGACTTCCACAGAACAACACTTACACCGGTCAGGCCGGTGTAGCACACCGGTCAGACCGGTCCAAACCAGAAAGCTCCAAAACACCAAACAGGCCTACCGAGCTCCAAAACGACCCAAACTCGAAACAGCAGCAACACGGGACAACAACAGACACACCCAAACGTTCACTCGAGCAAAAACCCAACAAGGGTTGCACCGGTCAGACCAGTGAGAGGCACCGGTCAGACCGGTGTGACCTGGGCTCTCAGGACGAACAACACCCGCGAGTCAACTCCCCCAAATCCAACTCCCGATCTCTTGAATTGCTCCACGGATTTGCGCAATACTTTGGGGATAATAGGAACACCTCATGGAGAGTCCATAGCCAAGTTATTGTCCACCAAAACTTACCAAATCAAGAGGAATCGAAGAAATCCCGCCAAGAACTCCACTAACCCTAGAACACTGAAAACCCCAATATCGAGCCCCTTTACTCACGGATTTGGGAGGGGAATCAAAGGGAAAAGAACCTCGAAGTGTTCACACATACATCCCCCACCAAATCCCCAAGAGAAAGGTCCGAAAATCACCAACACAACCAAGCCTTGAGGAACCACGCCGAATCATCTATACATCACAAGAAGGTTCATACAAGGTATAGCTTGCCGCCCGATCATCCAACCCTTTCACAAGATCCCACCATGAAGCTCTCAAGATAGTGCTATGGGAATCCTAGGGAAAATAAGAAGGGAAAATAGGAAAACCAAATGAGCTAGGGTTCCAAGAGATGGCTACCATCCTCTCACCTCTTGGGTTATATGGAGGCAACCAAAAGTCTAAAATACCCTTACTAGCTAATTAGGGATACATGCCCCTCGAGGGCGAAATCAGAAATCTTTGTCATCGCTCCATCGGACGGATGCCCGGCGACCACAACCAGCTCAGCCTCGACGCAAGCCTTGCAATCCCGACACGTGTCCTCCGCTTCGAAGTCTCTGGACTGCGTCGTCACACACCGGTCAGACCGTTGCTTCTCACCGGTCAGATCGGTACCCACCGGTCTGATGCTGCTGCACCTCCACCTTTAGTTCTTCGGTCTTGGCTTTGTGGATCAACCAAGGAACCTAGTGGTTTTCTGGTGAACCACTGGAAACCCCACTAACTCGGTGTGGCCTCCGCCAATCGGCACTCATGACTCGGCTTCCACGTAGTCCCGGCTCGACCTTAGTTTTGCAGCTCAACCAAGAAACCGTCCATGACTTCAACTTGCTGTTCATGCCACCATGCGCCCCGCACTTGACTCCGCTGGCCAATGGGTCCCTCGAACGAAGCCTACTTGTCTTCTCCACACCTGGAGGCATCACCGGCAACGACCTTTCGTGCTTATTCTTCACCTGCACCAACACCAGTCAAGCCGCAACCAGCACTTGCAATAATTAGCCAAGAATCAGTCCACACAATGTGGTCAATCACTCATCACACGAGGAAGCGACCATCCACCGGTCCTCGGACCACACATGGTCCTCAAAGTTCACTAGCATCACCCTTTCCAAAGACTATCCTTAGATCCTTTACCATCTCAAATATCTACTTTCCTTTAAAATAGGGGGGCTTTGTACGATGATCAGCCTTTCCTTTCCAATGCATACCATTCTTCCTTAAGGGATGCTTCTCAGGAAGAAAGTGATGGTGACCCGTATTCACAACCTTCTTACAACTTTTAAGATGAATACCAACTGTTTTATGTAAACAGTGGGTGCAGGCCCAATATCCCTTGTTTGAGTGCCCTTATATGTTACTTAAAGTTGGCCAATGTTGATGGTATTGAACAACAATGCTCGTAGGTTGAAGTTCTTTTGCTTATCCTCATCCCACACACGTACACCTTCTTTCTTCCATAGCAGTAATAGTTCATTGACCAATGGTCTTAGATACACATCAATGTCGTTGCCAAGTTGTTTTGGACCTTGGATTAGCACTGGCATCATACTGAACTTTCGCTCCATGCACATCGAACCAGGAAGGTTGAACATGCATAGGGTCACAGGCCAAGTGCTATTACCATTGCTAAATTGACCAAATGGATTGAAACCATCTATGCTTAAACCAAATCTTATGTTTCTTGTTTTCCCAGCAAAATCTTTGTATGTTGTATCAATCTTTCTCCATTGAGACCCATCTGCCGGATGTCTTAGCATGTGGTCTTGCTTACGATCATTTTGTGCCATGTAATCAACTTAGCATGTTCCTTGTTCATAAACAAACACTTCAAACATGGTATTAAAGGAAAATACCACATAACTTTCATTTGTACTTTCGTCGTCTTGGGAGGTGTCCACTCGAGAGCACCAGGATCATCATTTCTACGGATCTTATAACGTAGAACTTTGCACAAATGACAAGCTTCCAAATTTTTGTGTTTGCCTCGATATAGGAGGCAATCATTAGGGTAGGCATGGATCTTTTGAACCTCCAACCCTAGAGGGCACACAGTCTGTTTTGCTTCATATGTTGTCAACGGTAATTCATTGTTCTCGGGAAGCTTGTCCTTCACAATTTTTAGCATCCCCTCAAATGCTTTATCAGACACACCATATTTTGCCTTCCATTGCAACATTTCATGTGTAGTACCAAGCTTTTTGTGATCCTGTTTGCAATCTGGGTACAATAGTTTTTTGTGATCTTCTATCATACGCTGCAACTTTGCCTTTTCATTATCATTTTCGTAGTCCCTTTGTGCATATTTTAGAACCTGACCAAGATCATCAACATGGTCATATTCTAGTATCTCTTCTTCGTTAGCATCTTCCATTAAAGCAACTGCAAAAGCTTGCCCCGCGACCCAGTCAGGAATGTTTTTATCATACTCCCCTTCTTTGTTGTCTTCCATCACAACCCCTCTTTCACCATGTCTGGTCCAAAGCACATAGTTCTCTATGAATCCGTTTTTAATCAAGTGGAGGTGAAGAGTCCCCCAGTCAGAGTAGTATTTGTCATTTCTACACAAAGAGCATGGACCATACGTGAATCCCATTGGGTTCTTGTTGGCTTTGGCCACTTCGAGAAAAGCATGCATGCCAGCAATGTACTGCTTGTATCGTCTGTCGGCGTTCATCCACTGCCAGGTCATCTACATCATATTAAGTCCAAAAATCATTTCCATTAAACCAGAATAACAAAGACATAAAGAAGGCTGAGTTTGATGATGTATTCTGGTATGAACTGGACGATGAGAACTGAGGCCTTCCTACATTCTTCCTGAACATGTGGATCATCTCAACACAATACGTGAATTCATAAATGTGTTTGAAGTAGCGGTTCAAAAGCTAGAAGCTGACTAGTTCTAGCTTGGGACTTGTACTCATTGCTATTGATGTCGTGCCTTGTAATAGCCATCAGGTGACCTCTGTATGTATGTCATTGTACCACAACCGCGACAATCATTGGATCCTATGTGAACTACATACATCTGGTAATTTCTTGTGATACAATGACATAGAGAGGTCACTTGATGGCTATTCTTTATCTCCATTATTAATGGCCATATTTTTTATAAAATATCTTCTAAAAATTAGCTAAATGTAAAATTATAATTAGTTCTATGTATCATTATATCAAAAAGTAAACAAAGACAAAGTTGAAGAAGGGTGAGTTTGATGATGTATTCCGTTATGAACTGGATGATGAGAACTGGAGGCCTACCTACATTCTTCCTGATGAACATGTTGACCATCTCAACATAATACGTGAATTCATAAATGTGTTTGAAGCAGAGGTTCAAAAGCTAGAAGTTGACTAGTTTCGGCTTCGGACTTGTACTCATTGCTAATGATGTCGTGCCTTGTAGTAGCCATTAGGTGACCTCATCTGTATGTATGTCATTACACAACAACCACGACAATCATTGCATCCTATTTGAACTACATACATCTGGCCATTTCTTGTGATACAATGATATACAGAGGTCACCTGATGGCTATTTTTATCTCCATTATTAATGACCACATTTTTTATAAACTAACTTCTACAAAATGAGCTGAATGTAAAATTATAATTAGTTTTATGTACCATTATATCAAAAAGTAAACAAAGACAAAGATGAAGAAGGGTGAGTTAGATGATGTATTCCGGTATGAACTAGATAATGAGAGCTGGAGGCCTACCTACATTTTTCCTAAACGTGTTGATCATCTCAACACAATACGTGAATTCATAAATGTATTTGGAGTAGAGGTTCAAAAGCTAGAAGCTACTAGTTTCAGTTTGGGACTTGTACTCATTGCTATTGATGTCATGCCTTGTAATAGCTATCTGGTGACCTCATCTGTAAGTATGTCATTACACCACAACCACAACAATCGTTGCATCCTATGTGAACTACATACATCTGGATATTTCTTGTGATACAATGACATACAGAGGTCACCTGATGGCTATTTTTTATTTCCATTATTAATGACCATATTTTGTATAAACTAAATTCTAAAAAATGAACTACATGTAAAATTATAATTAATTCTATGTATCATTATATCAAAAGTAAAATTCAATTTTCTCCATAGCAGTTTAAAAGATAACAAGAGAATACTAGTGTTTAGCCAACCACTTTTTTTCTAAATCCAAAGTATATAAATAACCTCATCTCTTATTAGCTCCTCCCACCTAGGATTTAAGATTTCTATTTTCTCCATGTCTAAAATATTAAAAAAATTAATCACAACAAATGAAGGGAGGAAGAAGAACCAAACCTTGGCAACACTTTAGAGGAGAGAAATCTTCACAAATAGGTGAAGAAAAAAATTCAGCAGCACCTCTCTAAGGTTGAGATGCCATGGAGGAGGAGCTTGAGCTCTTGGTGAAGAATGTCTCAGTCAAGAGAAAGACGAAGAAGAAGCTAGATATATAGGGTGTGGGCTTTTAGTCCCGGGTGGAATAACCAACCGAAACCAAAGGGTTCCCTTTAGTCTCGATTGGTAATTCCAGCCGGGACTGAAGCATTAGCACCGGGTGGAGTTACCAACTAAGACTAAAGGGTGCCCCTTTAGTCTCGGTTGGTAACTCCAATCGGTGCTAAAAGCCCATGTCAATCATTGCTGGAAAGAGACATTGGGAGCCAGCCCTTTTGTAACAGTTGGTTATACCAACCGGGACTAAACGGGGGTTGCCTCCCGCCAACATTTTGGGACACATCAACGAAAGGCCTTTAGTCCCGGCTCAAAAGTTGAATTGGGACTAAAGGCCCGAACCAAAGTCTCGCTCTCTACCAGTGGCAGTAATCCATGCAGGAGTGACAGTGGAGCGACCACCGCTTGCCCCATGGGTGGACCTCGCCGGTCGACCGCCGCTACTTGCGCACCGCCGGCCTCCACGCGCGCCACGGGCGTCCTCCACCGCCACCACCACCACCACCACGCTGCACCGCGAGCCCACCGCCAGCCTCCACGTGCGCCGCTGGCTCAATCCAGAGGTGGGAGAGATGGCGGCGCTGGAGGTGGGAGCGAGGATGACGCCGACCCGAGCTAGAGGCCCACCACCGATGGGGCGAAGAGGGAGGGGCGGCGCACCGGCGGAGGAGACGGGCAGCCCGCGGCGGAGCAGGGGAAGGGCTGTGCCCTTGGCAACATGAGAGAACTCCCAGGGCAGAGTGACTACGCCATAATAGATTGAGGAAGCATGAACTGGACAATCAGTAATCGAGGAACTATGAATAAGATTTGCGATCTTTGCCAAGAAAAGAAGATCAGCATTACTGTGTTCGCGTGCTGGAGTGTACGGACCTTAGTTTGGCACTGGACGGTTTTGGTCCGCCTCTTCGGGCAGTGCGGTGGCTTATGGCCAGTGATCATGATGATGTCCACATCGATCTCCTACTTTGTCAACGACACTGAGATGTCACATCTATTCTGGCTGGCGATGTCCGTGCTTCCGAGCTTCTTGGGCTGCTATGAGTCCTTCGCTTCGAAATCCCGCCAGGTCGTCCGCTCACGCAGGTTCCACTACCTCCCGGGAGCTTCTTGTGCCTCCTCAGCAGCGGGCGTGTGCTGCCCCGCTGCAGGAGGAGGTTGGACAGCGCTGTAAGGAATCGGATGCTCGTAGCCTAAGAGGGGGATGGGGTGAATTAGGCAATCTAAAAACCTTAACCTATGGCTTCACTATTTTTACAAAAAGATAAACTAGAACATACTATCTAGATGTGCAACTAGGGTTGCTCTAGTGTGAAACTCCCATCCCAAAATAAGGATTGCAACCTATAGCCAATCCTAGCATGATACTACTCTAGGAAGGTAAAGGAAAGGAAAGATTGCAATAGATTAAATGCGGAATCATAAAAGGGATGAGAGGAAGCAAACTCTTGACACACGATTTATCCCGTGGTCTCGATAGGCACTAAGCCACCCCTAGTCCATGTTGTTGAAGCACTCACACAAGAGTATTGCTTCCCGGTCACCAAGTATCTCTGAAGAGCACCAGTTGACTCGCCACAAAGGCTAGCAACTTAAGCACTTGCCAAGCTCCCTTGGTCACCTTGATGCCTCCTCCACTAAGGAGCTTCTCCACCAAGAAAGGGGGTCTGCACGTCCCCCGCACAAGTGTCCTCGCCACTCCATACCAAGCCGGACAATCGAAGACGATTGCCGGTGAGCCACTTAGGCCCCAAGGCTTCCGGCGAACCTTGTACACCTTGATTCACTCAAGAATCACCTCACAAGGTTGGCATAACCTTGCACTCACTCAGCTTTAAGCTAAGCCTAACACTAAGCACATACACTAAGCATAAGCAAGTCTAAGGTTGAGCAATTAAGGACTTGGATGGATTTGATATGATCTTCTAGGTGTCTTGAACTCCTCTGCACTTCCACACAATCCAACAACCTCAAATGGGTGAGTGGAGGGAGTATAAATAGCCCAAGGCATCCAAATAGCCGTTGCCTAACGACCACAGAAAAAGGTAGCATCAGATGAACCGACGCTATGCTTTTTTCTAGGCGTCGGTTCATCTAGTGCCCTCCACGTCACTTAGCCATTGAAGATCTGCTGACACAACTGCTCCAACGCTATACACTGATGGTGCGTCGGTTCATCCCGTGCTGAAGATCCCACAGCCAAAACGTCTCTGGTAGCTTCCACGTGACCGTCGGATGGACCGATGCTTCCCCTTGACCAAGGTGTCGGTTCATCCGGTGCTAAAGACTTCGTCTTGGCGCGTCTCTATCTTGATTCAAACTAAGTGTCGTATAGATGGATGGTGTCCTCTCTCAGACCATCGGGTCATCTGGTGCTACTGTCTTCGCTGCTCCTCTGCAATTCATCCGGTGCATCTAGAAACTAGACCGTCGGATCATCCGACGGTGTGAACTTCGTTTGACATGTTGCGCAGTGTACCAACTACACCGGCGCTATGCACCGATGGTACCGTTGGTTCATCCGATGGTGTGAATTTCCTTCCTTTTCTTCCGTAATTTCACCCTTGAAAAGTAGACTGTCTTCTCAATTTGGCATGTGGTATTTTTGCATCCTTGGGACCTAGAAATGTCTACAAAGACAAGCTAAACAATATGGTTAGTCCCATTGATCATGTTGTCATGAATCGCCAAAATCAAACTCGAACTAATGGCATATGGGGCCATGTTCGCTACAGGCGCCGGCGACAAGTCATGACCGCTGGAGAGGAGCTCAGTGGCGGAGGAGGACAAGGAGGACGGGGTAGCCGGGGAGAAGGACATGGAGGAGGCAGACCGCTCAGAGCGAGTGCTGACCACAAGCAAGACAAACAAGAGGTAGAAGATGATCTAACATTCGGTTCCTACACACCAGCGGTATGAAGTATGATAGAGTAATAAAAACGGGGGCACTATGGTCATTTCCGATGGGCAATCCACATTGGCATGCTGGTGTAGCATGCCACGTCAGCGAAAATGGCAATTTCGTTGCTTCATTTAGATGAGAGTGGCAAATGTGTAGAAGCCAATGCAAGAGTCCCTTTTGAAGGAGTGACCTTTTATGGTGGCAAAAGATTAAATATTCTGACGGGGGTGAGGCCGCCAATTTATTCAGTTTAGAAAAAAATTAATTGACGAGCAAGGCATGGTACTAGTCACCCTTTTATCCGGTGGAGCGCAAATCCATTCCACGCCAAGGGCCCGCAAGGCCGCAACTATGGTAAAGTTTCCATTGCAGACCTCACACTACTACAGCTGTACCTCCATCACATTCCTCAACCCTAAATTGAGGAATCCACGAGCATTGTAGCGCCTCCGATAGGTACCTCAATCCCATCTTCATTTTGCGATTTCACACTTTCTCATCATTATATTCGAAAATTATCTCTCATCTCCTCAATCCAACCGTTGCCTCCTCCACAACTCCACCCTGCAACATCCTCTGTCCCGCCTGCTCGTAGGAGCACGCCAGTGCCTCACCCGGCAGAGGGAGCGCTCAAGGCCGCCGAGGTGGAGGCAGGGTGGAGCTCCGGTCTGCATGACGCTCAGGCCGCCACCGCGCTGGGATAGAGGAAGCTGTAGTCGTACACATAGGTGTCGCCATGGCCTTGGAGTCCTCCATCATGAACTTCCGCACAATATCCATGGTGTACTTAGCTTGGTGCACAAATGTTCCTTTTTTGATTGCTTGATTTGTAGCCCGAGGAAGAACTGCAACTCACCCATCATGCCCATCTCAAATTCCTTGCTCATATCATCTGGAAACCTTGCCACAAGGGAGTTAGACGAGCCACCAGAGACAATATCATCCACGTACACCTGCACAATCAGGATATCTCTACCCTACCAGAGTAAAAACAAGGTCTGATCGACCTTTCCCATCTCAAACCCTCGCTCAAACAGGAACCCCCTCAACCTACCATAACAAGCTCTAGGCGCCTGCTTCAACCCATACAATGCCTTCCTGAAGGACCGATACGGCGAACCAGAGAGGGGGGAGTGAATGGGAGCCGATAAAAATTCTTCTCGAAGGAGATGGAGGATCCAACAAGATGAACACGGCTTCCAACACACATCTCTGACTTACTACCAAAGTTGGCCAAGGCCACACAGCCACTGGAGTGCTACTAGACCTAGGACCCAATTCCCAACCTCACAGACCCGTGAACACAGCGGAAAACACAACTTGAGCCTCACTAACCTACACCGGTCAGGCCGGTGAGCACCACCGGTCAGACCGGTCTCTACTGCTAAAACCTGGCGACTTCCACAGAACAGCTCTACACCGGTCAGCCTGGTGAAACACACCGGCCAGACCGGTCGAAGCCACAAAGCCCCAAAACACCAAACAGGCCTACCGAGCTCCAAACAAACCCAAACTCGAAACAGCAGCCACATAGGACAACAGTGAACTCACCCAAACGTTCACCCAACCAAACCCAACAAGGGCCTGCACCGGTCAGACCGGTGCGAGGCACCAGTCAGACCGGTGTGACCTAAGCTCGTCGGGATGAATAGCACCCACGAGTCAACTCCCCCAAATCCAACTCTTGATCTCCCGAATCGCTCCACGAATTTATGCAAGACTTTGGGCATAGTAGGAACAACTCATGGGCAGTCCATAGCCATGTTTATGTCCACCAAAACTTGCCAAATCAAGAGGAATCGAAGAAATCCCTCCAAGAACACCTCTAACCCTAGAACACCGAAAACCCCAAAATCCTGCCCCTTTACTCACGGATTTGGGAGGGGAATCAAAGGGAAGAGAACCACGAAGGGTTCACACATACATCCCTCACCAAATCCCTAAGAGAAAGGTCCCGAAAACACTCAAAGAAATCCACCAAGAGAGGGCTTTGAAAATCACCACCAAGAACAACCGGGAACAACACAACGAAGACTTGAGGAACCACATCGAATCATCTATGCATACCAAAGTGGTTCATACAGCGTCTAGCTTGCCGCCCGATCATCCAACCCTCTCACAATATCTCACCATGAAGCTCTCAAGCTAGTCCTATGGAAATCCTAAAAAAAATAGGAAGGGAAAATAACAAAGCAAATTGAGGACCAGGAGCGTCCCGGTGGTCGATGGATGACCGCTCCTCAGTGATGAGTGATTGACAATGGGTGTTGGATTGACTCTTGGCTCAGTGCGCAGGTGTAGGCTGCGGCCTAGTTCGTGTTGTTGCAGGTGAAGAACGGGCGCGAAAGGTCTTCAGCCTTGAGGGGCCTCCGGGAGATGGAGAGACAAGTAGGCTCGGTTCGAGGGAACCCCGTGAACGGCGGCACTAGGTGTGGGCCACATGGTGGTGATACGAGCAAGACGAAGTCATGGACAATCGAGCCGGTGCACGGTGGCGGCCGAGTTAAGTGGTTTGGTGGGAGGCCGGACCGAGCACGCGCGGTTTGGTGGTTTGCCCACAAAACCATCGGAGGACGGTTTCTTGGTTTGGGTCTCAAAACCAAGTCCGAGGGCCCAACATGACGGAGACTGGATCCAGGCATGTCGGGAAGCTTCAAAGCGGAGTACACGTGGCGGGATCGCATGGCTTGCGTCGGGAGGACGCGGGGTGTGGCAAAGGCGTGCCCGCCCGACGGCAAGACCCACAAACATTACCTAAATGCCGCTACGTGGGTTGTATCGCCAGTAGTTAAGTTAGGGGTAGTCGAGTCATTTACTACTGCGGTGGGACCTAATATATAAGCCATGAGTGTGTGTGGATGGCGGTGTACTCTCCGCGACTTAGGGTTTCATTTCCCCCTCCTATTTCTCATTTTCGTAGCTATTTTCTTCTCCATATTCTCTAAGCTAGCATGAGAGCTTCATGTGAGATTTGTTGAGAGGGATGGATGCTAGGGCGACATGCTAGACCTTGTGAATCTTTCCTGGTTTGTATAGAAGATTCGGAGTTGTGTTTTTCCTGGCCTTTTTGTGCTTGTTTTCGTGCCTTTATTCACGGTGTGATTCCGCGGATTTGAGTGGGTTTCTCCCCGTATTTCTTTGAGGGAAACATGGATGGATGTCTCGTGCATCTTTGTGATTGATCTTGTGCCCTCAAACGCCGGGAAACCACTTCGATTCGAGGATTTTCGTTCGGTGCTCTATCTTTTGGTGGTGCTCAAAGGATTCGCGGTTCCCGGTGATTTAGGGAGTTAGGAGGCAAGATTTTTGGGCTATAGCATCCTTGTGTGACGCTTTTCAAGTCCCAAACACTTGTCTCCACAGCTTCTACCGTTTGGGAAATCCGATGATGATTTGGGGGAGTTGACCTTCGAGGTCGGGCGTTTTTCTGTTCTGTCCGCGAGGGGCGGACGGTCCGCGTGGTGTCGGCGGACGGTCCGTGCGGGTGCTGTTCGTCGGGTATTCTTCGTGTTCTTGCTCGCCTTTTGTTTCGATACATCGTGGCTTTGAGTTTTGGTTCGACGAAGTTTCAGACGGTCCGCGTGTACCGGGCGGACGGTCCGCGGGTGCCTGGCGGACAGTCCGCGTGCTCCCCGCGGACGGTCCGTTTTTCGAGGTTCGCTACTGGAGGTTCTGTTCACTTTAACAGACGGTCCGCGGCTCAGGACGGACAGTCCGCGGCAAGGGTGTGGACAGTCCGCGGTACCCTGTCGGAGGGTCCCCACGGCCCATCGCGGACGGTCCGCCCTGCCTGGCCGGACGGTCCGCCAGAGGCTGAGTGATTTGCTTCTTGGTTCGATTCCTCCCTTTCTTTCTCGTGCTTCCGCGTGTGCTTCAAGGAATCGTTCCTAAGACTGGAGGTTGATCTATAACCTTGTTGTCTTGGCGATTGGTGTTGTCACACCCTGAAATTTCGAATTTCAGGATGTGAATAGAAAGAATAATTAAATAACGATTTTCTCACAATTTTAAAATTTTTCCCACATTTATTTTTCTTTACAGGAAATATTATATAGGAAAAATCCTTTGTTTGATTTTCTTAATCAAATAAAAGTTGTGAGTGTTGCATTCATGCCGATGCATCTTGGTGCTTCTTGAGTGCAAAAGGTTTCGAAAACGCGTTTATGAGCTGTCCAAATCATTCGGAAAATTTTCTGGATTTTTCTAGAATTTATTCTCATTTTCTTGAGCTATTCTATTTATTAGAAGGCTCTGAAATCTTTTTCGTGAGCTCCAAATGTTTTATTTGGAATGTTCATGTCTCAATCTAGCTCTGGGAATTTTCCTGAAATTTTGGGATTTTCAGAATATTTTTCGTGGCTCTAAGAAATTATCAAGCTATTTCTAGATTATTTTGTTTTTCACGAAAATGTTTTCTGAAAATAAAAAGGAATTTCCTTTCTCTATTCCTTTTTCAGCCCTAAGCTGTTTGCGGCCCAAACTTCCGAAGTTCACCGCCGCCCCTTCTATTTTGGGCATGTCGCAGCCCAACTCCTCCTCGTAGCCCAACATCCTAAAGTTCATTTTGGCCCCCTCAACTCTCTGTCCCAGTTTGATTTCAGCCCATACCGCAGCCCGGTCCAACCCCCCTACCCGCCGAGGCCCTGCACCGGCCCATGCGAAGCCCATCTGGGCCTGAGCGCTGCCATGCCGGCCGCCGCCAAGACTCCGGCCGGAGTCCGGCGACGCACGCTCCGGCGTCCGTGCCGAGCACGCCAAGCCTACGCCCCTATTTAGCTCGCGCACCTCGCCCCTGAGCCCTAGCCGCGCCTCGCTCCTCCCCTCGCCTTGCGCCGCCTCTCGCAGATTACCGCCGCCGCCATGGGAGCTAGCTCCGCCGGTGCCGCCGTCGCCGATTTGCCGTGGTCGCCGCTCTTCAGGGCAAGACGACGCCACCGGCGGTTCCGCGACGTCGCGCCGCACCTCCTCGCCCCCTCCCCGTCGCCGACCCAACACCGGAGCGCCCCCGCCGCGTTGGACCCGAGCCGGCAGCCCTGAGCTCCGCCGCCGGCCGAGATTTCGGCCGCCCCTTCACGCGCCGCCGCCGGTGAGCCCTCCTTTGAGACCCCCTCGTGCTCCTTTTCCCTTTTCCCCACCTAGCTGCGGTCCTCGCCGTCCCAGACGCCGGCGCCATCGATGGCCAGAGCCAGCGGGAGCCCCTGTCCCTGCGTGTTGAACACAAGGAAGGAGATAAGGAGACTTTGCGCTTAGCCCCCTGAGCAATGGTAAAATATCTAGATACGTTCTGTGTCTAGTAAATCTTGCTGATAACCCCCTGTGAAAACACCACCTTTCACACATAAACCCGCCTAAAGATCTTGCAAGTGAATCCCTGAGTTTATACTCATAAATATGTATATGCCCCTGAGATTTCGCAGTAAAGTCCCTGGAAGTTTCCAATCTTCGCATCTAGGTCCTCAGATCTTTAAAGAGCCATATCTTTCTCGTTTTAACCCCGTTTTAATCCGTTCAAGTTGCGTTAGGTCCATAATAATACAAAGTACGCGTTAGTAGTGTGTTTTCACCATGTTTTGTTTTCTGAAAATAAAATTAATATTAATTTTGATTAATGCCTATTTACACATGCCTTTTATAAATAAAAGCTATATAGATCTATACACCGTTTTTTATAATAAAATTTAATTTGATTAATGTTTCTCTCACATGCTTTTGCGAATAAAATCTAATTAGATCTTTATCTCGGTTTTCGTAAACCAAATGTTAATTTGTTTAAATAGTTAATTAATCTTTTCTAATTAAAAGTTGATTAGGCTCTTACTCCGACTTTATAAATAAATGTTAATCTTGATTAATACCAATTTAATGTTGTTTTTGATAATAATATGATGAACTCAAATTACAAAGTTCGTTTAGATTTTTCATATAGTTTAGTTTTTCTAAAATTAAATGTTTAATTGGTATAATCTATATATGAATCTTTTAAATAAAACTTGACTAGTTCTTTACACCGGTTTTGCAAATAAAGTTTAATTTACTTTAATTCCAACATGGGGTATTTTATTTATGAAATATCCTTACATATATTTTGTTAATTAAAATAAATCCAGCTCATAGCCTTGTTCTCTTATTTATGCAAACAATTCGCTAGACGTTCGGTATCAGCTATATCTCTTTTGATCAAGTTTATCAGAAGCTCTAAACCTTTCTAGTGTTAGCCCAAGCTAAACCGTGTGCATCCAATCAAGCCTTAGAGTTTCTGTTTAGCTTAGTAGCTTTATCTGTGTGAGTAGCTTTCACTGCTCAGTTGCCTATCAAGTAATCTTATCACTCTTGTTTCATGTTTCTAGCTAGTTGATGTCTATCCCATCTCTGTTAGGTTGTCTCTTTATGAATCAGCTATGTTCTTGTACCTAATCTATCGTAGCTATCTTTCTTTTGAGTTTACCCTGTTATCTGCTTCACCTGTCAGATCAGTTTGCCCTTGGATAGTGTGTCAGTTGTTCATCCAAGTTCTCTTTGTAGGCTAGTCTTCCTAGATCTTAGCCAAAGGTTTCTTATGCACTTGATAGTTCGTTGCTACCGCTCTCGTTTGCTTCACCTTAACCTGTACGTTAGCATGTGTATCACCTGTTACTTGTTTTAACATCAAAGATGCATGATAATCTTGACTAATTCTTATTCCAATGTTGTTATAAATAAAAAGTGATTAGGTTCTAATCCGGTTTTCTTTAATCATGATGTAATTGGTTAATCCTATTCCTAACTAGTTTTTCTAAATAAAAGATGTTAGAGATAAACATCGGTTTTCATAATAAAGTTAATATGCCTAATGACATCATAAATGCCTTTTCAATATTAAATTATGTTTAGTTGAGCACGTGACATAAAGTTATTCGCCTAGATGTCTTATACTTGCTTTATCTTTCTAAAGTAATTGTTAACTTGACATAACTTCTACTCGAATGTTACAAATAAAATATGATTAGGTTTATCGTGATTTCATTAATTAAATTTAACTTGTTTAATGGTAACACAGAGTATTTCTTTGAAATATTCTTTCACATGATTTCTTAATTAAAATATGTCAAGCGTAGTCTCTTGTTGTTTGATAATGATCTCACGATAGTTTCGAGCTTAGTTCTGTTTCAGCGTTTCTTGCGCTTACGTAACCAATAGAATCGAGCTCTATCTCAAAGTGATCTTTCCGGTCCTTGCTCAATCTTCCGCCATCATCTCTTCAAAGTTAACCAAGCCTTTCCCTTCCAAGCACTTTGTGTTCTTTAGTGATCCATCCAATCAAGCCTATCCTTTAGTGCGTTCTTTAAAGCTTTGATTTGATTGATGTATTGTTCTTAATATATTCTTGTTTGTTTGCTTTGTATGCTTGTGCTCGATGATTGATGCGAGTAGAACGAACGTGGTTCAAGAGCTTTGGAAGAGTATGAAGGTGAAGATATTCTGAGCAACATCACCACTTTGGTTAAAGGCAAGTGTGCCCTTGATCTTTTGTCCCAATAATATTATTAATCACTATTGCATTGCTTTGCATTAATTTTGATGGGTGCCTATTAAGGATGACTAGCCTCTTTTGACCATTATCTTAAACTCGGTTTTAATTAATTCTGACGGTAGATATTGCTTAGTTTGCTCAACTGGGTTGGTGTTAATCAACATGGTTATCATTTTATGCTCTATGTTCCTTTATGATAATTTTAATACAAGATCATTGTGCATTAATTGGAACATGGAGAACCACCCAGGAAAACAGTACAACCACAAGAACTAATGGGCAATGGTCTTGGCTGAATAATTAGGAACTTTAGCTTGGGGTGATCTTACCTGATAAGGACAAGGGATCGGCGGTACTGTGGGGTATGGACTCGCTCTAGCAGGGGGTTGGGTGAGTTATTCTTTTATGGTGGGGTATCGACCTGCTAGGGGACTTTATACCTTGCTAACTGATCCGGACCTTGTGGGTCACTACTTGTTGGAGAACCTTTGTAAAGGCCTTGTAGCGTCCCTATGCAACCACACCTCGGTAGTGTGGTATGGTGCCTAGCTAGCATCGCATGGTTGGGTTCAAAGATCTTCGGAGCTTTTACGCTGCTTGTGGGTAAAGATGTACAACCTCTGCAGAGTGCTAAACTAATCGATTAGCCGTGCTCACGGTCAAGAGCGGCCTGGACCCTCACATGATAATTGAACTTGAAGATGGACTTAAATTGTGATATGTGTTATGGTTATGTTTGCCATGTGCTCATCGTGTATCTCTTATCTTTATGCTTAATTGTGGGATGGTATATACTTATACTTGCTAGTAAATAGTTGCTTAATAAAATTTGACCAACTAAAATGCTAAATGCTTTGAGCCAGTCCACCATAAAGCCTTTGCATTCATTCTTTTCCCACACTTGCTGAGTACGACAAGTGCTCACCCTTGCTATAAACAATGTTGCTCAGAAAGAGGAAGCTACTATGAAGTCGTTGTGAAGATGTTGCTGGTTCTAGGCGAACAGAACCCCCAGTCGACTGCTTGTGGTGTTTGGTGTCTCCATTTCCAGGATTAAGCGTAAACTCTGATAATCTTCCTTTTTCTTACGTCATATTGTTTCTGTTATTCACTTTTGTCAGCTATATGCATGAAACTTGATCCTGGCATGCATATAGGTTTGCACTTGGTTTTCTTTGGAAAAACAGGTGTGACAGGTGTGTGATTCGATCCATCACTTGTGTGTGATCGGGATTTGACTAGGGTATAGGCTGGGTTCTTTGAGAAGAAATTTTACCGGCTCCTATTCACTCCCCCCCCCCGCTCTAGTCGGCATGTGATCCTTCACAAATGAACTAGGGTTCCAAGAGATGGCTGCCATCCTTTCACCTCTTGGGTTATATGGAGGCAACCAAAAGTCTAAAATACCCTTACTAGCTAATTAGGGATACATGCCCCTGAAGGGTGAAATCGGAAATCTTTGCCATCGCTCCATCAAACGGATGCCCGACGACCGCAACCTGCTTAGCCTTGACGCAAGCCTTGTGATCCCGACGCGTGTCCTCCGCTTCGAAGATTCCAGACTGCGTCATCGCACACCGGTCAGACCGATGCTCCCCACCGGTCAGATCGGTACCCACCGGTCAGAACGGTATGGAGTTGCTGCATCTTCGTCTTTGGTTCTTTTGTCTTGGCTTTGTGGATCAACCAAGGAACCCAGTGGTTTTCTGGTGAACCACCAGAAACCCTGCGAACTCGGTGTAGTCTCCGCCAATCGCCACTCATGATTCGGCTCCCACGTAGTTCCGGCTCTACCTTGGTTTTGAGGCTCAACCAAGAAACTGTCCATGACTTCATCTTGCTGTTCATGCCACCATGCGGCCTGCACTTGACTCCGCTGGCCACCGGGTCCTTCGAACGAAGCCTACTTGTCTTCTCCACTCCTGGAGGCCTCACCGGCAATGACCTTTCGCGCTTGTTCTTCACTTGCACCAACACAATTCAAGCCGCAACCTGCACCGGCAATACTTAGCCAAGAATCAGTCCACACAACGTTGTCAATCACTCATCACACCAGGAAGCGACCATCCACTGGTTCTCGAACCACACATGGTCCTCAATGTCCCCCTAGATGAGTGCATTGACAACACACATGATTTGCAACCAAAGAGAAAAGAAAAGGAAAAGAAATGAATAAAAAGAAACCTCAACAAGCGATTGAAAGCCAAAGAAAAGCAAAGAGCAAGATCACTTGAAGAAGATAAGTGTCGGACCCCTTAAGCAAGGGCAACGGCTCGACACATCCGAGACAAAACCATGCTCAAACAAAAAGCGCAAACCACCAAACCAAAACTCGAAAACCACAATGAGCTCCCCCCGCACACATGCAAGCTCCCCCTGAACCAACGCAACTCCCCCAGGACGAATGCACGCGATCCACCTCATGAAACAGACAGCTGCATCAGCTCAGCTCTCACAGGTCAGACCGGTGCCCCTCACCGGTCAGGCCGATGCCTCTTGGGAAACTGCCAGAGCTCAAAAATAGCTCGAAACCACTTGGAAACCTTCTAAATGCGTGCAGCAAGCCATTTCAAGCTCAAACTGCTCCCCCCTTGTTGACAATGCATGAATCAAGCCAAAAATGCAAAACTTTCAACCTAGAGCTTCTCAAATAGACAAAATTCAACAGCGGATGCTACACATGTCCAAATGAGCAAGTTAGATACTCTATAGCTTCGTATTGACATCAAATACAAGATTACCAAGTTTCACAACCATTGGACAAAGCTAAAATGGATTTGAGTAATTTTGCGAAAAATTTCCCTCTCATGAGTAAAGTCCTAAACATGAGCTAAACATGTCAAAATGGCAAACTCACACAAACTTCATGCTAGGACAACAATTCTAATCATAAGAACATCACAAACACCTACAAGCACCTCATGTCATGTCAAAGCCACCTAGCCATGTGCCTACTTCTATATATGAGACTTCTCATTGGTAGGCATCATGCAACGGTTAAGCACCCAAGGAAAATTAAATTAAGCACATATGACATGGGAGAACATTTTCCAAGCATTTTACATTTCATTTTCAGATTCATATTTGGTACATGAAATGTCTTTGCGACAAAAAGGAACTTATGCTCCTCCACAATATAAAGCATGAGGGCTAAACATTCATGATGGCAAATCAGCCTTTGATCCCATATGATCGAAATAAGCTATCCAACCACAAATTAAGCATAGCCAAACCACTAAAACATGTCAAGATCATATAAAGGCATTTACTAACAAGAGAGCATACATATGACATTTTTCAAAATTATAGCCATCAACCATGGATATAAACCAAGATTATTAAGAGCTAAGTAAAACTAACCATGTCATACCAAACAAGCTCACAAAGACATAAATATCGTTCCATGGTGAACAATGTATATAAGAGAAGATTTTCCTAACCAATGCATATGATACAAAATGCATGCAATCTAAGATACAAGGATGCCTATACATCATGTTACATATGCCATGCCAAATGCAAGAAATGCACAAAGGAAAGCTATAAATATGCTACAAAGGAGCTCCCACACACCCATCTCAAGAAATCAAATACACACCAAGCTTCCTCCCGCAATCGAGTGAAAGTTGCTTGATCTAGGGGTTTGGTGAAAATATCAGCTAGTTGGTCATGTGTGGGTACATGGATTAAGGTATCTTCCCTTTCTCTATGTTGTCTCTCAGAAAAATGATACCTCACTTCTATGAGCTTAGTTCTGGGAGCACTGGGTTCTTTGCAACCCTTATGCAATGGTGCTGTCACATTGAAGTGGGACATGGGTATACTCCTCACCAAAGTCACTCATGGTTTATGTGATCCAAAGGAGCTGATAGCAACAACTAGCTGCGACAATGTACTCTGCCTCGGTAGTGGATTGAGCAACACTCGACTGTTTGTGGGAAGACCAAGACACCAAAGAAGATCCCAAAAACTGGCAAGTCCCAAAAGTGGACTTCCTATCCAACCGACACCCAGCAAAATCCGTGTCTGAAAAACCATGAAGTGCCAAAGAAGAAGATGTGGAGTACCAAAGGCCGAAGTCGAGAGTGTGATGCAAGTACCTGAAAATTCGCTTCACCGCCTGCCGATGTGAAGTCCTCGGAGACGCTTGAAAACGAGCGCACGGACATACCGAGAACTGGATGTCCGGCCTCGTCACCCGTCAAGTAGAGTGACCTGATCATGCTTCGGTACTCCTTTTGGTCCACGTGTTCACCTGCCTCATCCGCATCAAGAGATGTAATCATACTCATAGGCATTGCCATGGCCTTCGAGTCCTCCATCTCGAACTTCCGCACAATGTCCTTGGTGTACTTAGCTTGGTGCACAAATGTTTCTTCCTTTGATTACTTGATTTGTAGCCCGAGGAAGAACTGCAACTCACCCATCATGCTAGTCTCAAATTCCTTGCTCATATCCTCTACAAACCTTGCAAGAAGAGAAGATGAGCCACCAAAGACAATATCATCCACGTACTTCTGCACAATCAGGATATCTCTACCCTGCCTGAGTAAAAACAAAGTCTGGTCAACCTTTCCCATCTCAAACCCTCGTTCCAACAGGAACCCCCTCAACCTACCATACCAAGCTCTAGGCGCCTGCTTCAACCCATATAGTGCCTTCCTCAACTTGTAGACCCGGTAGGGGTACTTCTCACTCTCAAACCCCAGTGGTTGCCTCACATACACTTCTTCCTCCAACACGCCATTCAAGAAGGCAATCTTCACATCCATTTGGTGCAACTTGAACCCTTTAGCCAAGGAAATAGCTAGAAGGGTCCTAATCGCCTCCAAACGAGCTACGGAAGCAAAAGTCTCCTCGTAGTCGATGCCCTCCTTCTGACTGAACCCTTGAGCAACAAGTCTTGACTTGTTCCTCACCACTTCACCTTTCTCTCCCTCTTTATTCTTCCACACCCATTTTGTCCCAATCAGCTTACACCCTAGGGGAGGGTCAACCAATTCCCAAACTTGGTTCCTTTCAAAGTTCTCCAACTCCTCATGCATCCAATTAACCCATTATGATCAGATAGTGCGTGTCCAATGTCTTTGGGCTCAAAGGTGGCAACAAATGCAGTATGAGCGAAATGAGAATTGTTCCAAACCCTCGATCGTGTAGTATGTTCAATCATGTCACTGATGATCCTCGAACCCGGAAGATCCACTTGTACTCGCCGGGGAGTTTCTCGCCTTGATGCTACCTCCCCCTCAACACTAGCTTCTCCTTGATCTTTGTTTGTCGTCATAGGTGTGGGAGAGGGGCCGTCCATCACCGTAGTCGAAATAGTAGGTACATGCTCAGCCGTGGGCACCACACCGCCATCTTCATCGTCTCTATGTTCATGCTCCTCCTCCTCCTGAAAGATCTCCTCGCCAAGGTCATCATCACCTGCACACTGAAAGACAAGCTGACTACGTGGCTGTGTCTCGTCGAAGGTTACCTCGCAAGTCTCCACGATTTGGTTTGTTTCAAGATTGAGCACACGATATTCTCTAGAGTGAGATGCATAACCAAAGAAAATAAAGCACTTGCAACCAAAGACATGGAAGTGACTCACCTTGGGTGTGCGACCGTGCATCAGCTCATAGCAGGTTTTCTTCTTATGCACTCTGAGGTAGATCCTGTTCGACACATAGCACGCGGTATTCTCCGCCTCTGCCCAGAACTTTCTCGGAGTCCTATGCTCATCAAACATCGACCGAGCCATCTCACACAAGGTTCTATTTTTCCATTCCACAACACCATTCTAGGGAGGTGTATACGGACTCGAAAACTGGTGTTCAAGACCCTAGTCATGGCAAAAGATTTCAAAATGAGAGTTTCTGAATTATGAGCCATTGTCACTGCGGATTGCTCGTATGGCATCTCCTTGCCTCTCGTTCCTCAACCTCAAGACAAGATCTCAAACAAAACCAAACGTCTCCCCTTTATCCTCAAGAAACAACACCCACGCATACTGAGAGTAGTCGTCCACCACCACAAGGTCATACCACTTCCCACCCGCAAATCGCACAAGAGCTGGGCCAACAAGGTCTATATGGAGCAGCTCGCATGAACGCTCATTCATTACATCGGTTCGAGGCGGGTGAGAAGAGGCTACCATCTTGGCATGCCTACACGGCGCCCAAACCAACTCTTTCTCAAGCCTCAACCATGGCAATCCTCGGACCATGTTGAGTTTACTCAAGCGAGACAAGAGGTCAAAGCTCAAGTGACCCAACTTCTTATGCCATTTCCACAACTCACTCGAAGAACCAGCCAAGAAGCAGTGCTCAACACCAGAAGACTGAGAAAAATAAGCTCGAAACACCTGACCCTTGGGAACGACCATACAGACAAGGTCCCCTCGAGAGTCCAAAATCCGAGAACCACCAGGCCGAAACAACACCTCAAAACCCTCATCCAACAGCTGGGACACAGAAAGCAAATTGTATCCAAGCGATTGAACAATGGCAACATGCCTGAGAGTGATCTTGTCACTCACCTTAATCTCACCTTCTGATAGCACACGCCCATGCCGATTGTCCCCAAAGGTTATGTACCTCCTTCTCACCACCGGGACGAGACTTGAGAACCACCCCTTGTATCCGATCATATGCCTCGAGTAACCGGAGTCAATCAACCAAATGTTCTTCAAGTCTCCCACCTGAAATTCAAAAATGATCACGTGAGCGAACAAACGATTCAACACTGGGGTTAGTACCGAAAGAGTAAAACCAGTGCCGAGCCATTTGCTCAAAAGTGGGGTTAGCACAATCCAAAACATGTTTCCTACCAAAGCTACCTCCACGAACACCACCACGGTAACCATTATGATGGAACCAACCCACTCTAATTGGACGAGGACCAAAACCACGAAAGGAGTACCGTGGACCGTCCCTCCTCTCCAACTCAAAGCTACGACTCTACCCATCACTGTATTGAGCATGAGGGGGAGAACGTCTATCAAACTGGCCTCCTGCAAACTCTCTAGCCCAACCACCAGAACCACGACCTCCAGTACCAGACCTCGCACCTGTACGAGCACCTGTCTGAGGATTGGAGCGTCCGAGGACCGGTGGATGGTTGCTCCTGGCTGTGATGAGTGATTGACAATGTGGTGTGGACTGACTCTTGGCCAAGTATTAGAGGTGCAGGGTCCGGCTTGATTTGCGTTGGTGCAGGTGAAGAGTGTGTGCGAAAGGTCTATGCCTTGCGGGGCCTCCGAGGAGTGGACAGACAAGTAGGCCTGGCTCGACAGACCCAGTGGCCAGCGGGGTCAAGTGCGGGCAGCATGGTGGCAAAAAAACCAAGACGAAGTCGTCGACCGGAGCCAATGTAGGGTAGCGGCTCACGACTGGAGTCTGCACGCGGGGTTTGCGACAGTTCACCAGAAAACCGTCGGGTTACTTGGTCGAGCCACAAAACCAAGACCGGAGGCTCGGCGGGCGGAGACGGGATCCGGGCGCACCGAGAAGCTTCGATTTTGGCGGACGCATGGCGAGATCGCAAGGCTTGCGTCGGAAGGACACGGTCTGCGGCAATAGTGTGGCCGTGCGATGAAGAGGAGTGCTACATGACCTATTTGCCCCTGAGGGGTTGTATCACAACTTAAGTTCTAGGGGTAGTGTGGTCTTTTGACTGGCCCGGAGGGGACTCATATATATTAGCTCTAGGGTTTCTAGGCGAACCATCCATCTGTACTGCTTATCATTTTCCTTGCTCTCTAGGGTTAGATTTTTCCTTCGTTTGTAAAGAATCTGACCTCCGAGCGAATGGAAGCTTTCATGGTTGCGTCGATTCCTGGTTTGTACCCCGTTGGATTTTCGTGCCTTTTTCGAGCTATTTTCGTTGGTTTTTCGTGCGCGGCTTATTCCTTTGATTCTGTGGTGTTTTGGCTCGAATTTGTTGGTGGGAATCATGGATAGTTGCTTTGTGCATCTTTGTGCTTGATCTTGATCCTCCAAACACCGAGTTCGGCCCCCGATTGAAGGATTTCGGTTGGAACCTAGGTTTTTGGTTGAGTTCGGTGGTGATTAGATTCCCGGCGTTCTAGTTTGTTTGAGGACCCAAGTTTTGGGGCATAGCATCCCCTAGGGACGCTTAACATCTTCCCCAAATCTTTCCTCAAGAGCTCAAGCCGTTTGGGAGATCCATGGACGGGTAGGAGAGGTTGTGCTCGCGGTTTGGAGCACGAGTTGCTCTGTTCGGGCCTGGCGGACAGTCCGCGCAGAGCTTTTTGGCCTAGGGTTCTTCGTGTTCGTCATGTGTTCTTGAGCGTCTTCGTTTCGATTCATTTGGCTATCTGGTTCTGGCCAGAAGGGGTTTGTCGGACTGTCCACGTAGGGGTCGCGGACCGTCCGCATGAGGGCCGGACCATCCGCCCAGCGGTCGCGGACCGTCCGCGCGGCATGAGTTGCTCGCGGACCGTCCGAGGACTAGGTACAGACTGTCCGCGTGGTTGGGTGCTTGTCTGGTCATTTTGTTGCGTTTAACAGACCGTCCGCCTGGGGGTAGCGGACCTTCCGTCTAGTGACCGCGGACCATCCGCGCCAGGGTCGCGGACTATCCGCCAGGGTTGTTGCAGGACAACTAAGTCCTTTGATTCTTGAATTGTGCTTCCGCTTTGGGATCATTTGAGGTTTGTTCCTTGGGTTGGTAGGTCCACTGTGACTACGTGACCTTGGCAAACTCGTGTGGGAATTCGGGGTATAGACCGGGTTCTCTCTTTGGAGAAGAATTTTTATAAGCTCCCATTCACTCCCCCCCTCTCTGGTCGCCTAGTCGGTCCTTCAATTGGTATCAGAGCTGGTTACAGATCTTCGTCATTCTAACCAGTCTAAGATCCAAAGATGGCGTACCAAGAATAGGGTTCGGGTCCTCCACACTTTGATGGTAAGAACTACCATATGTGGCAAAGGCGGATGGCCGCTTTCCTCCGCGGCAAGGGTCAGATCCTGTGGGATGTCACGGTGAACACAGCTTATGTTCATCCGATGAACATCCTTGCTCCAGGATCAAGGAATATGTTCAACGCCAACAACAAGGCGATCGACTACCTGTACCGTTCTCTGTGTGTGTATCTGAATTCGAACGGGTTCGTACAAAGGATTTGGCATGCAGGATTTGGGAGCAGTTGAAGAATGCTCATGCCAGGAACCTCAGGTTCAGGCTCGACTCTTTGCGACCTACCGGAGAGAGTACGAGAACTTCACTCATCTCCCTGGTGAGTCCATAGATGCCATGTTTCAGCATTTCACGGTGATCGTGAACAACATGAGAGCAAGTGTGGTCGTGCTCCCGTATGATGACCATGACAGGGCTGTCAAGCTCTAGCATTCTCTGGATCGTACCGTGTGGAGCGGAAAGGTCGAGGCCATCCTAGAGTCGGAGAAGTATGAGACCCTCACATTGGATGAGCTATTTTCGAAGCTCAAGTCGTCCAAGGTGGACCGTGGGGTGCGTGCAAAGATCGAGAACCCGACTAATCCCCATAGTCTGGCTATCATGTCTGGTTCAAGGACTAATGCTAACATGTCTTCGAGACAATTTTCTTAGTCTTGCCTTGTGTACATGCCAGATGAGGAGTTCGACATGCTGGGCGGGGAGGATCTCATGTTGTTGAGAAGGCGGTTCGAGTGCATGTACATGAAACGGAAGAATGCTCGGAGGAGCTCAGGCATGTGCTACCGGTGCGGGAAGCACGGGCACTTCATTGCCGAGTGCCCGAAAGCCATGGAGGTCAAGCCCGAGCACAAGCACCGTTCGAGGACCGACCACAAGCACCGCTTGAGGGATGACTACAAGGGCAAGAACAAGTCCGAGCGGAGGCCGAGGAAGAGTGGTGGTCACAAGAAGAAGGAGCGAGCGATGGTGGCCGGTGCGAGCGACATCGACTCAAGCTCATGCTACTCTTCATCGAGCTCAAGTGATGAAGAAGAGAACCGGCACAAGGGAAAGTGTTTGAGCAAGAACATCAACGGCTTGTGCTTCGCCGCCCAAGGCTTTGGCAGCATGGCACACAGCACCGCAAGCAAGAAGAGCAACAAGGATGACTCAGGCTCCGACTCCGAGGAAGATGTAAACAATAGCCCATCCTTCTTGATAGTGGAGAATGCCAGGTTGAATGACTTGCTTGACAACCATGGTGATGTGCTTAGAAAGACCAACAAGGAGATGAGGGAGTATAGGTCTTTGCTTGGAGAGGCTAAGGAGAAGGTAGTTGAGCTAGAGTTTTGACTTGTTGATGCTAGGGCTCAAATAGATTCCCTTAAGTCTGCTCCCATTGTGACCAATGAACCTGAATGCACTGATTGTTCCACTTTTCTTGGTGAATTGACTGTGCTTAAGGAGAAGTATGCCTCCAAGGTTGAGGAACTAGATGTGCTTAGGGTTGAACTAGATGAGATGAAATCTAGGCCCTCTTTGCTTGGTGCTTGCACTTCTTTTCCTGTACTGTATGAGAAGCTAGATGTTTCGCTTGCTTATGCTAGATCTCTACAGGCTCAGTTGAAAGCTCCTATTCCTACAATTTGTTCTACTTGTGAAGTAAATACTGTGAAGAATATGGAGCTTGCACATTATGTTGATCATTTGCAGGATGAGAATGATGAGCTGAGAAAGTTGATGGGTTGGTTGTCTGGTCATGAGCCTCAGTTGAGGATAATGATTGAGACATACAAGCGCCAGGATGGGGAAGCGCTTGGGGCAAAGAAAGTGGGTGAGGGAGGTGGTGAGAGTGATATCCTAGAGCCACCAAAAACCCACCACAAAAATGCTTTTGTTCCTAAGCCGAATCATCTTAGTAACCGACTAGACACAACCCCAGCTCCATCCGTGTTTCCTCCATAAACCAACAACTTCCAGGAACCCATCAAGTTCAAGAGTGTCTTAAGGAATGAATTCTTTGGGAAGAAGGGAGAGAAACCGAGTGAGGAGAAATCTAGTGAGGAGAAGCTAAAGCCCAAAGAGAACCCAAAACCAAAGGCAAAACCGAAACCCTTCCATTGTGAGCATTGTGAGAGGGATGGGCACCTTGCTGAGTTTTGCTTCAGGAGGAAGCATGATGAGAGGTTGGCTAGAGAGTTGGCCAACAAGGACAGGTACCGCCCTTCTTGTGGTGTGCCTGAGCCTAGGTTGGTGCCAAGAGGTGAGGGAATGGTGCGTACCATTTATCCTCGTGGGATGCGTGAGTTTGTGCCTCGAGGTGATCCATCGCATAGAGAAGGTGGTAGGCGTGTTGGGTTTGGGCGTGGTGAGTTTGCTGGACGTTCCTTTGCTCGTGGCCAATACGAGTATGGGGGAAACGATCGCAGTTTTAGGTCCCAGAGGAGCTACGGACCACGATCTCCCCTTCGTGGTACGTGTAGTCCTCCAAGGGGATGTGTGGGTGTTGCACCTAGGAGAGATAGGATGGATTTTGCTAACCCCACGTTTGAGCAAATGGTGAGGCACTCATTTGATTCGTTTTGTACTAACCCAGTGCTGAGTCCTTTGCTCACTCTCGCTCTCGCTTTTGATTTTGCAGGTGGGAGGCATGGAGGGCTTTTGGTTGATCGACTGCGGTGGCTCTCGACACATGACCGGAGATCGATGGTGGTTCTCCAGCCTCACCCCGATGGTGACCAAAGAGTACATCACTTTTGGGGATAATGGGAAAGGTAGAGTGCTTTCAGTGGGCATGGTGAAGGAGAGTGAGTCTGTGACTCTTAGGCGTGTTTCTCTTGTCAACTCTTTGGGGTACAATCTTCTCTCTGTCTCCCAACTTCTTGATGAGGGTTTTGAAGTCTGTTTCAAAACGGGTTGTTCTCATGTTTTGGATTCTCGAGGCAATCTTGTGTGCACGATCGTCCCCGAGGGTCAAATTTTTAGAGCCGATTTTTCTAAGTGTGTTGGCTCTTCTCATTGTTTTGTTGCTGGTGTTTTGGCTAAGCTTTGAAAACGGCATAGGAGACTAGGTCACTTGAGTTTTGACTTGTTGTCACGCTTGAGTGGGCTAGGATTAGTCCAAGGATTGCCAAAGTTGAAATACCAAAGGATTTGGTAAGTGCTTCGTGTTGGCATGGTAAGATGGTTGCCGCCTCTCACCCGCCTCCGACATCCGTTATGACAGAGAGGCCATGCGAGCTGTTCCATATGGACTTGGTTGGTCCAGCTCGTGTGTGCTCGGCGGGTGGGAAATGGCATGTCCTTGTGATTGTGGACGACTATTCTCGCTATGCATGGGTCTTCTTTTTGGCTGACAAGCGGGAGACGTTTGGTTTTGTGAGAGATCTGATCTTGAGAGTGAAGAACGAGAGACATGGAGATGTCGTTCGAGCTATTTGTAGCGACAATGGCAGTGAATTTTAAAACTCTCGTTTCGAAACCTTTTATCGTGATTTGGTTCATGAACATCAGCTTTCTTCTCCCTATGTGGCTTGTTAGAATGGTGTGGTTGAGAGGAAAAATCATTCCCTTTGTGAGATGGCTCGGACGATGCTTGATGAGCATAGGACTCTGAGGAGATATTGGCCGGAAGCAGTGAATACCCCTTGCCATGTTGGGAACCGGATTTTTCTGAGGGCCTTCTTGAACAAGACGTGCTATGAACTTATGCACGGTCGAGCACCTAGAGTGAGCCATTTCAGGGCTTTTGGTTGTCGGTGCTTCATTCTCAAGAAGGATAGGCTAGATAAATTTGAGTCGAGGTCTTCCGATGGGATTTTCTTGGGTTATGCTAGTCATTCTAGAGCATTTCGTGTGCTCAACCTTGATGCTAACCTAGTCATGGAGACTTGCGAGGTGACCTTCGATGAGACACAACCATGCAATTCGTCTGTCCTTGAGTGTGCAGGTGATAATGAAGTTGGCAAGAAGATTTTTGAGGATGAGGAGGATGATGCTGGGGAGGATGATGGTGATGATGGTGAAGCTCCAGCCATGCGTGTACCATCTACTTCCACTGCGACGACTACAGTGCAGGATGGTCCATCCCCTACATCACCTACGATTCAGCAAGATCAAGTGGAAGCAGCTGCTGAGGGGGAGGTTTCCTCAAGGCGAGAGGCACCGAGGCGAGTTCAAGTTGGTCATCCACCATCAGTAATCATCGGCGACATCAGTGAGCATACGACACGGTCAAGGTCCAGAAATGTTTCTCACTTTGTTCATTCAGCTTTTGTTGCTACCTTTGAGCCGGAAGACATTGGCATGCTCTATCTGATCCTAATTGGGTGAATGCCATGCATGAGGAGTTAGAGAATTTTGTGAGAAACCAAGTGTGGGAACTAGTGGAGCCACCACCAAATTGCAAACCTATTGGGACAAAATGGGTGTGGAAAAACAAAGAGGGAGAAAATGGTGAGTTGGTGAGGAACAAGTCGAGGTTGGTTGCTCAGGGCTATAGTCAGAAGGAGGGGATAGACTATGAGGAGACATTTGCTCCTGTAGCCTGTTTGGAGGCAATTAGGATCCTTCTAGCCTTTTCTGTGGCTAAAGGGTTCAAATTGTACCAAATAGATGTGAAGAGTGCCTTCTTGAATGGGTTCTTAGAGGAGGAAGTCTATGTGAAGAAACCACCAGGCTTTGAGAGTGCCGAGTTTCCCTACAAGGTGTATAGGTTGAGAAAGGCATTATATGGGCTGAAACAAGCTCCCCGTGTTTGGTATGGCCGTTTGACGGGGTTCTTGTTCAGCAAGGGGTTTCAGATGGACAAGGTAGATAATACTCTTTTTCTCCTCAGGCAAGGTGATGATATCCTAATTGTTCAGGTTTACGTGGATGATATTGTCTTTGGCGGCTCGTCTCACTCTTTGGTTGCAAGGTTTGCAGAGGATATGAGCAAAGAATTCGAGATGTCTATGATGGGAGAATTGCAGTTCTTTCTCGAGCTTCAGATCAAGTAGGCGAAGGAGGGAACCTTTGTACATCAAGCCAAGTACATGAAGGACATTATCAAGAAGTTCAAGATGGACGACTCGAAGCCCCTGTCGACACCGATGAGTACGACTACAACGCTTGACGCGGGCGAGGATGGAGAGCCTGTGGACCAAAAGGAGTACCGGAGCATGATCGACTCCCTCTTGTACTTGACGGCGACGAGGCCGGACATCCAGTTTTCTGTATGTCTGTGCACTCATTTTCAGGCGTCGCCGAGGACTTCACATCGGCAGGCCGTCAAGCAGATCTTCAGGTATCTTCGGTACACCCCTGAGCTTGGTCTTTGGTACTCGGCGTCCTCTTCTCTTTCGCTTCTTGGTTTTTCGGATGCCGATTTTGCGGGGTGTCAAGTCGATAGGAAGTCGACTTCGGGGACTTGTCAGTGTTTGGGTTCCTCACTTATTTCTTGGTTTTCTCGCAAACAGTCGAGTGTAGCTCAGTCTACCACAAAAGCCGAGTATGTTGCTGCCGCTAGTTGTTGCTCCCAGCTGCTTTGGATCACATACACACTGAGTGATTTTGGTGAGGAGTGTTCCCATGTACCTCTCATGTGTGATAGATCCCGTGCTTCACTACAGAACCAAACACATAGAGGTGAGGTACCACTTTCTGAGAGACAATGTTGAGAAGGGAAACATCGACCTCATCCATGTACCTACAGAAAAGCAGCTTGCTGATATCCTAACTAAGCCTTTGGACCAAGCTACATTTGCTCGTTTGCGAGGAGAGCTTGGAGATGTTTTTCCTTTTTGAGCTTCGGTTGGGAGGGTTGATGTACATATGCATGTTGCATTTCCATAGATGTATCATATCATGCTTACATCTTTGTATCATATACTGCATTTGTAACATATGCATTGGAGATGTGCTTCTCTTATATGTTGTGCTCACCATGATATGCTAGAGATGAGGTTATGACCTTGCTTGTGATGCTCATGAAATGAATAGCTATGCTCTTGGTAGCTTTAGGATATATATGCTTGTGGATGGCTTTCTTTTGTAAAAATGCTACATAATCCTCTCTTGTGAGTAGAATGCCTCTCATGTTCATTTTGAGTGCTTATGGCTATATCTTGCCTAAATTGTGCTTGGAACCATGTTCTTTTCATTTGGGATCAAAGATCCATTTATCATCATGAATGTTTAGCCTACATGCTACCTTGTGGAGAAGCCTAAGCTTCTTTTTGCCGCAAAGGCACTTCATGTACCATGTCTAACTTGTAAATCATGAAAATGGTATGTGAGATTCCTATGCTTGAAAAATTTGCTACCATGTCATAAATGCGTTAAATTTCTTATGTTGGGTGCTAAACCGTTGCATGATGTTCACCAATGAGAAGTCTCATATCTAGAAGTGGACACATGGCTCGGTGGCTTTGACATGACATGAGATAGCTTGTAGGTGTTTGTGATGATCATGTGATGAGAATTGTGACCTTGCATGAAGTTTGTGAGTTATATGTTGTATGTGCTCTTTTTGCTCATGATTAGGTCCTATGCTCATGAGAGGGAAACTTTTGTGAAAAATGCTTCATTTTCATCATGGCTATGTTACTTGTCTATGTCTCAGTTTTAGAATGTTGTAGTGATCTTTGTATATTTGAGAAGCACATGCTTGTATTTGTAGACTTGATTCATGCATTACCAACAAGGGGAGGAAAGTACCCAATTCATATTTCCAGGGGGAGTGTACATTAAGGAAAGAAAATTTGGGATAAATGCATTTGTTCAGGGGGAGCTTGCATTCATGCATTTGGGAGCTCTTTTTCGCCTGAATTTTAGTTGTGCTCTTTTGCCGATGGTGTCGAGCCCTTTTGCCTCACCTTGACGAGTCGGCAATTTTGGAGCATTTTATCTCGGTTGTGTGGAGCCGTTTCCCTTACATTAGGGCACCGAGATCCTTCTCACTCAAGTGATCTTTTCTTGGCTTTTGCTTACCTTTTGATCACTTGCTTGAGATTTTCTTTCGTTTCTTTTCTTTTTCTCTTTTCTTTGAATTGGTTACTTGAGTGTGTTGTCAATGCACTCATCAAGGGGGAGATTGAGGACCGGAGCGTCCGAGGACCGGTGGATGGTCGCTCCTGGCTGTGATGAGTGATTGACAACGTGGTGTGGACGGACTCTTGGGCGAGTATTGCAGGTGCAGGGTGCGGCTTGATTTGCGTTGGTGCAGGTGAAGAATGGGTGCGAAAGGTCTATGCCTTCCGGGGCCTCCGAGGAGTAGATAGACAAGTAGGCCTGACTCGAGGGACTCGGTGGCCAGCGGGGTCAAGTACGGGGCGCATGGTGGCAAGAAAAGCAAGACGAAGTCGTCGACTGGAGCCGGTGCAGGATAGCGGCTCACGACCAGAGTCTGCACGCGGGGTTTGCGGCGGTTCGCCGGAAAACCGTCGGGTTACTTGGTTGAGCCACAAAACCAAGACCGGAGGCTCGGCGGGCGGAGACATGATCCGGGGCGCTGAGAAGCTTCCATGCCGGTGGACGCGTGACGGGATTGCAGGGCTTGCGTCGGGAGGACGCGGTCTGCGGCAACGGCGTGGCCGTGTGATGAAGAGGAGTGCTACATGACCTATTTGCCCCTGAGGGGTTGTATCACAACTTAAGTGCTAGGGGTAGTGTGGTCTTTTGCCTGGCCCGGAGGGGACTCATATATGTTAGCTCTAGGGTTTCCAGGCAAACCATCCATCCGGACTGCTTCTCATCTTTTTGGCTCTCTACGGTTAGATTTTTCCTTCGTTTGTAAAGAATCTGTCCTCCGAGCGAATGGAAGCTTTCATGGTTGCATCGATTCCCGGTTTGTAGCTCGTTGGATTTTCATGTCTTTTTCGAGCTATTTTCGTCGTTTTTTCGTGTGCGACTTATTCCTTCGATTTTGTGGTGTTTGGGCTCGAATTTGTTGGTGGGAATCATGGATAGTTGCTTTGTACATCTTTGTGCTTGATCTTGATCCTCTAGACACAGAGTTCGGCCCCCGATTGAAGGATTTCGGTTGGAACCTAGGTTTTTGGTAGAGTTCGGTGGCGATTCAATTCCCGGCGTTCTAGTTCATTTGAGGACCCAAGTTTTGGGGCATAGCATCCCCTAGGGACGCTTCACATCTTCCCCAAATCTTTCCTCAAGAGCTGAAGAAGTTTGGGAGATCCATGGACGGGTAGGAGAGGTTGTGCTCGCAGTTTGGAGCACGAGCTGCTCTGTTCAGGCCTGGCGGACAGTCCGCCTATAGGCCGCGGACAGTTCGCGCAGAGCTTTTTCGCCTAGGGTTCTTCGTGTTCGTCGTGTGTTCTTGAGCGTCTCCATTTCGATTCATTTGGCTGTCTGGTTCTGGCCAGAAGGGGTTTGTCGGACCATCCTCATAGGGGTCACGCACCGTCCACGTGAGGGCCGGACCGTCCGCCCAGTGGTCGTGGACCGTCCGCGCGGCACGAGTTGCTCGCGGACCGTCCGAGGACTAAGTACGGACTGTCCACGTGGTTGGGTGCTCATCTGGTCGTTCTGTTGCATTTAACGGACCGTCCGCCCGAGGGTAGTGGACCGTCCGCCCGGTGACCGCGGACCGTCCGCCCCAAGGTCGCGGACTGTCCGCCAGGGTTGTTGCAGGACAGCTAAGTCCTTTGCTTCTTGAATCGTGCTTCCGCTTTGGGATCATTTGGGGCTTGTTCCTCGGGTTGGTAGGTCCGCTGTGACTACGTGACCTTGGCAAACTCGTGTGGGAATCCTTGGTTGTGAATTTGGGGTATAGGTCGGGTTCTCTCTTTGGAGAAGAATTTTTATCGACTCCCATTCACCCCGCCCCTCTCTGGTCGCCTAATCGGTCCTTCAACTTCCCTCACCAACCTGGTTTCCTCAAGGCCCTCACCGTCCTACCTCTTGTATGTCTCGATCATTATCCTCAACTGAGGCTCATGACCAGACAACCAACCCATCAACTTTCTCAACTCATCATTCGCATCCTGCAAACGATCAACATAATGTGCAAGTTCCAGATTCTTCAAAGCATGAAATTCATAGGTAGATCAAGATGTAGGAATTGGTTCTTTCAGCTTAGCCTCAAGAGAAACAGTGTAAGCATGCATCTCATCAATTTTACCATGCAAGACAGGGCAAGAAGTGCAAGCACCTAACAAAGCAGGTCTAGACTTAAGCTCAACCACTTTAACCCTAAGCAGATCTAGTTCCACACACTTGGAGGCATGCTTTTCTTTAAACATAGAAAAATCAGCAAGGAAAATAGGACAATCAGCACATTCAACTTCATCAGAAACAACAGGTGAAGCTTTAAGCGAGTCAATTTCAAGCTTAGCATCCAAGTTCTGTGTTTCTAGCTCAACCACTCTAGTCCTAGCATCCTCAAGCGAAGCCCTAAGCTCTTTCCTCATTTTCTTAGCCTCTCTAAGCATGTCATCATGATTATCAAGCAACAAGCCAAGCCATTCATTCTCTTGACGCAAGAAGGGAAGTTCATCACGCACCTCGTCGTCGGAGTCAGAATCCGAGTCACTCTGTGTGCTCTTCTTGCTGCCGGAGCTTAGCGCCATGGTGTGGAAGTCATCTCTAGCGAAGCAGCTCAGCCCACTCAGGTTCTTGGATGACTTCCTGCCCTTGCGACGATCACCTTCATCTTCACTGCTGCTTGAGCTCGTGGTGAAGTACGCAGAACTCGAGTCGACGTCGCTCGCTCCAACCATCGCTCGGGCCTTGCCTCGGCTCTCCTTCTTCTTCGATCGTCGCTCGTCCATGTGCTTGCTCTTGTGCTTGCTCTTGTGGTCACGCCTCGACCGGTACTTGCCATCCGTCCTTGACTTGTGCTTGTAGTTGTCCTTGTTATCGACACTCTCCGGGCAATCGGCGACGAAGTATCTTGGCTTGCCGCACTGGAAGCATGTCCTTATGTTCCTCCTCATGTTCACCCGGTTCTCATGTAGCCTCTCGAATCTCCTCGTTAGCAACGCCAGCTCGTCCTCTCCAAGCACGTCGAACTCTTCATTTGGCATAGACATCAAAGAGGACAAAGAGAACATCCTGGTGGATGGGTTAGTGTTAGTCTTTCCTTTCGAACCACCGATGATGGCGAGACTATGAGCGTCAGTCGGGCCCCCGATCTTGGCTGTCATGCCCCTATCCACCTCAATCGACTTGGGCTTCAAGAAAAACTCGTTCACGGTCAGTGTGTCCTACTTCTCTGACTCCATAATGGCCTCGAACTTTCCTCCCCAAACTGTACGATCCAACGAGTGTAAGAGCTTGACAGCCCTATCATTATCATCGTACGGGAGCATGTCCACATTGGCCCTCATGTTGTTCACAACCACCGTGAACCTCTGAAACAAGGCATCGATGGACTCACCGAGGAGATGAGTGAAGTTCTCGTACTCTCTCCAGTAAGTCGCATACATGCGAGCACGAATCTGGGCATTCCCAATATGAGCTTCCTTCAACACCGACCAGATTCTTCAAGCAAAGTGCTCGGGGTGCACCCGATTGTATTCAGACTGACACAAAGCACGAAAAAAGTAGTCGACCGCCTTGTTGTTGGCGTCGAACATGTCCCTCATTCCTGGTGCAAGGAAATTCATCGGCTGAACATAGCCTGTGCCCACCGTGACATCCCAAAGGATCTGACCCTTTCCGCGGAGGAACGCCGCCATCCGCTTACTCCACATCTGGTAGGTTTTGCCATCGAAGTGTGGAGGACCCGAACCCCGTTTCTGGTATGCCATCCTTCGATCTTAGACTGGTTAGAGTCAATCAAGAATCGCAATTGGCTCTGATACCAATTGAAGGACCGATATGACGAACCAGAGAGGGGGGAGTGAATGGGAGCTGATAAAAATTCTTCTCGAAGGAGATGGAAGCTCCAACAAGATGAACACGTCTTCCAACACACGTCTCTGACTTACTATCCAAGTTGACCAAGCCCACGCACCATCGGTTAGACCAGTCTCTGCTGGTTAAACCTTGTGACTTCCACAGAACAGCTCTACACCGATCAGGCCGGTGAAACACACTGGTCAGACCGGTCCAAGCCAAAAAGCCCCAAAACACCAAACAAGCCTACCGAGCTCCAAACTGACCCAATCTCGAAACAGCAGCCACACTGGACAACAGCGAACTCACCCAAATGTCCACCCCAGCAAAACCCAATAGGGGTTCGCACCGGTCAGACTGGTGAGAGGCATCGGTCAGACCGGTGTGGCCTGAGCTCGTCGGGATGTACAGCACCCGCGGGTCAACTCCCCTAAATCTTACTCCTGATCTCCCGAATCGCTCCACGGATTTGTGCAAGACTTTGGGGATAGTAGGAACACCTCATGGGGAGTCCATAGCCAAGTTTATGTCCACCAAAACTTGATAAATCAAGAGGAATTGAAGAAATCCCGCCAAGAACTCCTCTAACCCTAGAACACCAAAAACCCCAAAATCGAGCCCATTTACTCACGGATTTTGGAGGGAAATCAAAGGGAAAAGAACCACGAAGGGTTCACACGTACACCCCCACCAAATCCCCAAGAGAAAGGTCCCGAAAACACTCCAACAAATCCACCAAGAGAGGGCTCCAAAAATCACCACCAAGTACAACTAGGAACAACACAACCAAGCATTGAGGAACCACGCCGAATCATCTATACATACCAAAGAGGTTCATACAAGGTCTAGCTTGCTGCCCGATCATCCAACCCTCTCACAAGATCTCACCATGAAGCTCTCAAGCTAGTCCTATGGAAATCCTAAGAAAATAGGAAGGGAAAATAACATAGCAAATGAACTAGGGTTCCAAGAGATGGCTGCCATCCTCTCACCTCTTGGGTTATATAGAGGCAACCAAAAGTCTAAAATACCCTTACTAGCTAATTAGGGATACATGCCCCTCGAGGGTGAAATCGGAAATTTTTGTCATCGCTCCATGGGACGGATGCCCGACGACCGCAACCTGCTTAGCCTCGACGCAAGCCTTGCGATCCCGACGCGTGTCCTCCGCTTCGAAGTCTCCGGACTGCATGGTCGCACACCGGGCAGACCGGTCCAATGTTGATGCACCTCCATCTTTGGTTTTTCGGTCTTGTCTTTGTGGATCAACAGAGGAACCCAGTGGTTTTCTGGTGAACCACCGGAAACCCCGCGAACTCGTGTAGCCTCTGCCAATCGCTACTCATGACTCGGCTCCCACGTAGTCCCGGCTCGACCTTGGTTTTGTGGCTCAACCAAAAAACTACCTATGACTTCATTTTGCTGTTCATGCCACCATGTGGCCCGCACTTGACTCCGCTGGCCACCGGGTCCCTCAAACGAAGCCTACTTGTCTTCTCCACAACGGGAGGCCTCACCGGCAACGACCTTCCACGCTTGTTCTTCACGTGCACCAACACTAGTCAAGCTGCATCCTGCACAAGCAATACTTAGCCAAGAATCAGTCCACACAGCGTTGTCAATCACTCATCACACAAGGAAGTGACCATCCACCGGTCCTCGAACCACACATGGTCCTCAAAGTTCACTGGTGTCACCCTTTCCAAAGACTATCCTTAGATCCTTTACCATCTCAAATATCTCCTCTCCTTTAAAATAGGGGGGCTTTGCACGATGATCAGCCTTTGCTTTCCAATGCATACCTTTCTTCCTTAATGGATGTTTCTCAAGAAGAAAGTGATGGTGACCCATATACACAACCTTCTTACAATTTTTCAGATGAATACCATCTGTTTTATGTAAACATTGGGTGCAGGCCCGATATCCTTTGTTTGAGTGCCCTGATAGGTTACTTAAAGTAGGCCAATGTTCAAGGTAATGAACAACAATGCTCGTAGGTTGAAGTTCACTTGCTTATCCTCATCCCACACACGTACACCTTCTTTCTTCCATAGCAGTAATAGTTCATCGACCAATGGTCTTAGATACACATCAATGTCCTTGCTAGGTTGTTTTGGACCTTGGATTAGCACTGGCATCATACTAAACTTTCGCTTCATGCACATCAAACCAGGAAGGTTGAACATGCATAGGGTCACAGGCCAAGTGCTATTACCACTGCTAAATTCACCAAATGGATTGAAACCATCTATGCTTAAACCAAATCTTATGTTTCTTGCTTCCCCAGCAAAATCATTGTATGTTGTATCAATCTTTCTCCATTGAGACCCATCTGCCAGATGTCTTAGCATGTTGTCTTGCTTACGATCCTTTTTGTGCCATGTCATCAACTTAGCATGTTCCTTGTTCATAAACAAGCACTTCAAACGTGGTATTATAGGAAAATACCACATAACTTTCGCTGGTACTTTCGTCGTCTTGGGAGGTATCCCCTCGAAAGCACCAGGATCATCATCTCTCCGGATCTTATAACGTAGCACTTTCCACACATGACAAGCTTCCAAATTCTTGTGTTCGCCTCGATATAGGATGCAATCATTAGGGTAGGCATGGATCTTCTGAACGTCCAAACCTAAAGGGCACACACTCTATTTTGCTTCATATGTTGTCAACGGTAATTCATTGTTCTCAGGAAGCTTGACCTTCACAATTTTTAGCATCCCCTCAAATGCTTTATCAGACACACCATATTTTGCCTTCCATTGCAACATTTCAAGTGTAGTACCAAACTTTTTGTGACCCTGTTTGCAATCTGGGTAAAATAGTTTTTTGTGATCTTCTATCATACACTGCAACTTTGCCTTTTCATTATCATTTTCGTAGTCCCTTTGTGCATATCTTAGAACCTGACGAAGATCATCAACATGGTCGTCTTCTAGTATCTCTTCTTCGTTAGCATCTTCCATTAAAGTATCCACAAAAGCTTGCCCCGCGACCCAGTCAGGAATGTTATTATCATACCCCTCTTCTTTGTTGTCTTCCATCACAACCCCTCTTTCACCGTGTCTGGTTCAAAGCACATAGTTCTCCGTGAATCCGTTTTTAATCAAGCGGAGGTGAAGATTCCCCCAGTCAGAGTAGTCTTTGTCATTTCTGCACACAGAGCATGGACCATAGATGAATCCCTTTGGGTTCTTGTTGGCTTTGGCCACTTCGAGAAAAGCACGCATGCCAGCAATGTACTACCTGGATTGTCTGCCAGCGTTCATCCACTGCTGCTTCATCTACATCATATTAAGTCCAAAAATCATTTCCTTTAAATCAGAATAACAAAGACATAAAGAAGGCTGAGTTTGATGATGTATTCTGGTATGAACTAGACGATGAGAACTAGAGGCCTACCTACATTCTTCCTGAACATGTTGATCATTTCAACACAATACGTGAATTCAAAAATGTGGTTGAAGTAGCGGTTCAAAAGCTAGAAGCTGACTAGTTCTAGCTTGGGACTTGTACTCATTGCTATTGATGTCGTGCCTTGTAATAGCCTTCAGGTGACCTCATCTGTATGTTTTTCATTACACCACAACCACGACAATCATTGGATCCTATGTGAACTACATACATCTGGCCATTTCTTGTGATACAATGACATACAGAGGTCACCTGATGGCTATTTTTTATCTCCATTAATAATGACCATATTTTTTATAAACTAACTTCTAAAAAATGAGCTAAATGTAAAATTATAATTAGTTTTATGTATCATTATATCAAAAAGTAAACAAAGACAAAGATGAAGAAGGGTGAGTTTGATGATGTATTCCGGTATGAACTGGATGATGAGAGCTGGAGGCCTACCTACTTTCTTCTTGAACTTGTTGATCATCTCAACGCAATATGTGAATTCATAAATGTATTTGGAGCAGAGGTTCAAAAGCTAGAAGCTGACTAGTTTCAGCTTGGGACTTGTACTCAATGCTATTGATGTCATGCCTTGTAATAGCCATCAAGTGACCTCATATGTATGTATGTCATTACACCACAACCACAACAATCATTCCATCCTATGTGAACTACATACATCTGGACATTTCTTGTGATACAATGACATACAGAGGTCACCTGATGGCTATTTTCTATCTCCATTATTAATGACTATATTTTGTATAAACTAACTTCTAAAACATTAACTAGATGTAAAATTATAATTAATTCTATGTAACATTATATGAAAAAGTAAAATTCAATTTTCTCTATGACAATTTAAAGGAGAACAAGAGAATACTAGTGTTTAGCCAACCACTTTTTTCTAAATCTAAAGTATATAAATAACCTCATCTCTTATTAGCTCCTCCCACCTAGGATTTAAGATTTCTATTTTCTCCATGTCTAAAATATTAAAAAAAATTAATCACAACAAATGAAGGGAGGAAGAAGAATCAAACCTTGGCAACACTTTAGAGGAGATAAATCTTCACAAATAGGTGAAGAAAAAATTCAGCAGCACCCCTCTAAGGTTGAGACGCCATGGAGGAGGAGCTTCAGCTCTTGGTGAAGAATGTCTTGGGCAAGAGAAAGAGGAAGAAGAAGCTAGATATATAGGGTGTGGGCTTTTAGTCACGCGTGAAATAACCAATCGAGACCAAAGGGTTCCCTTTAGTCTCGATTGGTAATTCTAGCCGGGACTAAAGCATTAGCACCGGGTAGAGTTACCAACCGAGACTAAAGGGTGCCCCTTTAGTCTCGGTTGGTAACTCCACCCGGTGCTAAAAGCTGACGTCAATCATTGCTGGAAATAGACATTGGAAGCCAGCCCTTTTGTAACTGTTGGTTATACCAACTGGGACTAAAGAGGGTTGCCTCCCGCCAGCAATTTGGGACACATCGACGAAAGGCTTTAGTCCCGGCTCCAAAGTTGAATTGGGACTAAAGGCCCAAACCAAAGTCTCGCTCTCTACCAGTGGCAGTAATCCATGGAGGTGTGACAGTGGAGCGGCCGCTGCTTGCCCCATGGGTGGACCTCACTGGTCGACCGCTGCTACTTGCCCACCGCCGGCCTCCACGTGCACCACGGGCGTCCTCCACAGCAACCACCACCACCACCACGCTGCGTCGCGAGCCCACCGCCAGCCTCCACGCACGCCGCTGGCCCAATCCGGAGGTGGGAGAGAGGGCGGTGCTGGAGGTGGGAGCGAGGATGACACTGACCCGAGCTAGAGGCCCACCACTTATGGGGCGAAGGGGGAGGGGCGGCGCACCGGCGGAGTGGACGGGGAGCCCGCGGTGGAGCAGGGGAACTTCCAAGGCAGAGCGACTATGCCATAATAGATTGAGGAAGCATGAACTGGACAATCAGTAATCGAGGAACTAGAAATAAGATTTGCGATCTTTGCTAAGAAAAGAAGATCAACATTGTTGTGTTCGCGTGCTGGAGTGTACAGACCTCAGTTTGGCGCTGGACGCTCTTGGTCCGCCTCTTCGGGCGGCATGGTGGCTTATGGCCAGTGATCGTGATGAAGTCCACATCGATCTCTTGCTTTGTCAATGACACTGAGATGCCGTGTCTATTCTGGCTGCCGGTGTCTGTGCTCTCGAGCTTCTTGGGCTGCTATGCGCCCTTCGCTCTAAAATCCCGCCAGGTCATCCGCTCCAGCAGGTTCCACTGCCTCCCGGAAGCTTCTTGGGCCTCCTCAGCAGCGGGCGTGTGCTGCCCCACTGCGGTAGGTGGTTGGACATCGCTGTAAGAAATCGGATGCTCGTAACCTAAGAGGGGGACGGGGTGAATTATGCAATCTAAAAACCTTAACCTATGGCTTTACTATTTTTACACAAAGATAAACTAGAACATGCTATCTAGATGTGCAACTAGGGTTGTTCTAGTGTGAAACTCCAATGCCAAAACAAGGTTTGCAACCTATAGACAATCCTAGCATGATACTACTGTAGGAAGGTAAAGGCAAGCAAAGATTGCAACAGAGTAAATGCGGAATCATAAAGGCGATGAGAGGAAGCAAACTCTTGACACGCGATTTATCCCGTGGTATCGGTAGGCACTAAGCCACCCCTAGTCCATGTTGTTGAAGCACTCACACAAGAGTATTGCTTCCCGGTCACCAAGTCTCTCTCACGAGAACCAGTTGACTCGCCACAAAGGCTAGACAATTAAGCACTTGCCAAGCTCCCTTGGCCACCTTGATGCCGCCTCCACTAAAGAGCTTCTCCACCAAGGAAGGGGCCTCCACGTCCCCCGCACAAGTGTCCTCGCCACTCCATACCAAGCCGGAGGGTCGAAGACGATTGCTGGTGAGCCACTTAGGCCCCAAGGCTTCCGGCAAACCTTGTACACCTAGATTCACTCAAGAATCACCTCACAAGGTTGGCATAACCTTGCACTCACTTAGCTTTAAGCTAAGCCTAGCACTAAACACATACACTAAGATATGCAAGACTAAGGATGATCAATTAAGGACTTGGATGGATTGGATATGATCTTCTAGGTGTCTTGAACTCCTCTGCACTTCCACACAATCCAGCAACCTCAAAAGGGTGAGTGGAGGGAGTATAAATAGCTCAAGGCATCTAAAGAGCTATTGGCTAACAACCACTGAAAAAGTGTCACACCCGAATTTGAAGGCAAACTCGAATACATAAATTACATGTGCGCCAGGATCAAGTTACACACACGTAATGACTCAGTGAATATCAGATACAGTGCCAAAGAGTAAAAGAGAGTATTAAAACCATTACATGACCGAGAGTCTCAACAACGTAACATCAGAGCGAGCAACTAGCATCGGATCTTCAGAATGGAACTCCACAGGCAGCTGACTGGTGGCACGACGCCTAGTACCCAACATCAATCTTCGAGTCTGAGCAGCAATCCGGGTTGTGTAGATGCAATAAATAAACAAGCGTGAGCACATGTCGTACTCAGCAAGGGAAGAATATCATAATAAACATGCAAGGCTGTATAAGTGGATGGCCAAAGGGTTTAGGCAGGTTAGCATTTTAGTTGATCAAATTTTATTAAGCAACTTACTTACTAGCAAATATAAGTGGATACCATCCCACAATTAAAGTGTAACATCATAACCATGAACATAAAGTAAAGAATAATTTAAATTCATCTTCCGATAGATTAATCATGTGAGGGTCCAGGCCGCTCTTAACCGTGAGCACGGCTAATCGATTAGTTTTAAACACTCTGCAGAGGGTTGTACATCTTTACCAACAAGTCGCGTAAAAACTCCGAAGAGCTTTAGACCCAACCACGCGATGCTGATCAGGCATCATACCACACTGCCGAGGTGTGATTGCATAGGGACGCTACGAGGCCTTTACAAAGATTCCCTAATGTGCAGCAACCCACTAGGTTTCAGGACGAAGCGGGGCATAAAGCTCCCTAGCGGGTACCGTGTCTTAGCAAAGCCCAACTCCCCGCTAGAGCAGGTCTATACTCCGTCAACGCCTCCCCATTTGTCCCTTTCAGGTAAGATCACTACAACACCAAGGTCTCTAATTATTCAGCCAAGCCAGAGCCATATAGCCTTGTGGTTGTACTGTTGTCCTGGGTGGTTCTCCATGTTCCAATTAAACATATGGTCTTGCAATTTACTTACCATCAAAGAACACAGAGCATAAACGGGCATCATGTAGTTTATTGCCAACCCAGTTGAGCAACTAAGCAGCATCTCAACGATCTTCTTTAATAGGATAAAGGAGCTTTAAGATATTTCTTAGTAAAATCGATAGATGTGAGCGTCTTAACGAGTGCTTAGTTTAGAGGTGTGTTTGAATGTTTGATTTTGTGATAAATGCTTGATTTGGATCTTTGTTTGAGTGCGGTGTGTTGTGGAGTGATGACCACAATGACATCGAGTTTAGTAGCTAGTTTGTTAGTGGGGGTGTAATTCTTTCCCAATCCTCGCAACCTTGAGTGATCTTTGCTTTATCTATCGTTCCATTTATCCAACTTTCTCTTTCTCTCCAACAAATCTTGTGGATACAAAATCTGTTCACGCAGCTCTCTGATATAGCAGTAGTGTTTTGGTTATATCTCAAGCTACAGAATTCCAAACGACATGAAACCAGTGGGGTTAGTTTACAAATTTCATATATGATTTGCTATCAAAAATTCAGCACAATCCAATGTATAATCTGGGAGTTATGAACGAAACATTGGAGCTATCAGAATCTGTAAACTCTGCTGATCCAGTCAATTTGTTTATTTTGTATCTGAAGTTTTAGTTCTCCGATTGAGTTGATTCCAGTTGGATTAGTTTCATAATTTCATACCCCCTGTTCTGGAGAAATTTCATAATTTATGGATATCAATAATGATAGTTGCACTTGATTTATTGGGGCAAGCATAATCTGTCTTAATCTGGAAGTTCGTGTTGCTTCATCTTTCAGAGTTATCTCTTTGCTCTAGTATCTAAATCTCATGATCCTAACACTCAGATGGTGAACACCAGGTCTGAATCCACATCAGAGGACGAGTGGTCGTTCTAGTATCACTCGACAGCAAAGTTAAATGGACCGGCGATGCAGCAGTTCCTGGCGGCACTGATGCAACTTCTCAAGGACATGTCCACCAACATGACAAGCATCCAGGCTTAGATAAATCAGAACCAGCCACATAAGGACAAGCACCAGCAGTTCATGAGCCATTGCCCGCCAGTGTTTTCTCATGCAGTTGATCCATTGGAGGCTGACGATTGGCTGAAGACAGTGGAGAAGATGCTCACCATCGCACAGTGCGACGATAGAAAGAAGGTCTTGTATGCTTCAGGTCGACTTCAGGGGACAACGTCAGCTCGGTGGGATGCCTACATTGCCGCTCATGCCACCCCTGATGCTATCACTTGGCAGGAGTTCACCACCAGCTTAAGGAGCTATCATATACCCGCCAGCCTTATGAAGTTAAAGAAGAAGGAGTTCCTGGCACTCAAGCAGAGAGAGATGTCTGTGATAGAGTACAGGGACAAGTTCGTTGAGTTGTCTCGTTATGCTCTTGAGGAGGTTGTTGATGATGTGAAGAAGCAAGAGTTGTTCTTGGAGGGGTTAGCCGAACCACTCCGGTACCAGCTCATATCCTACACTTTTCCATCCTTTCAGATGTTGCTAGACAAGGCCATTGGGTTAGAGTACATTCGCAAGGAGTTGGAAGACCTAAAGAGGAATGCCACCACCCTGGACAGTCTGGAAGTAACACTCACCCCTGCTTTAATCCACCTTAAGAGACTCCCTTTCAGTTTGGAGGCCTTATTGAGGACTTTGGGCAACAATAGTTTCAGTGTCCAGTGCAGCAGACTTCATGGCCCCGTTCCCTACGGAATCGTCAGATGGCGCCAGTTGTCACCCTAGTGAAGACCAACACCCCTAGAGGTACCGCCTGCTTAAGGTGTGGAAAGGTTGGGCATTATGTAAAGACCAACACTCCAGCACGAAGTCAGCATAGCCAACAGATGAGGAATGAGAGTCAGATCTCGAAGGGCAGCAAGGGAAAACAGAATTATGCACGTGGCAGAGTGAACCACATGAGTGCAGAGACTGCTCAAGAGAACCCCCGAGTAGTGTTCAGCATGTGTCTTGTCAACTCCGCCCTCGCTTTAGTTTTGTTTGATGCTGGAGCAACTCATTCTTTCATTACTTCTCACTGTGCAGCTAAACTTAACATCCCCATGAGCACCATGCCACGTCCCATGCTAGTTAGTTCAGCAAGAGGAGACATACAGGCACTATACAGGTGTAACAATGTTAACCTTTAGATTTTGGGGAAGGATTTTCAAGCAGACCCCATAGTATTGAATTCTATTGGCATTGATGTGGTACTTGGAATGGGATGGTTGGGAAAGTTCAAAGGAGAAATCCGGTATTCCACGAAGTCAGTTCTCCTCACCACTTTAGACGGCGAACAAATTGAATTTGTAGTTGCACTACCATAAGTAGAAGGGTGTTCAGTAAACCAGATGAATGGTGAATCTTTGGAGGACATTAAGGTGGTGTGTGATTACACAGATGTGTTCCCAGATGAGCTTCCAGGTATGCAGCCTGATCGAGAAGTTGAGTTTGTTATCGATCTTTTAACTGGTACTGCTCCTATTTCTAAGCGCCCCTACAGAATGTCTAGTGATCAATTACTTGAGCTTAAGAAGCAGATTAAGGAGCTATTGGAAAAGGGATTCATTTGTCCTAGTTCATCGTCTTGGGGAGCACCGGTTATCTTTGTGGAGAAGAAGGATGGTACTCAGCGGATGTGTGTGGATTACCGATCGCTTAACGATGTTACTATCAAGAATAAGTATCCATTGCCCCGTATTGATGATTTGTTTGACCAGATGAGAGGTGCTAAGTGAGGACCATGTGTGGTTCGAGGACCGGTGGATGGTCGCTTCCTTGTGTGATGAGTGATTGACAACGTTGTGTGGACTGATTCTTGGCTAAGTATTGCAGGTGCAGGTTGCGGCTTGACTCGTGTTGGTGCAGGTGAAGAACAAGCGCGAAAGGTCGTCGCCGGTGAGGCCTCCGGGTGTGGAGAAGACAAGTAGGCTTTGTTCGAGGGACCGGTGGCCGGCGGGGGTCAAGTGCGGGCCGCATGGTGGCATGAACGAAGCAAGATGAAGTCGTGGACGGTTTCTTGGTTGAGCCTCAAAACCAAGGTCGAGCCGGGACTATGTGGGAGCCGAGTCATGAGTGGAGATTGGCGGAGGCTACACCGAGTTCGCGGGGTTTCCGGTGGTTCACCGAGAAAACTACCGGGTTCCTTGGTTGATCCACAAAGCCAAGACCGGAGAACCGAAGACGGAGGTGCGGCGGCACGGACCGGTCCGACCGGTGGGTCCGACCGGTCGGCCGGTGGGGGACCGGTGGCCCGACCGGTGAGGAGCACCGGTCGACCGGTGTGCGACGACGCGGTCCGGAATCTTCGAAGCGGAGGACACGCGTCGGGATCGCATCGCTTGCGTCGAGGCTACGCGGGGTGCGGTCGCCGGCATCCGTCCGATGGTGAAGACATCAAGAATTCCGAATCCGCCCTTGAGGGGCATGTATCCCTAGTTAGTAGAGAGGGGCATTTTAGACATTCGGTTGCCGCCTATATAACCCAAGAGGTGAGAGGTTGGCAGCCAACTCTTGGAACCCTAGCTCATTAGTTTTCCTATTTTCCACCTATTTTCTCAAGGTTTTTCTTAGGACTAGCAAGAGAGCTTCACGGAGAGATCTTGTAGAGAGGGATGGATGATCGGGCGGCTTGCTAGACCTTGTACGAACCTTTATCTCATGTATAGATGATTCGGCGTGGTTCCTCAAGGTTTGGATGTGTTTTTCCCGGTTGTTCTTGGTGGTGATTTTCGGAGCCCTTTCTCGGTGATTTCTTTGGGTTGGTTTCGAGGCTTTTCTCTTGGGGATTTGATGGGGGAAATTTGTGGGAACCCTTCGTGGTTCTTTGGGCCGTGATTCCCCTCCCAAATCCGTGAGTAAAAGTGCTCGATTTTGGGGGTTTCTTGAGTTCTTGGGTTGAAGGTGCTTTCGGCGGGATTTCTTCGATTCCTCCTTTTTTGGACGAGATTTGGTGGGATTAAACTTGGCTATGGACTCCTCATGAGGTGTTCCTGATATCCCCAAAGTCTTGTTCAAGTCCGTGGAGCGATTCGGGAGATCGAGATTTGGATTTGGGGGAGTTGACCCGCGGGTGCTGTTCATCCCGAGCTGCCCAGGCCACACCGGTCGACCGGTGCTCTTGGCCGGTCCGACCGGTGCAAGCCCTTGTGGGATTTTGCTCGGGTGAACGTCTTGGTGAGTTCGTTGTTGTCCCGTGTTGCTGTCTTGTTTCGAGTTTGGGACCGTTTGGTGGTCGGTTGGCCCCGTTTGGTGCCTTGGGGGCTTTCGAGTCGCCACCGTTCGACCGGTGTGTCTCACCGGTCGACCGGTGTAGAGCCACTTAGTGTAAGTTGCTCAGCTTCACCGGCGAGGGACCGGTCGGCCGGTGGTGCTCACCGGTCTGATCGGTGTGGGTCTGTAGACTCGAGGCTTGGTTTTTCCGCTGCGTTTCTCGGGTCGGAAAGTGGTGTGTTGGTTCCTAGGTCCAGTGGCACTCCAGTGGCTACGTGGGCTTGACCAACCTTGGTAGTAAGTCGGAGACGTGTGTTGGAAGCCGTGTTCCTCTTGTCGGAGTTTCAATCTCCCTCGAGAAGAATTTTTATCGGCTCCCATTCACTCCCCCCCTCTCCCGGTCGCCTTATCGGTCCTTCAAGTGGTATCAGAGCCGGTTCGGGTCTTTGTTGACTCTAACCGAGTCTAAGATCCAAGGATGGCGTACCGAGAACGGGGTTCGGGTCCTCCACACTTCGATGGCAAGAACTACCGGATGTGGAGCAAGCGGATGGGTGCGTTTCTCCGCGGAAAGGGTCGGATCCTTTGGGATGTCACGGTGGACACGGGCTATGTCCGGCCGGTTGATTTCCTCGCTCCGGGATCGAGGGACGGCTTCGACGCCAACAATAAGGCGGTCGACTACTTGTTTCGTGCTTTGTGTCGGCTCCGAGTTCGATCGGGTGCACACCGAGCACTTGGCTTGTAGGATTTGGGCGGTGTTGAAGGAGGCTCATGTTGGGAACGCCCGAGTTCGGGCACGGTTGTATGCGACCTACGGAGAGAGTACGAGAACTTCACTCATCTCCCCGGTGAGTCCATCGATGCCTTGTTTCAGAGGTTCACCGTGGTGGTGAACAACATGAGGGCCAATGTGGACGTGCTCCCGTACGATGATCATGATAGAGCGGTCAAGCTCTTACACTCTTTGGATCGTATGATATGGGGCGGAAAGTTCGAGGCCATAGTCGAGTCGGAGAGGTATGATACTCTGACGGTGAACGAGCTGTTCTCGAAGCTCAAGTCAGCTGAGGTGGATAGGGGCATGACTGCCAAGCTCGAGGGACCGACTGACTCCCATAGTCTCGCCCTCGTTGGTGGTTCCAAAGGAAAGGCTAACTCTAACCCATCCACCAGGGTGTTCTCCTTCTCCTCTTTGATGTCTATGCCAGATGAGGAGTTCGACGAGCTTGGAGAGGACGAGCCGGCGCTCCCGACGAGGCGGTTCGAGAGGCCGCACGAGAACCGCGTGAACGGGAGGAGGAACACGAGGACATGCTTCAAGTGCGGCAAGACCGGACACTATTTCGCTGAGTGTCCAAAGGTGAACAGCCACGACAAGCACAAGTCCAAGGACAAGAAGAAGAAGTCCAGGAAGAAGGATCATGGACATGAGAAGAAGACGCGGTCTCGAGAGAAGATGAAGAGATCGAGCGACATCGAGTCTGATTCCGAGGACACGTCTTCAAGCTCGAGTGATGAAGACGAAGAGGATGACAAGAAGAGGAAGAAGAAGAAGAACATTGGCAAGTATCTCAACGGCCTTTGTGTGACGGGCCTAAGCCTCAAGGACGACTTCTGCGACATGGCTCGCAGTTCGAGCGACAAGAGAAGCCGGAAGGACGCCTCGGACTTGGATTCCGAGGATGAGGTATGTGATGAGCTCTCCTCTTTGCGCAAGGAGAATGAGGAGTTGGTTGACTTGCTTGATAATCGCGATCACATGCTTAGAGAGGCTAAGAAGCTTAGGAAGGAGCTTAGATCTTTGCTCGAGGATGCTAGGACTAGAGTGGGTGAGCTAGAGACACGGGTGCTTGATAGCAAGCTTGAGATTGATTCCCTTAAGGCTAGCCCCGTTGTTTCGGATGAGAACGATTGTCTTGATTGCTCTGTTTTCTGGTCGACTTGATCGATCTTAGGGAGAAGTATGCCTCCAAGTGTGAGGAACTAGATGTGCTTAGGGTTGAGTTGGGTGAGCTACAATCTAGACCCACTTTGCTTGGTGCTTGCACTTCTTGCCCTAGTTTGCATGAGAAAATTGTCGAGCTCCGCTCTCGCATTGTTTCACTTGAGGCTGATTTGAAAGTGCCTATTCCTACTTCTTGCTCTACTTGTGAGTTGCATGCTATGAAGAATTTGGATCTTGCAAAATGTGTTGGTCGCTTGCAAGATGAGAATGATAAGTTGCGTGAAGCGCTGAGTTGGTTGTCGAGTCAAGAACCTCAGCTTGGTATGATGATTGCTAGTCGTAAGCGCTTTGACGGTTGGGCTTTGGGATTGGATAAGGTTGGTGAGGGCAGTGGTGAGAGAGAAAGGAAATTTGGGAATGTTTCGGTTCCACCACAACCCACACCCAAATACAAGTTTGCATCCAAGCCAAACCAACCAAAAGAAAAACCGAGTGAGAAGGCAAGAGAAACGCCTAGTGAGAAACCAAGTGAGAAGCCTTGTGAAGAGCCTCATCCCAAGCCTAAGCCCAGATCGATCCGTTTCCATTGTGAGTTTTGTGGAAAGGATGGTCACAAGAGAGCGTTTTGCTTCAAGAGGAAGCGTGAGGAGAGAATGGCGAAGGAGTGGGCTAACAAGGACAAGTACCACCCTTTCGATGGTGTACTTGAGCCTCGTGTGCAGTTGCCCAGGGCCAAGGCGAGTGTGAAGTCGGTTCGGGCTTGGGGAGAGCGGAAGGCTCGTTGGAGGTGCTTTCGCCGCCCGGTGTTACACCGGTCGAGACCGGTGAGGGGCACCCCGGTCGGACGGTGCGGGCACAGACGGGCGGCGGTTGGGTTTCGTGCTCGTACAGGTGCGAGGGTTGTTTCTGGAGGTCGTGGTTCTGGTGGTTGGTCTGGAAAGTTTGCTGGAGGTCAGTTTGCTAGGCGTTCTCCTCCTCGTGCTCAATACGGGGATTGGAGGACTCGTGGCCTTGAGTTGGAGAGGAAGGATGGTCCACGGACTTTCTTTCGTGGTTTTGGTCCTCCTCCAGGCAGAGAGGGCTGGTTCCCTCATGGTGGTTACCGTAGTGGTGTTCGTGGAGGTAGCTTTGGTAGGAAAGATGGTTTGGTTTGTTCTAACCCCACTTTCGAGCAAATGGCTAGGCACTGGTTTTACACATTTGGAACTAACCCCAGTGTTGAGTCGTTTGCTTGCTCTCGCTCTTTGTTTTGAGTTGCAGGTGGATGGTCCGGAGAACATTTGGTTGATATCGGGGGGTGGTTCTTCGGCTTCATATCCCGGTGGTGACATGTAGGTGCATCACTTTCGGGGATGGTGGACAAGGATGAGTGAATTGTGAAGAAATGATAAAGGTAAGTGTTTTTGTGACCTTCGAGTGTGTGGCCTTGGTCAAGCCACTTGGTTTCTTTTGCTCTTTGCCTTATCTCATGTGTGTAAGGTGAGCTTTGTATGCTCTTTGGCCTTAATGCATGAGTTTAGGGGGAGCTTGTGAGTTTGGTGCTCCTTTGCTCTTTTGCCGGTGGTGTCGAGCCCTTTTTGCCTCCCCTCGAGGAGCCGGTGGTTTGTGAGCTTTGTGTGTGGGAGCTCCTTTGTAGCATATGTATAGCTTTTCTTTGTGCATTTCTTGCATATTGGCATGGCATATGTAACATGATGTATAGGCATCCTTGTATCTTAGATTGCATGCATTTTGTATCATATGCATTGGTTAGGAAAAGCTTCTCTCATATACATTGTTCACCATGGAATGAGATATATGTCTTTGTGAGCTTGTTTGGTATGCTTCGGTTAGTTTGGCTTAGCTCTTGATGATCTTGATGAATAATCCATGGTTGATAGCTATGCTTTTGAAAAATGTCACATGTATGCTCTCTCATGTGTAAATGCCTTTACATGCTCTTGACATGTTTTTGTGGCCTTGCTATGCTTAATTTGTGGTTGGATGGCTAGTTTATTGATCATATGGGGCCAAAGGCTCATTTGCCATCATGAATGTTTAGCCCTCTAGATTTATCTTATGGAGGAGCATAAGTTCCTTTTTGTCGCAAAGACATTTCATGTACCATTTACAAATCTGAAAATGAAATGAAAAATGCTTGGAAATGTGCTCCCATGTCATATGTGCTGAATTTAATTTGCTTTGGGTGCTAAACCGTTGCATGATGCCTACCAATGAGAAGTCTCATACATAGAAGTAGGCACATGGCTCGGTGGCTTTGACATGACATGAGGTGCTTGTGGGTGTTTGTGATGGTCTTATGGTTAGAATAGCTGTCCTAGCATGAAGTTTGTGTGGCTTTGCCATTTTGATATGCTTTGATCATGTTTAGGACTTTGCTCGTGAGAGGCAAGTTTTTCGCAAAATTGCCAAAATCCATCTTAGCTTCGTCCAATGGTTGTGAAACTTGGTGATCTTGTAGTTGAGATCGATACGAAGCCGTAGAGTACCTAACTTGCTCATTTGGACGTATGTAGCATTCTTTGTTGAATTTTGTATCTTTGAGAAGCTCTAGGTTGAAAGTTTTGCATTTTTGGCTTGATTCATGCATTGCCAACAAGGGGGAGAAGTTTGAGCTTGAAATGGCTTGTTGGACGCGTTTAGAAGGTTTTCAGGTGGTTTCGAGCCATTTCTGGGCTCTGTTGTACACCGGTCTGACCGGTGATGAGCACCGGTCTGACCGGTGTGAGTGCTGGTCCTGTACATATGTTGGGCACCGGTCTGACCGGTGGTGATGACCGGTCTGACCGGTGTGAGCTGAAGTTGCTGCAGCTACCCTGTTTCATGTGGTTTCTTGCATGCATTCGTCCAGGGGGAGTTGCATTGGTTCAGGGGGAGCTTGCATGTGTGCAGGGGGAGCTCTTTGTGTGTTTTCGAGTTTTGTTTCGGTGGTTTGTGCTCTTTGCTTGAGCTTTGCTTTGTCTCGGATGTGTCGAGCCGTTGCCCTTGCCTAAGGGGTCCGAGACTCGTCTTCTTCAAGTGATCTTGCTCTTTGCCTTTGTTTGGCTTTCGATCGCTTGTTGGAGTTTCTTTTTGTTCGTTTCTTTTCTTTTTCTTTTCTCTCTTGTTACTTTCGTGTGGGTGTTGTCAATGCACTCATCAAGGGGGAGATTGAGGACCATGTGTGGTTCGAGGACCGGTGGATGGTCGCTTCCTTGTGTGATGAGTGATTGACAACGTTGTGTGGACTCGATTCTTGGCTAAGTATTGCGGGTGCGGGTTGCGGCTTGACTCGTGTTGGTGCGGGTGAAGAACAAGCGCGAAAGGTCGTCGCCGGTGAGGCCTCCGGTGTGGAGAAGACAAGTAGGCTTTGTTCGAGGGACCCGGTGGCCGGCGGGGTCAAGTGCGGGACGCATGGTGGCATGAACAACAAGATGAAGTCGTGGACGGTTTCTTGGTTGAGCCTCAAAACCAAGGTCGAGCCGGAACTACGTGGGAGCCAAGTCATGAGTGGAGATTGGCGGAGGCTACACCGAGTTCGCGGGGGTTTCCGGTGGTTCACCGAGAAAACCACCGGGTTCCTTGGTTGATCCACAAAGCCAAGACCGGAGAACCGAAGACGGAGGTGCGGCGGCACCCGGACCGGTCCGACCGGTGGGTCCGACCGGTCGACCGGTGGGGACCGGTCGGCCGGTGAGGAGCACCGGTCGGCCCGGTGTGCGACGACGCGATCCGGAATCTTCGAAGCGGAGGACACGCGTCGGGATCGCATCGCTTGCGTCGAGGCTACGCGGGTGCGGTCGCCGGCATCCGTCCGATGGTGAAGACATCAAGAATTCCGAATCCGCCCTTGAGGGGCATGTATCCCTAGTTAGTAGAGAGGGGCATTTTAGACATTCGGTTGCCGCCTATATAACCCAAGAGGTGAGAGGTTGGCGACCAACTCTTGGAACCCTAGCTCATTAGTTTTCCTATTTTCCACCTATTTTCTCAAGGTTTTTCTTAGGACTAGCAAGAGAGCTTCACGGAGAGATCTTGTAGAGAGGGATGGATGATCGGGCGGCTTGCTAGACCTTGTACGAACCTTTATCTCATGTATAGATGATTCGGCGTGGTTCCTCAAGGTTTGGATGTGTTTTTCCCGGTTGTTCTTGGTGGTGATTTTCGGAGCCCTTTCTCGGTGATTTCTTTGGGTTGGTTTCGAGGCTTTTCTCTTGGGGATTTGATGGGGGAAATTTGTGGGAACCCTTCGTGGTTCTTTGGGCTGTGATTCCCCTCCCAAATCCGTGAGTAAAAGTGCTCGATTTTGGGGGTTTCTTGAGTTCTTGGGTTGAAGGTGCTTTCGGCGGGATTTCTTCGATTCCTCCTTTTTTGGACGAGATTTGGTGGGATTAAACTTGGCTATGGACTCCTCATGAGGTGTTCCTGATATCCCCAAAGTCTTGTTCAAGTCCGTGGAGCGATTCGGGAGATCGAGATTTGGATTTGGGGGAGTTGACCCGCGGGTCTTTGTTCATCCCGAGTCGCCCGAGCCACACCGGTCGACCGGTGCTCTTGACCGGTCGACCGGTGCAAGCCCTTGTGGGATTTTGCTCGGGTGAACGTCTTGGTGAGTTCGTTGTTGTCCCGTGTTGCTGCTTCGTTTCGAGTTTGGGACCGTTTGGTGGTCGGTTGGCTCGTTTGGTGCCTTGGGGGCTTTCAGGTACCGCCACCGTCCGACCGGTGTGTCTCACCGGTCTGACCGGTGTAGAGCCACTTAGTGTAAGTTGCTCAGCTTCACCAGCAGGGACCGGTCTGACCGGTGGTGCTCACCGGTCTGATCGGTGTGGGTCTGTAGACTCGAGGCTTGGTTTTTCCGCTGCGTTTCTCGGGTCGGAAGGTGGTGTGTTGGTTCCTAGGTCCAGTGGCACTCCAGTGGCTACGTGGGCTTGACCAACCTTGGTAGTAAGTCGGAGACGTGTGTTGGAAGCCGTGTTCCTCTTGTCGGAGTTTCAATCTCCCTCGAGAAGAATTTTTATCGGCTCCCATTCACTCCCCCCCCTCTCTGGTCGCCTTATCGGTCCTTCACTAAGGTGTTCTCAAAGATTGATTTACATTATGGTTATCATCAGATGAGGATCAGATTATCAGATATCCCTAAGACCGCATTCACTACTAGGTATGGACTCTATGAGTACACTGTCATGTCTTTTGCACTGACTAATGCACCTGCCTACTTCATGTATCTAATGAACAAAGTTTTTATGGAGTACCTGGATAAGTTTGTTGTGGTGTTCATTAATGACATCTTGATTTACCCCAAGAATGAGGATGAGCATGAGGAACATCTGAGGCTTGTGTTGCAGAAGCTGAGAGAGTAGCAGTTGTATGCCAAGTTTAGCAATTGTGATTTCTGGTTGAAGGAAGTCTCTTTCCTTGGGCATATCATCACAGATGGTGGTATTTCAGTTGATCCAGCAAAGGTCAGTGATGTATTGAAGTGGGAGCCGCCACGCACTATCAAGGAGATCAGGAGTTTCCTTGGCCTTGCAGGGTATTATCGTCGGTTCATTGAAGGATTCTCTAAAGTAGCAAAGCCTCTTACATCACTACTAGAGAAGGATAAAGAGTTCAAGTGGATTGATGCCTGTCAAGCCAGTTTTGAGGAATTGAAGAAGAGGTTGACTTCAGCTCCAATTCTAGTGATGCCAGACCTGCAAAAGAGTTTTGATATCTACTGCGATGCGTCCCGACAAGGGTTGGGTTGTGTTCTCATGCAGGAAGGTCATGTTATAGCCTATGCATCTCGACAGTTGAGAAAACATGAGCTGAATTATCCTACACATGATCTGGAGTTAGCGGCAGTGGTTCACGCGTTGAAGATTTGGAGACACTACGTCATGGGAACCAAGTGCCAGATTTACACAGATCATAAGAGTTTAAAGTACATTTTCACTCAGAAAGATTTGAATATGAGACAACGTCACTGGTTAGAGCTGATCAAGGATTATGATCTGGAGATACACTATCATCCTGGGAAGGCAAACTTGGTTGCAGATGCTTTGAGTCGGAAGGGACATGCCAACATGGCTTTGACATTCCAGTTGCCTGAAGAGCTGATGAAGGAGTTTGAGAAACTCAATCTGGGGATGGTTGCTCAAACCGAAGGAGTTACCTTGGACGTAGAGTCTATCTTGGAGCAGGAGATACGCAAAGGACAACTGGAGGATATAGAGATAAAAGAAATCAGAGAGACTATGGAAAAAAGTAAAGCCCCAGATTTCACAGAAGATGATCAGGGAACTATATGGTTTAGGAACAGGATTTGTGTGCCTAATGTGGGAGATCTCCGAAAGACCATCTTAAGAGAGGCTCATGATTCAGCTTATTCCATTCACCCAGGAAGCACCAAAATGTATCAAGATCTCAAGCAAAGGTATTGGTGGTATGGGATGAAGAGGGATGTAGCCGCCCATGTGGCCTTGTGCGACACCTGTCATAGGGTTAAAGCTGAGCATCAAAAGCCAGCGGGATTGCTTCAACCACTGAAGGTGCCAGAGTGGAAGTGGGAAGAGATTGGTATGGATTTCATTGTTGGGTTGCCCTGTACTCGTGATGGGTATGACTCAATATGGGTTATAGTGGATCGTTTAACAAAGGTTGCTCACTTCATACCAGTGCGAACCACATATACAGGGGCAAAGCTAGCTGAGTTGTACATGTCCAGGATCGTGTGCTTTCATGGTGTACCTAAGAAGATAGTGTCTGATAGAGGTACTCAGTTCACGTCACGTTTTTGGGAAAAGCTTCATGAATCCTTGGATACGAAGTTAAATTTCAGCTCAGCCTATCACCCACAGACCGATGGACAGATAGAAAGGACTAACCAGATTCTGGAAGACATGTTGAGAGCTTGTGCTCTTAAGAATGCAGGTAGCTGGGATAAGAGTTTTCCCTGTGCTAAGTTCTCTTACCACAACAGCTATCAGGCTAGTCTCAAGATGGCACCCTTCGAGGCATTGTATGGAAGGAAGTGTAGAACGCCTTTGTATTGGAGCCAAACAGGAGAGAGTCAGTTGTTTGGAACCGATATCATTAAGGAAGCAGAAAGACAAGTTCAGATCATAAGGGAAAACTTGAGGGCTGCTCAATCGAGATAGAAAAGTTATGCGGATGGAAAGAGGAGAGACGTGGTTCTCCAAGAAGGTGACTATGTGTACATAAAAGTGTCACCGATCAGAGGTTTGCACACGTTTAAAGTGAAGGGAAAGTTGTCACCTCGCTTTATCGGGCCTTTCAAGATCTTAGAGTGAGTGGGAGAAGTAGCATACAGGTTGGAATTACCAAATCAGCTCTCGGATGTGCATGATGTGTTCCATATCTCTCAATCGAAAAAAGGTCTCCAACCTCATGATAAAGAGCCACTACCTATGGACGGTTTGACTGTCAAGGAGGACCTCACTTACACTGAACGTCCCATCCGGATCTTGGAAACTTTAGCACGTGTCACAAGGAATCGGGTGTTTAAGATGTGCAAGGTGCAGTGGAGTAATCATGCAGAGGATGAGACAACCTGGGAAAGGGAGGATGAACTGAAGGAAGACTATCCAGATCTTTTTATTGATCCTTCCGAATCTCGAGGACGAGATTCATCTTAAGGGGGTAGGATTTGTAACACCCAAAATTTTAATTATGGCTTTTAATAAAAATTTGCTTAGCAACAAATGCTTGTTTAAGGACTTTTAAGGTTTTGTTTAATTTCTAAAGGCATTTAATTATTTTTATTAATTAAATAAATGAACCCTAGGAGTTTTTTTTTGCATTCATGCTGGAGCACAATTTTTGATTGGTTGAATTCAAACCTGTATTTGAATTGATTTGTTTGAATTCCTTTGAAAATTTGCAAAATGTTTCCTTTTCCTCCCCAAGTTTTCCTTGCTTTCAGCCCAGCTATCCTTTGCAGCCCAGCACTGTTTCCCCGTGGCCCAGCTTGCCTTTCAGCAGCTCAGCCCAGCTTGCTTACCCGGCCGCGCAGCCCACCTTCAGCCCAGCCGGCCCGCGTCGCCTCCTCTCTCTGTGTCTTGCTGACCGGTGGGGCCCGGTGGTCATCCCCGACCTCCGGCCGGACCCCGAGCCGGAACCGACCACGCACGCCGCGCCCGGCTCCGCGCGCGCTTCCCCCGTGCCTACGCGTTGCCCCGGGACTTGGGCCCGCACGTCAGGGCCGCCCTGCCCCTTTATAGCGCGCCGCCGTACCGAAGCCTCAAACCCTAGCTACATCGTGCGGCTGCCGCCTCACAACCCTAGGCCGCCGCCGCAGCTGTCGATTCCCCTCGGTCGCTGCCTTTCCTTTATCGTGGTGCAGATCCGAAGGTTCTTGAGGACGTGAGGAAGCTGAAGGTCCCTCTCGTTTTTGCCCTCCTGCCCCGCACCGCTTGTTCGTGCTCGCCGGAGTTGGCGTCATCGCGGCCGCCCGCCCCCGTCACGTTGCCGCCGCCGCCGCCGCCCGTGCGCTCGTCCCGGTGCCTCGGTTGAGTTTGCTTTGTGGCCCTCGCTTCACCCCCGGTGCAAGCCGTGCACCGCATCGTGCTCCGTAGGTCGAAATCGAGCGAGCTCGCCGGAGCTACGCGGCCGCCGCCGCGCACCGCCGCCGCGCCGCCGTTCATCGCGCCCCGGTCGTCCGCGACCGTTAGATCTGGAGACGATGGCTCAGATCGAATCTAAACCAAGTCAACCGGTCAGCGTACCAGTCAACGCAGGTGTGACCCAGCCGTTTTTGCAAAAGAGACCCTAGCCTTTTTAAGTTTTGCAGGCCGGCCCTTCCACCTTAGGAAAAGTATCGGAGATAGGTCCTTTTCCTTGCGGTTCAAACCCTAGGTTTTTAAGATTTTGTGGCCGGGGTCCCTGGCTGCTAGTTTAGTGTTTAGCCCCTGTGTTTCTTTATAAAATTATGTTTTAGTCATTAGATTCTGGCAGTTTAGTCCCTGGAAGTTTAGCTTTCCTGCAGAATAGCCCCTGTACCTTGTTTCGGTTGTAGATTACGCGTTTTAGCTCCGTTTTTAGCATTCTTTATATCCATTTGTTCGTCTCGACAAGTAGATCAGTTTAGTGTAGCTTTTGTTCCTGTTTGAAGTGATTGGTGAATTGTTTTCTTATTTTATTGTATTGTCTCTTGCATGTGAATGTGTGATGTGTAGAGAACGAGCAGTCCAAAAATTTTCTGTGGTGAAGACTTGAAGACTCTGAGCAATTCCAGATCTTGTGAGAGGCAAGTGTCCTTGGTCATACCCGCTTTATCCTATATGAACATGCATTTAATCACTGTATTTACTTTCTTTCTTGCATTAATTTTTGACGGGTTCCTATTAAGGACTGTGCCTAGATTCTTTTGACTGTTGCCTTGTAACTGGGTTAACTAATTAGTCTTGACGGTAGATGCTGCTTAGTTGCTCAACTGGGTTGGCAATAAACTACATGATGCCCGTTTATGCTCTGTGTTCTTTTATGGTAAGTTAATTGCAAGACCATATGTTTAATTGGAACATGGGGAACTACCCAGGACAACAGTACAACCACAAGGCTATATGGCTTTGGCTTGGCTGAATAATCAGAGACCTTGGTGTTGTAGTGATCTTACCTGAAAGGGACAAATGGGGAGGCATTGACGGAGTATAGACCTGCTCTAGCGGGAAGTTGGGCTTTGCTAAGACACGGTACCCGCTAGGGAGCTTTATGCCCCACTTCGTCCTGAAACCTAGTGGGTTGCTGCACATTAGGGAATCTTTGTAAAGGCCTCGTAGAGTCCCTATGCAATCACACCTCGGCAGTGTGGTATGATGCCTGATCAGCATCGCGTGGTTGGGTCTAAAGCTCTTCGGAGTTTTTACGCGACTTGTGGGTAAAGATGTACAACCTCTGCAGAGTGTTATAAACTAATCGATTAGCCGTGCTAACGGTCAAGAGCGGCCTGGACCCTCACATGATTAATCTATCGGAAGATGAATTTAAATTATTCTTTACTTTATGTTCATGGTTATGATGTTACACTTTAATTGTGGGATGGTATACACTTATGTTTGCTAGTAAGTAAGTTTCTTAATAAAATTTGATCAACTAAAATGCTAACCTGCCTAAACCCTTTGGCCATCCACTTATACAGCCATGCATGTTTATTATGATATTCTTCCCTTGCTGAGTACGACATGTGCTCACGATTGTTTATTTATTGCATCTACACAATCCGGATTGCTGCTCAGACTCGAAGATTGATGTTGGGTACTAGGCGTGCGTGCCACCAGTCAGCTGCCTGTGGAGTTCCATTCTGAAGATCCGCTGCTAGTTGCTCGCTCTGATGTTACGTTGTTGAGACTCTCGGTCATGTAATGGTTTTAATACTCTCTTTTACGCTTTGGCACTGTATCTTATATTCACTGAGTCATTACGTGTGTGTAACTTGATCCTGGTGCACATGTAATTTATGCATTCGAGTTTGCCTTCAAATTCGGGTGTGACAAAAAGGAAGCACCAGATGAACCGATGCTATGTTTTTTCTAGGCGTCGGTTCACCCTGTGCCCTCCACGTCACTTAGCCGTTGAAGATCTGCTGACACAACTGCTTCAACGCTATACATTGACGGTGTGTCGGTTCATCCGGTGCCGAAGATCCCGCAGCCAAAACATCTCTGGTAGCTTCCACGTGACCGTCGGATGGACCGACGCTTCCCCTTGACCAAGGTGTCGGTTCATCCAGTGCTAAAGACTTCGTCTTGGCGCGTCTCTGTCTTGATTCAAACTGAGTGTCGGATAGACTAATGGTGTCCTCTCTCAGACCGTCGGGTCATCCGGTGCTACTGTCTTCGCTGCTCCTCCTCTGCAATTCATCCAGTGCATCTAGAAACTAGACCGTTGGATCATCAGATGGTGTCAACTTCGTTTGACCTATTGCGCAGTGTACCAACTACACCAACGCTGTGCACCGATGGTACCGTCAGTTCATTCGATGGTGTGAATTTCCTTCCTTTTCTTCCGCGATTTCACCCTTGAAAAATAGACTGTCTTCTCAATTTGACATGCGGTACTTTTGCATCCTTGGGCCCTAGAAATGTCTACAAAGACATGCTAAACAATATGGTTAGTCCCATTGATCATGTTGTCATGAATCACCAAAATCAAACTCGAACTAATGGCATATGGGGCCGTGTTCGCTACACGCGCCGGCGGCACGTCATGACCGCTGGAGAGGAGATCGGTGGCGGAGGAGGACAAGGAGGACGGGTAGCCGGGGATAAGGACTTGGAGGAGGCAGACCGCTCAGAGCGAGTGCTGACCACAAGCAAGACAAACAAGAGGTTGAAGATGATCTAACATGCGGGTCCTACACGCCAGCGGTATGAAGTATGATAGAGTAACAAAAACAGGGGGCACTATGGTCGTTTCCTATGGGCAATCCACATTGGCATGCTGGTGTGGCATGCCACGTCAGTGAAAATGGCAATTTCGTTGCTTCATTTAGATGAGAGTGGCAACTGTGTAGAAGCCAATGCAAAAGTCCCTTTTGAAGGAGTGACCATTCTTATGCTGGCAAAAGATTAAATATCCCGACGGGGGCGAGGCAGCCAATTTATTCAGTTTAGAAAAAAATAAATTGATGAGCAAGGCATGGTACTAGTCACCCTTTTATCCATCGGAGTGCAAATCTGTTCCATGCCAAGGACAAGGCCGCAACGATGGTAAAGTTTCCAATGCAGACCTCACACTACTCCAGCTGTACCTCCATCACATTTCTCAACCCTAAATTGAGGAATCCACGAGCATTGTACTGCCTCCGATTGGTACCTCAATCCCATCTTCATTTTGCGATTTCACACTTTCTCATCATCATATTCGGATATTCTTTCTCATCTCCTCAATCCAACTGTTGCCTCCTGCACACCTCCACCCTGCAACATCCTCTATCCCGCCTGCTCGTAGGAGCACACCAGTGCCTTACCAGGTGGAGGGAGCGCTCAATGCTGCCGAGGTGGAAGCAGGGTGGAGCTCCGGTCTGCATGACGCGGAGGCCGCCAGCGCGCTGGGATAGAGGACGCGCCAGTCGCAGTCCCACCACCGCGTTGGACTGCAGGCCTAGATCTCCGAGGTCGAGGTCAAGGTCACCGTCGAGCTCGAGGTCGGGGTGGAGCTCGCTGGTGTCGTCTCCTCTGCTACTACCCCGAATTCTGTGAACGACGATTTTGGAGGCGAACTCCTATGACGATGGCTTTAGGTCCAGGGAGCACGCCACTTCGCCTCCGCCGCTGGGACCCACACCACCCCGATGTAGATCTGGCCAGTGGCAACCTCCGTCTCTCCTTCTGAGGCCCGGACCTGGCAGCGACACGGTTCCTTCCATGTGTTAATCGATGATGGCGGCACAATTGCGAGGTCGAGTGGGACGCAAAGATGAAGACGGTGGTGAGCTCCCTGTAGAGGATCTACAACGGCGACCTCCTGGAGATCCCCCGCAGCCCTCTTCCACCTGCCGCTACCGCACGCCTGGAAGATCGGTTTTCAAACTAGACTAGCAGTTGGACGTAACAGTGCTCATAATGGGTCAGACCGGTTCCTCAAACTTGTCAGACCAGTTTGAGGCAAAGATGTGACAACCCCGCTTGAGAAAATATTGTACTATCATCTAAGCCACTCCATTTGGTCATTAAGTGATAATAAAGTATCATCCCATCGTAAGTTGTCGGGTCAATCCTGTCGTAGGGACCTCCCGGGGGCCCACTACCTCAGTGGGTAGCAGGACCGACTAATCGGTGGGCCCCTGGGACTACCCGGCTTGCGCTGCACGGCACCTGATGGCGTGAAGCACAAGGACTACAGAGGAGAAGTACTCGGTTAGGAAGCTGTACATGTCCCGCACTGTGTGGAAGACTCCTAGACGTACTCGACTAGTACTTTCTCCCTACTCCGACTTGTAACCCTGCCTCCCAGACTATATAAGGCGAGGCAGGGACCCCTCTCTCATCATCTCATCTCACGGCGTATAATTGCACCATCTTGTAATCGTACCCAATCGATCCAGAGCTACGCAGCACACAGGACGTAGGGTATTACGCACCTCGCGGCCTGAACCTGTCTAAATTGTGTGCCACGTGTCTCTTCCTTCGAGTTACCGATCACGGTGAGGCCACATTCATCTACTTCGGGTACTCCCCTTAGTAGGTTGCCGGTCTAAAACACCGACAGGTGGCGCGCCAGGTAGGGGATCGCGCCCGAGATCACATGGCGAACTCGACGACTCCTGTCTACTTCAAGCCAACCGTGGCCTTCAACTGCGGCGACACCTTCGTTTTCGGCGCTTGGGTCAGCACTGCTGACGGCGCGGGATCCTTCAAGCGCCGCCTCACCATGTCGCCCAACCCGGAGACCGGCTTTGTGACGCTTCCTGAAGTTGTCACAGGCGAACTCGCCGGCATGTTCGGCGAAATTTCGCTCTTCAACCATCACACTGACTTCGAGCTCGATCCCGCCTCCAACTCGAACTCGACATCTCCATGGTCTATCGCGTGCGAGCCGGCTGCCCAGCCATCGCACGTGGTCCCCCCATCCCGCGAGCGCTCCAAGCGTGGCTCCCGCAACCCCTGCAGGGCCCACACGGGGGCTCCCTCTTCGCGTCGGGCCGGCAAGGAGCCCGTACCCGAGTACAACTCGGACTCCGACACCGCCCCAGGCCACGCTTCGGACTCCAAACCCCTCTCCGGGTTCTACTCGGATTCCGCATATGAGTTCGACTTTGGGTCGGACCCAGAGGATCCCGAGTCCGAGGACAACTCTACTGAGCATCCCTTATCAGGGCCGGCCTCTGGGCTGGTTATAACCTCCACGCCTGCCAGAAGATTCATCTACTGGCCAGACCGCAAGCCCGCAGACCTGATAAGTGGAGACTCACGCTACGTCGCCTACATCGACTCGCTCCCGTTCCAGGAGGGAACACCACTTGCCCGGGCTAACTCGAACACCCCCACTGAGGTGGCGAGCTCCGAGTCCAGTCTTGGCACCTCTGATCGCCAAGTCTTCATGGCTGCCGGCGATACCCCCGGACCATCTGGGACGGCTACAGACAAGTACCTTGAAGACATCTCCGCAGACGAGCTGTCTGCCGACGCACCTGCAGACGAGACCGCCGCCAACAGGGACGCTCGACGTGAGCGTAATAGGAAGCACAACGAACGGCGCCGGCGGCTCAGAGACAACCTCCCCATCCGCAACCTTGCGGAAGCTCTCGAAGCAGTCGAGAGCAGGGTACACACTACCCCTGAGCAATGCCTTATGTCGATCACAACGATCGCATGCCAGGCTCAGGGTATACGCGCTGGAGAAGTCATCGCCAAGCTCGCTGAAGACGCCTACTTCATGCGGGTCGACAACAGGGTCAACCAGCCTCCTCCCACCAGGTACCGCGACAACGAAGCTACAAGTCGCAGTGCTGACCTCGGTCGCAACCGTACTCGAGCTGAGCTCCTGGCTCAGCCCAACCGTATTCGCGTGAATGCCGGCGGACCCTCACAGGGTGGCAACAGCAACCGCGAGGTTTTCCCTCACCGAGCTCCTGCCGCCGCCGGCGGCTGTGACCCTGACGCCGGCGGCAGCGACGACGGAAGCTCCAACCACGGAGCCAACAGGAGGGCCGGCAGCGGCGGCAACCTTGGCGGTCGAGAATACGCGAACAGCCACGCCTCTGGCGCCTCACAGGGCGCCTACGACGCCCGCCAGAAGATTGAGGAGCTGCGGCAGAAGAAGTCAGCCACTGCAGGTGACAACGACGACTTCCCCGCCTTCTCACATCGACTTCGCAACTTGCTCCTCCCCGAAAAGTTCAAGCCTTTAGGGATTACCAAGTACGATGCGAAGCAGGACCCCATCCAGTGGCTCAGGTGCTACGCCCTCTCCATCGAGAACGCTGGCGGCAACAACGAAACCAAGTGCCTCTACTTCCCCTTCTGCCTGGACCAAGCTCCACTCACATGGCTCGAGTCGCTGGACAAGCACTCGATCGACAAGTGGGACCACTGAAGGAGCGCTCACCAAAGCAACTTCGCGGGCGCCATGGGCCGATCGGGTACTCGCATTGACCTGGCCATGGTCAAGCAGGAACAAGGCGAGACCCTCCGCAAGTACATGCGCCGCTTCTTCGACAAGCGCGCTACCGTAGTCGACGTCACCGACAAGGAGGTCAGCGACCTCTTCCAAGACGGCCTCTACCATCACCGAACATTTGAAGACTTCGATCGTCGCCGCCCCAAGTCCATCCCCCACCTCAAGGACATGATTACGTCCTGGGTGGATGAAGAAGACAAGGCCAACGCCAAGTACGACGCCATCCGTGGCAAGAACAAGCAGAACACGGGCGGCGACAGCGACAACAACTGGAACCAAGGCGGTCGCAACAACAACAACTACTCGGGTCCCAACCGCAAGTGCAAGCCAAACAACACTGTCGCGGCTATCCAGTGCGAAGGAGAACTCGAAGAAGAACTCCGGTGTGAAGGAGAACTCGAAGAAAAACTCCGGTGTGACGCCCTAGGTTTTTAATTAACGTTAATAGCCGGTCAAATGGTCAACCGTGGTCAAACCTAGGTCAACCTGGGCCCTCACCTCGAAAGACTCACTAATCCACCCTAGTGACCCTAAATGAATAGTAAACACACTTGTGGGGCAAACCCATGGTCAAAGGTTGGGTCAAACCCCTTGCCACCCCAGTGTCCACAGGTGCCTGTCGGAACTTTTGCCGCGTTCTCCAAAATTACCTAAACCCTTAAAATTCTACCTTTAGGAAAGTTGTAGATCTTGTTGAGGGACACAACTTTCATGTAGATTGGCATTTCAAATTTTGAGGGGAAAAACTTGAAAAATCCATTGCAAGACAGTTTTCACTGTTTGCCAAAGCAGGCTGACATTCAAAGTTGGCATTCAAATATTTTCAAATCTAGGCAGAAAAACCCTATATAGCCTTTGTAGAAAATGTTGCTGGTAGCTAGATCTACAACTTTGGTATTCATCACTTGGACTAGTTGTATTCAAATTTTTGGAGAAAAATCGACTTGAACAGGGTACCAGCAAAAGGGTTTGGGCGGAGCGCGTCGCGCCGCGACGTCGCGCGCGCCCGTGCACCGCCCGTCGCCGGCCGCGCGCCGCCGGCCCCGGCGTCCGCGCCCGCGCCTCCCGAGGCCGCGCCCGCCCCAAGGGGTGCTCGCCCGAGCCAACCCGCGCCCCAACACATCTCCCCGCCCGAGGTTGCGCCAAATCCACACCGGCCGCGCCGCCGTACGCGCGCACACCGCGCGGACCGCCGGTCCGTCGGCGGTGTCGCCGCCGTACGCGCGCGCCTCGAGCCGCCGTAGCACGGCGAGCATCTTGCGCCGTCATCCTTCGTCACCCCGAGCTCGAGCGCTTACTTAACCCCCCCCCCCCCGCGCCCCTCCGCGCGCCGCCGTCCTCTCCCCCGTCAGCCATTGCCGGCCGACGGTGAACACCTCTTCCCGCCCGTGCTCGTCGCCGACCAGCCACTCTAATAGCTCCAGTAGGTGCTAGTGAAGCTCCAAAGCCCGCTTGTTGCCCAGCACCACGCCTCCTTGCCACTTTTCCTCGAGCCGCCGTGGGTGCCGCCGCTGGCCGCCGCTGAAGCTCGCCGCCGCCAACCGCCGCCTCCCCTCCGGTTCCCCGCCCCCCACCCCTAGGAGAGCATGTGGTCATCCACGGCCGCTTGCCGGCCGGGATCGCCGCCGCCTCTCCGAATCGGCCACGCCCGCGCCGCCGGCCCGGCCAAGGACCCCATTGCTTAGATTTGAAACTTTGTAGGGTGCTCAGGGTAAAAGTTCAGGGCTACTTTGTGAAGAACCCTATCTAACTTTTCTTACAGTTTAGTCCAGGGCTTTGTAAAATGCCTAGAAATTCACAGAAAAATCAGCAAAATCCCAAACCAATTTTGTAGGGTTCAGGATGATAAATCCCACCTCTTTTGTTATATACTCATGGCTAGATTTTAAATAGTTTTAGCAGGAAAAATACAAATCGTTAAACCTAGATCTGTCATAACTTGAAAATCATAACTTCTCTGTAGCCCAATTTTGGATATGTTGTGTGTTAGGATATGACTAGATGCTGTGCCAAAAATTGGACAAAGTTATGTAGTAGATCTTGCTAGATAAATTCTTTTCCATTCCTACAGTAACTGCTTAGATGATTTTTCCTGTTAAATATATTTATGTTCTTGAGCTCAAATTGTGCACACTGTCTTGTAATGCCAAAATGCACATCTTCTGAATTAATCATGAATTTTGGATTAACAGAAATAATTATTCTTGATTTATGCATGCGTTCCTTTGTAAAATAATAAACCAAGTTCAGTAGAGGTTCCATGTGAACATGCTGGTTCTTTAGACTTGTTTAGGACCAGAGAGCATGCACAAGAAAGTTTGGATCATTTTGAGGCTTATTTATTTTTATATGCATTTACTTTGAATCACTAGCTAGCTTTGTTATTTTCCAGAATATTTAATTTTCTAGCATCCAACACTTACATGTGGGTCCAATAGACCAGAATGGGTGCTAGTAGGCTTAAGAAACACTCATTGAATTTTTGGTAATTTAATTGATTAATAAAAAGCTTAAATGCCCTTTTAATATTAAGGGAAATTAAATAAAGAAAAAATCCCTAATTAATTCTTTTTCCTTTTTGAAAGGTATTATTTAATATAATTAAAAGATAATTAATTATCATCACTGATAAGAAATTAATTCATAAATAAAAATATTAATTACACCTTTGTTGGTGAAGATAAAAGGAAATGAAGCTTTCACATGAAATGATAAGCTTAATAAAAAGCTTTATTCAAATGTGGAATAAAAGAGTAACCCATGTACAACCAATAACCTTCCTAAAAGAGAAACCTTAGATAGATGCTTGTTAAGGTGAATATGACCAACCTGAGTTGGATAAGACAACAAACTATCACATCACCTAAAGTGCATTGCATTCCGTGTAGATCTTCCGGACGGAGATTACTCCCTTGTCCCGGAAACCGAGGAAGGAGGAGCAGAAGGTTCTCTGCAGTACGTGGAAGTACTCGACACCGAGGGTGCCCAAGCTAACGTAGCTGACGAAGGCAAGCTCCGGTGCATGTAACCTAGTTTTAAAGTTCTTTATTCAATTACCTATGAATGATTGTGCATTTACGTTCAGGAGTTGAATGAAACCGTAGATGCATGATCCCTAGGTACCTTTTGTCCCTACTAGTATGATAGGTCGGTAGCTGCTAAGCTATAGGACCGTTACAAGTCGAGTGATGACCTCACTCGCGAGAATAGGTTCCTAGATAGGAATCACAATGTATCCTTAAATGGATTGCTCACGTGGTAAGAGCATGGGATCTGGGCTCCGGTCCAATGGTTATGTGGGTGAAGTCTTTGAACGTACCAAACATTTGCCGGAAATGGGACCGGTAAGCCTAGTACCTTAATGAGGCGGCGAGGGATCCTACCGTTACTACTCTTGGGATTCGCTCTCACGGCTCGCCACCGGTGGTGTATGGTGACTCCGGGTATCTCGCGGGGTATGCCGGATAGCCTGCACCAAAGACTGTAAGATTCGATCCTGACCCGAGGATTTGTCCTTGCGGGGGCAGCCTACCGTGTGTTTGGGTCCACCTTGCATGGTTTAAATCAATCGATTGTCGGCCTCTCACCGTTATGCGAGACTATGAGGACCAGGAGCGTCCCAGTGGTCGATGGATGACCGCTCCTCAGTGATGAGTGATTGACAACAGGTGTTGGACTGACTCTTGGCTTAGTGCGCAGGTGCAGGCTGCGGCCTAGTTCGTGTTGTTGCAGGTGAAGAACGGGCGCGAAAGGTCTTCAGCCTTGAGGGGGCTCCGGGAGATGGAGAGACAAGTAGGCTCGGTTCGAGGGACCCGGTGGACAGCGTGACTGGGTGCGGGCCACATGGTGGCGACACAAGTAAGACGAAGTCATGGACAAGCGAGCCGGTGCACGGTGGCGGTCAAGTCAAGTGGTTTGGCGGGAGGCCGGAGGGCACACGGGGTTTGGTGGTTTGCCCACAAAACCATCGGCGGATGGTTTCTTGGTTTGCGCCTCAAAACCAAGTCTGAGGGCCCAACACGACGGAGACGGGATGCGGGCGTGTCGGGAAGCTTTGAGGAGGAGGTCACGCGGCGGGATCGCATGGCTTGCGTCGGGAGGACGCGGGGTGCGGCAAAGGCGTGGCCGTCCGATGGCAAGACCCACAAACATTACCTAAATGCCCCTACGTGGGTTGTATCGCCAGTAGTTAAGTTAGGGGTAGTCGAGTCATTTACCACTCCGGCGGGACCTGATATATAAGCCATGAGTGTGTGTGGATGGCTCCCTCTCTCCGTGACTTAGGGTTTCATTTCCTCCCTCCTCTTTCTCATTTTCGTAGCTATTTTCCTTCCATTTTCTCTAGGCTAGCATGAGAGCTTCATGAGAGATTTGTTGAGAGGGATGGATGCTAGGGCGGCGTGCTAGACCTTGTGAATCTTTCCTGGTTTGTATAGAAGATTCGGGGTTGTGTTTTCGTGGTCTTTTTGTGCTTGTTTTCGTGCCTTTGTTCCCGGCTCGATTCCGCGGATTTGAGTAGGTTTCTCCCTGGATTCCTTTGAGGAAAACATGGATAGATGTCTCGTGCATCTTTTTGATTGATCTTGTGCCCTCAAACGCCGGGAAACCTCTTGGATTCGTAGTTTTTCGTTCGGTGCGCTAGCTTTTGGTGGTGCTCAAAGGATTCGCGATTCCCGGTGATTCAGGGAGTTAGGAGGCAAGATTTTTGGGCTATAGCATCCTTGTGTGACGCTTTTCATGTCCCCAAACCCTTGTCTCCATAGCTTCAACCGTTTGGGAAATCCGATGATGATTTGGGGAGTTGACATTTGGGGTCGGGCGTTTTCTGCTCTGTCCGCACCTGGCGGACAGTCCGCGAGGTGCTGGCGGACGGTCCGCGCGGATAGGTTTCGTCCCGTGTTCTTCATGTTCTTGCTCGCCTTTCGTTTCTATCCGTCGCGTTTTTGGTTTTCGGTTGGACAGAGTTTCGGACTGTCCGCAGCAGAGGGCGGACGGTCCGCGGGTGCCTGGCGGATAGTCCGCGTGCTCCCCGCGGACGGTCCGTGGTGCGGGTGCGTCCCTGTTGGTTCTATGTGTCTTTAACGGACGGTCCGCGGAGAAGGCCGGACAGTCCGCGGTGTTGGCGCGGACGATCCGCGGTAGCAGGCCGGACAGTCCGCGCGGCCTATCGCGGACGGTCCGCACTGCCTGGACGGACAGTCCACCAGAAGCTGTGAGCTGTGCTTCTTGTTTCGATTCCTTCCTTCCTTTCTAGTGCTTCCGCGTGTGATTCAAGGAATCGCTCCTAAGGCTAGAGGTTGATCCATAACCTCGTTGTCTTGGCGATAGGTGTGTGATTCGACCCATCGCTTGTGTGTGACCGGGGTTTGACTAGGGCATAGGCCGGGTTCTTTGGGAAGAATTTTTACCGGCTCCTATTCACTCCCCCCTCTCTAGTCGCCATCTGATCCTTCAGACTACTTACTCCACTAGTCATGAGATCCCTAATGATGAAAGTTGATGAACTTGATGCTTGATTAATTGTATTGTAGAACTTTGTTTGTACTAGTTGGCTAATGTAGTAAAGATTAAACTACTAGAACTTGTGCTAAAATCTTGAAAGTAAGGACCTACTCTTTGTTACTTTTTAGCAAAGGCAACCCAGTAGCCAGAAAGCCTTTCATGGTCTAGAATGGGTGAACTAGATATCACCGACGGGTAAGACTTGCTGAGTATTATTATACTCAGCCTTGCTATAATGTGTTGATCCAGGTAATGCCTTCAGTGATGTGTGGCCCGGAGAGATCCCGCCCGGCTGGGAGCTGGAGTGGGTGGAGGACGACTACTGAAAGCATCATGGATGGCCTCCCGTGGTGTCTCCGCTTCCGTTAGTTTATTTCCGCTGCTTTTCGAAAACTCTGAACTATTTCGTCATGACAAAAACTATGGTTTGTAATAAATAAACCCCTCGGGGTACGAATTTGAATGTTGATGTTGTTGTATCTCTGGACTCGCCTTCGAGTGAGTTTTAATGCATATATTCAATCCTTGTGCTCTTCATGTGATTTACCGGGCGTTAACCCAGCAACTAACGACAGGATGATACTTTATTATTGCTTAATGACCAAAGTGGATCGGTCTTAGGCGATAGTACGGTACTTTCCTGGGCGGGTTGTCACAGTTGGCATCAGAGCTTATATGCACCAGAGATTAATTAATAAACCTTAATCACTGATTTTTGAATAAAATATGCCAAGATTGTCTGATTTTCCAAAATACGTTGGCCCGCTAAGGATAAACTAGACCGAGAGGCCCTAGAGGGAATTTCGTGTTCTTTCAGGTGGCTTAAATAATCTATGGTTTATTTTGCTAACTTCCAGCACATTACTTTATGTCAGACTTACCTTCTTGCACAACCATACCAGTTCATCACGTTTTGCCATACGTGGTGGTACCACAGGAAAGTCCTGTGAGGGACTAGTGGGACCTATTCCAATGGGTGCCACGACGCGTCGGAGTCTCGTCACGTTTTGCGATACGTGATGGTACCATGGGAAAGTCCGTGAGGGATGAGTGAGGCCTATTCCAATGGGCACTCACGTCGCGTCAGAGTCTTAAATAGGACGCTGTCCATGTAGCGGCTTAACGCATGGATGTCGTTTCTATAGTGAACGGTAATGAATGTGGACGCTTTCGTGACGTGCTGGCACGAAAGGTTCATTTTCTGCAGGTACATAATGAAGGACCGATACGGCGAACCAGAGAGGGGGGGAGTGAATGGGAGCCGGTAAAAATTCTTCTCGAAGGAGATCGAAACTCCAACAAGATGAACACGGCTTCCAACACACGTCTCCGACTCACTACCAAGGTTGGTCAAGCCCACGTAGCCACTGGAGTGCCACTGGACCTAGGAACCAACAGACCACCTTCCGACCCGAGAAACGCAGCGGAAAAAACCAAGCCTCGAGTCTACAAACCAACACGGCCGGACCGGTGAGCACCACCGGCCGACCGGTCCTCGCTGGTGAAACCGAGCAACTTTCACTAAGTGGCTCTACACGGTCGGACCGGTGAGACACACCGGTCGGACCGATAGCGACCGAAAGTCCCCAAGACACAAAACAAAGCCAACCGACCACCAAACGGACCCAAACTCGAAACAAGAGGCAACACGGGACAACAACGAACACACCAAGACGTTCACCCGAGCAAAAACCAGCTCGCACCGGTCAGACCGGTCAAGAGCACCGGTCGGCCCCGGTGTAGCTCCGGCGCCTCGGGATGAACAACGACCCGCGGGTCAACTCCCCCAAATCCAAATCTCGATCTCCCGAATCGCTCCACGGACTTGAACAAGACTTTGGGGATATCAGGAGCACTTCATGAGGAGTCCATAGACATGTTTAATCCTACCAAATCTCGTCCAAAAAGGAGGAATCGAAGAAATCCCGCCGAAAGCACTTCCAACCCAAGAACTCAAGAAAACCCCAAAATCGAGCACTTTTACTCACGGATTTGGGAGGGGAATCACAGCCCAAAGAACCACGAAGGGTTCCCACAAATTTTCCCCATCAAATCCCCAAGAGAAAAGCCCCGAAAACACCCCAAAGAAATCACGAAGAGAGGGCTCCGAAAATCACCACCAAGAACAACGGGAAAACACATCCAAACCTTGAGGAACCACGCCGAATCATCTATACATGAAACAAAGGTTCGTACAAGGTCTAGCAAGCCGCCCGATCATCCATCCCTCTCTACAAGATCTCTCCGTGAAGCTCTCTTGCTAGTTTTAAGGAAAACCTAGAGAAAATAGGTGGAAAATAGGAAAACTAATGAGCTAGGGTTCCAAGAGTTGGCTGCCATCCTCTCACCTCTTGGGTTATATGGAGGCAACCGAATGTCTAAAATGCCCTTCTCTACTAACTAGGGATACAAGCCCCTCAAGGGCGGATTCGGAATTCTTGATGTCTTCACCATCGGACGGATGCCCGGCGACCGCACCCTGCGTAGCCTCGACGCAAGCCATGCGATCCCGACGCGTGTCCTCCGCTTCGAAGATTCCGGACTGCGTCGTCGCTGTTAACGGATAAAAGACGTATCCCTCTACGATTCGCAAGCGTACGGACCCCACACCTTTTTCACCACGGGATTCCCAAGGTTCTTGTCAATCCGCGGAGCAAGGGGATTACAAGCGTTCGATCAACAACGACACACTAGCTACTAAAACCCTAACTTACTATTAAACTAGAAAACAACTAAACTACACTAGAGAGAATGATAAACGATCAAGATAGAAGACACTCGCCCACGGGTCTACGATACTAGAGCATGCAATCGCTTAAAGACATGAAAAACCAATCTAATCTATTGGGGATGTGACCACGGTTTCGCCCTTTCCCTCCTCTCGTACTGTCACTACGCGAAGGTATTCATGACTAGACCTTTGATGGCCACGGCGTATTGAATGGATCCAAGGAAGCATTGAGGCCTATACTCCCTTTACGGCATGGTTGCAAACCTTAAGCATTAAAGTATATTCAACACAAGATGATAGATAGATAATCCGACAAAGTGCGATTACATCTCAAGATCGATTACAACCCATGGACGAATGAGAAGATTACCCCATCAAGGTGCTGATCATAGCACCATTGATCATGGTTTCCCTTCCGCCGGTGTCTTCCTCCTTCTCCACCAGAGGGTGCTTCCTTCGAGGTGGTTGATCTCCCGCCGGAGATCCTCCTCCTCTCTCTCTAGCTTGTGGATGGCCTTCTGGTGCGAATGACTCCCCTCCTCCTGTGTTGGCGGCGCGTCGGGGGTTTTAGGGTCGAAGATCCTTCGAGGGCAAGGAAGACGGGACCGAACCGGTGCCCGAAGTGGGCTGGGCCGGCCGCCCGGGCCGGCCGGCCCCGTGCCCACCGGCCCGGTTCGGTCGCCCCTTTTGCTCCGTGGGTCCTCGTGCACTTGTCTACTTTGCCCCCTCCACTTGTATGATTTTGACGCTGTTATCCTCGCGATCAAGATGGAGGCTCTCTTTGCATGAAGTTTGATCTTTTACGCTTCAATCCCCGGGGGTGTTCCTCGTAGCACTTCGGTCCTCGCCACCATTGGAAGTGATTTCAGCAAGCTCATGAACACGAACAAGACTCCATGAATGTTCCATTGAACTTGTTGCAAATCCGTCCTTTATGTCCATGTTTTCCTACATAAACACAACACTTCCAAATGCATGCACAAAGATGAACTTGTCATATGATTAGTGTGCCTAATGGCGGGTTAGTTCCATAATCAAATCCAAACCAAAGTGTAATGAACATGCTAGGTGCACCAAAATACACCGTCAACAGTCGCACACCGGTCAGACCGGTGCTCCTCACCGGTCAGACCGGTCCCCACCCGGTCGACCGGTCCGTGCCGGCTTGCGCCGCCGTCTTCGGTTCTCCCGGTCTTGGCTTTGTGGATCAACCAAGGAACCCAGTGGTTTTCTGGTGAACCACCGGAAACCCCGCGAACTCGTGTAGCCTCCGCCAATCTCCACTCATGACTTGGCTCCCACGTAGTCCCGGCTCGACCTTGGTTTTGAGGCTCAACCAAGAAACCGTCCACGACTTCATCTTGCTTGTTCATGCCACCATGCGGCCCGCACTTGACCTCGGCCGGCCACCGAGTCCCTCGAACGAAGCCTACTTGTCTTCTCCACACCTGGAGGCCTCACCGGCAACGACCTTTCGCGCTTGTTCTTCACCTGCACCAACACGAGTCAAGCCGCAACCTGCACCTGCAATACTTAGCCAAGAATCAGTCCACACAACGTTGTCAATCACTCATCACACAAGGAAGCGACCATCCACCGATCCTTGAACCACACATGGTTCTCAATCTCCCCCTTGATGAGTGCATTGACAACACCCACACGAAAGTATCAAGAGAGAAAAGAAAAAGAAAAGAAACGAACAAAAAGAAACTCCAACAAGCGATCGAAAGCCAAACAAAGGCAAAGAGCAAGATCACTTGAAGAAGAAGTCTCGGACCCCTTAGGCAAGGGCAACGGCTCGACACATCCGAGACAAAGCAAAGCTCAAGCAAAGAGAACAAACCACCGAAACAAAGCTCGAAAACTCTCAAAGAGCTCCCCCTGCACACATGCAAACTCCCCCTGAACGAATGCATGCAAGAAACCACATGAAATAGGGCAGCTGCAACAACTTCAGCTCACACCGGTCAGACCGGTCATCACCACTGGTCAGACCGGTGCCCAACATATGTACAGGACCAGCACTCACACCGGTCAGACCGGTCATCACCACCGGTCAGACCGGTGCCCAACATATGTACAGACCAAGACTCACACCGGTCGGACCGGTGCTCATGACCGGTCGAACGGTGTACAACGGAGAGCCCGAAATGGCTCGAAACCACTCGAAAACCTTCTAAACGCGTCCAACAAGCCATTTCAAGCTCAAACTTCTCCCCCTTGTTGGCAATGCATGAATCAAGCCAAAAATGCAAAACTTTCAACCTAGAGCTTCTCAAATATACAAGATTCAACAAAGAATGCTACACATGTCCAAATGAGCAAGTTAGATACTCTACGGCTTCGTATCGATCTCAACTACATGATCACCAAGTTTCACAACCATTGGACGAAGCTAAGATGGGTTTTGTTGTGAAAACTTGCCTCTCATGAGCAAAGTCCTAAACATGATCAAAGCATATCAAAATGGCAAAGCCACACAAACTTCATGCTAGGACAGCCATTCTAATCATAAGACCATCACAAACACCCACAAGCACCTCATGTCATGTCAAAGCCACCGAGCCATGTGCCTACTTCTATTTATGAGACTTCTCATTGGTAGGCATCATGCAACGGTTTAGCACCCAAAGCAAATTAAATTCAAGACATATGACATGGGAGCATATTTTCCAAGCATTTTTCATTTCATTTTCAGATTTGTAAATGGTACATGAAATGTCTTTGCGACAAAAAGGAACTTATGCTCCTCCACAAGATAAGTCAAGAGGGCTAAACATTCATGATGGCAAATGAGCCTTTGGCCCCATATGATCAATAAACTAGCTATCCAACCACAAATTAAGCATAGCAAGGCCACACAAACATGTCAAGAGCATGTAAAGGCATTTACACATGAGAGAGCATACATGTGACATTTTTCAAAAGCATAGCTATCAACCATGGATTATTCATCAAGATCATCAAGAGCTAAGCCAAACTAACCGTAGCATACCAAACAAGCTCACAAAGATATATATCTCATTCCATGGTGAACAATGTATATGAGAGAAGCTTTTCCTAACCAATGCATATGATACAAAATGCATGCAATCTAAGATACAAGGATGCCTATACATCATGTTACATATGTCATGCCAAATGCAAGAAATGCACAAAGGAAAGCTATACATATGCTACAAACCGGCTCCTCGAGGGGAGGCTGAGGACCAGGAGCGTCCCAGTGGTCGGTGGATGACCGCTCCTCAGTGATGAGTGATTGACAACGGGTGTTGGACTGACTCTTGGCTTAGTGCGCAGGTGTAGACTGCGGCCTAGTTCGTGTTGTTGCGGGGTGAAGAACGGGCGCGAAAGGTCTTCAGCCTTGAGGGGCCTCCGGGAGATGGAGAGACAAGTAGGCTCGGTTCGAGGGACCCGGTGGACAGCGGGACTGGGTGCGGGTCACATGGTGGCGACACGAGCAAGACGAAGTCATGGACAGACGAGCCGGTGCACGGTGGCGGTCGAGTCAAGTGGTTTGGCGGGAGGCCGGACCGGGCACGTGGGGTTTGGTGGTTTGCCGACAAAACCACCGGCGGACGGTTTCTTGGTTTGGGCCTCAAAACCAAGTCCGAGGGCCCAACACGACGGAGACGGGATCCGGGCGTGTCGGGAAGCTTCGAGGCGGAGGACACGCGGCGGGATCGCATGGCTTGCGTCGGGAGGACGCGGGGTGCGGCAAAGGCGTGGCCGTTCGATGGGAAGACCCACAAACATTACCTAAATGCCCCTACGTGGGTTGTATCGCCAGTAGTTATGTTAGGGGTAGTCGAGTCATTTACCACTCCGGCGGGACCTGATATTAAGCCATGAGTGTGTGTGGATGGCTCTCTCTCTCCGCGATTTAGGGTTTCATTTGCTCCCTCCTCTTTCTCATTTTCGTAGCTATTTTTCCTTCCATTTTCTCTAGGCTAGCATGAGAGCTTCATGAGAGATTTGTTGAGAGGGATGGATGCTAGGGCGGCATGCTAGACCTTGTGAATCTTTCCTGGTTTGTATAGAAGATTCGGGGGTTGTTTTTCGTGGCTTTTCGTGCTTGTTTTCGTGCCTTTGTTCCCGGTGTGATTCCGCGGATTTGAGTGGGTTTCTCCCCGGATTTCTTTGAGGGAAACATGGATAGATGTCTTGTGCATCTTTGTGCTTGATCTTGTGCCCTCAAACGCCGGAAACCACTTCGATTCGTGAGTTTTCGTTCGGTGCTCTAGCTTTTGGTGGTGCTCAAAGGATTCACGATTCCCGGTGATTTAGGGAGTTAGGAGGCAAGATTTTTGGGCTATAGCATCCTTGTGTGACGCTTTTTCAAGTCCCCAAACCCTTGTCTCCATAGCTTCAACCGTTTGGGAAATCCGATGATGATTTGGGGGAGTTGACTTTCGGGGTCGGGCCAAGCTCGCTCTATCCGCACCGGCGGACAGTCCGCGGGGAGGTCGCGGACGGTCCGCGTGGGTCGTGTTCGTCGCGTGTTCGTCGAGTTCTTGTGCGTCCTTGCTTTCGATCTGTTTTGGCTTTTGGTTTTGGTTGCAGCCAGTTTGCGGACGGTCCGAGCTCAAGTAGCGGACGGTCCACGTGTGGCGCGGACGGTCCGCCCGGCCTCGGCGGACGGTCCGTTTTTCTCGGGTCGCTTCTGGTGTTCTGTGTGTGTTTAACGGACGGTCCGCGGGGAGGGCCGGACGGTCCGCGGACGTCGGCGCGGACGGTCCGCGGTAGCGAGGCCCGGACGTCCGCGCGGTTCATCGCGGACGGTCCGCACCGGCCAGCGGACGATCCGCCGAGAGCCGTGTGCGCGTCGTTTGTTTCGATTCCTTCCTTCCCTTTCTAGTGCTTCCGCGTGTGCTTCTAGGAATCGTTCCTAAGGCTAGAGGTTGATCCATAACCTCGTGGTCTTGGCGATTGGTGCGTGATTCGATCCATCGCTTGTGTGTGACCGGGATTTGAGTAGGGCATAGGCCGGGTTCTTTGGGAAGAATTTTTACCGGCTCCTATTCACTCCCCCCCTCTCTAGTCGCCATCTGATCCTTCAGAGGCAAAACGGGCTCGACACCACCGGCAAAAGAGAGCTCCTACACACCCAACTCAAGAAATCAAACACACACCAAGTTCCCCCCGCAAACGAGTGAAAGTGGCTTGATCTAGGGGTTTGGTGAAAATATCGGCTAGTTGGTCATGTGTGGGTACATGGATCAAAGCTATCTTTCCTTTCTCAACATTGTCTCTTAGAAAATGGTACCTCACTTCTATGTGCTTGGTTTTGGAGTGGAGCACTGGGTTCTTTGCAACGCTTATGGCACTGGTGCTATCACATTGAAGTGGGACATGGGTATGCTCCTCACCAAAGTCACTCATGGTGTAGGTGATCCAAAGGAGCTGAGAGCAACAACTAGCAGCGGCAACATACTCAGCCTCGGTCGTGGATTGAGCAACACTCGACTGCTTACGGGAAGACCAAGACACCAACGAGGAACCCAAAAACTGGCAAGTCCCAAAAGTGTACTTCCTATCCAACCGACACCCGGCAAAATCCGCGTCTGAAAAACCATGAAGCGCCAAAGAAGAGGACGCGAAGTACCAAAGGCCGAAGTCGGAAGTGTGACGCAAGTACCTGAAAATTCGCTTCACTGCTTGCCGATGCGAAGTCCTCGGAGACGCTTGAAAACGAGCGCACAGACACACTGAGAACTGTATGTCCGGCCTCGTCGCCGTCAAGTAGAGGAGTGACCCGATCATGCTCCGGTACTCCTTTTGATCCACGTGTTCACCTTCCTCGTCCGCATCAAGAGCTGTAGTCGTACTCATCGGTGTCGTCATAGCTTTGGAGTTCTCCATCTTGAACTTCCTCACAATGTCCTTGGTGTACTTAGCCTGGTGCACAAATGTACCTTCCTTTGATTGCTTGATTTGTAGCCCGAGGAAGAACTGCAACTCGCCCATCATGCTCATCTCAAACTCCCTGCTCATATCATCTGCAAACCTCGCAACAAGAGACTTAGACGAGCCACCAAAGACAATATCATCCACGTACACCGCACAATCGGGATATCTCCCGCCCGCCTCGGCAAAAAACAAGGTCCGATCAACCTTCCCCATCTCAAAACCTCTCTCAAACAAGAACCCCCTCAACCTGCCATACCAAGCTCTAGGCGCCCGCTTCAACCCATACGGCGCCTTCCTCAACTTGTACACCCGTGGGGGTACTTCTCACTCTCAAACCCCGAAGGCTGCCTCACAAACACTTCTTCCTCCAACACACCATTCAGAAAAGCACTCTTCACATCCATTTGGTGCAACTTGAACCCTTTAGCCACAGAAAAGGCTAGAAGGATCCTAATCGCCTCCAAACGGGCTACGGGAGCAAAGGTCTCCTCGTAGTCGATCCCCTCCTTCTGACTGAACCCCAGAGCAACAAGTCTCGACTTGTTCCTCACAACCTCACCCTTCTCTCCCTCTTTGTTTTTCCACACCAACTTTGTACTAATCGGCTTACACCCTGGGGGAGGGTCAACCAACTCCCACACCTGATTCCTCTCAAAGTTCTCCAACTCCTCATGCATCGAGTTAACCCAATTGTGATCAGATAGTGCGTGTCCAATGTCTTTGGGCTCGAAAGAAGCAACAAACGCAACATGAGCAAAATGGGAATTGTTTCGAACCCTCGACCGTGTAGTGCGTTCATTCATGTCGCCGATGATCCTCGAAGCTGGGTGATCCACTTGAACTCGCCGGGGAGGTTCTCGCCTCGAAGCTACCTCCCCCTCAACATCAGCTTCTCCTCGTTCTTGATTTGTCGTCGTAGGTGTAGCAGAGGGTCCATCCATCATCGTAGTCGAAGTAGTGGGTACATGTTCAGCAGGGGGCACCGCACCGCCATCTTCATCATCACCATGTTCATGCTCTTCCTCCTGAAAGATCTCCTCGCCAAGCTCATCATCACCTGCACACTCAAAGACAAGCTGACTACGTGGCTCTGTCTCGTCGAAGGTTACCTCGCAAGTCTCCACGATTTGGTTAGTTTCAAGATTGAGCACACGATATGCTCTAGAATGAGATGCATAACCAAAGAAAATGCCATCGACAGACCTAGCCTCAAACTTATCCAACTTCCCCGCCCTTCTTCGAATGAAACACTTGCAACCAAAGACATGGAAGTGACTCACCTTGGGTGTGCGGCCATGCATCAACTCATAGCATGTCTTCTTCTTGTGCACTCGAGGTATATCTGTTCGACACATAGCACGCGGTATTCACCGCCTCAGCCCAATACCTCCTCGGAGTCCTATGCTCATCAAGCATCGTCCGAGCCATCTCGCACAAGGTCCCGTTCTTCCTTTCTACAACACCATTCGGGGAGGCGTATACGGACTCGAAAACCGGTGCTCAAGACCCAAGTCATGGCAAAAGGTTTCAAAACGAGAGTTCCTGAATTCCGAGCCATTATCACTACGGATAGCTCGTATGGCATCTCCGTGCCTCTCGCTCCTCAACCTCAAGACTAGATCTCGAACAAAACCAAACGTCTCCCCCTTATCCTCAAGAAAGAACACCCACACATACCGAGAATAGTCGTCCACCACAACAAGGACATACCACTTCCCACCCGCAGATCGCACACGAGCTGGGCCAACAAGGTCCATATGGAGCAGCTCGCATGGACGCTCAGTCATCACATCGGTGAGAGGCGGGTGAGAAAAGGCCACCATCTTGGCATGCCTACACGGAGCACAAACCAACTCTTTCTCAAGCCTCAAACGTGGCAATCCTCGGACCAAATTGAGGTTACTCAAGCGAGACAAAAGGTCAAAGCTCAAGTGACCCAACTTCCTATGCCACTTCCACAACTCACTCGAAGAACCAGCCAAGAAACAACACTCCACACCCGAAGACTGAGAAAAATCAGCACGAAACACCTGACCCTCGGGAACGACCATACAAACAAGGTCCCCTCGAGAGTCCACAATCCGAGAACCACCTGGCCGAAACAACACCTCAAAGCCCTCATCCAACAATTGGGACACAGAAAGCAAATTGTACCCCAGCGATTGAACAAGAGCAACACGCCTCAGAGTGATCTTGTCACTCACTTTTATCTCACCTTCGAGAGCACACGCCCACGCCCATTGTCCCCAAAAGTGATGTACCTCTTCGTCACCACCGGACGAGACTTGAGAACCACCCCTCTCTCCGGTCATATGCCTCGAACAACCGGAGTCAATCAACCAAATGTTCTTCAAGTCTCCGACCCCGAAATTCAAAAATAGGCATGTGAGCGAACAAACGACTCAACGATCGGGGTTAGTACCAAAAGAGGAAAACCAGTGCCGAGCCATTTGCTCGAAAGTGGGGTTAGCACCAACCAAAGCATCTCTCCTACCAAAACTACCTCCACGAACACCACCACGGTAACCACCCTGAAGGAACCACCCCTCTCTGCCTGGAGGAGGACCAAATCCACGCAAGAAAGCCCGTGGAACTTCCTTCCTCTCCAACTTGAAGCCACGACTCCTCTGATCCCCGTATTGAGCACGAGGAGGAGAACGCCTAGCAAACTGACCGCCTGCACCCTTTCCAGCCCAACTACCAGAACCACGACCACCTGAAACAACCCTCGGACCTGTACGAGCTCGAAACCCAAACGTACCGTCCGTCTAGGCTCGCACCGGTCCGGCCGGTGCCCCACCCCCGACCGACCGGCAGGACACGGCGCGGCACCACTGCCGCAGCCTTCTTCTCTCCCCAAGCCCGAACTGTCCTCACAATCGCCTTGCCCCTGGGCATCTGCATACGAGGCTCAAGTACACCATCGGAAGGGTGGTACTTGTCCTTGTTAGCCCACTACTTCTTCATTCTCTCCTCTCGCTTCCTCTTGAAGCAAAACTCCTCCTTATGGCCATCTCTCCCACAATAGCCACAATGGAACCTCACAAGCTTAGGCTTTTGCTTGGGATGTGGCTGCTCACTTGGTTTCTCTCCACTCAAACCCTCCACCGGTTTCTCACCACTAGCCTTCTCACTCTCCTTCCCAAAGAACACTTTCCCCGAAGTGCTCACAAACTTGATAGGCTTTTGTAGGTCATTTGTGGGTGTAGGAAACACGGGTGGAGCTGGGGTTGTGTCTAGTCGGTTCCTTAGATGGTTAGGTTTTGGAGGGAAATCATTTTTGTGGTGGGTTTTTGGTGGCTCCGGGATATTCTCTCTACTTCCTTCACCAACCTTGTTTGCCCCAAGCCCCTCACCATCTTGCCTCTTAAAGGCCTCGATCATCATCCTCAACTGAGGCTCATGACCGGACAACCAACCCATCAACTTCCTCAAATCATCATTCTCATCCCCGCAAACGATCAACAAAATGTGCAAGCTCCAAATTTTTCAATGCATGCATTTCACGGTAGAGCAAGATGTAGGCATGGGTTCCTTCAATTTATCCTCGAGCGAACTAGTGTAAGCATGCATCTCATCAATCTTAGCATGCAAAACGGGGCAAGAAGTGCAAGCACCTAGCAAAGCAGGTCTAGACTTAAGCTCAGCCCACTTCAACCCTAAGCACATCTAGTTCCTCACACTTGGAGGCATGCTTCTCTTTGAACAAAGCAAGATCGGCAAGGAATATGGAGCAATCGACACAATCATTCTCATCGAAACAACAGGGCTAGCCTTAAGCGAATCAATCTCGGAGCTTGCTATCAAGCACCGGTGTCTCTAGCTCGGCCCACTCTAGTCCTAGCATCCTCGAGTGAAGCCCTAAGCTCTTTCCTCATTTTCTTGGCCTCTCTAAGCATGTCATCACGGTTATCAAGCAAAGAGCCAAGCCTCTCATTCTCCCGGCGCAAGAAGGGAAGTTCATCACGCACCTCGTCGTCGGACTCGCAGTCCGAGTCGCTCCGTGTGCTCTTCTTGCCGCCGGAGCTCGCGCCATGGTGCAGAAGCCATCTCTCGCGAAGCAGCTCAGCCCGCTCAGGTTCTTGGACGACTTCTTGTTCTTGCGGCGATCTCCCTCGTCTTCACTACTACTCGAGCTCGAGGTGGAGTACGCGGAACTAGAGTCGACGTCGCTCGCTCCAACCATCGCTCGGGCCTTGCCTCGGCTCTCCTTCTTCCTCGACCGCCGCTCGTCCTTGTACTTGTTCTTGTGCTTGCTCTTGTGGTCGCGCCTCGAACGGTACTTGCCGTCCATCCTCGGCTTGTGCTTGTAGTTGTCCTTGTTCTCGGCCTTCTCGGGCGCTCGGCGACGAAGTGTCCCCGCTTGCCGCACTGGAAGCAAGTCCTCGTGTTCCTCCTCATGTTCACACGGTTCTCGTGCAGCCTCTCGAACCGCCTCGTCAACAGCGCCAGCTCGTCCTCTCCAAGGTCATCAAACTCCTCATCTGGCATAGACATCAAAGAAGAAAAGGAGAACATCCTGGTGGATGGGTTAGAGTTAGCCTTTCCTTTGGAACCACCAATGAGGGCAAGACTATGGGAATCAGTAGGTCCCTCGAGCTTGGCAGTCATGCCCCTATCCACCTCAGCCGACTTGAGCTTCGAGAACAGCTCATTCACCGTCAGAGTGTCATACTTCTCCGACTCGACAATGGCCTCGAACTTTCCGCCCCATATCGTACGATCCAAAGAGTGTAAGAGCTTGACCGCTCTATCATGATCATCGTACGGGAGCACGTCCACATTGGCCCTCATGTTGTTCACCACCACCCGTGAACCTCCGAAACAAGGCATCGATGGACTCACCGGGGAGATGAGTGAAGTTTTCGTACTCTCTCCGTAGGTCGCATACATCCGTGCTCGAATCCGGGCGTTCCCAACATGAGCCTCCTTCGAAGACCGCCCAAATCCTACAAGCCAAGTGCTCGGTGTGCACCCGATCGAACTCAAGTCGACACAAAGCACGAAACAAGTAGTCGACCGCCTTATTGTTGGCGTCGAAGGCTCGTCCCTCGATCCTGGAGCGAGAAAATCAACAGGCTGGACATAGCTTGTGTCCACCGTGACATCCCAAAGGATCTGACCCTTTCCGCGGAGAAACGCACCCATCCGCTTGCTCCACATCTGGTAGTTCTTGCCATCGAAGTGTGGAGGACCCGAACCCCGTTCCTGTTACGCCATCCTTGGATCTTAGACTGGTTAGAGTCAACAAAGACCTGAACCGGCTCTGATACGACTTGAAGGACCGATACGGCGAACCAGAGAGGGGGGAGTGAATGGGAGCCGGTAAAAACTCTTCTCGAAGGAGATCGAAACACCAACAAGATGAACACGACTTCCAACACACGTCTCCGACTCACTACCAAGGTTGGTCAAGCCCACGTAGCCACTTGAGTGCCACTGGACCTAGGAACCAACACACCACCTTCCGACCCGAGAAACGCAGCGGAAAAAACCAAGCCTCGAGTCTACAGACCAACACCGGTCAGACCAGTGAGCACCACCGGTCAGACCGGTCCCCTCGCCGGTGAAACCGAGCAACTTTCACTAAGTGGCTCTACACCGTCGGTACCGGTGAGACACACCGGTCGTACCGATGGCGACACCGAAAGTCCCCAAGACACCAAACGAAGCCAACCGACCACCAAACGGACCCAAACTCGAAACGAGCGGCAACACGGGACAACAACGAACACACCAAGATGTTCACCCGAGCAAAAACCCACAAGAGCTCGCACCGGTCGGGACCGGTCAAGAGCACCGGTCAAACCGGTGTAGCTCGGGCGACTCGGGATGAACGACACCGCGGGTCAACTCCCCCAAATCCAAATCTCGATCTCCCGAATCGCTCCACGGACATGAACAAGACTTTGGGGATATCAGGAACACCTCATGAGGAGTCCATAGCCAAGTTTAATCCCACCAAATCTCATCCAAAAAGGAGGAATCGAAGAAATCCCGTCGAAAGCACTTCCAACCCAAGAACTCAAGAAAACCCCAAAATCGAGCACTTTTACTCACGGATTTGGGAGGGGAATCACAGCCCAAAGAACCACGAAGGGTTCCCACAAATTTCTCCCATCAAATCCCCAAGAAAAAAGCCCCGAAAACACCCCAAAGAAATCACGAAGAGAGGGCTCCGAAAATCACCACCAAGAACAACCGGGGAAAACACATCCAAACCTTGAGGAACCACGCCGAATCATCTATACATGAAACAAAGGTTCGTACAAGGTCTAGCAAGCCGCCGATCATCCATCCCTCTCTACAAGATCTCTCCGTGAAGCTCTCTTGCTAGTCCTAAGGAAAACCTAGAGAAAATAGGTGGAAAATAGGAAAACTAATGAGCTAGGGTTCCAAGAGTTGGCTGCCATCCTCTCACCTCTTGGGTTATATGGAGGCAACCGAATGTCTAAAATGCCCTTCTCTACTAACTAGGGATACAAGCCCCTCCAAGGGCGGATTCGGAATTCTTGATGTCTTCACCATCGGACGGATGCCCGCGACCGCACCTGCGTAGCCTCGACGCAAGCCATGCGATCCCGACGCGTGTCCTCCGCTTCGAAGATTCGGACCGCGTCGTCGCACACCGGTCGGCCCGTGCTCCTCACCGATCGAGCCCAGGGTCCCCACCGGTCGGACCGGCCGACCCACCCACCGGTCGGACGGGCCCCCCGGTCTTCTTGCGGCAGCGTCTTCGGTTCTCCCGGTCTTGGCTTTGTGGATCAACCAAGGAACCCGGTGGTTTTCCGGTGAACCACGGAACCCGCGAACTCGGTGTAGCCTCCGCCAATCTCCACTCATGACTTGGCTCCCACGTAGTCCCGGCTCGACCTTGGTTTTGAGGCTCAACCAAGAAACCGTCCACGACTTCATCTTGCTTGTTCATGCCACCATGCGGCCCGCACTTGACCTCGGCGCCACCGAGTCCCTCGAACGAAGACTACTTGTCTTCTCCACACGGAGGCCTCACCGCAACGACCTTTCGCGCTTGTTCTTCACCCGCACCAACACGAGTCAAGCCGCAACCCTAACCTGCAATACTTAGCCAAGAATCAGTCCACACAACGTTGTCAATCACTCATCACACCCTTCCTTGTGTGATGAGTGATTGACAACGTTGTGTGGACTGATTCTTGGCTAAGTATTGCGAGTGTCTTGCGCTTGACTCGTGTTGGTGCAGGAAGAACAAGCACGAAAGGTCGTTGCCTGTGAGGCCTTCGGTGTGTGGAGAAGACAAGTAGGCTTTGTTCGAGGGACCCGGTGACCGGGGTCAAGTGCGGGCCGCATGGTGGCATGAACAAAGAAAAGATGAAGTCGTGACCCGTTTCTTGGTGAGCCTCAAAACCAAGGTCGAGCCGGACTACGTGGGAGCCAAGTCATGAGTGGAGATTGGCGGAGGCTACACCGAGTTCGCGGGTTTCCCAAGGGTTCACCGAAACCACCGGGTTCCTTGGTTGATCCACAAAGCCAAGACCGGAGGACCAAGACTGTGCCGCAAGAAGCCACTGCACCCGGCTCCCGACCGTGGGGCCGTCGACGGGAGGAGCACGTCCCCGACCGTCAGGCGACGACGCGTCCGAATCTTCGAAGCGGAGGACACGCGTCGGGATCGCATGGCTTGCGTTGAGGCCCTACGCAGGATGCGCGGTCGCCGGGCATCCGTCCGATGGTGAAGACATCAAGAATTCCAAATCCGCCCTTGAGGGGCTTGTATCCCTAGTTGTTAGAGAAGGGCATTTTAGACATTCGGTTGCCTCCATATAACCCAAGAGGTGAGAGGATGGGAGCCCATTCTTGGAACCCTAGCTCATTAGTTTTCCTATTTTCCACCTATTTTCCTTAGGTTTTCCTTAGGACTAGCAAGAGAGCTTCACGGAGAGATCTTGTAGAGAGGGATGGATGATCGGGCGGCTTGCTAGACCTTGTACGAACCTTTGTTTCATGTATAGATGATTCGGCGTGGTTCCTCAAGGTTTGGATGTGTTTTCCCGGTTGTTCTTGGTGGTGATTTTCGGAGCCCTCTCTCGGGATTTCTTTGGGTTGTTTTCGGGACTTTTCTCTTGGGGATTTGATGGGGGAAATTTGTGGGAACCCTTCGTGGTTCTTTGGGCTGTGATTCCCCTCCCAAATCCGTGAGAAAAGGTGCTCTATTTTGGGGTTTCTTGAGTTCTTGGGTTGAAAGTGCTTTCGGCGGGATTTCTTCGATTCCTCATTTTTGGACGAGATTTGGTGGGATTAAACTTGGCTATGGACTCCTCATGAGGTGTTCCTGATATCTCCAAAGTCTTGTTCAAGTCTGTGGAGTGATTAGGGAGATCGAGATTTGGATTTGGGGGAGTTGACCCGCGGGTGTTGTTCATCCCGAGTCGCCGGGCTACACCGGTAACGGCCCGATGCTCTTGACCGGTCTGACCGGTGCGAGACGTTGTGGGATTTTGCTCGGGTGAATGTCTTGGTGAGTTCGTTGTTGTCCCGTGTTGGTGCTGTTTCAAGTTTGGGTCTGTTTGGTGGTCGTTTGGCCTGTTTGGTGCCTTGGGGGCTTTCAGGCTGCCATCGGTCTGACCGGTGCGTCTCACCGGTCTGACCGGTGTAGAGTCACTTAGTGGAAGTTGCTCAGTTGCACCAGCAGGGACCGGTCTGACCGGTGGTGCTCACCGGCTCCCAACCCGTGTGGGTCTCGTAGGCTCGAGGTTTGGTTTTTCCGCTGCGTTTCTCGGGTCGGAAGGTGGTGTGTTGGTTCCTAGGTCCAGTGGCACTCCAGTGGCTACGTGGGCTTGAACAACCTTGGTAGTGAGTCGGAGACGTGTGTTGGAAGCCGTGTTCATCTTGTTGGAGTTTCGATCTCCTTCGAGAAGAATTTTTATCGGCTCCCATTCACTCCCCCCCCTCTCTGGTTCGCCGTATCGGTCCTTCAAGTGGTATCAGAGCCGGTTCGGGTCTTTGTTGACTCTAACCAGTCTAAGATCCAAGGATGGCGTACCGAGAACGGGGTTCGGGTCCTCCACACTTCGATGGCAAGAACTACCGGATGTGTAGCAAGCGGATGGGTGCGTTCCTCCGCGAAAAGGGTCGGCTTCTTTGGGATGTCACGGTGGACACAAAGCTATGTCCGGCACCGATGGATTTCCTTGCTCCGGGGGTCGAGGGACGATTCGACGCCAACAATAAGGCGGTCGACTACTTGTTTCGTGCTTTGTGTCGGCCGAGTTCGATCGGGTACACACCGAGCACTTGGCTTGTAGGATTTGGGCGGTGTTGAAGGAGGCTCATGTTGGGAACGCCCCGTGTTCGAGCACGGATGTATGCGACCTCACCGGAGAGAGTACGAGAACTTCACTCATCTCCCCGGTGAGTCCATCGATGCCTTGTTTCGAGGTTCACGGTGGTGGTGAACAACATGAGGGCCAATGTGGACGTGCTCCCGTACGATGATCATGATAGAGCGGCCAAGCTCTTACACTCTTTAGATCGTACGATATGGGGCGGAAAGTTCGAGGCCATAGTCGAGTCGAGAGGTATGATACTCGACGGCGAACAAGTCGTTCTCGAAGCTCAAGTCGGGCCGAGGTGGATAGGGGCATGACTGCCAAGCTCAAGGGACCGACTGATTCCCATAGTCTTGCCCTCGTTGGTGGTTCCAAAGGAAAGACTAACTCTAACCCATCCACCAGGATGTTCTCGTTTTCCTCTTTGTGTCTATGCCAGATGAGGAGTTTGATGACCTTGGAGAGGACGAGCTGGCGCTGTTGACGAGGTGGTTCGAGAGGCTGCACGAGAACCGCGTGAACATGAGGAGGAACACGAGGACTTGCTTCCAGTGCGGCAAGCCGGGACACTTCGTCGCCGACTGCCCGGAGAAGGCCGAGAACAAGGACAGCTACAAACACAAGCCGAGGATGAACGATGGCAAGTACCGTTCGAGGCGCGACCACAAGAGCAAGCACAAGAACAAGTAAAAGGACGAGCGACGATCGAGGAAGAAGGAGAGCCGAGGCAAGGCCCGAGCGATGGTCGGTGCGAGCGACGTCGACTCCAGTTCCGCGTACTCTACCTCGAGCTCGAGTAGCAGTGAAGACGAGGGAGATCGTCGCAAGAACAAGAAGTCCTCCAAGAACCTGAGCGGGTTGAGTTGCTTCGCGAGAGATGGCTTCTGCACCATGGCCCTGAGCTCCAGCAGCAAGAAGAGCACACAGAGCGACTCGGACTCTGAGTCTGACGACGAGGTGCGTGATGAACTTCCCTTCTTGCGCCAGGAGAATGAGAGGCTTGGCTCTTTGCTTGATAACCGTGATGACATGCTTAGAGGGGCCAAGAAAATGAGGAAAGAGCTTAGGGCTTCACTCGAGGATGCTAGGACTAGAGTGGTCGAGCTAGAGACACGTGCTTGATAGCAAGCTTGAGATTGATTCGCTTAAGGCTAGCCCCGTTGTTTCGATGAGAATGATTGTGCTTGATTGCTCCATATTCCTTGCCGATCTTGCTTTGTTTAAGGAAAAGCATGCCTCCAAGTGTGAGGAACTAGATGTGCTTAGGGTTGAAGTGGTCCGAGCTTAAGTCTAGACTCGCTTTGCTAGGTGCTTGCACTTCTTGCCCCGTTTTGCATGCTAAGATTGATAAGATGCATGCTTACACTAGTTCGCTCGAGGCTAAATTGAAGGAACCCATGCCTACATCCTGCTCTACCCGTGAATTGCATGCATTGAAAAATTTGGAGCTTGCACATTATGTTGATCGTTTGCGGATGAGAATGATGACTTGAGGAAGTTGATGGGTTGGTTGTCCGGTCATGAGCCTCGCTTGAGGATGATGATCGAGGCCTTTAAGAGGCAAGATGGTGAGGGGCTTGGGGCAAACAAGGTTGGTGAAGGAAGTGGAGAGAATATCCCAGAGCCACCAAAAAACCACCACAAAAATGATTTCCCTCCAAAACCTAACCATCTAAGGAACCGACTAGACACAACCCCAGCTCCACCCGTGTTTCCTACACCCACAAATGACCTACAAAAGCCTATCAAGTTTGTGAGCAATTCGGGGAAAGTGCTCTTTGGGAAGGAGAGTGAGAAGGCTAGTGGTGAGAAACCGATGGAAGGCTTGAGTGGAGAGAAACCAAGTGAGCAGCCACATCCCAAGCCTAAGCCTAAGCTTGTGAGGTTCCATTGTGGCTATTGTGGGAGAGATGGCCATAAGGAGGAGTTTTGCTTCAAGAGGAAGCGAGAGGAGAGAATGGCAAAGGAGTGGGGTAACAAGGACAAGTACCACCCATCCGATGGTGTACTTGAGCCTCGTATGCAGATGCCCAGGGGCAAGGCGAGTGTGAGGACAGTTCGGGCTTGGGGAGAGAAGAAGGCCGCAGTGGTGCCGTCTGCTCCCGAGTCACACCGGTCGACGGGTGGGGCACCGTCGGACCGGTGCGGGCCCAGACACGACGGTTGTTCGGTTTTCGAGCTCGTACAGGTGTGAGGGTTGTTTCCGGTGGTCGTGGTTCTGGTGGTTGGGCTGGAAAGGGTGCAGGTGGTCAGTTTGCTAGACGTTCTCTTCCTCGTGCTCAATACGGGGATCGGAGGAGTCGTGGCTTTGAGTTGGAGAGGAAGGACGTTCCACGGGCTTTCTTTCGTGGATTTGGACCTCCTCCAGGCAGAGAGGGGTGGTTCCCTCAGGGTGGTTACCGTGGTGGTGTTCGTGGAGGTAGCAGTGGTAGGAGAGATGCTTTGGTTGGTGCTAATCCCACTTTCGAGCAAATGGCTCGGCACTGGTTTTACTCTTTTGGTATTAACCCCAGTGCTGAGTCGTTTGTTCGCTCACGTGCTCGTTTTTGAATTTCAGGTGGGAGACATGAAGAATATTTGGTTGATTGACTCAGGTTGCTCGAGGCATATGACCGGAGACAGGGGGTGGTTCTCAAGTCTCGTCCCGGTGGTGACGAAGAGGTAAATCACCTTTGGGGACAATGGGCGTGGGCGTGTGCTTTCAGAAGGTGAGATCAAAGTGAGTGACAAGATCACTCTGTGGCGTGTTGCTCTTGTTCAATCGCTGGGGTACAATTTGCTTTCTGTGTCCCAGTTGTTCGATGAGGGCTTTGAGGTGTTGTTTCGGCCAGGTGGTTCTCGGATTGTGGACTCTCGAGGGGACCTTGTCTGTATGGTTGTTCCCGAGGGTCAGGTGTTTCGTGCTGATTTTTCTCAGTCTTCGGGTGTGGAACGTTGTTTCTTGGCTGGTTCTTCAAGTGAGTTGTGGAGGTGGCATAGGAAGTTGGGTCACTTGAGCTTTGATCTTTTGTCTCGCTTGAGTAAACTCAATTTGGTCCGAGGACTACCACGGTTGAGGCTTGAGAAAGAGTTGGTATGTGCTCCGTGTAGGCATGCCAAGATGGTGGCCTCTTCTCACCCGCCTCTCACCGATGTGATGACTGAGCGTCCATGCGAGCTGCTCCATATGGACCTTGTTGGCCCAGCTCGTGTGCGATCTGCGGGTGGGAAGTGGTATGTCCTTGTTGTGTTGGACGACTATTCTCGGTATGCGTGGGTGTTCTTTCTTCAGGAGAAGGGGGAGACGTTTGGTTTTGTTCGAGATCTAGTCTTGAGGTTGAGGAACGAGAGGCACGGAGATGCCATACGAGCTATCCGCAGTGATAATGGCTCGGAATTCAGGAACTCTCGTTTTAAAACCTTTTGCCATGACTTGGGTCTTGAGCACCAGCTTTTCGAGTCCGTATACGCCTCCCCGAATGGTGTTGTGGAAAGGAAAGAACGGGACCTTGTGCGAGATGGCTCGGATGATGCTTGATGAGCATAGGACTCCGAGGAGGTATTGGGGCGAGGCGGTGAATACCGCGTGCTATGTGTCGAACAGGATATACCTCGAGTGCACAAGAAGAAGACATGCTATGAGTTGATGCATGGTCGCACACCCAAGGTGAGTCACTTCCATGTCTTTGGTTGCAAGTGTTTCATTCGAAGAAGGGCGAGGAAGTTGGATAAGTTTGAGGCTAGGTCTGTCGATGGCATTTTCTTTGGTTATGCATCTCATTCTAGAGCATATCGTGTGCTCAATCTTGAAACTAACCAAATCGTGGAGACTTGCGAGGTAACCTTCGACGAGACAGAGCCACGTAGTCAGCTTGTCTTTGAGTGTGCAGGTGATGATGAGCTTGGCGAGGAGATCTTTCAGGAGGAGGAGCATGAAAATGGAGATGATGAGGATGGCGGTGCGGTGCCCCCGGCTGAACATGTACCCACTACTTCAACTACGATGATGGATGGACCCTCTGCTACACCTACGACGACAAATCAAGAACGAGGAGAAGCTGATGTTGAGGGGGAGGTAGCTTCGAGGCGAGAACCTCCCCGGCGAGTTCAGGTGGATCACCCAGCTTCGAGGATCATCGGCGACATGGATGAACGCACTACACAGTCGAGGGTTCGGAACAATTCTCACTTTGCTCATGCTGTGTTTGTTGCTTCTTTTGAGCCCAAAGACATTGGACACGCACTATCTGATCACAATTGGGTTAATTCGATGCATGTGGAGTTGGAGAACTTTGAGAGGAATCAGGTGTGGGAGTTGGTTGACCCACCCCCGGGGTGTAAGCCGATTGGTACAAAGTGGGTGTGGAAAAACAAAGAGGGAGAGAAGGGTGAGGTTGTGAGGAACAAGTCGAGACTTGTTGCCCGGGGGTTCGGTCGAAGGAGGGGATCGACTACGAGGAGACCTTTGCTCCTGTAGCCCGTTTGGAGGCGATTAGGATCCTTCTAGCCTTTTCTGTGGCTAAAGGGTTCAAGTTGCACCAAATGGATGTGAAGAGTGCTTTTCTGAATGGTGTGCTGGATGAAGAAGTGTATGTGAGACAGCCTCCGGGGTTTGAGAGCGAGAAGTACCCCCACCAGGTGTACAAGTTGAGGAACGCGTTGTATGGGTTGAAGCAGGCGCCTAGAGCTTGGTATGGCAGGTTGAGGAGGTTCTTGTTTGAGAGAGGCTTTGAGATGGGGAAGGTCGATCAGACCTTGTTTTTGCGGAGGCAGGGCAGAGATATCCCGATTGTGCGGTGTACGTGGATGATATTGTCTTTGGTGGCTCGTCTAACTCTCTTGTTGCAAGGTTTGCGGATGATATGAGCAGGGAGTTTGAGATGAGCATGATCGGCGAGTTGCGCTTCTTCCTCGGGCTACAAATCAAGCAATCAAAGGAAGGAACATTTGTGCACCGGGCTAAGTACACCAAGGACATTGTGAGGAAGTTCAAGATGGAGGACTCCAAGGCTATGACGACGCCGATGAGTACGACTACGGCTCTTGATGCGGACGAGGAAGGTGAACACGTGGACCGAAGGAGTACCGAGCATGATCGGGTCACTCCTCTACTTGACGGCGACGAGGCCGGACATACGATTCTCGGTGTGTACGTGCGCTCGTTTTCAAGCGTCTCCGAGGACTTCGCATTGGCAAGCGGTGAAGAGAATTTTCGGTACTTGCGTCACACTCCCGACTTCGGCCTTTGGTACTCCGCGTCCTCTTCTTTGGCGCTTCATGGCTTTTCGGACGCGGATTTTGCCGGTGTCGGTTGGATAGGAAGTCCACTTCTCCGGGACTTGCCGTTTTTGGGTTCTTCTTTGGTGTCTTGGTCTTCCCGAAAGCAGTCGAGTGTTGCTCAATCCACGACCGAAGCAGAGTATGTTGCCGCTGCTAGTTGTTGCTCTCAGCTCCTTTGGATCACCTACACCATGAGTGACTTTGGTGAGGAGTATACCCATGTCCCACTTCAATGTGATAGCACCAGTGCCATAAGCGTTGCAAAGAACCCAGTACTCCATTCCAAAACTAAACACATATAAGTGAGGTATCATTTCCTGAGAGACAACGTTGAGAAAGGAAAGATAGTGTTGATCCATGTACCCACACATGACCAACTAGCCGATATTTTCACCAAACCCCTAGATCAAGCAACTTTCACTCGTTTGCGGGGGGGGGGGGACTTGGTGTGTGTTTGTTTCTTGAGTTGGGTGTGTGGGAGCTCTCTTTTGCCGGTGGTGTCGAGCCCGTTCTGCCTCCCCTCGAGGAGCCGGTGGTTTGTGGGTTTTGTGTGAGAGCTTCTTTGTAGCATATGTATAGCTTTTCTTTGTGCATTTGGCATGGCATATGTAACATGATGTATAGGCATCCTTGTATCTTAGATTGCATGCATATGCATTGGTTAGGAAAAGCTTCTCTTATATACATTGTTCACCATGGAATGAGATATATGTCTTTGTGAGCTTGTTTGCTATGCTACGGTTAGTTTGGCTTAGCTCTTGATGATCTTGATGAATAATCCATGGTTGATAGCTATGCTTCTGAAAAATGTCACATGTATGCTCTCTCATGTGTAAATGCCTTTACATGCTCTTGACATGTTTGTGTGGCCTTGCTATGCTTAATTTGTGGTTGGATGGCTAGTTTATTGATCATATGGGGCCAAAGGCTCATTTGCCATCATGAATGTTTAGCCCTCTTGATTTATCTTGTGGAGGAGCATAAGTTCCTTTTTGTCGCAAAGACATTTCATGTACCATTTACAAATCTGAAAATGAAATGAAAAATGCTTGGAAAATATGCTCCCATGTCATATGTGCTGAATTTAATTTGCTTTGGGTGCTAAACCGTTGCATGATGCCTACCAATGAGAAGTCTCATACATAGAAGTAGGCACATGGCTCGGTGGCTTTGAGATGACATGAGGTGCTTGTGGGTGTTTGTGATGGTCTTATGATTAGAATGGCTGTCCTAGCATGAAGTTTGTGTGGCTTTGCCATTTTGATATGCTTTGATCATGTTTAGGACTTTGCTCATGAGAGGCACGTTTTTCGCAAAATTGCCAAAATCCATCTTAGCTTCGTCCAATGGTTGTGAAACTTTGTGATCATGTAGTTGAGATCAATACGAAGCCGTAGAGTATCTAACTTGCTTATTTGGACATGTGTAGCATTCTTTGTTGAATTTTGTCTATTTGAGAAGCTCTAGGTTGAAAGTTTTGCATTTTTGGCTTGATTCATGCATTGCCAACAAGGGGGATAAGTTTGAGCTTGAATTGGCTTGCTAGATGTGTTTAGAAGGTTTTCAGGTGGTTTCGAGCCATTTCTGGGCTCTGTTGTGCACCGGTCTGACCGGTCAGGGCCACCGGTCTGACCGGTGTGAGTGCTGGTTCTGTACACATGTTGCACACCGGTCTAACCGGTGGTGTGGACCGGTCTGACCGGTCAGGGCTGTTTTGTTGCAGCTGCCCTGTTTCAAGTGGTGTCTTGCATGCATTCGTCCAGGGGGAGGTGCATTGGTTCAGGGGGAGCTTGCATGTGTGCAGGGGGAGCTCTTTGCGGTGTTCGAGCTTTGTTTTGGTGGTTTGCGCTTTTTCCTTGAGCTTTGCTTTGTCTCGGATGTGTCGAGCCGTTGCCCTTGCCTAAGGGGTCCGAGACTTGTCTTCTTCAAGTGATCTTGCTCTTTGCCTTTATTTGGCTTTCGATTGCTTGTTGGAGTTTCTTTTTGTTCGTTTCTTTTTCTTTTCTTTTCTCTCTTGTTACTTTCGTGCGGGTGTTGTCAATGCACTCATCAAGGGGGAGATTGAGGACCATGTGTGGTTCGAGGACCAGTGGATGGTCGCTTCCTTGTGTGCTGAGTGATTGACAACGTTGTGTGGACTGATTCTTGGCTAAGTATTGCAGGTGCAGGTTGCGGCTTGACTCGTGTTGGTGCAGGTGAAGAGCAAGCGCGAAAGGTCGTTGCCGGTGAGACCTTCAGGTGTGGAGAAGACAAGTAGGCTTTTTTCGAGGGACCCGGTGACCAGCGGGGTCAAGTGCGGGCCGTATGGTGGCATGAACAGCAAGATGAAGTCGTGGACGGTTTCTTGGTTGAGCCTCAAAACCAAGGTCGAGCCGGGACTATGTGGGAGCCAAGTCATGAGTGGAGATTGGCGGAGGCTACACCGAGTTCGCGGGGTTTCCGGTGGTTCACCAGAAAACCACTGGGTTCCTTGGTTGATCCACAAAGCCAAGACCGGAGAACCGAAGACGGAGGCTGCGAAGCGGCTGCACCGGTCTGACCGGTGGGTCTGACCGGTCTGACCGGTGGGGACCGATCTGACCGGTGAGGAGCACCGGTCTGACCGGTGTGCGACGACGCAGTCCGGAATCTTCGAAGCGGAGGACACACGTCGGGATCGCATGGCTTGCGTCGAGGCTACGCAGGGTGCGGTCGCCGGGCATCCGTCCGATGGTGAAGACATCAAGAATTCCACATCCGCCCTTGAGGGGCTTGTATCCCTAATTGTTAGAGAAGGGCATTTTAGACATTCGGTTGCCTCCATATAACCCAAGAGGTGAGAGGATGGGAGCCAACTCTTGGAACCCTAGCTCATTAGTTTTCCTATTTTCCACCTATTTTCCTTAGGTTTTCCTTAGGACTAGCAAGAGAGCTTCACGGAGAGATCTTGTAGAGAGGGATGGATGATCGGGCGGCTTGCTAGACCTTGTACGAACCTTAGTTTCATGTATAGATGATTCGGCGTGGTTCCTCAAGGTTTGGATGTGTTTTCCCCGGTTGTTCTTGGTGGCGATTTTCGGAGCCCTCTCTCGGTGATTTCTTTGGGTTGTTTTCGGGACTTTTCTCTTGGGGATTTGATGGGGGAAATTTGTGGGAACCCTTCGTGGTTCTTTGGGCTGTGATTCCCCTCCCAAATCCGTGAGAAAAGGTGCTCGATTTTGGGGTTTCTTGAGTTCTTGGGTTGCAAGTGCTTTCGGCGGGATTTCTTCGATTCCTCCTTTTTGGACGAGATTTGGTGGGATTAAACTTGGCTATGGACTCCTCATGAGGTGTTCCTGATATCCCCAAAGTATTGTTCAAGTCCGTGGAGTGATTCGGGAGATCGAGATTTGGATTTGGGGGAGTTGACCCACGAGTGCTGTTCATCCCGAGCTGCCCAGGCTACACCGGTCTGACCGGTGCTCTTGACCGGTCTGACCGGTGCGAGCCCTTGTGGGATTTTGCTCGGGTGAACGTCTTGGTGAGTTCGTTGTTGTCCCGTGTTGGTGCTGTTTCAAGTTTGGGTCTGTTTGGTGGTCGTTTGGCCTGTTTGGTGCCTTGGGGGCTTTCGCTCCGCCATCGGTCCGACCGGTGCGTCTCCCCCGCCGCCGTCCTCCCCCCCCCCCCCGGTGTAGAGCCACTTAGTGGAAGTTGCTCAGTTACACCAGCAGGGACCGGTCTAACCGGTGGTGCTCACCGGTCTGACCGGTGTGGGTCTGTAGGCTCGAGGTTTGGTTTTTCCGCTGTGTTTCTCGGGTCAGAAGGTGGTGTGTTGGTTTCTAGGTCCAGTGGCACTCCAGTGGCTACGTGGGTTTGACCAACCTTGGTAGTGAGTGGGAGACATGTGTTGGATGCCGTGTTCATCTTGTTGGAATTTCGATCTCCTTCGAGAAGAATTTTTATCGGCTCCCACTCACTCCCCCCCTCTCTGGTTCGCCGTATCGGTCCTTCAATCATACATGAAAAAACATAATGCTCTCAAAAGTTTAATTCTTTAAAGTTCCATAATGTACTAGCCTTCACCTCTACGGAGAGTAGATTCTTATTAAGCTTATCCCACAAGTATTAACATGCTCACAAAGTTTAAATAGATCTCAGAATTTTTGAAATAAAGAACGAGATAAAGAAAAGAGCTAAACCAAATTCACAAATTTAAATCACCTTGCATATTGCTCATGAACTCTCATCTCGCTTGTCTCTCAAGCCTATATATTCTACTCCTTTCCCTCTCATAACATATATGTGTGGTAGGCTTTATATGGAGCTTTGGGAAAGTTTAGTCCCAACAAGATTTTATAAATGAGGTGTTGTCAAAACAAGACAAGCTTCTCATGGTCTTACCGAGACTCGTCAAAAAGGTCATTGGAAAATAATGTTCAATCAAGAAGGGGACATAGAAAAATACACACACTTTTAGATGAGTGGACATGTGCAAATGGAAAAGAGTGATCCCGAGGCACAAAGGAAGTCCTCGTTATCGGATTGCACATGGTTGGAAAATGAGAATCGATCTTTTAAACTTGAAGCCTTGATTGCAATCTTAGAGAACCGGGGAGTTCACTTTACGCATACTCATATTTTTTTCTCTTTCTCATATTTCTCATTCTTTTGTTTATTTCTTTCTTTCTTTCTTTCATATATTTGGTTACGTGACCTTCACAACGGAGTTTTGATTTTTTTATTTGCTTGCTCTTCTTTTGAACTTCCTTTTTTAAAATTGCTCCCCTTTGAACTCTAAAACTGCACCGTACCTACCTCCTCCCCCATGCTTAGACGTTGCTCATCCTCGAGCAAAGAGGCGAAAAATAAGGTAGGTACCGGAAATATTTTTCCTTTGCAGAGATACTTGAAATCTTCAATGTCGGCACCGTCTTGCGATCTTCCTTGAATTGATGATCCATTCTCAACGATAGGTTGTGGTCAAGGAGGTAATCACAAAAGATGATATTTGGTTTTAAGGGTGGATATCCGGCGAAGTTTGTGAGATCTCCAATGCGGGGATACACAATGCACGGATAAAAGGCTAGCAAAAAGATAGATACGCAAAAACGGAATGACCAAATTTCTTAGTCTCGAGCCGGAGAAATCATGTCTTGCAATAACTCACTCAAAAATAAATCTTGTACACTAAATTTTATGCACTCAAATATATATAAGGCTCTGGATAGGTTGAGCAACACACAAGTGATATTTGTGACAAGGTTAGCAATATTTTTGGGCATAAAAGACATCTTTAATCTATTCATAACTTGAGAGCACATAAAACACTATGGGTCTTTATTTTAATCATAACCTCTGCTAAAGATTAAGCTAGCATTTAGATAATTTCATATTTGTATTTTTAAGAGAGCACTAGTTCAAACATGCATAAGTCAATTACAAAGATAAACAAAGCGGCAATTATAATCATATATCATCATGGCATAAACCTTGTAACTTTACCAAAGGTAAAAACTTGATGGTGACATTATTCATGATGAAAATAAAAACTAAGACACACGCTGAAAAATTAAACTAACACTAAAAATTAAAGTAAAACTGAAAATACTACGCAATCATAGGCACATCCAAGCTGAAAATTAAAGAAAAGGGGTAAAGGAAAGATAACTAAAGCTCCTCCTCTCTCCAATCTTCCGCCGGTGGTTGATATTGATTGTCTTGGTTGTTGTGCCCTTACTTGTAATAGGAATGCACCACTACTCCTATGAATTGTCCGACGGTGCTAGGTGAAGGTGTCTAAGCACATAAGCGACGTTTGCATTTCCTTCACCCATTTGGTTTGCATTGGTTAGGATGGCTGCAATAATTTGCGCGTTCCTTGCAGCATATCCTCCAATGGTGGCCACATTTTGTTGTGGTTGAGGAAGGTGTGCAAATGGCTCCGCAAAGGTTACGTTGGGCACCGCAAAAATGGTGGGGGTATGGCTGCACCACTCCCCCATGCTTGCATTGGTACACCACCGTAGTAACTTGGCGGCGCCGGGGTTCCTCCCAATGGTGGGACATAATTTTGTTGTGCACATCCTTCTTGGGTCGTGGAAAAACCTTCTCCTAATCCTTCCCTATTATTTTTTTTTCTCTTCGCCGGCACAAGAAGTCCTTCCTCTAACCGATCTTCTTCCCCTCAAGAAAAGTCTTAATCTTCAATCCGGAAGGGGCAAATTCACCTAGGCCACTTGGAAGCCTCCTCTCTCATCTTCACTCTTATATTTTCCTTTCTTCATATATTCCTAGGGAATTCCCGGGTAGGAGATGATTTGGGTTCCTTGTAATACCTGGTTTTAAAGAGATAGCCAATATGGAGAGGCAACACCCCGAACCAATATCTTCCGAACTCGATGTTGCTTAACAACACCACCGGTTGATCATAGGTGAGTGGGGTCTATTGGCCACTTGGCAATCAAAGCCGAATAAAGCCAATTCAATTCCGTGTTGGTTATCTTTGTCTCTCTTGTTCTCCCAAAAATCCACTTGCACAAAAGTGACACACTTGGATGATGGGGTTCCGCATAGTATTTCTTCGTTGATGGTCTCTTCCCGTGATCATACTCCAAAAACCTTCCCATGTGCCTTCATGCACATCCACTTGTTCCGGAGCTCCCTTTTGATAATAGGAGATACTCGCCCATGGGTCTACGATACTAGAACATGCAATCATTTCGAACATGAAAACCAATCTAATCTATCGGGGATTGTGTTGAATGGATCCAAGGAAGCATTGAGACCCTTACTCCCTTTACGGCATGGTAGCTAACCTTAAGCATTAAAGTATATTCAACACAAGATGATAGATAGATAACCCAACAAGGTATGATCACATCTCAAAATCGATTACAACCCATTGATGACAGGAGATTACCCCATCAAGGTGCTAGAAATAGCATCATTGATCAAGGTTACCCTTCCGACGGTGTCTTCCTTCTTCTCCACTTGTGGGCTCCCTCCAACGGAATGGGAGACTCAGCACTCCTTCATCAAGGGTATGCGCCATGGTCATAAAAATTTCCTAGGCGAATTCCTTGTGGGTGTTTGCCGACACTCCGTTAGAGAATTGCACCGGTGTCCCGTGTGAAACCCAATATGTTGAGAGCTTGGTCGTCGATGTCGACGTTCGCTACAAGTCTCTACTTAAGGCGAGCTAGCTTCTTCTCCTCCTCCTCCGTCGTGATGATAAACCCATTGGAATACCACGGAGCACATGGAGGTGGAGCGGATGATCGTGTCAAGTGGTAAGGTTGGACAGGCGGTGATATGCACACGCCAGCGTCATCGACCACTTCGACTACATTGCCGACCTCTACACCAACACCTGCAGGACCAATCACACGTAGCCGAGCTAAAAAGATACAACAAGAGGTGCACGCGCTACTTTGTGAACTTAAACTCAATTCTAATGATAACTTTATGCTACTTAAGTCTTGTATGTTGATACTTCTCAGGTACGTTGAAGAGAATCATCAAGACGAAGGTCACGAAGTTAGAATCAGCAAAGTTCTCGTCATTCAGCAAGGCCATTCGGCAATCGACAATCCATTCGGCAATTTCCCAATCCATTCGACAATCCATTCGGCAGTTTCCTGAAGCATAAGTTCGGGCATTAAACTGTACCAATCTACGAAGTTTCCCATAGCATGCTATACACCGTTGGAAAGATAATCGAGTTAGCTTTCCAACGCATCTAGTCCCACGTCATTTGAAGATTCCTAGAAGAAGTTATGATCAAAACATTGAAGACTGCTCAGCAGTCAAACAGTCACGCGGAAACAACTCAGAAGGTCATCTCGGGAGATCCTTTCACATTGGCGACGTATTCAGTTTGTTTTCGTGTTTCCACCCACCTAAGAGGGTTGTTCTTAGTATAAATACCCCCCATATGTAAGCTAAAAACAACTTTTTGATAAATTGAGATAATCCAAGTGATTTCGCAGCCGAGCTGCCCGAGTGCCTTACTCACACCCTTGTTCTTCCTTGTTCTACTTGGACTTGTGAAGAGATCTCTCTGAGGTCCACTAGTTCGTGCTTTGTGAGTTCCAGTACGGCTGCCTCACCTTGTGTGGATTAGCTCCGGTTGTGGTTCTGCGGTCGTTTGGAGATCGAGTCGAAGTCCTCGTGGTTTCGGTGTCTCTCTCCCCGTCGTTTGGGTCGCATCCAACCTTGGCTAGGTATAAAGCTAGTTATCCGCTGATCTTCAGCAAGTTCTCATCTATTTCCAGTAAGTTATCATCCTCTTTCCGCCACCCCATCGTCGTTCTTCAAGTTCAAGACCTACTGCCATGAAGATCGGGCCATCCTCGTTCTAACGCCGGGTTAGAACCTATCATCTGGTATCAGAGCTTTCGTTGCCACGGTAGGTCTTACCATCATCATACATTTATCCCTTTGATCATTTATCACATATGTTTTGTTTTATCCTACAGTCCAGAGCCATAAAAATTACCTATAACCCTTTGGCGGTACTGTTTTTCCTTGTGTTTGTGTTCATCTAGTGCATAGTCACCACCGTCTCTATATTGTGTTGTTCATTTGTTTTTTTTCGCATCCCTGTTAGTATTATAAAAAAAAGAGAGTTCAAAAAAAGGAAGAGAAAGTAAAGAGTCAAAAAAAAGAAAAAAAAGAAAGAAGAAGAAAATAGTTTGAAGGGGAATCGTGTTGCTGTGTGTTGCTGAAATTTTCAGATTGCATATTTCTAGTGGTGTTCTTGATAGCAGCATTTCATATCTTTTGAGCACAACAACCACTTGGTTTACAGTACCGTAAGCCCTCCTTGTTTAGCCACCTATAGCTCCACTTCAAATCTGAAACCAGGACATCTCAAATCGTAATCCTTACGACCTCACTACCACCTCCGTGAAGCCGCCAACACTAGCACAATCACGGTCCTTGAGGACAAAAGCGGAACTTGGGTAAGTAAGTGGTGAGTTTGAGTGTTTCCACAAATACTTCATATTCCACATATTTCTTGCTGTCCCTAACATGGCAGGGTCGATTCTAGTGTTCATGGTGAGCGCCATGAAGAGGATGAACGCCCGCTTTCTCGGGCCGAGATGCGTCGCATGGCGGACTCACTTATGGAGGCAATGGGAAGGATGTTCGATGCCCGCCTTCCAGCAGCAGGGGGACGTGGACCACGTCGTGATCAAGAAGACTATCATCGGGAGGAGTCCGGAGATGAGAATTCTGGTTTCGGCCATGGATTTGACCGGTCTGGTGATGGCCGAGGAGGACATGGTGGTGGTCGTCGTGCTGATTTCGATAATCAGCGACGTCGTGCACACGAACGTCATGTGAGATTTGAAGACGAAGAGTTTGAAGATCAAGAGGAAGGGTCTAATGATGAAAATCCCTTTGGTCGTGGTGGGAGATTTGACCGGCGTCATCATCATCGACGTGCTGATTTTGAAGATAGGGGATTTCACCGCGGTCGCCGTCAATATGACGACCCCAATAATATTGCTCGTGTCAAGTTGAATATCCCTAAATTCACTGGAAAGGAGAATGCCGATGAGTTCCTTGAATGGGCTGAACAATGCGATCAGATTTTTAGGGTGCATAATTTCTCTGATCAGCGCCGTGTTGATTTAACCTCAGTTGAGTTCTCTGGATATGCTCTGACTTGGTGGAATCAAGTGCAAGAGAATCAGCTTGAGTTGGGTCTTGGATACATCAATACTTGGGAAAGAATGAAGCAAGTAATGAGAAGGAGGTTTGTTCCATCTAGCCATCAGCGTGATCTTCGAAACCGATTGCAGATGTTGAAGCAAGGAAAGAGGACTGTTGATGAATATTTCAAGGAGATGGAGTTGTTGTTGGTACGGACGGAATCGAGAGAAGATGCGAGTCCAAGATGGCAAGATTTTTGGGAGGTCTTAATGAAGATATTGCTGGTTTTGTTGAGATGTTTCCGTATCGTACTTTGCAAGATCTAGTTGATCAAGCCATGCGTACGGAGAAGAAAATTCAGCAAGAGTCTCGGGGAAAATCTTATGGCAGTCAATCTATCGCTGCCCCATGGCGCAAGCAGCAGTCCGGCACTTCTTATGGCGGACACCGATCCCAAGGGACTTCGGCTAAACCTTCTACATCTCATGGTACATCAAAGATGGCTGTTTCTAGCGCATCTTCACCTGCAAATCAGCAACGACCTGTTGCCAGTTCAGCAACTCCAACTCATGCTTCAGCCGCTACATCATCTACCCGAAGCAGGGAAATTGTATGCCATAAGTGCCACGGGCGTGGCCATATTGCAGCTCAATGTCCTAGTAGGAGGACAATGTTGCTGAATGATAAAGGAGAATGGGAATCTGAAAGTGATCCGGAAGATGAGGGTCCAAAATTTGATGAAGAAATTGAAGAAGAGGAGAATGAAATTCAACCCGACGAAGGGGAACATAATTGTTTTATTTCTCTTCGTGTGCTTAGTGTCACTGCTGAGAAGGAAAATAATGGACAACGACACAATCTGTTCCACACCAGAGGCATGATCAAGGACAAGCTTTGCCGCATCATTGTTGATAATGGAAGTTGCAATAATATTGCTAGCCAAGAATTGGTGGACAGATTGGGGCTGAAATCAAGACGTCATCCCAGTCCATATAAGATGCAATGGCTGAATGATTTTGGTGCGCTGCGTGTCAGTCATGTCGTGAATGTTCCTTTCTCTGTTGGAAAGTATACAGATCATGTGGAGTGTGACGTGGTACCTCTGCAAGCGTGCCAATTGCTGCTAGGAAGACCATGGTTATATGATCGAGATGTTCAGATTTTTGGAAGAACCAACAAGCTGTCTTTTGTATACAAAGGAGAGCGAATTTCTTTGCTTCCTTTGACCCCGGAAGAAATATTGAAGGATGATCTCAAGAAGAAACAGCGAGAGAGTGAAAATCACCTTAGAGTGACCCACAAAAATGGTGAGGAAGAGTGTCCAAAGCCAAAGAAAAACCCACAGCCACAAATAACCCAAAAACCGGGAAAAGAGGGTTTAGTAATGATGGCTAGGAAGGGGGACTTAAAAGAATTGAGTGAACCTAATGCTATGTTCTTTGTACTCATGTACAAGGACACCCTTCTTTCTACTAACACCTTACCTTCTACTTTGCCAAGTGTTGTTCTTGATGTGTTACAGGGCTTTGAGGATGTTTTTCCAGATGAGGTGCCACCAGGTTTGCCACCCAAGAGAGGGATCGAGCATCAAATTGACTTGGTTCCTGGTGCTTCACTCCCAAACCGAGCAGCCTACCGCACCAATCCTGAGGAGACAAAAGAAATTCAGAGGCAAGTGGAAGAATTGATTAAGAAAAGGTATGTACATGAAAGTCTTTCACCTTGTGCTGTCCCTGTTTTATTAGTTCCTAAAAAGGATGGATCTTGGAGAATGTGTGTGGATTGCCGTGCTATTAATAACATTACAGTAAGGTATAGGCATCCAATTCCAAGATTAGATGACATGCTCGATGAGCTTAGTGGTGCTATCATTTTTACTAAGATTGATTTAAGAAGTGGATATCATCAAATTCGCATGAAAGATGGAGATGAATGGAAAACTGCTTTTAAAACAAAATTTGGTTTATATGAATGGTTAGTGATGCCCTTTGGCTTAACCAATGCACCAAGTACATTTATGAGATTGATGAATCATGTGCTTAGAGCTTTCATCGGCAAATTTGTTGTGGTCTATTTTGATGATATCTTGATTTATAGCAAGTCTCTTGAAGAACATATTGAACATATTCAGTGCGTGCTTGCTGTCCTACGTGAGCAAAAATTATACGCTAACCTTGAGAAGTGCACCTTTTGCACCGACAAGGTAGTTTTTCTTGGTTTTGTTGTTTCAGGTCAAGGAGTGGAGGTGGATGAAGAAAAGGTCAAGGCTGTACGAGACTGGACGCCTCCACAGAACGTGAGCCAAGTGCGAAGTTTCCTTGGACTCGCTGGTTTCTACCGGCGGTTTGTGAAGGATTTCAGCACTATTGCTTCTCCCATCAATGAGTTGACCAAGAAGGAAGTACCATTCAAGTGAGGAGATGTTCAACAGAAGGCCTTTGAAGAATTAAAGATGAAGCTTACAACAGCCCCTATCCTTGCACTCCCAGATTTCGGCAAAACATTTTATTCCTTGCCACAAAAGTGATGATGCTTCGCATATTGCTGAATTATTTTTCAGAGAAGTTGTGCGATTACATGGGGTGCCACGAACTATCGTTTCTGATCGTGACACAAAATTTTTGAGTTACTTTTGGAAAACTTTATGGGGAAAACTTGGAACACGCTTGTTATTTTCCACTACATGTCACCCACAAACAGATGGACAAGCTGAAGTTGTAAATCGAACTTTGTCCATGTTGCTGAGAGCTGTTCTCAAAAAGAATTAGAAACTTTGGGAAGAAAGTTTGCCGCATGTTGAGTTTGCCTACAATAGAGCCGTTCACTCAACCACTAAATTTTGTCCATTTGAAATTGTGTATGGTTACAAACCCACTACTCCCATAGATCTTCTGCCTTTGCCTGTGCAGGAGCGAGTGAACTTTGATGCAAGCAAGCGAGCTGAGTTTGTGAAGAATCTCCATGATAGAGCTCGCACAAACATTGAGAAGATGACCAAACAAGATGAGAAGCAAGCCAACAAAGGAAGACGGAAGATGATCTTTGAAGAAGGTGACCTTGTTTGGGTGCATCTACGCAAAGACAGATTTCCTGAGCAACGCAAGAGCAAGCTGCAGCCCCGGGCTGATGGTCCTTTCAGAGTGCTTCGCAAGATCAACGACAACGCCTATGAGATCGATCTGCCAAGTACTTATGGAGTGAGTACCAGTTTCAATGTGTCTGATCTCTCTCCATTCTTTGGATTGGAAGAGTCGAGGACGACTCTTTTTGAAGGGGGGAGGATGATATGCACACGCCAGCGTCATCGACCACTTCGACTACATTGCCGACCTCTACACCAACACCTGCAGGACCAATCACACGTAACCGAGCTAAAAAGATACAACAAGAGGTGCACGCGCTACTTTGTGAACTTAAACTCAATTCTAATGAAAACTTTATGCTACCTAAGTCTTGTATGTTGATACTTCTCAGGTACATTGAAGAGAATCATCAAGACGAAGGTCACGAAGCTAGAATCAGCAAAGTTCTCGTCATTCAGCAAGGCCATTCGGCAATCGACAATCCATTCGGCAATTTCCCAATCCATTCGGCAATCCATTCGGCAGTTTCCTGAAGCATAAGTTCAGGCATTAAACTGTACCAATCTACGAAGTTTCCCATAGCATGCTATACACCGTTGGAAAGATAATCGAGTTAGCTTTCCAACGCATCTAGTCCCACGTCATTTGAAGATTCCTAGAAGAAGTTATGATCAAAACATTGAAGACTGCTCAGCAGTCAAACAGTCACGCGGAAACAACTCAGAAGGTCATCTCGGGAGATCCTTTCACATTGGTGACGTATTCAGTTTGTTTTCGTGTTTCCACCCACCTAAGAGGGTTGTTCTTAGTATAAATACCCTCCATATTTAAGCTAAAAACAACTTTTTGATAAATTGAGATAATCCAAGTGATTTCGCAGCCGAGCTGCCCGAGTGCCTTACTCACACCCTTGTTCTTCCTTGTTCTACTTGGACTTGTGAATAGATCTCTCTGAGGTCCACTAGTTCGTGCTTTGTGAGTTCCAGTACGGCTACCTCAACTTGTGTGGATTAGCTCCGGTTGTGGTTCTGCGGTCGTTTGGAGATCGAGTCGAAGTCCTCGTGGTTTCGGTGTCTCTCTCCCCATCGTTTGGGTCGCATCCAACCTTGGCTAGGTATAAAGCTAGTTATCCGCTGATCTTCAGCAAGTTCTCATCTATTTCCAGTAAGTTATCATCCTCTTTCCGCCACCCCATCGTCGTTCTTCAAGTTCAAGACCTACTGCCGTGAAGATCGGGCCATCCTCGTTCTAACGCCGGGTTAGAACCTATCAGGCGGCTCCTCCATATGTTATTGAAGTTTGGTAAACCTAATAAACGAGTTTTGTGTGGCCCTCATGCCACCGAGGAGAAGAGTGTGGTTCCTCCTCGGCGGTGCCGTGTCCTCCTCCATACTCCGAGGAAACTCGGAAACCGAGTGCCTCCTTGAAGGGGTTGATGGCTTAGACGACGAAGATCCCTTTTTCTTCGGTGAAAAGGCTTGTAGTTTTCTTCCATGATTGCAGCACTCTCCCTCACAAATATATATCCAGGGTTTTCACCCGGTAACAAGGTACACAAATATTATTTTGGAGTCAGGACTTTGAGTGGATTAAGGATGTGATTTGTTGCACGAAACAAATGCAGTGGATGGCTAAGTCTAAGGTGATTCCGGCCTACAAACTAGAGCACACGAACAAAGAGTTGGATGAAAGACTTACCTCTCTCCTCCTCTTGGCTCGGTTCTTCTCTAGTGCATGTTGCTTCGTGACCGCGTACACATTCCACACGTTCCCGTCCACTCCTTCGCTTGCATTATTGCTCCTTCCACTTGATGTTTTCACTTGATTCACTTCCATACTCCCTTGCCTCACATGCATCCATGATATTCCTACAAAACAAGGCCTTGGCTGCCCCCCCATGCTTGTACTTTGCATGTGGTTTAAATATGTTGGAGGGGCATCCCGTGATGTATCATGGTGCATGCACGGTTAGGTTAACTAGATTGCCTCCCTTTAAGCGTGTTTAAGGTTAAGTACTCCTCTAATTTCAAAGTTTAAAAATATTTTTCAGAGCCATGCAAGAGCTCAAGCATAAATTTAGAGAAGTTTTTAAACCATTAAAAACAAATGTAAGTCGAAAATATTTTCCGACTACGTTGATATCGGTCTCGCCGGTATTGTTTGCCTTCATTAGTTGAGAGCAAGCTTTTCCCGGCTTGATCATGGGGGCATAGGTTTAGGTCCTAATTTTGATTAGATGAGAGAGATTTTGAATGAAATAAAATGAAGTGAGGCTTAGAAAAATTCTAAACTTAGAGAAACCAAGGATATGGATTTTTAAATCAACCAAAAATCAAGATTATAGGTTCACGCGAGTCCTACCACATGCTGAAATTTAAATAACATCTAGATACAAGTCGTGGCTCTACTCGTGTGTTTTTAGCATGAAAAACAAGTCAACCACAACATCCTAAAGAGGATGAAAGGTTGAGTTAGGTTCTGAATTTTTTTTTGTTGTGGTTTCTCAAAAAAGAAGCAAACAATCACATAGGATGGTTCATGTAAAGGGTTTATAATCAAGCAAAATATTCAACCAAGAATTATGTCTCTAATATTGTTCAACCATTCTAAGTCTAAGGTTTTGCGTAGTAAAATTCAAAACTAAATTATATTTAAAAAGACTTGAAAAACCTGGAATCGGGTTGTCCTCCCAATAGCTTATTCTTGACTCGACGAAACGGGTTGCCTCCCGCCTAGCGCTTCGTTTATAGTCCATGGCTAGACTTCTTCACTTGATTACTCCGGATCAACGCTCTTTGCGGGTGTTGCAATCTTGGGTACCCACTTTGGCTTCGTCATATTTTTTTGGTCTTCACAGGCTGGCTTTGTCCTTTGGTCTTGACGGATGCAACAACTTCGTTGTGGCTCGGCACCTCGAACTCCGGTCTTCGGTTGTGATCTTCATGGTCTCTAGTGTGATCCTTCATCTCTCCCGAATGAGTTTGAGTAGCCTTCGCCGTCTTGGGACCTTGGAGTTGTCTCGGATACTCTTCTTTGTTACCCATCGGGCGCCTGGCAAGTTGTCCCACTTGCGTCTCTAGCATCTTCATCATGATGAACACTTCACATGTGGATCTTGCCTTGGCAGCCTTTAGGTGTTGAGCTTCTTTCTCCATCTCCATCTTCTCCATCCTCCTCTTGATCTTGAACGGCCTTCCGGCGTCTTGACTTGGAGGTGGTGATTCCCTTGGAATTTTCGACGGTCCTTCGACTTTGACTTTTGAATCTAGGGTTTCCAACCCTTTAGCTTGTGTTGCATGTCACCTTTGCCTGTAAAGTTTTCCTAGATCATCCACAAAAAAAGTTTGGGTTTCTTGGAGAGGTAGCCAACCATCTCCGGTTAGGGTCAGCAATAAAACAAAAATCTAACAAAATAAAAATTAGGGTTAATCAAAACTAGATTAGATTGACTCTTTTTTTTCTTTTTGGGATGATCAAACATAAGAGATGCAAAAGAAAATCAAAAGAAAAACTGAAAGATAAGCGATACTAGATCGGATCTTGATTGCTTGTTCCCCGGCAACGGCGCCAGAAAAAGGGGCTTGTTGACGGTTAATAGTTGTATCAAAGTTCGTTTAGACTTGCAAGCGGACAAGTCTCCCGTCGTAGTCAAGGGACCCTTCTTCCCTCGAGTGGTGAACCCAAGGTATCGAATCCGTGGAACAATGTGCAACGCAAGGATTCAATCTAGTAAAGCAAGGTCAGCTATCTTATGAAGACAAGTTGCATCTAATCTACTAACTCAAAAAAAATGAATCTAATCTAATCTACTAAATAGGTAGCACGAGAAAGCAAAAGATAACCGATCTAGAGAGTCTAGATCATGCTTATGTTGTAGCTCCAAACAAGATAGATGAAGATAGAAAAGCGAATCTCATTAAAAGCATCTTTAAATCGTGGCCTTCCCATCCGACTCCAAAAACACCCGCCTTTAGGAACCCCTGTTCTGTCACAACGTATCCCTATTCATGCGGGTAGTCTAGGGCGAGTTCGATAGAACAAGTTGAAATCACTTGGCCGGTCCGGTATGCACCTCTAGCCACCGCGGCTACAAGAGCACCCTATGTAATCTAGCTATAGACTAGATCGTAGAAGAAGCAAAACGAAGAAGAAAACAAAATCTTCGAGAAGGCACTTAACCGCTAGAAATCGGATTCGCTTACAAACTTCACCATGAATGATTACATGAACAAGATCACCACCGGGGCCCTCCCTCGATCTTGATCCTCGCTCCAGAGCTCCGACGTGGTCTTCCATGCAAGGTTCCCACGTCGGCTAGGGAAACCCTAGACAACTAGCACGACCCTCATCTCCAAGATGGTGTCCCTCAAGCTTCTCTGCTCCTCGGCGGCGGATTACAACTTGATTTCTGCGTGGCTCTCGGTCAGGGGGCTATTTATAGCCTGAGAAGCAATTAGGTCAAAGGGGAGGCCGATTGGGCCCCGAAAAGGGCTGGGCCGGCCGGCCTGGGCCGGCCGGCCTGGGCCCAATTTGGTCCATCTCGTGGCCTGCATCGCCCGGTGTTGCTTCCCGCGTCTTCTAGATGTTCTCCCCTTTTGCATGTGGGCCCTTGACATCGGTTTCTCTCCGAATTGGACTCAACTCCTTGTCTTGCAAGATTCAGCACTTTTCTGGTTTGGTCCTCGGAGTTTATCACCTTCTCGGGCTTGGTCCTTGGGCTCTTGGAGTCATGTTCACTTCATTACTTGACTTGTATCGGGCTTCAAGGTCTTGTCATGAGGTGCTTAATGAACTTATCCCGGAAGAATTGCTTTCAATGTTAAAACCCTGCGTAAACAATTAACTCCAAAACCGACATGCACAAGTGAACTTGTTATACCACGGGGGTTAGTACCAATGAATAAGATACAAAAGTCATGCCAACACCGAAGGTAAACTCATGGCTAGGTTTATGGATTTTCACCGTCAACAAGACCCAAAAATCGAAACTCCATATGTTCTCTAAGGAAGTTTATGCTAGTGTGTGCTTTTTATAAATTAGAAGTACCTTCCATACCTAGCTGTCATGCTGTCGAAATTTTGTGAAAATCTGTTTATCATGTGCCAGGTTAATTAAACGAAATTGTTAAAAATAATTGCTTCTCAACTAGTTATCTTGTAATAGCAAATCTCAATCCTAGTTTCGTTGGGTTGGTTCACACTTCCCTAGGCACATCCAGACTAAGGACCATTTATCTTGTTTCCTTGGTCGGTGCTCAACCTTAAAAAGCTTAATTAAGAGTATTAAAAGTTTAATTTAAAACTTGGGTAATCTTTGAGGTTTCTGGATTTTTGGTTATGAATTTTTATTCACAGCTGCCAGAACTTCACCATTTGACATGTCATTCTCTTTGAGATCTGACATGAGTTACATTTGTGTACAGATGGATTTCCCCGTGTTCCACCAGTTCGACGCTGACGGTACGATCCGTACCAACGGGTTGCACTGGGAGGGTTTCCCGCGCCTTGCGTGGGAAGCACTCAGTGCCGCGAGCTACCTCACCCCACCGACTTACGAGGTGAAGGAGTACCGAGCGCTTTGGCGTTCCCCGGCCGCAGTGATCGTTATCGTTCGCCACACCCAGACCACGCCGACTGGTTTGACTTGAGCTTTTTCTACTGGGGATTTATCACTCACGAGTCCGTGGAGTCAGCCGCCCTCAGAGTACTGACAGACTTCTGTGACCACAACCCCACCGTGGTAGCTCTTTCTCCGTTTGGACTGTTTCCTGCTGTGAGTCCTCACGACCCAGCTTGGTTGGACCGTATGGACCACCTAGGGAGCTAGTGACCCTAGCAGAGCCGTTGGATGTTACTCAGACGCTTGCCCGTTGTCTGAACGTGGTCTTCACACTTCAGGGGCTGCGTTATAACACCGCGCGATTATTGCACAGCGCTTGGAGGCATCTAGGCGCGATTGGGAGCAGCTTTCAGCAGCACACCAGCAGCTGAACTTCACGCTTACTCAGGTGCAGCAGGAGAATGACAGGCTGCGTGCTAGGAGGTTCCAATTGGAGCTTAAGAGAGGCGATCACTTACAGAGGATCGTAGATTTGGAGGAGGAGAACCATGCACTAGAGGAGGATGCCGACGCTCACGAGATAGAGAGGCTGACACTACTGCAGAACATTGCTGAGATGCAGGAGCACGTGCAGGAGGCCGAGGTACAGGTGGCAGCCTTGCAGACTATAGTAGCCTTACAGCCACTGCCCCCAGTATAGGCACACCCGAAGGAGCAGCAGGCCTTGTCCGGTCTGGATCAGACGAGCCAGGCAGGACCACCGCTACCGACTCCCTCAGCTTCACCTTCGTACAGTGGTGCTTCAGTGGGCAACTAGGTTGCCGACAGCAGGGATAAGAAGGATGTCGACCCTCTCGAGTTGTCTTTGAGATGTTAGAGTAGTTGGCTTGATAGCACGTCTTCGTGCCAAGTAACTACTTGTATCGTGTCATGTCATGATGTTTCAAATTCGAGTTGTAATGTCTTTGAACCTTGTTCTATCGTGTTGTAATAAAGAATGCTTAAGCTTGTATGCCTTAAGTAAATTTCGTTGTCATTCAAATTTGAAATTTTCTTGCGTTTGAATACCAGATCCTTGGATAAATCGTTGCAAATGACCACGCTTGTCAATTTTGCATTCTCACCTAAAAATGTTGGTAAACCAAAGCATTTTGCCAGCGAATAAGTGCTCGTTCGTATACCACCTTCTTTGGTATCCGAAATGACGATGATCGTTCGAGAGTAATTATGAGCCGTGCAATTGAGTAATCGCAGTCCTAACCGTGTTGAGAAGAACGATTCTATGAATCTTGGTGGCAAAAGGATATTGTTGATTGTCGCTGTCCTCATTGTTTAAGTGCTAATGAGATGTGATTATGCATGATCGTGCTTGTCATCATTTGGAGTAAGCTTTTGGTTATCTCACTAATAAAGCTCAGTTTTCAGATGGTGGGAACCACGCGCAGCTCTCCCAACGGTTTCGGAGCAAATGGTAGTGGTGACTTGCCACCACCCCCGCCCATGACACCGACGGGGGCCTTCATGGCCACCCAAACCGAGGTGTTGCGCCAGATCCTACAGACGCAGCAGCAGATCGCCCAGCAGATGAACCAAGGGCCGCCACACGTGGCCAACCACGAGGGGCCTAACCAGGTCACCACGTACGCCCAGTTCATCGCTATGAAGCCGCCAACCTTCGCTAAAGCAGAAGACCCCCTGGAAGCTGAGGCTTGGGTCAAGGCCATAGAGGCAAAATTCTCTGCCTTTGTGCTGCCTTGCTCCGAGGAGAACAAAGCGAACTTCGCGGTCCGCAACCGCGAGGGGGAAGCTTTGATGTGGTGGGGACCACTTCAAGTCAATGCGGCGAGGGCACGCCGTGACTTGGGATGAGTTCAAGCGAGGCTTTCAAGAGCCACCACGGTCCCCAAGGGACCGATGGACGAGAAGATGAGGGCGCTGTTGGCCCTCCGTCAGGGATCTGACTCAGTGTACCGCTATGCTCAGAAGTTTAATAGCTTGTGTCAGTATGGTGGGCATCATGTTGATACTGATGCCACGAAGATGGAGAGGCTTCGTGACGGGCTTGATGGCAAGATGTATGAGCGTCTAAACCTGCTTGAGCCCGCCAACTTCCATGAGCTAGTGAACAAGGCTATCTCTCAGGAGGATGCTATGAAGAAAGCCCACGGGGACAACAAGAGGGTGTCCGGTTTCACCCCAGGCAGCGGAACGAACAAGAAGTTTCGCTTTGTGAAGAAGGAAGCTCCAGGCCCATCCCAGCAATCATCAACTGGACGCTGGACGATGAGGCCACCTCAGGGCAAACCTGCCGGGAACTTCCAGTTCCGCCGTGCCCAGCAGCAAGCTCCAAAGCCTAATGCACCCCCCTCGCGATGTTGGAGATCGTCGTTGCTACAACTGTGGCCAGCCAGGGCACTACATTAATGAGTGTCCCAAGCCTAGGCAGATCAAGCCCAACCCGCAGAATCAGGGTACGGGAAGCAAGCCTACCACTCCGGCCAAGAAACCCATGGTGCAAGTGCGCCAAGGCAAGCTAAACTTCACTTCGATGAGTGACATTCCAACAGGAGCTTCAGTACTCACGGGTACATTCTCTATCAATAACACTCCTGTTAAGGTTTTATTTGATTCGGGAGCCACCCATAGTTTCATAAATGAGAGCCTACTAAACAAATTGGGTCTAAGAGGAGTACAAACCAAATCTGCTTATAAAATTACCACACCAGGTGGAAACATCACGTCTCAATTAGTAACTTTTGAAGTTCCTTTGAGACTAGGAAGTAGGGTTGTTCGATCTAATCTTATAACCATCAAACTGGGAAGCATGGATGTTATCTTGGGTATGGAATGGATGAATCAACATAAGGTGATTCTAGACATATCGGATAGGGTCGTAGAGATCAATTCTCCTACGGTCGGGCACACTACCTTGTACCTACCTTTCCGCGATAGTACCGACTCTTGTGCCTATGTGACCATTATCTCCTCTCTTGATGAAATTCCAGTAGTGTGTGAGTACCCGGATGTCTTTCCCGATGAGTTGCCTGGTATGCCACCAGACAGAGATGTCGAGTTTGTGATCGAACTCCAGCCCGGTACTGCACCCATATCCAAAAGACCTTATCGCATGCCACCCAAAGAGTTAGCTGAATTAAAGACCCAACTCCAAGAATTGTTAGAAAAGGGTTACATTCGCCCGAGCTCTTCTCCTTGGGGTTGCCCTGCTCTCTTTGTCAAAAAGAAAGATGGTAGCTTGAGAATGTGCGTAGATTATCGACCAGTCAATGCAGTCACCATCAAAAACAAATACCCGCTTCCCCGAATCGACGTTCTTTTTGATCAATTGGCTGGTGCCAAAGTCTTCTCTAAGATCGATCTTCGTTCTAGCTACCACCAAATCAAGATTCGACCTTGCGACATTCCTAAAACCGCTTTTTCCACTCGTTATGGTCTTTACGAGTTCTTGGTCATGTCTTTCGGACTCACTAATGCGCCCGCCTACTTCATGTACCTCATGAACTCCGTGTTCATGACGGAGCTCGATAAATTTGTCGTGGTTTTTATCGATGATATTCTCATTTATTCTAAGAGCAAGAACGATCACGCCAATCATCTCCGAGTTGTCCATCAGCGTTTGCGAGATCACAAGCTTTGTGCTAAGTTCTCCAAATGCGAATTCTGGTTGGAAAGTGTGAAATTCTTAGGGCACACCATTTCCCACGATGGTATCTCCGTAGATCCTAGCAAAGTTCAAGAGGTGATGGATTGGAAACCACCCAAATCCGTACATCAAATCCGCAGTTTCCTAGGATTGGCGGGATACTACCGTCGATTCATTCCTGACTTTTCTAGAATCGCAAAACCCATGACCGAATTACTCAAGAAAGGAGTGAAATTCGTGTGGAGTGAAGCATGTGAGAAAGCTTTCCACACCCTCTGACAACATCTAACTTCAGCCCCAAAGCTGGCTCAACCTGATAATTCCAAACCGTTTGAAGTCTTTTGTGACGCATCAGGCACGGGTCTCGGCTGTGTCCTTATGCAAGAAGGCCGAGTCATTGCCTATGCTTCACGAGCACTCCGACCCTATGAGCTCAATTATCCTACCCATGATCTTGAGTTAGCTGCTGTTGTTCATGCCCTCAAGATATGTAGACATTACCTAATGGGTAATCATTGCAACATCTTCACTGATCACAAGAGCCTCAAATACATCTTCACCCAGTCAGAATTGAATATGAGATAGAGAAGATGGCTTGAGTTGATCAAAGATTGTGATCTAGAAGTGCACTATCATCCTGGCAAAGCAAATGTTGTTGCGGATGCTCTTAGCCGCAAAGATCATTGCAACCACCTAGAGTTGGAGCCCGTCAGTGAACCATTGTGTGAGGAAATGAGGAGGCTCAACTTAGAAGTGGTACCGCAGGGAATTCTTTATGCCTTGACGGCAGAGTCAAATCTTTATGACAGAATTGTTACTGCCCAGCGCAATGATGTAGATATTCAAACCATCCGGCTAAAACTAGCAGAAGGAGACCCCAAGTACACTTGTTTCCAAAAGGATCACCAAGATGTGGTCTGGTTTGGGAAACGTCTAGTGGTCCCCGTTGACCCAGGAATTAACAAAATCATTCTAGATGAAGCTCACAAGTCCAAATTCTCTATTCATCCCGGTAGTACCAAGATGTACCAAGATCTGAAGCAGAACTTTTGGTGGTCCAATATGAAGGTGGATGTGGCCAAGTATGTAGCCGAGTGCGATACTTGCCACCGGATGAAAGCAAGTCATTTGAAATCGGCAGGAGTACTCCAACTCCTGTCGATACCTATGTGGAAGTGGGACGATATTAGCATGGATTTCATTGTGGGTTTACCCCTAACAGCTAGAAAGAAGGACTCTATTTGGGTAATTGTGGATAGACTCACCAAGACCGCTCACTTCATTGCCGTGCACACCACTTACTCCGTACAACAATATGTAGAGTTGTACGTGGACCACATAGTTCGTCTGCATGGAATCCAAAAGACTATAATCTCTGATAGGGGGACTTAGTTTGTAGCTCGTTTTTGGGAACAGTTGCATGAGTGTTTGGGAACTCAGCTACTCCGTAGTTCCAGTTATCATCCACAGACCGATGGTCAGACGGAGAGGATAAATCAGATTCTAGAGGACCTGTTGAGAGCAAGCATCTTGCACTTTGACAAGAGTTGGGACAAGTGTTTCTCCTTGGCAGAGTTCTCTTACAATAACAGCTATCAAGCCAGCTTGAAAATGGCACCGTTCGATGCTTTATACGGACGTAGATGCCGCACTCTGCTGAATTGGTCAGAGGCCGGAGAAAGAACACTCTTTGGACCAGAGTTAGATAAAGAGGCCGAAGAAAGGGTGCATGTGATAAGAGAAAATTTGAAGATGGCACAGATGAGGCAAAAGAGTTACCATGACAAGGGAACCGCACCTCGACACTTTGAAGTGGGAGATTATGTGTATTTGAAAGTATCCCCCACCAAAGGTGTGCAAAGGTTCGGAGTCAAGGGAAAGTTAGCCCCGCGCTACATTGGACCATATGAAGTTATAGAAGTATGTGGACCCGTGGCTTACCGTATCCAATTTTCAGAACGGTTTTCCACGGTTCACAATGTTTTCCATGTAACTCAGTTGAAGAAGGGAATGCCTGTTCCGGAGAATGAGATCATCACGGAAGCTAATGCTTGGATCGAGCAAGATTTCTCACTCGTCGAGCACCCATTGAATGTACTAGACCAAAAAGAGCGAAAGACCCGAAGGCAGACCGTGCAAATGTACAAGATCCAATGGAACCATCACACGGAGGAAGAAGACACATGGGAGACGGAGGATTATCTTAATACCAAGTATCCGGGCTTCCTACAGTCCCAAAACTGTGAGTCCTTCTCCCCATCTCTTCGTTATTAAATCGAATCTTGGGACGAGATTCCGTTTAAGGGGGTAGGCTGTGACGCCCCAGGTTTTTAATTAACGTTAATAGCCGGTCAAATGGTCAACCGTGGTCAGACCTAGGTCAACCTGGGCCCTCACCTCGAAAAACTCACTAATCCACCCTAGTGACCCTAAATGAATAGTAAACACACTTGTGGGGCCAACCCATGGTCAAAGGTTGGGTCAAACCCCTTGCCACCCCAGTGTCCACGAGTGTCCGCCGAACTTTTGCCGCGTTCTCCAAAATTCACCTAAACACTTAAAATTCTACCTTTAGGAAAGTTGTAGATCTTTTTGAGGGACACAACTTTCATGTAGATTGGCATTTCAAATTTTGAGGGCAAAACTTGAAAAATCCATTGCAAGACAGTTTTCACTATTTGCCAAAGCAGGCTGACATTCAAAGTTGGCATTCAAATATTTTCAAATATAGGCAGAAAAACCCTATATAGCCTTTGTAGAAAATGTTGCTGGTAGCTAGATCTACAACTTTGGTATTCATCACTTGGACCAGTTGTATTCAAATTTTTGGAGGAAAATCGACTTGAACAGGGTACCAGCAAAAGGGTTTGGGCAGAGCGCATCGCGCCGCGACGTCGCGCGCGCCCGTGCGCCGCCCGTCGCCGGCCGCGCGCCGCCGGCCCGGCGTCCGCGCCCGCGCCTCCCGAGGCCGCGCCCGCCCCAAGGGGTCCTCCGCCCGAGCCAACCCGCGCCCCCAACACATCTCCCCGCCCGAGGTTGCGCCGAATCCGCGCCGGCCGCGCCGCCGTACGCGCGCACGCCGCGAACCGCCGGTCCGTCGGTGGTGTCGCGCGCCTCGAGCCACCGTAGCACGGCGAGCATCTTGCGCTGTCATCCTTCGTCACCCCGAGCTCGAGCGCTTACTTAAACCCCCCCCCCTCGCGCCCCTCCGCGCGCCGCCGTCCTCTCCCCTGTCCGCCATTGCCGGCCGACGATGAACACCTCTTCCCGCCCATGCTCGTCGCCGGCCAGCCACTCTAGTAGCTCTAGTAGGTGCTGGTGAAGCTCCAAAGCCCGCTTGTTGCCCAGCACCGCGCCTCCTTGCCACTTTTCCCCGAACCGCCGCGGGTGCCGCCGCTGAAGCTCGCCGCCGGCCAACTCCCGCCTCCCCTCCGGTTCCCTGCCACCCCTAGGTGAGCATGTGGTCCTCCATGGCCGCTTGCCCGGTCGGGATCGCCGCCAGCTCGCCGGAATTGGCCACGCCCGCGCCGCCGACCCGACCAAGGACCCAATTGCTTAGATTTGAAACTTTGTAGGGTGCTCAGGGTAGAAGTTCAGGGCTAGTTTGTGAAGAACCCTATCTAACATTTCTTACAGTTTAGTCCAGGGCTTTGTAAAATGCCTAGAAGTTCACAGAAAAATCAGAAAAATCCCAAACCAATTTTGTAGGGTTCAGGATGATAAATCTCACCTCTTTTGTTATATACTCATTGCTAGATTTTAAATAGTTTTACCAGGAAAAATACAAATGTGTTAAACCTAGATCTGTCATAACTTGAAAACCATAACTTCTCTGTAGCCCAATTTTGGATATGTTGTGTGTTAGGATATGACTAGATGTTGTGCCCAAAATTGCACAAAGTTATGCAGTAGATCTTGCTAGATAAATTCTTTTCCATTGCTGCAGTAACTGCTTAGATGATTTTTCCTGTTAAATATATTTATGTTCTTGAGCTCAACTTGTGCACACTGTCTTGTAATGCCAAAATGCAAATCTTGTGAATTAATCATGAATTTTGGATTAACATAAATAATTATTCTTGATTTATGCATGCGTTCCTTTGTAAAATAATAAACCAAGTTCAGTAGAGGTTCCATGTGAACATGCTGGTTCTTTACACTTGTTTAGGACCAGAGAGCATGCACAAGAAAGTTTGGATCATTTTGAGGCTTATTTATTTTTATATGCATTAACTTTGAATTACTAGCTAGCTTTTTTATTTTCCAGAATATTTAATTTTCTAGCATCCAACACTTACATGTGGGTCCAATGGACCAGGATGGGTGCTAGTAGGCTTAAGAAACACTCATTTAATTTTTGGTAATTTAATTGATTAATAAAAAGCTTAAATGCCCTTTTAATATTAAGGGAAATTAAATAAAGAAAAAAAATCCCTAATTAATTCTTTTTCCTTTTTGAAAGGTTTTATTTAATATAATTAAAAGATAATTAATTATCATCACTGATAAGAAATTAATTCATAAATAAAAATATTAAATACACCTTTGTTGTTGAAGATAAAAGGAAATGAAGCTTTCACATGAAATGATAAGCTTAATAAAAACCTTTATTCAAATGTGGAATAAAAGAGTAACCCATGTACAACCAATAACCTTCCTAAAAGAGAAACCTTAGATAGATGCTTGTTAAGGTGAATATGACCAACCCAGAGTTGGATAAGACAACAAACTATCACATCACCTAAAGTGCATTGCATTCCGTGTAGATCTTCCGGACGGAGATTACTCCCTTGTCCCGGAAACCGAGGAAGGAGGAGCGGAAGGTTCTCTGCAGTACGTGGAAGTACTCGACACCGAGGGTGCCCAAGCTAACCTAGCTGACGAAGGCAAGCTCCGGTGAATCTAACCTAGTTTTAAAGTTCTTTATTCAATTACCTATGAATGATTGTGCATTTACGTTCAGGAGTTGAATGAAACCCTAGATGCATGATCCCTAGGTACCTTTTGTCCCTACTAGTATGATAGGTCGGTAGCTGCTAAGCTATAGGACCGTTACAAGTCGAGTGATGACCTCACTCGCGAGAATAGGTTCCTAGATAGGAATCACAATGTATCCTTAAATGGATTGCTCACGTGGTAAGAGCATGGGATCTGGGCTCCGGTCCAGTGGTTATGTGGGTTAAGTCTTTGAACGTACCAAACATTTGCGGGGAATGGGACCGGTAAGCCTAGTACCTTAATGAGGCGGCGAGGGATCCTACCGTTACTACTCTTGGGATTCGCTCTCACGGCTCACCACCGGTGGTGTATGGTGACTCCGGGTATCTCGCGGGGTGTGCCGGATAGCCTGCACCAAAGACTGTAAGATTCGATCCCGACCCGAGGATTTCTGGGGACGGCCTGGGAAAGTTGTCCTTGCGGGGGCAGCCTACCGTGTTTTTGGGTCTACCTTGCAAGGTTTAAATCAATCGATTGTCGGCCTCTCACCGTTATCCGAGACTACTTACTGCACTAGTCATGAGATCCCTAATGATGAAAGTTGATGAACTTGATGCTTGATTAATTGTATTGTACAACTTTGTTTGTACTAGTTGGCTAATGTAGTAAAGATTAAACTACTAGAACTTGTGCTAAAATCTTGAAAGGACCTACTCTTTGTTACTTTTTGGCAAAGGCAACCCAGTAGCCAGAAAGCCTTTCATGGTCTAGAATGGGTGAAGTAGATATCACCGACGGGTAAGACTTGCTGAGTATTAGTATACTCAGCCTTGCTATAATGTGTTGATCCAGGTAATGCCTTCAGTGATGTGTGGCCCGAAGAGATCCCGCCCGGCTGGAAGCTGGAGTGGGTGGAGGACAACTACTGAAAGCATCATGGATGGCCTCCCGTGGTGTCTCCGCTTTCGTTAGTTTATTTCCGCTGCTTTTCGAAAACTCTGAACTATTTCGTCATGACAAAAACTATGGTTTGTAATAAATAAACCCCTCGGGGTACGAATTTGAAAGTTGATGTTGTTGTATCTTTGGACTCGCCTTCGAGTGAGTTTTAATGCATATCTTCGATCCTTGTGCTCTTCAAGTGATTTACCGGGCGTTAACTCGGCAACTAACGACAGGATCATACTTTATTATTGCTTAATGACCAAAGTGGATCGGTCTTAGGCGATAGTATGGTACTTTCCTGGGTGGGTTGTCACATCCGGCGGCTTCAAAGACTTGCTGAAGGAGAAGTGCCCGTGGCATCTCGACGGCAACCACACCACCAAGCAGTTCTGCCAACTCAGGCGAGCACTCAAGAGTACTCCAGAGCCACCACACCCTCAAGACAAGAAAGGCAAAAAGAAGGACGACAGAGACAACAATGACTTCCAGGAACCCGAAAAGACTGTCAACGTCCTCTTCGGCGGACGACCCAGCAGGCGGGAGCAAAAGGCTACCTGTCGAGAAGTCATGAGCATTGAACCAGCGGTCCCGACCCCTCTCAGGTGGTCGGAGGTACCCATTACCTTCTCCCGCGCGGATCAATGGACCAGTTTCTTTGAACCTAGGCGGTTCCCTCTCATCCTGAAGCCGGTGGTTGCAGGCTCCAAGCTCAACAAGGTCCTCATCGACGGTGGAAGCGGGCTCAACGTCCTTTTTACCAAAACCTTGAAGAAGATGAAGCTCGACATCACCCACATTCTCACCAAGAGCAACACGCCCTTCTACGGCATCGTCCCCGGTAACACAGCTATCCCACTGGGCTCAGTGGTCCTGCCAGTTACCTTCGGGGAATCTCGGGACAACTACCGTACCGAGTACATCAAGTTCGAGGTCGCGGACTTCGAAACATCCTACCACGCCATCCTCGGCAGACCAGCCATCGCCAAGTTCATGGCGGTGCCTCACTACACCTACTTGGTGCTCATGATGCCGAGCCCAGCAGGTGTACTTTCTCTCCAAGGGGACTTGAAGATCTCGCACGACTGCGATACCGAAGCCGTGGAGATCGCCTCTACAAATCAAGTACCCAACGCGATGATGGAAGCCTACGCCGCATCGAAGAAGCTTGCTACAAGTGAACTCGACATCCCTGAGAAGTCGATCGACCTCGGGACAGGCGACGCCAGCAAGACCACCACCATCGGGGCCGGCCTCGAACCCAAATAGGAAGACGCGCTCATCAACTTCCTCCGGGCTAACCGCGACATCTTCGCGTGGAATCCAGCGGACATGCTAGGAGTGTCCAGGGAGTTGATTGAGCACTGCCTCAACGTCGACCCTAAGGCCACCCCCAAGCGACAACACCTCCGACGCTTCGCCGACGACAGACGGGATGCCATCAAGAAGGAACTCGCCAAACTACTCGCTGCTGGCTTCATCAGAGAAGTCTTCCATCCTGAGTGGCTCACCAACCCCGTCCTCGTCCGCAAGAAGAACTCGAACGAGTGGAGGATGTGCGTCGACTACACCGACCTCAACAAGCACTGCCCCAAGGACCCCTTCGGGTTGCCGCGGCCCTGATAAGGGATGCTCAGTAGAGTTGTCCTCGGACTCGGGATCCTCTGGGTCCGACCCGAAGTCGAACTCGTATGCGGAATCCGAGTAGAACCCGGAGAGGGGGTTGGAGTCCGAAGCGTGGCCGGGGGAAGTGTCGGAGTCCGAGTTGTACTCGGGTACGGGCTCCTTGCCGGCCCGACGCGAAAAGGGAGCCCCTGTGCGGGCCCTGCAGGGGTTGCGGGAGCCATGCGTGGAGCCCTCGCAGGATGGGGGGACCACATGCGATGGCTGGGCAGCCGGCTCGCATGCGATAGCCCATGGAGACGTCGAGTTCGAGTTGGAGGCGGGATCGAGCTCGAAGTCAGCGTGATGGTTGAAGAGCGAAATTTCACCGAACTTGCCAGCGAGTTCGCCTATGACAACTTCAGGAAGCGTCACGAAGCCGGTCTCCGGGTTGGGCGGCATGGTGAGGCGGCGCTGGAAGGATCCCGCGCCGTCAGCAGTGCAGACCCAAGCGCTGAAAACGAAGGTGTCGCCGCGGTTGAAGGCGACGGTTGGCTTGAAGTAGACAGGAGCCGTCGAGTTCGCCATGTGATCTCTGGCGAGATCCCCTACCTAGCGCGCCAGCTGTCGGTGTTTTAGACCGGCAACCTACTAAGGGGAGTACCCGAAGTAGATGAATGTGGCCTCGCCGAGATCGGTAACCCGAAGGAAGAGACACGGGGCACACAATTTAGACAGGTTTGGGCCGCGAGGTGCGTAATACCCTACGTCCTGTATGCTGCGTAGCACTGGATTGATTGGGTACGATTACAAGATGGTGGAATTGTACGCCGTGAGATGAGATGATGAGAGAGGGGTCCCTGCCTCGCCTTATATAGTCCGGGAGGCAGGGTTACATGTCGGAGTAGGGAGAGAGTACTAGTCGAGTACGTCTAGGAGTCTTCCATACAGTGCGGGACATGTACAGCTTCCTAACCGAGTACTTCTCCTCTGTAGTCCTTGTGCTTCACGCCATCAGGTGCCATGCAGCGCAAGCCGGGTAGTCCCAGGGGCCCACCGAGTAGGCGGTCCTGGTACCCACCGAGGTAGTGGGCCCGGGGAGGTCCATAAGACACTAACCGCAAATGGTCATAGATTATGTTTTTATTTAATGACAAAATCTAATCGTCTCCGATTAGATTTGACATTGGCATCATTTATTTGCCTCGTTTGGTACATTTAATGATGAAGCAAATTGGTCACAGATGAGTTTTAAAATTCGTCATAGATAACGTGTCTGGTTTCCCTCACATCTACCACTTGACGGCGTGCGATGCATAAACAATTTGGTTACATATAAGTTTTAGGAATCGTCATAGACAACATGTTTGGTTCCACCTTGACGCCTTGCGATGTGTGGGCCACATTAAATGTGCATAAATTGCAAAAAAGTTGCCCACTTAGGGATTTGAACCTGAGACCTTTGGAACAAAATTGAAGTGCGCAGACCACTAAGACGAGAATCAATTTGTGTTATATTGGGGTTTTTTCTTTTTATTAATGAAACACAATAAATCCTGTAAATAAACCTAAATTGCAAAAAAAGTTGCTCGCTCAAGGATTTGAACCACCAGAGACCTTTGGAACAAAATTAAAGTGTGTTGACCAGTAGGACAAGCATTAGTTTTTCTTGTATTAGGGTGTTCAATTTCTTTTTATTAATTGAATGCAATAAATCTTATATATCAAACTTGAAAAGAATATGTGGAACATGGGATTCGAACATGAGATATCTTGCAACAGAATACTAAGTCATACCAGTACACCATTCTTCCTTTTGTGATAAAAGGGGCAAATATTACCCTTATTAAGTACATGCACGTTTATGGAATTGAGGCACATAGAAACATCAAGAACATGAACAAGAATGATTTCTCTTTTCAATCTTTAGTTAAAACTTGTAAGTAGTCTTTCTCCCTTGCACTAACTCCAAATTTGATAGTTTTTTTCCTAAATGCTTCTAAAATCATGTTCTATTAATTTATGATGTTGACTTTTGTCATCTCTTCATGTGTAAAAATTTGAAAAATCTTGAATTCTAAAAAATGACAACTAAAAGCAAGATTATTTTAACACTAAATGATGTAAAATGTAAAAATGACCTAAATGAACTCTGTATATCTTCATGAGTTGTGAATTTTTTGGTATTCATGACTTTTCAATTCGAGATAGTTTAGGGTTCAAAAAACAGAAAATTCTATTAAATTTAGTGAAATTCAAAATTTGAATTGTTCAAAATTTTCCAAATCAAAAAGTGTCCAATATATAGTGTCTCCAACTTTCTCAGAATCACTTAAAACTTTTTTGACAACATGATACACCAAAAGGCAAATCTCTTGCAATTTTTTAGATTTTTGAGCAAGATTTGATGATTTTAACATTTATTATTTATTAAATTAACAAGTAATTACAATAATAGGTAAACTTGGTGAGAAAATACCAAAACTACACACAACATCATGATTTGGATCCATAAGAATTCTAACAAAGTTTCAAATGATTCTGAGCAACTGGTACTACGCATCCCACATAGGGATGAAGATCTCTTGCTAAGTGTTAATGACATGTGTGAGACATGTATGCTTTAGTGGAGATGTGCATCATCACTTTCTCATAATCACTTGACACTTTTTTGATAACATAATACACAAAAAGGTGGAGGTCATGCAAAATTCAGATTTTTTAAACAAGATTAGATGATTTTTAACATTTATTATTCATTAAATCATCAACTAATTACAATAATATGCAAAAATGGTTTGAAAAATTCCAAACTTCACACAACATCATAGTTTGGATTCATAAGACTCCCAAAAAAATTCAAATGATTTCGAGCAACTGGTACTACGCATCCCACATAGGGATGAAGATCTCTCGCTAAGTGACAATGACATGTGTGAGACAGGTATGCTTTAGTGGCGATGTGCATCATCACTTTCTCATAATCATTTTAAACTTTTTTGATAACATAATACACCAAAAGGTGGAGCTCATGCAAAATTTCAGATTTCTTAAACTAGATAATTTTAACATTTATTATTCATTAAATCATCAACTAATTACAATAATATGCAAAAATGGTCTGAAAATTCCCAAACTTCACACAACATCATAGTTTGGATTCAAAATAATCCCCAAAAAAATTCAAATGATTTCGAGCAACTGGTACTACAAATCCCACATAGGGATGAAGATCTCTCGCTAAGTGACAACGACATGTGTGAGACAGGTATGCTTTAGTGGCGATGTGCATCATCACTTTCTCATAATCACTTAAAACTTTTTTGACAACATAATACACCAAAAGGTGGAGCTCATGCAGATTTTCAGATTTTTTAAACAAGATTAGATAATTTTAACATCTATTATTCATTAAATCATCAAATAATTACATTAATATGCAAAAATGGTCTGAAAATTCCCAAACTTCACAAAACATCATAGTTTGGATCCATAAGACTCCCAAAAAATTTCAAATGATTTCGAGCAACTAGTACTATACATCCCACATAGGAATGAAGATCTCTCGCTAAGTGACAATGACATGTGTGAGACATGTATACTTTAGTGGTGCTGTGCATCTTCACTTTCTCATAATCATTTGAAATTTTTTTGACAACATAATACACCAAAATGTGGATCTCATGCAAAATTTCAGATTTTTTAAACAAGATTAGATAATTTTAACATTTATTGTTCATTAAATCATCAAATAATTACAATCATATGCGAAAAAGAAAAAAGAAAAAGGAAAAACGATAGTAGAGAAGCCCATGTGGCCCAAATAGCCCAACTTTTTACGGTCGTCGATCGGATCTGATGGTTCTAGTCGTGTTTCCTTAGTATATAATGCCCTTCCCAGTCGAAACCCTACCTCAAACACATTCCTCCCCACCCAGCAGCATTGCCTCCGCCGCCGCCTCCTCCCCGGCCTCCTCCTTCACCTTTTTCCCAACTCCACATCGCTTCCTCCGAATCGCCCGCCGCCGCGGCCGTCGATCCCGGCCACCTCCGACGATGCTGGTAAGCTCCCACCTCCTCCTCTTTCTCCCTGTTGCCGCAGTTTCTTTTTCCTCCCTCACGCACGCCCATTTCCCTCACATCTCCTCTGCATCTTGCCGCCTGCCTCGCAGATCCCTGTGAGCCACACCATGAGGGTGTACCATAGATGACCTTGATCTGCTATAATGAACCCAAATATAAATCATTAGCTTTTCTTGTTAGCCATGGCACTGACAATCGACATTTGTTTTTTTATTTTCAAAAAGGGAAACAAACTGAAGAAAAAGAAAGAAAATTTTATAGGGTTGAGTATAGAGTGTTACAATCATATACTTGGCATCTTGGTATATTATCACAAAGCAAGAAAGACTAAAAATTTAGATACTAATAGATGGTCTGCAATATATATTACCGAGATACATTTGGAGACCATTGGTCATCAGTGGATGGCCAAACATGAGTAACGAATAGGCAAATTCATTTTCTAAATTGTAACCTGACTGCATGTAGTGTGAAGGAATCAAACATGCAATGTTCAGATTCAGTCAGTGTTCCTCTTTATGAATGGTGCATCTAGATAAAAAGGTAGTATGAAACATTAGTAAATTTTTTGCGGGTGTTATTTCTTCTACTGCCAGCATTATGATGGATTAGAGCGTTGTCACTCCAAATTGGGTGGATGTTTCTGCTCCGCTCCAACTCATGGACTTGTGGCCCTAATGAGCTAACACCGTTTGTAGATTCAAGCTACAGACACAAATTGTGACAGAATTTCAGGTTATTTTCCGCCACCAAAGTATCTTGTGGCCGGTAGAGTGATTGTGAGAAGGCTGCTAGGTTGCTACTGCATGGGGGGCGTAGGATCTATTTCTGTTCTATACTTATGTGGCACTTCAACTGACTTTATAGGTGATATCCATCCCAAGGCAACAAGAAAAATGTCTCATGTGTGGTCAAGTTGGGCATTTGGCTGCTGAATGCAGAGGCCATAGCCAGGTTGATAGTGTTGTGGAGCTACCTCCTATTCATAAAAAGCAATACCAGGTACTCTAAACTATATCACTGTTTGATCTAGTATATTCTTTTTTTAAGTTCACTAAATATTTATTTCAGTGCATAATATATGTTATCTTTCACCCCTGTTGGTGCACAATGTAACTATTGTCCTGTTAATAGTTTCTTGACATGAATATGTGTATTGTTGATCTATGTAACTATGTAACTATTGTCCTATTAACATGTTGATTATGCCTTGATGCTCAACTAGCATGCCTCTGTACCATAACTAATACCATGTTACATTTAGTTGTTTTTGTGCATATGTTGCCTTTATCAAGCTTTAACCATGGTTGTGGGCAAGGTAGTTTTAATTTTAACAATGTCTGAACTTGTGTTTCTAAAATTAACAATGTCTGAACTGAGAGCATATTCTCTTGTTTGGTTGCTTCGTTTCCTCTCTATTTTCTGTAAAGCTGCATGATGGGAGCGTCCGGCTGGAGCTCACAATATGATTTTCATTTCAGGATCTTACTAGAGTTTATAGTGATGACTGATGATTATATTGAAAAGAGAATAGACAGACATGTTTCGGCCGGCGTCGTGGACTCTGCATTGCTCGGATTCGGCCCCTGCGTTTTTCTCTTTATTTATTTGTGTTTCGGTCTACTAGTTGCTTGTCGTTTCTTCACTCCAAATCAAAATAGGTGCTGCTTCACCTACCTGAGTATGATGTTGGATTTTGTCGTCCAAAGTCTCAATCGAGCAACTCTTTGTTGGGCAGATTGCAACACTCCTTGGCTGATATGATACTACCACTCAGACATTTCGTTTCAGATTTACATGTTTTCTGGGATTTTTTCCCATTTCAGTATTAGCACTCCCCTACTCTGGTGTCTCCATACCAAATTAAAGATGTTATTTGGTGACTGCTACTATAATTAGGACTGCATTGTGCCTTCTCTTTTGCCTTCTCTTTTTATAAACTTGTTGGAATTTATAAATAGTTGCAAATTATTCTATACTTGTTTATTTACTATTATAATTTGGAACCTGACATGCTTGTTCAAAGTAGATAACTAGTAGTCTTTTTCTCATTTGCTCATTTATTGAAATTAGTGTGCCATTTGAAAAGAAAACCTTATCTATATGATCCACTTTGTTTGACTCATTGCAGGTAAGTAATAACTGAAAATTTGTGTGCAGGATCCTGAAAGGAAGTGTGGTTTATATGAGAAGTAAAAGATGTAAAATAAGATGTAACTTGTAGTTAGAATCTGCTGTAATTTGTAGTTCGAATTTGTTGTAATGTGAGTAATAATTTGAATTGAGTTGAGTTATGGAGTAGTATGGTCATTGGAATACCGAATCTATTAATTTATACAAGTGTTTTATTATTTTAGTATTATTTTTAAATTGTATTAATAATTACCATTTGCACTTTTGTGATGAAATAAAACGGATCCGATCAAGGCACGTGGCTCAATAAAGGACAATCTGTGACCAAAATGAGAGAAAATCTATGACCAAAATAATGGCAAATCTGTGACCATTTTAAATAAAAAGGTGACAATGGCAAGTAACATTCTGTGATGATTTCAACTTGTCTATTAAGACGATTCCAAATATATGATGTTAGCTGCCACTTCATTGATGACGTCAATCCCATGTCAGCTGCCACGTCATTGCTGACGTTAGCGCCACGTCAAATGCAAATGCCGTTAAAGGGAGATTATGACCAAAACATAGGAACATCTGTGACCAAATCTGATCATCACAAACCACTAACGCCGTTAACGGCGCCGTCAGGCAGTCAGGCACATGGAAAATAATGATGAAAACGGAGTTGAATCCATGACGAACAACGTTTGTCATATTTTGAATTCAAATCCATGACGACAATTTTTCGTCACATATTAGAACCACATATGTGATGAAAAAACTCATTTCATCACAGATGAATAAATGTGACGCCAATTCTGTGACCAAATGAAAATCGTCACAATTCGTCACAAATCACTACCTGTGACCATTTTGGCGCCTTCGGTGACGTTAAGAGAACGTCATTGATGACAACATCCCTACTAGTGTTAAGAACTTTGGTTTGTGCTAGAAGTCAAGAGAAGCTTTGAGTTTTGTTTTGCAGGTTCACTTCGTGGAGGCAGTCAAACCTCCCCAGGACACGGTCAAAACGCCCCCTTCTGTGCTAGGAGGAATAGGGGTGGTCTAACGGTCTGGCAGGGGCAGTCTAACCACCTGTGCCCGTGAAGCTCAGGTTTCGGTGGAAAGTTTTATTTGTTCGTCTCTCCTATTCACCCCCTCTAGGCGACATCAAGATCTTTTCATTTCGTATCAAAGCTTGGTGCTCCGTTTCGAGCTTAACATCTCGGAGTTTCACGATGTTGACTACATGTGAGGTACCGTTTGAGCCACTAGCTCTAGATGGCTGAAACTACTCTTCTTGGCATTCCAATGTTCTCATTGCACTTAAGGTTTTGGGTCCCATCGCTAAGAGTATTATGGTTGTGAGTATCCTTCTGAAGGACGAGATGTACGTATCTCTAAAGGAATTGGAGAATAAGCAACTCAATGTCGTTATTGTTAACCTTTTATGTAGCTCTGTGTTCAGAAAACTAAAGCATCTCATCCTAAAGAGCAAGAAGATTAGGAACATGCTCGTCTCATTTGGGAAGTGCTATTTGAGATCGTGAACACCAAATGGGATGAAGTTGAACCAGTGGAGATGTGCCCCACAACCTCTACAACATCTGCTGATCATCAAGCATCAACCCTTAGGGAAGAAGAAGAAGGCAAGAGAAGCAAAGGTGGATCTCCTCTAGAGGAGGTGGTCAAACTGCCGCTAGGGGCGGTCTAACTGCCCTCAACAGAGGGACTTCAACATACTATGGTGAAGGTGCTTGCCTCGTGGCCAAGAAGAAGAGCAGGAAGAAGAGGCAGACCAAGGGAGCTAAGGGTCAAAAGATTTAAGCATCAAACACTCCGACTAAAGAACTTGAGCTTCTCAAATATGAGCTCGCCTCCTTGGTTTGTAAGTATGAGTCATTGGCTAACAAATACAATCATGATATCAAATCTTTTTCTTAGCTTGTATAGCAAAGGCAGAGGAAGAAGCCAATGATGTGCTAGAAGCTAAACTAGCAAAGCTCACTAATGAGCATATGGATTTGCAAGAAACTCACAAGGAACTTGTATGTTCCCATGAGAAGCTTGTAGATTCAGATGCTTCAATAGAAATTGTTCATGAGGTTGTTGTTTCATCGGTAAAATTCTTGCAACCTCTCACACCCACATGCGCATGCTCACTTGTTAATAATGAATTTTCTTATACTAAACTCTGTTGTTCTCAAGTAAGCCAATCTAGCATTGAGCATGTATTTCCAGAACCTTGTGATGACCTTATTGCTCAAGAAAATGATGAACTCAAACAAGAGGTCGGAAATCTTAAAAGAGACTTGTATGTGTTGAAGGAAGAGAGCAAAGTGCAACATTCTCAGGATAACTGTTATGACATGGTGAAGAAGCTTGTGAAGGGATCAACTGTCGCTAGCTCAACTCTTCAACAACACATCAAAACCAATAAGAGCAAGATTCAAGAAAAGAAGAAGGGACATTTTGCTTCACGTTGCCCCACCAAGCTCAGGGCTCAAGAAACAATCTCTAAGAAGAAAAGAAGTTCCACCAGAAGGAGATTGTGCTATCAATGCAAAAAGAAGGGTCACTCGGCTGCGGATTGGCCACAAGCCAGTAGTACTGACAAGGGACGGTCAGACCGCCCTCCTATGGCGGTTAGACAGAGTCTGTCCAGCATAGTGAAGAACTTCCGCAGTGAGGAGAAGAAAGTCCACCCTTTGAGCAAGAAGCCTACATGCAAGTCAAGACAAGACAAGCAAATGGCTCCCAAGCCTAGAGTGTTAAAAGCCACAGTTGCTACACTTGTCCTGAGAAGGGTCACTTGGGCAAGGATTGTCCGAATGGCAGTGTTTTCCTAGACGAAAATGGTAGACAATTCGGTTGACCATCGTTTAGCATTTAATCTGTTTAAACACATATTTAAACGAGGCTAAATGGCGTTTAAACAGGATAAACAGTGTTTAAAGGGGCTAAACGACATAGACGGTGGTAACCTGTTTAGATTTAGACCTGTTTAAACCACCCGTTTAGGCCGTTTAGGATAACACTGCCGAATGGTAACACTCCTCAATTCAGCCTTGTTCATTATGATTTTCATAAGCTTAGAAATGACAAGATACACACTTGTTTTATGAGGGTGATTATTTCACCTCAAACTAGCACAAGGGCTATTTGGGTTCCTAAGCACCTTGTGACTAACCTAGCAGGACCGAACAAGTGTTGGGTACCAAGAAGTGCTTGTTGAGCTTGTAGGTTGATTGAATTGCATTGAAGTCATGGCAATAAGGAAAGATTTTAATAATTGGTGACTTGCTGTGAGAAGAGCTAGAAATTTAAAATCATTCAACTAATGCAATCTCGATAACAAGTACTTAATGTTGTTCCTTGGTCACTTTCAGTTCTTTGTGAACACTCGTGGTATTAACCCTTGGTTTGTGAAGCATGAGGAAGTGTCCTTGAAACTTTCATAATATTTATTCTCTCATACCATTTGATGCTCTTAATGGCCTCCTCCTACCTCATGATCAACGATAATGTTGTGAAGCAACATCGAGTTCGGGAGATATTGGTTCGGGGTGTTACCTCTCCATGTTGGCCATCTCCTTAAGACCGGGTATTCCAAGAAACCCTGAGCATCTTCTACCCGGGACCTCTCTCAAATTTGAATATATGAAGGATCCCGGCAAGGAAAAATAAAAGAGGAAGAATTGTAGAAGAAGGATCCTCCTCGGCACAAGAGGGAGGTGCACAACAAAACTATGTGCCACCGTATGGAGGAACTCCTACGCCGCCAAGTTACTACGGTGGGCCAGCAATGGAAGAATGGGGGAGTGGTGCAGCCATGCCCCCACAAAATTATGTGGTGCCCAACACAACCTTTGTGGAGCCCTATGCACAATTTCCTCAACCACAACAAAGTGTGGCCATTATTGGCGGATATGCTGCAAGGAACATGCAAAACATTGCAACCATCCAAGTCAACACGGCTCAATTAGGTGAAGGCAATGCAAACATTGCCTATGAGCTTGGGCGCCTTCACCTAGCACCGCCGGATCAATTCATAGGAGGGGATGTTCAATCCTATTATGAGCAAGGGTATAACCACCAAGATTGTCAATACCAACCACTGGCGGAAGACTAGAAGAAGGAGGAGCTTTAGTATTCTTTTCTTTTCCCTTTTTCTTTAATTTTCAGCTTGTGTTTGCCTATGTATGTGTAGTGTTTTCAGTTTTTATTTCCAGCATGTGTGTTAGTTTATTTCCATCATGAATAAAGTCACCACCTTGTTTTACCTTTGGTAAAGTTACAATGTTTATTCCATGATGATATATGATTATAATTGCCGCTTTGTTTATCTTTGTATTTGTTTTATCCATGATTAAGCTAATGCTCTCTTAAAATACAAATCTGAAATTATCTAAATACTAGCTTAATCTTTAGCGGAGGTTATGATAAATATAAAGACCCATAGTGTTTTATGTGCTCTCAAGTTTTAGATGGATTAAAGATGATTTTTATTCCTAAAAGTAATGCTAACCTTGTCATAAATTATCACTTGCATGTTGCTCTACCCATCCAGAGCCTTATATATATTTCAGTGCATAAACTGCAGTGTACAAGATTTATTTTTTGGGTGAGTTATTTCAGGACATGATTTCTCTGGCCCGAGACTAAGAAGCTGGTCATTCCGTTTTTGCGTATCTATCTTATTGCTAGCCTTTTATCCGTGCATTGTATATCCCCACATCGGAGATCTCACAAACCTCGCTGGATATCCACCTTTAAAACCAAATATCATCTTTTGTGATTACCTCCTTGACCACAACCTATCGTTGATTATGGATCATCAATTCAAGGAAGATCGTAAGATGGTGCCCAGATTGAAGATTTCAAGTATCCCTTCAAAGGAAAAATATTTCAGGTACCTACCTTATCTCTATCACCTCTTTGCCCGAGGACGAGGTAGATACAATGCAATTTTAGAGTTCAAATGGGAGCAAATAAAAAATGAGAAAGAGAAAAAAAGAAAAAAAGAAAAAAATGTATGTATGAGAAAAGAAAAAAAATGTGAGTATGTGTAAAAATAAAATAAAGTGAACTCCCCGGTTCTCTAAAGTGCATTAGGAATTTCAAGGTTTCAAGATTAAAAGATCCAAACTCATTTTTCCAACCATGTGCAATCCGATAACAAGGATTTCCTTTGTTCCTCGGGATCACTCTTTGCCATTTGCACATGTCCACCTATCTCAAGTGTGTGTATTTTTCTCTCCCCCTCCTTGATATAACATTATTTTCCAATGACCTTTTTGACGAGTCTCGGTAAGACCATGAGAAGCTTGTCTTTTTTTGACAACATCTCATTTATAATATCTTGGTAGGACTAAACTTTCCCAAAAAGCTCCATATAAATCCTACCACTTATATGAATGTTATGAGAGGGAAAGGAGTAGAGTAAATAGGTTGAGAGACAAGATGAGATGAGAGTTCATGAGCAAGATGAAAAATGATTTAAATTTGTGAACTTGGTTTAGCACTTTTTCATCTCGTTCTTTATTTCAAAATTTCTGAGATCTATTTGAATTTTGGGAGAATGTTAATACTTGTGGGATAAGCTTAATTTATAATCTACCCTCCATAGGATGAAGGCTAGTACATTATGAAACTTTAAAATATTAAATTTTTGAGAGCATTATGTTTTCTCATGTATGATCAAGTGCAAGGTTTAAACAATGAAGGGTAACGATGATATCCATCAAAGGCTTACTCAGTGACGAGCAAGGTTTAAGCATGGGGGAGATGTTGACGGTGAAATTTCGTCAACCATTGGTACTAACCCCCTTGGTATAACAAGTTCGTTTGCGCATGTCGGTTTGGAGTTTAGTTTTATGCAGGATTTTAGTGTTGAAAGCAAGACTTCCGAGATAAGTTCATTAAGCACCTCATGACAAGACCTTGAAGCCCGGTACAAGTCAAGCAAAGAAGTAAACATGACTCCAAGAAGCCCAGGGACCAAACCTGAGAAGATAAAAAACTCCGAGGACCCAGTCAGAAAACTGCCGAATCTTGCAGGACAAGGAGCTTAATCCAATCCGAAGAGAAACTGACGACAAGGGCCCACATGCAGATCGGTGAAGACTCTAGAAGACTCGGGAACCGACACCGAGCGAAGGAGGACGCTGGCCGGGCCGAAGTGGGCCCAGGCCGGCCGGCCCAGTCAGCCCCCTTTGACCTAGCCGCCATTCGGGCTATTTATAGCCCCGAGCCAGGCGGCACGCATCAACTCATTCGTCATCCGCCGCCGAGGAGCAGAGAAGAGAGGGACACCATCTCGGAGAGGAGAGGGTCGAGCTAGTTAACTAGGATCTCCCTAGCCGACGTGGGAACCTTGCAAAGAAGACCACGTCAGAGTTCCCGGAGCTAGAAGCAAGATCAAGGTAGGATCGCGGTGGTGGTCTTGATTCATGTATCATATCTATGTTGAATTATCAAGTTGCAATACTATTAGTGATCGAGTGTTTCTCCTACGACTTTGATTTCAATTGGATTTTCTTCTCTTAAGATCTATTCTCGAGATAGATCATCGAGGGTGTTCATGTAGCCATGGTGGCTAGAGGTGCATGCCTGACGTTCCGAAAGATTTCAACTTGTCTTTGGACTAGCCCTAGACTAACCCACACGAATAGGGGTGCATTGTGACGGAACAGTGGCTCCAAAAGGCTGAAGGATCAGATGGCGACTAGAGAGGGGGGGAGTGAATAGGAGCCGGTAAAAATTCTTCCCAAAGAACCCGGTCTATGCCCTACTCAAATCCCGGTCACACACAAGCGATGGATCGAATCACGCACCAATCGCCAAGACCACGAGGTTATGGATCAACCTCTAGTCCTAGGAACGATTCCTTGAATCACACGCGGAAGCACGAAAGAAGGGGGGAAGGAATCGAACCAAGAAGCAAAGCGCTCGGCCCTCGGGCGGACCGTCCCGGCCGGACGGGGGCGGACCGTCCGCAAAGGGCCGCGCGGACCGTCCGGCCGGGGTACGCGGACCGTCCGCACCCGAGCCGCGGACCGTCCGGCCGAGCCGCGGACCGTCCGTTAAATCACACAGAACCAACCGAAGCCACCCACAAACCACGGACCGTCCGTGGGGAGCACGCGGACTGTCCGCCAGGCACCCGCGGACCGTCCGCCCTCTGCTGCGGACCGTCCGAAACTCCGTCCAACCGAAAACCAAAATCGCGACGGATCGAAACGAAAGACGAGCAAGAACACGAAGAACACGGGACGAACCCTAGCCGCGCGGACCGTCCGCCAGGTCCTCGCGGACCGTCCACCAGGTGCGGACAGAACTGAAAACGCCCGACCCCAAAAGTCAACTCCCCCAAATCATCATCGGATTTCCCAAACGGTTGAAGCTGTGGAGACAAGGGTTTGGGTACTTGAAAAGCGTCACACAAGGATGCTATAGCCCAAAAATCTTGCCTCCTAACTCCCTAAATCACCGGGAATCGCGAATCCTTTGAGCACCACCAAAAACTAGAGCACCGAACGAAAACTCACGAATCGAAGTGGTTTCCGGCGTTTGAGGGCACAAGATCAAGCACAAAGATGCACAAGACATCTATCCATGTTTCCCTCAAAGAAATCTGGGGAGAAACCCACTCAAATCCGCGAAATCACACCGGGAACAAAGGCACGAAAACAAGCACGAAAAGCCACGAAAAACAACCCCGAATCTTCTATACAAACCAGGAAAGATTCACAAGGTCTAGCATGTCGCCCTAGCATCCATCCCCCTCAACAAATCTCTCATGAAGCTCTCATGCTAGCCTAGAGAAAATGGAAGGAAAAATAGCTACGAAAATGAGAAAGAGGAGGGAGCAAATGAAACCCTAAGTCGCGGAGAGAGAGAGCCATCCACACACACTCATGGCTTATATATCAGGTCCCGCCGGAGTGGTAAATGACTCGACTACCCCTAACTACACTACTGGCGATACAACCCACGTAGGGGCATTTTGGTAACGTTTGTGGGTCTTGCCATCGGACGGCCACGCCTTTGCCGCACCCCGCGTCCTCCCGACGCAAGCCACGCGATCCCGCCGCGTGTCCTCCGCCTCGAAGCTTCCCGACACGCCGGATCCCGTCTCCGTCGTGTTGGGCCCTCGGACTTGGTTTTGAGGCCCAAACCAAGAAACCGTCCGCCGATGGTTTTGTGGGCAAACCGACAAACCCCGCGTGCTCGGTCCGGCCTCCCGCCAAACCACTTGACTCGACCGCCACCGTGCACGGGCTCGATTGTCCATGACTTCGTCTTGCTCGTATCGCCACCATGTGGCCCGCACCTAGTCCCGCCGTCCACCGGGTCCCTCGAACCGAGCCTACTTGTCTCTCCATCTCCCGGAGGCCCCTCAAGGCGAAAACCTTTCGCGCCCGTTCTTCACCCCGCAACAACACAAACTAGGTCGCGGCCTACACTCGCGCACTAAGCCAAGAGTCGGTCCAACACCCGTTGTCAATCACTCATCACCGAGGAGCGGTCATCCATCGACCACCGGGACGCTCCCCGGTCCTCAATCTCCCCCTTGATGAGTGCATTGACAACACACAACGCGAAATGAAATTCAGAGAAAAAGAGAAAAGAAGAAGAAAGAAAAACAAAGAAGCTCAACTCATGACCAAAACCGAAGAAAGGCGAAGAAAGGTCACAAGCCAAGCAAAGCACAAACTCCACACCGAAAACAGCAAGAAGGCTCCCCCTGAACAAATGCAAGCTCCCCCTGAACATGTGGATGCAAACTTCCAAATTTCAGCTCACCTCTTCTGAATTTTCATTAAGCTCACCTCTTCTCCCCCTTGTTGACAATGTATGAATCAAGGTGAAAATGCAGAAATGCAAAACAAAGCATATAAACAACTACATAAGCTTCTCAAATAGACCAATTCTAGTGTCAAATGCTAAAAATGAGACAAAGATCACACATATGAATCATAGCATAGTCAAAGCATTGCCACAAGTAATAGATGAAAATACAAGCATGTGACAAAGCAAAATTTTCAGATTTAAGCAGTTTTACCAAAAGAAGGCTCGCTTCACATGTAAAAGCCTATCCATGTCACACTTAAGCCACAAACATGCATACCATTCAAAGATCATACAAGGATATCAAATTCTCAGCAAAAGATCATGGCAAACACCCATAAAGCAAAGCATGTCATGTCAAAGCTCATGAGCCATGTGTCCACTTCGGGGAGACTTCTCCACTGGTGAACATCATGCAACATTTTTAGCACCCATATGTGGAAGATAATCTATTTTAAGCATAGACATGATGGATGGAGCGTTTCTCAAGCATTCACACTTCTTTTCAAGATTAATTCATTTCATGGTACATGAAGTGCATTTGCGGCAAAAAGAAGCTTATGCTCCCCCATGAATGCAACATAGGCTAAACATTCACAATGATATTCGGCCTTTGGCCCAAATGCAAGAACAAGGCATCCAAGCACAATCTAAGCATGAAAAGCACATTTAGACCAAACTGTGACATGGATACACAACTACACACGAGTGGAGCATATTTCATCAAAAATTAGTCAAGTTAAGCATTTATTTCAAAAGGGGCTATCTCACCACACATATATCTCAAATATTCCAAGAGCATAGCCTCACATCACCATTTCTCCACACATATAACCAATATCTCACAAATAGCCAAAGAGACTCAAATATGGCATATGAAAGAAGCTCATCATCCTAAAATGCAATATGACACAAAAGCAACATGATATATGACAAGATGGCCATCCTACCATGGTTTGTACATCAAGCAAAGCATGTATATACATCAAAGTAAAACATGGTATGATACATATGATACAAAAAGAAAGACCCCCAAGAATCAACTAGAAAGGGCAACAAACCCCAAGTTCCCCCCGCAAGCGCACAAATGTAGCTTGGTCGAGAGGCTTTGTAAAGATGCCGGCTAGCTGATCTTGGGTAGGGACATGGCTCAAAACAATGGTTCCTTTCTCCACATTGTCCCTCAAGAAATGATACCTCACTTCTATATGTTTGGTTCTAGAGTGAAGCACTGGGTTTTTGGCTACGCTTATGGCACTGGTGCTATCACAAAGAAGTGGGATCTGGGTGCACTCCTCACCAAAGTCTCTCAAAGTGTATGAAATCCACAACAACTGGGAGCAACAACTTGCGGCAGCAACATACTCTGCCTCTGTGGTAGACTGAGCTACACTAGACTACTTGCGGGAAGACCATGAGACCAACGAAGACCCAAGAAACTGGCAAGTACCAGAAGTAGACTTCCTCTCGACTCGACAACCAGCAAAATCCGCATCAGAAAAACCATGAATAGAAAGAGTCGAGGAGGAAGAATACCAAAGGAAAAGACCAGGGGCAGATTGTAGGTACCTGAAAATCCTCTTGACGGCCTGTCGATGTGATGTCCTCGGCGAAGCCTGAAAACGAGCGCACGGACACACGGCCGAACCGTATGTCCGGCCTCGTCGCCGTCAAGTAGAGGAGGGAGCCGATCATGCTCCCGTACTCCCGCCGGTCCACCGGTTCTCCGTTCTCATCCGCATCCAAAGTGGCCGTACTCCCCATGGGAGTCGACATCGGCTTCACATCTTGCGTCCGGAACTTCCTCGGCATGTCTTTCGTGTACTTGGTTTGGTGCACAAATGTACCGTCCTTCACTTGCTTGATCTCGCGGCCGAGAAAATACCGCAACTCGCCCATCATGCTCATCTCGAACTCCCCGCTCATCTCATCTCGCAAACTTGGCAACAAGGTTATGTGACGAGCCACCGAAGACAATATCATCCACGTATATCCGAACAATCGGCAAGTCATTTCCATGCTTGAGGAGAAACAAGGTTCCGTCCACGGTACCCATCACAAACCCTCTCGCTCAAAAGAAAACCTCTCAATCTCCCATACCAAGCACGAGGCGCCCGTTTCAACCCATACGAGCCCTTTTCAACCCGTATACCCCGTGTGGGTACAACTCACTCTCAAACCCCGGTGGTCGCTTCACATACACCTCCTCCTCTATGACCCCATTCGAAAAGCACTCTTCACGTCCATCCGAAACAACTTGAACCCTTTAGCCACGGCAAAGGCTAGAAGGATCCGAATTGCCTCAAGACGGGCCACGGGAGCAAAGGTCTCCTCATAGTCGATCCCCTCCTTCGACTAAACCCCCGAGCAACAAGTCCGGACTTGTTCCTCACAACCATCCCATTCTCTCCCTCTTTGTTCTTCCAAACCCACTTGGTTCTTATGGGATGGCAATTTGGAGGTGGTTCCACTAACTCCCACACCCGGTTCCTCTCAAAGTTTTCCAACTCCTCATGCATAGAATTGACCCGGTTGCATCGGATAAAGCATGTCCAATGTCCTTGGGCTCAAAAGTAGCAACAAAAGCGAAGCATGAGCACAATGAGAGGAATTCCCCGGACCTCGACCGTGTAGTGCGTTCGTCGATGTTTCCAATGATCTTCGACAGGGGATGCACTTCTTGAATCCGCCGGGGAGCCTCACGCCTCGAGACTACCTCCCCCTCAACTTCAGCTTCTCTCGCCTGGTCCTCTTGTTGCACCGTCGTTGTCCATGAAGTAGACGGTCCATGCTCCAAAGTGGTCGTAGGGGAAGTAGTGGGTACATGCTCAGCTTCAGGCGCCTGGTTCTCCCCATCATCATCTCCAGCTTCATCTTTCTCCTCTTCAAATAGGTCCTCGACCATCTCTTCATCACCTGCACATTCAAAGCCAAGAGAGGTACATGGCATTGTCTCGTCGAAGGTCACCTCGCAAGTCTCCATGATTTTGTTAGTCTCAAGGTTAAGCACCCTATAGGCTCTAGAATGGTTAGCATATTGAAGGACCGATACGGCGAACCAGAGAGGGGGGGAGTGAATGGGAGCCGATAAAAATTCTTCTCGATGGAGATGAGAACTCCAACAAGACGAACGCGGCTTCCAACACACGTCTCCGACTCACTACCCAAGTTGGCCAAGCCCACGTAGCCACTGGAGTTCCACTGGACTTTGGAACCAACACACACAGCCTTCCGACTCGAGAACGCAGCGGAACAACAAACCCCGAGTCTACAGACCCACACCGGTCAGACCGGTGAGCACCACCGGTCAGACCGGTCCCCGCCGGTGAACCCGAGCAACTTCCACTAAGTGGCTCTACACCGGTCGGGCCGGTGAGACGCACCGGTCGGACCGATGGCGACCGTAAAGCCCCCAAGGCACCAAACAGCCAACCGACCACCAAACGAACCCAAACTCGAAACGAGCGGCACCACGGGACAACAAAGAACACACCAAGACGCTCACCCGAGCGAAAACCCACAAGGGCCCGCACCGGTCGGACCGGTCAAGAGCACCGGTCGGACCGGTGTAGCTCCGGCGCCTCGGGATGAACAGCACCCGCGGGTCAACTCCCCCAAATCCAAATCTCGATCTCCCGAATCGCTCCACGGACTTGAACAAGACTTTGGGGATATCCAGAGCACCTCATGAGGAGTCCATAGCCAAGTTTAATCCCACCAAATCTCGTCCAAAAAGGAGGAATCGAAGAAATCCCGACGAAAGCACTTCCAACCCAAGAACTCAAGAAACCCCAAAATCGAGCACTTTTTCTCACAAATTTGGGAGGGGAATCACAGCCCAAAGAACCACGAAGGGTTCCCACAAATTTCCCCCATCAAATCACCAAGAGAAAAGCCCCGAAAACACCCCAAAGAAATCACGAAGAAAGGGCTCCGAAAATCACCACCAAAAACAACCGGGGAAAACACATCCAAACCTTGAGGAATCACGCCGAATCATCTATACATGAAACAAAGATTCGTACAAGGTCTAGCAAGCCGCCCGATCATCCATCCCTCTCTACAAGATCTCTCCGTGAAGCTCTCTTGCTAGTCCTAAGGAAAACCTAGGGAAAATAGGTGGAAAATAGGAAAACTAATGAGCTAGGGTTCCAAGAGTTGGCTGCCATCCTCTCACCTCTTGGGTTATATGGAGGCAACCGAATGTCTAAAATGCCCTTCTCTATTAACTAGGGATACAAGCCCCTCAAGGGCGGATTTGGAATTCTTGATGTCTTCACCATCGGACGGATGCCCGGCGATCGCACCCTGCCTAGCCTCGACGCAAGCCATGCGATCCCGACGCGTGTCCTCCGCTTCGAAGATTCCGGACTGCGTCGTCGCACACCGGTCGACCGGTGCTCCTCACCGGTCGGACCGGTCCCCACGAGTCGACCGGTCGGACCCACCGGCGGGCCGGTCCGGTGCCGCCTGCACCTCCGTCTTCGGTTCTCCGGTCTTGGCTTTGTGGATCACCCAAGAAACCCGGTGGTTTTCCCCGGTGAACCACCGGAAACCCCGCGAACTCGGTGTAGCCTCCGCCAATCTCCACTCATGACTTGGCTCCCACGTAGTCCCGGCTCGACCTTGGTTTTGAGGCTCAACCAAGAAACCGTCCACGACTTCATCTTGCTGTTCATGCCACCATGCGGTCCGTACTTGACCCCGCTGGCCACCGGGTCCCTCGAACGAAGCCTACTTGTCTTCTCCACACCTGGAGGCCTCACCGGCGACGACCTTTCGCTCTTGTTCTTCACCTGCACCAACACGAGTCAAGCCGCAACCTGCACCTGAAATACTTAGCCAAGAATCAGTCCACACAACGTTGTCAATCACTCATCACACAAGGAAGCGACCATCCACCGGTCCTTGAACCACACATGGTCCTCAATCTCCCCCTTGATGAGTGCATTGACAACACCCACACGAAAGTAACAAGAGAGAAAAGAAAATGAAAAGAAACGAACAAAAAGAAACTCCAACAAGCGATCGAAAGCCAAACAAAGGCAAAGAGCAAGATCACTTGAAGAAGACAAGTCTCGGACCCCTTAGGCAAGGGCAACGACTTGACACATCCGAGACAAAGCAAAGCTCAAGCAAAGAGCACAAACCACCAAAGCAAAACTCGAAAACCACAAAGAGCTCCCCCCTGCACACATGCAAGCTCCCCCTGAACCAATGCACCTCCCCCTGGACGAATGCATGCAAGACACCACTTGAAAACAGGACAGCTGCAGCACTTTCAGCTTACACCGGTCAGACCGGTCATCACCACCGGTCAGACCGGTGCCTAACATGTGTACAGGACCAGCACTCACACCGGTCAGACCGGTGCTCTTCACCGGTCAGACCGGTGTACAACAGAGCCCAGAAATGGCTCGAAACCACCTGAAAACCTTCTAAACGCGTCCAACAAGCCATTTCAAGCTCAAACTTCTCCCCCTTGTTGGCAATGCATGAATCAAGCCAAAAATGCAAAACTTTCAACCTAGAGCTTCTCAAATATACAAAATTCAATATAGGATGCTACACACGTCCAAATGAGCAAGTTAGATACTCTACGGCTTCGTATCGATCTCAACTACATGATCACCAAGTTTCAGAACCATTGGACGAAGCTAAGATGGATTTTGGCAATTTTGCGAAAAAACTTGCCTCTCATGAGCAAAGTCCTAAACATGATCAAAGCATATCAAAATGGCAAAGCCACACAAACTTCATGCTAGGACAGCCATTCTAATCATAAGACCATCACAAACACCCACAAGAACCTCATGTCATGTCAAAGCCACCGAGCCATGTGCCTACTTCTATGTATGAGACTTCTCATTGGTAGGCATCATGCAACGGTTTAGCACCCAAAGCAAATTAAATTCAGCACATATGACATGGGAGCATATTTTCCAAGCATTTTTCATTTCATTTTCAGATTTGTAAATGGTACATGAAATGTCTTTGTGACAAAAAGGAACTTATGCTCCTCCACAAGATAAATCTAGAGGGCTAAACATTCATGATGGCAAATGAGCCTTTGGCCCCATATGATCAATAAACTAGCTATCCAACCACAAATTAAGCATAGCAAAGCCACAAGAACATGTCAAGAGCATGTAAAGGCATTTACACATGAGAGAGCATACATGTGACATTTTTCAAAAGCATAGCTATCAACCATGGATTATTCATCAAGATCATCAAGAGCTAAGCCAAACTAACCGTAGCATACCAAACAAGCTCATAAAGACATATATCTCATTCCATGGTGAACAATGTATATTAGAGAAGCTTTTCCTAACCAATGCATATGATACAAAATGCATGCAATCTAAGATACAAGGATGCCTATACATCATGTTACATATGCCATGCCAAATGCAAGAAATGCACAAAGGAAAGCTATACATATGCTACAAACCGGCTCCTCGAGGGGAGGCAAAACGGGCTCGACACCACCGGCAAAAGAAAGCTCTCACACACCCAACTCAAGAAATCAAACACACACCAAGTTCCCCCCGCAAACGAGTGAAAGTTGCTTGATCTAGGGGTTTGGTGAAAATATCGGCTAGTTGGTCATGAGTGGGTACATGGATCAAAGCTATCTTTCCTTTCTCGACATTGTCTCTCAGAAAATGATAGCTCACTTCTATGTGCTTGGTTTTAGAATGGAGCACTGGGTTCTTTGCAACGCTTATGGCACTGGTGCTATCACATTGAAGTGGGACATGGGTATACTCCTCACCAAAGTCACTCATGGTGTAGGTGATCCAAAGGAGCCGAGAGCAACAACTAGCGAGCGGCAACATACTCGGCTTCGGTCGTGGATTGAGCAACACTCGACCGCTTACGAGAAGACCAAGACACCAACGAAGAACCCAAAACCGGCAAGTCCCGCAGGTGGACTTCCTATCCAACCGACACCCGGCAAAATCCGCGTCCGAAAACCCATGAAGCGCCAAAGAAGAGGACGCGGAGTACCAAAGGCCGAAGTCGGGAGTGTGACGCAAGTACACGAAAATTCTCTTCACCGCTTGCCGATGCGAAGTCCTCGGAGACGCTTGAAAACGAGCGCACGGACACACCGAGAACCGTATGTCCCGCCTCGTCGCCGTCAAGTAGAGGAGTGACCCGATCATGCTTCGGTACTCCTTCTGGTCCACGTGTTCACCTTCCTCGTCCGCATCAAGAGCTGTAGTCGTACTCATCGGCGTCGTCATTGCCTTGGAGTCCTCCATCTTGAACTTCCTCACAATGTCCTTGGTGTACTTAGCCTGGTGCACAAAAGTTCCTTCCTTTGATTGCTTGATTTGTAGCCTGAGGAAGAACTGCAACTCACCCATCATACTCATCTCAAACTCCCTGCTCATATCATCTGCAAACCTCGCAACAAGAGAGTTAGACGAGCCACCAAAGACAATATCATCCACGTACACCCGCACAATCGGGATATCTCCCCCCCCTGCCTCAGCAAAAACAAGGTCTGATCGACCTTCCCCATCTCAAAACCTCTCGCAAACAAGAACCCCCTCAACCTGCCATACCAAGCTCTAGTCGCCTGCTTCAACCCATACAGCGCCTTCCTCAACTTGTACACCCGGTGGGGATACTTCTCACTCTCAAACCCCGGAGGTTGTCTCACATACACTTCTTCCTCCAACACTCCATTCAGAAAAGCACTCTTCACATCCATTTGGTGCAACTTGAACCCTTTAGCCACGGAAAAGGCTAGAAGGATCCTAATCGCCTCCAAACGGGCTACGGGAGCAAAGGTCTCCTCGTAGTCGATCCCCTCCTTCTGACTGAACCCTTGAGCAACAAGTCTCGACTTGTTCCTCACAACCTCACCCTTCTCTCCCTCTTTGTTTTTCCACACCCACTTTGTACCAATCGGCTTACACCCTGGGGGAGGGTCAACTAAATCCCACACCTGATTCCTCTCAAAGTTCTCCAACTCCTCATGCATCGAGTTAACCCAATTGTGATCAGATAGTGCGTGTCCAATGTCTTTGGGCTCGAAAGAAGCAACAAACGCAGCATGAGCAAAATGGGAATTGTTCCGAACCCTCGACCGTGTACTGCGTTCATTCATGTCGCCGATGATCCTCGAAGTTGGGTGATCCACTCGAACTCACTGGGGAGGTTCTCGCCTCGAAGCTACCTCCCCCTCAACATCAGCTTCTCCTCGTTCTTGATTTGTCGTCGTAGGAGTAGCGAGAGGTTCCTCCCATAATGTTGGTGAAAGTGGGGGGAACTGGTTAGCCGGGGGCACCGCACTGCCATCCTCATCATCTCCATGTTCATGCTCCTCCTCTCGAAAGATCTCCTCGCCAAGCTCATCATCACCGCACACTCAAAGACAAGGCGACTACGTGGCTCGTCTCGTCGAAGGTTACCTCGCAAGTCTCCACGATTTGGTTAGTTTCAAGATTGAGCACACGATATGCTCTAGAATGAGATGCATAACCAAAGAAAATGCCATCGACGGACCTAGCCTCAAACTTATCCAACTTCCCGCCTTTCTTCGAATGAAACACTTGCAACCAAAGACATGGAAGTGACTCACCTTGGGTGTGCGACCATGCATCAACTCATAGCATGTCTTCTTCTTGTGCACTCGAGGTATATCCTGTTCGACACATAGCATGCGGTATTCACCGCCTCAGCCCAATACCTCCTCGGAGTCCTATGCTCATCAAGCATCGTCCGAGCCATCTCGCACAAGGTCCTGTTCTTCCTTTCCACAACACCATTCTGAGGAGGAGTATACGGACTCGAAAACTGGTGCCCAAGACCCAAGTCATGACAAAAGGTTTCAAAACGAGAGTTCCTGAATTCCGTGCCATTATCACTACGGATAGCTCGTATGGCATCTCCGTGCCTCTCGTTCCTCAACCTCAAGACTAGATCTCGAACAAAACCAAACGTCTCCCCCTTATCCTCAAGAAAGAACACCCAAGCATACCGAGAATAGTCGTCCACCACAACAAGGACATACCACTTTCCACCCGCAGATCGCACACGAGCTGGGCCAACAAGGTCCATATGGAGCAGCTCGCATGGACGCTCAGTCATCACATCGGTGAGAGGCGGGTGAGGAGAGGCCACCATCTTGGCATGCCTACACGGAGCACAAACCAACTCTTTCTCAAGCTTCAACCGTGGCAATCCTCGGACCAAATTGAGTTTACTCAAGCGAGACAAAAGGTCAAAGCTCAAGTGACCCAACTTCCTATGCCACTTCCACAACTCACTCGAAGAACCACCCAAGAAACAACGCTCAACACCCGAAGACTGAGAAAAATCAGCACGAAACACCTGACCCTCGGGAACGACCATACAAACAAGGTCCCCTCGAGAGTCCACAATCCGAGAACCACCGAGCCGAAACAACACCTCAAAACCCTCATCCAACAACCGAGACACGAAAGCAAATTGTACCCCGGCGATTGAACAAGAGCAACACGCCTCGAGTGATCTTGTCACTCACTTTTATCTCACCTTCCGAAAGCACACGCCCACGCCCATTGTCCCCAAAAGTGATGTACCTCTTCGTCACCACCGGACGAGACTTGAGAACCACCCCCTCGTCTCCGGTCATATGCCTCGAACAACCGGAGTCAATCAACCAAATGTTCTTCAAGTCTCCCACCCGAAAATCAAAAATAGGCACGTGAGCGAACAAACGACTCGGCAGACCGGGGTTAGTACCAAAGGAGGAAAACCAGGTCCGAGCCATTTGCTCCAAAGTGGGGTTAGCACCAACCAAAGCATCTCTCCTACCAAAGCTACCTCCACGAACACCACCACGGTAACCACCCTGAGGGAACCACCCCTCTCTCTGCTGGAGGAGGACCAAAACCACTCAAGAAAGCCCGTGGAACGTCCTTCCTCTCCAACTCAACGCCACGACTCCTCCAATCCCCGTATTGAGCACGAGGAGGAGAACGCCTAGCAACCGACCACCCGCACTCTTTCCCGGCCCAACCACCGGAACCACGACCACCGAAACAACCCTCGCACCCGTACGAGCTCGAAACCCGAACATCCGTCCGTCTGTGCCCGCACCGGTCCGACCGGTGCCCCACACCGGTCCGGCCCGGTGTGACTCGGACAACGAGCACCACTCCGGCCTTCTTCTCTCCCCAAGCCCGGACTGTCCTCACAATCGCCTTGCCCCTGGGCATCTGCATACGGGGCTCAAGTACACCATCAGAAGGGTGGTACTTGTCCTTGTTTGCCCACTCCTTCCTCATTCTCTCCTCTCTCTTCCTCTTGAAGCAAAACTCCTCCTTATGGCCATCTCTCCCACAATAGCCACAATGGAACCTCACAAGCTTAGGCTTTGGCTTGGGATGTGGCTGCTCACTCGGTTTCTCTCCACTCAAACCCTCCACCGGTTTCTCACCACTTGCCTTCTCACTCTCCTTCCCAAAGAACACTTTCCCCGAAGTGCTCACAAACTTGATAGGCTTTTGTAGGTCATTTGTGGGTGTAGGAAACACGGGTGGAGCTGGGGTTGTGTCTAGCCGATTCCTTAGATGGTTGGGTTTTGGTGGGAACTCATTCTTGTGGTGGGTTTTTGGTGGCTCCGGGATATTCTCTCCACTTCCCTCACCAACCTTGTTTGCTGCAAGCCCCTCACCATCTTGCCTCTTAAAGGCCTCGATCATCATCCTCAACCGAGGCTCGTGGCCAGGACAACCACCCCATCAACTTCCTCAAATCATCATTCTCATCCCGCAAACGGTCAACATAATGTGCAAGCTCCAAATTTTTCAATGCATGCATTTCACGGGTAGAGCAAGATGTAGGCATGGGTTCCTTCAATTTAGCCTCGAGCGAACTAGTGTAAGCATGCATCTCATCAATCTTAGCATGCAAAACGGGGCATGAAGTGCAAGCACCTAGCAAAGCGAGGTCTAGACTTAAGCTCGGCCACCTCAACCCTAAGCACATCTAGTTCCTCACACTTGGAGGCATGCTTCTCCTTAAACAAAGCAAGATCGGCAAGGAATATGGAGCAATCGAGCACAATCATTCTCATCGAAACAACGGGCTAGCCTTAAGCGAATCAATCTCAAGCTTGCTATCAAGCACCTGTGTCTCTAGCTCAGCCACTCTAGTCCTAGCATCCTCGAGTGAAGCCCTAAGCTCTTTCCTCATTTTCTTAGCCTCTCTAAGCATGTCATCACGGTTATCAAGCAAAGAGCCAAGCCTCTCATTCTCCTGGCGCAAGAAGGGAAGTTCATCACGCACCTCGTCGTCGGACTCAGAGTCCGAGTCGCTCTGTGCGCTCTTCTTGCTGCCGGAGCTCAACGCCATGGTGCAGAAGCCATCTCTCGCGAAGCAGCTCAGCCCGCTCAGGTTCTTGGACGACTTCTTGTTCTTGCGGCAATCTCCCTCGTCTTCGCTGCTGCTCGAGCTCGAGGTGGAGTACGCGGAACTGGAGTCGACGTCGCTCGCTCCAACCATCGCCCGGGCCTTGCCTCGGCCCTCCTTCTTCCTCGATCGTCGCTCGTCTTTGTACTTGTTCTTGTGCTTGCTCTTGTGGTCGTGCCTCGAACGGTACTTGCCATCGTTCATCCTCGGCTTGTGCTTGTAGCTGTCCTTGCTCTCGGCCTTCTCCGGGCAGTCGGCGACGAAGTGTCCCGGCTTGCCGCACTGGAAGCAGGTCCTCGTGTTCCTCCTCATGTTCACGCGGTTCTCGTGCAGCCTCTCGAACCGCCTCGTCAACAGCGCCAGCTCGTCCTCTCCAAGGTCATCAAACTCCTCATCTGGCATAGACATCAAAGAGGAAAACGAGAACATCCTGGTGGATGGGTTAGAGTTAGTCTTTCCTTTGGAACCACCAACGAGGGCAAGACTATGGGAGTCAGTCGGTCCCTCGAGCTTGGCGGTCATGCCCCTATCCACCTCAGCCGACTTGAGCTTCGAGAACAGCTCGTTCACCGTCAGAGTATCATACCTCTCCGACTGGACTATGGCCTCGAACTTTCCGCCCCATATCGTACGATCCAAAGAGTGTAAGAGCTTGACGGCTCTATCATGATCATCGTACGGGAGCACGTCCACATTAGCCCTCATGTTGTTCACCACCACCGTGAACCTCTGAAACAAGGCATCGATGGACTCACCGGGGAGATGAGTGAAGTTCTCATACTCTCTCCGGTAGGTCGCATACAACCGTGCTCGAACACGGGCGTTCCCAACATGAGCCTCCTTTAACACCGCCCAAATCCTACAAGCCAAGTGCTCGGTGTGCACCCGATCGAACTCGGTCGACACAAAGCACGAAACAAGTAGTCGACCGCCTTATTGTTGGCGTCGAATCCGTCCCTCGACCCCGGAGCAAGGAAATCCATTAGGCGGACATAGCTTTGTGTCCACCGTGACATCCCAAAGCAGCTCGACCCTTTCCGCGGAGGAACGCACCCATCCGCTTGCTCCACATCCGGTAGTTCTTGCCATCGAAGTGTGGAGGACCCGAACCCCGTTCTCGGTACGCCATCCTTGGATCTTAGGCGGTTAGAGTCAACAAAGACCCGAACCGGCTGCGATACCACTTGAAGGACCGATACGGCGAACCAGAGAGGGGGGGAGTGAATGGGAGCCGATAAAAATTCTTCTCGATGGAGATGAGAACTCCAACAAGACGAACGCGGCTTCCAACACACGTCTCCGACTCACTACCCAAGTTGGCCAAGCCCACGTAGCCACTGGAGTGCCACTGGACTTTGGAACCAACACACACAGCCTTCCGACTCGAGAACGCAGCGGAACAACAAACCCCGAGTCTACAGACCCACACCGGTCGGGACGGGTGAGCACCACCGGTCGACCGGTCCCCGCCGGTGAACCCGAGCAACTTCCACTAAGTGGCTCTACACCGGTCGAGGCCGGTGAGACGCACCGGTCGGACCGATGGCGACCGAGAAAGCCCCCAAGGCACCAAACGGAGCCAACCGACCACCAAACGAACCCAAACTCGAAACGGCGGCACCACGGGACAACAAAGAACACACCAAGACGCTCACCCGAGCGAAAACCCACAAGGGCACCGCACCGGTCGGACCGGTGTAGCACAGGCGACTCGGGATGAACAGCACCCGCGGGTCAACTCCCCCAAATCCAAATCTCGATCTCCGGAATCGCTCCACGGACTTGAACAAGACTTTGGGGATATTAGGAGCACCTCATGAGGAGTCCATAGCCAAGTTTAATCCCACCAAATCTCGTCCAAAAAGGAGGAATCGAAGAAATCCCGACGAAAGCACTTCCAACCCAAGAACTCAAGAAACCCCAAAATCGAGCACTTTTTCTCACGGATTTGGGAGGGGAATCACAGCCCAAAGAACCACGAAGGGTTCCCACAAATTTCCCCCATCAAATCACCAAGAGAAAAGCCCCGAAAACACCCCAAAGAAATCACGAAGAAAGGGCTCCGAAAATCACCACCAAAAACAACGGGGAAAACACATCCAAACCTTGAGGAATCACGCCGAATCATCTATACATGAAACAAAGATTCGTACAAGGTCTAGCAAGCCGCCCGATCATCCATCCCTCTCTACAAGATCTCTCCGTGAAGCTCTCTTGCTAGTCCTAAGGAAAACCTAGGGAAAATAGGTGGAAAATAGGAAAACTAATGAGCTAGGGTTCCAAGAGTTGGCTGCCATCCTCTCACCTCTTGGGTTATATGGAGGCAACCGAATGTCTAAAATGCCCTTCTCTACTAACTAGGGATACAAGCCCCTCAAGGGCGGATTTGGAATTCTTGATGTCTTCACCATCGGACGGATGCCGGCGACCGCACCCTGCGTAGCCTCGACGCAAGCCATGCGATCCCGACGCGTGTCCTCCGCTTCGAAGATTCGGACCGTGTCGTCGCACACGGTCGGACCGGTGCTCCTCACCGGTCGGACCGGTCGGACCCACCGGTCGGAGGCCCGGTCGCCGTGCCGCCGCATCTCCGTCTTCGGTTCTCCGGTCTTGGCTTTGTGGATCAACCAAGGAACCCGGTGGTTTTCGGTGAACCACCGGAAACCCCCGCGAACTCGGTGTAGCCTCCGCCAATCTCCACTCATGACTTGGCTCCCACGTAGTCCCGGCTCGACCTTGGTTTTGAGGCTCAACCAAGAAACCGTCCACGACTTCATCTTGCTGTTCATGCCACCATGCGGTCCGTACTTGACCCCGCTGGCCACCGGGTCCCTCGAACGAAGCCTACTTGTCTTCTCCACACCTGGAGGCCTCATCGGCGACGACCTTTCACGCTTGTTCTTCGCCTACACCAACACGAGTCAAGCTGCAACCTGCACCTGCAATACTTAGCCAAGAATCAGTCCACACAACGTTGTCAATCACTCATCACACAAGGAAGCGACCATCCACCGGTCCTTGAACCACACATGGTCCTCACATATCTAAAGAAAATACCATCACTAGACCTAGCTTCAAACTTGTCGAGTTTTCCCTTCTTCAAAATAAAGCACTTGCAGCCAAAAACTCGGAAGTGACTCACCTTGGGTGCCCGACCATGCATAAGCTCATAACAGGTCTTCTTCTTGAAAGCTCGCAATAAAATCCTGTTGGAACCATGACAAGCTGTATTGACCGCCTCGGCCCAATACCTCCTAGGAGTCTCGTGCTCATCGAGCATCGTCCTAGCCATCTCACAAAGAGTCCGATTTTTCCTTTCCACGACTCCATTTTGAGGGGGCACATAAGGGGTCGAATACCGATGTTCAAGACCTAGATCACGACAAAAGGCATCAAAACGAGAGTTCTTGAACTCGAGCCATTATCACCGCGGATAGCTCGAATAGCATTCCCATGCCTCTCGTTTTTCAACCTCACGATCAGATCTCGAACAAAACCAAAAGTCTCACTCTTATCCTCCAAGAAGAACACCCAGGCATAGCGAGAGTAATCGTCCACCACAACAAGGACATACCACTTCCCACCCACCGAGCGAACTCGAGCTGGCCCAACAAGGTCCATACTCAATAGCTCTGTCGGACGCTCGGTCATGACATCGGTCAGGGGTGGATGGGGAGTGGCTACCATCTTACCATGCCTACAAGGAGCACAAACCAAATCCTTCTCAAGCTTCAACCTCGGCAATCCTCGGACAAGATCAAGACCACTCAAGCGGGAAACCAAATCAAAGCTCAAGTGTCCCAACCGCCTATGCCATTTCCACAAATCAGAAGAAGGACCGACCACCAAACAGCGAGCAGGACCCAGAGAACGAGAGAAATCAGCCCTTAAAATCTGACCCTCGGGGATGATCATTCAAACAAGATCACCTCGAGAATCAAGCAAACGAGACTCGCCAGACTTGAAACGCACCTCAAAACCTTCATCAAGCAACTGAGAAACCGAAAGCAAATTGAAACCCAAAGACTTCACAAGAGCCACTCTCTTCAACGTTACCTTGTCACTCACATGCACAACACCCTCGAAAGCACCCTACCTCGTCCATTGTCCCCAAATGTGATGTACATCTTTTCCTTCAACGGGGTGAGGGCCGGAGAACCACTTCTTATCTCCGGTCATGTGTCGAGAACACCGGAGTCGATCAACCAAATGTCCTCCAAGCCTCCCCGCCCGCAGTCGAAACAAGAACGAGAGTGAGCTAGCGACTCGACACCGGGGTTAGCACAAAGAAAGTTAAACCGGTGTCGAGCCATCTCGCTCAAAAGAGGGGGTTAGCAAACATCACTCCCTTGCCACCAAACTTCCCATGTCCCATGGGAGGAGTACGAGCACCACGAGGGGGAAAACGTGGTCCGTAGTTCCTCTAGAACCCAAAGCTGCGATCATCTCCCCTAAACCCGTACTGAGGACGAGTAGGAGGACGTCTAGCAAAACCACCACGAGCCCGACCAAGCCTCTCACCAGCACGCACACCATCCTCTCTCCTGACAAACCTCTCACCACCACCTCTCTGTGGGAACCTGCCAACACTCCTCACACTTCCCACACCCCGTGGAAGTGGCACTCTTGGCTCAGGAATACCATGAGGCTGGCGATACCTGTCCTGGTTTGCTTGCTCCCTAGCAAGCCTCTCATCCCTCTTCCTCTTGTAGCAAAACTCTGCAAGATGCCTCTCCTTGCCACAATACTCACACACCGAAGGGGATGGGTTTTGGTTTTGGCTCCGGCTTCTCTCTAGGTTTCTCACCCTTCTCACCCACAAACTTCACTTTGGTTTACGGAAATCATTTGTCTTAGGTGGGAATTTGGGTGGATCTTGGGTTGTGTCAAGCTTGTTGCAAAGGTGGTTGGGCTTTGGTGTGAAAGAGTTCTTGGGTGCTTTTGGGAGTGGGACTTGGATCTCTCCGATCACCTCAAACTCGGGGTTAGACTCAACACACTTCTCATACACACTCTCCCCCCTTGTTCTCTCCCACTTTCTCACCCAACTTCTCAAAACCCAAACCACGACCATCGGCTCTCTTGAACTCCTCAATCATGATCTTCAATTGAGGTTCCCGCCGGACAACCAACCCAACACCTTCCTCAAATAGTCATTCTCCTCATAGATGACATCCAAACGGGAAGTAAGTTCAAGATTACGCAAAGTGACTTCATCACGACTAGAACATGCATTTGCAACGGGAGATTTCAAAGATGCTTCCAAAGAACTAATGGTAGAACGAGCATCAACAAGCTTAGCATGCATAGTAGGACATGATTTGCAAGCACCAAGCAAAGTGGGTCTAGCCTTAAGCTCATCATGTTCAGTCCTAAGAGCATCTAGTTGAGCCAAAATAGAAGCATTCTTCTCATTAAGCAGTTTGATCTCATTCAACCATGCATCACACTCAACACATTCAACATCATCAGGAGTAGTAGGAGCAAGTTTCAAAGAGTCATTCTCAAGTTTCAATTCAAGCAATTTTGACTCTAGTTCTCCTACTTTCTTGCTAGCATTCTCAAGTTGTGCCCTAAGATCTTTCCTCATCTTTTTGGCATCTCTAAGCACACTATCACGGTTGTCAAGCAAGCCATTCAACCTAGCAATCTCAGCAAGCAAGGAGTCGGGGTCACGGTTTACCTCATCCTCCGAGTCGGAGTCGCTGTCTTCCTTCTCGCTCTTCTTGCTACTTGAGCTATGGGCCATGCCACAAAAGCCCTCAAGCGCCACACAGCTCAGCCCGCTGAGGTTCCGGCTTGCACTCTTCTTGCCATTGCGCCTCCCGGCGTCTTCTTCTTCGGCCGCTGAGCTTGATCGCTCCTCGCTTGAGCTTGAGTCAACGTTGCTCGCACCGCCACCATCGCTCTTGCCTTGTTCTTCTTGTAGCCGCTCTTGCTCGGTCGCCGCTTGTCCTTGTCCTTGCTCTTGGACTTGTTGAAGTGCTTGCCCTTGGAGGAGTACTTGTCTTCATGCCTCGGGTGCGCCTTGTACTCGTTCACCTTGTACTTGTTCTCCTCCGCTTCCGGGCACTCGCGATGAAGTGGCCACGCTTGCCACACTTGTAGCACGTCCCTGAGCTCCGCCTTGCATTCCTCCGACTCTCGTGTAGTCGTTCAAACCTTCTTGAGAGCAAGGCCAGCTCCTCCTCGCCCAGCACATCAAACTCCTCATCTGGAATGGACATAAGAGAAGACAAGGAAAAGCTGCCGACGGGAAGGGTTAGATTTGCCCTTTGATCCGCCCACAAGAGCAAGACTATGGTCGGTCGAGCCCTCATGCTTGGATTGCAACTTCCCGTCAACCTCAGCCGACTTGAGCTTAGAAAAGAGGTCATCCAACTCAATAGTCAAGTAATGCCCGGACTCCTTGATGGCCTCAACCTTAGCACCCCAAACATTTGGGTCCAAGACATGCAAGAGCTTCAAAGCCTCGATCATGCTCGGTGTACGGAAAATCCTCAACATTAGCCTTCATGTTGTTCACGATGGCGGTGAACCTCTGAAACATCGCATCAATGTCCTCACCGGGAAGTGGAGTGAAATTCTCATATTGCATCCGGTAAGAGACAAAGAGGCGAGCCTTCACATGGTTATCACCACCGTGATCAACCAACAACTTTTCCCAAATTTGCCAAGCAAGATTCAAATGGCGAACACGTTCAAACTCTGGATCACACAAGCTCCGGACCAAGTGATCAACGGCTTTTGCATTAGCCTCATACTTGGCCTTAGCACCAGCATCGGTCACCATAAGAGTATGGATGTTGACCGGAATAGCATAGGTCTTGTCAAGCACAATAAAATCCAACAGCTTCTCACGAAGAAAGATCATCATACGAGCCGCCCACTTGTGGTAACCATTGCCATCGAAGTGCGGCGGACCGCCCCGCTCAACGTACGCCATCTTAGGATTCGGGACTTGTCAAAGTCGCAAAGAATCCGGCACCAAGCTCTGATACCAATTGAAGGATCAGATGGCGACTAGAGAGGGGGGGAGTGAATAGGAGCCGGTAAAAATTCTTCCCAAAGAACCCGGCCTATGCCCTACTCAAATCCCGATCACACACAAGCGATGGATCGAATCACGCACCAATCGCCAAGACCACGAGGTTATGGATCAACCTCTAGTCCTAGGAACGATTCCTTGAATCACACGCGGAAGCACGAAAGAAGGGGGGAAGGAATCGAACCAAGAAGCAAAGCGCTCGGCCCTCGGGCGGACCGTCCCGGCCGGACGGGGCGGACCGTCCGCAAAGGGCCGCGCGGACCGTCCGGCCGGGTACCGCGGACCCCGTCCGCACCCGAGCCACGGACCGTCCGGCCCGAGCCGCGGACCGTCCGTTAAATCACACGAACCAACCGAAGCCACCCACGAACCACGGACCGTCCGCGGGGAGCACGCGGACCGTCCGCCGGTGCACCGCGGACCGTCCGCCCTCTCGCCGCGGACCGGTCCGAAACTCCGTCCAACCGAAAACCAAAATCGCGACGGATCGAAACGAAAGACGTGCAAGAACACGAAGAACACGGGACGAACCCTAGCCGCGCGGACCGTCCGCCTGGTCCTCGCGGACCGTCCGCCAGGTGCGGACAGAGCTGAAAACGCCCGACCCCGAAAGTCAACTCCCCCAAATCATCATCGGATTTCCCAAATGGTTGAAGCTGTAGAGACAAGGGTTTGGGTACTTGAAAAGCGTCACACAAGGATGCTATAGCCCAAAAATCTTGCCTCCTAACTCCCTAAATCACCGGGAATCGCGAATCCTTTGAGCACCACCAAAAACTAGAGCACCGAACGAAAACTCACGAATCGAAGTGGTTTCCCGGCGTTTGAGGGCACAAGATCAAGCACAAAGATGCACAAGGCATCTATCCATGTTTCCCTCAAAGAAATCTGGGGAGAAACCCACTCAAATCCGCGAAATCACACCGGGAACAAAGGCAGGAAAACAAGCACGAAAAGCCACGAAAAACAACCCCGAATCTTCTATACAAACCAGGAAAGATTCACAAGGTCTAGCATGCCGCCCTAGCATCCATCCCTCTCAACAAATCTCTCATGAAGCTCTCATGCTAGCCTAGAGAAAATGGAAGGAAAAATAGCTACGAAAATGAGAAAGAGGAGGGAGCAAATGAAACCCTAAGTCGCGGAGAGAGAGAGCCATCCACACACACTCATGGCTTATATATCAGGTCCCGCCGGAGTGGTAAATGACTCGACTACCCCTAACTACACTACTGGCGATACAACCCACGTAGGGGCATTTTGGTAACGTTTGTGGGTCTTGCCATCGGACGGCCACGCCTTTGCCGCACCCCGCGTCCTCCCGACGCAAGCCATGCGATCCCGCCGCGTGTCCTCCGCCTCGAAGCTTCCCGACACGTCCGGATCGCGTCTCCGTCGTGTTGGGCCCTCGGACTTGGTTTTGAGGCCCAAACCAAGAAACCGTCCGCCGATGGTTTTGTGGGCAAACCACCAAACTCCGCGTGCTCGGTCCGGCCTCCCGCCAAACCACTTGACTCGACCGCCACCGTGCACCTGCTCGATTGTCCATGACTTCGTCTTGCTCGTATCGCCACCATGTGGCCCGCACCTAGTCCCGCTGTCCACCGGGTCCCTCGAACCGAGCCTACTTGTCTCTCCATGTCCCGGAGGCCCCTCGAGGCTGAAAACCTTTCGCGCCCGTTCTTCACCTGCAACAACACGAACTAGGTCGCAGCCTACACCTGCGCACTAAGCCAAGAGTCAGTCCAACACCCGTTGTCAATCACTCATCACTGAGGAGCGGTCATCCATCGACCACTGGGATGCTCCTGGTCCTCAAAGGCGGGTGTTTTCGGAGTCAGACGGGAAACGACCGTGATTTAAAGATGCTTTTTATGACATTGAACTTGTTTACATCTCCTTTGCTCAGAACTTCAACGAAAGCTTGATCCAATCTCTCTAGATTGGTTTATCTATCCCTCTCTATCTCTTGCTACCTCCAGTTTTCATAGATTAGATTCGGTTTCATGATGTTCTTTAGATTAGATGCATAGGATTCTTCTTTTGAAGATCAAAGTTCTCGGCTTAATTAGATTGATTCTTGCATTGCACATTGTTCCACATATTTGATACCTTGGGTTCACACTTAAGGCAAGAAGGGTCCCTTGACTATGACGGAGGATTTGTCCGCTTGCAAGGCCACTTGAACTTAAATATGAATATGCACTGTCAACACCTGTTCTTCTCAATCTCACCTGTAATGGTTAGTGACCAAGAATACCCAAACGTACATACTATCCTAGAAGCATAGACTTGATTTTATTATTTAAAAGGAAGGATTAATTGAAAGGAAAGTGAAAGGATTGATAGAAGGAAAAAAACATAAATATCTGGGCCACCTCCCAGTAGTGCTTGTTTATAGTCACAAGCTTGACCATAGGTAATTCTCCCATTGCAGCTTTCCTTGGCGATGTAGTTCCCATGTTCATCACCATTGGTTTGATGTTTGAGCTGCAATGTTAGTGCCACAGTGCATGGACAAAATTTACAATGCTTACGATAAAAAAAAGCATCAACAACCATCCTTCTAAAGAGATTGTAAGCAAGGATCGAGACGTGGTTGTGAGCCTTGGGATAGTGTTGACAGTTCAAACACGTGTCTCATTTCGATCCGCAAGAGTACGGATCACGTGTCTCCCTTCTTCACTTGGGGTGACCCAAGATATCGAACTATGGATCGGAAGCAAACTACCTAGGGTTCTCCATCTATCTACCGGTCTAACCTAACATGAAGTTTAGATTTCATAAAGCACATACAAACATGAAAGGATGTATGGATCACATCCACCTAGCCATAAAGGTAAGCAACCAAAGGTAACTCTAGCCCATCGTCTTCTTGTTGCCGCTCTGGCCAAGGTGAGAAACCAATCTAAACTCCTACCATGATAAAGAGTCATCTCTAAGAACTTTCCCATGGACGCCCTTGCAAGGTACGTGTTGACGCCTAAGGTTCCCCAAAGCTCTACTTATACGCCCTAACAAGCGCTCTTACTCGTAGATCCTCCTCTTGGTAGGCCACACAAGGGCTCCCATGGTACTTGCCATCAATCTTACTCAACATTGAACATTTGCTCGGTGCTTTCTCTTCCCTTGTACTGTCACTACGCGAAGATATTCATCACAGAAAGACACTAGGTGCATTCACCAGTCCGTGCACTACTACAGGCATATGCTAGCTACACATATGAATAAGCATGCATCGAAGGGCATATGCTAGCTACACATATGAACATGCATCAAAGTATATCAAAGTAAGGAAAAGACATGATTTATATCACCATCGAATGTAGAGCGTACAATTGCCTTGATGAATGCAAGGCATGGCTCCGGAACTCCACCATAGCTGCACCATGCAGGGCCAACCAAGGTGTCTAGGGCATGGCTTAAGCCATCTCCTAGGCAACTCGAGGACTTGCGGCGGCCAGCGGCTCCCTTCGGTGTGTCTTCTTCGATTTGGCGACTGAAGGACCGATACGGCGAACCAGAGAGGGGGGGGGGGGGGAGTGAATGGGAGCCGATAAAAATTCTTCTCGATGGAGATGAGAACTCCAACAAGATGAACACGGCTTCCAACACACGTCTCCGACTCACTACCAAGGTTGGTCAAGCCCACGTAGCCACTGGAGTGCCACTGGACCTAGGAACCAACACACCACCTTCCGACCCGAGAAACGCGGCGGAAAAACCAAGCCTCGAGTCTACGGACCCACACCGGTCGGACCGGTGAGCACCACCGGTCGACCGGTCCCCGATGGTGAACCGAGCAACTTTCACTAAGTGGCTCTACACCGGTCGGACCGGTGAGACACACCGGTCGGACCGATGGCGGCACCGAAAGCCCCCAAGGCACCAAACAGAGCCAACCGACCACCAAACGGACCCAAACTCGAAACGGCGAGCAACACGGGACAACAACGAACACACCAAGACGTTCACCCGAGCAAAATCCCACAAGGGCTTGCACCGGTCGGACCGGTCAAGAGCACCGGTCGAGGCCGGTGTAGCTCGAACGACTCGGGATGAACAAGACACCGCGGGTCAACTCCCCCCAAATCCAAATCTCGATCTCCCGAATCGCTCCACGGACTTGAACAAGACTTTGGGGATATCATGAACACCTCATGAGGAGTTCATAGCCAAGTTTAATCCCACCAAAACTCGTCAAAAAAGGAGGAATCGAAGAAATCTCGCCGAGAGCACTTCCAACCCAAGAACTCAAGAAACCCCAAAATCGAGCACCTTTACTCACGGATTTGGGAGGGGGATCATAGCCCAAAGAACCACGAAGGGTTCCCACAAATTTCCCCCATCAAATCCCCAAGAGAAAGGCCTCGAAAACAACCCAAAGAAATCACCGAGAGAGGGCTCCGAAAATCACCACCAAGAACAACCGGGGAAAACACATCCAAACCTTGAGGAACCACGCCGAATCATCTATACATGAAACAAAGGTTCGTACAAGGTCTAGCAAGCCGCCCGATCATCCATCCCTCTCTACAAGATCTCTCCGTGAAGCTCTCTTGCTAGTCCTAAGGAAAACCTAAGGAAAATAGGTGGAAAATAGGAAAACTAATGAGCTAGGGTTCCAAGAGTTGGCTGCCATCCTCTCACCTCTTAGGTTAAATGGAGGCAACCGAATGTCCAAAATACCCTTCTCTACTAACTAGGGATACAAGCCCCTCAAGGGCGGATTTGGAATTCTTGATGTCTTCACCATCGGACGGATGCCCGGCGACCGCACCTCGCGTAGCCTCGACGCAAGCCATGCGATCCCGACGCGTGTCCTCCGCTTCGAAGATTCGGACCGCGTCGTCGCACACGGCCGACCGGTGCTCCTCACCGGTCGGACCGGTCCCCCACCGGGCCGGACGGTCGGACCCACCGGTCGGACCGGTGCGTGCCGCTTTGCACCTCCGTCTTCGGTTCTCCGGTCTTGGCTTTGTGGATCAACCACGGAACCTAGTGGTTTTCTGGTGAACCACCAGAAACCCCGCGAACTCGGTGTAGCCTCCGCCAATCTCCACTCATGACTTGGCTCCCACGTAGTCCGGCTCGACCTTGGTTTTGAGGCTCAACCAAGAAACCGTCCACGACTTCATCTTGCTTGTTCATGCCACCATGCGGCCCGCACTTGACCCCCGCCGGCCACCGGGTCCCTCGAACAAAGCCTACTTGTCTTCTCCACACACCGGAGGCCTCACCGGCGACGACCTTTCGCGCTTGTTCTTCACCCGCACCAACACGAGTCAAGCCGCAACCTCGCACCCGCAATACTTAGCCAAGAATCGGTCCACACAACGTTGTCAATCACTCATCACACAAGGAAGCGACCATCCACCGGTCCTCGAACCACACATGGTCCTCAATCTCCCCCTTGATGAGTGCATTGACAACACCCACACGAAAGTAACAAGAGAGAAAAGAAAAAGAAAAGAAACGAACAAAAAAGAAACTCCAACAAGCGATCGAAAGCCAAACAAAGGCAAAGAGCAAGATCACTTGAAGAAGACAAGTCTCGGACCCCTTAGGCAAGGGCAACGGCTCGACACATCCGAGACAAAGCGAAACTCAAGCAAAGAGCGCAAACCACCGAAACAAAGCTCGAAAACTCACAAAGAGCTCCCCCTGCACACATGCAAGCTCCCCCTGAACCAATGCAACTCCCCCTGGACGAATGCATGCAAACCACTTGAAAACAGGACAGGCTGCATCACTTTCAGCTCACACCGGTCAGACCGGTCATCACCACCGGTCAGACCGGTGCCCAACATATGTACGGGACCAGCCTCACACCGGTCGGACCGGGTGACCACGACCGGTCGGACCGGTGCACAACGAGCCCGAAATGGCTCGAAACCACTCGAAAACCTTCCAAACACGTCCAAAGCAAGCCATTTCAAGCTCAAACTTCTCCCCCTTGTTGGCAATGCATGAATCAAGCCAAAAATGCAAAAAATGCAACCTAGAGCTTCTCAAATAGACAAAATTCAACAAAGAAAGCTACACATGTCCAAATGAGCAAGTTAGGTACTCTACGGCTTCGTATCGATCTCAACTACATGATCACCAAGGTTCACAACCATTGGACGAAGCTAAAATGGATTTTGGCAATTTTGCGAAAAACTTGCCTCTCATGAGCAAAGTCCTAAATATGATCAAGGCATATCAAAATGGCAAAGCCACACAAACTTCATGCTAGGACAGCTATTCTAACCATAAGACCATCACAAACACCCACAAGCACCTCATGTCATGTCAAAGCCACCGAGCCATGTGCCTACTTCTATGTATGAGACTTCTCATTGGTAAGCATCATGCAACGGTTTAGCACCCAAAGCAAATTAAATTCAGCACATATGTCATGGGAGCATATTTTCCAAGCATTTTTCATTTCATTTTCAGATTTGTAAATGGTACATGAAATGTCTTTGCGACAAAAAGGAACTTATGCTCCTCCACAAGATAAATCTAGAGGGCTAAACATTCATGATGGCAAATGAGCCTTTGGCCCCATATGATCAATAAACTAGCTATCCAACCACAAATTAAGCATAGCAAGGCCACACAAACATGTCAAGAGCATGTAAAGGCATTTACACATGAGAGAGCATACATGTGACATTTTTCAAAAGCATAGCTATCAACCATGGATTATTCATCAAGATCATCAAGAGCTAAGCCAAACTAACCGTAGCAAACCAAACAAGCTCACAAAGACATATATCTCATTCCATGGTGAACATTGTATATGAGAGAAGCTTTTCCTAACCAATGCATATGATACAAAATGCATGCACTCTAAGATACAAGGATGCCTATACATCATGTTACATATGCAATGCCAAATGCAAAGAATGCACAAAAGAAAGCTATACATATGCTACAAACCGGCTCCTCGAGGGGAGGCAAAACGGGCTCGACACCACCGGCAAAAGAAAGCTCCCACACACCCAACTCAAGAAATCAAACACACACCAAGTTCCCCCCGCAAACGATTGAAAGTTGCTTGATCTAGGGGTTTGGTGAAAATATCGGCTAGTTGGTCATGTGTGGGTACATGGATCAACGCTATCTTTCCTTTCTCAACGTTGTCTCTCAGGAAATGATACCTCACTTCTATGTGCTTGGTTTTAGAATGGAGCACTGGGTTCTTTGCAACGCTTATGGCACTGGTGCTATCACATTGAAGTGGGACATGGGTATACTCCTCACCAAAGTCACTCATGGTGTAGGTGATCCAAAGGAGCCGAGAGCAACAACTAGCGAGCGGCAACATACTCGGCCTCGGTCGTGGATTGAGCAACACTCGACTGCTTACGGGAAGACCAAGACACCAACGAAGAACCCAAAAGCGGCAAGTCCCGAAGTGGACTTCCTATCCAACCGACACCCGGCAAAATCCGCGTCTGAAAAACCATGAAGTGCCAAAGAAGAGGACGCGGAGTACCAAAGGCCGAAGTCGGGAGTGTGACGCAAGTACCTGAAAATTCGCTTCACTGCTTGCCGATGCGAAGTCCTCGGAGACGCTTGAAAACGAGCGCAGAGACACACTGAGAATTGTATGTCCGGCCTCGTCGCCGTCAAGTAGAGGAGTGACCCGATCATGCTCCGGTACTCCTTCTGATCCACGTGTTCACCTTCCTCGTCCGCATCAAGAGCTGTAGTCGTACTCATCGGCGTCGTCATAGCTTTGGAGTCCTCCATCTTGAACTTCCTCACAATGTCCTTGGTGTACTTAGCCTGGTGCACAAATGTTCCTTCCTTTGATTGCTTGATTTGTAGCCCGAGGAAGAACTGCAACTCGCCCATCATGCTCATCTCAAACTCCCTGCTCATATCATCTGCAAACCTCGCAACAAGAGAGTTAGACGAGCTACCAAAGACAATATCATCCACGTACACCTGCACAATCAGGATATCTCTCGCCTCGCCTCAGCAAAAACAAGGTCTGATCGACCTTCTCCATCTCAAAATCTCAAACAAGAACCCCCTCAACCTGCCATACCAAGCTCTAGGCGCCCGCTTCAACCCATACGGCGCCTTCCTCAACTTGTACACCCGGTGGGGGTACTTCTCACTCTCAAACCCCGGAGGCCGCCTCACATACACTTCTTCCTCCAAAGACACCATTCGAAAGGCACTCTTCACATCCATTTGGTGCAACTTGAACCCTTTAGCCACGAGAAAAGGCTAGAAGGATCCTAATCGCCTCCAAACGGGCTACGGGAGCAAAGGTCTCCTCGTAGTCGATCCCCTCCTTCTGACTGAACCCCTGGGCAACAAGTCTCGACTTGTTCCTCACAACCTCACCCTTCTCTCCCTCTTTGTTTTTCCACACCCACTTGGTACCAATCGGCTTACACCCTGGGGGAGGGTCAACCAATGTCTTTGGGCTCGAAAGAAGCAACAAACGCAGCATGAGCAAAATGGGAATCGTTCCGAACCCTCGACCGTGTAGTGCGTTCATTCATGTCGCCGATGATCCTCGAAGCTGAGTGATCCACTTGAACTCGCCGGGGAGGTTCTCGCCTCGAAGCTACCTCCCCCTCAACATCAGCTTCTCCTCGTTCTTGATTTGTCGTCGTAGGTGTAGCAGAGGGTCCATCCATCATCGTAGTTGAAGTAGTGGGTACATGTTCAGCCGGGGGCACCGCACCGCCATCTTCATCATCACCATGTTCATGCTCCTCCTCCTGAAAGATCTCCTCGCCAAGGTCATCATCACCTGCACACTCAAAGACAAGCTGACTACGTGGCTCGTCTCGTCGAAGGTTACCTCGCAAGTCTCCACGATTTGGTTAGTTTCAAGATTGAGCACACGATATGCTCTAGAATGAGATGCATAACCAAAGAAAATGCCATCGACGGACCTAGCCTCAAACTTATCCAACTTCCCCGCCTTTCTTCGAATGAAACACTTGCAACCGAAGACATGGAAGTGACTCACCTTGGGTGTGCGGCCATTCATCAACTCATAGCATGTTTTCTTCTTGTGCACTCGAGGTATATCCTCGTTCGACACATAGCATGCGGTATTCACCGCCTCCCGCCCAATACCTCCTCGGAGTCCTATGCTCATCAAGCATCGTCCGAGCCATCTCGCACAAGGTCCCGTTCTTCCTTTCCACAACACCATTCCCGGGGAGGCGTATACGGACTCGAAAACTGGTGCTCAAGACCCAAGTCATGACAAAAGGTTTCAAAACGAGAGTTCCTGAATTCCGAGCCATTATCACTGCGGATAGCTCGTATGGCATCTCCGTGCCTCTAGTTCCTCAACCTCACGACTAGATCTCGAACAAAACCAAACGTCTCCCCCTTATCCTCGAGAAAGAACACCCAAGCATACCGAGAATAGTCGTCCACCACAAGAAGGACATACCACTTCCCACCCGCAGATCGCACACGAGCTGGGCCAACAAGGTCCATATGGAGCAGCTCGCATGGACGCTCAGTCATCACATCGGTGAGAGGCGGGTGAGAAGAGGCCACCATCTTGGCATGCCTACACGGAGCACAAACCAACTCTTTCTCAAGCCTCAAACGTGGCAATCCTCGGACCAAATTGAGTTTACTCAAGCAAGACAAAAGGTCAAAGCTCAAGTGACCCAACTTCCTATGCCACTTCCACAACTCACTCGAAGAATCAGCCAAGAAACAACGCTCCACACCCGAAGACCGAGAAAAATCAAGCACGAAACACCCGACCCTCGGGAACGACCATACAGACAAGGTCCCCTCGAGAGTCCACAATCCGAGAACCACCAGGCCGAAACAACACCTCAAAGCCCTCATCCAACAACTGGGACACAAAAAGCAAATTGTACCCCAGCGATTGAACAAGAGCAACACGCCTCAGAGTGATCTTGTCACTCACTTTTATCTCACCTTCTGAAAGCACACGCCCACGCCCATTGTCCCTAAAAGTGATGTACCTCTTCGTCACCACCGGGACGAGACTTGAGAACCACCCCCTGTCTCCGGTCATATGCCTTGAACAACCGGAGTCAATCAACCAAATGTTCTTCAAGTCTCCCACACCGAAATTCAAAAATAGGCACGTGAGCGAACAAACGACTCGAGACCGGGGTTAGTACCAAAGGAGGAAAACCGAGTCGAGCCATTTGCTCGAAAGTGGGGTTAGCACCAACCAAAGCATCTCTCCTACCAAAGCTACCTCCACGAACACCACCACGGTAACCACCCCGAGGGAACCACCCCTCTCTGCTCGGAGGAGGACCAAAACCACGCAAGAAAGCCCGTGGAACGTCCTTCCTCTCCAACTCAACGCCACGACTCCTCCAATCCCCGTATTGAGCACGAGGAGGAGAACGCCTAGCAACCGACCACCCGCACTCTTTCCGGCCCAACCACCGTAACCACGACCACCGAAACAACCCTCGCACACCGTACGAGCTCGAAACCCGAACATCCGTCCGTCCCGTGCCCGCACCGGTCCGACCGGTGCCCCACACCGGCCGACCGGTGTGACCCGGACAAGAACACCACCTGCGCACCTTCTTCTCTCTCCCCAAGCCCGAACCGTCCTCACAATCGCCTTGCCCCCGGGCATCCGCATACGGGGCTCAAGTACACCATCGGAAGGGTGGTACTTGTCCTTGTTTGCCCACTCCTTCCTCATTCTCTCCTCTCGCTTCCTCTTGAAGCAAAACTCCTCCTTATGGCCATCTCTCCCACAATAGCCACAATGGAACCTCACAAGCTTAGGCTTTGGCTTGGGATGTGGTCGCTCACTCGGTTTCTCTCCACTCAAACCCTCCACCGGTTTCTCACCACTTGCCTTCTCACTCTCCTTCCTAAAGAACACTTTCCCCGAAGTGCTCACAAACTTGATAGGCTTTTGTAGGTCATTTGTGGGTGTAGGAAACACGGGTGGAGCCGGGGTTGTGTCTAGCCGATTCCTTAGATGGTTAGGTTTTGGTGGGAACTCATTCTTGTGGTGGGTTTTTGGTGGCTCCGGGATATTCTCTCCACTTCCCTCACCAACCTTGTTTGCTCCAAGCCCCTCACCATCTTGCCTCTTAAAGGCCTCGATCGTCATCCTCAACTGAGGCTCGTGACCGGACAACCACCCCATCAACTTCCTCAAATCATCATTCTCGTCCTGCAAACGGTCAACATAATGTGCAAGCTCCAAATTTTTCAATGCATGCATTTCACAGGTAGAGCAAGATGTAGGCATGGGTTCCTTCAATTTAGCCTCGAGCGAACTAGTGTAAGTATGCATCTCATCAATCTTAGCATGCAAAACAGGGCATGAAGTGCAAGCACCTAGCAAAGCAGGTCTAGACTTAAGCTCAGCCACCTCAACCCTAAGCACATCTAGTTCCTCACACTTGGAGGCATGCTTCTCCTTAAACTAAGCAAGATCAGCAAGGAATATGGAGCAATCAAGACAATCATTCTCATCGAAACAACGGGGCTAGCCTTAAGCGAATCAATCTCAAGCTTGCTATCAAGCACCCGTGTCTCTAGCTCGCCCACTCTAGTCCTAGCATCCTCGAGTGAAGCCCTAAGCTCTTTCCTCATTTTCTTAGCCTATCTAAGCATGTCATCACGGTTATCAAGCAAAGAGCCAAGCCTCTCATTCTCCTGGCGCAAGAAGGGAAGTTCATCACGCACCTCGTCGTCGGACTCAGAGTCCGAGTCGCTCTGTGTGCTCTTCTTGCTGCCGGAGCTCAACGCCATGGTGCAGAAGCCATCTCTCGCAAAGCAGCTCAGCCCGCTCAGGTTCTTGGACGACTTCTTGTTCTTGCTGTGATCTCCCTCGTCTTCGCTGCTGCTCGAGCTCGAGGTGGAGTAAGCGGAACTGGAGTCGACGTCGCTCGCTCCAACCATCGCCCGGGCCTTGCCTCGGCCCTCCTTCTTCCTCGATCGTCGCTCGTCCTTGTACTTGTTCTTGTGCTTGCTCTTGTGGTCGCGCCTCGAACGGTACTTGCCATCGTTCATCCTCGGCTTGTGCTTGTAGCTGTCCTTGCTCTCGGCCTTCTCGGGCGGTCGGCGACGAAGTGTCCCGGCTTGCCGCACCGGAAGCGGGGTCCTCGTGTTCCTCCTCATGTTCACGCGGTTCTCGTGCAGCCTCTCGAACCGCCTCGTCAACAGCGCCAGCTCGTCCTCTCCAAGGTCATCAAACTCCTCATCTGGCATAGACATCAAAGAGGAAAACGAGAACATCCTGGTGGATGGGTTAGAGTTAGTCTTTCCTTTGGAACCACCAACGAGGGCAAGACTATGGGAGTCAGTCGGTCCCTCGAGCTTGGCAGTCATGCCCCTATCCACCTCAGCCGACTTGAGCTTTGAGAACAGCTCGTTCACCGTCAGAGTATCATACCTCTCCGACTCGACTATGACCTCGAACTTTCCGCCCCATATCGTACGATCCAAAGAGTGTAAGAGCTTGACCGCTCTATCATGATCATCGTACGGGAGCACGTCCACATTGGCCCTCATGTTGTTCACAACCACCGTGAACCTCGAAACAAGGCATCGATGGACTCACCGGGGAGATGAGTGAAGTTCTCGTACTCTCTCCGGTAGGTCGCATACATCCGTGCCTCGAACACAGGGCGTTCCCAACATGAGCCTCCTTCAACACCGTCCAAATCCTACAAGCCAAGTGCTCGGTGTGCACCCGATCGAACTCGGCCGACACAAAGCACGAAACAAGTAGTCGACGCCTTATTGTTGGCGTCGAAGCCGTCCCTCGATCCCGGAGTGAGGAAATCAACCGGCCGGACATAGCTCGTGTCCACCGTGACATCCCAAAGCAGCCGACCCTTTCCGCGGAGGAACGCACCCATCCGCTTGCTCCACATCCGGTAGTTCTTGCCATCGAAGTGTGGAGGACCCGAACCCCGTTCCTCGGTACGCCATCCTTGGATCTTAGGCCGGTTAGAGTCAACAAAGACCCGAACCGGCTCGATACCACTTGAAGGACCGATACGGCGAACCGGAGAGGGGGGGGGGAGTGAATGGGAGCCGATAAAAATTCTTCTCGATGGAGATGAGAACTCCAACAAGATGAACACGGCTTCCAACACACGTCTCCGACTCACTACCAAGGTTGGTCAAGCCCACGTAGCCACTGGAGTGCCACTGGACCTAGGAACCAACACACCACCTTCCGACGCGAGAAACGCAGCGGAAAAACCAAGCCTCGAGTCTACAGACCCACACCGGTCAGACCGGTGAGCACCACCGGTCAGACCGGTCCCTGATGGTGAAACTGAGCAACTTTCACTAAGTGGATCTACACCGGTCAGACCGGTGAGACACACCGGTCGGACCGATGGCGGCCGAAAGCCCCCAAGGCACCAAACAGGCCAACCGACCACCAAACGGACCCAAACTCGAAACAAGAAAGAACACGGGACAACAACGAACACACCTAGACGTTCACCCGAGCAAAATCCCACAAGGGCTTGCACCGGTCAGACCGGTCAAGAGCACCGGTCGAGCCGGTGTAGCACAAATGACTCGGGATGAACAGCACCCGCGGGTCAACTCCCCCAAATCCAAATCTCGATCTCCCGAATCGCTCCACGGACTTGAACAAGACTTTGGGGATATCATGAACACCTCATGAGGAGTTCATAGCCAAGTTTAATCCCACCAAAACTCGTCCAAAAAGGAGGAATCGAAGAAATCTCGCCGAGAGCACTTCCAACCCAAGAACTCAAGAAACCCCAAAATCGAGCACCTTTACTCACGGATTTGGGAGGGGGATCACAGCCCAAAGAACCATGAAGGGTTCCCACAAATTTCCCCCATCAAATCCCCAAGAGAAAGGCCTCGAAAACAACCCAAAGAAATCACCGAGAGAGGGCTCCGAAAATCACCACCAAGAACAACCGGGGAAAACACATCCAAACCTTGAGGAACCACGCCGAATCATCTATACATGAAACAAAGGTTTGTACAAGGTCTAGCAAGCCGCCCGATCATCCATCCCTCTCTACAAGATCTCTCCGTGAAGCTCTCTTGCTAGTCCTAAGGAAAACCTAAGGAAAATAGGTGGAAAATAGGAAAACTAATGAGCTAGGGTTCCAAGAGTTGGCTGTCATCCTCTCACCTCTTGGGTTAAATGGAGGCAACCGAATGTCCAAAATACCCTTCTCTACTAACTAGGGATACAAGCCCCTCAAGGGCGGATTTGGAATTCTTGATGTCTTCACCATCGGACGGATGCCCGGCGACCGCACCCTGCGTAGCCTCGACGCAAGCCATGCGATCCCGACGCGTGTCCTCCGCTTCGAAGATTCCGGACTGCGTCGTCGCACACCGGTCAGACCGGTGCTCCTCACCAGTCAGACCGGTCAGACCCACCGGTCAGACCGGTCTGGTGCTGCTGCACCTCCGTCTTCGGTTCTCCAGTCTTGTCTTTGTGGATCAACCAAGGAACCCAGTGCTTTTCTGGTGAACCACCGGAAACCCCGCGAACTCGGTGTAGCCTCCGCCAATCTCCACTCATGAATTGGCTCCCACGTAGTCCCGGCTCGACCTTGGTTTTGAGGCTCAACCAAGAAACCGTCCACGACTTCATCTTGCTGTTCATGCCACCATGCGGCCCGCACTTGACCCCGCTGGCCACCGGGTCCCTCGAACAAAGCCTACTTGTCTTCTCCACACACGGAGGCCTCACCGTGACGACCTTTCGCGCTTGTTCTTCACCTGCACCAACACGAGTCAAGCCGCAACCTGCACCTGCAATACTTAGCCAAGAATCAGTCCACACAACGTTGTCAATCACTCATCACACAAGGAAGCGACCATCCACCGGTCCTCGAACCACACAGGGTGTGTCTTCTTCGATTTGGCGACTCTAATGGATCTGAATGGCTAACCCTCTTGGGGCGCCTAAGGGGTTGTTTTCATACTCTTGGGGAGCCTTGAGGCGTGCTCCACCTTGCCTTGCACAAGATCTTCCTAGGGAGAGAAGCAAACTTGGTTTCCATAAACTCAGTCCCGTCCAGATTTTCCTGATTCGCAACCCTTCCTTTCTAGCGCCATATCCCCCACATTCATACTCCAAATAATGCAAATTCAGTGTCTTGGTTGTGTGCCACAACATTATCTTCAACTTTGGTATTCATTCTTTTCTTTGGAAACGAAGATAAGATCCTCAAAACAGCCTCGAAAGATTATATGTCTGATTTCGGACTTATGTGCGCAACAGGTATTTTGGGGGTCATATCATCTAGCTCCTTGACCCGAATTGGGCCTTCCATACGTTCAAATCAAAGCTATAGTCAAGGCGCACAACTTTGGTATTCAATCTTTTGTCATTAGAGGTCGTTTATGTCTCCGAATTTGCACCGAAAGATCATGCTCTTTTGGGTTGTGAGAATATCTCTTGTGTTGGGTTGATCTCGTTGGTAGATCTCCAAGTCCCCAGAGTTTTACGTGTTGATGCTTCGGTCCTTAGGCCATTTGGAGTCATGTTCACCATGTTTATTGACTTGTGTCAGGCTTCATGATCTTCTCTTGATGTGCTTGATGAACTTATCTCGGAAGTCTCCTTGTTAATTAATTTCCTACGTAAATAAGAATCTCCAAAATCGACATGCAAGAGTGAACTTGATATCTCTGGGAGGTTATTATCATTAGTTCGGATATTAAATTAGTGCCAATGTTGACGGTAAACTTATAGATAGGTGTACCAAAATTGACTGTCAACATACCCCATGCTTAAACCTTGCTCGTCCTCAAGCAAACCCAAGATCTTTGCTTAACATGGAAATCAGTGTTTCCCTTCAATTTCCTCCTTGCACTTAGTTATACACAACAAGACATGTTGCTCTCTAAGTTATTTAGCATTTAAGGTTCAAGTTTTGACTGGCTAATTCATCATAGAAGATAGACTATCATTGAAGAACATGCCACAATAAAACAAAAATAGTGCTATCAAACTTCAGCAAACTTCAAAAAGCAAGGACATGTGCAAGTGGCAAGTGTTAGGAAGAGAGAAAGAGATGGAACACACACATTTAGAAAGGTGGACATGTGCAAGTGGCAAGTGGACGATCCCAAGGCATGAATGAAGTCCTTGTTATCGGATTACACATGGTTGTAAAAGATTGAGTTTGGACTTGTTTTCAAAGATCTCTAAGATTTAATGAAAGCTAAAAGAACGGATGCGCATTTTTATTTTTCTTTCTTTTGTTTTTTTCTTTTGTTATTCTTTCTTACTCTCTTTTCTTCCTTGTTTCTCTTCTCTTTTTTTATTTTCTATTCATCATTTTATGACTTTTAAGCAACGTAGTACTTGCTATAGCAGTCCTCTATGATGATCACAGTGTGTTGAAGGGGTCTACGGAGTAGTGAGATTTATACTCTAGAAAAGCTCGGTGGCTAGCCTTAAGAATTAAAGCATCATGAACACATACTAGATTGCTCGTCCTCCCCCATGCTTAAACGATTGCTCGTCCTCGAGCATAGAAGTGAGGGGACCTATGGCTTCTAGAGAAGTACAAAATCCTTGTGTTCCTCTATAAATCTTTTGAAATCTTTAGGGGCACCCTCCATGTCGAAACTCCGCATGATCTTGGGTTCGTTGATGAGTCCCTCCATAAGTTATATATATTGAAATCTCGCCAAAAAATCTTCGGAAAAATCGTCGTAAGATCATCCATACTCAATTTGGGTTGTGGTCAAGGAGGTAATCACGAAAAGATGTTTTGGGTTTAGGGTTCATGCCCAGCGAAGTTTGTGTTTCTAGTGTAGAAACTCACAATGCATGGACAAATATGGCTAGCAAAAAAAATATATGCAAGGGAATGACCAGCTTCTTAGTCTCGTACCACAAAAATCAATCCTAACCCAACTCATCATCAAGATATAAATTTGTAAACTAATGGTTACATCATGAAAGTACTTGTATATGTATAGTCTTTGGTAGGTAGAGCCTTGCAAGAGATTCACAAATGTAGATAGCATAATATTTTTAAATAAAATAAGTACAAGGCATAGGTCATCGGTAAACTTAAATCAAAGAGCAACGTAAAGTTTGTGGGTATAAAATTTAGTCATTTAACCTCCACAAATGAAAGTCATGTATTTAATCAATTTAAGTTCCTTTTAATAGAGAGAAACACGTCATGTCATATAAAACATCATGCAAGTAAAACAAAGCAGCAACTTGCATCACTTTTCCATAAACAAGGCATACAAATGATATCATCGTGGTAAGCTCAAAAGTGATAGTGATTCATTTATTGAAAAATAAAACTAACAAACCTAGGTTGTCCTCCTAGTAGTCATGTTATTGATCGAGAGATAAATACAAAGGTTGTTTATGGTCGAAAGCATATGTGAAAGCATTTAGAGGGGATAAACAAAGATAAAGTTAAGAGTGAGTTACCGTCCTTTTCGATGCTCGTATTGAAGTGTAGCGTGGCCTCCCCCATGATTAAGCATTGTTAAGCATGGAAAAAGAATGATGGCTTCTTGTGGTGAAGGTGATCCTTGAACTCTATGTGGCCTTTTCCTTTCCGTCCTTCAAATCCTCCTCCATGCTTAGCATGTTGCTAAGTGTGGAAGAACTTGAATCGCCTGTAATTCCCTATTGCCATGTGTTTGAGAATCAACTTCACTTCCTTGCCTTTGTTACCTCAATTGTCCTTCAACTTTTTCTTATTATCATCAAGCCATGGTTCCAATCCTTCATCATATCATCATCACCGACTTCCGTTCTTGTTGTTGCCTCATCTTCCACAAATTTTCTTTTACTTATAAAATAGAACATATACTCAAACACCCCTCCAAGTTGAAGTTCATGAAATTATCTTTCCAATCAGCCATCATTCGCATGAAACAGGTTCCGACAAGAGAGTTGTGCCATTTTTACATCAGCGATGCTATCTGTCCAAAGCTAATTTCAGACCGTGCAAGGCTTAATGTTTCTGTCATATCTCCTTGTACGGGTCTTTAAAGTTGATGATCTTTGTTGCATTAGAAAGAGGGTTTGAAGTAGCTTTTGAATATTAACTTTTGTATCATTGTACTTCTCTGAACACGTGATCAAAGTTAATGGAAACAACGACTTCCACTCCAAGCCTTTTAGATGACCAACAATCTTGATTGCAATCGATCAAGAACTCATGGGAACACTTCGCTATGCCTGCAAAACAAATCAAATGTACATTCTACCCCCCGGGGTGACGGTCGGGAGTAGAAACAATTGCCAACAAACCAAAGACATTTCTAAGATCTTAACTTGTGGCATAGCTTACCTAGTAAAAAGAAAAAAGAACCTAATGAGTGTACGTGTGTGTAGGTCAAAAATGCAAATGAAAGGAATGGATATAAACAAAACAATGTTTACACCAAATTCTAAGATCCATGCTTACAAAGTGGTTGCCAAACTTCTCCATCGCCATGAAGATTTACTAACCAAAGGCAAAATGCCATGCTTATCCCAAGGTTAATAATTCTATATAGTGTAAGAGAACTAGGGCGCATTATGAAGTTTATAAACCAACCAATGCAATATAAATCAACAAGCATTTAAAAACACAAATGATGATTGTCCGCGATCATTTCCAAACACAACGCTTACACAAGATTGCAAAAGAAAATGCCACTATTGAAGCATTATCATGGAAATAAAGCATTCATCAAGAAGTTTTGCGAAGCGGCCAAGCTAACCTATGCATGATAGCAAAAAGGGGTTGATGTAAAATGCAAATGCCAATGGGTTAGTAAAAAGGGTCAGCAATGTTTGCAAAGGCTTTCGATGTCGTCCCTCAATAAAGACAAGCAAGTCACTTTATGAGAGGTAGAGTCTTGTCAACAAAATTTTAATCAAAATACCTAATCAAACACATGCTAACAAGGTTTTAAGGTAAGGATTATGGGTATCCTATATTTTTGGCTTAAGACATGAATTTTGAAAATGCAAGTCGGGTGAAGAAATTCTATCTAAGGTGGTTTTGAAAAACAAAAGAAAACAAGGCTTAGATTTTTGGATGAAAAACAAACCTATGGTTTTTGGATTACTAAAGGTATGAGGGGTTTTCCCTAAGGGTGTAGGACGAGGCTAGTCAAAATTTGAATTAGAAAAGGGATAGAGATAGACTTGGTCAAATGGACACAAGTCAATCCTACCTTTGTTGGCTTGGGTTCTAGGTGTGGTTTGATATGAAGGTTTATGCCAATATATCTTATTTTCCACAAAAAGGGTTATAAAAATGAGATGCAACATACAACACAATGCAAGGGTGGAGAAAAATGTGGAATGAAGTGCAACATGAGATGAATGAACACAATATATAATATGTCATGATATGGTGGTGATCTAAAGTAAAAATGAAAGTTAGTCTAAGTTAACTAGCCACAAGTTTAGAATAAAAAGGGCTGTGCTTCATATTTCTCTCTAAAAAGACACAAAAAAAAGACTCTAAAGACTAATAAGCACTCAAAAAAGGTGGCCAACATGTTTTCCAAAAATCAAGTAGCAAAGTGCTCCCTCAATATCTATTAAAGCATACAACATGTGGTTGTGACATTTATAATTAAAGCATTGGTACGGTGTTACTTGAAGTTTTCTAATAAAGAGCATAATGTAGACTTGCATAGTTTATATAGATATATAAAAAGATCGGGTTGCCTCCTACAAAGCGGTTCATTTAAAGTCATAGAGCTCGACTTTCTCACATACCTTTTCATTGTCTCGAAGCCATGGTCCTTTGTCTGAGAATTTAAAGTGTCCATGCAACTTGATGTTGCCTTATGAAATATGTCGTTGAGTCGTGCCCCTTATGTCCTCATCCATCCATGTTCCAGAGGGTTTTGTTTCTGTCATTAGCTCCTGAATTAAATCACGTCTAAGTTGTGGAACCGTTGCTCCATCTTCTATTTATTGTCATTATGTCCATCTCTATCTTTTTGTCATCACCTAGTTGTTGCCTCTTCTTCATGGATTTACCCCTGCATCCTAAACAGAACATATACCAAAATATAGTTGTATTGAAAAATTTACAAAAATACCTTTTCAATGATTGGTCGAACGTCTCAATCAGAGTTCAAACGAGGGAATTATGCCCATTTAGTTTCAGTGCTGAGTGCTGTCAAGAATTTCAGGACGTATGACACTTGATGATTTGACCTTATCCGCTCGTAGGAACCTCTCATTATATTGCCGCTTCATTCGTTGGAACGTAGTCTTCATGGGGCTTCTGAAAATCTAAAAATATCCTATTGTTTATTACTGAAGTTGCACAAAAAATCTCGATGACATCATTATCTTTTTATCCATCGATCCGGAGATGTACGTGTGGTATTTATCTTGTAGACTTTTAGGGTGACATTTTTTATTTTTAACCTTTTTTCAATTATTTTTAAAAATAACACTAGTGAGATTTTATTTGTATCTGGTAACCCTTTTACCCGCGTCATGTTCCCTGGTGCGGCAGATAGGCTTTGCCGCGCCGCTGCATGCAGGGCATCATATTTGCCACGTTGACGTGCAACACTGACTGTGTTTGTCTCTGCCGCGCCGGATACAGGCCGACGCGCCAACCCTGTGGGCGCGACAGCGGGCGACCATATTTTCTGGAGTCTGGATGCATGGTGGGGGCACGCCGCTCCTTGCCGCAGTCAACCAGCCAGACGCCCCCCTGCCCTGCCGCCGCAGATGGTCAGAAGTGCCTCTGCAGTCTGCTGCACACAGGCGGGCACATGCGCAAGGCCCTGGTAGAACACACAACTATGACGCAGGGGACAAAGTCTGGTGTGTTTAGTTTTTTAAAATTTGCTCAACTACTAATCAACATCCATCTTTAGAAATTGAGAAAATTCCCTGTATGCCACAAGAAAATATAGCTCATGAGCTCTATGCCATAAGAAATACAAAATTGAGCTCTATGCCATAACTTGTATTTTTTCATGTGCTCTATGCCATTTCCGTTACAATTCACTAACTGAGCTCCAACAGAGCTGTTAAATAGAGGCTGAAATGACTAAAATACCCCTGGTTGGAAATTTAAAATATTTGCTAAGTTGATATATATCACTGGAAGTTTGCAAATGATATATCATTGGAAATGAAATATTTAATAGAGATGCCAGTTTGAGATGATATTTCAACCATAGAGATGAAATATTTAATATTCATTGCAAACTGATAACATTCACACAACCAGTTTTCGCGAACTGATAATATTCATTGCAAACTGATAATGTTGCGAACTGATAATGTTCATACATATTCATATGCTGGGCAGCATACATATGTGTTGCAAACTGATAATATTCACACAACCACTTTTAGCTGCTCAAGCGTACATCATTGCAAAGGCCATACATGCCAAAATATCCAGTTGCTGCCCACTTCTACATGCCAGCACCCAGCAGCAACAAAAGGTTCTAAAAGTGACATTTCAAAGGCCATACCAGCAGCCCATAAATGCCAAAAGGGGTAGCAACAACAGGTTCAAGTTTCAGCAAAATAACAGTACATAAACTAGAGGTTTTCCAAAGGCCAAGCAAAATATGACAGATCAAGTTGCTGGCCGTACATAATGATTTGCTTTACTATATATTCAAATCTGGAAGTGAAAGCTTCCTTTTGCTTCTGGTATGGGCTGCAGGGCTATGCTTGTGGGGGGTCGTCTTGCTTCTAGTACCCATAGCTGGACTGTCATGTGGCGCTATAACCTGTTTCTTCTTGTTCTTCTTTGGATTGCTCTTCTTTCCTGCTGCCTTTGCTTTCCCTTTAGCTTTTTTCTCTCCTGGAGGTTTGGCAATAGGAGGTGGTGGTGTGTTTTCACTTATAAGCGGTATGGAGTACTCAATGGAAAGCAGCTCTGGTTGGTTTGAGCCACTTCCAGACCTGCACATGAACGAATTTCATACATGAGGACAAATTAGATCGACAAATTATGGTTGTGCTTTCATATTGATAATGTGAAATTATGAAGTGCTGCAGATATACCTTAAAGAGAGTCCAGATCCTAAACTAGCTGAAGCATTAGCTGATGCACTAGGAAAAGCACTAGCTGAAGCACTTTGGCTGTCATACAAAATGTGTAATCAGGAAATGGTTGTATAAGTGCTGCGAAAAAATTTCAGTGTACAGATTCATACCTTGGAGGAAATTGCATTGTTTTTTGTGTTGAACCAATAGGTAGAATGCTGCTCTCACTTGATGGTTCAATTATTTTCTTCTTTTTCTTTGGAGGACCCCTGTCAAAAATGCGAACAAATGAATGTAATTACAGACAATATATACAATAGTGATTAAACGTTAAAATGCTTACTTTTCAGCTAGAAGAGCTGCTATGTCATCAGGATCACCATCCTTGCAATTCCACCAGCGATGACCATATTTCTTGCAAACATTGCACTGATGTTTACCTTTCGGCCTTGCGCCGCCACTAGTTTCTGCATAATCTTTGAACCTCTCATTTTGTCTTCTACCCGCTGTGGATTTGATGAGTGGTGGATGCATGAAAAAACCTTGATCAGATTGTGGCCATTGTGCTTTGTCAGGCATGGCAGGGATTAGAGCCTCATATGCAGTTTTGAATTTCTCAATTGAGTAATACATGTCAACATATTTTTCTAATGGTTCTCTAAGAGATGTGATAAACACAATGGCATGTTTGCAAGGAATGCCCGTGACCTCCCATTTTCTGCAAGAACATGTCCTTTCTTGTAAGTTGACAACACACTTGTAGCCACTACCACCTTTCACAGAAACCTCTCCTAGAGTGTCCCCAATTCGCTGTACATCCATATCCAAATTCCTACTTTGCTCCCTCAACTCTTTGATGATGTGTGGCAAAATGACTCCTTTCATCTTGTTTGATATATCTCTTCTAACATCCCACTTGTTCATGATTAGTTGCCTGAACATATCCATCAAGTCATCCAGATTCCTTTATCTTCTTTATCCAATTGTTGAAGCACTCTGCTAAATTGTTTGTGACATAATCAACCTTGCAATGGGTCCAGAATTGGCTGCGTGCCCATATCTTATTATGTGATTGCCTTATATAGTTCATGGCAGCTGGATGTGCTTCCTCCATAGCTTTCCAATGCTTCTCAAAGAAGTATGGGCTCCAACAATATGCTGCTGGCCAAAGGTGGTCTTCAAAGATCTTTCCAGTATATTGTTTCTTAAAGTTCTTCACCAAATGTAACATGCATTCCCTATGTTCTGCGGTAGGGAATACATCCTTGACCCCTGCCATCACCTTGCTGTCCAAAGCATCTCGTACATATAGCTAGCCCTTGTGGTACTCCAATTGCATCTCTAAGTCTCTCTAAAAACCATTTCCAATTTTCAGTTGTTTCAGAGTCAAACACTCCAACAGCAACTGGATACATCCAATTGTGTCCATCTACAGCTACTGCACATGCTAGCTGCCCTCTAAACCTTCCTATCAAAAATATGCTATCTATTACCAAATAAGGTCTGCATCCATTAAGAAAGCCATCTATGCAAGGTTTCATGGCAAAAAAAGCCTGTTAAATCTGATCTTCTCTAGTATTTTGTGATGATCTATAACTACAAAGCTGCCAGGAGAGCACCTTTCAACCTCTGCTTTAAACCTATATAGGTTATTGAAGCTGCTGTCCCAACTACCAAATAATTCTTTATGTGCCAATTCCTTACCATCATACACTCTCCTGTAGGGCACCTGAACTTTGTACTTGTCCTTTAACCTCCGCTGCAATTCTTTGGCTCTCAAATTTGAATTCTCCATTAGCCAATCCTTGACTTTATCACAAATCGAAAATTTGGTTGCGTTCTTCACAACCTTGCTTGTTCTTGCACTTGAACATGTATGCCGCGGCTTTGGATTCTTCCTCACCTATCATGGTATACATAGAAGCACTAATTAGCAAAAGTGAAATATTGATTAAATTTTTAATTAACAAAAAATGTGATTATAACAGTTAATTACCTTTATTGAAACACCATCTGTATCTACAGAAGCATACAACCTCCATTTACATTTGTCTTTATTCTTCCTCGAACAATAAACCCCCATTCTCTCTGGATCACTTTTCTCAATATTAAACTCAAATTCATATTTAATAGCATGCTGAGAAAGCGCCAATCTAAATTCTTCCACATTAGGATATATGCTGCCTACACTCATTGGAGGGTCATCTCGATCATATGCTACCATTGGCACAGGTGGCAATGGATCTTGCCCAATCAGCCCATCCTCTTCCTCATATTCAACATCAGATTCAGAGTCAGACTGGGAATCAGACCCACTTTCCTCACCCGCATAATCACCACCCACATGTGTATTAGGAGCAGGAAAGTACATCTCTTCATCATCAACTCCAACATGTTCGTTTTGTGGTTCAGGATTTGCAAGGATCCCATCATCAGAATCGTCATCAGGATCAACATCAGATTCATCACTAGGTTCAGGTGGGTGTTGGCTAGTTGTTGGCTGGTTAGTTGTTGGCTGGCTAGGTAAAGGTGCAGGTTGCGTTGATTGACTTGCTGCTGCAAGAGATGGACAAACAATAGATGGGGTGCAAAGGATGTCAAGTCCCTGTGAAATTTCTGGGTGGAAGCACATACAAGAGATGGGCATGTCTTTAGGATCGGTGTAGGTAATAGTCATATGCACTACCTTGCTATCAACATGATTGCTAAACATTTCAAGTAGCTCCTGATCTGTTCTCACTTGTGAGGAGCCTTTAGTGACTTCACTGTAATAAAAAACATGCACCAGTTCCTGATATCCATGAGGGAACTGATCCACAATTTCTCTGACGAAGTCCTTAAAACTGCATAGATCAGAATCTACAACTTTGTTAAAACTATAGCATGAGGTGGAGTCCTTCCTACAGGTTCTAGGATTGGCTTTGGTGTGGATTTCAATCAAAAAGCTTGTGTTAGGGTCCATCCTGTTAATGACAGACCATCAAATTCATTCTATCTAGTTTCAATCCAGACAATAGAGGATGAAAACAAATCAAAACAAAATTAAGAGAGGGGAAGCTCACCCTTCAGGAAGCCAGTTGGGCTTTGCCGCTGTCCCCATCATCCCGTTCGGCCGCGGCGCCTGCGCCCTCAACGCTGTGCAGTGCCCCTGTGCCCTTTGCCCGCCGATGCGGTGCCGTCGCGCCGCCTTGCCCGCCGGTGCGGCGCCCGCCCGTTGATGCGGCGCCCGCCCTCGCCCGTGTAGTGCCCGCCCGAGGGGCCGGGGCCGGCTCCCCGCGCGTCGCGCGTGCGCGCTGCCCGGCCGGTGCGGCGCCCGCCGCGCCCGTGCGGTGCCCGCCCGAGGGGCCGGGGCCGGCTCTCGTGCGTCGCGCGTGCGCGCGCGCGGCCGGCGCGGCGCCCGCCCATCGATGCGGCGCCCGCCGCGCCCGGTGCGCTCCCGCCCGAGGGGCCGGGGTCGGCTCCCCGCGCGTTGCCGTGCGCGCGCGCTGCCGGCCGGCGCGGCGCCCGCCCGTCGATGCGGCGCCCGCCGCGCCCGTGCGCGCCCGCACAAGGGGCCGGGGGTCGGCTCCCGCACCTCGCCCGCCCGTGCCGCGCCCGCCGGCCGCGCCGGTCGCCCCCGATGCCGGCTGGTGCCCGTACCTCGCCCGTGTGGCGCCTGTGCCCGGCGGCTAGGGTTTCGACTTTGAGATCTCTTCGGCTTTCCCAGCCTCGATGGAGAAACGAAGCGGTCGGGCCCAGGACGATAGCGAGAGGCGCCCCAACGGGTTAGGAGGGAGGGGTAAAATTGTCCCGTCTGTTAAGAAACGGAGCCCATTAACACCGCTACTGTTAAATTGTAACGGAAATGGCATAGAGCACATGAAAAATACAAGTTATGGCATAGAGCTCAATTTTATATTTCTTATGGCATAGAGCTCATGAGCTATATTTTCTTGTGGCATACAGGGAATTTTCTCTTAGAAATTTTATCTTAGGAATCTGATGATTCTAGTATGCATTAAATATTTTTAAATCTATTTGTAAAATATTTTTTATAGATGAGTGCAATTTTTGTGTGACGAATTTAAAAAGTATAAGTAATTCACACTTTGCTACAGTAATATTAAACCATCCTCTAATCATACGGTCATAGGTCTCGTTTGATTCGTCTCGCGATTTTGCTCGACTAGTTGCGAAGGTAAATTTGAAACTAACTTTATTTAATACCCATAATTAATGTTCAACTATAGAGTAAAATATTTTACTCACCAACTAAACATGTTGTAATCTTCCAATTTTCACCCTGTTGGTTTGGCATATCAGCCACCAGCCAGCAGTACTTTTCTCTCAGAACAAATCAGCCACCAGCAACCAGCCAACAATACTTTTCTCACAGAACAAATCAGCACCAGCCATCAGCCAGCAGCCAAATGAACAGGCTGTTTGTTTCTGAACTAAACATTCATTGCGAAATCCGCAAAACTTTCTGTAGCAATTTTAAATAGAAAATTAGGAGCACTAATCATATCGAATTATAAACCTAATTACACAAATGAATGGGAAATGGTGAGATGAATCTATTAAGCCTAATTAATGATTGCCTACTATAGCATAATGTTGTATAATCATGACATAATTAGACTCATTAGATTCATCTCCTGATTTAAGTACGAGGTTATGAAATGAATTTTGTCTGCATCTAATGCTTTGAATAATGAAATAATGTTTGAAATTCGATGTGTCATGTGGTTAGATAAATTGTTAGCAACTTTTTCATATAACCGGACCGTTAATTAATAAGAACGCTGGAACTTAAAAAACTGACATGGAGCCTACTCCTATCGGTCAGCTGGATGGCGCCTATGAGGCTACGATTCTAGTACCAACAGCCGCACAGGACCTGACTGTCCTTCCTGTCCAGCGTTGTCAGAGCGACTTTGCCTTTGCATGACGGTTAGAAGTAAGCAGTCCGTTCGTTTGGCTGGTGGCTGATGACTGATGCTGATTTGTTGTGAGAGAAAAGTAATGCTGGCTGATTACTAATGGCTGGTTTGTTCTGAGAGAAAAGCAAAGCTGGCTGGTGGCTGAAAAGGACAGCCGCTGCCGCGCCCGCGTGGTTGGCGCGTCAACTTGCCGCGCCAGTGCATGCGGCGCGGCAGCCCCAAACACCATCAGCACTACAAGTCAGCATGGCAAATCTGACGCGCCCCATGCATTGGCGCGGTAAAGTCTATCTGTTGCGCCAGGCATCATGGCGCAGGCAAAAGGGTCACCGGATGTAAATAAAGTTTCACTAGTGTTATTTTTAAAAATATATTTTAAAAATGTTTAAAATAAAAAATATCCGTTTTAGGGCACCATGTCACGCATCACTTGGCTTCAAAAATCATTACCATCGCCGCATGAGAATGATGGCAATGAGATCCTTCTACATCGTGCTTGACATGGTCGTTTCAGAAACCTATAGCTCGAACAAACAAACCTCTAAAAGACATTAGTATTAAAATCTTAATTGACACACATAAGCACACCTTGTTCATTTCATTTTCTTTGGGTGTGTGCTCGATAGCAGATGTTGAACCACTAACCAAAGTTAGCATCTAACACTAAAGAGCAAATCATTGTGTAACCATCAACTTAATTGAGCGGGGTTGGACTTGTCGAAGTCCGAATGTTGAAAACTTCTCGATTGCTTTGTGCCTAGTGTTTTACCTACATTCAAGGACGCAAACAAGAAACACAAGATATATGTAATAATAAAATTAGGGTTAGTTAAAAAGAAAGATAGATCACCCTAGGGTTTGAGTTCCAATCCACGGCAATAGCGCCACAAAAAGGGGCTTGTTGAGGGTTGAAACACATGTCGCGTTTCGATCCGCAAGCGTACAAATCACATGTCGCCCTTCGTCACTCAGGGGTGACCCAAGATATCGAACCATGGATTGGAAGCAAACTACCTACGATTCTCCATCTATCTACCGGTCTAACCTAACATGAAGTCTTGATTGCATAAAAATCAAACAAACATGAAAGCATGTATGGATCACATCCACCTAGCCATAAAGGTAAACAAGCAAAGGTAACTCCAGCCTATCGTCTTCTTTTTGCCACTCCGGACAAGGCGAGAATTCAATTTAAACTCATACCATGATAAAGAGTTGTCTCTAAGAACTTTCCAATGGACGCCCTTGCAAGGTGAGTGTTGACGCATAAGGTTCCCCAAAGCTTTACCTCATACGCCCTACCAAGCGCTCTTACTCGTAGCTCCTCCTCTTTGTAGTCCACGCAAGGGCTCCCATGCTACTTTCCATCAATCCTACTCAACATTACACGTTTGCTCGGTTCTTTCTCCTCCCTCGTACTGTCACTACGCGAAGATATTCATCACCGAACAACACTAGGTGCATTCACCGGTCCGTGCACTATTACGATGTATCTGCAAGATATATACTAACCACCACAATTAGACATATTCCTACTAAGGGGATATGCTAACTACACATATGCTAGCTACAATCTACACAAAGTAAATCAAAGGAAAAGACATGATTTATATCTCTATCGAATGTAGAGTGTACAATTGGCTTGATGAATGCAAGACATGGCTCGGGAACTCCACCATGGCTTCACCATGCAGGGCCAACCATGGTCTAGGCCATCTCCTAGGCAACTCAAGGACTTGCGGCGACTGTCAACTCCCTTCGGTGTGTCTCCTTCAATTTGGCGGCTCTTTGATGAATGGATCTGAATGGGTAACCCTCTTAGGGTGCCTAGGGGGTTGTATTTATACCCTTGGGGAGACTTAAGGCGTGATCCACATTGCCTTTCATGAGATCTTCGTTGGGAGAGAAGCAAACTTGATTTCCATAAACTCAGCCTCGTCAAGATTTTTCTGATTCGCAACCCTTCATTTTCGGCGCCATATATCCCACATCTGGACTCTAAATAATGCAAATTCGGTCTCTAGATTGTGTGCCGCGAAATTATCTTCAACTTTGGTACTCATTAATTTCCTTGAAAATGAAGATAAGATCCTCAAAACGGCATTGAAAGACAATCAGTTTCATTTCGGACTTATCTGCGCAGCAGGTATTTTGGGGGCCATATCTCCTAGCTCCTTGACCTGAATTGGGCTTCCATATGTCCAAATCAAAGCTATCATCAAGGTGCACAACTTTGGTATTCAGAAATTTTCCATTAGAGGTTGTTTAAGTCTCTGAATCTACACTGAAAGATCACGTTGTTCTGGACTGCGAGAATATCTCTTGGGCTGAGTTGATCCCATTGTTAAATCTCCAAGTCCCCAGAGTTTTACGTGTTGATGCTTCGATCCTTAGGCCATTTGGAGTCATGTTCACCATGTGTCTTGACTTATGCCGGGCTTCATGATCTTCTCCTGAAGTGCTTGATGAACTTATCCCGGAAGTCTCCTTTCTAACATTAGTTTCCTACGTAAACAATAAACTCCGAAATCGACATGCAAGAGTGAACTTGATATCTACGGTGGGTTAGTACAGTTAGTTCAGATATTAAATTAGTGCCAATGTTGATGGTAAACTTATAGCTAGGTGTACCAAAATCGACTGTCAACACATAGCAAGAAACACTAAGCGAGACGGACTCCAGAGAATCCATAAGCGAGCACGGGTCTTGAGGAAATTCAAAAGAAAATGACTCATGCTTGCCTATATGATTCCTTCTTTCTTTCTCCAGAGTCATTGGCTTAGGAACGTCCATGGCACAAGAGTTCTCATGGAATGCGTCATACATGATTGATGTTGAATTGAGAGCAACATTTCGAGGGCCAGAGGGACAAGGATCAAGCTTGATCGAGGGTTATAAGGATTGCTCATCTTCACGAGAGTGAAGGTCTTCCGAGTTGTGCTCTTCGTGGGCGGAATCGAGGGTGATAAGGATTGCTCATCTTCACAAGAGTGAAGGTCTTCCGAGTTGTGCTCTTCGTGGGCGAAATGCTCTACGCCTTTGGGTGGACGAGGTTCGGAGGACATGAGAGGAGATATGTGCATCACTGTCTTGAGAGGGCTTAGATTGGGATAAGGCGTTGCCACTAAAGATTCTGGGCAAGAGATAGGAATAGTGGCAGCCGTTCTCCTATGATCATCATTAAGGCTCCCTTGGGATGATATGTGATGGAGGAAACTTTTCTCCAAAGGGTAGCCTATCAGGAGACCAAAATCAATGATGGGAAGGATGTAGAAATCCAATCTCACTTCGATTCCATGTATGATGATCGGTACATTCCTTGTGATCCTCGACACTCAAAGTATCCATACCGATCAGAAAGAAAAAGTCTGTCGGACGGGATTAGAGGCTTGTGACCCACATCGCTTTCCATTGGGATCTCATTTATGATGCAAGCCTCGACAGAGGGGTCGTGAAGGGCTTCTACGGCAGTTCGTCTCATGACGCAATTGATAGTCGTGAAGGACGAGCTAATCCGAATTGCTTTGGAAGTGCGTCTCAACTCCTTTGATAATTCTTCCTTTGTGAACATGTTGAGGATTGGATTGCTGGAAGGAAGACGAGGTACCATAGGCTTCTTGTCATATGGGTCATTCAAGGTGTTTCCAGGATTTTGATGTGGGTTATCCTTGAATGGGGAAGCAGACTTCAAAGATTGAATTTTTCCTTTCTTCAATGTTTGTGGTCCGGGACATGGCTCAACAAATGAATCAATGGACGAGGAAGATGAAGGGCTGGATTTGGCTGCTGAGGGAACTTCACAGCTAAACTTGTACTGCTCTTGGGGTTCATTATGGTTTGGAGGAAAGGAAGACTTTTTCATGTGATATAGGATTGCCTTCCTTTTTGTTGAAGTTATGTGAATGAATGAACCTCCAATGACATGTCTAAAACCGTGTGAAAGATGTCCAAAGCCACATCATCGGGTATGGACACGCTTGTGCTTGCTGTTAAAAGGCATGAAAACCTAGCCCAAGATGCACCGATGGACTCTTCTTCTAATTGTTCAAATGCAAGGAGGTCACTACAGACATAGGCTACGTGAGACAAAAAAGAACGAGTGACAAAAGTCATCTTGGAGCTTTTCCCAATCACCATTTGCGCTCCTCATGTTGTGTGTATACCATTGTTTTTCCCTCTTTGTGAGAGAGTGCGAAAACAACTTCCACCTCAATGGTTCTCATGTCATGCCTGGGATTACCAAGAACGAACAAAGTTCCTCAAAAACTTGCAAATGATGGTGAGGGTCTTCATCTTCGACCCCAAAGATGGGTCGATCCCGAACCATGGCAATAAAGCCAAGACAAAGTTCATTGCGAGAAGTTGTGATTTGGAAATGGGTGTTGGCTGTAAGAACTCGTCCTTAGTGGTAGATGGATATTGTTATGAGGTATTAGTCATGATGACCGGGGTAAAGGTAGAAATAAAAGATAAAAGATATGAGGACAACCAGGTTTGAAGATAGATACGACAACCGTTCCCTGAAAATAGCGCTAGAAATGATTGATGATATTTCTTATGTCACGAATAAATCCGCAAGTGTACGAAAGGTATCAATTGTAGCACTTCACCTAGGAGTATTCAGGGTATCATATTTTCCTCAGGAAACGGATGTGTAACAGTCTCTTCTAGTTGATATATCCAAGGACAACAAGGATATGTGTATTTTTGGTGGGAAGAGACGAGTCCTATTGCTTAGGGACTAATGAAGTAATGATAAGATAAACTCAGCCTCTACCTACTTGCTTCGGGCACTGGTTTACCCCTAGTCTGCAAGGAGCCTTTCGCTATTAGCTTTATGCCCTGGCCCCATGTGGGGGATTATAAGGGATGTACGGGGCTATCACCACCCATACACCTATCCCTCAAACCAGTGACTAGGTGTGCAAACAAAGGAGATAGATGGCCTCAGCACCACGTTTACACTAGCTACCTCGATTCTGACCACAGCCAGACACTGTTGACTGCTAGAGTCCTAAGACCAGAGCCCTCACCCCGAGAGACGAGCGATGATCCCGCAAGAAGATAAAAGATAAACTTCAATTATCGAAAGAACTTCTACCATAATAAGTAACGAATACTTACTTAGAGAAAGAAGCATCCACTGAGGTACAAGATTAGAGAAAAGTGCCGACAGGCTGGTGCCCCCTCTGAGCTACACCTCACTCTCTCCATATTTTCTACACTTACTCTACTATGAGGATCTTCTCTTCTCTACCTTGTGTGTTGAATGAGGGGTTGGAGGCCTTCTTTTATTGGGTGGAAAGGCGGTTCCTGGGCGCTCTATACATGGTAACACCGTCCACTACCTATAGGATTGCGAGCGTGATCTTCCCGCCAATAATCATCACGTGCGGCACCAAACCTGGGTCAGCCGAACCAGTGGGTTGGCCGACCCAGTGGTGGCCCATCTCGCCATCACCTTTGGCTGATGGGCTTCCCTCTTGGGCTCGATCATAGGTATGTGTGTAGGGTCGACATGGCGGACTAGAGGGGGTGAACAGTCCTTTCTAAAAATTTAACACACCAGCTAACCGAAACAAATGCGAAATAAAAAAATATTGGTCTAGCCAAGACTACTCCCCTCTATCTATCTTCACTAGCACCTTATAAAAGATCCTAAACAATCAAATAAGGTGTCAGCCTAGCACGAGCTCACAAAAACAAATTTAGGAGCAAGGTCACACAAACCTATGCCACTAGTACTTTAAGCACTGGGAGCTCCTACACAATTCTAATGAGCAAGAGGACAAATCCTACCTAAGCTCACTAGATGCACAATGGACAAGACTACACAAGTCTAAGCCAAAGGCTCAATTTACTTTGCTACACAAACTAAGCAAAGAGTATAATTAAGCTACACAAGCTAATTAGTCACAAGATCACTACTTCTAGCTACACAAGTAGGGATGCACGAAAATCTCGAAGCTCGTTAGCTTGCTCGAACTCGCTCGCTTGTGGCTCGGCTCGGCTCAGCTCGTTAGTAAATTTGTAATGAGCCAAGCTTAGGTTTTAGCTCGCTACGATAATGAGCCGAGCTCAAGCTAGCTCGCGAGCCGCTTGCGAGCCCTAACGAGCCAGGGTTGCAACAGCCAACAAACAACCTAATAGATCCAATTTCAGATAACAACCTAATAACTTAGAGTACTATATTGCTTTTTGACTACTTGGTTTAATTGTTGGTTGTCTGTTAAACATATTCCATTTGCTGATTTCATACTTACCTGTTAACTATGATTTTTTGAATTTATAACTGTTAATGAGCTGGCTCGCGAGCTTAACGAGCCAGTTCGAGCTTCTTAACGAGCTGAGCCGAGCCAGGTTCCTAACTCGCTAAGATAACAAGCTAAAACGAGCCGAGCTCTAACGAGTCGAGCCATAACGAGCCGAGCCTTAACGAGCTACTAGAGAGCTACACAAGCTTCTAATTACAAGAGCAACTACACAAATAGAATGATATGTAATGATGTAAACACAATGCTTGCAATTGAGAAGTGCAAACCACCGAGAAGAGTAGACAATGTTGACACGGTGATTTTTATCTTGAGGTTCGCTTGGTTGACACCAAGCTAGTCCTCGTTGTGTCGACAACACCTCGATGGTTCTTGGGCAAAGCTCTCAAGCCGCTGGCCACTCTGGGCACAATAAGACACCATCTGCAAGTGAGGTAACTCAATGAAACACTCCACTAGAGTTTCTCTTCGCCATCCGCACAGGGTGAGCACAATACCCCTCACAAATCCTTCTCCGAAACCACACGAGTAACAAGCACACTAGCTTGCAACATGAATACCTAGTGCCACTCGATGCAATCTCATAAAGCAACACACTAGATTCACACTCACTCGTAATCAATTTGCAATCACGTAAGCACAAGTGAGTTAGAGGGATCCCAAGCTGAGCACTACCATGGCAAACACATCCCCAAGGTGCTCAACTTTCTCCTAGTCCCGGACTCCCTTCTATTCATAGAGGGAGGAAGAAAACTAGCCGTTACACCCCTCTCCCAAGCTCTAACAGCTCTCACGAACTGTCTGTCATTAAAAAATAGCTGTTGGCACGTCGTTGACAGTTCGTGAGGCCTGGGCAGACTGTCCATGGTCAAGGATGGATTGTTCGTCACCCACGGATGGACCGTCCAACCCCTGGAATGTCAAAAACACATCTCTGTCTAAAACTGCGAGTTTGTACTAAGGCTGAATATCGAGCCTGGCTCGGCTCGTTAAAGCTCGGCTCGTTATGGCTCGGCTCGTTAGAGCTCGGCTCGTTTTAGCTTGTTATCTTCGTGAGTTAGGAACCTGGCTCGGCTCGGTTCGTTAAGAAGCTCGAACTGGATCGTTAAGCTCGCGAGCTAGCCGTTAACAGTTAGAAATTCAAAAAATCATAGTTAACAGGTAAGTATGAAATCAGCAAATGGAACATGGTTACCAGCCAACCAACAATTAAACCAAGTAGTCAAAAAGCAATATAGTACTCTAAGTTATTAGGTTGTGATCTGAAAATGGATCTATTAGGTTGTTTGATGGCTGTTGCAACCCTGGCTCGTTAGGGCTCGCGAGCGGCTCGCAATCTAGCTCGAGCTCGGCTCGTTATCGTAGTGAGCTAAAACCTAAGCTTGGCTCGTTAGAAATTTACTAACGAGCTGAGCCGAGCCGAGCCACTAGCGAGCGAGTTCGAGCGAGCTAACGAGCTTCGAGCTTTTCGTCCAGCCCTAGTTTATACGGACTGTCCATACATGGGACACGGACTATCCGTCATCCCATTTTCAGCACATCAGCCACTCGGTAAAACAACCATAACTTTTAGCTCTGATGTCCAAATTAGGTGATCTTGGACTCTATGGAAAGCTCATCCAAAGGACTATCCATTCCAACCGAATGATTGACCTAAACACTTTGGATCAAAGACGAATTGCAAACCAAGATCCACACAAACTAAAACTATCAACCATTTCTTCAACCCCTTTGCAAATGTGCCAACCCCATAAGTTCACTGTGACGCCCCAGGTTTTTAATAACCGTCATTAACGCTAATGACCGAATCAGCCGAGTCAAACCGACCGAACACCGATCAAACCTAGGTCAACCTGGATCATCACCTCGAAAACCTCACCAGTGGACCCTAATGAACCCCTTGACCAAGTTTGCACACACCCGTAGTCAACCCTTGGTCAAAGACACGGTCAAACCCCGCTTGAACCTAGACGTCGGCGAATGTCGTCCGGAACTTTTGCCGCGTTCTCCAAATTTCACATAAACACTTCAAAATCTACCTTTATGAAAGTTGTCCAGTTTGTCGAGGGACACAACTTTCATGTAGATTGGCATTTCAAATTTTAAGTGGAAATTTGTGAAAAACATGATCGACCGACAGTACCTCTGGTTTGCTGAAACAGAGCGGCATTCAAAGTTGGCAAGGCGTTCCTGCAAAATCCGTTGAGAAAAACACCCTAGAGCCTTTGCAAAAGTTGTAGAGGGTAGTTAGATCTACAACTTCCCTATTAATTGCTTTGTGCACTTTTATTCAATTTTTTTTGAGTTTAACGCGTTCGAAGCAGGGGACATCGCCACGGTCGCGCGTTGGCCGGCGCCACGCCGCGCCGCCCTCGCACCGCCGCCGCCCCTCGGCGTCCGGACCGCCGCGCGCCTTCCCGAGGTCTCCTCGCGCCTTCCCAAGGTCGCAACTCGCCTACCGATGCCTTGAACGCCGGGAACGCCTCGTGCCCCGCGCCGCCCGTACGCACCACGCCTTGGACCACCGGTCTGTTCGCGTTTTCCCTCTGTCGAGCGTGCCGGCCGAGGCCTTGGCCCTCGCGCCCACCTTGGCGGCCGTGGGCGCCCCTCCGAGGGCGGTCGCCGCGCCTTTGAAGCAGCCGGCGCTCGCCGGTCGAGGGGAGGGCCGCGCCTCACGCGTCGTGGGTACCGGCGCCGGTGAACCCTTACTCCCGCGCAGCTCCGGCGAAATGAGTTAGCTCCTCACCTCCACAAACCCTCCAGGAACTAACCCCGCCGCCGGTAGCCTTCCCCGAGCCGCCCCTCTCGCCGGTGCAGCCGCTCCAGGCGGGCACCGCACGGCCATGCCGCGGAGCACCCCTGCCGGCCGCCCTTTCTCCACCAACCAAGCCCCAAATCGACCCCTAGTGGCCCATAGGCCACACCCCTACCATCCCCCGGCCGGACTCCGGCGATCCCCGACCGGAATTGCCGCCGGACCGCCGCTGCCCGCCCCAGGGACCACATCGCAAAGCCAAACTTCTTTCCGAGGGCCTCCCTGCAAATTGGTAACTCAAATAGTAAAACCATTTAGCTGTTTCTTGTAAATTGCATAGAAAATCGTAGAAAAATCAGAAAAATGCAAAACCAATTTTGTTGGATTCTTGGTGAAATATGCCACAACTTTTGTTATTCTCACATGGTCTGATTCTAAACATTTTTAACATGAAAAATACAAATGTGAAAACCCTATGTCTGCTATATCTCAAAATCTATAAATCCTCTGTAGCTAGTTTTTGGATATGTTGTGTGTTAGGCCATGACTAGCTCCTGTGCCAAAAATTGCACAAAGTTCTAGGTGTATGTGCTGCACCACTCGGCTAGTTTTGGACCATATAACATGTGTAAGAAAGTTTGGATCATTTTGTTGAGTAATTATTTTTGTGTGCCTTTACCTTGTCCTTCTAGTTAGCTTTTGTTATTTTTCAAAAAGAATTAAATTCTAGCTGTCCAAAGCATGCATGTGTGTCCAGTGACTTGTTATAGATGTTTAGTGTTAAACACACCCTTCCACTGAATTTTATTAATAAATTTCATGAATAAAAACTATGGAAGCAATTAAAGGTTTCAATTAAATGGGAAAAATCACCAACCTATCTTTTATGGTATTGTGTGTGGTTGAAAATCATTTTAAAAGGCTAAATATACCCACCCACCACTGTTTGTGGAGTTAAATTAAATTACTTACATATATATATGTACAAAGTCACTATCAAAAAGAATATTTAATAAAGAGCTGCATATTGTTCCTTTTTGGAAGAGTATGCTAAATGTATTTCTTATCTAGGTGAATGTGTCCAACCAATGCACTCGGGAGTTGTCATTTATTGTTTGTAGTTCTTTAAATTGAAAATCGGCAAATAAATCTTGCATTTGCATCCTCGTGTAGATCTTCCCGACGGTAGATATACGCTCGTGCCGGGAGGAAGAGACGAAGGAGCTGACGAGGAGCTGCATTACGCGGACGTAGCTCAAGGCCTAGACCAAAGTCTAAAAGGGCCCAAGGCCAACCTTGCCAGCGAAGGCAAGCCCCGGATCATTAACCCCGTTTTTTAAAATTATGCAATTATGTTTGCTATGATTGTGCATTTACGTTTCAGGAGTTGAATTGAAACCCTAGATGCATGATCCCTATGTGCCAATGCTCTATCACTAGTATGCTAGGTCGATAGCTGCTATGCTATAGGACTTGGAGAAGTCGGGTGATGTTCGTCACTCGCGAGAATAGGTTCCTAGATAGGAATCATAAGAGCTCCTTAAATGGATTGCTCATGTGGTAAGAGCATGGGATTTGAGCTTCGGTCTAGTGGCTTTCGTGGGCTAAGCTTTTGAACGTACTAAGCACTTGTCGGGAATGGGACCGGTAAGCCTAGTACCTTAATGAGACGGTGCGGGAACTAACTATTACTATTCTTGATTAATCACCTACCGCTTTGCAACCGGGAGGTGGGTACATGTGTGAAGCTGGGTGTACTGGGTGGGACATGCCAGATAGCCTTGTACCTGGGACTGTAAGATTCGCTCCCAACCCGAGGATTTTTGGGAACCGCTTGGTCGGTGTCAGCTCTGTCGGTGCACTGCTCCGTGTGTTGAGATCTACCTTGCAAGGTTTAAATCAATCGATTGTCAGCCTCTCACCGTTATCTGAGACTGCTTAATCAACTGGCCATGATATTCCTTAATGATGGAACTTGGTGAATATTATTGTATGAATTAGTTTCTTGTACAATTCTTGATTGAATTTTTGGCACACTTAGAAATGATAATCAACTAGAACTTGTGCTAAAATAATGAAAGTAAGGATATACTCTTTGTTGCTTTTCAACAAAAGAACTCCACCGGCCAAAAAGCCTCTCATGTCTAGAGTTTTGGTGATGTTGTTATTACCCGACGGTTAAGTCTTGCTGAGTATTAGTATACTCTGCCTTGCTTTAAAAATGTTGTTGCAGGAGTTGTTTGGCCTGGTGAGATTCCACCCGGCTGGGAGCTAGAATGGGTGGAAGGGGACGAGTGATGACATCACGGATGGCCTCCTGTGATGTGTATCGTCTCGTTAGTTTGTTCATTTCCACTGTTTCCGAACTCTGAACCTTTACTTCCTGTCATGAACAATGGTTGTAATAATTTGGATTTAATCCATGTTGTACTCTGGACTTGCCTTCGCGTGAGTTTTAATGCATGTGTCGATCCTCTGTATGATTTCCAAGTGATTTACCGGGCGTTAACCCGGCAACTAACGACAGGATGATACTTTACTATTGCTTAATGACCAAAGTGGACCGGTTTTAGGCGATTGTACGGTATTTTCCTGGGCGGGTTGTCACAACTGGTATCAGAGCGATTGCATGCACCAGAGCTTAATTAACAATCTTAATCACAAGATTTTTTTAAATAAAATTTGCCCAGATTGTTTGGATTTGCAAAACACGTTGGTCCGTTAAGGATAAACTAGACCGAGAGGCCCTAAAGGGGAATTTGGGGTTCTTTCGAGTGGCTTATTAACCTATGGTTTACTTTGCTAACTTCCAACATTTACTTATGTTAGACTTATTTCTTGCACAACCAAACTAGATGAGCCACGTGTTTTATACGTGTGTTGTTCCGCATCACGGGAATTGCGAGGGTTGATGGAGTGATCCATTCCACGGATCCCATCTTCACATCTTGTTATGAGTTGTGTTGTCGCCACGTGTTTTATACGTGAGCATTCCGCATGTCGAATATGCGAGGCAAGGATACACTCCATTCAAACAGAGGATGTCCGAGGTTGGACGCTGTCCATGCAGCGGCTTAACGCATGGATGCCGTTTCTATTCTGAACGGTAATGTATGTGGACGCTTTCATGAGTGCTGGCATGAAAGGTTCATTGTATGCTGGGATCTTCTGCAGGTACACTAATCTCGTTTCGTAAGTCGCTAAGTGAGCATCGACTAGTTCTCGACTAGCTATTATAGGGAGAGACGTGTATGTGTCGTGCCACCGGCGTTGACTTCGAGTTTGGATTGAATGCCTTGTGAGGACGAATAGGACATCTTGCATCATGCTAAAAGTCGTGGAAGAACCTAAACTGAACTCATACTTGTTTACATGCTCTCTAAGGTGAAATAGTGATAGTGTGTTTTGTCCTGCCTAGCCTCTCGGGTGTAGATGTGTTGTTGTCCATAATTTGTTGTGGCTGTCGCGTAGATCTTGCACCCAGTCCAAGAATCTTTTGCCTAGGTGATCTCTACCCAAGTTGCTCCACATCTAATCTAGTTCCTGCGGCAAAAGCTCGTGACCATAGCTTTCATCTACCTCAAGTTACACTCAGTTTTATGAACCCCTGTCCTGCTGATTTTTTCCAGGAACCAAATCTGAAATTCAAGCTTAGTTAAGCACCTTACTGACCTTCTAGCTAAATCTTACATACCCAAACATGTGTCTCTTAACCTTGCTAGTATAGGTTACTACGCAAATTTGAGAAATGTTGGACTCTGGTTTGAGTTAGGATGTTCGGTTTCTGCTTACCAGACCTTATACCACTTTGTATGCCTGCTCGTTCGAGTTCAGCATACATTGGTATTCTAGTATACATGATTACCCTATACCATAACCATATCCATATTCGTGGATCGAGTTATCCTAGTACAATCGTACCCGACTGATTCTCACTTTTGCCGTTATGTCCAGATGGACCACACTGGCTCTACGTCGGCTGATGTGGAATCGTGGACTCTCGTGAATTACCTCGAGGAGGGTCGATTTCCTGCACTTTTGTGGGACACCCTGAAGGACTTTGGGTACACCACTTACCCAGAGTACTCGACACGTGAGGTCATGACCACAGGCCAACTCCTTCATTGTGAAGTAAAGGTGAAGATTTCAGTGTGCCTGACCAATCCTGCTTGGGAAGAGTGGGAGTGTAAGGCACAAGGGAGAAACTTTTCTGACACGGTGCAGAAGGCAGAAGGCTGCTCTCGAAGCACTCACAACTTTCTGTGGGAAGCACCCTGCCGAGATAGCCGGCTCTGCAGCCAAAGTAATCCCTGTACCTGAGCGACACACTGTACCTTGTGTCGAACGTGAAGATTTTCTTCCAGCTCAGGGCCCATCTCATTATAGCCCTGATCTTGTCACCTCAGTCCGCTTTTCAGAAGCTATGTATGACTCTTACCAACGGATAGTGGGAGAAAGTGTATTCTATGGACACCAAATCTATAGTTACCGAGTTAAAGAAATGGAGAATACAGCTCAAGCATTAAAGGAAGCACGAGCAATGATAGCTACTCTCAAGAAGGGAAGACGCAAGGATAAGGCCAAGATACAAGAATTAAGTGAAGTTATCCATGAGCAAAATTTCCTGTTGCAACATAACGACCAATATATGTTAGAACTAGAGAATCAACTAGAAGCTATAGCAGCTCCGCCTCCGGAACCGGTTATTCCTGGACCCGAAGGAGGAGAAGATGCTGAGGAAATTCAAGGAGAATCTGGAGTAGAGTCTGGACCTGCTTCACCGTAGCTTTCTTCGGCATGGAAGGATCAGGCGTAGGAAGTAAACCTAAGGCTAGCATGTTGTTTAGTTGGAGTTGGTGTGCTTGTAGGAATGTTTTAAGTCGTATGAGTGTATTAGTAGTAAGGAAACCTCTAGTGTGTGCAGCCGCTTTTGGTTGAGTTTTGTGGTAGGCTGAACTAGGAGCTTCCTGAGGCAGCTAGTCTGCATTGTGACCCCCAGGTGTTGTTAAGATGATTCCGAGAACTTCCATCGTTGGAATGCTGTTGTTAAACACCCTCGGTTGTGGTGTGTGGAATGTGAATTGAGCTAGTTGTGATCAAATCTTGATCTCAAGTGGAATACCAACTTGGAGTACGTCTACTAACCATGACTGAGAATTTTCGGCGCATGAGCATCGATTCCTGAATTTGATGCTTATGGCCACTGTGTTGTTCGGTTCAGTAAAACTTACCATAAATGAGCTTTCGTCGTACATATTCTACTTGTCAATATTATGAACAAGCTTATGAATGTGTGTTTAATGAAACCTCAATTTTTTAGATGGTCGGACCGACACGCAACACTCCCAATGGTTTTGGTGCCTCAAGTAGTAATGACCCACCACCGCCACCACCTTTGACACCGACGGAGGCACTTCTGACCACGCAAACCGACTTATTGCGCCAGCTCCTGCAGATGCAACAACAGATGGACCAGCGCGTACAATTGCTGGAATAGAGACCTCCGCATGGGGCCAATCATGAGGGACCACATGCGGTCACAACCTACACCCAGTTTATTGGGATGAAGCCTCCAATGTTCACTAAGGCAGAAGAACCGCTTGAAGCTGACGCATGGGTCAGGGCCATGGAGGCCAAATTTTCTGCTTTTACCCTTCCTTGCTCCGAAGAGCGGAAGGCAACCTTTGCAACCTTACAACTTTGAGGTGAAGCACTGATGTGGTGGGAACATTTCAAGTCTATGCAACCTGCTGGACATGAAGTCACTTGGGTTGAGTTCAAGTAAGCTTTCAAGGATCACCATATTCCTAAAGGACTTATGGACAGGAAAATGAGAGAATTGTTGGCTCTGAAGCAAGGAACTGACACCGTGTACCAATATGAACAGAAGTTCAATAGTCTCTGCCAGTACAGAGGACATCACGTGGACACTGATGCCAAGAAGATGGAACGTTTCCGTGATGGTCTCGATGGTGACTTGTACGAAAGGCTAATACTGTTGGAGCCCAATAGTTATCACGAGTTAGTAAACAAAGCTATCTCTCAGGAGGATGCCATGAAGAAGGCACAGGAAGATAGGAAGCGACAAGCTGATTTCACTTCTGGTAGTGAATCGCAAGCAGTTCTGCCTTGTCAAGAAGCATACTCAAGGGTCTTCGCAATCTTCGCCATCTGGGCAGTGGAGAATGACCTCATTCCAGAACAAGCCTTCAAGAAATTTCCAGTACCAAAAGAGTCCACAGCAAGTGCCAAAGCTTAAAGAGCTTCCGCCCCGCATATGTTACAATTGTAGACAGCCCGGGCATTTTGCCAATGAGTGCACAAACCCCAGACAGCAGAAGCCCCAGCAACAGAAGCAGAACCCCGGATCCGCTAAGGGCAACCACAGCAAGAAGCCAAGCTTTCAAGTGAAGCCAAGCCAACTGAATTTCATAGGTAACATCTCTATTCGAGAACCCTCCCTGGTTTGTCTTTTACTTTCGAATCTCGGGACGAGATTCTGTTTAAGGAGGGTAGGCTGTTACGCCCCAAGTTTTTAATAACCGTCATTAACGCTAATGACCGAATCAGCCGAGTCAAACCGACCGAACACCGGTCAAACCTAAGTCAACCTGGGTCGTCACCTCGAAAACCTCGCCAGTGGACCCTAATGAACCCCTTGACCAAGTTAGCACAAACCCGTAGTCAACCCTCGGTCAAAGACACGGTCGAACCCCGCTTGAACCTTGACGTCGGCGAATGTCGTCCGGAACTTTTGCCGCGTTCTCCAAATTTCACCTAAACACTTCAAAATCTACCTTTATGAATGTTGTCTAGTTTGTTGAGGGACACAACTTTCATGTAGATTGGCATTTCAAATTTTGAGTGGAAATTGTTGAAAAACTTGATCGACCGATAGTACCTCCGGTTTGCTGAAACAGAGCGGCATTCAAAGTTGGCAAGGCGTTCCTGCAAAATCCGTTGAGACAAACACCCTAGAGCCTTTGTAAAAGTTGTAGAGGGTAGTTAGATCTACAACTTTCCTATTCATTGCTTTGTGCACTTTTATTCAAATTTTTGGAGTTTAACGCGTTCGAAGCAGGGGACATCGCCACGGTCGCGCGCTGGCCGACGCCGCGCCGCGCCGCGACGTCGCGCACCGCGCCGCCCCTCGACGTCCGGACCGCCGGCGCGCCTTCCCGAGGTCTCCTCGCGCCTTCCCAAGGTCGCAACTCGCCTCCCGATGCCTTGAACGTTGGGAACGCCTCGTGCCCCGCGCCGCCCGTATGCACCATGCCTTGGACCACCGGTCTGTTCGAGTTTTCCCTCTATCGAGCGCGCCGGGTGAGGCCTTGGCTCTCGCGCCCGCCTACACAACCGTGGGCGCCCCCGAGGGGCAGGTCGCTGCGCCTTTAAAGCAGGCCGGCGCTCGCCGGTCGAGGGGAGGGCCGCGCCTCACGCGCCGTGGGTACTGGCGCCGGTGAACCCTCACTCCCGATCCGCCCCTCTCGCCGGAGCAGCCGCTCCAGGCGGGCACCTCACTGTCGTGCCGCGGAGCACCCCTGCCGGCCGCCCTTTCTCCACCAACCAAGCCCCAAATCGACCCCTAGTGGCCCATAGGCCACTCCCCTACCATCCCCCGGCCGGACTCCGGCGATCCACAGCTGGAATTGCCGCCGGACCGCCGCTGCCGGCCCCAGGGACCACATTGCAAAGCCAAACTTCTTTCCGAGGGCCTCCCTGCAAATTGGTAACTCAAATAGTAAAACCATTTGACTGTTTCTTGTAAATTGCGAAGAAAATCGTAGCAAAATCAGAAAAATGCAAAACCAATTTTGTTGGATTCTCGGTGAAATATCCCACAACGTTTGTTATTCTCACATGGTCTGATTCTAAACATTTTTAACATGAAAAATACAAATGTGAAAACCCTAGATCTACTATATCTCAAAATCTATAAATCCTCTGTAGCTAATTTTTGAATATGTTGTGTGCTAGGTCATGACTAGCTCCTGTGCCAAACATTGCACAAAGTTATGTTGTAAATATTTTTATATAAATGTTTTTCCATTTCTGCAGGATCTGCATAAATGATTTTTCTAGCTAACACTAATTAGGTGTTTGCAACCAACTTTTTCATACTGTCTTTTTATTGGAAAACACACCTCTGGTGAATTAATCACAATTTTATAATTAAAAAATATTTATTCTTGAATTATACTTGATTTTTTGTAAAAATGCACAACTCAAGTTCCATAATAGTTCTAGGTGTATGTGCTACACCACTAGGCTAGTTTTGGACCATATAACATGTGTGAGAAAGTTTGGATCATTTTGTTGAGTAATTATTTTTGTGTGCATTTACCTTGTCCTTCTAGTTAGCTTTTGTTATTTTTCAAAAAGAATTAAATTCTAGATGTCCAAAGCATGCATGTGTGTCCAGTGACTTGTTATAGATGTTGTGTTAAACACACCCTTCCACTGAATTTTATTAATAAATTTCATGAATAAAAACTATGGAAGCAATTAAAGGCTTAATAGTCTTTTAAATGGGAAAAATCACCAACATATCTTTTATGGTATTGTGTGTGGTTGAAAATCATTTTAAAAGGCTAAATATACCCACCCACCACTGTTTGTGGAGTTAAATTAAATTACTTACATATATATATGTACACAGTCACTATCAAAAAGAATATTTAATAAAGAGCTGCATATTGTTCCTTTTTGGAAGAGTATGCTAAATGTATTTCTTATCTAGGTGAATGTGTCCAACCAATGCACTTAGGAGTTGTCATTTATTGTTTGTAGTTCTTTAAATTGAAAATCGGCAAATAAATATTGCATTTGCATCCTCGTGTAGATCTTCCCGACGGTAGACATACGCTCATGCCGGAAGGAAGAGACGAAGGAGCTGACGAGGAGCTGCATTACACGGACGTAGCTCAAGGCCTGGACCAAAGTCTAGAAGGGCCCAAGGCCAACCTTGCCAGCGAAGGCAAGCCCCAGATCATTAACCCCGTTTTTTTAAATTATGCAATTATGTTTGCTATGATTGTGCATTTACGTTTCAGGAGTTGAATTGAAACCCTAGATGCATGATCCCTAGGTGCCAATGCTCTATCACTAGTATGCTAGGTCGATAGCTGCTATGCTATAGGACCTGGTAGAAGTCGAGTGATGTTCGTCACTCGCAAGAATAGGTCCCTAGATAGGAACCATAAGAGCTCCTTAAATGGATTGCTCATGTGGTAAGAGCATGGGATTTGGGCTCCGGTCCAATGGCTTTCGTGGGCTAAGCTTTTGAACGTACTAAGCACTTGTTGGGAATGGGACCGGTAAGCCTAGTACCTTAATGAGACGGTGCGGGAACTTACTATTACTATTCTTGAGTAATCACCTATCGCTTTGCAACCGGGAGGTGGGTACATTTGTGAAGCTGGGTGTACTGGGTGGGACATGCCAGATAGCCTTGTACCTGGGACTGTAAGAATCGCTCCCAACCCGAGGATTTTTGGGAACCGCCTGGTCGGTGTCAGCTCTGTTGGTGCACCACTCCGTGTGTTTAGATCTACCTTGCAAGGTTTAAATCAATCGATTGTCGGCCTCTCACCATTATTTGAGACTGCTTAATCAACTGGCCATGATATCCCTTAATGATGGAACTTGGTGAATATTATTGTATGAATTAATTTCTTGTACAATTCTTGATTGAATTAGTTGGCACACTTAGAAATGATAATCAACTAGAACTTGTGCTAAAATAATGAAAGTAAGTATATACTCTTTGTTGCTTTTCAGCAAAAGAACTCCACCGGCCAAAAAGCCTCTCATGTCTAGAGTTTGGTGATGTAGTTATCACCCGACGGTTAAGTCTTGCTGAGTATTAGTATACTCAGCCTTGCTTTAAAAATGTTGTTGCAGGTGTTGTTTGGCCTGGTGAGATTCCACCCGGCTGGGAGCTGGAATGGGTGGAAGGGGACGAGTGATGACATCACGGATGGCCTCCTGTGATGTGTATCGTCGCGTTAGTTTGTTCATTTCCGCTGTTTCCGAACTCTGAACCTTTACTTCCTGTCATGAACAATGGTTGTAATAATTTGGATTTAATCCATGTTGTACTCTGGACTCGCCTTCGCGTGAGTTTTAATGCATGTGTCGATCCTCTATATGATTTCCATGTGGTTTACCGGGCGTTAACCCGGCAACTAACGACAGGATGATACTTTACAATTGCTTAATGACCAAAGTGGACCGGTTTTAGGCGATTGTACGGTATTTTCCTGGGCTTGTTGTCACATGCACCACCTTAAATGTGAGTGAGTTAGCATTTTCACAAACATTTTCCAAAGGGCTTCACTTTCTTCACCACGCCACTCGATCCTGGCAACATCGCAATGTTAGATCGCTCAAGTGACACTAGATGACTGATACAAACAAATTTGCCCCTCTTGATAGTACGACCATCTATCCTAAATCCGGTCATAAATTTCTCTACTCACCTATGACCAGTTAAATGAAATGCCTATTGCTTATACCTTTGCCTTGCGCATTCCATTTCATCTTCTCCAATGTTGATGCAACACATGCACCAACATCATCACAAATGATATGATCCACTTCATATCATCATGTGACGTATTGGTTTATCGATTTTGACTTCACTTGCTCTTCATTGTTGCATCGGTCCATCGACGCCAAGTCATTACTCAATCATCCCGCCACGCAGTCTAGCGCTTAGCCTCTGACTTGCCCTTCACACTTGCAACTGGTCCATCAAGCCAAGTCTTGTCATGGTCTTCTCCACCTAGTCACATGACTCAATGTCATGTCTCATATGCAATGAGCTCCTTCATCACATAATTACTTGTGGACTAATCACCTGTGTATTTCACTTAAACACACATTAGTCCACCTAAGTTGTCACTCAATTACCAAAACCAAATAAGGACCTTCAACGTGGGGCTTGGGTTGTTTTGGCCCGGATAAGCCGTGCTTATGGGGTCTCTTTGTTGGGTAGAGCGGGCCGGTGCACAGATGCGGTATTTTTCTTTACTTTCGGGCATGTTCCATGTTTGCTTCCTGAAATAGCATAATCACTATAACTCGTGGAACTCGTTAGTCGAAGGCTCCTAATCTAATGATATTGAATATTAAGTATGGGGTAAATATTTGTTGTAAGATACGTCGACCACGTAGCAATAAAGGATCGAACATATGCATTAAAACTAACATGAAGGTGAGTCAAGAGTACATTACACAATTTAAATCCAGTTCTACCCCTAAGGGTTTAATTATTACAAACCATTATTCATGACATAATAATGGAAAGTTCAACATGATAAGTAAGTTAAGTTTTTAAACAGCGAAAAATAAAACTAAATGATACAAATGACATCACAGGAAGCCATCCATGACATCATTACTCGTCATCCACACCCACTGCAGCTCCCAGCTAGGTGGTATCTCTCCAAGCCAAACATTCCACCTGAAAACAACATTTATGGAAAGGTTGAGTATACTAATACTCAGCAAGACTTACACATCCCAAAAATTAATTTACCTCTAGACATGCAAGACTTTTGGCTAGTGGGGTTGTTTTGCCAAAAAGCCACTAATACCATTGATCATTACTTTCAATATTTTAGCTCAAGTTCTAGTGCATTAATCATTACTAAATAAGCAATCTATTGCAAGCATAAGTTGTGCAATACAATTAATCAAAGCGTCAACATTCACATAGTTCCATCATTCAGGGATTAAATAGCCAGCTGATTAAGTAGTCTCGTATAACGGGGCCGACGATCAATTGATTAATATCCTTGCAAGGTAGACCTAAACACAGGGAAGGTACCCTCACAAAGCGTTCACAAACCAAGCAGTTCCCATCATTCTTCGGTTTGCGAATAATAGCTCACAGTATCAAGTACAAGGTTTATCTGGCTACGTCACCACGGTCACCCAGCCTCACACATGTACCACAAGTGGTGAGCTTGGGGCCGCAACCCAAGATTAGTGATAGTAAAATCATGTACCACCTCAATTAGGTACTAGGCTTACCGGTCCCATTCCAGACAAGTGCTTAGTATGTTCAAGCACTTAATCCATGAAAACCACTGGACCGGAGCCCAAATCACATGCTCTTACCACGTGAGCAATACATTTAACAATTATTGTGATTCCAACATAACAACCTATTCTTGAGAGTGACGAACATTACTCGACTTGTACCGGGTCCTTAGAGCATAGCAACTACCGACCTAGCATACTAGTAAGAAAGCATAGGTACCTAGGGATCATGCATCTAAGGTTTCATTTCAACTCCTGAAACGTAAATGCACAAACATAGCAAAGATAGTTGCATAAATTTAAATAAAACATGGGTTAATGATCTGGGGCTTGCCTTCGTTGGTGAAGCTAGCCTTGGGTTCTTCTGGACTTTGGTCCAGGTCATGGTCCACTGCCACGTAGTGCACGTACCCATCGGCTCCTTCCTCACCAACTTCTGGCACGAGAGTGTATATACCATTGGGAACTACACGAAATGCACATGCATGATTTAATTTGGTGAACTTAAGTAAATTAAAAGTTAAACAACACACAACAAACATAGAGTGTATGGTTGTGCACACTCACCTAGATAAGAATATATCAAGTATATTCTTCCTATAAAAGAATGACACGTGGTGCCTTATGATTTTTTTTGATAGTGATTGTGTACACATATATTATTAATCAAATTTATTTTTCTTCACAAAGAAAACAGTGGTGTTTTAAGGGTGAAATATGGTTTTAACCTTGTGGTTAAATTATATTTAGCCTCTAATGGTCGATTTCCTCATTTCTTTGTTTTAATATTTGATTTACTTCCCAATTCAATTCTGATTAAACCACACATTATTTTTTAGTGAGATTTTTTTGTACAAACACATGGTGAAGTAAATGAGCCATTACCCAAAATTCACACCAAATAGAGCTATATCCTAAGCATGAAAAATACCACAAGTTGCAACTAGCAAAAGCAAGATTTCATCATAAAACAAAAAACTACACACTAGTGTCAAACTTTTGCATACATCATCTCTGATGTCAAATAAGGCTACATACCAAAATTTGTCGACAAAAGCTTTATATATTAATTCATACAAAAATAGTAAAAACCAACCTAGCTAAACATGAATAATTTATTCCAAGAGAACCTTATGGACTCTGGACCTAAGTTTTGTACCACAGTTCACATGCATAACAAATGTCCCATAGCCGAAAGCGTAAGGTCTAGGTCTTTACATAATCCCAATAATGCATTCAACCATTTAAACAAGCATAAATGCAAAACATGTACTTAACATAGACATAAAATTCTATCCTCTAGACCAGAGGCTCCTAGGGCACTCCCAACCCAGACTCTACCCGTAGAGTCTTAACGTCAAAGACTTTATCACATGAAACTATAGTCCCCAATGCAAACTTTGTAACAATAGTTTATATATTTAAGGGATTTATTACTTAACACAACTGTGGCATATCATTTTGTGATCCACACTACACTAGCAAAATCAGAGTTTGACCGCTGCTTGGTGCTTGCCAAAAATTCACGGGCAGAGCTGATTGGCACTGCTTGCCGCAAATCTTTGGGTGGCCGCGACGGGGCAGTGGTGCTGCCTCGCAACTTGCAAGCAGGCCGCGGGTTGCCACCTCGCGCACAGGCCATCACACAATCGAAAGGCAAGCATAGAACCGATCCCTTCAGCAGCCAAATCAAACCACCATCACCAAAACAACCTTGCCGCAGCAGAATCCAACCTCGACATCACAAAATTGCGCCTTGTTGTTACTAAATTTGAGCTAACCGGGAACGAATCGAGCCTCAGCGCCACCGGCCACCAAGCAAGCGTCCATAGTCGTGGGTCTTTTTCCTTCGGTTTGCCCCGACGGGGAAGCTCACAGGGAGGGCACCACCCGCAAAGCTCGCGCAGTTGGTGGTCGTCATCTGGATGCGGTCGCGCCGACAAGGATGGAGGAGGGGGTACGCGCCCATGGCCCCACACCGCCAGCCATAGATGTGGCAGAGGGTGCAGGGGAGCCACCTACCCCTGTCGTATGGACCTCCCTGGGCCCACTACCTCGGTGGGTACCAGGACCGACTACTCGGTGGGCCCCTGGGACTACCCGGCTTGCGCTACGCGGCACCTGAAGACGTGGAGCACAAGGACTGCAGAGGAGTAGTACTCGGTTAGGAAGCTGTACATGTCCCGCACTGTATGGAAGACTCCTAGACGTACTCGACTAGTACTCTCTCCCTACTCCGACTTGTAACCCTGCCTCCCGGACTATATAAGGCGAGGCAGGGACCGATTCTCTAGGATCACCTCATCTCATACAACCCACGGCGCACTATTTCACCATCTTGTAATCGTGCCCAATCAATCCAGAGCTACGCAGCATACAGGACGTAGGGTATTACACACCTCGCGGCCCGAACCTGTCTAATTTGTGTGCCACGTGTCTCTTCCTTCGAGTTACCGATCTCGGCGAGGCCACATTCATCTACTTCGGGTACTCCCCTTAGTAGGTTGCTGGTCTAAAACACCGACAACCCCTTCATTTCTTGCTTCCTCGTCGCTGGGATATGAGGCGCTGCTGCAGAGGAGAGGGGCGGTGGGAGCTCGTCGGGGCTGATGCGGTGGGTGGGCGAGCTCCGTCACGACGCTCATCGGGGCGGACACGGCGGGACCTCGTTGGGGCCGATGCGGTGGGTGCAGCGAGCTTTGTCGGGGTGGATGCCACGGCGCAGCGAGCTCCGTCGTGGTACTCGTTGGAGCTGCACACGGCGGACGTAGCAACGGCGTGTCCTCTTCTCTGTCGGGGCGTCTGCGAGCTTCTTAGCCGCACGGGATCAGGAAGAGGACGGGTGCGTGATCGATGCAAACAAAGACTCGGCATCTAAGTGAAACGAAGTCTTGGTTTTTCATCCTCTCTCTTTAATAACTACAGCGCCACATCACCAAAATGCAATAAATAGGAAGGTTTAGACTCTACTTGAAGTCTGGGTTGGGAGTGCCCTTATACTGTAACTAGACCATGGTACAAAGTGGAGGTACAGAAACATTTTATATAGAGCTATAAATATCATAGATCTAAATCTAGCATAAATGCATATTAAATCATAATAAAATATCTACTTAGCAACTTTGTGGCAAAACTTAGATCAAGCCTCTACATGAAATTTCTAACAACATATCCAAAGCTCAACTCAAGGTCTTATATGGTTTTTGAATTATGACAAAAGTAGGTCAAAGTGAGTTTGAATTTTTATTCAAACAATATCAATCATATGTACACACATGCTTTGCAAAAGTTCTAGATCTGATCATATGTAAGCCAAAAAAATTGGTTTTACATTTTTAGGATTTTTATACAATTTCCTATGGTTTTTCTAATATTTGGCTAAAACCAAGAAAACTATAAGAATCTATTTGCGCGAAGGTCCCTGGAAAGATCTAAAGGTTCACAACCATACACTTGAGTTTTACACCTGGGACCCTGACAAGAACTCGATGTACACACATATGCCCTTAGTGGTGCCGGTGAGCTCGCCGGTGGCGGGGAACTGCAAGACCTGGTGGGGGATGTGGCCTAGGGTGAGTTCTGGCGCACTTGTGATCGATTGGAGATGTCCGGGGTGGTTGGTGGTCCCGGCAAGCTCCGTCAGCGAGGCAGTGGCAGTGCGACTGCTGTGGCTCAAAATCAGGTGGAAGGAGGGGTGGAGCTAGGCCATGTGTTACGGTGGGAGCTTAGCGGATTCCTATGGAAGAGGCTCGAGGTGTTCGACGGTGGCAGAGGCGAGTGGTTGGGCGAGCTCGAGCCGCCGGTGGCAATGGTGGCACAACGGAGAGATTTCCACGCGCGAGAGGAAATGGGAGGCTTTCTATAGCCGAGGCTAGGGGAGGGGGGTCCCCGCCTTCACCGTGAAGGTAGTGAGGGTGTTGGAGGAGACAAGGCGGTGACTGTTGTAACGTCCTGGATTTTTTCGGAATGATAATGAATGCAAAAATGTGAATTTCAAAAATTTTTGTTTGAATTTGAGTGCTTACCTAAAATATAAGGATGTCTTCTTTGATCCTTCCCTGATTTCTTAGATTCATTTTGCGCAAAATAATAAAACTTAGGAACTATAAATTGCTAGTGTGAGAACCTTGGAGTTTCTTGGATTTAATTTGGATCTTATTTGAGTGGGATTCAAATTTGAATTCTAATTCAAATTCGAATCGAATGTTAAATAGGAGTTAAGGTGTTTGGATAATAGAGAAAACCTAAAATCAGTTCTGGGCCTTAACCCACTCTACTAAAGTCTGTCGGGTCACCTCCTTCTTTCTCTACCGGCCTACTCAAACCGCCGGCCCTCTTGTCCTTTCAGCCCACCAGCCCGCGTACCACCAACCCTGCTGCTCTCCTTTCACTGCCATGTGGGACCCGCAAGTCAGCCCCAATCTTCCTGTGCCCCTTTCTCATTCCTGCTGACGCTCGCTCGTGCCCCGCGCATAAGCGGCGGCCGCGCCCCACGCGATTGCGACGGCCACCCCTCGTACCGCGCTCGCCTGCACCCCCGGATTGCGACGGCCACCCCTCGTACCGTCCCTCTGGTGCTCCAAACCCTAGCTGGCCACCTATAAGAGCCCAGTCCCCAGCCGCAACTCCCTGTACCGCGCCACCCATGGATTTCCCCCACAAATTCGCCGCCACTAGAGAAGGGAGGAAGGAGGGGGAAGAAGGAAGGGAGGAAGAGGGGACGCCCATGGAGGAGCCCAAAGCCGCCCTTGCTGCCGGCGCCGGAGGCCTCGTCCAAGAGCCGCCGGGCTGCTGTCCGTGGAGGAGGGAGGCGCAGGAGGCGGGGGAAGGCTGGACCTCGACGCCAGGACCGGGAGCATCGCCTCGTCGTACCACGCCACCAAGCTGCTGCCTTTCTTCGACCACGACAGGCCTTCCACCTCGTCCTCTACCTGCTCGATGAAATGCTTGGGCGTCGCTGCGGTGCTGAACAGCTGCCATGTACCGTGACGCCAAGACCACTACACCGACAACCGCCCAGGACGCGAAGACCCGATGAGCGGTTCTGCTACCTCTGCTCGGCCACACCTTCCTCACCGCCATCCTCTACATCATCGCCGATGAGCCCGCTCCGCCCTCCTCGCTGACGCATGCACGTCGGCCAGTGGCCACCGAGGTGAGGCCAACCTTCCTTGCTCCTCAGTTGAGGCCCGGCCTTCGAGCTGTGGCTGGAACGAGTCTGGTGTGCCCGTCAGGCCTTGAGTGTCGCTGTTGGACCGCGCCCGCTTCCCACCGCCGCGCAGACCCGCCGTCGCTTGGGAGCCGGCCATCGAGCCGAGCCGGTCGATTTGCAGGTGCCGCTGCCTTCCTCAACGCGCGCGCTCCCTTGCTTGCTGCCTGAGTCCCTTTCCTTTCCGTTCCGGTGCCGTGTGCTGCCGAGCTTTGGCTCGCCGCCGCGTTTTGCTACCGGCACACGCACAAACCCGTGCACGCACACACGCCCACGCGCTCGCACGCGTGATATCTTGCCGGCGTTGGGCACCTCCGTCGTGTTGTTGCGTTTTCCCTGTTTTCCACCGTGCCGGCCGAGACCTTGCCTCGCGGCCAAACCACTGTTGGGCAAGTCGTTCCCGACCGTGCTCCTCCGTTCGCAAGATGGCGTCCCCGCCGCGCCGTCGTGCTAGCCCGGGAGCTTCGCCTCACGGCCGAGCGCATGCGCGTGTGCTCGATCAAGCCGTCGCCTTTGTGCACCTTTCTAGTGCCAGGAGAACACGTCCGCGCTGTCCCGACCTACCCTCTCCGCCTAGGCGTGCGAGTGCCAGACCACCCTCGCACACGCGCCGTTCCTTAGAGCTGGCCACCCCAACTTCGACACTGAACTGCTCTGTTCCACCGCCACCAACCTCTCCTTGCCTCTGCTCTCTTCCCTTTGGGTTTTTCCCCCGTCGCAAAATCCAAAGTGTAGCAACAACCACTTTGCCCCCCCCTCTGGTCAGCAAGCAAACAACAGACTTGCTGCTTTGATCTTGCATCGCAAGGACTAGCAACTTGCTGCCTTCCTATCTTCTGCGATTCCTGCAAGAACCAGAATTAGGAGCTGAATTCCAAGCAAAGCACCAGCAACCCTTCTCTCTTTTCTCCATATCCCCCGGTAACTCGCCACAATTCCATTTTCTTCTTCCACTAGAGCCGCACGGCCAGCCCACGACCCCTCTCAATCCTCTCTCCTCTCGCTCCTCCCTTAAAGCAAACACTAGCTACAACGCAAGTACGGAGGGTGCACCGCATGCCGCCACCACTCTTCTCTCTCGGCTGTTCTCTGTTCATCGAAGCGCCAGTCGCTTCTCTCGCGCTTCGATCCCTCCCTCCGATATTTCTTTCTTCCACTCGAGGCAAGCCGGCGGGTGAGCTCCTTTCTCTCCCACGCAAGATGCAAAGTAGCCGGCAACCACCTTTCTCCCTCAAACCAAAGCAAATCAAAGCAGCAAGCTTCCTAATTGTGCCCAATCCACGACCCGGCGGCAATCTTCTCGTAAGCCGCAGGTCCTCCTTTAGCTCCTGCGATTCTTGCAAGAGCTAGCGGTGGTGGCTCGTATTCAAGCCACGAGAAGCAAATCCTCCTCATCCCATTTTCTTCTACTCCTATCCCAGCGCATGGTTTCCAATTTATTGCTTTGGCAGGTTGAAACAACAGCCCAAGCTCTGAATCGCTAGCAGCTGCAACCTCCCACTCCACTCCTGCCCAATTTCTCTCAGAATATAAAATCAGCCAGCAGCAGCATCTCCAAGAGTTCTTGTGACAGCCCTTGGTGTGCAACCAACCACCAGCAATTTTCGTTCTCCTCTGATCAAAGCACGCAGATCCGTAAGCTAGCAGCTCGCTTTTGATCAATCCGCTCGTGACCTTTTTTTATCTGAACTAAGGAGCTGCAATCCGTACAGGAAGCTGGGGAGTTTGCCCTAGCTCTTGCTCGTGGCACGAACCATGCAAGGTCCTGCTCCTGAACCATGCACATGCTAACTAAACATGGGTCGTGATCTCTTTTTGCCCGTGCGTGTTAGCATGTGTTCTTGGCCACCCGCCTCGGATATCCAATGTACCTAGCCATCACCTTGCTTGTGCCTTGTGTCCGTCATGCGGTCCAAGTACGGCTTAACTCACTAAAGTTAGTGGCCGCCTATCGGCTAACCGCTAACTTCAACGACCATAGGTGGAAGCCATTGTGTCAATTCAGCAAGCGATGCAGCACTTGCCCTATGTACAGTCCACAAACACGTAAGCGGTAGTAGGCATATGTGTTGGAAGGCATCGCACGTGCTAATCAAATCATCCATGGATTTTAATCTTGGCTGCACCATGCGATGTTAGCATGTTCTGCCTTCCTGTAGCTAGTGAGCACCTCCTTAGGTGTTAGCTACTAAACCATCGGCCATGCCACACTCCAGCCACACAATTATCTTGTAGCAAGCTATCAGATAGGCCACGGCTATCTCGACCGGCCGTGTGTGCGATCGGTCAAGCAAGTCAGCTAAGCGCCATGTATGCGCTATCTAACCTTAACTCCTTACCTTTCCTGCTCAGGTGTTGCGTGGTGAGCATCAACACTTACCCTTTTTCTGCCAAGCCTTAATCTTAGTACCGAGTGCTGGTTCTCAATCTTTCAAGTCCCGGCCACACTTTTCGCCACGATCGTGCCACGTCTTCGTCGTGGACAATGCATGCACTATCTAAACCCATCAGCCATATCCTGGTTAAGTCCATCCTCACCACATCGCCGCCATGTTCCAGCCCGAGCCGAGTTTCTCAAACACACACATCTCTTTGAGCTGATCAATCTTACACGGTCCCTCTAGTCTGACCAAAGGGGCCCACGAACTTACCATTGGGTCCCACTAACATGTGAGGCCGCTAACTGCTCAACCTGATCTCATCCGGCACACGGGACCCACAGGGTGACTTGTGGGGTTCCGGTTGACCTTTGATCTTCCCTTTAACTTGGTCAACAAAGATCGTTGACTAGTCAACAAACCTTGCAGACCGACCCAAAACCTAGCTCATGGTTTCCTGACCCACTGACTTGTGTCTTCCGTGCTTTATCGCAGTTAACTAAATTCGTAAAATATTTCTTTATTCGAAAATCAATAATAAATTGATCATACCTTAGAAAAATATGAAATCAGTTTCCTTATTCTTCTAAAATCATGAAGCACCCGTTAGACTAGGATTTGAAGTTTATTTGGTTCTTTATTGCTTCTCTTTGGAGTTATTTGCATCTAGACAACGTGTTTATTTATATTTGCGAATCTAAGAATTCCCGGAGCCGAGGAGTCAAGCCAGAAGATCGAGTACAACTACGGAAACTCCGACGACTACTTGCACACAGGTGTTCACGCCCGACTGATTCTGAAATACCTATTAGGCATTGCTATGTAGAATGCTAGCGCTTTACTTTAAATGCATGATGATGATGAGCCTTGCACAGCCTTCTTTAATTATCCTGTCTTTGATTGTCCTACCACTTTATATGTTTATATAAGTGTGTATATGCGCTGAGCTTCGCGATGCATGTGTTTGGGATGGGAATAGTGGTTCTTGGCGTGTGTGGGGTAAAAACCGGCAGGAGAAGGCGTTTTGGGTACCTTGGCGGGGGTGAGCTCGAAACAACCGATCTGGGATCGGGGACAGGGGTGCACTCCTCTGTGTATCCCTACTTTGACGGTTTTCGGAGCCTAGGTGTTGGGGTTTTACTTGCGGATGGAGGACATGAGCTTGCCCCGGTCTGGAACCGAGTGGATCAACTTGTCGATAGGACTTTCGTACACACCACCTCGCCGAGAGTGGGGTTAGGGCCGAGTTGAGCTCGGCAAGTGCGGAACCATACCTGCTTAGGAAGGATAGAGGGTATCTGTGCGGGAGCGGTGGAGGTGAAACCACCCTCTCAGAGCGTCTCCCATGTGGCCACACGGGAGCATTTCACAGTTCCGGTGCAATTCCCTTTGCGAGGGGATCGCTTTGAGGGCCGGATGCAGGATGGGATCGTAACTACCGAGAGTTCGCACGGTAGAGTGGGTTCAGTCGACTCGCTACCGGCTGGATTCCATCCCGGGTTGGGTCGACTGCAGCACCGCCAGACCGGTCTGACCGGTGGGGACCGGTCTGACCGGTGAGGAGCACCGGTCTGACCGATGCTCTTGACCGGTCTGACCGGTGCGAGCCCCTGTGGGATTTTGCTCGGGTGAACGTCTTGGTGTGTTCGTTGTTGTCCCGTGTTGCTGCTGTTTCGAGTTTGGGTCTGTTTGGTGGTCGGTTGGCCTGTTTGGTGCCTTGGGGGCTTTCAGGCTGCCATCGGTCTGACCGGTGTGTCTCACCGGTCTGACCGGTGTAGAGCTACTTAGTGGAAGTCGCTCAGTTTCACCAGCAGGGACCGGTCTGACCGGTGGTTCTCACCGGTCTGACCGGTGTGGTTCTGTAGGCTTGAGGTTTGGGTTTTCCGCTGCGTTTCTCGGGTCGGAAGGTGGTGTGTTGGTTCCTAGGCCCAGTGGCACTCCAGTGGCTACGTGTGCTTGACCAACCTTGGTAGTGAGTCGGAGACGTGTGTTGGAAGCCGTGTTCATCTTGTTGGAGTTTCCATCTCCTTCGAGAAGCATTTTTATCGGCTCCCATTCACTCCCCCCTCTCTGGTTCGCCGTATCGGTCCTTCAAGTGGTATCAGAGCCGGTTCGGGTCTTTGTTGACTCTAACCAGTCTAAGATCCAAGGATGGCGTACCAGGAACGGGGTTCGGGTCCTCCACACTTCGATGGCAAGAACTACCAGATGTGGAGCAAGCGGATGGGTGCGTTCCTCCACGGAAAGGGTCAACTTCTTTGGGATGTCACGATGGACACAGGCTATGTCCAGCCGATGGATTTCCTTGCTCCGGGGTCGAGGGACAGATTCGACGCCAACAATAAGGCGGTCGACTACTTGTTTCGTGCTTTGTGTCAGCCTAAGTTCGATCTAGTGCACACCGAGCACTTGGATTGTAGGATTTGGGCGGTGTTGAAGGAGGCTCATGTTGGGAATGCCCAGGTTCAGGCACGGATGTATGCGACCTACCGGAGAGAGTACGAGAACTTCACTCATCTCCCCGGTGAGTCCATCGATGCCTTGTTTCAGAGGTTCACGGTGTTGGTGAACAACATGAGGGCCAATGTGGACGTGCTCCCGTACGATGATCATGATAGAGCGGTCAAGCTCTTACACTCTTTGGATCGTACGATTTGGGGCGGAAAGTTCGAGGCCATCGTGGAGTAGGAGAGGTATGACACTCTGACGGTGATCGAGCTGTTCTCGAAGCTCATGTCTCACCGGCCTGACCGGTGTAGAGCTACTTAGTGGAAGTCACTCAGTTTCACCAGCAGGGACCGGTCTGACCGGTGGTTCTCACCGGTCTGACCGATGTGGTTCTGTAGGCTCGAGGTTTGGGTTTTCCGCTGCGTTTCTCGGGTCGGAAGGTGGTGTGTTGGTTCCTAGGCCCAGTGGCACTCCAGTGGCTACGTGGGCTTGACCAACCTTGGTAGTGAGTCGGAGACGTGTGTTGGAAGCCGTGTTCATCTTGTTGGAGTTTCCATCTCCTTCGAGAAGCATTTTTATCGGCTCCCATTCACTCCCCCCTCTCTGGTTCGCCGTATCGGTCCTTCAAGTGGTATCAGAGCCGGTTCGGGTCTTTGTTGACTCTAACCGCCTAAGATCCAAGGATGGCGTACCAGGAACGGGGTTCGGGTCCTCCACACTTCGATGGCAAGAACTACCAGATGTGGAGCAAGCGGATGGGTGCGTTCCTCCGCGGAAAGGGTCAACTTCTTTGGGATGTCACGATGGACACAGGCTATGTCCAGCCGATGGATTTCCTTGCTCCGGGGTCGAGGGACAGATTCGACGCCAACAATAAGGCGGTCGACTACTTGTTTCGTGCTTTGTGTCAGCCTAAGTTCGATCGAGTGCACACCGAGCACTTGGATTGTAGGATTTGGGCGGTGTTGAAGGAGGCTCATGTTGGGAACGCCCAGGTTCAGGCACGGATGTATGCGACCTACCGGAGAGAGTACGAGAACTTCACTCATCTCCCCGGTGAGTCCATCGATGCCTTGTTTCAGAGGTTCACGGTGGTGGTGAACAACATGAGGGCCAATGTGGACGTGCTCCCGTACGATGATCATGATAGAGCGGTCAAGCTCTTACACTCTTTGGATCGTACGATTTGGGGCGGAAAGTTCGAGGCCATCATGGAGTAGGAGAGGTATGACACTCTGACGGTGAACGAGCTGTTCTCGAAGCTCATGTCGGCTGAGGTGGATAGGGGCATGACTGCCAAGCTCGAGGGACCGACTGATTCCCATAGTCTTGCCCTCGTTGGTGGTTCCAAAGGAAAGGCTAACTCTAACCCATCCACCAGGATGTTCTCCTTTTCTTCTTTGATGTCTATGCCAGATGAGGAGTTTGATGACCTTGGAGAGGACGAGCCGGGCCGTAACATCCCTAGTTTTGACTTGCTTTCAAATGTCGAATTTCGAAAACAAACTTGGATTGAATTGGAGTGCTCGTAAATCGAATAAGGATGTCTTCTTCTTCTCTTCCTTAATTCCTAGATTTACATTGAGCTAAATGAAAATTCCTAGGAGATATAAAAATGATAGTGTGAGAAACTTGGGGATTCTATTGGTTTTATTTGGAATTTGTTTGAGAGGGGTTTCAAACTTGAATCTGCATTCAAATTTGAATCTAATTTAGAAAAGGGTTTGAAGGGAAATAGAAAAGGGGAAGGGGGACTGTTTCTGGGCCGCGGGCCCAAGCTCCCGAAGTCTGTCGGGCCACCCCCATCTATTTTTCTCCGCACGCCGCGCCACCCGCGCTCCTTCCTCATTTCAGCCCACCGCGGCCCGGCCCGGCGCCGCCGCCCGCCTCCCACCTACCGCGGCCGCCCGGACACCGACGGGGCGGGGCCCGGGTGACGTCACCCCCGGCGTCGGCCGTCTTCCTCCCGTCACCCTTCCTTTTGCTTTCCCCCCTTTTTGCACTTTGCGACGTCGCCCGAGCTCGGCGCCGCCCCCGCTCGCCGCCGGCCGTTCACGCCCACCGGAGTGATCCACGCCGTCCACACGTCCCACATTCCGCCCGCGCTATAAGATGGCCGCCGCCGCACCACGGCGTAGCCGCAACCCTAGCCGCCGCGGGGAGACCACCCGTTCCACACCGCCTCCGCGCCCGCCGGAGGAGGAAGGAGGAGGAGGAGGAGAGGAGGAACCCCGGAGCTCGCCGCCGGCTCGCCGTCGACCGCGCGGAGCCGGAGGCCCACTCGAGGAAGCCCGAGGACGCCGCGAAGCCAAGAACCGCGACGCCCCCGCTTCTTCGCCCCGCGCCGCCGTGCCACGCCGCCACCTCTACCGCGCCGCCTCCGTCCTCATCTCTCGCGCCACCGATCTTCACCGCCGTCCGCACGTCGGCCCGTGGCCACCAAGGTGAGGGCAAACCCCCTCGCCCTCGTGGTTGACCCGGCCTTCGAGCCGCGGCCCTCTTACACACGCCGTGCCGACCTCGCCGCCGCGCGCGCCGCCGGTGATGCCGGCCATCGTGCCAGTCGGGAAGCGTGTCTCCGCAGTGCCACCGCCGCCGTCGCCGCAAGCGCGCGCTCTCGCCGCCGTCCCTTTTTCCCTTCGTACCGCACCGTCCTCGCGCGGCCGACGCGCGTCGCGCCGCCGTCGAGCTCCGGAGCGCCGCGTCGCCGGCCCGCTCGGTTACGTTCGCCCGCACCCGTGCACGTTCCACTCACCGCAGCCCGGCGCCGCGATCGCCTCGATGCACCGACCACCGTGCGCACGCACGCGGGCCACCCCAGCCGAGGCCGTGCCCGCACCGTACCGCGCCGCCGGCAAGAGCTCGCCGCGGAGGGCAAGAGCCGTTCCGGACAACCCGTGGGGAGGAAAAACCCGGCTTTAAGCGTTTGCGCACCCATAGGACCCGTATCGACCGCCAACCGAGCGCTGGACTTCGGTATGGCGCCGTCGCCGGCGACCCTCGCCGCGCCGCCACCCACACCGTCGCCGCCTCTCCTTGCCATGCCGCGCCGCTACCCATCCTTGGCCAAAGCGACGCACGGCTAAGGGGTGTCCCAAATCCCGCTCTGCCTCACCCTCACTGCGGTCTCTTGTGGGTCCAGCCGGCGCACCTCGCCGCCGGAAAGCCGTCGCCGCGCCGCCGCCGTCTCAGGCATTCCGTCGAGCACTTCACGCGCGGGGGGGGAAAAGGCCCTAGGCTCTGCGCGCACGAGCGCCTACACACGCGCGCGGCCGCGGGTAGATCCGTGGGATCCGGTGCGGCCCGCCTCTCACACCCACGGCCACACAGGAGCCCACACCGCGGCCCCGCCGCACGGCGGCCGCCGGATCGGGCCGCGGCCGGCCGTTGGGGAGCCAAGCCCCACCGCGGACCACGGGGGACCCCGGCCGCAGCTGGGATCCGGGATCCCGTGCGGCCGGTCGGTACGGGAAGGGTTTTCTTTTAAATAAAAATTCCGTAAAAATTCCTTTTCCCTTCTAAAAATCCTAGAAAATCCATTTTAACTCCGAAAATTATGAAACCTTTTCCGGTAAATTTCTAAAAACTTAAACCACGGGTTGGGATACTATTTGCTCCCGTTTTGGATCTTAATTGCTCTTAATTTGGATTTAAGTTGCCATAGGACCGCCGTTTATTTTCCTTTTCGCGCTACTAGGAGCAAGGGGGAGCCGAGAGCGCGAGTCGGGAGTACGACTACGCCGACGACTTCGCCGCGGAGGACTACCCGACCCCGAGGTTCACGCCCCGACCAATTCGACTACCCATTAGGCATTGCCTGAGTAGAATTGCTAGCGCTTTACTTTATATATGCATGTTGATGAACCTTGCTCGCCTCTTTATTTACCCCCGTCCTTGATTGTCCTACTACTACTATATATGTTTATATGGGCGTGTATGTGCGCCGAGCTTCGCGATGCATGTGTTGGGATGGGAGTAGTGGATCTTGGCGTGTGTGTGGGGTAAAAAAAACGGCGGGAGAAGGCGTTTTGGGAACTTTGGCGGGGGTGAGCTCGCAACAACCGATCCGGGATCGGGGATAGGGGTGCACTCCTCGGTGCATCTCTCCCGTTACGGTTTTCGGAGCCTAGGTGTTGGGGTTTTCGTGCGTTTGGAGGACATGAGCTCGCCCCGTGCGAAATCGAGTGGATCAACTTGTTTATAGGACATCGTACACACCACCCCGCCGAGAGTGGGGATAGGGCCGTGTTGAGCTCGGCAAGTACGGAACCATACCTGCTTAGGATGGATAGCGGGGTATCAGTGGGGGAGCGGTGGAGGTGAGACCACCCTCTCAGAGCGACTCCCGTGTGGCCACACGGGAGCATGTCACAGTTCCGGTGTAGTCCCTTCCGAGGGGGGGACAACTTTGAGGGCCGGATGCAGGATGGGTTCGTAACTACCGAGAGTTCGCCGGTAGGATGGGCTCGGTCGGCCGTACACCGGTCGGGTACCATTCCGGATGGGTACAGGTGTACACGCTCTGCAGAGTTGTTCGATCTATAGCTATAGCCGCGTCCTCGGTCATGGACACTGCCTAGAAGACGTACTTGATCCTCATGTTTTGGGATTTCTACCTCCCCCCCTATAGGTGAGAGTGTGGTGAGCCGTGGTTACAGCCAGTTAGAGGAGAGAGGCTCCATCTACCTCGTCGATCCGGTTGTAATCATTGAGGTGCGAGGAGAGGAAGTTCTCGCATCGCCCCTAGACAGAGTAGGAGTTGGGACGGGTCTTCCGGGTAACCGGTTGGATCCGGGTTGTGTTGAGAGACTTGGGTTTTGGGATGTTGACGGAGATACCTTGTTTACACTCTCTTCGTCGTCGCTTAGGAAACCACGGCCGATTCCTTGTCTACTCTCTTTTCCCTTTAGATGTTAGGCCACTTAAAGCCGCATACGGTTGGTGACGTGGACCTATCCCACTCCTTGGGGATAGACTTTGGGTGTGCGGGGTACGAGTCCGACTTCGACCGCAACGCCGACGGATGGTACGACCGAGGGATGCGTCGCTTCGCTCGAGTTGCTCGTGGTGGGAAGAATAAAGATGGAGACCCTTCGAGAAGATAGCTACCGTTGCGTAGAATTTTCACTCTGATTCAGCCAAGAGGCTTGTAATGATGTACTCCATAATGGACTTGTAATAAATTATTGTACTAATAACTTTATGTGATGCGATGTATGACTTTGTGTATCATTCTGTGAGACGTTCTGTACGCGATAGCCACTGATCCAGGGACTATCGCGATGGTACAGGGATCCGGGTTTTCTATGAAAATCCGGGGTTTTACAGGTGGTACCAGAGCCATGCTTGGCCGTAGCACGTATCCCTAGGAAAGGTCGATAGAAATAGGACTCTATACGCTCTATCTTTATAGTTATACCCTTGAGCTATATTATAAAACTCGTTCCCTCTTTGAAAATTTCTTACTCACCTGCGCTGACAGAAATTTCTTGCGTTTCACAGGAGATGGAGCACCAGGTCGCGGGAGATCACCCCCGAGACTGCGGGGGCGATCCGCCACCGGATGGAGAGGGCCCTTCTCGTGGCTTGGAGTCCCTCCGACCTACGTCACGTACCGCGCCGAGTACGTCCCCCGCCGTGACCGGGGCGGATGGTGCTCGCACGGTCGCCGTGCTCCCTCACCCGAGTCTCCCCGGTTTAAGGGAGAGGTCCGCGCGCGGCGCGCACTCACCGTCGCGACGGCGCTCGACGTCGCCGCCGCCGGGCCCCGGGCCGCCTACTCGCACGCATCCGCGCCTCCTTCGAGACCGGGACTCTTCGGCCGCTACCCCGGGACTACGGGCGCCTCGCACCGCTCGTGGACGGAGTTCCTTCGTACGAGGGGATCCGGAGACGACGTCGACGCCGCTCCCTTCCGCGAGACCGACGAGACTGCGGTGGAGACCGCCGCCTACTTGGTCGACCTCGACAAGTACACGCGCCGACCGGAGGACGAGTCACGTACCCTCTACGGCCGTGTCGGGGACGCCACCATCGACGCGCTCCCGGTACCGGCCACGCCGCGCCGAGCCGGAGAGGGAGAACACCGCTCTACGCCACCGTGTTCGCCGGCTCGAGGTTGAGCCTCGACCGCACGACCGCCGTCCCGCTGCGGTCCGAGAGGGAGAGGGTGGACACCGGGGAGGAGATGCCGCACGCCAAGGAGGACCTACGCGGTCGACCGCGAGTCGAACAGGTGAAGGACAAGCTCGAGCGCAAGGACGACCTCGCTCACGGTGCGCGCTCACCGCTCGGGTGTGAGCGGCTCAAGGTGGAGAAGCTGGAGAAGAGCCGAGCGGACAACGTCGCCAACATCGCGTGGCTCACGCGCACGGCCGTCTACCTGAGGGACAAGGCCGAGAGACTGAGGAGGACTTGGGAGGACGCCGACTCGCTTCGCGTGGACGAGCTCTTCGAGCTCAACGGAGAGCTACCCCCCGAGTCTCACCGTGAGATCCGCACCGAGACCTTTGAGCCGCACCGGTCACGCCTCAAGCTCCACCTGTGCCCGATGGCCCGTCTACCGACCCCCGTCGAGACCGAGGAGGTTCGAGAGGCTCACGCCTTGGTGTCCCGGATCTTCCCGCCGGACTACCCCACCGAGGACCGCTACCCCGTCACGTACCAGCGGGCACGCACGGAGTAGAGAGCTGAGAGGAGGCATGACCTAGAGTAGTGTTCCATGCTAGTAGTTTCCATGAGTTGTTCCATGCAGCCGCGAGCATGTTCCGGTGCATGAAGAGAGTCATGCCACACCATGTAGACACTACCCTTTTGAGATTGTACCGATGTATTAGATCGTTGACTTGTTGCTGCTACCCCAAGGTCTGAGTCAGCCTCAGGGGAGCAAGTGTAATAATCATGTTTGATGTATGCTTGGATCTTAATGGTGTTATTGGTGTCTTAATGCTTCTTCTGCTTGAGTGTAGGTTATAATTAGAACTATTTTCTTGATTGCTTAAGACTCATGTGTGAGTTGGTGAGTGACGTGCATAAACGCCTTTCTTTTCCCTCATGATTTCAGAAGGATGTCGATCCGCCGCTCCAACCGGCTGATAGCTCGCCTCGAGGAGGCAGTGGCGAGGAAGAAGCCCGGTGGGGGCGTGGACGCGGCCGTGGCCGTGGCCGTCCACCCCTGCGTGGGGGAGCCTTGGGGGCTAGGGGCCGAGGTGACGGAGCACCGCCACCGCCGCCCGAGAACCCTGAGGCCGAGGTTGAGCAAGGAGCAGCCGCGCAAGGCCAGCCTGAGCCGGAACAGCCACCACCACCCCCGCCTAACTTGGTGGAAGTGATGGCGCTCCAGACTCAGCTGATGCAGAGGATGGCAGAGGCCATGGAGCACCGTGGCAACGGTGGGAACCGCGTCGCTCCGCAAGACGAGGACCTCACGCGGAAGATCGAGAGGTTCATCCGCCTGAAGGCCCCCACCTTCAGCTACTCGGATGACCCACTCGAGGCCGACGACTGGCTGAGGGTGATCGAGACCAAGCTCGACCTCACCGTACGCTCCGACGAGGAGTGTGTCGCTATCGCCGCGCACCGGTCCGGAGGGTCCTCGCCAAGGCGTGGTGGGACAACTACACCGCCACCCACCCGAACCCGGCGTTCATCACCTCGGGCCGGAGTTCCCGCGAGGCGTTCCGCGAGCGCACCTTCCCGACGAGCCGCCGGTCCGAAGGCGCAGGAGTTCCGCACCATGACTCGGGGTGCGATGAGGGTCGAGGAGTACGAGCGTCACTTCATGAAGATGATGCGGTACGCCCCCGACGACACCAACACCGACCGAAGAAGCGGTTCCGGTTCTGCGGGGGCCTTCACCACGGCCTTCGCCGCGTGCGCCGAAGGCTAGTGAGCACAAGTCCCCGCGCCATCTCGTCAACCGCGCCATCGCGGTCGAGGACGAGAGGAGGGGCCACGAGGAACGCATGAGGGGCAAGAAGAGAATGGGAGATCGGGATCGGCCCGACCGATCTTTCCGAAGCCGAGAAGCGGACGAGCAACATGCCGAGGGGGGGAGCTACCGCCGGGGCACAACCAGCCTGGGCGTGGCTTCGGAGGTAGTGGACGTAGCCCGTTCCCCGGAGGGAGGAACCCCGGCTACCCCCAGCAGACTGGAGGCTACACCCGTGCTCCACCGAGCACCGCGCGACCCGCCGCAGGAGGCTTCACCGTCACCTGCTTCGCGTGTGGCAAGCCAGGCCACAAGTCCTACGACTGCCCCGACAAGAAGACTGCTGCCACTCCCGCGAGGGCACCTGCTCCAGGGAGCCGACCTCCTCAGGCTGCACCGCCCCCGGCCGCCGGCCGTGGGAGGCTGAACCACCTCACTGAGGAGGAGGCTGCCGATGCCCCCGACGTCGTGATCGGTAAGTTTTTGGTTTGTGGTACTTCTGCTCTGGTTCTCTTTGACACCGGTGCGACCGGGTCTTACATCACCTCCCGGTTCGTGAGTAAACTGTCCCTCCCTACAACCACCCGATCGATGCCCATCATCACGAGCTCTCCGCTCGGGGATATCCGATGCACCCTGCTGTGCAAAGGAGTAGAAGTGGTCATCCAAGGACACACCTTCTATGGGGATCTCACCGTGCTGCCTTCCCATGGTATCGACGTGATACTAGGAATGGATTGGATCACCGCCCACAAGGGTGTCATCTCCACTTCACCGAGGCCGGTGACACTACCGCACCCCCGACGGGACAAGGGTGACCTTCGAGCCAATGAAGTCTCGAGACATACCGGCCGTATACGACCTTCACACGAAGGCCATATCGGACGTGCCGTAGTATGTGAGTATGAGGATGTGTTTCCGGAGGAGTTGCCGGGTTGCCTCCCCGATCGTGATGTGGAGTTCGTGATTAACCCGGTGCGGGGAACGGCGCCGATAGCCCGCAGTCCGTACCGTATGGCGGAGGTTGAGCCGAAACCGCTAAAGGCGGAGCCGGACTCGCTACTCGAGAAAGGGTTCATTCGGCCGAGTGCCTCACCCCCGGGTTCACCGGCACTATTCGTACCAAAGAAGGATGGGACGCAACGTCCGTGCGTCGACTACCGCGCCCCGAACGCGGTGACCATCAAGAACAAGTACCCACCGCCCAGATTGATGATTTGATGGATCGAGCCGAGGCGAGCCAAGTACTTCGGCAAGATTGATCTCCGGTCGGGTTATCACCGGATGAAGATCCGCCCGAGGACATCCACAAGACGGCATTCGTGACCGGATATGGGCGGTATGAGTACACGGTTGTGTCGTTTGGCCTCACAAATGCCCCGGCATACTTCATGAACATGATGAACAAGGTCTTCATGGACGAGTTGGACAAGTGTGTCGTCGTCTTCATAGACGATATACTGGTCTACTCCCAGACAGCAGAGGAACACGAGGGGCACCTGAGGATCGTACTGGGAAAGCTCAGGCAGCATCAGTTGTACGCCAAGTTCAGCAAGTGTGAGTTCTGGATGGAAGAAGTCGCGTTTCTGGGACATGTGTTGTCAGCTAAGGGAGTTGCTGTAGATCCGAGCAAGATTGAGGCTGTATCGAAGTGGCAGTCACCGAAGTCCGTGACGAGAGATCCGCGAGCTTTCTCGGTTTGGCCGGGTACTACCGCCGGTTTATCGAGAACTTCTCCAAGATCGCCAAGCCCATGACGGAGCCGTTGAAGAGCAACACGCCGTATGTGTGGTCGGACAAGTGTGAAGCCGAGTTTCCGGGAGCTCAAAACTCGTCTCACCACTACCCCGGTCCCGACCCCCCGCCCGACGCTAGCAAGGATTTCGTGGTGTCTCGTGACGCGTCAAGGCAAGGACTTGGCCGCGTGTTGATGCAAGGGGGCAAGGTAGTGGCATACGCTTCACGACGAGTTAAGGAAGCATGAGGAGAACTACCCGACACACGACCTCGAGCTAGCCGCTGTCATTCATGCGTTGAAGATATGGAGACACTATCTGATGGGGAACAAGTGCGACATCTACACGGATCACAAGAGTCTGAAGTATATCTTCACCCAGTCGGAGTTGAATCTGAGGCAAAGGAGATGGCTAGAGCTGATCAAGGACTACGACTTGAGCATTCACTACCACCCTGGTAAGGCAAACGTTGTGGCCGACGCTCTGAGCCGCAAGCACTACTGCAAAGAACTTGATGGTGCGAGAGGAACAACCCGCCTTACATGAAGAGCTAGAAAAGCTGAGCTTAGAGATTGTGGAGGAGGGGCAGTTGAATCAGTTGAGGGTAAAATATACACTCGAAGATCAGATCCGCCAAGCACAGGAGGAATGTCCAGAGATCCAAGAGGTGAAGCACCTGATGGAGAATGGCAAAGCAGCTGACTATCGCCTCGACGAGCAGGGTACACTGTGGCTGAAGGACCGCATCTGCGTGCCTCAGGACAAGGAGATTCGGGGCTCGATCCTTAAAGAGGCCCACGATTCTCGATACTCGATCCACCCTGGCTGTACCAAGATGTACAAAGACCTGAAAGTACGGTTTTGGTGGGAAAGGATGAGAGAGGACATCGCTGAATACGTCGCCCGGTGCGACACGTGCCGCCGAGTAAAGGCCGAACACCGAGAGGCTCGCCGACCGCTCGCAACCGCTCGAGATACCCACGTGGAAGTGGGATGATATCGCATGGACTTCATCGTGGGGTTGCCGCGCACGCGAAAGGGCATGACTCCATATGGGTGATTGTTGACCGGTTGACCAAGGTAGCGCATTTCTTACCGCTAGGGCGGACTACCGCGTGAGCCGACTTGCGGAATCGTATGTAGACAACATCCCGAAGCTTCATGGGGCTCCGAGGAGTATTGTGTCGGACCGAGGGCCCCGCTTCACCGCTCGCTTCCGGGAAGAGCTTACACGCTTCTATGGGCACCCAAGCCGAACTACGGCACGGCGTTCCACCCACGGACGGACGGTCGGACGAGAGAGGGTGAATCAGGTACTAGAAGACTTGCTGAGAGCTTGTGTGTTGACCTATGGGTCGGACTGGGAAAAGAGCCTGTCATATGCCGAGTTCTCATACAACAACGGCTACCGTGCCGGCTTGAAGATGGCTCCGTTCGAAGCCCCGTATGGCAGAAAGTGTCGGACACCGTTGATGTGGTCCGAGGTGGGGGAGCGAACCTTTTTCGGTCCCGCCACTATTGTTGAGGCCGAGGAAAATGTCGCCAAGGTACGAGAGAACACGAAGATAGCTCGGAGCGAGCGGAAGAGCTATGCCGACGCAAAACGGAAGGACGTCTCCTTCGAGGTAGGGGATCACGTCTACTTGAAGGTGTCGCCCCTCCGAGGTACGAAGAGGTTCCACATCAGGGGGAAACTATCCCCTAGATACGTTGGTCCCTACCCTATTGTGAGTAAGGTCGGAAAGGTGGCGTACAAACTCGAGCTACCTCCGGAGCTCGCGGGCGTTCACCCGGTGTTCCATGTTTCCCAACTTCGGAAGTGTGTGGTCGTCGAGAAGAGAGTGCTGCTCGGGGGCGCTAGACGTCCGAGAAACCCTGGAGTACTTGGAGTACCCGGTTCGGATCCTGGACTGGGCGGAGAAGTCGACCAGGAACACCACCGCGCGCTTCTGCAAGGTGCTCTGGAGTAATCACTCCGAGCGCGAAGCCACGTGGGAGAAGGAGTCAGCATTGAGGGAAAAATACCCTCATCTCTTCGAAACGGAGGTAACTTTCTAATCTCGGGGACGAGATTCTTGTGAGGGGGGGAGTTCTGTAACATCCCTAGTTTTGACTTGCTTTCAAATGTCGAATTTCGAAAACAAACTTGGATTGAATTGGAGTGCTCGTAAATCGAATAAGGATGTCTTCTTCTTCTCTTCCTTAATTCCTAGATTTACATTGAGCTAAATGAAAATTCCTAGGAGATATAAAAATGATAGTGTGAGAAACTTGGGGATTCTATTGGTTTTATTTGGAATTTGTTTGAGAGGGGTTTCAAACTTGAATCTGCATTCAAATTTGAATCTAATTTAGAAAAGGGTTTGAAGGGAAATAGAAAAGGGGAAGGGGGGGGCGTTTCGGGCCGCGGGCCCAAGCTCCCGAAGTCCGTCGGGCCACCCCCCATCTATTTTTCTCCGCACGCCGCGCCACCCGCGCTCCTTCCTCATTTCAGCCCACCGCGGCCCGGCCCGGCGCCGCCGCCGCCTCCCACCTACCGCGGCCGCCGGGACACCGACGGGCGGGGGCCCGAGTGACGTCACCCCCGGCGTCGGCCGTCTTCCTCCCGTCACCCTTCCTTTTGCTTTCCCCCTTTTGCACTTTGCGACGTCTCCCGAGCTCGCGCGCCCCCGCTCGCCGCCGGCCGTTCACGCCCACCGGAGTGATCCACGCCGTCCACGCGTCCCACATTCCGCCCTGCGCTATAAGATGGCCGCCGCCGCACCACGGCGTAGCCGCAACCCTAGCCGCCGCGGGGGAGACCACCCGTTCCACACCGCCTCTGCCCGCCGGAGGAGAAGGAGGAGGAGGAGGAGAGGAGGAACCCCGGAGCTCGCCGCCGGCTCGCCGTCGACCGCGCGGAGCCGGAGGCCCACTCGAGGAAGCCCGAGGACGCCGCGAAGCCAAGAACCGCGACGCCCTCGCTTCCCCTCTCGCCCCGCGCCGCCGTGCCACGCCGCCACCTCTACCGGCCGCCTCCGGTCCTCATCTCTCGCGCCACCGATCTTCACCGCCGTCCGCACGTCGGCCCGTGGCCACCAAGGTGAGGCAAACCCCCCTCGCCCTCTCGTGGTTGACCCGGCCTTCGAGCCGCGGCCCTCTTACACACGCCGTGCCGACCTCGCCGCCGCCGCCGCCGGTGATGCCGGCCATCGTGCCAGGCCGGGAAGCGTGTCTCTGCAGGTGCCACCGCCGCCGCCGCCGCAAGCGCGCGCTCTCGCCGCCGTCCCTTTTTCCTTCTCGTACCGCACCGTCCTCGCGCGCCGACGCGCGTCGCGCCGCCGTCGAGCTCCGCAGCGCCGCGTCGCCGGCCTGCTCGGTTACGTTCGCCCGCACCCGTGCACGTTCCACTCACCGCAGCCCGGCGCCGCGATCGCCTCGATGCACCGACCACCGTGCGCACGCACGCGGGGCCACCCCAGCCGAGGCCGTGCCCGCACCGTACCGCGCCGCCGGCAAGAGCTCGCCGCGGAGGGCAAGAGCCGTTCCGACAACCCAGGGGGGAGGAAAAACCCGCCTTAAGCGTTTGCGCACCCATAGGACCCGTATCGACCGCCAACCGAGCGCCGGACTTCGGTATGGCGCCGTCGCCCGGCGACCCTCGCCGCGCCGCCACCCACACCGTCGCCGCCTCTCCTTGCCATGCCGCGCCGCTACCCATCCTTGGCCAAAGCGACGCACGGCTAAGGGGTGTCCCAAATCCCGCTCTGCCTCACCCTCACTGCGGTCTCTTGTGGGTCCAGCCGGCGCACCTCGCCGCCGGAAAGCCGTCGCCGCGCCGCCGCCGTCTCAGGCATTCCGTCGAGCACTTCACGCGCGCGGGGGGGGGGGGGGGGGGGGGGCCCTAGGCTCGCGCGCACGAGCGCCTACACACGCGCGCGGCCGCGGGTAGATCCGTGGGATGCGGTGCGGCCCGCCTCTCACGGCCACGGCCACACAGAGCCCACACCGCGGCCGGCCGCACCGGCGGCCCGCCGGATCGGGCCGCGCCGGCGGCGTGGGGAGCCAAGCCCCACCGCGGACCACGGGGGACCCCGGCCGCAGCTGGGATCCGGGGATCCCGTGCGGCCGGTCGGTGGGGAAGGGTTTTCTTTTTAAATAAAAATTCCGTAAAATTCCTTTTCCCTTCTAAAAATCCTAGAAAATCCATTTTAACTCCGAAAATTATGAAACCTTTTCCGGTAAATTTCTAAAAACTTAAACCACGGGTTGGGATACTATTTGCTCCCCGTTTTGGATCTTAATTGCTCTTAATTTGGATTTAAGTTGCCATAGGACCGCCGTTTATTTTCCTTTTCGCGCTACTAGGAGCGGGGGGAGCCGAGAGCCGAGTCGGGGAGTACGACTACGCCGACGACTTCGCCGCGGAGGACTACCCGACCCCGAGTTCACGCCCGACCAATTCGACTACCCATTAGGCATTGCTGAGTAGAATTGCTAGCGCTTTACTTTATATATGCATGTTGATGAACCTTGCACTGCCTCTTTATTTACCCTGTCCTTGATTGTCCTACTACTACTATATATGTTTATATGGGCGTGTATGTGCGCCGAGCTTCGCGATGCATGTGTTGGGATGGGAGTAGTGGATCTTGGCGTGTGTGTGGGGTAAAAAAAAAACGGCAGGAGAAGGCGTTTTGGGAACTTTGGCGGGGGTGAGCTCGCAACAACCGATCTGGGATCGGGGATAGGGGTGCACTCCTCAGTGCATCTCTCCTGTTACGGTTTTCGGAGCCTAGGTGTTGGGGTTTTCGTGCGTTTGGAGGACATGAGCTCGCCCCGGTCCGAAATCGAGTGGATCAACTTGTTTATGGGACATCGTACACACCACCCCGCCGAGAGTGGGGATAGGGGCCGTGTTGAGCTCGGCAAGTGCGGAACCATACCCCGCTTAGGATGGATAGCGGGGTATCGGTGGGGGAGCGGTGGAGGTGAGACCACCCTCTCGGAGCGACTCCCGTGTGGCCACACGGGAGCATGTCACGGTTCCGGTGTAGTCCCTTCCGAGGGGGGGGACAACTTTGAGGGCCGGATGCGGGGATGGGTTCGTAACTACCGAGAGTTCGCCGGTAGGATGGGCTCGGTCGGCCGTACACCGGTCGGGTACCATTCGGGATGGGTACGGGTGTACACGCTCCCGCGAGTCGTTCGATCTATAGCTATAGCCGCGTCCTCGGTCATGGACACTGCCTAGAAGACGTACTTGATCCTCATGTTTTGGGATTTCTACCTCCCCCCTATAGGTGAGAGTGTGGTGAGCCGTGGTTACGGCCCGGCTAGAGGAGAGAGGCTCCATCTACCTCGTCGATCCGGTTGTAATCATTGAGATGCGAGGAGAGGAAGTTCTCGCATCGCCCCTAGACAGGAGTAGGAGTTGGGACGGGTCTTCTGGGTAACCAGTTGGATCCGGGTTGTGTTGAGAGACTTGGGTTTTGGGATGTTGACGGAGATACCTTGTTTACACTCTGCTGCTGCTGCTTAGGAAACCACAGCCGATTCCTTGTCTACTCTCTTTTCCCTTTAGATGTTAGGCCACTTAAAGCTGCATACGGTTGGTGACGTGGACCTATCCCACTCCTTGGGGATAGACTTTGGGTGTGCAGGGTACGAGTCCGACTTCGACTGCAACGCCGACGGATGGTACGACTGAGGGATGCGTCGCTTCGCTCGAGTTGCCTGTGGTGGGAAGAATAAAGATGGAGACCCTTCTGAGAAGATAGCTACCGTTGCGTAGAATTTTCACTCTGATTCAGCCAAGAGGCTTGTAATGATGTACTCCATAATGGACATGTAATAAATTATTGTACTAATAACTTTATGTGATGCGATGTATGACTTTGTGTATCATTCTGTGAGACGTTCTGTACGCGATAGCCACTGATCCAGGGACTATCGCGATGGTACAGGGATTCGGGTTTTCTATGAAAATCCGGGGTTTTACACCGGCGCCGTTGACGAGGCGGTTCGAGAGGCCGCACGAGAACCACGTGAACATGAGGAGGAACACGAGGACTTGCTTCCAGTGCGGCAAGCCGGGACACTTCGTCGCCGACTGCCCGGAGAAGGCCTAGAACAAGGACAGCTACAAGCACAAGCCGAGGATGAACGATGGCAAGTACCGTTCGAGGCGCGACCACAAGAGCAAGCACAACAACAAGTACAAGGACGAGCGACGATCGAGGAAGAAGGAGAGTCGAGGCAAGGCCCGAGCGATGGTTGGAGCGAGCGATGTCAACTCCAGTTCCGCGTACTCCACCTCAAGCTCGAGTAGCAGTGAAGACGAGGGAGATCGCCGCAAGAACAAGAAGTCGTCCAAGAACCTAAGCAGGCTGAGCTGCTTCGCAAGAGATGTCTTCTGCACCATGGCTCTGAGCTCCGGCAGCAAGAAGAGCACACAGAGCGACTCGGACTCTGAGTCTGATGACGAGGTGCGTGATGAACTTCCCTTCTTGCGCCAGGAGAATGAGAGGCTTGGCACTTTGCTTGATAATCGTGATGACATGCTTAGAGAGGCCAAGAAAATGAGGAAAGAGCTTAGGGCTTCACTCGAGGATGCTAGGACTAGAGTGGCTGAGCTAGAGACACAGGTGCTTGATAGCAAGCTTGAGATTGATTCTCTTAAGGCTAGCCCTATTGTTTCAGATGAGAATGATTGTGCTGATTGCTCCATATTACTTGCTGATCTTGCTTTGTTTAAGGAGAAGCATGCCACCAAGTGTGAGGAACTAGATGTGCTTAGGGTTGAAGTGGCTGAGCTTAAGTCTAGACCTGCTTTGCTAGGTGCTTGCACTTCTTGTCCTGTTTTGCATGCTAAGATTGATGAGATGCATGCTTACACTAGTTCGCTCGAGGCTAAATTGAAGGAACCCATGCCTACATCTTGCTCTACCTGTGAATTGCATGCATTAAAAAATTTGGAGCTTGCACATTATGTTGATCGTTTGCAGGATGAGAATGATGACTTGAGGAAGTTGATGGATTGGTTGTCCGGTCATGAGCCTCAGTTGAGGATGATGATCGAGGCCTTTAAGAGGCAAGATGGTGAGGGGTTGGGGCAAACAAGGTTGGTGAGGGAAGTGGAGAGAATATCCCGGAGCCACCAAAAACCCACCACAAAAATGATTTTCCTCCAAAACCTAATCATCTAAGGAACCGACTAGACACAACCTCGGCTCCACCAGTGTTTCCTACACCCACAAATGACCTACAAAAGCCTATCAAGTTTGTGAGCACGTCGGGGAAAGTGTTCTTTGGGAAGGAGAGTGAGAAGGCTAGTGGTGAGAAACCGGTGGAGGGTTTGAGTGGAGAGAAACCAAGTGAGCAGCCACATCCCAAGCCTAAGCCTAAGCTTGTGAGGTTCCATTGTGGCTATTGTGGGAGAGATGGCCATAAGGAGAAGTTTTGCTTCAAGAGGAAGCGTGAAGAGAGAATGGAGAAGGATTGGGCTAACAAGGACAAGTACCACCCTTCCGATGGTGTGCTTGAGCCTCGTATGCAGATGCCCAGGAGCAAGGCGAGTGTGAGGACAGTTCGGGCTTGGGGAGAGCGGAAGGCTGCGCGGGGGTGCCGCTCTGTGTCACACCCCCATAGACCGGTGTGGGGTGCCGGTCCGACCGGTGCGGGCTCGGACGGAGACGGTTGTTCGGGTTTCGAGCTCGTACAGGTGCGAGGGTTGTTTCTGGTGGTCGTGGTTCGGGTGGTTGGGCTGGAAAGGGTGCAGGTGGTCAATTTGCTAGGCGTTCTCCTCCTCGTGCTCAATACGGGGATCGGAGGAGTCGTGGCTTTGAGTTGGAGAGGAAGGACGTTCCACGGGCTTTCTTGCGTGGATTTGGTCCTCCTCCAGGGTAGAGAGGGGTGGTTCCCTCAGGGTGGTTACCGTGGTGGTGTTCGTGGAGGTAGCTTTGGTAGGAGAGATGCTTTGGTTGGTGCTAACCCCACTTTCGAGCAAATGGCTCGGCACTGGTTTTACTCTTTTGGTACTAACCCCAATCTTTGAGTCGTTTGTTCGCTCACGTGCTCGTTTTTGAATTTCGGGTGGTATACTTGAAGAACATTTGGTTGATTGACTCCGGTTGCTCGAGGCATATGACCGGAGACAGGGGGTGGTTCTCAAGTCTCGTCCCAGTGGTGACGAAGAGGTACATCACCTTTGGGGACAATGGGCGTGGGCGTGTGCTTTCAGAAGGTGAGATCAAAGTGAGTGACAAGATCACTCTGAGGCGTGTTGCTCTTGTTCAATCGCTGGGGTACAATTTGCTTTCCGTGTCCTAGTTGTTGGATGAGGGCTTTGAGGTGTTGTTTCGGCCAGGTGGTTCTCGGATTGTGGACTCTCGAGGGGACCTTGTTTGTATGGTCGTTCCCGAGGGTCAGGTGTTTCGTGCTGATTTCTCTCAGTCTTTGGGTGTGAAGCGTTGTTTCTTGGCTGGTTCTTCCAGTGAGTTGTGGAAGTGGCATAGGAAGTTGGGTCACTTGAGCTTTGACCATTTGTCTCGCTTGAGTAAACTCAATTTGGTCCGAGGATTGCCACGGTTGAGGCTTGAGAAAGAGTTGGTTTGTGCGCCGTGTAGGCATGCCAAGATGGTGGCCTCTTGTCACCCGCCTCTCACCGATGTGATGACTGAGCGTCCATGCGAGCTGCTCCATATGGACCTTATTGGCCCAGCTCGTGTGCGATCTGCGGGTGGGAAGTGGTATGTCCTTGTTGTGGTGGACGACTATTCTCGGTATGCGTGGGTGTTCTTTCTTGAGGATAAGGGGGAGACGTTTAGTTTTGTTCGAAATCTAGTCTTGAGGTTGAGGAACGAGAGGCACGGAGATGCCATACGAGCTATCCGCAGTGATAATGGCTCGGAATTCAGGAACTCTCGTTTTGAAACCTTTTGCCATGACTTGGGTCTTGAGCACCGCGTTTTCCGATCCGTATATGCCTCCCCAGAATGGTGTTGTGGAAAGGAAGAACAGGACCTTGTGCGAGATGGCTCGGACGATGCTTGATGAGCATAGGACTCTGAGGAGGTATTGGGCTGAGGCGGTGAATACCGCGTGCTATGCGTCGAACAAAATATACCTCAGAGTGCACAAGAAGAAGACATGCTATGAGTTGATGCATGGTCGCACACCCAAGGTGAGTCACTTCCATGTCTTTGGTTGCAAGTGTTTCATTCTGAAGAAAGGCAGGAAGTTGGATAAGTTTGAGGCTAGGTCTGTCGATGGCATTTTCTTTGGTTATGCATCTCATTCTAGAGCATATCGTGTGCTCAATCTTGAAACTAACCAAATCGTGGAGACTTGCGAGGTAACCTTTAACCTTCGACGAGACAGAGCCACGTAGTCCGCTTGTCTTTGAGTGTGCAGGTGATGATGAGCTTGGGGAGGAGATCTTTCAGGAGGAGGAGCATGAACATGGAGATGATGAAGATGGTGGTGCGGTGCCCCCGGCTGAACATGAACCCACTACTTCGACGACGATGATGGATGGACCCTCTGCTACACCTACGACGACAAATCAAGAACGAGGAGGAGCTGATGTTGAGGGGGAGGTAGCTTCGAGGCGAGAACCTCCCCGTCGAGTTAAAGTGGATCACCCAGCTTCGAGGATCATCGGCGACATGAATGAACGCACTACACGGTCGAGGGTTCGAAACAATTCCCACTTTGCTCATGCTGCGTTTGTTGCCTCTTTTGAGCCCAAAGACATTGGACACGCACTATCTTATCACAATTGGGTTAATTCGATGCACGAGGAGTTGGAGAACTTTGAGAGGAATCAGGTGTGGGAGTTGGTTGACCCTCCCCCAGGGTGTAAGCCGATTGGTACAAAGTGGGTGTGGAAAAACAAAGAGGGAGAGAAGGGTGAGGTTGTAAGGAACAAGTCGAGACTTGTTGCTCAGGGGGTTCGAGCCGTAAGGAGGGGGTCGACTACGAGGAGACCTTCGCTCCCGTAGCCCGTTTGGAGGCGATTAGGATCCTTCTAGCCTTTTCTGTGGCTAAAGGGTTCAAGTTGCACCAAATGGATGTGAAGAGTGCTTTTCTAAATGGAGTGTTGGAGGAAGAAGTGTATGTGAGGCAGCCTCCGGGGTTTGAGAGTGAGAAGTACCCCCACCGGGTGTACAAGTTGAGGAAGGCGCTGTATCGGTTGAAGCAGCGCCTAGAGCTTGGTATGGCGAGGTTGAGGGGGTTCTTGTTTGAGAGAGGTTTTGAGATGGGGAAGGTCGATCGAGACCTTGTTTTTGCCGAGGCGGGCGGAGATATCCCGATTGTGCGGTGTACGTGGATGATATTGTCTTTGGTGGCTCGTCTAACTCTCTTGTTGCAAGGTTTGCGATGATATGAGCACGGAGTTCGAGATGAGCATGATGGGTGAGTTGCGGTTCTTCCTCGGGCTACAAATCAAGCAATCAAAGGAAGGAACATTTGTGCACCAGGCTAAGTACACCAAGGACATTGTGAGGAAGTTCAAGATGGAGGACTCCAAGGCTATGACGACGCCGATGAGTACGACTACGGCTCTTGATGCGGACGAGGAAGGTGAACACATGGACCAGAAGGAGTACCGGAGCATGATCGGGTCACTCCTCTACTTGACGGCGACAAGGCCGGACATACAGTTCTCGGTGTGTCTGTGCGCTCGTTTTCAAGCGTCTCCGAGGACTTCGCATCGGCAAGCAGTAAAGAGAATTTTCAGGTACTTGCGTCACACTCCAGACTTCGGCCTTTGGTACTCCGTGTCCTCTTCTTTGGCGCTTCATGGTTTTTCAAACGCGGATTTTGCCGGGTGTCGGTTGGATAGGAAGTCCACTTCGGGACTTGCCGCTTTTGGGTTCTTCTTTGGTGTCTTGGTCTTCCCGCAAGGGTCGAGTGTTGCTCAATCCACGACCGAGGCCGAGTATGTTGCCGTCGCTAGTTGTTGCTCTCAGCTCCTTTGGATCACCTACACCATGAGTGACTTTGGTGAGGAGTATACCCATGTCCCACTTCAATGTGATAGCACCAGTGCTATAAGCGTTGCAAAGAACCCAGTGCTCCATTCCAAAACCAAGCACATAGAAGTGAGGTACCATTTTCTGAGAGACAACATAGAGAAAGGAAAGATAGCTTTGATCCATGTACCCACACATCACCAACTAGCCGATATTTTCACCAAACCCCTAGATCAAGCAACTTTCACTCGTTTGCGGGGGGAACTTGGTGTGTGTTTGATTTCTTGAGTTGGGTGTGTGGGAGCTCTCTTTTGCCGGTGGTGTCGAGCCCGTTTTGCCTCCCCTCGAGGAGCCGGTGGTTTGTGAGCTTTGTGTGTGGGAGCTCCTTTGTAGCATATGTTAGCTTTCCTTTGTGCATTTCTTGCATTTGGCATGACATATGTAACATGATGTATAGGCATCCTTGTATCTTAGATTGCATGCATTTTGTATCATATGCATTGGTTAGGAAAAGCTTCTCTCATATACATTGTTCACCTTGGAATGAGATATATGTCTTTGTGAGCTTGTTTGGTATGCTACGGTTAGTTTGGCTTAGCTCTTGATGATCTTGATGAATAATCCATGGTTGATAGCTATGCTTTTGAAAAATGTCACATGTATGCTCTCTCATGTGTAAATGCCTTTACATGCTCTTGACATGTTTTTGTGGCCTTGCTATACTTAATTCGTGGATTGGATAGCTAGTTTATTGATCATATGGGGCCAAAGGCTCATTTGCGATGATGAATGTTTAGCCCTCTTGTCTTATCTTGTGGAGGGGCATAAGTTCCTTTTTGTCGCAAAGACATTTCATGTACCATTTACAAATCTGAAAATGAAATGAAAAATGCTTGGAAATGTGCTCCCATGTCATATGTGCTGAATTTAATTTGCTTTGGGTGATAAACTGTTGCATGATGCCTACCAATGAGAAGTCTCATACATAGAAGTAGGCACATGGCTCGGTGGCTTTAACATGACATGAGGTGCTTGTGGGTGTTTGTGATGGTCTTATGGTTAGAATGGCTGTCCTAGCATGAAGTTTGTGTGGCTTTGCCATTTTGTTATGCTTTGATCATGTTTAGGACTTTGCTCATGAGAGGCAAGTTTTTCACAAAATTGCCAAAATCCATCTTAGCTCCGTCCAATGGTTGTGAAACTTGATGATCATGTAGTTGAGATAGATACGATGCCGTAGATTTTCTAACTTGCTCATTTGGACATGTTTAGCATTCTTTGTTGAATTTTGTATATTTGAGAAGCTCTAGGTTGAAAGTTTTGCATTTTTGGCTTGATTCATGCATTGCCAACAAGGGGGAGAAGTTTGAGCTTGAAATGGCTTAATGGACGCATTTAGAAGGTTTTCAGGTGGTTTCGAGCCATTTACGGGTTCACGTTGTACACCGGTCTGACCGGTGTGAGTGCTGGTCCTGTACACATGTTAGGCACCGGTCTGACCGGTGGTGATGACCGGTCTGACCGGTGTCAGCTGAAATTGCTGCAGCTGCCCTTTTTTTCAGCTAGTTTGCATGCATTTTTCCAGGGGGAGGTGCATTGGTTCAGGGGGAGCTTGCATGTGTGCAGGGGGAGCTCTTTGTGGTGTTTGAGCTTTGTTTTGGTGGTTTGCGCTCTTTGCTTGAGCTTTGCTTTGTCTCGGATGTGGCGAGCCGTTGCCCTTGCCTAAGGGGTCCGAGACTTGTCTCCTTCAAGTGATCTTGCTCTTTTCCTTTGTTTGGCTTTCGATCGCTTGTTAGAGTTTCTTTTTGTTCGTTTCTTTTCTTTTTCTTTTCTCTCTTGTTACTTTCGTGTGGGTGTTGTCAATGCACTCATCAAGGGGGAGATTGAAGACCATGTGTGGTTCAAGGACCCGTGGATGGTCGCTTCCTTGTGTGATGAGTGATTGACAACGTTGTGTGGACTGATTCTTGGCTAAGTATTGCAGGTGCAGGTTGCGGCTTGACTGGTGTTGGTGCAGGTGAAGAACAAGCGCGAAAGGTCGTTGCCGGTGAGGCCTCCAGGTGTGGAGAAGACAAGTAGGCTGTGTTCGAGGGACCCGGTGGCCAGCGGGGTCAAGTGCAGGCCGCATGGTGGCATGAACAGCAAGATGAAGTCGTGGACGGTTTCTTGGTTGAGCCTCAAAACCAAGGTCGAGCCGGGACTACGTGGGAGCCAAGTCATGAGTGGAGATTGGCGGAGGCTACACCGAGTTCGCGGGGTTTCCGGTGGTTCACCAGAAAACCACTGGGTTCCTTAGTTGATCCACAAAGCCAAGACCGGAGAACCGAAGACGGAGCTGCAGCAGCGTCAGACCGGTCTGACCGGTGGGGACCGTTCTGACCGGTGAGGAGCACCGGTCTGACCGGTGTGCGACGACGCAGTCCGGAATCTTCGAAGCGGAGGACACGCGTCGGGGTCGCATGGCTTGCGTTGAGGCTACGCAGGGTGCGGTCACTGGGCATCCGTCCGATGGTGAAGACATCAAGAATTCCAAATCCGCCCTTGAGGGGCTTGTATCCCTAGTTAGTAGAGAAGGGCATTTTAGACTTTCGGTTGCCTCCATATAACCCAAGAGGTGAGAGGATGGCAGCCAACTCTTGAAATCCTAGCTCATTAGTTTTCCTATTTTCCACCTATTTTCCTTAGGTTTTCCTTAGGACTAGCAAGAGAGCTTCACGGAGAGATCTTGTAGAGAGGGATGGATGATCGGGCGGCATGCTAGACCTTGTACGAACCTTTGTTTCATGTATAGATGATTCGGCGTGATTCCTCAAGGTTTGGATGTGTTTTCCCCGGTTGTTCTTGGTGGTGATTTTCGGAGCCCTCTCTCGGTGATTTCTTTGGGTCGTTTTCGGGACTTTTCTCTTGGGGATTTGATGGGGGAAATTGGTGGGAACCCTTCATGGTTCTTTGGGCTGTGATTCCCCTCCCAAATCCGTGTGTAAAAGTGCTCGATTTTGGGGTTTCTTGAGTTCTTGGGTTGGAAGTGCTTTCGGCAGGATTTCTTCGATTCCTCCTTTTTGGACGAGATTTGGTGGGATTAAACTTGGCTATGGACTCCTCATGAGGTGTTCCTGATATCCCCAAAGTCTTGTTCAAGTCCGTGGAGTGATTCGGGAGATCGAGATTTGGATTTGGGGTAGTTGACCCGCGGGTGCTATTCATCCCGAGCTGCCCAGGCTACACCGGTCTGACCGGTGCTCTTGACCGGTCTGACCGGTGCGAGCCCCTGTGCGATTTTGCTCGGGTGAACGTCTTGGTGTCTTCGTTGTTGTCCCGTGTTGCTGCTGTTTCGAGTTTGGGTCTGTTTGGTGGTCGGTTGGCCTGTTTGGTGCTTTGGGGCATTCAGGCTGCCATCGGTCTGACCGGTGTGTCTCACCGGTCTGACCGGTGTAGAGCTACTTAGTGGAAGTTGCTCAGTTTCACCAGCAGGGACCGGTCTGACCGGTGGTTCTCACCGGTCTGACCGGTGTGGTTCTGTAGGCTCCAGGTTTGGTTTTTCCGCTGCGTTTCTCGGGTCGGAAGGTGGTGTGTTTGTTCCTAGGTCCAGTGGCACTCCAGTGGCTACGTGGGCTTGACCAACCTTGGTAGTGAGTCGGAGACATGTGTTGGAAGCCGTGTTCATCTTGTTGGAGTTTCCATCTCCTTCGAGAAGAATTTTTATCGGCTCCCATTCACTCCCCCCCTCTCTGGTTCGCAGTATCGGTCCTTCACACGGGACCCACAGGGTGACTTGTGGGGTTCCGGTTGACCTTTGATCTTCCCTTTGACTTGGTCAACAAAGATCGTTGACTAGTCAACAAACCTTGCAGACCGACCCAAAACCTAGCTCATGGTTTCCTGACCCACTGACTTGTGTCTTCCGTGCTTTATCGCAGTTAACTAAATTCGTAAAATATTTCTTTATTCGAAAATCAATAATAAATTGATCATATCTTAGAAAAATATAAAATAAGTTTCCTTATTCTTCTAAAATCATGAAGCACCCGTTAGACTAGCATTTGAAGTTTATTTGGTTCTTTATTGCTTCTCTTTGTAGTTATTTGCATCTAGACAACGTGTTTATTTATATTTGCGAATCTAGGAATTCCCGGAGCCGAGGAGTCAAGCCAGAAGATTGAGTACAACTACGGAAACTCCGACGACTACTTGCACACAGGTGTTCACGCCCGACTGATTCTGAAATACCTATTAGGCATTGCTATGTAGAATGCTAGTGCTTGACTTTAAATGCATGATGATGACGAGCCTTGCACTGCCTTCTTTAATTATCCTGTCCTTGATTGTCCTACCACTTTATATGTTTATATAAGTTTGTATATGCGCTGAGCTTCGTGATGCATGTGTTTGGGATGGGAATAGTGGTTCTTGGCATGTGTGGGGTAAAAACTGGCAGGAGAAGGTGCTTTGGGTACCTTGGCGGGGGTGAGCTCGAAACAACCGATCTGGGATCGGGTACAGGGGTGCACTCCTCAGTGTATCCCTACTTTGACGGTTTTCGGAGCCTAGGTGTTGGGGTTTTACTTGCGGATGGAGGACATGAGCTTGCCCCGGTCTGAAACCGAGTGGATCAACTTGTCGATAGGACTTTCGTACACACCACCTCGCTGAGAGTGGGGTTAGGGCCGAGTTGAGCTCGGCAAGTGCGGAACCATACCGGCTTAGGAAGGATGAAGGTTATCTGTGGGGGAGCGGTGGAGGTGAAACCACCCTCTCAGAGCGTCTCCCGTGTGGCCACACGAGAGCATTTCACAGTTCCGGTGCAATTCCCTTTGCGAGGGGATCGCTTTGAGGGCCAGATGCAGGATGGGATCGTAACTACCGAGAGTTCGCACGGTAGGGTGGGTTCAGTCGACTAGCTACCGGCCGGATTCCATCCCGGGTTGGGTACAGGTGTACACGCTCTGCAGAGTTGTTCGATCTATACGTATAGCCGCGTCCTCGGTCATGGACAAACCTTGAAGACATGTTCGTTCCTCATGTTTTGGGATTTCTACCTCCCCCTGTAGATAAGAGTGTGGTGAGCCATGGTTGCAGTCGGTTAGAGGAGAGTGGCTCCCTCTACCTCGTCGATCCGATTGCAATCATTGAGGTGCGAGGAGAGGAAGTTCTCGCATCGACCCTTGATGGAGATAGGGTGTGGAGACGGGGCCCTGGGGTACCAGGTGGTTCCGAGCTGTGTTTGAGAGTATGGTTTGGGACTGATATGGAGATGTTTTCTAATTATGCTTTGCTACTGCTGCATAGGAAACCTGAGCTTCTACCTTGTCACTTTTCTTACCCTTTAGAGATAGGCCACTTAAAGCTGCATACAGTCGGTGACGTGAACCTATCCCGTTCCTTGGGGATAGTTTTATCAGTGTGCAGGATTGGACTTGGCTTGAGAGTCCGGGTTCAGGGACTCCATGAAGGAAGGGTTGCGTTGCTTCGCTCAAGGATGCCTGTGGTGAAGACTGAAGATGACTTGAAGCCCTAGCTACCGCCACGCAGGATTTCTACTTGTCGCTTAGCCCAAGGGGCTTGTACTAAATTCGTATACCGAGTTGTTTCGGATGTAAATATTATGATTTGTACTCTGACTTTGTTGTATGGAAATGATATTATTCTGTAATGAGTTCTGTACTTGATAGCTTACCGATCCAGGGACTATCACAATGGTACACGGAGTCGGGTTTTCCTCACCGAAAACCCGGTTTGTTACAGGTGGTATCAGAGCCGTACTTGATCGTAGCACGTAACCCTAAGTTGGTCGATAGCTTAGGAACATTCTATGCGCTCTATTTTATATATACCCCTTGAATTGTTTGAAATAAACCTCCACTACTTTGAGAAAACTCTATCTTTCCTCCGTTGATGCAATTTCTTACGTGGACTAGTTAGGATGAGACCGAAGATAGTTTGGATGACATGAGAATACCTTGAACCACTAAAAGTAGAGCCTACCTTGTTTGACTTGCCACGAAGTAATTAGACCGAGTAGTGTGCGAGATCTCAACGACTATGAGTCGACCTTGAGATAGCACTATATATATGGTGTGTGAATGTTTGAGTGCTTGGTTCTTTATGGATCTTATTGGATCTTGTGGTTCTTACTATTGAGTGTAGGATTATATATTAGCGAATATTTTCGTGTTTGTACTTGACTCCTAGAATAGGTAACCCAAGTGCTACCCCCTTCATAGGAAAAGACCACCACAATGCAATGAATTGGAGGTTGTTGGCCTAAGGAACCTGAAATAAACCGAAAGGAGGACAAGTCATCTCTATAAGCCAAGTATAAGGAGTATCAGAGTTATGTCTCCTCAATGGAAGATGGAAAAGAAAACAATGCCGTATGAGGTCAAGATTTTGGATAAGCCACCTCATGCAGTTCGAAATCAAGTTACTAACTTGGATTAGAGAGCACTCGCGTTGGAGCCACCCACTACCTCGAAATTGCTTGAATATGAGGAAACATACAAGGAGTAGCAAATTCGCGACAAAGGACCCTCAAGTAGACTCAAGCGAGGACATCAAGTTCAAGAGATGGAGATCAAGATCAACCTTACCTTCGAACCATTCCTAGCTCCCGGAGATTTTCTTTGGGTCAGAGTACACTAATGGCAGTGACCAGAAAGCAACTACAATGAAGCTGAAGATGCTCGAAGCTCGCAAACAACTTGAGGATGTTCGGTACTCCATTGTGCCCAGTGACGCTTCAATCTCGAGGACGAGATTCTTTTGAGTGGGGAGTTCTGTAACGTCCTAGATTTTTCCGGAATGATAACGAATGCAAAAATGTGAATTTCAAAAATTTTTGTTTGAATTTGAGTGCTTACCTAAAATATAAGGATGTCTTCTTTGATCCTTCCCTGATTTCTTAGATTCATTTTGCGCAAAATAATAAAACTTAGGAACTATAAATTGCTAGTGTGAGAACCTTGGAGTTTCTTGGATTTAATTTGGATCTTATTTGAGTGGGATTCAAATTTGAATTCTAATTCAAATTCGAATCGAATGTTAAATAGGAGTTAAGGTGTTTGGATAATAGAGAAAACCTAAAATCAGTTCTGGGCCTTAACCCACTCTACTAAAGTCTGTCGGGTCACCTCCTTCTTTGTCTACCGGCCTGCTCAAACCGCCGGCCCTCTTGGCCTTTCAGCCCACCAGCCCGCGTACCACCAACCCTGCTGCTCTCCTTTCACTGCCATGTGGGACCCGCAAGTCAGCCCCAATCTTCCTGTGCCCCTTTCTCCTTCCTGCTGACGCTCGCTCGTGCCCCGCGCGTAAGAGGCGGCCGCGCCCCACGCGATAGCGACGGCCACCCCTCGTACCGCGCTCGCCTGCACCCCCGGATGCGCGCTGCGTGGCCGCAGGCATGGATGCCGAGGATCCCCGCCGTCCCTCTGGGGCTCCAAACCCTAGCCGGCCACCTATAAGAGCCCAGTCCCCAGCCGCAACTCCCTATACCGCGCCGCCCATGGATTTTCCCCACAAATTCGCCGCCACCAGAGAAGGGAGGAAGGAGGGGAAGAAGGAAGGGAGGAAGAGGGGACGCCCGTGGAGGAGCCCAAAGCGCCCTTGCTGCCGGCGCCGGAGGCCTCATCCAGGAGCCGCCGGGCTGCTGTCCGTGGAGGAGGGAGGCGCAGGAGGCGGGGGAAGGCTGGACCTCGACGCCAGGACCGGGAGCATCGCCTCGCCGTACCACGCCACCAACCTGCTTGTCGGTGTTTTGGACCGGCAACCTACTACGGGGAGTACCCGAAGTAGATGAATGTGACTCGCCGAGATCGGTAACTCGAAGGAAGAGACACGTGGCACACAATTTAGACAGGTTCGGGCCGCGAGGTGCGTAATACCCTACGTCCCGTATGCCGCGTAGCTCGGATTGATAGGGCACGATTACGGGATGGTGCAATAGTGCGCCGTGAGTTGAGATTGGATGAGGTGATCCCGAGATCGGTCCCCGCCTCGCCTTATATAGTCCGGGAGGCGGGGTTACAAGTCGGAGTAGGGAAGGAGTACCGGTCGAGTACGTCTAGGAGACCTCTACACGGTGCGGAACGTGTGCGAGTCCTAACCGAGTACTACTCTCGTGTTTGTCCTTGTGCTTCACGCCTTCGGGTGCCGTGTAGCGCAAGCCGGTAGTCCCGGGGGCCCACCGAGTAGTCGGTCCCGGTACCCACCGAGGTAGTGGGCCCGGGGAGGTCCATACGACAAGCCCCCGAGTACTTTGTAGTCGAGAAGGATAGCTTCAAGTAGTCTTGACGGCCTTAACAAGTAGTCCTCAAGCGTCCCTGAGTGCTACAAGTCAAAAGTCCTCAAGAGTAGTCGAAGCATCCCGAGGCTGGAATGTACTCCAGCTGATGTTTGAGCAATCTTGAAGTCTTCTCGAGTAGTCCCAAGCGTCCTTGAAATCTGCCTTCGAAGGTCTTCAAAAATGCCTGCCTTGTCTTGAAGCCGGAGCCGTCAAGAAGATGCGATTTGCAGAACCGCAATCCACGTAGGGTAGCCCCCGAGCCTCGAGCCGCGGGCTCTGGCTGAGGATCTATCCGAAGTCTTGGCGAGAAAATCCCGAAAAATCCGGAGAGAAAAAACCGAAGGACACGTGGCACGGAGCCCCCGAGCCTTGAGTCGAGTACTTCCTCTCGAATTGAAGGGTCTTCTTGGAGAATGTGTCCTGAGATGCTCTTGAGATTAGCCGCGTCCTAGGTAGTCGAGTAGAAGTAGCCGAGCCCCCGAGGTGAGGCGCGTCGACTAGTGGAATACGAAGAGTCACGCGCAGCCGCCGAATCCGCCGCGCGTGGACTTATCCGGCCGCCCGTTACGGAGGCGTTTTGGCTTATAAATACAAGCCGAAACCCTTAGGGTTTTTCACCCAAGTGAGCCGCAGTCATTCGCCACTTGAATCTTGAAGTAGATCCACTCCAGTGAGCACTGCCGCCGTAGTAGATCCGAGCGCATCGCCACCCGAAAGCTGTAGGGTAGCCCCCGAGCGGATGTGAGTGAAGACTCCCTGTTCTTGGAGGATGAAGCCGTCCCCGTCGAAGACGTCGAAAGCCGGCGGGAAGAAGAGGAGCCATGCAGAGGCTGCCGCGGCCGGCACCGGAGCGGCGCCGCCCACGTCTCCACCGCGCGCTGACCCTAGTCGCGAATGGAAAAAGTCGAAGGTGAAGACCGAAGACTTGCTGACCCTGTTGAACAGCGGGTTCATCAGGGAGAAGGAGATCGATATGTGGAGATCCGCCGCCGGAGATCCCTATCCGATGGAGAAAGCACAAGACGAGATCCCGATGTTCTCGCGCTTCGTGGAGCGCGGTCTTGCGCTCCCAGCGAGTGACTTCTTCAAGGGGCTTCTCAGGTACTATGGCATCGAGTACCTCAACTTGAACCCCAACGGAATATTCCATACTCTGTCTTCGTCCATTTCTGCGAAGCATTCTTGGGGATCAACCCACACTGGGTTCTCTTCCGGAAATTCTTCCGCATGAAGCCGCAGCCCAGCGCCTCCAACCCCAGAGTAGTCGGAGGGGCCGGGATCCAGTTGAGGGAAGATGCCGCTGAGCAGTACCTGGCGTACAAGCTCGTGGACTCCAACACGGACTGGAAGACGAGGTGGTTCTACACCACGAACCACCATCCCGAGCTGCCGAAGCCGAGCGGACGGCAGCCCAAGCACCAAGAGTGGTGGAACACGGAGCCCACCATGCAAGAGGGGATCCAGCTCCCGGAGTTGCTGGCACGCATCAAGACCTGCGGGATGCGGGACCGAGGGCCGAACACGTGGCCTTCAGTTTCATGAAGCGCCGGATCCGGCCCGCCGCCGGCGCGGGATACGATGGGCTTCGAGTACACCGGCGACGACGACACGTCGCGGATGCGGGGGCGAAATTGAAGACAACGACATCATCGAGAGGTTGTCGAGGATCTTCAAGGACATGCGGAGTACACGGCGTGCCTCGTCGAGGAGTTCTCCGCCGCGCGCCCGCCCAACGAGGTAAGTAGCCGTACCCGCCTCGTCGAGTAGTAGGCACTTGTAGCAGAGTTGCTGACGCTTTTGTGTCTTTTGCGCAGGATGATGTGAAACGATTTGTCTCCGAGCCGCAGCCACCACCGAGCGGAATCGAGGTCCCGACGGTGGAGAAGGTGAAGGAGCGCCGAATAGTCGGAGACGACGACGATCCCATCATTGTGGAGGATACCTCCGATGACGAAGAAGACGAGGAGACGCTGCAGGACCGCTTCCAGCTGCGGTCGAGGTTTAGCCGTCCGGGCTTGCCTCATGTACCTCTCATCCAAGATCCTACGGCTAGCCTGGAGGCTAGCCTTGCTGCGCCGCCGAGGAAGCCGCGCAACCCCGCCAAGAAGCGGGTAGCCAAGAAGATGAAGGTCTCAGAGACCACGCCTCCAGAGGTAAGTCATCTTGAGCAAAGTAGTCGAGTACTCAGTGATCGAGTACGGTGCTGACGAGTAGTCGTCCTTGTGTGCAGGAGAGGCCGCCGGCGAGCCCGTGGAGGAGGGCGATGAGGGCATGTGGCCCACGGTGGGGGAACCGGCCGGGAAGCCGAGTCCGGCTCCCCCCGTCGAAGAACTTCCGGCGCGGTCGGAGCGCCGCCCCCCCGCCCCGCAGGGGAGCGAGTACCCGCGACCGCCGCCGCCGAAGAGGTGGAAGCCGCGGGGGCGCGAGAAGAACGCGGCCGGCCGCCGCCGCCGTGGAGGAGGCGGTAGTCGGAGAGGCGGAGGAAGAAACGCCCGCCGAGGGTGGACTGGTTGATATCGCCAGCATCCTCGGTGCTCCGGCCATGACTATCGTCCGGTCGAACTTGTGAGTACCACGCCTTCATGAGTAGTTCTCATTGTAGTAGTCGATTTTATCTGACGACCCTCTGTGGATACTTGTGCAGAAAATCCACGGACTTGAGCTGCGACGGAGAGGAGCCCACGGCGACGAGCGAGAAAAGGCCGCGCCGCCCGTCGAGGAGCCCGCTCCGAAGCCCAAGCCGCGGCCGAGCCCCCGGTGCCCGCCGCAAGCGCCGCCGCCGAGGCGGTCGTAGTCGAAGGTGATTACTCCTCCTGGAGCTGTAGAGCCCCAAAAAGAGTAGTCGTAGATACTGATGCGCGTGTTCCTTGGTGACAGGCGCCGAAGGAGGTGACATCCCTGCAGGGGTGCCCATGCAGGAGTTGACACTAGAGGCCCCAGAGGCTGCGGTAGGAGCCCCCGAGCCCATGGGGGAAACCGTCGAGAAGTCCGCCGAGGAGGAGGCGGCTGCCACGTCGCCAGGGGTTGCCCTGGAGGTGGCAATCCGATCTCCCGAGATCCAAGACGCGGAGCCTATCCGCTCGGCGCCAATGACCGAGGCTACGTCAAGTAGCCGTGGCGGGATTGAGCTGCTTGCCGACGATCTCATCGAGCCGGCGGTGTTGGCGCAGCATCTGGAGGCGATGCGACGAGCCGAACAGTGGATGAAGGTACGTAGCCGTTGCCTCCCGAGTAGTCAATCCTTTCGTTGAGTACTCTGCTTGACTTGAATTTGTCTTGTGCAGGACATCGCGGAGCGATCCCGCGAGAAGTCCAATCTGCTGCAAGGCTATGGCGACACGGTACTGCGAGCTGAGGCCTTGGAGGAACAGCTCATGAAGTCGAGGAAGCACGCGGCCGCCATGCAGTCGAAGCTTGACGCCGCCTTCGCCAAGTACCATAACGATGTGATGGACTTGCAGGCGAAGAGCGACGAGCTGGTGCGGAAGAACAAAGGCCTCCGCAACAAGAATAAAGGTATGTCTCTTGACTTGTCGGGTACTTGTTGGGTACTTGTTGGGGGTCATCAAGCTCTGACCCGTTGTTGTGTTCCGGTGTTGCAGAACTCGAAGGCCAGGTGGATCGACTGAAGGGCTCGGAGATCAGCATGAAGAATCTCTTCTACCGGGAGCAAGAAGCCCGCCAGGTACTTGAACTCGACTACAAGGAGCTGGCCTTCGAGTGCGAGAAGCACATGGAGTTGCGAATTGCATCCGATCGGGATCTCGTCAACTCGCTACAAATCTTTGCGAAGTTGAACGAAGATCGCGAGGCGCTCCGGGCCCGACCGAAGGACCTTGAAGAGGCTGCCCTCCCGATCGCGAGGCTCCCGGTGCCGCACCCGGCGGCCCCAAGATCGCTCCGTTGGCGGACCGACTTCGTGAGGCGCCAAGCCGGCTGGCCGCCTACGTGAAGCACATGGCCAAGTCAATCCCGAAGCAGGTGCTGGCCTTCATGAAGTCGTACTTCCCAAAGGCCCCGGTGGAGGTAGTCGCCGGCGGGGTAGCCGCCAACTGCTCGGATGAGCAGTACGCAGAGTTGCTGGAGCAGATGGCTCCCATCGCGGAGCGGTAGCCGATAAGTTGAACCTCCGGTAGCCCCGCATAGATAGGCGGTAGCCGTAGATGTATAGGAAACGGCTTGTAATGAACTTTTTCATGTATCAATGAAATGAGATGTTCCATCAATGAGTACTCGTGACCGCGATCTCGAGTGCGGAGCGCCCATCGTGGAGTAGGTGCGAGTAGTAGTACTCGGCTTAGTGGTCCCGTCGCGGGGAGTAGACAAGAAAGAAGTTGATGAACAATCAAACTTTATTACGAAGAAGTACACACGGGTGGCCGGGGCCGTAGTTACAAGTAGTCGCTCGGACCGAAGGCCGCTTACAGTCGAGTAGTACCGGAGCGGGTAGCCGCTTACGGTGAGTGATCCGTAGGTAGCCGTGTAGGCCGGATCGCGATCCGTAGGTAGCCGCGCGGGGCCGGATCTTGGAGTGTGGTCTCTTGGTAGACCGCTGCTAGAGTCCTTGACGCTCGTCGCGGCCCGTGGTCCGTAGGTAGCCGCACGGGGCCGGACACTCGGGAGAAGAGTAGTCCGGAGACTTGAAGCCAGGACCCAGGGGGTCGCTTGCGGCAAGGGGTGTTGATGTAGTCGTGTAGACTTGAGCCCCGGAGTAGTCGAGTAGACTAGGTGTAGAATCGACAGAGCTGGTCGACGTTCCACGAGTTGTTGACTTCTTCGCCTTCAAGTGTTTGGAGGCGGTAGGAGCCTGGCCCGGTCACCTTAGCCACGGTGAAGGACCCTTCCCAGGGGGAGCTGAGTTTGTGAAGTCCTTCCGTGTTCTGGATACGGCGGAGGACAAGATCTCCAACGTTGAAGGAGCGTCCCTTGACGTTGCGATCGTGGTAGCGTCGGATACCCTCCAGGTACCTTGCTGATTGGACTAGGGCGGCACAACGAGCTTCTTCGAGACTGTCGATGTCAACTCGTCTGTTGTCTTCTGAGACGCCTTCGTCGTAGTGCTCCACTGCTGGCGAGTTCCATATGACATCGGCAGGGAGGATGGCTTCGGAGCCGTAGACCAGGAAGTAGGGGGATTGCCCCGTTGGCTTGGATGGTTGAGTCCGCAGCCCCCAGAGTGCGTTGGGTAGTTCCTTGATCCACTTGCCCCCTTTTGAGTTAGCGCGTCGTGTAGCCGCTTCTTGAGGGCGTCGAGCACCATCCCGTTGGCGCGCTCGACTTGTCCGTTGGCCCGTGGGTGGGCGACGGAGACGTATCCGACGTCGATTCCCGGCCGTTCTCGCGGTACTCCCGCAACTGGTGGTTGTTGAAGTTGGACCCCGTGTCCGTGATGATGCGGTGGGGTAGCCGTAGCGGTGTACAAGTTCATCCGGAAGTCGAGTACTCGTCGCCCTTGGGGCATGTGACCGGCTTGACCTCGATCCACTTGGTGAACTTGTCGATAGCCACCGCTACCCCGTTGAATCCTCCCCGGCGCGGCTTGGCGGTGGCCCAATCATGTCGAGCCCCCAGCGGGCAAAGGGCCGGGTTGGCGGTATGGTGACTAGCTTGTAGGCGGGACGTGTTGCTGCTTGGCGAAGAACCGACATCCTTGGCACCTTCCGACGAGTTCTTCGGCATCGCCCGGGCCGTGGGCCGCAGAAGGCTCGCCGAAGGCCTTGCCGACCGGCGTGCGGGAGGACGCGTGGTTGCCGCGAACGCCCTTGTGGATCTCCTCCAAGATGTCCTTGCCTTCTTCGCGAGGGACGCATTTCATGGGTACTCCAGAAGATGCGCCTCGCTTGTAAAGCTTGTCGCCGACGAGGACGTAAGACTTGGCGCGGCGGACGAGTTGTTCGGCCGCGTTCTTGTCGGAGGGGACCTTCGCCTCGCCGAGGTAGTCGATGAAGGGTTGCCTCCAGTCCACGTCGATCATCATGACCTCCTGCCCGGTGGTAGGTTAGCCGGGACAAGGGTCGGTGGCGCCGGCTCCGGATGGATGGCGCGTGAAGCTCATGGACGAAGACGCCCGCGGGTACTTGGGCGCGGGTGGATCCGAGCTTCGAGAGGACGTCCGCCGCAACGTTGTTGTCGCGAACGATGTGGTGGAACTCGAGACCATAGAATTTGTTCTCGAGCTTGCGGACTTCTAGGCAGTAGGCATCCATGTTCTCCTTGTTGCGGTCCCAGGACTTGTTGACTTGGTTGATGACCACTGCGGAGTCGCCGTAGACTAGTAGCCGCTTGATGCCAAGTGAAGCTGCGAGGAGGAGCCCGTGTAGGAGGGCTTCGTACTCGGCTTCGTTGTTCGAGACCTTCCAGAAGATCTGCTGGATGTACTTGAGCTGTTCGCCCGTTGGAGAAATCAGGAGTACCCCTGCGCCTGCGCCCTCGAGGTTGAGTGAGCCGTCGAAGTACATCACCCAATGCTCTGGTCGCACGGTGGGAGTAGGTAGCTGGTTCTCCCGCCACTCTGCCATGAAGTCGACTAGTGCTTGAGACTTGATGGCCGTGCGTGGCTTGAAGTCGATGGTGAGGGCGCCGAGCTCGACAGCCCATTTGGAGATCCTTCCGGTGGCGTCTGGGTTCCTCAGGTTGTCGCCGAGCGGGTAGTCGGTGACGACGGAGACCGAGTACTCCTGGAAGTAGTGTCGTAGCTTCCGCGAGGTGATGAGTAGAGCATACAGAAGCTTCTGCACAGGCTGGTAGCGAGCCTTGGACTCTGATAGAACCTCGCTGACGAAGTAGACTGGGCGCTGGACCGGGTAGGCGTGGCCGTCTTCCCCGCCGCTCGACAACGATGGCGATCGACCACGTGAGTAGTCGCGGCGAGGTAGAGCAAGAGGCTGCTCGCCCTTGTAGGGAGCCGTGAGGATCCGGCGGCTTCGACGGAAGTCCTTGAGCTGGGCAAGGGCTTGGTCCGCCTCTGCTGTCCACACGAACTTCTCGTGGTGCTTAAGTAGTTTGAAGAAGGGGAGACCCCGTTCTCCTAGCTTCGTGATGAATCTGTTCAATGCCGCCATGCACCCCGTCAGCTTCTGGACGTCCTTGATGCTCGTGGGAGCTTTCATGCTGGTGATGGCGGAGATCTTCTCGGGGTTGGCTTCGATGCCGCGTTGGCTGATGATGAAGCCGAGTAGTTTACCCGAAGGTACGCCGAAGACGCACTTGTTCGGGTTGAGCTTCCAGCGGTACTCGCGTAGCGATGCGAAGGTCTCTTCAAGGTCGTCGATGAGGGTACTGGAGTCCCTGGTTTTGACAACCACGTCATCCACGTAGGCCTCGACGTTCTTGTTGAGTTGCCTCTTGAAGCAGGCCTGGATGGCCCGTTGGTAGGTAGCGCCGGCGTTCTTCAACCCGAAAGACATGGTCGTGTAGCAGTACGCGCCAAACGGGGTGATGAACGCGGTCTTCTCCTGGTCTTCCTCCTTGATTGCGATCCGGTGGTACCGGAGTAGCGCCGAGGAAGAAGAGCAGGTCGCGGCCCCCGCCGTGGAGTCGATGACTTGATCAATCCGCGGCAACCCGAAGGGGTCCTTGGGGGCGTGCTTGTTGAGGTCGGTGTAGTCGACGCACATCCTCCACTCGTTCGAGTTCTTCTTGCGGACGAGGACGGGGTTGGTGAGCCACTCGGGATGGAAGACTTCTCGATGAAGCCGGCGGCGAGTAGCTTGGCGAGCTCCTTCTTGATGGCGTCCCGTCCGTCGTCGGCGAAGCGTCGGAGGTGTTGTCGCTTGGGGGTGGCCTTTGGGTCGACGTTGAGGCGGTGCTCGATCGGCTCCCCGGGCACTCCCGGCATGTCCGTCGGCTTCCACGCGAAGATGTCGCGGTTAGCCCGAAGGAAGCCGATGAGCGCGTCTTCCTATTTGGGGTCGAGGCCGGCCCCGATGGTGGTGATCTTGGTGGGGTCGCCTGTTCCGAGGTCGACCGACTTGACGAGCACCTCCTCAGGTGGCCGAGGCTTGTTGGCGCTGTCAGACTTCTCTGGGATGTCGAGTTCGCTTGTGGCAAGCTTCTTCGACGCGGCGTAGACCTCCATCATTGGGGTGGGTACTTGATTTGTCGAAGCGATCACCACGGCCTCTGTATCGCGGTCGTGAGAGATCTTCAAGTCCCCCCGGAGGGAGAGTACGCCGACTTTGGACTTGGCATTTTGAGTACCAAGTATGTGTAGTGGGGCACCGCCATGAACTTGGCGATGGCCGGTCCGCCGAGGATGGCATGGTAGGAAGTCTCGATATCCGCGACCTCGAACTTGATGTACTCGGTGCGGTAGTTGTCGCGAGACGCACCGAAGGTAACCGGCGCACCACCGAGCCTAGTGGGATAGCCGCGTTGCACCGGGACGATGCCGTAGAAAGGCATGCTTGCTCTTGTCGAGCATGGGGGTGACGTCAAGGTTCATCTTCTTCACAGTCTTGGTGAAGAGGACGTTGAGCCCGCTTCCGCCGTCGATGAGCACCTTGTTGAGCTTAGAGCCCGCCACCGTTGGTTTCAGGACGAGAGGGAAACGTCCTGGTTCGGAGAAGCTGGTCCATTGGTCCGCGCGGGAGAAGGTGATGGGTGTCTCTGACCACCTGAGAGGGGTCATAACCGCTGGTTCGATGGACATCACTTCACGGCGAGTAGCCTTCGCCCCCCGCCCGCCGGGTAGTCCGCCGAAGAGGACGTTGACGGTCTTCTCGGGTTCTTGGAAGTCGTCGCCGTCCTTCTTCTTGTTCTTCTGATCGTGAGGGTGCGGTGGCTCCGGCGTATCCTTGAGTGCATGCCTGAGCTGGTAGCACTGCTCGGTAGTGTGGTTGCCGTTTGGATGCCACGGGCACTTCTCCTTCAGCAGGTCTTTGAACCCGCCGGAATTCTTCTTCGAGTTCCCTTTCGGAGGGCGCTGGATAGCCGCGACAGTGTTGTCTGGCTTGCGCTTGCGGTTGGAACCCGAGAAGTTGTTGTTGTTGTTGTTGTTGTTGCGGCCGCCTTGGTTTGGATTGCTGCTGCTGCCGCCACCTTGGTTCTGCTTGGACTTGCCGCGGATGGCGTCGTACTTGGCGTTGGCCTTGTCCTCTTCGTCCGCCCAGGACGTGATCATGTCCTTGAGGTGGGGAATGGACTTGGGGCGGCGTCGGCCGAAGTCTTCGAAGGTGCGGCGGTGGTAGAGCCCGTCCTGGAAGAGGTCGATGACCTCCTTGTCGGTGACGTCCACGACGGTAGCGCGCTTGTCGAAAAAGCGGCGCATGTACTTGCGGAGGGTCTCGCCTTGTTCTCGCTTGATCATGGCAAGGTCCATGCGAGTACCCGAACGGCCCATGGCGCCCGGGAAGTTGCTTGTGAATTGCTCCTTCGGTGGTCCCACTTGTCGATTGAGTGCTTGTCCGGCGACTCGAGCCACGTGAGTGGGGCTTGGTCCAGCGAAGGGGAAGTAGAGGCACTTGGTGTCGCTGTTGCCGCCAGCGTTCTCGATGGAGAGAGCGTAGCATCGGAGCCACTGGATGGGATCCTGCTTCGCGTCGTATTTGGTGATCCCCAAAGGCTTGAACTTGTCGGGGAGGAGCAGGTTGCGAAGCCGGGGTGAGAAGGCAGGGAAGCCGTCGCCTTCAGCAGCGGTCGTCGACTTCTTCTGCCGTAATTCCTCGATTCTCTGGCGAGCATCGTACCCGCCCTGAGAGGCGCCGGAGGCGTGGCTGTGCGCGTGGCCGCGGCCGCCGCGGCCGCCGCCGCCTCCGGCTTTCTTGTTGGCCCCGTGGTTGGAGCCGCCGCCGCCTCTCGCCGCCGCCGTCGGGGTCGTTGCCGCCGCCACCGGCCGGAGCACGGTGGGGGACGACTTCTCGGTTGACGTTGTCTTGTCGTGAGGGTCCGCCGGCGGTGGAGCGTCGACGGTTTGGTTCGGCCGGAATGTCGCCCCGAGTACGGTTAGGGACCGGGGTCAACACCGCGACTAGTAGCTTCGTTGTCGCGAGGCTTGGGCGGGAGAGGTTGGCCGACTCTCTTGTCGACCCGCATGAAGTAGGCTTCTTCGGCGAGCTTGGCGATGACCTCTCCGGCCCGTATGCCCCGAGCACGACGTGCGATCGTTGTGATCGACATGAGGCATTGCTCGGGAGTGGTGTGGACTCTGCTCTCAACCCGCCGAGAGCTTCCGCAAGGTTGCGGATGGGAAGGTTGTCTCCGAGTCGCCGGCGTCGTTCGTTGCGCTTCTCCGTTACGTTCGCGCCGGGCGTCCCCGTTGGCGTCGGTCTCGTCCGCGGGGGGCATCGACGGACGGCTCGTCCGCGGAGATGTCCTCCAAGTACTTGTCTGCGGCCGTGCCTGAGGTTCCCGGGGTGTCGCCGACAGCCATGAAGACTTGACGATCAGGGGTACCCAAGCTTGGCTCAGAAGGTGCCACCTCAGTTGGTGTGTTTGAGTCAGCTGGGCCGGTGGTGTTCCCTTCCTGGAACGGTAGCGAGTCGATGTAGGCGACGTAGCGTGAGTCCTCCTTTGTCAGCTCAGCGGGCTTGCGGTCTGGCCAGTAGACGTATCTTCCGGCCGGCGTCGATCTTATAACCAGCCTAGAGGCTGGCCCTGACAAAGGAAGCTCAGAGGAGTCGTCTTCGGACTTGGGCCCCTCAGGATCCGACCCGAAGTCGAACTCGTAGTCCGGGTTCGAGTAGAACTCGGAGAGAGGGCTGGAGTCCGAGACGCGGCTGGGGACGGCGTCGGAGTCCGAGTTGTACTCGGTTACGGGCTCCTTGCCGGCCCGGCGTGGTGTAGAGGCCTCCGTGCGGGCCCGGCTGGGAACGCGAGGGCCACGCGTGGAGCGCTGGCGTGGAGAGGGGACCGCCTGCGATGGCTGAGGAGCCGGCTCGCATGCGATGGCCCATGGCGACGTCGGGTTCGAGTTGGAGACGGACTCGAGCTCGAAGTCAGCGTGGAGGTTGGAAAGCGAAATTTCGCCGAACTTGCCGGCGAGCTTGCCCGTGACAACTTCGGGAAGCGTCACGAGGCCTCGTCCTCGAGTCGGGTTGCATGATCAAGCGGCGGCCGGAAGGAGCCCGCGCCATCGGCGGTGCGGACCCGTGCGCCGAAGACGAAGGTGTCGCCGCGGTTGAAGGCGACGGTTGGCTTGATGTGAACGGAAGCCGTCGAGTTCGCCATGTGATCTCGAGCGAGAGCCCCTACCCGGCGCGCCCCGGTTGTCGGTGTTTTGGATCGGCAACCTACTACGGGGAGTACCCGAAGTAGATGAATGTGACTCGCCGAGATCGGTAACTCGAAGGAAGAGACACGTGGCACACAATTTAGACAGGTTCGGGCCGCGAGGTGCGTAATACCCTACGTCCTGTATGCTGCGTAGCTCTGGACTGATAGGGCACGATTACAGGATGGTGCAATAGTGCACCGTGAGTTGAGATTGGATGAGGTGATCCTGAGATCGGTCCCTGCCTCGCCTTATATAGTCCGGGAGACAGGGTTACAAGTCGGAGTAGGGAAGGAGTACCAGTCGAGTACGTCTAGGAGACCTCTACACAGTGCGGAACGTGTGCAGAGTCCTAACCGAGTACTACTCCTGTGCTGTCCTTGTGCTTCACGCCTTCAGGTGCCGTGTAGCGCAAGCCGGGTAGTCCCAGGGGCCCACCGAGTAGTCGGTCCTGGTACCCACCGAGGTAGTGGGCCCAGGGAGGTCCATACGACACTGCTGCCTTTCTTCGACCACGACAGGCCTTCCACCTCGTCCTCTACCCGCTCGATGAAATGCTTGGGCGTCGCTGCGGTGCTGAACAGCTGCCATGTACCGCGACGCCAAGACCGCTGCACCGACAACCGCCCAGGACGCAAAGACCCGATGAGCGGTTCTGCTACCTCTGCTCGGCCACACCTTCCTCACCGCCATCCTCTACATCATCGCTGACGAGCCCACTCCGCCCTCCTCACCGATGCATGCACGTCGGCCAGTGGCCACCGAGGTGAGGCCAACCTTCCTTGCTCCTCAGTTGAGGCCCGGCCTTCGAGCCGTGGCTGGAACGAGTCTGGTGTGCCCGTCGGGCCTTGAGTGCCGCTGTTGGACCGCGCCCGCTTCGCGCCGCCGCGCAGACCCGCCGTCGCTTGGGAGCCGGCCATCGAGCCGAGCCGGTCGATTTGCAGGTGCCGCTGCCTTCCTCAACGCGCGCGCTCCCTTGCTTGCTGCCTGAGTCCTTTTCCTTTCCGTTCCGGTGCCGTGTGCCGCTGAGCTTTGGCTCGCCGCCGCGTTTCGCTACCGGCACACGCACAAACCCGTGCACGCACACACGCCCACACACTCGCACGCGTGATACCTCGCCGGCGTTGGGCACCTCCGCCGTGTTGTTGCGTTTTCCCTGTTTTCCACCGTGCCGACCGAGACCTTGCCTCGCGGCCAAACCACTGCTGGGCAAGTCGTTCCCGACCGTGCTCTTCCGTTCGCAAGATGGCGTCCCCGCCGCGCCGTCGTGCTAGCCCGGGAGCTTCGCCTCACGGCCGAGCGCATGCGCGTGTGCTCGATCAAGCCGTCGCCTTTGTGCACCTTTCTAGTGCCATGAGAACACGTCCGCGCTGTCCCGACCTACCCTCTCCGCCTAGGCGTGCGAGTGCCAGACCACCCTCGCACACGCGCCGTTCCTTTGAGCTGGCCTCCCCAACTTCGACACTGAACTGCTCTGTTCCACCGCCACCAACCTCTCCTTGCCTCTGCTCTCTTCCCTTTGGTTTTTCCCCCGTCGCAAAATCCAAAGTGTAGCAACAACCGCTTTGCCCCCCCCCTCTGGTCAGCAAGCAAACAACAGACTTGCTGCTCTGATCTTGCATCGCAAGGACTAGCAACTTGCTGCCTTCCTATCTTCTGCGATTCCTGCAAGAACCAGAAGTAGGAGCTGAATTCCAAGCAAAGCACCAGCAACCCTTCTCTCTTTTCTCCATATCCCCAGTAACTCGCCAGCAATTCCATTTTCTTCTTCCACTAGAGCCGCACAGCAGCCACGACCCCTCTCAATCCTCTCTCCTCTGCTCCTCCCTTAAAGCAAACACTAGCTACAACTGCAAGTACAGGAGGGTGCACCAGTAAGCCGCCACCACTCTTCTCTCTCAGCCTGTTCTCTGTTCATCGAAGCAGCAAGCTGCTTCTCTGCGCTTCGATCCCTCACTCTGATATTTCTTTCTTCTACTCGAGGCAAGCCGCTGGGTGAGCTCCTTTCTCTCCCACGCAAGATGCAAAATAGCCAGCAACCACCTTTCTCCCTCAAGCCAAAGCAAATCAAAGCAGCAAGCTTCCTGATTGTGCCCAATCCACAGCCAGCAGCAATCTTCTGTAAGCTGCAGTCCTCCTTTAGCTCCTGCGATTCTTGCAAGAGCTAGCAGTGGTGGCTCAGATTCAAGCCACGAGCAGCAAATCCTCCTCATCCCATTTTCTTCTACTCCTATCCCAGCGTATGGTTTCTAATTTATTGCTTTGGCAGGTTGAAACAACAGCCCAAGCTCTGAATCGCTAGCAGCTGCAACCTCCCACTCCACTCCTGCCCAATTTCTCTCAAGATTTGAGTCGAGCAACCAACGCTGTGATTTTCTTTGCTGTTGTTTCTTGTACCAATCCCACGCGCCTTCCTGCCATGTTCCTCTCCCCTCTAATCCGAACAGCCAGAGCAGATCGGGCTCTTCTTTTCCCTTCACCCCACCAAAGCAAGGTGGCCTTCTGCGGTTTCGACTTCTCTTGTCTCTCGTTCGGGCGAGCAACCAAGTAGCAAGCAGGCAGTAACCCAGCAATTTTATTTTCCCCACCGAACGACACCACCCCCTCCTTTTTCTCCAATCGACCAGCAAGAAGCGAGCTGCAGCAATATCTTTTCTTTTCCCCAATCAAGTCAATCAGCTTGCAGCCTAGTCGTGTTTCTTCCCTCCTTTCCAAAACAGCCACCAACACCATCTCTGAATTTTGTGTACCGCAAGAACCAGTAGCTTGACCCCCAATTCCTTCTCTAAAAATATAAAATCATCCAGCAGCAGCATCTCCAAGAGTTCTTGTGACAGCCCTTGGTGTGCAAGCAACCACCAGCAATTTTCGTTCTCCTCTGATCAAAGCACGCAGATCAGTAAGCTAGCAGCTAGCTTTTGATCAATCCGCTCGTGACCTTTTTTTATCTGAACTAAGGAGCTGCAATCCGTACAGGAAGCTGGGGAGTTTGCCCTAGCTCTTGCTCGTGGCACGAACCATGCAAGGTGCTGCTCCTGAACCATGCACATGCTAACTAAACATGGGTCGTGATCACTTTTTGCCCGTGCGTGTTAGCATTTGTTCTTGGCCACCTGCTCAGATATCCAATGTACCTAGCCATCATCTTGCTTGTGCCTTGTGTCCGTCATGTGGTCCAGTACGGCTTAACTCACTAAAGTTAGTGGTCAGCTATCGGCTAACCGCTAACTTCAACAGCCATAGGTGGAAGCCATTGTGTCAATTCAGCAAGCAGTCTGCTTGCCCGCCTATGTACAGTCCACAAACACATAAGCGGTAGCAGGCATATGTGTTGGAAGGCATCGCACGTGCTAATTAAATCATCCATAGATTTTAATCTTGGCTGCACCATGCGATGTTAGCATGTTCTGCCTTCCTGTAGCTAGTGAGCACCTCCTTAGGTGTTAGCTACTAAACCATCAGGCATGCCACACTCCAGCCACACAATTATCTTGTAGCAAGCTATCAGATTTGCCACGGCTATCCTGACTTGCTGTGTGCAGTCGGTCAAGCAAGCTGTAGCAATCATGTATGCGCTATCTAGCCTTAACCCCTTACCTTTCCTGCTCGGGTGTTGCGTGGTGAGCAGCAACACTTACCCTTTTTCCGCCAAGCCTTAATCTTAGTACCGAGTGCTGGTTCTCAATCTTTCAAGTCCCGGCCACACTTTTCGCCACGACCGTGCCACGTCTTCGTCGTGGACAATGCGTGCACTATCTAAACCCATCAGCCATATCCTGGTTAAGTCCATCCTCACCACATCGCCGCCATGTTCCAGCCTGAGCCGAGTTTCTCAAACACACAATTCTCTTTGAGCTGATCAATCTTACACGGTCCCTCTAGTCTGACCAAAGGGGCCCACGAACTTACCGTTGGGTCCCACTAACATGTGAGGCCGCTAACTGCTCAACCTGATCTCATCCGGCACACGGGACCCACAGGGTGACTTGTGGGGTTCCGGTTGACCTTTGATCTTCCCTTTGACTTGGTCAACAAAGATCGTTGACTAGTCAACAAACCTTGTAGACCGACCCAAAACCTAGCTCATGGTTTCCTGACCCACTGACTTGTGTCTTCCGTGCTTTATCGCACTTAACTAAATTCGTAAAATATTTCTTTATTCGAAAATCAATAATAAATTGATCATACCTTAAAAAATATGAAATCAGTTTCCTTATTCTTCTAAAATCATGAAGCACCCGTTAGACTAGCATTTGAAGTTTATTTGGTTCTTTATTGCTTCTCTTTGGAGTTATTTGCATCTAGACAACGTGTTTATTTATATTTGCGAATCTAGGAATTCCCGGAGCCGAGGAGTCAAGCCAGAAGATCGAGTACAACTACGGAAACTCCGACGACTACTTGCACACAGGTGTTCACGCCCGACTGATTTTTAAATACCTATTAGGCATTGCTATGTAGAATGCTAGCGCTTTACTTTAAATGCATGATGATGATGAGCCTTGCACTGCCTTCTTTAATTATCCTGTCCTTGATTGTCCTACCACTTTATATGTTTCTATAAGTGTGTATATGCGCTGAGCTTCGCGATGCATGTGTTTGGGATGGGAATAGTGGTTCTTGGCGTGTGTGGGGTAAAAACCGGCAGGAGAAGGTGTTTTGGGTACCTTGGCGGGGGTGAGCTCGAAACAACCGATCTGGGATCGGGGACAGGGGTGCACTCCTCAGTGTATCCCTACTTTGACGGTTTTCGGAGCCTAGGTGTTGGGGTTTTACTTGCAGATGGAGGACATGAGCTTGCCCCGGTCTGAAACCGAGTGGATCAACTTGTCGATAGGACTTTCGTACACACCACCTCGCCGAGAGTGGGGTTAGGGCCGAGTTGAGCTCGGTAAGTGCAGAACCATACCTGCTTAGGAAGGATAGAGGGTATCTGTGGGGGAGCGGTGGAGGTGAAACCACCCTCTCAGAGCGTCTCCCGTGTGGCCACACGGGAGCATTTCACAGTTCCGGTGCAATTCCCTTTGCGAGGGGGATTGCTTTGAGGGCCGGATGCAGGATGGGATCGTAACTACCGAGAGTTCACACGGTAGGGTGGGTTCAGTCGACTAGCTACCGGCTGATTCCATCCCGGGTTGGGTACAGGTGTACACGCTCTGCAGAGTTGTTCGATCTATACGTATAGCCGCGTCCTCGGTCATGGACAAACCTTGAAGACATGTTCGTTCCTCATGTTTTGGGATTTCTACCTCCCCCTGTAGATGAGAGTGTGGTGATCCGTGGTTGCAGTCGGTTAGAGGAGAGTGGCTCCCTCTACCTCGTCGATCCGATTGCAATCATTGAGGTGCGACGAGAGGAAGTTCTCGCATCGACCCTAGATGGAGATAGGGTGTGGAAACGGGGCCCTGGGGTACCAGGTGGTTCCGAGCTGTGTTTGAGAGTATGGTTTGGGACTGATATGGAGATGTTTTCTAATTATGCTTTGCTGCTACTGCATAAGAAACCTGAGCTTCTACCTTGTCACTTTTCTTACCCTTTAGAGATAGGCCACTTAAAGCTGCATACAGTCGGTGACGTGAACCTATCCCGTTCCTTGGGGATAGTTTTATGAGTGTGCAGGATTGGACTTGGCTTGAGAGTCCGGGTTCAGGGACTCCATGAAGGAAGGGTTGCGTTGCTTCGCTCAAGGATGCCTGTGGTGAAGACTGAAGATGAAGACTTGAAGCCCTAGCTACCGCTACGCAGGATTTCTACTTGTCGCTTAGCCCAAGGGGCTTGTACTAAATTCGTATACCGAGTTGTTTCGGATGTAAATATTATGATTTGTACTCTGACTTCGTTGTATGGAAATGATATTATTCTGTAATGAGTTCTGTACTTGATAGCTGACCGATCCAGGGACTATCACAATGCTACAGGGAGTCGGGTTTTCCTCACCGAAAACCCGGTTTGTTACAACTGTGGTGTGTGCAGGCGGTCGGCCGACCAACACGATGGGGCTTGGCTCCGGTGCGGGCGGGCGTGCCACGCGGTAGGAGGGGATCTCCCCTGGTGATTTGGCTGTGCGGAGAGGGTGCCACATGATGATGTAATCATCCTCGAGTCACTGTTGGTCGGGGAAGGGTCCAGATGCCGATACAGTGAAGGATCGGATGGCGACTAGAGAGGGGGGGAGTGAATAGGAGCCGGTAAAAATTCTTCTCAAAGAACCCGGCCTATACCCTAGTCAAAACCCGGTCACACACAAGCGTTGGAACGAATCACACACCAATCGCTAAAACAACGAGTTCTTGAAACACACGCGGAAGCACAAATGAAGGAGGGAGGAATCGAACCAAAGAGCAAAGCAGCCAGGCTCTGGCGGACCGTCCGGCTGGGCGGGGGTGGATCGTCCGCGATGGCCGCGCGGACCGTCCGGCGAGGTCCCGCGGACCGTCCGCACCCTTGCCGCGGACCGTCCGCCCGAGCCGCGGACCGTCCGTTAAAGCGAACAGAACCACCAGAACCGACCCGAGAAAAACGGACTGTCCGCGAAGACTGGGCGGACCGTCCGCGCGGGTCACGGACCGTCCGCTACTGAAGCTCGGACCGTCCGCAAACCGGCTGCAATGAAAAACCAAAACCAAATCGGATCAAAAGCAAAGCCGAGGAAGAACACGAAGAACACGCGAAGAACACTGTACACGCGGACCGTCCGCCTGGCCCTCGCGGACCGTCCGCCAGGTGCGGACAGAGCTGAAAACGCCCGACCCTGAAAGTCAACTCCCCCAAATCATCATCGGATTTCCCAAACGGTTGAAGGCCGTAGAGACAAGGGTTTGGGTACTTGAAAAGCGTCACACAAGGATGCTATAGCCCAAAAATCTTGCCTCCTAACTCTCTAAATCACCGGGAATCGCGAATCCTTTGAGCACCACCAAAAGCTAGAGCACCGAACGAAAACTCACGAATCGAAGTGGTTTCCGGCGTTTGAGGGCACAAGATCAAGCACAAAGATGCACAAGACATCTATCCATGTTTCCCTCAAAGAAATCCGGGGAGAAACCCACTCAAATCCGCGGAATCACACCGGGAACAAAGGCACGAAAACAAGCACGAAAATAGCACAAAAAGAGCTCCGAAAAAGCAATAAAAGAAATTCGGGAATAGAAAGATTGGCACAAGATTTAGAGGATGAAATCACTATGAATATCTTGTCCAAACGATTATAAGCCACTCCTAGAAATCAAATCTAAGATGGCAAAAAGCTCCAATCAAAGAGCCACTCTCCCCTCTCTCCCTCTCTCCCAAAGCACTCCAAAATGAAAGAGTACAGCCACCTCTAGCCCAAGAGTTGGCTGAAAATCCAGCCCCCTCCTCCTATATATAGGCCCTCCGGAAAAGACCGAAGTGCCCCTACACTAGGAGTACAACACAAGCCCTCACAGGGGCGTTTTGGTCAACACATGAAGTTCACCATCGGACGGCCGCGCATCCATCAGGCCTTCACGTCCTCCCGACGCAAGCACCTAGATCATGTCGCGTGTCGCCCGCCTCGAAGCTTCCCGACGCACCCGGATACCGTCTCCGTCACGCCAGGCCCTAGGGCTCGGTTTTGAGGCCCAAACTGAGAAACCCTCCTCTGATGGTTTTGTGGCCAAACCACCAAACCCCGCGTACACGGCCCGGCCTCACCACGCCAAGCGTCGAGCCCGCCAAGCCTTTCACCTCCGGCGCCCGGACGGTCTACTCAGTCTTGCCTCGTTCCTTGACTTGGCCACCACCGATGCACCGGCTCCATGTCCACGACTTTGTCTTGCTCTTCTTGCACCATGCGGCTCGCACTTGATCCCGTCGGCCAGCGGGTCCCTCGAACCAAGCCTACTTGTCTCTCCACTCCTCGGAGGCCCCGCAAGGCTAAGACCTTTCGTGCACTGTTCTTCACACTCGCACCAACGCAAACCAAGCCGCAACCAACACCTGCAATACTAGGCCAAGAGTCAGTCCACACAACGTTGTCAACCACTCCTCACGAGTGCATTGACAACACACCACATAAACAATAAGGTAAATACACAAAATAAAACACACACAACACAACTCAACACTACACACACAAAGCTTCAAACCATTCGGTCAATCACTCATCACACACGAACCAAGGTACTTCTCAACTTGGTTCCTCAATCTCCCCCTTGATGAGTGCATTGACAAAAGAAGGTCAAAAACCAAATAAGAACTCATTCAAGCGCCACAAAGCCTATAAAAAGCAAACAAAAGGCCACTTGAAGTGAGAAGGGATAAAAGCATGCTCCAACAAATTCCTCTCGAAACCAAAGCAAGCACAAAGGCTAAGCGCAATCAAAGAGACACACTACCAACATGCAATCCCTAAAAGCCACCAAACCAAAATGCTCAACCCAAAGTGCCTAAAACTCTTACCAAAACACTTGTACACACTACCAACATGCAATCCCTAAAAGCCACCAAACCAAAATGCTCAACCCAAAGTGCCATAAAACTCTTACCAAAACACTTGTCAACCGCTCATCACCATCAAATCAAGGTTCATATCAACTTGATTTTCCAAATTTCTCTCCCTTGAGGAGCGGATTGACAACAAGTGGGCACAAAGAAATGGTTTGAGAGGGCAAAGACCGAACACCTCATCCAAGTGAAAGAAACCACACAAGAGCAAAGAACAAGGTCACTTGGCATGAGAGAAACCACAAAGGCCAACTCAATGTCTCGGTCCCCAAAGACATGGGCAACGGCTCGACACAACCGAGACAAGAATGCATGATCCCTCAAAAAGAGGCACAAAGGGCTCAACACCGATCATGGACAAGCGAAATCACACGATCCCTCAAGAAGAGGCACAAAGGGCTCAACACCAATCATGTGATAATCGAAAACATAAGTCAACCGCCGGCTCCTCAAGAAGAGGCAAAGGGGCTCAACACCACCGCACAAGAGCACAAAAATCACAAGCTCCCCCTAAACACATGAACTAGGACCAAAGAGCATACAAAGCTCACCCTAAACTCATGAGATAGAGAAAAGAGCACACCAAGCTCACAAGCTCCCCCTAAACACATGCACTAGGGACAAAGAGCATACAAAGCTCACCCTAAACACACGTGAAAGAGCAAAAAGCAACCACCAAAGCACAACTCAGGCAAACAAAGGAGACTCACCAAAGCTCCGCCTACACAAATGCAAGCTCCCCCTGAACATGTGGATGCACACTTCCAAATTTCAGCTCACCTCTTCTAAATTTTCATTAAGCTCACCTTTTCTCCCCCTTGTTGGCTATGTATGAATCAAGGTGAAAATGCAGAAATGCAAAGCAAAGCATATAAACAACTACATGAGCTTCTCAAATAGGCCAAATTTAGTGACAAAGGCTAGAAATGAGACAAAGAGCACATATATGGATCATAACATAGTCAAAGCATTGCCACAAGTAATATATGGAAATATAGGCATGTGACAAAGCAAATTTTCAGATTTGAATAATTATATCAAAAGATGGCTCACTTCAAATGTAAAAGCCTATACATGTCATATTCTAGCCAAAAACATGCATATCATCCAGAGATCATACAAGGATATCCAATTCTCAACAAAAGATCATTGCAAACACCCATAAAGCAAAGCATGTCATGTTAAAGCTCATGAGCCATGTGTCCACTTCGGGGAGACTTCTCCACTGGTGAACATCATGCAACATGTTTTGCACCCATATGTGAAAGATAAGACATTTTAAGCATAAACATGATGGAGAGAGCATTTTTCAAGCATACACACTTCTTTTCAAGATTAAATCATTTCATGGTACATGAAGTGCCTTTGCGGCAAAAAGAAGCTTATGCTCCTCCATGAATGCAACATAGGCTAAACATTCACAATGATATCGGCCTTTGGCCCAAATGCAAGAAAGAGACATCCAAGCACAATCTAAGCATGAAAGGCATATTTAGACCAAAAAGTGACATGGATATACTACTACACATGAGTGGAGCACATTTCATCAAATTTAGTCAAGATTAGCATTTGATTCAAAAAGGCTATCTCACAACACATATATCTCAAATATTCTAAGAGCATAGCCTCACATAGCTATTTCTCCACACACATGACCAATATCTCACAAGTAGCCAAAGAAACTCAAATGAGGCATATGGAAGAAGCTCATCATCCTAAAATGCAATATGATACAAATGCAACATAGGTAGATATGTACATCAAAAGGAACATGATATATGACAAAATGCGAGACACAAATGTCAAACCTACCAAAGTCTATACATCATGATATATGATACAAATGCAATGCAGAATGCATAGGGAGACAAGGAACTTGACTTAACACCAATAAAGCTCACAAGGGAACACATCAACCAAGAATCGCTCCAAGCGAGAGAAGAGCCACCAAAGGTCCCAATTGAGTACCATAGAAAAAGTACCAATTGCAAAACCGCAAAGATCCCAATTGAATACCATAGAAGGAATATCAATTGGAGGATCACAAAGACTGCCCAAAAAGCCACAACCCTTCTTGGAATCAAATTCCCTATCAAAAGAAGCCAAGCTCCCCCTCAACCAAGGGCAGCTAACAAAGCAAAAACTAGGAAAAGGAAGAGCAAGGAAAAACTCTAAAACCAACCGAAAAGAGGAACAACAACACAACTCGAAGATAAGACAAGCCCAAAACTCCAAGGAAAGCTCACAACATGCTACACAAAGCATTGATAATATCAATTAACATAAATAGAGCATTGTAACATGATTCCACAAATATGAATAAGCATGGGCAAGCAAGTATGTCAACAAGGTACAACACTAAGCCAAAATGATACCAAAGAACAACATGCCAAACAATATACAAGAACTAAACAAAGGCATGATACAAGATCACATGGATCATCCACCAACATATATTACAAAGCTAGCATGACAAGATAGACATGGGGGATAAACATGCTAACAAGAAAGATACCATCGAGCTAGACAAACATGATATGAATGAACAACATGACATATCCGAGCAATCAACCATAAAGCATGACATGATGTTCATAAATAACATCCACCATAAAATCATACAAAGATAGCAATATAGATATTCAAGATCCCAAAGCTATCATGAACAAGGTGGCTAGCCTACCATGGTTTTCACACAAGCAAGTCACAAGTATATACAAGGGAGGACAAGGGGAAAAGAAAACTCACTATACATGTGTACAAAAGCTTTCAAGAGCCATCCAAAACGGTGTGGAGAACCATCATGTCTCCATTGAGCTCATGTTCTCCAACCGCGTCTCCATACCTACACACAAGGATACGAGAAAGACCGAGCCTTGGATCCCAAAGGGTTAGCAAGCACGTACTTGGGAATCCAAGATTTGGTCACACGGGTAAGTGGTGCACACAACCTATCATGTGGGTTAGCATGATGCAAATGCCGGTTGGAATGAAAAGTCTTTCGAACACCCTTGGAACCATGCCTCAAAGAAGTCACTCGCGAGGAAAGTCGAGTGCTACCACAAGCAAAAAGGCAAAGATCCTTCGGGGTCGTAGGAGAAGAACCAACACAAGCACCACGGGAAGCATGTCGCGGACCAACACAAGAAACACTAGAAGCATGTCCACGAGCATGGCCTAACTCACTAGAAAGAGTGTCATAAGACCCATCCACAAATCGCGCCTTCTTAGGCTCACAAGTGTTCATGCCATGAGAAAGGCTATGAACAACCAAAGGCCTAGAGGCACCTCCTCGCCGTATTCTCCTTGCCGGCGGTAGCAAAACTCTCTCTTGATGCCCATCCTTCCCACGGTGAGAGAGCAATGGTACAAAGGCCTATCGAGAGGCACGGTCCGAGTGGATGAATCACCATTCTCTTGTAAGTGGGAAGTCCCTTGGGACTTAGAGCATGAAGCATCAACCCCAACATCCAACTTGGTGTCCACATTAGAATCACACGTGCCATGAGAAAGACTACGTGGCTTCTTAAAAGCTTTAGCACGCACACGTCGCTCGTGCTTGACACGGCGAAAGCAAAACTCAACGGTATGCCCATCCTTCTTGCAAAAGGTGCATTGGAACCTCGGCTTGGGAGTATGAGTTCCAAATATGTGGGAGGCACCCTTTCCATTCAAATCACCTTGGGAAACACCGGAAGAAGCAACAAGCTTAGGAGTAGCTATGGGAGAGCTATCCAAGGCACTAGCACACTTACCACCATCCAAAGACTCACACTTAAGAGAAGAAGTCGACTTCGGTTTAGAAGAAGCAAATTTAGAAGTATCAACACCGGAGTGACAAGAGAAGCGAGACTCCAAACCCTTGGCACAAAGACTCTTGCACCTTGTGCGCAAAACCTCATTTTGAGACTTGAGGCGCTCACAAGTACCACATGTCATATTTCTCAAGTTATTGATTTCTTCTTCAATGCATTTAGCATATGTGGTACGCAAGAGTTCATTTTCTTTCTCAAGGTTGGCACTCATCTCATCATGCTCAACCAACTTAGCGCTCATATCCTCGCGCATCTTTTTCAAAGCCAAAACTTCACTTTCCAAATCAATGCATGAGGTGCAAACGAAATCACATGAACAAGCAACATCATTTACATCTCGCAAAGCATTATCATCATTGCAAGAAGTATGGCAAGCATCCTCAACCAGCAACAAAGAGCACTTGCTACAAGGCATGGATTTTATGTCACAAATTTCAGCCCTAGCATGCTCAAGATCATCTACACATGTGGTGTGAGTCAATTTTAATTCATTAATTTCAGCATGCAAAGACTCACAAGAAACACATGGTAAAGAAGCACTTGTCTCTAACAAAGCAATCTTACTCCTAGCCATATCAAGCTCATCATTCAAAACACCACAAGATTTGCAAGGCATAGAAGCATTGGATTTCAACAAGTCAATTTCAGATTGCAAGTTAGCAAGAGATGATCTCAATTCATCATTCTCAAAATCAAGATTGTCGCATGCTCTTCTAAAAGCTTCAACATGCATTTTGCGCCAACTAACTTCATATTTTAATTTCTCATTTTCAGCACACAAGGCATCGCACAAATCTATGTTTCTCCTATGCAAGTCTCCACAATCACACTCACAATCATCCAACCTATTGCATAGGATCAAGATAGCTTTGGCAAGTGTACCTTGGTTCATGCCTCCTAGCTTGTGGTAGAGCTTGCCTTTCTTGATGTCACCATCTCGATAGTCCTCGATGAGAGATATCATCTCCTCCACTTCGGCTTCTGCCTCAACTTCCATACTCCTCCTGCTTAAAGAATCACAAGGAGAAGAACTTGGTGCCATAAACAAAGTACCGGTTAGGATTAGCCGAAACCAAGCTCAAGGAACAAGCAACGATGCAAAGAAAGCGCTCAAAAAGCCTCAATTCTCTAACAACTACTGACGAGTTCAATAGCAAAGGATCTTATCTTTTTCCCAAAATTTTACTACTGAACAAGGAGCACCAAAGATAGAGGCACAAAAAATTTCAGCTCAAGATAAGGTGAAATGAAGCCTAGAGAAAATCCAGAAGAAACAAGACAAAGCCGCAAGAGACATAAATGAGGATTTTTCAATTATCTTCTTGATTTTTTCTGAATTTTTGAAGACCCCAAAATGATCTTTAGATGATTTTGGATCACCTACAAATGGAGTCACGAAACCGCTGTAAAAATTTGAGCCAAAACGGAGCACCGAGCGAAAAGTTATGCCCGTTTTACTGAAGGTACCTCAAGTTATGGTTTTCCAAGGGCACAACTCCAAATCGTCGGACTCAAAACGTGCAAAAGCACCTCTTTCCTCTAGTCACCCTATGGATTCAAGACTTGTTAGAGCCAAAAGAATCCACAACCGGCTCTGATACCAATTGAAGGATCGGATGGCGATTAGAGAGGGGGGGAGTGAATAGGAGCCGGTAAAAATTCTTCTCAAAGAACCTGGCCTATACCCTAGTCAAAACCCGGTCACACACAAGCGTTGGAACGAATCACACACCAATCGCCAAAACAACGAGTTCTTGAAACACACGCGGAAGCACGAATGAAGGAGGGAGGAATCGAACCAAAGAGCAAAGCGACTAGGCTCGCGGACCGTCCGTCGGGCGGGCGGGCCCGGACCCCGCGATGGCCGCGCGGACCGTCCGGCGGGGTCCCGCGGACCGTCCGCACCCTTGCCGCGGAGCGTCCGGCCCGAGCCGCGGACCGTCCGTTAAAGCGAAACGAGAACCACCGAACCGACCCGAGAAAAACGGACCGTCCGCGAAGACCGGGCGGACCGTCCGCGAGGGTCACGGACCGTCCGCTACTGAAGCTCGGACCGTCCGCAAACCGGCTGCAACGAAAAACCAAAACCAAATCGGATCCAAAGCAAAGCCGAGGAAGAACACGAAGAACACGCGAAGAACACGTACACGCGGACCGTCCGCCCGGCCCTCGCGGACCGTCCGCCGTGTGCGGACGGAGCCGAAAACGCGCGACCCCGAAAGTCAACTCCCCCAAATCATCATCGGATTTCCCAAACGGTTGAAGCTGTAGAGATAAGGGTTTGGGTACTTGAAAAGCGTCACACAAGGATGCTATAGCCCAAAAATCTTGCCTCCTAACTCCCTAAATCACCGGGAATCGCGAATCCTTTGAGCACCACCAAAAGCTAGAGCACCGAACGAAAACTCACGAATCGAAGTGGTTTCCCGGCGTTTGAGGGCACAAGATCAAGCACAAAGATGCACAAGAAATCTATCCATGTTTCCCTCAAAGAAATCCGGGGAGAAACCCACTCAAATCCTCGGAATCACACCGGGAACAAAGGCACGAAAACAAGCACGAAAATAGCACAAAAAGAGCTCCGAAAAAGCAATAAAAGAAATTCGGGAATAGAAAGATTGGCACAAGATTTAGAGGATGAAATCACTATGAATATCTTGTCCAAACGATTACAAGCCACTCCTAGAAATCAAATCTAAGATGGCAAAAAGCTCCAATCAAAGAGCCACTCTCCCCTCTCTCCCTCTCTCCCAAAGCACTCCAAAATGAAAGAGTACAACCACCTCTAGCCCAAGAGTTGGCTGAAAATTCAGCCCCCTCCTCCTATATATAGGCCCTCCGAAAAGACCGAAGTGCCCCTACACTAGGAGTACAACACAAGCCCTCACGGGGGCGTTTTGGTCAACACATGAAGTTCACCATCGGACGGCCGCGCATCCATCAGGCCTTCACGTCCTCCCGACGCAAGCACCTAGATCATGCCGCGTGTCGCCCGCCTCGAAGCTTCCCCGACGCACCCGGATACCGTCTCCGTCACGCCAGGCCCTCGGGCTCGGTTTTGAGGCCCAAACCGAGAAACCCTCCTCCGATGGTTTTGTGACCAAACCACCAAACCCCGCGTACACGGCCCGGCCTCACCACGCCAAGCGTCGAGCCCGCCAAGCCTTTCACCTCCGGCGCCCGGACGGTCTACTCAGTCTTGCCTCGTTCCTTGACTTGGCCACCACCGATGCACCGGCTCCATGTCCACGACTTCGTCTTGCTCTTCTTGCACCATGCGGCTCGCACTTGATACCGTCGGCCACCGGGTCCCTCGAACCAAGCCTACTTGTCTCTCCACTGCTCGGAGGCCCCGCAAGGCTAAGACCTTTCGTGCCTGTTCTTCACCTGCACCAACGCAAACCAAGCCGCAACCAACACCTGCAATACTAGGCCAAGAGTCAGTCCACACAATGTTGTCAACCACTCCTCACGAGTGCATTGACAACACACCACATAAACAATAAGGTAAATACACAAAATAAAACACACACAACACAACTCAACACTAAACACACAAAGCTTCAAACCATTCGGTCAATCACTCATCACACACGAACCAAGGTACTTCTCTACTTGGTTCCTCATACAGCAACCGCCATGCGGCAGCACGCTTGTGCGCGCCTGGCGCGGGCCCTCGGCATGACGTCACTATTTTAATTCGGGTTAACCACCTTTGACCGGCTCAAATTCAAAATTCTTGATCTAAATACAAAGAACTTTGCATGCCATTTTTGTAGAGGAACTATAGGAGAGTAATTCTTGCAAAGACCAACCTATCTTTTGATGAATGGTTTGAGCATAAACTGTTGATCAAGTTGATGTCTTTATCGCTCGGTCAAAATGTGCTACTGAACTATGACCAACTTTTTGAGCCATTTCCACTCAAAATTTTTAAATACTACCAATCATGACAATTGTGTCAGTTGAAAAGATGCACAACTTTTGTATTGGCCGATTTTGAAGTATTTAAGTGAAATTTGGAAAACATGGCAAAAGTTCTAGGAAAGGGTATGGACACTAGGGGATTTGACCATGTTGACTAGGGTTTTGACTATGCTAATGATGGTTGACTTGGTTAACGAGGTACTTAGCACTAATTACACTAATGAAAAACCTGGGGCATTATAAGAAACCCCCCATTCGGTTTTGATCTCACAAGGTTAAACTCTCATGGGCTCACTTGAGCGCTTTTTGATGTACGTTATCTAACCAATGTTGCATCTCTCTTGATATAATGTCATACCTATATTGAAGGCAAAAAGTAAAATGCAATTTAATCCACTTGAGCTTGAATCAACAATGATCATGATGGTACTTGATCTTTAGCATCTTGAGGGCTTTAAACATTTTACACCAACTGAGCACATATACTGAGGATATCCATCTTGAGCTAGCGACTTAAGATTGTTCCATAACGAATGGTAGTGTATGCTTGAATCCTTAAGTCACTCCATTTTATCAACCTTAAAAAATAGATGCATTACATTACTTTCCTTGGTAGGGCTCGGATATGATCCTTCGAAACCTCATGAATACTAGCTGCTTTACCCTAGCAATTCACCCATGGTCATCAACCCCATTGTAAACCATAGATTTTCTTATTCATCGCTCTAGTCATCTCGATTTGGTCTCTTCATCACTTACCCTTGTCACAATGAGTTCAGCTTTGCGTCATCAGCATTGAATTCCCATTTGAGATACTACTCAAATACTTGTTCTTCATTGACAAAGAATATCCATGTTCTTGCAAGCTTCCATTTGAAGGACCTTGATATTAGAAATGAGCATGTGTGTTTTTATAATACCCACATAAAGTGTTGCAAAGAATCTCTTGTGAAAATCACCAGTTTCCTTTTTTCATGATCCATTTTATTTTTAGCTTCACTATCACATGACCTGGAGACTTGTATATCAAAATTGAATTGCATTTCCAAAAATATCGTTATCTCTAACTTGATTGACAAGGAATATCCATGCATTACAAGAAAAATGCCAACTAGTGACGCAAAAAAGGCCATTTCTCATCATAAACGTGATTAATGATGTCGGTTGTCACAAAAATGTTGCGTCATTAATCGAGCGTCACAAACCGTGATTAATGACGAGACCTTATTTTGCGGCGTCATGAGTTTAATGACGCGTGCAAAATCATCAATACAAAGCGTCATAACTTTGTTCCTACAGCTTTGCCACGCTAGACATAATCTAATGTGGCATCCGATGTGGCATGCCATTTGTGACAAACCATACGCGTCATAAAATGAATTTGGCCCGTTTGTAGCAGGGTTGAGCCCAAAACTGTTCCTGTAGGCTGGCGTTGTTCATATAGCCCAAAAAATTTTGTTGGGCCCAATTGTGGCTTTTTGGATGAAATTTGATTAGGGTGGGCCCGCTTTGGTTGGGTTGAGTCCAACAGGTGCGCACATTGTTGCGCCCTTTCGTGTCACGTTAATTTGAAAAAATTGACTTTTGGCCCAATTAAAAGTGGGCTAAGACTACTAAAGGACAACATACAATTAACTAATAATGCATCAGTATTAATGGATTTCATTTCAATTCTGATCCTTTTTAGAATAATTCCGATCTGGTTGGCAAAATAGTAATCAACACATATTTCTTTATACAATAAAGCAAAATGTTGTTTACTATCAAGCACGACCATATTGTTCACCACATATCACGAACTATTACAACATAACAATATCACAAGGAATATTGTCTAGTTCAAAATCACAAGAGAAAATGGATTTGATCTAATGATATTAACCTCTTCACCTTTTACTGCTAAGTAGTAGATGAAGGAGGTCCTCATTGTCTTCGGTTAGCTTCTGCAACCTCTTAATCTCAACCGACTGCATTTTCAGAGTTGATTCTAATTCTTCGGTCCTCATTTTCAAGCTACATAACTCTTTCTTTTGAGCAACAAACTGTTTTCGAAGTTGTACCCCATCCTGACTGGGGGTGTCAACTCACTCTTCATCAACACTACTACATAAGGATTTGGTACCCATTCTTGAGTTGGTAGCTTCCATCTAGCAATAGTGGATCCCAAGCCAGATTAGGACCTTGTAATTGATTCGAACTAAGGAAACAAAGGTGGTAAGTTTGTTACCTTGGAGCAAGTCTGAACAGGAGAGACTTCAGATGTTGACCCTTTGGCCTGCTGAAACAAGTATAAAAACAAGAGGTCGTAAGGGTTGAGATCATTCGCAATCAGAAATAAATAAGGTGTTAAGTTTGTTACCTTGGAGCAGGTTTGAACATGAGCAACTCCAGATGCTGACCCTTTGCCCGTTGAAACAAGTACATGAACAAGAGGAAAGGGTTGAGATCATTTGCAATCGGAAAAAAAGAAGGTGTTGAGTTTCTTACCTTAGAGCAGGTCTGAACATGAGCGACTATAGATGTTGACTCTTTGGCCTGCTGAAACAAGTCTAAGGATAAGAGATAAGGGTTGAGATCATTAGCAATCGGAAGTAATCTCATCTATTAAGTTCAATGTGGCACATGAATGATCACACCCAATCCATCATCACCCAAGCATGCAACACAAATTTGGAAAGCCAAAGAGCATGGGTAAGCAATATAATAATTTTATCTTTAATTTCTACAAACCTCAAATAAGTTGACTCGGAACAATCTCTTGCAATAGGGAACAGAAGATCCACAATCACCCAAGCATGCAAAAACAATATTCAAAGGCAAAGAGCTTGGGAAAGCATTCCAATAATTTCATCTACAAATTTCTACAAACCTCAAATAAAATGACTTCGAACAAATTGTTGTGATAGGGTGTAGTAGATCCACAATCACCCAAACATGAAAGAAATATTACAGAAAGCCAAAGAGCATGGGGAAGCAATCTAACTAAATCGATCAATACAGGGAGGAGACCGTAGACCTGACGAATCGGAAGGGAAGAAGGTCTCAAATGCCGTCTTGATTTAGCAGCCCGACCTTGCGCCTTGAGCATGATGTTCAGCGCAACTGATGTAGATTTGCGGCCGCCAGGGTGAGCCTCGGGGGAGCCGACGGAGCAACGAGTTTGAACCATCTTGAAGCTTTAAGGATGTTGCTGAGGAAGACCGCCGCTCGTAACAGAAGAAGTCGTTGTCAGTAGCTAGGTCGTCGTTGCTGCTTCCGCCGAAGATTTACTAGGTATCTTCAACGGTCAAGGAGAAGATCCCCTAATTTTGGAAAATTACCAGAAGGGAATTGGGAGGCTTGGTTTCCCTCTTTGTTTTGTATATAAACGAGGAGGACCAGAAGGAGGAGCGGGGAATTCAAAATTTATAGTGCCTTTGTGGTCCAGAGTGGAAACGAAAGACTTTGGATCATGGACCCAAATATCAGCGACCCAAACGAAAGACTTCTTGGGTGTTAGACCCAAATGTCAGTGACCTACATAAAGAGGCAAGTTGTTGACTGGGTTGTCCGTGCTACCATGGATCATGGAATGGACAAACACACACAGGGCTGTACTCTACTTCATATTCATGTTAGACAGATGATTCAATTATTGCATTACAAATGTACTCACTGCAACAAATTAACGTACTGTTTCAACTATTTATTACATTACTAAAAACACTTAAACAAAACATTAAAACTATAGGGGACCCTGGTACAACCCTTCAGGTAATCTTCTACGGAGATTGTGCATAAATTCAGGATGATCAGTGCATACAATCGCCCAATCATATGTGAATATTCTGAGAGGAAAGATTTGCTCTAAGAGAGACATGCACTTGTCCTGCAATTGTGTGCAGTTAGCCTGAATTGCCCATCATAGAAATGAAGTCATAGTTTCCTCGTTTTTCATGTCCCACATCTTTGACGCATAGTAAATGAGGACCAGGTGCGTCCCAGTGGTCGATGGATGACCGCTCCTCAGTGATGAGTGATTGACAACGGGTGTTGGACTGACTCTTGGCTTAGTGCGCAGGTGTAGGCTGCGGCCTAGTTCGTGTTGTTGCAGGTGAAGAACGGGCGCGAAAGGTCTTCAGCCTTGAGGGGCCTCGGGAGATGGAGAGACAAGTAGGCTCGGTTCGAGGGACTCGGTGGACGGCGGGGCCCGGGTGCGGGCCACATGGTGGCGACACAAGCAAGACGAAGTCATGGAAAGACGAGCCGATGCACGGTGGCGGTCGAGTCAAGTGGTTTGGCGGGAGGCCGGACCGAGCACGCGGGGTTTGGTGGTTTGCCCACAAAACCATCGGCGGACGGTTTCTTGGTTTGGGCCTCAAAACCAAGTCCGAGGGCCCAACACGACGGAGACGGGATCCGGGCGTTTCGGGAAGCTTCGAGGCGGAGGACACGCGGCGGGATCGCATGACTTGCGTCGGGAGGACGCGGGGTGCGGCAAAGGCGTGGCCGTCCGATGGCAAGACCCACAAACATTACCTAAATGCCCCTACGTGGGTTGTATCGCCAGTAGTTAAGTTAGGGGTAGTCTATTCATTTACCACTCCGGCGGGACCTGATATATAAGCCATGAGTGTGTGTGGATGGCCCTCTCTCTCCGCGACTTAGGGTTTCATTTCCCCCCTCCTCTTTCTCATTTTCGTAGCTATTTTTCTTCCATTTTCTCTAGGCTAGCATGAGAGCTTCATGAGAGATTTGTTGAGAGGGATGGATGCTAGGGCGGCATGCTAGACCTTGTGAATCTTTCCTATTTTGTATAGAAGATTCGGGGTTGTGTTTTCGTGGCCTTTTTGTGCTTGTTTTCGTGCCTTTGTTCCCGGTTCGATTCCGCGGATTTGAGTGGGTTTCTCCTCAGATTTCTTTGAGGAAAACATGGATAGATGTCTCGTGCATCTTTGTGATTGATCTTGTGCCCTCAAACGCTGGGAAACCACTTGGATTCGCAGTTTTTCGTTCGGTGCTCTAGCTCTTGGTGCTGCTCAAAGGATTCGCGATTCCTGGTGATTTAGGGAGTTGGGAGGCAGGATTTTTGGGCTATAGCATCCTTGTGTGACGCTTTTCAAGTCCCCAAACCCTTGTCTCCATAGCTTCAACCGTTTGGGAAATCCGATGATGATTTGGGGGAGTTGACTTTCGGGGTCGGGCGTTTTCTGCTCTGTCCGCACCTGGCGGACAGTCCGCGGGGTGCTGGCGGACGGTCCGCGCGGCTAGGGTTTGTCGCGTGTTCGTCGTGTTCTTGCGCGTCCTTGCTTTCGATCCGGTTTGGCTTTTGGTTTTTGTTGCAGCTGGTTTGCGGACGGTCCGAGCTTGAGTAGCGGACGGTCCGTGACCCGCGCGGACGGTCCGCCCGGCCTTGGCGGACGGTCCGTTTTTCCCGGGTCGCTTCTAGTGGTTCGGTGTGCTTTAACGGATGGTCCACGGTGTAGGGCCGGACAGTCCGCATGGTTGGCGCGGACGGTCCGCGGCATCAGGCCGGACGGTCCGCGAGGCCAGTGCGGACGGTCCGCCCCTCCTGGCCGGACGGTCTGCCAGAGCCTGTGCGCTTTGCCTCTTGGTTCGATTCCTCCCCTTCTTCCTTCGCGCTTCCTCGTGTGCTTCAAGGAATCGTTCCTAAGGCTAGAGGTTGATCCATAACCTCGTGGTCTTGGCGATTGGTGTGTGATTCGATCCATCGCTCGTGTGTGACCGGGGTTTGACTAGGGTATAGGCCGGGTTCTTTGGGAAGAATTTTTACCGGCTCCTATTCACTCCCCCCCTATCTAGTCGCCATCCGATCCTTCAATTGGTATCAGAGCTTGGTGCCGGATTCTTTGCGACTTTGACAAGTCCAGAATCCTAAGATGGCGTACGTTGAGCAGGGCGGTCTTCCGCACTTCGATGGCAAGGGTTACCACAAGTGGGCGGCTCGTCTGATGATCTTTCTTCGTGGGAAGCTGTTGGATTTCATTGTGCTTGACAAGACCTATGCTATTCCGGTCAACATCCATACTCTTATGGTGACCGATGCCGGTGCTAAGGCCAAGTATGAGGCTAATGCAAAAGCCGTTGATCACTTGGTCCGAAGCTTGTGTGATCCGGAGTTTGAGCGTGTTCGCCACTTGAATCTTGCTTGGCAAATTTGGGAGAAGTTGTTGGTTGCTCACGGTGGTGATAACCATGTGAAGGCTCGCCCCTTTGTCTCTTACCGGATGCAATATGAGAATTTCACTCCACTTCCCGGTGAGGACATTGATGCGATGTTTCAGAGGTTCACCGCCATCGTGAACAACATGAAAGCTAATGTTGAGGATTTTCCTTACACCGAGCATGATCAGGCTTTGAAGCTCTTGCATGCCTTGGACCCAAATGTTTGGGGTGCTAAGGTTGAGGCCATCAAGGAGTCTGGGCATTATTTGACTATTGAGTTGGATGACCTCTTTTCTAAGCTCAAGTCGGCTGAGGTTGACAAGAAGTTGCAATCCAAGCATGAGGGCTCGACTGACCATAGTCTTGCTCTTGTGGGCGGATCAAAGGGCAAATCTAACCCTTCCTAGATAAGCAAATATTGTAATCATAGTTGTACAATACAACTAATTCAAATAATAATCTTCACAAAGTTCCATCATAAGGGATATCATGGCCAGTAGATTAAGTAGTCTCCGTTAGCGATGAGAGGTCGACAATCGATTGATTCAAACCTTGCAAGGTGGACCTAAACACATAGGAGGTGCCCTCACTAAGAGTTCACCAACCAGGCGGTTCCCATCATTCTTCGGTTTGGGAATAATAGCTCACATTCTTAAGTACAAGGTTTATCTAGGCTATGCCACCAAGGTCACCCAGCCTCACGCATGCACTCAGGTGGCCAGCCCGGGGCCGCAACCCTAAGAGTAGTGATAGTAAAATCCCGTACCACCTCATTTAGGTACTAGGCTTACCGTGCCCATTTCCGACAAGTGCTTAGTATGTTCAAACACTTAATCAATGAAGCCATGGGACCGGAGCCAAAATCCCATGCTCTTACCACGTGAGCAATCCATTAATCAATATGGTGATTCCAAAAAGGAGATCCTATTCTCGCGAGTGACGAACATCACTCGACATGTACCGGATCCTTAGAGCATAGCAACTAGCGACCTAACATGCTAGTAAAAGATCATAGGTACTTAAGGATCATGCAACTAGGGTTTCAATCAACTCCTGAACGTAAATGCACATAAAATAACAATGATAAAATCAGAAATTTAAATGAAACACATAGGTTAATGATTAAACCGGGGCTTGCCTTCATCAGCACAAATTGTCACACAACCTTCCGGACTTTCCGGGTCTTGCTCTATGGTCACGTAGTGCACGTTTCCTCTTGCTCCCTCGTCCTCGTTAGCCGGCACGAGCGTGTATCTACCATCGGGAACTTCTACATGGAGGATGCACATGCAAATTATTAGGGGTTGTTGAAGGTGAAATTCTGTCAACCTAGCCATGAGTTTACCTTCGTTGTTGGCATGAACTTTATATCCTATCCATTGGTACTAACCCCCATGGTATAACAAGTTCGTTTGTGCATGTCGGTTTTGGAGTTTAGTGTTTATGCAGGATTTTAGTGTTGAAAGAAAGACTTCCGGGATAAGTTCATTAAGCACCTCATGACAAGACCATGAAGCCCAGTACAAGTCAAGCAATGAAGTAAACATGACCCCAAGAAGCCCAGGGACCAAACCCGAGAAGATGAAAAACTCTGAGGACCCAGTTAGAAAACTGCAGAATCTTGGAGGACAAGGAGCTTCATCCAATCCGAAGAAAAACTAATGACAAGGGCCCACATGCAGATCAGGGAAGACTCTAGAAGACTCAGGAACCAACACCGGGCGAAGAAAGCCGCTGGCTGGGCTGAAGTGGGCCCAGGCCGGCCACCCATTTCCAGGCCCAGGCCGGCCACCCATTTCCAGGCCCAGTTAGCCCCTCTTTTACCTAGCCGCCATTTGGGCTATTTATAGCCCCGAGGCCAGGCTCCACGCATCAACTCATTCATCATCCGCCACCGAGCAGCAGAGAAGAGAGGGACACCATCTCGGAGAGGAGAGGGTTGAGCTAGTTGACTAGGATCTCCCTAGCCGGTGTGGGAACCTTGCATGGAATACAACGTCGGAGTTCCCGGAGCTAGAAGAAAGATCAAGGTAGGATCCGGTGGTGATCTCGATTCATGTATCGTATACTATGTTGAATTATCAAGTTGCAATCCAATTTCTAGTGATCGAGTGTTTCTCCTACGACTTTGATTTCAATCGTCTTTTCGTATCTTAAGATCTATTCTCGAGATAGATCATCCAGGGTGTTCTTATAGTCGTGGTGGCTAGAGGTGCATGCCTGACCTTCCGAGAGATTTCAACTTGTCTTTGGACTCGCCCTAGACTAACCTGCACGAATAGGGGTGCGTTGTGACAAAACGATGGCTCCTAAAGGCGGGTGTTTTCGGAGTCGGACGGGAAACCGTGATTTAAAGATGCTTTTTATGAGATTGAACTTGTTTACATCTCCTTTGCTCAGAACTTCAACAAAGGCTTGATCCAATCTCTCTAGATTGGTTTATCTATCCTCCTATATCTCTGGCTACCTCCGGTTTTCATAGATTAGATTCAGTTTCATGATGTTCTTTAGATTAGATGCATAGGATTCTCCTTTTGAAGATCAAAGTTTCCGACTTTATTAGATTAATTCTTGCATCGCACATTATTCCACGGATTCGATACCTTGGGTTCACACTTGAGGGAAGAAGTGTCCCTTGACTACGACAGAGGATTTGTCCGCTTGCAAGTCCACTTGAAGTTTAATACGGATATACACCGTTAACAAGCCCTTTTTTCTGGCGCCGTTGCCGGGGAACAAGTGATCAAGATTCCATCTTCTATTGATTTTTGTGTAATTTCAGTTTTCTTTTGATTTTCTTTTTGCATCTACGAACTTTTGATCATCCTCAAAATCGATCTAATATAGTTTGTCTAACCCTAGTTTTCTTAGATTTGTTTTTGTTTTTTGTTTTTGTATATTTTGTTTCTCGCTAACCCTAACAGGAGATGGATGGCTACCTCTCCAAGAAACCCGATAATTTTGTGGATGATCCAGAAAGACTTGACAGGCTAAGGAGACGTGAAGCACAACAAGCTAAGAAGCTTGATTTTATAGATTCGAAGTTGGAAGACGATGGATCGTCGGAATCTCCGAAGAAATCACCATTCAACATGGACGGGGTGACTCAAGATCAAATGAGGGCAAGGCTCTTTCCATTCTCGCTACTCGGGGAGGCTTTGCAATGGTTCTACTCTCAATCGGTGGAGACTGTGCAAAATTGGGATACATTGATGAGGGCCTTCATGAAGGAATACTACTCACTAGGTGAAACTCAAAGCTTGCGTAATAAGATTGCTACTTTTGCTCAGTATCCTACAGAGACTATATCGGAGGCATTCGAGCGCTTCGGTGAGTACGCTCGGGCGGTTCCACATCACAAGTTCCCGAAGGAGGACCTCATTCAAAAGTTCTACCAAGGACTCACCATGGCGTCAAGGACGATCATCGATGCATCAGCGGGAGGATCCATCACCGAGCTTACATCGACTCAAGCTTTCACTCTATTCAACAAGGTCACGAACAATGATACGTGGGCGTCATCTAGACGCTTACTTCAGGTTCAACCCACGGGGAACGTCAAAGGAGTCTTGCAAGTGGAGAAGGAGGACATACTCGAAGGCAAGATCGGTTCACTTATGCGGAGGTTGGAGAAGATGGAGATAGAAAAGAAAGAGGCTCAAGATTTAAAGGCTGCCAAAGCAAGGTCCACATGTGAAGAGTGCAGAGAATATGGCCATGTCCACAAGGATTGTCTGGAGGAAGCCAAGGTGCTCGACTACATGAGGAAGGGGGATTTTCCGAACTTCCGCTACGGGCAAGGTAGACCTCAATTTAATGTAAGCTCATACAATTGAAGGACTTCATGGACGAGCAAGCTAAGATCAACAAGGACACTGTCACCAAGTTCAAAGCCATAGACAAGGTGTTGGAGAACATCGATAGCAAGGTGACGAAAGCCGGAAGCTCCAACCATCAAGTGCTCAACATGATGAAGATGCTTGAGACGCAAGTGGGAAAACTTGTCAGGCGCCTATCCGCTAATGAAGGGAAGCTTCCGGGACAACCTAAAGGCCCCGAAACGGCAAAGGCTAAACCGAAGATCCGAAACGTTCTGCGGGAGCAAGGAAGCCTAAACCATCCACCGAGACAAAGGAATTTGCTATGGAGGAAGTTACGAAGATCGTCACCGAAGAGCCCAAGTTTGAGATGCCGGGAGAAGACACGAAGATACCACAACTCAAGTCACACTACTTCCGAGGTAAACTTGATAATCACTTTGAGAGGTTTGTGGAGGTTGTGCGTAGATTAAGCATCAACATGCCATTATTGGATGCCCTTCAAGTTCCTACATATTCTCGTTACTTCAAAGATATTCTTGCAAATAAATATGAGATAGCAACACTCGGGGTAGATCATGTTAAGATGTCCGAGCAATGTAGTGCCGCTATTGCAAATGGACTAGAGAAGCAAAAAGACCGCGGATGATTGGTGATCCCATGTTTCGTTAGTTCATTCAAGTTTGAGAAGGCATTATGCGACCTTGGAGAAAGTGTGAGTGTCATGCCAAGATATGTGTTCGAGAAGCTACACCTACCATTGGAGCCAACGGGCATGTGCTTGGAGTTGGGAGATAACTCCATTCGCTACCCCTTGGGCACCGCCCAAGATGTGCCCATGAAGGTCTGACACCACTTCATCCCCGTAGACTTCATGGTACTTGTCGGTGTTTTAGACCGGCAACCTACTACGGGGAGTACCCGAAGTAGATGAATGTGACTCACCGAGATCGGTAACTCGAAGGAAGAGACACGTGGCACACAATTTAGACAGGTTCGGGCCGCGAGGTGCGTAATACCCTACGTCCTGTATGTTGCGTAGCTCTGGATTGATAGGGCACGATTACAAGATGGTGCAATAGTGCGCCGTGAGTTGTATGAGAGGAGATTGGATTCTAGGAATCGGTCCTGCCCTCGCCTTATATAGTCGGGAGGCGGGGTTACAAGTCGGAGTAGGGAGAGAGTACTAGTCGAGTACGTCTAGGAGTCCTCCATACGGTGCGGAACATGTACGGCTCCCTAACCGAGTACTACTCCTGTGTAGTCCTTGTGCTCCACGCCTTCAGGTGTCGTGTAGCGCATGCCGGGTAGTCCCAGGGGCCCACCGAGTAGTCGGTCCTGGTACCCACCGAGGTAGTGGGCCTAGGGAGGTCCATACGACAAGCCCCCGAGTACTTTGTAGTCGAGAAGGATAGCTTCAAGTAGTCTTGACGGTCTTAACGAGTAGTCCTCAAGCGTCCCTGAGTGCTACAAGTCAAAAGTCCTCAAGAGTAGTCGAAGCATCCCGAGGCTGGAATGTACTCCAGCTGATGTTTGAGCAATCTTGAAGTCTTCTCGAGTAGTCCCAAGCGTCCTCGAAAACTGCCTTCGAAGGTCTTCAAAAAATGACTGTCTTGTCTTGAAGCCGGAGCTAATACGGAGGTGCGATTGCAAAATCGCACTCCATATGGAGTAGCCCCCGAGCCTTAGGTTGAGCCGTAGGCTCTGGCTGAGGGTCCATCTGAAGTCTTGATGAGAAAATCCCGAAAAATCCGGAGAGAAAAAACTGAAGGACACGTGGCACGGAGCCCCCAAGCCTTGAGTCGAGTACTTCCTCTCGAATTGAAGGGTCATCTTGAAGAATGTGTCCTGAGATGCTCTTGAGACTAGCCGCTTCCCAGGTAGTCGAGTAGAAGTAGCCGAGCCCCCGAGGTGAAGCGCGTCGACTAGTAGAATACGAAGGGTCACGCGCAGCCGCTGAGTCAGCCGCGCGTGGACTTATCCAGCCGCCCGTTGCGGAGCCGGTTTGACTTATAAATAGAAGCCAAAACCCTTAGGGTTTTTCACCCATTCGAGCTGCAGCCATTCCGTATCCATCTGAAGTAGATCCACTCCCAGCGCTTGCTGCCGCCGTAGTAGATTCAAGTGCGCCGCCACCCAAAGCTTTTAGGGTAGCCCCCGAGCGGATGCGCGTGAAGACGCCCTGCACTTGGAGGATGATGCCATCACCATCGAAGACGTCGAAGGCCGCCGGGAAGAAGAGGGGCCGCGAAGAGGCCGCCACAGCTGCCACCGGAGCAGCGCCGCCCATGTCTCCACCGCGGGCCGATCCGAGCCGCGAGTGGAAGAAATCCAAGGTGAAGACAGAAGATCTGCTGACCCTCCTGAATAGCAGGTTCATCCGGGAGAAAGAAGTCGACATGTGGAGGGCCGCTGCTGGAGATCCGTATCCAATGGAGAAAGCCGAAGACGAGATCCCCATGTTCGCGCGGTTCGTGGAGCGCGGACTTGCGCTCCCGGCCAGCGATTTCTTCAAGGGGTTGCTCGGGTACTACGGGATCGAGTACCTGAATCTGAACCCCAACAGCGTCTTCCACACCGCGGTCTTCGTGCACTTCTGCGAAGCCTTCCTTGGGATCAAGCCACATTGGGTGCTTTTCCGGAAGTTCTTTCGCGTCAAGCCGCAGCCAAGTGCCACCAACCCAAGGGTAGTCGGAGGAGCCGGCATCTAGTTGAGGGAGGACGCCGCGGAGCAATATCTGGCGTACAAGCTTGTCGACTCCAACACCGACTGGAAGACAAGGTGGTTCTACATCACGAACCACCACCCTGGCCTGCCGAAGCCGAGCGGACGGCAGCCCAGGCACCGTGAATGGTGGAACACGGAGCCCACCATGCAAGAGGGAATCCAGCTTCTCGAGCTGCTGGCACGCATCAAGGTGCTCAGGGAGGCGGGACTGAGGGCCGAGCACGTGGCCTTCAGTTTCATGAAGCGAAGGGTCCAGCCGTTGATGGCTCGGGAAACCTTAGGCTTCGAGTACACCGGCGACGACGACACGTCGCGGATGCCCGGAAGCGAGCTGGACGACAGCGACATCATCGAGAGGCTGTCGTGGATCTTCAAAAATATGCCGCCGTACACGGCGTGCCCTGTACAGGAGTACTCCGCCGCGCGCCCGCCAAAGGAGGTGAGTAGTCGTACTCTATCAGTCGAGTAGTCATTGCCTGGTGTAGAGTTGCTGACGTCTTGTGTCTTGCAGGAGGGCTTGAAGAAGTTCATCTCCGAGCCACAGCCACCTCCGAGCGGAATCGAGATCCCGATGGAGGGGAAGGCGAAGGAGCGGTGAGAAGTTGGTGAAGGCGATGACACCGTCATAGTGGAGGATACCTCCGACGACGACGATGACAACAAGGAGACGTTGCAGGACCGCTTCCATCTGCGGTCGAGGTTTAGCCGCCCGGGCTTGCCTCATGTTCCTCTGGTACAAGACCCCCCGACTAGCCTAGAGGCTAGCCTGGCTGCGCCGCCACGGAAGCCGCGCAACCCCGCCAGGAAGCGGGTGACGAAGAAGCTTAAGGTCTCAGAGACCACGCCTCAGGAGGTAAGTTGTCTTGATCAGAGTAGTCGAGTACCCGTTGTATGAGTACACTTGCTGACGAGTAGTCTCCCTTGTATGCAGGAGGTGCCGCCAACGGAGCCTGTCGAAGAGGGCGACGAAGGCGTGTGGGACACAGTGGGGGAGCCAGCTGGAAGTCGTAGTCCAGCCCCCACTATTGAGGAGATCTTGGCGCAGCTGGAGCGCCAGCCCCCTGCCCCACAGGGAAGCACGGAACCCGTAGCCACCGCCGTTGAAGAGGTGGTGGCATCAGGAGCGCAGGAGAGCACTGCGCCGGCCGCCGCTGCTGTGGAGGAAGCGGTAGCCGCGGGAGCGTCGGAGGAGGCGCCCGCCGAGGGTGGACTGGTCGACATCGCCAGCATCCTCGGTGCTCCGACCGTAACAATAGTCCGGTCGAACTTGTAAGTACTCCATCTTCCTGAGTAGTACTTGTTGTATTAGTCGAGGTTGACTGACGACCAAGTATGTGTGCTTCTACAGGAAATCCACGGATCTGTCCTGGGAGGGGAATGAGCCCTCTTCAGCGGTGGCGGGAGAAGTCGCGCCGCCCGCCAAGGAGTCCGCTCCTACTACCCAGGCGGTGTCTGAGCCACTGGCTGCCGAGGCGCTGTTGCCGGAGGCCAGCGTTGTCGAAGGTGAGTACCCTTCTTGAAGTTACAGGGCACCTCGAGGAGTAGTCATTGTCTCTAATGCACTTGTCTTCTCGTTGACAGGCACTGAAGCTGAAGGTGGTGACATCCCTGCAGGGGTGCCGATGCAGAGGTTGACACCAGAGGCCCCGGAGGCTGCGGAAGGAGCCCCCGAGCCCATGGAGGAGGTCGTCGAGAAGGCTGGCGGGGGAGAGGCGGTCACCACATCGCCAGAGGTTGCTCTAGAGGTGGCTATCCGCTCCCCCGAGATCCAGGACGCAGAGCCCATCCGCTCTGCGCCGATGACGGAGGCCACCGCGAGTAGTCGCGGCGGGATAGAGTTGCTCGCGGACAATCTTGTCGAGCCGGCGACGGTGGCCAAGCATCTCGAGGCGATCCGTCAGGCCGAGCAATGGATGAAGGTAAGTGGCCGTAGCCTCTGAGTAGCCAATCCTCCGTCGTTGAGTACTCTTGTGACTTGAGTTGTCTTGTGCAGGACGTTGCGGAGCGGTCCCGCGACAAGTCGAACATGCTGCAGGGCTATGGCGACGCGGTGCTCCGAGCCGAAGCGCTAGAAGAGCAACTTGTGAAGTCGCGGAAGCACGCGGCTGCCATGCAGTCGAAGCTCGACGCCGCCTTCGCCAAGTACCACAACGACGTCCAAGAGTTGCAGGCGAAGGGCGACGACTTGGTGCGGAAGAATAAGGGCCTCCGCAACAAGAACAAAGGTACGCCGCTGAACTGGTCGGGTACTTGTTGGAGGTCGAGAAGTCCTTGACCCGCCGTGTCTTTGTTGTCGTGTTGCGAGCTTGAGGGCCGGTGGAGCGGGCCGAAGTCCTCGGAGACGAGCATGAAGAACCTCTTCTACCGGGAGCAAGAAGCCCGCCAGGTACTCGAGCTTGACTACAAAGAACTCGCCTTCGAGTGCGAGAAGCATATGGAGCTCCGGATTGCTTCTGACCGAGATCTCGTCAACTGCTACAAATCCTTGCAGAAGTTAAACGAAGACTACGAGGCATTGCGGGCCCAACTGAAGGAGCTCGAAGAAGCCGTACTACCGATCGCAAGACTCCTGGTGCCGCACCCGGGCGGCCCCAAGATTGCTCCTCTGGTGGATCGCCTCAAGGAAGCTCCGAGCCGGCTGGCCGCCTACGTGAAGCACATGGCGAGGTCGATCCCAAGACAAGTCTTGGCCTTCATGAAGTCGTACTTCCCGAAGGCCCCAGTGGAGGTAGTCGCCGGCGGGGTGGCCGCCAACTGCACTGATGAGCAGTATGCAGAGCTGCTGGAGCAGATGGCTCCCATCGCGGAGCAGGTAGCTGAGAAGCTTAACCTCCAGTAGCCCTGTAATAGATAGCTAGTAGCCATGGTTGTACAGGAAGACAATTGTAATAAATTGCTTAAGTATTAATGAAAGAAATTTTCCAGCAATGAGTACTTGTAGTCGCGATCTCAGAGTGCGGAGCCCCCATCGTGGAGTGGATGCGAGTAGTTGTACTCGGCTTTGGTAGTCCCGTTGTAGGGAGTAGGCAGTAAAGAAGTTGATGAACAATCAAACTTTATTACTGAAGGAGTACACCTGGATGGCCAGAGCCGTAGTTACAAAGTAGTCGCTTGGACCCGGAGGCCGCTTACAGCTGAGTAGCGCTGGAGCGGGTAGCCGCTTACAGCAGTTGATCCGTAGGTAGCCGTGTGGGCTGGATCGTAGATCCGTAGGTAGCCGTGTAGGCTGGATCTTGGGGTGTGGTCTCTTAGTAGACCGCTGCTAGAGTCCTTGATGCTCGTCGCAGCACAGGATCCGTAGGTAGCCACACGGGCTGGATCCTGGAGAGGAGAAGTCCGGAGACTGGAGCCAGGACCCGGGGGGTCGCATATGGCAAGGGGGTGTTGATGTAGTCGTGTAGACTTGAACCCCAGAGTAGTCGTGTAGACTAGGTGTAGAATCGACAGAGTTGGTCGACGTTCCACGAGTTGTTAACATCTTCGCCTTCAAGTGTTTGGAGGCGGTAGGAGCCCGGCCCGGTCACCTTTGCCACGGTGAAGGGACCTTCCCAGGGGGAGCTGAGCTTGTGAAGTCCTTCCGTGTTCTGGATACGGCGGAGGACAAGATCCCCAACGTTGAAGGAGCGTTCCTTGACGTTGCGATCATGGTAGCGTCGGATACCCTCTAGGTACCTTCTTCCCGATTGGACGAGGGCGGCGCGGCGAGCTTCTTCGAGGGGCCGTCGATGTCAACTCGTCTGCGTGTCTTACGAGACGCCTTCGTCGTAGTGCTCCACCGCCGGCGAGTTCCATATGACGTCGGCAGGGAGGATGGCTTCGGAGCCGTAGACCAGGAAGTAGGGGGATTGCCCCGTTGGCTTGGATGGTTGAGTCCGCAGCCCCCAGAGTGCGTTGGGTAGTTCCTTGATCCACTTGCCCCCTTTGGAGTTCGCAGCGTCGTGTAGCCGCTTCTTGAGAGCGTCGAGCACCATCCCATTAGCGTGCTCGACTTGTCCGTTGGCCCGTGGATGGGGAACTGAGACGTATCGGACGTCGATCCCGCTGTTCTCGCAGTACTCCCAGAACTGGTGGTTGTTGAAGTTGGAGCCCAGTTCTGTGATGATGCGGTGAGGTAGTCCGTAGCGGTGCACGAGTTCATCCAGGAAGTCGAGTAATCTGTCAGCCTTGGGACATGTGACTGGCTTGACCTCGATCCACTTGGTGAACTTGTCGATAGCCACCAATACCCTGTTCAATCCTCCTGGCGCAGTTGGCAGTGGCCCAATCATGTCGAGCCCCAAGCAAGCAAAGGGCCAGGTTGGCGGTATGGTGACTAGCTTGTAGGCCTGGACGTGTTGCTGCTTGGTGAAGTACTGGCATCCTTGGCACTTTCTGACGAGTTCTTCGGCGTCGCCCAGAGCTGTGGGCCAGTAGAAAGCTCGTCGGAAAGCCTTGCTGACCAGTGTGCGTGAGGACGCGTGGTTGCCGCAGACGCCCTTTGTTCACGCTGTATTTTGGTGCACCTAGCAAGTTCATTACACTTTGGTTTGGCTTTGATTATGGAACTAACCCGCCACTAGGCACACTAATCATATAACAAGTTCATCTTTGTGCATGCATTTGGAAGTGTTGTGTTTATGTAGGAAAACATGGACATAAAGGACGGATTCGCAACAAGTTCAAAGGAGCATTTATGGAGTCTTGTTCGTGTTCATGAGCTTGCTGAAATCACTTCCAATGGTGGCGAGGACCGAAGTGCTACGAGGAACACCCCCGAGGATTGAAGCGTAAAAGATCAAACTTCATGCAAAGAGAGCCTCCATCTTGGACGCGAGGATAATAGCATCAAAATCATGCAAGTGGAGGGGGCAAAGTACATAAGTGCACGAGGACCCACGGAGCAAAAGGGGCGACCGAACCGGGCCGAATTGTGCCTGGGTCGGCCGGCCCAGGTCGGCCGGCCCAGCCCACTTCCGGCACCGGTTCGGTCCCGTTTTCCTTGCCCTCGAAGGATCTTCAACCCTAAAACCCCCGAGGCGCCACCAACACCGGGAGAGGGGTCATTCGCACCAGAAGGCCATCCACAAGCTAGAGAGAGAGGAGGAGGATCTCCGGCGGGAGATCAACCACCTCGAAGGAAGCACCCTCTCGTGGAGAAGAAGGAAGACACCGGCGGAAGGGAAACCATGATCAACAGTGCCATGATCAGCACCTTGATGGGGTAATCTTCTCATTCATCCATGGGTTGTAATCGATCTTGAGATGTAATCGCACTTTGTCGGATTATCTATCTATCATCTTGTGTTGAATATACTTTCATGCTTAAGGTTCGCTACCATACCGTAAAGGAAGTAAGGCCTCAATGCTTCCTTGGATCCATTCAATACGCTGTGTCCATCAAAGGTCTAGTCATGAATACCTTCGCATAGTGACAGTACGAGAGGAGGGAAAGGGCGAAACCGTGGTCACAACCCCGATAGATTAGATTGGTTTTCATGTCTTTAAGCGATTGCATGCTCTAGTATCGTAGACCCGTGGGCGAGTGTCTTCTACCTTGATATCTTAGTCATTCTCTCTAGTGTAGTTTAGTTGTTTTCTAGTATAATAGTAGTTAGGGTTTTAGTAGCTAGTGTGTCGTTGTTGATCGAACGCTTGTAATCCCCTTGCTCCGCGGATTGACAAGAACCTTGGGAATCCCGTGGTGAAAAAGGTGTGGGGTCCGTACGCTTGCGGATCGTAGAGGGATACGTCTTTTATCCGTCAACAAGCCCCTTTTTCTGGCGCCGTTGCCGGGGAGCAAGTTAGTTTACATCGTTTGATTTGCATATAACTTAGTTTTATATTTTAGTTTATCTTTTATTTGCTATATCTAACGTATATTATCTAGAAAAACACTTGTTTCGTTTTTGTTTTTGTTTTTATCTTATTGTCTAGATGGAGTTCGTTAATCAACCCGTGGAAGAACCGGAGAAATCATTAAGAGATTACGCTAGCCCTCGATGTGAAGACATAAAAGTACAAGAGTCGGATTCGAAGCTCGAAGCTACCAAGTATGAAATTAAATCCAAGATCATCAAGATGGTGGCGGAAAACCCATTTGAAGGGATGGTTACGGAGAACCAATATAGACACATAAGGGATTTCACGACAATATGCAACACGGTGCGTCAAGAAGGAGTTCCCGATGAATGGTTCAAATGGAATCTCTTTCCCTACTCACTTGCCGGCAAAGCAAAGACATGGTATTCGGTTGCGTCCTTTGAAGTTGAAGGCAATTGGAACAAGTTGACAAAGAAGTTTTGTGAGAAGTTCTTTCCAATTAGCAAGGTTCAACATCTAAGGAGGCAAGTGATCACTTTCATGCAAGGAGAAGAGGAAGGGATAGACCAAGCACGGGATAGGTTTAATGGATTAATCGAACAAGGACCAAAACTCGGGTTCACCGGTGACGTACTCTTGCATACATTTTTCTTTTCCCTAACCCCTAGTTGCATGCGACACGTCGAAATGTGTGCGGTGGGGATCTCATGGAGAAAACACTCACGGAAGCCGCCCAACTTCTACAAAAAGTTAGTAAAGCGGCTGCCATGCGAAGAGATTGGGAAACAAGACTTGCGGAAGAGCCGGAATACAATTCAAGGAAGAAAAAGCTTGCTGATTTTTCTAAAGAGGCAACCCCGGAAGTCACAAAAGAGGAACCAATCATGGAAAAGCTTGAACAAGAACACATCAAGTCAAGAACTACACCAAACATCGATTTCGCCACGCCAAATGAGACGAACAAGAGAAGCATGTCAAGCGCGAAGCCACTAAGGGAGTTCGAACCAATGGACTGGGTTCCTATTGATTACGGAGAAGTATTCGACAAGAGAAGACCGTTTCCTAATCAAAAGGGGATGGCAAGAGCATTTGAAGTGGATTTCCCACCGGAGAAGAAAGCTGAAAATTCATACGACCTCGAAACCACCGGTAAGATTTTTGAAAAGCTCTTTGGAGATGACGTGGTGGATCCGGAACATATTGCCGAGGTGTAGAGAATCATGGGGATCAAGCCCGAAGCATCACCATACGCTCGCCTCGCTGAAATTTACTCGATAGGATCCGAAGAAGAAGAGAAGATGACACCGCACTTGAGTTGCGAGATCAACGGAGTTCAATGCAAAGCTTTATGCGATATTGGAGCCCAAGTAAGTGTTCTATCTTCTAAAATTTACGATAAAGTTCAATACCACAACCTAGACTTAGCTCCAACATCAACGAAATTAATTATGGGAGATGGTAGAACTATCAAACCTCTAGGTATTGCTTGCAACATGAAAGTAAAAATCTCTAGAAACTATATACCAACCGATTTCTTTGTTATTGATGCTTACCATAGTAATTCTGATCATATAATCTTAGGTAGGCCTTTTCTTAAGTTGGTTGATGCCGTGTTAGATGCCAGAGAAGGCAAAGTAACAATGAACCTTAACGGAACAAAGTACACATATGACTTTCTTCGTGCTTTTAAACACCTTACACCTTTTCCTCCCGAAGATGAAGAAGTAGAAGAGATAGATAGTCTTTGTTTTGTTGAAACCCTTAGAGACCCGCTGCAAAGAGCGATGGAAAATCAAATTAGTAATCAACAAGATGAAGAACTAGAGGAAGCAACAAAAGGCTTAGAGCCGCATGATGGTAGTGTGGAGGAAGAGAAATTCGAAGACATAGGAGAAATCAAACCCGAGGAGCCACAAGTGCCCGAGTAGACCTTAAACCTTTGCCCAAGGGATTAAAATATGAATTTTTGGGCCCCGACAAAACTTATCCAGTCATTGTGAGCGACGAGTTGAGTCCCGAAGAAAATGAAGCGTTGCTGATTTTATTAAAAAACATAGGAAGGTGATTGGATATTCGATTAATGATCTCAAAGGTATTAGCCCAGCATTTTGCACTCATCGTATACCAATGGAAGACCAATGTAAGCCCGTAGTGGACCACCAAAGGGGGCTAACCCATGCCATGCGAGAGGTAGTAAAGAAAGAGGTTATCAAGTTACTTGATGCCGGAATCATCTACCCGGTTCCGCATAGCGAATGGGTGAGCCCGGTACATTGTGTACCGAAGAAGGGAGGTTTGACCGTGGTGAAGAATGAGAAGAACGAGTTGATACCGCAAAGGACTGTGACCGGGTGGCGGATGTGTATCGATTATCGTAAGCTTAACAAAGTGACGAAGAAAGATCACTTCCCCCTACCGTTCATAGACGAGATGCTCGAGAGGTTAGCAAACCACGCTTATTTTTGCTTTCTCGATGGATACTCGGGGTTCATGCAAATTCCCATTCACCCGGAAGATCAACATAAGACAACGTTTACGTGCCCTTACGGAACGTTTGCATATAGGAGGATGCCCTTCGGCCTATGCAACGCTCCGGCCTCTTTTCAACGTTGCATGATGGCCGTGTTTTCGGAATTCATCGAAGAAATTGTTGAAGTGTTTATGGATGATTTTTCTGTTTACAGGAAGACGTTCATGGATTGCTTAGCAAACTTAGAAAAGGTCCTTACGAGGTGTGCGGAAGTAGATTTGGTATTAAATTGGGAAAAGTGCCACTTCATGGTTAAGCAAGGCATAGTGCTCGGACATGTTATATCCGAGAAAGGAATTGAAGTGGACAAGGCTAAGGTAGAGACGGTTGAGCAACTCCCACCTCCTACGGATATTAATCCTTAAGGCCATGCCGGATTCTATAGAAGATTTATAAAGGACTTCTCGAAGATCACTAAGCCTTTAACGCACCTTCTTCAAAAGGATGTGGCTTTCGACTTTGACGAGAAGTGCCTAGCGGAAATTCCGGACCTTGAAAAATGCGTTGGTGAGCGCTCCCATCATCCAACCTCCGGATTGGAGCCAACCTTTCGAGATCATGTGTGACGCAAGTGACTACGCCGTAGGCGCGGTCTTGGGTCAAAGAAAGGAAGGCCGAGTTCACGCCGCTTACTACGCTAGCAAAACTCTCAGTGGGGCACAATTAAATTACGCCACTACGGAAAAAGAGTTGCTAGCGGTGGTATTCGCTTTCGAAAAATTCAGATCTTACATCGTGAACTCGAAGGTCATTGTTTACACCGATCACGCAACCATCAAGTATCTCTTGGCTAAGAAGGAAGCTAAACCACGTTTGATTCGTTGGATCCTTCTTCTCCAAGAGTTTGATGTTGAAATTCGTGATAAAAAGGGGGTGGAGAATGTTGTGGCTGATCATTTGTCTAGGATGAATCGTGGACAAGATGATAAAGAGCCCATAGAAGATAAGATGAGAGATGACCACCTCTATAGAGTGCTTGATAAAGATACTTGGATGATCGACATCATTCGAGCAATTCGGAAGATGCCCCTCAATCATCTAGATAAAAACACTCAAAGGAAGATAATCTCCGAAAGTAAGAAATATTTTTGGGATGCACCATACCTCTTCAAACTTGGCAATGATGGAGTAATGAGAAGATGTGTGCCAAGAGAAGAAAGGGTTGAGATTCTAAGGAAGTGCCACTCGGCGGAGTACGGTGGACACTATAGCCATTTTCGAACCGAAGCAAAGGTATGGTCGAGTGGATTCTATTGGCCGGAGATGCATGAAGATACTAAAAGATATGTTGCATCATGCCCCGAATGCCAGAGAACCGGAAACATCTCTCAAAGAAATTCTATGCCTTTGAAATACAACTTGCAAATCGACATATTCGATGTATGGGGCATAGACTTCATGGGGCCTTTTAAAAACTCATTTGGATTCGAGTACATCCTAGTCATGGTTGATTATGTATCCAAGTGGGTAGAGGCTATACCATGTCGTAAAGCTTCCACGGAAGAGTCCATCACTATGATCAAGAACGTGATTTTTCCCCGTTTCGGTACACCGAGAATCTTGATAAGTGATGGAGGAACTCATTTCACCGGGAAAAACTTCAGAAAGTGCTTGTCCAAGCTGGGAATTGAGCATAGGGTCTCCACGGCCTATCACCCACAAACCAACGGACAAGCGGAGACGTCAAATAGGCAATTAAAAAGCATACTCAACAAGACCATAGAGAAGGGAGGCAAGGATTGGTCAAAGAAATTAGACGGAGCTTTATAGGCTTATCGAACGGCGTTTACAACACCGATAGGTATGACCCCTTACCAATTCGTCTATGGAAAAGCTTGCCACCTTCCGGTCGAGTTGGAACATAAAGCCTATTGGGCGATTAAAGAGATGAACCTTGATCTCGATGCCGCGGTGGTGAAACGAAGAATTCAAATAAGCGAGCTAGAGGAGTTGAGGTTGAAAGCTTATGAAAACGCAAGCATATACAAGGAGAGAATCAAAAGGTGGTATGATAAAAGATTGAAGAAAAAAGAATTTAAAGAAGGAGATAAGGTCCTCCTCTACAATTCGAGGTTTAAAACCTTCGGAAAGGGGAAATTGCAAAGCAAGTGGGACGGACCATATGTTGTGCATTCGGTGTTCTCCAACGGAGCGGTAACCACTATGGATATAAACGGCGATCAATTTCTGGTGAGTGGACAGCGGCTTAAGGTTTACTACGAACCCGTTGTCGTGCCCCTTCACCATGTTGACGTTTTCACCATGGAGGAAGAGCCCGAACGTCCCGCCTAGGACGAAAAACAAGGCATGAATTTCTGTAAATAGTTTTTCTTTTAGTTTTCTGGAGTTTTTCGCGAAGATTTACTGGGCCCATTTTTTCCCATGGGCTAAGGAAGAAAAAATAGGGCGGTGTGCAAAAAACCGGACCGGCCCGACCCCCGAGGCAGGGTGGGCCGGCCGGCCTAGGCGAACCGGCCCAGAGGGGCCCGACGTCCGATGATGCCAAATTTCGCCCGAATTGCTCCTTTTTGACTTCCTTGTTTGGTCTGAAAATTTTAAGGGAAGTGTAAAAAAGGAAAATAAGGTTCCCAGGGCTTTCCTCTCAGGACTATTTATTTGGCCGAATTGGGAGCTCGAGGATCAAACCTTTCAAGCAATGTGTTGCACCCTTGTAGCAGCTATTGTGCCCCCAAGGAGCTTAGGGTTGAAGCTAGAAGACAAGAAGCCATCGATGGAGGAGGCGATGCGATGCGAGCTCAAACTACCCGTCAAGAGGACCGCACACATCCGTTGCGGAGGACGTGTCCCGACCGGAGCTCTTGCATCTCGCAACCCCGTCGAAGGAGAGAAGGTCCCTACACCCGTCCGAAGGTCGGCACGCCTCCAAGGCATCAAGCGCAAAGATTACAAGGAGGTGTCGCCAGAGCCTAAGGATTATGGGGATAGCGACTACTCCGACGATCGTAGCCCGAGCTCGTGGGCGGCCGCCGGTAGAGATGATGATGATTGGGATGAGCAGCCCAAGGAAAGGACTCCCGAAGGCCCCAACGGCGACGGCAACGACGGTGGCGAAGGCAACGACAATGGAGGTGGCAACGACAGTGGTGACATCGGTGGAGATTATGGCGACGACGACCCCTTCGGATTGCATCCTGTGTGTTGTCGAGTTTGCCGTCAATCCATCGCGGATCTCTACACGTTGGCCGACAAATGTCTCCAAGCCATGGAAGCGATGAAGCAGCGTATGGAGGACTTGGAGCGCGTAGTTGAAGACGACTACAAGTTCCTTAACCGCAATGTGCGCAAACTTTTCGGCATGGTTGGAAACTTGAGAGGCAAGTGGTGCAAAACTTGCTTGAAGTACCACTAGATCTAGTTTTCCCCTTAGGATTTTTGTAAGATACGACGAGGACGTCGTATGTTTTAAGTGTGGGGGAGAGCTAGCTCACTAGCCTTAGCTTTTGAACTTCAAGTTTAGGTTCGGTTTAATCTTCGTGTGAGAGTCTTAGTGTTTTAATGAGTTTAGTTTTTGAGTCTGTTTTAAAATTTTTGCAAGTGTCTAAAATTAGTGTTGAGTCAAAGAAAATCAAATAAAAAGAGTCTTTATATATATCTTTGTGTTTTATGTATTGTTTATCTTTATTTACTTGTTTGTTTAATCTTCGATTCTTGATATATGAACACAAGTATGTGGTTTGAAAAACGTTCTTGTGGTGCTTAGTGGAATTGCTACTACTTAAAGTACCCATACCGCACTTCGATCTTGAGCTTCACATGTTAGTTGTGCTATGTTCGATGCTAAAAATTGGAGGATTTCAGTTCTGAAAATTATTTTAAAACCCTTGTAATAAAGGTTAGCAAGACCTCTTTTTCCAAGTTGAGAGTAAGAAAAATTCCTATCCAAAGCCAAGTTTATTTTTTCGCTCCACCATAAGTGTGATTAGCATAATGAGTTAGGCTAGGACCTTTCTCTCTTGGTGAGTTTTAATTTCGAGCAATGATCATGTCCTTGTGCTTATCTTTTGTTGCTAGCCTCGTCATATATTCGGTACATGACTTTCACAACGAAAGTCATGATTATCGCCGGATTCCATACCCAACCCTATACATCTCTTTTGTACATCGTATTCCTTGAACACAACCTATTTTCAAAGTTTCGTCTCGTCTCTAGCATGATTTATTTAGAAATTCAGATTGTATGCATGCAAGGAAAGAGAAAATTGAAAGCTTTGAAAAGTTGTCAAGAGAGAGAAAAATAAAGAGAAAAAGTATGTGTATGGAAAAGAAAGAAAGAAAGAAAGAAAAATCATATGTGAATGAAAGAAGAAAAAGAAAAAGATGAGGTAGCAATGAGGATATGAGAGGGATGGATCAAGTGAAAGAAAAGAAAAAAATAAAGTGTAAGGAAGGGTGTCACGTTGATTGTGAGACGAAACTCTTACTCTATTTCCAACCATGTGCAATCCGACAACGAGGACATCATCGGTGCCTTGTAGTCACAATTTTCTTTTGCCCTTGCACATGTCCACCATTCTAAATCTTCTCATCCTTGATATCCCTACATATGGTTAATTCTCATGATCATTGGCTTTGAAAGGTAGACAACCATTAGAGGAAGTTCTTAATTTGACAATACTTGTGTTGATTGCGCTAGCCCTACCTATAGCTCCACTTTACATGATATATGAGAGATTAATGGGAGGTGAGAGTTTTATAAAATTTGGTTAGGATAGCCACTTCATATGAGTGACTTGAGAGAGCTTCGAGAAAGATTTTTGTCTAATACTTGTTGCAGGAATTTTTGTTTTGAAAATCATAAAAACTCTCCGATGGAAGCAAAGAAGTAAGCATGGCTAAAATTGAAGACTTCAACTGAAGAGTTTGAGTTGTGGGGTAAAACTTGGCGTGGTAAAAGTTCTAAACGCCCATGTTTATGTTTAATTATCATTACTTTGTGTTTATGTATTAAAGATGAAAGGATTGACTAACTTGTGAAGGAGGATTAATGATACACGATTACAACACCTTGGACGAAATTCTTTTACGAGTACTTGCTCGAGGACGAGCAAGAGCTAAGTGTGGGGGAGATGTTGACGGTGTATTTTGGTGCACCTAGCAAGTTCATTACACTTTGGTTTGGCTTTGATTATGGAACTAACCCTCCACTAGGCACACTAATCATATAACAAGTTCATCTTTGTGCATGCATTTGGAAGTGTTGTGTTTATGTAGGAAAACATGGACATAAAGGACGGATTCGCAACAAGTTCAAAGGAGCATTTATGGAGTCTTGTTCGTGTTCATGAGCTTGCTGAAATCACTTCCAATGGTGGCGAGGACCGAAGTGCTACGAGGAACACCCCCGAGGATTGAAGCGTAAAAGATCAAACTTCATGCAAAGAGAGCCTCCATCTTGGACCCGAGGATAACAGCATCAAAATCATGCAAGTGGAGGGGGCAAAGTACATAAGTGCACGAGGACCCACGGAGCAAAAGGGGCGACCGAACTGGGCCGAATTGGGCCTGGGCCGGTCGGCCCAGCCCACTTCCGGCACCGGTTCGGTCCCGTTTTCCTTGCCCTTGAAGGATATTCAACCCTAAAACCCCCGAGGCGCCGCCAACACCGGGAGAGGGGTCATTCGCACCAGAAGGCCATCCGCAAGCTAGAGAGAGAGGAGGAGGATCTCCGGCGGGAGATCAACCACCTCAAAGGAATCACCCTCTCGTGGAGAAGAAGGAAGACACCGGCGGAAGGGAAACCATGATCAACGGTGCCATGATCAGCACCTTGATGGGGTAATCTTCTCATTCGTCCATGGGTTGTAATCGATCTTGAGATGTAATCGCACTTTGTCGGATTATCTACCTACCATCTTGTGTTGAATATACTTTCATGCTTAAGGTTCGCTACCATACCGTAAAGGAAGTAAGGCCTCAATGCTTCCTTGGATCCATTCAATACGCCGTGTCCATCAAAGGTCTAGTCATGAATACCTTCGCGTAGTGACAGTACGAGAGGAGGGAAAGGGCGAAACCGTGGTCACAACCCCGATAGATTAGATTGGTTTTCATGTCTTTAAGCGATTGCATGCTCTAGTATCGTAGACCCGTGGGCGAGTGTCTTCTACCTTGATATCTTAGTCATTCTCTCTAGTGTAGTTTAGTTGTTTTCTAGTATAATAGTAGTTAGGGTTTTAGTAGCTAGTGTGTCGTTGTTGATCGAACGCTTGTAATCCCCTTGCTCCGCGGATTGACAAGAACCTTGGGAATCCCGTGGTGAAAAAGGTGTGGGGTCCGTACGCTTGCGGATCGTAGAGGGATACGTCTTTTATCCGTCAACACCCTTGTGGATCTCCTCCAAGATGTCCTTGCCTTCTTCACGAGGGACACACTTCATGAGTACTCCAGAAGAAGCGCCCCGCTTGTAAAGCTTGTCTCCGACGAGGATGTAGGACCTGGCGCGGCGGACGAGTTGCTCGGCCGCGTTCTTGTCGGAGGGGACCTTCTGCTCGCTAAGGTAGTCTATGAAGGGTTGCCTCCAGTCTACGTCGATCATCATGACCTCCTGCCCAGCTGGTGGATGAGCTGGGACGGTGGTCGGTGGCGCCGGCTCCGGGATGGATGGCGCGTGGAGCTCGTGGACGAAGACACCCGCTGGAACTTGAGCGCAGGTGGATCCAAGCTTCGAGAGGACGTCTGCTGCAACGTTGTTGTCGCGGACGATGTGATGGAACTCGAGACCATAGAACTTGTTCTCGAGCTTGTGGACTTCCAGGCAGTAGGAGTCCATGTTCTCCTTGTTGCGGTCCCAGGACTTGTTGACTTGGTTGATGACCACTACGGAGTCGCCGTAGACTAGTAGCCGCTTGATGCCCAGTGAAGCCGCGAGGCGGAGCCCGTGTAGGAGAGCTTCGTACTCGGCTTCGTTGTTTGAGACCTTCCAGAAGATCTGCAGGACGTATTTGAGTTGTTCGCCCGTTGGGGAGATCAGGAGTACCCCTGCACCTGCGCCCTCGAGGTTGAGTGAGCCGTCGAAGTACATCACCCAATGCTCTGGTCGCATGGTGGGAGTGGGTAGCTGGTTCTCCCGCCACTCCGCCATAAAGTCGACTAGTGCCTGCGACTTGGTGGCTGTACGTGGCTTGAAGTCGATAGTGAGGGCGCCAAGCTCGGCACCCCACTTGGAGATTCTTCCAGTAGCATCTTGGTTCCGCAGGATGTCGCCAAGCGGGTAGTCGGTGACGACGGAGACCGAGTACTCCTGGAAGTAGTGTCGTAGCTTCCGCGAGGTGATGAGTAGTGCGTACAGGAGCTTCTGTACAGGCTGGTAGCGGGCCTTGGACTTTGATAAAACCTCGCTGACGAAGTAGACTGGGCGCTGGACCGGGTAGGCGTGGCCGTCTTCTTGCCGCTCGACAACGATGGCAGTACTGAACACGTGAGTAGTCGCAGCTAGGTAGAGCAGTAGCTGCTCGCCCTTGTGAGGAGCTATGAGGATCGGTGGTTTTGACAGGAAGTCCTTGAGCTGGGCAAGGGCTTGATCCGCCTCTGGAGTCTACACGAACTTCTCTTGATGCTTGAGTAGTTTGAAGAAGGGGAGGCCCCATTCTCCTAGCCTCGAGATGAATCTGTTCAGCGTCGCCATGCACCCTGTCAGCTTCTGGACGTCTTTGATGCTCGTGGGAGCTTTCATGCTTGTGATGGCGGAGATCTTCTCGGGGTTGGCTTCAATGCCGCGCTGGCTGATGATGAAGCCGAGTAGTTTGCCCTAAGGGACACCGAAGACGCACTTGTTCGGGTTGAGCTTCTAGCGGTACTCGCGTAGTGATGCGAAGGTCTCTTCAAGGTCGTCGATGAGGGTACTGGAGTCCCTGGTTTTGACAATCACGTCATCCACGTAGGCCTCGACGTTCTTGTTGAGTTGCCTCTTGAAGCAGGCCTGGATAGCTCGTTGGTAAGTAGCGCCGGCGTTCTTCAACCCGAAGGACATGGTCGTGTAGCGACGCGCCAAACGGGGTGATGAACGTGGTCTTCTCTGGTCTTCTTCCTTGATTGCGATCCGGTGGTACCGGAGTAGCGATCGAGGAAGCGAGCGGTCGCGGCCCGCCGTGGAGTCGATGACTTGATCAATCCGCGGCGGCCCGAAGGGGTCCTTGGGGCGGTGCTTGTTGAGGTCGGTGTAGTCGACGCACATCCTCCACTCGTTCGAGTTCTTCTTGCGGACGAGGACGGGGGTTAGCGAGCCACTCGGGATAGAAGACTTCTCGATGAAGCCACCGCGAGTAGCTTGGCGAGTTCCTTCTTGATGGCGTCCCGTCCGTCGTCGGCAAAGCGTCGGGAGGTGTTGTCACTTGGGGGTGGCCTTAGGATCGACGTTGAGGCGGTGCTCAATCGGCTCCCCGGGCACTCATGGCATGTCGGTCGGCTTCCACGCGAAGATGTCGCGGTTAGCCCGAAGAAAGCCGATGAGCGCGCCTTCCTATTTGGGGTCGAGGCCAGCCCCGATGGTGGTGGTCTTGCTGGGGTCGCCTGTTCCGAGGTCGGCCGTCTTGACGAGTACCTCCTCAGGTGGCTGAGGCTTGTTGGTGCTGTCAGACTTCTCTGGGATGTCGAGTTCACTTGTAGCAAGCTTCTTTGACGCGGCGTAGACCTCCATCATCGCGTTGGGTACTTGGTTTGTAGAGGTGATCTTCACGGCTTCTGTGTCGCAGTCGTGGGAGATCTTCAAGTCCCCTTGGAGGGAGAGTACACCGGCTGGGCTTGGCATTTTGAGTACCAAGTAGGTGTAGTGGGGCACCGCCATGAACTTGGCGATGGCCGGTCTGCCGAGGATGGCGTGGTAAGAGGTCTCGAAGTCCGCAACCTCGAACTTGATGTACTCGGTACGGTAGTTGTCCCGAGACGTCCCGAAGGTAACTAGCAGGACCACTGAGCCCAGTGGAATAGCCGCGTTGCCGGGGACGATGCCATAGAAGGGCGTGTTGCTCTTGGTGAGCATATGAGTGATGTCGAGCTTCATTTTCTTCAAGGTTTTGGTGAAAAGGACGTTAAGCCTGCTTCCGCCGTCGATGAGCACCTTGTTGAGCTTGGAGCCCGCCACCACTGGCTTCAGGACGAGGGGGAACCGTCCTAGTTCAAAGAAGCTGGTCCATTGGTCCGCGCGGGAGAAGGTGATGGGTACCTCCAACCACCTGAGAGGGGTCGGGACCGCTGGCTCGATGGACATGACTTCGCGACGGATAGCTTTCTGTTCCCGCCTGCTGGGCAATCCGCCGAAGAGGACGTTGACGGTCTTGTCCGGCTCCTGGAAGTCGTTGTTGTCGCCGTCCTTCTTCTTGCCCTTTTGATCGTGAGGGTGCGGTGGCTCTAGCGTCTCCTTGAGTGCATGCCTGAGTTGGTAGCACTGCTCGATAGTGTGGTTGCCGTTTGGATGCCACGGGCACTTCTCCTTCAGCAGGTCTTTGAAGCTGTTGGAGTTCTTCTTCGAGTTCCCCTTCGCAGGGCGCTGGATAGCCGCGACAGTGTTGTCTGGATTGCGCTTGCGGTCGGGACCCGAGTAGTAGTTGTTGTTGTTGTTGTTGCGGCCGCCTTGGTTTGCGTTGCTGCCGCTGCCGCCGCCCTGGTTCTGCTTGGTCTTGCCACGGATGGCGTCATACTTGGCATTGGCCTTGTCTTCTTCGTCCGCCCAGGACGTGATCATGTCCTTCAGGTGGGGGATGGACCTGGGGCGGCGATGTCCGAAGTCTTCAAAGGTGCGACGGTGATAGAGACCGTCCTGGAAGAGGTCGATGACCTCCTTGTCGGTGACGTCGACGATGGTAGTGCGCTTGTCGAAAAAGCGGCGCATGTACTTGCGGAGGGTCTCGCCTTTTTCCTGCTTGATCATGGCCAGGTCCATGCGAGTACCCGATCGGCCCATGGCGCCCGCGAAGTTTCTTGTGAACTGCTCCTTCAGCTGGTCCCACTTGTAGATCGAGTGCTTGTCCAGCGACTCGAGCCATGTGATTGGTGCTTGGTCCAGGCAGAAGGGGAAGTAGAGGCACTTGGTGTCGTTGTTGCCACCAGTGTTCTCGATGGAGAGGGCGTAGCATGGGAGCCACTGGATGGGATCCTTCTTCGTGTCGTACGTGGTGATCCCCAAAGGCTTGAACATGTCGGGGAGGAGCAAGTTGCGAAGTCGAGGTGAGAAGGCGGGGAAGCCGTCGCCCTCGGCAGCAGTCGTCGACTTCTTCCGCCGCAGCTCCTCAATCTTCTGGCGAGCGTCGTACCCGCCATGTGAGGCGCCGGAGGCGTGGCTGTTCGCGTGGCCTCGGCCGTCGCGACTGCCGCCGCCACCAGCTCTCCTGTTGGCTCCATGGTTGGAGCTTCCGCCGTCGCTGCCGCCGTCGTCGGGGTGAGGACCATGTGTGTTCGAGGACCGGTGGATGGTCGCTTCCTTGTGTGATGAGTGATTGACAACGTTGTGTGGACTGATTCTTAGCTAAGTATTGCAGGTGCAGGTTGCGGCTTGACTGGTGCTGGTGCAGGTGAAGAACAAGCGCGAAAGGTCGTCGCCGGTGAGGCCTCCAGGTGTGGAGAAGACAAGTAGGCTTCGTTCGTGGGACCCGGTGGCCAACGGGGTCAAGTGAGGGCCGCATGGTGGCATGAACAGCAAGATGAAGTCGTGGACGGTTTCTTGGTTGAGCCTAAAAACCAAGGTCGAGCCGGGACTACGTGGGAGCCAAGTCATGAGTGGAGATTGGCGGAGGCTACACCGAGTTCGCGGGGTTTCCGGTGGTTCACCAAAAAACCACTGGGTTCCTTGGTTGATCCACAAAGCCAAGACCAGAGAACCGAAGACGGAAGTGCAGCAGCACCAGACCGATCTGGCCGGTGGGTCGGCCGGTCCCGACCGGTGGGGACCGGTCGGCCGGTGAGGAGCACCGGTCGACCGGTGTGCGGCGACGCAGTCCGGAATCTTCGAAGCGGAGGACACGCGTCGGGATCGCATGGCTTGCGTCGAGGCTACGCAGGGTGCGGTCGCCGGGCATCCGTCCAATGGTGAAGACATCAAGAATTCCAAATCCGCCCTTGAGGGGCTTGTATCCCTAGGTAGTAGAGAAGGGCATTTTAGACATTCGGTTGCCTCCATATAACCCAAGAGGTGAGAGGATGGCAGCCAACTCTTGGAACCCTAGCTCATTAGTTTTCCTATTATCCACTTATTTTCCTTAGGTTTTCTCTAGGACTAGCAAGAGAGCTTCACGAAGAGATCTTGTAGAGAGGGTTGGATGATCGGGCGGCTTGCTAGACCTTGTACGAACCTTTGTTTCATGTATAGATGATTCGGCGTTGTTCCTCAAGGTTTGGATGTGTTTTCCCCAGTTGTTCTTGGTGGTGATTTTCGGAGCCCTCTCTCGGTGATTTCTTTGGGTTGTTTTCGGGACTTTTCTCTTGGGGATTTTATGGGGGAAATTTGTGGGAACCCTTCGTGGTTCTTTGGGTTGTGATTCCCCTCCCAAATCCGTGAGAAAAGGTGCTCGATTTTGGGGTTTCTTGAGTTCTTGGGTTGGAAGTGCTTTCGGCGGGATTTCTTCGATTCCTCCTTTTTGGACGAGATTTGTGGGATTAAACTTGGCTATGGACTCCTCATGAGGTGTTCCTGATATCCCCAAAGTCTTGTTCAAGTCCGTGGAGTGATTCGGGACATCGAGATTTGGATTTGGGGGAGTTGACCCGCGGGTGCTGTTCATCCCGAGCTGCCCAGGCTACACCGGTCTGACCGGTGCTCTTGACCGGTCTGACCGGTGCGAGCCCTTGTGGGATTTTGCTCGGCTGAACGTCTTAGTGAGTTCGTTGTTGTCCCGTGTTGGTGCTGTTTCAAGTTTGGGTCTGTTTGGTGGTCGGTTGGCCTGTTTGGTGCCTTGGGGGCTTTCGAGCCGCCATCGGTACGACCGGTGTGTCTCACGGTCCGACCGGTGTAGAGCCACTTAGTGGAAGTTGCTCAGTTTCACCGGCAGGGACCGGTCTGACCGGTGGTGCTCACCGGTCTGACCGGTGTGGGTCTGTAGACTCGAGGGTTGGTTTTTCCGCTGCGTTTCTCGGGTCGGAAGGTGGTGTGTTGGTTCCTAGGTCCAGTGGCACTCCAGTGGCTACGTGGGCTTGACCAACCTTGGTAGTGAGTCGGAGACGTGTGTTGGAAGTCGTGTTCATCTTGTTGGAGTTTCGATCTCCTTCGAGAAGAATTTTTATCGGCTCACATTCACTCCCCCCTCTCTGGTTCGCCGTATCGGTCCTTCAAGTGGTATCAGAGCCGGTTCGGGTCTTTGTTGACTTTAACCAGTCTAAGGTCCAAGGATGGCGTACCAGGAATGGGGTTCGGGTCCTCCACACTTCGATGGCAAGAACTACCAGATGTGGAGCAAGCGGATGGGTGCGTTCCTCCGCGGAAAGGGTCAGCTTCTTTGGGATGTCACGGTGGACACAGGCTATGTCCAGCCGATGGATTTCCTTGCTCCAGGGTCGAGGGACAGATCCGACGCCAACAATAAGGCGGTCGACTACTTGTTTCGTGCTTTGTGTCAGCCTGAGTTCGATCGGGTGCACACCGAGCACTTGGCTTGTAGGATTTGGGCGGTGTTGAAGGAGGCTCATGTTGGGAACGCCCAGGTTCAGGCACGGATGTATGCGACCTACCGGAGAGAGTACGAGAACTTCACTCATCTCCCAGTGAGTCCATCGATGCCATGTTTCAGAGGTTCACGGTGGTGGTGAACAACATGAGGGCCAATGTGGACGTGCTCCCGTACGATGATCATGATAGAGCGGTCAAGCTCTTACACTCTTTGGATCGTACGATATGGGGGCGGAAAGTTCGAGGTCATAGTCGAGTCGGAGAGGTATGATACTCTGACGGTGAACGAGCTGTTCTCGAAGCTCGAGTCGGCTGAGGTGGATAGGGGCATGACTGCCAAGCTCGAGGGACCGACTGATTCCCATAGTCTTGCCCTCGTTGGTGGTTCCAAAGGAAAGACTAACTCTAACCCATCCACCAGGATGTTCTCGTTTTCCTCTTTCATGTCTATGCCAGATGAGGAGTTTGATGACCTTGGAGAGGACGAGCTGGCGGCGTTGACGAGGCGGTTCGAGAGGCCGCACGAGAACCGCGTGAACATGAGGAGGAACACGAGGACTTGCTTCCGGTGCGGCAAGCCGGGACACTTCGTCGCCGACTGCCCGAGAAGGCCGAGAACAAGAACAGCTACAAGCACAAGCCGAGGATGAACGATGGCAAGTACCGTTCGAGGCGCGACCACAAGAGCAAGCACAAGAACAAGTACAGGGACGAGCGAAGATCGAGAAAGAAGGAGAGCCGAGGCAAGGCCCGAGCGATGGTTGGAGCGAGCGACGTCGACTCCAGTTCCGCGTACTCCACCTCGAGCTCGAGCAGCAGTGAAGACGAGGGAGATCGCCGCAAGAACAAGAAGTCGTCCAAGAACCTGAGCGGGCTGAGCTGCTTCACGAGAAATGGCTTCTGCACCATGGCGCTGTGCTCCGGCATCAAGAAGAGCACACAGAGCGACTCGGACTCTGAGTCCGACGACGAGGTGCGTGATGAACTTCCCTTCTTGCGCCAGGAGAATGAGAGGCTTGGCTCTTTGCTTGATAACCGTGATGACATGCTTAGAGAGGCCAAGAAAATGAGGAAAGAGCTTAGGGCTTCAATCGAGGATGCTAGGACTAGAGTGGCTGAGCTAGAGACACAGGTGCTTGATAGCAAGCTTGAGATTGATTTGCTTAAGGCTATCCCTGTTGTCTCGGATGAGAATGATTGTGCTGATTGCTCCATATTCCTTGCCGATCTTGCTTTGTTTAAGGAGAAGCATGCCTCCAAGTGTGAGGAACTTGATGTGCTTAGGGTTGAAGTGGCTGAGCTTAAGTCTAGACCTGCTTTGCTAGGTGCTTCCACTTCTTGCCCTGTTTTGCATGCTAAGATTGATGAGATGCATGCTTACACTAGTTCGCTCGAGGCTAAATTGAAGGAACCCATGCCTACATCTTGCTCTACCTGTGAAATGCATGCATTGAAAAATTTGGAACTTGCACATTATGTTGATCGTTTGCAGGATGAGAATGATGACTTGATGAAGTTGATGGGTTGGTTGTCCGGTCATGAGCCTCAATTGAGGATGATGATCGAGGCCTTTAAGAGGCAAGATGGTGAGGGGCTTGGGGCAAACAAAGTTGGTGAAGGAAGTGGAGAGAATATCCCGGATCCACCAAAAACCCACCACAAAAATTATTTCCCACCAAAACCTAACCATCTAAGGAACCGACTAGACACAACCCCAGCTCCACCCGTGTTTCCTACACCCACAAATGACCTACAAAAGCCTATCAAGTTTGTGAGCACTTTGGGGAAAGTGTTCTTTGGGAAGGAGAGTGAGAAGGCTAGTGGTGAGAAACCGGTGGAGGGCTTGAGTGGAGAGAAACCAAGTGAGCAGCCACATCCCAAGCCTAAGCCTAAGCTTGTGAGGTTCCATTGTGGCTATTGTGGGAGAGATGGCCATAAGGAGGAGTTTTGCTTCAAGAGGAAGCGAGAGGAGAGAATGGCAAAGGAGTGGGCTAACAAGGACAAGTACCACCCTTCCGATGGTGTACTTGAGCCTCGTATGCGGATGCCCGTGGGGAAGGCGAGTGTGAGGACGGTTCGGGCTTGGGGAGAGAAGAAGGCTGCAGGTGGTGCCGCGCCGAGTCACACCGGTCGGACCGAGTGTGGGGCACCGGTCGGACCGTTGCGGGCCCGGACGGACACCGTTTGGGGTTTCGAGCTCGTACAGGTGCGAGGGTTGTTTCAGGTGGTCGTGGTTCTAGTGGTTGGGCTGGAAAGGGTGCAGGTGGTCAGTTTGCTAGGCGTTCTCCTCCTCGTGCTCAATACGGGGATTGGAGGAGTCGTGGCTTTGAGTTGGAGAGGAAGGATGTTCCACGGGATTTCTTGGGTGGATTTGGTCCTCCTCCAGGCAGAGAGGGGTGGTTCCCTCAGGGTGGTTACCGTGGTGGTGTTCGTGGAGGTAGTTTTGGTAGGAGAGATGCTTTGGTTGGTGTTGACCCCACTTTTGAGCAAATGGCTCGGCACTGGTTTTCCTCCTTTGGTACTAACCCAAGTGTTGAGTCGTTTGTTCGCTCACGTGCTTATTTTTTATTTTCAGGTGGGAGACTTGAAGAACATTTGGTCGATTGACTCCGGTTGCTCGAGGCATATGACCGGAGACAGGGGGTGGTTCTCAAGTCTCGTCCCGGTGGTAACGAAGAGGTACATCACTTTTGGGGACAATGGGCGTGGGCGTGTGCTTTCAGAAGGTGAGATCAAGGTACATCATTCTAAGGCGTGCTGCTCTTGTTCAATCAATGGGGTACAATTTGCTTTCTATGTCCCAGCTGTTGGATGAGGGCTTTGAGGTGTTGTTTCGGCCAGGTGGTTCTCGGATTGTGGACTCTCGAGGGGACCTTGTCTGTATGGTCGTTCCTGAGGGTCAGGTGTTTCGTGCTGATTTTTCTCAGTCTTCGGGTGTGGAGCGTTGTTTCTTGGCTGGTTCTTCGAGTGAGTTGTGGAAGTGGCATAGGAAGTTGGGTCACTTGAGCTTTGACCTTTTGTCACGCTTGAGTAAACTCAATTTGGTCTGAGGATTGCCACCGTTGAGGCTTGAGAAAGAGTTGGTTTGTGCTCCGTGTAGGCATGCCAAGATGGTAGCCTCTTCTCACCCGCCTCTCACAGATGTGATGACTGAGCGTCCATGCGAGCTGCTCCATATGGACCTTGTTGGCCCAGCTTGTGTGCGATCTGCTGGTGGGAAGTGGTATGTCCTTGTTGTGGTGGACGACTATTCTCGATATGCGTGGGTGTTCTTTCTGGAGGATAAGGGGGAGACGTTTGGTTTTGTTCGAGATCTAGTCTTGAGGTTGAGGAACGAGAGGCACGGAGATGCCATACGAGCTATCCGCAGTGATAATGGCTCGGAATTCAGGAACTCTCGTTTTGAAACCTTTTGCCATGACTTGGGTCTTGAGCACCAGTTTTCGAGTCCGTATACGCCTCCCCAGAATGGTGTTGTGGAAAGGAAGAACAGGACCTTGTGCGAGATGGCTCGGACGATGCTTGATGAGCATAGGACTCCGAGGATGTATTGGGCTGAGGCGGTGAATACCGCGTGCTATGTGTCAAATAGGACATACCTCAGAGTGCACAAGAAGAAGACATGCTATGAGTTGATGCATGGTCGCACACCCAAGGTGAGTCACTTCCATGTCTTTGGTTGCAAGTGTTTCATTCTGAAGAAAGGCAGGAAGTTGGTTAAGTTTGAGGCTAGGTCTGTCGATGGCATTTTCTTTGGTTATGCATCTCATTCTAGAGCATATCATGTGCTCAATCTTGAAACTAACCAAATTGTGGAGACTTGCGAGGTAACCTTCGATGAGACAGAGCCACGTAGTCAGCTTGTCTTTGAGTGTGCAGGTGATGATGAGCTTGGCGAGGAGATTTTTCAGGAGGACGAGCATGAACACGGTGATGATGAGGATGGCGGTGCGGTGGCCCCGGCTGAACATGTACCCACTACTTCGACTACGGTGATGGATGGACCCTCTGCTACACCTACGACGACAAATCAAGAACGAGGAGGAGCTGATGTTGAGGGGGAGGTAGCTTCGAGGCGAGAACCTCCGCGGCGAGTTCAAGTGGATCACCCAGCTTCGAGGATCATCGGCGACATGAATGAACGCACTACACGGTCGAGGGTTCGAAACAATTCCCATTTCGCTCATGCTGCGTTTGTTGCTTCTTTTGAGCCCAAAGACATTGGACACGCGCTATCTGATTACAATTGGGTTAATTCGATGCGTGAGAAGTTGGAGAACTTTTAGAGGAATCAGGTGTGGGAGTTGGTTGACCCTCCCCCAGGGTGTAAGCCGATTGGTACAAAGTGGGTGTGGAAAAACAAAGAGGGAGAGAAGGGTGAGGTTGTGAGGAACAAGTCGAGACTTGTTGCTCAAGGGTTCAGTCAGAAGGAGGGGATCGACTACGAGGAGACTATTGCTCCCGTAGCCCGTTTGGCGGCGATTAGGATCCTTCTAGCCTTTTCCGTGGCTAAAGGGTTCAAGTTGCACCAAATGGATGTGAAGAGTGCTTTCCTGAATGGTGTGCTGGAGGAAGAAGTGTATGTGAGGCAGCCTCCGGGGTTTTAGAGTGAGAAGTACCCCCATCGGGTGTACAAGTTGAGGAAGGCGCTGTATGGGTTGAAGCAGGCGCCTAGAGCTTGGTATGGCAGGTTGAGGGGGTTCTTGTTTGAGAGACGTTTTGACATGGGGAAGGTCGATCAGACCTTGTTTTTGCTGAGGCGGGGCGGAGATATCCCGATTGTGCGGGTGTACGTGGATGATATTGTCTTTGGTGGCTCGTCTAACTCTCTTGTTGCGAGGTTTGCGGATGATATGAGCAGGGAGTTTGAGATGAGCATGATGGGCGAGTTGCAGTTCTTCCTCGGGCTACAAATCAAGCAATCAAAGGAAGGAACATTTGTGCACCAGGCTAAGTACACCAAGGACATTGTGCGGAAGTTCAAGATGGAGGACTCCAAGGCTATGACGACGCCGATAAGTACGACTACAGCTCTTGATGCGGACGAGGAAGGTGAACACGTGGATCTGAAGGAGTACCGGAGCATGATCGGGTCACTCCTCTACTTGACGGCGACGAGGCCAGACATACAGTTCTCGGTGCGTCTATGCGCTCGTTTTCAAGCGTCTCCGAGGACTTCGCATCGGCAAGCGGTGAAGCGAATTTTCAGGTACTTGCGTCACACTCCCGACTTCGGCCTTTGGTACTCCGCGTCCTCTTCTTTGGCGCTTCATAGTTTTTTAGACGCGGATTTTGCCGGGTGTCGGTTGGATAGGAAGTCCACTTCTGGAACTTGCCAGTTTTTGGGTTCTTCGTTGGTGTCTTGGTCTTCCCGTAAGCAGTCGAGTGTTGCTCAATCCACGACCGAGGCCGAGTATGTTGCCGCTGCTAGTTGTTGCTCTCAGCTCCTTTGGATCACCTACACCATGAGTGACTTTGGTGAGGAGTATACCCATGTCCCACTTCAATGTGATAGCACCAGTGCCATAAGCATTGCAAAGAACCTAGTGCTCCATTCCAAAACCAAGCACATAGAAGTGAGGTACCACTTTCTGAGAGACAACGTTGAGAAAGGAAAGATAGCTTTGATCCATGTACCCACACATGACCAACTAGCCGATATCTTCACCAAACCCCTAGATCAAGCAACTTTCACTCATTTGCGGGGGGAACTTGGTGTGTGTTTGATTTCTTGAGTTGGGTGTGTGGGAGCTCTCTTTTGCCGGTGGTGTCGAGCCCGTTTTGCCTCCCCTCGAGGAGCCAGTGGTAGCATATGTATAGTTTTTCTTTGTGCATTTCTTGCATTTGGCATGGCATATGTAACATGATGTATAGGCATCCTTGTATCCTAGATTGCATGCATTTTGTATCATATGCATCGGTTAGGAAAAGCTTCTCTCATATACATTTTTCACCATGGAATGAGATATGTGTCTTTGTGAGCTTGTTTGGTATGCTACGGTTAGTTTGGCTTAGCTCTTGATGATCTTGATGAATAATCCATGGTTGATAGCTATGCTTTTGAAAAATATCACATGTATGCTCTCTCATGTGTAAATGCCTTTACATGCTCTTGACATGTCTTTGTGGCCTTGCTATGCTTAATTTGTGGTTGGATAGCTAGTTTATTGATCATATGGGGCCAAAGGCTCATTTGCCATCATGAATGTTTAGCCCTCTTGATTTATCTTGTGGAGGAGCATAAGTTCCTTTTTGTGGCAAAGACATTTCATGTACCATTTACAAATCTGAAAATGAAATGAAAAATGCTTGGAAATGTGCTCCCATGTCATATGTGCTGAATTTAATTTGCTTTGGGTGCTAAACCGTTGCATGATGCCTACCAATGAGAAGTCTCATACATAGAAGTAGGCACATGGCTCGGTGGCTTTGACATGACATGAGGTGCTTGTGGGTGTTTGTGATGCTCTTATGATTAGAATGGCTGTCCTAGCATGACGTTTGTGTGGCTTTGCCATTTTGATATGTTTTGATCATGTTTAGGACTTTGCTCATGAGAGACAAATTTTTTCGCAAAATTGCCAAAATCCATCTTAGCTTCGTCCAATGGTTGTGAAACTTGGTGATCATGTAGTTGAGATCGATACGAAGCCGTAGAGTACCTAACTTGCTCATTTGGACATGTGTCGCATTCTTTGTTGAATTTTGTCTATTTGAGAAGCTCTAGGTTGAAAGTTTTGCATTTTTGGCTTGATTCATGCATTGCCAACAAGGGGGAGAAGTCTGAGCTTGAAATGGCTTGCTGGACGTGTTTAGAAGGTTTTCAGGTGGTTTCGAGCCATTTCTGGGCTCTGTTGTGCACCGGTCTGACCGGTCAGGGTCACCGGTCTGACCGGTGTGAGTGCTGGTCCTGTACACATGTTAGGGACCGGTCTGACCGGTGGTGATGACCGGTCTGACCGGTGTGAGCTGAAAGTGCTGCAGCTGTCATGTTTTCAAGTGGTTTGCATGCATTCGTCCAGGGGGAGGTGCATTGGTTCAGGGGGAGCTTGCATGTGTGCAGGGGGAGCTCTTTGTGAGTTTTCGAGCTTTGTTTCGGTGGTTTGCGCTCTTTGTTTGAGCTTTGCTTTTGTCTTGGATGTGTCGAGCTGTTGCCCTTGCCTAAGGGGTCCGAGACTTGTCTTCTTCAAGTGATCTTGCTCTTTGCCTTTGTTTGGCTTTCGATCGCTTGTTGGAGTTTCTTTTTGTTCGTTTCTTTTCTTTTCTTTTCTCTCTTGTTACTTTCATGTGAGTGTTGTCAATGCACTCATCAGGGGGGAGATTGAGGACCATGTGTGGTTCGAGGACCGGTGGATGGTCGCTTCCTTGTGTGATGAGTGATTGACAACGTTGTGTGGACTGATTCTTGGCTAAGTATTGCGGTGTGCGAGGTTGCGGCTTGACCGGTGCTGGTGCAGGTGAAGAACAAGCGCGAAATGTCGTCGCCGGTGAGGCCTCCAGGTGTGGAGAAGACAAGTAGGCTTCGTTCGAGGGACCCGGTGGCCAACGGGGTCAAGTGAGGGCCGCATGGTGGCATGAACAGCAAGATGAAGTCGTGGACGGTTTCTTGGTTGAGCCTCAAAACCAAGGTCCAGCCGGGACTACGTGGGAGCCAAGTCATGAGTGGAGATTGGCGGAGGCTACACCGAGATCGCGGGGTTTCCGGTGGTTCACCAGAAAACCACTGGGTTCCTTGGTTGACCCACAAAGCCAAGACCGGAGAACCGAAGACGGGGGTGCAGCAGCACCAGACCGGTCTGACCGGTGGGGACCGGTCTGACCGATGAGGAGCACCGGTCTGACTGGTGTGCGACGACGCAGTCCGGAATCTTCGAAGCGGAGGACACATGTCGGGATCGCATGGCTTGCGTCGAGGCTACGCAGGGTGCGGTCGCCGGGCATCCGTCCGATGGTGAAGACATCAAGAATTCCAAATCCGCCCTTGAGGGGCTTGTATCCCTAGTTAGTAGAGAAGGTCATTTTAGACATTCGGTTGCCTCCATATAACCCAAGAGGTGAGAGGATGGCAGCCAACTCTTGGAACCCTAGCTCATTAGTTTTCCTATTTTCCACCTATTTTCCTTAGGTTTTCTCTAGGACTAGCAAGAGAGCTTCACGGAGAGATCTTGTAGAGAGGGATGGATGATCGGGCGGCTTGCTAGACCTTGTACGAACCTTTGTTTCATGTATAGATGATTCGGCGTGGTTCCTCAAGGTTTGGATGTGTTTTCCCCGGTTGTTCTTGGTGGTGATTTTCGGAGCCCTCTCTCGGTGATTTCTTTGGGTTGTTTTCTCTTGGGGATTTGATGGGGGAAATTTGTGGGAACCCTTCGTGGTTCTTTGGGCTGTGATTCCCCTCCCAAATCCGTGAGAAAAGGTGCTCGATTTTGGGGTTTCTTGAGTTCTTGGGTTGGAAGTGCTTTCGGCGGGATTTCTTCGATTCCTCCTTTTTGGACGAGATTTGGTGGGATTAAACTTGGCTATGGACTCCTCATGAGGTGTTCCTGATATCCCCAAAGTCTTGTTCAAGTCCGTGGAGTGATTCGGGAGATCGAGATTTGGATTTGGGGGAGTTGACCCGCGGGTGCTGTTCATCCCGAGCTGCCCAGGCTACACCGGTCTGACCGGTGCTCTTGACCGGTCTAACCGGTGCGAGCCCTTGTGGGATTTTGCTCGGGTGAACGTCTTGGTGGGTTCGTTGTTGTCCCGTGTTGGTGCTGTTTCAAGTTTGGGTCTGTTTGATGGTCGGTTGGCCTGTTTGGTGCCTTGGGGGCTTTCAGGATGCCATCGATCTGACCGGTATGTCTCACCGGTCTGACCGGTGTAGAGCCACTTAGTGGAAGTTGCTCAGTTTCACCAGTAGGGACTGGTCTGACCGGTGGTGCTCACCGGTCTGACCGGTGTGGGTCTGTAGACTCGAGGGTTGGTTTTTCCGCTCCGTTTCTCGGGTCGGAAGGTGGTGTGTTGGTTCCTAGGTCCAGTGTCACTCCAGTGGCTACGTGGGCTTGACCAACCTTGGTAGTGAGTCGGAGACGTGTGTTGGAAGTCGTGTTCATCTTGTTGGAGTTTCGATTTCCTTCGAGAAGAATTTTTATCGGCTCCCATTCACTCCCCCCTCTCTGGTTCGCCGTATCGGTCCTTCACGGGGTCGTTGCCGCCGCCACCGGCCAGAGCGCGGTGGGGACCAACTTCTCGGTTTCCGTGATCGTGCTGTGAAGGTCCGCCGGCGTTGGAGCGACGACGGTTTGGCTCGGCTGGGAGGTCAGCCCGAGTACGGTTAGGACAGTTGTTGGAACTGCGACTTGTGGCTTCGTTGTCGGGGTGTCTGGCCGGAAGAGGTTGGTTGACTCTGTTGTCGACCCGCATGAAGTAAGCGTCTTCAGCTAGCTTGGCGATGACCTCTCCAGCACGTATGCCCTGAGCCTGGCGTGCGATCGCTGTGATCGACATGAGGCATTGCTCAGGGGTGGTGTGTACTCTGCTCTTGACCGCCTCAAGGGCTTCCGCAAGGTTGCGGATGGGGAGGTTGTCGCGGAGGCGCCGGCGACGTTCGCTGCGCTTCCGGTTACGCTCCCGTCGAGCGTCTCTGTCTGCAGGGTTCTCGTTCGATGGAGCATCAGCAGAGAGCTCGTCGGAGGAGATGTCTTCCAGGTACTTGTCCTGAGCCGTGCCTGAAGGCCCTGGGGTGTCGCCGGCAGCCATGAAGACTTGGCGATCAGGGGTGCCAAGGTTGGACTCGGAAGGTGCCACCTCAGTTGGTGTGCTCGAGTCAGCCCGGGCCAGGGGTGTTCCCTCCTGGAACGGTAGCGAGTCGATGTAGGCGACGTAGCATGAGTCTCCCTTTATCAGGTCAGCAGGCTTGCGGTCTGGCCAGTAGACGTATCTCCCGGCCGGCGTGGATTTTATAACCAGCCCAGAGGCTGGGCCTGACAAGGGAAGCTCGGTGGAGTCGTCCTCGGACTCGGGCTCCTCAGGGTCCGACCCGAAGTCGAACTCGTAGTCCGGGTTCGAGTAGAACTCGGAGAGAGGGCTGGAGTCCGAAACGTGATCGGGGGCGGCGTCGGAGTCCGAGTTGTACTCGGGTACGAGCTCCTTGCCGGCCCGGCGCGAAGTGGGAGTCCCCACGCGGGCCCGGTTGAAGGTGCGGGGGCCACGCGTGGAGCGCTCGCGAGATGAGGGGACCGCCTGCGATGGCTGAGCAGCCGGCTTGCACGCGATGGCCCATGGCGACGTCGTGTTCGGGTCGGCGACGAACTCGAGCTCGAAGTTAGCGTGGTGGTTGAAGAGTGAAATTTCGCCGAACTTGCCGGCGAGTTCACCTGTGACAACTTCAGGAAGCGTCACGAAGCTTGTCTTCGGGTTGGGCTGCATGGTCAGGCGGCGCTGGAAGGAGCCCGCGCCATCAGCGGTGCAGACCCAGGCGCCGAACACGAAGGTGTCGCCGCGGTTGAAGGCGACGGTTGGCTTGAAGTGGACGGAAGCCGTCGAGTTCGCCATGTGATCTCGGGCGAGAGCCCCTACCTGGCGCGCCAGCTGTCGGTGTTTTAGACCGGCAACCTACTACGGGGAGTACCCGAAGTAGATGAATGTGACTCGCCAAGATCGGTAACTCGAAGGAAGAGACACGTGGCACACAATTTAGACAGGTTCGGGCCGCGAGGTGCGTAATACCCTACGTCCTGTATGCTGCGTAGCTCTGGATTGATAGGGCACGATTACAAGATGGTGCAATAGTGCGCCGTGAGTTGTATGAGAGGAGATTGGATTCTAGGAATCGGTCCCTGCCTCGCCTTATATAGTCCAGGAGGCAGGGTTACAAGTCGGAGTAGGGAGAGAGTACTAGTCGAGTACGTCTAGGAGTCCTCCATACAGTGCGGAACATGTACAGCTCCCTAACCGAGTACTACTCCTGTGTAGTCCTTGTGCTCCACGCCTTCAGGTGCCGTGTAGCGGAAGCCGGGTAGTCCCAGGGGCCCACCGAGTAGTCGGTCCTGGTACCCACCGAGGTAGTGGGCCCAGGGAGGTCCATACGACAGTACTTGAGATGGGAGAGAGGGAGAAGACACCACTCATCCTTCGGAGGCCTTTCCTCAAGACCGTGGGAGCTACCATTGATGTTGGCAAGGGGGAGATCAAGTTCGACATTAACGGCGAAAGGAGCTCCTTCAAGTTTCGACCACGCCTTGAGGTATGCAACATGATTGAAGTTAAATATGTTTCACATCATCGTCACATTGTTAAGGAAGAACCAAGGAAGAAGGAAGAGCTGAAGAAGAAGGAAGTCAAAGAAGTTGTTGCATCCGTCAAGACAAAGGAACAAAAGCCGCCTGTGAAGACCAAAAAGATGACTAAGCCAGAGAATAAGCCCGCGCCCGAGATGGTGCGGAAATGGGTACCCAAGATTGCAACACCCGCAAAGAGTATTGATCTGAAGTAATAAAGTGAAGAAGTCTAGCCATGGACTATAAACAAAGCGCTAGGCGGGAGGCAACCTGTTTGGTCGAGTCAAGAATAAACTACCGGGAGGACAACCCGATTCAAGGTTTTTCGAGTCTTTTCAAGTAAGTTAGTTTTGAAATTTACTACGCAAGACATTAGACTTGGAGTAGTTGAACAATATTAGAGACATAATTCTTGGTTCAATATTTTGTTTGGATCATAAACCCTTTACATGAACCATCCTATGTGTTAGTTTCTTCTTTTCAAGAAACCAAAACCAAATAAATTCAGAACCTATCTCAATCTTTCATCCTCTTTATTAATTTATGGTTGACTTGTTTTATATGCTAAAAACACATGAGTAGAGCCACGACTTGTACCTAGATGTTATTTAAATTTCAGAACGTGGTAGGACTCGCGTGAACCTAGAAACTTAACTTTTGGTTGGTTTAAAAATCTGTATCCTTGGTTTCTCTAAGATTATAATTTTTCTAAGCCTCATTTAATTTTATTTCATTCAAAATCTCTCTCATTTAGCCAAAATTAGAACCTGAACCTATGCCCCTATGATCAAGTCGGGGAAAAGTTTGCTCTCAACTAATGAAGGCAAATAATCCCGGTGACACCGACATAAAAGTAGTCAGAAAATATTTTCGACTTACACTTGTTTTTAATGATTTAAAATTTTCTCTAAATTTATGCTTGAGCTCATCTATATCTCTGAGTGTATTTATAATTTTCTAAATTAGAGGAGTGCTTAGCTTTAAGACATGCTTAGAGGGAGTCAATATAGTTAAACAAATCATGCATGCACCATGATGCATCACGGGATGCTCTTCCAACAACTTTCACCCAGGCCTGAAGGATCGGATGGCGACTAGAGAGGGGGGGAGTGAATAGGAGCCGGTAAAAATTCTTCCCAAAGAACCCGGCCTATGTCCTACTCAAGTCCCGGTCACACACAAGCGATGGATCGAATCACGCACCAATCGCCAAGACCACGAGGTTATGGATCAACCTCTAGCCTTAGGAACGATTCCTCAAAGCACACGCGGAAGCACTAGAAAGGGAGGAAGGAATCGAACCAAGAAGCAAAGCACACGAGGCTCGGCGGACCGTCCGCGCAGAGGGGCGGACCGTCCGCAAGAGCCGCGCGGACCGTCCGGCCGGGTCTCACGGACCGTCCGCACCCGGCCGCGGACCGTCCGGCCTTAACCGCGGACCGTCCGTTAATTTACACAGAACGACCCAAAGCCACCCCGGTGCCACGGACCGTCCGCGGGGAGCACGCGGACCGTCCGCCAAGCACCCGCGGACCGTCCGCCCGACACCGCGGACTGTCCGAAACTTCGTCCAACCAAAAACCAAAATCACAACGGATCGAAACAAAGGACGAGCAAGAACACGAAGAACACGGGATGAACTGGACCCGCGCGGACCGTCCGCCTGGTCCTCGCGGACCGTCCGCCAGGTGCGGACAGAACAGAAAATAGCCCGACCCCGAAAGTCAACTCCCCCAAATCATCATCGGATTTCCCAAACGGTTGAAGCTATGGAGACAAGGGTTTGGGTACTTGAAAAGCGTCACACAAGGATGCTATAGCCCAAAAATCTTGCCTCCTAACTCCCTAAATCACCGGAATCGCGAATCCTTTGAGCACCACCAAAACCTAGAGCACCGAACGAAAACTCACGAATCGAAGTAGTTTCCGGCGTTTGAGGGCACAAGATCAAGCACAAAGATGCACAAGACATCTATCCATGTTTCCCTCAAAGAAATCCGGAAGAAACTCACTCAAATCCGCGGAATCACACCGGGAACAAAGGCACGAAAATGAGCACAAAAAGCCACGAAAAACAACCCCGAATCTTCTATACAAACCAGGAAAGATTCACAAGGTCTAGCATGCCGCCCTAGCATCCATCCCTCTCAACAAATCTCTCATGAAGCTCTCATGCTAGCCTAGAGAAAATAGGAAGGAAAATAGCTACGAAAATGAGAAAGAGGAGGGAGCAAATGAAACCCTAAGTCGCGGAGAGAGAGAGCCATCAACACACACTCCGGGCTTATATATCGAGTCCCGCCGGAGTGGTAAATGACTCGACTACCCCTAACTACACTACTGCCGATACAACCCACGTAGGGGCATTTTGGTAATGTTTGTGGGTCTTGCCATCGGACGGCCACGCCTTTGCCGCACCCCGCGTCCTCCCGACGCAAGCCATGCGATCCCGCCGCGTGTCCTCCGCTTCGAAGCTTCCCGACACGCCCGGATCCCGTCTCCGTCGTGTTGGGCCCTCGGACTTGGTTTTGAGGCCCAAACCAAGAAACCGTCCGCCGATGGTTTTGTGGGCAAACCACCAAACCCCGCGTGCCCGGTCCGGCCTCCCGCCAAACCACTTGACTTGACCGCCACCGTGCACCGGCTCACTTGTCCATGACTTCGTCTTGCTTGTGTCGCCACCATGTGGCCCGCACCCGCTCCCGCCGTCCACCGGTCCCTCGAACCGAGCCTACTTGTCTCTCCATCTCCCGGAGGCCCCTCAAGGCTGAAGACCTTTCGCGCCCGTTCTTCACCTGCAACAACACGAACTAGGCCGCAGCCAACACCTGCGCACTAAGCCAAGAGTCAGTCCAACACCCGTTGTCAATCACTCATCACTTAAGGAGCGGTCATCCACCGACCACTGGGACGCTCCTGGTCCACAAGGCCACATGCAAAGGACAAGCATGGGTGGGCAGCAAGCCTTGTTTTGCAGAAAAATCATGAAGGCATGTGAAGCAAAGGAGCATGCACATGACTCAAAGCAAAGACATCAGGTGGAAGGACCAATAATGCAAGCAAAGGAGTGGATGAGAGAGTTTGAGCGGTGCAACTTGTGGAGCACGCGGGCACAAAAGTCACAAAGTGAAAATGATCATGTTGGAGAAAACTGAGCCAGGGAGGAGCCAGAAGCCACCCAGGCCGCTCGGCCCAGGCCGGCCGGCCTCCCCTATTTAACCACCCCCTGGTGCTCTTCTTTGGCAGGCAAGCAGCTCTCCCAACTCTCTATTTGTGTGCTCGAATTTGTAGTTCAGAACAACCTTGGACTTAGCCATCCTTCCCAAGTTTGTTTTGACCAACAAATCACACCCTTAATCCACTCAAAGTCCATACTCCGAAATAATTTTTGTGTGCCTTGTTACCGATTAAAACCTCAAGATTATATTAGAGAGGAGAGTGTTGCAATCATATAGAAGAAAACCACAAGTCTCTTCACCAAGAAGAAGGGGTCATCGTCATCCAAGCCATCTTCGACGACGTCTTCGAGGAGGCACTCGGTTTCCCAGTCTCCTCGGAGCATTGAGGAGGACACGACACCGCCGATGAGGAACGACACTCTCCTCCTCGGTGGCATGAGGGCCACAAGGAGCTCGTCCATGAGGTTCACCAAACCTCAAGGGCGTATGGAGGAGCCGCCTGTCCCACCTCTTCGATCGACACGATTGTTCGCTCCACCTCAGTACACTCCGCGGTACTCCGCATATGGCTTCATCATCATGTCGGAGGAGGAGAAGAAACTCGCTCACCTTGAGAAGAGGCTTGTGGCGAATGTCGATTTCGACAATCAAGCTCTCAACTCATTGGGTTTTGGCATGGACATTTGTTATATGTTGGGGCACCTTGGATGGGTGTAATTCTCCAACAGGGTGTCGGCAAATACCCACAAGGAATTTACCTTGGAAATTCTAATGACCATGGTGCCTATCCTTGATGAGGGGGTGCCGAGTCCCTCATTTTGGTTGGAGGGAATTCAGCAAGTGGTTCCCTTTGAACATATTAGGGAGCTACTTGGTTTTCAAAAGGGAGCTCCGGAAAAAGTAGACGTGCCGGAAGGCATGTTGGATGGATTTTGGACTTTGATCTCGGGGGAAGCCCACCAACAAACAAATTCTATCCGGAACCCCATCATCCAAGTGTTTCACTCATGGATGTGTAAAAGGAATTCGGGGAGAATGAAGGAAACAAAGGTAACCGACACGGAGTTGAATTGGCTTTACTCGGCTTTAATTGCCATGCAACCAATAGACCCCTCCTACCTTATGATCAACCGATGGTGTTGTGAAGCAACATCGGGATCGAGAGATATTGGTTCGGGGTGTTACCTCTCCGTGTTGGCCGTCTCTTAAGACCGGGTATTCCAAGAAACCCCGAGCATCTTCTACTTGGGACCTCTCTGAGATTAGAATATATGAAGCAAGGAAAATATATAAGTGGAGAGGAGAGAGGAGGCTTTAAAGTGGCCAAAGTGAACTTACCCCTTCCGGATGCAAGACTAAGACTCTTTATTCAAGGGAAGGAAGATTGGTTAGAGGAAGGTCTCCTTATGCGGGCAAGGAAAAATAAAAAAGGAAGAATTGTAGAAGAAGGATCCTCCTCGGCACAAGAGGGAGGTGCACAACAAAACTATGTGCCACCGTATGGAGGAATTCCTACGCCGCCAAGTTACTACGGTGGGCCACCAATGCAAGCATGGGGGAGTGGTGCAGCCATGCTCCACAAAATTATGTGGTGCCCAACGTAACCTTCGCGGAGCCCTATGCACAATTTCCTCAACCACAACAAAGTGTGTCCATTATTCGAGAATATGCTGCAAGGAACATGCAAAACATTGCAGCCATCCAAGCCAACGTGACTCAATTAGGTGAAGGCAATGCAAACATTGCCTATGACCTTGGGCGCCTTCACCTAGCACCGCCGGATCAATTCATAAGAGGGGATGTTCAATCCTATTATGAGCAAGGGTATAACCACCAAGATTATTAATACCAACCACCGGCGGAAGATTAGAAGAAGGAGGAGCTTTAGTTTTCTTTTCTTTTCCCTTTTTCTTTAATTTTCAGCTTGTGTTTGCCTATGTATGCGTAGTGTTTTCAGTTTTTATTTCGAGCATGTGTGTTAGTTTATTTCCATCATGAATAAAGTCATCACCTTGTTTTTACCTTTGGTAAAGTTACAAAGTTTATGCCATGATGATATATGATTATAATTGCCGCTTTGTTTATATTTGTATTTGTTTTATGCATGATTATGCTAATGCTCTCTTAAAATACAAATCTAAAACTATCTAAATACTATCTTAATCTTTAGCGGAGGTTTTGATAAAAATAAAGACCCATAGTGTTTTATGTGCTCTCAAGTTTTAGATGGATTAAAGATGATTTTTATTCTTAAAAGTAATGCCTACCTTGTCATAAATATCATTTGCATGTTGCTCTACCTATCCAGAGCCTTATATATATTTGAGTGCATAAACTGTAGTGTACGAGATTTATTTTAGGGTGAGTTATTTCAGGCCATGATTTCTCTGGCCCGAGACTAAGAAGTTGGTCATTCCGTTTTTGCGTATCTATCTTATTGCTAACCTTTTATTCGTGCATTGTGTATCCCCACATCGGAGATCTCACAAACCTTGTCGGATATCCACCCTTAAAACCAAATATCATCTTTTGTGATTACCTCCTTGACCACAACCTATTGTTGAGTATGGATCATCAATTCAAGGAAGATCGCAAGATGGTGCCAAGATTGAAGATTTCAAGTATCTCTCCAAAGGAAAAGTATTTCTGGTACCTATCTTATCTCTATCAGCTCTTTGCTCGAGGACGAGCATGTCTAAGCATGGGGGAGGAGGTAGGTACAATGCAATTTTAGAGTTTAAAGGGGAGCAAATAAAAAATGAGAAAGAGAAAAAAAGATAACAGAAAAAGAAAAAATGTGTGTATGAGAAAAAGAAAAAATATGAGTATGTGTAAAAATAAAATAAAGTGAACTCCCCGGTTCTCTAAAGTGCATTGGGAATTTCAAGGTTTCAAGATTAAAAGATCCAAATCATTTTTCCAACCATGTACAATCTGATAACGAGGACTTCCTTTGTGCCTCGGAATCACTCTTTGCCATTTGCACATGTCGACCTATCTCAAGTGTGTGTATTTTTCTCTCCCCCTCCTTGATATAACATTATTTTCCAATGACCTTTTTGATGAGTCTCGGTAGGACTAAACTTTCCCAAAAAGCTCCATATAAAGCCTACCACTTATATGAATGTTATGAGAGGGAAAGGAGTAGAGTAAATAGGCTTGAGAGATAAGATGAGATGAGAGTTCATGAGCAAGATGCAAGATGATTTAAATTTGTGAACTTGGTTTAGCTCTTTTTCATCTCGTTCTTTATTTCAAAATTTCTGAGATCTATTTGAATTTTGGGAGCATGTTAATACTTGTGGTATAAGCTTAATTGATAATCTACCCTCCATAGGATGAAGGCTAGTACATTATGAAACTTTAACAAATTAAATTTTTGAGAGCATTATGTTTTCTCATGTATGATCAAATGCAAGGTTTAAACAATGAAGGGCAACGATGATATCCATCGAAGGCTTACTCGAGGACGAGCAAGGTTTAAGCATGGGGGAGATATTGACGGTGAAATTTCGTCAACCTAGCCATGAGTCTACCTTCGGTGTTGGCATGAATTTTATATCCTATCCATTGGTACTAACCCCCTTGGTATAACAAGTTCGTTTGTGCATGTCGGTTCTGGAGTTTAGTGTTTATGCAGGATTTTAGTGTTGAAAGCAAGACTTCCAGGATAAGTTCATTAAGCACCTCGTGACAAGACCTTGAAGCCCGGTACAAGTCAAGTAATGAAGTAAACATTACTCCAAGAAGCCCAGGGACCAACCCGAGAAGATGAAAAACTCCGAGGACCCAGTCAGAAAACTGCCGAATCATGCGGGACAAGGAGGTTCATCCAATCCAAAGAGAAACTGACAACAAGGGCCCACATGCATATCAGGGAAGACTCTAGAAGACTTGGGAATGACACTGGGCGAAGGAGGCCGCTAGCTGGACCGAAGTGGGCCCAGGCCGGCCGGCCCAGCCCATTTCCAGGCCCAGTCACCCCCCTTGACCTACCCGCCGTTCGGGCTATTTATAGCCCCGAGGCCAGGCACCACACTTCAACTCATTCGTCATCCGCCGCCGACGAGCAGAGAAGAGAGGGGCACTTGTTGTTTGCAGAGCTTGAGACTCGGGTAGAGCAGCTGAAGACTTCAGAGACTAATCTGAAGAATCTCTTCTACGGGAGCAAGAGACGCCAGTGGGAGTTAGATTATAAGGAGCTTGCTTACGAGTGCGACAAGCACATGGAGCTCCGTATTGCATCAGACCGTGACCTCGTCAACTGCTACAAATCATTGCAGAAGCTGAACGAGGATTGCGAGAAGCTGCGGGCCCAACTCAATGAGCTTGGAAGAGCGCGCTCCACATCGCGAGGTTGTTGGTGCCTCACCCTGGCGGTCCCAAGATAGCGCCGCTGGTGGATCGGTTGAAGGAAGCCCCCAGCCGGCTGGCGGCCTATGTGAAGCATCTGGCGAAGTCGATCCCGAACCAGGTGCTAGCCTTCATGAAGTCGTACTTCCCGAAGGCTCCCGTAGACGTAGTCGCGGGTGGACTAGGCACATGGCGCGCGGCCGAAGCAATATGCGGAGCTGCTGTAGCAGATGGCGCCCATTGCGGATCAAGTCGCCGAAAAACTCAATCTCCAATAGTCCTGTAATAGTTAGCTCGTAGCAATAGTTGTACAAAAACAATTGTAATTGTTTAAGTATTAATGAAGAAAAGTTCCACCAATGAGTACTCGTAGTCGCGATCTCAGAGTGCGGAGTCCCATCGTGGGAATTCATCGAGTAGTCGTACTCGGCAGTAGTCCCGCAGAGGAAGAAGATAGTAAAGCAGTTGATGAACAATCAAACTTTATTACTGAAGAAGTACACCTGGATGTCCAGGGCCGTAGTTATAGTAGTCGCCGGGACCGGAGGCCGCCTACGGCTAAGTAGTGCTACGGGCGAGTAGCCGCTTACGACGGTCGTCTGTAGGTACCCCGGGTCCCCACCGACCGAGCTCACGCCCGTCCCCGACAAGTGGGTCCGGCCTACTAGAAGACTCCGCCGACCTATCCGTGGGCCCAACCGACCTAGTTGGCAGCCCACACGACTTCCTGAAGGCCTTCTAGAAGACTATCTAGACGACCTAATCCACTACGACTTCAAGACTTGGCGTACAAGACAAAGACCTCGGTGGACTTCGCCTAAAGCAGATCGATGGGATATGGCAAGATGTGTAACGTAAACTTAGTTTTCCTGATCGTAACCGACCGCTGGCCAATATAAGGCAGATGAGGCGATCCCTTGTGTACCTCAATCAATCCAATCCTCAAGCAATCTACACCAACAACTAGACGTAGGGTATTACTCTCCGGAGGCCCGAACCAGTATAAACTCGTCGTGTTCTATGTCTTCCGCGTACTCGTGTGCGACCCTCGAGTTCTTAGCCTGAGACTCCACCCTGCCGAACAAATAAACCACAGGGATTAACACCCCAGTGGGCTGTTCAAATCTCACCATCTGACTGTTGGCGCGCCAGGTAGAGGCAGGGTCAAGGTTCTTCGTGCAACTCGATGTCTTCGACCAACAGCGTCTGTCGGTGTTTTAGACCGGCAACCAACTAAGGGGAGTACCCGAAGTAGATGAATGTGGCCTCGCCGAGATCGGCAACTTGAAGGAACACGTGGCACACAATTTAGACAGGTTCGGGCCGCGAGGTGCGTAATACCCTACGTCCTGTATGCTGCGTAGCTCTGGATTGATTGGGTACGATTACAAGATGGTGCAATTGTACGCCGTGAGATGAGATGATGAGAGAAAGGTCCCTGCCTCGCCTTATATAGTCCGGGAGGCAGGGTTACAAGTCGGAATAGGGAGAGAGTACTAGTCGAGTACGTCTAGGAGCCTTCCATACAGTGCGGGACATGTACGCCTTCCTACCGCAGTACTTCTCCTCTCGTAGTCCTTGTGCTTCACGCCATCAGGTACCGTGCGCCGCAAGTCCGGTAGTCCTGTGGGCCCACCGAGTAGTCGGTCCCGGTACCCACCGAGGTAGTGGGCCCAGGGAGGTCCATACGACAAGCCCCTGAGTACTTTGTAGTCGAGAAGGATAGCTTCAAGTAGTCTTGACGGCCTTAACGAGTAGTCCCCGAGCGTCCCCGAGTACTGCAAGTCAAAAGTCATCAAGAGTAGTCGAAGCATCCCGAGGCTGGAATGTACTCCAGCTGATGTTTGAGCAATCTTGAAGTCTCCTCGAGTAGTCCCAAGCATCCTCGAGTGCTGCCCTCGAAGGTCTTCAACAATGCCCGTGTTGTCTTGAAGCTGAAGCTGATATAGAAGTGCGATTGCAAAATCGCACTCCATATGGAGTAGCCCCCGAGCCTTAGGTTGAGTTGTAGACTCTGGCTGAGGGTCCATCTGAAGTTCTGGCAAGAATATCCCGAAAAATCAGGAGAAAAAAAACCGAAGGACACGTGGCACGGAGCCCCCGAGCCTTGAGTCGAGTACTTGCTCTCGAATTGAAGGGTCATCTTGTAGAATGTGTCCTGAGATGCTCCTGAATCTTGTCGCTTCCCAGGTAATCGAGTAGAAGTAGCCGAGCCCCCAAGGTGAGGCGCGTCGACTAGTTGAAGTTGAAGAGTCACGCGTGGCCGCTGAGTCAGCCGAGCGCAAACTTATCCATCCGGCCGTTGGAGGGCCGCGTTGACTTATAAATAGAAGCCAAATCCCTTAGGGTTTTTCACCCTACGTAGCTGTAGCCATTCCAAACACATCTTGGCCAGAAATCACCACCAGTGCGCGCCGCCTCCGCTGAGTGAAGTGTAGATCCGAGCGCGCCGCCAGAGAGAGCCACCGCGGTAGCCCCCGAGCGAATGCGCGTGAAGACCCCGTGCACTTGGAGGATGAAGCCATCTCCGTCCAAGACCGCGAAGGCCGCCGGCGGGAAGAAGAGGAGCCGTGACGAAGCCACCGGATCTGCCGCAGGGGCATTACCGCCGATGTCTCCACCGCGGACAGATCCGAACCGCGAATGGAAGAAGTTGAAGGCGAAGACCGAAGACCTGCTGGCCCCCCTCAATAGTGGATTCATCCGGGAGAAGGAGGTGGACATGTGGTGGGCCGCCACCGGGGATCCATACCCGATGGAGAAGAATGAAGACGAGATCCCGATGTTCGCGCGGTTCGCGAGCGCGGGCTCTCTCTCTCGGCGACCAACTTCTTCAAGGGGCTCATAGGGTACTACGGCATCGAGTACCTCAACCTCAACCCCAACGGTATTTTCCACACCACCGTCTTCATACATTTCTACGAAGCTTTTCTGGGGATCAAGCCCCGTTGGGTCTTGTTCCGGATGTTCTTCCGGGTGAAGCCGCAACCAAGCGCTAGCAACCCGCGGGTAGTCGGAGGAGCGGGGATCCAGATGCGGGAGGACGCCGCCGAGCAGTACCTCTCGTAAAAGCTCATCGACTCCAACCAAGACTGGAAGGACAAGTGGTTCTACATCACGAACCACCATCCAGGGTTGCGAAGCCGAGCGGGAAGCAGCCCAAGCATCGCCTGTGGTGGAATACGGAGCCGACGATGTAGGAGGGAATCCAGCTCCCGGAGTTGTTGGCGCGGATCAAGGCGCTAAGAGAAGCCGGGCTGAGGGCCGAGCACGTGGCCTTCAGCTTCATGAAGCGCAGGGTGCAGCCACTGATGGCTCGCGACACCCTGGGGTTCGAGTACATCAGCGACGACGACATGTCACGGATGCCTGGAGATGAAGTCGACAACGACGACATTGTCGATAGGCTGGCGCGGATCTTCAAGGACATGCCACCGTACACAGCGTACCCCGTCCCGGAGTACTCCGCCGCGCGCCCGCCAAAGGAGGTAAGTAGCCGTACCCAGTGTCGAGCTAGTTGATTAGGATGTCGCTAGCTGGCGTGGGAACCTTGCAAGGAAGACCACGTCAGAGTTCTCGGAGCTAGAAGCAAGATCAAGGTAGGATCCCGGTGATGATCTTGATTCATGTATGTGAGACATGGATACCCCTGGGTCCCCACCGACCAGGCTCACAGCCGTCCCCGACAAGTGGGTCCGGCCTACTAGAAGATCTGCTGACCTATCTGTGGGCCCAACTGACCTAGATGGCAGCCCACACGACTTCCTGAAGGCCTTCTAGAAGACTCTCTAGACGACCTAATCCACTACGACTTCAAGACTTGGTGTACAAGACAAAGACCTCGGTGGACTTCGCCTAAAGCAGATCGATGGGATATGGCAAGATGTGTAACGTAGACTTAGTTTTCCTGATTGTAACCGACCGCTGGCCAATATAAGGCGGATGAGGCGATCCCTTGTGTACCTCAATCAATCCAATCCTCAAGCAATCTACACCGACAACTAGACGTAGGGTATTACTCTCCGGAGGCCCGAACCAGTATAAACTCGTCGTGTTCTCTCGTCTTCCGCGTACTCGTGTGCGACCCTCGAGTTCTTAGCTCCGAGACTCCTCCCCCGCCGAACAAATAAACCACGGGGATTAACACCCCGGGGGGCCGTTCAAATCTCACCATCCGACCGTTGGCGCGCCTGCAGAGGCGGTGGTCAAGGTTCTTCGTGCAACTCGATGTCTTCGACCAACAGCGTCTGTCGGTGTTTTAGACCGGCAACCTACTAAGGGGAGTACCCGAAGTAGATGAATGTGGCCTCGCCGAGATCGGCAACTTGAAGGAACACGTGGCACACAATTTAGACAGGTTCGGGCCGCGAGGTGCGTAATACCCTACGTCCTGTATGCCGCGTAGCTCGGGATTGATTGGGTACGATTACAAGATGGTGCAATTGTACGCCGTGAGATGAGATGATGAGAGAAAGGTCCCCCGCCCGCCTTATATAGTCCGGGAGAGCGTGGTTACAAGTCGGAATAGGGAGAGAGTACTAGTCGAGTACGTCTAGGAGCCTTCCATACATAGTGCGGGACATGTACGGCCTTCCTACCGCAGTACTTCTCCTCGTAGTCCTTGTGCTTCACGCCATCGGGTACCGTGCGGCCGCAAGTCGGGTAGTCCCGTGGGCCCACCGAGTAGTCGGTCCTGGTACCCACCGAGGTAGTGGGCCCAGGGAGGTCCATACGACAAGCCCCCGAGTACTTTGTAGTCGAGAAGGATAGCTTCAAGTAGTCTTGACGGCCTTAACGAGTAGTCCCCGAGCGTCCCCGAGTACTGCAAGTCAAAAGTCCTCAAGAGTAGTCGAAGCATCCCGAGGCTGGAATGTACTGCAGCTGATGTTTGAGCAATCTTGAAGTCTTCTCGAGTAGTTCCAAGCATCCTCGAGTGCTGCCCTCGAAGGTCTTCAACAATGTCCGTGTTGTCTTGAAGCTGAAGCTGATATAGAAGTGCGATTGCAAAATCACACTCCATATGGAGTAGCCCCCGAGCCTTAGGTTGAGTTGTAGACTCTGGCTGAGGGTCCATCTGAAGTTTTGGCAAGAATATCCCGAAAAATCCGGAGAAAAAAAACCGAAGGACACGTGGCACGGAGCCCCCGAGCCTTGAGTCGAGTACTTGCTCTCGAATTGAAGGGTCATCTTGTAGAATGTGTCCTGAGATGCTCCTGAATCTTGTCGCTTCCCAGGTAATCGAGTAGAAGTAGCCGAGCCCCCAAGGTGAGGCGCGTCGACTAGTTGAAGTTGAAGAGTCACACGTGGCCGCTGAGTCAGCCGAGCGCAAACTTATCCATCCGGCCATTGGAGGGCTGCGTTGACTTATAAATAGAAGCCAAATCCCTTAGGGTTTTTGACCCTATGTAGCTGTAGCCATTCCAAACACATCTTGGCCAGAAATCACCACCAGTGCGCGCCGCCTCCGCTGAGTGAAATGTAGATCCGAGCGCGCCGCCAGAGAGAGCCACCGCGGTAGCCCCCGAGTGAATGCGCGTGAAGACCCCGTGCACTTGGAGGATGAAGCCATCTCCGTCCAAGACCGCGAAGGCCGCCGGCGGGAAGAAGAGGAGCCGTGACGAAGCCACCGGATCTGCCGCAGGGGCATTACCGCCGATGTCTCCACCGCGGACAGATCCGAACCGCGAATGGAAGAAGTTGAAGGCGAAGACCGAAGACCTGCTGCCCCCCCTCAATAGTGGATTCATCTGGGAGAAGGAGGTGGACATGTGGAGGGCCGCCACCGGGGATCCATACCCGATGGAGAAAAATGAAGACGAGATCCCGATGTTCGCGCGGTTCGCGAAGCGCGGGCTCTCTCTCTCGGCGAGCAACTTCTTCAAGGGGCTCATAGGGTACTACGGCATCGAGTACCTCAACCTCAACCCCAACGGTATTTTCCACACCACCGTCTTCATACATTTCTACGAAGCTTTTATGGGGATCAAGCCCTGTTGTGTCTTGTTCCGGAAGTTCTTCCGGGTGAAGCCGCAACCAAGCGCTAGCAACCCGCGGGTAGTGGGAGGAGCGGGGATCCATATGCGGGAGGACGCAGCCGAGCAGTACCTCTCGTACAAGCTCATCGACTCCAACCAAGACTGGAAGGACAAGTGGTTCTACATCACGAACCACCATCCAGGGTTGCCGAAGCCGAGCGGGAAGCAGCCCAAGCATCGCCTGTGGTGGAATACAGAGCCGACGATGCAGGAGGGAATCCAGCTCCCGGAGTTGTTGGCGCGGATCAAGGCGCTAAGAGAAGCCGGGCTGAGGGCCGAGCACGTGGCCTTCAGCTTCATGAAGCGCAGGGTGCAGCCACTGATGGCTCGCGACACCCTGGGGTTCGAGTACACCGGCGACGACGACATATCGCGGATGCCTGAGGATGAAGTCGACGACGACGACATTGTCGATAGGCTGGCGCGGATCTTCAAGGACATGCCACCGTACACAGCGTACCCCGTCCCGGAGTACTCCGCCGCGCGCCCGCCAAAGGAGGTAAGTAGCCGTACCCAGTGTCGAGCTAGTTGATTAGGATCTCGCTAGCTGGCGTGGGAACCTTGCAAGGAAGACCACGTCAGAGTTCCCGGAGCTAGAAGCAAGATCAAGGTAGGATCCCGGTGATGATCTTAATTCATGTATGTGAGACATGGGTACCCCTGGGTCCCCACCGACCAGGCTCACAGCCGTCCCCGACAAGTGGGTCCGGCCTACTTGAAGACCTGCCGACCTATCTGTGGGCCCAACCGACCTAGTTGGCAGCCCACACGACTTCCTGAAGGCCTTCTAGAAGACTCTCTAGACGACCTAATCCACTACGACTTCAAGACTTGGCGTACAAGACAAAGACCTCGGTGGACTTCGCCTAAAGCAGATCGATGGGATATGGCAAGATGTGTAACGTAGACTTAGTTTTCCTGATCGTAACCGACCGCTGGCCAATATAAGGCAGATGAGGCGATCCCTTGTGTACCTCAATCAATCCAATCCTCAAGCAATCTACACCGACAACTAGACGTAGGGTTTTACTCTCCGGAGGCCCGAACCAGTATGAACTCGTCGTGTTCTCTGTCTTCCGCGTACTCGTGTGCGACCCTCGAGTTCTTAGCCTGAGACTCCTCCCCGCCGAACAAATAAACCACAGGGATTAACACCCCAGTGGGCTGTTCAAATCTCACCATCTGACTGTTGGCGCGCCAGGTAGAGGCAGGGTCAAGGTTCTTCGTGCAACTCGATGTCTTCGACCAACAGCGTCTGTCGGTGTTTTAGACCGGCAACCTACTAAGGGGAGTACCCGAAGTAGATGAATGTGGCCTCGCCGAGATCGGCAACTTGAAGGAACACGTGGCACACAATTTAGACAGGTTCGGGCCGCGAGGTGCGTAATACCCTACGTCCTGTATGCTGCGTAGCTCTGGATTGATTGGGTACGATTACAAGATGGTGCAATTGTACGCCGTGAGATGAGATGATGAGAGAAAGGTCCCTGCCTCGCCTTATATAGTCCGGGAGGCAGGGTTACAAGTCGGAATAGGGAGAGAGTACTAGTCGAGTACGTCTAGGAGCCTTCCATACAGTGCGGGACATGTACAGCTTCCTAACAGAGTACTTCTCCTCTGTAGTCCTTGTGCTTCACGCCATCAGGTACCGTGCAGCGCAAGTCGGGTAGTCCCAGGGGCCCACCGAGTAGTCGGTCCTGGTACCCACCGAGGTAGTGGGCGCAGGGAGGTCCATACGACAAGCCCCCGAGTACTTTGTAGTCGAGAAGGATAGCTTCAAGTAGTCTTGACGGCCTTAACGAGTAGTCCCCTAGCGTCCCCGAGTACTGCAAGTCAAAAGTCCTCAAGAGTAGTCGAAGCATCCCGAGGTCGGAATGTACCGCGTACCGATGTTTGAGCAATCTTGAAGTCTTCTCGAGTAGTTCCAAGCATCCTCGAGTGCTGCCCTCGAAGGTCTTCAACAATGTCCGTGTTGTCTTGAAGCTGAAGCTGATATAGAAGTGCGATTGCAAAATCGCACTCCATATGGAGTAGCCCCCGAGCCTTAGGTTGAGTTGTAGACTCTGGCTGAGGGTCCATCTGAAGTTTTGGCAAGAATATCCCGAAAAATCCGGAGAAAAAAAACCGAAGGACACGTGGCACGGAGCCCCCGAGCCTTGAGTCGAGTACTTGCTCTCGAATTGAAGGGTCATCTTGTAGAATGTGTCCTGAGATGCTCCTGAATCTTGTCGCTTCCCAGGTAATCGAGTAGAAGTAGCCGAGCCCCCAAGGTGAGGCGCGTCGGCTAGTTGAAGTTGAAGAGTCACGCGTGGCCGCTGAGTCAGCCGAGCGCAAACTTATACATCCGGCCGTTGGAGGGCCGCGTTGACTTATAAATAGAAGCCAAATCCCTTAGGGTTTTTCACCCTACGTAGCTGTAGCCATTCCAAACACATCTTGGCCGTAAATCACCACCGGCGCGCGCGCCTCCGCTGAGTGAAGTGTAGATCCGAGCGCGCCGCCAGAGAGAGCCACCGCGGTAGCCCCCGAGTGAATGCGCGTGAAGACCCCGTGCACTTGGAGGATGAAGCCATCTCCGTCCAAGACCGCGAAGGCCGCCGGCGGGAAGAAGAGGAGCCGTGACGAAGCCACCGGATCTGCCGCAGGGGCATTACCGCCGATGTCTCCACCGCGGACAGATCCGAACCGCGAATGGAAGAAGTTGAAGGCGAAGATCGAAGACCTGCTGCCCCCCCCCTCAATAGTGGATTCATCTGGGAGAAGGAGGTGGACATCTGGAGGGCCGCCACCGGGGATCCATACCCGATGGAGAAAAATGAAGACGAGATCCCGATGTTCGCGCGGTTCGCGAAGCGCGGGCTCTCTCTCTCGGCGAGCAACTTCTTCAAGGGGCTCATAGGGTACTACGGCATCGAATACCTCAACCTCAACCCCAACGGTATTTTCCACACCACCGTCTTCATAGATTTCTACGAAGCTTTTCTGGGGATCAAGCCCCGTTGGGTCTTGTTCCGGAAGTTCTTCCGGGTGAAGCCGCAACCAAGCGCTAGCAACCCGCGGGTAGTCGGAGGAGTGGGGATCCATATGCGGGAGGACGCAGCCGAGCAGTACCTCTCGTACAAGCTCATCGACTCCAACCAAGACTGGAAGGACAAGTGGTTCTACATCACGAACCACCATCCAGGGTTGCCGAAGCCGAGCGGGAAGCAGCCCAAGCATCGCCTGTGGTGGAATACGGAGCCGACGATGCAGGAGGGAATCCAGCTCCCGGAGTTGTTGGCGCGGATCAAGGCGCTAAGAGAAGCCGGGCTGAGGGCCGAGCACGTGGCCTTTAGCTTCATGAAGCGAAGGGTGCAGCCACTGATGGCTCGCGACACCCTGGGGTTCGAGTACACCGGCGACGACGACATGTCGCGGATGCCTGGAGATGAAGTCGACGACGACGACATTGTCGATAGGCTGGCGCGGATCTTCAAGGACATGCCACCGTACACAGCGTACCCCGTCCCGGAGTACTCCGCCGCGCGCCCGCCAAAGGAGGTAAGTAGCCGTACCCAGTGTCGAGCTAGTTGATTAGGATCTCGCTAGCTAGCGTGGGAACCTTGCAAGGAAGACCACGTCAGAGTTCCCGGAGCTAGAAGCAAGATCAAGGTAGGATCCCGGTGATGATCTTAATTCATGTATGTGAGACATGGGTACCCCTGGGTCCCCACCGACCAGGCTCACAGCCGTCCCCGACAAGTGGGTCCGGCCTACTTGAAGACCTGCCGACCTATCTGTGGGCCCAACCGACCTAGTTGGCAGCCCACACGACTTCCTGAAGGCCTTCTAGAAGACTCTGTAGACGACCTAATCCACTACGACTTCAAGACTTGGCGTACAAGACAAAGACCTCGGTGGACTTCGCCTAAAGCAGATCGATGGGATATGGCAAGATGTGTAACGTAGACTTAGTTTTCCTGATCGTAACCGACCGCTGGCCAATATAAGGCGGATGAGGCGATCCCTTGTGTACCTCAATCAATCCAATCCTCAAGCAATCTACACCGACAACTAGACGTAGGGTATTACTCTCCGGAGGCCCGAACCAGTATAAACTCGTCGTGTTCTCTGTCTTCCGCGTACTCGAGTGCGACCCTTGAGTTCTTAGCCTGAGACTCCTCCCCGCCGAACAAATAAACCACAGGGATTAACACCCCAGTGGGCTGTTCAAATCTCACCATCTGACTGTTGGCGCGCCAGGTAGAGGCAGGGTCAAGGTTCTTCGTGCAACTCGATGTCTTCGACCAACAGCGTCTGTCGGTGTTTTAGACCGGCAACCTACTAAGGGGAGTACCCGAAGTAGATGAATGTGGCCTCGCCGAGATCGGCAACTTGAAGGAACACGTGGCACACAATTTAGACAGGTTCGGGCCGCGAGGTGCGTAATACCCTACGTCCTGTATGCTGCGTAGCTCTGGATTGATTGGGTACGATTACAAGATGGTGCAATTGTACGCCGTGAGATGAGATGATGAGAGAAAGGTCCCTGCCTCGCCTTATATAGTCCGGGAGGCAGGGTTACAAATCGGAATAGGGAGAGAGTACTAGTCGAGTACGTCTAGGAGCCTTCCATACAGTGCGGGACATGCACAGCTTCCTAACAGAGTACTTCTCCTCTGTAGTCCTTGTGCTTCACGCCATCAGGTACCGTGCAGCGCAAGTCGGGTCGTCCCAGGGGCCCACCGATAGTCGGTCCTGGTACCCACCGAGGTAGTGGGCCCAGGGAGGTCCATACGACAAGCCCCCGAGTACTTTGTAGTCGAGAAGGATAGCTTCAAGTAGTCTTGACGGCCTTAACGAGTAGTCCCCTAGCGTCCCCGAGTACTGCAAGTCAAAAGTCCTCAAGAGTAGTCGAAGCATCCCGAGGCTGGAATGTACTGCAGCTGATGTTTGAGCAATCTTGAAGTCTTCTCGAGTAGTCCCAAGCATCCTCGAGTGCTGCCCTCGAAGGTCTTCAACAATGCCCGTGTTGTCTTGAAGCTGAAGCTGATATAGAAGTGCGATTGCAAAATCGCACTCCATATGAAGTAGCCCCCGAGCCTTAGGTTGAGTTGTAGACTCTGGCTGAGGGTCCATCTGAAGTTCTGGCAAGAATATCCCGAAAAATCCGGAGAGAAAAAACCGAAGGACACGTGGCACGGAGCCCCAGAGCCTTGAGTCGAGTACTTGCTCTCGAATTGAAGGGTCATCTTGTAGAATGTGTCCTGAGATGCTCCTGAATCTTGTCGCTTCCCAGGTAATCGAGTAGAAGTAGCCGAGCCCCCAAGGTGAGGCGCGTCGACTAGTTGAAGTTGAAGAGTCACGCGTGGCCGCTGAGTCAGCCGAGTGCAAACTTATCCATCTGGCCGTTGGAGGGCCGCGTTGACTTATAAATAGAAGCCAAAACCCTTAGGGTTTTTCACCCTACGTAGCTGTAGCCATTCCAAACACATCTTGGCCAGAAATCACCTCCAGTGCGCGCCGCCTCCGCTGAGTGAAGTGTAGATCCGAGCGCGCCGCCAAAGAGAGCCACTGCGGTAGCCCCCGAGTGAATGCGCGTGAAGACCCCGTGCAATTGGAGGATGAAGCCATCTCCGTCCAAGACCGCGAAGGCCGCCGGCGGGAAGAAGAGGAGCCGTGACGAAGCCACCGGATCTGCCGCAGGGGCATTACTGACGATGTCTCCACCGCGGACAGATCCGAACCGCGAATGGAAGAAGTTGAAGGCGAAGACCGAAGACCTGCTGGCCCCCCTCAATAGTGGATTCATCCGGGAGAAGGAGGTGGACATGTGGTGGGCCGCCACCGGGGATCCATACCCGATGAAGAAGAATGAAGACGAGATCTCGATGTTCGCGCGGTTCGCGAAGCGCGGGCTCTCTCTCTCGGCGAGCAACTTCTTCAAGGGGCTCATAGGGTACTACGGCATCGAGTACCTCAACCTCAACCCCAACGGTATTTTCCACACCACCGTCTTCATACATTTCTACGAAGCTTTTCTGGGGATCAAGCTGTCGGTGCGGAATATGGTCCCGACACTAACCAGTAGATAACGCCTAAGTCTATCCCTCAATGGTCGATGCCAAGCAACAAATGACACAAGGTTTATCCTGGTTCCGGCCGAGGGGGCCGTACGTCCAAAGAGCGGGGTGTGCTCGTGGCACTATATTGCTCGGCACCGGGTGCTTGTAGTGGGGCAAGTACAAGCAAGGCGGGAGAGGAAGCGTGGCTCCCAAGTCCCCGGTGAGTGGTTGAAGATATTGTGGGAGAATAAGAGAGTGAGTGCACGGGCGCCGTGTTCTTCCGGTTCGTCCGAACTCGTCCTCCTCCCCCCCCCCCCGCGGCCGGGGGCTCGCCTCCCCTTTTATAGGCCAAGGGGGCGGCGAGTTACATGCATGCCGCGCCGCCTAGCTACGTGAGGGAGCACGTCGCGCTATGGTGTAGAGTGGGCGGCCGTCCGGTCGATCTTCGCCGCGATCCGGCCATGATGGCCTACCTTGTACCCGAATAGTGGCGGTTCGAGGGTAGGAGGCGGCGATGGCGATGGCGTTCTCTCGGTAGGCTTCGAGGGAGGTGCCGATGATGTCCGCACGGGGTACGGGGAGCGGGCGAACGGCGTTCCTTCCCAATGAGCTCGCGGTGGCGGAGTGGTTGCTGCAGTGCTCGGGCGTGCGCCGCGGAGTCGGGGCGTGCGCCCGCATGCGTGGGTACGGCGGCCGCGCGCGTCGCGGGCCGGGATGGCCACCCACCGCCTAGCGCCCCTTACCTAACCCGCAAGGTCACGGGAAAGTGGAATCGAGGGGTGCGCCCGGCCCCCTTTCAAGGGTCGGGGCGCGTTAGCCGTACGGCGGCGTGCGCACGGTGTCACGGACCGACACCGCCGTACCGCACGGTCCATTCCACGCGGGCGGGGATGGGCTCCTCCCCGGGGAGTTGGTGCGGCGGCACCGGGCGTGAGCCCCGGCGCATGATGGCGCCGTCCCGCGGCGTCGGGCGTTAAATGCCCAAGTACGGGGCCGGCGCACGCGTGCGGGGCGCCCGTGAGCGTGGCGGGCCCCGCCGAGGGTGGAGCGAACCCTCGAGCGAGGCGAGGCCTCGCTCGAGGGGGAGCGGGCCCTCGAGCGGGGCGGGACCGCTCGAGGGAAGGGGTCGCCCCTCGAACGGGGCGGAACCCGTTCGAGGAGGGGGTTGCCCCTCGAGCGGGGCGGAGCCCGTTCGAGGAGGAGGTGTACCCCGGGCGAGGCGGAGCCCTCGCTCGAGGGGTCTTGTGGTCGGGCTATCTTGGCGGGGCCTCCGAAGTCCCGCCGCATGGGCCACGTCCCGCATGGTTAGTTCCCCGCATGGTTAGGCCTAGTTCATTTGATGCAGAATTTAAGTGAGGGTTCCCCCATCGTTTGAGGGGACCCCTAGGGCGGTCCCCGACAGCAGCCCCCGAGCATCCGGCGGGTTTGCCATTGAGGCTCCCGCATGCCGGAACCTACCGATAGGACGTTCTTCCCTCCTTGTTTGCGAACGCTTCCGTGGGGCCGCGCTAGCGGACCCGCGGGTCTAGCCCCTCGAAGCCCCGCAAGAGTGTGGGCTCTCCCGCGAGGGGGGGTTTACCGCGAGCATTCGGTCGAAAGGCGTGGCACATATGCCAACCGGCATCGGCGGTATTTCGGCCGGCATCGGGGGGTGCACGCTCCCCGTCACCGTCTCCGGCGGGTGCAATTCCAAGGAGGTGTAGCCGTGCGTCAAGCCCCCGAGCCTTGGCCCGTTCGAGGCGATCGGGTCGAGCCCGACGACTTGTTTTTTTTTTTTATCGCGCCCTCGCCGTCCCTCCGCGGGTCGGGAGGTGAGGTTTCCACGACTCCCATCGAGCGGGTCGCGAATCGCGGATTCCTCTTCGAGCCGCTAGCGGGTAGTTCAAGTGGACGTCCATGCCCCGTTCGATAAGGGTAGGCCGCGCGGTCCGGAGACACGTCCATGGAAGCGCTTGCGTGGGTTTGCTAGGTGGGGCTCGGTCCCGTTCGCTAGGGACCGAGGGGCGGAAGCTCTCCCTCGGTGGGATCCCCCCGCTAGCCGCCCTCGCCGGCTCTCGAACACGACATGTGGGGCACCCTCGAGCCGACGGGCTCGAGGAACGGCTCGAATGCGCGTGCCCTCGTCGTCCCTAACTCGTGATCCGGGCGCGCTGTTCGAACCCGTCGAGGGTCGGGCTTCGAACCCCTCGATCGGCAAGGCCGTGCGGGGCCGTGCCTAGGCCAGCCCCGTCTTTTTCGCGTTTGCGGCCGTCGAGGGGTCTGGGCGTGCCGACCCTCGAGGTGCTGGTTGGTGGCATGGCGCGGTATGAGTGCTTTCGGTGTCGCTCTATTTCAAGCGTGACCACGGGCGATCCTCTTATGCGCGTGCCTTCTTTAGGGGGTCGACATCGTCTCGAGTTGGGGGTCATGCCGCTCGAGGGTCCTACGTGGCATGGGTGCCCGCGGCCGCCCTCGCTCTACACCGAGCAGGTCCCGGCGACCTTCTCACGCCGATATCCCATCGAGGGTCGCCTTGTTTCGAGTTGGGGGTCATGCCGCTCGAGGGTCCTACGTGGCATGGGTGCCGCGGTGGCCTCGCTCTACATCGAGCGAGTCCCGGCGACCTTCTCACGCCGATATCCCATCGAGGGTCACCCCCTGTCTCGAGCCGAGGATTCGCCTCGCTCGAGGGCTCTCCTTGCTTGGCAAGGGGCCCGGCATTTAATTGCCTTGCGGTCGTGGCCGCAGGTTTTGCGCGCCGGCGCGCTTTTTTAGGCGCCGCGGCCGCCCGCGCGCGCGCGTAGTGGGCGGCGGGGCGCGGATGTGACTCGTTTCACCTCGGTTGTCGCCGGTCTCGCCGTAATGATGACCCGCCCGCGGGTGTTAGAGCTGCCGCGGTCGTGGTGGGGCCCGCTTGCCGACGCGATCGAAAGATTCCCTGCAGTTAAATGTCGGCGGGGCGTCCGCTCCGGAGAACTCGCCGTTGCCTATAAACCGGCGGGAAGGGAGTAGGCGGCGGTTTTTTACCTTGGCTCCTCACCGTTTTAGTCCTCCGCCTCTTCGCCTTCGTCTCACCCTTGCCGTCGCGCGGGCTCGCTTGCTTAGATCTTTCTCCTCGTTTCCTCGTCCTCCACCTTCGTACTCGTTCGTCCTCCCTCATGGCGCCGCCTCGCCCTCCGATCGGGGTCCCGGGAGCCGTACGCCCGGGAGAAGTCGACCGTGACCCGCCGCCACGGCGGCGAACCGGTCGCCGCCGCCAGCTTTCGGCCAACGAAGAAGGGCGCCCGGCGGAGTGGATCGTGCCGCGGCGTCGCACCACGAGCCCAATCCGCCGAGGGTTACGTGGTGAGCTTTCTCCGCTACCACGAGCGCGGCTTCAACGCGCCGGCGAGCACGTTCATGCGGGCGTTGTGCTACCACTACGGGGTGGAGCCGCACAACTTCGCCCCCAACGCTATCTCGCGAGGGCGGCCACATTCGTGGGCGTCGCGAAGGGTACCCGGGGATCCCGGCCCAATTGGGAGCTCTCGGGTACACCTCTTCCGCGGGGAGCCGATCACGCAGCCCCACGTCGGAGCCGAGGACCCGCCGCGCGGTGCGCGCCGGCGGGATGTCGCTTGCCCCCGCGAGGGCAGCTCAAGAACTTCTACATCCCCCGCACCATGACGACGAACAACGCCGGCGGGGAGCGGGGATGGTTTTATCCGCGCAACGCCGAGCCCGGCCTCCCTCCCTACACCGGCGGGTGTTCAAGGAGAGGCCGGACCGCCGGGGCTACGGGTTGCCTACGGCCAACCACGCGGGGCGCGCCAGAGTCCGTCCCTCGCCGCCTGCGGCGGCCGGGCGAGGGAAGGGCTCAACGCGATGGGCGTCCTCGCCTTTCTTCATCACCGGCGAGTCGTGCCGTTGATGGAGAGGCCCCTCTCGCATCTTCGAGATGACGGAGGCGGCCAACCCCGTCGACTCGCGAGGTCGCGGATGCTCCCGACGCCGCCGGAGCGGCCGTACGCGCTCACCCGGCGCGGAGTGCCGTCGACACCGAGGACGCCTCTACTCGCGGGTCGGACCCCGTGGGATATCGAGATGCTCCCCACGGCCCGCCGGGTGAGTAGAGTTCCCCGATTTCGCTTCCATCCTTGGTCTTGTTTTTGATTTCGATGCGCCATTGTTACTCTTGTGCGCATCGGTGCAGCTCAACGCCGCCAAGTCCGTTCCGCCCACCCCCCGACTCCCGCGCGCTCGGCCGGGCGGCGCAGCGGGAGCGCGGAGAGCGGCGGCGCGCGCGCGGGAACACGCAAGGCGGCGCCAAGCGCGCCGCGACGCACGGTCCGCGGAGTACCGGCGGCGGGAGGAGCCGGGGCTCTCCTCCCCCGACATCGAGGAGCCCTCGTCCTCGGATCGGGGACGAAGAGGAAGAGTCCGAGGGGGAGGGCCCCTCGGACGGTGGCGGCCCGCGCCCCCGTCGCCGGATCTCGCGCCGGCGTCGGGGGCGGCTTCGTGCGGGGCGGGCGCGTCGGCGTCCGCCGCCGGCGCCGTCGTCGTCGGGGGCGGCACGCGCCGCGGAGGTGCCGGCGCGCGCCGCGGAGGCGCGCGCGGCGGACGTGCTCGCGCGTGCGTCGAGCGTGCCCGCACGCGGCGGGGAGTGCGTCCGCGCGAGCGGCGTCGTCGTCGAGGGGCGCGTCGGGAGGCGTGCCCGCGCGCGGGACAAGCGTGCCCCCGCGCACCGTGGCGCCGTCGGGGGGTGCGGCGTCGGGTGCGCCCGCGCACGGGGCGGGCGTGCCCGCGCGTGCGGCGGCGCCATCGGGGAGGCGCTGCGTCGGCGCGCGACCGCACGCCGGCCCCGTCCGAGGCCTCGAGGAAAAGGAAGCGGGCCTTTTCCTCCGCGAGGTACGTAGCCTTGCCTTCCTCCGTGTGGCTTTGGTGTGCCGGTGGTTAGATGTTCTAACTCTCCGTTCGTGATTGCGCGGGCGGTGCCGACCGTTCCTCCTCTTGCACCGGCCAAGGTGCCGAGGACCCGACGCGCCGATCCCCCCCCCCCGGCGGCGCTCGTCGAGGGGGGTCGCGCCGGGGGAACGAGCGCGGCGGCGGGCACGAGCTCGCAAGGCCCGGCCGAGGCCTCGGGGGCCCGGCCGGCGGATCAACCCGCCGCGGCGCAGCCGAGGTTGCCGGGGGCGACCGGCGCCGGCCGCCCGCGAGGCGCAGCCGCGGCGGTGGCTATGGTGGAGGTGCCGCCCGCGGTGGCGCCACTACGGAGGAGGCGGAGTGGGCGCGCCTCGCGGGAGCGCCGCGGATGTGGCGGCGCGGACGGTGGTGGCGGCCACGGCGCCACGACGGGCGCCCGTGGTCGCGGAGGCGCGGTGGAGGCGCCGGCGGAGGCGCGCGCGGTGGCTCCGCCCGCCGGCGGTCCCCGGCGGAGGTGGTGGAGCTCTCGGATGACTCCCCGCCGCCCGGGTGGAACCGGTGGGCCGGGCCCCGGCCCGCGAACTCCCCCCGAGCCCCGGGGAGGGGGCCCTCGTGAAGCGGCACGAGGGTCGCATGACGGCGGGGGCCGAGGGCACGGTGCCGAGGCCTCGTCCTCCCCGCGCCGGCCGCCCCGCCCGGGGGGGGGGGGGGCCGTGGAGGATCCCCCCGGCGTTTGCTGACGCTCGGGGGGAGCAGGAGCTCTGGGGCGAGCTCCTGGGCCATGGCGCCACGCTCAACCGCGCGTTGAACGAAGCGCCGCGGGTCCACGACGGCCCGGCCCGGACCGTCTTCCAGGTGAGCCACGGTTGCTCGTTTCCCTTCCTTTTTTCGTTTTCGCGTGCTGCACTCAAACTTTGGCGCTTACGGGATTCGATGTGTGTTATGCCAGGAGCTCGAGCGCCGCGCTCGCGAAAAGTATAGCGCGTTCGACCGAGGTGAACGCCGAGGCCCGCCGGCTCCGGGGAGCGATGCGGCGCTTACGACGCGCTTGCGGATGCCCTCGGGACGCCGGACGGTGGCCGGGGTGTACCGGCGATGGCGTGGTGCGACGTGCTTCCCGAGAGTTCGGGGCGGGGACGCGGCGCGTGACCCGAGCCTCGGGCGGATCCGCGCAGCCCCTCGTCGATCGTGATGAGGCGCCGTGGAACGCGCGCGAGGACACTGGACAAGACGCGAACGCCGGCCGCCACCCGGGAAGCGGAGGTGGCCACCGCTCGCGCCGAGACCCGGGAGCTCCGCACGTCGCTCGAGGGGGCCCGGAGCGCAGCAGCGTCGGGGCCGAGGAGCCGGGCGCGTGGGCGGGAGCAGCGCGCCAAGGAGGCCGATGACCCGAAGGCCGCCCTCGACGTGAAGGCTGCGGCTCTCGTCGCCGGCCGAGGGGCAGCTCCGGCGGAGAGCGCATCGCCCGCCGGGGGCCGAGGGGCGGCTTCGGCGGGGAGCGAGGCCGCCCTTGGTGACGCCCGGACGGCGCCGGAGCGGGGAACGCGTCGCGCGCGAGGCGGCGGAGAAGTCGCTGGAGGAGCGGAACGCCGCATTCTCCGAGGTTGAGGATGAGGCGTTGACGCTCAGCATCAGCAATGCTGCTCAAGAGATGGCCCTCGTCGAGCAAGGCGAGACCGTCCAGAGCCTCGAGGCGGCGCTTGAGTCCGCGCGCCGCGACCTCGATCTGGGGAAGAGGCAAGTCGAGGGTAAGTTACTGTCTGACCCTGCTCGTTAGTTTTTGCTTTTAGAGGGTTCGTTTCCCCCTTTCTGATTTCTTGTCGTCTTGTCGCTTCCGAGCTCGCGCACAGGCTTTGGGGCACGTCGTTGGGCGGCCGAGGCCCCGCAGCCTCCTACAACTCCTCCGAGCGAGAGCCGCAGGAGCGCGCGGGACGCGGCCCTCGAGACCCGTCACGTCGTCGAGGAAGGCGATGTCCGGGCCGGCGGCTTGCCGGCCGGCCGCCGCGCGCGCGCTCGGTGGCCACGTCACGGAGCGGGTGCGCCGGCGTTGCACCCGGGCGTGCGAAGGCCCTCGGAGTGGTGCGATCCCACTACGAGGTCAACCTCGAGGCGGTGGCGGAAGGCTACATCGTGCCCGTGGGCGTCGAGGACGAGGTGGCCATGGAGCGCGCGGACGCGCTTGTGTTGCCGACGCCGCCGAACGCTCGCCGAGGCCTTCGAGGAATTCCTCTTCCGGGACGCCGCCGACGCCGCCGCTCCCTCTACCCCGAAAGCATGCGGGCGCTAGGCCCGTTTTTTTGTTTGTGTGTATCGAACTGCGGCCTCGTGGCCTCTTGTAAATAAACAAGTAGTTTCGTGAACATGGTCGGTTTGTAAATGAAATCGCTTGCTTATTGCGCTTTTTGCTTCTTCTTCTTCCCCGAGTAGATTCTAGTTAGGGAAGTCCGCCTTTCGCGGGGGGCCCGCCGGGTTGGAGGCGAGAGAGACGGGCCATAGCCACGCGGCGTAGGTCGTCTCTCGGCTCGCGCGCTCCTTCCGCCGTGCCGCCTACGCCCGTTCGAATCGTGGCTCGTGGTTGAAGTAGGAGACAAACTTAGCGCGTGTTATTACGTTTTTTGCGCGAAAAAATGGGACCATTTGGGGGGGGGTGCCCCCCCCGCAGTAGCCCCCGAGGGTAACTTGGGTTTCAGGGGAAAGCCGAGTTGCCCTTTTATTGGATTCGGAGTATTTACATAGGTGACACCAACCGGGGGCGTTGGCCGTGCGTTTTTACAACGGAAAATACTTGGAAATCCTAGCTAAGGGTAGAAGCGACGTAGCCGTTGGATGTTCCAAGCGTTGGTGAGTTCTTCGCCGTCCTCGTTGGCAAGCTTGTACGTGCCCGGTTTGAGCACCTTCACCACGACGTAGGGTCCCTCCCATGGGGGCGATAGCTTGTGGCGCCCTCGGTTGTCTTGGCGTAGCCTTAGGACCAGTCCCCCTCGCTGAAATCCCTTCGACGTATCTTGCGTGCTTGGTAGCGCCGTAGGGACTGTTGATACCTTGCGGAGTGCATCAACGCCACGAGGCGTACTTCGTCTAGCCGATCCAAGGTGAGTCCTCGCGGGCTCGCTGGTTAGCGTCCTCGTTGTAGCCTCGAACTTTGGGCGAACCGTATTCCAGATCCGTGGGGAGGATGGCCTCCGCGCCATGGACTAGGAAAAACGGGGTGAACCCGTGGCTCTCCTTGGGGTAGTCCTTAGGCTCCACACGACCGCCGGCGTTCTTGGAGCCATTTTCGGCCGCATTTGTTGAGCCGGTCGAAAATTCCGGGTTTGAGGCCTTGTAGAATCATGCCGTTGGCACGTTCCACTTGGCCGTTAGTCCGCGGGTGCGCCACGCCCGCCTGGGCCCACTCGGATGTGGAACTTGTCGCGAGAACTCCAAGAACTTCCGCCCGTGAACCGGGACCCGTTGTCCGTGATGATGGAGTTTGGCACTCCGAAGCGGTAGACGATGTCGGTGAAGAACGAATCGCCTCGCTCGGCCCTCAAATTCGTAATGGGGCGCACCTCCACCCACTTGGAGAACTTGTCGATTGCGACGAGCCAGGTGGGTGAAGCCCCCGGCGCCTTCCGCAGGGGCCCGACGATGTCCAACCCCCACACGGCGAACGGCCACGTTACGGGGATTGTCCGCGAGTGTGAGCCGGCAAGTTGGTCTTGCGGGCGTAGAACCGGCACCCTTCGCAAGTGCGCACGATTTCGTTGGCGTCCGCGACCGCGGTAGGCCAATAGAAGCCTTGGCGGAACGCGTTGCCGACGAGGGTGCGCGGCGCGGCGTGGTGGCCACGCATCCCCGCGTGGATGTCCCGTAGGAGCTCGCGCCCCCTCGGGAATGGGTATGCATCGCCGGAGGATGCCTCGACGCGGCGCGCTTGTACGCCTCACCGTCGACCGGGGTGAACGACTTGGCCATCCCCGGCGATGCGCCTGGCTGCGGCCCGGTCTGCGGGGAGCTCCCCTCGAGCAATCCAGGCAATGTACTTCTCCCGCCAGTCCGCCTGGGCGGGAGCTGGCTCGATGTCCATCGCGACCGCCTCGTGGGAGCCGTACCCCTCGAGAAGGGAGAGCACGTACGCCTCGTTCGAGGGGTCCTCTTCCATGGGTTCCGCACCCGCTGGATTCGAGGGAGCCCCCGAGGGTCCGCTGTCGCTCGAGGGGTAGGGCTCGAAGGTGACCGATGGCTGCGCGATGTCGCGCGCGAAAACGTTCGGGGAACGGTGATCCGCCCGGACGTGATCTTGGCAAGTTCGTCCGCCCTCCTCGTTGTACCGGCGGGGTACATGATTGAGCTCGATGCCGTAGAATTTGTCTTCGAGGGCCCGCACGGCCTTGCAGTAGGCCTCCATCTTGTCGTCGTGGCAGCTCGCGTTCTTCATGACTTGGTCGATCACGAGCCGCGAATCCCCCTCGCACGTCGAGGCGCTTGATGCCCAACTCGATGGCGATCTTGAGGCCGCGCAGAGGAGGGCCTCGTATTCCGCCATATTGTTGGATGCGGGGAAATGGAGACGCACCGCGTAGCGCATGTGCTCCCCGAGGGGTGACACGAAGAGCGGAGCCCGCGCCCGCTCCCGTCTTCATCACCGAGCCGTCGAAGAACGGAGTCCAAAGACCTCGCTTGGATCCGAGGGGGCGGCACTCGCGTGTCCGTCCACTCCGCGACGAAATCGGCAAGGATTTGTGATTTGATGGCCTTGCGCGGGGCGTAGGCGAGCGTTTCGCCCATCAACTCCACGGACCACTTGGCAATCCCCGCCCGCCGCGTCGGGGGTTGCGAATGATCTCTCCTAACGGGAAGGAAGAGACCACCGTAATCGGGTGGGCCTCGAAGTAGTGGCGGAGCTTGCGCCGCGCGAGGACTACCGCATACAACGCCGCCACGGACTCCGGGGGTAGCGCGTCTTCGTGTCCGATAGGACCCTCGCCGATGTAGTAGACCGGCCTCGCACGGGCAAGGCATGCCCTTCTTCCGTGCGCTCCACGACGATCACGGCGCTGACCACCTGGGTGGTCGCGGCCACGTAGAGTTGGAGGGGTTCGCCGCCTCGCGGCGGCGTAAGGATTGGGGCGTGCGTCAGCGATGCCTTCAGCTTGTCGAGCGCTTCCTGGGCCTCGGCGGTCCAAGAGAAGCGCTCGTGCTTCTTGAGCAGCCGGTAGAGGGGCAGGCCCTTCTCACCGAGCCTCGAGACGAAGCGGCTCAAGGCGGCGAGGCACCCCAACACTTTCTGCACTCCTTTGAGGTCCCGAATTGGACCCATTCGCTCGAGGGCCGCGACCTTTTCAGGGTTGGCCTCGATCCCCCGCTGGGAGACGATGTATCCTAGGAGCATGCCCCGCGGCACTCCAAAGACACATTTTTCGGGGTTGAGCTTGACCCCGTTGGCCCGCAGGCAGCTGAATGCGATGCCAAGATTGCTGACCAGGTCGTCCGCCTTCTCGGTTTTGACGACGATGTCGTCTACGTAAGCCTCGACCGTCCGCCCGATATGGTCCCCAAAAACGTGCCGCATGCGCGCCGATATGTTGCGCCCGCGTTTCTGAGGCCAAAGGCATCGTGACGTAACAGAACGTCCCGAACGGTGTGATGAACGAAGTCGCGAGCTGGTCGGACTCCTTCATTTTTATTTGGTGATAGCCCGAATAGGCATCAAGGAAGCAGAGTAGTTCACACCCGGCAGTGGAATCAATGATCTGATCTATGCGCGGCAAAGGAAAAGGAACTTTTGGACATGCTTTATTGAGACTGGTGTAGTCAATACACATCCTCCACTTCCCATTTTTCTTTTTTACAAGCACAGGATTAGCCAACCATGTCGGGTGGAACACTTCCTTGATGAATCCGGCCTCGAGGAGCTTCCGCAGCTCCACTCCGATCGCCCGTCGCCGTTCCTCGTCGAAGCGGCGCGGCCCGCCGCCGAACGCCGCGAGCATTAGGCGAGATATCAAGGGAGTGCTCGGCGACCTCCCTCGAATGCCCGGCATGTCCGAGGGGCTCCACGCGAAAACGTCGGCGTTGGCGCGGAGGAAGTCGACGAGCATCGCTTCCTATTTAGGATCGAGGGTCGTGGCCGACCCTCAATGCTTTGCCCTCGGGGGCCGATGGGTCGAGAGGGACCCCTTTGGTTTGCTCGGCGGCCTCGAACGTGCCGACGTGCTTGGTGGCGGAGCCGAGGTCGTCGTTGACCATCTTCTCCGAGCCGCGTTTACCGGCGCTTCATCCGGCGCTAGCGCCTCCGCATGTTCCACGCACTCGACATCGCGCCGAATGCATGCTCGATCGATGACCCGACGGTGATGACGCCGTTTGGACCCGCATCTTCATCTTCGGGTACGTGTAGTTGGGGACCGCCATGAACTTGGCATAGCATGGTCGCCCAAGGATGGCATGGTAGGCCCCTTTGAATCCCACCACCTCGAAGGTGAGGGTTTCCTTGCGGAAATTCTTGGGGGTCCCGAACCGGACGGGCGGATCGATCCGCCCAAGGGGTTGAACCTCCTTGCGGGCGCGATGCCGTGAAACGGCTTCGTGCCGGGCCGCAGGCTGGTCCAGCCCAATCCCCATCGGGCGCAATGTGTGCGCGAAGAGGATATTGAGGCTACCGCCTCCGTCCATAAGGACCTTCGAAAACCGGCGTTCCCAATGATGGGATCGACCACCGGGGTACCGGCCGGGTTCGGGATGCGGTTTGGGTGATCATCCCGGCTAAAGGTGATGGCATCCTTCGACCGATTGAGAAAGGCCGGAGGTGCCCTCTCGCGGCGAGGACTTCGTGCCGCTCCTTCTTGCCGCCGGGTTGACATGTCGACGGTGGGTCCCCCAAAAATGAGGAACACATTTTCGACGGCGGGGGGAAGCCACCTCGCGTCGCCGTCGCCCCCATCCTTCTTGGCCTCGCCTCCTTCGCGGCGGCACGGCCGTAGAACTTCTTGAGCATGTCGCACTGCTCAAGAGTGTGATTCACGGGGGTCTTGTGGTAGGGGCATGGCTTCTTCATCATGTCATCGAACCCCCCCGGGCCTCGAGGAGCCGGTCGAGGGCCCCGTCGGGCCGGGTCAACAGCGAGGGCCTCGGCGTTGCCGCCGTTGCGCCCGCTCGCGCGCCTCGCGGCGCGGCTTCTTCCCCCTTCTTGCCCCGCTTGTCGTTGCGGCGCGGCTCCTTGGACCCGCCGCCCTCGCGCGGCGCGTCCTCGGAGCGCTTGCCCTTCTTGCCATCGAAAATTGCCCCCACGGCCTCCTCTCCCGAGGCGAAGCGGCGGTGGCAATGTCGACCAGCTCGTTCGAGTCCGTGGGCGGGCTGCGTCCCGGCTCGCGCACAAGGTCCCGCACGTGGTGCCCTCGAGGAACGCGTGCACGATCTCGGATTGTGCCACGGCGGGGAGCTCCGTGCGGCGCTTGGAGAAGCGCCGTATGAAGTCCCGCGGCGATTCGCCCGGCTTCGCGTGCGGGAGCGCGATCCCGAGGAGTTCCCGGGCGCACGTATGTGCCCCGGAAGTTGCCCACAAAGGTGTGGACCGAGATCGTCCCGGGTTGTGGATCCGGTCGGCGGGCAAGTGCTCGAGCCATGTCCCGGGGCCGCGTCGCCCGGATGCGAGGGGCAAGTTGCGGATGATTACTTCGTCGTTGGTGGCCCCGCCCAGCTGACAGGCCAGGCGGTAATCGTTGAGCCAAACACGAGGGTCCGTCTCCCCGTTGTATTTGATGATCGTCGAGGGCTGACGGAAGCGCCGGGGAACGCCGCCGTGCGGATCTCCCGCTGAACACGCGGGTGCCGGGGGCTCCGGCGTTGGGGAGCGATCCTCACCGCTGTCGTAGCGTCCACCCCTTCGAGGGTGGTAGCCCCCCGGCCGCTCGCGCGTCCGCCTTGCCGGTGCGCCCGGCGTTGATGACGTTGCGGGCGTCGCCATCCGGGCGCCGGCGTGTGTCGAGGAGGCGTTCCTTGGCCGGCGTGCGTCCCTCGGTCGGCGGGTCGACCCGCATGCACCGAGGGTTCGCCCCCTGGTGCCGGATCATCACCCCGCGCGTCCCCCGTTGGCGGATGCGTGAGGCCGAGCTTTCGGCTTGCTGGACGGCCGCTTGCTCAAGGAGGGTCTGCACCTCGCGGTGCATGTCTCGAGCCTCGGGGGTCGAGGGTGCCGGCATGGCGCGCAGCAGCGTGGCGGCGGCGATTAGCTTTTGGCTCGCCCGCGGCGGAGTATCCGCGTTGTCGACGTTGGGGACGGGGTTGAGGCGGTCTCGGACCGTCGGCCCCGGCTCCCGCGCGCGTTCGCCGCGCGCGAGGCCTCTCCCCGCCATCGAGGCGCGGAGCGGCCGCACGGTCCGTACTCCTCCGCGCCTTGGCCTCGAGCTCGCGAGCTTGGGCCGCCGCGCATCGACGTCGGCCCCGGCGGGAGCGCTTGGCCCCGCGGCCGGCGCGCGTGGCGATCCGGGGGGCCGGCGTGACCTCCCCATCTCCGGCGCCGCCGCACCGGCGGCGTTGGCCGGGTCGTTGGTGATGACGGCGCAGGCATTCCGCGTGGGGTCGTAGCTCCCGGTGCCGGAGTCGTCGGAGCAGCCGAACCAGTAGTCCGTGGCGTCGAGGAAGCGCTTGAACGCGACTGGGTCCGGCACACCAGAGAAGTCCCACTCCGCGTACCCATGGCGGTGGCGGGTGGCATCGTGTCGACGGAGCCCAGGGACGACTCGTCCGCTGCTGAAGTGCCGGGATCCCGGCGACGAAGATGTGCCGACCGGGCGGAACCCGCGCATTGTAGTGTTGACGTTGGCGTTGTAGGCCGTAGTGGCGCCACGCAACCCGATGGGGACGCGTGGTCGGAGACCGCACGCGGTCCCGCGGGGGCGGTGGCGGTCGTCGTGACGTTGGACGCTCCGCGTTGGGCGGCGGTGCGCTCGGCCGCCGCCGCTCGGACCGTGCCCGTCGCGAGCGCGGCCCCGGAGCGACGACGACGTCGCGGTGTCGACGGTCCCCGCGGCATCCGTGCTGCGCAGTGCCTCGCGCGGCGTCGTGCGTGCGGTGGTGACCGGGAGCGGACTCGGCCTCCCCGCCGCGCGCGTAGCTCCTCACGGTTGGTGAGGCGCATGAGATAGCCATTCCCCGTGGCACGGAAGTTCAAGTCCCCGAAGCGGATCTCGAACCCGGCCGGAAGGGGGTCCCGAGCTACCCATGTTGTAGCGGGTGCTACGGTACTCGGTGCGAATCACCATGGAGGGAGTTAGCGAAATGACCTTAGGCGCTCGTTTGCCCCACGGTGGGCGCCAAGCGTCGGTGCGGAATATGGTCCCGACACTAACCGCAGATAACGCCTAAGTCTATCCCTCAATGGTCGATGCCAAGCAACAAATGACACAAGGTTTATCCCGGTTCCGCCGAGGGGGCCGTACGTCCGGCGAGCGTGGTGTGCTCGTGGCACTATATTGCTCGGCACCGGGGTGCTTGTAGTGGGGCAAGTACAAGCAAGGCGGGAGAGGAAGCGTGGCTCCCAAGTCCCTGGTGAGTAGCTGAAGATATTGTGGGAGAATAAGAGAGTGAGTGCACAGTGCGCTGTGTTCTTCCGGGTTCGTCCGAACTCGTCCTCCTCTGCCTCCCCCCCGCGGCTGGGGGCTCGCCTCCCCTTTTATAGGCCAAGGGGGCGGCGAGTTACATGCACGCCGCGCTGCCTAGCTACGTGAGGGAGCACGTCGCGCTATGGTGTAGAGTGGGCGGCCGTCCGGTCGATCTTCGCTGCGATCCGGCCATGATGGCCTACCTTGTACCCGAACAGTGGCGGTTCGAGGGTAGGAGGCGGCAGATGGCGATGGCGTTCTCTGGTAGGCTTCGAGGGAGGTGCTGATGATGTCCGGTACGGGGTACAGGAGCGGGCAGAACGGCGTTCCTTCCCAATGAGCTCTGCGGTGGCGGAGTGGTTGCTGCAGTGCTCGGGCGTGCGCCTGCGGAGTCAGGCGTGCGCCTGCGCGCGTGGGTACGGCGGCCGCCGTTACGGTGGCCGGGATGGCCACCCACCGGCCTAGCGCCCCTTACCCAACTGGCTGCAAGGTCACGGGAAAGTGGAATCGAGGGTGCGCCCGGCCCCCTTTCGAGGGTCGGGCGCGTTAGCCGTACAGCGGCGTGCGCACGGTGTCACGGGACTGACACCGGCCGTACCGCACAGTCCATCCCACAGTGGCGGGGATGGGCTCCTCCCTGGGGAGTTGGTGCGGCGGCACGGGCGTGAGCCCCGGCGCATGATGGCGCCGTCCCGCGGCGTCGGGGCGTTAAATGCCCAAGTACGGGGCCGGCGCACGCGTGCGGGGGCGCCGTGAGCGTGGCGGGCCCCGGCCGAGGGTGGAGCGAACCCTCGAGCGAGGCGAGGCCTCGCTCGAGGGGGAGCGGGCCCTCGAGCGCGGGCGGGACCGCTCGAGGGAAGGGTCGCCCCTCGAACGGGGCGGAACCTCGTTCGAGGAGGGGGTTGCCCCTCGAGCGGGGGCGGAGCCCGTTCGAGGAGGGGAGGTGTACCCTCGGGCGAGGCGGAGCCTGCTCGAGGGGTCTTGTGGTCGGGCTATCTTGGCGGGGCCTCCGAAGTCCTGCTGCATGGGCCACGTCCTGCATGGTTAGTTCCCTGCATGGTTAGGCCTAGTTCATTTGATGCAGGAATTTAAGTGAGGGTTCCCCCATCGTTTGAGGGGACCCCTAGGGCGGTCCCCGACACAAGCCCCGTTGGGTCTTGTTCCGGAAGTTCTTCCGGGTGAAGCCGCAACCAAGCGCTAGCAACCCGCGGGTAGTCGGAGGAGCGGGGATCCAGATGCGGGAGGACGCCGCCGAGCAGTACCTCTCGTACAAGCTCATCGACTCCAACCTAGACTGGAAGGACAAGTGGTTCTACATCACGAACCACCATCCAGGGTTGCCGAAGCCGAGCGGGAAGCAGCCCAAGCATCGCCAGTGGTGGAATACGGAGCCGACGATGCAGGAGGGAATCCAGCTCTTGGAGTCGTTGGCGCGGATCAAGGCGCTAAGAGAAGCTGGGCTGAGGGACGAGCACGTGGCCTTCAGCTTCATGAAGCGCAGGGTGCAGCCACTGATGGCTCGCGACACCCTGGGGTTCGAGTACACCGGCGACGACGACATGTCGCGGATGCCTGGAGACGAAGTCGACGACGACGACATTGTCGATAGGCTGGCGCGGATCTTCAAGGACATGCCACCGTACACAGCGTGCCCCGTCCCGGAGTACTCCGCCGCGCGCCCGCCAAAGAAGGTAAGTAGCCGTACCCAGTGTCGAGTACCCATTCCGTGTGAGTAGTCGTACTAATGGGTTGTGTCTTGCAGGACGACTTGAAGAAGTTTGTCTCCGAGCCGCCGCCGCCCCCTTAGGAAGTCGAGATCCCAAAGAAGGAGAAGACCAAGGCCAAGGAGCGGCGTGAGGTCGGCGAAGGAGACGACACTGTTGTCGTGGAGGACACGTCCGAAGAGGACGACGACGAGGAGACGCTGCAGGACCGCTTCCAGTTGCGGTCGAGGTTCAGCCGTCCTGGCTTGCCTCATGTTCCTCTTGTTCAGGATCCACCGGCTAGCCTAGAGGCTAGTCTGGCCGCGCCACCGCGGAAGTCGCGCAATGCGTCCCGCAAGCGCGTGTCGAAGAAGTTGAAGGTCACTGAGACCACGTCACCAGAGGTAAGCCGTCTTGAGTAGTGTAGTCGAGTACTAGTGTCTCGAGTTCACTTGTTGATGAAGAAGTTTCCTTGCTTGCAGGAGTTGCTGCCTACGGAGCCCATTGATCAGGGCGAGGAAGGCAAGTGGGACACGGTGGGGGAAGCCGCTGGCAGTCGCAGTCCAGCCCCCACTATCGAAGAACTCCTGGCACAGATGGAGCGCCAGCCCCCCTGCTCCTCAGGAGAGCGCAGAGCTCGCAGCTGCTGCTGCGGAAGAGGTGGTGGCCGCAGAAGCGCGGGAGAGATCGGCCGCACCCGCCGGCCGTTACGGCGGAAGAGGCAGCGGCCGCAGAGGCGCAAGAGGAGGCGCCCGCCGAGGCTAGACTGGTGGACATCGCCAGCATCCTCGGCGCCCCGACCGTGACGGTGGTCCGGTCAAGCTTGTAAGTGTTGAATCTTCCCGAGTAGTACTTGATGTGGTAGTCATGCTTGACTGACAACCGACTTGTGTACTCTGCAGGAAGTCGACGGATCTATCCTGGGAGAGGGATGAACCCTCTGCAGCGGTGGTGGAAGAAGAAGCCTCGCCGCTCGCCGAGGAGTCCACTCCCGCCCCTCAGGCGGAGCCCGAAGCACCGGCTGCTGAGGCTATGTTGCCTGAAGCCAGCGTAGTCGAAGGTAAGTACTCTGCTGAGGCTGTAGTATCCCCGAAGAGTAGTCGTAGGCGTCAGATAACACTGATGCGCTTGTCTTCTCGTTGACAGGCACTGAGGCCGAGGGGAACGACATCCCATCAGCGGTGCCCGTGGATAACTTGACACCAGAGACTCGGGAGGCTGTCGGAGGAGCCCCCGAGCTGATGGAGGTGGCCGCCGGAGAGGCTGCCGCAATGACCGGGGAGAGGAGGCCACCGCGCAGCCAGAACCTGCTCTGGAGGTGGTCGTTCGCTCCCCGGAGATCCAAGACGCGGAGCCCATCCGCTCTGCAACGATGACCGAAGCCGCCACAAGTAGTTGTGGCGGAATAGAGTTGTTGGCGGACGACTTGGTCGACCCGGTAACGGTGGCTCGGCATCTGGAGGTGGTCCGCCAAGCCGAGCAGTGGATGAAGGTGAATAGTCGTAACTCCTGAGTAGTCAATCCTTTAGCGTTGAGTACCCATTTTATGTGTATTGTCTGTGCAGAACGTCGCTGAGAAGTCCCGCCTGAAGTCTGAGATGCTTCAGGGGTATGGCGACACTGTGCTTCGGGTCGAGGCACTGGAGGACCAACTCGTGAAGTCCCGGAAGCACGCGGCCGCCATGCAGTCTAAGCTTGATACCACCTTCGCCAAATACCACAACGACATCTAGGAGATGCAGGCGAAGAGCGACGACTTGGTGCGGAAGAACAAGTCCCTCCGCAACAAGAACAAAGGTACGCCACTTGTCTTGTTGAGTACTTGTTGGAGGTCGAGAGGTAGTCTAACCCGCTTTTCCTTGTTGTTTGCAGAGCTTGAAACCCGGGTAGAGCAGTTGAAGACTTCAGAGACGGATCTGAAGAATCTCTTCTACCGGGAGCAGGAGGCCCGCCAGGTACTCGAGTTAGATTATAAGGAGCTTGCCTACGAGTGCGACAAGCACATGGAGCTTCGTATTGCCTCCGATCGTGACCTCGTCAACTGCTACAAATCATTGCAGAAGCTGAACGAGGACTGCGAGAGGCTGCGGGCCCAGCTGAAGGACCTTGAAGAAGCCGCACTCCCCATCGCAAGGTTGCTGGTGCCTCACCCTAGCGGCCCCAAGATAGCACCACTGATGGATCGACTAAAGGAAGCCCCCAGCCGGCTGGCAGCCTACGTGAAGCATCTGGCGAAGTTGATCCCGAACCAGGTGCTGGCCTTCATGAAGTCCTACTTCCCGAAGGCACCCGTGGATGTAGTCGCTGGCGGACTAGCCGCCAACTGTACCGACGAGCATTATGCGGAGCTGCTGGAGAAGATGGCGCCCATTGCGGAACAAGTCGCCGATAAGCTTAACCTCCAGTAGTCCTGTAATAGTTAGCTCGTAGCAGTAGATGTACAAAAACAATTGTAATGAAATTGTTTAAGTATTAATGAAGAGAAGTTCCATCAACGAGTACTCATAGTCGCGATCTCAGAGTGTGGAGTCCCATCGTGGAGTTGTCGCGAGTAGTCATACTCGGCAGTAGTCCCGTTGATGGAAGTAGACAGTAAAGAAGTTGATGAACGATCAAACTTTATTACTGAAGAAGTACACCTGGATGGCCAGGGCTGTAGTTACGGAGTAGTCGCCAGGACCCGGAGGCCGCCTACGGCTAAGTGGTGCTAGGGCGAGTAGCCGCTTACAGCAGTAGATCCGTAGGTAGCAGTGTAGGCTAGACCTAGAAGTACATGGTCTCAAAGTAGACCGCTGCTAGAGTCCATTGTCGCTCGTCGCAGCCCAGGATCCGTAGGTAGCCGCATGGGCTGGATTCTGGAGAAGAGTAGTCCGGAGACTAGTGCCTAGACCTGGAGGCCGCTTACAGCGAAGGAGTAGTCCGGAGACTGGAACCAGGACCCGGAGGCCGCTTACGGCGGAGGGGTCTTGATGTAGTCGAGTAGACTTGAGTCGTGTAGACTTAGGCGTAGAACCGACAGAGCTGGTCGACGTTCCACGAGTTGTTGACATCTTCGCCTTCAAGTGTCTAGAGGCGGTAGGAGCCCGGCCCGGTCACCTTTGCCACGGTAAAGGGGCCTTCCCAGGGGGAGCTGAGCTTGTGTAGTCCTTCCGTGTTCTGGATACGACGGAGGACGAGATCGCCAACGTTGAACGAGCATCCCTTGACGTTGCGGTCGTGGTAGTGTCGGATACCCTCCAGGTACCTTGCTGATTGGACAAGGGCAGCGCAACGAGCTTCTTCGAGTCCATCGATGTCGACTCATCTGCTGTCTTCTGAGACGCCTTCGTCGTAGTGCTCCACCGCTGGTGAATCCAATATGACATCAACAGGGAGGATTGCTTCGGAGCCGTATACCAGGAAGTACGGGGATTGCCCCGTTGGCTTGGAAGGCTGAGTGCGTAGCCCCCAGAGTGCATTGGGTAGTTCCTTGATCCACTTGCCTCCTTTGGAGTTAGCAGCGTCGTGTAGCCGCTTCTTGAGAGCGTCGAGCACCATCCCGTTGGCGCGCTCGACTTGTCCGTTGGCCCGAGGATGGGCAACTGAGACATATCGGACGTCGATCCCGCTGTTCTCGCAGTACTCCCAGAACTGGTGGTTGTTGAAGTTGGAGCCCAGGTCTGTGATGCACGAGTTCATCCAAGAAGTCGAGTACTCTGTCAGCCTTGGGGCATGTGACCGGCTTGACCTCGATCCACTTGGTGAACTTGTCGATGGACACCAATGCTCTGTTGAATCCACCTGGCGCAGTTGGTAGTGGCCCAATCATGTCGAGCCCCCAGCAAGCAAAGGGCCAGGTTTGCGGTATGGTGACTAGCTTGTTGGCTGGGACGTGTTGTTGCTTGGCGAAGTATTGACACCCTTGGCACCTTCTGACGAGTTCTTCAGTGTCGCCCAGAGCTATGGGCCAGTAGAAGGCTCGCCGGAAGGCCTTGCTGACCAGCGTACGAGAAGACCCATGGTTGCCGCAGACGCCCTTGTGGATCTCCTCCAAGATGTCCTTGCCTCTGTGCCTGGGGACGCACTTCATGAGTACTACAGAAGATGCGCCCCGCCTGTAAAGCTTGTCTCCGACGAGGACGTAGGATTTGGCGCGGCGGATGAGCTGCTCAGCCAAGTTTTTGTCCGAGGGAACCTTCTGCTCGCTGAGATAGTCGATGAAGGGTTGCCTCCAGTCCGCGTCGATCATCATGACCTCCTGGCCAGCTGGCTGATGCACTGGGACAGTGGTCGGTGGCGCCGGCTCCGGGATGGATGGCGTGTGAAGCTCGTGGACGAAGACACCCGCTGGTACTTGAGTGCGAGTAGAACCGAGCTTCGACAGGACGTCCGCTGCAACGTTGTTGTCGCGGACGATGTGGTGGAACTCGAGACCGTAGAACTTGTTCTCGAGCTTGCGGACTTCTAGGCAGTAGGCGTCCATGTTCTCCTTGTTTCGGTCCCATGACTTGTTGACTTGGTTGATGACCACTGCGGAGTCGCCGTAGACTAGTAGCCGCTTGATGCCCAGTGAAGTCGCGAGGCGGAGCCCGTGTAGGAGAGCTTCGTACTCAGCGTCGTTCTTTGAGACCTTCCAGAAGATCTGCAGGATGTACTTGAGTTGTTCGCCTATTGGAGAGATCAGGAGTACACCTGCACCTGCGCCCTCGAGGTTGAGTGAGCCGTCGAAGTACATCACCCAATGCTCTGGTCGCACGGTTGGAGTAGGTAGCTGACTCTCCCGCCACTCCGCCATGAAGTCGACTAGTGCCTGCGACTTGATGGTTGTACGTGGCTTGAAGTCGATGGTGAGGGCGCCGAGTTCGACTGCCAATTTGGAGATTCTTCCAGTAGCGTCTTGGTTCCTCAGGATGTCACCGAGCGGGTAGTCGGTGACGACGGAGATCGAGTACTCCTGGAAGTAGTGTCGTAGCTTCCGCGAGGTGATGAGTACTGCGTACAGAAACTTCTGCACGGGCTGGTAGTGTGCCTTGGACTCTGACAGGAGCCGTGAGGACTGGTGTCTTCGATAGGAAGTCCTTGAGCTGAGCAAGGGCTTGGTCCGCCTCTGGAGTCCACACGAACTTCTCTTGGAGCTTGAGTAGTTTGAAGAACGGGAGCCCCCTTTCTCCAAGCTTCGAGATGAATCTGTTCAAGGCCGCCATGCACCCGGTCAGCTTCTGGACGTCTTTGATGCACGTGGGAGCTTTCATGCTGGTGATGGCGGAGATATTCTCGGGGTTGGCTTCGATGCCGCGTTGGCTGATGATGAAGCAGAGTAGTTTGCCCGAAGGTACGACGAAGACGCACTTGTTTAGGTTGAGCTTCCAGCGGTACTCGCGCAGGGATGCGAAAGTCTCTTCAAGATTGTCGATGAGAGTGCTGGAGTTTCTGGTCTTGACGAACACGTCATCCAGGTAGGCTTCGACGTTCTTGTTGAGTTTCCTCTTGAAGCAGGCCTGGATAGCTCGTTGATAGGTGGCGCCGACGTTCTTCAACCCGAAGGACATGGTCGTGTAGTAGTACGCGCCAAACGGGGTGATGAACGCGGTCTTCTCCTGGTCTTCTTCTTTGATCGCGATCTGGTGGTACCCGGAGTAGCAGTTGAGGAAGTAGAGTAGGTCGTAGCCCGCCGTGGAGTCGATGACTTGATCAATCCGCTGCAACCCAAAGGGGTCCTTGGGGCAGTGCGTGTTGAGGTCGGTGTAGTCGACGCACATCCTCCACTCGTTCGAGTTCTTCTTGCGAGCCACTCAGGATGGAAAACTTCTCTGATGAGGCCAGCCACGAGTAGTTTGGCGAGTTCCTTCTTGATGGCATCCCGTCTGTCGTCGGCGAAACGGCAGAGGTGTTGTCGCTTGGGGGTGACCTTAGGATCGACGTTGAGGCAGTGCTCGATCAACTCTCTGGGCACTCCTGGCATGTCCACTGGCTTCCACGCGAAGATGTCGCGGTTAGCCCGGAGGAAGTTGATGAGCGCGTCTTCCTATTTGGGGTCGAGGCCAGCCCCGATGGTGGTGGTCTTGCTGCTGTCGCCGGTCCCGAGGTCGATCGTCTTGACTAGAACCTCCTCAGCTGGCTGAGGCTTGTTGCCTTTGTCAGACTTCTCAGGGATGTCGAGTTCGCTTGTTGCAAGATTCTTCGACGCGGCGTAGACCTCCATCATCGCGTTGGGTACTTGATTTGTAGAGGCGATCTCCACGGCTTCGGTGTCGCAGTCATGCGAGATCTTCAAGTCCCCTTGGAGAGAGAGTATACCTGCTAGACTTGGCATCTTGAGTACCAAGTAGGTGTAGTGGGGCACCGCCATGAACTTGGCGATGGCCGGTCTGCTGAGGATGGCATGGTAGGATGTTTCGAAGTCCGCGACCTCGAACTTGATGTACTCAGTAGGATATTTGTCCCGAGATTCCCCGAAGGTAACTGGCAGAACCACTGAGCCCAGCGGGATAGCCATGTTACCGGGGACGATGCCGTAGAAAGGCGTGTTGCTCTTAGTGAGCATGTGGGTGATGTCGAGCTTCATCTTCTTCAAGGTTTTGGTGAAAAGGACGTTAAGCCCGCTTCCACCGTCGATGAGGACCTTGTTGAGCTTGGAGCCCACGACCACCGGCTTCAGGACGAGAGGGAACCGCCCTAGTTCGGAGAAGCTGGTCCATTGATCCGCGCGGGAGAAGGTAATGGGTACCTCCGACCACCTGAGAGGGGTCGGGACCGCTGGTTCAATGCTCATGACTTCTCGACGGGTAGCCTTTTGCTCCCGCCTGCTGGGTAGTCCGCCGAAGAGGACGTTGACAGTCTTGTCGGGTTCCTGGAAGTTGCCATTGTCTCTGTCGTTCTTCTTCTTGCTTTTCTTATCGTGAGGGTGCGGTGGCTCTGGAGTACTCTTGAGTGCTCGCCTGAGTTGATAGCACTGCTCGGTAGTGTGGTTGCCATCCAGGTGCCACGGGCACTTCTCTTTCAGCAAGTCTTTGAAGCCGCCGGAGTTCTTCTTCGAGTTCTCCTTCGCAGGGCGCTGGATAGCTGCAATAGTGTTGTCTGGCTTGCACTTGCGGTTGGGACCCGAGTAGTTGTTGTTGTTGCTGCGACCGCCTTGGTTCCCGTTGTTGTCGCTGCCGCCGCTCGCGTTTTGCTTGTTCTTGCCACGGATGGCGTCGTACTTGGCATTGGCCTTGTCTTCTTCATCCGCCCAGGACGTGATCATGTCCTTGAGGTGGGGGATGGACTTGGGGCGGCGACGACCGAAGCCTTCAAAGGTGCGGCGGTGGTAGAGGCTGTCTTGGAAGAGGTCGATGACCTCCTTGTCGGTGACGTCGACTACAGTAGCGCGCTTGTCGAAGAAACGACGCATGTACTTGCGGAGGGTCTCGCCTTGTTCCTGCTTGACCATGACCAGGTCCATGCGAGTACCCGATCGGCCCATGGCACCCGCGAAGTTGCTGGTGAACTGCTCCTTCAGCTGGTCCCACTTGTCGATCGAGTGTTTGTCTAGTGACTCGAGCCATGTCAGTGGAGCTTGGTCCAGGCAGAAGGGGAAGTAGAGGCACTTGGTATCGTTGTTTCCGCCAGCGTTCTCGATGGAGAGGGAATAGCACCTGAGCCACTGGATGGGGTCCCGCTTCGCATCGTACTTGGTGATCCCCAAAGGCTTGAACTTGTCGGGGAGGAGCAAGTTGCGAAGTCGAGGTGAGAAGGCGGGGAAGCCTTCGTTATCGCCTGCAGTGGCTGACTTCTTCCGCCGCAGCTCCTCAATCTTCTGGCGGGCGTCGTAGCCGCGCTGTGAGGCACCAGAGGCGTGGCTGTTCGCGTGGTCTTGACCTCTGCGGTTGCCGCCGCCGGCGGCCCTCCTGTTGGCTCCGTGGTTGGAGCTTCCGTCGTCACTGCCGCCGCCGTCAGGGTCACGGTCGCCGCCGTCAGGAGCGCGGTGGGGGACGACCACGCGGTTGCTGTTGCCACCCTGTGAGGATCTGCCGGCGTTCGCGCGAGTATGGTTGGGCTGAGCCGGCAGCTCGGCTCGAGTACGGTTGCGGCCGAGGTAAGCACTGCGGCTTGTAGTTTCGTTGTCGCGGTTCTTGGCGGAAGGAGGCTAGTTGACTCTATTGTTGACCCGCATGAAGTAGGCGTCTTCAGCGAGCTTGGCGATGACTTCTCCGGCGCATATTCCCAGAGCCTGGCGTGCGATCGCTGTGATCGACATGAGGCACTGCTCGGGGGTAGTGTGTACTCTGCTCTCGACCGCCTCGAGAGCTTCCGCAAGGTTGCGGATGGGGAGGTTGTCTCTGAGACATCGGCGCCGTTCGTTGCGCTTCCTGTTACGCTCACGTCGAGCGTCCCTGTTGGCGGCGGTCTCGTCTTCAGGTGCATCAGCAGACAGCTCGACTGCGGAGATGTCCTCAAGGTACTTGTCTTGAGCCGTCCCTGATAGTCCGGGGGTGTCGCCGGCAGCCATGAAGACTTGGCGATCGGGGGTTGCCAAGGCCTGGACTCGCAGCTCGCCACCTCGGTTGGGTGTACGAGTCGGCCGGGCAAGTGGTGTTCCCTCCTGGAACGGAAGCGAGTCGAGGCAGGCGACGTAGCGTAAGTCTCCACTTATCAGGTCCGCGGGCTTGCGGTCTGGCCAGTAGACGAATCTTCCGGCAGGTGTGGACGTTATAACCAGCCCAGAGGCCGGCCCTGATAAGGGATGCTCAGTAGGGTTGTCCTCGGACTCCGGATCCTCTGGGACCGACCCGAAGTTGAACTCGTATGCGGAATCTGAGTAGAACCCGGAGAGGGGGTTGGAGTCCGAAGCGTGGCCGGGGGTGGTGTCGGAGTCCAAGTTGTACTCGGGTACGGGCTCCTTGCCAGCCCGGCGCGAAGAGGGAGCCCCTGTGTGGGCCCCACGGGGGTTGCGCGGGCCACGCGTGGAGCGCTCGCAGGGTGGGGGGACCACATGCGATGGCTGAGCAGACGACACGCATGCGATAGCCCACGGAGACGTCGAGTTCGAGTTGGAAACGGACACGAGCTCGAAGTCAGCGTGTTGGTTGAAAAGCGAAATTTTGCCGAACTTGCAGGCGAGTTCGCTTGTGACAACTTCTGGGAGCGTCACGAAGCCGGTCTCCAGGTTGGGCGGCATGGTGAGGCGGCGCTGGAAGGATCCCGCGCCGTCGGCAGTGCACACCCAAGCGCCGAAAACGAAGGTGTCGCCGCGATTGAAGGCGACGGTTGGCTTGAAGTAGACAGGAGCCGTCGAGTTCGCCATGTGATCTCGGGCGAGAGCCCCTACCTGGCGCGCCAGCTGTCGGTGTTTTAGACCGGCAACCTACTAAGGGGAGTACCCGAAGTAGATGAATGTGGCCTCGCCGAGATCGGCAACTCGAAGGAAGAGACACGTGGCACACAATTTAGACAGGTTCGACCGCTAGGTGCGTAATACCCTACGTCCTGTATGCTGTGTAGCTCTAAATTGATTGGGTACGATTACAAGATGGTGCAATTGTATGTCGTGAGATGAGATGATGAGAGAAAGGTCCCTGCCTCGCCTTATATAATCCGGGAGGCAGGGTTACAAGTCGGAATAGGGAGAGAGTACTAGTCGAGTACGTCTAGGAGCCTTCCATACAGTGCGGGACATGTACAGCTTCCTAACCGAGTACTTCTCCTCTGTAGTCCTTGTGCTTCACGCCATCAGGTACCGTGCAGCGCAAGTCGAGTAGTCCCAGGGGCCCACCAAGTACTCGGTCCTGGTACCCACCGAGGTAGTGGGCCCAGGGAGGTCCATACGATAGCGTCATCTTCCCGGAGAGCATGGCAGACTTCCTCGCCAACCCCGTCGACATCTGCTTTGGCTCGATACCGGCAACACCACCGCTCCAGCAGCCTGCCTCGTCATCGAAGGCAATGCGGTCACCACCAACCAACAGATCGAAACAGATCTGTCGAAGAAAACCCACCCACCCACTCCTAGCGACCTGATCGCCGGGTTCGATCGTGTCGAGGGCATGCTCTCTGACACAATCAAAGTCTATGAGCACGTCAAACACCCTCACATGACTCCTTCGACCTCTAGCATGCCTCTTGGCTTGCGCAACACCGCTCACTTAGCATCATGCTACATGAAACGCAAGATCCAGATCGAATCTGGACTCTAGTCTCAAGATCGTGGAAGACGCGGGAATCACCTCGACGAGCCCTGCCCTATCCACGAGAACTCCAATCACACCGCACGCCAGTGTCGTGTCCTCAAGAAGTTTCACCGACCTCTTACTGCAGCCCACCGCCGCCGGATGAACCAAGAGTCAGCTCTACCAAAGGCTTTTCGCCTTTCTTTCTGGTCTATGGATCAGAAGCCGTACTTCTGAGGACCATGTGTGGTTTGAGGACCGGTGGATGGTCTCTTCCTTGTGTGATGAGTGATTGACAATGTTGTGTGGACTGATTCTTGGCTAAGTATTGCAGGTGCAGGTTGCGGCTTGACTGGTGTTGGTGCAGGTGAAGAACAAGCACGAAACGTCGTCGCCAGTGAGGCTTCCAGGTGTGGAGAAGACAAGTAGGCTTCGTTCGAGGGACCCGGTGGCCAGCAGGGTCAAGTGCGGGCCGCATGGTGGCATGAACAGCAAGATGAAGTCATGGATGGTTTCTTGGTTGAGCCTCAAAACCAAGGTCGAGCTGGGACTACGTGGGAGCCGAGTCATGAGTGGCGATTGGCAGAGGCTACACCGAGTTCGCGGGGTTTCCAGTGGTTCACCAGAAAATCACTGGGTTCCTTGGTTGATCCACAAAGCCAAGACCGAAGAACCGAAGACAGTGCTGCAACAGCTCCAGACCGGTCTGACCGGTGGGTGTCGGTCTGACCGGTGAGGAGCACCGGTCTGACCGGTATGCGACGATGCAGTCTGGAATCTTCGAAGCGGAGGACACGCGTCGGGATCGCAAGGCTTGCATCGAGGCTAAGCAATTTGCGGTCGCCGGGCATCCGTCCGATGGAGAAAGCTTGAAGACTTCCAAAACCACCCTTGAGGGGCTTGTATCCGTAGTTGTTAGGAAAGGGTATTTTAGACTTTCGGTTGCCTTCATATAACCCATGAGGTGAGAGGATGCAGCCAACCTCTTGGAACCCTAGTTCATTTGCTTTCCTATTTTCTTAGGATTTCCATAGGACTAGCTTGAGAACTTCATGGTGAGATCTTGTGAGAGGGTTGGATGATCGGGCGGCAAGCTAGACCTTGTATGAACCTTTGTGGCATGTATAGATGATTCGGCGTGGTTCCTCAAGGCCTTGTTGTGTTGATCCCGGTTGTTCTTGGTGGTGATTTTCGGAGCCCTTTCTTGGAGTTTTTCTTGGGTTGTTTTCGGGACCTTTATCGTGGGGATTTTATGGGGGAAATTTGTGAGAACCCTTCGTGGTTCTTTGGGCTGTGATTCCCCTCCCAAATTCGTGAGTAAAGGGGCTCGATTTTGGGGTTTTCTGAGTTCGAGGATTAGAGGTGTTCTTGGCAGGATTTCTTCGATTCCTCTTTTCTGGAGAAGTTTTGGTGGGATTAAACCGGGTTATGGACTCCTCATGAGGTGTTCCTATTATCCCCAAAGTCTTGTTCAAGTCCGTGGAGTGATTCGGGAGATCGAAGTTTGGATTTGGGGGAGTTGACCCGCGAGTGTTGTTCATCCCGAGCCACCCAGGCTACACCGGTCTGACCGGTGCTCTTGACCGGTCTGACCGGTGCAACCCTCGGTGGGTTTTGCTCGGGTGAACGTCTGGGTGTGTTCGTTGTTGTCCTGCGTTGCAGCTGTTTCGAGTTTGGGTCAGTTTGGAGGTCGGTTGGCCTGTTTGGTGATTTGGGGGCTTTCAGGCTTAGACCGGTCTGACCGGTGTGTTGCACCGGTCCGACCGGTGTGAAGCCACTTAGTGGAAGTCGTCAACTCTCACCAGCAGGGACCGGTCTGACCGGTGGTGCTCACCGGTCTGACCGGTGTTGGTCAGTGGACTCGAGGTTTGGTGTTCCGCTGCGTTCTTGGGTCGAAAGGTTGTGTGTTGGTTCTAGGTCCAGTGGCACTCCAGTGGCTACGTGGGCTTGACCAACTTGGGTAGTGAGTCGGAGACATGTGTTGGAAGCCGTGTTCATCTTGTTGGAGTTTCCATCTCCTTCGAGAAGAATTTTTATCGGCTCCCATTCACTCCCCCCCTCTCTGGTTCGTTGTATCGGTCCTTCAACTAACCCCAGTGCTGAGTCGTTTTTCGCTCACGTGCTCATTTTTGAATTTCAGGTGGGAGACTTGAAGAACATTTGGTTGATTGACTCCGATTGCTCGAGGCATATGACCGGAGATAAGGGGTGGTTCTCAAGTCTCATCCCAGCGGTGACAAAGAGGTACATCACTTTTGCAGACAATGGGCGTGGGTGTGTGCTTTCAAAAGGTGAGATTAAGGTGAGTGACAAGATCACTCTCGGGCGTGTGGCTCTTGTTCAATCGCTTGGATACCATTCGCTTTCTGTGTCCCAGCTGTTGGATGAGGGTTTTGAGGAACTGTTTCGGCCTGGTGGTTCTCGGATTTTGGACTCTCGAGGGGACCTCGTCTGTATGGTCGTTCCCGAGGGTCAGGTGTTTCGAGCTGATTTTTCTCAGTCTTCTGGTGTGGAGTGTTGTTTCTTGGCTGGTTCTTCGAGTGAGTTGTGGAAGTGGCATAGGAAGTTGATTCACTTGAGCTTTGACTTTTTGTCTCCCTTGAGTAAACTCAATTTGGTCCGAGGATTGCCATGGTTGAGGCTTGAGAAAGAGTTGGTTTGTGCGCCGTGTAGGCATGCCAAGATGGTAGCCTCTTCTCACCCGCCTCTCACCGATGTGATGACTGAGCGTCCATGCGAGCTGCTCCATATGGACCTTGTTGGCCCAGCTCGTGTGCAATCTGCGGTTGGGAAGTGGTATGTCCTTGTTGTGGTGGACGACTACTCTCGGTAGCGTGGGTGTTCTTTCTCGAGGATAAGGGGGAGACGTTTGGTTTTGTTCAAGATCTTGTCTTGAGGTTGAGGAACGAGAGGCACAGAGATGCCATACGAGCAATCCGCAGTGACAATGGCTCAGAATTCAAAAACTCTCGTTTTGAAACCTTTTGCCATGACTTGGGTCTTGAACACCAGTTTTCGAGTCCGTATACGCCTCCCCAGAACGGTGTTGTGGAAAGGAAAAACACGACCTTGTGTGAGATGGCTCAGACGATGCTTGATGAGCATAGGACTCCGAGAAGGTTCTGGGCTGAGGCGGTGAATACCGCGTGCTATGTGTCAAACAGGATCTACCTCAGAGTGCATAAGAAGGAAACCTGCTACGAGTTGATGCACGGTCGCACACCCAAGGTGAGTCACTTCCATGTCTTTGGATGCAAGTGTTTTATTCTTAAGAAAGGGAAGAAGCTGGATAAGTTTGAGGCTAGGTCTGTCGATTGTTTTTTCTTTGGTTATGCATTTCATTCTAGAGCATATCGTGTGCTCAATCTTGAAACTAACCAAATCATGGAGACTTGCGAGGTAACCTTCGACGAGACACAGCCACGTAGTCAGCTTGTCTTCGAGTGTGTAGGTGATGATGAGCTTGGCGAGGAGATTTTTCAGGAGGAGGAGCATGAACATGGGGATGACGAAGACGGCGGTATGGTGCCCCCGGCTAAACATGTACCTACTACTTTGACTACGGTGGTGAACGGCCCCTCTCCTACACCTATGACGACAAATCAAGACCGAGGAGAAGCTACAGTTGAGGGGGAGGTAGCATCAAGGCGAGTATCTCCCCGGCAAGTACAAGTGGATCACCCAGCTTCAAGGAACATTGGTGACATGAATGAACGTACTACATGGTCAAGGGTTTGAAACAATTCTCATTTCACTCATGCTGCATTTGTTGCTACTTTTGAGCCCAAAGACATTGGACACGCACTATCTAATCATAATTGGGTTAATTCGAAGCATGAGGAGTTGGAGAACTTTGAATGGAATCAAGTGTGGGAATTGGTTTACCCTCCTCCAGGGTGTAAGCCGATTGGTACAAAGTGGGTGTGGAAGAACAAAGAGGGAGAGAAAGGTGAAGTTGTGAGGAACAAGTCAAGGATTGTTGCTCAGGGGCTCAGTCAGAAGGAGGGGATCGACTACGAGGAGACCTTTGCTCTCGTAGACCATTTGGAGGCGATTAGGATCCTTCTAGCCTTTTTCGTGGCTAAAGGATTCAAGTTGCACCAAATGGATGTGAAGAGTGCTTTTCTAAATGGTGTGTTGGAGGAAGAAGTGTATGTGAGGCAACCACCTGGGTTTGAGAGTGAGAAGTACCCCCATCGGGTGTACAAGTTGAGGAAGGCGCTGTATGGGTTGAAGCAGGCGCCTAGAGCTTGGTATGGTAGGTTGAGGGGGTTCTTGTTTGAGAGAGGTTTTGAGATGGGGAAGGTTGATCAGACCTTGTTTCTACTTAGGCAGGGCAGAGATATCCTGATTGTGCAGGTGTACGTGGATGACATTGTCTTTGGTGGCTCGTGTAACTCTCTTGTTGCAAGGTTTGCAGAAGATATGAGCAGGGAATTTGAGATGAGCATGTTGGGCGAGTTGCAGTTCTTCCTCGGGCTACAAATCAAGCAATCAAAAGAAGGAACATTTGTGCACCAAGCTAAGTATACCAAAGATATTGTGCGGAAGTTCAAGATGGAGGATTCCAAGGCTATGACGACGCCGATGAGTACGACTACAACTCTTGATGCGAACGAGGAAGGTGAACACGTGGACCAGAAGGAGTACCGGAGCATGATCGGGTCACTCCTCTACTTGACGGCGACGAGGCCGGACATCCAGTTCTCGGTGTGTCTGTGCGCTCGTTTTCAAGCGTCTCCGAGGACTTCGCATCGGCAAGCAGTGAAGAGAATTTTCAGGTACTTGCGTCACACTCCCGACTTCGGCCTTTGGTACTCTGCGTCCTCTTCTTTGGCGCTTCATGGCTTGTCAGACGCGGATTTTGCCGGGTGTCGGTTGGATAGGAAGTCCACTTCTGGGACTTGCCAGTTTTTGGGATCTTCTTTGGTGTCTTGGTCTTCCCGCAAATAGTCGAGTGTTGCTCAATCCACTACCGAGGCAGAGTATGTTGCTGCTGCTAGTTGTTGCTCTCAGCTCCTTTGGATCACATACACCATGAGTGACTTTGGTGAGGAGTATACCCATGTCCCACTTCAATGTGGCAGCACCAGTTCCATAAGCGTTGCAAAGAACCTAGTGCTCCATTCCAAAACCAAGCACATAGAAGTGAGGTATCATTTTCTGAGAGACAATGTAGAGAAAGGAAAGATAGCTTTGATCCATGTGCCCACACATGACCACTAGCCGATATCTTCACCAAACCCCTAGATCAAGCAACTTTCACTCGTTTGCGGGGGGAGCTTGGTGTGTGTTTGATTTCTTGAGTTGGGTGTGTGGGAGCTCCTTTGTAGCATATGTATAACTTTCCTTTGTGCATTTCTTGCATTTGGCATGGCATATGTAACATGATGTATAGGCATCCTTTTATCTTAGATTGCATGCATTTTGTATCATATGCATTGGTTACGAAAAGCTTCTCTCATACATTGTTCACCATGGAATGCTATTTATGTCTTTGTGAGCTTGTTTGGTATGCTATGGTTAGTTTGGCTTAGCTCTTGATGATCTTGATTAATAATCCATGGTTGATGGCTATGTTTTTCAAAAATGTCACATATATGCTCTCTCATATGTAAATTCCTTTATATGATCTTGACATGTTTTAGTGGCTTGGTTATACTTAATTCGTGGTTGGGTCGCTAGTTTATTGATCATATGGGGCCAAAGGCTCATTTGCCATCATGAATGTTTAGCCCTCTTGCTTCATCTTGTGGAGGGGCATATGTTCCTTTTTGTCGCAAATACATTTGATGTGCCAAATATGAATCTGAAAATGAAATGTAAAATGCTTGGAAAATGTGCTCTCATGTCATATGTGCTAAATTTAATTTGCTTTGGGTGCTAAACCGTTGCATGAAGCATACCAATGAGAAGTCTTATCAATAGAAGTAGGCACATAGCTCGGTGGCTTTGACATGACATGAGGTGCTTGTGGGTGTTTGTGATGGTCTTATGATTAGAATGGCTGTCCTAGCATAAAGTTTGTGTGGCTTCGCCATTTTGATATGTTTTGATCATGTTTAGGACTTTTCTCATGAGAGGCGAATTTTTCGCAAAATTACCCAAATCTATCTTAGCTTCGTCCAATGGTTGTGAAACTTGGTGATCTTGTAGTTGATGTCAATACAAAGCTATAGAGTATCTAACTAGCTCATCATTTGGACGTGTGTAGCATCCTATGTTGAATTTTGTCTCTTTGAGGAGCTCTAGGTTGAAACTTTTGCATTTTTGGCTTGATTCATGCATTGCCAACAAGGGGGAGAAGTTTGAGCTTGAAATGGTTTGCTGGATGCATTTAAAAGGTTTTTAGGTGGTTTCGAGCCATTTCTGGGCTGTGGTGTGCACCAATCTGACTGGTCAGGGTCACCGGTCTGACCGGTCATAATGCTGGCCCTGTTCATATGCTGGGCACCGGTCTGACCGGTGGTGGTGACCGGTCTGACCGGTCAGAGCTGAGTTGATGCAGCTGCTCTGTTTTCTTCAAGTGGTTTGCATGCATTCGTCCAGGGGGAGTTGCATTGGTTCAGGGGGAGTTTGCATGTGCGCAGGGGGATCTCTTTGTGGTTTTTCGAGTTTTGTTTTGGTGGTTTGTGCTCTTTGCTTGAGCATAGTTTTGTCTCAGATGTGTCGAGCCGTTGCCCTTGCCTAAGGGGTCCGAGACTTGTCTTCTTCAAGTGATCTTGCTCTTTGCCTTTGTTTGGTTTTCGATCGCTTGTTGGAGTTTCTTTTTGTTCGTTTCTTTTCTTTTTCTTTTCACTCGTGTTACTTTATGTGGGTGTTTTCAATGTACTCATCAAGGGGAGATTGAGGACCATGTGTGGTTCGAGGACCGGTGGATGGTCGCTTCCTTGTGTGATGAGTGATTGACAACGTTGTGTGGACTGATTCTTGGCTAAGTATTGCAGGTGCAGGTTGCGGCTTGACTGGTGTTGGTGCAGTTGAAGAACAAGCGCGAAAGGTCATCGCCGGTGAGGCCTCTAGGTGTGGAGAAGACAAGTAGGCTTCGTTCGAGAGACCCGGTGGCCAACAGGGTCAAGTGCGAGCCGCATGGTGGCATGAACAGCAAGATGAAGTCATGGATGGTTTCTTGGTTGAGCCTCAAAACCAAGGTCGAGCTGGGACTACGTGGGAGCCGAGTCATGAGTGGCGATTGGCAGAGGCTACACCGAGTTCGCGGGGTTTCCAGTGGTTCACCAGAAAATCACTGGGTTCCTTGGTTGATCCACAAAGCCAAGACCGAAGAACCGAAGATAGTGCTGCAACAGCTCCAGACCGGTCTGACCGGTGGGTACCGGTCTGACCGGTGTGCGACGACCCAGTCCGGAATCTTCGAAGCGGAGGACATGCGTCGGGATCGCATGGCTTGCGTGGAGGCTAAGCAGGGTGCGGTCGCCGAGCATACGTCCGATGAAGAAAATCTGAAGACTTCCAAAACCGCCCTTGAGGGGCTTGTATTCCTAGTTATTAAGTCAGGGTATTTTAGACTTTCGGTTGGCTCCATATAACCCATGAGGTGAGAGGATGGCAGCCAATCTCGGGGAACCCTGGTTCATTTGCTTTACTATTTCCCTTCCTATTTTCTTAGGATTTCCAAAGGACTAGCTTGAGAGCTTCATGGTGAGACTTTGTGAGAGGGTTGGATGATCGGGCAGCAAGCTAGACCTTGTATGAACCTTCTTGGTATGTATAGATGATTCGGCGTGGTTCCTCAAGGCCTTGTTGTGTTGTTCCCGGTTGTTCTTGGTGGTGATTTTCGGAGCCCTCTCTTGTTGGTTTTCTTGGGGTGTTTTCGGGACCGTGCTCTTGGGAATTTGATGGGGAAAATTTGTGGGAACCCTTCTTGGTTCTTTGGCCTGTGATTCCCCTCCCAAATCCGTGAGTTAAGGGGCTCGATTTTGGGGTTTTTGGTGTTCTAGTGTTAGAGGTGTTCTTGGCGGGATTTCTTCGATTCCTCTTAATTTGGCAAGTTTTGGTGGACAAAATCATGGCTATGGATTCCTCATGAGGTGTTCCTATTATCCTCAAACTCTTGTTCAAGTCTGTGGAGTGATTCGGGAGATCGAAGCTAGGATTTGGAGGAGTTGACCCGCGGGTGTTGTTCATCTTGAGCTGCCCAGGCTACACCGGTCTGACCGGTGTGTTAACACCAAAAAATGGTACAGGAAAGAGGCAGACTTGTGGGCCGAGCTTGGTGATGAAATACCATTCGGCTAGGAAAAATCTTCTCAGAGGATTCGGTAAGAGACGCTTGTGGTCGGCAATGCGCTGTCGTTCGACAAAAGGACTATTTGCGCTTTTAAAGGGAAGTTTTCGGGGATGCATGGTGACGTGGCCCGATATAAGGAACGAGCTGATGGCGTATGCGAGATGGACATTGGTGTCGGAACTTTAATTTAGACATTAAATGTTTTACTCATAGTAGACCAGGAGTCATGTTAGGACAAGGGTATAAATATAAACCCTTGATGAATGTAATAGGTATCGAAAATCTTCACAACTAAACCGGCCCCGTGCCAAAATCGAGTCCTTTACTCGAGTCGTCGAGTTCGAGAGGAGCCACCGATCAGAGGCTGACTTGTGGGCCGAGCTTGGTCATGAAATACCATTCGGCTAGGAAAAAATCTTCTCAGAGGATTCGGTAAGGGACGCTTGCGGTCGGCAATGCGCTGTCGTTCGGCAAAAGGACTGTTTGCTCTTTTAAAGGGAAGTTTTCAGGGATGCGTGGAGACGTGGCCCGATATAAGGAAGGAACGAGCTGATGGTGTATGCGAGATGGACATTGGCGTCGGAACTTTAATTTAGACATTAAATGTTGTACTCGTAGTCGACCAGGAGTCGTGTTAGGACAAGGGTATAAATATAAACCCTTGATGAATGTAATAGGTATCGAAAATCTTCACAACTAAACCGGCCCCATGCCAAAATCGAGTCCTTTAGTCGAGTCATCGAGTTCTTCGAGAGGAGCCATCGATCCGTCGACCTCCGTAAGTACCGGCAACCTTGTATCATGTCTAGTATCATGCGGTGGATTTAGATCGTGATGCAAGAAGTCTTGTTACCATGCTTAGTATCATGCAGTGGATTTAAGCTTGGTTCAAGAGGGTTTCTTGTTAGATCATGAGCCATGCGGTGGGCTAAGATCTAGTTTGGAGCTAGTTATCGGCTCTATTAGATTTGGCAATATTTAATAGATTCATTAAGTTACCATGTGTTGTCTTGAGTTTTTACTTTATGTTTAAATTCATGTAACACTCTTTTGCCCAATTTAGATTGATTAGAATCAGCTTTATCTTTATTTGTGATCCTTATGTTACATGTTCATATCTTTAGCTCAAAGCGGCACATGGATCACGTGTTCCTAAATAGCCGAACCTGAATCAATCTAAGTTGTCACGTGTTGCGGGTTCAAGCTTGTTGATCTTGTATGAATCTTGAAAGAACCGAGTATCATGCGGTAGATGTAGGTTTTTGGGTTGCTTTAGAGCTAATCATCTGGTGGATTAGATTTCGATTCAATTTGATAGCTTTATCATCTTTGGCAATGTTTGTTCCTTCTCCACGGAACCTGATTCGGCTGTACAGCTGTATCCGATTGTGCTACCATGAGTAAAACGTGTTTACAAGTTTGTTTTAAATAATGTATGCTTTTAGCCTTCCATATTTAGATTGTATCATGAGGTGGATTAATCTTTTTGTGGTTGGTGGTGTGATTTCAAACAAGTTGTATCATGCGGTGGATTAACTTGTTTGGTGTCATGCTTGACGGGTTTGAAAGTACCTAGACATGCGGTAGACTAGTGCTTTTTTGGCCTATGCATGCTTGTTTATTTCACATTTATAATCACGCTTTTACCTTATTTGCTTTAAATTATTGTTTATCTTCAAGAATTGGTCATGATCACGTACGAGCAACGCTATATAAACAAAGACCGATTATTCGTCATGCTTACGTCATCCATTCGGCTATATCATGTTTTCACATTTAACAGCTCCCTAATGATATTTGAAATGTTGACAGATAGCTTGTTGTAGCTATGTGTCATTTTAATTGGCTTTCTAGCCGTAAATATGGAACTGTCTGGTACCACCCGGCAAGTTCCAACTTTGTATCTAATTACTTTTCATCCTGTGTCAGTTTCAGGAAAATTGACTGCACGCTTCGGGATTCATCATTTGTGTTAAGCCAGCTTCGTTTGGCTTGCTGTGTGCTTGGCGCGGGGTGCTGATTATGCGTCAACACACTTTTTGGCACGCTTGGTGGGACACTCTAGCTGATTCAAGATGCCTGACATTCAAGACGTCATGGATGTCACCATTGATGACCTGTCTCCGGAGCAACAATTGCAGTTGAAGGATGCCATTGACCAGTTTCAACAGAAATGCTTGATGTCATTTAGCAAGAACAGAAGCGGTGTGCCATACCTCCAATCTGACATGCCAAGGGTTCTGTTACCAGGGGAGCCCAATTCCATGGCTGCTCAAGAGAAACATGAGGTTTTGAATGCTTTTCGGGAAACTATTGACAACGTGATGGTTAAGCATCATACTGCCTTCCTGAATATGTTCAAGCAGATGATGGTTGGGGTCTTTGGCCTAGGCATGGAGAGGATGCTTAGTCGGGTATCCCCTCAAGCATCTGCTACGGAGGTTGGAGAAACCAGTACTGCTCAACCATCTCGAGATGCAAGTGCTCAACCGCCGCTGCAAAGCCAACCAATCCAACCACCTCCTCAGAGCATGGGTAGTCAACCGGTCCAGCCACCTCTACAAAGAAATGGAGGTCGCCCAGTCCAACAACCGAACCCGTATCAGGCAAATGGGCCTACATATGGAGATCTGGCGTTCGGTTCATCTGGAATGCCACCTAATTCTACTTACAAGATAGCCCCGACCAACAACAGGCTGCAAAAGAATATGTATGGTGGGGGATATTCAGAAGTTATGGACTATGGCGCCATTGATGCTTTACCAAACCCTGGGTATGGTACAGCTGTGGGAATGCAAGATGCTAATGATGATATCTTGGTGCAGAAAATGGCCGATGTACTGCAAAATCAATTCGGCCTTAAACCTAAGATGTAGGGACCAGCTTATAAGCCTCCTTTCCCATAGTGGTACCACAGGGTGATCTTGCCACCATGGGTGAAACCTCCTACAGAGTTCACAAAATTCTCTGGGCAAGATGATACAAGTACTGTGGAGCACATTGCCCGATACTTGATGCAGCTTGGGGAAGCTTCAGCTGATGAGGCGTTCAGGGTCAGATACTTCCCTTTGTCATTGACAGGCCCGGCCTTCACATGGTTTTCTTCTTTGCCTCCTCAATCAATCGGCACATGGAAAGATTTGGAACAAAAGTTCCATGCCCATTACTTTAGTGGTATCACTGAGAAGAAGCTAATTGATCTAGCTACCATGAGACTGAGACACAATGAAACTCCCTTAGAGTTTCTCAGAAGGTTCAGAGAGGTCAAAGGCATGTGCTTCTCTTTGAACCTGCCAGATGATCAATTGCCTTATATGGATGTTGCAGGAATGTTACCAGCTATTCGGGAGAAGTTGTTTGGCATGGAGTTTGACAATCTTGGCAAACTGTCCCAGAGGTTATCGTTAATGAGCAGTCAGGCTTATGGATTCAAGAAAGACTCCAAATTTGCCAAACACAACGATATATCTGATATCTATAATCAATTCCTCAAGAGCGCTGACCAAGTGGAAGATTTTGATGATGATGAGGAAGTAGCAGCGGCTGAGATCATGTGGGGCAAAGAACCATTAACTGTGAACCAAAGATGGATAAAGCAAGCCAAGGGCACGTATGACTTTCTGACGTGACTAAGGCTGATAAGCTCTTTGAGTCCCTGGTAAAGGAAGGCCAAATCAAGTTGCCCGAAGGGCATTCTATTCTTCGGCCCGATGGAGTTAAAGAGAAACGTTACTGTGGTTTTCATGATAGAAACTCTCACTCCATTAATGATTGCAGGGTTTTCAGGATGAGGATCCAGAAGGCAATCCAGGAGGGTCACTTGAAATTTGACAACAAGATGAAGCTGGATGGCCACCCTTTCCCTCAGAACATGGTTGGCTTTTCTGTTAATATGGTGACTGCTGAGGAAAAGGGAAAAGGGAAAAGTGAAGGTTTTAACCTCAGCTAGAGCAAAGCAGGATGGATCAGTTGATCCTACACGACAAGTGACAGTGGAACAAGTCCATAAAGAGGCTCCTCGCATCCTGAAAAGCCAGATTGAAGTTGGGGAATCTTGCAGGTCCAAGCCCAAGGTGACTACACGCATTCTCCTCAACAAATGGCAGTGTCAGCAGGAAAAAGAACGCTACCATAACAAAAAATACGAAGAGGAGAAGCGGAGGTTTGAAGAAGAAGCACACAGAAGAGAGCTGGAAGAGCACACACGAGAGCAAGAGCGTGCACATTGGGGATGCACATTCTTCAGGCGTTGCTGGAATGAGGGTTTGAAGCTCCCCACATTGAAGAATTGCCCTGAATGCAGTGATAAGTACACTAAATATAGGCAGTAAACTGTTAATCGCCGATCCGTGCATGAGAGAATTGGAAGGATATATCCAAATGGCAGTCGGCGCGTAAAAATAAATGAAGCCAGTGATCACCCAAGGAAAGGACATGCTGATCAAAAGTGGGTTGATCAAGAAGAACAGGAACGCGAATACATCTGGCAAGAAGGACAGTGGTGCCCACCTGGCTTGAGGAGAAGCCAAAAGAGAAGGGTTCAGCGCTTGAGGAACCAAGAATTGAAGCAAGCAGGGATCAAGAGCAAGTAGGTGTGGCGTCCAAAAGATAGGCCTGATGGGTCTGGTCACTCGGCTCTAGCATGCATGGTATACTTTTGGCCGAATGAGTTCATGGCTCCAGCCAACCAAGTTGTACAGGAAGAAACATCTCCAGATATCAATGAGGATGAGCAACTCGGGGGGTTAATGGCGCAGCTGGTGTCGGCTAAGCAGGCTACCTTCGACAAGCCGGCCAGAAATCGACACATGAGGCCGTTGTACTTGAAGGGATACGTTAATGGCAAGCCATTGACCAAGATTTTTGTTGATGGTGGAGCTGCAGTCAACGTGATGCCATACACCACGTTCAGGAAGCTTGGCATGGGCCCTGGAGATTTAACGCCAACGAGCATAATTCTGAATGATTTTGCTGGAAATCCTTTAGATACAAAGGGTTGCGTGCATGTGGACTTGATGATCGGGTCCAAGACTTTGCTCATGACCTTCTTTGTCATTGAGAGCAAAGGGGCATATAGCTTGCTGCTTGGACGGGACTGGATTCATGCAAACTGTTGTATCCCATCTACCATGCACCAACAGCTTGTTCAATGGGTAGATGATGATATAGAGGTGGTCCAAGCAGATGATTCAGTGAGCGTGGCTAACGTCGAACCAGCCTTCTGGGAGTATCAAGGTATTGATTGCTTCTCAGGAAAGGACTGGGGTGAAGGTCCTGTTGAACCAGTCAGCAGTGATCAACAGCCGATTCAAGCAGTCGGCTCTTATAGCAATTTTTACTGGATAATCCAGTTAATGGAACTGATGGGAAGTTGGGATGTGGATTCATGTCGGCTGACAAATTAGAAGAAATTGACATTGGAGATAGTGATAAGCCAAGGCCGACATTTATCAGTGCTAACTTAGATTCATGTTTCAAAGAAGGATTAATCAAGCTATTAAAGGAATATAAAGATTGCTTCGCTTGGGATTATTCGGAGATGCCTGGGTTGGATCGTTCCATTGTTGAGCATTGCTTGCCAATTAAGTCTGGTTTTAAACCTTATAAGCAACATCCCCGAAGAATCTACAAGGATGAAGTATTGGCCGATGTGAAGAAGGAAATTGAAAGATTACTTGATGTAAATTTCATTCAGCCATGCAGATATGCGGAGTGGATCTCTAACATCGTCCCTGTCTATAAGAAAAATGGGAAGATGAGGGTTTGCATAGAATTTAGAGATTTAAACAAAGCTACTCCCATGGATGGATACCCGATGCCTGTTGCTGATCTATTGGTTGATGCTACTGCTGGACATAAAGTTATCAGTTTTATGGATGGTAATGCAGGGTACAATCAAATTTTTATGGCAATAGAAGACATATCAAAGACAGCCTTCAGATGTCCTGGGCATATAGGCCTTTTTGAATGGATTGTCATGACATTTGGGTTGAAAAATGCCGGTGCAACTTATCAGAGAGCCATGAATTATATTTTTCATGAGTTGATCGACAAAATTGTTGAGATTTATATTGATGATGTCGTGATCAAGTCTTTTAATCATGACTCACACTTGGATGATGTGAAGAGAACTCTAGAGTGCACCCGAAAGCATGGGTTGAAGATGAATCCAAACAAGTGTGCCTTTGGAGTTTCAGCTGGAGAATTCTTGGGGTTTTTGGTGCATGAAGGAGGAATAGAAGTTGGGAAGAAAAGCATGAAGGCTATCGATGAAGTTGTTCCTCCAACCAATCTCAAGAAGTTGCAATCACTGCTTGGCAAGATCAATTTTGTGAGGAGGTTGATTTCAAATTTGTCGCAAAAGGTTTTGCCTTTTTCTCCGTTGTTGAGGATCAAGAAAGATCAGAAGTTTTTATGGGGTGACGAACAACAAAAGGCTTTTGATGAGATCAAGCGGTACATGAAGGAACCACCAGTGTTGGTGCCTCCACAATTGAACAAGCCTTTCAAGTTGTACGTGGCGGCCGATACCGAAACCATTGGATCGGCCCTTATACAATAATTTGAAGGAAAGGAGCGGGTAGTAGCGTACCTTAGCCGAAAATTACTTGATCCTGAGACCAGGTATTCGGCTGCGGAGAAACTGTGCTTGTGTGTTTATTACTCGTGTACAAAGATTCGGCACTACTTCTTAGTAATTCTACAACATATTCCTAGAGAACACAATGAAGAGGCAAACAGGTTGGCTCAAAGTGCTTCAGGTTATAGAGAAAATCAAGAAGCATTTTCCATGGATGTGTGTGCTTTCGGGAGTGATCTGGAAGAGGATGACTGGAGAAAAGAGATTGTTGATTATCTGGAGAATCCATCCCGAAAAGTATCTAGGAAACTCAGGTATAAAGCTATAAAATTTTTTCTTCTGGATGGACGTTTGTTTTATAAATCATTAGATGGGGTGTTGCAGCAATGCCTGGGTCCAGAAGAAGCAAAGAAAATGATGAGTGAAGTGCACGATGGATTATGTGGAGCGCATCAATCGGCTTATCGAAGGAAATGGGTTATCAGGCACACTGGATGTTTTTGGCCGACGATGCTGAAAGATTGCTTTGAGTATTACAAGGGTTGTCAAGATTGTCAAAGGTTTGGAAATATTCAAAGGGTTCCAGCGTCAGCTCTAAATCCAATTACCAAGCCATGGCCATTCAGAGGATGGGGTATAGATTTGATTGGCCAGATAAATCCTCCATCTAGCAAGGGGCATAAATTTGTGCTTTTGGCAACAGATTATTTCACCAAATGGGTTGAGGCAAATCCATTGAAGAAAGTAACATCAAAAAACATGGTTGAATTTGTCAAAGAACATATCATCTACAGATTTGGGATTCCTCAAACAATTACAACTGATCAAGGAGCACAATTTGTATCTTTAGAGTTCAGAGAATTTGCTGAAAGCATGGGTATCAAATTACTGAATTCTTCTCCTTATTATGCCCAAGCTAATGGTCAAGCAGAGGCTTCCAATAAGATCATGATCAAGCTTATACAAAAGAAAATTGATCAGAAGCCAAAGAGGTGGCATTCGGTACTCAATGAGGCTTTATGGGCTGACCGAATGGCTCCTCATGGGGCTACAAAAACATCTCCTTATGAGTTGGTTTATGGGCATCATGCTGTTTTGCCCTGGGAAATACAATCAGATTCAAGGAGGGTGGTTTTGCAAAAGGATTTAAGCTCCAAAGATTACAGTAGCTTAATGATGGACGAGTTAGAGGATTTGCATATGATTCGTCTTAAGGCCATGGAAAATAATGAAAAGAACAAAATGCGAGTTGCTAAATATTACAATAAGAAAGTGAAGGTCAAGCAATTTGCAGAAGGAGAATTGGTTTGGAAAGCGTTACTGCCGATCAGGACTAAGTATAGTGAGTTCGGCAAATGGTCCCCGAATTGGGAATGTCCTTTTCGGGTAGTCAGGTCTGTACCTGGTAATGCTTATATATTGAAAACTCTACTAGGAGAGGAATAATCTGCTGCTATAAATGGAAGATATTTGAAGAAATATTATCCTAGTATTGAAGTTGATCGTTGATCACAAGCGCTAGGATTACAGGCATTTGATACACAGAAACAGCCGGCGTTCGGGAAAGAAGCCGTCTTTAGAACAAAAATCCTAACAGAGGAAATGGCCAATACTGGAATGTATTTCCCTTAGCACCAAAATACTCCACATTACAGATGTTTCTTGCAAGCTTTTATTTGACAACCCAGCTACTTAAGATTACAATGGGGTGGGAAGCAGAAGGCCTAGAGAAAGAAGCGAAAGTATGCTTCATTCCTTTGATTCCTTGTTTTTCCTCTTCAGCTCTTCCCTCTTCAATTGTTCCAGAACCACCGTAACAGCAACCTGGAAGCTTCGGGGGTTGCCATGACTTGCAGCTTCCATTAGGTTGTCCTAAGAAGCCTTCAGGTTACTGTACCTGTCAGAGACATCTGGGAGAAGGGAATAGTTGTTACAACATGAAGATCTGAGCTTGAGCGTGGGAGTCAAATAAATATGGGAATATTACCCTCTACCAACACCTCCAAACTCATGTGGCGTTCGCGTTCGGCGTTGCAACGGGCGGTGATGTCCCGCAGGTTGTGCTCTAGATGCGGAATACGGCAGCGCAGCTGGTGGTTGATTCTCTGTTCCGGCGTGGCGTCCTCTTCTTCAGTGGAGGAATCAGAGAGGATGTGCTCGGGAACCTCTTCAGTTCCAAAGATTTCTTCAGGAAGCAGGTCAAGACTGAAAAAATGGAGAAGGGGTAAACCATGAGATTGCAAACGAGGGCGAGAGACAGATTGACAGAAGACTCACTCTCGAATGGTACGCTTCTTTGGTGGAGTGTTGTCCTCCTTGATGGGTTGCTTTCCCTTGTCCGCCATAACCTTGGGGTTTTCTCCTCTGGAGCAAGGGGAGAAGATGTGAAGTGATGGAAGAGTATGCGAGTGGATTTGCAGGGCACCCAAGAGGCTATTTTATTGACTGAGAGAGCGCATTGGGAGTGATGACTGGTTGGCGTATGTTATTGGGATACCAAACGATAGGGTTTTCTTCCCGAATGTGAAGGGTTTTCATTGAACAGTGTTTATGGTTCCCGAATTGAGGATTTTCTGCAGATTTTGTGCCAAGGGGCATGTGTTTTGGCGTATTCGGCTAAGATAAAGTTCACGAATTCGTTTGAAAACAGTAAAGTTCGCATCTACAAGCAGGAGGGAATCATCACGATGCAAGCGCAGAAGTTAAAATTCTTTATTTATTGCTGAAATTCAAGCATCTCTGGTACAAACTAATCGAAAAGCATATTTAGCACAAACTGGGGATGGATGATTTCGGCAATGGCGTCGCCGTGCTCGTCGAGGCGCTCCAGGATGACTTCGATCTCCTCGATGTCCTCTGGTGCGCCGCCCTGAAAGCCGCGCGGCTGGATGGAGTAGTCGACGCCGGTGTGCGTCGCCATGGCGGCCAGGCCAAGGTGGTGCCTAGGCGGACGCCGTGGAGGGCCACTTCATCCACGCGGTTTTCCACCGCGGCGAGGCGGTCCGCCGGCGTGTTCGCGGGGGCATTCACCTTGTCCGCCAATTGCTGCACCAACATTTTCAGTTGGTCCAGTTCAGCGTTGCGGGCTGCCAAGTTTCAAGACAATGGCGGTTAGTTTCAAAAGTTGAATTGGATCAAAGTCAATCATAGGGATTACTGTCAATGGTCTCCAGCAGCTGTTTGCGCTGATCCTCCCATTCGAGCTCAGCGATGCAGGCTTTCTTGGAATCTTCTCCCAGCTCGCGCCGGGATTCATCATGCTCCGCCTTGAATCGGAGGGCGTCGCGCTCGCCGTAGGGCACGGTGGAGTAGTTGTACGACTGCGAGGAGTCGTCCGGCAGGGCCGGATTTGTGGACGGCGCAGGGGCCGGATTCCACTAGATGAGCCTGAAACAAAGAAGATCGTCAGAAACAGAAGGAAATCTGAAAGGAATCATAGAGGAAGTTGACGATCACTGCCTCCGACGTGCGCCGGCGCGGCTTCCTTCCGCCTCGTCGGCGGCGCAAAGACTCGTTGCCACTACACCGCCATCGGAGTTTTTGGATGCGCTGGTGATGGAAGAAGAAAGCTTAGATTGGCAAAGGCTTGAAGGCAAAAGACTTGGTGAAAGGCTGGGGGCACCTACGGTTTCATTTATGGGGATGGAAAAAAGATCGTGGCCCTAGATCGTGGTGCATATCCCGAGAAATTTGGAAGGTGGAGAGGTTTCCTTAACCGAATCGCCATCGAGTCGTTTGGAATTCAAGCTGAGTCATATTCGGTTGACTGGCTCGGCTGAGTTGCGGTTGGAGTGCTATTCGGGTATGGTACTGTTTGGCCGGAGTTACTGAATGAATCGTCCAAAAAATTGCAAACAAAAGATACAGAGAATGAAAGTGAAGTTTGTGATAAACAAAGTTACAAGGATGATCAATCATTCAGTTACAAATTGTTTGTCACAATCAAATGTTGAGATACTGCGCAATTACACTAGAAGCATCTGATATCATTTTGCTGATGTTTTCTAAAAGTTTTTTATCAGCTTCTTGAGTGTTGGACAGGACAGAAATCTTTGACTTGAGTTGGTTTGATTCAATCATGGCTGCTGAATTTTCCTTCTGGATTTTCTCTGTTAATCCAGGGAGTTCGGCTATCTTCTTCCTGTCAGCCTCAATTTCAACTGTCAAAGTCTTCAACTTAGCTTCTAATGTAGCTTTCCTGGCAATTTTCACCTCAAGTGCAGATGGCAGCTCAGCTATCAGTTCCTTGTTCCTCCGGATTTGAGCCTGGGATTCTTCCATGAACTGCTTGACTTTGGCTTTCTTTTGCTCAAGGACTGGTCGTGAGGATTGGTTTTTTAAGGCTCGCCTCACCGCTGCATAATGATTTTCCAGATGGGAGATGGGACCAGGAGAGCTTTGATATTACTAGGAAGATCTTGGTCCATGGATTTAAGTATTTCCTCCAGACGATCAACGTCCCTAACTTGATCCTGAATATCCCTTTGCAACAAAGAGAAGACTTCCTTCAGTTTTGCCTGATTCTCCTTTGATAAAGCCTGATGTGAAGAAGCCTCATCTCCTTTTTCGGCAGTAGGGTCGTCCACAATAAATGGAGGGCTTGATGTTGATATGGCCTGGTTTTGAAAGGAATTGCTGAATTAGGGATGATTTATTAGAAGGAAATGAAAGTGCAAGTGTTTACACTTACCTCATTTCTGGTCTCTTAAATTGGAGGAGAGTTTTGCTCAGGCTCAAGAGCGATTTCTTGGGTAATTAGCTGAGGAGGAGCTTGAGGAGTTCCTGGTAGAGCTGAAGCTTCTATTTGAAGGGAAGCTGGTGGAGTCCCTGGTGGATTTGAAGCTTCTGGCTGAGGGGAAGATGGATTCGTCCCTGATGAAACTGGAGCTTCTACTTGAGAAGGGGATGATTGAATCCTTGGTGAAGCTGATGTTTCTGCCTCAGGGGAAGATTTTTTGAACCCTTGGTGAATTTGGGTTTCAAGCATGTTCAGGAGAAGAAATCTCTACAGGTTGATTCACCAATGTATCTTCTACAGATGGTAGATGAAGGGTTTATGCCAATGTGAATGATGGTATTGAAATGAAAGTAAGGTAATCAAGGCCATACCAACAGATGGAGCATTGGCAGGTTCTGAAGCTGTTGATGGTTGTTGGGTTCTAGTCTGAAATTACACAGGATGAAATTTGTTAGATGAAGAATGATCTTGTGTTCAAGAAGAAAGGGATGTTACCTCAATGGGAACCTTTTTGGTGGTTCTTTTCTTCTTAGCAGCTGGAGGTGCAACCAAAGATGGAGCTTTTCTCTTATCAGAGGTTGAGCTAATAAGAGTTGGGTCCATTGTAGCATATCTGGACATCAGCTGAGCCAAAGTTATGGATTTAAATCCCAGAGCAGAAATTGGGCCTGCTGTGTGTAAGCAATTGTCCTGGCTCGAGGGGCAGGCACTGTATTCTGCAAGGAGTGGCAAAAATCATGATCAGTAAAGGAGGGCATGCTTGGCAAAAGAAAAAGATAAGTGTATTACCTCTGAAGCTGGTTGGAAGTCAGGCATCAGTTCAAGGAAAAATGAGTGCACTGGCTCACTGAAGACATGGTCATGGAATTCTTGGCACCAGGAGATAAAAAGAGGATGGGCTATTGATGTTGGTTCTACGGACCAAGGATAAATAGTTGGGCTGCATTGATATTCAAAGACCCTTTTTGCTTGCAGACTTTCTTTTATTTCTTCCATGGGCTTGAGGAATTCATGAAGAAACAGCCTTGGGGGCACTTGGCCACATCCTAGTTGTCGAGCCATCATATTTGGCTGGTAATACTCATAAGTACTGTGATTTTGCCTTCCTCCACAAAATTCTGCTAGCAGGATGCATGGATGAATGAAGATATTGAAAATTTCTATGGATTTTGCATCATTGCATCCATTCTCAAAAGAGAATTCATAAGGAAGGGTCAGGTTGTCATTGTGCAAATAAGGAAGCCAGAGGGGATTGGTGAAACCTCTGAAGAAGAGCTCAAAGAGTTGGCTGATGTTTTGGTCAAAGATTATGGTTGAGGCGGCTTTACCATAAGTTTGGCATCCTTTTGTGATCTGGGATTCTCCTTCCTTATAGTCAGATGAAGGAAAATGCTGATTGTTGAGATTAATGCCAAAAATCTTGTGCATATACAGTTGCAGCCACATCTGCACAAACCACCAAGGGCCGTTGACACAAGAGATTTTTTGACTGGTGTGCATCAAATGAGTGGTTTGATGGAGCATATGGTATACACTGCCTAGGAGATACTTCCCGAGAGGGATGCGATGTCCGGTAGCCAAATCTTCAGCCATTGCAATGTGGTTCAGAGTTGGCTCATTGGCTTTGCCACAAAAGATAAATCTGCATAACCACATGTTCAGGAAAGCTCTGTATTCAACTTCAGGCAGGGGGCCATCTTGCATATGGTTTTGGATATATTGTTTATATCCAGATCCTATTTTCACTCCTCTTTGCCTGCCAGAGCTTTTGTACTTGTAAGGGTACATGGATCCTGTGACATCAAGGCCAGTCATCATGTATACATCGGCCAGAGTGGGGGACATTGGTCCATGACCAAAAAGGAAAGCATTGACGCCGTTTGACCAGAAATGACAAGCTGCAATTAGAAGGCATTCATTGTTGGGGGTTTCGGCTAGGGATAACTCCAAACACTAGGCAATACGGAGGGTGTCCCAATTTCTGGTCTTTACACTTTTATCTTTGAGTATCCTTTTGTACCAGTTGAGGAACCAAGTTGAGAAGTACCTTGGTCCGTGTGTGATGAGTGATTGACCGGATGGTTTGAAGCTTTGTGAGTGTAGTGTTGAGTTGTGTTGTGTGTGTTTTATTTTGTGTATTTACCTTATTGTTTATGTGGTGTGTTGTCAATGCACTCGTGAGGAGTGGTTGACAACGTTGTGTGGACTGACCCTTGGCCTAGTATTGTAGGTGTTGGTTGTGGCTTGGTTTGCGTTGGTGCAGGTGAAGAACCGGCACGAAAGGTCTTAGCCTTGCAGGGCCTCCGAGGAGTGGAGAGACAAGTAGGCTTGGTTCGAGGGACCCGGTGGCCGACGGGATCAAGTGCGAGCCGCATGGTGCAAGAAGAGCAAGACGAAGTCATGGACATGGAGCCGGTGCATCGGTGGTGCCCAAGTCAAGGAACGAGGCAAGACTGAGTAGACCGTCTGGGAGACGGAGATGAAAGGCTTGGCGGGCTCGACGCTTGGCGTGGTGCGGCCGGGCCGTGTACGCGGGGTTTGGTGGTTTGGCCACAAAACCATCGGAGGAGGGTTTCTCGGTTTGGGCCTCAAAACCGAGCCCGAGGGCCTGGCGTGACGGAGACGGTATCCGGGTTGGTCGGGAAGCTTCGAGGCGGGCGACACGCGGCATGATCGAGGTGCTTGCGTCGGGAGGACGTGAAGGCCTGATGGATGCGCGGCCGTCCGATGGTGAACTTCATGTGTTGACCAAAATGCCCCTGTGAGGGCTTGTGTTGTACTCCTAGTGTAGGGGCACTTCGGTCTTTTCCGGAGGGCCTATATATAGGAGGAGGGGGCTGAATTTTCAGCCATCTCTTGGGCTAGCAGGCAGCGGTACTCTTTCATTTTGGAGTGCTTTGGGAGAGAGGGAGAGAGGAGAGAGTGGCTCTTTGATTGGAACTTTTTGCCATCTTAGATTTGGATTCTAGGAGTGGCTTGTAATCGTTTGGACAAGATATTCATAGTGATTTCATCCTCTAAATCTTGTGCCAATCTTTGTATTCTCGAGTTTCTTTTATTGCTTTTTCGGAGCTCTTTTTGTGCTATTTTCGTGATTGGCTCGATTCGTCGTTTCTAGACGGTTTTGGCTCGGTTTTGTTTGGGGGATTCATCCATGAGTGCCTTGTCCCTCTTTTACCAGTGATCTCTTGCCCCCAAACTCCTCGAATCGTCCTAGATTCGTGATTCTTTGGATGAACTCGTGTGTAGAACTTGAGCTCGTGTGATCCGCGATTCCCGGTGTTTTGGTGGGTTTGGAGACGAAATTTTTGGGGTATAATCTCACCTAGGGGTCCTTAACATCTCCGCCAATTTTCATCTCAAGACTCCAAGTGGTTTGGGAGATCCGTCAATCGAAAGTTTGAGGCTGTTTCGCGTGCTGATTTTTAGGGGGGGCGGTACTACCGACACTATGCAGGTAGTACTGATGACCTCATTTTTCAGCTGCCAGAGAGTCCTTATCGGTAGTACCGAGACAAGGTCGGTAGTACCGATAGTCGGAAGTACCGACCAGTGCCGGTAGTACCGATAACCTGGTTTTTAGGTGCCAGTAAGCCCATATCGGTAGTACCGACTTGGGGCCGGTAGTACCGACAATTTCTGCTGCAGTTTGCATCGCGCTAGCTTTTTCTCTCGGTTCGTTTGACGCTTGCTTCCGCTTTGTTCTTAGACTTGATCTAACTTGTTCCTAGGGTCAGTAGGTTCGTTGTGACTACGTGAACTTGGCAAGTGTGTGCGAGATTCTTCGAAAGTAATTTGGGGGCATAGGCCAAGTTCTAGAGAAGATTTTTTATCGGCTCCCATTCACTCCCCCCCCCTCTCCGGTCGCCTAATCGGTCCTTCAATTGGTATCAGAGCTGGTTGTGGATTCTTGTGGCTCTAACAAGTCTTGAATCAATACGGTGACTAGAGGAAAGAGATGCTTTTGCTTGCGACCTTGGTTTGCGCGTTTTGAGTCCGGCAATTTGGAGTTGTGCACTTGGAAAACCATAACTTGAGATACCTTCAGTAAAACGGGCATAACTTTTCGTTCGGTGCTTCGTTTTGGCTCAAATTTTTGTAGAGGTTTCGTGACTCCATTTGCAGGTGATCCAAAATCATCTAAAGATCATTTTTGGGTCTTCAAAAACTCAGAAAAATTCAAGAAGATAATTGAAAAATCCTCTTTTAAGTCTCTTGCAGCTTTGTCTTGTCTCTTCTGGATTTTCTCTAGGCTTCAATTCACCTTATTTTGAGCTGAAATTTTTTGTGCCTCTATCTTTGGTGCTCCTTGTTCAGTGGTAAAATTTGGGGAAAAAGATAAGATCCTTTGCTTTTGAACTCGTGAGTACTTGTTAGAGAATTGAGGCATTTTGAGTGCTCTCTTTGCATTGTTGCTTGTTCCTCGAGTTTGCTCTCGGCTAATACTAACTGGTACTTTGATTATGGCACCAAGTTCTTCTCCTTGTGGTTCCTTGAGCAGGAAGAGTATGGCGATTGAGGCGGAAGCCGGAGTGGAGGAGATGATATCTCTCATCGAGGACTATCGAGATGGTGACATCAAGAAAGGCGAGCTCTACCACAAGCTAGGAGTCATGAACCAAGGTACACTTGCCAAAGCTATCTTGATCCTATGCAATAGGTTGGATGATTGTGAGCGTGATTGTGGAGACTTGCATAGGAGAAACATAGATTTGTGTGATGCCTTGCGTAGGAAGAATGAGAAGATGAAATGCTCTCTTACTAGGTTGAAATGTGGTATGGCTCATTGAAAGTCTTTTACTTTGAATTCTTGCACTTCTTGTAACACCATGCATGCTAAGAATGATGCTTTGATTGCTTCCATTGCATGCTCAAAATCTGAAATTAAGGTGTTAAATTTCGAAGCTTCTTTGCCTTGCAAATCTTGTGATGCCTTGTGTGCTGAAAATGAGAAATTAAAAGATGAAGTTAATTGGCGCAAAATGCATGTTGAAGCTTTTAGAAGAGCATGCAACAATCTTGATTTTGAGAATGATTAATTGAGATCATCTCTTGCTAACTTGCAATCTGAAATTGACTTGTTGAAATCCAATGCTTCTATGCCTTGCAACTCTTGTGTTGTTTTGAATGATGAGCTTGATATGGCTAGTAGTAAGATTGCTTTGTTAGAGACAAGTGCTTCTTTACCATGTGTTTCTTGTGAGTCTTTTCTTGCTGAAATTAATGAACTAAAATTGACTCACACCACATGTGTAGATAAACTTGAGCATGCTAGGGCTGAAATTTGTGATATGAAATCCATGCCTTGTAGCACGTGCTCTTTGTCGCTTGTTGAGGATGCTTGCCATACTTCTTGCAATGATGATAATGCTTTGCGAGATGTAAATGATGTTGCTTGTTCATGTGATTTCGTTTGCACCTCATGCATTGATTTGGAAAGTGAAGTTTTGGCTTTGAAAAAGATGCGCAAGGATATGAGCGCTAAGTTGGTTGAGCATGATGAGATGAGTGCCAACCTTGAGAAAGAAAATGAACTCTTGCGTACCACATATGCTAAATGCATTGAAGAAGAAATCAATAATATGAGAAATATGACATGTGGTACTTGTGAGCGCCTCAAGTCTCAAAATGAGGTTTTGCACACAAGGTGCAAGAGTCTTTGTGCCAAGGGTTGGGATTCACGCTTCTCTTGTCACTCCGATCTTGATGCTTCTAAATTTGCTTCTTCTAAACCAGAGTCGACTTCTTCTCTTGAGTGTGAGTTTTTGGATGGTGGTAAGTGTGGTAGTGCTTTGGATAGCTCTCCCATAGCTACTCCTAAGCTTGTTGCTTCTTCCGGTGTTGCCCAAGGTGATTTGAATGGAAAGGGTGCCTCCCACATATTTGGAACTCATACTCCCAAGCCGAGGTTCCAATGCACCTTTTGCAAGAAGGATGGGCATACCGTTGAATTTTTCTTTCGCCGTGTCAAGCACGAGCGACGTGTGCGTGCCAAAGCTTTTAAGAAGCCACGTAGCCTTTCTCATGGCACGTGTGATTCTAATGTGGGCACCAAGTTGGATGTTGGGGTTGATGCTTCATGCTCTAAGTCCCAAGGGACTTCCCACTTACAAGAGAATGGTGATTCATCCACTCGACCGTGCCTCTCGATAGGCCTTTGTACCATTGCTCTCATTGTGGGAAGGATGGGCATCAAGAGAGCTTTTGCTACCGCCGGCAAGGAGAATACGGCGAGGAGGTGCCTCTAGGCCTTTGGTTGTTCATAGCCCTTCTCATGGCATGAACACTTGTGAGCCTAAGAAGGCGCGATTTGTGGACGGGTTTTATGACACTCTTTCTAGTGAGTTAGGCCATGCTCGTGGACATGCTTCTAGTGTTTCTTGTGTTGGTCCGCGACATGCTTCCCTTGGTGCTTGTGTTGGTGTTGACGTAAAATCTGCACCTCACGCCAAGCACACAGCAAGCCAAACAAGCTAGCTTCACACGCGAAGAGATCACGAGACATGCCAGTCAATTTTCCCTGAAAATTAACAAAAGACAAAGTAGTTAAATTCCAAAGCTTGGAACTTGCCGGGTGGTACCAGACAGTTCCATATTTACGGCTAGAAAGCCAAGTGACATGACATATAGCTATAAGAAGCTACCTGCCAGCAAACTTAAACCATTCGGGAACTTTAAAGTGCAAAAAGTAACATAGCCGAATAGATGACATAAGCATGATGATAGATCGGTCTTTATTTGGATAAAGATGCACGTGCGCAAGGCCATGAGCGATCCCCGTGATAAACAACATTAAATAATAAATGAAGTAAAAGCATGAGCATAAATATGTAATAAACAAGCATGCATAGGCCCAAAACACTAGTCTACCGCATGTCTAGATACTTTGAGACCCGTCGGGTATGAAATCAAACAAATCTATCCACCGCATGATACAACTTGTTTGAAATCAAACCACCATCCACAAATAGATCTATCCACCGCATGATACAATCTAAATATGGAAAGCTAAAAGCATACAATATTTAAAGCATAACTTATGAACACGTTTTACTCATGAAAGCATAACCGAACACGGATGAACAGCCGAATCAGGGTCCATGAAGAAGGAACGAACATTACTAAACAAGATAAATCTATCAGATTGGATTGAAATCTAATCCACCGGATGACTAGCTCCAAAACAGCCCTAAAAACCTGCATCTACCGCATGATACCTAGCTCTTTCAAGATTTATACAAGATTTGGCAAGCTTGAACCCGCAACACGTGACAACCTAGATCGATTCGGTTTCGGCTATCAGGGAACATGTGATCCACTTGCTATTTATGCCAAGGGTGCAAACTCGATTCGCATAAGGATCATCAAAAAGATAGAGCCGACCCAAACCCATCTAGATTGGGCAAAGAAGTGTTACATGAATTTGAACATAAAGCAAAAACTCAAAGCAACACGGGGTAACTTAATGAATCTATTGAATCTTGCCAAAATTCAATAGAGCCGATAACTAGCTTCAAGCTAGATCTTAGCCTACCGCATGACTCATGACCTAACAAGAAACCCTCTTGAACCAAGCTTGAATCTACCGCATGACACTAAGCATGGTAACAAGACTACTTGCATCAGATCTAAATCCACCGCATGATACTAGACATGATACAAGGTTGCCGGTACTCATGGAGGTCGACGGATCGATGAACCCTCTCGACGAACTCGACGACACGACAAAGGACTAAAGGGTTTGGCGTAGAGCCAGTTTGTATTGAGAATGTTTCTAATGTCTGTTACACACATTCAGGGTCCATATTTATACCCTGTTAAGCATGACCTCGAATGGATTTGATACCTAATTTATCTCTAAGTGCGATCGCTTATCCATCCATTCGTCCCTTCTGCTCGGGCCACGTCACTACGCAATCCCGCAAAATCAGCGCAACAGTTTTCTTGCCGAACGGAAGCGAACTGCCGACCGCGGACTCTTCTGCCGAATTCTTCTGAAGAAACCTTCCTTCCGCCGGACGGATTCCTCACCGAGTTGGACCCACAAGTCAGACTCCTTACCTTACCAAATTTTGGTGTTAACAGTTGGTTCTTCTCCTACGACCCCGAAGGATCTTTGTCTTTTTGCTTGTGGTAGCACTCGACTTTCTTCGCGAGTGACTTCTTTGAGGCATGGTTCCAAGGGTGTTCGAAAGACTTTTCATTCCAACCGGCATTAGCATCATGCTAATCCACATGATAGGTTGTGTGCACCACTTACCCTTGTGACCAAATATTGGATTCCCAAGTACGTGCTTGCTAACCCTTTGGGATCCAAGGCTCGGTCTTTCTTGTCTCCTTGTGTGTAGGTATGGAGACGCGGTTGGAGAACATGAGTTGGATGGTCTTGATCTCTGCCCGTGAGGAGATCAAGACAAGATGGTTCTCCACACCATTTTGGATGGCTCTTGAAAGCCTTTGTACACATGTATAGTGAGTTTTCTTTTCCCCTTGTCCTCTCTTGTATATACTTGTGTCTTGCTTATGTGAAAACCATGGTAGTCTAGCCACCTTGTTCATGATAGCTTTGTGATCTTGAATATCTATCTTGCTATCTTTGTATGATTTTATGGTGGATGATATTTATGAACATCATGTCATGCTTTATGGTTGATTGCTCAGATATGTCATGTTGTTCATCCATATTTTTTTGTCTAGCTCGATGGTACCTTTCTTGTTAGCATGTTTGTCCCCCATGTACATCTTGTCCCCCATGTATATCTTTGTAATATATGTTGGAGGATGATCCATGTGATCTTGTATCACGCCTTTGTTTAGTTCTTGTATATTGTTTGGCATGTTGTTCTTTGGTATCATTTTGGTTTAGTGTTGTACCTTGTTGACATACTTGCTTGCCCATGCTTATTCATATTTGTGGAATCATGTTACAATGCTCTATTTATGTTAATTGATATTGTCAGTGCATTGTGTAGCATGTTGTGAGCTTTCCTTGGAGTTTTGGGCTTGTCTTGTCTTCGGGTTGTGTTGTTGTTCCTCTTTTCGGTTGGTTTTAGAGTTTTCCTTGCTCTTTCTTTTCCTCGCTTTTGCTTTGGTAGTTGCCCTTGGTTGAGGGGGAGCTTGGCTTCTTTTGATAGAGAATTTGATTCCAAGAAGGCTTGTGGCTTTTTGGGCAGTCTTTGTGATCCTTAAATTGGCATTCCTTCTATGGTATTCAATTGGGATCTTTGCGGGTTTGCAATTGGTACTTTTTCTTTGGTACTCCATTGGGACCATTGGTGGCTCTTCTCTCGCTTGGAGCGATTCTTGGTTGGTGTGTTCCCTCGTGAGCTTTATTGGTGTTAAGTCAAGTTCCTTATCTCCCTATGCATTTTGCATTGCATTTGTATCATATATCATGATGTATAGACTTTGGTAGGTTTGACATTTGTGTCTCGCATTCTGTCATATATCATGTTTCTTTTCATGTACATATCTACCTATGTTGCATTTGTATCATATTGCATTTTAGGATGATGAGCTTCTTCCATATGCCTCATTTTAGTGTCTTTGATTACTTGTGAGGTATTGGTCATGTGTGTGGAGAAATGGCTATGTGAGGCTATGCTCTTGGAATGTTTGAGATATATGTGTTGTGAGATAGCCTTTTTGAATCAAATGTTAATCTTGACTAAATTTGATGAAATGTGCTCCACTCATGTGTAGTAGTGTATCCATGTCACGTTTTGGTCTAAATGTGCCTTTCATGCTTAGATTGTGCTTGGATATCTCTTTCTTGCTTTTGGGCCAAAGGCCGAATATCATTGTGAATGTTTAGCCTGTGTTGCATTCATGGGGGAGCATAAGCTTCTTTTTGCCGCAAAGGAACTTCATGTACCATGAAATGAATTAATCCTGAAAAGAAGTGTGTATGCTTCAAAAATGCTCCATCCATCATGTTTATGCTTAAAATGTCTTATCTTTCACACATGGGTGCAAAACATGTTGCATGATGTTCACCAGTGGAGAAGTCTCCCCGAAGTGGACACATGGCTCATGAGCTTTAACATGACATGCTTTGCTTTATGGGTGTTTGCAATTATCTTTTGTTAAGAATTTGATCTCCTTGTATGATCTCTGGATGATAAGCATATTTTTGGCTAGAATATGACATGGATAGGCCTTTAAATTTGAAGTGAGCCATCTTTTGATAAAACTGCTCAAATCTGAAAATTTGCTTTGTCACATGCCTATATTTCAATATATTACTTGTGGCAATGCTTTGACTTTGCTATGATTCATATGTGTGCTCTTTGTCTCACTTCTAGCCTTTGCAACTAGATTTGGCCTATTTGAGAAGCTCATGTAGATGTTTATATGCTTTGTCTTACATTCATGCATTGTCGTCAAGTAGGAAAAGTTGCATTTGGGGGAGAAAATGTTTCAACTTTCGGGCATTTATGGCATCCAGAGGGACACTCAGTTCAGGGGGAGAACTTGAGTTTGCATTCACATTTCAGGATAAGTATGCATTTGTGTAGGGGGAGCTTCGGTGAGTTTCCTTTGTTTGCCTGAGTTGTGCTTTGGTGGTTGCTCTTTTCTCTATCACATGAGCTTAGGGTGAGCTTTGTATGCTCTTTGGCCCTAGTTTATGTGTTTAGGGGGGAGCTTGTGAGTTTTGTGCTCTTGTGCCGGTGGTATTGAGCCCCTTTGCCTCTTCTTGAGGAGCCGGCGGTTGACTTGTGTTTTCGATTTTCACATGATTGGTGTTGAGCCCTTTGTGCCTCTTCTTGAGGGATCGTGTGATTTCGCTTGTCCATGATCGGTGTTGAGCCCTTTGTGCCTCTTTTTGAGGGATCATGCATTCTTGTCTCGGTTGTGTCGAGCCGTTGCCCATGTCTTTGGGGACCGAGACATTGAGTTGGCCTTTCTGGTTTCTCTCATGCCAAGTGACCTTATTCTGTGCTCTTGTGCGGTTTTATTTCACTTGGATGAGGTGTTCGGTCTTTGCCCTCTCAAACCATTTCTGTGTGCTCACATGTTGTCAATCCACTCCTCAAGGGGGAGAAATTTGGAAAATCAAGTTGATATGAACCTTGATTTGATGGTGATGAGCGGTTGACAAGTGTTTTGGTAAGAGTTTTATGGCACTTTGGGTTGAGCATTTTGGTTTGATGGCTTTTAGGGATTGCATGTTGGTAGTGTGTCTCTTTGATTGCGCTTAGCCTTTGTGCTTCCTTTGGTTTCGAGAGGAATTTGTCGGAGCATGCTTTTATCCCTTCTCACTTCAAGTGGGCTTTTGTTTGCCTTCTATTGGCTTTGTGGCGCTTGAATGAGTTTTTGTTTGCTTTTTGACCTTCTTTTGTCAATGCACTCATCAAGGGGGAGATTGAGGAACCAAGTTGAGAAGTACCTTGGTCCGTGTGTGATGAGTGATTGACCGGATGGTTTGAAGCTTTGTGTGTGTAGTGTTGAGTTGTGTTGTGTGTGTTTTATTTTGTGTATTTACCTTATTGTTTATGTGGTGTGTTGTCAATGCACTCGTGAGGAGTGGTTGACAACGTTGTGTGAACCGACTCTTGGCCTAGTATTGCGGGTGTTGGTTGCGGCTTGGTTTGCGTTGGTGCGGGTGAAGAACGAGCGCGAAAGGTCTTAGCCTTGCGGGGCCTCCGAGGAGTGGAGAGACAAGTAGGCTTGGTTCGAGGGACCCGGTGGCCGACGGGATCAAGTGCGAGCCGCATGGTGCAAGAAGAGCAAGACGAAGTCGTGGACATGGAGTAAGTGCATCGGTGGTGGCCAAGTCAAGGGACGAGGCAAGACTGAGTAGACCGTCCGGGTGCCGGAGGTGAAAGGCTTGGCGGGCTCGACGCTTGGCGTGGTGAGGTCGAGCCGTGTACGCGGGGTTTGGTGGTTTGGCCACAAAACCATCGGAGGAGGGTTTCTCGGTTTGGGCCTCAAAACCGAGCCCGAGGGCCTAGCGTGACGGAGACGGTATCCGGATGCGTCGGGAAGCTTCGAGGCGGGCGACACGCGACATGATCCAGGTGCTTGCGTCGGGGGGACGTGAAGGCCTGATGGATGTGCGGCCGTCCGATGGTGAACTTCATGTATTGACCAAAATGCCCCTGTGAGGGCTTGTGTTGTACTCCTAGTGTAGGGGCACTTCGGTCTTTTCCGGAGGGCCTATATATAGGAGGGGGCTGAATTTTCAGCCATCTCTTGGGCTAGTAGGCAGCGGTACTCTTTCATTTTGGAGTGCTTTGGGAGAGAGGGAGAGAGGAGAGAGTGGGTCTTTGATTGGAGCTTTTTGCCATCTTAGATTTGGATTCTAGGAGTGGCTTGTAATCGATTGGACAAGATATTCATAGTGATTTCATCCTCTAAATCTTGTGCCAATCTTTGTATTCCCGAGTTTCTTTTATTGCTTTTTCGGAGCTCTTTTTGTGCTATTTTCGTGATTGGCTCGATTCATCGTTTCTAGACGGTTTTGGCTCGGATTTGTTTGGGGGATTCATCCATGAGTGCCTTGTGCCTCTTTTCCCAGTGATCGCTTTCCCCCAAACTCCTCGAATTGTCCTAGATTCGTGATTCTTTGGATGAACTCGTGTGTTGAACTTGAGCTCGTGTGATCCGCGATTCCCGGTGTTTTGGTGGGTTTGGAGACGAAATTTTTGGGGTATAATCTCACCTAGGGATGCTTAACATCTCCTCCAATTTTCGTCTCAAGACTCCAAGTGGTTTGGGAGATCCGTCGATCGAAAGTTTGACGCTGTTTCGCGGGCTGATTTTTAGGGGGGGGGCGGTACTACCGACACTATGCAGGTAGTACCGATGACCTGATTTTCAGCTGCCAGAGAGTCCTTATCGGTAGTACCGACACAAGGCCGGTAGTACCGAGAGTCGGAAGTACCGACCCAATGCCAGTAGTACCGATAACCTGGTTTTTAGGTGCCAGTAAGCCCATATCGGTAGTACCGACTTGCGGCCGGTAGTACCGACAATTTCTGCTGCAGTTTGCCTCGCGCTAGCTTTTTCTCTCGGTTCGTTTGACGCTTGCTTCCGCTTTGTTCTTAGGCTTGATCTAACTTGTTCCTAGGGTCGTCCGTTGTGACTACGTGATCTTGGCAAGTGTGTGCGAGATTCTTCGAAAGTGATTTGGGGCATAGGCCAAGTTCTAGAGAAGATTTTTTATCGGCTCCCATTCACTCCCCCCCCTTCTCTGGTTGCCTAATCGGTCCTTCGCCAGTTCCTCCAGCCTGCGATTGGGGGCAGGGGCCAGTTTTTGAAGGCATCTTGCCACGCATGAGGTCTTGCTAAAGCCGATTTGAAGGGTACTCTGTTGGATTCGGCTTCAATAAACTCAAGGGGGGTCGGAGATTCCCACAGGTCCAAGGAAATAGGATGATAATTTATCCTCGATGCGAATCAAAAGCTCAGTGGATTGGGCCTATCAAGAAAGGGCAAAAGAAGAAATTTAAGATGGCGATCGAAAAAAGCAATACCGAATGGACCTAAAGGGGATGAGATTTACCTAAACAACTTGATTTTAGTCCGCCATTGGAGATTTGAGCTTGGAGATTGGTGACCTAGGGTTTGGATCTGAGCGGAGATTCCAACAGATTGCAAGGAGCAGGAATGGGTGTTGAACGGATTTAGTTCGAAGACGTTGGGCATTTATGGTCAATTCCGGAATAAAATCACTTTTATCCCATAATTGAAGGGGCATATGTTAACGCCAAAAAATGGTACAGGAAATAGGCTGACTTGTGGGCCGAGCTTGGTGATGAAATACCATTCGGCTAGGAAAAATCTTCTCAGAGGATTCGGTAAGGGACGCTTGCGGTCGGCAATGTGATGTCGTTCAGCAAAAGGACTGTTTGCGCTTTTAAGGGGAAGTTTTCCGGGATGCGTGGTGACGTGGCCCGATATAAGGAAGGAACGAGCTGATGGCATATGCGAGATGGACACTGGCGTCGGAACTTTAATTTAGACATTAAATGTTGTAACTCGTAGTCAACCAGGAGTCATGTTAGGACAAGGGCATAAATATAAACCCTTGATGAATGTAATAGGTATCGAAAATCTTCACAACTAAACTGGCCCCATGCCAAAATCGAGTCCTTTAGTCGAGTCGTCGAGTTCTTCGAGAGGAGCCATCGATCCGTCGACCTCCGTAAGTACCGGCAACCTTGTATCATGTGGTGGATTTAGATCGTGATGCAAGAAGTCTTGTTACCATGCTTAGTATTATGCGGTGGATTTAAGCTTGGTTCAAGAGGGTTTCTTGTTAGATCATGAGCCATGCGGTGGGCTAAGATCTATTTTGGAGCTAGTTATCGGCTCTATTAGATTTAGCAAGATTTAATAGATTCATTAAGTTACCATGTGTTGTCTTGAGTTTTTACTTTATGTTTAAATTCATGTAACACTCTTTTGCCCAATTTAGATTGATTATAATCGGCTTTATCTTTATTTGTGATCCTTATGTTACATGTTCATATCTTTAGCTCAAAGCGGCACATGGATCACGTGTTCCTAAATAGCCGAACCCGAATCAATCTAAGTTGTCACGTGTTGTGGGTCCAAGCTTTTTGATCTTGTATGAATCTTGAAAGAAACGAGTATCATGCGGTAGATGCAGATTTTTGGGTTGTTTTAGAGCTAATCATCCAGTGGATTAGATTTCGATTCAATCTGATAGGTTTATCATCTTTGGCAATGTTTGTTCCTTCTCCACGGAACCCGATTCGGCTGTACAGCTGTATTCGGTTGTGCTACCATGAGTAAAACGTGTTTATAAATTTGTTTTAAATAATGTATGCTTTTAGCCTTCCATATTTAGATTGTACCATGCAGTGGATTAATCTCTTTGTGGTTGGTGGTGTGATTTCAAACAAGTTGTATCATGTGGTGGATTAACTTGTTTGGGGTCATGCTTGACGGGTTTGAAATTACCTAGACATGCGGTAGACTAGTGCTTTTGGCCTATGCATGCTTGTTTATTTCACATTTATAATCATGCTTTTACCTTATTTGCTTTACATTATTGTTTATCTTCGAGAATCGGTCATGATCACGTACGAGCAACGCTATATAAACAAAGACCGATTATTCGTCATGCTTACGTCATCCATTCGGCTATATCATGTTTTCATGTTTAACAGCTCCCGAATGATATTTAAAATGTTGACAGATAGCTTGTTGTAGCTATGTGTCATTTTAATTGGCTTTCTAGCCATAAATATGGAACTGTCTGGTACCACCCGGCAAGTTCCAAGTTTGTATCTAATTACTTTTCATCCTTTGTTAGTTTCAAGAAAATTGACTGGCACGCTTCGGGATTCATCACGTGTGTTATGCCAGCTTCGTTCGGCTTACTGTGTGCTTGGCGCGGGGTGCTGATTTTGCGTCAACACGGTGCTCTTGACCGGTCTGACCGGTGCGAGTCACTTGTGGGATTTGCCTCGGGTGAACTGCTTGACTCGTGTGTCTTTGGGTCTTGGTGTTGCTGGTCCGTTCTTAGTCTGTTTGTAGTTGTTTTGTTAGGTTTGTGTAGGGTTTTCCTTCCTTGCAGGTTGTGTTTTTGGGGGTGTTTTTGTTCCAGAGCCTAGAGAAGTCACTGAGTCTCTCTGGAACACTTGTTGTGCGGTTGCTGCAGCCACCGGCCTGACCGGCTCTGTTCACTAGTCTGACCGGTGTCACCGGTCTGACCGGCGCTAGCCATCGGTCTGACCGGTGCAGCACAGGCAGCAAGCCGTGCAAGTTTCCGCTGTGCGTGTTGGTGTGTTTTGGCTTGGAAGGTTGTTTGTTGGTTCCTAGGTCCAGTGGCACTCCAGTGGCTACGTGGGCTTGGCCAACTTAGGTAGTGAGTCGGAGACGTGTGTTGGAAGCCGTGTTCGTCTTGTTGGAGTCTTCATCTCCTTCGAGAAGAATTTTTATCGGCTCCCATTCACTCCCCCCTCTCTGGTTCGCCGTATCGGTCCTTCAACTTCCTACCGACGTCGCTTTTGGAGCTCCACGGATTCAGTTCTACGAGGAAGGAGAGGCCAAGCAAACACGTCGCATCGACCTTGACAGCCTCGAAGAACAAAGACTCACCGCCGTCATGAGACAAGCTCGTCGTGACCAACAGCTATGTCGCTATCATGATCGCAATGTTAAGGAAACTTCCTTTAACGTTGGCGACCTCATCCTTAGACGCATCCAGAAGACCGACGACATGCACAAGCTCTCTACCCCTTGGGAGGGACCCTTCATCGTCACGAAAGTAATCAGCCTGTCAACATATCGACTCCAGTGGGGCGACGGGCAAGGAGTACCCAACCCCTGGAATGTGGAGCATCTACGACGATTTTATCCGTATAATATTTTTAAATTTACGCTATGTATTTCCCTCTTTTGTACACCTTTTTTCAGATTAAATAAATAAATATTTCAAGCAGTCATCTGCTATGAGTCGAGCACTACCTCCTTCTTCCTCATGCTCCCCTCCCTCGACATGCTGGGGGGCTTGGCTAAAGACATCTGGGTCGCAAGACCTGGGGGTACCGAGTCTTCCTTATTCCTTCCCCTTGATATGCTCGGGGGCTTTGCTCAAAGCCAACCTAAGTGTCATTCGACCTAAGGACACCGTCCCAAACAAGTATGAAGCCTTCTGCCGTTACGAGTATGCTTGGTCGGGAAGGTCGCCAGACCTGAGCCCTAGGCTCCTTCTCGTGCGCCGACCTCTCGTAAGCCTCCACGCTGAGCTGTAGAGGTCGGTAAGCCAGCCTCTCCGTGAGTAGTGGTTAGCGAGTCAAGAACATAATACATCGCCATCTACAAGACCAACCAAACTCGTGCGGGCAAAAGGCAAGTACTTTGTTAAGGTTTCATCAACACATCCTTAAAGTATTATTTACAAGTCATGGGAGGAGGGGGAGGTACAGCTCCTAGCCACTATTGGTCGCCACCGTCGCCACCATCGCCACCGGCTCCACCATCGCCTTCAAAGTTGATGTTCTCCATCACCTCGTTGGTGGCATCATCAACTTCAAGATCCAGGGCTCGTGGTCCTTCGTGGTGTCCGCACCGCCCTTGATTTTGACCATGTCGACCTCAGGATAGTGAGACTTAACTCTCACCAGTGCATCGGTCACAGCCTCCAATCCAGTTGCCATCAACAAAGTCAAAAGTCTGTTAGGAGTATCTACCAAGTGATCAACAATGGACTGTTGCTGCTCCCCTTCTTCTGGAACAGGCCCCGACGAGCTGCGGTCTCATAAGCCAACTTTTGAGATATGACGTACTCACTGTCGGTGGCTTCTTTCATCGCCCGTTTGAGTTCTAGGCCCCCAGCCTCGATCTCCCAGACCTTCATCACCAGGTCCAAAACCTTGCTCCTGGAGGTCGCCAGAGCGTTCTTCAGCTCCTCTTCACGGTTACAAAAATCTGTAGGATACAATAGTTAGCACACAGTTAACGACCTCTCTCTTCAAAAGTGATAGGGATTCGACCTACCAGTAGCCGCAGTGTTAAACTGCGCAGTGGCCTCCATGGCCTTGTTCCTCTCCTCAGCGAGCTCATCCTCGAGCTTCTTTTTCTCGGTGGCAGCAGCCTCACGGACCTCCTTGAGCTCTTGCTCAAGGTCGACAATTCGTTGTTCCTTCTTCGCCGCATGCTTCAGTAGGTCAGCCCGGCCCTTGGCCCTCTCTGCTAGCGACTGTTACAGAGTAACGAGGTCGTCAACATCTCTTCAATAGCAAGCAATCAAGTGACGGCAACGCGTCGTAGGCAACTCACCATAAGTGTGTTATTTATGGTGACGATGCTGGTCCGCAAGGCCTGCATGTCCTCGTTATCTTCAAACAAATCCTCCTGCCAAGGGGTGTGATTCCAATTAATTGATCGCCGCGGCAACCTTGGGCTTGAAGATGAAGATGGAGGTACTCTTCCTCCTCCTCTTCTGATTCAACCTCCCGCGAGCGAGGTGTCGGAATCGATGGAGTGACCACCACTGAAGGGGAGGCTGCCCTCCTCTTCCTCTTCTTCTTCTTTTCTGCGGCCTTGACCGCAGAAACAGCAGCAGCAGCCGAAGATGACTGCTTCCCCACCGCCGACTTGGTGGTCCTACGCCGCACCTTCGCAGCACCACCAGCATCCGGGGCTGCCCTGGCATTACCACCTCTGGCCTCATCGCCGGTATCCTCGTCGGCCTCCACCGATGAGTCTGACTCGTAAAACTCTAGCAGACGACCTGCTGGAGGCTTGTACTTGTCCGACTTACATTTCCTGCGGTGCTGCTCACCTTCAAGAAGAGTGCTGGGCACCGCATCTAAAGCTTGCGCTCCTGCAAATAGAAGACAAGGGTGTTATTCGACCTACACAACTAACAAGTGAAGTGAAACGACCCAAAGGTAGATCTCAGGATACCGGGTTTGCTGGCCTCTTCAACGAGTGTGCCTTAGGGCACTTCTTCACCTTTACTTTCCTAGAATACATCTAGGAAACTCTAGCCGCCATCTCCTCCTTGGAGACCTTGCGGTTGATCTCGCGCGTGGGGTCTGACTGCCCCTAGTACTCGTACGCCGGGTGGAACCGATCCTTGATCGGCTGGATCATCCATCGGCAGAACGACCTAGCCAACGCAGCTCCTGTCACCCCCTGCTTCTTCAGCTCATTGACAAGCTCCAGCACTGGCTCGAGCTCCTTGAGATCCCGGGATGACAGACCTAAATCCCACTCATTTATTTTCACTTGCCTATGGCCAGTCCGACGTGGAAGACCAAGAATTTGATCTGCAATATAAAACCACTCCGACCTCCACCTAGCGGTGTTGTCGGGGAGGTCGGTGTCTATCCACTCCGCCTTGAGGCCTGACCTCAAATTGAACATCACAACCCCCACTGGCCCCGACCTCTTGCTAGTGCTTTTGACACAGAAAAAATACCTCCATAACAAGAAGTGAGGCGATGTCCCCAGATACGCCACACAAAAATGAATGAAAGTGGAAACCACAGTTATGGAGTTAGGGACGAGGTGTACCACCTTTAGCTTGTAGTAGTACAAGACCCCACGGGAGAAGTCTCCCGCCGGGAGGTTGAAGCTACGATCAAAGAAGGAGGCGAAGACGACCTACTCCTTGACGTCCTCGCTCAGGAACTCTTCCCCAGCGGCGGCTCTCCACTCCACCTTCGCCTTCGGCCGGAGCAGCCCCCGGTCCACCAGCACCTGGATCTTGGCTTCGACAATCGTCAGCTGGGCCCACACCGCCCACGGATCTGGGATGCAAGCCATCTCCGCCGCCATCTCACTGCTAGGGTTTGAGTTGGATCTAAGGTGACACAGGGTCTTAATGCGCATACATCGAGGAGCATGACGCGAGGGCGATGGCGCTAGCTTGAACCTGGCCGAGTTGGGAGCTGAGCAACTGGGCGCTGGTGCACGGCGGTCGCAAGATCGGTACTACGCGAGAAAGAGTTAGAGAGTGACGGAAGTGAAAGCGAAGGGGATGCGAGGAAGAAGACGAGGGGGAATGGGGTCAACCCCGCCCCAGGCCGTCCTATTTATAGGGGGGTCCACAAAATCTATTCGTTGCGGTTCATCCACCGTACAATACGCCTCAACGGCTCTATCCCAAGAAGTTCGCGAGAAAATTAAGGTGGATTTCTCGCGAAACAAGACAAAGCCACGACCTAAATCTGAGTTTAGGTCGTTAGCCAAAAAGACAACATCAGGTCGTCGTGATGGCAAATCATTTGGCAAGCCCCCACGTCACATTAATATAGGTCTTTTTGGCAAATCATTTTGCCAAATCGACCAAGTACATGACAGAAGAGAGCGAACATTACATGGATTACCCTAGGGTACATAGCCGCCTACAACCTCACTAGATCCAGAATCCGAAGGTACACAAGTCGCCTGCGACCTTATTGGATCCAGAACCCGACACACAAAATAAACATACTACAAGGCCTGGGCCACCCAGAGCAGTCACCACGACCTACTTTGACAGAGCAAAGTACATCGCGAGACTTCTCCTAGCACCAGGACCTTGATGGCGGCCTTGCGGGAGACAACTGCAGGATGGCACGTAATTCAAGGCACGCTCGGCTCCAACTACTGGAATGGAGACACGAGCTTGCTCTTCGGCGTTGAAAACCAAGCCCTAGTGAGATCCCGGTGCTCACCAGAGATGTCCTGCTACACCTCCAGCTCGAACAGCAGCACCTCCAAACTCTGCCTGGTACCACGCAGAGGCTGGGCTCAGAGGATGGAGATGTTGCCTACACTTCACGAGAATTCTCCAAGCTCCAAGCATCTACAAGAACAAAGCATTACAATCTGGTGGACGAACACATGCTAGCGGCATGATGGGAGTACTACACTACGGCCTCATAGCTCAATGGTGCTCGGAGCTTGCCCCCTTCAGCCTCAAAGGTGCTATTTATAGCCAACGCCGTGCCCCAGGCAGCTGGCGAGGTAATGACTCTGTTGCCACGTGATAATTGGACCTGTGGCCTGTGCATAATTAAAGACGATGACATTACTCTTTCTGACTCACGACATCTTTGTCATTTGCGCATCAATGATGCCTGAGTCCCACCGCAGAGGTCAGGATCAATCCAAATAAACAACATCGAGCTTTTCCTTCATTTTTACCACTACGAAGGTCCTCCTTATGAAACATCAACAGACTAGAGTTTCCTCAGTCATAACTTTCCCCTTCTCTATCTATTATCACCATACCTCAATTGTTCTGCCTCTACCTCCATTGCAACATGTATGAATTCAGAATGGTGAGTATGCTTGAAACGAAAGACTTTGATCATGGACCCAAACATTAGTGACACAAATGAAAGACCACTTGGTTGTTGGACCCAAACGTCAGTGACCTTACGCAAAGAGGCAAGTTATTGACTGGGTTGTCTGTACCAACATGGATCATGGAATGGACAAACACACCACGAATACTCTACTTCATATTCACGTTAGACGCATGATCTGATTATTGCATTACAAATGTACTCACTACAACAAATTAACTTACCATTTCAACTGTTTATTACATGACTAAAAACACTTAACCAAAACATTAAAATTACAAGGGACCCTGGTACAACCCTTCAGACAATCTTCTACGGAGTTTGTGCATAAATTCGGGATGATCAGTACATACAACCGCCCAATCATATGTGAGTATTCCATGAGGAAAGATTCGCTCTAAGAGATATATGCACTAGTCCTGCACCTGTGTGTAGTTAGCCTGAATTGTCCATCGTAGAAATGAAGTCACAGTTTCCTCGCTTGCCATGTCCCACATCTTTGACACACAGTGCAACTTCAACCTTTCGACTTGGTACATGTGGGCAGCCGAGAGTGTTACATCTCGGGTTTTGATTGAATGCAAAATTATGGAATTTAGAATTTTTGGTTTGAACTTGAGTGCTCAATGAAAAATATAAGATTGTCTTCTTTGCACCTTCCCCATATTCCTAGATTTATTTTGAAGTCTAATAATAATTTTAGGGCATTTAAATGTTAGTGTAAGAAGTTTGGATTTTATTAGAGTTTATTGGATTTTGTTGTGTGGGATTCAAATTTGAGTCTTGATTCAAATTTGAATCATAATTTGTTTAGGAGTTAAGGCTATAAGATAATAGGACAAACCTGCTATCCACCTTGGGCCCTCAAACCCGTCGACCAAGTCTTTCAGACCACCCTAAGCTCATTCGCTAGGCTCGCCGAAGCCCCTAACCAAGCACCGGCCCAACAGCCGCTTGGCCCAGTCGGCCCACCAACCCTTTAACCTCGCTCGTGCCGCTGACCAGTGGGTCCCGCATGTCAGTTCCACCTCCTCCCTTTCTTTTTCCCCTTTTCCTCCCATTTCTTCCTCTCGCGGTCTGCCGCCGCCACTCCACCATGGAAAGGCACAGCCTTGCGGCCATGTCCGCCGCTACGGATGGCATCCATGTGTCCCCCGCCCCATCGCACCATTCACCCTACCTACCACCAGCTATAAGAAGCACTGCCGCAACCGTGCCCCAAACCCTAGCCGTCCTGGGGATTTTCCCCCAATCGTGCCACATCTGACATCCGTGGTGGGGAAGAGGAGGAGAAGGAGGCGGGAGAGACTGTCTGAGGGAGAACCGTCCGCCACTAAGCCAGAGCCGTCCGTGGAAGGAAGGAGTCAGGCCTGTCGCCACTACGCCCTCTCTGCTTCCTCTGCATCCCTTGCTCCAGGCCGTTCCGCCGCCGTGCCTCTTCACCGCCGCATCTCCACCGCAACCGCAGCCCATAGGTGAGCACCGCGACCTCCTCTTGCTGTGGCGCCCGGCCTTCGAGCTGCGGTCGCAAATCAAGCCTTGTGATGTCGCTATTGACCCGCTGCTGCACCACGTCGTGGCGCGACCCGACGTGGTCTGTGATGTTGGCCATTGATCCATGTCGGTCGTCTTGTAGGTGCTGCTGCCATCAATGCCGCGTGCGCTCTTGCCTTCCATGGTTGTGGTTCTGTCATCATCCCTAGCGACTGTGATGTTGCTGCCGCTCCAGCCCTGCACTGTGGCCAAGCCGCCGGCACGTGCACGTGCTCGCACACAAACCCGCGCACTCACGCGAGCATGCTCACACACCCATACACCCACGTACATGCACACACATGCACTCACGTGTGCACGCTGGGCGGCCAAGGCCAAGGCCAAGCATTTAGCCAACTTGAGCGAGACCTCACTAGCGTTCGGTCCGCCATGAACCGAGACCTCACCACGGGGGGTTCTTTCTGCCTGGTGCACGAGTGCCAGTTCGTCTCGAGCACATGGACGCTCATGCGTACATGCTCGCATGCCACCCCGCCGGCACTAGCCTCCTTAGCCGCACTGTCGTGCTCCCCTGCGTCGCCCACGTGCTGAGCCGCATCCCGCCACCATGGACCCGAGATCTCGAGCCAAAGCTGCTCCTGTCTTTGCCCAAACAAAACCCTAGGGTCACCTCACTCGTGTCACGTCGCTTGTTGGTCGGCCGCCGGTGAGCCCTTGACGATCTACCGTCCCTTAGGGTCATGGCGTCGTGCACCTTGCGTGCCGCCCTAAAACCCACAGGGGTTCTGTTGCACACCCAGGACGACACCTCGATCTTGCCGCAGTAGATCCCACGGATCCTGTGCTCCCATCCAACCGCACGCGAGCCACACCTACGCCTGCACCTCTCCCTGCGCAACTTATCCACCGTGGATCCTTCGCGGTAGCCACCCGAGCAGCCATGTGGCCGCCATGTGTGCTACAGCTAGCTTATAGCTGCCTGTGTGGTAACCACGTGGGCAGCTTGAGCTATCTAACAGCCCAACTTATAGATAGCTTAGAGACCTCTAGAGTCAGGCAATAGTTAGCTTATAGTTAATACTACTGTGATTGCGTATTTTAATTTCAGAGATGTATTTTATCTTTGGAAAATCTTAATAAATCCATTTTAACTCCAAAAAATATAAAACCTCTTCCAAAACTCTTCTAAAATCATAAACTTCGTGTAGGGATAGTGTTTACTCTCTTTTGACTCTTTATCGCAGTTCACATGGAGTTATGTGCATTAGGACTCATCTTTGTTTTATTTACACGTTAATAGAAGCAGTTGGAGCTGAGGACCCGAGCACAGAGTTCAACTACACTAATGCCTACGTCGTCGATGACTACCCGATCGCAGGTTAACACCCGATTGAATCTGAGTTCCTATTAGGCATTGCAATTTAGAATGCTAGCGCTTTACTTTAAATGCATGATGATGAACCTTGCACGACCTTCTTTATTTATCCTGTCCTTGATACCCTACTACTACTAATATATATAAGCGTGAATATACGCTGAGCTTCGCGATGCATGTGTTGGGATGGGTATAGTGGATCTTGGCATGTATGAGGTAAAACCAGCAAGAGAAGGCGTTTTGGGTGCTTTGGCGGGGTGAGCTCGAAACAACCAATCTGGGATCGGGGATGGGGTGCACTCCTTAGTGTATCCCCACTTTTATGGTTTTTTGGAGCACATGTGTTGGGGTTTTACTTACACTTGGAGGACATGAGCTTGCCCCGGTCTGAAAGGGAGTGGATCAACTTGTCGATAGGACTTCCATACACAACACCTCGCCGAGCATGGGGTTAGGGCCGAGTTGAGCTCGGCAAGTGCGGAACCGTACCTGCTAGCAGGATAGACGGTATCAATGGGACAGAGGTGGGAGTGAGACCACCTTCTATCAGTGTGTCTCCCGTGTGGCCACACAGGGGCATTTCACAATTCCGGTGCAGTTCCCTTCGCGGAGGGGATCGCTTTGAGGGCAGGATGCAGGATGAGACCGTAACTACCGAGAGTTCACATGGTAGGATGGGCTCGATGTGCCGTACACTGACCGGGTGCCATTCCGAGTTGGGTACAAGTGTACACGCTCTGCAGAGTTGTTCGATCTATAGCTATAGCCGCATCCTCGGTCATGGAAAAACCTTGAAGACATGTTCATTCCTCATGTTTTGGGAATTCTACCTCCCCCCTATAGTTGAGCATGTGGTGAGACGTGGTTGTAGTCGGGGAGAGGAGAGTGTCTCCCTCTACCTCACAGATCGCATCGACCCTAGATGGAGGTAGGCTGTCGAGACGGGGCCTTGGGGTACCAGGTGTTTCCGAGCTGTGTTGAGAGTTTGGGTTGGGACCTTGAAGGAGATATCTTGTTGATACTTTGGTGCTACTGCATAGGAAACCTGCTCCTCTACCTTGCATCTTTTCTTCCCCTTTAGATTTAGCCACTTAAAGTTGCAAACAGTTGGTGAGGTGGACCTATCCCACTCCTTGGGGATAGACTTCGGGTGTGCAGGGTACGAGGCCGACACGACAACAACGTCGATGGGTGGTACGACTGAGGGATGCGTCGCTGCGCTCAAGGATGCCTATGGGAGAGAACAATAAAAAATGGAGACTCTTCTGGGATGCTAGCTACCGTTGTGCAGCCTTTCACTCTGATTCAACCAAGAGGCTTGTAATGTTGTACTCCATAATAGACATGTAATAAATTATGTACTGATATTTGTGTGATGCGACGTATGGTTGTGTTTTACCTTTTGTGATGTGTTCTGTTCGCAATAGACACTGATCCAGGGACTATCGCAAAGGTATAGGGATTCGGATTTTCCTTACCAAAAGTTTGGGGCTTTACAGAGAGTAAATAAGGCAAGGCATTGGTAGGAGTGTCCCATAAATCAGCCTCCTCCGGGAATTATCCTTCCGTAGCATATTTGATCAGGACCGAGAAGCCATGAGGGTGTGTGTCAATAATTGTAATAGTTTTAGAGCTAGACTCCACTCCTAGGCTGTAGAGCATTGCCTCTGTCACAGAAGATACTTTCACCATCTGCACATATCGCTCATACCACCCGGCATTTTGCACCTACGTGGAAGACAACTACCACAGGGCTTGGGCTGCAATGCTTTCGCATATGCTTCTTTGTACTGATGGAGGAGGAACTTAAATGCAGTCGTCCTCTGGTACTGTAACAACACATGATCTATGTATGCGATCTTTATTGGATGTCACGTGCTCAGTGTCATGATGCTCCACCAGACATTCAAATCCTCTTTCTTGTATATCCCGATTCATGAAACAAACTTCTTTTGTAGCTTGAACTCGAAACGTATCATCTTCATCATTTGGGTCTCTAGCCATCGAACACAACAATACTCGTACCTATGTGGAAGGAAGCAGTCACAAGCTTGACAACAATAATATAATGTGACTGTATCACCATGTGTGAGTGTGTGTATTCATACTAGCAACGAGACATGTACCATTTGAGATTTGTGCACAGGAACGAGGACGACGACAATGTCGTCTGAAACATCCATCCACTGATGGTCATTCATACCTATAGGATAGCAACATAGCTTCCATTGATAGCCTCCCCCCATGAACGTACCAAATTCCTTGTAGTAGCTCGCGGTTCCTTGAGCTTTTGCTTCCTGGCTTGAGACTGAGAAGTCAACTTTCATGGAAGGAATCATTTTATCATCTAAAGCCATTAACACAAAAGGTCTGGAATGATCGTCTTGTGCCTAAAATATCTCTTATTATAGTGGGAGTGAATGTGTCGTTCCGAAATGTCTGTTCGTGGACATCAGTTATCACCCAGAATGGACGCGTCCCTTCAGTGCGGGTGTGGCCACGTTCGGGTAATGAACTCCCCGGTTCTAGTCCTTAAGTGTGATTCACAATGATCGACACATTCGTTCAGAGGGGGTGTGTACACAAGTTCGTCGGTTAACACTGTTGGGGAATTCTGGAAAACCCGCCACCCTCGAAGCGTCGAGGTTAATGAAATTTGTGATGCAAGTTTTCAGGGGCAAAGAACTCACGAAGATCTGGAGTTTGGAACTCACGAACTCTCGAAGTCGCGAATGCGCGGTGAACTGGACTCCCGAACTCTCGAAGTCTCGGAGTCGCGAATGCGCGACGGCTCGGAATCTTGAACCTGCTACGCCCTGAAGTCGCGAATTCGTGAAGACTCAAAGCCATGAACCTGCGAAGCCACGAACTTTGGGAATCTGCAAAATTCAGGAATATGATGGAGGATGAGTTCGGGAATCACGGTGCATGAAGATTTCCTAAACGAGAACATTCACGAACTAGCAAGAAGCAAAGTCAAAGTTGTCATCTCAAGAAGTCTGGGTTTCACGTGTGAACTAGTGGCAAGATTGTAAATGTATGGGATGTAAAAGACATTTGTGTGTGTGTTCACACTAGAAATGTTCTTTGAGTTCAAGGGTATTGTCGGAATGTAAAAGTCCCTTTGTCTCCCTATAAAAGGGGGGCGTGAGGGCATGTGTAAGAGGATTCACAACTTTGGAAACTTGAGCAGTCTGCAGGAGATTCTTAGTCTCTCCCGCGTCATCACTGCGCTTGAACGTGTTTACTGTTCTCTCTCACGTGTTCGGGGATATTATCCAGATTTTCGGATACCCCCCAACATTGGCGCCCACCATGGACTTGCGTAACAACGTTTGAAGTTTTCAAAAAACTCACGAAGATTTCACCAAAAAGCATGTTTGATCAAAATGCTCGATGAATAGTAAGACTTAGTTAACTTGCCTTGAAATTTTCATGCAAAACGGCAAGGTGGGGGAGGGTGACGTTTTTTAAAAAGAAAACGTCTTTGTTGACTTAGTTGCATAAAAATTTCAAAATAGTTCAGCAACAATTACATTTAGAAGTATAGATTCTAGAACGAAAGTTCGACAATATGTCCTGGTTTGCGATTATTATCATCTGCAATGCCGCTAGCGTAAGCAAAGTCGAGTTCATCAGCGATCGGGCTAAGGGGCTCCGTCTTCGGGATCCTGGAGGACCTTGAGTTCGCAGCAATTGAAATCTCCTTCTTACGAAGAAGGAAGAAATAGGAAAGGTCGAAACATCCCATAGAAAACCTAAGTGAAACCTCGAGCCAGAAATCGGAAAAATCTTGTTCGGGATGAGCTTTTCGAAACAAACGCCGTGCTTCGCCACTGATGAACATTTTGTCTCGATGAATTCGCAGAGGCATCACGTCCTGCGCAGGCCCAACTTGCAGGACCTGCGCAGGTTAAAGTTTACAAAAAAAAACTTATTCAGGCAAAACAGTACAACTAAGTGAATGTACAAATATACAGGAACAGCCACGAAGGGCGAATGTTTCGGAAATTTCTAGCCCGTAATGTCAACCTTCGGAGAGTTTTCTTCGTGCCCGGAAGCTTGTTCACCATCACTGCCATCACCGCTGCTGTCGCTTGAGCCCTCCTCTCCCGAGTCGCTAGAATCTTCATCTTCAGTAGAGGATTCAAGGGATGCGGCGCCTTTTCCATGACTCTCTTCCTCAATTAACTAAGAGAGGCAAAGAAACAGATGTAAGGAAAATCAGAGGGCAAAAAATCTGCGAATAAGCAGTAGCGAACAGAATCGTCCGAAAGCTAACCTGGGCAAGCTTAGCATGTGCGATGCTCTTCATAGCTTCCTTCCCGCTAGCTAGCCAGAATTCCCTCGCGAATCTAGACCTAAAAGCTTGAACGTCCTCATTCGGCCGAAGTTTTGAAGTGCTTAGAGCGTCGGGAAACTGCGGGAGTCTTTCGCGAAATTTAGCGAGGTCCACGCAATCAAAGTCATGGAGAAGCTTCAAGATGCTCTCCACGGAGAAGGCAGCCGCGAAGTCGTTTGCGCTAGAGATAACTTCAGGAAGCGCTTTGAATTCAGCATCAATCCAGTCCATGAATTCACAAAGTCCTAAATCAGCAGGAAGTGGCGTGGGACAAACGCCGAATTCATTCAAAGATCTCTCGTACTCTTCAAATAAAACTTTCAGCCTATCGACAATGTCAGAAATCTTCCTCCCAGAAGCCTCTCTCTGCTCGGTCAAGGCTTTTTCGAGATCTTGAATTTATTGATCCTTGCTGCTTAGGGATCTGGCCAAGTCGGCATTTTTAGCACGAAGATCTTCGGCGATTTTCGAGGACCTGTCGTGGATCTTGTGAAGGTTTTCAATCAGGCTCAGATTGTCGTCGTGAGTTTTTTGCAATTTCTCCAAATCCTTCATGGATTGCTCAAGTGCCTCACTAGCAATTTTCTTCTCATCCTGGCAATGCTTCAGGGCTTCCGCCAGTTCGGCTACCTTCTTTTCGAGGTCAAGATTCGTGGATTGAGCGAGAGCAAAGTTGCGTTTAAGTTACTTAGATTCTTGAGAAAGTCGCTTATTCGCCTTCTCTTGATCAATAAGCCGTTCAGTGGCAACTTTCCTGAGCATGGAAGATTTAAGAGCATAGTCTTCTTGAAACTTCGCCATCTTGGACGGAGGGTATGAACGAAGAAGGTCCTTAAATTTTGAAAAGTTCCATGATTAAAATCTTGAGCAAAAATTCGTAAAGCTGAAAAGTACAAGAGTTAACAAAAATAATCGAACCTTGTCTTCTTAGATTTTGTAAAGTAACCTTCTTCCCCGAACCCGAAGTGGGTTTGCTGTTGGGGGGTTACCCGAAAAGTTCGGATAACTACCCTAACACGAAAGAGAATTCTTAACGTGTTCAATAACAAAGTGAGAGGGCAAAGAGACTGTGATTCCCTCTGCAAATAGTACAAGTTCCAAAAGGTCTGAATCCGTTTACACGTGCCCTTGCGCCCCCTTTTATAGGGAGACGAAGGGACTTTTACATACCGATAACACCCTCAGCCTCAGAGAATATTCCTAGTGTGAACGCATACAGGAATGTCTTTTTCATCTAACATATTTACAAATCTGCCACTAGTTCACATTCCAAACTCGGACTTTTTGGGACAACAACTTTGACTTTGCTTCTCCCCCGGTTCGTGAATGTCTTCGCGTGAAACCTCCGAACTGGGTCTTCAACAGTTTCCCGAATTGGCCTTCGCTTCTCTACTGGTTCGCGCATGTCCACGCGCCTGATCCAAAATAGTATCTTGAATCTAACAATTCATAAAACGATGGACCTATTAATCCTATCAATTGTGTAACATGCATAATGAGCTTCGTAGAACTGCCCGTCGTCGACTTTTATGACATCTGGCACAATAACCAACTCGAAAAATCTCACGAAAGCGTCGGCACTAAGGTTACATCCGAAGGTCTTCATGATCCAAATAAACCTGGAAATTTCCAGAAAATATGTCGGTGAAAGGTGATGGATTTTCACCGAAAAAGCGTCCAAGATTGCAGGGAGAACTGGATCACAGGGAAACCTCAGACCACAGGTGAAGAAGTCGCGAAAAACAAGTACTTCTCCATCTTCAGGAGTAGGAGTTTGCTCATCCAATGGAGCATGCCCGGTGCCCGAAGGAAAGAATCCGGCAACCTCGTATTCTCTGATCATGTTGGTTGTGACTTTATATTCTCCAAAAACTAGAGATGGAGGAAGAGGCCCTGACTATTTTGCTGCAATCAAATCCTTGAGGTCGGCGTCAACATACCCGATGTCTTCATTGTCTGTCCTGACCTCCCCTTCTTCGTGACTCTTGGATCCGCTGGTAGCAGGCGATCCCTCCTCTTCGGGAGGTTGAACATTCTAGAAGGCTGGCTGCAGCAAGTTCTTCGATCGTCATGGGTCTTGCAGTACTTTTGACTCGAGCCACCTATTCGATAATAGTGCAAATGGGAAAAAATAAAGACGACGATCGTAAATAAAATTCGTGAAATAAAGAACACTAGTATGATGAAAAGAAGAAACAAGAGTTAAGAGACAAAGAGAATAATACCTTAGAAAATTTCGGGGAAAATTTGAAGCTGCAAACACTAGAACGCAAGATGATTTTCCGCGAAGGAGAGAACTGCAATTCGCGAAAAAGCAAGAGAGCAGTGAAAAAAATTTTAACAGCGGAAGCCGTCTATTTATAGGGGCGAGGGGGGGTAGTTCTGCGAACGCGCCTCGATTCGACCGTTGCGAGTTTTCCGGATGACGTGTGTCCCCTCCGACGTGCCGAGGGTGACGTTTTTTACTGAAATTCCAAAATGTTCGCGGAATCGGATCGTCGGAGTCAACCCGCTTTCCCGAGGGGCTAGTGTTGAGAATTCAGGAAAACTGGTCACCCTCGAAGCGTCGAGGTTAATGAAATTTGTGATGCAAGTTTTCAGGGGCAAAGAACTCATGAAGATCTGGAGTCTGGAACTCACAAAGCCTCGAAATCGCGAATGCGCGGTGAACTGGACTCCCGAACTCTCGAAGTTTCGGAGTCACGAACGCGCGATGGCTCAGAATCTTGAACCTACTACACCCTGAAGTTGCGAATTCGTGAAGATTCAAAGCCATGAACCTGCGAAGCCACGAACTTCGGGAATCTACAAAATTTGGGAATATGATGGAGGACGAGTTCAGGAATCACGGTGCGTGAAGATTTCCTGAACGAGAACATTCACGAACTAGCAAGAAGCAAAGTCAAAGTTGTCATCTCAAGAAGTCCGGGTTTAACGTGTGAACTAGTGGCAGGCTTGTAAATGTATGAGATGTAAAAGATATTTGTGTGTGTGTTCACACTAGGAATATTCTTTGAGTTCAATGGTATTGTCGGAATGTAAAAGTCCCTTCGTCTCCATATAAAAGGGGGGCGTGAGGGCACGTGTAAGAGGATTCACAACTTTGGAAACTTGAGCAAGTCTGCAGGAGATTCTTAGTCTCCTCCCGCGTCATCACTGCGCTTGAACGTGTTTACTGTTCTATCTCATGTGTTCGCGGATATTATCCGGATTTTGGCATACCCCCCAACAAACACCCGATGCCAGTCCTTAACTACAATTCTCAATGACCTCCATTGTAATGCATATGAATTCCGAATGGTGAGTATGCTCGAATCAATTTGGAATAGATTAAACCAAATCAGCATAATAAGATGACATCTCATAGCAACTCATCACCGCAAAGTTCACACCACCAGTCAACCAACAAGTAGCAAACATCATACGATGATCTCGTACCCAACACCAAAATGCAAGCATGATACAAGTTTCACAATAATCATGACTACTCATTCATAATCATAACTCCATCTCATGTTTGGCCTCCTACAGTTGTTCCTTCACCTTCTGCACCTCCTACCGTGAATTTTTTTGTCTTGCAGGCCTCTCTTGTGTTTCTTAAAGTTTTTTCAGAAGATCAGGAAGTCTCGTTCCAGGGTGAGGACTCTTCTAGGATCTCCAAAGATATTGAAAACATGATAGAACAATTAGGCGACAAAGAGACGAGCTTCGAGTACACACCTAAGAAAAGAAAACTGAGGGCAGAGTTGGTTCTCCTTCCGAAATACATTGGAATAAATGTGTCAATGAATGGGTAGGATATTAAGTTTGTTGGTCAGTCTTTTCTTTTGAATGTTCAAGAAGTTCGTTCTCAGTTGGACTGAAACAGGTACTAACAGGCAAAGGTACCCGTTTCAATCCAAGCGGCAACGAGCTTCTTGAACATTTAAAAGAAAAGATGGACCAAACAAACTCAATGCCCAACTCATTTATTGACACATTTATTCCAATGTCTTTCGTAAGTAGAATAAGCTCTGCCCTCAGTTTTCTTGTTCTTAGGTGTGTACGGATGCTCTTTCTCTTAGTCAGCTAGTTGTTCTATCATGTTTTCAATCTCTTTGGAGATCCTAATAGAGTCCTCCCCCGAGATGAGACATCCAGATCTTCTAAAATAAAATTAAGATGCTCTTGTAGAAATAAATTCATCCATGGAAAAAACTCATCTCAATCTGAAAAATAAATTCATCTCAGTCTATAAGAAAACTTGAATCCCTTGAACCCAATTGTATGAGTACAGTAAAACAACCACCACATATGCCACAAAACCTAGTTGTTTGCTACCTACATAAACTCAGTAAGGGCATGGTTGTCCTAACTGAATCTATCGATCCATCAAACGATACAAATTGGAAACTAACTGAATCTAACACCAATAGATTGTGCAAATGCTAACAATCGTGGCAGAATCCAGATGCCCCTTCAACATTTTGCAGATCCAAAATAGTATCTTGAATCTAACAATTCATAAAACGATGGACCTATTAATCCTATCAATTGTGTAACATGCATAATGAGCTTCGTAGAACTGCCCGTCGTCGACTTTTATGACATCTGGCACAATAACCAACTCGAAAAATCTCACGAAAGCGTCGGCACTAAGGTTACATCCGAAGGTCTTCATGATCCAAATAAACCCGGAAATTTCCGGAAAATATGTCGGTGAAAGGTGATGGATTTTCACCGAAAAAGCGTCCAAGATTGCGGGGAGAAGCGGATCACGGGGAAACCTCGGACCACGAGGTGAAGAAGTCGCGAAAAACAAGTACTTCTCCATCTTCAGGAGTAGGAGTTTGCTCATCCAATGGAGCATGCCCGGTGCCCGAAGGAAAGAATCCGGCAACCTCGTATTCTCTGATCATGTTGGTTGTGACTTTATATTCTCCAAAAACTAGAGATGGAGGAAGAGGCCCTGACTATTTTGCTACAATCAAATCCTTGAGGTCGGCGTCAACATACCCGATGTCTTCATTGTCTGTCCTGACCTCCCCTTCTTCGTGACTCTTGGATCCGCTGGCAGCAGGCGATCCCTCCTCTTCGGGGAGGTTGAACATTCCGGAAGGCCGGGCTGCAGCAAGTTCTTCGGTCGTCATGGGTCTTGCAGTACTTTTGACTCGAGCCACCTATTCGATAATAGTGCAAATGGGAAAAAATAAAGACGACGATCGTAAATAAAATTCGTGAAATAAAGAACACTAGTATGATGAAAAGAAGAAACAAGAGTTAAGAGACAAAGAGAATAATACCTTAGAAAATTTCGGGGAAAATTTGAAGCTGCAAACACTAGAACGCAAGACGATTTTCCGCGAAGGAGAGAACTGCAATTCGCGAAAAAGCAAGAGAGCAGTGAAAAAAATTTTAACAGCGGAAGCCGTCTATTTATAGGGGCGAGGGGGGGTAGTTCTGCGAACGCGCCTCGATTCGACCGTTGCGAGTTTTCCGGATGACGTGTGTCCCCTCCGACGTGCCGAGGGTGACGTTTTTTACTGAAATTCCAAAATGTTCGCGGAATCGGATCGTCGGAGTCAACCCGCTTTCCCGAGGGGCTAGTGTTGAGAATTCAGGAAAACTGGTCACCCTCGAAGCGTCGAGGTTAATGAAATTTGTGATGCAAGTTTTCAGGGGCAAAGAACTCATGAAGATCTGGAGTCTGGAACTCACAATGCCTCGAAATCGCGAATGCGCGGTGAACTGGACTCCCGAACTCTCGAAGTCTCGGAGTCACGAACGCGCGATGGCTCAGAATCTTGAACCTACTACACCCTGAAGTTGCGAATTCGTGAAGACTCAAAGCCATGAACCTGCGAAGCCACGAACTTCGGGAATCTACAAAATTTGGGAATATGATGGAGGATGAGTTCAGGAAACACGATGCGTGAAGATTTCCTGAACGAGAACATTCACGAACTAGCAAGAAGCAAAGTCAAAGTTGTCATCTCAAGAAGTCCGGGTTTAACGTGTGAACTAGTGGCAGGCTTGTAAATGTATGAGATGTAAAAGATATTTGTGTGTGTGTTCACACTAGGAATATTCTTTGAGTTCAAGGGTATTGTCGGAATGTAAAAGTCCCTTCGTCTCCATATAAAAGGGGGGCGTGAGGGCACGTGTAAGAGGATTCACAACTTTGGAAACTTGAGCAAGTCTGCAGGAGATTCTTAGTCTCCTCCCGCGTCATCACTGCGCTTGAACGTGTTTACTGTTCTATCTCATGTGTTCGCGGATATTATCCGGATTTTCGGATACCCCCCAACAAACACCTGATGCCAGTCCTTAAGTACAATTCTCAATGACCTCCATTGTAATGCATATGAATTCCGAATGGTGAGTATGCTCGAATCAATTTGGAATAGATTAAACCAAATCAGCATAATAAGATGACATCTCATAGCAACTCATCACCGCAAAGTTCACACCACCAGTCAACCAACAAGTAGCAAACATCATACGATGATCTCGTACCCAACACCAAAATGCAAGCATGATACAAGTTTCACAATAATCATGACTACTCGTTCATAATCATAACTCCATCTCATGTTTGGCCTCCTACAGTTGTTCCTTCACCTTCTGCACCTCCTACCGTGAATTTTTTTGTCTTGCAGGCCTCTCTTGTGTTTCTTAAAGTTTTTTCAGAAGATCAGGAAGTCTCGTTCCAGGGTGAGGACTCTTCTAGGATCTCCAAAGATATTGAAAACATGATAGAACAATTAGCTGACAAAGAGACAGAGCTTCAGTACACACCTAAGAAAAGAAAACTGAGGGCAGAGTTGGTTCTCCTTCCGAAATACATTGGAATAAATGTGTCAATGAATGGGTAGGATATTAAGTTTGTTGGTCAGTCTTTTCTTTTGAATGTTCAAGAAGTTCGTTCTCAGTTGGACTGAAACAGGTACTAACAGGCAAAGGTACCCGTTTCAATCCAACTGGCAACGAGCTTCTTGAACATTTAAAAGAAAAGATGGACCAAACAAACTCAATGCCCAACTCATTTATTGACACATTTATTCCAATGTCTTTCGTAAGTAGAATAAGCTCTGCCCTCAGTTTTCTTGTTCTTAGGTGTGTACGGATGCTCTTTCTCTTAGTCAGCTAGTTGTTCTATCATGTTTTCAATCTCTTTGGAGATCCTAATAGAGTCCTCCCCCGAGATGAGACATCCGGATCTTCTAAAATAAAATTAAGATGCTCTTGTAGAAATAAATTCATCCATGGAAAAAACTCATCTCAATGCGAAAAATAAATTCATCTCGTCTATAAGAAAACTTGAATCCCTTGAACCCAATTGTATGAGTACAGTAAAACAACCACCACATATGCCACAAAACCTAGTTGTTTGCTACCTACATAAACTCAGTAAGGGCATGGTTGTCCTAACTGAATCTATCGATCCATCAAACGATACAAATTGGAAACTAACTGAATCTAACACCAATGGATTGTGCAAATGCTAACAATCGTGGCAGAATCCAGATGCCCCTTCAACATTTTGCAGATCCAAAATAGTATCTTGAATCTAACAATTCATAAAACGATGGACCTATTAATCCTATCAATTGTGTAACATGCATAATGAGCTTCGTAGAACTGCCCGTCGTCGACTTTTATGACATCTGGCACAATAACCAACTCGAAAAATCTCACAAAAGCGTCGGCACTAAGGTTACATCCGAAGGTCTTCATGATCCAAATAAACCTGGAAATTTCCAGAAAATATGTCGGTGAAAGGTGATGGATTTTCACCGAAAAAGCGTCCAAGATTGCAGGGAGAACTGGATCACAGGGAAACCTCAGACCACAGGTGAAGAAGTCGCGAAAAACAAGTACTTCTCCATCTTCAGGAGTAGGAGTTTGCTCATCCAATGGAGCATGCCCGGTGCCCGAAGGAAAGAATCCGGCAACCTCGTATTCTCTGATCATGTTGGTTGTGACTTTATATTCTCCAAAAACTAGAGATGGAGGAAGAGGCCCTGACTATTTTGCTGCAATCAAATCCTTGAGGTCGGCGTCAACATACCCGATGTCTTCATTGTCTGTCCTGACCTCCCCTTCTTCGTGACTCTTGGATCCGCTGGCAGCAGGCGATCCCTCCTCTTCGGGAGGTTGAACATTCTGGAAGGCTGGCTGCAGCAAGTTCTTCGGTCGTCATGGGTCTTGCAGTACTTTTGACTCGAGCCACCTATTCGATAATAGTGCAAATGGGAAAAAATAAAGACGACGATCGTAAATAAAATTCGTGAAATAAAGAACACTAGTATGATGAAAAGAAGAAACAAGAGTTAAGAGACAAAGAGAATAATACCTTAGAAAATTTCGGGGAAAATTTGAAGCTGCAAACACTAGAACGCAAGACGATTTTCCGCGAAGGAGAGAACTGCAATTCGCGAAAAAGCAAGAGAGCAGTGAGATAGGGAGAATATAGCAACTCAAACCAAACGACCAATCTCGTCATGCTGTCTCATCCTCTTGTTGCTGGGATGTGGAGGCACAACCATCTTCCCCTCACCGCTAGGATCCGCCATTCCTACCACGAACTATTGCAAATTTGCGTAGCGAAAGTCAAAAGTCTTTGCGAAGTCTGAGTGAAGTGTCTCATCAGCCATTCGATACATAATTATAGACTCAACTGAAATTTACATGTGGGACCTAGTCATAGTAAAGAATTTGCATGAACTATTAGCTGAGTTTCCCATAAACCTTGCACAACAAAGAAGTGGTGTAGTAGTAAACAACACAGCCTTGTTCCTTCAGGTCCCTGGTTCAAACCCATGCCATGGCAAATTATTTTTGCAACATTTCGTGACCTAGCCTCCACTGATTTGGCGAAAATGCTTACACGTGGGACCTTGGAACTATTTATGACAACTTGGAACAATCTATTTTCGAAAAAAATTCTTACATGTGGGACCCAACTGAATTTTATGACGACTTGGAACACTCTATTTTAAAATAATGCATACATGTGGGACCAAAATTGGTTTTATGACGGTGCTGACCTAGCAGAAATGCTTACATGTGGGACCCGGGAAAATTTTATGATGACTTGGAACACTATATTTTTGGAAAAAATGCTTACATGTGGGACCCAACTGAATTTTATGATGACATGGAACACTCTATTTTTAAAATAATGCTTACATGTGGGACCAAAATTGGTTTATGACGCTATTACGGAGCTTATGGCGTCACAAAACAAGCATGGAACAGGGAACGCTCGACTACAGTACCAAGCGTTATGACGAAAGTTTTTTTGTCACTAAATTTGCTCGGAAGTGAAATATTATGACGATATTATCCAGGAACGTCACAAAACAATGAACCGAAATGTGGTTGCGTCACTAATCAACGATTTTCTTGTAGTGCTGATTTGCAAATTTCCATTTGTAGGACCATCATTTTAGGAACAAGCTTGTGTCCTTTTATAATACCCTTATAAATCCATGCAAAAATTCTCTTGTGAAAATCACATTTTCCTTTTGACATGATATTGTCAACTTTGTTATCACAAGACTTGAATACTTGTAGATCAATCTTGAGATGTATTTCCAGAATTATCTTCATTAACTTGACATTTGAGCATTATATGCATTATGGGACCACACGCTTGCTTGCTATATTTTGATGTGAGCTATATAAAATTCAATCATCCATGAAGTAATGTTACATCAAAAATATTACATTTAAATCTTGCTCACAATCTCAAGCAAACAAGTTAATCCTTCAATTGTTTTGTTATACAAATCACTAAAACCCACTTAGGGGCCTAGATGCTCTTTCACCATGCAAGGGTGAAGAGCAGGAAAGAGACTGGCGTCGAGGGACCAAGGCAATGGTGAAGTGCGAGTCATCACGTGGCTTGGAGAAATGAAAATGAAGGACCATCATGCATTGATGAGAGTCAAATGATGTGGTGATGAGTCAGAAGATTGAAATGGGTTGTCTATATGTTGATGAACATTAAGTGGCCTGAAGAAATTATGGTGATGGACATAATACGCATATGTGCTTTAAGCAAGACCCAAGTGGATTTGTGCAAGGGAAAGGTATGAAATGTAGGGCATTCCATTTTGCCAGTCTCGGTGATTAGTGAAGAAAAAGACCGAATTGATAAGATAGAATGACATATTATTAAGAGGGGTTTTGATGATGCTTGAGTCTTCACTAGGTGTTGAAAAGCTCAATCTTGCATATGCATACTTTAGCAAACATGGCCCATTTTCCATGTGTTCGAGTTGATTTTGGTGATTCATGCTAATACAAGTAATGGGACTAACAACATTGTATAGCATGTCTTTGTAGGCATTCCTAGGTCCCATGGATATTACTACAAGTTAACATACCATGCCCAAGATAACATGTTAGGCCACAAGTTAACATACCATGCACATGTTAAGTCACTCATAGCAAAAATGAGGACTTAGTATATATTTTGAGGCTATAAGTGATGGCATGTTAAGTATGTTAAGTTGAAACAATGACAAGTTGAAGACGCGAAGAAAAGGAAAGAAAAAGGGCACTGTCGGATGAACCGACGATACATAGGAAGCTAGCATAGGAGCACTTGGTACACTACGCAGAGGCTGGAATCAACAGGCACCGTCGGATCAACTGACAATCCATTTTGTAGATGCGCCGGATGAATTGCAGAGGAGAAGCAGCAAAGTCAGAAGCGTCGGATGAACCGACGGTCCATTGGAGTGTACCATCGGTCTATCCGGTGACCCAGTTTGTACAAGACAGAGACGCGCCAAAACTGGAGTAGTAGCACCATATGAACTGACGGTGTAGCAGCGATTCATCTGATGGTCTCGTGGGAACTAACAGTATTGTTTAGGCGAGGAGTTCTTCAGTACCGGATGAACCGACGGAGCGTCGGTGTATAGCGTCGGATGAATTGTGTCAATGGTCATGTGTAGTGGAGGGCAACGACTAGTAGCACCTGATGAACCGACACCTAGAAAATCATAGTGTCAAATCATCCGACGGTACTACTTTCAGCAGCTTTTATCCAACAGCTAGCTTGATGCCTTGGGCTATTTATACCTCCTCCACTCGCCCATTTGATGCTGCTGAAGTGTGTGGAAGTGCAAAGGAGTGCAAGACACTTAGAAGATCATATCCAAGCCATCCAAGTGCTTAATTGGTCATCCATAGACTTGCCTATGCTTAGTGCATATGCTTAGTGCTAGACTTAGCTTAGATCTGAGTGAGTGCAAGGTTGTGCCAACCTTGTGAGGTGATTCTTTAGTGAATCAGTGTTGCCGTAAACGGCTGTGTAGCCCGTGTACACGTCGTGTAAACGCTACTCGGCAGGCTTCCATGCAGTTTAAGGTCTAAATAGTTCATTACACAGTTAGCTCGTGTACACGGTCCAACTCGGTCAAACACGAATTAAACATCTTAAAAACGGCAAAACGCGGTTTTACTCGCTATGTAGGCGGTGTAATGGACCATTTTGGTGATGGGCAAGAGTATGATTAGTGATTGTTGATTGGCTGTTGGTTGCACATCAATTATTTTATCCATCTTATGATCTTTTTCACTTTTTATTACCATCATGTGACTTGTAAAATATGTGTCTTACTATAATTCATCAATTGGTCATGTATTCTGTGTCTATGTGACTTGTAGTCAGCAGGGCATCAGACACCAGTGAATTAGCAAGTGGTCTAAACAAATGTATTCAATATTCAATAATGTGTTGATGTTTTGAGAATGGGGAACTATCAACTATATGTTTAGAATGCTATTTTTCTCTCATCCATACAAAACCGCGTAGCCCGTGTAGACGACGTGTATACAACGTTTACACGGCCTACACACTAAACGAGGGTCGAACGAACGACTATTGTTTAGCGTTTAGAGCAAGATTGGAGTGGATCAAGGTGTGCAAGGTTCATCGGAAGCTTGGGGCCTAAGTGGCTCACTGGTAATCGCCTTCAACCCTCCGGCTTGTTGTGGAGTGGCTAGGACACTTTGTGTGGGGGACGTGGAGACCCCTTTCCTTGGTGGAGAAGCTCCTTAGTGGAGGCAGCATCAAAGTGACCAAGGGAGCTTGGCGAGTGCCTAAGTGGCGAGCCTTTGTGGTGAGTCAAGTGGTGCTCTTGGGAGAGACTTGGTGACCGGGAAGCAATACTCTTGTGTGAGTGCTTCAACAACGTGGACTAGGGGTGCCTTAGTGCCTATCGATACCACGGGATAAATCGTGTGTCAAGAGTTTTCTTCCTCTCATCCCCTTTACGTTTCCTCATTTGCTCTATTGCAATCTTTGCTTGCCTTTACATTCCTATAGTAGTATCTTGCTAGGATTGTGAAGGACCGATACGGCGAACCAGAGAGGGGGGAGTGAATGGGAGCCGATAAAAAATCTTCTCGAAGGAGATGGAAACTTCAACAAGATGAACATGGCTTCCAACACACGTCTCCGACTCACTACCCAAATTGGCCAAGCACACGTAGCCACTGGAGTGCCACTGGACCTAGGAACCAACACACAACCTTCCGACCCGAGAACGCAGCGGAACACCAAACCTCGAGTCTACAGACCAACACCGGTCAGACCGGTGAGCACCACCGGTCAGACCGGTCCATGCTGGTGAAACTGGCCAACTTCCACTAAGTGGCTCCACACCAGTCAGACCGGTGAGGCACACCGGTTAGACCGGTTACAGCCTGAAAGCCCCCAAAGCACCAAACAGGCCAACCGACCTCCAAACTGACCCAAACTCGAAACAGCCCCAACACAAGACAACAGCGAACACACCCAGACGTTCACCCAAGCAAAAACCCACCAGGGCTCGCACCGGTCAGACCGGTCTAGAGCACCGGTCAGACCGGTCAAGAGCACTGGTCAGACCGGTGTAGCCTGGGCAGCTCGGGATGAACAGCACTCACGGGTCAACTCCCCCAAAACCAAAACTCGATCTCCCGAATCGCTCCATGGACTTCAACAAGACTTTGGGAATATTAGGAACACCTCATGAGGAGTCCATAGCCAAGTTCAATCCCACCAAAACTTGTCCAAAAAGGAGGAATCGAAGAAATCCCGCCAAGAACACCTCAAACCCTAGAACCCGGAAAACCCCAAAATCGAGCCCCTTTACTTACGGATTTGGGAGGGGAATCACAGCCCAAAGAACCACGAAGAGTTCCCACAAATTTCCCCCATCAAATCCCCAAGAGCAAGGTCCCAAAAACAACCCAAAGAAATCACCAAGAGAGGGCTCCGAAAATCACCACCAAGAACAACCGGGAACAACACATCCAAACCTTGAGGAACCACGCCGAAACATATATATATGCAACAAAGGTTCTTACAAGGTCTAGCTTGCCGCCCGATCATCCAACCCTCTCAACAAGATCTCACCATGAAGCTCTCAAGCTAGTCCTATCGAAATCCTAAGAAAATAGGAAGGGAAATAGTCAAGCAAATGAACTAGGGTTCCAAAGCTTGGCTGCCATCCTCTCTCCTCTTGGGTTATATGGAGGCAACCGAATGTCTAAAATACCCTTTCCTAACAACTAGGGATAGACCCCTCAAGGGCAGTTTTGGAAGACTTGAAGCTTTCTCCATCGGACGGATGCCCGGCGACCGCAACCTGCTTAGCCTCGACGCAAGCCTTGCGATCCCGACGCGTGTCCTCCGCTTCGAAGATTCCTGACTGCGTCGTCGCAAACCGGTCAGACCGATGCTCCTCACCGGTCAGACCGGTACCCACCGGTCAGACCGGTCAGACCCACCGGTGAAGGACCGATACGGCGAACTAGAGAGGGGGGGAGTGAATAGGAGCCGATATAACTTCTTCTCGAAGGTGATGAAAACTCCAACAAGATGAACACGGCTTCCAACACACGTCTCCGACTCACTACCCAAGTTGGCCAATCCCACGTAGCCGCTGGAGTGCCACTGGACCTAGGAACCAACATACAACCTTCCGACCCGAGAACGCAGCGGAACACCAAACCTCGAGTCTACAGACCAACACCGGTCAGACCGGTGAGCACCACCGGTCAGACCGGTCCCTGCTGGTGATACTGGGCAACTTTCACCAAGTGGCTCCACACCGGTCAGACCGGTAAGACACACCGGTTAGACCGGTCACAGCCTGAAAGCCCCCAAAGCACCAAACAGGCCAACCGACCACCAAACTCGAAACAGCAGCAACACAGGACAACAGCGAACACACCCAGACGTTCACCCGAGCAAAAACCCACCGAGGGTTGCACCGGTCAGACTGGTCAAGAGCACCGGTCAGACCGGTGTGGCACGGGCGACTCGGGATGAACAAAGACCCGCGGGTCAACTCCCCCAAATCCAAACCTCGATCTCCCGAATCACTCCACGGACTTGAACAAGACTTTGGGGATATTAGGAACACCTCATGAGGAGTCCATAGCCAATTTTAATCCCACCAAAACTCGTTCAAAAAGGAGGAATCGAAGAAATCCCGCCAAGAGCACCACAAACCCTAGAACTCGGAAAACCCCAAAATCGAGCCCCTTTACTCACGGATTTGGGAGGGGAATCACAGCCCAAAGAACCACGAAGGGTTCCCACAAATTTCCCCCATCAAATCCCCAAGAGAAAGGTCCCGAAAACAACCCAGAGAAATCACCAAGAAAGGGCTCCGAAAATCACCACCAAAAACAACCGGGAACAACACATTCAAACCTTGAGGAACCACGCCGAATCATCTATACATGCAACAAAGGTTCATAGAAGGTCTAGCTTGCCGCCCGATCATCCAACCCTCTCACAAGATCTCACCATGAAGCTCTCAAGCTAGTCCTATGGAAATCCTAAGGAAAATAGGAAAACAAATGAGCTAGGGTTCCAAGAGTTGGCTGCCATCCTCTCACCTCTTGGGTTATATGGAGGCAACCGAAAGTCTAAAATACCCTTCTCTAACAACTAGCGATACAAGCCCCTCAAGGGCGGTTTTGGAAGACTTGAAGCTTTCTCCATCGGACGGATGCCCGGCGACCGCAATCTGCTTAGCCTCGACGCAAGCCTTGCGATCCTGACGCGTGTCCTCCGCTTCGAAGATTCCGAACTACGTCGTCGCACACCGGTCAGACCGGTGCTCCTCACCGGTCAGACCGGTCCCCACCGGTCGAGCCGGTCGCGCTTCTTTGCAAAGCACCGTCTTCGGTTCTTCGGTCTTGGCTTTGTGGATCAACCAAGGAACCCAGTGGTTTTCTGGTAAACCACCGGAAACCCCGCGAACTCGGTGTAGCCTCCGCCAATCTCCACTCATGACTCGGCTCCCACATAGTCCCGGCTCGACCTTGGTTTTTAGGCTCAACCAAGAAACCGTCCATGACTTCATCTTGCTGTTCATGCCACCATGTGGCCCGCACTTGACCCCGCTGGCCATCGGGTCCCTCGAACGAAGCATACTTGTCTTCTCCACACCTGGAGGCCTCACCAGCGACGACCTTTCGCGCTTGTTCTTCACTTGCACCAACACCGCCGTCAACCTCGCACCTGTAATACTTAGCCAAGAATCAGTGCACACAACGTTGTCAATCACTCATCACACAAGGAAGCGACCATCCACCGGTCCTCGAACCACACATGGTCCTCAATCTCCCCCTTGATGAGTGCATTGACAACACCCACACGAAAGTAACGAGAGAAAAGAAAAAGAAAAGAAACGAACAAAAAGAAACTCCAACAAGCGATTGAAAGCCAAACAAAGGCAAAGAGCAAGATCACTTGAAGAAGATAAGTCTCGGACCCCTTAGGCAAGGGCAACGGCTCGACACATCCGAGACAAAGCAAAGCTCAAGCAAAGAGCGCAAACCACCGAATCAAAGCTCGAAAAACCACGAAGAGCTCCCCCTGCACCCATGCAAGCTCCCCCTGAACCAATGCACCTCCCCCTGGACGAATGCATGCAAACCAGCTGAAAAGAGGGCAGCTGCAGCAACTTCAGCTCACACCGGTCGGACGGGGTCATCACCACCCGGTCGACCGGTGCCTAAGATGTGCACAGGATCAGCACTCACACCGGTCAGACCGGTGACCTTGACCGGTCAGACCGGTGCACACCAGAGCCCAGAAATGGCTCGAAACCACCTGAAAACCTTCTTAATGCGTCCAGCAAGCCATTTCAAGCTCAAACTTCTCCCCCTTGTTGGCAATGCATGAATCAAGCCAAAAATGCAAAAACTTTCAACCTAGAGCTTCTCAAATAGACAAAATTCAACAAAGAATACTACACATGTCCAAATGAGCAAGTTAGATACTCTACGGCTTCGTATCGATCTCAACTACATGATCACCAAGTTTCACAACAATTGGACGAAGCTAAGATGGATTTTGGCAATTTTGCGAAAAACTTACCTCTCATGAGCAAAGTCCTAAACATGATCAAAGCATATGAAAATGGCAAAGCCACACAAACTTCATGCTAGGACAGCCATTCTAATCATAAGACCATCACAAACACCCACAAGCACCTCATGTCATGTCAAAGCCACCGAGCCATGTGCCTACTTCTATGTATGAGACATCTCATTGGTAGGCATCATGTAACGGTTTAGCACCCAAAGCAAATTAAATTCAGCACAAATGACATGGGAGCATATTTTCCAAGTATTTTTCTTTTCATTTTCAGATTTGTAAATGGTACATGAAATGTCTTTGCGACAAAAAGGAACTTGTGCCCCTCCACAAGATAAAACAAGAGGGATAAACATTCATGATGGAAAATGAGCCTTTGGCCCCATATGATCAATAAACTAGCTATCCAACCACAAATTAAGCATAGCAAAGCCACTAAAACATTTCAAGATCATATAAAGGCATTTACACATGAGAGAGCATACATATGACATTTTCAAAAGCATAGCTATCAACCATGGATTATTCATCAAGATCATCAAAAGCTAAGCCAAACTAACCATATCATACCAAACAAGCTCACAAAGACATAAATCTCATTCCATGGTGAACAGTGTATATGAGAGAAGATTTTCCTAACCAATGCATATGATACAAAATGCATGCAATCTAAGATACAAGGATGCCTATACATCATGTTACATATGCCATGCCAAATGCAAGAAATGCACAATGGAAAGCTATACATATGCTACAAAGAGAGCTCCCACACACCCAACTCAAGAAATCAAACACACACCAAGTTCCCCCCGCAAACGAGTGAAAGTTGCTTGATCTAGGGGTTTGGTGAAAATATCGGCTAGTTGGTCATGTGTGGGTACATGGATCAAAGCTATCTTTCCTTTATCTACATTGTTTCTCAGAAAATGGTACCTCACTTCTATGTGCTTGGTTTTGGAATGGAGCACTGGGTTCTTTGCAACGCTTATGGCACTGGTGCTATCACATTGAAGTGGGACAAGGGTATACTCCTCACTAAAGTCACTCATGGTATATGAAATCCAAAGGAGCTGAGAACAACAACTAACAGCGGCAACATACTCGGCCTCGGTAGTGGATTGAGCAACACTCGATTGTTTGCGGGAACACCAAGACACCAAAGAAGAACCCAAAAACTGACAAGTCCCAGAAGTGGACTTCCTATCCAACCGACACCCAGCAAAATCCGCGTCTGGAAAACCATGAAGCGCTAAAGAAGAGGACGCGGAGTACCAAAGGCTGAAGTCAAGAGTGTGACGCAAGTACCTGAAGATTCGCTTCACCGCTTGCCGATGCGAAGTCCTCGGAGACGCTTGAAAACGAGCGCACAGACACACCGAGAACTGTATGTCGGGCCTCGTCGCCGTCAAGTAGAGGAGTGACCCGATCATGCTCCGGTACTCCTTTTGGTCCACATGTTCACCTTCCTCGTCCGCATCAAGAGCTGTAGTCGTACTCATCGGCGTCGTCATAGCCTTGGAGTCCTCCATCTTGAACTTCCGCACAATGTCCTTGGTGTACTTAGCCTGGTGCACAAATGTTCCTTCCTTTAATTGCTTGATTTGTAGCCCGAGGAAGAACTGCAACTCGCCCATCATGCTCATCTCAAATTCCCTGCTCATATCATCTGCAAACCTTGCAACAAGAGAGTTAGACGAGGCACCAAAGACAATATCATCCACGTACACCTGCACAATCAGGATATCTCTGCCCTGCCTTAGCAAAAACAAGGTCTGATCGACCTTCCCCATCTCAAAACCTCTCTCAAACAAGAACCCCCTCCACCTGCCATACCAAGCTCTAGGCGCCTGCTTCAGCCCATACAACGCCTTCCTCAACTTGTACACCCAGTGGGGGTACTTCTCACTCTCAAACCCCAGAGGCTGCCTCACATATACTTCTTCCTCCAACACACCATTCAGGAAAGCACTCTTCACATCTATTTGGTGCAACTTGAACCCTTTAGCCATGGAAAAGGCTAGAAGGATCCTAATCGCCTCCAAACGGGCTACGGGAGCAAAGGTCCCCTCATAGTCGATCCCCTCCTTATGACTGAACCCCTGAACAACAAGCCTCGACTTGTTTCTCACAACCTCACCTTTCTCTCCCTCTTTGTTCTTCCACACCCACTTTGTACCAATCGGCTTACACCCTGGAGGAGGGTCAACCAACCCCCACACCTGATTCCTCTCAAAGTTCTCCAAATCCTCATGCATCGAATTAACCCAATTGTGATCAGATAGTGCGTGTCCAATGTCTTTGGGCTCAAAAGTAGCAACAAACGCAGCATGAGCGAAATGGGAATTGTTTCGAACCCTCGACCGTGTAGTGCGTTCATTCATGTCGCCGATGATCCTCGAAACTGGGTGATTCACTTGTACTCGCCGGGAAGGTTCTCGCCTCGATGCTACCTCCCCCTCAACATCAGCTTCTCCTCGTTCTTGATTTGTCGTCTTAGGTGTAGTAGAGGGTCCGTCCATCACCGTAGTCGAAGTAGTGGGTACATGTTCAGCCGGGGGCACCGCACCGCCATCTTGATCATCTCCATGTTCATGCTCTGAAAGATCTCCTCGCCAAGCTCATCATCTCCTGCACACTCAAAGACAAGCTGACTACGTGGCTCTGTCTCGTCGAAGGTTACCTCGCAAGTCTCCACGATTTGGTTAGTTTCAAGATTGAGCACACGATATGCTCTAGAATGAGATGCATAACCAAAGAAAATGACATCGACAGACCTAGCCTCAAACTTATCCAACTTCCTGCCTTTCTTCAGAATGAAACACTCGCAACCAAAGACATGGAAGTGACTCACCTTGGGTGTGCGACCATGCATCAACTCATAGCATGTCTTCTTCTTGTGCACTCTGAGGTATATTGTCACACCCGATTTTACAAGGAAAACCGAATGCATCTCATGTGTGCGGCAGGATCATTTTACACACACATGATAGACAAAACGAGAGTAATATCATTGCAGTAATAAATCGTTCAAGAGTTAAACCAGTACGATATCCATTATTACATCCAGAGAGGTGGACTCGAAGGTCCGAACACAACGATAACTAAGCGACGAGCAGCTCCATCTCTGACTTCCACAGGCATGATGACTGGGGGATCCGCATGCCCTAGAACTCCTCGTAGTCACACCAGTACTCGTCCTCGCCTCCGACATTCTCCTCTGAACAGCGGTAAGCAAGGGTGAGCACACTTATGGTTGGTGCTCAGCAAGTGGGGGAAACAATGCAAGGCTATAAAGGATAGTCTATGGTTCACAGCGGTAAGCATTTTATAAGTTGGTCAAGTTTTATTAGCAAGCATCTAATTACTAGGTGTAAGTGTATACCAACCCACTTAAGCTTAAGAGAGACCTCAAACCAAACCACAAACCCATGATTTGTATTAATCTTCAAGTTTATTAATCATGTGAGGGTCCAAGCCGCTCATGATTGTGAGCACGGCTGATCGATCAGTTTTACACTCTGCAGAGGTTGTACACTTTACCCACAGTTCATGTTCCCCATCTTGCCCGGGTTAGCTAGACCCTTAAACACTTCCAAGGTGAGTGGCTAGGGGTCCACTACGAAGCCTTTACAAAGGAAAGAAGAGAAACCAACGACCGCAACGATTACAACGAGTGGAGCGGACCATAACCCTCCCTAATGGTCAGCACCTTAGCCAAGGCTGCTACCCCAAAAGAACCGGGCTATACCCCTTCAACTCCGGCCCCCTGTGCCCCTCTCGGAAGAGCTATCAACTAACCCACTCTCCTAATTAATTGGCTAAGCCAGAGCCATGTGGACTGTGGTTGTACTGTTATCTTGGGTGGTTCTCCATGTTCCGATTATAAATCAAGTTATCTTGTTTTAAGCACAAGCACATTATATAAGCAAAACTGAGATGTAAAACATAACAAAGCATAACCAGACTCATGTAAAGCAAACTAAGCATTTATCTACCCCAAGCATGTGTTTAAACAGGGTTGATCAAGGTAAAGTGGTAAAGTATCTAGTCAAGTCCTTAACTAGGTGTTTGCCCATCAGGTTTATGCATAGCAACGGGAATTGTAAACATTGTTTAACATGCGGTGACATAGGTTCAAAAAGATAATGCAGAGGGGGAAAGCCACTTGCCTTCCTCTACAAGCTGGGTGAAATCCTCCTCGAAAACAGGTTCTTCCTGATCACCTCCGACAGGGAGCTCAGACGAAATAGGCACGATATCTACGAGTCAAACATGAACAAAAAACAAAAAATAGAACAGTACACCAAACAGTAACAAAACTGGTAAATTTGCTATTTAAAAGATTCTACTTGTCGAGACGATCATTTCGGTATACAGAACGCTAAAAACGGAGTTAAAATGAGAAAGATATGATTAAAACAGTTTACAGGGACCTATCTGCAAGAAAACTAAGTTTACAGGGCTTTTTATAAATAAAATCAGGGCTAAAACATAATTATAAAGTAAAACAGAGGGGTCTAAATGCTAAAAGGATGAAAAAGGACCTTTATATAAAGAATCTAGGCTGGCCAGGGGCTAAAATGTAAAAATCAGGACCTATCCGTGAAAATTCTCTAAGGTGGAAGGACCGGCTTGCAAAAATATAAAAGATCAGGGGCTCTTAAACAAAACAGCCAGCCCAGCGCCGTGGATCTCAGATCCAACGGCCACGGGCGCGCGCGTGCGCGCGTGGACCGCGCCGTGTGCCCGGCGCACGGGTCCACGGTGGACCGCCCCATTTAAACGAAGGGGTACGCGATGCGGGCCGTCCGCGTGAGATCCGACGGCCCACGGACGTGCGCGAGCGGGGCGCGACGGCGAGCACGCCGGAGTGCGGCGGCGCGCGGCGAGGGGGCTCGCCGGCGGCGGCTGCGGGACGGCGCTCCCGCCATCTTCTCGACCGCGGGTTGGAGCAAAATGCAGTGCTGGTGCTTGCGCACGTGACCAAGGGGTCAGGGGGGCGATCGGGCCTCACCGGTGGCCGACACCGGAAGGGGGCGGCGCGGCTACTCCGGCGAGCTCGGGGAGACGCTGTTGTGCGCGAAATAAAGGGGAATTGGGCGGGGTTTTTGCTCACCGCGTGTAGAGGAAGAAGGCGGGCTCAAAAACGAAGAGAAGGCGCCGGTGGGGAAGCTTGGCAACGGCGGCGGATCGGGCGGTGCTCCGGTGTTGTCGGGGCGCGGCTGCCACGGGCGTCGGGGACCGGAACCTGCGACAGCACGTGCTCGTTAAGCTCCTGGCGACCCCAAGAATCAAAGAGAAAGGGCGAAGGGACCAATCCTTCACCGGTGGCGACGAATTGACGGCGGCGGCGGGAACCCGGGGCGGCGGCGCCGGTGGAATTGGGCTCACGTGCGTGTGTTGGTGTGTTGCAGAGGCAAAGGGAGGCGCAGGGGCTCGCGTGCGAGCTTAAATAGGGCGCAGGGAGGTAGGCTAAGCGGGAAGAGAACGGGGCGGTCGGCGGCTTGCCATTGATGGCCGCAGTCATCACGGCTAGGGTTTAAGGATGGGAAGTAACAGTCCTAATTGATCACGGGGGGTTTGATTGCCTTAATTGGCTACGGAGAGAGGAAGGGAAGGCAGGGGGACGGCCGGGCGCGGCGGGGATTGCGCGGCGGCGCCGGGTCGGGTGGGCAGCGAGAGGAAGAAGAAGAAACGAAAGGGGGGAGGGGAGGCTGACAGGCGGGGCCCAGGCGTCAGCGTCGCAGGGAGAAAAAGAAAAAGGAGAGGAGAAGAGGTGGGCCGGCGCAGGGAGGCTAGACGGGCCGCTGGGCCGTCTGGGCTGGAAGGGAAGCCGGCGCGGTTTTCTTTTTTTTCTTTTTCAAACTTCATTTTCAAACCATTTTTCATTTCAAATTCAAATCAAACTTTTTCAAACTTTTTCTCAAGAATTTTTATAAACTTTTTAGAAACCACACAAGCAACAAGAAACCATGCAAGCCAACTGATGATGCACAAACACTTGTTGTCACTAAGTTTATTAAATTATATTTAATATTTTAGAGCTCAATTTAAATAGCAATTTAAATTCTTTAAATCCTTAAGACTAATTTAAGTTGCTAAGTGATTTTAGTGATGGAATTTTAGGGTGTCACAAATCCTACCCCCTTAAAGAGAATCTCGTCCCGAGATTCAGAAGACTTAAAGAACAGCTGAGGAAAGTCTTCCTTAAGTTCATCCTCTCTTTCCCAAGTTGCCTCTTCCTCAGTATGATGACTCCACTGTACTTTACACATTCTGATGATCTTACTCCTGGTAACTCTTTCTGATACATCCAAGATCTTCACAGGGTATTCTTTGTATGTCAGGTCATTTTCCATTTGAATATCCTCTAAGCTGTCTCGGTTCTATCTTAACCTCACTTGTACATTTCTTCGAATTTGGGATACATGGAACACATCATGGACTCCCGACAACCGTCTTCGGCAACTCTAAGCGGTATGCTACTTCTCCTTTCCGTTCCAAAATTTTGAAAGGTCCGATGAATCGAGGTGATAACTTCCCTCTGACGTTAAACCTTCGTAATCCCCGAATAGGTGACACTCTGAGGTATGCATAATCACCGACTTCCAAAATCACCTCTCTTCTCCGAGGATCAGCATAACTTTTCTGACGTGACTGTGCTGCTTTAAGATTCTCCCTTATGATTTGAACTTGTTTTTCTGCTTCTCGTATGTTGTCTGGTCCAAAGAGTTGTCTTTCACCAGTCTAGTTCCAAAACAACGGTGTTCTACACTTCCTTGCATACAGAGCCTCAAAAGGTGCCATTTTGATGCTGGACTGATAGCTGTTGTTATAAGCAAACTCTGCATAAGACAAACTCTTATCCCAACTGCCACTGTTCTTCAACGCACAAGCTCTCAACATATCCTCAAGTATCTGATTTGTTCTCTCCGTCCGCCCATCCGTCCGAGGATGGTATGCTTGAGCCGAAGTTTAACTTTGTATCCATCGATTCATGCAGCTTCTGCCAAAACCGTGAAGTGAACTGTGTGCCTCGATCTGACACTATCTTCTTCGGTACCCCGTGCAAACACACTATCCTTGAATTATACAACTCAGCTAACTTCACTCTTGTATAGGTCGTCTTCACTGGGATAAAGTGTGCTACCTTGGTTAATCTATCCACAATAACCCAAATAGAGTCATACCCATCACGAGTATGAGGTAATCCCACTATGAAATCCATATCGATTTCTTCCCATTTCCACTCAGGTACTTTCAGAGGCTGAAGCAATCCTGCTGGCCTTTGATACTCAGCCTTCACTCTTTGACACACATCACACAAAGCTACATGAGTCGCTACATCTTTCTTCATCCCATACCACCAGTATCTCTGCTTCAAGTCCTGATACATCTTGGTACTTCCAGGGTGTATAGAGTAAGGCGAATCGTGTGCTTCCTTCAAGATAGCTTCTCTCAACTCCTTGATCTCAGGTACACAGATTCAGTTCCTAAACCACACTTGTTCCTTGCTCATCTTCTCCGAATTCGGAACTTTGCCTAACTTAATCAACTTCCGTATTCTCGCAATCTTGTCATCGATCAATCGTCCTTTCACGATATCTTGCTCAAGCGTCGACTCAATTTCTAATGTCAAAGTCTCACTCGAAGCAACCATTCCCAAGTTAAGGTTGTGCCATCTCCCAACATAGCTCCCGAGGTAACGGTGTCCTATCGGCATGCTAGTCTGTCCCTTCCGACTCAAAGCATCTGCCACAACATTTGCCTTTCCTGGATGGTACTGGATATCCAAATTATAATCTTTGATTAACTCCAACCACCTTCTTTGCCTCAAATTCAAATCCTTCTGAGTAAAGATATACTTCAGACTCTTATGGTCAGTGAAGATCTTACACTTGTTTCCAATCATGTAGTGTCTCCAAATATTCAACGCGTGAACAACCGCGGCTAACTCAAGATCATGAGTAGGGTAGTTCTGCTCATGTTTCCTCAACTGTCTTGAAGCATAAGCTACTACCTTCCCTTCTTGCATCAACACACATCCCAAACCTTGCCGAGAGGCATCACAGTATACATCGAACCCTTTGTGTATGTCTGGCATGATCAACACAGGTGTTGTGGTCAGCCTCTTCTTCAATTCCTCAAAACTAGCCTGACACTTCTCATCCCATTTGAATTCTCTTCCTTTCTCGAGCTGAGTGGTAAGTGGCTTCACTATCTTAGAAAATCCTTCAATGAACCTCCGATAGTATCCTGCAAGTCCAAGGAAGCTTCTGATCTCCGGCACATTCTTAGGCGGACTCCAGTTCAATACATCCCGAACCTTGCTTGGATCAACTGCAATGCCTCCATCTGTGATGATGTGTCCGAGAAAAGAGACCTCCTTCAACTAGAAAGCACACTTGCTGAACTTGGCATACAGCTGATGTTCCCGTAGCTTCTGTAACACAAGCCTCAGATGTTCTTCATGTTCTTCCTCACTCTGAGAGAATACCAATATGTCATCAATGAATACCACAACGAACTTATCCAGATACTCCATGAATACCTTATTCATCAAATACATAAAGTATGCTGGTGCATTGGTCAAGCCAAAGGACATCACAGTGAACTCATACAACCCATATCTAGATGTGAATGCTGTCTTTGGTATGTCCTCCACTCGGATTTTTAACTGGTGATAACCTGATCTGAGATCTATCTTAGAGAAGGCCTTAGCTCCTCTCATCTGATCAAACAAATCCTCAATCCGAGGTAAAGGGTATTTATTCTTGATAGTAATCTCATTAAGTGATCGATAGTCTATACACAACCTCCTAAATCCATCCTTTTTATCAACGAAGAGTGTGGGGGCTCCCCATGGTGATGAACTAGGACGGATAAACCCTTTACTAAGTAGTTCTTCGATTTGTTTCTTTAATTCAGCTAAATCTTTAACATCCATTCTATATCGTCTTTTAGATATGGGAGCAGTACCAGGTATAAGTTCAATACTAAATTCAATGTCACGATCAGGTGGCATACCTGGCAAATCCTCTGGAAACACATCAGGGAATTCATTCACTACCCTTATGTCCTCCAAGGCCTTGCCTTCAACAGAGTTCACAACTCCTTTGCTGGATGAGGGTGCACTCACATATTCTACTCTCTCCCCTTGAGGACTGGTTAACAGCACTGATCTCTTCCGACACTGAATAACTCCATCACAACTTCTTAACCAATCCATACCAAGAATGACATCTATTCCCAATGATTTTAGAACTACCAGATTAGCAAGAAAGTCTACCCTCATGATATTAATCGTTACTTGTGGGCATATATGACCAGTTTTCATTTCTCCCCCAGGAGTGCTAACTATCAGTGGGTTCTTCGTTGAGCTTATAGATAAGTTATATTTTGCCACAAATTGATCAGTTATGAATGAATGTGATGCTCCTGAATCAAATAATACGGTAGCAGGTACAGAGTTGACGAAAAACGTACCCAATACCACGCGGCGTCATTCGAGCTTGCTCCACTGATACATGATTAACTCGGCCACGCACATGACTCTGCTGGCCTCTCTTGCTGGGTGTCTGTGGAGTACGAGTCTGCGAAGATGGCTGCCCGGTCCTGTTTCCACTGTCTCTCGGCGGAGTTTGCATCACCCTCTTGGGACAATTGTTAGCATAATGCCCCAGCTCTCCACACTTGAAGCATCCACCAGGCTGAACAGGGTTGGTGTTTCTGACAGGTGCCCCAGAGTTATTGCTAGGATGACTCAGCTGAGGGGTAGGAGCTCTGGGTGTCTGAGGATTGAAGCGTTGTGGCTGAAACGAGCGTTGCAGCTGCATGTTCTGTGGGTACCTCCCACCTTGACTACCAGGACGATATGGAGTCAGGCTCTGCTGAGAACTGTAACGAGGACGGGTGTTGCTGCTAGACTATCCATGAGACTGAAACTTGCGTTTCTGTTCACCCATCTCTTTTCCCTTGCTTTCCAGTCCAATAGCTTTGTTCACCAGAGTCTGAAAGTCTGGGAAGATGTGACTCTGCAGTTGATAGTTTAAAGGACCAATCAAGCCATCCAGGAACCTTTCCTGCCTCTTTGGATCAGTGTTGACTTCATCAGGTGCATAGTGTGACAAGTGAGTGAACTTGTCCAGATACTCAGTCACTGACATATTGCCCTGTCTCAGTGACAGGAACTCCCTCTGCTTAAGCTTGAGAACCCCTGAAGGGATGTGGTAAGTACGGAAGTTGTCACGGAACTCCTGCCAAGTAATGTTCTGCCTGTTGGGATGAGCAGTTGAGTACGCATCCCACCAGTCTGCGGCCTGCCCCACAAGTCTTCCAGCAGCATATAGGACCATCTCCCTGTCAGTGCATTGCACGATCTCCAGCTTCTTGGTGATAGTTTTCAGCCAGTCGTCAGCATCCAGTGGATCAGACGAGTGGGAAAACATAGGAGGATGGTGGCTCATGAACTCCTTGTGCCTGTCCCTTGGTGGCGGGGGTGGCGGAGGGTTCGGCTGTGGTGGCTGGTTCTGTTGAGCTTGCATCTGCTGCACAGTGTTGGTAAGATTCTGAATCAGTTGCATCTGCGCTGCCAGAAACTGCTGCATGTTTGGGTCCATTGCTTGGTCGATCGGTGGGGGTGGTGCTGGGTTTTGTTGATTTGCGATATGTGCCCGGATCACAGGCGGCACGTCTTGACCTCCTCCGGACCTGGTGTTTACCATCTGACCGTTAGAAAAATCATATCTCAGATAGTTGTACTTGAATCAATGCATAAGAGGATAACTCAAAATAAAATAACAGCATGTTCTTCAGTTAGGACAGATTCTGTTGACCTCAAAGAATTATGTATAACTTTCTGTGTAATTATCCAATGACCCCGAATTTTTACCAGATTATGACGTATAAAATTATGGAGCTATCCCAACTGGAATCACCTCATTTGGACAACTATAACTCGAGATAAAATTCAAACAGTACAGCTGTATCAGCAGAAATATACAGATTCTGACATGTTCATTACTTCGTGCATAACTCCTAGAATATGTATTGTATACCCTTGAATTTTTGACAGAAATTCATCCTCTAAATTTGTGAACTAACCCAACTGGTTTCATGTCATTTGGAGTTCTGTCGCTTGAGTTATAAACAAAACATTACTGGTATGTCATATGACTGCGAAAACAGATTTGATCCAATCAAACTTGCATAAGAGATTAAGCAATGACAACCAATAAAACACAAACCATCCTTTAATTAACTTAACAATTCAGATTGCATAGTGGCCATCACTCCACCATACAATTCACAATCAAGCAAAGATCCAACTCAAACATGTTTGCAAACAGCATTCATTATTACAAGCAATACGTTCACGCAGGAACGATCTAGCGAAAAGGTAAATGATAAGGGCGAGTATCCTAGAATCCTAGCCAAGACGAGTAGTAGCTTCATCGGAGCCGTAACGGAGCCTCTTGCGTGGAGGGGAAGCTGTGGTCTGATATGGCATAACTTCTTGAGGAAGTCGCCGTCCCGCCGTTGTGCTTCCGGACGTGCTATCTTCACCGAGCGACCGCAACTCCTCATGATACTTGTTTATTTCGGTAGTTGCCCCCTCCGGATCCGTGTTCGGGGTAGCGATCACACGTGCCAAGACGTCGATGCGATCATTGCCTCCTGCTGGCACCACAGTCACTTCTGTACCGCTTGCACGACGAGGCACATGGCGATACTCCGAGTGTAACAGCTGCACCCGATTTGCATTGCAGATTGACCAGAGTGCCCTCCTTGCTGCATCATTCACCGCAGCATTATCTGTGGAGAACTGAGCCGTGCTATGGTGAGATGAGCGATACCTCCAGCCTTCTGTATCATTCAGAGGCTTCCTGATGTAAACCCTGCAGGTGTAGTAGTCTCTCATTCCTGGCTCGCTGAAGTGCTTAGTCACATAGAGAGGCCTTATGGTATAACCCAGGTACCGCTGAACGTCCCATAGAAGAATGCAGAACTGTCCATTCTCAGCTTCAGTAGAATGTTTGTGCTATTCTTCTCCGTGATAGCGGGGGTTTTCATCCTCATCTTCCTCCGGGTTGCCAACAGCATTGTCACCATCATCCTCACCCACACTGTCATCACTAGAGTCATCCAGGTCACCTCCTTCACCATCAGGCACTGGATCAACATGTGCAGGGGGTGCTTCCTCATTGGCCACAGGCGCCGGTGGAATCACAATGTCCCCATCGGCGTCCGCCTCCCGGCACGGTGCCGTCGTACGTGTACCGTGGTCGTTCCAATGGCTCATCTGGCTCCTCCTCCTCCATCTCAACCTCCTCAGGATCCTCCTCTTCTGGTTCCGGCTGGACCTCTTCTGGGTCTTCCTCCACCTCAACCTCTGGCTGGAACTCCCTCGGTTCCTCCTCAACATCCTCAAGACGATGGCGAGGGGCTAGCTGTCCAGAGGGAAAGCGCCCACCAGTGCTCTTGCCAGGGGTCATGTAGGTTCTGGCCATCTGTCAAAGCAAAACTGATCTCAGAGTACATAATAAATCAAAATAACAGTTTAAAATGATAAACAAAATTAAATTAGAGTTTTAATGCGTAAATAAAATGATTTGAAGAATGATAAGGTTTTCTAGAACATGAATCCTTAATTTCGTCCATTTCTAACTAAGGCTGCGACCTACAGTCATCACGGCTTTGGTACCACTTTGTCACACCCGATTTTACAAGGAAAACCGAATGCATCTCACGTGTGCGCCAGGATCATTTTACACACACATGATAGACAAAACGAGAGTGTTGACGGATAAAAGACGTATCCCTCTACGATCCGCAAGCGTACGGACCCCACACCTTTGTCACCACGGGATTCCCAAGGTTCTTGACAATCCGCGGAGCAAGGGGATTACAAGCGTTCGATCAACAATGACACACTACCTACTAGAACCCTAACTTACTATTAAACTAGAAAACAACTAAACTACACTAGAGAGAACGATAAACGATCAAGGTAGAAGACACTCGCCCACAGGTCTACGATACTAGAGCATGCAATCGCTTAAATACATGAAAACTAATCTAATCTATCGGGGTTGTGACCACGGTTTCGCCCTTTCCCTCCTCTCGTACTGTCACTACGCGAAGGTATTCATGACTAGACCTTTGATGGACACTGCGTATTGAATGGATCCAAGGAAGCATCGGAGCTCTACTCCCTTTACGGCATGGTAGCTAACCTTAAGCATTAAAGTATGTTCAACACAAGATGATAGATAGATAAACCATCAAAGTGCGATTACATCTCAAGATCGATTACAACCCATGGACGAATGAGAAGATTACCCCATCAAGGTGCTGATCATGGCACCGTTGATCATGGTTTCCCTTCCGCCGGTGTCTTCCTTCTTCTCCATGAGAGGGTGCTTCCTTCGAGGTGGTTGATCTCCCGCCGGAGATCCTCCTCCTCTCTCTCTAGCTTGTGGATGGCATTCTGGTGCGAATGACTCCTCTCCTCGGTGTTGGCGGCGCCTTGGGGCTTTTAGGGTTGAAGATCCTTCGAGGGCAAGGAAAACGGGACCGAACCGGTGCCAGAACTGGCCTGGGCCGGCCGGCCCAGGCCCAATTCAGCCCGGTTCGGTCGCCCCTTTTGCTCCGTGGGTCCTCATGCACTTATGTACTTTGCCCCCTCCACTTGCACGATTTTGATGCTGTTATCCTCGCGTCCAAGATGGAGGTTCTCTTCGCATGAAGTTCGATCTTTTACGCTTCAATCCCCGGGGGTGTTCCTCGTAGCACTTCGGTCCTTGCCACCATTGGAAGTGATTTCATCAAGCTCATGAACACGAACAAGACTCCGTAAATGCTCCTTTGAACTTGTTGCTAATCCGTCCTTTATGTCCATGTTTTCCTACATAAACACAACAGTTCCAAATGCATGCACAAAGATGAACTCGTTATATGATTAGTGTGCCTAGTGGCGGGTTAGTTCCATAATCAAATCCAAACCAAAGTGTAATGAACATGCTAGGTGTACCAAAATACACCGTCAACATCTCCCCCACTCTTAGCTCTTGCTCGTCCTCGAGCAAGTACTCGTAAAAGAACTTCGTCCAAGGTGTTGTAATCATATACCACTTATCCTTCTTCACAACTTAGTCAATCCCTTCATCCTTAATACATAAACACAAAGTAATGATAATCAAACATAAACATGGGCGTTTAGAATTTTTACCACATCAAGTTTTACCCCACAACTCAAACTCTTCACTCGAAGTCTTCAATTTCAGCCATGCTTACTTCTTTGCTTCCATCGGAGGGTTTTTATGATTTTCAAAACAAAAATTCCTGCAACAAGTATTAGACAAAAACCTTTCTCCAAGCTCTCTAAAGTCACTCATATGAAGTGTCTATCCTAACCAAATTTTATAAAACTCTCACCTCCCATTAATCTCTCATATATCATGTAGGGATATCAAGGATGAGAAGATTTAGAATGGTGGACATGTGCAAGGGCAAAAGAAAATTGTGACTACAAGGCACCGATGACGTCCTCGTTGTCGGATTGCACATGGTTGGAAATAGAGTAAAAGTTTCGTCTCACAATCAACGTGACACCCTTCCTTACACTTTATTTTTTTCTTTTCTTTCACTTGATTCATCCCACTCATATCTTCATTGCTACCTCATCTTTTTCTTTTTTCTTCTTTCATTCACATATAATTTTCTTTCTTTCTTTCTTTCTTTCTTTCTTTTCCATACTCATACTTTTTCTCTTTATTTTTCTCTCTCTTGACAACTTTTTCAAAGCTTTCAATTCTCTCTTTCCTCGCATGCATACAATCTGAAATTTTAAATAAATCATGCTAGAGACGAGATGAAACTTTGAAAATAGGTTGTGTTCAAGGAATATGATGTACAAAAGACATGTATAGGGTTGGTTATGGAATTCGGCGATGAACGTGACTTCCGTTGTGAAGGTCACGTAACCGAATATATGACGAGGCGAGCAACAAAAGATAAGCACAAGAACATGATCATTGCTCGAAATTAAAACTCACCAAGAGAGAAGGGTCCTAGCCTAACTCATCGTGCTAATCACACTTATGGTGGAGCGAAAAAATAAACTTGGATTTGGATAGGATTTTTCTTACTCTCAACTTGGAAAAAGAGGTTTTGCTAACCTTTATTACAAGGGTTTTAAGATAATTTTCAGAACTGAAATCCTCCAACTTTTAGCATTGAACATAGCACAACTAACATGTGAAGCTCAAGATCAAAGTGCGGTATGGGTAATTTAAGTAGTAGCAATTCCACTAAGCACCACGGTAAACGTTTTTCAAACCACATACTTATGTTCATATATCAAGAATCGAAGATTAAACAAACAAGTAAATAAAGACAAGCAATACATAAAACACAAAGATATATATATATAGACTCTTTTTATTTGGTTTTCTTTGACTCAACACTAATTTAAGACACTTGCAAAAATTTTAAAACACACTCAAAAACTAAAGACTCATTAAAACACTAAGACTCACACACGAAGATTAAACCGAACCTAAACTTGAAGTTCAAAAGCTAAGGCTAGCGAGCTAGCTCTCCCCCACGCTTAAAACATATGACGTCCTCGTCGTATCTTACAAAAATCCTAAGGGGAAAACTAGATCTAGTGGTACTTCAAGCAAGTATTGCACCACTTGCCTCTCATGTTTCCAACCATGCCGAAAAGTTTGCGCACGTTACGGTTTAGGAACTTGTAGTCGTCTTCAACTACACGCTCCAAGTCCTCCATACGCTGCTTCATTGCTTCCATGGCTTGGAGACATTCGTTGGCCGACATGTAAAGATCCGCGATGGATTGACGACAAGCTCGACAACACATCGGATGCAATCCGAAGGGGTCGTCGTCGCCATAATCTCCACCATCGTCACCACCGTCGTTGCCACCTCCATTGTCGTCGCCTTCGTTGCCATCGTTGCCGTCGCCGTTGGGGCCTTTGGGAGTCCTTTCCTTGGGCTGCTCATCCCAATCATCATCATCTCTACCGGCGGCTGCCCACGAGCTCGGGCTACGATCGTCGGAGTAGTCGCTACCCCCATAATCCTTAGGCTCTGGCGACACCTCCTTGTAGTCTTTGCGCTTGATGCCTTGGATGCGTGCCGACCTTCGAACGGGCATAGGGACCTTTTCTCCTTCAACGGGGTTGCGAGATGCAAGAGCTCCGGTCGGGACACGCCCTCTGCAACGGATGTGTGCGGTCCTCTTGACGGGTAGCTTGAGCTCGCATCGCATCGCCTCCTCCATCGATGGCTTCTTGGCTTCTAGCTTCAACTCTAAGCTCCTTGGGGGCACAATGGCTGCTACAAGGGTGCAAAATATTGCTTGAAAGGTTTGATCCTCGAGCTCCCAATTCGGCCAAATAAATAGTCCTAAGAGAAAATCCCTGGGAACCTTATTTTCCTTTTTTACACTTCCCTTAAAATTTTCTGACCAAACAAGGAAGTCAAAAAGGAGCAATTCGGGCGAAATTCGGCGTCATCAGCCGCCGGGACCCTCTGGGCCGGTCCTCCTGAGCCGGCCGGCCCACCCTGCCTCGGGGGTCGGGCCGGTCCGGTTTTTTGCACACCACCCTATTTTTTCTTCCTTAGCCCATGGGAAAAAGTTGGCCCAGTAAATCTTCGCGAAAAACTCCAGAAAACTAAAAGAAAAACTATTTACATAAATTCATGCCTTGTTTTTCGTCCTAGGCGGGACGTTCGGGCTCTTCCTCCATGGTGAAGACGTCAACATGGTGAAGGGGCACGACATCGGGTTCGTAGTAAACCTTAAGCCGCTGACCATTCACCACAATTTGATCGCCATTTATATCCATAATGGTTACCGCCCCGTTGGAGAACACCGAATGCACAACATAAGGTCCGTCCCATTTGCTTTGCAATTTCCCCTTTCTGAAGGTTTTAAACCTCAAATTGTAGAGGAGGACCTTATCCCCTTCTTTAAATTCTTTCTTTTTCAATCTTTTATCGTACCACCTTTTGATTCGCTCTTTGTATATGCTTGCGTTTTCATATGCTTTCAACCTCAACTCCTCTAACTCGCTTATTTGGATCCTTCGTTTCACTACCGCGGCATCGAGATCAAGGTTCATCTCTTTAATTGCCCAATGGGCTTTATGTTCCAACTCAACCGGAAGGTGGCAAGCTTTTCCATAGACGAATTGATAAGGGGTCATACCTATCGGTGTTTTAAACGCCGTTCGATAAGCTCATAAAGCTCCGTCAAATTTCTTTGACCAATCTTTGCCTCCTTTCTCTATGGTCTTGTTGAGTATGCCTTTTAATTGCCTATTTGACGTCTCCGCTTGTCCGTTGGTTTGTGGGTGATAGGCCGTAGAGACCCTATGCTCAATTCCCAACTTGGACAAGCACTTTTTGAAATTCTTCCCGGTGAAGTGAGTTCTTCCATCACTTATCAAGATTCTCGGTGTACCGAAATGGGGAAAAATCACGTTCTTGATCATAGTAATGGACTCCTCCGTGGAAGCTTTACAACATGGTATTGCCTCTACCCACTTGGATACATAATCAACCATAACTAGGATGTACTCGAATCCAAATGAGTTTTTAAAAGGCCCCATGAAGTCTATGCCCCATATAACGAATATGTCGATTTGTAAGTTGTATTTCAAAGGCATAGAATTTCTTTGAGATATGTTTCCGGTTCTTTGGCATTCGGGGCATGATGCAACATATCTTTTAGTATCTTCATGCATCTCCGGCCAATAGAATCCGCTCGACCATACTTTTGCTTGGGTTCGAAAATGGCTATAGTGCCCACCGTACTCCGCCGAGTGGCACTTCCTTAGAATCTCAACCCTCTCTTCTCTTGGCACACATCTTCTAATCACTCCATCATTGCCAAGCTTGAAGAGGTATGGTGCATCCCAAAAATATTTCTTACTTTCGGACATTATCTTCTTTTGAGTATTTTTATCTAGATGATCGAGGGGCATCTTTCGAATTGCTCGAATGATATCGATCATCCATGTGTCTTTATCAAGCACTCTATAGAGGTGGTCATCTCTCATCTTATCTTCTATGGGCTCTTTATCATCTTGTCCACGATTCATCCTAGACAAATGATCGGCCACAACATTTTCCACCCCCTTTTTATCACGAATTTAAACATCAAACTCTTGGAGAAGAAGGATCCAACGAATCAAACGTGGTTTAGCTTCCTTCTTAGCCAAGAGATACTTGATGGCTGCGTGATCGGTGTAAACAATGACCTTCGAGTTCACGATGTAAGATCTGAATTTTTCGAAAGAGAATACCACCGCTAGCAACTCCTTTTCCGTAGTGGCATAATTTAATTGTGCCCCACTAAGAGTTTTGCTAGCATAGTAAACGGCGCGAACTCGGCCTTCCTTTCTTTAACCCAAGACCGCGCCTACGGCGTAGTCACTTGCGTCACACATGATCTCGAAAGGTTGGCTCCAATCCGGAGGTTGGATGATGGGAGCACTCACCAACGCATTTTTCAAGGTCCGGAATGCCGCTAGGCACTTCTCATCAAAGTCGAAAGCCACATCCTTTTGAAGAAGATGCGTTAAAGGCTTAGTGATCTTCGAGAAGTCCTTGATAAATCTTCTATATAATCCGGCATGGCCTAGAAAGCTCCTTAAGGACTTAACATCCGTAGGAGGTGGGAGTTGCTCAACCGTCTCTACCTTAGCCTTGTCCACTTCAATTCCTCTCTCGGATATAACATGTCCGAGCACCATGCCTTACTTAACCATGAAGTGGCACTTTTCCCAATTTAACACCAAATCTACCTCCGCACACCTCGTAAGGACCTTTTCTAAGTTTGCTAAGCAATCCATGAACGTCTTCCCGTAAACGGAAAAATCATCCATAAACACTTCAACAATTTCTTCGATGAATTCCGAAAATACGGCCATCATGCAACGTTGAAAAGAGGCCGGAGCGTTGCATAGGCCGAAGGGCATCCTCCTATATGCAAACGTTCCGTAAGGGCACGTAAACGTTGTCTTATGTTGATCTTCCGGGTGAATGGGAATTTGCATGAACCCTGAGTATCCATCGAGAAAGCAAAAATAAGCGTGGTTTGCTAACCTCTCGAGCATCTCGTCGATGAACGGTAGGGGGAAGTGATCTTTCTTCGTCGCTTTGTTAAGCTTACGATAATCGATACACATCCGCCACCCAGTCACGGTTTTTTGCGGTATCAACTCGTTCTTCTCATTCTTCACCACGGTCAAACCTCCTTTCTTCGGTACACAATGTATCGGGCTCACTCATTCGCTATGCGGAACCGGGTAGATGATTCCGGCATCAAGTAACTTGATAACCTCTTTCTTTACTACCTCTCGCATGGCATGGGTTAGCCTCCTTTGGTGGTCCACTACGGGCTTACATTGGTCTTCCATTGGTATACGATGATTGCAAAAGGCTGGGCTAATACCTTTGAGATCATTAATCGAATATCCAATCACCTTCCTATGTTTTTTTAATAAAATCAGCAACGCTTCATTTTCTTCGGGACTCAACTCGTCACTCACAATGACTGGATAAGTTTTGTCTGGGCCCAAAAATTCATATTTTAATCCCTTGGGCAAAGGTTTAAGGTCTACCTCAGGTACTTGTGGCTCCTCAGGTATTATTTCTCCTATGTCTTCGAATTTCTCTTCCTCCACACTACCATCATGCGGCTCTAAGCCTTTTGTCGCTTCCTCTAGTTCTTCATCTTGTTGATTGCTAATTTGATTTTCCATTTCTCTTTGCAGCGGGTCTCTAAGGGTTTCGACAAAACAAAGACTATCTATCTCTTCTACTTCTTCATCTTCGGGAGGAAAAGGTGTAAGGTGTTTAGAAGCACGAAGAAAGTTATATGTGTACTTTGTTCCATTAAGGTTCATTGTTACTTTGCCTTCTCCGGCATCTAACACGGCATCAACCAACTTAAGAAAAGGCCTACCTAAGATTATGTGATCATGATTACTATGGTAAGCATCAATAACAAAGAAATCGGTTGGTATGTAGTTTCTAGAGATTTTTACTTTCATGTTGCAAGCAATACCTAGAGGTTTGATAGTTCTACCATCTCCCATAATTAATTTCGTTGATGTTGGAGCTAAGTCTAGGTTGTGGTATTGAACTTTATCGTAAATTTTAGAAGATAGAACACTTACTTGGGCTCCGATGTCGCATAAAGCCTTGCATTGAACTCCGTTGATCTCGCAACTCAAGTGTGGCGTCATCTTCTCTTCTTCTTCGGATCCTATCGCGTAAATTTCAGCGAGGCGAGCGTATGGTGATGCTTCGGGCTTGATCCCCATGATTCTCTTCACCTCGGCAATATGTTTCGGATCCACTACGTCATCTCCAAAGAGCTTTTGAAAAATCTCACTAGTGGTTTCAAGGTTGTATGAATTTTCAGCTTTCTCCTCCGGTGGGAAATCCACTTCCAATGCTCTTGCCATTCCCTTTTGATTAGGGAATGGTCTTCTCTTGTCGAATACTTCTCCGTAATCAATAGGGACCCAATCCATTGGTTCGAACTCCCTTAGTGGCTTCGCACTTGACATGCTTCTCTTGTTCGTCTCATTTGGTGTGGCGAAGTCGACGCTTGGTGTAGTTCTTGACTTGATGTGTTCTTGTTCAAGCTTTTCCATGATTGGTTCCTCTTTTGTGACTTCCGGGGTTGCCTCTTTAGAAAAATCAGCAAGCTTCTTCTTCCTTGAATTGTATTCCGGCTCTTCCGCAAGTCTTGTTTCCCAATCTCTTCGCATGGCAGCCGCTTTACTAACTTTTTGTAGAAGTTGGGCGGCTTTCGTAAGTGTTTTCTCCATGAGATCCCCACCTGCACACATTTCGATGTGTTGCATGCAACTATGGGTTAGGGAAAAGAAAAATGTATGCAAGAGTACGTCACTGGTGAAGCCGAGTTTTGGTCCTTGTTCGATTAATCCATTAAACCTATCCCAGGCTTGGTCTATCCCTTCCTCTTCTCCTTGCATGAAAGTGATCACTTGCCTCCTTAGATGTTGAACCTTGCTAATTGGAATGAACTTCTCACAAAACTTCTTTGTCAACTTGTTCGAATTGCCTTCAACTTGAAAGGACGCAACCGAATACCATGTCTTTGCTTTGCCGGCAAGTGAGTAGGGAAAGAGATTCCATTTGAACCATTCATCACTCCTTCTTGACGCACCGTGTTGCATATTGTCGTGAAATCCCTTATGTGTCTATATGGGTTCTCCGTAACCATCCCTTCAAATGGGTTTGCCGCCACCATCTTGATGATCTTGGATTTAATTTCATACTTGGTCGCTTCGAGCTTTGAAGGACCGATACGGCGAACCAGAGAGGGCGGGAGTGAATGGGAGCCGATAAAAATTCTTCTCGAAGGAGATGAAAACTCCAACAAGACGAACGCGGCTTCCAACACACGTCTCCGACTCACTACCAAGGTTGGTCAAGCCCACGTAGCCACTGGAGTGCCACTGGACCTAGGAACCAACACACAACCTTCCGACCCGAGAAACGTAGCGGAAAAACCAAACCTCGAGTCTACAGACCCACACCGGTCAGACCGGTGAGCACCACCGGTCAGACCGGTCCCTGCTGGTGAAACTGAGCAACTTCCACTAAGTGGCTCTACACCGGTCAGACCGGTGAGACACACCGGTCAGACCGATGGCAGCCTGAAAGGCCCCAAGACACCAAACAGGCCAACCGACCACCAAACGGACCCAAACTCGAAACAGCAGCCACACGAAACAACAGCGAACACACCAAGACGTTCACCCGAGCAAAATCCCACAAGGACTCGCACCGGTCAGACCGGTCAAGGGCACCGGTCAGACCGGTGTAGCCTGGGCAGCTCGGGATGAACAGCACCCGCGGGTCAACTCACCCAAATCCAAAACTCGATCTCCCGAATCGCTCCACGGACTTGAACAAGACTTTGGGGATATCAGGAACACCTCATGAGGAGTCCATAGCCAAGTTTAATCCCACCAAATCTCGTCCAAAAAGGAGGAATCGAAGAAATCCCGCCGAAAGCACTGCAAACCCAAGAACTCAAGAAACCCCCAAAATCGAGCACTTTTCCTCACGGATTTGGGAGGGGAATCACAGCCCAAAGAACCACGAAGGGTTCCCACAAATTTCCCTCATCAAATCACCAAGAGAAAAGCCCTAAAAACACCCCAAAGAAATCACCGAGAGAGGGCTCCGAAAATCACCACCAAGAACAACCGGGGAAAACACATCCAAACCTTGAGGAACCACGCCGAATCATCTATACATGAAACAAAGGTTCGTACAAGGTCTAGCAAGCCGCCCGATCATCCATCCCTCTCTACATGATCTCTCCGTGAAGCTCTCTTGCTAGTCCTAGATAAAACCTAAGGAAAATAGGTGGAAAATAGGAAAACTAATGAGCAAGGGTTCCAAGAGTTGGCTGCCATCCTCTCACCTCTTGGGTTATATGGAGGCAACCGAATGTCTAAAATGCCCTTCTCTACTATCTAGGGATACAAGCCCCTCAAGGGCGGATATGGAATTCTTGATGTCTTCACCATCGGACGGATGCCCGGCGACCGCACCCTGCGTAGCCTCGACGCAAGCCATGCGATCCCGACGCGTGTCCTCCGCTTCGAAGATTCCAGACTGCGTCGTCGCACACCGGTCAGACCGGTGCTCCTCACCGGTCAGACCGGTCCCCACCGGTCAGACCGGTCAGACCCACCGGTCAGACCGGTCTGGTGCTGCTGCACCTCCGTCTTCGGTTCTCCGGTCTTGGCTTTGTGGATCAACCAAGGAACCCAGTGGTTTTTTGGTGAACCACCGGAAACCCCGCGAACTCGGTGTAGCCTCCGCCAATCTCCACTCATGACTCAGCTCCCACGTAGTCCCGGCTCGACCTTGGTTTTGAGACTCAACCAAGAAACCGTCCACGACTTCATCTTGTTGTTCATGCCACCATGCGGCCCGCACTTTACCCCACTGGCCACCGGGTCCCTCGAACGAAGCCTACTTGTCTTCTCCACACCTGGAGGCCTCACCGGCGACGACCTTTCGCGCTTGTTCTTCACCTGCACCAACACGAGTCAAGCCGCAACCTGCACCTGCAATACTTAGCCAAGAATCAGTCCACACAACGTTGTCAATCACTCATCACACAAGGAAGCGACCATCCACCGGTCCTCGAACCACACATGGTCCTCAATCTCCCCCTTGATGAGTGCATTGACAACACCCACACGAAAGTAACAATAGAGAAAAGAAAAGAAAAAGAAACGAACAAAAAGAAACTCCAACAAGCGATCGAAAGCCAAACAAAGGCAAAGAGCAAGATCACTTGAAGGAAACAAGTCTCGGACCCCTTAGGCAAGGGCAACGGCTCGACACATCTGAGACAAAGCAAAGCTCATGCAAGGAGCGCAAACCACTAAAACAAAGCTCGAACAACCACAAAGAGCTCCCCCTGCACACATGCAAGCTCCCCCTGAACCAATGCACCTCCCCCTGGACGAATGCATGCAAGACACCACTTGAAAACAGGACAGCTGCAGCACTTTCAGCTTACACCGGTCAGACCGGTCATCACCACCGGTCAGACCGGTGCCTAACATGTGTACAGGACCAGCACTCACACCGGTCAGACCGGTGCTCCTCACCGGTCGACCGGTGTAGAACGAAGCCCGTAAATGGCTCGAAACCCACGAAAACCTTCTAAATGCGCCGGTAAGACATTTCAAGCTCAAACTTCTCCCCCTTGTTGGCAATGCATGAATCAAGCCAAAAATGCAAAACTTTCAACCTAGAGCTTCTCAAATAGACAAAATTCAACAAAGAATGCTACACATGTCCAAATGAGCAAGTTAGATACTCTACGGCTTCGTATCGATCTCAACTACATGATCACCAAGTTTCACAACCATTGGACGAAGCTAAGATGGATTTTGGCAATTTTGCGAAAAACTTGCCTCTCATGAGCAAAGTCCTAAACATGATCAAAGCATATCAAAATGGCAAAGCCACACAAACTTCATGCTAGGACAGCCATTCTAATCATAAGACCATCACAAACACCCACAAGCACCTCATGTCATGTCAAAGCCACCGAGCCATGTGCCTACTTCTATGTATGAGACTTCTCATTGGTAGGCATCATGCAACGGTTTAGCACCCAAAGCAAATTAAATTCAGCACATATGACATGGGAGCATATTTTCCAAGCATTTTTCATTTCATTTTCAGATTTGTAAATGGTACATGAAATGTCTTTGCGACAAAAAGGAACTTATGCTCCTCCACAAGATAAATCAAGAGGGCTAAACATTCATGATGGCAAATGAGCCTTTGGCCCCATATGATCAATAAACTAGCCATCCAACCACAAATTAAGCATAGCAAGGCCACAAAAAAACATGTCAAGAGCATGTAAAAGCATTTACACATGAGAGAGCATACATGAGACATTTTTCAAAAGCATAACTATCAACCATGGATTATTCATCAAGATCATCAAGAGCTAAGCCAAACTAACCGCAGCATACCAAACAAGCTCACAAAGACATATATCTCATTCCATGGTGAACAATGTATATGAGAGAAGCTTTTCCTAACCAATGCATATGATACAAAATGCATGCAATCTAAGATACAAGGATGCCTATACATCATGTTACATATGCCATGCCAAATGCAAGAAATGCACAAAGGAAAGCTATACGTATGCTACAAAGGAGCTCCCACACACAAAGCTCACAAACCACCGGCTCCTCGAGGGGAGGCAAAAAGGGCTCGACACCACCGGCAAAAGAAAGCTCCCACACACCCAACTCAAGAAATCAAGCACACACCAAGTTCCCCCCACAAACGAGTGAAAGTTGCTTGATCTAGGGGTTTGGTGAAAATATCGGCTAGTTGGTCATGTGTGGGTGCATGGATCAAAGCTATCTTCCCTTTCTCTACGTTGTCTCTCAGGAAATGGTACCTCACTTCTATGTGCTTGGTTTTGGAATAGAGCATTGGGTTCTTTGCAACGCTTATGGCACTGGTGCTATCACATTGAAGTGGGACATGGGTATACTCCTCACCAAAGTCACTCATGGTGTAGGTGATCCAAAGGAGCTGAGAGCAACAACTAGCAGCGGCAACATACTCGGCCTCGGTCGTGGATTGAGCAACACTCGACTGCTTGCGGGAAGACCAAGAGACCAAAGAGGAACCCAAAAACTGGCAAGTCCCAGAAGTGGACTTCCTATCCAACCGACACCCGGCAAAATCCGCGTCTGAAAGCGCCAGAGAAGAGGACGCGGAGTACCAAAGGCCGAAGTCGGGAGTGTGATGCAAGTACCTGAAAATTCTCTTCACCGCTTGCCGATGCGAAGTCCTCGGAGATGCTTGAAAACGAGCGCACAGACACACCGAGAACTGTATGTCCGGCCTCGTCGCCGTCAAGTAGAGGAGTGACCCGATCATGCTCCGGTACTCCTTCTGATCCACGTGTTCACCTTCCTCATCCGCATCAAGAGCTGTAGTCGTACTCATCGGCGTCGTCATAGCCTTGGAGTCCTCCATCTTGAACTTCCGCACAATGTCCTTGGTGTACTTAGCCTGGTGCACAAATGTTCCTTCCTTTGATTGCTTGATTTGTAGCCCGAGGAAGAACTGGAACTCACCCATCATGCTCATCTCGAACTCCCTGCTCATATCATCTGCAAACCTTGCAACAAAAGAGTTAGACGAGCCACCAAAGACAATATCATCCACGTACACCTGCACAATCGGGATATCTACCCGCCTGCCTCGGCAAAAACAAGGTCCGATCGACCTTCCCCATCTCAAAGCCTCTCTCAAACAAGAACCCCCTCAACCTCGCCATACCAAGCTCTAGGCGCTGCTTCAACCCATACGGCGCCTTCCTCAACTTGTACACCGGTGGGGGTACTTCTCACTCTCAAACCCCGGAGGTCGTCTCACATACACTTCTTCCTCCAACACTCCATTCGAGAAAAGCACTCTTCACATCCATTTGGTGCAACTTGAACCCTTTAGCCACGAGAAAAGGCTAGAAGGATCCTAATCGCCTCCAAACGGGCTACGGGGAGCAAAGGTCTCCTCGTAGTCGATCCCCTCCTTCGATTGAACCCTTGAGCAACAAGTCTCGACTTGTTCCTCACAACCTCACCCTTCTCTCCCTCTTTGTTTTTCCACACCCACTTTGTACCAATCGGCTTACACCCTGGGGGAGGGTCAACCAACTCCCACACCTAATTCCTCTCAAAATTCTCCAACTCCTCATGCATCGAATTAACCCAATTGTGATCAGATAGTGCGTGTCCAATGTCTTTGGGCTCGAAAGAAGCAACAAATGCAGCATGAGCGAAATGAGAGTTGTTCCGAAACCTCGACCGTGTAGTGCGTTCATTCAAGTCGCCGATGATCCTCGAAGCTGGGTGATCCACTTGAACTCGCCGAGGAGGTTCTCGCCTCGAAGCTACCTCCCCCTCTGCATCAGCTTCTCCTCATTCTTGATTTGTTGTCGTAGGTGTAGCAGAGGGTCCATCCATCATTGTAGTCGAAGTAGTGGGTACATGTTCAGCCGGGGGCACCACACCGCCATCTTCATCATCACCATGTTCATTCTCCTCCTCCTGAAAGATCTCCTCGCCAAGCTCATCATCACCTGCACACTCAAAGACAAGCTGACTACGTGGCTCTGTCTCGTCGAAGGTTACCTCGCAAGTCTCCACGATTTGGTTAGTTTCAAGATTGAGCACACGATATGCTCTAGAATGAGATGCATAACCAAAGAAAATGCCATCGACAGACCTAGCATCAAACCTATCCAACTTCCTGCCTTTCTTCAGAATGAAACACTTGCAACCAAAGACATGGAAGTGACTCACCTTGGGTGTGTGACCATGCATCAGCTCATAGCATGTCTTCTTCTTGTGCACTCTGAGGTATATCCTGTTCGACACATAGCACGCGGTATTCACCGCCACAGCCCAATACCTCCTCGGAGTCCTATGCTCGTCAAGCATCGTTCGAGCCATCTCGCACAAGGTCCTGTTCTTCCTTTCCACAACACCATTCTGGGGAGGCGTATACGGACTCGAAAACTGGTGCTCAAGACCCAAGTCATGGCAAAAGGTTTCAAAACGAGAGTTCCTGAATTCCGAGCCATTATCACTACGGATAGCTCATATGGCATCTCCGTGCCTCTCGTTCCTCAACCTCAAGACTAGATCTCGAACAAAACCAAACGTCTCCCCCTTATCCTCGAGAAAAAACACCCACGCATACCGAGAATAGTCGTCCACCACAACAAGGACATACCACTTCCCACCCGCAGATCGCACACGAGCTATGCCAACAAGGTCCATATGGAGCAGCTCGCATGGACGCTCAGTCATCACATCGGTGAGAGGCGGGTGAGAAGAGGCCACCATCTTGGCATGCCTACACGGAGCACAAACCAACTCTTTCTCAAGCCTCAACCGTGGCAATCCTTGGACCAAATTGAGTTTACTTAACCGAGACAAAAGGTCAAAGCTCAAGTGACCCAACTTCCTATGCCACTTCCACAACTCACTCGAAGAACCAGCCAAGAAACAACGCTCCACACCCGAAGACTGAGAAAAATCAGCACGAAACACCTGACCCTCGGGAACGACCATACGTACAAGGTCCCCTCGAGAGTCCACAATCCGAGAACCACACCGGCCGAAACAACACCTCAAAGCCCTCATCCAACAAGCTGGGACACGGAAAGCAAATTGTACCCCAGCGATTGAACAAGAGCAACACGCCTCAGAGTGATCTTGTCACTCACTTTGATCTCACCTTCTGAAAGCACACGCCCACGCCCATTGTTCCCAAAGGTGATGTACCTCTTCGTCACCACCGGGACGAGACTTGAGAACCACCCCCTGTCTCCGGTCATATGCCTCGAACAACCGGAGTCAATCAACCAAATGTTCTTCAAGTCTCCCACCTGAAATTCAAAAATAGGCACGTGAGCGAACAAACGACTTAGCACTGGGGTTAGTACCAAAGGAGGAAAACCAGTGCCGAGCCATTTGCTCGAAAGTGGGGTTAGCACCAACCAAAGCATCTCTCCTACCAAAGCTACCTCGACGAACACCACCACGGTAACCACCCTGAGGGAACCACCCCTCTCTACCTGGAGGAGGACCGAATCCACGCAAGAAAGCCCGTGGAACGTCCTTCCTCTCCAACTCAACACCACGACTCCTCCAATCCCCGTATTGAGCACGAGGAGGAGAACGCCTAGCAAACTGACCACCTGCACCCTTTCCAGCCCAACCACCAGAACCACGACCACCAGAAACAACCCTCGCACTTGTACGAGCTCGAAACCCAAACAGCTGTCTGTCCAGGCCTGCACCGGTCGGAAGGAGCACCACCTGCAGCCTTCTTCTCTCCCCAAGCACGAACTGTCCTCACAATCACCTTGCCCCTGGGCATCTGCATACGAGGCTCAAGTACACCATCGGAAGGGTGGTACTTGTCCTTGTAAGCCCACTCCTTTGCCATTCTCTCCTCTCGCTTCCTCTTGAAGCAAAACTCCTCCTTATGGCCATCTCTCCCACAATAGCCACAATGGAACCTCACAAGCTTAGGCTTAGGCTTGGGATGTGGCTGCTCACTCGGTTTCTCTCCACTCAAACCCTCCACCGGTTTCTCACCACTTGCCTTCTCACTCTCCTTCCCAGAGAACACTTTCCCCGAAGTGCTCACAAACTTGATAGGCTTTTGTAGGTCATTTGTGGGTGTAGGAAACACGGGTGGAGCTGGGGTTGTGTCTAGTCGGTTCCTTAGATGGTTAGGTTTTGGAGGGAAATCATTTTTGTGGTGGGTTTTTGGTGGCTCCGGGATATTCTCTCCACTTCGTTCACCAACCTTGTTTGCCCCAAGCCCCTCACCATCTTGCCTCTTAAAGGCCTCGATCATCATCCTCAACTGAGGCTCATGACCGGACAACCAACCCATCAACTTCCTCAAATCATTATTCTCATCCTGCAAACGATCAACATAATGTGCAAGCTCCAAATTTTTCAAAGCATGCATTTCACAGGTAGAGCAAGATGTAGGCATGGGTTCCTTCAATTTAGCCTCGAGCGAACTAGTGTAAGCATGCATCTCATCAATCTTAGCATGCAAAACAGGGCGAGAAGTGCAAGCACCTAGCAAAGCGAGGTCTAGACTTAAGCTCGGCCACTTCAACCCTAAGCACATCTAGTTCCTCACACTTGGAGGCATGCTTCTCCTTAAACAAAGCAAGATCGGCAAGGAATATGGAGCAATCAAAGACAATCATTCTCATCGAAACAATAGGGCTAGCCTTAAGCGAATGAATCTCAAGCTTGCTATCAAGCACCCGTGTCTCTAGCTCGCCCACTCTAGTCCTAGCATCCTCGAGTGAAGCCCTAAGCTCTTTCCTCATTTTCTTGGCCTCTCTAAGCATGTCATCACGGTTATCAAGCAAAGAGCCAAGCCTCTCATTCTCTTGGCGCAAGAAGGGAAGTTCATCACGCACCTCGTCGTCGGACTCAGAGTCCGAGTCGCTCTGTGTGCTCTTCTTGCTGCCGGAGCTCAGCGCCATGGTGCAGAAGCCATCTCTCGCGAAGCAGCTCAGCCCGCTCAGGTTCTTGGACAACTTCTTGTTCTTGCAGCGATCTCTCTCGTCTTCACTGCTACTCGAGCTCGAGGTGGAGTACGCGGAACTGGAGTCGACGTCGCCCGCTCCAACCATCGCTCGGGCCTTGCCTCGGCCCTCCTTCTTCCTCGATCGTCGCTCGTCCTTGTACTTGTTCTTGTGCTTGCTCTTGTGGTCCCGCCTCGAATGGTACTTGCCATCGTTCATCCTCGGCTTGTGCTTGTAGCTGTCCTTGTTCTCGGCCTTCTCCGGGCAGTCGGCGACGAAGTGTCCCGGCTTGCCGCACTGGAAGCAAGTCCTCGTGTTCCTCCTCATGTTCACGCGGTTCTCGTGCAGCCTCTCGAACCGCCTCGTCAACAGCGCCAGCTCGTCCTCTCCAAGGTCATCAAACTCCTCATCTGGCATAGACATCAAAGAGGAAAACGAGAACATCCTGGTGGATGGGTTAGAGTTAGTCTTTCCTTTGGAACCACCAACGAGGGCAAGACTATGGGAATTAGTCGGTCCCTCGAGCTTGGCAGTCATGCCCCTATCCATCTCAGCCGACTTGAGCTTCGAGAACAGCTCATTCACCGTCAGAGTATCATACCTCTCCGACTCGACTATGGCCTCGAACTTTCTGCCCCATACCGTACGATCAAAGAGTGTAAGAGCTTGACCGCTCTATCATGATCATCGTACGGGAGCACGTCCACATTGGCCCTCATGTTGTTCACCACCACCGTGAACCTCTGAAACAAGGCATCGATGGACTCACCGGGGAGATGAGTGAAGTTCTCGTACTCTCTCCGGTAGGTCGCATACATCCGTGCCTGAACCTGGGCATTCCCAACATGAGCCTCCTTCAACACCGCCCAAATCCTACAAGCCAAGTGCTCGGTGTGAACCCGATCGAACTCAGGCTGACACAAAGCACGAAACAAGTAGTCGACCGCCTTATTGTTGGCGTCGAATCTGTTCCTCGACCCTGGAGCAAGGAAATCCATCGGCTGGACATAGCCTGTGTCCACCGTGACATCCCAAAGAAGCTGACCCTTTCCGCGGAGGAACGCACCCATCCGCTTGCTTCACATCTGGTAGTTCTTGCCATCGAAGTGTGGAGGACCCGAACCCCGTTCCTGGTACGCCATTCTTGGATCTTAGACTGCTTAGAGTCAACAAAGACCCGAACCGGCTATGATACCACTTGAAGGACCGATACGGCAAACCAGAGAGGGGGGGAGTGAATGGGAGCCGATAAAAATTCTTCTCGAAGGAGATGAAAACTCCAACAAGACGAACGCGGCTTCCAACACACGTCTCTGACTCACTACCAAGGTTGGTCAAGCCCACGTAGCCACTGGAGTGCCACTGGACCTAGGAACCAACACACAACCTTCCGACCCGAGAAACGCAGCGGAAAAACCAAACCTCGAGTCTACAGACCCACACCGGTCGGACGGGGTGAGCACCACCGGTCGACCGGTCCCCGCTGGTGAAACCGAGCAACTTCCACTAAGTGGCTCTACACGGTCCGACCGGTGAAACACACCGGTCGGACCGATGGCGACCCGAAAGCCCCCAAGACACCAAACAAAGCCAACCGACCACCAAACGGACCCAAACTCGAAACAGCGGCCACACGAAACAACAAAGAAACACACCAAGACGTTCACCCGAGCAAAAACCCACAAGGGCTCGCACCGGCCGGACGGTCAAGGGCACCGGTCGGATCGGTGTAGCCTAGGCGACTCGGGATGAACAAAGACACCGCGGGTCAACTCCCCCAAATCCAAAACTCGATCTCCCGAATCGCTCCACGGACTTGAACAAGACTTTGGGGATATCAGGAACACCTCATGAGGAGTCCATAGCCAAGTTTAATCCCACCAAATCTCGTCCAAAAAGGAGGAATCGAAGAAATCCCGCCGAAAGCACTGCAAACCCAAGAACTCAAGAAACCCCCAAAATCGAGCACTTTTCCTCATGGATTTGGGAGGGGAATCACAGCCCAAAGAACCACGAAGGGTTCCCACAAATTTCCCTCATCAAATCACCAAGAGAAAAGCCTCGAAAACACCCCAAAGAAATCACCGAGAGAGGGCTCCGAAAATCACCACCAAGAACAACCGGGGAAAACACATCCAAACCTTGAGGAACCACGCCGAATCATCTATACATGAAACAAAGGTTCGTACAAGGTCTAGCAAGCCGCCCGATCATCCATCCCTCTCTACAAGATCTCTCCGTGAAGCTCTCTTGCTAGTCCTAGAGAAAACCTAAGGAAAATAGGTGGAAAATAGGAAAACTAATGAGCTAGGGTTCCAAGAGTTGGCTGCCATCCTCTCACCTCTTGGGTTATATGGAGGCAATCGAATGTCTAAAATGCCCTTCTCTACTAACTAGGGATACAAACCCCTCAAGGGCGGATATGGAATTCTTGATGTCTTCACCATCGGACGGATGCCCGGCGACCGCACCCTGCGTAGCCTCGACGCAAGCCATGCGATCCCGACGCATGTCCTCCGCTTCGAAGATTCCGGACTGCGTCGTCGCACACCGGTCAGACCGGTGCTCCTCACCGGTCGAGCCGGTCCCCACCGTCGGGGACCGGGTCAGACCCACCGGTCAGACCGGTCTGGTGCTGCTGCTCCTTCGTCTTCGGTTCTCCGGTCTTGGCTTTGTGGATCAACCAAGGAACCCAATGGTTTTCTGGTGAACCACCGGAAACCCCGCAAACTCGGTGTAGCCTCCGCCAATCTCCACTCATGACTCGGCTCCCACGTAGTCCCGGCTCGACCTTGGTTTTGAGGCTCAACCAAGAAACCTTCCACGACTTCATCTTGCTGTTCATGCCACCATGCGGCCCGCACTTTACCCCACTGGCCACTGGGTCCCTCGAACGAAGCCTACTTGTCTTCTCCACACCTGGAGGCCTCACCGGCGACGACCTTTCGCGCTTGTTCTTCACCTGCACCAACACGAGTCAAGCCGCAACCTGCACCTGCAATACTTAGCCAAGAATCAGTCCACACAACGTTGTCAATCACTCATCACACAAGGAAGCGACCATCCACCGGTCCTCGAACCACACATGGTCCTCAAGCTTCGAATCCGACTCTTGTACTTTTATGTCTTCACATCGAGGGCTAGCGTAATCCCTTAGTGATTTCTCCGGTTCTTCCACGGGTTGATTAACGAACTCCATCTAGACAATAAGATAAAAACAAAAACAAAAACGAAACAAGTGTTTTTTCTAGATAGTATATGTTAGATATAGCAAATAAAAGATAAACTAAAATATAAAACTAAGTTAGATGCAAATCAAACGATGTAAACTAACTTGCTCCCCGGCAACGGCGCCAGAAGAAGGGGCTTGTTGACGGATAAAAGACGTATCCCTCTACGATCCGCAAGCGTACGGACCCCACACCTTTTTCACCACGGGATTCCCAAGGTTCTTGTCAATCCGCGGAGCAAGGGGATTACAAGCGTTCGATCAACAACGACACACTACCTACTAGAACCCTAACTTACTATTAAACTAGAAAACAACTAAACTACACTAGAGAGAACGATAAACGATCAAGGTAGAAGACACTCGCCCACGGGTCTATGATACTAGAGCATGCAATCGCTTAAAGACATGAAAACCAATCTAATCTATCGGGGTTGTGACCACGGTTTCGCCCTTTCCCTCCTCTCGTACTGTCACTACGTGAAGGTTTTCATGACTAGACCTTTGATGGACACTGCGTATTGAATGGATCCAAGGAAGCATCGGAGCTCTACTCCCTTTACGGCATGGTAGCCAACCTTAAGCATTAAAGTATGTTCAACACAAGATGATAGATAGATAAACCATCAAAGTGCGATTACATCTCAAGATCGATTACAACCCATGGACGAATGAGAAGATTACCCCATCAAGGTGCTGATCATGGCACCGTTGATCATGGTTTCCCTTCCGCCTGTGTCTTCCTTCTTCTCCACGAGAGGGTGCTTCCTTCGAGGTGGTTGATCTCCCGCCGGAGATCCTCCTCCTCTCTCTAGCTTGTGGATGGCCTTCTGGTGCGAATGACTCCTCTCCTCAGTGTTGGAGGCGCCTCGGGGCTTTTAGGGTTGAAGATCCTTCGAGGGCAAGGAAAACGGGACCGAACCGGTGCCGAACCGGGTCGGGCCGGCCGGCTCGGGCCGGTCGGCCGAGCCCACTCGGCCGGTTCGGTCGCCCCTTTTGCTCCGTGGGTCCTCATGCACTTATGTACTTTGCCCCCTCCACTTGCATGATTTTGATGCTATTATCCTCGCGTCCAAGATGGAGGTTCTCTTCGCATGAAGTTCGATCTTTTACACTTCAATCCCCGGGGGTGTTCCTCGTAGCACTTCGGTCCTTGCCACCATTGGAAGTGATTTCATCAAGCTCATGAACACGAACAAGACTCCGTAAATGCTCCTTTGAACTTGTTGCAAATCCGTCCTTTATGTCCATGTTTTCCTACATAAACACAAAACTTCCAAATGCATGCACAAAGATGAACTCGTTATATGATTAGTGTGCCTAGTGGCGGGTTAGTTCCATAATCAAATCCAAACCAAAGTGTAATGAACATGCTAGGTGTACCGAAATACACCGTCAACAGAGAGTAATACCATTGCAGTAATAAATCGTTCAAGAGTTAAACCAGTACGATATCCATTATTACATCCAGAGAGGTGGACTCGAAGGTCCGAACACAACGATAACTAAGCGACGAGCAGCTCCATCTCTGACTTCCACAGGCATGATGACTGGGGGATCCGCACGCCCTAGAACTCCTCGTAGTCACTCCAGTACTCGTCCTCGCCTCCGACGTTCTCCTCTGAACAGCGGTAAGCAAGGGTGAGCACACTTATGGTTGGTGCTCAGCAAGTGGGGAAACAATGCAAGGCTATCAAGGATAGGCTATGGTTCACAGTGGTAAGCATTTTATAAGTTGGTCAAGTTTTATTAGCAAGCACCTAATTACTAGGTGTAAGTGTATACCAACCCACTTAACCTTAAGAGAGACCTCAAACCAAACCACAAACCCATGATTTGTATTAATCTTCAAGTTTATTAATCATGTGAGGGTCCAAGCCGCTCATGACCGTGAGCACGGCTGATCGATCAGTTTTACACTCTGCAGAGGTTGTACACTTTACCCACAGTTCGTGTTCCCCACCTTGCCCGGGTTAGCTAGACCCTTAAACACTTCCAAGGTGAGTGGCTAGGGGTCCACTACGAAGCCTTTACAAAGGAAAGAAGAGAAACCAACAGCCCGCAACAGTTACAATAGCGGAGCGGACCATAACCCTCCCTAATGGTCAGCACCTTAGCCAAGGCTGCTACCCCAAAAGAACCGGGCTATACCCCTTCAACTCCGGCCCCCTGTGCCCCTCTCGGAAAAGAGCTATCAACTAACCCACTCTCCTAATTAATTGTCTAAACCAGAGCCATGTGGACTGTGGTTGTACTGTTATCTTGGGTGGTTCTCCATGTTCCGATTATAAATCAAGTTATCTTGTTTTAAGCACAAGCACATTATATAAGCAAAACTGAGATGTAAAACATAACAAAGCATAACTAGACTCATGTAAAGCAAACTAAGCATTTATCTACCCCAAGCATGTGTTTAAACAGGGTTGATCAAGGTAAAGTGGTAAAGTATCTAGTCAAGTCCTTAACTAGGTGTTTGCCCATCAGGTTTATGCATAGCAACAGGAATTGTAAACATTGTTTAACATGCAGTGACATAGGTTCAAAAAGATAATGCAGAGGGGGAAAGCCACTTGCCTTCCTCTACAAGCTGGGTGAAATCCTCCTCGAAAACTGGTTCTTCCTGATCACCTCCGACAGGGAGCTCAAACGAAATAGGCATGATATCTACGAGTCAAACATGAACAACAAACAATAAATAAAACAGTACACCAAAAAGTAACAAAACTGGTAAATTTGCTATTTAAAAGATTCTACTCGTCGAGACGATCATTTCGGTATATAGAACGCTAAAAACGGAGTTAAAATGAGAAAGATATGATTAAAACAGTTTACAGGGACCTATCTGCAAGAAAACTAAGTTTACAGGGCTTTTTATAAATAAAATCAGGGCTAAAACATAATTATAAAGTAAAACATAGGGGTCTAAATGCTAAAAGGATGAAAAAGGACCTTTATATAAAGAATCTAGGCTGGCCAGGGGCTAAAATATAAAAATCAAGACCTATCTGTGAAAATTCTCTAAGGTGGAAGCACCGGCTTGCAAAAATATAAAAGATCAGGGGCTCTTAAACAAAACAGCCAGCCCAGCGCCGTGGATCTCAGATCCAACGGCCACGGGCGCGCGCGTGCGCCATGGACCGCGTCGTGCGCCCGGCGCACGGGTCCACGGTGGACCGCCCCAATTAAACGAAGGGGTACGCGATCCGGGCCGTCCGCGCGAGATGTGACGGCCCCGGACGTGCGCGAGCGGGCACGACGGCGAGCACGCCGGAGTGCGGCGGGCGCGCGGCGGGGCTCGCGCGGCGGCGGCCCCGGACGGTGCTCCCGGCCATCTTCTCGACCGCGGGTTGGAGCAAAATGCGGTGTGGGCGCTTGCGCACGTGACCAAGGGGTCGGGGGGGGGCGATCGGGCCTCACCGGCGGCCGCACCGGAAGGGGGCGGCGCGGCTACTCCGGCGAGCTCGGGGGAGACGCTCGCCGTGCGCGAAATAAAGGGGAATTGGGTGGGGGTTTTTGCTCACCGCGTGTAGAGGAAGAAGGCGGGCTCAAAAACGAAGAGAAGGCGCGGTGGGGGAAGCTTGGCAACGGCGGCGGATCGGGCGGCGCTCGGTGTGGTCGGGGCGCGGCTGCCACGGGCGTCGGGGACCGGAACCTGCGACAACACGTGCTCGTTAAGCTCCTGGCGACCCCAAGAATCAAAGAGAAAGGGCGAAGGGACCAATCCTTCACCGGTGGCGACGAATTGACGGCGGCGGCGGGAACCCGAGGCGGCGGCGCCGGTGGAATTGGGCTCATGTGCGTGTGTTGGTGTGCTGCAGAGGCAAAGGGAGGCGCAGGGGCTCACGTGCGAGCTTAAATAGGGCGCAGGGAGGTAGGCAAAGCGGGAAGAGGACGGGGCGGCCGGCGGCTTGCCATTGATGGTCGCGGCCATCACGGCTAGGGTTTAAGGATGGGAAGTAACGGTCCTAATTGATCACGGGGGCTTTGATTGCCTTAATTGGCTGCGGAGAGAGGAAGGGAAGGCAGGGGGACGGCCGGGCGTGGCGGGGATTGCGCGGCGGTGCCGGGTCGGGTGGGCAGCGAGAGGAAGAAGAAGAAAGGAAAGGGGGGAGGGGAGGCTGACAGGCGGGGCCCAGGCGTCAGCGTCGCGGGGAGAAAAAGAAAACGTAGAGGAGAAGAGGTGGGCCGGTGCGGGGAGGCTAGACGGGCCGCTGGGCCGTCTGGGCTGGAAGGGAAGCCAGCGCGGTTTTCTTTTTTTTCTTTTTCAAACTTCATTTTCAAACCATTTTTCATTTCAAATTCAAATCAAACTTTTTCAAACTTTTTCTCAAGAATTTTTATGAACTTTTTAGAAACCACACAAGCAACCAAAAACAATGCAAGCCAACTGATGATGCACAAACACTTGTTGTCTCTAAGTTTATTAAATTATATTTAATATTTTAGAGCTCAATTTAAATAGCAATTTAAATTCTTTAAATCCTTAAGACTAATTTAAGTTGCTAAGTGATTTTAGTGATGGAATTTTAGGGTGTCACATATATCCTGTTCGACACATAGCACGTGGTATTCACCGCCTCAGCCCAATACCTCCTCGGAGTCCTATGCTCATCAAGCATCGTCCGAGCCATCTCGCACAAGGTCCTGTTCTTCCTTTCCACAACACCATTCTAGGGAGGCGTTTACGGACTCGAAAATTGGTGCTCAAGACCCAAGTCATGGCAAAAGTTTTCAAAACGAGAGTTTCTTAATTCCGAGCCATTATCACTGCTGATAGCTCGTATGGCATCTCTGTGTGCCTCTCGTTCCTCAACCTCAAGACTAGATCTCGAACAAAACCAAACGTCCCCCCTTATCCTCAAGAAAGAACACCCACGCATACCGAGAATAGTCGTCCACCACAACCAGGACATACCACTTCCCACCGCGGATCGCGGACGAGCCGGGCCAACAAGGTCCATATGGAGCGGCTCGCATGGACGCTCAGTCATCACATCGGTGAGAGGCGGGTGAGAAGAGGCTACCATCTTGGCATGCCTACACGGCGCACAAACCAACTCTTTCTCAAGCCTCAACCGTGGCAATCCTCGGACCAAATTGAGTTTACTCAAGCGAGACAAAAGGTCAAAGCTCAAGTGACCCAACTTTCTATGCCACTTCCACAACTCACTCGAAGAACCAGCCAAGAAACAACACTCCACACCCGAAGGCTGAGAAAAATCAGCACGAAACACCTGACCCTCGGGAACGACCATACAGACAAGGTCCCCTCGAGAGTCCAAAATCCGAGAACCACCTGGCCGAAACAACACCTCAAAACCCTCATCCAACAACTGGGGCACAGAAAGCAAATTGTACCCCAGCGATTGAACAAGAGCAACACGCCTCAGAGTGATCTTGTCACTCACCTTAATCTCACCTTCTGAAAGCACACGCCCACGCCCATTGTCCCCAAAAGTGATGTACCTCTTTGTCACCACCGGGACGAGACTTGAGAACCACCCCCTATCTCCGGTCATATGCCTCGAGCAACCGGAGTCAATCAACCAAATGTTCTTCAAGTCTCCCACCTAAAATTCAAAACGAGCACGTGAGCGAACAAATGACTCAGCACTGGGGTTAGTACCAAAAGAGTAAAACCAGTGCCGAGCCATTTGCTCGAAAGTGGGGTTAGCACCAACCAAAGCATCTCTCCTACCAAAGCTACCTCCACGATCACCACCACGGTAACCACCCTGAGGGAACCACCCCTCTCTGCCTGGGGGAGGACCAAAACCACGAAAGAGAACCCGTGGACCGTCCCTCCTCTCCTTCTCAAAGCTACGACTCCTCCCATCCCCGTAGTGAACTCGAGGGGGAGAACGCCTAGCAACCTGACCACCTGCAAACTTTCCAGCCCAACCACCAGAACCACGACCTCCAAAAACAACCCTCGCACCTGTACGAGCACGAAACCCAAAACGCTGCCTGTCTAGGCCTACACCGGTCTGACCGGTGCCCCACACCGGTCTGACCGGTGTGACCTGGGCAGCAGCACCCCCAACAGCCTTCCGCTCTCCCCAAGCCCGAACTATCCTCACACTCGCCTTGGCCCTGGGCATCTGCACACGAGGCTCAAGTACACCATCGGAAGGGTGGTACTTGTCCTTGTTAGCCCACTGCTTTGCCATCCTCTCCGCTCGCTTCCTCTTGAAGCAAAACTCATCCTTATGGCCATCTCTCCCACAATAGCCACAATGGAACCTCACAAGCTTAGGCTTAGGCTTGGGATGTGGCTGCTCACTAGGTTTCTCTCCACTCAACTCCTCCACCGGTTTCCCCTCACTAGCCTTCTCACTTTCTTTCCCAAAGAACACTTCCCCGAAGTGCTCACAAACTTGATAGGCTTTTGTAGATCATTTGTGGGTGCAGGAAACATGGGTGGAGCTGGGGTTGTGTCTAGTCGGTTCCTAAGATGGTTAGGTTTTGGGGGGAAATCATTTTTGTGGTGGGTTTTTGGTGGCTCTGGGATATTCTCTCCACTTCCCTCACCAACCTTGTTTGCCCCAAGTCCCTCACCATCCTCGCCTCTTAAATGCCTCGATCATCATCCTCAACTGAGGCTCATGACCAGACAACCAACCCATCAACTTCCTCAGCTCATCATTCTCATCCTGCAAACGATCAACATAATGTGCAATTTCCAGATTTTTCAAAGCATGCATTTCACAGGTAGAGCATGATGTAGGCATGGGTTCCTTCAATTTAGCCTCAAGAGAACTAGTGTAAGCATGCATCTCATCAATCTTAGCATGCAAAACAGGGCAAGAAGTACAAGCACCTAGCAAAGCGAGGTCTAGACTTAAGCTCGACCACTTCAACCCTAAGCACATCTAGTTCCTCACACTTGGAGGCATGCTTCTCCTTAAACAAAGCAAGATCAGCAAGAAATATGGAGCAATCAGCACAATCAACCTCATCTGAAACAACAGGGCTAGCCTTAAGTGAATCAATCTCAAGCTTGCTATCAAGCACCTGTGTCTCTAGCTCAGCCACTCTAGTCCTAGCATCCTCGAGTGAAGCCCTAACCTCTTTTCTCATTTTTTTGGCCTCTCTAAGCATATCATCATGGTTATCAAGCAAAGAGCCAAGCCTCTCATTCTCCTGGCGCAAGAAGGGAAGTTCATCATGCACCTCGTCGTCGGAATCAGAGTCCGAGTCGCTCTGTGTGCTCTTCTTGCTGCCGGAGCTCAGCGCCATGGTGCAGAAGCCGTCTCTCGCGAAGCAGCTCAACCCGCTCAGGTTCTTGGATGACTTCTTGTTCTTGCGACAATCACCTTCGTCTTCACTGCTGCTCCAGCTCGAGGTGGAGTACGCGGAACTGGACTCGACGTCGCTCGCTCCAACCATCGCTCGGGCCTTGCCTCGGCTCTCCTTCTTCCTCGATCGTCGCTCATCCTTGTACTTGTTCTTGTTGTTGCTCTTGTGTTCGCGCCTCGACCGGTACTTGCCATCATTCCTCGACTTGTGCTTGTAGCCGTCCTTGTTCTCGACCTTCTCCGGGCAGTCGGCGACGAAGTGTCCCGGCTTGCCGCACTGGAAGCAAGTCCTCGTGTTCCTCCTCATGTTCACTCGGTTCTCGTGCAGCCTCTCGAACCGCCTCGTCAGGAGCGCCAGCTCATCCTCTCCAAGCTCGTCGAACTCCTCATCTGGCATGGACATCAAAGAGGAAAAAGAGAACATCCTGGTGGATGGGTTAGTGTTAGCCTTTCCTTTCGAGCCACCAACGAGGGCAAGACTATGGAAATCAGTCGGACCCACGAGCTTGGCAGTCAAGCCCCTATCCACCTCAGCCGACTTGAGCTTCGAGAACAGCTCGTTCACCGTCAGAGTGTCATACTTCTCCGACTCCACAATGGCCTCGAACTTTCCGCCCCAAATCGTACGATCCAAAGAGTGTAAGAGCTTGACCGCTCTATCATGATCATCGTACGGGAGCACGTCCACATTGGCCCTCATGTTGTTCACAACCACCGTGAACCTGCGAAACAAGGCATCGATGGACTCACCGGGGAGATGAGTGAAGTTCTCGTACTCTCTCCGGTAGGTCGCATACATCCGTGCCTGAACCTGGGCATTCCCAACATGAGCCTCCTTCAACACCGCCGAAATCCTACAAGCCAAGTGCTCGGTGTGCACCCAATCGAACTCAGGCTGACACAAAGCACGAAACAAGTAGTCGGCCGCCTTATTGTTGGCGTCGAATCTGTCCCTCAATCCTGGAGCGAGGAAGTCCATCGCCTGGACATAGCCTGTGTCCACCGTGACATCCTAAAGGATCTGACCCTTTCCGCGGAGAAACACACCCATCTGCTTGCTCCACATCTGGTAGTTCTTGCCATCGAAGTGTGGAGGACCTGAACCCCGTTCCTGGTACGCCATCCTTGGATCTTATACTGGTTAGAGTCAATAAAGACCCGAACCGGCTCTGATACCACTTGAAGGACCGATACGGCATACCAGAGAGGGGGGGAGTGAATGGGAGCCGATAAAAATTCTTCTCGAAGGAGATGAAAACTCCAACAAGATGAACACGGCTTCCAACACACGTCTCCGACTCACTACCCAAGTTGGCCAAGCCCACGTAGCCAGTGGAGTGCCACTGGACCCAGGAACCAACACACAACCTTCCGACCTGAGAACGCAGCGGAACACCAAACCTCGAGTCTACAGACCAACACCGGTCAGACCGGTGAACACCACCGGTCAGACCGGTCCCTGCTGGTGATACTGGGCAACTTTCACCAAGTGGCTCCACACCGGTCAGACCGGTGAGACACACCGGTTAGACCGGTCACAGCCTAAACGCCCCCAAAGCACCAAACGAAGCCAACCGACCACCAAGCCGACCCAAGCCGGAAACAGGCGGCAACACGGGACAACGGCGAACACACCCCGGACATTCACCCGAGCAAAAACCCACGAGAGGGTTGCACCGGTCGAGCCGGTCAAGAGCACCGGTCAGACCGGTGTAGCCTGGGCAGCTCGGGATGAACAGCACCCGCGGGTCAACTCCCCCAAATCGAAACCTCGATCTCCCGAATCACTCCACGGACTTGAACAAGACTTTGGGGATATTAGGAACACCTCATGAGGAGTCCATAGCCAAGTTTAATCCCACCAAAACTCGTCCAAAAAGGAGGAATCGAAGAAATCCGCCAAGAGCACCACAAACCCTAGAACTCGGAAAACCCCAAAATCGAGCCCCTTTACTCACGGATTTGGGAGGGGAATCACAGCCGAAAGAACCACGAAGGGTTCCCACAAATTCCCCCATCAAATCCCCAAGAGAAAGGTCCCGAAAACAACCCAAAGAAATCACCAAGAAAGGGCTCCGAAAATCACCACCAAAAACAACCGGGAACAACACATCCAAACCTTGAGGAACCACGCTGAATCATCTATACATGCAACAAAGGTTCATACAAGGTCTAGCTTGCCGCCCGATCATCCAACCCTCTCACAAGATCTCACCATGAAGCTCTCAAGCTAGTCCTATGGAAATCCTAAGGAAAATAGGAAGGAAAATAGGAAAACAAATGAGCTAGGGTTCCAAGAGTTGGCTGCCATCCTCTCACCTCGAGGGTTATATGGAGGCAACCGAAAGTCTAAAATACCCTTCTCTAACAACTAGGGATACAAGCCCCTCAAGGGCGGTTTTGGAAGACTTGAAACTTTCTCCATCGAACGGATGCCAGGCGACCGCAACCTGCTTAGCCTCGACGCAAGCCTTGCGATCCCGACACGTGTCCTCCGCTTCGAAGATTCCAGACTGCGTCGTCGCACACCGGTCAGACCGGTGCTCCTCACCGGTCAGACCGGTCCCCACCGGTCAGACCGGTCTGGCACTGCTGCAGCACCGTCTTCGGTTCTTCGGTCTTGGCTTTGTGGATCAACCAAGGAACCCAGTTGTTTTCTGGTAAACCACCGGAAACCCCGCGAACTCGGTGTAGCCTCCGCCAATCTCCACTCATGACTCGGCTCCCACGTAGTCCCGGCTCGACCTTGGTTTTGAGGCTGAACTAAGAAACCGTCCATAACTTCATCTTGCTGTTCATGCCACCATGCGGCCCGCACTCGACCCCGCTGGCCACCGGGTCCCTCGAACGAAGCTTACTTGTCTTCTCCACACCTGGAGGCCTCACCGGCGACGACCTTTCGCGCTTGTTCTTCACCTGCACCAACACGAGTCAAGCCGCAACCCGCACCTGCAATACTTAGCCAAGAATTAGTCCACACAACGTTGTCAATCACTCATCACACAAGGAAGCGACCATCCACCGGTCCTCGAACCACACATGGTCCTCAATCACCCCTTGATGAGTGCATTGACAACACCCACACGAAAGTAACAACAGAGAAAAGAAAAAGAAAAGAAACGAACAAAAAGAAACTCCAACAAGCGATCGAAAGCCAAACAAAGGCAAAGAGCAAGATCACTTGAAGAAGATAAGTCTCGGACCCCTTAGGCAAGGGCAACGGCTCGACACATCCGAGACAAAGCAAAGCTCAAGCAAAGAGCGCAAACCACCGAATCAAAGCTCGAAAAACCACGAAGAGCTCCCCCTGCACACATGCAAGCTCCCCCTGAACCAATGCACCTCCCCCTGGACGAATGCATGCAAACCACTTGAAAACAGGGCAGCTGCAACAATTTCAGCTCACACCGGTCAGACCGGTCACCACTGCCGGTCAGACCGGTGCCCAACATGTGCACAGGACCAGCACTCTGACCGGTCAGACCGGTGACACGACCGGTCAGACCGGTGCACAACAGAGCCCAGAAATGGCTCGAAACCACCTGAAGACCTTCTAAAAGCATCCAACAAGCCATTTCAAGCTCAAACTTCTCCCCCTTGTTGGCAATGCATGAATCAAGCCAAAAATGCAAAACTTTCAACCTAGAGCTTCTCAAATAGACAAAATTCAACAAAGAATGCTACACAAGTCTAAATGAGCAAGTTAGACACTCTATAGCTTCGTATCGATCTCAACTACAAGATCACCAAGTTTCACAACCATTGGACGAAGCTAAGATGGATTTTGGTAATTTTGCGAAAAACTTGCCTCTCATGAGCAAAGTCCTAAACATGATCAAAGCATATCAAAATGGCAAAGCCACACAAACTTCATGCTAGGACAGCCATTCTAACCATAAGACCATCACAAACACCCACAAGCACCTCATGTCATGTCAAAGCCACCGAGCCATGTGCCTACTTCTATGTATGAGACTTCTCATTGGTAGACATCATGCAACAGTTTAGCACCCAAAGCAAATTAAATTCAGCACATATGACATGGGGGCACATTTTTCAAGCATTGTACATTTCATTTTCAGATTCATAATTGGTACATGAAATGTCTTTGCGACAAAAAGGAACTTATGCCCCTCCACAAGATGAAGCAAGAGGGCTAAACATTCATGATGGCAAATGAGCCTTTGGCCCAATATGATCAATAAACTAGCTATCCAACCTCAAATTAAGCATAGCAAAGCCACTAAAACATGTCAAGATCATGTAAAGGCATTTACACATGAGAGAGCATACATGTGACATTTTTCAAAAACATAGCCATCAACCATGGATTATTCATCAAGATCATCAAGAGCTAAGCCAAACTAACCATAGCATACCAAACAAGCTCACAAAGACATAAATAGCATTCCATGGTGAACAATGTATATAGGAGAAGCTTTTCCTATCCAATGCATATGATACAAAATGCATGCAATCTAAGATACAAGGATGCCTATACATCATGTTACATATGCCATGCCAAATGCAAGAAATGCACAAAGAAAAACTATACATATGATACAAAGGAGCTCCACACACCCAACTCAAGATATCAAACACACACAAAGTTCCCCCCGCAAACGAATGAAGGTTGCTTGATCTAGGGGTTTGGTGAAAATATCGGCTAGTTGGTCATGTGTGGGTACATGGATCAAAGCTATCTTTCCCTTCTCTATGTTGTCTCTCAGAAAATGATACCTCACTTCTATGTGCTTGGTTTTGGAATGGAGCACTGGGTTCTTTGCAACGCTTATGGCACTTGTGCTATCACATTGAAGTGGGACATGGGTATACTCCTCACCAAAGCCACTCATGGTGTATATGATCCAAAGGAGCTGAGAGAAACAACTAGCTGCGGCAACGTACTCTGCCTCGGTAGTGGATTGAGCAACACTCGACTATTTGCGGGAAGACCAAGACACCAAAGAAGATCCCAAGAACTGGCAAGTCCCAGAAGTGGACTTCCTATCCAACCGACACCTGGCAAAATCCACGTCTGAAAAACCATGAAGCGCCAAAGAAGAAGACGCGAAGTACCAAAGGCTGAAGTAGGGAGTGTGACGCAAGTACCTGAAAATTCGCTTCACCGCTTGTCGATGCGAAGTCCTCGGAGACGCTAGAAAACGAGCACACAGACATACCGAGAACTGGATGTCCGGCCTCGTCGCCGTCAAGTAAAGGAGTGACCCGATCATGCTCCTGTACTCTTTCTGGTCCACGTGTTCACCTTCCTCATCCGCATCAACAGCTGTAGTCGTACTCATAGGCTTCGCCATGGCCTTGGAGTCCTCCATCTTGAACTTCCGCACAGTGTCCTTGGTGTACTTAGCTTGGTGCACAAATGTTTCTACCTTTGATTGCTTGATTTGTAGCCCGAGGAAGAACTGCAACTCACTGTGTCGGTGCGGAATATAGTCCCGACACTAACCAGTAGAAAGCTCCGAGGTCTATCCCTCAATGGTCGATGCTAAGCAATGAGAGACACAGAGGTTTATCCTGGTTCCGGCCGAGGGGGCCATACGTCCAGCAGTGGTGTGCTCAAGGCACTGTATTGCTCAGCACCGGGGGTGCCTGTAGTGGGGCTGCTACAAGTAAGGCGGGAGAGGAAGCGTGGCTTCCAAGTCCCTCATGTGATGGCTGAAGATGTTATGGGAGAATTGGAAAACAAGTGCGTGGCGCAGCTTGTCTCCTGTGGTGTTGTGTCTGTGTTCTCCCCTGCAGCAGGGGGGTTCGTCCCCCTTTTATAGATCAAGGGGGGAGCGAATTACATGCACGCCGTGCTACCTAGCTACGTGAAGGGGCGTGGTGTGCTATGCTGTAGAATAGGCGGCCGTCCGGGCGATCCTTGCAGCGATCCGACCATCATGGCCTATCTTGTACCCGAACAGTGGCGGTTCGAGGGTAGGAAGGCAGCGGATGGCGATGATGTCCTCTGATGGGCTCGAGGGAGCTGTTGACGTTGGCCCGTACGGAGTACAGGGATAGGTAAAACGGCGTCCCGTTCCTGTACGCTTCGCCGTACCGGAGTTGTTGCTACAGCGCCGGGCGTGCGCCTGCACGCACGGGGACGGCTGCCATGCCGTAACAGTGGCAGGGATGGCGTTCCTCCCGCCTAGCGCCTCCACCTAACCCTGTAGGGTCATAAGAAAGCAAATGGAGGGTGAAGCCGGCCCCCCTTCGAGGGCTCGGCACGTTAGCCGTACTGTGACAGGCGCACGGCGTCACGGGACTGACACCGGCCGCGCTGCACAGTCTCTTCCCACAGTGATGGGGATGGGCCCCCTCCTGGGGAGTTGGTGCGGCGGCACCGGGGCGCGAGCCCTGTGCGCATGATGGCTCTGTCCCGCCGGTGTCAGGGCATTAAAAGCCCGTGTACGGGGGGCAGGCGTATGCGTGCGGGGCTCCCTCGAGTGAGGCGGGCCCCGATCGAGGGCGGGGCGGACCCTCGAGCGAGGCGAAGCCTGCTCGAGGGGGAGCGGACCCCCGAGCGAGGCGGAGCTCGCTCGAGGGAAGAGCACCCCCTCGAACGGGACGAAGCCCGCCCGAGGGAGGCGTGCACTCTCGAGCGAGGCGAAGCCTGCTCGAGGGGATCTTCGAGTGGGCCGCCTTGGCGGGTCGTTGAGGTCCCTGCGGCGTGGGCCGTATCCTGCACGGTTAGGCAAGGTGTATTTTGGTTTTGTTGCAGGTTTTAAGTGGGGATTTCCTGGTTGTTAAAGGGGACCCCTAGGGCTGTCCCCGACAGTAGCCCCCGAGCATCTGTGGGTTTGCCATTGAGGCTCCCGCAGATGCTGGAACCTACTGATAGGACGTTCTTCCCTCCTTGTCTTGTGAACGCTTTCCGTGGGGCCGCGCCAGCGGACCCGCGGAGTCTAGCCCCGAAGCCCGCGGGGAGCGTGGATGCTTCTGCAGGGGTTAACCGTGAGAACTGATCAGAGGGCGTGGCACATGTTTCAACCGGCATCGGTGTTATCGCAGCCGGCTTCGGTGACGCACGCGCTGCTGGCACTGTCTCCGGCGGGTGCAATTCAAGGAGGTGTAGCCGTGCGTCAAGCCCCCGAGCCTGGGCCCGTTCGAGGCGATCGGGTAGAGCTTTACGACTTGTTTTTTAACGCGCCCTCGCCGTCCCTCCGCGGGACGGAGGGTGAGGTTCCCGCAACCCCCATCGAGCGGGTCGCGAATTGCGGGTTCCTCGTCGAGCTGTTAGTGGGTGGTTCGAGTGGACGCCCATGCCCCGTTCGATAAGGGTAGGCTGCGCGGTCCGGAGACACGTCCATTGAAGCACTTGCGTGGGTTTGCTAGGTGGGGCTCGGTCCCGTTCGATAGGGACCGAGGGCGCGGAAGCTCTCCCTCGGTGGGATCCCCCGGCTAGCTGCCCTCGCTGGCTCTTGAACACGACATGTGGGGCACCCTCGAGCCGATGGGCTCGTGGAACGGCTCGAACGTGCGTGCCCTCGTCGTCCCTGACTCTGCGATCTGGGGCGCCTGTTCGAACCCGTCGAGGGTCAGGCTTCGAACCTCTGATCAGTAAGGCCATGCGGGGCGGCGCCTGGGCAGACCCGTCTTTCGCGTTTGCGGCCGTCGAGGGGTCTGGGCGAGCCAGCCCTCGAGGCGCTGGTTAGCAGCACAGCGTGGCATGGGTGCTTGTGGTGCCTGCCTTGTTTCAAGGCGGGCCTCGGAGCGACCTTCTCACGCTTGTGCCCCTTTAGAAGGTAGACATTGTCTAGAGCCAGGGGCTCGCTCCGCTCGAGGGTTTTGCGAGGCAAGGGTGCTAGCGGGGCCTGCTTTACTTCAAGCGGATCCCGTGGCAACCTTCTCACGCCGATGTCCCTTCGAGGGCTGATGTCACTCCGAGGCAGGGGTTCGTGCCGCTCGAGGGTTTTGCGAGGCAAGGGTGCTTGCGGGGCCTGCTTTACTTCAAGCGGATCCCGTGGCAACCTTCTCACGCCGATGTCCCTTCAGGGTTGAATTTATCCTGAGCCAGGAGTCCGTGCCGCTCGAGGCTTCTCCTTGTTTTGCAAGGGGCCGGGCCATTAAATGCCCCACAGTAGGGGCTGCGATTTCGCAACGCGGGCGCGCCTTTTTAGGCGTTGTGGCCGAGCGCGTGCGCTCGTAGTGGGCGGCGTGGCAGGCGGACGTGACCGCTTGCCTCGGTCCCTGCTAGTCTTCACCGTGATGATGGCCGCTCGCGGTGATGTGGCCGCTGTGGTCGTGGCGGGGCCCGCTCGTCAGCGTGAAGAGAAGATTCCCTGCAGTTAATGCGCGCGGGACATCCGCTCCGGAGAGCTCGCCCGCGGCTTATAAATCTAAGGGGAGGGGGAAGCGGCGGTTTTTTACCTTTGCGCTCCGCCATTTTAGCTCCCCTTGCTTTCGCCTTCGCCACCGTGCGGCCTCGCCATTCGAGTTCTTCTTCTTCCGGTCCTCCGCTCTCGCATTCCTCTGCCTTCTTCCCATGGCGCCGCCTCCACCTGTCACGATTCTTGACCCTTATGCCTGGGAGAGGTCGTCGGTGACCCCGCTGGCTCTCAACGAGCTGGTCACCGCCGGCCAGTTGGCGGCAAATGAGGAGGGCCGCCCGGCGGAGTGGATAGTGCCGCCAGCGGGGGACCGCGCGCCCAACCCGCCGGAGGGCTATGTGGTGAGCTTCATCCGCTTCCACGAGCGGGGCTTCAACGCGCCGGCGAGCCGCTTCATGCGGGCGCTGTGCGACTACTACGGCGTGGAGCTACACAACTTCGCGCCCAACGCGATCTCGCAGGCGGCCACGTTCGTGGGCGTCTGCGAGGGGTACCTGGGGATCCCCGTCAACTGGGAGCTCTGGGTACACCTCTTCCGCGCGGAGCTCTACACGCAGCCCACGACGGAGCCGAGGACCCGCCGCGCGGTGCGTGCCGACGGGATGTCGCTTGCCCTGCGGGGGCAGTTCAAGGACCACTACATCCCCTGCACCATGACGACGAACAACGCCGGCTGGGAGCGGGGATGGTTCTACCTGCGCAACGCCGAGCCCGGTCTTCCCCCCTACACCGGTCGGGTGTTCAAGGAGAAGCCCAGTTCCTGGGGCTACGGGGTGTCCACGGCCCAGCACCGGAGGCGGCAGGACTCGGTCCTGGCCGCCCTGAGGAGCTTGTCGGAGCGAGGGGCGGCCGGCGATGGGCGTCCTCGCCTTCCTCCATCACCGGCGGGTCGTGCCCCTGATGGAGAGGCCACTCTGCATCTTTGAGATGACAGAGGAGGCGGACCCCGTCGCGCTGGCAAGGTCGCGGATGCTCCCGACACCCTTTGGGCGGCCGTATGCGCTCACCCGGGCGCGGAGCGCCGTCGACACCCGGATGCCGGCGCATCCGGACCGGACCCCGTGGGACCTCGAGATGCTCCCCACCGGCCCGCTGGTGAGCATGATCCTTGGCTTTGTTTTAGTTCTTGGTGTTGCCTCTGCCTTCTGACGCGCCTTTATCATTCTCGCACGCAGCTGGTGAGCTTTACCGCCGCGAAGTCTGTTCCGCCCACCCCCGACTCCCGCACGCTCGGCGGGCGGCGCGGCGGCGGGGAGCGGGGAGCGGGCGGCGCGCGCAGAAGGAACGCGCGAGGCGGCACAACGAGCGCCGCGAGTGACGGAGCGCGGAGTACCGGCGGCGCGAGGAGCTGGGGCTTTCCTCCCCGGGGACTGAGGAGTACTCGTCCTCGGAGGAGGACGAAGAGGAAGAGGCTGAGGGGCGGGGCCCCTCTGATAGGTGGGGGCCCTCACCCCCGTCACTGGAGCCGGCTCAGGCGGCAAGGGCGGCGTCGCTGGGGCGGGCGCGGCCGGCGCCCGCCGCCGTGCAATCGACAACAGCCGGCGGCACGCGCGGGGGGAGGTGCCGGCGCGTGCGCGGAGGCGCGCCCGGCAAGCGTGCATGTGCGCGCGTCAAGCGTGCTCGCGCGCGGGGCGAGCGCGCCGCTCGCGGGGCTAGCGTGCCCGCGCACGCAGCGGCGTCGTCAGGAGGCGCGGCGGCGGGTGATGGCGTCCTCCGACCAATTGAGGAAGGAAGGAGGCGCCTTCTCCGCGGCGAGGACCTCGTGCCGCTCCTTCTTGCGCTGGCATGTCGTCATGTCGACGGTCGGCCCCCAAAGATGAGGAACACGTTTTCCATAGCGGGGAAGCCGCCGACGTCGCCGTCGCCTCCGTCTTTCTTGGCCTCTGCCTCCTTCGCGGCAGCGCGGCCATAGAATTTCTTGAGCATATCGCACTGCTCAAGGGTGTGGTTCACTGGGGTTTTGTGATACGGGCATGGCTTCTTTAGCATGTCGTCGAACACCCCCGAGCCTCGAGGGGCCGGTCGAGGGCCCCGTCGAGCTGGGTCAACAGCGAGGGCCTCGGCATTACCGCCGTCGCGCCCCTGCTCGCGCACCTCGCGGCGCGGCTTTTTTCCCTTCTTGCCCCGCTTCTCGTTGCGGTGGGGCTCCTTGGACTTGCTGCCCTCCGCGGGCGTGTCCTCCGAGCGCTTGCCCTTCTTGCCGTCGAAGATCGCTCCCACGGCCTCTTCTCCCGAGGCGAAGCTGGTGGCGATGTCGAACAGCTCGTTGGAGTCCGCGGGCGGGCTGCGCCCTAGCTCCCTCACAAGATCTCTGCATGTGGTGCCCTCGAGGAAGGCATGCACGATCTCGGACTGCGCCACGCTGGGCAGCTCCGTGCAGCGCTTGGAGAAACTCCGTATGAAGTCCCGCGGCGACTCGGCCGGGCCCACGTGTGCGGAGCGCGCGAGTCCCATGAATTTCCGGGGCGTACGTATGTGCCCCCGGAAGTTGCCCACGAATGTGTGGACCGGATCATCCCAATTGTGGATTTGGGCGGCGGGCAAGTGCTCGAGCCATGTCCGCGCGGCATCGCCGAGATGCGGGGGCAAGTTGCGGATGATGACCCTCGTCGCCGGTGGCCCCGCCTGGGCGGCAAGCCAAGCGGTAGTCGTTGAGCCACACACGGGGGTCCGTCTCCCCGTTGTACTTGACGATGGTCGAGGGCTGGCGAAAGCGCTGGGGGAAGGCCGCCGTGCGGATCTCCCGGCTGAACACACGGGTGCCCGGGGGCTCCGGTGTCGGGGAGCGATCCTCGCCGCTGTCGTAACGTCCGCCCCGTCGAGGGTGGTAGTCCACCGCTGCTCGGGCGTCCGCCTTGCTTGTGCGGCGGGCGTTGATGACGTTGCGAGCGTCACCGTCCAGCGCTCTACGCGTGTCAAGGAGCCGTTCCTTGGCCGGCGCGCGCGTCCCGAGTTGGCGGGTCGCCCCGCCGCTTCCCCTGCGTGGACCGAGGGTTCGCCCCCTGGTGCGGTCCCGTCGCCCCGCGCGTCCCCTTATTGGCGGATGCGTGATGCCGAGCTCTCGGCCTGCCGGACGGCCGCCTGCTCGATGGGGGTCTGCACCTCGCGGTGCAGGTCTCATGCCTCGGGGGTAGAGGGTGCGGCATGGCCCGTAGCGGCGTCGCGGCGGCCACGAGCTTTTGACTTGCCCGCGGCGGCACGTCGGGGGTTGCGGCGTTGATGCGGTCGCGGGCTCGCCCGCCCGGCTCCCGCACGCGTTCGCCGCGAGCGGAGGCCTCCCCAGCCATCAAGGCGCGGAGCAGTCGCACCGTTCGGTATTCCTCTGCCAGCTTGGCCTCGAGCTCGCGGGCTTGGGCTAGCTGTGCGTCGGCGTCGGCCCGGTGGGAGCGCTTGGCCCTGCGGCTAGGCGTGTGGCGACCCCAGGGGCGGGCGTGATCTCCCCGTCCCCGGCGCCTACTGCGCCGGCGGCATTGGCCTGGTCGTTGGCGACGACCACGTAGCATTCCCGCGCAGGGTCGTAGCTCCCGGTGCTGGAGTCATCGGAGCACCCGAACCAGTAGTCCGTGGCGTCGAGGAAGCGCCTGAACATGACCGGGTCCTGCACGCCGGAGAAGTCCCATTCCGCGTACCCGTGGCGGTTGGCGGGTGGCGGAGCGTTGAGGGAGCCCAGGGACGACTCGTCACCCGCTGAAGCGCCAGGATCCCTGGCGACGAAAACATGACGGCCAGGCGAGACCCTGCGCATCGTGGTGTTGACGTTGTTGTTGTAGGCCGTCGTGGCTCCGCGCAGCCCAATGGGAAGGAGCGGTCCGGAGACCGCGCGCCGTCCTGCTGGGGTGGCGGCGGTCGTGGTGGCGAGCGCGCGGGTTGAGAGGCGGCGCGCTCGGCCTGCCGTCGCCCGAACCGCGCGCCGGCGCGAACGCGATCACGAGCGGCGGCGACGTCGTGGTGTCGACGGGCTCGCGGCGTCCGTGCTGCGGGCGTCCGCGCCGTGGCGGTGCGTGTAGCAGGGACCGGGGCGGACCCGGCCTGGCGCCGCGCGCGGAGCTCCTCACGGTTGGTGAGGCGCATGAGATAGCCGTTCCCCGTGGCCTGAAAGTTCAGGCCCCCAAACCGGATTTCGAACCCGGCAGGGAGGGGGTCCAAGCTGCCCATGTTGTAGCGTGTACCGCGGTACTCAGTGCGGATCACCATGGAGGGAGTTGACGGATTGACCTTAGGCGCTCAGAGAGCCCCACGGTGGGTGCCAACTGTCGGTGCGGAATATGGTCCCGACACTAACCAGTAGAAAGCGCCGAGGTCTATCCCTCAATGGTCGATGCTAAGCAATGAGAGACACAGAGGTTTATCCTGGTTCCGGCCGAGGGGGTCGTACGTCCAGCAGTGGTGTGCTCAAGGCACTGTATTGCTCAGCACCAAGGGTGCCTGTAGTGGGGCTGCTACAAGCAAGGCGGGAGAGGAAGCGTGGCTTCCAAGTCCCTCATGTGATGGCTGAAGATGTTATGGGAGAATTGGAAAACAAGTGCGTGGCGCAGCTTGTCTCCTGTGGTGTTGTGTCTGTGTTCTCCCCTGCGGCAGGGGGTTCGTCCCCCTTTTATAGATCAAGGGGGGAGCGAATTACATGCACGCCGCGCTACCTAGCTACGTGAAGGGGCGTGGTGTGCTATGCTGTAGAATAGGCGGCCGTCCGGGCGATCCTTGCAGCGGTCCGACCATCATGGCCTATCTTGTACCCGAACAGTGGCGGTTCGAGGGTAGGAGGGCAGCGGATGGCGATGATGTCCTATGTGGGCTCGAGGGAGCTGCTGACGTTGGCCCGTACGGAGTACAGGGATAGGTAAAACGGCGTCCCGTTCCTGTACGCTTCGCCGTACCGGAGTTGTTGCTACAGCGCCGGGCGTGCGCCTGCACGCACGGGGACGGCTGCCATGCCGTAACAGTGGCAGGGATGGTGTTCCTCCCGCCTAGCGCCTCCACCTAACCCTGTAGGGTCACAAGAAAGCAAATGGAGGGTGAAGCCGGCCCCCCTTCGAGGGCTCGGCACGTTAGCCGTACTGTGACAGGCGCAAGGCGTCACGGGACTGACACCGGCCGCGCTGCACAGTCTCTTCCCACAGTGATGGGGATGGTCCCCCTCCTGGGGAGTTGGTGCGGCGGCACTGGGGCGCGAGCCCTGTGCGCATGATGGCTCTATCCCGCCGGTGTCAGGGCATTAAACGCCCGTGTACGGGAGGCAGGCGTATGCGTGCGGGGCTCCCTCGAGCGAGGCGGGCCCCGATCGAGGGCGGGGCGGACCCTCGAGCGAGGCGAAGCCTGCTCGAGGGGGAGCGGACCCCCGAGCGAGGCGGCGCTCGCTCGAGGGAAGAGCACCCCCTCGAACGGGACAAAGCCCGCCCGAGGGAGGCGTGCACCCTCGAGCGAGGCGAAGCCTGCTCGAGGGGATCTTCGAGTGGGCCGCCTTGGCGGGTCGTTGAGGTCCCTGTGGCGTGGGCCGTATCCTGCACGGTTAGGCAAGGTGTATTTTGGTTTTGTTGCAGGTTTTAAGTGGGGATTTCCCGGTTGTTAAAGGGGACCCCTAGGGCTGTCCCCGACACGCTGTGACAACCCGCCCAGGAAAATACCGTACTACTGCCTAAACCAATCCACTTAGGTCATTAAGCAGTACTAAAGTATCATCCTGTCGTTAGTCGCCTAAACGAATTCACTGTTTGCGGGAAGACCAAGACACCAAAGAAGATCCCAAAAACCGGGAAGTCCCAGAAGTGGACTTCCTATCCAACCGACACCCGGCAAAATCCGCGTCTGAAAAACCATGAAGCACCAAAGAAGAGGACGCGGAGTACCAAAGATCGAAGTCTGGAGTATGACGCAAGTACCTGAAAATTTGCTTCACCGCTTGCCGATGTGAAGTCCTCGGAGACGCTTAAAAACGAGCGCACAGACATACCGAGAACTGGATGTCCGGCCTCGTCGCCGTCAAGTAGAGGAGTGACCCGATCATGCTTCGGTACTCCTTCTGGTCCACGTGTTCACCTTCCTCGTCCGCATCAAGAGCTGTAGTCGTACTCATCGGCGTCGTCATAGCCTTGGACTCCTCCATCTTGAACTTCCGCACAATGTCCTTGGTGTACTTAGCTTGGTGCACAAATGTTCCTTCCTTTGATTGCTTGATTTGTAGCCCGAGGAAGAAGCGCAACTCGCCCATCATGCTCATCTCAAATTCCCTGCTCATATCCTCTGCAAACCTTGCAACAAGAGAGTTAGACGAGCCACCAAAGACAATATCATCCACGTACACCTGCACAATCAGGATATCTCTGCCCTGCCTCAGTAGAAACAAGGTCTGATCGACCTTCCCCATCTCAAAACCTCTCTCAAACTATAACCCCCTCATCCTGCCATACCAAGCTCTAGGCGCCTGCTTCAACCCATACATCGCCTTCCTCAACTTTTACACCCAGTGGGGGTACTTCTCACTCTCAAACCCCGGAGCTTGCCTCACATACACTTCTTCCTCCAACACACCATTCAGGAAAGCACTCTTCACATCCATTTGGTGCAACTTGAACCCTTTAGCCACGGAAAAGGCTAGAAGGATCCTAATTGCCTCCAAACAGGCTACGGGAGCAAAGGTCTCCTTGTAGTCGATCCCCTCCTTCTGACTGAAACCCTGAGCAACAAGCCTCGACTTGTTTCTCACAACCTCACCTTTCTCTCCCTCTTTGTTCTTCCACACCCACTTTGTACCAATCGGCTTACACCCTGGGGGAGGGTCAACCAACTCCCAAACCTGATTCCTCTCAAAGTTCTCCAACTCCTCATGCATCGAATTAACCAAATTGTGATCAGATAGCGCGTGTCCAATGTCTTTAGGCTCAAAAGTAGCAACAAACGCAGCATGAGCAAAATGAGAATTGTTCTGAACCCTCGACCGTGTAGTGCGTTCATTCATGTCGCCGATGATCCTCGAAGCTGGGTGATCCACTTGAACTCACCGGGGAGGTTCTCACCTTGATGCTACCTCCCCCTCAACATCAGCTTCTCCTCGTTCTTGATTTGTCGTTGTAGGTGTAGGAGAGAGTCCGTCCACCACCGTAGTCGAAGTAGTGGGTACATGTTCAGTCGGGGGCACCACACCGCCATCTTCATCGTCTCCATGTTCATGCTCCTCCTCCTGAAAAATCTCCTCGCCAAGCTCATCATCACCTACACACTCAAAGACAAGCTGACTACGTGGTGGTGTCTCGTCGAAGGTTACCTCGCAAGTCTCCATGATTTGGTTAGTTTCAAGACTGAGCACACGATATGCTCTAGAATGAGAAGCATAACCAAAGAAAATACCATCGACAGACCTAGCCTCAAACTTATCCAACTTCCTTCCTTTCTTCAGAATGAAACACTTGCAACCAAAGACATGGAAGTGACTCACCTTGGGTGTGCGACCATGCATCAACTCATAGCATGTTTTCTTCTTGTGCACTCTGAGGTAGATCATGTTTGACACATAGCATGCGGTATTCACCGCCTCATCCCAATACCTTCTCGGAGTCCTATGCTCATCAAGCATCGTCCGAGCCATCTCGCACAAGGTCCTGTTCTTCATTTCCACAACACCATTCTGGGGAGGCGTATACGAACTCGAAAACTGGTGCTCAAGACCCAAGTCATGGCAAAATGTTTCAAAACGAGAGTTTCTGAATTCCGAGCCATTATCACTGCAGATTGCTCGTATGGCATCTCCGTGTCTCTCGTTCCTCAACCTCAAGACTAGATCTCGAACAAAACAAAACGTCTCCCCCTTATCCTCGAGAAAGAACACCCACGCATACCGAGAATAGTCGTCCACCACAACAAGGACATACAACTTCCCACCCGCAGATCGCACACGAGCTGGGCCAACAAGGTCCATATGGAGCAGCTCGCATGGACGCTCAGTCATCACATCGGTGAGAGGCGGATGAGAAGAGGCTACCATCTTGGCTTGCCTACACGGTGCACAAACCAACTCTTTCTCAAGCCTCAACCGTGGCAATCCTCGGACCAAATTGAGTTTACTCAAGTGAGACAAAAGGTCAAAGCTCAAGTGACCCAACTTCCTATGCCACCTCCACAACTCACTCGAAGAACCAGCCAAGAAACAACGCTCCACACCCGAAGACTGAGAAAAATCAGCACAAAACACTTGACCCTCGGGAACGACCATACAGACAAGGTCACCTCGAGAGTCCAAAATCCGAGAACCACCTGGCCGAAACAACACCTCAAAGCCCTCATCCAACAGCTGGGACACAGAAAGCAAATTGTACCCCAGCGATTGAACAAGAGCAACACACCTGAGAGTGATCTTGTCACTCACTTTGATCTCACCTTCTGAAAGCACACGCCCATGCCCATTGTCCCTAAAAGTGATCTACCTCCTTGTCACCACCGGGACGAGACTTGAGAACTACCCCCTGTCTCCGGTCATATGCCTCGAGCAACCGGAGTCAATCAACCAAATGTTCTTCAAGTCTCCCACCTGAAATTCAAAAACGAGCACGTGAGTGAACAAATGACTCAGCACTGGGGTTAGTACCAAAAGAGTAAAACCAGTGCCGAGCCATTTGCTCGAAAGTGAGGTTAGCACACATCAAACCATCTCTCCTACCAAAGCTACCTCCACGAACACCACCACGGTAACCACCCTGAGGGAACCACCCCTCTTTGCCTGGAGGAGGACAAAAACCACGAAAGAATGCCCGTGGAACGTCCCTCCTCTCCTTCTCAAAGCTACGACTCCTCCCGTCCCCGGAGTGAACTCGAGGGGGAGAATGCCTAGCAACCTGACCACCTGCAAACTCTCCAGCCCAACCACCAGAACCATGACCTCCAGAAACAACCCTCGCACCTGTACGAGCACGAAACCCAAGCTCGCGCTGTCCGGCCCCTGCACCGGTCTGACCGGTGCCCCACACCGGTCTGACCGGTGTGACCTGGGCAGCAGCACCTCCAACAACCTTCCGCTCTCCCCAAGCCCGAACTGTCCTCACACTCGCCTTGGCCCTGGGCATCTGCACACGAGGCTCAAGTACACCATCGGAAGGGTGGTACTTGTCCTTGTTAGCCCACTCCTTCGCCATTCTCTCCTCTCGCTTCCTCTTGAAGCAAAACTCATCCTTATGGCCATCTCTCCCACAATAGCCACAATGGAACCTCACAAGCTTAGGCTTAGGCTTGGGTTGTGGCTGCTCACTTGGTTTCTATCTACTCAACTTCTCCACCGGTTTCTCCTCACTAGCCTTGTCACTCTCTTTCCCAAAGAACACTTTCCCGGAAGTGCTCACAAACTTGATAGGCTTTTGGAGATCATTTGTGGGTATAGGAAACACGGGTGGAGCTGGGGTTGTGTCTAGTCGGTTCCTAAGATGGTTAGGTTTTGGGGGAAATCATTTTTGTGGTGGGTTTTTGGTGGCTCTGGGATATTATCTCCACTTCCCTCACCAACCTTGTTTGCCCCAGGTCCCTCACCATCCTACCTCTTAATTGCCTCAATCATCATCCTCAACTGAGGCTCATGACCAGACAACCTACCCATCAACTTTCTCAGCTCATCATTCTCATCCTGCAAACGATCAACATAATGTGCAAGTTCCAAATTTTTCAAAGCATGCATTTCACAGGTAGAGCAAGATGTAGGCATGGGTTCTTTCAGCTTAGCCTCAAGAGAACTAGTGTAAGCATGCATCTCATCAATCTTAGCATGCAAAACGGGGCAAGAAGTGCAAGCACCTTGCAAAGCGAGTCTAGACTTAAGCGCGACCACTTCAACCCTAAGCACATCTAGTTCCTCACACTTGGAGGCATGCTTCTCCTTAAACAAAGCAAGATCGGCAAGAAAGATGGAGCAATCAAGCACAATCAACCCCATCCGAAACAACAGGGCTAGCCTTAAGGGAATCAATCTCAAGCTTGCTATCAAGCACCTGTGTCTCTAGCTCAGCCACTCTAGTCCTAGCATCCTCGAGTGAAGCCCTAAGCTCTTTTCTCATTTTCTAGGCCTCTCTAAGCATGTCATCACGGTTATCAAGCAAAGAGCCAAGCCTCTCATTCTCCTAGCGCAAGAAGGGAAGTTCATCACGCACCTCGTCGTCGGAATCAGAGTCCGAGTCGCTCTGTGTGCTCTTCTTGCTGCCGGAGCTCAGCGCCATGGTGCAGAAGCCGCCTCTCGCGAAGCAGCTCAACCCGCTCAGGTTCTTGGACGACTTCCTGCTCTTGCGACGATCACCTTCGTCTTCCCTACTACTCGAACTCGAGGTGGAGTACGCGGAACTGGAGTCGATGTTGCTTGCTCCCACCATCGCTCAGGCCTTGCCTCGGCTCTCCTTCTTCCTCGATCATCGCTCGTCCTTGTACTTGTTCTTGTGCTTGCTCTTGTGGTCGCGCCTCGACCGGTGCTTGCCATCCATCCTCAACTTGTGCTTGTAGCCGTCCTTGTTCTCGACCTTCTCCGGGCAGTCGGCGACGAAGTGTCCCAGCTTGCCGCACTGGAAGCATGTCCTTGTGTTCCTCCTCATGTTCACCCGGTTCTTGTGCAGCCTCTCGAACCTCCTCGTCAGCAGCGCCAACTCGTCCTCTCCAAGCACAGTGAACTCCTCATCTGGCATAGACATCAAAGAGGACAAAGAGAACATCTTGGTGGATGGGTTAGTGTTAGCCTTTCCTTTCGAACCACCAATGAGGGCAAGACTATGGGAATCAGTCGGACCCTCGAGCTTGGCAGTCACGCCCCTACACACCTCAGCCGACTTGAGCTTTGAGAAAAGCTCGTTCACCGTCAGTGTCATACTTCTCTGACTCCACAATGGCCTCGAACTTTCCGCCCCATATTGTACGATCCAAAGAGTGTAAGAGCTTGACGGCTCTATCATGATCATCGTACGGGAGCACGTCCACATTGGCCCTCATGTTGTTCACAACCACCTTGAACCTCTGAAACAAGGCATCGATGGACTCACCGGGGAGATGAGTGAAGTTCTCGTACTCTCTCCAGTAGGTCGCATACATCCGTGCCTAAACCTGGGCATTCCCAGCATGAGCCTCCTTCAGCACCGACCAAGTTCTACATGCCAAGTGCTCTGTGTGCACCCGATCGAACTCAGGTTGACACAAAGCACGAAACAAGTAGTCGACCGCCTTGTGTTGGCATCGAACCTGTCCCTCGATCCTGGAGCGAGGAAGTCCATCGGCTGGACATAGCCTGTGTCCACCGTGACATCCCAAAGGATCTGACCCTTTCCGCGGAGGAACGCACCCATCCGCTTACTCCACATGTGGTAGTTCTTGCCATCGAAGTGTGGAGGACCTGAGCCCCGTTCCTGGTACGCCATCCTTGGATCTTAGACTGGTTAGAGTCAATAAAGACCCAAACCGGCTCTGATACCACTTGAAGGACCGATACGGCGAACCAGAGTGGGGGGAGTGAATTTGAGCCGATAAAAATTTTTCTTGAAGGAGATGGAAACTCCAACAAGATGAACACGGCTTCCAACACACGTCTCTTACTCACTACCCAAATTGGCCAAGCCCACGTAGCCACTGGACCTAGGAACCAACACACAACCTTCTGACCTAAGAACGCAGCGGAACACCAAACCTCGAGTCTACAGACCAACACCGGTCAGACCGGTCCCTGCTGGTGAAACTGGGCAACTTCCACTAAGTGGCTCCACACCGGTCAGACCGGTGAGGCACACCGGTTAGACCGGTTACAGCCTGAAAGCCCCCAAAGCACCAAACAGGCCAACCGACCTCTAAACTGACCCAAACTCGATACAGCCCCAACACAGGACAACAGCGAACACACCCAGACGTTCACCCAAGCTAAAACCCACCAGGGCTCGCACAGGTCAGATCGGTCAAGAGCACCGGTCAGACCGGTGTAGCCTGGGCAACTCGGGATGAACAGCACCCGCAGGTCAACTCCCCCAAAACCAAAACTCCCGATCTCCCGAATCACTCCACGGACTTGAACAAGAATTTGGGGGTATTAGTAACACCTCATGAGGAGTCCATAGCCAAGTTTAATCCCACCAAAACTTGTCCAAAAAGGAGGAATCGAAGAAATCACGCCAAGAACACCTCAAACCCTAGAACCCGGAAAACCCCAAAATCGAGCCCCTTTACTTACGGATTTGGGAGGGGAATCATAGCCCAAAGAACCACGAAGAGTTCCCACAAATTTCCCCCATCAATTCCCCAAGAGCAAGGTCCCGAAAACAACCCAAAGAAATCACCAAGAGAGGGCTCCGAAATCACCACCAAGAACAACCGGGAACAACACATCCAAACCTTGAGGAACCACGCCAAATCATCTATACATGCAACAAAGGTTCTTACAAGGTCGAGCTTGCCACCCGATCATCCAAACCTCTCAACAAGATCTCACCATGAAGCTCTCAAGCTAGTCCTATCGAAATCCTAAGAAAATAGGAAGGGAAAATAGGAAAGCAAATGAACTAGGGTTCCAAAGCTTGGCTGCCATCCTCTCTCCTCTTGGGTTATATGGAGGCAACCGAATGTCTAAAATACCCTTTCCTAACAACTAGGGATACAAGACCCTCAAGGGCGGTTTTGGAAGACTTGAAGCTTTCTCCATCGGACGGATGCCCGGCGACCGCAACCTGCTTAGCCTCGACGCAAGCCTTGCGATCCCGACACGTGTCCTCTGCTTCGAAGATTCCGGACTGCGTCATCGCACACCGGTCAGACCGGCGCTCCTCACCGGTCAGACTGGTACTCACCGGTCAGACCCACCGGTCAGACCGGTCTGGCACTGCTGCAGCACCGTCTTCGGTTCTTCAATCTTGGCTTTGTGGATCAACCAAGGAACCCAGTGGTTTTCTGGTGAGCCACCGGAAACCCCGCGAACTCGGTGTAGCCTCCGCCAATCACCACTCATGACTCGGCTCACACGTAGTCCCGGCTCGACCTTGGTTTTGAGGCTCTACCAAGAAACTGTCCACGACTCCATCTTGCTGTTCATGCCACCATGCAGCCCGCACTTGACCCCACTGGCCACCGGGTCCCTCGAACGAAGCCTACTTGTCTTCTCCACACCTGGAGGCCTCACCGGCGACGACCTTTCATGCTTGTTCTTCACCTGCACCAACACCAGTCAAGCCGCAACCTGCACCTGCAATACTTAGCCAAGAATCAGTCCACACAACGTTGTCAATCACTCATCACATAAGGAAGCGACCATCCACCGGTCCTCAAACCACACATGGTCCTCAGATTGGCTATAGGTTGCAAAACTTGTTTTGGGATGAGAGTTTCACACTAGAACAGCCTTAGTTGCACATCTAGATAGTATGTTCTAGATTATCTTTGTGTACAGATAGTGAAGCCATAGGTTAAGGCTTTAAGGTTGTCTAATTCACCCCCTCCCCCTCTTACGATACGAGCATCTGATTCCTTACACATACTAGCCTTGGCATGGAACCAGCAGTTTGCAAAAGTCGATAAGATCATGGGTCATGATAATGTCTTATGGTCGATCTTGTATTGAAATTCTACTTTGATCCAAAGTGTTTTGGGGCTAGAATTCACTTGGGATGTGTGAAATAAGAGTTCTATAGAATCCAAGATCACCTAATTTGGACATGGGAGCAAAAAGTTATAGCCTTTTTACTGAGCCCCGGTTGTGATGAAAAATAGACCTGCAGACAATCCGAGAAAGAGGGTTGGACGTATAACTTCCCTCAGTTTTAGATAGAGACGTTTCCCGTTGATCTAGAGGGTCATACCGGCCCCCCAACGGTCAGTTCTAACACCGTTGACTTCGCGAAAGAGTCGTTGGTTTTCAAACTCAGACAATCCATGATTTGTGGTTAGACAGTTCGATAGTGCTTTGTTTTCACGTCACACAACGGCTAGTTTTGGAAAGGTGGTCCATATATACTCGGTTTATAGCAAGCTTGTTTAGGGCTAGGCATCCATTTGAGCATCCTTGAGCTTGTGCAAGTCCTCCCCATGAGTTTGTGCATGTGTTGCACATAAGAGAGGGTGAGAGGCAAGATTCAAGTGCATTTGCATATTAGATTGCTTTTAGGCACTTGGTGGAGGGCCAAATGTGTCTCGACTTTGTTACTCTTGGTGTTTGCCGACACCTAGACAGTGTGGTGGTGTTGTGATCCAGTGATCTTCTTGTGAAGCTTGTGAGAAGGCCTGATGTGCTTGTGAGAGGCTTTGTGCTTGCCTCACCAGAGTGGTGAAGAAAAACTCTAGTGGAATCGAGGTCTGGAATGGTTCTTTGATTCAAGCCGGCTCAAGATCAAGCGGAGTCTTGGTAAAGAAGCAGTTGAAACATTGAATCCACCTCAACGTGGATTAGAGGTGATCGTCAAGTCACCGAGACCATGGGAAAAATTTAGTACCTCGTCATTGGTCCACTTGAGCTTAATTACTTTGTTCAATTACTTTCAAGCAATTTACCTTACTAGGTAAACTTGAATTGCTTGCTTGTCACCCTAGGATTGGAAACCTTGATCTAGACATAGGGTGTTGCAGGGGTGTAGTCATGTTTTAGCCGATCTATTTATCAGTTACTTCTTGCTAGAATTTTTCTAAAAAAACGTAGAGAATTAAGACACAAATATTCAAATCTATGATTACATGAAACACGTATATTATTACAAGATGTGAAGTGGAAGCATATTATTTATTCTATTACTTTTCTATCACCAAGAACTAAACCATGATCCCTGATATATCATCTTTACTACGTTACACCGTGATAGAAAATGTTTAACACAATATAACTTTTGTGTGACTACTGACTATCTAGAAAATATTTTTGTCAGATCAATTTCTAACTAGAAAATTCACGTAGGGAAATAGTGAAAATAGTTTCATACAATACTTCAAAAAAGTGTTGCTAGCAGTCGGACATCGGACGCTCTATTGCAACATTACAACAAAGCATCTGCAATGTATTAGTGTAACATTGAATAATATGCGAAAAAACTACTTAATTCATTTCGCTGTGAGATACATGGACAATATATTTTATGCAATATTTATGTGAAACATGAGGAATCAATAATTATAATATCGAAAATCAACTATTGCAATATATCCGATAGAAACCGTAGATCCGTGACAGGAGACAGTTACAAGAATGTAAAAAGATTTCATCAGTAATATGCAAAACTGTATAAAAAACTTGGCAATAAATTCCATCCTTCTCGCATTCCACCAACTAAATCAATTGCTCAAGTTGTACCAGTGTATGCTATGATGGTTTTTAAAATTCCTAAAAATTTTTGCAAAGGAATCACAATAGCCATTTCGCAATACTGGTGGGGTGATGACAATGACTATAAAAGGATTCATTGGCAGGAGTGGTGGAAACTTTGTATGCCGAAAGGGAAAGGAGGTATGGGATTTAGAGATTTACAATCCTTTAATTTGGCTATGCTATCAAAACAAGTATGGATACTTCTATGTGAACCAGAATCATTATGTGCCAGGGTCCTAAGAGCTCGTTATTATCCTGATGAAAAGCTGTTGAATGCTAAACTGAAATCTGGTAGCTCATATACTTGGCAAAGTGTGATGGCGGGGCTTGAGTGTTTCAAACTTGGCTATATTTGGCGAGTGGGAGATGGTACACAAATCAATATATGGGAGGATAATTGGATTCTAGGAAGTCAAAATATGAAAATTCAGATGCTGCGAGCAAATAATTTAGTAACTAGAGTGGATGAGTTAATTAATCCAGTGGACCTCACATGGGATGCTGATCTTGTTCGTTCTATTTTATTGGGCATCGATGCAACACGTATATTACAGATACCAATTACATGGGGTAGAGAAGATTGTGTTGCTTGGCATTTTAACAGGAGTGGTTTATTTTTGGTGAGATCAACTTACCATGGGCAATGGAAGATGAAATATGGTGCTAAACTGAATGGGGCTTGGCTGGTGGTGCTAGCAACATTCAAATTTGGAAGAATCTTTGGAAACTCCAAATGCCAGGGAAGATTAGGATCTTCGGATGGAGGTCCCTTCATGGTCAAGTGCCCTGTAAATTTATACTGGCAAATAAGGATATTATACACGAGGGGGGTGTCCGGTGTGCCACAATGGGGCTGAAGATATTAAGCATATAATCTTCACATGTGATCGAGCTAAAGCTGTATGGAATTCAATAGGGATCTGGAAGAAGATCAAAGATTTACTAGATACTGATCGGTCGGGTTCTGTGATTCTAGATGAAGTGATTCGCAGAGGAGAGCAGGTCCATGGCATTGATGTAGGGTTTGCTGAGCTCATTTTAATAGGGGGCAGGTTCTTGTGGTGGGAAAGAAGGCAACTAGTGCATGGGTAATCTATCCAACGCCCATCAAGATCTAGCCTTTCTATTATATCCTTAGCAAAAAATTATAAATTAGCAACCAAACAAGGATCGAGAATACGCCAAGGATGGAAGAAACCCCGGGAGGGTTACCTGATGCTAAATGTTGATGCATCCTATGATGAAGATAATGGGTGTGGAAGAACAGGTGCAATCATCAGAGATAGTCATGAGCCATGGTTGCAGTGACAAGCACCTATATCTCCCACCTAGTTGATGCTCCAATGGCAGAAGCATATGCTTTAAAGGAAGGGTTAATGCTAGTCCAACATATTGGAGGTAGCCGGCTTGTGGTGCAATCCGACTGTATGGAAGTGGTTGAAATTATGATGAATGATGGGTTCACTGTGAATTCAGCTGCTGCAGTTTATGACGAATGTAAAATTGTTTGGGGAGGCTTCCAGGAGGTTGCTATTGAGCATACAAGTAAGGAAGCAAATCAAGTGGCATATGAATTAGCCAAGCAAGCTATGTTCTTAAAAGAGAATTGTATTTGGGACGATGATCCCCTAGTTTTATTGTTCCTTTTAGCCAATGATGTAACTATTCTCAATTGGCAAAGACTTATACGCAGCCGGCTGTTTTTTTACAATCGGACAGCCGCACCCCACCCGCACGCGACACATCCCGATCCACCCCCATGTGCGCGAGCCCCACAACCAATTCTCCTAGTCCTTTCCTTTTCATTTCATCCCCACGTGCACACGGCAAGGGAGCGGCGACGCCCCCTCCACCAACCACCATCATGCCAATCTCCGACGAGGACGACAGCGGCGGCAGTAGTGCGGATCTCTGACGAGGTACATGTTTCTCCTCCCTCTCTATCTCGGGGCACGCAGCGGCCTTCGTCCCCGCCCCCATCATGCTGGCGACCCCGGCGGCCCCCGCCCCCGGCGGAGGCTCCCCCTCCACCATCACACCGGAGACACTAGCAGCCCCCGCCCCCGCGACGGTGAGACAGTGACCTCGGAAGCAGAGGGCTCCCTCCGAACCACGACGGCGATACCGGCGGCACCATCGCTACGGTGGCACAAGCAACCCCTCCGTATGCTAGCATTTTTCTCTGTGGTCCCTGTCCTCCGAAATTCAGATCTAAGCAATAGAATGGATCTATTTAGGCAACATATTATTTCAGGTAAGCAATAATACGGTCTCTAAAAGTAACTTAATACTTCAAGGTTTGAGATGTCAACTACATGAACTATCATTATGTGGATATATGTTCATCTCTGTATGTGAAAGTCAAACAATTTTTCGGATGTGTTCATTTCTGTACGAGGAAGTGAACGAAGTGCTAGCCCTTTTTCTGCTGTGTAACCCCTTTTTTCCGGTATGTCATAGTTGATTCATGACATGCTTCTAGGTTATGCAATTTGTGTTCTTACTTGTTTAGACAGGTAGCTAGCAATTCTTTTTTTCAGTAGTTTCATGCTGCCTAACACCATTTGGCGTAACAAAGTATATTTGCTAGGGGTTTCGATTGCGAGACCAATTTTATCATAGGGTCATATGATTCACTTATTTCAGAGTTCTGAAGTCATAAATGCAGTGTATGTTGAGAGGCGAATGTGAGAATTATGTGCATTCAGGGTTACGAGTGCTATGTTATGACAGTTTTTTGGATGGTCATTGTGTACTATCTTTTATACTAGTGTGCTTAGCCATCCTATTTTTTTAGTGGTGCCTAGATTGCTACTATCTGCAGCATGATTTTATTTATATTTTTAATCCTCAAATCACCATGTTAAATGAAGCTAGTCTTTGACAGAATTGATCTTGATGAAATACATTTGGTGTAGACAACAATTTCACTCTTTTTCATCATATATTAATCTAATCAGAGTACACAATGGCTCCAGCATGCATTTCCAATGTTGTGACAAACTGACTTTTTTTCTACTCATCAATTTTCGGAATTTATGTGCAGGCTTATGATAAATGAACCAAAGAATTATGCATTTTAGTTTAGAGTTTATTTGTGTTAATGTGAATGAATATATGATTTTCTCTAATAGCTAGTATCCATACGGCTGGTCAAGTGCTACCTAATTATTGCTCACTATTAAACGATGTCCCAAGTAGATAGTATCATTACATGATAGTTAATTTTTTAGTAGCAAGCTTCAGACAAAACAATATACTTCATTAGTAAACACAGGCTAATGAGTTAAGCATAACAACACGCGTTAGTAAGCAACAATATGGTTCTGAGTCAACATGAATACAGTCATATGTTTTGCATCCATTGTATCTTAGTTAAGCAAAGTACTGTGATTAGTTAGGCAAAGTACTATTAATAGTTAGGCAAAGTACTGTTATTAGTTAGGCAACATTGTTTTGAGGGACACTTATAGATTGTAATATTTTGTACAAAATTGGGACTTTACTGTTCAAAAGCAATGTTTGAGGATTAGTGCAGGGAGCTTGTAGGTACAGGATATATACATGCTTTTTACATAGCTTCACATGAAATTTAATTCTGAGCAGGTTTAATCTATGCTTACTAGTTAATCTTTTTCTTCGGCATCTTCATGTGAATGTACCACAATAGATATACAATTGCATTTTTACTAAAGCAAGCAAAGCAAATTATGTAACTAATACAAATTCTCTGTTTTCCTTTAGGCTTGGGAAACAGGGCCTAGGCATGTCAAGTTGTAGAAACACATTTATGCTGACCAGCGCAAAATGGTTGAAGATTTGGCTGGCCGCTCAAGATAGCATGCCATACAATGTCTGCTTTTTTTGTTTTTTTGCTCACACTCTAACCTTTCTTTTTCATCTCAAACAATCATCCCACACGACTTCCCAAGAATCATTCTTTCAAACTTGACATACAACGATTTGTGTCTTCAAAGGGTCACCAAATAGAGTATTCTGGTTGGTGAAATTCCATTCTTTAGTTTTTTTGTTCATTAAGGCAATATAGGTCATCATATCTGCCAGCTTGATATATAGAGTACATACAATTTTTTAATTGCAAGCCAGCAATATTTTGATTCATGAAATTCTTTTTTACCTTTTTTGTTCATTGGGAAATATATATCATCATCCCTACCAGCTTAATATATAAAGTACATCAATTTTTTACTAGCAAACCAGCAATATTCTGATTCATGATTTTTTTATCTTTTTTTCATTTAGGCAATATAAAGCATCATATCTCCTAGCTTAATATATATAGTACATCAAATTTTGACTAGCAAACCAACAATATTCCGATTCACAAAATCAGATCAGAAATAGAAGGTACAATGTTCTAGCAGTGCAGTTTTGGTTTTGCAGATGGACCAACATGGGAACAGGGTGATGATACAGATGATGTACATACGCAACGTATCAGAATTCACAACTAGAACAATTGAAATCATGCATGCAAAAAAGCACCAATTCTGTCGGTTTTGTTCCTCTATGTATGCAGCACTTTTTTTTCGAATTACACAATACATCGGAGACACTCACAACGCACGCACACTCATCCCTACGAGTACACGCACGCAAACCCTACCCCTAGGAGCATCTTCTAAGACTGTGCCGGCAAATCCTCAAGATCGACGAAGTCACCACAGGCGCCTCGCTGTCGACGGGAACGTCGCCTACCACTGAAAGCACAAACGCCGTTAAATCCTGAGAAATTCGCTCCCACGAGGAGTCGAACCCAGGATCTGAGGTGCTACCGGGGCTCTTGTAACCACTAGGCTACAGGCCCTTTCGCTATGTATGCAACACTTGGGAATTGGAGGATTCTGCAGTTTTTTTAATTCTTAGATTCAGATCTCATTTTGGGATAGATATCATAAAGTTGCTAAATATGTTGATCTTCGGTGGTTCTGTCGGTATATTTATCAAGAACATATGAATTTTGTGCACCCACCTTTTCTTTCCCTGATGATCTAATCTCCTTGCAGTTTTTCCGACTGAATCTTTTTATATATATTTTTCGAACTTTGATGTGGGACCGTCATCAGGAAGGAACGTGCTCCGGGCGCTTACTTTTTGGCGCGCAATGCAACCACATAACCTATGCCGGCCGGGAAAAGAAGCGGAAGGAAGCAGTTGTACGTTTAACAGCCGGTTGCTAATAAGAAATACAGCCGGCTGTGTTTGGGAGAGCTCCAGCTCTGCAAAAATAGCTCCAGATCTGCAGATCCATGAAATTTCACAGTGGAGCAGCTCCACCGTGGATCTGAAATTTCAAAAACCGTTTGGCACAGCTCCATATTTCTCACAATCTCTATGACATCTGGGTCCCACGTGTCAGCAAAATAAAAAACAAAACATACATCTTCTTCTACACCTGACTAGGCAGGAACCACTCGCCATAGGCAGCAGGCCGCGCGGCCTCGCGACGGCCGGGAGGGCGTGCGGCGGCGCGGCGGCCGGCCGGGCGGGGCTCGCGAGCGGCGGGGGCGAGCGAGGGCCTCGCCGGCCGCCGGCGAACGCGGCTCACGGCGTCCCGGGGGCGCGCGGCGGCCGGCGCGCGCGCGCGCGCGCGCGCGCGGGCGCGCCTCGCGGGGGTCGGGCGGGCGTGGCTCGACGGCGACCGCGCGCGGGCGGTCTCGACGGCGGTCGAGCGGGGGCTCGCCGCGGCCGAGCGGGCGCGCGGCCTCGCCGACGGTCGGCGGGGAGCGGTTCGCCGCGAGCGCGCGGCCTTGCCGGCCGGCCGGCGTGGCGCGGCTCACGGGGGCGGCGGGCACGGCTCGCCGGCCGACCGGGAAGGCGCGGCTCGCGGGGGCCGGCGGGCGCGCCTCACCGGCGGTGGGGCGGCGCGACGAGGCAGGCGGGCCGGTGGATGGATGGTCGCGGGGGAGAGAAAAAAAGAAATATGGAACCGTTTTTTACCAGTGGCAGTGGCGGGTAATTTATCCCAACTCCACGAAATTTGGATCTGGTGGAGTACCTCTTGAGCTACTCCATGAAAACCATGGAGTTGGGGCCAGCTCCACCGTTTTTCGGAGCGGATCCGGAGCTGCTGGAGCTGATTTTGTTTGGCTGACAAGTTTTGGAGCGGAGTTAGTTTTTGATCTGGAGCTGCGTGGAGCTCTCCCAAACACCGCTGGCCTTGTCCTTCTCAATTCGCCTAAGGGCTTATAAAAAAAACTTCCGTTTCCCCTCCCCGCCCGCTACAAAACCTCCTCGCCGGCGCCCGCCGCCACCTCCGGCGGCCATGGCGTACCTCCCGCCTCACAAGCGCCACCCCAGCTCCACCGCCTCCGCACCCAGCACCAATCCGCCCCCTCCGTCTCTCTCCTCCTCCCTTCGCTCGCTCTCCCTCTCCCCGCGCGGTCGCGGCCGCGGCGGCGGCGGCGGGCGCCACCCGCGGCCTTCCAACAAGATCATCCACGCCGCCGGCTGCATATCCCGATGGTCTCCCCTCCCACCCTTCTCCCCTGACCCCGAAGACGGCGACGGCGAGGAGCCCGTTCTCCGCCTCGAGCCCTTCCCCTGCGACCCCATCGAGCGCAAGACCGGCGCCAAGCCCCTCGCCCTCGTCGCCTCCTCCCCAGGACAAGGCTCCTCGGGCTCCACGGCGACCGCGGTAACCGCCATCGCCGAGAGGTTTTTGCCCGACCTCCTCGCCGCCGCGGAGAGGGCCAAGGCGAGCTACGCGCCCAAGGAGGAAGAGTTGGTGAAGCTGTCTCTCGTGGCCAGGGTGGGAAATGTTCTTTTCCAGACCCAGGCGTGAGTCTTGTCTTCATTTGTCCATCCCATTTACCATTTCTTGGCCCCGTGATTCGCGACATTCTTGTGATGAATGCTGATTGCAACGATTTGCTGTGGATGTTGTCCTGCAGCGGTAGATCACCCGTAACCTTAGATACACTACGCCAGGCCGCAAAAGCAGGGGAAGATGGTTCTAAGAGCCAGCTGCATAAATCGTTCTACACCAGTGTGCCCAGCGAGTGTCTGGATGATATGGCGGAATCTGTGGTGAAGAGGATGGCGCTGGATTTTGATTCGTCCAAGGAGCACTACCATGTGAAGGTTTGGTCCTTCTCCTATAACGCTCCAATGCAATCTGAAATTCTGAACTATGACTTGTTTCTGGTTCAAATAATTAAATGAGTTTTGGTGTCTGCAATTTTGTGACAGGTGTTTGACAAGCACCAAAGCGATTCTACAATATCTTGCAAATGCACTGTGGAAGAAGATGGGAGCCTTGCTATCCATAAAGTCAGTTTACCGTTAATCATTGTATCCACTATGTTTCGGCAGCTCATTTAAATGATTTGAGTGACTTGTTTCGTTCATGGCTTTGAAGTAGTGGCATATCTTGACTTTTATCTAACATAAGAAATGTGTCAATTGATGTCTTCAATTTCTTAGTATAACTGCTGGCTCCACAAAGTAATGAATCCTGAGGGTATACATGTTTAATCTTTATAGTGCTTGATGATTATGGATTTGGGGTATATAAAATCATGAATTTTGGGGTTTGTCTATAACTCAATTGCAGCTATTCTAGATCTCCAGTACCATGTTCTATATGAAAAGTTGATAGCTTACACATTCTGAAATGCAAAGAATTAACATGTTGGCCTTTGACATTGTTATGGATTGACTACTTCTATGGCCCTGTCTCCAAACCCCAGAGCTGCCCAAGCTTGTAGGTCCTTAAGAAGCATACTGGCATGCCTTACTCTATGTCTACTTACGGTACTCATGTACTATCTAGGTCGTTATATTACGAAAAGTCTGTAGTTGTACTCTGCACTTTATAGAAAATGGTTATGCTACTTTCTTGGAAGCAGCCAGTCAGCCACATTGCTTGTCATTGTTTAGGATTGCCATAGATCAAATTTATCTTCATCGGACTGTGTACTCTTAATTTTGATGTTCCGTTTTCTGTTAATTCAAAAGCAGAGTTTGAAATCAAACACAAATTGCCTCTAACCTTATTTATTGAAAGAACATGGATTCTCTCCTGTTTCATCACTACATGCTAGCAAAGAATTGAAGGCAGCTGTGCTAACCACCTTTTAAACCTTGTAATTATTATTTTTTGTTATTGCGACCTTCTCCTGAAGGACCGATACGGCGTACCAGAGGGGGGGGGAGTGAATGGGAGCCGATAAAAATTCTTCTCGAAGGAGATGGAGACTCCAACAAGCCGAACACGACTTCCAACACACGTCTCCGACTCACTACCCAAGTTGGTCAAGCCCATGCAGTCACTGAAGTGCTACTGGACCTAGGAACCAACAAACAACCTTCCAAGCCAAAACACACCAACACGCACAACGGAACTTGCACGGCTTGCTGCCTGTGCTGCACCGGTCAGACTGGTGGACAGCGCCCGTCAGGCCGGTGGCTACAACAGCCGCACAACAAACGTTCCAGAAAACCTCAGTGACTTCTCTAGGCCCTGGAACAGAAACACCCCCAAAACACAACATGCACGGAAGGAAAACCCTACACGGAAGGAAAACCCTACACAAAACCTAACAAACCAACTCTAGACGGACCAAGAACAGACCAGCAACACCAAGACCCAAAGACACACGAGTCAAGCAGTTCACCCGAGGCAAATCCCACAAGTGGCTCGCACCGGTCAGACTGGTCAAGAGCACCGGTCAGACCGGTGTAACCTGGGCAGCTCGGGATGAACAACACCCGCGGGTCAACTCCTCTAAATCCAAACTTCGATCTCCCGAATCACTCTACGGACTTGAACTAGACTTTGGGGATAGTAGAAACACCTCATGAGGAGTCCATAGCCACGATTTTGTCCACCAAAACTTGCCAAATCAAGAGAAATTGAAGAAATCCCGCCAAGAACACCTCTAACCCTAGAACACCGAAAACCCTAAAATCGAGCCCCTTAACTCACGGATTTGAGAGAGGGGAATCAAAGGCGAAAGAACCACGAAGGGTTCACACGAATTTCCCCATCAAATCCTCAAGAGCAAGTTCCCGAAAACACACCAAGAAAACCACCAAGAGAGGGCTCCGAAAATCACCACCAAGAACAATCGGGAACAACACAACAAAGCCTTGAGGAACCACGCCGAATCATCTATACATACCAAGGAGGTTCATACAAGGTCTAGCTTGCCGCCCGATCATCCAACCCTCTCACAAAATCTCACCATGAAGTTCTCAAGCTAGTCCTATGGAAATCCTAAGAAAATAGGAAGAGAAAATAGAAAAGCAAAATGAACTAGGGTTCCAAGAGATGGTTGTCATCCTCTCACCTCATGGGTTATATGGAGGCAACCGAAAGTCTAAAATACCCTTACTTAATAACTAGGGATACAAACCCTTCAAGGGCGGTTTTCGAAGTCTTCAAGTTTTCTCCATCGGACGGATGCCCGACAACCGCACCCTGCTTAGCCTCGACGCAAGCCATGCGATCCCGACGCGTGTCCTCCGCTTCGAAGATTCCGGACTGCGTCGTCGCACACCGGTCAGACCGGTGCTCCTCACCGGCTAGACCGGTACCCACCGGCCGACCGGTCCGGAGCCGCCGCAAAGACCGTCTTCGGTTCTTCGGTCTTGGCTTTGTGGATCAACCAAGGAACCCAGTGGTTTTCTGGTGAACCACTGGAAACCCCACGAACTCGGTGTAGCCTCCGCCAATCGCCACTCATGACTCGGCTCCCACGTAGTCCCGGCTCGACCTTGGTTTTGAGGTTGTACCAAGAAACCGTCCATGATTTCATCTTGCTGTTCATGCTACCATGCGGCCCGCACTTGACCCCGCTGGCCACCGAGTCCCTCGAACGAAGCCTACTTGTCTTCTCCACACCTGGAGGCCTCACCGGCGACGACCTTTCACGCTTGTTCTTCACCTGCACCAACACCAGCCAAGCCGCAACCTACACCTGCAATACTTAGCCAAGAATCAGTACACACAACGTTGTCAATCACTCATCACACAAGGAAGCGACCATCCACTGGTCCTCGAACCACACATGGTCCTCATCTCCCCAGCCATTGTTGTATATATTGCAGTAGGCAGATGAATTTCTATATTACCTGGTACTGGAGTAGTTAGTCGATTATAGGATCGGTGTACTTCACATAAATGGGACGTTTTGTGTTCTCAAATGTAATTCATTTCAACCAGTTACTCAAACCATACCAAAGCTTGCAATTCCTCAGCACGGACACCTTTTATGCAGGTTGAATGGAATCAGGTACGGCACTTGGTGGAAGACATATCCTGTCTTTTCAAAGACTTTGATCTAAGGCTGATGTTATGTACAAAAAGGATCCTGAAAACCGTTGATGTAAGTTCTTGTTAAGAACACCTTGATCCTTTCTTTTGGGATCCAATATTTTTTCAGACTAATTTGATACCACTTGCAGCCTGAAGTGGAAAATGCTTTAAAGAGCTTGGTGTCTTCTGCTGTTCTTGATCCTAGTGTTAAAGGGGGACTTGGATGGCCACTTGGAAAAGAGTCCATTGGTGAGAGGTTCAGCATAGTTGGGGTGTGGCACACAAACTACAAGGCTTTCAGAAATGAAACCCTGAGGCTCAAGTTGAGGCATGCTGACCGATTCGATCACCGACGCTCAACTGGGGAAGTTTCCAATGAAGTTACCTTCAAACTAATTGGCATGTCTCGTAAACTGGAGGTTAGTAAAATCACTCCAGATATAGTTGCTTTTTACTGTTTTGTGGCATGTTACTGATGGTTTACAAATCTGTATTTGCTATGCCCACTTTGGTGCTTACAACCTATTTTCTATATAGTACATTCTAACCTGGGCTGCAATATAATTGAAAAGAGGGTAAACTGCATGGTCTATTTGTTTTTGTATGTCATGTGATTACTTGGAATCACCTTAGAACATTGTGACTTGTAATCAATCTGATGCATGTTGACGTTGCAGTAAAGATCCAGACATAGTTGTTGCTGACTTGTAATCACTCTGATGGATGTTGACGTTGCAGTAATATGCAGACTGATCATGCCATTTTCTTTGATTTGGCAGGATGTTGAGCAGGAAGAAACCTCATTGAAGGAGATGCTGGAGGCTGTGGTTCAAATGATCTGGGACAATGCTCTGGACTACAAGATTGTGCCTTGAGCGCAGCAGCTATACTGACGAGCAAGTGGTTCGATGGAGAAGATTGAAAGTGTCTTAATCTTAACTGCAACCGGAGTTGATTTTTATCAGCTTCTCTGTGTATATACTGTATGGGAGTTGGATGGTTTATGCTGTACTTTCAAGTTGCATCTTGCAACTTCAGACCCTTGGTTCAAGGTTGGGCCTGCGATGGGGTTGATATTGAAAACAGCATCGCGTCAGTGGTGCGCAAAGAACAAATTCTTTTTTGAACTTGCAGTTCATTTAGTTTCCAAAAAAATTCTAAACTACCTGTTGCATCTAACTTCGGACACTAATTAGGAGCATTAAATATGGATTAATGATAAAATCTATTTCATAATCAAATTCTAATTATGTTATGACAGTTCAAACAATCTCTAATTATTAATTAGACTTAATTTTCTGCCCATTTGTATAATTAGTTTAGTAATTGGTCATGTTTAATCCTCATAATTGATCTTGAAAGGAGTCCCACAAATTTTTGCGCCAAAATTTGGCCAACTAAGCACCAAATAAAACTGAAGTTTACCACGGTTATACTTCTGGACTTCTGGTCGACGAAACTTCTTGCTAATATTTGTTCATTTCACAGTTAAACAAAAGCATTGTAATTCATTTCACAATTAAGTAAGCATTGTAGTTGCCTCTCCTGGTACAACTTAGTATGTTTATAAATAACTAGTACCTTTACTTTATTAGTTACAGATATTTTTACAAGTAATAATAAAGGAAAATACATGCTTAAGTACTTTTCATATGAAACAAGTATGATGGCACTATTTTTTTCGTTTATTTTGGTTGAAAGGAATACCTAGTATTTACCACTCTTGTTATAAAAAATAAGTATTACGTCATTTCTTCCTAACTTTACTTAAGTTTATAGAAACATATACTACCATTACAATAACAAATAAATGCATTATCAAGACATTATCAAACTACGTTGATGTTATGAATGATGGTGTATTTTCAGTAAAATTGATCCAAGATTGGGGAGAAAAAATACAATGTGCATTGCTGGGCAAACCTAAAGGCACACTACTTTGTTTCGAATATCTTCTTTTCCCTAGATGTGAGCAACTTCTATGTGTAGAAGTTTAAGCACTAAACTTGACAAGTATGTGCATATGTATTTACACAATGGGGCCCACATGTTTCGAACTTTCTTCTTGTTGACACCCAAAATTGGCAAGAGCCGGGTCAGGCTAGGTAGGCCGGTCAGACCAGGTCTAAGGGGCGGTCTGACTAAGGTGTCCTGTAGTCGGTCCGGCACGAAGCCTGCCAGGCGTTCTAACCGCCCCCAGGGTCACCCCGAGTCTGAGTAGAATTAGGTGTTTAGCTCGATTCCGAGATGTAAAGCGTTCCTTGCAGGGCAAGACCTCCCACCCTATAAATATAAACTGTCGTGGCTGATTGGGACCTATCATCCACTCGGCATTATCAATTTTACCTTATTTTCTCCAAATCCTAGCTTTTCCAACCCCCTTGGCTCTCCTCCTTCGTCTCCACGCCGATTGAGGAAGTTCTGAGTGGCCTGCCGATCTCAGGACAACCCTAGGCGCACTATTCCCGACAGGGTCCCTCCCGGAGTAGCGAATCTAGGTTTCATGCCCAAGGCGGTTGGACCCCCCTCCCACAGGTGTGGCGCCCCAGGTTTTCATTAGGGTTAATTAACACTAATGAACTAGTCAAACATATTGACTTTGGTCAAACATTGGTCAACCTGGGTCATCACCTCAAAAACCTAGCCAACAATCACTAATGGTCAACCTTTGGTCAAAGTTGGTCAAGATCTAGTCAAACCCTAGTCAAGACCCTTGAAACCCTTGAACCTCTACAAATTTCACCTAAACACTTCAAATTCTCCTAATATAAAAGTTGTCCGGTTTTTAGAGGGACACAACTTTGCTTTTGGGTGGCATTTCAAATTTTGAGTGGAAAATGGTGAAAAATTTGGTCAACTGCAACTGAGTACTATTCACCGGTGTCGAGAAAAATTCAATGTATGCCAGCAGTTTATGCAAAACCTGTTGCTCAAAACCCCTATGAGCCTTTGTAGAAGTTGTAGAGGGTAGTAAGATGAGCATATTTTGTATTCAAAGCTTGGTGCACTTTGGTTTCAAAATGTAGAGTAAATCATGGTCAAACAGTGCTGCACCGATTTGAATCCCGCCAGAACGCGCGTGCACAATGTCGCCGCGTCGCGCCGCCGTACACACACGCCGAGCCCTCCAGCGACCACCGGTCTGTGCGCCATGCCAAAGCACTATTGTGTGTGATGCTCATGGGTCCGCTGGCGGGATCTTACTATTGCTAATCTTGAGCATTCTCCGGCCCGGCCCACAACCGGGAGGAGGGTACATGTGTGAGACTGGATTACTGAGTGAAGGCATGCCAGATACGCCTTGTACCAGGGACTGTAAGCTATTATCCCAAGCCGAGGATTTTTGGGAACCATTTGGTCGGTGTCAGCTCTGTTGGGGCACCGCTTCGTGTGTCTAGGTTTACCTTGCAAGGGTTTAATCAATCGATTATCGATCTCTCACAGTTATCCGAGACTGCTTAATCAACTGGCCATGATATCCCTTAATGATGGAACTATGTGAATTCTTCTACGTGAATTAATTGTATTGTACAATTATGTGACAACCCGCCCAGGAAAGTACCGTACTATCGCCTAAGACCGATCCACTTTGGCCATTAAGCAATAATAAAGTACCATCCTGTCGTAAGTCGCCGGGTTAACGCCCGGTAATTCACTTGAATAGCACAAGGATCGAAATATGCATTAAAACTCACTCGAAGGCGAGTCCAGAGATACAATAACATTCACATTCAAATTCGTGCTCCCGAAGGGTTTAATTATTACAAACCATAGTTTTTGTCATGACAGCATAGTTCAGAGTTTTGAAAAGACAGCAGAATTTAACTAGCGGCAGCGAAGTCATCACGGGAGGCCATCCATGATACTTCAGTAGTCGTCCTCCACCCACTCCAGCTCCCAGCCGGGCGGGATCTCACCGGGCCACACATCACTGAAGGCATGACCTGGATCAACACATTATAGCAAGGCTGAGTATACTAATACTCAGCAAGACTTACCCGTCGGTGATAACTACTTCACCAAATCTAGACCATGAAAGGCTTTTTGGCTACTGGGTTGCTTTTGCTAAAAAGTAACAAAGAGTAGGTCCTTACTTTCAAGATTTTAGCACAAGTTCTAGTAGTTTAATCTTTACTACATTAGCCAACTAGTACAAAGAAGGTTGTACAATACAATTAATCAAACATAATATTCATCAACTTCCATCATTAGGGATCACATGACTAGTGGAGTAAGTAGTCTCGGATAACGGTGAGAGGCCGACAATCGACTGATTAAAAACCTTGCAAGGTAGACCCAAACACACGGTAGGCTGCCCCCGCAAGGACAACTTTCCCAGGCCGTCCCCATAAATCCTCGGGTCGGGATCGAATCTTACAGTCTTTGGTGCAGGCTATCTGGCATGTCCCACCCAAGACACCCGAGTCACCATACACCACCGGTGGCGAGCCGTGAGAGCGAATCCCAAGAGTAGTAATAGTAGGATCCCTCGCCGCCTCATTAAGGTACTAGGCTTACCGGTCCCATACCCGACATGTGCTTAGTACGTTCAAAGACTTAACCCACATAACCACTGGACCGGAGCCCAGATCCCATGCTCTTACCACGTGAGCAATCCATTTAAGGATATAGTATGATTCCTATCTAGGAACCTATTCTCGCGAGTGAGGTTATCACCCGACTTGTAACGGTCCTATAGCTTGGCGCTATCGACCTATCATACTAGTAGGGACAAAAGGTACCTAGGGATCATGCATCTAGGGTTTCATTCAACTCCCCGAACGTAAATGCACAATCATCCATAGATAATTTGAATAAGAATTTGAAAACTGGGTTAGATGCACCGGAGCTTGCCTTCGTCGGCTAGGTTAGCTTGGGCACCCTCGGTGTCGAGCACTTCCACGTACTGCAGAGAACCTTCTGCTCCGCCTTCCTCGGTTTCCGGGACCAGGGAGTAGTCTCCGTCCGGAAGATCTACACAGAATGCAATGCACTTTAGGTGATGTGATAGTTTGTTGTCTTATCCAACCCTGGGTTGGTCATATTCACCTTAACAAGCATTCATCTAAGGTTTCTCTTTTAGTAAGGTTATTGGTTGTACATGGGTTACTCTTTTATTCCACATTTGAATAAAGGTTTTTATTAAGCTTATCATTTCATGTGAAAGCTTCAATTCCTTTTATCTTCACCAACAAAGGTGTAATTAATATTTTTATTTATGAATTAATTTCTTATTAGTGATGATAATTAATTATCTTTTAATTATATTAAATAATTCTTTCAAAAAGGAAAAAGATTTAATTAAGGGTTTCTCTTTATTTTAATTTCCCTTTAATATTAAAAGGGCATTTAGGCCTTTTGTTAAACAATTAAATTACCAAAAACTCAAATGAGTGTTTCTTAAGCCTACTAGCACCTATTCTGGTCCATTGGACCCACATGTAAGTGTTGGATGCTAGAAAATTAAATATTATTGAAAATAACAAAGGTTATCTAGTGATTCAACTTAAATGCAAATAAAAATAAATAAGCATCAAAATTACCCAAACTTTCTGGTGGATGCTCTCTAGTCCTAAACAAGTCTAAAAAGCTAGCATGTTCACATGGAACCTCTACTGAACTTGGTTTATTAATTTACAAAGGAAAACATGCATTAATCAAGAATATTTATTTCTGTTATTCCCAAATTCATTATTAATTCACAAGATGTTTATTCTGGAATTACAAGACAGTGTGCACAAGTTGGGCTCAAGAAAATAAATATTTTTAACACGAAAAATCATTTATGCAGATCTGCCAGATATAGAAAAACATTTTTAGAAAAATATTTACATCATAAATTTGTGCAATTTTTGGCATAGGAGCAAGTCATGACCTAACACACAACATATCCAAAACTTAGCTACAGAGGAGTTATGGTTTTTGAGATATTACAGATCTAGGGTTTTCACATTTGTATTTTTCATGCAAAAACTATAATGAATTAGCTCCGGCCAGAATAACAAAAGTTGTAGAATAATTCACCTCGAATCCAACAAAATTGGCCTTGCATTTTTCTGATTTTTGTGTGATGTTCTACGCAATTTACAATAATTAGCAAATCTGGATTTACTATTTGAGTTACGGTTTAACCTTGAGGCCCCTTCAACTATTTCGGGTTTCACAAGTATGCCCTCGGATTGCTTAAAAGTCCCTGAAAAGAACGGGCACTTCGCAATTGGGTCCCCGGGGGTGTGGCCGCCCGGCGGTCTCGCCGGATCCGGCGAGGTGGCGGGGGGGGTTGGGGAAAGGAGGTGGGGAAAAGCCTCGTGGCTCACCTAGGAGCTCGGTTTGATGGGTTGGAGGTGGCATGGGGAGGGCCGGCGGGGGCGGTCCGCGCGGCGCTCGGCTCCGGCCACCGCGGCGGCGGGAAAACTCCGGCGAGCCGGGGCGGGTTCGGGCAATGCGCGGCAGGGGCGGCGTCCACGGGGTCCTAGGGAGGGGAGAGGACGGCTGGACAGCGATGGAAGGACAGGAAGGGCGCGCTCACCGAGCGGACCTTATGGCGGCCGGCGGCGGTGTGAAGCAGTGGGCGGGGAGGAGCAGGTGCGTCGAGGGAGGAGCAGCGAGCGGCCTCTCTTTATAGTCGACAAGCGTTCGCGCCCGGCTACCACACGTGCCCCCGCCTTAACTCGCCGTACGGCGTGTCCCCCCGACCGCGCGCATCGGGAGCCGGCGGCGGACCGCCGGGCAACGTCGAGCGCGACGGCCGGCGAGGACCAGGGCTCCACGTGGCGGGGCACGGATTCCTGGGGGGCCTCGGAGTGCTCCCCACCTCGGGCGGTGCGGCCTAGGGACGGCGCGAGGGCCCCGACTCCGAGGCGGGCGCAGCCGCTCGCGCCGGCGTGCGCGACGCGCGACGCCGTGGCGCGACACCGGCCGGCCCAAGGTTTTACAATGCGCCAGTTTGAACGCTTAGATCTCCAAAAAGTTGAATAAAAGTGCACAAGGCAATGAATAGGAAAGTTGTAGATCTAACTACCCTCTACAACTTTCAAAGAGGCCATATAGTGTTTTTCTCCACGGATTTTGCAGGAACGTCGTGCCAACTTTGAATGTCAACACGTTCTGGAAAACAGGAAAATCTGTCTTGCAAGGGGTTTTTCACAATTTTCCTCTCCAAATTTGAAATGCCAATCTACATGAAAGTTGTGTCCCTCAACAACATGGACAACTTTCATAAAGGTAGATTTTGGAGTGTTTAGGTGAATTTTGGGGAACGCGGCGAAAGTTCCGGACGACATTCGCTGACGTCGATGGTTAAGCCGGTTTTGACCGTGTCTTTGACCAAGGGTCGACTACGGGTGTGTGCAAACTTGGTCAAGGGGTTCATTAGGGTTCATTGGCGAGGTTTTCGGAGTGATGACCCAGGTTGACCTAGGTTGACCGGTGTTTGACCTGTTTGACTCGGCTGATCCGGTCATTAGCGTTAATGACGGTAATTAAAAACCTGGGGCGTCACAGTCTACCCCCCTTAAACAGAATCTCGTCCCGAGATTCGAAAGTAAAAGACAAAGTAGGGAGGGTTCCCGAATAGAGAGGTTACTTATGAAATTCGGTTGGCTTTGCTTCACTTGAAAGCTTGGCTTCTTGTTGCGGTTGCCCTTAGCGGATCCGGGTTCCGCTTCTCGTCGTCCGGGGTTCGGGCACTCATTGGCAAAATGCCCGGCTGTCTACAATTGTAGCATATGCGGGGCGGGAGTTCCTTAAGCTTGGGCACATGTTGTGGATTCTTTTGGTACCGGAGATTTCCCGAAGGCTTGTCCCGGAGTGGGGTCCTTCTCCACCGCCCGGATGGCGAAGATTGCGAAGACCCATGAGTACGCTTCTTGACAAAACGGAATCGCTTGCTCGATTCACCGCTCGGAAGTGAAATCAGCTTGTCGCTTGTCTTCTTGTGCCTTCTTCATGGCGTCCTCCCGGGAGATAGCTTTGTTTACTAACTCGTGATAACTATTGGGTTCCAACTGAATTAGCCTTTCGTACAAGTCACCATCGAGACCATCACGGAAACGTTCCATTTTCTTGGCATCGTTGTCCACGTGATGTCCTCCGTACCGGCAAAGACTATTGAACTTCTCGTGCATATTGGTACACGGTGTCGGCCTCCTTGCTTCGAGCCAACAACTCTCTCATTTTTCTATCCATAAGTCCTTTAGGAATATGGTGGTCCTTGAAAGCTTGCTTGAATTCAACCCAAGTGACTTCATGTCTAGCAGGGTTGCATAGACTTGAAATGTTCCCACCACATCAGTGCTTCGCCCCGAAGTTGTAAGGTTGCAAAGGTTGCCTTGCGCTCCTCGGAGAAAGGAAGGGTAAAAGCGAGTAAAACTTGGCCTCTATGGCCCCGACCCATGCGTCGGCTTCAAGCGGTTCTTCCGCCTTAGTGAACGTTGGAGGCTTCATCCCAATAAACCGGGTGTAGGTAGTGACCGCATGTGGTCCCTCCCGATTGGCCCCGTGCGGAGGCCTCTCGTTCCAACACCGCACACGCTGGTCCGTCCGTTGTTGCATCCGCAGAGCCGGCGCAATAAGTCGGTTTGTGTGGTCGAAGTGCCTCCGTCGGTGTCAGGGATGGTGGCGGGGGTGGGTCATTACTACTTGAGGCACCAAAACCATTGGGAGTGTTGTGTGTCGGTCCGACCATCTGAAAAATTGAGTTTTCATTAAACACACATTCATAAGCTTGTTCATAATATTGACAAGTAGAATATGTACGACGAAAGCTCATTTATGGTAAGTTTTACGGAACCGAACAACACAACGGCCATAAGCATCAAATTCGGGAATCGATGCTCATGCACCGAAAACTCTCACTCATGGTCCGTAGACGTACTTCAAGTTGGTATTCCACCCGGGATCAAGAATGAACACACGATGGATGACTTCTCCACATTGACTATTCGAGAACCTTGATTGCTCAAGAGAGTTTCTATGTCTAAGGCTTCAACATGTTTAAGGATAAAAGGGGTTGGAGGGAAAATTCAAGTCGATGAAGATAACTAGTTGGTAGGTGAAATCACCATTGAAGATTGAGTTTTATGATCAAGACATCCCCTCTGACATAGTAGAATAGCATAAGTTCCTTTCTCCGGTTGAGCATTACTGGGTATTCATGTGCACAAAGGCACAACTGTATGTTAGAGCTCGAAGCGAGCACACATACATAATGACATGAGGTTCTGGCAGTTGTGAACAAAAATTCATAACCAAAAATCCAGAAACCTCAAATCTTTCCCAAGTTTTCCCGGTTCAAAATAAATTCTTTAACACCTAATTAAATTTTAAGGTTGAGCATGAACAAGAAAACAAGGTGGATGGTCAGAACCTAGAGGTGCCTAGGAAAGTGTAAACCAACCCGAAAAGAACTAGGATTGAGACTTCCTATTACAAGATAACTAGTTGGGGAGCAATCGTTTTTAACAATTTGGTTTAATTACACCTAGCACAAGGTAAACAAGTTTTTCACAAAATTTCGGCAGCATGACGGCTAGGTATGAGAGGTATTCTAGTTTATAAAAAGCACACACTAGCATAAACTTCCTTAGAGGACACATGGAATTTCGATTTTTGGGTCCATTTTAGTTGTTTCGATTTTTAACATGCATGCAAGACGTCCTATCCGACCTCACATGGCAATCAAGCCAAAAAAATAAATTAGTTAGTGCCGGTGGCAAGGCTCATATTCGTCTCTCCCTATAATATCTAGTCGAGAGCTATACGGTACTGCTTAACAACTAACGAAGCGCTGTTATGTACCTGCAGAAAATGAACCTTTCGTGCCAGCACGTCACGAAAGCGTCCACATTCATTACCGTTCACTATAGAAACGGTATCCATGCGTTAAGCCGCTGCATGGACAGCGTCCAACCTCGGACACCCTCCGTTTGAATGGAGTGTATCCTTGCCTCGCATGAGCGACATGCGGAATGCACACGTATGAAACACATGGCGACGCACAACTCATAAACAGACGCGAAGATGGGATCCGTGGAATGGATCACTCCATCAACCCTCGCAATTCCCGTGATGCGGAACAGCACACGTATAAAACACGTGGCTCCTAGTTTGGTTGTGCAATAAAGTAAGTCTGACAGAAAATAATGTGCTGGGAGTTAGCAAAATAAACCATAAGTTAAATAAGCCACCTGAAAGAACCCAAAATTCCCTCTAGGGCCTCTCGGTCTAGTTTATCCTTAGCGGACCAACGTATTTTGGAAAATCAGACAATCTTGGCATCTTTTATTCAAAAATCAGTGGTTAAGGTTTATTAATTAATCTCTGGTGCATATAAGCTCTGATGCCAACTGTGACAACCCGCCCAGGAAAGTACCGTACTATCGCCTAAGACCGATCCACTTTGGCCATTAAGCAATAATAAAGTACCATCCTGTCGTAAGTCGCCGGGTTAACGCCCGGTAATTCACTTGAATAGCACAAGGATCGAAATATGCATTAAAACTCACTCGAAGGCGAGTCCAGAGATACAATAACATTCACATTCAAATTCGTGCCCCCGAAGGGTTTAATTATTACAAACCATAGTTTTTGTCATGACAGCATAGTTCAGAGTTTTGAAAAGACAGCGGAATTTAACTAGCGGCAGTGAAGTCATCACGGGAGGCCATCCATGATACTTCAGTAGTCGTCCTCCACCCACTCCAGCTCCCAGCCGGGCGGGATCTCACCGGGCCACACATCACTGAAGGCATGACCTGGATCAACACATTATAGCAAGGCTGAGTATACTAATACTCAGCAAGACTTACCCGTCGGTGATAACTACTTCACCAAATCTAGACCATGAAAGGCTTTTTGGCTACTGGGTTGCTTTTGCTAAAAAGTAACAAAGAGTAGGTCCTTACTTTCAAGATTTTAGCACAAGTTCTAGTAGTTTAATCTTTACTACATTAGCCAACTAGTACAAACAAGGTTGTACAATACAATTAATCAAACATAATATTCATCAACTTCCATCATTAGGGATCACATGACTAGTGGAGTAAGTAGTCTCGGATAACGGTGAGAGGCCGACAATCGACTGATTAAAAACCTTGCAAGGTAGACCCAAACACACGGTAGGCTGCCCCCGCAAGGACAACTTTCCCAGGCCGTCCCCATAAATCCTCGGGTCGGGATCGAATCTTACGTCTTTGGTGCAGGCTATCTGGCATGTCCCACCCAGTACACCCAGAGTCACCATACACCACCGGTGGGGAGCCGTGAGAGCGAATCCCAAGAGTAGTAATAGTAGGATCCCTCGCCGCCTCATTAAGGTACTAGGCTTACCGGTCCCATACCTGACATGTGCTTAGTACGTTCAAAGACTTAACCCACAAAACCACTGGACCGGAGCCCAGATCCCATGCTCTTACCACGTGAGCAATCCATTTAAGGATATGGTATGATTCCTATCTAGGAACCTATTCTCGCGAGTGAGGTCATCACCCGACTTGTAACGGTCCTATAGCTTGGCAGCTATCGACCTATCATACTAGTAGGGACAAAAGGTACCTAGGGATCATGCATCTAGGGTTTCATTCAACTCCTGAACGTAAATGCACAATCATCCATAGATAATTTGAATAAGAATTTGAAAACTGGGTTAGATGCACCGGAGCTTGCCTTCGTCAGCTAGATTAGCTTGGGCACCCTCGGTGTCGAGCACTTCCACGTACTGCAGAGAACCTTCTGCTCCGCCTTCCTCGGTTTCCGGGACCAGGGAGTAGTCTCCGTCCGGAAGATCTACACGGAATGCAATGCACTTTAGGTGATGTGATAGTTTGTTGTCTTATCCAACCCTGGGTTGGTCATATTCACCTTAACAAGCATTCATCTAAGGTTTCTCTTTTAGGAAGGTTATTGGTTGTACATGGGTTACTCTTTTATTCCACATTTGAATAAAGGTTTTTATTAAGCTTATCATTTCATGTGAAAGCTTCAATTCCTTTTATCTTCACCAACAAAGGTGTAATTAATATTTTTATTTATGAATTAATTTCTTATCAGTGATGATAATTAATTATCTTTTAATTATATTAAATAATTCTTTCAAAGAGGAAAAAGATTTAATTAAGGGTTTCTCTTTATTTTAATTTCCCTTTAATATTAAAAGGGCATTTAGGCCTTTTGTTAAACAATTAAATTACCAAAAAATCAAATGAGTGTTTCTTAAGCCTACTAGCACCTATTCTGGTCCATTGGACCCACATGTAAGTGTTGGATGCTAGAAAATTAAATATTATTGAAAATAACAAAGGTTATCTAGTGATTCAACTTAAATGCAAATAAAAATAAATAAGCATCAAAATTACCCAAACTTTCTGGTGGATGCTCTCTAGTCCTAAACAAGTCTAAAAAGCTAGCATGTTCACATGGAACCTCTACTGAACTTGGTTTATTAATTTACAAAGGAAAACATGCATTAATCAAGAATATTTATTTTTGTTAATCCAAAATTCATGATTAATTCACAAGATGTTTATTTTGGTATTACAAGACAGTGTGCACAAGTTGGGCTCAAGAACATAAATATTTTTAACACGAAACATATTTTATGCAGATCTGCCGGATATAGAAAAACATTTTTAGAAAAAGATTTACATCATAACTTTGTGCAATTTTTGGCATAGGTGCAAGTCATGACCTAACACACAACATATCCAAAAATTAGCTACAGAGGAGTTATGGTTTTTGAGATATTACAGATCTAGGGTTTTCACATTTGTATTTTTCATGCAAAAACTATAATGAATTAGCTCAGGCCAGAATAACAAAAGTTGTAGAATAATTCACCACGAATCCAACAAAATTGGCCTTGCATTTTTGTGTTTTTTCTGTGATTTTCTACGCAATTTACAATAATTAGCAAATCTGGATTTACTATTTGAGTTACGGTTTAACCTTGAGGCCCCTTCAACTATTTCGGGTTTCACAAGTATGCCCTCGGATTGCTTAAAAGTCCCTGAAAAGAACGGGCACTTCGCAATTGGGTCCCCGGGGGGTGTGGCCGCCGGCGGTCTCGCCGGATTCCGGCGAGGTGGCGGCCGGGGTTGGGGAAAGGAGGTGGGGAAAAGCCTCGTGGCTCACCTAGGAGTCGGTTTGATGGGTTGGAGGTGGCATGGGAGGGCCCGGCGGGGCAGTCCGGCGGCGCTCGGCTCCGGCCACCGCGGCGGCGGGAAAACTCCGGCGAGCCGGGCGGGTTCGGGCAATGCGCGGCAGGGGCGGCGTCCACGGGGTCCTAGGGAGGGGAGAGGACGGGCCGGGACGGCCGATGGAAGGACGAGGAGGGCGCGCTCGCCGAGCGGCCCTTATGGCGGCCGGCGGCGGCGTGAAGCGGTGGGCGGGGAGGAGCAGTGCGTCGAGGGGAGGAGCGCCGAGCGGCCTCTCTTTATAGTCGACAAGCGGTCGCGCCCGGCTACCACACGTGCCCCCCGCCTTAACTCGCCGTACGGCGTGTCCCCCCCGACCGGCGCGCGTCGGGAGCCGGCGGCGGACCGTTGGGCAACGTCGAGCGCGACGGCCGGCGAGGACCGGGCTCCACGTGGCGGGGCACGGATTCCGGGGGGGCCTCGGAGTGCTCCCCACCTCGGGCGGTGCGGCCTAGGGACGGCGCGAGGGCCCCGACTCCGAGGCGGGCGCGGCGCTCGCGCCGGCGTGCGCGACGCGCGACGCCGTGGCGCGACACCGGCCGGCCCAAGGTTTTACAGTGTGCCAGTTTGAATGCTTAGATCTCCAAAAAGTTGAATAAAAGTGCACAAGGCAATGAATAGGAAAGTTGTAGATCTAACTACCCTCTACAACTTTCAAATAGGCCATATAGTGTTTTTCTCCACGGATTTTGCAGGAACGTCGTGCCAACTTTGAATGTCGACACGTTCTGGAAAACAGGAAAATCTGTCTTGCAAGGGGTTTTTCACAATTTTCCTCTCCAAATTTGAAATGCCAATCTACATGAAAGTTGTGTTCCTCAACAAGATGGACAACTTTCATAAAGGTAGATTTTGAGTGTTTAGGTGAATTTTGGGGAACGCGGCGAAAGTTCCGGACGACATTCGCTGACGTCGACGGTTAAGCCAGTTTTGACCGTGTCTTTGACCAAGGGTCGACTACGGGTGTGTGCAAACTTGGTCAAGGGGTTCATTAGGGTTCATTGGCGAGGTTTTCGGGGTGATGACCCAGGTTGACCTAGGTTGACCGGTGTTTGACCGGTTTGACTCGGCTGATCCGGTCATTAGCGTTAATGACGGTAATTAAAAACCTGGGGCGTCACAAATTATTGATTGCATTAGTTGCTTATTATAGTAATGGTAAACTCCCAAAAGTTGAGCTAAAATATTGAAAGTAAAGATCCATGATTTTAGTTGCATTTTGGCAAAACAAACCCACTAGCCGAAAGCCTTACATGTCTAAATGTAACTTTTAACGGGTAAGTCTTGTTGGGTATTAGTATACTCAGCCTTGTGATAAATGTTGTTTTCAGGTGAAATTGTTTTGCCTAGAGAGATTCACCCGATTGGGAGCTAGAATGGGTGGATGACGCCGAGTGATGGCATCACGGATGACCTCATGTGATGTCTATCATGTCGCTAATTTATTTTCCACTGTTTTAAAACTCTGAACCTTTACTTATCATGTTATGAACCATGGTTTGTAATAATTAAACCTCTAAGGGTGAATTTGGATTTAATTTGTGTAATGTACTCTAGACTTGCCTTCGTGTGAGTTTTAATGCATATGTTCGATCCTTTGTATTATTCAAGTGATTTACCAAGCTTTGACCCGGCAACACTCGAAGGGATGGTACCTTATTATCGCTTAATGGCCAAAGTGGATTTGGTCTGGGCGATAGTATGGTATTTTCCCGGGCGGGGTTGTCACAACAGGTGGTTAGACCGGCCCGTGCTGGGAGTTTTGACAAGTGGATTTCCAACGACTGCGCAATCTAGCGCACTCGTGTGTTCGACCAGAAAAAGTGTCAACACACTTTTGGTGACTCCGTTGGGGATAGATTTGGTTTCTACAACCAAATTTTCAATCGTTGCATGGGAGCATGTTGCGATCTTGACAAGAACAACGTGATCATGGTGAAAATCGAGGAACTCAGCGAGGAAGACTAGAGGAAGTACACTGAGCTTCAAGAGTACATCAAGCAATAGTTTCTCTCTAGCACCAAGAAGGATCGCTCAGGCAAGGTGATGGTTGCTCAAGAATTCGAGTTGCCAGTGATCAAGATGAATAAAGACAAGGTTGAGGTAATGCCCACTGTAAGCTAAACACCTCCCGCTGATTTAATTACACAATTATCTACTATTTTATATAAATTTGAATGTGCGTTTAATGATCAGAATAGTTTGGTTCCTAGTGTTATTATTCGCCTTGAAAAAGTAGAGGGTAAGCATGTAGTTAATAATATACCTGATGATCATATCCCTCAAGTAGATTCACATGGGATCTTACATTCAAATGCGTCGGCAACACCAGAAGCTTCATCTGAAGTTCCTGTGTATGGTATGCCGACGGGGTCTTTCCGGGACAATCACCATTGACCAAACCTACCCCCGTCAAACCGCCCCCTATGGCCAGTCTGACTGCCCCGTCCAGTCAGATGGTGATGGTTTCGAACCAGCCGTTGCCTTTGTCAGTTGTGCCTAGTACATTGGTTCAGAGTCAAAATAATGCTTATGGTACTATTCCTCCGATGTATAGCACAATGGCTCACACATCGCCACATATTCCTAATGTTGCTTCATTCTATGGTGTGCTTAATGATGTGTTTATTGACTTGTATCGCATTCAAAATCCTAATCACCCCCTGTAAATAGAGTTGATTTATCAGCTGCAATGCAATCTCAGTTAGCTGCTAGGAATGAATTTGCTCGATTTAAGGAAGAGGTATCTAACATGATGAGAAACAAGCTCGGCGTTGATATGGGTACTACTAGGTTTTATCAAAAACCATATAGGGCCGATTTTGATTATGTGGCTTGACCCCTAGTTGGCGTATGCCCGATTTTGTTAAATTTAGTGGTGATGACAACTGTACAACCTAGGAACATATTAGCCAATACACTGCTCAACTAGGTGAACCTAGTAGCTTTAATTCTTTAAAAGTTCGCTTATTTTCATTATCTTTGACTAGTATCGCTTTGTTTGGTTCTCTTCGTTAGCTCCCAACTCTATTGATTCTTGGGATCAATTAGAGCAAAAGTTTCATGACCACTTCTTTAGTGGGAGCTATCAATTAAAACTAGCAGATTTAACATCGTTAGGCAAGGTAAAGAGGAGTCGATTTCCAATTACCTTAAATGTTGTAAAGAAGTTTAAAACCATTGTTTTGATTTGTCTCTTAACGATTCTGACCTTGCTGATCTAGACGCTAAAGGATCAAGATCTGCTATTAGAGATAGATTAGAATGTATAAAATTTAATTCTCTTGCTAATGTGCTTCTTAGAGGTATGGCACAAGAATTAAAATTGAATATAGAAAAAGAACACTCTAAGCCTCATCGGTCTAATGTTCATATGATTGAGTATGATTCTGATAGGTCACACGATGAGAATGAGGTTTATGTTGCTGAATTTGTGTGGTCTTCAAAGGCTAATGCTAGTTCTTGTGCATCACTTAAGACGACTACTAAGGGTCGACAAGAAGAACTAAAATTTAATTTTGATGTTTCTAAGTGTGATCATATTTTTGATGAATTACTTAATCTTGGAAACATTAAGATTTCTCATACTATGCCTCCACTTGATGAAATTAAATGACGTGCATATTGTAAGTTTCATAATTCATGTTCTCATGCCACTAATGATTGCAATGTGTTTTGTCATTAGATTCAATCGTCCAGTAATGAAGGTTGTTTGATGCTTCATGAGATCCAAGTGGACAAGCAACTGTTGACGGTCCTTACAACAAAAATTTGACCGTCAAAACCTCGGGTTCGAGAGGAGTATATGACAAGTTTCATGCACATTGGTAGCACTAATAAAGTTCCACAAGTTGTCTTGTGATTTTCATAGGTAGGTACACATTTTGGGAGAATTATTGACCAACACACCACACGTGCCAGGCACGGCTGACCCACCTGGTCCGGCTGATGTCGGGGACAGCCCTAAGGGTCCCCTAAATAACTAGGGGAAACCCGCTTAAAACCTGTAAAAAAACGCAAAACACAAATCAATTCGCACACCTAGCACGCATACGCAGCACAAACACGGCCTTGGTGGCCCCCGCGGCCCGACAACGCAGCGAGCGCCCCTCGAGTGAAACCCTCCTCGCTCGAGGGATAGACGCTCTCTCGGGCGAGGTCCGCCTCGCTCGAGGCCCTTACACCCCCTCGGGCGAGATCCGCCTCGCTCGAGGCCCTTACACCCCCTCGGGCAGGGTCCGCCTCGCTCGAGGGCTCAGCCCTGCCCCTCGAACGAGGTCTGTCCCGCTCGAGGGCTGAGCGCCCCCTCGGGCAGGGCCCGCTCCACTCGAGGGCATCCGCACGCGCCATTCCCACGCCCCCGTGCGCACCTGCTCCCGCACGCGCGTACGGGCATTTAATTCTCTGACACGGCAGGTCGCGCCACTACTCTGACGCGCTTGGGAATCACACCCCGGCGCTACTTCGCCAACTCCCGGGGGGAGGCCATCCCTGCCACTGTTCGGCACTGTGCGGCAAGGCCATTGTTAGCTCCGTGACACTGTGCCGCTTGCCCCCGTACGGCTAACACGCCGCGCCCTCGAAGGGGGTCGGTGAGACCCTCGAAAATCTTCTACGTGCTTATGCAGGACCATGCCGTGACGTCAGGCCGGCGGGATCGTGCATCCCCGTCGCTGTCAGCCCTGTGCAGCCATCCCCGCCACTGCTACACCACGCCAGGCGCTGTGGCGACACCCCGGCGCTATTGGGGCGTACGGGGATAAGACCTCGCCACGACGACCACTGTACCACGTACGGGCTTCCCGTCAACGGCATCCTCGAGTTGGCCCACCACGGCGGCCGGTCAACCAACTACTACGCCGCAACCCTCGAAGCCGCTCCTGTGCGAGCACAGGACGCACCACGACGCCTCAACGGGAGCGGGATTCGCCAGGACGGCCGTCAGCTCCACCGCACCGTTCGCCATACCGTTACACGTACCGAAATAGTGTTGCGTGCATGTAAGCGGCTCCCCCCTTGGCCTATGAAAGGAGGGGCAGCCCCCAGCCGCGGGGGACAGACATGGGACGACGGGCAGCAATCGCACACACGCTCTCCGCCTTCCCCATGATATTGGCACTCGCCTCAATCAAACCTCTGGGACTTGGAGGCCACGCCTCCTCTCCCGCCTCGCTTGTAGCCACCCCTCTACGAGCACCACGGTGCAAGTAATACAGTGCCCCGAGCACACCACTGCTGTACGTACGGCCTCAGCCGGAACCAGGATAAACCAAGTGTCCCTAGTTGCTTAGCACCGGCCGTCGAGAGGCAGATCTCAGCGCTCATTACTAGTTAGTGTCGGGACTACTTTCCGCACCGACAGTTGGCACGCCAGGTAGGGGCACGCGCTGAAGATCGGCTTGTCACCAGCCCTTTCGATGGTGATTCGCACCGAGTACCACGGCCAATGGTACGCCATGGGCAGCTCGGACCCCCTCCCGGCCGGATTCGAAATCCGGTTCGGGAGCCTGAACTTCCTGGCTACGGGGAACGACTATCTCATGCGCCTCACCAATCGTGAGGAGCTTTGTGCATGGCGCCAGGCCGGGTCTGTCCCGCTCGCCGCCGCACGCGTCGCCGCGACACCAACACCTGTCGGAATGGATGCCGCGGGTCCTTCGGCGCCACGGCGCTACCGACGCTCCGGCTTGCACTCACGACGGGCGCGGTCGGAGCGCCGACATGCGCGCGCGCGTGGCTTCGCAACGCGGCGCGCTCACCGACGGGACGACAGCCGCCCGGGCGGGGGAGCACTCGATCTCAAGACGGCGCTTCCCCATTGGTCCGTGCGGCGCCACGACGGCATACGTCGCCTCTCGCCGACACCGACGCGCCGACGCGCAGGGCTGACCCTGGCCGCCACGTCCCGGCCGCCAGGGATCCCAGCGCCTCCGCCGGTGATGAGTCATCCCAAGGCTCTGCCGACGAGCTGCCACCTGCCACTTCGCACGGGTACGCGAAGTGGGATTTCTCCGGTGTACCCGACGCAGTGATGTTCTGGCGGTTCCTTGACGCCATGGACTACTGGTTCGACTACTCCGATGACTCTAGCGCCGGGAGCTACGATCCCGCGCGGGAGTGTTGCGTCGTGATCACCAATGATCAGGCGAACGCCGCCAATGCGACAGAAGCTGGCGACGGAGAGGTTCCCACCGGCCCGGGAACTGGGCCGCGCCTGGGTGCGGGGCCAAGCGCCCCTCCCCCCTCACCACCGAGGGGGGACCGACGTCAACGCACAGTTGGCCCAAGCACGTGAGCTTGAGGCCAAGCTCGCGGAGGAGTACCGCGCGGTGCGGCTGCTTCGAGCCTCCATCGCCGGGGAAGCCCCCGCGCGTGGCGAACGCGCACGCGAGTTGGGCCGATAGGCCCGCGATCGCATCAACGCCGACTTCAACGTCGACGATCCAAGCAAACCCCCGCGAGCGAGCCAGAAGCTCATCGCAGCCGCGACGCCGCCGGCGGGCCATGCCCGCCCCCTCGATGCCCGAGGCGCGGAACCCGCACCGCGAGGCGCAGCGCTTATCTAGCAAGCGGTCGTCCGGCAGGCCGAAAGCTCGGCGTCCCGCATCCGCCGGCGAGGGGAGTGCGCGGGATGACGGGGGCGCGCAAGGCCCCGAGCCCTCGTGCACACCGGTGGCGCGGCCCGAGCGTCTCGCCAACCCGGGCGCACGCCGCCAAAGAGCGGCTCCTCGACACGCGCGGGCAAGCCCAAGACGGCGACAACCGCAGTGTCATCAACGCCCGGCGGATGGGCAACGCGGAGACGCATGCGACGGCGGGCTACCACCCTCGACGGGGTAGGCGCTACGACAGCCGGGAGGACCGCTTGCCGACGCCGGAGCCACCGGGGACCCGCGTGTTCAGCCAGGAGATCCGCACGGCGAGCTTCCCTCAGCGCTTTCGTCAGCCCACGTCGATCGACAAATACAACGGGGAGACAGACCCCCGCGCAGGGCTCATTGACTACCGCTTGGCGTGTCAGCTGGGCGGGGCCACCACCGACGAGGTTATCATCCGTAACCTCCCCCTGCACCTCACCGACTCGGCGCGGACGTGGCTCGAGCACCTGCCGGCCAGCCAGATCCACAACTGGGACGATCTGGTCCGCACGTTCGTGGGGAACTTCCAGGGCACGTACGTGCGCCCTGGGAACTCCTGGGACCTGCGCGCGTGCACTCAGAAGCTCGGCGAGTCGCTTCGGGACTTCATAAGGCGCTTTTCCAAGCGCTGCACGGAGCTCCCAAGCGTGGCTCAGTCTGAGATCGTGCACGCCTTTCTCGAGGGCACCACGTGCCGTGACCTCGTGTGCGAGTTCAAGCGCAGCCCGCCGGCCAATTCGAACGAGCTGTTCAACATCACCACCAGCTTCGCCTCCGGCGAAGAGGCGGTGGGGGAGATCTTTGACGGCAAGAAGGGCAAGCGCGTGGACGATGCGCCCGCGGAGGGCAGCAAGTCCAAGGTGTCGGTGTTTTAGACCGACAACCTACTAAGGGGAGTACCCGAAGTAGATGAATGTGGCCTCGCCGAGATCGGTAACTTGAAGGAAGAGACACGTGGCACGCAATTTAGACAGGTTCGGGCCGTGAGGTGCGTAATACCCTACGTCCTGTATGCTATGTAGCTCTGGATTGATTGGGTACGATTACAAGATGATGCAATCTTACGCCGTAAGATGAGATGGTCTAGAGAGGGGTCCCTGCCTTGCCTTATATAGTCCGGGAGGCAGGGTTACAAGTCGGTTTAGGGAGAGAGTACTAGTCGAGTACGTCTAGGAGTCTTCCATACAGTGCGGGACATGTACAGCTTCCTAACCGAGTACTTCTCCTCTGTAGTCCTTGTGCTTCACGCCATCAGGTGCCGTGCAGCGCAAGTCGGGTAGTCCCAGGGGCCCACCGAGTAGTCGGTCCTGGTACCCACCGAGGTAGTGGGCCCAGGGAGGTCCATACGACAAGCCCCCGAGTACTTTGTAGTCGAGAAGGATAGCTTCAAGTAGTCTTGACGGCCTTAACGAGTAGTCCTCAAGCGTCCCCGAGTACTACAAGTCAAAAGTCCTCAAGAGTAGTCGAAGCATCCCGAGGCTGGAATGTACTCCAGCTGATGTTTGAGCAATCTTGAAGTCTTCTCGAGTAGTCCCAAGCGTCCTCGAGTGCTTCCCTTGAAGGTCTTCAACAATGCCTGTGTTGTCTTGAAGCTGAAACTGATATGGAAGTGCGATTGCAAAATCGCACTCATATGGAGTAGCCCCCGAGCCTTAGGTTGAGTTGTAGACTCTGGCTGAGGGTCCATCTGAAGTTTTGGTAAGAATATCCCGAAAAATCCGGAGAAAAAACCGAAGGACACGTGGCACGGAGCCCCCGAGCCTTGAGTCGAGTACTTCCTCTCGAATTGAAGGGTCATCTTGTAGAATGTGTCTTGAGATGCTCCTGAGTCTTGTCGCTTCCTAGGAAGTCGAGTAGAAGTAGCCGAGCCCCCGAGGTGAGGCGCATCGACTAGTTGAAGTTGAAGGGTCACGCGCGGCCGCTGAGTCAGCCAAGCGCAGACTTATCCATCCGGCCATTGGAGGGCCGCGTTGACTTATAAATAGAAGTCAAACCCCTTAGGGTTTTTACCCCACGCAGCTGCAGCCATTCCCAGCAGATCTAGCTAGGAATCGCCACCAGTGCACGCTGCCGCCGTTGAGTAGAGCACAGATCCGAGTGCGCTGCCGTAGGAAGCCATCACAGTAGCCCCGAGCGAATGCGTGTGAAGACACTGTGCACCTGGAGGATGAAGCCGTCTTCGTCGAAGACCACAAAGGCCGCCGGCGGGAAGAAGAGGAGCCGTGAAGAGGCCGCCGGATCTGCCGCAGGGACATCACCACCGGTGTCCCCCGCGGCCAGATCCAAACCGTGAATGGAAGAAGTCCAAGGCGAAGACCGAAGATCTGCTGGCCCTTCTCAACAGCGGGTTCCTGCGGGAGAAGGAGGTAGATATGTGGAGGGCCGCCGCCGGGGATCCGTACCCCATGGAGAAAACCCCGAACGAGATCCCGATGTTCGCGCGGTTCCCAGAGCGTGGATTGTCCCTCCCGGCGAGCAAATTCTTCAAGGGGCTACTGGGGTACTACGGCATCGAGTACCTCAACCTCAACCCTAACGGTATCTTCCACACTGCCGTCTTCGTTCATTTTTGTGAAGCTTTTCTGGGGATCAAGCCCCATTGGATCTTGTTTCGGAAATTCTTCTGGGTGAAGCCGCAACCCAGCGCCAGCAATCCGCGAGTAGTTGGAGGAGTAGGGATCCAGATGAGGGAGGATGCCGCTGAGCAATACCTCTCATACAAGTTGATAGACTCCAAGCAAGACTGGAAGGCCAAATGGTTCCACGTCACGAACCACCACCCGAAACTGCCGAAGCCTAGCGGGAAGCAGCCCAAGCACCGTCCGTGGTGGAAGTCAGAGCTGACGATGCAAGAAGGACTCCATCTGCCCGAGTTGTTGGAGAGGATCAAGGCGCTGAGGGAAGCCGGGCTGAGGGCCGAGCACGTGGCCTTCAGCTTCATGAAGCGGAGGGTGCAGCCGCTGATGGCTCGCGACACCCTGGGCTACGAGTACACCGGCGACGACGACACGTCGCGGATGACTAGAGATGAAGTCGACGACGATGACATTGTTGACAGGCTGACCCGGATCTTCAAAGATATGCCGGCGTACACGCCGTGCCCAGTACTAGAGTACTCCGTCGCGCGCCCACCAAAAGAGGTTAGTAGCCGCATCCATTGTCGAGTACTCATTGCATGAGAGTAGTCGCACTGATGAATTGTTCTTGCAGGATGACTTGAAGAAGTTCATCTCCGAGCCGACGCTGCCTCCTCAGCTGGTCGAGGTCCCAGAAGAAGGGAAAGCCAAGGCCAAGGAGCGGCATGAAGTAGACGAGGGAGACGACACCGTTGTCGTTGAAGACACGTCCGACGAGGACGACGACGAGGAGACACTGCAGGACCGCTTCCAGTTGCGGTCGAGGTTCAGCCGCCCTGTCTTGCCTCATGTACCTCTCGTTCAGGATCAACCGGTTAGACTGGAGGCTAGTTTGGCCGCGCCGCTAAGGAGGCCGCGCAATGCGTCCCGCAAGCGCGTGGCCAAAAAGTTGAAGGTCACTGAGACCACATCTCAGGAGGTAAGCCGTCTTCAATAGTGTAGCCGAGTACTCGTGTCTCGAGTTTGTGTGTTGACGACAGAGTTTCCTTGCTTGCAGGAGATGCCACCTTCCGAGCCCGTTGAGCAGGGCGACAAAGACGTTTGGGACACGGTGGGGGAGGCAGCTGAGGGTAGTTGCAGCCCAGCCCCCACTGTAGAAGAGCTCTTGGCGCAGATGGAGCGCCAGCCCCCTACAGCTCAGGGGAGCACGGAACCCGCCGCTGCTGCTACAGAAGAGGCAGCGGCCACAGAGGCGCAGGAAGAGGCGCTTGCCGAGGCGGGACTGGTCGACATCGTTAGTATCCTCGGCGCCCCAACCGTGACGGTAGTCCGGTCGAGCTTGTAATTGTTGATTCTTCCCGAGTAGTACTTGATGTGGTAGTCGTACTTGACTGACAACCGGCTTGTGTACTCTGCAGGAAATCGACGGACCTGTCCTGGGAGGAGGATGAACCCGCTACAGAGGTGGCGGAGGAAGAAGCTACACCGCCTGCTGAGGAGTCTGCTCCCGCCCCTCAGGCAGAACCCGAAGCGCCGACCGCTGAGGCTACGTTGCCCGAGGCCAGCATCGTTGAAGGTAACTACTCTATCAAGTAGAATTAACCCAGAAGAGTAGTCATAGTCGCCAGGTATGACTGATGCACTTCTTATCTTGTCGATAGGTGCTGAGGCCGAGGGAAGCGGTATCCCGTCGGCGGTGCCCGTAGAAGACGTGGCACCAGGAACTCAGGAGGCTACCGTAGAAGCCCCCGAGCCGATGGAGGTAGCCGCCGGAGAAACCGCCGCGACAACTGGAGGAGAAGGGGACGCTGCGCTGCCAGCACCCACTCTGGAGGTGGTCGTCCACTCGCCGGAGATCCAGGACGTGGAGCCAATCCGCTCGGCACCGATGACCGAAGCCGCTACGAGTAGTCGTGGAGGGATCGAGTTGTTGGCGGATGATCTGGTCGACCCAGCAACGGTGGCTCGGCACCTGGAGGCGGTGCGGCAAGCCGAGCAATGGATGAAGGTGAGTAGTCATAACCCTTGAGTAGTCAATCCTTTAGCGTTGAGTACCCATCTGATGTGTGTTGTCTGGGCAGGACGTTGCTGAGAGGTCCCGTCTGAAGTCGGAGATGCTTCAAGGGTACGGTGATGAGGTGCTCCGGGCCGAGACATTGGAAGAGCAACTCGTGAAGTCCCAGAAGCACGCCGCCGCCATGCAGTCAAAGCTAGACAACGCCTTCGCCAAGTACCACAATGACGTCCAAGAGATGCAGGCGAAGACCGACGACTTGGTGCGGAAGAACAAGTCTCTTCGCAACAAGAACAAAGGTACACCATTGTCGGTGTTTAAACCACTCGACCTCCATGGGAGGTACCCGCAGCAAGGTAGAAGGTGGGGATCGCCATGATCTGGAACTCGAAGGTATGCGCGAGGACACAAGACACAAGATTTATACAGGTTCGGGTAGCCAGAATAGCTACCCTACGTCCTGTTTGGAGTAGTATTGCGCCCTGCGCTTGGTGTTGTTCCCCAGAGGGATTGTGTATGTTTGGCTAGGTACCCGACCCTCCTTTATATAGTCTAGGGGGTGGGTTCCTAGTCGGTTACAAGGCAGGAGTCCTAGTAGGATTACACAGAGCGAGTCCTAGTAGGAGTACAGGGGAATTCTAGTAGGAGTCCGTCTTCTACTCTTCCTCCTTCCTTGCATGAGTACCCGGGGTGTATGCCCGACAACCATTGTCTTGTTGAGTACTTATTGGAGGTCGAGAGGTAGTCTAACCCGCTTTGCCTTGTTGATTGCAGAGCTTGATACTCGAGTTGATCAGCTGAAGGCTTCGGAGACTGATCTGAAGAACCTTTTCTACCCGGAGCAGGAGGCCCGCCAGGTACTGGAGTATGATTATAAGGAGCTTGTTTACGAGTGCGACAAGCACATGGAGCTCCGTATTGCATCAGACCGTGACCTCGTCAACTACTACAAATCATTGCAGAAGCTGAACGAGGATTGCGAGAAGCTGCGGGCCCAGCTCAAGGAACTTGAAGAAGCCGCACTCCCCATCGCGAGGCTACTGGTGCCTCATCCTGGCGGTCCCAAGATAGCGCCGCTGGTGGACCGGTTGAAAAAAGCCCCCAGTCGGCTGGCGACCTACGTGAAGCATTTGGCGAAGTTGATCCCGAACCAAGTGCTGGCCTTCATGAAGTCGTACTTTTCGAAGGCTCCCGTAGATGTAGTCACTGGTGGGCTAGCCGCCAACTGCACTGACGAGCAGTACGCGGAGCTGCTGGAGCATATGGCGCATATTGCAGATCAAGTCGCAGAGAAACTTAATCTCCAGTAGTCTTGTAATAGTTAGCTCGTAGCAGTAGTTGTACAAGAACAATTGTAATGAAATTGTTTAAGTATGAACGAAGAGAAGATTCCATCAATGAGTAGTCGTTGCCGCGATCTTTAAGTGCGGAGTCCCATCGTGGAGTTGTCGCGAGTAGTCGTACTCGGTAGTAGTAGTCCCGTTGAGGGAGGAAGATAGTAAAGTAGTTGATGAATAATCAAACTTTATTACTGAAGAAATACACCTGGATAGCCAGGGCCGTGGTTACAGAGTAGTCGCCAGGACCCGTAGGCCGCTTATAGCTAAGTAGTGCTAGGGCGTAGAGCTGCTTACAGCAGTAGATCTGTAAGTGGCCGTATAGGCTGGATATAGGAGTACATGGTCTCTCAGTAGACCGCTGCTAGAGTCCTTTGTCGCTCGTCGCAGCCCAGGATCCGTAGGTAGCCGCATGGGCTGGATTCTGGAGAAGAGTAGTCCGGAGACTGGTGCCTGGACCCGGAGGCCGCTTATAGAAGAGGGATCTTGATGTAGTCGTGTAGACTTGAGCCCTAGGGTAGTCGTGTAGACTAGGCGTAGAACCGACAGAGTTGGTCGACGTTCCACGAGTTGTTGACGTCTTTGCCTTCAAGTGTCTCGAGGCGGTAGGAGCCCGGTCCGGTCACATTTGCAACTGTGAAGGGACCTTCCCAGGGCGAGCTGAGCTTGTGTAGTCCTTCCGTGTTCTGGATGCGACGGAGGACAAGATCACCAACGTAGAAGGAGCGTTCCTTGACGTTGCGATCATGGTAGCGTCCGATACCCTCCAGGTACCTTGCTGATTGGACGAGGGCTGCGCAGTGAGCTTCTTCGAGTTCATCGATGTCGACTCGTCTGCTGTCTTCAGAGACGCCTTCGTTGTAGTGCTCCACTGCTGGTGAATCCCATATGACATCAGCAGGGAGGATTGCTTCGGAGCCGTAGACCAGGAAGTACGGGGATTGTCTCGAAGGCTTGGAGGGCTGAGTACGTAGCCCCCAGAGTGCATTGGGTAGTTCCTTGATCCACTTGCCTCCTTTAGAGTTAGCAGCGTCGTGTAGCCGCTTCCTGAGGGCGTCGAGCACCATCCCGTTGGCGCGCTCGACTTGTCCATTGGCCCGAGGATGGGCAACTGAGACATATCGGATGTCGATCCCGCTGTTCTCGCAGTACTCCCAGAACTGGTGATTGTTGAAGTTGGAGCCTAGGTCTGTGATGATGCGATTGGGCAGTTCGTAGCGATGCACGAGTTCATCCAGAAAGTCGTGTACTCTGTCAGCCTTGGGGCATGTAACCGGCTTGACCTCGATCCACTTGGTGAACTTGTCGATGGCCACCAGTACTCTGTTGAATCCACCTGGCGCAGTTGGGAGTGGCTCAATCATGTCGAGCCCCCAGCAGGCAAAGGGTCAGGTTGGCGGTATGGTGACTAGCTTGTAGGTTGGGACATGTTGCTGCTTGGCGAAGTATTGGCACCCTTAGCACCTTCTGACGAGTTCTTCAGCGTCGCCCAGAGCTGTAGGCCAATAGAAGGCTCGTCGGAAGGCCTTGCTGACCAGCGTGCGAGAGGACGCGTGGTTGCCGCAGACGCCTTTGTGGATCTCCTCCAAGATGTCTTTGCCCTCTTGTCTGGGGATACACTTCATGAGTACTCCTGAAGATGCGCCCCGCCTGTAGGGCTTGTCTCCAACGAGGACATAGGACTTGGCGTGGCGGATGAGCTAGTCAGCCAAGTTCTTGTCCGAGGGAATCTTCTGCTCGCTGAGGTAGTCGATGAAGGGCTGCCTCCAGTCCACATCGATCATCATGACCTCCTGGCTAGCTGGGGGATGCGCTGGGACAGTGGTCGGTGGTGCCGGCTCCGGGATGGATGGCGCGTGAAGCTCGTGGACGAAGACACCCGCTGGTACTTGAGCGCGAGTAGAACCAAGCTTCGACAGGATGTCCGCTGCAACGTTGTTGTCGCGGACGACGTGGTGGAACTCGAGACCATAGAACTTGTTCTCGAGCTTGCGGACTTCTAGGCAGTAGGCGTCCATGTTCTCCTTGTTGCGGTCCCAGGACTTGTTGACTTGGTTGATGACCACTGCGGAGTCGCCGTAGACTAGTAGCCGCTTGATGCCCAGTGAAGCCGCGAGGCGGAGCCCGTGTAGCAGGGGTTCGTACTCAGCTTCGTTGTTTGAGACCTTCCAGAAGATCTGCAAGACGTACTTGACTTGTTCGCCTGTTGGAGAGATCAGGAGTACCCCTGCACCTACGCCCTCGAGGTTTAGTGAGCCGTCGAAGTACATCACCCAATGCTCTGGTCGCTCGGTTGGAGTGGGTAGCTGATTCTCCTGCCACTCCGCCATGAAGTCCACTAGTGCTTGTCACTTGATGGATGTGCGTGGCTTGAAGTCGATGGTGAGGGTGCCGAGTTCGACTGCCCACTTGGAGTTCCGTAGGATGTCGCCGAGCGGGTAGTCGGTGACGACGGAGATCAAGTACTCCTAGAAGTAGTGTCGTAGCTTCCGCGAGGTGATGAGTACTGCGTACAGAGGCTTCTGTACAGGCTAGTAGCGTGCCTTGGACTCTGACAAGACCTCGCTGACGAAGTAGACTGGGCGCTAGACTGGATAGGCGTGGCCGTCTTCCTGCCGCTCGACGACGATGGCAGTGCTGACCACATAAGTAGTCGCAGCGAGGTAGAGCAGTAGCTGCTCTCCTTTGCGAGGAGCCGTGAGGACTGGAGGCTTTGATAGGAAGTCCTTGAGCTGGGCAAGGGCTTGGTCCGCCTCTGTGGTCGACAAGAACTTCTCTTGGTGTTTGAGTAGTTTGAAGAAGGCGAGCCCCCGTTCTCCAAGCTTCGAGATAAATCTGTTCAGGGCCGCCATGCACCCGGTCAGCTTCTGAACATCCTTGATGCACGTGGGAGCTTTCATGCTAGTGATGGAGGAGATCTTCTCGGGGTTGGCTTCGATGCAGCGGTGGCTGATGATGAAGCCGAGTAGTTTGCCCGAAGGTACGCCGAAGACGCACTTGTTCGGGTTGAGCTTCCAGCGGTACTCGCGTAGGGATGCGAAAGTCTCTTCAAGATCGTCGATGAGGGTACTGGAGTTTCTGGTCTTGACGACCACGTCATCCACGTAGGCTTCGACGTTATTGTTGAGTTGCCTCTTGAAGTAGGCCTGGATAGCTCGTTGATATGTGGCGCCGGCGTTCTTCAACCCGAAGGACATGGTCGTGTAGCAGTACGTGCCAAACGGGGTGATGAACGCGGTCTTCTGGTCTTCTTCCTTGATCGCGATCTGGTGGTACCCGGAGTAGCAGTCGAGGAAGCAAAGCAGGTCGCAGCCCACGGTGGAGTCGATGACTTGGTCAATCCGCGGCAACCCGAAGGGGTCCTTGGGGCAGTGCTTGTTGAGGTCGGTGTAGTCGACGCACATCCTCCACTCGTTCGAGTTCTTCTTGCGGACGAGGACGGGGTTGGCGAGCCACTCAGGATGGAAGACTTCTCTGATGAAGCTAGCCGCGAGTAGTTTGGCGAGTTCCTTCTTGATGGCAGCCCGTCTGTCGTCGGCGAAACGGCAGAGGTGTTGTCGCTTGGGGGTAGCTTTAGGATCGACGTTGAGGGAATGCTCGATCAACTCCCTGGGCACCCCTGGCATGTCCGCTGGCTTCCACACGAAGATGTCGCGGTTAGCCCGGAGGAAGTTGATGAGCGCGTCTTCCTATTTGGGGTCGAGGTTGGCCCCAATGGTTGTGGTCTTGCTGCTGTCGCCTGTCCCGAGGTCGATTGTCTTGACCAGAACCTCCTCAGCTGGCTGAGGCTTGTTGGCTTTGTCCGACTTCTCAGGGATGTCGAGTTCACTTGGGGCAAGCTTCTTCGACGCAGCGTAGATCTCCATCATAGCATTGGGTACTTGATTTGTGGAGGCGATCTCCACAGCTTTCGTGTCGCAGTCGTGTGAGATCTTCAAGTCCCCTTGCAGTGAGAGTACACCTGCTGGGCTCGGCATCTTGAGTACCAAGTAGGTGTAGTGGGGTACCGCCATGAACTTGGTGATAGCTAGTCTGCCGAGGATGGCAGGGTAGGACGTCTCGAAGTCCGCGACCTCGAACTTGACGTACTCGGTACGATAGTTGTCCCGAGATTCCCCAAAGGTAACTGGCAGGACCACTGAGCCCAGTGGGATAGCCGTGTTGCCGGGGCCGATGCCGTAGAAAGGCGAGCTGCTCTTGGTGAGCATGTTGGTGATGTCGAGCCCCATTTTCTTTAAGGTCTTGGTGAAAAGGACGTTGAGCCCGCTTCCACCGTCGATGAGGACCTTGTTGAGGCTGGAGCCCGCGACCACCAGCTTCAGGACGAGGGGGAACGCCCTGGTTCGGAGAAGCTGGTCCATTGATCCGCACGGGAGAAGGTAATGGGTACCTCCGACCACCTGAGAGGGGTCGGAACCGCTGGTTCAATGCTCATGAGTTCTCGACGGGTAGCCTTTTGTTCCCGTCTATTGGGTAGTCCACCGAAGAGGACGTTGACCGTCTTGTCGGGTTCCTAGAAGTCAGCATTGCTGTCGTCGTGCTTCTTCTTGCCTTTCTTATCATGAGAGTGCGGTGGCTCTGGAGTACTCTTGAGTGCTTGCCTGAGTTGGTAGCACTGCTCGGTGGTGTGGTTGCCGTCGAAATTCCGCGGGCACTTCTCTTTTAGCAAGTCTTTGAAGCCGCCAGAGGTCTTCTTGGAGTTCTCCTTCGCAGGGCGCTGGATAGCCGCGACGGTGTTGTCTGGCTTGCGCTTGCGGTTGGGACCCGAGTAGTTGTTGTTGTTGCGACCACTTTGGTTCCCGTTGTTGCTGCTACCACCGCCAGTGTTCTGTTTGTTCTTGCCACGGATGGCATCGTACTTGGCATTGGCTTTGTCTTCTTCATCTGCCCAGGAGGTGATCATATCCTTCAGATGAGTGATGGACCTGGGGCGGCATCGACCGAAGTCTTCGAAGGTGCGACGGTGGTAGAGACTATCTTGGAAGAGGTCGATGACCTCCTTGTCGGTGACATCGACTACGGTGGCGCCCTTGTCGAAGAAGCACAGCATGTACTTGCGAAGGGTCTCGCCTTGTTCCTGCTTCACCATGGCCAGGTCCATGCGAGTACCCGAGCGGCCCATAGCGCCCGCGAAGTTGCTGGTGAATCGCTCCTTCGGCCGGTCCCACTTGTCGATCGAGTGCTTGTCCGGCCGACTCGAGCCATGTGAGCGGAGCCCTCGGTCCGAGCGAAGGGGAAGTAGAGGCACTTGGTCTCGTTGTTGCCGCCAGCGTTCTCGATGGAGAGGGTGTAGCACCTGAGCCACTGGATGGGGTCCTGCTTCGCGTCGTACTTGGTGTTCCCAAAGGCTTGAATTTCTCTGGGAGGAGGAGGTTACGAAGTCACGCGGAGAAGGCGGGGAAGTCGTCGTTGTCGCCCGACGTGGAAGCCTTCTTGCACCGCAGCTCCTCGATCTTCTGGCGGGCGTCGTAGCCGCCCTGTGAGGCTCCGGAGGCGTTGCTGTTCGCGTGGTCTCGACCACCGCGACCGCCCCCGCCCCCGGCCCTCCTGTTGGCCCCGTGGTTGGAGCTTCCGCCATCGCTGCCGCCGCCGTCAGGGTCGCAGTGAGGGATGATCTCACGATTGCTGCCAGCAGCTGCAGCGATGTTGCCACCTTGAGATGGTCCGCCGACATTTCCACGAGTACGGTTGGGATTAGCCGGCAGCTCAGCTCGAGTACGGTTGCGGCCGAGGTCAGTGCTGCGACTTGTGGCTTCATTGTCGCGGTTCCTGGCGGGGGGCGGCTGGGTGACCCTGTTATCGACTCGCATGAAGTAAGCGTCTTCAGTGAGTTTGGCGATGACTTCTCCAGCACGTATCCCCTGAGCTTGGCGTGCGATCGCTGTGATCGACATGAGGCATTGCTCGGGGGTGGTGTGTACCCTGCTCTCGACAGCCTTGAGATCTTCTGTGAGGTTGCGGATGGGGAGGCTGCCTCGGAGACGCCGGCGCCGTTCATTGCGCTTTCTGTTACGCTCACGTCGAGCGTCCCTGTTGGCGTCGGTCTCATCCGCAGGTGCTTCAGCAGACAACTCGTCTGCGGAGATGTCTTCAATGTACCGGTCTTGTGCCGTCCCTGAAGGTCCTGGCATGTCGCCGGTAGCCATGAAGACTTGGCGATCGGGGTTGCCAAGGCTGGAGTCAGAGCTCTCCACCTCAGTTGGAGTGTACGAGTCAGCTTGAGCGAGTGGTGTTCCCTTCTGGAACGGGAGTGAGTCGAGGTAGGCGACGTAGCGTGAGTCCCCGCTTATCAGGTCGGCGGGCTTGCAATCTGGCCAGTAGACAAATCTCCCGGCAGGTGTGGACATTATAACCAGCCCAGAAGTCGGTCCTGATAAGGGTTGCTCAGTAGTGTTGCCCTCGGACTCGGGATCCTCAGGGTCCGACCCGAAGTTGAACTCGTACTCGGAGTCTGAGTAGAAGCCGTAGAGGGGGTTGGTGTCCGAAGCATGGCCGGGGGCGGTGTCGGAGTCCGAGCTGTACTCGGGTACGGGCTCCTTGCCGGCCCGACGCGAAGAGGGAGCCTCCGTGCGGGCCCTGCTGAGGTTGCGGGGGCCACGCGTGGAGCGCCCACGGGGTGGTGAAACCACATGCGATGGCTGAGCAGCCGACTCACATGCGATAGCCCACGGGGACATCGAGTTCGAGTTGGAAGCGGATCCGAGCTCGAAGTCGGCGTGTTGGTCGAAAAGCGGAATTTCGCCGAACTTGCCGGCGAGTTCGCCCGTGACAACTTCAGGAAGCGTCATGAAGCCGATCTCCGGGTTGGGCGGCATGGTGAGGCAGCGTTGGAAGGATCCCGCGCCATCGACAGTGCAGACGCAAGCGCCGACCATCGACATGTCCAGCCGCCAGCGCAAGCAGGAGTGGCACGAGGTTCTCGCCGCTGAGAAGGCGCCTCCCTCCTTCCTCGACTGGTCGGAGGACGCCATCACGTTCAGCCGCGAGTATCACCCGAACCGCATCCCCAACCCGGGCCAGTACCCACTGGTGGTCGATCCGGTCATCGGGAACGCGAGGTTCTCGAAGGTGCTGATGGACGGAGGCAGCAGCCTCAACATCCTCTACGCGCACACCCTGCGCCTGCTGGGGATCGGGTTGGACCAGCTGCGGCCCAGCACGATGCCGTTCCATGGCGTCGCGCCAGGCAAGCGCGTCCAGCCCCTCAGGTAGATCGACCTGCCAGTCTGGTTCGGCACGCCAGACAATTTCCGCAAGAAGACGTTCACCTTCAAGGTGGTGGGGTTCAAGGGTGCATACCACACCATACTTGGGCGGCCGTGCTACGCCAAGTTCATGGCGGTCCCTAACTACACCTACCTCAAGATGAAGATGCCGGGGCCCAACGGTGTCATAACCGTGGGCTCATCCATCGAGCATGCATTCGACTGCGACGTCGAGTGCGTGGAGCACGCCGAGGCGCTGGTGCTGGACGAAGCGCTCGTGGCCAACCTGGAGAAGATGGTCAATGAGGACCTCGACTCTGCCGCCAAGCATGCCAGCAGCTTCGAGGCTGCCGAGCAGACCAAAGAGGTGCCCCTCGACCCTGCTGCCCCCGAGGGCAAGGTGTTGAGGGTCAGTTTCACCCTCAACCTGAAATAGGAAGTGGTGTTCGTCGACTTTCTCCGTGCCAACATCGACATCTTCGCGTGGAGCCCCTCGGATATGCCAGGCATTCCGAGGGAGGTCGCCGAGCACTCCCTTGACATCCTACCTCACTCCCGTGCCGTGGACCAACGGCTGTGCTGCTTCAACGAAGAGTGGCGCCAGGCGATTGGAGTAGAACTGCGGAAGCTCCTCGAGGCTGGGTTCATCAAGGAAGTGTTCCACCCCACATGGCTAGCTAATTCTGTATTTGTGAAGAAGAAGAATGGGAAGTGGCAGATGTGTGTAGACTATACTAGTCTTAATAAAGCATGTCCTAAAGTTTCTTTTCCTTTGCCACGGATCGATCAAATCGTTGACTCGACCGCCGGGTGCGAACTTTTATGTTTCCTTGATGCCTATTCCGGGTACCACCAAATAAAGATGAAGGAGTCCGACGAGCTCACGACTTCGTTCATCACGCCGTCCGGGATGTTCTATTACGTTACGATGCCGTTCGGTCTCCGAAACGTGGGCGCAACATATCAGCGATGTATGCAGCACGTCTTCGAAGATCACATCGGGCGAACCGTTGAGGCATACGTGGACGACATAGTCGTGAAAACCAGGAAGGCAGACGACCTGGTTAGCGACCTTAACACCGCGTTCGGCTGCCTACAGGCCAACGGGGTAAAATCGAACCCCGAAAAATGTGTCTTCGGCGTGCCGCGAGGCATGCTGCTAGGATACATCGTCTCCCAGCGAGGCATTGAGGCCAACCCCGAAAAGGTTGCAGCCCTCGAACGTATGGGTCTGATTCGGGACCTCAAGGGGGTCCAGAAGGTGTTGGGGTGCCTTGCCGCCTTGAGCCGCTTCATTTCGCGGCTCGGCGAGAAAGGCTTGCCCCTCTATCGGCTCCTGAGGAAGCACAAGTGGTTTTCCTGGACCGTCGAGGCCCAGGAGGCGCTTGATAAGCTAAAGGCATCTCTCACCAGCGCCCCAATTCTTACACCACCTCAGGACAGCGAATCTTTGTACCTCTACGTGGCTGCGACCACCCAGGTGGTCAGTGCCATCATCGTGGTAGAGCGCACGGAGGAGGGGCATGCCCTGCCGGTCCAGCGGCCGGTGTACTACATCAGCGAGGTCTTGTCTGAAACCAAGGCGCGCTACCCACAAGTCCGTGTCGCTTTACGCAAAGGGTCCTCACGCGGCGCAAACTCCGCCACTACTTCGAGGATCATCCGGTCACGGTGGTATCCTCCTTCCCGTTGGGTGAAATCATCAGGAACCCGGATGCAGCAGGCAGGATTGCCAAGTGGTCAGTGGAGCTGATGGGCGAAATGCTCGCCTACGCACCACGCAAGGCCATTAAGTCCCAAATCTTGGCAAATTTTGTTGCCGCGTGGACGGACACGTAGTTACCGCCCCCACATATCCAGGCTGAGTGCTGGACTCTGTACTTCGACGGATCGATGATGAAGACAGGCGCTGGCACGGGCCTGCTCTTCGTCTCACCCCTCGGGGAGCACATGAGATACGCCGTATGTCTCCACTTCCCCGCGTCAAACAACATGGCCGAATACGAGGCCCTCCTTTGTGGCCTCAAGATCGCCATTGAGATAGGCATCAAGCGCCTCGACGTGCGGGGGGACTCGCAGGTCGTGATCGACCAGGTCATGAAGAATGCAAGTTGTCACGACGACAAGATGGAGGCGTACTGCAAGGCTGTGCGTGCCCTCGAGGACAAGTTCTATGGGATAGAGCTCAACCACGTGCCTCGCCGGTACAACGAGGAGGCGGACGAGCTCGCCAAGATCGCGTCGGGGCGAATCACCATTCCCCCGAACGTCTTTGCGCGAGACGTCGCCCAACCGTCCTTCAACCTCGAGCCCTTCCCCGCGAGCCGCGAGGAACCCTCGGGGGCTCCCTCGAGTCCAACAGGCATGAAGCCCATGGACGAAAACCCGTCGAACGAGGCGTACTAACTCTCCCTGCTCGAGGGGTACGACGCCGACGAGGCCGAGGCCATGGACATAGAGCCGGCCACCAGCAAGGCGGACTGACGCGAAAAGTATATCGCCTGGATGGGTCGAGGAGAGCTCCCCTCAGACCGGTCCGAGGCCAGGCGCATCGCCAGGATGGCCAAGTCATTCGCTCTCATCGACAGCGAGATGTACAAGCGCGCCGCGTTCGGCATTCTGCAGCGATGCGTGCCCATCCCTCAGGGGCGCGAGCTTCTTCGAGATATACACGCGGGCGTGTGCGGCCATCACGTAGCACCTCGCACCCTCGTGGGCAACGCGTTCCGCCAGGGCTTCTACTGGCCCACCGCAGTCGCCGACGCCAGCGAAATCGTGCAAACCTGCGAAGGGTGCCAATTCTACGCCCGCAAGTCCAATCTCCCTGCGCACATCCTGCAGACCATCCCCGTTACATGGCCTTTCGTTGTGTGGGGACTGGATATTGTCGGGCCCCTGCGAAAGGCACCCGGGGGCTACACCCACCTCTTGGTCGCTATTGACAAGTTCTCCAAGTGGGTGGAGGTACGCCCCATTACGAATCTCAGGGCAGAGCAGGCGGTGACGTTCTTCACCAACATCGTCTACCGCTTCGGAGTGCCCAACTCCATCATCACCGACAACGGGTCCCAATTCACGGGCAGGAAATTCTTGGAATTCTGCGATAAGTTCCACATCCACGTGGACTGGGCAGCTGTGGCGCACCCACAGACCAACGGTCAGGTGGAGCATGCTAATGGCATGATCCTACAAGGCCTCAAGCCCAGGATTTTTGACCGGCTGAATAAGACTGGTCGGAAATGGCTCCAGGAGCTAACGGCGGTTGTGTGGAGCCTCAGGACCACCCCAAGCAGGGCCACTGGGTTCACCCCATTCTTCCTGGTCCATGGCGCGGAGGCCATCCTCCCCACGGACTTTGAGTACGGGTCGCCCAGAGTTCGAGGCTATGACGAAAGCACCAACCAGCGAGCCCGCGAGGACTCGCTGGACCAACTGGACGAGGAGCGGACCGTGGCCCTGATGCACTCCGTGAGGTACCAACAGTCCCTGAGGCGCTACCAAGCCCGGAAGGTGCGGCGACGAGACATCAGCGAAGGGGACTTGGTCCTAAGGCTACGCCAAGACAGTCGAGTCCGCCACAAGCTGTCGCCCCCATGGGAGGGACCCTACGTCATGATGAAGGTGCTCAAGCCCGACACGTACAAGCTGGTCAACGAGGACGGCAAGGAACTCACCAACGCTTGGAACATCCAGCAGCTACGTCGCTTCTACCCCTAGCGAGGATTTCCAAGTTTCCTGTTGTAAATTACATGCCCAACACCCCAGTTGGCAGCCCAGATGTATAAAATCAATAGATTAATAAAGCTAAAGGGCAACTGGCTTTCCCCAGAAAACCAAGTCACCCTCGGGGGCTACTGCGGGGGGCACCCCCCCCCCAAAAAAATGGTCCCATTTTTTCGCAAAAAGATTCGCAAACGCGCTAAGTACGATAAAAACCTTAGCCTCGAGCGAGTCCAGGCGGGGCGCGGGTGGCCAAGCGGAAAGGACGCGCGAGCCAGAGATAGCCTACGCCTCCGCGAGGATACGACCCTTCTCTCTTGCCTCCGACCTAGCAGGCTACTCACGAAATCGAACTTCCCCCAACCCAAACTCACCCAGGCAAAGGAAAAAACAGAACAACGCGATAAGCAAAACAAGAAACACCACTTAGAATTACAAGTGTTTGAACATCTCAAAAGTTTACTTGTTTATTTACATGGCCACACGGCCCAGACTCTAATACTTAAGCAAAAAAGGGCCCAGCACCCAGTGATCTTCAGGCTTGGGGCTCGCCGACGTCAGGAGCGTCGGGGAACAGGAAGTCCTCGAAGTCTTCGGCGAGCGCCTCAGCAGCTGCGGCGGCGAGCGCGTCCGCGCGCTCCATCGCCACCTCATCATCGACGCCCTCCGGGACGACGTAGCCCGACGCCACGGCCTCGAGGTTCACCTCGTAGTGAGACCTCACCACACCGAGGGCCATCTTGACGCCCAGGTGGAGGGCGCGGCGTATCCGCCTCGCGACGTGCCCGCCAAGAGCACGCAAACGGCTCACCAGTGAGCTCCCGGCTTGCGGCTCGCCTTCCTCAACCACCTGGTAGGTCTCGAGGGCGGCGGCCCGCAACTCTTCCAACTCCTGTTGAGAGGAGTTGTAGGCCGCCTGCAATGTCTCGGCCCGGGTGGTCGCGTGCCCCAAGGCGGTCCGCAGGCCAGGAAGCCACAAGCAAGAAAAAGATGAAGTTGGGAGTGGATCCCAAAAGAACGAATCGACGAACGAAAGCCGAACGGAAACAAACTCACCTTCAACTTGCTTCTCCTCCACCTCGAGGGACTGGCGCGTCTCCTCAGCCTCACGCCGCAGCTTGAGGTATGAGGCCTCCTGCTCCTCGAGGGCCTGGCGCTGGTCCTCATGGGAGATGCTGATCTACACCAACTCCCCGTTGAGGCGCAACACCTCCTCCACTTGCTTCTGGAGCGCGGCCCGCGTCTCCTTGAGCGAGGTACGCTCCCGTTGGAGTTGGCCCAGAGCTTCCTCACACGCCATACGCTCTTGCTCGACCGTGGCCCGGACCTCGGTGAGCGCGGCCCGCTCCCGCTGGAGTTGGCCTTCCGCCTCCTGGCGGGCGGCTCGCTCCTGCCGGAGCTGCTCCTCCGCCATGGTGAGCGCGACGGCCTTGTCCGCAAGAGCTGCCTTCAGCCCCTCCGCCTCCTGGAGCGCCGCGCGGCCCTGTTGGACCTGTATGCGGGTGGTGGCAACCTCTGCCTCCCACATCGACGCGAGGAAGCGCACCCCCTCCAAGTCTTCGTGAGCTCAGAGCAGCGCGTCGTCCCGCTCGACCAGCACCGTCCGCACCCGCACGACCGCAGAGGCCCCTTCCGTGGCCTGGGCGCCCTGCCCTGGGGGCGAGTCCAGCAGGGCCTCGGCCCTGTACGCCAGCCACCAGACAGGCGACCTGAGGGCCTTGACAAGGGCCTCCAGGGCCTCGTACTGCCCCCGGTACCAGCGATGATCGGCGTCCATGCGGTCGAGGACGGCGTACCGCTCCCAGGCCCGGCGCTCTAGCTCCTGTCACCAACAAGCAGAGCGAGAGGTGCGGGTGTCAGAAAGGACACGAACGAACAGGGGAAGGAATTGCAAAACCCCACGAAACTCAACTGACTTGGAAGGCGCGCCACGTCGGACCGCTGTGGATCCGCAGTGCCTCGTTCAGCGCCCGGTTGAGCGCCGTGGTCACGGAGCTCCTCCTAGAGCCCCTGCTCCGCTGGGCATCGATGAAATGGGCCGGCGGGGCGTCGGCCTCATCTTGCCCCTACTCCAGGCGTGCTGCGGGTCTGGCGCGCGGTGATGAGGGCCTAGCGCCGTCCGCCGGGCGCTCCAAAGACCGCACCGGCATCGCTCCGGCCACGAGTGCCCCCGCCGAGGCCCGCCAGCCGCCGGCCGCGGCGGGCGCAGCGAAGTTGGCGGCGCGGCGACTACCGCGGCCGTGGTCGCCACCGCCGCCGGCGCCGGCGGCCGTGACTCCACCGCGACCGGCCGCCGGCCGCCGCGGCTCCACCTCGGCCGCCGGCTCCCGCGGCTCCACCCTCGGCCGCCCGCGCTATGCGGGCCGCCGCTCGCCGCCGACGCCGTGCCTGCGGCCGCCCGCGACGGCCTCGATGAGCGCCGCCTGGTGGGGACGACTGCATCTGTCCTTAGCACCTTGGCAGGCGCAAGAGGGGGTACGGTGGGCGCCACCCTGCGAGCACGAAAACAAGAAATTTAGGCCCTAGCAAGTCTAAGAACGCGCGTGAGGGGAAGCAATCACTCACCTCAAGGTGGAAAATCCCCTCTTCCTTTTCCTCGGGGGCTCGGCGGACGTGGTTGCTGCCGCCAATGCGGCCGCCGCCGCACCCCCGGCCGCCGCGCGGCGCACGCCGGCACCTCTGCGGCCGCGCGTCGCCTCTCTCATTGGCTGCCTGGCGGCAGGAGCTTCTGCGCCTGCCCCAGGCACCGTCTCCTCCACCGCCTCCGCGGCCCTGGGCGAGGGGGTGAAGGCTGCCACCTCTCAGGGGGGGCCCGGCCCCCATCGCTCTCCTCCCCCTCCTCCTTGCCTGACGACGAGTACTCCTCGGTCCCAGGAGAGGAGAGCCCCTGCTGCTCGCGCAGCCGGAACTCCTCACTCCTTCGTTCCCGGCGCTCCCGCCGCCGGAGGCTTCGCTCCCTCTTGCGCGCCGCCCGCTCCTCGCTCCCCGCCGCGGCGCGCGCGCGCGTGTGCTCGAGACCGGGGGGTGGGCGGGTCGGACCGCGCAGCGTTCACGGCCCTTATCTGCAAAGGGACGGGCAAAGTTTCAAGACACGACAACTCCTCGCGAACCAGCAGAACAAGGGGAAGCGGGAGTCCACTTACCAACGAGCCGACGGGGAGCATGGTGAACACAAGAGCGTCGCGTCGTCGTTCCGGCCGGTCCTGAGGTCGATGGCGCGACACGCCCGGGTGGCTGCGTACTCCCGCCGGAAGAGGCCCAACAGCAACTGCGATTGCGCCAGCACGACGGGGTTCGCGTCCTCGTGCATCTCTAAGATGCGGAGCAGCCTCTCCATCAAGGGGACGATCCGCCGGTGATGGAGGTTCGTGAGGCGGCACCCCGCAGTCAGGCCACCGTCCGCCAGGTCCTTCAATGCGTCCAGGAGCGAGTCCAACTGCGTCTGGTGCGAAGGCGGTGACACCCCGTGGTGCCAGGCGTCGGCCTTGTCCTTCAGCACCTTGCCAGAGTAGGAGGGGAGGCCGGCGCCGTCGTTGTGGAGGTAGAACCACCCCCGCTCCCACTCCGAGTTATTGGAGGTCATCGTGCAGGGGATGTAGAGCTCCCTGCGCGTGTTCCACAGCCCGATCGTCATGCCGTCGGCGCGCACCGCGTGGCGGGTCTTCGGCTCCGGCGTGGTCAGCGTGTGAAACTCCGCGCTGAAGAAGTGCACCCAGAGATCCCAGTTGACGGGGACCCCCAGGAAACCCTCGCACACGCCGACGAACGTCGCCGCTTGCGAGATCGCGTTCGACGTGAAGTTGTGCAACTCCACGCCGTAGTGGTAGCACAGCGCTCGCATGAAGCCACTCGCCGGCGCCACGAATCCCCGCTCATGGAAGCGGATGAAACTGACGACGTACCCGAACGGCGGGTTGGGCTCCCGCTCGTTCGGATGCAGCACGATCCACGCCACGAGGCGCCCATCCTCGTTCTCCGCGAGCTAGCCGGCGGTCACCAGCTCGCTCAGGGAGAGCCGCGTCGCCATCGAGCGTGGCCATGACAGCGTGTCGATGATGGTGATGGGTTGGGGAGGAGCCATGCGAGCTGGCGAAGGAACGAGGGGCGTGGAGCAAGAAGCGATGCGCAGACGCGGAAGCAAGAGCAGCTCGGGAGCAGAAGCGCAAGGGGCGAGGGAGGCAGACGCTAAGTGTGAGAGGTAAAAAAACTCGCCTCGCCTCCCACCATTGGATTTATAGATCCACGGGACGTGCTCTCTGGAGCGCACACCCTGCATGCATTAACTGCAGGTAAAAAACTCGGTCGCTGACGGACGGGACCCACCACGACCGAGGCGGCCGCACGCCTGCACGCACGCTATCATTACGACGCGGTAACCGAACGGCCACGGCAGGCGGTCACGTCCGCCTGCCCATGTCGCCCACTACGCGTGCGGCCGCAGCGCATGAAAAGGCGCGCCCGAGGTGCGAGACTACGGCCGCGACTGCGTGCATTTAATGGCCCGGTCCCTTACCCAGTAGGGATGACCCTCGAGCGGCTCGAAAAACTTGACTCTAGAAGAGTGCGATTACTGACCAGTGGCCTCAAAGCCCGCTCAGCGTGGACGAGCGTCACAGGTGCCCTCGATCTGGGGAAAATTACTGATCAGCGGTTCGAGGGTCATCCCGCCTGGGAACCCCCGAAACCTGCAGATGCGACAAGACGGGGGCACTCAGCTGCCACCCCTCACGGCCCTACTGATCAGGGGTTCGAAACTTGACCCTCGAAGGGTTCGAACAGGTGCCCCAGATCGCCAGAGCCAGGGACGACGAGGGCGCGCGCATTCGAGCCTTTCCTCGAGCCCTCCAGCTCGAGGGCGCCCCACATGTCGTGTTCGAGAGCCAGCGAGGGCAGCTAGTCGGGGGGATCCCACAGAGGGAGAGCTTCCGCGCCCTCGGTCCCTAGCGAATGGGACCGAGCCCCACCTAGCAAACCCATGCAAGAACTTTGATGGATGAGTCTCCGGACCACGAGCCTACCCTTGTCGAACGGGGCATGGGCGTCCACTTGAACCACCCGCTAGCAGCTCGATGAGGAATCCGCAATTCGCGACCCGATCGATGGGGGTGCGGAAACCTCACCCTCTGCCCCGCGGAGGGGCGGAGAGGGCGCGCTTGACACAAGACGGAGAGCTCGCCCCAATCGCCTCGAATGGGCCCAGGCTCGGGGGCTCGACGCACGGCTACACCTCCTGGCGTGCACCGAACGCGAGAGTTGCGAGTCATGCGTGTGCGACCGAGGCCAGCTGGAACATCGCCGATGCCGGTTGAAACAAATGCCCCGCACACTAGCAGAAAGTCGCGAAAAAACTCCTGCAGGAGCGCCCACGCCTGCAGGGCTTCAGGGGCTAGACCCGCAGCTCCGCTGACGCGGCCCTACGGAACAGCATTGGCAACCAGGAGGGAAGAACGTCCCATCAGCAAGCTCCAGCATCTGCGGGATCCTAACAGAAACACCCTAAGGGTCCCCTAAATAACCAGGGGAAACCCGCTTAAAACCTGCAAAAAAATGCAAAACACAAATCAATTTGCACACCTAGCACGCATACGCAGCACAAACACGACCCTGGTAGCCCCCGCGGCCCGACAACACAGCGAGCGCCCCTCGAGTGGAACCCGCCTCGCTCGAGGGATAGACGCTCTCTTGGGTGAGGTCCACCTCGCTCGAGGCCCTTACACCCCCTCGGGCGAGATCCGCCTCGCTCGAGGCCCTTACACCCCCTCGGGTGTGATCCGCCTCGCTCGAGGGCTCAGCCCTACCCCTTGAACGAGGTCCGTCCTGCTCGAGGGCCGAGCGCCCCCTCGGGCGGGGCCCACTCCGCTCGAGGGCATCCACACGCGCCTTTCCCACGCCCCCGCGTGCACCTGCTCCCGCACGCGCGTACGGGCATTTAATGCTCTGACACGGCAGGTCGCGCCACTACTGTGACGCGCCTGGGAATCACGCCCCGACGCTGCTTCTCCAACTCCCAGGGGGATGCCATCCCTGCCGCTGTTCGGCACTGTGTGGCAAGGCCAGTGTCAGCTCCGAACACTGTGCCGCCTGCCCCCATACGGCTAACATGCCGCACCCTCAAAGGGGGGTCGGTGAGACCCTCGAAAATCTTCTACGTGCTTATGGAGGACCATGCCGTGACGTCAGGCCGGTGGGATCGTGCATCCCCGTCGCTGTCAGCCCTGTGCGGCCATCGCCGCCACTGCTGCACCACGCCCTGCGCTGTGGCGACACCCCGGCGCTGTTGGGGCGTACGGGGACAAGACCTTGCCACGACGACCACTGTACCACGTACGGGCTTCCCGTCAACGGCACCATCGAGTTGGCCCACCACGGCAGCCGGTCAACCAACTACTACGCCGCAACCCTTGAAGCCGCTTCTGTGCGAGCACAGGACGCACCACGACACCTTAATGGGAGAGGGATTCGCCAGGACGACCGTCAGCTCCACCACACTGTTCGCCATACCGTTACACGTACTGAAATAGTGTTACGTGCATGTAAGCTGCTCCTCCTTGGCCTATAAAAGGAGGGGCAGCCCCCAGCCGCGGGGGACAGACACGGGACGACGAGTAGCAATCGCACACATGCTCTCCGCCTTCCCCACGATATTGGCACTCGCCTTAATCAAACATCTGGGACTTGGAGGCCATGCCTCCTCTCCCGCCTCGCTTGTAGCCACCCCTCTACGAGCACCACGGTGCAAGTAATACAATGCCCCGAGCACACCACTGCTGGACGTACGGCCCCGGCCGGAACCAGGATAAACCAAGTGTCCCTAGTTGCTTAGCACCGGCCGTCGAGAGGCAGATCTCAGCGCTCATTACTAGTTAGTGTCGGGACTACTTTCCGCACCGACAGCCGACCCTACAAGTGCAGTCGGCCCTGCCCCGAGGCGCGTCTCTAGTCCAGAGCACCTCCACTCCCTCGAGCACAACTTGACAAGAGTGATTCACTGAAGAAACGTTAGTTTCATCAAAGGGTGGAGGCTAGGATCAATTGGACCACTTTTCCGATCGCTCAACCATCACAACCGACATCCAGAGGAAATCCTAGGCGTCCCCTAACTCAGTCGGTGCATCACATGGCACGTGGGTAGGCTGGCCGCACTTATAGGGCCGGCCGCACCTATCAACTAGCGTGCCGGGTGAAACTAACCCAAGGAGCCGACCTACAACCGCCTAAGGAGCAGTGATCAGGAGCGTCCAAGGCGAGAGGTGGCAGATCACAGGGCCGACCGTGCCTAGAGGTGCGGCCACGCCTGGGGTTTTGCCCCTATGCTCCATCGACATCCCTTGCCTATAAAAGCCACCTCACATTCGCTAGATTGGACACACAATGCAGGAGCATCTCTATTTCTCTCTTTTGTTCACTTAGAGTAGGATTAGTGTAGCTTGGGAATTAGAGTCGAGTTGAGCTAGTCTCGGGGTTCCGGAGGAGTCTTCTTTAGGGTTTCAGTACTACTATTGTATATTTTATTTGTTTAGACTCAAGTACAATTCAAATTATCTTTCTATCTTACCTTTCAAGTCAATTACATTCAGCTTTTACTTTACTCTAGAAGCTTTATTCTTGGTTTAGACAAAAGTTAGTTTTATCTTCATTAGCATAGCTCTTTTGAACCCTATAGTGTTGTGGTCGTTCTTCACTTAATCTTTGGTGTTTCACCGTAGAGAGAGGCCTTCCTTCGTCATATCCAGGGAAGGTTCTTTAGTTTGTTGTGAGCGCGGTGCTTAGAGCTTACTGTTGTCTTAGATTGGTGTCCCATTCAATGGAATAGTTGTGGTAGGGTGACCGCTCCAGACGGGCTTTGTAGTCCACCACGTATGTTTGGGCTGGTAGGATTCAACGCATCATCGTTCTCCCTTCTCATCCCAGTCCGAGAGCGCGGTTTTGCATGCCCCTGCAGCACTAGAAGAGCTTGTCGACCTTAGCTAGCCTCGGTTATCCTTTGCCTTAGTTCTTTACCTAGAGTTGACAAGAATAGATATATTGTGTTAGGATCCTTTATCTTCTCGTTGTCCTCCCAGCTAACTAAATCCTCTCTGACCCTTTATCAAGATCTCCTTGCGTGTGTCAAATATCTTTATTTGTTACCCCTGCTTTAGCTCTTTATTGAGTCTTGTTTCTCTCCACCGTTTATCCGATCATTTTTGCCGTAGTGCCTCCCTAGGGAAAATATAAATATGATAACCCGAATACCACCGGGTGAAGTGCTACAACGGTAATCTGTGCACTTGCGGACCTTTCTATGGCATGTGTTTTACCAAAGACATTCCCTAGCCCCATTAAGAGGGGTATAAACCCGGTAGCAACGCTAGCGAGTGCCAACATGCATTTCTGGCACCGTCGCCGTGAGTGCAAACCTAGTAGTGAGGCTAAGGAGCGTCAACAAGCATTTCTGGCACCGTTGCTGGGGAGGCAATAGGAAAAAGATATCATTTAAACTTAGTGGTAGACTTATCCAGGTTTGGTGAACCACTATTTAAGCGGGTTCACCATTGCTCTACTCTCATGTACGCAGAGTAGTGCATGGCCGGTTTCGACCTATCGTCCAACTTTCACGACAATCCAGAGTCACTTGTGAGGAGAGTGCGACCTCATGTCCTCATTCCTTAGAAGTTTCTCTCGAGTCAAGAGACGAACACCATCAATCCCGTAGACAACACCTCGTCAATACTGATGGCTGAGAGGACGATCCACGAGTTTTCTGCTTCCTCCAACACCAATGTCCCTACCTGAGCAAATGTGATGCTGGGAGAAGGAAACTTTGAACTCAAGCTTGCGTTGATCAACATGGTGCAAGCTAGTCTGTTCTACGGCAAGCCGAATGAAGATGCCAACACACATCTTCAACATTTCCTGGAGGTGTGTAGGACTTTCACTATCCACGGAGTGACGGACAACGCAATTCGTCTTCGCCTATTCCTGTTCTCATTTCTCAGGAAGGCGAAGCAATGGTTTTATGCAGAGTGAGACGCCACCAACACATGGGATAAGTTCTCTAAGGAATTGATCGAGAAGATGGTGGAAAATCAAGGTTGGGATGGAGATCATCTCCAACCTCGTAACCGCGATGTACACCAAGTCGATGGAATCGACATGCTCACTGCCAAGATTGACCTCCTAATGAAGAAGTTGGAGGCATCAAGCAATATGGAGACCGCCAAGATTATGGACGCTCGCATGACGTGTGAGGTTTGCGGTAATGTGGGTCATTCGGGAAATGATTGTCCCGAGACAAGGGAAGAAGCCAGCTTCATCAACAATGGCAACAACAACAGGTTCCGCAACAACAACTACAATAGTCAAGGGTGGAACTGGAGGCCCAACATCTCGTTTAACAATCAAAATGGAGGTAATTACTCTAACAATTTCAATAATCAGCCTTCCATTAAAGATCTTGTCTTTGGCCAAGCTAGAATTAATGAAAATTTAAACAAGAAGCTAGCCGCCAATGATAAAGTTCTTGAAAATCTGAATTCCACCATAGAATCCTTCACCACTGCTATGAAGAATCAACTAAGCTTTTATAAAATGATAGAAACTCATCTTGCTCAGCTTGTTGCTTCTTTACCTTCTTCCGAGTCGAGTGGAATCCCGGGGCAACCCGAGCCTAGAAGAGAGAATGTTAGCATTGTATCCACCAGATGGGATAAGTCATCTAGGAGGGTGTGTGCAACTAACAATGTAGGGAAGCTCATACATCAAATCTAAGACCCATGGGAGGAATCAGTAGTCTTGCATAGGGAAGACAATGGATACCCGACTATCACATGCACGATCTACTATCAAAAGATCAAGAATGCTCTTTGCGACCTTGGTGCAAGTGTCAACCTAATGTCCAAGGCCATGTTTGAGGAGTTAGGATATCCTGCTCTCTCTCTCCGACAATGAGGACATTCCAACTTGTTGACTCATTGATTAAATATCCAGAGGGCATAGTGGAAAATCTCTTGGTGAATGTCAAAGGCTCGTATGTCTTTGCGGATTTCGTGGTCCTCGACACACAAGATGATGGAGAAATGCCTCTTATTCTCGAGCGACCATTCCTAAGAGATGTCAATGCAAGGATTGATGTAGAAGCCGGATAGAGCGGAGAAACATGACATTCAAATTTCAAGCAAAAGAAGAGAAATATTACCTAGTGCAAGATGTGGAATCTAGGGAGTGGAGGAAGCCACGACCCCAATACAAGAAAGAGAAGGTTGCCCCGACCAAGCCCAAGGTGGATAGCCTCATTACAACTATGAGGAAGCATTGGGAGCAAGACAAAGCATCAAAAGGGAGCCACAATCAAAAGAAGCCAAATGCAATCAACAAGGCTAAGGGAGAAAAGAAGATAGAAACCAAAAAAACTCCCGCCAAAGCTTCACCGACTTCAGCGCCACCAAAGAAAACAAAGAGGGTGTGGCATGTGAAGGGAGCATCATCTGAGTCTTCCACTTTGGGACCAGACGAATCGAAGATCAATTAAGCAAACAAGAGGAGTCCCGCTCATGGACTCTAAACTACGAACCCTCATCGTACAGTAAATCGGTATTTATCTCATATTTCCTTTCAAACATTTTATTTCATGCATCAAACATATTTAAATTTCAAATTTGATTTCACCATCGCATTAGTAAGTAAATAAGACATAGAAAAATAGTTTTTCGAGATTTTTGGTGATACGGTCAAACCTAGAGGTACGACTGTACCTCCCCTCGACAAAATTTTTGTGCAGGATGTTTACAGGAGGGGACACGAGTGTTTGGAGAAAATAGAGTAGGGCCAGACGAACCTAGTGGTACAACCGTTCCTATGATCTTTCACGAATCCATCAAGTCAACCACTAAAAGCTTCCAAGTGCTCAACTCATCACCAAAATGAAGACACACTAACCAGGTAGCCAAATATTAGCTTGGGGGAGACCCCATTTTCAATCAAAGAAGGTATGTCCATCTTATTTATCACATTTGAATAAAAGAAAACTACAAAAATATTTGCTTCAATCATGTGCTTGAAATCTTGTCTATATCCTCACTTTGGAAGTGATGAATAGTTGCTATGTTAAAACTTTGCAAGAACCTAGTGTGCAACTTTGTGCTCTATGAATATTTGAATTTGTTGGTATATTTTGAGACATGAGCCTGAACTAAAACTTTGTGGGAAGCAAATGCTTATGACCAAACCTAGGGTGTTGACTAGTATGACATGGTGAGGCAATGTTGATCTTCCTCTATCTCATAGTATGGTGAAAATCTCAGATGATTTCTTTTTTAAAAAATAAAACAAGACAAGTTCCTTAATGGTCATATCACCTACAAAAGCCATATGTTGTTATCAAAGTACAAACCTTCTACATATGCTTGCTTGTGGCCCATTGAGTTTTGACAAATTGTTATGACCCTTGGTAGAATCTTTTCATGCTCCCATGATCGAGATCACATACACCCACATATACAAGCTAACTTCCACATCGGGAGTTATGCAAAACATGCCATCCACCCACCAAAAATTGTCGGTGCGGAATATGGTCCCGACACTAACCAGTAGATAGCGCCGAGGTCTATCCCTCAATGGTCGATGCTAAGTAACAAGTGACACAGAGGTTTTATCCTGGTTCCGGCCGAGGGGGCCGTACGTCCGACGGGGGCGTGCTCGGGGCACTATATTACTTAGCACCGGGGGTGCTTGTAGTGGGGCAAATACAAGCAAGGCGGGAGAGGAAGCGTGGCTTCCAAGTCCCTGGAGGAGTGGCTGAAGATGTTGTGGGAGGATGAGAATGAGTACGTGGTGTGTGAAGTGTTCTCGTGTCTCTGTTCGTCCGTCCCCCCCCCCTTGGCTGGGGATTCGCCTCCCCTTTTATAGATCAAGGGGGCGGCGGGTTACATGCGCGCCGCGCTACCTAGCTATGTGGAGAAGTGAGACGTGCTACGGTGTAGAGTGGGCGGCCGTCCGGGCGATCCCCGCTGCGATCTGGTCATCATGGCCGACTTGTGCCGAGCGGTGGCGGTTCGAGGATAGGAGAGCAACGGATGGCGGTGATGTCCTCTGATAGGCTCGGGGGCGGTGCCGACGCAAGCTTGTACGGATGCGGGGCGGAGGAACGGCGTTCCTTCCCAACGCGCCTCACGGGGCTGGAGTCGTTGCTACAGGGTCCGGCGTGCGCCTGCACACGTGGGTACGGCGGCCACGCCGCGCGGTGGCCGGGATGGCAATCCACCGGCCTAGCGCCTCCACCTAACCCTGTAGGGTCACGGGAAAGTGAAATCGAGGGTGCGCCCTCCCCCCTTCGAGGGTCGGGCGCGTTAGCCGTACTGCAGTAGGCGCGCGGTGTCACGGGACTGACACCGGCCGTACCGCACAGTCCCTCCCCACAGTGGTGGGGATGGGCTCCTCCCTGGGGAGTTGGTGCGGCTGCATCGGGGCGCGAGGCCTGGGCGCATGATGGCGCCGCCCCCTTGTGTCAGGGCGTTAAATGCCCGTGTACGGGGCCGGCGCACGCGTGAGGGGCACCCTCGAGCGTGGCGGACCCCGGCCGACGGCGGGGAGTACCCTCGAGCGAGGCGGAGCCCGCTCGAGGGAAGCGCGTACCCTCGGCGGGGTGGTGCCCGCCGAGAGGGAGTGCTGCCCCTCGAGCGGGGCGAAGCCTGTTCGAGGGGATCCTTTCGTGGGCCGCCTCGATGGGCTGTCGAAGTCCCTGTGGGCTGTGTCCTGCATGGTTAGGCACCTGCGTGGTTAGGCTTAGTGTGTTGTGGTGGGTTTTAAGTGAGGATTTCCCCGTTGCTCAAGGGGACCCCTAGGGCTGTCCCCGACAGTAGCCCCCGAGCATCTGTGGGTTTGCCATTGAGGCTCCCGCAGATGCTGGAACCTACTGATAGGACGCTCTTCCCTCCTTGTTTGCGAACGCTTTCCGTGGGGCCGCGTCGGCGCCGACCCGCGGGTCTAGCCCCCGAAGCCCCTGCGGGAGTGTGGGTTCTCTGCTGGCGGGGGTTAACCGCGAGAATTTTGGTCGGAGAGGTGTGGCACATATGCCAACCGGCATCGGCGGTATTTCGGCCGGCTTCGGGGGTGCACGCACCGCCGGCACTTGTCTCGGTGGGTGCAATTTCAAGGAGGTGTAGCCGTGCGCCAAGCCCCCGAGCCTTGGCCCGTTCGAGGCAATCGGGTAGAGCTTGGCGACTTGTTTTTTAGCGCGCCCTCGCCGTCCCCTCCGCGGGACGGAGGGTGAGGTTTCCGCAACCCCCATCGAGCGGGTCGCGGATTGCGGATTCCTCGTCGAGCCGCTAGCGGGTGGTTCAAGTGGACGTCCATGCCCCGTTCGATAAGGGTAGGCGCGCGGTCGGAGACACGTCCATGGAAGCACTTGCGTGGGTTTGCTAGGTGGGGCTCGGTCCCGTTCGATAGGGACCGAGAGCGCGGAAGCTCTCCCTCGGTGGGATCCCCCGCTAGGCCGCCCTTGCCGGCTCTCGAACACGACATGTGGGGCACCCCCGAGCCAACGGGCTCGAGGAACGGCTCGAATGCGCGTGCCCTCGTCGTCCCTAACTCGCGATCCGTGGCGCCCTGTTCGAACCCGTCGAGGGTCAGGCTTCGAACCTCTGATCAGTAGGGCCGTGCGGGGTGGCGCCTGGGCGGCCCCGTCTTTTCACGTTTGCGGCCATCGAGGGGTCTGGGCGAGCCAGCCCTCGAGGTGCTGGTTGGTAGCACAGCGTATGTTCCCTTCCTTGGAGAATCGATATTGTCTCGAGCCAAGGGCCCGCTCCGCTCGAGGGTTTTACGTGGCATGGGTACCCGCAGTGCCTGCTCTACATCGAGCAGGTCCCGGGCGACCTTCTCACGTCGATATCCCATCGAGGGTTGTCTTCGCTTTGAGCCGAGGGCTCGCCCCGCTCGAGGGTCTTACGTGGCATGGGTACCCGCGGTGCCTGCTCTACATCGAGCAGGTCCCGGGCGACCTTCTCACGTCGATATCCCATCGAGGGTTGTCTTCGCTTTGAGCCGAGGGCTCGCTCCGCTCGAGGGTCTTACGTGGCATGGGTACCCGCGGTGCTCGCTCTACATCGAGCGAGTCCGGGCGACCTTCTCACGTCGATATCCCATCGAGGGTTGTCTTTGCTTTGAGCCGAGGGCTCGCCCCGCTCGAGGGTCTTACGTGGCATGGGTACCCGCGGTGCCTGCTCTACATCGAGCAGGTCCCGGGCGACCTTCTCACGTCGATATCCCATCGAGGGTTGTCTTTGCTTTGAGCCGAGGGCTCGCCCCGCTCGAGGGTTCTCCTTGCTTGGCAAGGGACCCAGTTATTTTAAATGCCTTGCGATCGTGGCCGCGGTTTTGCAGCGCGGGCGCGCCTTTTTAGGCGCTGTGGCCGCGCGCGCGCGCGTAGTGGGCGGCGTGGCGGCGGACGTGACCGCTTCACCTCGGTCTCTGTGGGTCTTTGCCGTAATGATGGCCCGCCTATAGTGACGTGGCCGCTGCAGTCGTGGTGGGGCCCGCCCGTCGACGCGAAGGAGAGATTCCCTGCAGTTAATGCTAGCGGGGCGTCTGCTCCGGAGAGCTTGCCCCGTCGGCTTATAAATCTGAGGGGTGGAAGAGACGGCGGTTTTTTACCTTGACGCCTCACCATTTTCAGTCCCCCACCCCTTCGTCTTCGCCTAGCTCTTGCCACCGCGCGGTGGCGCCATTAGAGCCTTTCTTCCGTTCCTCGTTCTCCGTCCTCGCATTCCTTCGTCCTTCCTCATGGCGCCGCCTCAGCTTCCCCTTAGGATCCTGGAGCCGTATGCCTGGGAGAGGTCGACGGTGATGCGGCTGGTCCTTGGCGAGCTGGTCGCCGCCGGCCAGCTGGCGGCCAACGAAGACGGACGTCCGGCAGAGTGGATCGTGCCGCCGGCTGTGGACCGCGAGCCCAACCCGCCGGAGGGCTACGTGGTGAGCTTCATCCGTTACCACGAGCGGGGCTTCACCGCGCCGGCGAGCACCTTCATGCGGGCAATATGCCACCACTACGGAGTGGAGCTGCACAACTTTGCCCCCAACGCGATCTCGCAGGCGGCCACGTTCGTGGGCGTCTGCGAAGGGTACCTGGGGATCCCGGTCAATTGGGAGCTCTGGGTACATCTTTTTCGCGCGGAGCTCATCACGCAGCCCACGACGGAGCCGAGGACCCGCCGCACGATGCGCGCCGGCGGGATGTCGCTTGCCCTGCGGGGGCAATTCAAGGACGTCTACATCCCCCGCACCATGACGACGAACAACGCCGGGCTGGGCGCGGGGATGGTTCTACTTGCGTAACACCGAGCCCGGCCTCCCCCCTACACCGGCCGGGTGTTCAAGGAGAGGCCTGACTCCTGGGGCTACGGGGTGTCCACGGCCCAGCATCGGAGGCGGCAGGAGTCGGTCCTGGCCGCGCTGCAGCGACTGGCGGCGCACGGGCTGAACGCGATGGGCGTCCTCGCCTTCCTCCATCACCGGCGGATTGTGCCCTTGATGGAGAGGCCACTCTGCATCTTCGAGATGACAGAGGCGGCCAACCCCGTCGACCTGGCGAGGTCGCGGATGCTCCCGACGCCCCTCGAGCGGCCGTACGTGCTCACCGGGCGCGGAGCGCCGTCGACACCCGGGTGCCGCCTCCCGCGGGCCGGACCCCGTGGGACCTCGAGATGCTCCCCACCGGCCCATTGGTGAGTGTGGTTCTTGATTTCGTTTTAGTTCTTAGTGTTGCCCTTGCCTCCTGACGCGCTCTTGTTGCTTCCGTGTACAGCTGGTGACTTTCACCATCGCCAAGTCCATTCCGCCCACCCCAGACTCCCGCGCGCTTGGCCGGGCGGCGCGGCGGGAGCGAGCGAGGAGCGGGCGGCGCGCAAGAGGGAGCACGCGAGGCGGCGTCAAGCGCGCCGCGGCCGGCGGGCCGCGGAGTACGGCGCGCGAGGAGGCGGGGCTCTCCTCCCCGGGGACCGAGGGAGTTCTCGTCCTCGGAGGAGGACGAAGAGGAAGAGGGGCCGAGGGGGAGGGCCCCTCGGACGGGTGGCGCCCCGCGCCTCCCTCGCGGAGCCGGCGCGGCGGCGAGGGCGGCATCGCCGGGGGCGGGCGCAACGGCGCCGCGCCGCCGGCCATCGACATCGAGGGGCGGCGCGCGCGCGGGAGGGCGCCGGTGCGCTCGTCGGGGGCGCGCACGGCGGCGCGCGCGGCGCGCGCATCAAGCGTGCTCGCGCGCGGGGAAGCGCGCGTCCACGCGCGCGGCGGCGTCGTCGGGGAGTGCGGCGGCGGGCACACCCGCACGCGGGGCGAGCGTACCCCGCGCGCGCGGCGGCGTCGTCGGGAGGCGCGTCATCGGGCGCGATCGCGCGCGGGCGGGCGCGCCCACGCACGTGGCGGCGCCGTCGGGGAGATGCGGCGGGCGCGCGCGCCGCGCCGGCATCATCCGCTGAGGCTTCGAGGAAGAGGAAACGGCCTTTTCCTCTTCGAGGTAAGGGGCCTGTCTTTTTTCGTTTGGTTTGATTTGTCGATGATCGGGTGCCCTAACCTTCTATCCGTGCCTGTGCAGGGTGGTGCCAACCGTTCCTCCTCTTGCACCAGCCAAGGTGCTGAGGACGGATGCATCGATCCCCACCCGGCGGCGCTCGTCAAGGGCGCCGCGCCCGGGGACAAGCACGGCGGCGGGTGTGATCTCGCAAAGCTCGGCTGGGGCCTCAAGGTCCCGGCCGGCGGATCGGTCCGCCGCGGCGCAACCGGAGGTCGCCGGGGGAGCGGCCGGCGCCGGTCGTCGTGGAGAGGCGGGGCCGCGGCGGCGGTCGTGGTGGAGGTACGGCCCGCGGAGGGCGCCGTTGTGGAGGCGCGGCCCACGGCGCCGGCTGCGGAGAGGAGGTGGAGCGGGGGCGCAACCGTGGCGGCGCTGCGGATGCGGCGGCGCAGCTCGAGGGTGGTGGCCATGGCGCCACGACGGGCGCCCGCGGCCACGGAGACGCGCGGGTGGAGGTGCGGCGGAGGCGGCGCAAGCACCGGCTGCGCCCGCCGGCGATGCGCGGGGCGGAGGTGGTGGAAGTCTCGGACGACTCTCCGCCGCACGGGTGGGATCGGTGAACTCTCCCGAGCCCCGGGGAGGGGGGGCCCTCGTGAGGCGGCACGAGGGTCACCCGGTGGTGGGGGGTCGAGGACACGGCGCCGAGGCCTCGTCCTCCCACGCGGCCGCCGCCGCCCGGGTGGAGGGGGCCATCGATGATCCCCCGGCGTTTGCCGACGCCCGGGGGGGGAGCGAGGAGCTGCGGGGCGAGCTCCGGAGCCACGGCGCTACGCTCAACCGCGCGCTGAACGAGGCGCTGCAGGTCCACGGCGGCCCCGCATGGCGCGTCTTTCAGGTAGGGTGTCGTCGCCTGCTTTCCTCTTCTTCTCGTCTTTGTGTGCTGCTTTCGTGCCGTAGTGCTTACGGACTTTGGTCTGTGGATGTCAGGAGCTCGAGCGCCGCGCCCACGACAAGTACGATGCGTTCGACCGGGTGAACGCCAAGGTCCACCAGCTCCGGGAGCGGTGCAGTGCTTTCGACGCGCTTGCTGACGCCCTTAGGACGCCGGACAGTTGGCTGGCGTACCGGGCCCTGGCCTAGCCTGACGAGCTCCCCGAGAGCTCGAGGCAGGACACGGCGCGTCGCTCGAGCCTCGAGCGGGTCCGCGCGGCCCTCATCGATCGTGATGAGGCGCGTGGAATGCGCGCTCGGACTTGGAGAAGACGCGGACGGCGGCCGCCAAGCGGGAGGCGGAGGTGGCCACCGCTCGCGCCGAAACCCGGGAGCTCCGCACATCGCTTGAGGGGGCGCGGCGCAGCGGTGCGGGGGGCGAGGAGCGGGCGCGCGGGGCGGAGCGCGCGCCAAGGAGGCCGATGACCCGAAGGTCGCCCTCGACGCCAAGGCCGCGGCCCTCGTCGTCGGCCGCCGAGGAGCGACTCCTGCAAGAGAGCACCGCCCGCCAAGGGGCTGAGGAGCGGCTTCGGCGAGGGGCGGCCGCCCTCGTCGACGCCCCGTGCGGCGGCGGAGCGAGGAGCGCGCCGCCCACGAGGTGACGCGAAGTCGGCCGGAGGAGCGGAACACCGTGTTCTCCAAGGTCGAGGACGAGGCGCTCATGCTCAGCATCAGCAACGCCAACCGGGAGGCGGCCCTCCGCGAGCAAGGCGAAACCGTCCCGGCGCCTCGAGGCGTCGGTCGAGGCCGTGCGCGGGGACTTCGAGATGGAGAGGAAGCAAGTCGAAGGTGAGCCGTTTGTTTGACTCTTGCTCGTTGGTTTTTCGTTTGGGAACTCGCATTCCTTTTTTCTGATTTCTTTCTTGCCTTGGCGTTTCCGGAGCTTGCGCACCGCTGCGGGGCATGCGGGCGAGCGGGCCGAGGCGGCTGCGAGCTTCCTACAATTCCTCCGAGAAGGAGTTGCGGGAGCCGCGCGATGCGGCCCTCGAGACCCGCCGCTCCGTCGAGGAGGGCGAGGCCCCGGCCGGCGGCTCCCTCGCCCGGCCGTCCGCGTGCCCTTGGTGGCCATGTCACCGAGCGGATGCGCCGGGCGCTGCAGCTGGGTGTCCAGAAGGCCCTCGGAGTGGTGCGATCCCATTACGAGGTTAACTTCGAGGCGCTGGCGGAGGGGTACATCGTTCCCGAGGGCGTCGAGGACGAGGTGGCCATGGAGCATGTGGATGCGCTCGCTGCCGACGCCACCGGGTCGCTCGCCGAGGCCTTCGAGGAGTTCCTCTTCCCGGACACCGCTGACGCTGCTGCTCCTCCCGCCTGAAAGCAGTTGGGCGCTAGGCCCGTTTTTTGTTTATGTGTATCAGTATTCTGGCCTCGTGGCCTTTTGTAAATAAACAAGTCGTTTGATGAACATGAGCATCTGCTGTAAATGAAGTCGTTTGTTTATCACACTTTTTGTTTCTACTTCTTCCTGAGTAGATTCTAGTTAGGGGAGTTCGATTTTCGCAGGGGGCCTGCTGGGTTGGAGGCGAGAGAGACGGGCCATGTCCACGCGGCGTAGGCTATCTCTGGCTCGCACGCTCCTTCCGCCGTGCCGCCTGCGCCCTGTTCGAATCGTGGCTCGAGGTTGAAGTAAAAAACAAACTTAGCGCGTGTTATTTTGTTTTTTGCGCGAAAAAATGGGACCATTTTGGGGGGGTGCCCCCCCGTAGTAGCCCCCGAGGGTAACTTGGGTTTCAGGGGAAAGCCGAGTTATCCTTTTCATTAGACTTGGAGTAGTTACATAGTCGTTGCCAACTGGGGCGTTGGCGATGTGATTTTTACAACAAAGATATTTGGAAAATCCTAGCTAAGGGTAGAAGCGACGTAGCTGTTGGATGTTCCAAGCGTTGGTGAGCTCTTCACCGTCCTCGTTGGCCAGCTTGTATGTGCCCGGCTTGAGTACCTTCACCACGACGTAGGGTCCCTCCCATGGGGGCGATAGCTTGTGGCGCCCTCGGTTATCTTGGCGCAGCCTTAGGACCAGATCCCCCTCGCTGAAATCCCGTCGACGTATCTTGCGTGCTTGGTAGCGTCTTAGGGACTGTTGATACCTCGCGGAATGCATTAAGGCTACGAGGCGTGCCTCGTCCAGCTGGTCCAGCGAGTCCTCGCGGGCTCGCTGGTTAGCATCCTCGTCGTAGCCTCGAACTTTGGGCGACCTGTATTCTAAATCCGTGGGGAGGACGGCCTCCGCGCCGTGGACTAGAAAAAATGGGGTGAACCGGTGGCTGCGCGCGGGGTGGTCCTTAGGCTCCACACGACCGCTGGTAGTTTTTGGAGCCATTTTCGCCCAGATTTGTTGAGCTGATCGAAAATTCTGGGCTTAAGGCCCTGTAGGATCATGTCGTTGGCACGCTCCACTTGGCCATTGGTCTGTGGGTGTGCCATGGCCGCCCAATCCACGCGGATGTGGAACTTGTCACAGAACTCCAAGAACTTCCGGCCCATGAACTGGGACCCGTTGTCTGTGATGATGGAGTTTGGCACTCCAAAGCGGTAGACGATATCGGTGAAGAATGTCACCGCCTGCTCAGCCCTTAGGTTCGTGATGGGGCGCACCTCCACCCACTTGGAGAACTTGTCAATCGCGACTAGCAAGTGGGTGAAGCCCCCGGCGCCTTCCGCGAGGTGCCCGACGATGTCCGGCCCCCACACGGCGAATGGCCATGTGACGGGGGATGGTCCGTAGGGCGTGGGCGGGCAAGTTAGACTTGCGGGCGTAGAAGCGGCACCCTCCGCGGTGCGTACGATTTCACGCGGCGTCCGCGACCGCGGTAGGCCGCAAAAGCCTTGGCGGAACGCGTTGCCGACGAGGGTGCGGGGTGCGGCTGGTGGCCACAGATCCCCGCATGGATGTCCCGTAGGAGCTCGCGCCCCTCGGGAATGGGCACGCACCGCTGTAGGACGCCGGAGGCGGCGCGCTTGTACAGCTCGCCGTCGACGAGGGCAAAAGATTTGGCCATCCTAGCGATGCGCCTAGCCGTGGCCCAGTCCGCGGGGAGTTCCCCTCGAGCGATCCAGGCAATGTATTTCTCCCGCCAGTCCGCCTGGACGGGAGCCGGCTCGACGTCCATCGCATCAGCCTCGTGGGAGCCGTACCCCTCGGGAAGGGAGAGCACGTACGCCTCGTTCGAGGGGTCCTCGTCCATGGGCTCCGCACCCGCTGGGTTCGAGGGAGCCCCCGAGGGTTCGTTGTGATTCGAGGGGTAGGGCTCGAAGACGACCGAGGGTTGAGCGATGTCACGCGCAAAAACGTTCGGGGGAACGGTGATCCGCCCAGACGCGATCTTGGCCAGTTCGTCTGCCTCCTCGTTGTACCGGCGGGGTACATGATTGAGCTCGATGCCGTAGAACTTGTCCTCGAGGGCTCGCACGGCCTTGCAGTAGGCCTCCATCTTGTCATCATGGCAGCTCGCGTTCTTCATGACTTGATCGAACACGAGCTGCGAGTCCCCCCGCACGTCCAGGCGCTTGACGCCCAACTCAATGGCGATTTTAAGGCCGCAGAGAAGGGCCTCGTACTCGGCCATATTGTTGGACGCGGGGAAGTGGAGGCGATCGCGTAGCGCATGTGCTCCCCGAGGGGGTGACACGAAGAGCAGCCCGCGCTCGCTCCCGTTTTCATCACCGAGCCGTAGAAGAACGGGGTCCGGCATCTCGCCTGGATTTGTGGGGGTGGCAACCGCGTGTCTGTCCACTCGGCCGACAAAATCCGCCAGGATTTGCGATTTGATGGCCTTGCGTGGGGCGTAGGCGAGCGTTTCGCCCATCAGCTCCACGGACCACTTGGCGATCCTTCCCGCGGCGTCGGGGTTGCGGATGATTTCTCCTAGCGGAAAGGAAGAAACCACCGTGACGGGGTGGGCCTCGAAGTAGTGGCGGAGCTTGCGCCGCGCAAGGTGAAACGACCCGGATTTCCGCGAACGGAACCCCGAATCTTAGCACCTCGGTGGTAGTCCCAGGAGGGCTACCACGTGCAATCCCTGTCTCAGCGATGCCAACAATCCATACAGAAAGGTAAAAACAGCAAAGTAGAGTACAACATTTATTTTATTACATTAATCAGAGTACATCTCTTCGGCACATGCCGGGTACAAGTCCATCAGGACTGAATCAAACATAAATAAAACGTCTAGCAGCGGTTCCATGAAAGCGCGGGAAACTCCATATCCGCAGGCAGCTCAAGTGTAGGAAGAGCTCTAGTCCACCCAACCGTCGTTGTCGAAGCCGTAGTCCGGCTCTGCGTCAGAGTCACCAGGGTCTACCCGATAAGCGGGTAGGTCATGTCAGCTTCCCAACAAAGAGGCAAAAGCGGTGTATATTCTACTATGTATGAGATATCCCTAATCTGGCTGTAGAAAGCTTAAGCAAAGCAGCAGTGCAACGTACAAGGTAAGCAGAATACAGCTATGAGGTCCACACCTCGGGAAGCTTCCGCTTCCGAGGTCCACACCTCAGGGGTCCACACCCCGCTCAAGGAATACCACACCAAAACACCGGATCTCAACCACGATCCAGAACCCAACTCTCATCTGCGATGTGGGGCCCACCGGCTCCTATCCCCACATCTCAACGGCCGAAGCCGGGCTCACACACTCGGGGGAGAGAAGAAGCACAAGAAGTGTAGCTAGTCGGGTGAGAGATCGAAAGGCGTCCATAACCGGTGGACACGGACTATAGCTATAGGTTTAACACTGCGCGAGAGGTTGTACAACCGTACCCGCCCGAATAGGTCCGAACCGGCCGTCACCGGTGTCCGACCCTACCATACGGCCGAAGCTCAAGTAAGTGGATAGTACCCTTCGCATCTCCGAGCACGGCCCGGCCTCCGCGGCGAGCTCATACTACCCGCGGGAGGTCCCTCGAAGCCGTGGAACCCTTCCCCGGCCTCGCCGGGGGCAAAGTCTACTAAGGAGGGAAAGACCACTCCCGACACGATCACACCGATCCTCCTGCAGGAGGGGTGCTATCCACTACAAGTCTCACCCCGCACCCCCGCCCAATACAAGGCGGGCGGTCTGTACGAAAATAGTCATCCGAAGCAAGGTCAACTGACGATCGGTCCTTAAGGGGGCCGAGAGCGAGCACTCAACATCACCATCCCACACGACACGACCCTCGGGTAAGAGGCCAGATCGCATCTTCCCTCTGCAGCCGTTCACATACCAGCGGCTCGCTCCCGCCAAAACACAGCAAGGAGATACGCAACCCAGAACGCACGCTAGAATCACACCGAGATACCCACATCTCAGCCCAAGCCCAGAGTACCATCCATAATCAAGCAACAAAAGTATGGATAGTTGAGGTAAGGGACTAGCTAGGGGTCCGTAGCAAGTCCCGCGGGGTAGAAGAACAAGGAAACGAGGGTATAACAAAGCATCAAGGCATGGCTAATAAACGGGTTATGCAATTCATCAGATCAATGCATTAAAGTAAAGCACTAGCAGCTACAAAGCAACATAGGATCTATATGGTTGGGAGTGACATGACACCTTTGTTGCCGTTGAAGCGATCGGCTCCAGCGTGTACTCGGGGTCCTCCACGTCCTCCTGGTCGAAGCTCGGGTCTGCGGCACGAGATTCGACGCGAAAATAAGATAACGGTGCACATCTAAGCAATAACTCCAAATAAGAATCAATTTAGAAGATCCAAATGAACCCGAACTCCCTACAATCAGCAAGGTTTCGCAAATACGGATTTATAGAAATTAGTCTTGTATTTTTCTGAGCTTCCTAGAATTTATTATGAATCTTTAAAGGTTAATTACATTTCCGGAATTTTTAAACGGGGAAAAGAAATGGGATTTTCAGAAAAATAAGCTGCTGACGTCAGCATGACGTCAGCGCTCCAGGGTCCGTGGGCCAATGACGGGCTGAAAGGTTTACTGGGCTGAAAATGGCCCACTGGGCTCGGTCCATTGGGCCCAGGCGGACGAAGTCCAGGAAGCCACCCTGGGCTTCTGGTTGTGGCCTCAACCTACAAGTTGGGCCCCTCCTCAGTCTCCCCGGTGGGCCGGGTGCCACTTAGGGCCCATCGGCCTTCTACTCCCACCGCGGCCAGGGGAAACAGGGACCCGCTCCCTTCCTTGGCGGCCGCCGCGCCTGGCGGCGTCATCGCCTACGCACGCATCGGCGGCGGCGCGACGGTGCGAGCCCCGGACTCGCGCCGGGGTGCGCCTGCGCCCTCCCATTCCCCTGCGGGCACTCACGCACGCACGCGCGGCTCGAAGGCCGGCTCACGGCACGCCCTCCACGGCGCGCGGTGCGACATCGAAGCCCGGCGCGCATGCTTGTCCACGGTGCGGCCACAGCCATGGCGCGCTGGGGTGCGGCCGGCTTGGGCACAAGCGCACGCTCACCTGCAAATACACGCCCTCGGCACGATGACCGGCTCAGTACAGCACGGAACACGGCTCGGAACGCCCGCACTCGAAGCTCCCCGGTGGCGGGGCCACGGCCATGGCGCGCATGGGTGCGGCCGGCCGGCGCCGCTCTCACCGGCACCGGCAACGAAGAAAACACCCACGGCTCAATGACCGGGTCACAAAGCAATGCATCACAAGCCCCCCGCGGCGGCTCGCCCGAGACGCGACACGGCGGAAAGGCGAACCCGCTCACCGGCCGGCGGCGCGCGTCGCGTTCGGTGCGGCGCTCGTCGGCGCGGCGCGGGGCGTTCCCCGGCCCTTCCCGCAGCTTTTCCCCCGAATCCCAAACTTGGCGAAGGCACTGGGACAACACGGCTTGGGGTAGCCATGGCCCCAGATTCCCGCCGGCACGGCGCGACACGGCGTCGCCCATGGGGGAGGCGGCGGCGCGGCGCATCCAAAGACCTAGCGGCTCGAAGGCACGCGCACGGGCGTGAGCTAAGAGGAGGTACGGTGCAAGAAGAAGGGGAAGGTGGCTTCGGTGCTCACGGCGGGTCGACGGTGGAGTCGTTGCGAGCTCGACGTGGGCGGCGGTGCGGCGTCGGCGTCGGGGTTCACGGTGGTGCCCTGCTCCGGTCCGGCTCCTCCTCGGTCGCGCTCGTCTTCTTCCCCGTCCGGCTCCTCTCTGCCTCGTCCAGCCTCCGCAGCAGCGCGCCGGCGGCGGCACGCGTCGGTCTCCCGCCTCGCCTCCTCTTCCCCCTGCTTCCCCCCTTCTCCTTCCCCCTCCGGCGGAGCGGCTCCGGGATGGGGCAAAACCCCAATGTGGGTTGGTGGCGGTTGTCCTCTGCTGCTCGCCTTCCTCCCGCTTTTGAACCCGCGGCGCCGCATGGTCGAGGCGGAATTCCCAGGGCTGCCCCCCGGCATGGACCGCCTGGTGCCCGTGGCGGCGGCGCTAGCCCCCTCTCCGCGCTCTCGCGGCACCGGGGACAAGGCGCGGGGGTAGGATAGGCCTTTCCTCCCCCGGCCCCGGCTTGGTTCGCGCGCGGGCGCCCGGCCCTCGGCGTGCGCGCCGGCCGGCGGCTCGGCCGCGCCCGCGCCGCGCGAGCGGGTGCGACGGGACCGGCGGCGGCGCGGTTGGGTGTGGCTGGCTGGTTCGCTGGGTAGGTGGAGAGGAACGGCTGACCGGCGGGGTCCACTGGCCAGCGGCTAAAGGAGGGGGTGAAGGGTGCGCGAGTCACTGGGCCGGGATGCCTCACGGGTTGGGCCGGCTGGGTTAGAAAGAGATAGAAGCGGCCCAGTTAACTGAATAGCCTTAACAAATAATAGCACAAGCTTAAACTAGGGATTTGAACTAGAGTTTGAATTTGGTTCCCATTCAAATTCAACCTCACACCTTTGAACTCCAAAAGAACCAGAGAAAAACCAACTCACATGTTTTACCATATTTTAAATATATGTTTTATAAATGGGCTAAATTTGTGGAGAATTTAGAGAGAGGCTAGCAATTTGGTTCAAAAATTGATAGCACTCAAATGCAAGCAAAAAGTTTTAAATTTTCGCAAAATTTACACACCTAAATTCCTGGGTTGTTACATTCTCCCCCACCACCGAGAATCTCGTCCTCGAGATTTAGTCCTCAACCTCCTCCGTGAACAAGTGAGGGTACTCTTTCCTGAGATCAGCTTCCTTCTCCCATGTTGCCTCTCGCTCTGTATGGTTGCTCCACAACACTCTACAGAAAGGAATGGTAGTTCTCCTTGTTTCCTTGACAGCTCTGTCCAAGATTTTCTCAGGATATTCTGTATACTCCAGGTTGTCTTGCAAGTCAAGCAACTCCATGGGCACTTGCTTTGCCTCCACTGCCTTCTCGCTCTTCTTCAGCTGTGACACGTGAAACACTGGGTGAACTCCTGCCATTGTCTCGGGTAGTGCAAGCTGGTAGGCCAAACTTCCAATCCTACGGGTGATAGGGTACGGTCCCACGTACCTCGGTGCAAGCTTTCCCTTCACCAAGAACCTCTTAGTTCCTCGGAGCGGTGAGACTTTCAAGTACACTCTGTCGCCAACTGCAAAGGTCAACTCTCTCCTTCTCTTGTCGGCATAGCTCTTCTGACGACTTTGAGCGACTTTCGGTGTTCTCACGAACTTTCTCAATTTTGTCCCTCTCGCTTCCTCAAGGATTGCTGGCCCAAAAATGTCCGCTCTCCCACCTCCGACCAAGCTAGCGGGGTTCGCACTTCCGCCCGTAAAGGGCCTCGAAGGGTGCCATCCGGGAGACTTTCTTGAAAGCCGTTGTTGTACGAGAACTCGCAAACGGCAAAGCTGCTCTCCCCAATCGGTGCCATAAGTGAGTGCACACGCTCGTAGCATATCCTCCAACACCTGGTTGACCCTCTCTGTCTGACCATCTGTCTGTGGGTGAAAAGCTGTGCTGGTAGCTGAGAGTGGTGCCCATAAGCTTGTGGAAGCTCTGCCAAAACTTGGAGACAAACTGTGGCCCTCGATCAGATACAATACTTCTGGGTGCTCCGTGCAGCCTGAGTATGTGCTCTACGTACAGTTCTGCCAACTTCTCGGTTGCATACCGGGTCTTCACCGGCACAAAGTGAGCCACTTTGGTCAGCCTGTCCACTATGACCCAAACCGAGTCATTTCCTTTTGGTGTTCGAGGAAGTCCCACCACAAAGTCCATGGAAATGTCCTCCCACTTCCACACTGGAATAGCCAACGGCTTCAACAAACCAGCAGGTTTCGATGTTCAATCTTTACTCTGCTACAGGTGTCGCAACAGGCCACGCAAGGTGCTATATCCTTCTTCATGTCCTTCCACCAGTACTTGATCTTCAGATCTCTGTACATCTTGGTGCTGCCGGGTGAATCGAGTACCTCGAGTCGTGAGCTTCTCTCATGATCTGCTCCCGGAGTGCCTTGTCTTGTGGTACACAGATCCGTTCTTTCAACCACACAGTGCCCTGTTCATCTACCCGGTAGTCCTCTGCTTTGCCCTGCTTCATTAGTTCTCGCAAAGCTTTGATCTCTGCACACTCCTTCTGGGCTGTACGGATTCGTTCCTCCAGGTCATAGGTCACTTGCATCACGTTGGCTTGTCCTTGGTCTACAAGTTCGATTCTCAGCTTCTCTAGCTCTTCATGCAGAGCAGGTTGCTCTTCTTTTACCATGAGGTTGTTGCAATACGTTTTCCGGCTCAGTGCATCTGCCACGACGTTAGCTTTGCCTGGGTGGTAGTTGATCTCGACGTCGTAGTCCTTGATCAGCTCTAACCACCGTCTCTGCCTCATGTTCAGCTCGGTCTGTGTAAAGAAGTACTTCAGACTCTTGTGGTCGGAAAACAGTTCACACTTGTTCCCTATCAGGTAGTGTCTCCAGATCTTGAGCGCATGCACAACAGCTGCCAGCTCCAAGTCGTGTGTCGGGTAGTTTTCCTCGTGTTTCTTTAGCTGCCTGGAAGCATAAGCCACTACTTTCCATTCCTGCATCAGCACACAACCAAGTCCTTGCTTTGAAGCGTCACAGTAGACCACAAAGTCTTTCTTGATATCTGGCAAGGTAAGCACTGGGGCTGTGGTGAGTCTCTTCTTCAGTTCCTGGAAGCTCTTCTCACACGCTTCTGACCACTCGAACTTTGTGTTGTTCTTGAGCAACTCGGTCATTGGCTTTGCGATCTTGGAAAAGTTCTCAATGAACCTCCGATAGTAACCTGCCAACCCAAGGAAGCTCCTGACGTCTGTCACATTCAACAGCTGCTCCCACTTGGTCACTGACTCTACTTTGGACGGATCCACGGCTATCCCCTCTGCTGACAACACGTGTCCCCAGAACACGACCTTCTCCATCCAGAATTCGCACTTGCTGAACTTGGCGTACAGTTTCTGCTGCCTCAGCCTCTCTAGCACGACCCTCAGGTGCTCCTCGTGCTCCTCAGTGGTCTCAGAGTAGATCAAGATATCATCGATAAACACCACTACAAACCTGTCCAACTCTTCCATGAAGACCTTGTTCATCAAGTTCATGAAGTAAGCAGGGGCGTTGGTCAGCCCAAAGGAAACCACCACGAACTCGTACAAGCCGTAACGTGTGGTGAAGCCTGTCTTGGGTATATCCTGCTCTCGGATCTTCATCTGGTGGTAGCCTGACCTCAAGTCGATCTTGGAGAAGAACCTTGCCTTTTTGAGCCTAACCAGCAAATCCTCGATTCTGGGTAGCGGGTACTTGTTCTTGATTGTCATCGAGTTGAGCGTGCGGTAGTCAATGAACATTCTCTTGGTGCCGTCTTTCTTCTCCACGAAGAGCACTGGTGAACCCCACGGTGAGGCACTCGGCCGAACAAACCCTTGCTCGAGCAGCTTCTTGAGCTGTTTCTTCAACTCGTCTAGCTCGTCGGACGACATCCTGTACGGACTCTTTGCAACGGGTCCCGCCCCTGGCATCAGCTCAATCACAAACTCCACGTCCCGGTCTGGGGGTAACTCCGTAAGCTCCTCAGGGAACACGTCCGGAAACTCACGGACCACTGGGATTTCTTCAATCTCTTTCCCACTCATGTTGCACATCATCGTAGCAACCTTCGGACTCTGCGGCTCGATCCGCACTATAGTTCCACTAGGGTGTTCTAGCTGTATCACTCTGGGGTTGCAAGAGACTATCCCGTTGTGTTTTGCCAACCAATCCATCCCTAGGATCACGTCAATCCCGGTAGACTCCAAAACTGTCAAGTCTGCCGTGAACTGTAGCCCCTCAAACACCATCCTCACTCCCCTGCACTCTAACGTACTCCTCTTCTCTCCTAGCGGAGAGCTAGTCAAGATAGGCCTTGGTCGAGGCTTAGTTGGTAAAGACCTTTCTTTAGCAAACTTGGTAGAAATATACGAAAACTGAGCTCCAGTATCGAACAAAACAGTTGCCAAAACTGAGTCAACAAGAAACTCACCAAGTGTGACGTCGGGTGCGGCTGCTGCATCCTCGGCGGTGAGGTGGTTCAGACGGCCTCGTGTAGCTGGCGGCTGAGCAGTCCTCTGCTGTGTACGGGGTGGCTGTCCTCCTGGTGCTGGTGGCTTGGTCGGGGTCCGGAACCGAGAGCCGCGGTTCTAACTCCCCGGGTGGCGCTGCCGTGGACACTCAAACGACTTGTGCCCCACCTCGACGGCAGCTGAAGCAAGTCACCTTGGATCCGTCCGCCGACCGCGGTGGTGGCCTCGGTTTCCGGCTGTTCGACCTCCACTCCCGCCTGGGTTGGCTCTGCTCGCGGCTGAGACTGAGAGACGTGGTGCCTCTGCTGTGACTGGTGGCCCTGAGCGTAACCTGTCCTCTGCCTCTGTGGTGGTCCTGAGCGTCCTGCCTGGTCTGTGCGCTTGGACTTGCTTCCACGAACCTCCATGTACTCAAGCCTTGACCTCTCCACGATCAGTGCCTTGTCGATAATGGAGCGAAGTGTCGGGCAGTCGTGCGCGGACAAGTGGTGTGCCATCCCCTTGTGCAGCCCCTTTCTGAACCAGTAGACCTTCTTCTTCTCTGTGTCGGTGTCGTCTGGCACGTACCTCATCAGCTCCTGGTAGCGGTTGGCGTACTCCTGCACTGACATGTTTCCCATCTTGAGGTGCCTGAACTCGTCAGCCTTCCTGTCCATCACTGCATCTGGGATGTGGTGGCTCCTGAAGGCCTCCACAAACTCGTCCCACCCGATGTGCAACGGGTCCCGGTGCGAGTCACGCAGGTTGTCCCACCACGCACTGGCCGTGCCAACCAGCTGGTGCGCGGCCACAGTCACACTCTCCTCCTCTGTAAGCTCAGTCAGCTCCAGCTTCTTCTCAATCTCACGTAGCCAGTTGTCTGCGTCCATCGGGTCAGCTGAGTGGTCGAAGGTGGGCGGCCGCAGCTTGTTGAAGTTCTCAACCTTCTTCTGGAAACCCTCTGGCGCGTTGCGGTTCTGCCCCCTCTGGTTGTTGTTGTTGTTCTGAGCTAGCATCTGGGTGATCGTCTGCATCAGCTGAGTCTGCACTGCCATCACGTCGGCCAAGTTCGGGGGAGGTGGCGGTGGTGGCACCTCGTGTCCCTGAGCCTGGCCTGCTCCTCCCTCGGGCTGGGGTACCTGCTCGTGCTCGAGCTCCTGCTCCTGAGCTCCCTCGTCGTCGTGCGCGGCTCCTCGTCCGCCAACTCGGCCTCCTCGGCCTACGCGGCCTGCCAGGCCTCCGCGGAGCCCGCCTCGTGGCGCGTGACCTCCACGGCGTCCGCGGCCTCTCGCTCCCGCTGGGTTAGGGGCATCCTCCCCTCCGTCGTCCCCAGCGACCTCCTCGAAACGGGCCAAGAGTCGCCCGGACCTCCTTGCTCCCGACATCTGTTCCAGTTGCAAGAGTTAGTAGTGGTAGGGAGAATGTATCTATTAAGGTTATTAACTATAAAGGAGTAATCCTGCTAACAGTCACAGAATTTCAGACAGACATAAAGAAGCATGAAATCCGAAAGAAACCATGAAGATCCATGTCACTCAATCAATGCCACCATACAAAAGGGGTGCACCTCGAGGTTTACTCCAACAACCTTCGAGGGTACACGGCAACGCATCACGCTAACGCATGGTACATCATGGGGGTAGCCACTACAAGCATGACAGCATAGGTGACAGCATCACATCTAACTTATTACAATGACTCAAAATCTACAGCGAAGTCTCTACTCCCGTCACGGGGTACACTGAGGTGCCTCGGGGGCTGGCGTCTGGTGGAACTGAGTAGAACGGCGGTGAGTGTGCCCCTGGGTATCCCGGCACCCTGATCGCCGGTCCTCCGTAGTAGTCACAGGTATCCTGAAGAGCACGGTCCATCTCTGCTGTGTCCTGAGAACCACTCGGGTACGGGCGTACACGTGGTAGGAGTGTCGGCGGTAGCTCGAAGGTCTCTGTCCTCAGTCGGGGCCTCTTCTTGAGCGGTAGCTGCGCGGAAAGCTCCTCCAACTCTCTCAGCCTCTGCTGGTCAGAACGCTCCCAGGCCGTGCGGGTCCTGGCTGCTCGGTCTCTCTCCTCGAAGACCAGTCCACCGAGGTAGCACAAGTGGTGGTAGTTGTGTCGACTCGCCTCCTGAAGATCCCACACCTTGACTTGATAGTCACTGCTGCGCGCCTCCAACCGACTCCAACTGGTCCCTGGCCTCTGCAAGCCTCACTCTGTCCTCACGCGTGGCCTCCACTGCAGCCCGGTGCAACTCCTGCTCTGCCCTCAGCCGTGCCTCCAGTGTAGCGATCCTCCTGGCGTCCCTCTCGGTGCTGGCTGTGGCTGCTGCCAGTCCAAGCTGTACCAGCTCCCCGTTCCTCACGTGCGACGCCTCCAACTCGTCAAGTATATCCTCTCTCTCCAGCTCCAGGTCCCGAACCTGCCGCAGGGCATCGTCACACCTCCACCGAAGGTACGCGATCTCACCGTCTGCCCAGTACAGCGCCTGGTCCTGAGCCAGGATGCACCGTCTGGCTGCGAGCATCATCTTGTCCTCCTCCACTGAAGTCACCTCCAGGTACCGCGCTCGGTCGCTCGAGTCCCAGCGACCCGGGTCGTAGATCTCTGTCGGAAGCACGCTGAACGAGGTGTCCTTAAGCTGCTCCCGAGCTGGACACAAACCTTCTTGAGAGCTCTGCGTGCGCCAGTCTGGTGTGCCTCCGTGGTCGAACTCTCAAAACAGTGCACCTCAATCTCCTTGAACTCTGGCACCCGTGGGTCTGCCGGCACCGTGACGGCCAGGTAAGTGGGGGTCTGCTCCATGTGCCCCATGGCCCTCCCCTTGTAGCTGACTCCGTCGGTCCCCACTCCAGCTGCCTCCAGGCACTCTCTCAGCAAGCGGCAGAAGCCTCCGTAGCTCTTGCCGTCCGACTCCAAAGGAACCCACGTCCTCTCCGCCATCTGCACAACGTTGTTAGAGCGTAGTTAGTAAGGTAGTTAGTGAAAGTTAATCAAGGTAATGCATATATATAAGTATAGTTATATACATACGGAAGCCAAGGGGTTTATATAAAGTTTCAAGGTTCAGAAACGGCTTCCTATGCTATCGACCATTCCTGGGGCTCGTCCTACAGTCAAGCATGGCTCTGGTACCAACTGAAACGACCCGGATTTCCGCGAACGGAACCCCGAATCTTAGCACCTCGGTGGTAGTCCCAGGAGGGCTACCACGTGCAATCCCTGTCTCAGCGATGCCAAAATCCATACAGAAAGATAAAAACAGAAAAGTAGAGTACAACATTTATTTTATTACATTAATCAGAGTACATCTCTTCGGCACATGCCGGGTACAAGTCCATCGGACCGAATCAAACATAAATAAAACGTCTAGCGGCCGGTTCCATGAAAGCGCGGGAAACTCCATATCCGCGAGCACTCAAGTGTAGGAAGAGCTCTAGTCCACCCAACCGTCGTTGTCGAAGCCGTAGTCCCGGCCTCGCGCGTCGAGTCACTGTGGTCTACCCGATAAGCGGGTAGGTCATGTCAGCTTCCAAACAAAGAGGCAAAAGCGGTGTATATTCTACTATGCATGAGATATCCCTAATCTGGCTGTAGAAAGCTTAAGCAAAGCAGCAGTGCAACGTACAAGGTAAGCAGAATACAGCTATGAGGTCCACACCTCGGGAAGGTTCCGCTTCCGAGGTCCACACCTCAGGGGTCCACACCCCGCTCAAGGAATACCACACCAAAACACCGGATCTCAACCACGATCCAGAACCCAACTCTCATCTGCGATGTGGGGCCCACCGGCTCCTATCCCCACATCTCAACGGCCGAAGCCGGGCTCACACACTCGGGGGAGAGAAGAAGCACAAGAGAAGTGTAGCTAGTCAGGTGAGAGATCGAAAGACCGTCCATAACCAAGGGACACGGACTATAGCTATAGGTTTAACACTCGCGTAGGTTGTACAACCGTACCCGCCCGAATAGGTCCGGAACCGCCGTCACGGTGTCCGACCCTACCATACGGGCCGAAGCTCAAGTAAGTGGATAGTACCCTTCGCATCTCCGAGCTCGGCCCAGGCCTCCGCGGCAGCTCACACTACCCGCGGGGAGGTCCCTCGAAGCCGTGGAACCCTTCCCCGGCCTCGCCAGGGCAAAGTCTACTAAGGAGGGAAAGACCACTCCCGACACGATCACACCGATCCTCCGCCGAGAGGGGTGCTATCCACTACAAGTCTCACCCCGCACCCCCGCCCAATACAAGGCGGGCGGTCTGTACGAAAATAGTCATCCGAAGCAAGGTCAACTGACGATCGGTCCTTAAGGGGGCCGAGAGCGAGCACTCAACATCACCATCCCACACGACACGACCCTCGGGTAAGAGGCCAGATCGCATCTTCCCTCGGCAGCCGTTCACAAGTAACCAGCGGCTCGCTCCCGCCAAAACACAGCAAGGAGATACGCAACCCAGAACGCACGCTAGAATCACACCGAGATACCCACATCTCAGCCCAAGCCCAGAGTACCATCCATAATCAAGCAACAAAAGTATGGATAGTTGAGGTAAGGGACTAGCTAGGGGTCTGTAGCTAGTCCAACAGGTAGAAGAACAAGGAAACAGGGTATAACAAAGCATCAAGGCATGGCTAATAAACGGGTTATGCAATTCATCAGATCAATGCATTAAAGTAAAGCACTAGCAGATACAAAGCAACATAGGATCTATATGGTTGGGAGTGACATGACACCTTCGTTGCCGTTGAAGCAGTCGCTGTCTGGAGCAGTGTACTCGGGGTCCTCCACGTCCTCCTGGTCGAAGCTCGGGTCTGCGGCACGAGATTCGACGCGAAAATAAGATAACGGTGCACATCTAAGCAATAACTCCAAATAAGAATCAATTTAGAAGATCCAAATGAACCCAAACTCCCTACAATCAGCAAGGTTTCGCAAATACGGATTTATAGAAATTAGTCTTGTATTTTTCTGAGCTTCCTAGAATTTATTATGAATCTTTACAGGTTAATTACATTTTCTGGAATTTTAAACAGAAAAGAAATGGGATTTTCAGAAAAATAAGCTGCTGACGTCAGCATGACGTCAGCGCTCCAGGGTCCGTGGGCCAATGACGGGCTGAAAGGTTTACTGGGCTGAAAATGGCCCACTGGGCTCGCTCCATTGGGCCCAGGCGGACGAAGTCCAAGAAGCCACCCTGGGCTTCTGGTTGTGGCCTCAACCTACAAGTTGGGCCCCTCCTCAGTCTCCCCGGTGGGCCGGGTGCCGCTTAGGGCCCATCGGCCTTCTACTCCCACCGCGGCCAGGGGAAACAGGGACCCGCTCCCTTCCTTGGCGGCCGCCGCGCCCGGCGGCGTCATCGCCGCGCACGCATCGGCGGCGCGCGACGGTGCGAGCCCCGGACTCGGCGGCCGGGGTGCGCCTCTCGCCCTCCCATTCCCCCTCTCGGGCACTCACGCACGCACGCGCGGCTCGAAGGCCGGCCCACAAAGCACGCCCGCCACGGCGCGCGCGCGCGACATCGACGCCCGCGCGCATGCTTGTCCACGGTGCGGCCACAGCCATGGCGCGCTGGGATGCGGCCGGCTTGGGCACAAGCGCACGCTCACCTGCAAATACACGCCCTCGGCACGATGACCGGCTCAGTACAGCACGGAACACGGCTCGGAACGCCTGCACTCGGAGCTCCACTAGTGGCGGGGCCACGGCCATGGCGCGCATGGGTGCGGCCGGCCGGCGCCCGCACTCACCAGCACTAGCAACAGAAAACACCCACGGCTCGATGACCGGGTCACAGCAATGCATCACAAGCCCCCCCGCGGCGGCTCGCCCAGAGACGCGACACGGCGGAAAGGCGAACCCGCTCACCGGCCGGCGGCGCGCGTCGCGTTCGGTGCGGCGCTCGTCGGCGCGGTGCGGGGCGTTCCCCGCCCCTTCCCGCAGCCTTTTCCCCGAATCCCAAACTTGGCGAAGGCACCGGGACAACACGGCTTGGGGTAGCCATGGCCCCGCATTCCCCGCCGCACGGCGCGACACGCGCCGCCCATGGGGAGGCGGCGGCGCGCGCATCCAAAGACCTAGCGGCTCGAAGGCACGCGCACGAGCGAGCTAAGAGAAGGTACGGTGCAAGAAGAAGGGAAGGTGGCTTCGGTGCTCGCGGCCGGGTCGACGGTGGAGTCGTTGCGTGTGCTCGACGTGGGGCGGCGGTGCGGCCTCGGCGTCGGGGTTCACGGTGGTGCCCCCCGCTCCGGTCCGGCTCCTCCTCGGTCGCGCTCGTCTTCTTCCCCGTCCGGCTCCTCTCCGCCTCGTCCGACCCTCCGCGCGGCGCGCCGGCGGCGGCGCGCGTCGGTCTCCCGCCTCGCCTCCTCTTCCCTCTGCCTCCCCCCTTCTCCTTCCCCCTCCGGCGGAGTGGCTCCGGGATGGGGCAAAACCCCAATGTGGGTTGGTGGCGGTTGTCCTCTGCTGCTCGCCTTCCTCCCGCTTTTGAACCCGCGGCGCCGCATGGTCGAGGCGGAATTCCCAGGGCTGCCCCCCGGCATGGACCGCCTGGTGCCCGTGGCGGCGGCACTAGCCCCCTCTCCGCGCTCTCGCTGCCACTGGGACAAGGCGCAGGGGTAGGATAGGCCTTTCCTCCCCCCGGCCCCGGCTTGGTTCGCGCGCGGGCGCCCGGCCCTCGGCGTGCGCGCCGGCCGGCGGCTCGGCCGCACCCTCGCGCCGCGCGAGCGGGTGCGACGGGACCGGCGGCGGCGCGGTTGGGTGTGGCCGGGCGGGTTCGCCGGGTAGGTGGAGAGGAACGGCCGACCGGCGGGGTCCACGCGGCCGGCGGCTAAAGGGAGGGGGTGAAGGGTGTGCGAGTCACTGGGCCGGGATGCCTCACGGGTTGGGCCGGCTGGGTTAGAAAGAGATAGAAGCGGCCCAGTTAACTGAATAGCCTTAACAAATAATAGCACAAGCTTAAACTAGGGATTTGAACTAGAGTTTGAATTTTGTTCCCATTCAAATTCAACCTCACACCTTTGAACTCCAAAAGAACCAGAGAAAAACCAACTCACATGTTTTACCATATTTTAAATATATGTTTTGTAAATGGGCTAAATTGGTGAAGAATTTAGAGAGAGGCTAGCAATTTGGTTCAAAAATTGATAGCACTCAAATGCAAGCAAAAAGTTTTAAATTTTCGCAAAATTTACACACCTAAATTCCTGGGTTGTTACACAAGGACTACCGCGTATAGCAACTTCTGGACCTGGGGGTAGCGCGTCTTCGTGTCTGATAGGACCTCGCTGATGTAGTAGACTGGCCGCTGCACAGGCAAGGCATGCCCTTCCTCCGCGCGCTCCACAACAATCACGGCGCTCACCACCTGGGTGGTCGCGGCTACGTAGAGCTGCAGGGGCTCGCCGTCCTGCGGCGGCGTGAGGATCGGGGCGTGCGTCAGAGACGCCTTTAGCTTGTCGAGCGCATCCTGGGCCTCGGTGGTCCAGGAGAAGCGCTCGTGCTTCTTGAGTAGGCGGTAGAGGGGTAGGCCCTTCTCGCCGAGCCGCGAGATGAAGCGGCTCAATACGGCAAGGCACCCCAACACCTTCTGCACCCCTTTAAGGTCCCGGATCGGACCCATTCGTTCGAGGGCCGCGACCTTTTCAGGGTTGGCCTCGACTCCCCGCTGGGAGACGATGTATCCCAGGAGCATGCCTCACGGCACTCCAAAGACACACTTTTCGGGGTTTAATTTGACCCCATTGGCCCATAGGCAATTGAACGCGACGCCAAGGTCGCCAACCAGGTCGTCCGCCTTCCTGGTCTTCACGACGATGTCGTCCACGTATGCTTCGACCGTCCGCCCGATGTGATCCCCAAAAACATGCTGCATGCAGCGCTGGTATGTTGCACCCGCGTTTCTGAGGCCAAATGGCATCGTGACGTAACAGAACGTCTCGAACGGCGTGATGAATGAAGTCGCGAGCTGGTCGGACTCCTTCATTTTTATTTGGTGGTACCCGGAATAGGCATCAAGGAAACAGAGTAATTCGCACCCAGCCGTTGAGTCAACGATTTGATCTATGCGTGGCAAAGGAAAAGGAACTTTAGGACATGCTTTATTAAGACTAGTGTAGTCTACACACATCCGCCACTTCCCATTCTTCTTCTTTACAAGCACGGGATTGGCTAGCCACGTAGGGTGGAATACTTCCTTGATGAATCCGGCCTCGAGAAGCTTCCGCAGCTCCGCTCCGATTGCCCGTCGCCGCTCCTCGTCGAAGCGGCGCAGCCGCTGCTGCACGGCGCGGGCGTTTGGCAAGATGTCAAGGGAGTGCTCGGCGACTTCCCTCGGGATGCCTCGGCATGTCCGAGGGGCTCCACGCGAAGATGTCGGCGTTGGCGCGGAGGAAGTCGACGAGCACCGGCTTCCTATTTGGGGTCGAGGGTGGAGCCGACCCTCAACGCCTTGCCCTCGGGGGCCGAAGGGTCGAGGGGGACCCCTTTGGTCCGCTCCGCCGCCTCGAAGGTGCCGACGTGCTTGGCGGCGGAGTTGAGGTCCTCGTTGACCATCTTCTCCGCCGTGTTTACCGGCGCTTCATCCGCCGCCGTGCCTCGCATGTTCCACACACTCGACGTCGCAGTCGAATGCGTGCTCGATGGACGACCCGACGGTGATGATGCCGTTTGGGCCGGGCATCTTCATCTTCAGGTAGGTGTAGTTGGGGACCGCCATGAATTTGGTGTAACAGGGTCGCCCAAGGATAGCATGGTAGGCCCCTTTGAACCCCACCACCTCGAAGGTGAGGGTCTCCTTGTGGAAGTTCTTGGGGGTACCAAACCAGACCGGCAGGTCGATCTGCCCGAGGGGCTGAACCTGCTTGCCGGGCGCGATGCCGTGGAATGGCTTCGTGCCGGGCCGCGCTCGGTCCAACCCGATCCCCATCAGGCGCAATGTATGCGCGAAGAGGATGTTGAGGCTACTGCCTCCGTCCATAAGGACCTTTGAGAACCGGCGTTCCCAATGATGGGATCGACCACCGGCGGCATCGGCCCGGGTTGGGGATGCGATTCGGGTGGTCTTCCCGGCTAAAGGTGATGACGTCCTCCGACCAATTGAGAAAGGCCGGAGGCGCCCTCTCCGCGGCGAGGACTTCGTGTCGCTCCTTCTTGCGCCGCCGGGTCGACATATCGACTCGGTAGGGTCCCCCAAAGATGAGGAACACATTTTCGACGGCGGGGAAGCCGCCGGCGTCGCCATCGCCTCCGTCTTTCTTGGCCTCTGCCTCCTTCGCGGCGGCACAGCCATAGAACTTCTTGAGCATATCGCACTGCTCAAGAGTGTGGTTCACGGGAGTCGTGGTAGGGACATGGCTTCTTCAGCATGTCGTCGAACACTCCCGGCCTCGAGGGGCCGGCCGAGGGCCCCGTCGAGCCGGTCGACCGCCGAGGGCCTCGGCGTTGCCGCCGCCGCGCCCTCGCTCACGCGCCCGCGGCGCGGGTTTTTCCCCTTGTTGCCCCGCTTGTCGTTGCGGCGCGGCTCCTTGGACTTGCTGCCCTCCGCGGGTGCGTCCTCGCAGCGCTTGCCCTTTTTGCCGTCGAAGATCGCCCCCACGGCCTCCTCCCCGAGGCGAAGCCGGTGGCGATGTCGAACCTCATTGGAGTCCGCGAGCGGGCCGCGTCCCGGCCTCCCGCACAAGATCCCGCACGTGGTGCCCTCGAGGAAGGCATGCACGATTTCGGACCGCGCCACGCCGGGGAGCTCCGTGCGCCGCTTGGAGAAGCGCCGTATGAAGTCCCGCAAGGTGACTCGCCGGCTTCGCGTGCGGGAGCGCAGTCCCAAGAGTTCCCCGGGGCGCACGTATGTGCCCCGGAAGTTGCCCACGAACGTGTGGACTAGGTCGTCCCGACTATGGATCCGTCGGCGGGCAAGTGCTCGAGCCATGTCCGGCCGCGTCGCCAAGGTGCGGGGGCAAGTTGCGGATGATGACCTCGTCGCTAGTGGCCCCGCCCACCGGCAAGCCAAGCGGTAGTCGCTGAGCCATACGCGGGGGTCCGTCTCCCGTTGTACTTGACGATCGTCGAGGGTTGGCGGAAGCGTTGGGGGAACGCCGCCGCTCGGATCTCCCGCCGAACACGCGATGCCCTCGGGGGCTCCGCGTCGGGGAGCGGTCCTCGCCGCCGTCGTAGCGCCCACCACGTCGAGGGTGGTAACCCCTTGCCGCTCGCGCGTCCACCTTGCCGGTGCGCCGGCGTTGATGACGTTGCGAGCGTCGCCATCTAGTGCCCCGCGCGCGTCGAGGAGTCGCTCCTTGGCCGGCGTGCGCCCTTGCTCGGTGGGACGCCCCCGCCGGTCCCCCCCGCGTGCACCGAGGGTTCACCACCCGGTGCGGCTTCATCGCCCCGCGCATCCCCCCCCGTTGGCGGATGCGTGAGGCCGAGCTCTCGTCCCGCCGGACGGCCGCTTGCTCGATGAGAGTTTGCACCTCGCGTGCATGTCTCGAGCCCTCGGGGGTCGAGGGTGCCGGCATAGCCCGCGCGGCGCCGCGGCGGCGACGAGCTCCGGCTCGCCCGTGGGGGCACGTCCGCGTTTCCGATGTTGGGGGCGGTGTTGATGCGGTCGCGGACCCGCCGGCCCGGGCCCCCCGCGCGCGTTCGCCACACGGAGAGGCCTCTCCCCGCCATTGAGGCGCGGAGCAACCGCACCGTTCGGCACTCTTCCGCCGCCTTGGCCTCGAGCTCGCGGGCTTGGGCCGCCCGTGCGTCGACGTCGGCCCCGGCGAGAGCGCTTGGCCCCGCGGCCGGGCGCGTGGCGATCCCCGGGGCGAGGCGTGACCTCCCCGTCTCCGGCGCCTGCCGCACCGGCGGCGTTAGCCGGGTCGTTGGTGATGACGGCGCAACACTCCCGCGCGGGGTCGTAGCTCCCGGTGCTGGAGTCGTCGGAGCAGCCGAACCAGTAGTCCGCGGCGTCGAGGAAACGCCGGAACGCGACTGGGTCCGGCACGCCGGAGAAGTCCCACTCCGCGTATCCGTGGCGGTTGGCGGGTGGCATCGTGTCGACGGAGCCCAGGGATGACTCATCTGCTGCTGAGGCGCCGGGGTCCCTGGCGACGAAGACGTGGCGGCCAGGCGGAACCCTGCGCATCGTCGTGTTGACGTTGGCGTTGTAGGCCGTCGTAGCGCCACGCAGCCCGATGGGGATGCGCGGTCCGGAGACCGCGCGCCGGCCGCCCCGCCGGGCGGTGGCGGTCGTGATGGTCGGCGCACCGCATTGGGCGGCGGCGCGCTCGCCCGCCGCCGCTCGGACCGCGCCCGGCACGAGCGTTGTCCCGAGCGACGACGGCGTCGTGGCGTCGATGGACCCGCGGCCTCCGTGCTGCGGGGCGCCCGCGCCGAGTCGTGCGTGCGGCGGGGGTCCGAGCGGCACCCGTCCGACGCCGCGCGCGGAGTTCCTCACGATTAGTGAGGCGCATGAGATAGCCGTTCCCCCGTGGCCCGAAAGTTCGAGTCCCCCGAAGCGGATCTCGAACCCGGCGGGAGGGGGTCCGAGCTACCCATGCAAGAGCGTGTAGCACGGTACTCGGTGCGGATCACCATGGAGGGAGTTGGCGAAATGACCTTAGGCGCTCGCTTGCCCCACGGTGGGCGCCAACCGTCGGTGCGGAATATGGTCCCGACACTAACCAAGAGATAGCGCCGAGGTCTATCCCTCAATGGTCGATGCTAAGTAACAAGTGACACAGAGGTTTTATCCTGGTTCCGGCCGAGGGGGCCGTACGTCCAGTAGGGGCGTGCTCGGGGCACTATATTACTTAGCACCGGGGGTGCTTGTAGTGGGGCAAATACAAGCAAGGCGGGAGAGGAAGCGTGGCTTCCAAGTCCCTGGAGGAGTGGCTGAAGAGTTGTGGGAGGATGAGAATGAGTACGTGGTGTGTGAAGTGTTCTCGTGTCTCTGTTCGTCCGTCCCCCCCGTTGGCTGGGGGTTCGCCTCCCCTTTTATAGATCAAGGGGGCGGCGGGTTACATGCGCGCCGCGCTACCTAGCTATGTGGAGAAGTGAGACGTGCTACGGTGTAGAGTGGGCGGCCGTCCGGGCGATCCCCGCTGCGATCTGGTCATCATGGTCTGACTTGTACCCGAACAGTGGCGGTTCGAGGGTAGGAGAGCAACGGATGGCGGTGATGTCCTCTGATAGGCTCGGGGGCGGTGCTGACGCAAGCTTGTACGGAGTACAGGGGCAGGCAGAACGGCGTTCCTTCCCAACGCGCCTCACGGGGCTGGAGTCGTTGCTACAGGGTCCGGCGTGCGCCTGCACGCGCGGGTACGGCGGCCACGCCGCGCGCGGTGGCCGGGATGGCAATCCACCGGCCTAGCGCCTCCACCTAACCCTGTAGGGTCACGGGAAAGTGAAATCGAGGGTGCGCCCGGCCCCCCTTCGAGGGTCGGGCGCGTTAGCCGTACCGCAAAGAGGGCGCGTGGTGTCACGGGACCGACACCGCCGTACCGCACGGGTCCCCCTCCCCACAAGGTGGTGGGGATGGGCTCCTCCCCGGGGAGTTGGTGCGGCGGCACCGGGCGCGAGCCCCGGCGCATGATGGCGCCGCCCCCTTGTGTCGTGGCGTTAAATGCCCGTGTACGGGGCCGCGCACTCGTGAGGGGCACCCTCGAGCGTGGCGGACCCCGGCCGAGGGCGGGGAGTACCCTCGAGCGAGGCAGAGCCCGCTCGAGGGAAGCGAGTACCCTCGAGCGGGGTGGTGCCCGCCCGAAGGGAGTGCTGCCCCTCGAGCGGGGCAAAGCCTGTTCGAGGGGATCCTTTCGTGGGCCGCCTCGATGGGCCGTCGGAGTCCCTGTGGGCTGTGTCCTGCATGGTTAGACCGACAAAAATAAATACTCCAAAGTTCCTAAGAGATTTCTCTCCTTGCATTCTTGCAAAGGGAGAGAAGGGTCATCAAAAGAAAAAAAATGTATATGCTCAAAAAGCATAGAAAAAGTATATATGTGCTCCAATCAAAGAGCATAGGAAAAAAGTGAAACATGACCCCATCCAAAATAAAAGCAAGAGCGGATCTCAAAGCAAGGAGTACTTAGAAAAACAAACAAAATTATTCCACACACTTGCACATCTCAATCAAGTTGCATGACTAGTTTCTTCTTGGATCCGGTCTTTGGCTGAACAACATCATGTGGCACAAGTAAGTCTCATGCTTATCCTACCCAAAGATCCACATACAAGCCATAGAGTAGGAAGTTGAGGCTCGCTCAAAAGCCTTTGGTGAGGTAACAAATACCACTTGAGTGATCGAGGAACCATCCGAGGAACCTTGTCTTTCTTTGCAAAATTTTCAAAACTCCGAAATAGGATCTAGAAAAAAGAAGAAGAGTGAGTGATGCAAAGTCAAAACCGTTCAACTCTTCAACCTCTGAAGGCAACGTGGAAAGTTACGAGCCCCACAGGTAAAATAAGGCTAAGTTTCTCTCGTACCAATCTTTTCAAATAGCAAGTGGAGCATGGATTTGTGCATAGGTACTTGCCAAGTGGTAACATATTGCAACTCCTGATCCACTGAGCCCAAGTCTAGGCTTTTCTCAAGGACGAGCAAACATTTAGCTTGGGGGAGTTTGTTGACGGTCCTTACAACAAAATTTTGACCGTCAAAACCTCAGGTTCAAGAGGAGTATATGACAAGTTTCATGCACATTATGAATACAAATAAAGTTCCACGAGTTGTGTTGTGATTTTCATAGGTAGGTACACATTTTGGGAGAATTTGGGACAACACACCACATGTGCCAGGCACGGCCGACCCACTTGGTCCGACTGGCCCTACAAGTGTGGCCGGCCCTACCCCGTGGCACGTCTCTAGTCCAGAGCACCTCCACTCCCTCGAGCACAACTTGGACGAGCGTGATTCACACAAGAAACATTAGTTTGATCAAAGGGTGGAGGCTAGGATCAATGGGTCCATTTATCCGATCGCTCAACCATCACAACCGACATCCAGAGGCAATCCTAGGCATCCCCTAACTCAGTCGGTGCATCACATGGTGCGGGGGTGGGCCGGCCGCACCTATCAACTATTGTGCTGGGTGAAACCAGCCCAAGGAGCCGACCTACAACCGCCTCAGGACAAGTGATCAGGAGAATCCAAGGCAAGAGGCGGCCGATCACAGGGTCGGCCGTGCCTAGAGGTGTGGTCGCGCCTAGGGTTTTGCCCCCCTGCGCTACACCGACCTCTCTTGCCTATAAAAGGCACCTCACACTCGCTGGATTGGACACACAATGTAGGAGCATCTCCATTTCTCTCTTTTTTTTAACTTAGAGTAGGATTAGTGTAGCTTGGGAGTTAGAGTCGAGTCAAGCTAGTCTCGGGGTTTCGAAGGACTCTTCTTCAGGGTTCCGGTACTACTCTTATATCTTTTCTTTGTTTAGACTCAAGCTCTCTTGAACCCTATAGTGTTGTGGTCATTCTTTGCTTGATCTTCGGTGTTTCACCGTAAAGAGAGACCTTCCTCTGTGATATCTGGGGAAAGGTTCTTTTGTTCGTGGTTAGGCGGTGCTCAGAGCTTACCTTAGTCTTAGATTGGTGTCCCGCTGTGACGCCCCACGTTTTTAATTAGCCATAATAGCCGGTCAAATGGTCAACAGTGGTCAAACCACGGTCAACCTGGGCCCTCACCTCGAAAAACTAACTAACCCACCCTAGTGACCCTATTTGACTAGTAGACACACTTGTGGGGGCAACCCATGGTCAAAGGTTTGGTCAAACCCCTTGCCACCCTAGTGTCCACAGGTGTCTGCCGGAACTTTTGCCGCGTTCTCCAAAATTCACGTAAACACTTAAAATTCTACCTTTATGAAAGTTGTCCATCTTGATGAGGGACACAACTTTCATGTAGATTGGCATTTCAAATTTTGAGGGGAAAAACTTGGAAAATGAGTTGCAAGGCAGATTTTACTGTTTGCCAAGGCAGGCTGACATTCACTTTTGGCATTCAAATAACTCCAATTCTGTGCAAAAAAACCCTATATAGCCTTTGTAGAAAATGTTAAGGGTAACTAGATCTACAACTTTGGTATTCATCACTTGGTCAACTTCTGTACAAAAATTTTGAGTTTTGCAATCTCAAACATGGCACCAGCAAAACAAAACTGGGTAGAGCGTCTCACGCCGCGACGTCGCGCGCTCAGCACGCCGCCCGTCGCCGGCCGTGCGCCGCCGGCCCGGCAGCCCGCTCCCGCGCCTCCCGAGGCCGCGCGCCGCCCGAGGCTCGCCCCCGCCCGAGGTCGCCCGCACCCCGCCGCGCCCCCACCCCTAGGCGCGTCGAGTCCGCGCCGCACGCCCTCGTACGCGCGCACGCGCCACGGACCGGCGGTCCGTCGGCCGCGCCGCCGCCGTACGCGCGCGCGCCCGAGCGCCGTAGCACCGGCGGGGCATCTTCGCTGTCACCCCCTCGTCACCCACGGACGCGCCGAGCCGCGTATAAAGGCCCTTGCCCCCCCCTCCGCGCGCCGGCCCGAGCCGCCCGCCGCCGCCGTGCTAGAGCTCGCCGCCCGTGCTCGCCGCCGTCCAACTGCCCTGTTAGCTTCCCTAGGCTCTAGTGAAGCTCACGCGTTCGCTTGTTGCCCAACATTTCACCCCCTCGCCGGATTTCACCGAGCCACCGCGGCCACCGCCGGCGGCCACCGCTGAACCTCGTCGCCTGCGACCTCTCCGCCTCCACTCCGGCCACCTACCGCTCCTAGGTGAGCATGTGGTCGAGCCCGCCGCTGCCGGCCGGCTAGCCGCCGCCGCTCGCCGCGCTGGCCTTGCCCGCGCCACCCGGCCCGGCCGAGGGCCGAATTGCTTTGATTTCAATCTTTCTAGGGTGCTTCGCATAAAATCCAGGGCTTGGTTGTGAAGATCCCTATCTAAGTTTCTTTACAGTTCAGTCCAGCGCCTTACAAAATTCCTATAAATTCGTAGATAACTCAGAAAAATACCAAACCAGTTTTGTTGGGTTCAGGAAGAGAAATCCCACCACTTTTGTTATTTGCTCATAGCTGGATTCTAAACAATTTTAGCATGAAGAATACAAATGTGAAAAACCTAGATCTGCAATATCTCAAAAACCATAAACCCTCTGTAGCTTATTTTTGGATATGTTGTGTGTTAGTTCTCGACTAGCTCCTATGCCAAAAATTGCACAAAGTTATGCAGTGGATCTTGCTAAATTAATTATTTTCCATTTCTGCATAAACTGCCTAGATGATTTTTGTTGCTAAATATATTTATGTTTTTGAGCTCAACTTGTGCACACTGCCTTGTGATGTCAAGATGCACATCTTGTGAATTAATCAAGATTTTTTGCTTAACAGAAATAATTATTCTTAATTTGTGCCTATTTTCCTTTGTAAATTAATGGGGGAAGATCAGTAGAGATTCTATATGAACATGCTAGTGCTTTAGGCTTGTTTAGGACCAGAGAGCATGCATGAGAAAGTTTGGATCATTTTGAGCTTTATTTATTTTTGTATGCATTTAAATTGAATCACTAGCTAGCCCTTGTTATTTTCTATAATATTTAATTTCCTAGCATCCAACACTTACATGTGGGTCCAATGGACCAGGATAGGTGCTAATATGCTTAAGAAACACTTCTTTAATTTTTGGTAATTTAATTGCTAAATAAAAAGCTTAAAAGCCCTTTTAATATTAAAGTGAAGTTAAATAAAGAAAAGCCCCTATTTAATTCTTTTTCCTTTTTGAAAATATTATTTAATGTAATTAAAAAATAATTAATTATCATTGCTGATAAGAAATTAATTCATGGATAAAAATATTATTTATACCTTTGCTTGTGAAAAGAAAAGGAATTAAAGCCTTCACATGAAATAACAAGTATAATAAAAACCTTTATTCAAATGTTCAATAAAAAATAACCCATGTACAACTAATAACCTTCCTAAAAGAGAAACACTATATAGATGCTTGTTAAGGTGAATATGACCAACAAGAGTTGGATAAGACAACAAACTATCACATCACCTAAACTTGCATTGCATTCTGTGTAGATCTTCCGGACGGAGGTTACTCCCTTGTCCCGGAACACGAGGAAGGAGGAGCGGAAGCTTCGCTGTAGTACGTGGAAGTGCTCGACACCGAGGGTGCCCAGGCTAACCTAGCTGACGAAGGCAAGCTCCGGTGCATCTAACCTAGTTTTAAAAATTCTTTATTCAATTATTTATGAATGATTGTGCATTTACGTTCAGGAGTTGAATGAAACCCTAGATGCATGATCCATAGGTACCTTTGTCCTTACTAGTATGATAGGTCGATAGTTGCTAAGCTACAGGACCGTTACAAGTCGGGTGATGACTTCACTCGCGAGAATAGGTTCCTAGATATGAATCACAATATGTCCTAAATGGATTGCTCACGTGGTAATAGCATGGGATCTGGGCTCCGGTCCAGTGGTTATGTGGGTTAAGTTTTGAACGTACTAAGCACATATCGGGTATGGGACCGATAAGCCTAGTACCTTAATGAGGCGGCGAGGGATCCTACCATTACTACTCTTGGGATTCGCTCTCACGGCCCGCTACCGGTGGTGTATGGTGACTCCGGGTATCTCGCGGGGTATGCCGGATAGCCTACACCAAAGACTGTAAGATTCGATCCCGACCCGAGGATTTTTTGGAAACGGCCTGGGACAGTTGTACCTCTGTGGGCAGCCTACCGTGTGTTTGGGTTTACCTTGCAAGGTTTAAATCAATCGATTGTCGGCCTCTCACCGTTACCCGAGACTACTTACTCCACTAGTCATGAGATCCCTAATGATGGAAGTTTATGAAGATGATGCTTGATTAATTGTATTGTACAACTTTGTCTGTATTAGTTGGCTAATGTAGTAAGGATTAAACCTACTAGAACTTGTGCTAAAATCTTGAAAGTAAGGACCTACTCTTTGTTACTTTTTAGCAAAGCAACCCAGTAGCCAAAAAGCCTTTCATGGTCTAGATTTGGTGAAGTAGTTATCACCGATGGGTAAGTCTTGCTGAGTATTAGTATACTCAGCCTTGCTATAATGTGTTGATCCAGGTAATTCCTTCAGTGATGTGTGGCCCGGAGAGATCCCGCCCGGCTGGGAGCTGGAGTGGATGGAGGACGATTACTGAAAGCATCATGGATGGCCTCCCGTGGTGTCTTCGCTTCCGTTAGTTAAAATTCCGCTGCTTTTCGAAAACTCTGAACTATTTCGTGATGGCAAAAACTATGGTTTGTAATAATTGAACCCTTCGGGGTACGAATTTGGATTTTAATGTTGTTGTATCTCTGGACTCGCCTTCGAGTGAGTTTTAATGCATATATTCAATCCTTGTTGCTTTTCAAGTGATTTACCGGGCGTGAACCCGGCAACTAACGACAGGATGATACTTTATTATTGCTTAATGACTAAAGTAGATCAGTCTTAGGCGATAGTACGGTATTTTCCTGGGCGGGTTGTCACAGTTGGCATCAGAGCTTATATGCACCAGAGATTAATTAATAAACCTTTATCAACGGTTTTTGAATAAAATATGCCAAGATTGTTTGATTTTCCAAAATACGTTGGTCCGCTAAGGATAAACTAGACCGAGAGGCCCTAGAGGGAATTTTGGGTTCTTTCAGGTGGCTTAATTAACTTATGGTGTATTTTGCTAACTCCCAGCACATTACTTTATGTCAGACTTATTTTATCGCACAACCAAACTAGGAGCCACGTGTTTTATACATGTGCTGTTCCGCATCACGGGAATTGCGAGGGTTGATGGAGTGATCCATTCCACGGGTCCCATATTCGCGTCTGTTTATGAGTTGTGTGTCGCCACGTGTTTCACACGTGTGCATTCCGCATGTCGCTCATGCGAGGCAAGGATACACTCCACTCAAACGGAGGGTGTCCGAGGTTGGACGCTGTCCATGCAGCGGCTTAACGCATGGATACCGTTTCTATAGTGAACGGTAATGTATGTGGACGCTTTCGTGACGTGCTGGCACGAAAGGTTCGTTTTCTGCAGGTACATAACAACGCTTTGTTAGTTGTTAAGCGAGTACCGTATAGCTCTCGACTAGATATTACAGGGAGAGATGAATTAAAAGCCTTGCCACCGGCATTAACTTCGATTGTTGGCTCGTTTGCCATGTGAGGTCGGATAGGACGTCTTGCATGCATGTTAAAAATCGAAACAACAAAAATGGAACCAAAAATCGAAATTCCATAGGCTCTCTAAGGAAGATTATGCTAGTGTGTGCTTTCTATAAACTAAAGTACCTCTCATACCTAGCTATCATGCTGCCGAAATTTTGAAAAGTTGTTACCTTGTGCCAGGTTAATTAAACCAAATTGTTAAAAACAATTGCTCCTTAACTAGTTATCTTGCAATAGAAAGTCTCAATCCAAGTTCCGTTTGGGTTGGTTTACACTTCCCTAGGCACATTTAGGTTCAGGACCATCCACCTTGTTTCCTTGTTCGATGCTCAACCTTAAAATCTAATTAAGTATTGAGGTTTATTTTGAACCGGGAAACTTGGGAAGTTTTGAGGTTTCTGGATTTTTGGTTATGAATTTTTATTCACAGCTGCCAGAAGTTCACCATTTGACATGCCGTTCTCTTTGAGATCTAACATGAGTTACATTTGTGTACAGATGGCTTTCCCCGTGTTCCACGAGTTTGACGCTGACGGTACGATCCGTACCAACGGGTTGCACTGGGAGGGTTTTCCGCGCCTTCCGTGGGAAGCACTCAGCACCGCAGGCTACCTCACACCACCGACTTACGAGGTGAAGGAGTTCGAGCGCTATGGCGTTCCCCGTTGCAGAGTGATCGTCACTGTTCTACCACACCCGGACCACGCCGACTGGTTCGACTTGAGTTTTATCTACTGGGGATTTATCACTCACGAGTTCGTTGAGTCAGCTGCCCTCAGAGTGCTGACAGATTTCTGTGACTACAACCCCACCGTGGTAGCTCTCTCTCTGTTTGGAATGTTTCCTGCTGTGAGTCCTCACGACCCAGCATGGTTGGACCGTATGGATCACCTACAGGACCTGTTGACACTAGCAGAGCCGTTGGATGTTACTCAGACGCTAGCTCGTTGTCTGAATGTGGTTTTCACACTTCAGGGGCTGCGCTATAATACCGCAGCGATTATTGGGCAGCGTTTGGAGGCATCTAGGTGTGATTGGCAGCAGCTTTCAGCAGCACACCAGCAGCTGAACTTTACGCTTACTCAGGTGCAGCAGGAGAATGACCGGCTGCGTGCTAGGAGATTTCAGTTAGAGCTAGAGAGAGGCGACCGCCTACAAAGGATTGTAGATCTGGAGGCCGAGAACCATACACTAGAGGAGAATGCCGATGCGCATAAGATTGAGAGGCTGACGTTACTTCAGAACATTGCTGATATGCAGCAGCAGGTGGAGGAGGCCGAGGTACAGGTGGAAGCCTTGCAGGCTATAGTGGCCTTACGGCCCACCGCCCCCGCATGAGCACACCGGAGGAGCAGCAGGGTTTGTCCGGTCTGGATCCGACGAGCCAGGCAGGACCACTGTTGCCGACTCCCCCAGCTTCGCTTACGTACAATGGTGCTTCAGTGGGCAACTAGGTTGTCAACAGCAGGAAGATGAAGGATGCCGATCCTATCGAGTTGTCTTTGAGATGTTTAGAGTGGTTGGCTTGTCAGCACGTTTTCGTGCCAAGTAACTGCTTGTATCGTGTCATGTCATGTCATGTTGTTTCAAATTCGAGAGTTGTAATGCCCTTGAACCTTGTTCTATCTTATTGTAATAAAGAATGCTTAAGCATGTGTGCTTTAAGTGAAATTCGTTTGTCATTCAAAATTGAAACCTTCTTGTGTATGATTACCAAATTCTTGAATAAACCGTTGCAAATGACCACGCTTGTCGATTTTGCAATTCCACCTAAAAAATGTTGGTAAACCAAAGCGTTTCTAGGGGCATCACTCGTTGCCAGCTATTAAGTGCTCGTTCGTATACCACCTTCGTGGGTACCCGAAGTGGCAGTATTCGTCCGAGGGTAAATGCGGGCCCGTGCATTTGAGTGATCGCATTCCTAACTGTGTTAAGAAAACGATTCTATGAATCTTGGTGGCTATGGAATACTGTTCGACTGTTGCCGTCCTCATCATTTAAATGCTAATGAGATGTGATTATGCATGATCATGCTTGCTATCATTTTGGAGTAAGCTTTTGGCTATATCACTAATAAAGCTCGCTTTTCAGATGGTGGGAACCACGCACAGCTCTCCCAACGGTTTCGTAGCAAGTGGTAGCGGTGACTTGCCGCCACCCCCGCCCATGACGCCGTCGGAGGCCTTCATGGCTACCCAAACTGAGGTGCTGCGCCAGATCCTGGAGACGCAGCAGTAGATTGCCCAGCAGGTGAACCGAGGGCCGCCACACGGGGCCAACCACGAGGGTCCTAATCAGGTCACCACGTATGTCCAGTTCATCGCTATGAAGCCGCCGACCTTCGCTAAAGCAGAAGACCCCCTGGAAGCTGAGGCTTGGATCAAGGCCATAGAGGCAAAATTCTCTGCCTTTGTGCTGCCTTGCTCCGAGGAGAACAAACCTAACTTCGCAGTGCTGCAACTGCGAGGAGAAGCTTTGATGTGGTGGGACCACTTCAAGTCAATGCAGCGAGGGCACGCTATGACTTGGGATGAGTTCAAGCAGGCTTTCAAGAGCCACCACATCCTCAAGGGACTGATGGATAGGAAGATGAGGGAGCTGTTGGCCCTTAGACAGGGATCTGACATAGTGTATCGCTATGCTCAGAAGTTCAATAGCTTGTGCCAATATGGCGGGCATCATGTTGATACCGATGCGAAGAACATGGAAAGGTTCCGTGACGGGCTTGATGGCAAATTGTATGAGCGTCTGTACCTGCTCGAGCCCGCAAACTTCCATGAGCTAGTGAACAATGCTATCTCCCAAGAAGATGCTATGAAAAAAGCCCATGGGGACAAGAAGAGGATATTTGGTTTCACCCCAGGCAATGGAACGGGCAAGAAGTTTCGCTTTGTGAAGAAGAACGTTCCAGGCCCATCCCAGCAATCTTCAACTGGACGCTGGACGATGAAGCCACCTCAGAGCAAACCCACAGGGAACTTCCAGTTCCGCAGTGCTCAGCAGCAGGCTCCAAAGCCTAATGCCCCTCCTCGCAATGTCGGTGATCGTCGTTGCTACAACTGTGGCTAGCCAGGGCATTACATCAACGAGTGCCCCAAGCCCAGGCAGATCAAGCCCAACCCACAGAATCAGGGTGCAGGAAACAAGCCTGCCACTCCAGCTAAGAAGCCCATGGTTCAAGTACGCCAGAGCAAGCTAAACTTCACCGCCATGAGTGACATCCCAGAAGGAGCTTCAGTGCTCACGAGTACATTCTCTGTCAATGACACTCCTGTTAAGATTTTATTTGATTCATGAGCCACTCATAGTTTCAGAAGCGAGAGTCTACTAGACAAGTTGGGTCTAAGAGGAGTACAAACCAAATCCGCTTACAAAATTTCCACACCAGGTGGGGACATCACGTCTCAGTTAGTAACTTTTGAAGTTCCTCTAAGACTAGGAAGTAAGGTTATTCGATCTAATCTTATAACCATCAAATTGGGAAGCATGGATGTTATCTTGGGTATGGAATGGATGAATCAACATAAGGTGATTCTAGATATATCGGATAGGGTCGTAGAGATCAATTCTCCTACGGTCGGGCACACTACCTTGTACCTACCTTTCAGGGACGGTACCGATTCTTGTGCCTATGTGATCATTATCTCCCCTCTTGATGAAATTCCAGTAGTGTGCGAGTACCCGGATGTCTTTCCGGATGAGTTGCCTAGTATGCCACCAGACAGAGATGTCGAGTTTGTGATCGAACTCTAGCCCGGTACCGCACCCATTTCCAAAAGACCTTATCGCATGCCACCCAAAGATTTAGCCGAACTAAAAACCCAACTCCAAGAATTGTTAGATAAGGGTTACATTCGCCCGAGCTCTTCTCCTTGGGGTTGCCCTGCTCTCTTTGTCAAGAAGAAAGACGGTAGCTTGAGGATGTGCGTAGATTACCGACCTCTCAATGCAGTCACCATCAAAAACAAATACCCGCTTCCCCGAATCGATGTTCTTTTTGATCAATTGGCTGGTGCCAAAGTCTTCTCTAAAATCGACCTTCGTTCTGGCTACCACCAAATCAAGATTCAACCTTGCGACATTCCCAAAACCGCTTTTTCCACTCGTTATGGTCTTTACGAGTTCTTGGTAATGTCTTTCGGACTCACAAATGCCCCAGCCTACTTCATGTACCTCATGAACTCCGTGTTCATGACGGAGCTCGATAAATTCGTCATGGTATTCATCGATGACATTCTCATCTATTCCAAAAGCGAGAAAGAACACGCCAAACATCTCCGAGTTGTCCTTCAGCGTTTGCGAGATCATAAGCTTTATGCTAAGTTCTCCAAATGTGAATTCTGGTTGAAAAGTGTGAAATTCTTAGGGCACACCATTTCCCACGATGGTATCTCCGTAGATCCTAGCAAAGTTCAAGAAGTGATGGATTGGAAACCACCAAAGTCCGTACATCAAATCCGCAGTTTCCTAGGATTGGCGGGATACTACCGTCGAATCATTCCTGACTTTTCTAGAATCGCAAAACCCATGACCGAATTACTCAAGAAAGGAGTGAAATTCGTGTGGAGCGAAGCATGTGAGCAAACTTTCCACACTCTAAGGCAGCATCTAACTTCAGCCCCAGTGTTAGTACAACCGGATAATTCCAAACCGTTTGAAGTTTTATGTGACGCATCAGGTACGGGTCTCGGCTGTGTCCTTATGAAAGAGGGCCGAGTCATTACCTATGCTTTACGAGCGCTTCGACCCCATGAGCTCAATTATCCTACCCATGATTTCGAGTTAGCTGCTGTTGTCCATGCCCTCAAGATATGGAGGAATTATCTAATGGGTAATCGTTGCAATATCTTCACTGATCACAAGAGCCTCAAATACATCTTCACCCAATCAGAATTGAATATGAGACAGAGAAGATGGCTTGAGTTGATTAAGGATTGTGATCTAGAAGTGCACTACCACCCGGGCAAAGCAAATGTTGTTTCCGATGTTCTTAGCCGCAAAGATCATTGCAACCACCTAGAGTTAGAGCCAGTTAGTGAACCGTTGTGTGAGGAAATGAGGAGGCTCAACTTAGAGGTGGTACCACAGGGAATTCTTTATGCCTTGACGGCAGAGTCCGATCTTTATGGCAGAATTGTCACTGCCTAGCGCAATGATGAAGATATCCAGACCATCAAGCAGAAACTAGCAGAGGGAGACCCCAAGTACACTTGTTTCCAGAAGGATCACCAGGATGTGGTCTGGTTTGGGAAACGTCTAGTGGTCCCCGTTGACCCGGAAATTAAGAAAATCGTTCTAGATGAAGCTCACAGGTCCAAATTCTTTATTCATCCCAATAGTACCAAGATGTACCAAGATTTGAAACAGGACTTTTGGTGGTCCAATATGATGGTGGATGTAGCCAAGTATGTAGCCGAGTGCGATACTTGCCACCGAATGAAAGCAAGTCATTTGAAATCGGCAGGTGTACTCCAACCCCTGTCGATACCTATGTGGAAGTGGGACGATATTAGTATGGATTTCATTGTGGGTTTACCCCTAACAGCTAGAAAGAAAGACTCTATTTGGGTAATTGTGGACAGACTCACCAAGACCGCTCACTTCATTGCCGTGCACACCACTTACTCCGTACAACAATATGCAGAGTTGTACGTGGACCACATAGTTCATCTGCATGGAATCCCAAAGACTGTAATCTCTGATAGAGGGACTCAGTTTGTAGCTCGTTTTTGGGAACAATTGCATGAGTGTTTGGGAACCCAGCTGATCCACAGTTCCAGTTATCATCCGCAGACCGATGGTCAGACAGAGAGGATAAATCAGATTTTGGAAGACATGTTGAGAGCAAGCATCTTGCACTTTGACAAGAGTTGGGACAAATGTTTGTCCTTGGCAGAGTTCTCATACAATAACAGCTATCAAGCCAGTTTGAAAATGGCACAGTTCGATGCTCTTTACGGACGTAGATGCCGCACTCCGCTGAATTGGTCAGAGGCCGGAGAGAGAACACTCTTTGGTCCGGAATTAGTTAAAGAGGCCGAAGAAAGGGTGCAAGTGTAAGAGAGAATTTGAAGATGGCATAGATGAGGCAAAAGAGTTACCATGACAAGGGAACCGCACCTCGACACTTTGAAGTGGGAGATTATGTATATTTGAAAGTATCCCCCACCAAAGGTGTGCAAAGGTTCGGAGTCAAGGGAAAGTTAGCCCCGCGCTACATTGGACCATATGCAGTTATAGAAGTATGTGGACCCATGGCTTACCATATCCAATTGCCAGGACGGTTTTCCGCGGTTCACAATGTGTTTCATGTAACTCAATTGAAGAAGGGAATGCCTGTGCCGGAGAATGAAATCGTCACAGAAGCTAATGCTTGGATTGAGCCAGATTTCTCCCTCATCGAGCACCCATTGAAAGTACTAGACCAAAAAGAGCGAAAGACCCGAAGGCAGACCGTGCGAATGTACAAGATCCAATGGAGTGAGCACACGGAGGAAGAAGCAACGTGGGAGACGGAGGACTATCTTAATACTAAGTATGCGGGCTTCCTACAATCTCGAAATCGTGAGTTCTTCTCCCCATCTCTTCGTTATAAAATCGAATCTCGGGACGAGATTCCATTTAAGGGGGGTAGGCTGTGACGCCCCAGGTTTTTAATTAGCCATAATAGCCGGTCAAATGGTCAACAGTGGTCAAACCACGGTCAACCTGGGCCCTCACCTCGAAAAACTCACTAACCCACCCTAGTGACCCTATTTTACTAGTAGACACACTTGTGGGGCTAACCCATGATCAAAGGTTTGGTCAAACCCCTTGCCACCCTAGTGTCCACAGGTGTCTGCCGGAACTTTTCCCGCGTTCTCCAAAATTCACCTAAACACTTAAAATTTTACATTTATGAAAGTTTTCCATCTTGATGAGGGACACAACTTTCATATAGATTGGCATTTCAAATTTTGAGGGGAAAAGCTTGGAAAATGAGTTGCAAGGCAGATTTTACTGTTTGCCAAGGCAGGCTGACATTCACTTTTGACATTCAAATAACTCCAATTCTGTGCAGAAAACCCTATATAGCCTTTGTAGATAATGTTAAGGGTAACTAGATCTACAACTTTGGTATTCATCACTTGGTCGACTTCTGTACAAAAATTTTGAGGTTTGTAATTTCAAACATGGCACCAGCAAAACAAAACCGGGCAGAGCGTCGCACGCCGCGACGTCGCGCGCGCTCGCACGCCGCCCGTCGCCGGCCGTGCGCCGCCGGCCCCCGGCAGCCGTGCTCGCGCCTCCCGAGGCCGCGCGCCGCCCGAGGCTCGCCCCCGCCCGAGGTCGCCCGCACCCCGCCGCGCCCCCGCTCCTAGGCGTGTCGAGTCCCCCGCCGGCGCGCCGCCGTACGTGCGCACGCGCCACGGACCGGCGGTCCGTCGGCCGCGTCGTCGCCGTACTCGTGCCGCCCGAGCGCCGTAGCACGGCGGGGCACCTTCGCCGTCACCCCCTCGTCACCCACGAATGTGCCGAGCCGCGTATAAAGGCCCTTGCCCACCCTCCGCGCGCCGGCCCCGAGCCGCCCGCCGCCATTGCCGCCGCCGCCGGTGCTAGAGCTCGCCGCCCGTGCTCGCCGCCGTCCAACCGCCCCGTTAGCTTCCCTAGGCTCTAGTGAAGCTCACGTGTTCTCTTGTTGCCCAACATTTCACCCCCTCGCCGGATTTCCCGGAGCCGCCGCGGCCACCGCCGCCGGCCGCCGCCGAACCTCGTCGCCGCCACCTCTCCGCCTCCACTCCGCCACCTACCCCTCCTAGGTGAGCATGTGGTCGAGCCCGGCCGCTTACCGGCCGGCCGAGCCGCCGCCACCGCTCGCGCGGCCGTGCCCGCGCCGCCCGGCCCGGCCAAGGGACGAATTGCTTTGATTTCAATCTTTCTAGGGTGCTTCGCGTAAAATCCAGGTTGTTAAGATCCCTATCTAAGTTTCTTTACAGTTCAGTCCAGCGCTTTAGAAAATTCCTAGAAATTCGTAGAAAACTCAGAAAAATACCAAACCAATTTTGTTGGGTTCAGGAAGAGAAATCCCACCACTTTTGTTATTTGCTCATAGCTTGATTCTAAATAGTTTTAGCATGAAAAAATACAAAAGTGAAAAACCTAGATCTGCAATATCTAAAAAACCATAAATCCTCTGTAGCTAATTTTTGGATATGTTGTGTGTTAGGTCATGACTAGCTCCTATGCCAAAATTTGCACAAAGTTATGCAGTGGATCTTGCTAAATTAATTGTTTTCCATTTCTGCAGAAACTGCCTAGATGATTATTCTTGCTAAATATATTTATGTTTTTGAGCTCAACTTGTGCACACTGTCTTGTGATGTCAAAATGCACATCTTGTGAATTAATCAAGAGTTTTGGCTTACCAGAAATACTTATTCTTAATTTGTGTCTGTTTTCCTTTGTAAATTAATGGGGGAAGATCAGTAGAGATTCTATGTGAACATGCTAGTGCTTTAGGCTTGTTTAGGACCAGAGAGAATGCATGAGAAAGTTTGGATTATTTTGAGGCTTATTTATTTTTGTATGCATTTAAATTGAATCACTAGCTAGCCCTTGTTATTTTCTATAATATTTAATTTTCTAGCATCCAACACTTACATGTGGGTCCAATGGACCAGGATAGGTGCTAATATGCTTAAGAAACACTTCTTTAATTTATGGTAATTTAATTGCTAAATAAAAAGGTTAAAAGCCCTTTTAATATTAAAGAGAAGTTAAATAAAGAAAAGCCCCTATTTAATTCTTTTTCCTTTTTGAAAATATTATTTAATGTAATTAAAAGATAATTAATTATCATTGCTGATAAGAAATTAATTCATGGATAAAAATATTATTTATACCTTTGCTTGTGAAAAGAAAAGGAATTAAAGCCTTCACATGAAATAACAAGTATAATCAAAACCTTTATTCAAATGTTCAATAAAAGAATAACCCATGTACAACTAATAACCTTCCTAAAAGAGAAACACTACATAGATGCTTGTTAAGGTGAATATGTCCAACAAGAGTTGGATAAGACAACAAACTATCACATCACCTAAACTTGTATTGCATTCTGTGTAGATCTTCCGGACGGAGATTACTCCCTTGTCCCGGAACACGAGGAAGGAGGAGCGGAAGCTTCGCTGCAGTACGTGGAAGTGCTCGACACCGAGGGTGCCTAGGCTAACCTAGCTGACGAAGGCAAGCTCCGGTGCATCTAACCTAGTTTTAAAAATTCTTTATTCAATTATTTATGAATGATTGTGCATTTACGTTCAGGAGTTGAATGAAACCCTAGATGCATGAACCATAGGTACCTTTGTCCTTACTAGTATGATAGGTCGATAGTTGCTAAGCTATAGGACCGTTACAAGTCGGGTGATGACGTGACTCGCGAGAATAGGTTCCTAGATAGGAATCACAATATATACTAAATGGATTGCTCACGTGGTAAGAGCATGGGATCTGGGCTCCGGTCCAGTGGTTATGTGGGTTAAGTTTTGAACGTACTAAGCACATGTCGGGTATGGGACCGGTAAGCCTAGTACCTTAATGAGGCGGCGAGGTATCCTACCGTTACTACTCTTGGGATTCGCTCTCACGGCTCGCTACCGGTGGTGTATGGTGACTCCGGGTATCTCGCGGGGTATGCCGGATAGCCTGCACCAAAGACTGTAAGGTTCGATCCCGACCCGAGGATTTTTTGGAAACGGCCTGGGACAGCTGTACCTCTATGGGCAGCCTACCGTGTGTTTGGGTTTACCTTGCAAGGTTTAAATCAATCGATTGTCGGCCTCTCACCGTTACCCGAGACTACTTACTCCACTAGTCATGAGATCCCTAATGATGGAAGTTGATGAAGATGATGCTTGATTAATTGTATTGTACAACTTTGTCTGTATTAGTTGGCTAATGTAGTAAGGATTAAACCTACTGGAACTTGTGCTAAAATCTTGAAAGTAAGGACCTACTCTTTGTTACTTTTTAGCAAAGCAACCTAGTAGCCAAAAAGCCTTTCATGGTCTAGATTTGGTGAAGTAGTTATCACCGATGGGTAAGTCTTGCTGAGTATTAGTATACTCAGCCTTGCTATAATGTGTTGATCCAGGTAATGCCTTCAGTGATGTGTGGCCCGGAGAGATCCCGCCCGGCTGGGAGCTGGAGTGGATGGAGGACGACTACTGAAAGCATCATGCTTGGTCCCGTGGTGTCTTCGCTTCCGTTAGTTAAATTCCGCTGCTTTTCGAAAACTCTAACTATTTCGTGATGGCAAAAACTATGGTTTGTAATAATTGAACCCTTCGGGGTACGAATTTGGATTTTAATGTTGTTGTATCTCTGGACTCGCCTTCGAGTGAGTTTTAATGCATATATTCGATCCTTGTTGCTTTTCAAGTGATTTACCGGGCGTGAACCCGGCATCTAACGACAGGATGATACTTTATTATTGCTTAATGACCAAAGTGGATCGGTCTTAGGCGATAGTACGGTATTTTCCTGGGCGGATTGTCACACCAGCTCAACGGAATAGTTGTGGTACCCTAGGGAGGTGACAGCTCCGGACGAGCTTTGTAGTACACCACGTTAGTTCGGGCCGTTAGGATTCAGTGTGTTGTCGTTCTCCCTTCTCATCCCAGTCCGAGATCGCGGCTTTGCATGCCCCAACAACAATAGAAGAGCTTGTTGAGCTTAGCTAGCCTTGGTTATCTTTTTCCTTAGTTCTTTACCTAGAGTTGACAAGAATAGATAGATTGTGTTAGGATCCTTTCTCGTCTCGTTGTCCTCCAAGCTCACTAAACCCTCTCTAACCCTTTATTAAGATCTCCTTGCGTGTGTCAAGTTATCCCCAAATATCTTTATTTATTACCCCCACTTGATCTCATTACCGAGTCTTGTTTCTCTCCACCGTTTATCCGATCATCTTTGTCGTAGTGCCTCCCTTGGGGAAATATAAATACGATAACCTGAATACCACTGGGTGAAGTGCTACAATGGTAATATGTGTGCTTGCAGACCTTTCTATGACATGTGTTTTACCAAAGACGTTCCCTAGCCCCATTACGAGGGATATAAACCTAGTAGAGACGCTAGCGAGTGCCAACAGGCATTTCTGGTGCCGCGCCATGAGTGCAAACTTAGTAGTGAGGCTAAGGAGTGTCAACAACAACCTTTTCCTGTCAATACCATGGAGTTGCAGTAGGCCAAGGTTCTAGTTCGGCCGCATCAAGCCGAAGCTACCAAGGGCAAGAATGTGGTGGTCATGGAAGCTAAGCCCGATTTGAGGGGAAAAGAGTTGACAAGAGAAGTAGCCTTTGAAAAGACCCCTGATGGTAGAGAGACATTCAAGATCACTATCAAAGCTTATGGACCTGGGGGCAAGGATCATCCATGCTGTCTAGTTAGCAATCAACCGAGCCTGTCTAGGACAGGGCAGTTAGACTAGCGGTACAAGGTGGTTAGACCGCCACTGCCCATGGTTGTCCAATGTTGGGGTGAATCCTTCCCCGAAGAGGGGCCAACAGTTGAAATGAACTAACAAGAAAGGAAGCTAAGGGAAACACTTACGACACCGAAGAACAGGAAACCCAAACTTGACTGGGCGTAATGCAACCCAGTCGCCTTCCGATCGGCCCCATTTCATTACCGGCGGGTCCTTTTTATAGTCCCATAACAATTACACTTTACAACATCTACCATTGCTTTTTTCACATTGTGCGAAGCATCTTAGGGGTGTATTGGTAACCTCACAGGGCTCCGTACTCACAAACTTTACACACAATCACTTTATACCTCACCTGTCCACGTGTCTACGATTGTGGCAGCCCATTCTTCGTTTGCCTCCGTGCTCTTCGCGAGCTACATGCCGACGTTCTTCTCTTTGCGATCCCTTTTTCGGACACTATCCGCGCCTTCACCACCACTGCCCACCATATCTAGCGAAGATTGTTACCCTGACGATCACGTGCCTCTTCTTTTAACCACTCCTCTTCGCGTTACATCTTCTCCAGACCTCGACTCGACTTCGTGGCAACTCTTCCCTCGTGTCTTCGTGCGCAGACGTTGCCCTCTCAGAGCGAAGACCCCGAGTTTCGCTTGGCCTTTCGCTTAATGGACCTGGCTTCCATAAAACGAAGATCCCAAGCTTTGCTCGGTCTTCGCCAGTTGACCTGCGATCATTTCCTGAAATAGCAAAGGCAAACGTAGAGATGACTCCCGATCTTCTCCGTCGAGCAAAAGATACAAGGGGGGTTAGTTGCAAAATATTTACCCCGACATCCAAATATTCTTATTCTGAAGCGGCCCGAGATTGGAAACTGGAAGCTAAATGTGGCAAAGAATCAGAGGAGTGTCCCAAAGCCAAAGGTCACATTTGATATGCTATTCAACAAGTATTCCAAATAAAAGGTCGTTACGAGCAATCGGACATTAAAAAAGGATGAGATCATCTCCGCATCAAGAGAGGTCCTCATCACCTCCCAAAGTAGCTGTCAGGTTTAGGGGTGAATCATCTCAAAGGCAACACTTTACTCCAACTTGGCTCCATCAAGTTCTAATTCACCTCGTTCGATCTACGACGACCATGGAGTAATTTGGGTGCCATATCAGTCGTCCTTCCATTCTAGATGGGGGGGACCAAGGAGACCAGCTCTGGATCAGATCTCACGACCTACATAAGATCGCTGGGTGCCACGACAGTTTGGACAGGGCCACCAGGCTGACCCGATTAGACTGCCCCCCCATAGGCGGTTAGATCGCCTTACCCAAAAAGGTACAACTTCCTCCAAAAAAGGTATACAAGGCCAATATCAGAAAGGAGGAGGTTCAGAAGATGGATATTGACCCAGAACAGACTACAAGCCTCGACATTAACTAGATTGGGACAATGGACGTTCCCATCAAGAAAAGTGGCAAAGGTCCGATTGTGTTGAACAATCAGGTTGTGACACCTACTCAAAGGGGATCTGTTGTTGCAAATGATCATGAGGCCTGCAGAAGCAAATCTTGTTCAGAGTACTTCTGGCCAAGGTGGTGCCCTCCCGGATTAACTCATACCCAAAGGAGGACGCTTCAATGTCTGAGGCTACGAAAGGAGAGAGAAGGAGTTGGAGAAACAAAGGGTTGAGATTTTCAACAGCTACAGGCTCATGGTGCCGCAAGGGAAAGAGTGGAGATCCAAGACAGTAATCCAGGCAGAGGCGGTCAAACCGCCAGAGGGGGCGGTTCAACTGCCCGAGGCGGTCAGACTGACCGAAGGGGCAGTCAGACAAGGTTCTCCAAAAATGTCACCCGGTTTCGCTTCTTCAATCCCCATGGCTTGTGCTAACAAGTTATCGTCGGTACCTACTCCTGAAGATGACGAGAAACTTGTGTATTACAGTTCTTCTCTAGAGCGGATGAACCTTGATGGTTCGGTGCCTACAGAGGAGGGCTTTCCTCATCTTGACTTTGGGCTAAAGGATGCGATATTTTAGAAGCCCAAAGATGTTGATAATCATCTAAAGGCTTTGTACATGAAGGGTCACATCAATGGGGAGCCTATCTCACGAATGCTGGAGGATGGAGGAGTAATTCTCAACTTGATGCAGTACTATCTATTCAAGAAGCTTGGAGGTTCAGATGAGGAGTTGATCAAGATAAACATGACTGTCAACGGAGTTGTAGGAGGCAAGCCGATAGGATCTAAAGGTGTGATCTCTATGGAGCTCACTATCGAAAGCAAGACGCTCGCCACTGCTTTCTTTGTCACTGAGACACAAGGTAACTTCAGTATTATCCTTGGTTGTGATTGGATTCATGCAAATAAATGTGTTCTTTCTACGTTGCATCAAATTTTAATACAATGGATAGATGATGTAGAAGAAGTAGTGCATGTTGATAGTTCTGCTTGTGTAGCTGTAGCTGATAGTCATTCTATAGGTGTGCATGATGATGTAAAATGTCTATCTGGCGTAGATTGATCTAATTATGAGTTTGTAAGTCGCTGTCATAAAGTCATTTGATAATTGGCTAAATCACTTCATATGACTCAATGAGCTCAACAAAAGAGTGGTTGCAGCAGAGGATTCATCACTATCAAGCGCATAAGAATGATACGTGTGAAGCTATTAAGAATCTTGATGATTTGGGCAAGTTAGGACAAGGGTTTACGTCGGCTGATCCTCTTGAGGAGGTAGGCATTGGTCATGGCACTGTACCTATGAGGACCATGTGTGGTTCGAGGACCGATGGATGGCCGCCTCCTGGTGTGATGAGTGATTGAAAACGTTGTGTGGATTGATTCTTGGCTAAGTATTGCAGGTGCAGGGTGCGGCTTGACTAGTATTGGTGCAGGTGAAGAACAAGTGCGAAAGGTCATTGCCGGTGAGGCCTCTAGGTGTGGAGAAGACAAGTAGGCTTCATTCGAGGGACCTGGTGGCCAGCGGGGTCAAGTACGGGCCGCATGGCGACAAGAACGGCAAGATGAAGTCATGGACGGTTTCTTGGTTGAGCCTAAAAACCAAGGTCGAGCCGGAACTACGTGGGAGCCGAGTCATGAGTGGCGATTGGCGGAGGCTACATCGAGTTCGCGGGGTTTCCAGTGGTTCACCCGAAAACCACTGGGTTCCTTGGTTGATCCACAAAGCCAAGATCGAAGAACCGAAGACGGAGGTGCAGCAGCATCGGACTGGTTTGACCGGTGGGTACCGGTCTGACCGTTGTGCGACAACGCAGTCCGGAGACTTCGAAGCGGAGGACACACGTCGGGATCGCAAGGCTTGCGTCGAGGCTAAGCAGGTTGCGGTCGCCGGGCACCCGTCCGATGGAGCGATGACAAAGATTTCCGATTTCTCCCTCGAGGGGCATGTATCCCTAATTAGCTAGTAAGGGTATTTTAGACTTTTGGTTGCCTCCATATAACCCAAAAGGTGAGAGGATGGCAACCATCTCTTGGAACCCTAGCTCATTTGGTTTTCCTATTTTCCCTTCCTATTTTCCCTAGGATTCCCATAGGACTAGCTTGAGAGCTTCATGGTGAGATCTTGTGAGAGGGTTCGATGATCGGTTCATATGACTCAATGAGTTCAACAAAAGAGCGGTTGCGGCAGAGGATTCATCACTATCGGGCACATAAGAACGATACATTTGAAGCTATTGAGGTTCTTGATGATTTGGGCAAGTTAGGACAAGGGTTTGCATCGGCTGATCCTCTTGAGGAGGTAGGAATTGGTCATGGCACTGTACCTAGGACGACATTTGTAAACAAGAATCTTGATCCTCCTTTTAAGCTTGAATTAATAAATTTATCAAAGGAGTATGTCGACTGCTTTGCTTGGACTTATAACGAGATGACTGGTTTAAGTTGTGATTTAGTAGAACATTGATTGCTTATTAAACCTAGTTTTAAGCCTTATAAACAACCTTGTAGAAATTTTAATCCTGATATTTATGACTGAGTGAAAGAAGAAATCAATCGGTTGCTTGATGCCAAGTTTATTAGGCCTTGTCGATATGCTAATTAGATCTCTAATATTGTATCTGTTGAGAAAAAGGAACAAAGAAACTTCGTGTTTGCATTGACTTTAGAGATCTTAATAAAGCTACTCCTAAAGATGAATATTCTATGCCTATAGCCAACTTTCTTCTTAATGTTGCATCTGGAAATAGAATTCTTAGTTTTCTTGATGGTAATGCTGGTTACAATCAAATATTTACAGTTGAAGAGGATATCTCCAAAACGTCTTTCCTATGTCCAAGATTTCTAGGCTTGTTTGAGTGGGTAGTCATAACTTTTGGTTTGAAAAATGCTGGTGCTACTTATCAAAGGGCTATGAACTTGATTTTTTATGACCTGCTTGGTATAATGTAAGAAGTCTATATCGATGACATTGTAGTTAAATCGGTTGCATTAAATTCTCACTTAGCTGATTTAAGACTTCATTTGAGAAAATGCGTCAGTTTGGACTAAAGATGAATCCACTCAAATCTGCTTTTGGAGTGTCATCTGGCAAGTTTTTGGGTTTCATTGTACATGAAAATTGTGTGGAGATTGATCCTAAAAAGATTGAGTCGGTTAAAAAGGTTCAAGATCCTACTTGTAAGAAAGAGCTGCAGAGATTCTTCGGCAAGGTTAATTACTTGAGGCGATTCATTTGTAACTTGTGTGAGAAGATTGATGCTTTTACTCCTTTACTTCAGTTGAAAAGTGGAGCTGAGTTCACTCGGGGGGCAAAAAACCAAGAGGCTTTTGATGAGATTAAAAAATATTTGACTTCACCACCTGTTCTTCAAGAACCTATGAGTGGTGTTCCATTCTGACTTCATATTGTGATGGAGCAAACTGTGATTGGAGTTGTTTCAACTCAAGAGACCAATGGCAAGGAGTATATTGTTGCTTATGAAAGTAGAAGACTATTAGACACCGAAATGAGGTACACTTTCATTGAAAAGCTATGTTCATCTATCTATTATGCTTATACCAAGTTAAGGCATTATTTATTATCTAGTACTTGTTTTGTTGCATGCCAAACCGACATAATTAAAAGCATGTTGCAAAAACCTGTTGTAAGTGGTAGAGTCAGCAAATGGGCTTATGCTCTTGTTGAATATGATTTGCATTGTGAACCAATAAAATCAATGAGAGGTCAAATTGTAGCCGACTTTATTGTTGAACATAGAATTGATAAGGAACTTGATTTAGATGTCGGTTATGTAACTTTTACCCCATGGAAATTGCATTTTAATGGATCGGCTTGTAGAAGTAGTTGTGGTGTTGAGATCATTATTATTTCACCTAATGGTGCTATTTTCGAAGCCCTTAGCCAATTGGATCATAAGTGCACTAATAATAAAATTGAGTATGAAGCTCTCTTGTTTGGTTTGCAAATTTTACATGACATGGGAGTAAAACATGTAGAAGCTTATGGTGATTCTTTGCTGATGGTACAACGAGTATCTAAGGTATGTCAATGTTTAAATGGTTCTTTAAACGATTATCTTGATAAATGTTTAGACATCATATCTTGTATGGATGAATTCATGATTTATCATGTACCAAGAGAGGAGAATCTGAAGGTTAATGCTCTGGCTCAGGAAGCATCTGGTTATAATGTTCAGAAAAGAAATTTTCAGGAATGAAAACTGATGTTTAGTGAAGCCGAGGGTTATGTGAAGGACCGAACTGGCGACCAGAGAAGGGGGGGTGAATGGGAGCCGATAAAAATTCTTCTTGAAGGAGGTGGCCTCTCCAACAAGTCGAACACAACCTATCCAACACTTCTCTGACTCGAACTACCGAAGTTTGCCAAAGTCACGTAGACACTAAAAGTGCTACTAACCCTAGGACCAAACCACTCAACCAACCGAAACAAACACTCGAAACACACAGTGGAAATCTGCACAGCCTACTATCAATGCTACACTGATCAGACCGATGGCTCTTGTCGGTCAAACCGGTGGGCAGTGCGGTCAGGCCAGTGGCTACAACAACTGCACAGAAACGTTCCAGGAAGCCTTGGTTACTTCTCTAGGCCCTGGAATAAAAACCACCTCTAACCTCAAACCGAGGGAGAAGAAAAGCCTACACAAACTTAAGCAAAACACCTTGAAACCTGCCAAGAACAGACCAGAAAAACCTCAGCCCAAAGCCACACGAACCAGGTAGTTCACCCGAGCCAAAACCCTACAGAGGGTTGCACCGGTCAGACCGGTGAAGGGCACCAGTCAGACCGGCCAGGGCCTAGGCACTCAGGATGAACAACGAGCCGCAGGTCAACCCCTCCAAAACTAAATCCTGATCTCACGATTTGCTCCACGGGTTCACACAAGACTTTAGGGATACTAGAAGTACCTCAAGGTTATCCCATAGCTACGATTTGGTCCACCAAAACTCCTTGAATCAAGAGGAATCGAAGGATTTCCACCAAGAACACCACTTTCCCAAAACCTAGGAAAACCCCAAGATCGAGCACCTTGACTCACGGATTTGGGAGGGAAATGACAAAGAAAAGAACCATGAAGGGCTCGTGCATACATCCCCTATCAAATCCCAAAGAGAAAGGCCTCAAATCCACCACAAGAAATTCGCCAAGAAAAAGGCTCCGAAGATCACCAAAAAAGACAAAATGGGAGAGACACTATCAAGCCTCGAGGAACCACGTTGAATCATCTATACATACCATGAAGGTTCATACTAAGTCTATCTTTCCTCCCAATCATCCATCCCTCTCTCAAGACCTCACCATGAAGCTCTCAAGCTAGTCCTAGAAATTCCTAAGGAAAAATAGGAAGGGAAAATAGCAAAGGGAAATGAGCTAGGGTTCTAAGAGATGGCTGCCATTCTCTCACCACTTGGGTTATATGGAGGCAACCGAAAAATGAAACTACCCCTATTACATTAAACTAACAAACATGCGCCCGAAGGACACTTTGGGAATCTTCGTCGTAGCACCATCGGATGGATGCCCGGCAACCACAAACTTGCTTAGCCTCGACGCAAGCCTTGCGATCCTGATGTGTGTCCTCTGCCTCAAAGCATCCGGAAGGCGTCATCGCACACCGGTCAGACCTTTGTCCTCCACTGGTCAGACCAGTGAGACCCACCGGTAAGACCGGCCTGATGCTGCTACACTTCGGTCTTCGGTCTTGGCTTTGTGAATCAGCCATGAAGCCTAGTGGTTTTGTAGTGAACCACTGAAAACCCCTCGAACTCGATGGAGCCTCCGCCAATGACCACTCATGACTTGGCTCCCACGAAGTTCCGGCTCGACCTCAGTTTTGAGGCTCAACCAAGAAACCGTCCACGACTTCGTCGTGCTGTTCTTGCCACCATGTGGCCCGCACTTGACCCCGTTGGCCACCAGGTCCCTTGAACCAAGCCTACTTGTCTTCTCCACACATGGAGGCCTCACCGGCAACGACCAACACGAATCAAGCCGCAACCTGCACCTGCAATACTTAGCCAAGAGTCAGTCCACACAACGTTGTCAATCACTCATCACACTAGGAAGCGACCATCCACCGATCCTCGAACCACACAGGTCTTCAATCTCCCCCTTGATGAGTGCATTGACAACACACACATTTGGTAACCAAAGAGAAAAGGAAAAGAAAAGAAACGAACAAAGAAACTTCAGCAAGTAATCGAAAGCCAAAATAAAGGCAAAGAGCAAGATCACTTGAAGAAGACAAGTCTCGGTCCCCTTAGGCAAGGGCAACATCTCGACACAACTGAGACAAAAACCAAGCTCAAACCAACAGCAAAAGGCCACCAAATCAATGCTCGAAAACCACAAACAGCTCCCCTTGCACAAATGTAAGATCCCCCTGGACGAATGCATGCAAACTTCTTCACAAAATAGAGCAGTTGTCCTAGTGAAGGACTGAATAGGCGACCAGAGAGGGGGGGAGTGAATGGGAGCCGATAAAAATTCTTCTCGAAGGAGATTGAAACTTCAACAAGTTGAACCCACTCGGTCGGACCCCCAAAATCACACACTCAGCACTTCTACCTTCCGTTTGCCAAAACCACATAGCCACTAGAGTGCTACTGGTCCCAGGAGCAAACACTACCAGCAACCTTAACACACACGCACCCACGACAGCGGAAACAACTCGAAAGCTGGCTGTCCAGAGGGGGGCGGTTAGACCGGGTATGGGGGGCGGTTAGACCGCCTCCACCAGGCAACCAAGAATTCCTCCGAAACACCTATTCCGAGCACCAAAACGCACCACGGTTTGACCAACAGAGATCTTTGGTCAAGGCCATGCTGAGGACCAGGAGCGTCCCAGTGGTCGATGGATGACCGCTCCTCAGTGATGAGTGATTGACAACGGGTGTTGGACTGACTCTTGGCTTAGTGCGCAGGTGTAGGCTGCGGCCTAGTTCGTGTTGTTGCAGGTAAAGAACGGGAGCGAAAGGTCTTCAGCCTTGAGGGGCCTCCGGGAGATGGAGAGACAAGTAGGCTCGGTTCGAGGGACCCGGTGGACAGCAGGACTGGGTGCGGGTCACATGGTGGCGACACAAGCAAGACGAAGTCACGGACAAGCGAGCCGGTGCACGATGGCGGTCAAGTCAAGTGGTTTGGCGGGAGGCCGGACCGAGCACGTGGGGTTTGGTGGTTTGCTCACAAAACCATTGGCTGACGGTTTCTTGGTTTGGGCCTCAAAACCAAGTCCGAGGGCCCAACACGACGGAGACGGGATCCGGGCGTGTCGGGAAGCTTCGAGGCGGAGGACACGTGGCGAGATCGGATGGCTTGCGTCGGGAGAACGCGGGGTGCGGCAAAGGCGTGGCCGTCCGATGGCAAGACCCACAAACATTACCTAAATGCCCCTACGTGGGTTGTATCGCCAGTAGTTTAGTTAGGGGTAGTTGAGTCATTTACCACTCCGGCGGGACCTGATATATAAGCCATGACTGTGTGTGGATGGCTCTCACTCTCCGCGACATAAGGTTTCATTTCCTCCCTCCTCTTTCTCATTTTCGTAGCTATTTTTCTTCCATTTTCTCTAGGCTAGCATGAGAGCTTCATGAGAGATTTGTTGAGAGGGATGGATGCTAGGGCGGCATGCTAGACCTTGTGAATCTTTCCTGGTTTGTATAGAAGATTCGGGGTTGTGTTTTCGTGGCCTTTTTGTGCTTGTTTTCGTGCCTTTGTTTCCGGTTCGATTCCGCGGATTTGAGTGGGTTTCTCCCCGGATTTCTTTGAGGAAAACATGGATAGATGTCTCGTGCATCTTTTTGATTGATCTTGTGCCCTCAAACGCCGGGAAACCACTTGGATTCGAAGTTTTTCGTTCGGTGCTCTAGCTTTTGGTGGTGCTCAAAGGATTCGCGATTCCCGGTGATTTAGGGAGTTAGGAGGCAAGATTTTTGGGCTATAGCATCCTTGTGTGACGCTTTTTCAAGTCCCCAAACCCTTGTCTCCATAGCTTCAACCGTTTGGGAAATCCGATGATGATTTGGGGGAGTTGACTTTCGGGGTCGGGGCGTTTTACGCGCTGTCCGTCCGCACCGGCGGACGGTCCGCGCGCGTGTCGGGCGGACGGTCCGCGCGGCTAGGGTTCGTCGCGTGTTCGTTGTGTTCTTGCACGTCATTTCTTTCGATCCGGTTTGGCTTTTGGTTTTGGTTGCAGCCAGTTTGCGGACGGTCCGAGCTCGAGTAGCGGACGGTCCGTGGGTGGCGCGGACGGTCCGCCCGGCCTTGGCGGACGGTCCGTTTTTCTCGGGTCGCTTCTGGTGGTTCTGTGTGCTTTAACGGACGGTCCGCGGTGTTGGCACGGACGGTCCGCAGCCTTAGGTCGGACAGTCCGCGAGGCCTGCGCGGACGGTCCGCCCCTCCTGGCCGGACGGTCCGCCAGAGCCTGTGCGCTTTGCTTCTTGGTTCGATTCCTCCCTTCTCTTTTCTAGTGCTTCCGCGTGTGCTTCAAGGAATCGTTCCTAGGACTAGAGGTTGATCCATAACCTCGTGGTCTTGGCGATTGGTGTGTGTTTCGATCCATCGCTCGTGTGTGACCGGGGTTTGACTAGGGTATAGGCCGGGTTCTTTTGGAAGAATTTTTACCGGCTCCTATTCACTCCCCCCCTCTCTAGTCGCCACCTGATCCTTCAATTGGTATCAGAGCTTGGTGCCGGATTCTTTGCGACTTTGACAAGTCTCGAATCCTAATATGGCGTACGTTGAGCGGGGCGGTCCGCCGCACTTCGATGGCAAGGGTTACCACAAGTGGGCGGCTCCTATGATGATCTTTCTTCATGGGAAGCTGTTGGATTTCATTGTGCTTGACAAGACCTATGCGATTCCGGTCAACATCCATACTCTTATGGTGACCGATGCCGGTGCTAAGGCCAAGTATGAGGCTAATGCAAAAGCCGTTGATCACTTGGTCCGGAGCTTGTGTGATCCTGAGTTTGAGCGTGTTCGCCATTTGAATCTTGCTTGGCAAATTTGGGAGAAGTTGTTGGTTGCTCACGGTGGTGATAACCATGTGAAGGCTCGCCTCTTTGTCTCTTACCACATGCAATATGAGAATTTCACTCCACTTCCCGGTGAGGACATTGATGCGATGTTTCAGATTTTCACCGCCATCGTGAACAACATGAAAGCTAATGTTGAGGATTTTCCCTACACCGAGCATGATCAGGCTTTGAAGCTCTTGAATGTCTTGGACCCAAATGTTTGGGGTGCTAAAGTTGAGGCCATCAAGGAGTCTGGACAGTACTTGACTATTGAGTTGGATGACCTTTTTTCTAAGCTCAAGTCGGCTGAGGTTGACAGGAAGTTGCAATCCAAGCATGAGGGCTCGACTGACCATAGTCTTGCTCTTGTGGGCGGATCAAAGGGCAAATCTAACCCTTCATGTCGACAGTTTTCCTTGTCTTCTCTTATGTCCATTCCAGATGAGGAGTTTGATGTGCTGGGCGAGGAGGAGCTGGCCTTGCTCTCAAGGAGGTTTGATCGACTACACGAGAGTCGGAGGAATGCGAGGCGGAGCTCAGGGACGTGCTACAAGTGTGGCAAGCGTGGCCACTTCATCGCCGAGTGCCCGGAAGAGGAGGAGAACAAGTACAAGGTGAACGAGTACAAGGCGCACCCAAGGCGTGAAGACAAGTACTCCTCCAAGGGCAAGCACTTCAACAAGTCCAAGAGTAAGGACAAGGACAAGCGGCGACCGAGCAAGAGCGGCTACAAGAAGAACAAGGCAAGAGCGATGGTGGCCGGTGCGAGCGACATTGACTCAAGCTCAAGCGAGGAGCAGTCAAGCTCAAGCAGCGAAGATGAAGACGCCGGGAGGCGCAAGGGCAAGAAGAGTGCGAGCCGGAACCTCAGCGGGTTCAGCTGTGTGGCACTTGAGGGCTTTTGTGGCATGGCCCATAGCTCAAGCAGCAATAAGAGCGAGAAGGAAGACAACGACTCCGACTCGGAGGATGAGGTAAATCGTGACCCCGATGTCGTATGGACCTCCCTGGGCCCACTACCTCGGTGGGTACCAGGACCGACTACTCGGTGGGCCCCTGGGACTACCCGGCTTGTGCTACACGGCACCTGAAGGCGTGGAGCACAAGGACAACACAGGAGTAGTACTCGGTTAGGACTATGTACATGTTCCGCACTGTGTAGAGGTCTCCTAGACGTACTCGACTAGTACTCCTTCCCTACTCCGACTTGTAACCCTGCCTCCCGGACTATATAAGGCGAGGCAGGGACCGATCTCAGGATCACCTCATCCAATCTCAACTCACGGCGCACTATTGCACCTCCCTGTAATCGTTCCCTATCAATCCGAGCTACGCAGGCATACGGGACGTAGGGTATTACGCACCTCGCGGCCCGAACCTGTCTAAATTGTGTGCCACGTGTCTCTTCCTTCGAGTTACCGATCTCGGCGAGTCACATTCATCTACTTCGGGTACTCCCCGTAGTAGGTTGCCGGTCCAAAACACCGACAGCTGGCGCGCTAGGTAGGGGCTCTCGCTCGAGATCACATGGCGAACTCGACGGCTTCCGTTCACATCATGCCAACCGTCGCCTTCAACCGCGGCGACACCTTCGTCTTCGGCGCCTGGGTCTGCACTGCTGACGGCGCGGGCTCCTTCCAGCGCCGCTTGATCATGCAACCCGACTCGAGGACGGACGCCTTGCGACGCTTCCCCGAAGTTGTCACGGGAAAGCTCGCCAGGCAAGTTCGGCGAAATCTCGCTTTCCAACCTCCACGGCGACTTCGAGCTCGAGTCCGTCTCCAACTCAAACCCGACGTCGCCATGGGCCATCGCATGCGAGCCGGCTCCTCGCCCATCGCAGGCGGTCCCCTCTCCACGCCGGCGCTCCGCGCGTGGCCCTCGCGTTCCCGGCGGGCCCGCACGGAGGCTTCTACACCACGCCGGGCCGGCAAGGAGCCCGTAACCGAGTACAACTCGGACTGCGATGCCGTCCCCGGCCGCGTCTCGGACTCCCGCCCTCTCTCCGAGTTCTACTCGAACCGGACTACGAGTTCGACTTCGGGTCGGACCCCGAGGAGCCCGAGTCCGAAGACGACTCCTCCGAGCTTCCCCTGTCGGGGCCGGCCCTGCGGGCCGGTTATAAGATCGACGCCGGCGGGAAGATACGTCTGCGGCCGGACCGCAAGCCCGCCGAGCCGACAAAGGAGGACTCACGCTACGTCGCCTACATCGACTCGCTACCGTTCCGGGGAGGGAACACCACTAGCCCGGGGCGACTCAAACACACCAAGCGATGTGGCACCTTCGAGCCAAGCTTGGGTACCCCACGACCGTCAAGTCTTCATGGCTGCCGGCGACACTCCGGGAACCTCGGGCACGGCCGCGGACAAGTACTTGGAGGACATCTCCGCGGACGAGCCGTCCGCCGATGCCCCGCGCGACGAGACCGACGCCAACGGGGACACCGGCGCGAACGTAACGGGGAAGCGCAACGAACGACGCCGGCGGCTCGGGAGACAACCTTCCCATCCGCAACCTTGCGGAAGCTCTCGGCGGTTGAGAGCGCAGTCCACACCACTCCCGAGCAATGCCTCATGTCGATCACGGCCGATCGCACGCCGGGCTCGGGGCATACGAGCCGGGGAGGTCATCGCCAAGCTCGCCGAAGAAGCCTACTTCATGCGGGTAGACAAGAGAGTCGACCCAACCTCCCCCGGCTAAGCCTCGCGACAACGAAGCTACTAGTCGCAAGGTCCGACCCCGGTCCTAACCGTACTCGGGCGACATTCCGCCCGGAACCAAACCGACGACGCTCCACCGCCGGCGGACCCTCACGACAAGACAACGTCAACCGAGAAGTCGTCCCCCACCGTGCTCCGGCCGGTGGCGGCGGCAACGACCCCGACGGCGGCGGCGGCGGCGGCGGCGGCTCCAACCACGGAGCCAACAAGAAAGTTGGAGGCGGCGGCGACCGCGGCGGCCGCGGCCACGCGCACGGCCACGCCTCCGGCGCCTCTCACGGCGGGTACGATGCTCGCCGGAGAATCGATGAGTTGCGGCGGAAGAAGTCGACGACCGCCGCCGAAGGCGACGGCTTCCCCGCCTTCTCACCCCGGCTTCGCAACCTTGCTCCTCCCCCGACAAGTTCAAGCCTTTGGGGATCACCAAATACGACGTGAAGCAGGATCCCATCCGGTGGCTCCGATGCTACGCTCTCTCCATCGAGAACGGCGGCGGCAACGGCGACACCAAGTGCCTCTACTTCCCCTTCGCTCGGGACCAAGCCCCACTCACGTGGCTCGAGTCGCCCCGGACAAGCACTCAATCGACAAGTGGGACCACCGAAGGAACAAGTTCACGAGCAACTTCGCGGGCGCCATGGGCCGTTCGGGTACTCGCATGGACCTTGCCATGATCAAGCGAGGAACAAGGCGAGACCCTCCGCAAGTACATGTGCCGCTTTTCGACAAGCGCGCTACCGTCGTGGACGTCACCGACAAGGAGGTCATCGACCTCTTCCGGACCGGGCTCTACCATCGCCGCACCTTCGAGGACTTCGGCCGACGTCGCCCCCAAGTCCATTCCCCACCTCAAGGACATGATCACGTCCGGGCGGACGAAGAGGACAAGGCCAACGCCAAGTACGACGCCATCCGCGGCAAGTCCAAGCGGAACCAAGGTGGCGGCGGAAGCAGCAATCCAAACCAAGGCGGCCGCAACAACAACAACAACAACAACAACTTCTCGGGTTCCAACCGCAAGCGCAAGCCAGACAATACCGTCGCGGCTATCCAGCGCCCTCCGAAAGGGAACTCGAAGAAGAACTCCGGCGGGTTCAAAGACCTGCTGTAGGAGAAGTGCCCGTGGCATCCAAACGGCAACCACACTACCGAGCAGTGCTACCAGCTCAGGCATGCACTCAAGGATACGCGGAGCCACCGCACCCTCACGATCGGAAGAACAAGAAGAAGGACGGCGACGACTTCCAAGAACCCGAGAAGACCGTCAACGTCCTCTTCGGCGGACTACCCAAGGCGGGCGGGAGCGAAGGCTACTCGCCGTGAAGTGATGTCCATTGAACCGGCGGTTATGACCCCCTCTCGGGTGGTCGGAGACACCCATCACCTTCTCCCGCGCGGACCAATGGACCAGCTTCTCCCGAACCAGGACGTTTCCCTCTCGTCCCGAAACCAACGATGGCGGGCTCTAAGCTCAACAAGGTGCTCATCGACGGCGGAAGCGGGCTCAACGTCCTCTTCACCAAGACTCTGAAGAAGATGAACCTTGACGTCACCCCCATGCTCGACAAGAGTAGCATGCCTTTCTACGGCATCGTCCCAGGCAACGCGGCTATCCCACTAGGCTCAGTGGTACTGCCAGTTACCTTCGGGGCGTCTCGCGACAACTACCGCACCGAGTACATCAAGTTCGAGGTCGCGGATATCGAGACTTCCTACCATGCCATCCTCGGCGGACCGGCCATCGCCAAGTTCATAGCGGTGCCCCACTACACATACTTGGTACTCAAAATGCCAAGTCCAGGGGCGTACTCTCCCTCCAAGGGGACTTGAAGATCTCTCACGACCGCGATACGAGAGGCCGTGGTGATCGCTTCAACAAATCAAGTACCCACCCCAATGATGGAGGTCTACGCCGCGTCGAAGAAGCTTGCCACAAGTGAACTCGACATCCCGCAGAAGTCCGACGAGCGCCAACAAGCCTCGGCCACCCCGAGGAGGTGCTCGTCAAGCCGGTCGACCTCGGAACGAGCGACCCCACCAAGACCACCACCATCGGGGGCCGGCCTCGACCCCAAATAGGAAGACGCGCTCATCGGCTTCCTTCGGGCTAACCGCGACATCTTCGCGTGGAAGCCGACGGACATGCCGGGAGTGCCCGGGGAGCCGATCGAGCACTCGCCTCAACGTCGACCCAAAGGCTACCCCCAAGCGACAACACCTCCGACGCTTCGCCGACGACGGACGGGACGCCATCAAGAAGGAGCTCGCCAAGCTACTCGCTGCGGCCTCATCGGAGAAGTCTTCCATCCCGAGTGGCTCGCCAACCCCGTCCTCGTCGCAAGAAGAACTCGAACGAGTGGAGGATGTGCGTCGACTACACCGACCTCAACAAGCACGCCCCAAGGACCCCTTCGGGTTGCCGCGGATTGATCAAGTCATCGACTCCACGGCGGGCTGCGACCTGCTCGCTTCCTCGAGCGCTACTCCGGTACCACCGGATCGCAATCAAGGAGGAAGACCGAGGAGAAGACCGCGTTCATCACCCCGTTTGGCGCGTGCTCGCTACACGACCATGTCCTTCGGGTTGAAGAACGCCGGCGCTACCTACCAACGGGCCATCCGGGCACTGCTTCAAGCGGCAACTCAACAAGAACGTCGAGGCCTACGTGGATGACGTGGTTGTCAAAACCGAGGACTCCGGTACCCTCATCGACGACCTTGAAGAGACCTTCGCATCGCTACGCGAGTACCGGCGGGAAGCTTAACCCGAACAAGTGCGTCTTCGGCGTACCTTCGGGTAAACTACTCGGCTTCATCATCAGCCAGCGCGGCATCGAAGCCAACCCCGAGAAGATCTCCGCCATCACCAGCATGAAAGCTCCCACGAGCATCAAGGACGTCCAAAAGCTGACGGGGTGCATGGCGGCATTGAACAGATTCATCTCGAAGCTAGGAGAACGGGGCCTCCCCTTCTTCAAACTACTCAAACACCACGAGAAGTTCGTGTGGACTGCGAGAGGCGGACCAAGCCCTTGCCCGGCTCAAGGACTTCTGTCGAAGCCACCGGTCCTCACGGCTCCTTACAAGGGCGAGCGGCTCTTCGCTCTACCTTGCTCGCGACTACTCACGTGGTCGATGCGCCATCGTTGTCGAGCGGCGGGGAAGACGGCCACGCCTACCCGGTCCCGGCGCCGGTCTACTTCGTCGGCCGAGGTCCTATCGAGTCCAAGGCTCGCTACCGGCCCGTGTAGAAGCTCGTACGCTCTACTCATCACCTCGCGGAAGCTACGACACTACTTCCGGGAGTACTCGGTCTCCGTCGTCACCGACTACCCGCTCGGCGACATCCCGAGGAACCCGACGCCCACGGAAGGATCTCCAAATGGGCCGGTCGAGCTCGGCGCCCTCACCATCGACTTCAAGCCACGCACGGCCATCAAGTCGCAAGCTCTAGTCGACTTCATGGCGAGTGGCGGGAGAACCCGCCTACCTACTCCCACCGTGCGACCGAGCATTGGGTGATGTACTTCGATGGCTCACTCAACCTCGAGGGCGCGAGGGCGCGGGGGTACTCCCCGATCTCTCCAACGGGCGAACAACTCAAATACGTCTGCGGATCTTCCGGAAGGTCTCAAACAACGAAGCCGAGTACGAAGCTCTCCTACACGGGCTCCGCCTCGCGGCTTCACTTGGCATCAAGCGGCTACTAGTCTACGGCGACTCCGCGGTGGTCATCAACCAAGTCAACAAGTCCCGGGACCGCAACAAGGAGAACATGGACGCCTACGCCTAGAAGTCCGCAAGCTCGAGAACAAATTCTATGGTCTCGAGTTCCACCACATCGTTCGCGACAACAACGTTGCAGCGGACGTCCTCTCGAAGCTCGGATCCACCCGCGCCCAAGTACCCGCGGGCGTCTTCGTCCATGAGCTTCACGAGCCATCCATCCCGGAGCCGGCGCCACCGACCACTGTCCCAGCTAATCAACCAGCTGGGCAGGAGGTCATGATGATCGACGTGGACTGGAGGCAACCCTTCATCGACTACCTCAGCGAGCAGAAGGTCCCCTCCGACAAGAACGCAGCCGAACAACTCGTCCGCCGCGCCAAGTCTTACGTCCTCGTCGGCGACAAGCTTTACAAGCGAGGCGCATCTTCTGGAGTACTCATGAAATGCGTCCCTCGCGAAGAAGGCAAGGACATCTTGGAGGAAATCCACAAGGGTGTGCGGCAACCACGCGTCCTCCCGCACGGCCGGTCGGCCAAGGCCTTCGGCGAGCCTTTTAGCGGCCCACGGCCACCGGGCGACGCCGAAGAACTCGTCGAAGGTGCCAAGGATGTCGGTTCTTCGCCCAGCGCAACACGTCCCCGCCTACAAGCTAGTCACCATACCGCCAACCCGGCCCTTTGCCCGCCGGGGGCTCGACATGATTGGGACACCGCCAACCTGCGCCGGGAGGATTCAACGAGTGCGGTGGCTATCGACAAGTTCACCAAGTGGATCGAGGTCAAGCCGGTCACATGCCCCAAGGGCGACAGAGTACTTGACTTCCGGATGAACTTGTGCACCGCTACGGGCTACCCCCACCGCATCATCACGGACTTGGGGTCCAACTTCAATAACCACCGAGTTCCGGGAGTACCGCGAGAACAGGCGGAATCGACGTCGGATACGTCTCCGTCGCCCACCCATGGGCCAGCGGACAAGTCGAGCGCGCCAACGGGATGGTGCTCGACGCCCTCAAGAAGCGGCTACACGACGTCGCTAACTCAAAAGGGGGCAAGCCGGATCAAGGAACTACCCAACGCACTTTGGGGGGCTGCGGACTCAACCATCCAAGCCGACGGGGCAATCCCCCTACTTCTCGGTCTACGGCTGCGAAGCCATCCTCCCCGCCGATGTCATATGGAACTCGCCGGCGGTGGAGCACTACGACGAAGGCGTCTCGGAAGACGACGAGACGAGTTGATATCGACGACCTCGAAGAAGCTCGCCGTGCCGCCCTAGTCCAATCAAAGCAAGGTACCCGGAGGGTATCCGACGCTACCACGATCGCAACGTCAAGGAACGCTCCTTCAACGTTGGAGATCTTGTCCTCCGCCGTATCCGAACACGGAAGGACTTCACAAGCTCGGCTCCCCCACGGGAAGGCCCCTTCACCGTGGCTAAGGTGGCCGGGGCCGGGCTCCTACCGCCTCCAAACACTTGAAGGCGAAGAAGTCAACAACTCGTGGAACGTCGACCGGCTCTCGTCGATTCTACGCCTAGTCTGTTCGACTACTCCGGGGTTCAAGTCCACGCGACTACATCAACACCCCCTTGCAGCAAGCGACCCTCCGGGTCCTGGCTCCAAGTCTCCGGACTACTCTCCTCCAGGTCCAGCCCGTGCGGCTACCTACAGACCCTGGGCTGCAACAAGCATCAAGGACTCTAGCAGCGGTCTACCAAGAGACCACACTCCAAGATCCAGCCTGCGCGGCTACTTACGGATCTGCGATCCAGCCTACACGGCTACCTACGGATCACTCACTGTAAGCGGCTACCCGCTCCAGTACTACTCAGCTGTAAGCGGCCTTCGGGTCCAGGCGACTACTTGTAACTACGGCCCTGGCCACCCAGGTGTACTCCTTCAGTAATAAAGTTTGATTGTTCATCAACTTCTTTACTGTCTACTCCCTGCGACGGGACTACTAAGCCGAGTACTACTACTCGCACCTACTCCACGATGGGCGCTCCGCACTCTGAGATCGCGGTTACGAGTACTCATTGAGGGAACATCACATTTCATTCATATATGAAAAAGTTCATTACAATTGTTTCCTATACAACTACGGCTACTAGCTATCTATGCAGGGCTACTGGAGGTTTAGCTTGTCGGCTACCTGCTCCGCGATGGGAGCCATCTGCTCCAGCAACTCTGCGTACTGCTCATCCGAGCAGTTGGCGGCTACCCCGCCGGCGACTACCTCCACCGGGGCCTTCGGGAAGTACGACTTCATGAAGGCCAGCACCTGCTTCGGGATGGACTTGGCCATGTGCTTCACGTAGGCGGCCAGCCGGCTTGGCGCCTCACGAAGTCGATCCGCCAACGGAGCGATCTTGGGGCCGCCCGGGTGCGGCACCAGGAGCCTCGCGATCGGGAGGGCAGCCTCCTCAAGGTCCTTCAGCTGGGCTCGGAGCGCCTCGCAGTCTTCGTTCAACTTCTGCAAAGATTTGTAGCAGTTGACGAGATCCCGGTCAGATGCAATTCTCAACTCCATGTGCTTCTCGCACTCGAAGGCCAGCTCCTTGTAGTCGAGTTCAAGTACCCACGGCGGGCTTCTTGCTCCCGGTAGAAGAGATTCTTCATGCTGATCTCCGAGCCCTTCAGTCGCTCCACCTGGCCTTCGAGTTCTGCAACACCGGAACACAACAACGGGTCAGAGCTTGATGACTTCCAACAAGTACCCGACAAGTCAAGAGGCGTACCCTTATTCTTGTTGCGGAGGCCTTTGTTCTTCCGCACCAGCTCGTCGCTCTTCGCCTGCAAGTCCATCACATCGTTGTGGTACTTGGCGAAGGCGGCGTCAAGCTTCGACTGCATGGCGGCCGCGTGCTTCCTCGACTTCATGAGCTGCTCCTCCAGGGCTTCAGCTCGCAGCACCGTGTCGCCGTAGCCTTGCAGTAGATTCGACTTCTCGCGGGATCGCTCCGCGACGTCCCGCACAAGACAAGGATTGACCACTCGGTAGGCAACGGCTACATACCTTCATCCACTGTTCGGCTCGCCGCATCGCCTCCAGGTGCTGCGCCAACACCGCCGGTTCGACGAGATCGTCGGCAAGCAGCTCGATCCCGCCACGGCTACTCGTTGTAGCCTCCGTCATTGGCGCCGAGCGGATAGGCTCCGCGTCTTGGATCTCGGGAGATCGGATCGCCACCTCCAGGGCAACCCCTGGCGACGTGGTAGCCGCCTCCTCCTCGGCGGACTTCTCGACGGTCTCCCCCATGGGCTCGGGGGCTCCTACCGCAGCCTCTGGGGCCTCTGGTGTCAACTCCTGCATGGGCACCCCTGCAGGGATGTCACCTCCTTCGGCGCCTGTCACCAAGGAACACACGCATCAGCATCTGCGACTACTCCTTTTGGGCTATATAGCTTCAGGAGGAGTACTCACCTTCGACTACGACCGCCTCTGGCAGCGGCGCTTCGGCAGCTGGGGGCTCGGTCGCGGCTTGGGCTTCTGGAGCGGGCTCCTCGACGGGCGGCGCGGCTTTTTCTGCCTCTGCTACCGTGGGCTCCTCTCCGTCCCAGCTCAAGTCCGTGGATTTTCTGCACAAGTATCCACGGAAGATCGTCAGATAAAATCGACTACTACAATAAGTACTACTCATAAAGTTGTGGTACTTACAAGTTCGACCGGACGATAGTCACGGCCGGAGCACCGAGGATGCTGGCGATGTCAACCAGTCCACCCTCGGCGGGCGTTTCTTCCTCCGCCTCTCCGACTACCGCCTCCTCCACGGCGGCGGCGGCCGGTGCAGAAGTTCTCTGCGCCCCTGCGGCTTCCACCTCTTCAGCGGCGGCGGTCGCGGGTACTCTGCTCCCTTCTGGGGCAGGGGGCTGGCGCTCCAGCTGCGCCAGAAGTTCATCGACCGTGGGGGCTGGACTTCGGCTTCCAGCCGGTTCCCCCACTGTGGGCCACATGCCCTCATCGCCCTCCTCCACGGGCTCCGCTGGCGGCCTCTCCTGCACACTAGGACCACTACTCGTCAGCACCGTACTCGATCACTGGGTACTCGACTACTTTGCTCAAGATGACTTACTTCTGGAGGCGTGGTCTCTGAGACCTTCATCTTCTTGGCTACCCGCTTTTTGGCGGGGTTGCGCGGCTTCCTCGGCGGCGCAGCAAGGCTAGCCTCCAGGCTAGCCGGAGGGTCTTGGATGAGAGGTACATGAGGCAAGCCCGGACGGCTAAACCTCGACCGCAGCTGGAAGCGGTCCTGCAGCGTCTCCTCGTCCTCTTCGTCATCGGAGGTATCCTCCACGATGACGGGATCGTCGTCGTCTCCGACTACTCGGCGCTCCTTCACCTTCTCCACCGTTGGGACCTCAATTCCGCTCGGTGGTGGCTGCGGCTCGGAGACAAACCGCTTCACATCATCCTACGCATAAGGACACAAAAGCGTCAGCAACTCTGCTACAAGTGCCTACTACTCGACGAGGGGGGTACGGCTACTTACCTCGTTGGGCGGGCGCGCGGCGGAGTATTCCTCGACAGGGCACGCCGTGTACTCCGGCATGTCCTTGAAGATCCTCGACAACCTCTCGATGATGTCGTTGTCTTCAATTTCGCCCCCCCGGCATCCGCGACGTGTCGTCGTCGCCGGTGTACTCGAAGCCCATCGTATCCCGCGCTGACAGCGGCTGGATCCGGCGCTTCATGAAACTGAAGGCCACATGTTCGGCCCTCAGTCCTGCATCCCGCAGGGTCTTGATCCGTGCCGGCAACTCCGAGAGCCGGATCCCCTCTTGCATGGTGGGTTCCGTGTTCCACCACTCTTGGTGCTTGGGCCGCCGTCCGCTCGGCTTCGGCGGCTCGGGATGGTGGTTCGTGGTGTAGAACCACCTCGTCTTCCGGTCCGTGTTGGAGTCCACGAGCTTGTACGCGTGTGCGCTCGGCGGCATCTTCCCTCAAGCGGATCCCGGCCCCTCCGACTACTGCGGGGTTGGAGGCGCGGGGCTGCGGCTTCACGCGGAAGAATTTCGGAAGAGAACCCAATGTGGCTTGATCCCCAAGAATGCTTCGCGAGAAATGGACGAAGACGAGAGGTGTGGAATATTCCGTTGGGGTTCAAGTTGAGGTACTCGATGCCATAGTACACGAGAAGCCCCTTGAAGAAGTCACTCGGCCGGGAGCGCAAGGCCGCGCTCCACGAAGCGCGAGAACATCGGGATCTCGTCTTGTGCCTTCTCCATTGGATAGGGATCTCTGCGGCGGATCTCCACATATCGATCTCCTTCTCCCCGATGAACCCGTCGTTCAACGGGGGTCGGCAAGTCTTCGGTCTTCACCTTCGACTTTTTTCCACTCGCGGCTTGGGTCGGCGCGCGGTGGAGATGTGGGCGGCGCCGCTCCGGTGCCGGCCGCGGCGGCCTCTCGCATGGCTCCTCTTCTTCCCGCCGGCCTTCGACGTCTTCGACGGGGACGGCTTCATCCTCCAAGAACAGGGGAGTCTTCACTCGCATCCGCTCGGGGGCTACCCTACAGCTTTCGGGTGGCGATGCGCTTGGATCTACTACGGCGGCGGCGCTCGGCCGGAGTGGATCTACTTCAAGATTCAAGTGGCGAATGACTGCGGCTCACTTGGGTGAAAAACCCTAAGGGTTTCGGCTTGTATTTATAAGCCAAAACGCCTCCGTAACGGGGCGGCCGGATAAGTCCACGCGCGGCGGCTCGGCGGCGCGTGTGACTCTTCGTATTCTACTAGTCGACGCGCCTCACCTCGGGGGCTCGGCTACTTCTACTCGACTACCGGGACGCGGCTAGTCTTAAGAGCATCTCGGGACACATTCTCCAATAAGACCCTTCAATTCGAGAGGAAGTACTCGACTCAAGGCTCGGGGGCTCCGTGCCACGTGTCCTTCGGCTTTTTCTCTCCGGATTTTTCGGGATTTTCTCGCCAAGACTTCGGATAGATCCTCGGCCGAGCCCGCGGCTCGAGGCTCGGGGGCTACTCCATGTGGATTGCGGTTACGCAAATCGCATCTTCTTGACGGCTCCGGCTTCAAGACAAGGCGAGCTTTTTTGAAGACCTTCGAAGGCGGATTTCAAGGACGCTTGGGACTACTCGAGAAGACTTCAAGATTGCTCAAACATCGAGTGGAGTACATTCCGGCCTCGGGATGCTTCGACTACTCTTGAGGACTTTTGACTTGTAGTACTCGGGGACGCTTGAGGACTACTTGTTAAGGCCTTCAAGACTACTTGAAGCTATCCTTCTCGACTACAAAGTACTCGGGGGCTTGTCGTATGGACCTCCCCGGGCCCACTACCTCGGTGGGTACCGGGACCGACTACTCGGTGGGCCCCGGGACTACCGGCTTGCGCTACACGGCACCCGAAGGCGTGGAGCACAAGGACAACACGGGAGTAGTACTCGGTTAGGACTCGTACATGTTCCGCACCGTGTAGAGGTCTCCTAGACGTACTCGACTAGTACTCCTTCCCTACTCCGACTTGTAACCCCGCCTCCCCGGACTATATAAGGCGAGGGCAGGGACCGATCTCGGGATCACCTCATCCAATCTCAACTCACGGCGCACTATTGCACCTCCCTGTAATCGTGCCCTATCAATCCGTAGCTACGCGGCATACGAGACGTAGGGTATTACGCACCTCGCGGCCCGAACCTGTCTAAATTGTGTGCCACGTGTCTCTTCCTTCGAGTTACCGATCTCGGCGAGTCACATTCATCTACTTCGGGTACTCCCCGTAGTAGGTTGCCGGTCCAAAACACCGACACCCGACTCTTTGCTTGCTGAGATTGCTAGGTTGAATGGCTTGCTTGACAACCGCGATAGTGTGCTTAGAGATGCCAAAAAGATGAGGAAAGATCTTAGGGCACAACTTGAGAATGCTAGTGAGAAAGTAGGAGAGTTAGAGTCCAAATTGCTTGAATTGAAACTTGAGAATGACTCTTTGAAACTTGCTCCTACTACTCCTGATGATGTTGAATGTGTTGAGTGTGATGCATGGTTGAATGAGATCAAACTGCTTAATGAGAAGAATGCTTCCACATTGGCTAAACTAGATGCTCTTAGGACTGAGTATGATGAGCTGAAGGCTAGACCTACTTTGCTTGGTGCTTGTAAATCATGTCCTACTATGCATGCTAAGCTTGTTGATGCTCGTTCTACCATTAGTTCTTTGGAAGCATCTTTGAAATATCCCGTTGTCAATGCATGCACTAGCTGTGATGAAGTTACTTTGCACAATCTTGAACTTACTTCCCGTTTGGATGTCATCTATGAGGAGAATGACTATTTGAGGAAGGTGTTGGGTTGGTTGTTTGGGCAGGAACCTCAATTGAAAATCATGATTGAGGAGTTCAAGAGAGCTGATGGTCGTGGTTTGGGGTTTGAGAAGTTGGGTGAGAAAGTGGGAGAGAACAGTGGGGAGAGTGTGTACGAGAAGTGTGTTGAGTCTAACCCCGAGTTTGAGGTGATCGGAGAGATCCAAGTCCCACTCCCAAAAGCACCCAAGAACTCTTTCACACCAAAGCCCAACCACCTTTGCAACAAGCTTGACACAACCCAAGATCCACCCGAATTCCCACCTAAGACAAATGACTTCCAGAAACCGGTGAAGTTTGTGGGTGAGAAGGGTGAGAAGCCTAGAGAGAAGCCATAGTCGAAACCAAAACCCATCCCCTTCAGGTGTGAGTATTGTGGCAAGGAGAGGCATCTTGCACAGTTTTGCTACAAGAGGAAGAGGGATGAGAGGCTTCCTAGGGAGCAAGCGAACCAGGACAGGTATCGCCAGCCTCATGGTATTCCTGAGCCTAGAGTGCCACTTCCACGGGGCGTGGGAAGTGTGAGGAGTGTTGGCAGGTTTCCACAGAGAGGTGGTGGTGAGAGGTTTGTCAGGAGAGAGGATGGTGTGCGTGCTGGTGAGTGGTTTGGTCGGGCTCGTGGTGGTTTTGCTGGACGTCCTCCTACTCGTCCTCAGTACGGGTTTAGGGGAGATGATCGCAGTTTTGGGTTCCAGAGGAACTACGGACCACGTTTTCCCCCTCGTGGTGCTCGTACTCCTCCCATGGGACATGGGAAGTTTGGTGGCAAGGGAATGATGTTTGCTAACCCCTCCTTTGAGCAGATGGCTCGACACTGGTTTAACTTTCTTTGTGCTAACCCCAGTGTCGAGTCGCTAGCTCATTCTCGTTCTTGTTTCTGACTGCAGGCAGGAGGCTTGGAGGACATTTGGTTGATCGACTCTGGGTGTTCTCGACACATGACCGGAGATAAGAAGTGGTTCTCCAGCCTCACCCCAGTGAAGGAAAAGATGTACATCACATTTGGGGACAATGGACGAGGAAGGGTGATGTCTGAGGGTGTTGTGCATGTGAGTGACAAGGTAACGTTGAAGAGAGTGGCTCTTGTGAAGTCTTTGGGTTTCAATTTGCTTTCGGTTTCTCAGTTGCTTGATGAGGGTTTTGAGGTGCGTTTCAAGTCTGGAGAGTCTCGTTTGCTTGATTCTCGAGGTGATCTTGTCTGTATGATCATCCCCGAGGGTCGATTTTCGTAGCTGATTTCTCTCGTTCTTTGGGTCCCGCTCGCCGTTTGATGGCCGGTCCTTCTTCGATTTGTGGAAATGGCATAGGCGGTTGGGACACTTGAGCTTTGATTTGGTTTCCCGCTTGAGTGGTCTTGATCTTGTCCGAGGATTGCCGAGGTTGAAGCTTGAGAAGGATTTGGTTTGTGCTCCTTGTAGGCATGGCAAGATGGTAGCCACTCCCCATCCACCCCTGACCGATGTCATGACCGAGCGTCCGACGCAGCCGTTGCATATGGACCTTGTTGGGCCGGCTCGAGTTCGCTCGGTGGGTGGGAAGTGGTATGTCCTTGTTGTGGTGGACGATTACTCTCGCTATGCCCGGGTGTTTTTCTTGGAAGACAAGAGTGAGACATTTGGTTTTGTTCGAGATCCGATCGTGATGTTGAAAAACGAGAGGCATGGGAATGCTATTCGAGCTATCCGCAAGTGATAATGGCTCGCAGTTCAAGAACTCTCGTTTTGATGCCTTTTGTCGTGATCTAGGTCTTGAACATCAGTATTCGACCCCTTATGTGCCCCCTCAAAATGGAGTCGTGGAAAGGAAAAATCGGACTCTTTGTGAGATGGATAGGACGATGCTCGATGAGCACAGGACTCCTAGGAGGTATTGGGCTGAGGCGGTCAATACAGCTTGTCATGTTTCCAACAGGATTTTATTGCGAGCTTTCAAGAAGAAGATCTGTTATGAGCTTATGCACGGTCGGGCACCCAAGGTGAGTCATTTTCGAGTCTTTGGCTGCAAGTGCTTCATTCTGAAGAAGGGAAAACTCGACAAGTTTGAGGCTAACCACTCTAGGGCTTATAGGGTGCTTAACCTTGAGACTAACAAAATCATGGAGACTTGCGAGGTGACCTTCGACGAGACAATGCCATGTACCTCTCTTGGTTTTGAATGTGCAGGTGATGAAGAGATGGCCAAGGACCTCTTTGAAGAGGAGAAGGATGAAGCTGGAGATGATGATGGGGAGAACCATGCGCCTGAAGCTGAGTGTGTACCCACTACTTCCCCTACGACCACTACGGAGCGTGGACCGCCTACTTCATGGACAACGACGATGCAACAAGAGGACCAGGCGAGAGAAGCTGAAGTTGAGGGGGAGGTAGTCTCGAGGCGTGAGGCTCCCCAGCGGATTCAAGAAATACATCCCCTGTCGAAGATCATTGGGAACATCGATGAATGCACTACACGGTCAAGGTCCAGGAATTCCTCTCATTTTGCTCATGCTTCTTTTGTTGCCACTTTTGAGCCCAAGGACATTGGACATGCTTTATCTGATGCAAACTGGGTCAATTCTATGCATGAGGAGTTGGAAAACTTTGAGAGGAACCAGGTGTGGGAGTTAGTTGAACCACCTCCAAATTGCCATCCCATAGGAACCAAGTGGGTTTGGAAGAACAAAGAGGGAGAGAATGGGATGGTTGTGAGGAACAAGTCCAGACTTGTTGCTCAGGGGTTTAGTCAGAAGGAGGGGATCGACTATGAGGAGACCTTTGCTCGTGTGGCCCGTCTTGAGGCAATTCGGATCCTTCTAGCCTTTGCCGTGGCTAAAGGGTTCAAGTTGTTTCAGATGGACGTGAAGAGTGCTTTTCTGAATGGGGTCATAGAGGAGGAGGTGTATGTGAAGCGACCACCGGGTTTGAGAGCGAGTTGTACCCACATAGGGTATACAGGTTGAAAAGGGCTCTGTATGGGTTGAAACAGGCGCCCCGTGCTTGGTATGGGAGATTGAGAGGTTTTCTGTTGAGCAGAGGGTTTGTGATGGGTACCGTGGATAGAACCTTGTTTCTCCTCAAGCATGGAAATGACTTGCTGATTGTTTAGATATACGTGGAAGATATTGTCTTTGGTGGCTCGTCACATAACCTTGTTGCCAAGTTTGCAGATGAGATGAGCAGGGAGTTCGAGATGAGCATGATGGGCGAGTTGCAGTATTTTCTCGGGCTGCAGATCAAGCAAGTGAAGGATGGAACATTCATGCACCAGACCAAGTACACAAAAGACATGCTGAGGAAGTTCCAGATGCAATATGTGAAGCCTATGTCGACACCCATGGGGAGTACGGCTACTTTGGATGTGGACGAGGACGGAGAACCAGTGGACCAGCGGGAGTACCGGAGCATGATCGGCTCCCTCCTCTACTTGACGGCGACGAGGCCAGACATACAGTTCAGCGTGTGTCTGTGCGCTCGTTTTCAGGCTTCGCCGAGGACATCACATCGACAGGCCGTCAAGAGGATTTTCAGGTACCTACAGTCTGCCCCTGGTCTTGGCCTTTGGTATTCGACCTCCTCGACTCTTTCTCTTCATGGTTTTTCCGATGCTGATTTTGCTGGTTGTCGAGTCGAGAGGAAGTCTACTTCTGGTACTTGCCAGTTTCTTGGGTGTTCGTTGGTCTCATGGTCTTCCTTCAAGCAGTCTAGTGTAGCTCAGTCTACCACCGAGGCGGAGTATGTTGCTGCCGCGAGTTGTTGTTCCCAGCTGTTGTGGATTTCGTACACTTTGAGAGACTTTGGTGAGGAGTGCACCTAGATCCCACTTCTCTGTGATAGCACCAGTGTCATAAGTGTAGCCAAAAACCCAGTTCTTCACTCCAGAACCAAACATATAGAAGTGAGGTATCATTTCTTGAGGGACAATGTGGAGAAAGGAACCATTGTGTTGAGCCATGTCCCTACCCAAGATCAGCTTGCAGACATTTTCACAAAGCCTCTCGACCAAGCTACATTTGTGCGCTTGCGGGGGGAACTTGGGGTTTGTTGCCCTTTCTAGTTGATTCTTGGGGGATCTTCTTTCTGTATCATATGTATCATACCATGTTTACTTTGATGTATATACATGCTTTGCTTGATGTATAAACCATGGTAGGATAGCCATCTTGTCATATATCATGTTGCATTTTTATCATATTGCATTTTAGGATGATGAGCTTCTTTCATATGCCATATTTGAGTTTCTTTGGCTATTTGTGAGATATTGGTCATATGTGTGGAGAAATGGTGATGTGAGGCTATGCTCTTGGAATATTTGAGATATATGTGTGGTGAGATAGCCTTTTTTGAAATAAATGCTAACCTTGACTACTCTTTGATGAAATATGCTCCACTCGTGTGTAGTTGTGTATCCATGTCACAGTTTGGTCTAAATGTGCTTTTCATGCTTAGATTGTGCTTGGATGTCTTGTTCTTGCATTTGGGCCAAAGGCCGAATATCATTGTGAATGTTTAGCCTATGTTGCATTCATGGGGGAGCATAAGCTTCTTTTTGCCGCAAAGGCACTTCATGTACCATGAAATGATTTAATCTTGAAAAGAAGTGTAACATGCTTGAAAAATGCTCCATCCATCATGTCTATGCGTAAAATGTCTTATCTTTCACATATGGGTGCAAACCATGTTGCATGATGTTCACCAGTGGAGAAGTCTCCCCGAATTGGACACATGGCTCATGAGCTTTGACATGACATGCTTTGCTTTATGGGTGTTTGCCATGATCTTTTGCTGAGAATTTGATATCCTTGTATGATCTTTGAGTGGTATGCATGTTTGTGGCTCAAGTGTGACATGGATAGGCTTTTACATGTGAAGCGAGCCTTCTTTTGGTAAAACTGCTTAAATCTGAAAATTTTGCTTTGTCACATGCTCGTATTTTCATATATTACTTGTGGCAATGCTTTGACTATGCTATGATTCATATGTGTGGTCTTTGTCTCATTTTTAGCTTTTGACACTAAATTTGGCCTATTTGAGAAGCTTATGTAGATGTTTATATGCTTTGGTTTGCATTTCTGCATTTTCACCTTGATTCATACATTGTCAACAAGGGGGAGAAGAGGTGAGCTTAATGAAAATTCAGAAGAGGTGAAGTGAGCTGAAATTTGGAAGTTTACATCCAATTGTTCAGGGGGAGCGTTCTTGCTGTTTTCGGTGTGGATTTTGTGCTTTGCTTGGCTTGTGACCTTTGTTTGCCTTTCTTTGGTTTTGGTCATGAGTTGAGCTTCTTTGTTTTTCTATTTTCTTTCTTTCTCTTTTTCTCTGAATTTCATTTCACGTTGTGTGTTGTCAATGCACTCATCAAGGGGGAGATTGAGGACCAGGAGCGTCCCAGTGGTCGATGGATGACCGCTCCTCAGTGATGAGTGATTGACAACGGGTGTTGGACTGACTCTTGGCTTAGTGCGCAGGTGTAGGCTGCGGCCTAGTTCGTGTTGTTGCAGGTGAAGAACGGGCGCGAAAGGTCTTCAGCCTTGAGGGGCCTCCGGGAGATGGAGAGACAAGTAGGCTCGATTCGAGGGACCCGGTGGACAGCAGGACTGGGTGCGGGTCACATGGTGGCGACACAAGCAAGACGAAGTCATGGATAAGCGAGCCGGTGCACGATGGCGGTCAAGTCAAGTGGTTTAGCGGGAGGCCGGACCGAGCATGCGGGGTTTGGTGGTTTGCCCACAAAACCACCGGCTGACGGTTTCTTGGTTTGGGCCTCAAAACCAAGTCCGAGGGCCCAACACGACGGAGACGGGATCCGGGCGTGTCGGGAAGCTTCGAGGCGGAGGACACGCGGCGGGATCGCATGGCTTGCGTCGGGAGGACGCGGGGTGCGGCAAAGGCGTGGCCGTCTGATGGCAAGACCCACAAACATTACCTAAATGCCCCTATGTGGGTTGTATCGCCAGTAGTTTAGTTAGGGGTAGTCGAGTCATTTACCACTCCGGCGGGACCTGATATATAAGCCATGACTGTGTGTGGATGGCTCTCACTCTCCGCGACTTAGGGTTTCATTTCCTCCCTCCTCTTTCTCATTTTCGTAGCTATTTTTCTTCCATTTTCTCTAGGCTAGCATGAGAGCTTCATGAGAGATTTGTTGAGAGGGATGGATGCTAGGGCGGCATGCTAGACCTTGTGAATCTTTCCTGGTGTGTATAGAAGATTCGGGGTTGTGTTTTCGTGGCCTTTTGTGCTTGTTTTCGTGCCTTTGTTTCCGGTTCGATTCCACGGATTTGAGTGGGTTTCTCCCCGGATTTCTTTGAGGAAAACATGGATAGATGTCTCGTGCATCTTTGTGATTGATCTTGTTCCCTCAAACGCCGGGAAACCACTTGGATTCGAAGTTTTTCATTCGGTGCTCTAGCTTTTGGTGGTGCTCAAAGGATTCGCGATTCCCGGTGATTTAGGGAGTTAGGAGGCAAGATTTTTGGGCTATAGCATCCTTGTGTGACGCTTTTCAAGTCCCCAAACTATTGTCTCCATAGCTTCAACCGTTTGGGAAATCCGATGATGATTTGGGGGAGTTGACTTTCGGGGTCGGGCGTTTTCTGCTCTGTCCGCACCTGGCGGACAGTCCGCGGGGTGCTGGCGGACGGTCCGCGCGGCTAGGGTTCGTCGCGTGTTCGTCGTGTTCTTGCGCGTCCTTTCTTTCGATCCGGTTTGGCTTTTGGTTTTGGTTGCAGCCAGTTTGCGGACGGTCCGAGCTCGAGTAGCGGACGGTCCGTGGGTGGCGCGGACGGTCCCGCCGGCCCGGGCGGACGGTCCATTTTTCTCGGGTCGCTTCTGGTGCTTCTGTGTGCTTTAACGGACGGTCCGCGGTGTTGGCGCGGACGGTCCGCGGCCTCAGGTCGGACAGTCCGCGAGGCCTGCGCGGACGGTCCGCCCCTCCTGGCCGGACGGTCCGCCAGAGCCTGTGCGCTTTGCTTCTTGGTTCGATTCCTCCCTTCTCTTTTCTAGTGCTTCCGCGTGTGCTTCAAGGAATCGTTCCTAGGACTAGAGGTTGATCCATAACCTTGTGGTCTTGGCGATTGGTGTGTGTTTCGATCCATCGCTCGTGTGTGACCGGGGTTTGACTAGGGTATAGGCCGGGTTCTTTTGGAAGAATTTTTACCGGCTCCTATTCACTCCCCCCCTCTCTAGTCGCCATCTGATCCTTCACATGCTAGCTACCAGAAAATCTTGGTGAAAACCAAAACTTCACCCAAGGGCCTAGGGGCGGTTATACCGGCTACCAGGGGCGGTCTAACCACCTGTACCCGGCAATGAACTCCAAGCAAGAATTCCTAGCAAACGGCACGAGAACGACCCGAAATTTCACCCAGACACTCCTCTGATCAAGGCGAACAAACTCACAGAGGAAAATCCGGCGAAACAGAACTTCGACCTGGAAGGCCTGGGGCGGTTAGACCGCCCCCTCCAGGCAGTTAGACCGCCCCTTCCAGAAAACCTACGCGGGTCAAACCTCAACTTCAGCGCCTGATCTCCCGAATCACTCCACGGATTGCAGCGAAACTTCGGGAATAGCTGGGTTACCTCCTGGGCAACCTCTACCTCAAAGGAATCGACCCGAATCGCTCACAATCAAGAGGAATCGAAGAAATTGCCTCTCTAGGTCAAGAACTTGCCCAACTCGAAAAACCACCAAATCGAGTCCGATTCAAGAGGGATTTTGGGGCAAAGTCACCAGCTAAAGAGGCACAAGATCCTCATACGTGACACCCACCAAAAACCCCAAGAAATCATCCTCAAAACTCCGCCAACAAAGAGCTCCGAAAAACACCACAAAGAAGGACGGGAAAAACACTTCTCAACCTTGAGGAACAACGCCGAACCATCTATACATACCATGAACGTTGTCTCTTAGAAAATAATACCTCACTTCTATGTGCTTGGTTTTGGAATGGAGCACTGGGTTCTTTGCAACGCTTATGGGACTGGTGCTATCACATTGAAGTGGGACATGGGTTTACTCCTCACCAAAGTCACTCATGGTGTATGAAATCCAAAGGAGCTGAGAGCAACAACTAGCAGCGGCAACGTACTCGGCCTCGGTAGTGGATTGAGCAACAATCAATTGTTTGCGGGAAGACCAAGACACCAAAGAAGAGCCCAAAAACTGGCAAGTCCCAGAAGTGGACTTCCTATCCAACCGACACCCGGCAAAATCCACGTCTGAAAAACCATGAAGCGCCAAAGAAGACGACGCGGAGTACCAAGGGCCGAAGTCAGGAGTGTGACGCAAGTACCTGAAAATTCGCTTCACCGCTTGCCGATGCGAAGTCCTCGGGGACGCTTGAAAACGAGCGCATAGACACACCGAGAACTGGATGTTCGGCCTCGTCGCCGTCAATTAGAGGAGTGACCCGATCATGCTACGGTACTCCTTCTGGTCCACATGTTCACCTTCCTCGTCCGCATCAAGATCTGTAGTCGTACTCATCGGTGTTGTCATAGCCTTGGAATCCTCCATCTGGAACTTCCGCACAACGTCCTTGGTGTACTTAGCTTGGTGCACAAATGTTCCTTCCTCTGATTGCATGATTTGTAGCCCGAGGAAGAACTGCAACTCGCCCATCATGCTCATCTCAAATTCCTTGCTCATATCCTCTGCAAATCTTGCAACAAGAGAGTTAGACGAGCCACCAAAGACAATATCATTCACGTACACCCGCACAATCAGGATATCTCTGCCCTGCCTCAGTAGAAACAAAGTCTGCTCGACCATCCCCATCTCAAAACCTCTCTCAAACAAGAACCCCCTCAACCTACCATACCAAGCTCTAGGCGCCTGCTTCAACCCATTCAGCGCCTTCCTCAACTTGTCCACCTGGTGGGGGTACTTCTCACTCTCAAACCCCGGTGGTTGCCTCACATACACTTCTTCCTCCAGCACACCATTCAGGAAAGCACTCTTCACATCCATTTGGTGCAACTTGAACCCTTTAGCCACAGAAACAGCTAGAAGGATCCTTATTGCCTCCAAACGGGCTACGGGAGAAAAGGTCTCCTCGTAGTCGATCCCCTCATTTTGACTGAACCCCTGAGCAACAAGCCTCGACTTGTTTCTCACAAACTCACCTTTCTCTCCCTGTTTGTTCTTCCACACCCACTTTGTACCAATCGGCTTACACCCTGGGGGAGGGTCAACCAACTCTCAAACCTGATTCCTCTCAAAGTTCTCCAACTCCTCATGCATCAAATTAACCCAATTGTGATCAGATAGTGCGTGTCCAGTGTCTTTGGGCTCAAAGTAGCAACAGATGCAACATGAGCGAAATGAGAATTGTTCCGAACCCTCGACCGTGTAGTGCATTCATTCATGTCACCGATGATCCTAGAAGCTGGCGATCCACTTGTACTCGCCGGGGAGGTTCTCGCCTTGATGCTACCTCCCCCTCAACAACAGCTTCTCCTCGATCTTGATTTGTCGTCGTAGGTGTAGGAGAGGGTCCGTCCACCACCGTAGTCGAAGTAGTGGGTACATGTTCAGCCGGGGGCACCGCACCGCCATCTTCATCGTCTCCATGTTCATGCTCCTCCTCCTGAAAGATCTCGTCGCCAAGCTCATCATCACCTGCACACTCAAAGACAAGCTGACTACGTGGCTGTGTCTCGTCGAAGGTTACCTCGCAAGTCTCCACGATTTGGTTAGTTTCAAGATTGAGCGAAAAGGATATGCTCTAGAATGAGATGCATAACCAAAGAAAAATACCATCGACAGACCTAGTCTCAAACTTATCCAACTTCTTGCCTTTCTTCAGAATAAAGCCTTTGCAACCAAATACATGGAAGTGACTCACCTTGGGTGTGCGTCCATGCATCGACTCATAGCATGTTTTCTTCTTGTGCACTATTAGGTAGATCCTGTTTGACACATAGCATGAGGTATTCACCGCCTCAGCCCAATACCTTCTCGGAGTCCTATGCTCATCAAGCATCGTCCGAGCCATCTCGCACAAGGTCCTGTTCTTCGTTTCCACAACACCATTATGGGGAGGTGTATACGGACTCGAAAATTGGTGTTCAAGACCCAAGTCATGGCAAAAGGTTTCAAAACGAGAGTTTCTGAATTCCAAGCCATTGTCACTGCGGATTGCTCGTATGGCATCTCCGTGCCTCTCATTCCTCAACCTCAAGACTAGATCTCGAACAAAACCAAATGTCTCCCCCTTATCCTCGAGAAAAAACACCCACGCATACCCAGAGTAGTCGTCCACCACAACAAGGACATACCACTTCCCACCCGCAGATTGCACACGAGCAGGGCCAACAAGGTCCATATGGAGCAGCTCGCATGGACGCTCAGTCATCACATCGGTGAGAGGAGGGTGAGAAGAGGCTACAATCTTGGCATGCCTACAAGGCGCACAAACCAATTCTTTCTCAAGCCTCAACCATGGCAATTCTCGGACCAAATTGAGTTTACTCAAGCAAGACAAAAGTTCAAAGCTCAAGTGACCCAACTTCCTATGCCACTTCCACAACTCACTCGAAGAACCAGCCAAGAAACAATGCTCCACACCCGAAGACTGAGAAAAATCAGCACGAAACACCTGACCCTTGGGAACGACCATACAAACAAGGTCCCCTCAAGAATCCAAAATCCGAGAACCACCTTGCCGAAATAACACCTCAAAACCCTCATCCAACAACTGGGACACAGAAAGCAGGTTGTACCACAGCGATTGAACAAGAGCAACACGCCTCGGAGTGATCTTATCACTCACCTTAATCTCACCTTCGGAAAGCAACGCCCACGCCCATGGTCCCCAAAAGTGATGTACCTCTTTGTCACCACCGGGGCGAGACTTGAGAACCACCCCCTGTCTTCGATCATATGCCTCGAGCAACCGGAGTCAATCAACCAAATGTTCTTCAAGTCTTCCACCTGAAATTCAAAAACGAGCGCATGAGCGAACAAACGACTCAGCACTGGGGTTAGTACCAAAAGAGTAAAACCAGTGCCGAGCCATTTGCTCGAAAGTGGGGTTAGCACACACCAAACCATCTTTCCTACCAAAACTACCACCACGAACACCACCTCAGTAACCACTCTGAGGAAACCACCCTTCTCTGCCTGGAGGAGGACCAAAACCACGAAAGGAGAACCGTGGATCGTCCCTCCTCTCCATCTCAAAGCTATGACTCCTGCCAATCTCGTACTGAACACGAGGGGGAGAGCGCCTAGAAAACTGACCACCAGCTGACTCTCCAGACCAAGCACCAGCACCGCTATCTCCAGAATTGAAACCTCTCGACTCACCACCTCGAAAACCACTCCACCCAGAATTCTGGGGGGCGGTTGAACCGCCTAGCCAGGCTGGTCTAACCGCCCCCCTCTGGGCAAGGCCGGTCTGAACGCCTAGCCAGGCCGGTCTGACCGCCCTCTCCAGAACAGCTCCCCGGCTGCGGGAACTCGCATCTCACCATGCCGGAACACTCCTCACCACAGCTTTACCCCTGGGCAGTGGCATACGAGGCTTATGTACACCATGGGAAGGGTTGTACATATCCTTGTTCGCCCACTCCTTTTCCATCCTTTCTCCACGCTTCGTCTTGAAGAAAAACTCATCCTTGTGACTCTCTTTCCCACAATAGCCACAATGGAACCTCACAAGTTTAGGTTTAGGCTTGGGTTGGGGCTGCTCACTTGGTTTCTCTCCACTCGACTTCTCCACCGATTTCTCCTCACTAGCCTTCTCACTCTCTTTCCCAAAGAACACTTTCCCCGAAGTGCTCACAAACTTGATAGGCTTTTGGAGATCTTTTGTATGTGGGGGAAACACGGGTGGAGCTGGGGTTGTGTCTAGTCAGTTCCTTAGATGGTTGGGTTTAGGAGGGAAATCATTCTTGTGGTGGGTTTTTGGTGGCTCTGGATATTCTCTCCACTTCCCTCACCAACATTGTTTGCCCCAAGTCCCTCACCATCCTGCCTCTTAAATGCCTCGATCATCATCCTCAATTGAGGCTCATGACCAGACAACCAACCCATCAACTTTCTCAGCTCATCATTCTCATCCAGCAAACGATCAACATAATGTGCAAGTTCCAATTTTTTCAAAGCATGCATTTCACAGGTAGAGCATGATGTAGGCATGGGTTCTTTCAGTTTATCCTCAAGAGAACTAGTGTAAGCATGCATCTCATCAATTTTAGCATGCAAAACAGGGCAAGAAGTGCAAGCAACTAGCAAAGCAGATCTAGATTTAAGCTCCGCCACTTCAACCCTAAGCACATCTAGTTCCTCACACTTGGAGGCATGCTTTTCCTTGAACAAAGCAAGATCAGCAAGGAAAATGGAGCAATCAGCACAATCAACCTCATCTGAAACAACAGGGCTAGCTTTAAGGGAATCTATCTCAAGCTTGCTATCAAGAGTGTCATACTTTTCCGACTCCACAATGGCCTCGAACTTTTCGCCCCATATTATACGATCCAAAGAGTGTAAGAGCTTGACAGCTCTATCATGATCATCGTACGGGAGCACGTCCACATTGGCCCACATGTTGTTCACAACCACCGTGAACCTCTGAAACAAGGCATCGATGGACTCACTGGGAGATGAGTGAAGTTCTCGTACTATCTCTGTTAGGTCGCATACATCCGTGCCTGAACCTGGGCATTCCCAACATGAGCCTCCTTCCACACCGTCCAAATTCTACAAGCCAAGTGCTCGGTGTGCACCCGATCGAACTCAGGCTGACACAAAGCACGAAACAAGTAGTCGACCGCCTTATTGTTGGCGTCGAACATGTCCCTCGATCCTGGAGCGAGGAAGTTCATCGGCTGGACATAAGCTGTGTCCACCGTGACATCCCAAAGGATCTGACCCTTTCCTCGGAGAAACACATCCATCCGTTTCTCCACATCTGGTAGTTCTTGCCATCGAAGTCTGGAGGACCCGAACGCCATTCCTGGTACGCCATCCTTGGATCTTAGACTGGTTAGAGTCAACAAAGACCCGAACCGGCTCTGATACCACTTGAAGGACCGATTAGGCAACCAGAGAGGAGGGGAGTGAATGGGAGCCGATAAAAATTCTTCTCGAAGGAGATTGAAACTCCAACAACATGAACCCACTCGGTCGGACCCCCAAAATCACACACTCTGCACTTCTACCTTCCGTTTGCCAAAACCACGTAGCCACTGGAGTGCTACTGGTCCTAGGAGCAAACACTACTAGTAACCTTAACACACACGCACCCACGACAGCGGAAACAACTCGAAAGCCAGCTATCCAGAGGAGGCGGTTAGACCGGGTATGGGGGCGGTTAGACCGCCTCCACCAAGCAACCAAGAATTCCTTCGAAACACCTCTTCCGAGCACCAAAACGCACCACGGTTTCACCAACAGAGATCTCTGGTTAGGGCCATGCTAGCTACCAGAAAATCTTGGTGAAAACCAAAACTTCACCCTGGGGCCTAGGGGCGGTTAGACCGGCTACCAGGGGCGGTCTAACCTCCTGTACCCAGCAACGAACTCCAAGAAAGAACTCCTAGCAAACGGCACGAAAACGACCCAAAATTTCACCCAGACGCACCTCTGATCAAGGCGAACAAACTGGTGAAACAGAACTTCGACCTGGAAGGCCCAGGGCGGTTAGACCGCCCCCTCCAGGCGGTTAGACCGCCCCTTCCAGAAAACCTACCCGCGGGTCAAACCTCAACTTCCCAGCGCCCGATCTCCCGAATCACTCCACGGATTGCAGCGAAACTTTGGGAATAGTTGGGTTACCTCTTGGGCAACCTCTACCTCAAAGGAATCGACCCGAATCGCTCACACTCAAGAGGAATCGAATAAATCACCTCTCTAGGTCAAGAACTCGCCCAACTCGAAAAACCACCAAATCGAGTCCGATTCAAGAGGGATTTGGGGGCAAAATCACCAGCTAAAGAGTCACAAGATCCTCATACGTGACACCCACCAAAAACCCCAAGAAATCATCCTCAAAACTCCGCCAACAAAGAGCTCCGAAAAACACCACAAAGAAGGACGAGAAAAACACTTCTCAACCTTGAGGAACAACGCCGAACAATCTATACATACCATGAACGTTCGTACAATGTCCAGCTTGCCACCCATACATCCATCCCTCTCTCTAGATCTCACATGAAGCTCTCATGCTAGTCCTAGGAAAAACTAGAGGAAAATGACAACGAAAAAGGAAAAACAAATGAGCTAGGGTTTCAAGAGTTGGCCGCCATCCATCCCCTCAAAGAGTATATATGGAGGCACCCAAAATACTAAACTACCCTTACTTAATAACTAGGGATACATGCCCCTCAAGGGCGAATTTGGAATTCTTCGATTTTCTTCATCGAACGGATGCCCGGCGACCACAACCTGCTTAGCCTCGACGCAAGCCTTGCGATCCCAACGCGTGTCCTCGGCTTCGAAGCATCTCGGCGCCAGCGACCAGGGCGGTCAGACCGCCCCCTGAGCGGTTAGACCGGCCCGGGCAATCTGACCAGCCCAGGCGGTCTGACCTCCCCTCCTGGGCGGTTGAACCGGCCTGGGTGGCCACACCTCCTCGTCGAGTCTTCGGCCTCGGTTTTGTGGCTCAACCAAGTAACCCAGTGGTTTTCTGGTGAACCACTGCAAACCCCGCGAACTCGGTGTAGCCTCCGCCAATCTCCACTCATGACTTGGCTCCCACGTAGTCCCGGCTTGACCTTGGTTTTGAGGCTCTACCAAGAAACCGTCCATGACTTCATCTTGTTGTTCATGTCACAATGCGGCCCGCACTCGACCCCGCTGGCCACCGGGTCCCTCGAACGAAGCCTACTTGTCTTCTCCATACCTGGAGGCCTCACCGGCGACGACCTTTCGCACTTGTTCTTCACCTGCACCAACACGAGTCAAGCCGCAACCTGCACCTGCAATACTTAGCCAAGAATTAGTCTGCACAACGTTGTCAATCACTCATCACACAAGGAAGAGACCATCCACCGGCCCTTGAACCACACATGATCCTCACCCAGCTCAGCTCTAACTGGTCAGACCAGTCTACAGCACCGATCAGACCGGTGCTTAGCCTCTGAATAGGGCCAACACTCTGACCGGTCAGACCGGTGACAAACAGAGCCCAGAAATGGCTCGAAACCACCTGAAAACCTTCTAAATGCATCCAGAAGAACTTTTCCTTCATAACCATCACCCCCTTGTTGACAATGCATGAGTCAAGCCAAAATTAGGGAAAATGAAACCTAGAGCTTGTCAAATAGAGAAAATTGAACACAAGATACTACACATGTCCAAATGAGCAAGTTAGATACTCTATAGCTTCGTCTGAACATCAACTACAAGATCACCAAGATTCACAACCATTGGGCAAAGCTAAGATAGAATTGAGCAATTTTGCAAAAAATCACCCTCTCATGAGCAAAGTCCTAAACATGAGCAAAATATGTCAAAAAGCCACACAAACTTCATGCTAGGACAACCATTCTAATCATAAGATCATCATAAACACCATCAAGCACCTCATGCCATGTGTTGGGATTTTAGCGACAAACGAAATAAATCCGCAAGCGCACGGATTTCGTTGTAGCTTTCACATTAGAGTATTCCAAGGGTATCAAATCCAAGGGAACGTGTGTGTACTAACTTCGTACGGTCGGTCCAAGGACACACCCAGATAAGGGGCAAGGATAGGGAGGATTCCTAAAGATAGCACTATAGATGAGATTAAAGGTCGATCTCTAGATAGAACTTGGCTCAGGCCCTGACTTAATAGGTGACTCTGGTATGCGTATCTATGTGGAATGGAGCTTTGACTATATCTAGCTGCGGAGGATCAATGAAGGCCAGTAGGGCTATCACCACCTCCTGGACTGCCTCTACCTAACCTTGGGATAAGCCGAACGGATGATAACCGGTAGCGTATCACAATGTCCACGCTGTGGTTACTGCCGCAGCCAACGGACTACGACACCCTGTACTGATAGAACTAGTGCCACAGAAGAGAACTGATCTCACACAAGGTACTACTAGTTTATGCTAAAGGCATACGAGAGAACACTTGGTCCCGTACTATGCTTCCAACGTATATAAACGACTTGCAGAAGATGAACGCATAAACCCAGGATCTACACACTAGTAGAGGAGAAAGGCTACTCATGCAACCTAGCATAAACTATTAGAAAGGAATCAAGAACACACTTTATTCTAATCAGAGCATGCAAGCATTCCACTTTATTCTAAATGACAAACATGCATACAAACGAGATACAAACTTGCGCACCTAATCAACTAGATCGAGAAGGCGTGTTCGTGAAGACATGCGCCTTTAAATGATGAACAGGCGAAGAACACAAGAACATATCACTTGCACTTTAGTCTAAATAGAAAATGCGAAAATACTTACTTTACTCTAATTGAAGAACAACCATTCATACAAATACAACTCTCTCTCTCTCTCACTCTCTGAGGACCAGGAGCGTCCCAGTGGTCGATGGATGACCGCTCCTCAGTGATGAGTGATTGACAACGGGTGTTGGACTGACTCTTGGCTTAGTGTGCAGGTGTAGGCTGCGGCCTAGTTCGTGTTGTTGCAGGTGAAGAACGGGCGCGAAAGGTCTTCAGCCTTGAGGGGCCTCCGGGAGATGGAGAGACAAGTAGGCTCGGTTCGAGGGACCGGTGGACGGCGGGGATGGGTGCGGGCCACATGGTGGCGACACAAGCTAGACGAAGTCATGGACAAGTGAGCCGGTGCACGGTGGTGGTCAAGTCAAGTGGTTTGGCGGGAGGCCGGACCGAGCACGCGGGGTTTGGTGGTTTGCCCACAAAACCATCGGCGGACGGTTTCTTGGTTTGGGCCTCAAAACCAAGTCCGAGGGCCCAACACGACGGAGACGGGATCCGGGCGTGTCGGGAAGCTTCGAGGCGGAGGACACGCGGCGGGATCGCATGGCTTGCGTCGGGAGGACGCGGGGTGCGGCAAAGGCGTGGCCGTCCGATGGCAAGACCCACGAACATTACCTAAATGCCCCTACGTGGGTTGTATCGCCAGTAGTTTAGTTAGGGGTAGTCGAGTCATTTACCACTCCGGCGGGACCTGATATATAAGCCATGAGTGTGTGTGGATGGCTCCCTCTCTACGCGACTTAGGGTTTCATTTCCTCCCTCCTCTTTCTCATTTTCGTAGCTATTTTTCCTTCTATTTTCTCTAGGCTAGCATGAGAGCTTCATGAGAGATTTGTTGAGAGGGATGGATGCTAGGGCGGCATGCTAGACCTTGTGAATCTTTCCTGGTTTGTATAGAAGATTCGGGGTTGTTTTTCGTGGCTTTTCGTGCTTGTTTTCGTGCCTTTGTTCCCGGTGTGATTTCGCGGATTTGAGTGGGTTTCTCCCCGGATTTCTTTGAGGGAAACATGGATAGATGTCTTGTGCATCTTTGTGCTTGATCTTGTGCCCTCAAACGCCGGGAAATCACTTCGATTCGTGAGTTTTCGTTCGGTGCTCTAGTTTTTGGTGGTGCTCAAAGGATTCGCGATTCCCGGTGATTTAGGGAGTTAGGAGGCAAGATTTTTGGGCTATAGCATCCTTGTGTGACGCTTTTCAAGTACCCAAACCCTTGTCTCTACAGCTTCAACCATTTGGGAAATCTGATGATGATTTGGGGGAGTTGACTTTCGGGGTCGGGCGTTTTCAGCTCTGTCCGCACCTGGCGGACGGTCCGCGAGGACCAGGCGGACGGTCCGCGCGGCTAGGGTTCATCCCGTGTTCTTCGTGTTCTTGCTCGTCTTTCGTTTCGATCCGTCGCGATTTTGGTTTTTGGTTTGACGGAGTTTCGGACGGTCCGTAGCAGAGGGCGGACGGTCTGCGGGTGCCTGGCGGACAGTCCGCGTGCTCCCCGTGGACGGTCCGTGGTTCGTGGGTTGCTTCGGTTGGTTCTTTGTGATTTAACGGACGGTCCGCGGCTCAGGCTGGACGGTCCGCGGCTCGGGTGCGGACAGTCCGTGGTACCCGGCCGGACGGTCCTTGCGGCCCTTTGCGGACGGTCCGCCCTGTTTGGCCGGACGGTCCGCCTGAGGCTGAGCGCTTTGCTTCTTGGTTCGATTCCTCCCCCCCTTCTTTCGTGCTTCCGCGTGTGCTTCAAGGAATCGTTCCTAGGACTAGAGGTTGATCCATAACCTCGTGGTCTTGGCGATTGGTGCGTGATTCGATCCATCGCTTGTGTGTGACCGGGATTTGAGTAGGGCATAGGTCGGGTTCTTTGGGAAGATTTTTCTTACCGGCTCCTATTCACTCCCCCCCTCTCTAGTCGCCATCTGATCCTTCAATTTGTATCAGAGCTTGGTGCCGGATTCTTTGTGACTTTGACAAGTCCCGAATCCTAAGATGACGTACGTTGAGCGGGGCGGTCCGCCGCACTTCGATGGCATGGGTTACCACAAGTGGGCGGCTCGTATGATGATCTTTCTTCGTGGGAAGCTGTTGGATTTTATTGTGCTTGACAAGACCTGTGCTATTCCGGTCAACATCCATACTCTTATGGTGACCGATGCCGGTGCTAAGGCCAAGTATGAGGCTAATGCAAAAGCTGTTGATCACTTGGTCCGGAGCTTGTGTGATCCAGAGTTTGAGCGTGTTCGCCATTTGAATCTTGCTTGGCAAATTTGGGAAAAGTTGTTGGTTGCTCACGGTGGTGATAACCATGTGAAGGCTCGCCTCTTTGTCTCTTACCGGATGCAATATGAGAATTTCACTCCACTTCCCGGTGAGGACATTGATGCGATGTTTCAGAGGTTCACCGCCATCGTGAACAACATGAAGGCTAATGTTGAGGATTTTCCGTACACCGAGCATGATCAGGCTTTGAAGCTCTTGCATGTCTTGGACCCAAATGTTTGGGGTGCTAAGGTTGAGGCCATCAAGGAGTCTGGGCATTATTTGACTATTGAGTTGGATGACCTCTTTTCTAAGCTCAAGTCGGCTGAGGTTGACAGGAAGTTGCAATCCAAGCATGAGGGCTCGACTGACCATAGTCTTGCTCTTGTGGGAGGATCAAAGGGCAAATCCAACCCTTCCTGTCGACAGTTTTCCTTGTCCTCTCTCATGTCCATTCCAGATGAGGAGTTTGATGTGCTGGGCGAGGAGGAGCTGGCCTTGCTCTCAAGAAGGTTTGAACGACTACACGAGAGTCGGAGGAATGCAAGGCGGAGCTCAGGGACGTGCTACAAGTGTGGCAAGCGTGGCCACTTCATCGCCGAGTGCCCGGAAGTGGAGGAGAACAAGTACAAGGTGAACGAGTACAAGGCGCACCCGAGGCGTGAAGACAAGTACTCCTCCAAGGGCAAGCACTTCAACAAGTCCAAGAGCAAGGACAAGGACAAGCGGCGACCGAGAAAGAGCGGCTACAAGAAGAACAAGGCGAGAGCGATGGTGGCCGGTGCGAGCGACGTTGACTCAAGCTCAAGCGAGGAGCAGTCAAGCTCAAGCAGCGAAGAAGAAGACGCCGGGAGGCGCAATGGCAAGAAGAGTGCAAGCCGGAACCTCAGCGGGCTGAGCTGTGTGGCGCTTGAGGGCTTTTGTGGCATGGCCCATAGCTCAAGCAGCAAGAAGAGTGAGAAGGAAGACAGCGACTCCGACTCGGAGGATGAGGTAAACCGTGACCCCGACTCTTTGCTTGCTGAGATTGCTAGGTTGAATGGTTTTCTTAACAACCGCGATAGTGTGCTTAGAGATGCCAAAAAGATGAGGAAAGATCTTAGGGCACAACTTGAGAATGCTAGCGAGAAAGTAGGAGAACTAGAGTCAAAATTGCTTGAATTGAAACTTGAGAATGACTCTTTGAAACTTGCTCCTACTCCTCCTGATGATGATGAATGTGTTGAATGTGATGCTTGGTTGAATGAGATCAAACTGCTTAATGAGAAGAATGCTTCTATTTTGGCTCAACTAGATGCTCTTAGGACTGAACATGATGAGCTTAAGGCTAGACCCACTTTGCTTGGTGCTTGCAAATCATGTCCTACTATGCATGCTAAGCTTGTCGATGCTCGTTCTACCATTAGTTCTTTGGAAGCATCTTTGAAATCTCCTGTTGCAAATGCATGTTCTAGCTGTGATGAAGTCACTTTGCGTAATCTTGAACTTACCTCCCGTTTGGATGTCATCTATGAGGAGAATGACTATTTGAGGAAGGTGTTGGGTTGGTTGTCTGGGCAGGAACCTCAATTGAAGATCATGATTGAGGAGTTCAAGAGAGTTGATGGTCGTGGTTTGGGTTTTGAGAAGTTGGGTGAGAAAGTGGGAGAGAATAGTGGGGAGAGTGTGTATGAGAAGTGTGTTGAGTCTAACCCCGAGTTTGAGGTGATCGGAGAGATCCAAGTCCCACTCCCAAAAGCACCCAAGAACTCTTTCACACCAAAGCCCAACCACCTTTGCAACAAGCTTGACACAACCCAAGATCCACCCAAATTCCCACCTAAGACAAATGATTTCCAGAAACCGGTGAAGTTTGTGGGTGAGAAGGGTGAGAAACCTAGAGAGAAGCCGAGCCAAAACCAAAACCCATCCCCTTCGGGTGTGAGTATTGTGGAAAGGAGAGGCATCTTGCGAGTTTTGCTACAAGAGGAAGAGGGATGAGAGGCTTGCTAGGGAGCAAGCAAACCGGGAGACAGTATCGCCGGCCCTCATGGTATTCCCGAGCCTAGAGTGCCACTTCCACGGGGGTGTGGGAAGTGTGAGGAGTGTTGGCGGGTTCCCACGGAGAGGTGGTGGTGAGAGGTTTGTCGGGGAGAGATGATGGTGTGCGTCTTTGGTGAGAGGCTTGGTCGGGCTCGTGGTGGTTTTGCTGGACGTCCTCCTACTCGTCCTCAGTACGGCTTTAGGGGAGATGATCGCAGCTTTGGGTTCTAGAAGAACTACGGACCACGTTTTCCCCCTCGTGGTGCTCGTACTCCTCCCATGGGACATGGGAAGTTTGGTGGCAAGGGAGTGATGTTTGCTAACCCCTCTTTTGAGCAGATGGCTCGACAACGGTTTAACTTTCTCTCGTGCTAACCCCGGTGTCGAGTCGCTAGCTCACTCTCGTTCTTGTTTCGAGTGGAGGCGGGGAGGCTTGGAGGACATTTGGTTGATTGACTGCGGGTGTTCTCGACACATGACCGGAGATAAGAAGTGGTTCTCCGGCCCTCACCCCAGTGAAGGAAAAGATGTACATCACATTTGGGGACAATGGACGAGGTAGGGTGCTTTCGGAGGGTGTTGTGCATGTGAGTGACAAGGTAACGTTGAAGAGAGTGGCTCTTGTGAAGTCTTTGGGTTTTAATTTGCTTTCGGTTTCTCAGTTGCTTGATGAGGGTTTTGAGGTGCGTTTCATGTCTGGCGAGTCTCGTTTGCTTGATTCTTGAGGTGATCTTGTCTGTATGATCATCCCCGAGGGTCAGATTTTCAGGGCTGATTTCTCTCGTTCTTTGGGTCCTGCTCGCTGTTTGATGGCTGGTCCTTCTGATTTGTGGAAATGGCATAGGCGGTTGGGACACTTGAGCTTTGATTTGGTTTCCCGCTTGAGTGGTCTTGACCTTGTCCGAGGATTGCCGAGGTTGAAGCTTGAGAAGGATTTGGTTTGTGCTCCTTGTAGGCATGGTAAGATGGTAGCCACTCCCCATCCACCCCCGACCGATGTCATGACCGAGCGTCCGACGTAGCCGTTGCATATGGACCTTGTTGGGCCAGCTCGAGTTCGCTCGGTGGGTGGGAAGTGGTATGTCCTTGTTGTGGTGGACGATTACTCTCGCTATGCCTGGGTGTTCTTCTTGGAGGATAAGAGTGAGACTTTTGGTTTTGTTCGAGATCTGATCGTGAGGTTGAAAAACGAGAGGCATGGGAATGCTATTCGAGCTATCCGCAGTGATAATGGCTTTGAGTTCAAGAACTCTCGTTTTAATGCTTTTTGTCGTGATCTAGGTCTTGAACATCAGTATTCGACCCCTTATGTGCCCCCTCAAAATGGAGTCGTGGAAAGGAAAAACCGGACTCTTTGTGAGATGGCTAGGACGATGCTCGATGAGCACAGGACTCCTAGGATGTATTGGGCTGAGGCGGTCAATACAGCTTGTCATGTTTCCAATAGGATTTTATTGCGAGCTTTCAAGAAGAAGACCTGTTATGAGCTTATGCATGGTCGGGCACCCAAGGTGAGTCACTTCCGAGTTTTTGGCTGCAAGTGCTTTATTTTGAAGAAGGGAAAACTCGACAAGTTTGAGGCTAGGTCTAGTGATGGTATTTTCTTTGGATATGCTAACCATTCTAGAGCCTATAGGGTGCTTAACCTTGAGACTAACAAAATCATGGAGACTTGCGAGGTGACCTTCGACGAGACAATGCCATGTACCTTTCTTGGCTTTGAATGTGCAGGTGATGAAGAGATGGCTGAGGACCTCTTTGATGAGGAGAAGGACGAAGCTGGAGATGATGATGGGGAGAACCATGCGCCTGAAGCTGAGTGTGTACCCACTACTTCCCCTACGACTACTATGGAGCATGGACCGTCTACTTCATGGACAACGACGGTGCAACAAGAGGACCAGGCGAGAGAAGCTGAAGTTGAGGGGGAGGTAGTCTCGATGCATGAGGCTTTCCGGTGGATTCAAGAAGTGCATCCCCTTTCGAAGATCATTGGAAACATCGACGAACGCACTACACGGTCGAGGTACAGGAATTCCTCTCATTTTGCTCATGCTGCTTTTGTTGCCACTTTTGAGTCCAAGGACATTGGACATGCTTTATCTGATGCAAACTGGGTCAATTCTATGCATGAGGAGTTGGAAAACTTTGAGAGGAACCAGGTGTGGGAGTTAGTTGAACCACCTCCAAATTGCCATCCCATAGGAACCAAGTGGGTCTGGAAGAACAAAGAGGGAGAGAATGGGATGGTTGTGAGGAACAAGTCCGGACTTGTTGCTCGGGGGTTTAGTCGGAAGGAGGGGATCGACTATGAGGAGACCTTTGCTCCCGTGGCCCGTCTTGAGGCAATTCGGATCCTTCTAGCCTTTGCCGTGGCTAAAGGGTTCAAGTTGTTTCGGATGGACGTGAAGAGTGCTTTTCGAATGGGGTCATAAAGGAGGAGGTGTATGTGAAGCGACCACACGGGGTTTGAGAGCGAGTTGTACCCACACGGGGTATACGGGTTGAAAAGGGCTCGTATGGGTTGAAACAGGGCGCCCGTGCTTGGTATGGGAGATTGAGAGGTTTTCTTTTGAGCGAGATGGTTTGTGATGGGTACCGTGGATAGAACCTTGTTTCTCCTCAAGCATGGAAATGACTTGTCGATTGTTCGGATATACGTGGAAGATATTGTCTTTGGTGGCTCGTCACATAACCTTGTTGCCAAGTTTGCGGATGAGATGAGCGAGGAGTTCGAGATGAGCATGATGGGCGAGTTGCGGTATTTTCTCGGGCTGCGGATCAAACAAGTGAAGGACGGTACATTTGTGCACCAAACCAAGTACACGAAAGACATGCGAGGAAGTTCCGGATGCAAGATGTGAAGCCGATGTCGACTCCCATGGGGAGTACGGCCACTTTGGATGCGGATGAGGACGGAGAACCGGTGGACCGGCGGGAGTCCGGGAGCATGATCGGCTCCCTCCTCTACTTGACGGCGACGAGGCCGGACATACAGTTCAGCGTGTGTCTGTGCGCTCGTTTTCAGGCTTCGCCGAGGACATCACATCGACAGCCGTCAAGAGGATTTTCAGGTATCTACAGTCTGCCCCTGGTCTTGGCCTTTGGTATTCTTCCTCCTCGACTCTTTCTCTTCATGGTTTTTCTGATGCGGATTTTGCTGGTTGTCGAGTCGAGAGTGAAGGACCGATAAGGCGACCAGAGAGGGGGGGAGTGAATGGGAGCCGATAAAAATTCTTCTCGAGGGAGATTAAAACTCCGACAAGATGAACTAGCTCGGTCGAACCCCCAAAATCACACGCTCCGCACTTCTACCTCTCGTTTGCCAAAACCACGTAGCCACTGTAGTGCTACTGGTCCTAGGAACAAACTCTACCAGCAACCACAACACACACACAGCACCGACAGCGTAAACAACTCGAAATCCGGCTAACCAGAGGGGGCGGTTAGACCGGGTATAGGGGTCGGTTAGACCGCCTCCACCTGGCAACCAAGAATTCCTCCGAAACGCCTCTTCCGAGCACCAAAACACACCACGGTTTCAACAACAGAGATCTCTGGTCAAGGCCATGCTAGCTACCAGAAAATCTTGGCGAAAACCAAAACTTCACCCAAGGGCCTAGGGGCGGTTAGACCGGCTACCGGGGCGGTCTAACCTCCGTACCCAAGAACGAACTCCAACCAAGAACACCTAGCAACCGCACGAGAACGACCCCAAATTTCACCCGGACACTCCTCCGATCAAGGCGAACAAACTCACGAGAGGAAAATCCGGCGAAACGAACTTTGACCCGGAAACACCCCGGGCGGTTAGACCGCCCCTCGTAGGCGGTTAGACCGCCCCTTCCGTAAAACGAAACCGCGGGTCAAACCTCTACTTCCTCGCGCCCGATCTCCCGAATCACTCCACGGATTGCAGCCAAACTTCGGGGGATAGCCGGGTTACCTCCGGGCAACCTCTACCTCAAAGGAATCGACCCGAAACGCTCACAATCAAGAGGAATCGAAGAAATCGCTTCTCTAGGTCAAGAACTCGCCCAACTCGAAAAACCACCAAATCGAGTCCGATTCAAAGGGGATTTGGGGGCAAAGTCACCAGTCAAAGAGGCACAAGGACCTCATACGTGACACCCACCAAAAACCCCAAGAAATCATCCTCAAAACTCCGCCAAAAAGAGCTCCGAAAATCGACACAAAAGAGATGGGAAAACCACCATGAAGAACAACGCCGAACCTTCTATACATGCCATGAATGGTTCGTACAAGGTCTAGTTTGCCACCCAAACATCCATCCCTCTCTCTAGATCTCACATGAAGCTCTCAAACTAGCCTTCTAAAAACCTAGGGAAAATAGAGAACGAAAATGGAAAAACCAAATGAGCTAGGGTTCCAAGAGTTGGCTGCCATCCACCCCTCTAATGAGTATATATGGAGGCACCCAAAAGACTAAAACGCCCTTCACTAATAACTAGGGATACATGCCCCTCAAGGGCGGATTTGGAATTCTTGATGTCTTCACCATCGGACGGATGCCGGCGACCTCACCCGCGTAGCCTCGACGCAAGCCTTGCGATCCCGACGCGTGTCCTCCGCTTCGAAGCTTCTCGGCGCCGGCGGCCGGGCGGTCGGACCTCCCCCCCCGGGCGGTTAGACCGGCCCGGTGGATCCGACCGGCCCCGGGCGGTCCGACCGCCCCTCCGGGCGGTTGAACCGGCCTGGGTGGCCGCACCTCCTCGTCGAGTCTTCGGCCTCGGTTTTGTGGCTCAACCGAGTAACCCAGTGGTTTTCTGGTGAACCACTGAAAACCCCGCGAACTCGGTGTAGCCTACGCCAATCTCCACTCATGACTCGGCTCCCACGTAGTCCCGGCTCGACCTTGGTTTTGAGGCTCTACCAAGAAACCGTCCACGACTTCATCTTGCTGTTCATGCCACCATGCGGCCCGCACTTGACCCCCGCCGGCCACCGGGTCCCTCGAACGAAGCCTACTTGTCTTCTCCACACCGGAGGCCTCACCGGCAACGACCTTTCGCGCTTGTTCTTCACCCGCACCAACACGAGTCAAGCCGCAACCTGCACCTGCAATACTTAGCCAAGAATCAGTCCACACAACGTTGTCAATCACTCATCACACAAGGAAGCGACCATCCACCGGTCCTCGAACCACACATGGTCCTCAATCTCCCCCTTGATGAGTGCATTGACAACACACTCACATGAAGTAACACAAGAGAAAAGGAAAAGAAAAGAAACAAAAAAAAAAGAAACCCCAACAAGCGATCGAAAGCCAAAGAAAGGCAAAGAACAAGATCACTTGAAGAGGACAAGTCTCGGACCCCTTAGGCAAGGGCAACGGCTCGACACATCCGAGACAAAACACAGCTCAAGCAAAGAGCGCAAACCACCAAAGCAAAACTCGAACACCACAAAGAACTCCCCCTGCACAAATGCAAACTCCCCCTGAGCCACAGCACACTCCCCCCTGAACACATGCATCAATGCAACTCGGGAATGCAACAAAGAGCAAAAACCTGCTCACACTACCCAGGGCGGTTAGACCGCCGCCCGTGGCGGTTAGACCGCCTCTGCCCGAACCGACCGCACGGGGGGCGGTTAGACCGCCCAAAGAGACCGGCCCTGCACCAAACTGCTCAAAAATTGCCCGAAACAATTGGAACACCTTCCAAACACTCCCAGGTGCCCAAAACATGCACAAACTTCTCCCCCTTGTTGACAATGCATGAATCAAGGCAAAATGCGAGAACTTGCAACATATAGCTTCTCGAATATACAAAATTCATCACAAGGAGCTACACAAGTCGAAATGAGCAAGTTAGATACTCGACAGGTTCGTAAGGACCTTAACTACGTGATCACCAAGTTTCACAACCATTGGACAAGGCTAAAAAGGATTTTAGTAATTTTGTGAAAAGTTACTCTCTCACAAGCAAATACCTAAACATGAGCAAAACATATCAAAATGGCAAAGCCACTCAAACTTCATGCTAGGACAGCCATTCTAATCATAAGACCATCATAAACACCCAAAAGCACCTCATGTCATGTCAAAGCCACGGAGCCATGTGCCTACTTCTATGTATGAGACTTCTCATTGGTAGGCATCATGCAACGGTTTAGCACCCAAAGCAAATTAATTTCAGCACATATGACATGGGAACATATTTTCCAAGCATTTTTCATTTCATTTTCAGATTTGTAAATGGTACATGAAATGTCTTTGCGACAAAAAGGAACTTATGCCCCTCCACAAGATTAAGCAAGAGGGCTAAGCATTCATGATGGCAAGTGAGCCTTTGGCTCCATATGATCAATAAACTAGCTATCCAACCACAAAGTAAGCATAGCAAAGCCACTAAAACATGTCAAGATCATATATAGGCATTTACGCATGAGAGAGCATGTATATGACATTTTTCAAAAATTAGCCATCAACCATGGATCATTCATCAAGATCATCAAGAGCTAAGCCAAACTAACCGTAGCATATCAAACAAGCTCACAAGAACATATATAGCAACCCATGGTAAACATTGTATATAGGAGAAGCTTTCCCTAATAATGCATATGATACAAAATGCATGCAATCTAAGATACAAGGATGCCTATACATCATGTTACATATGCAATGCCAAATGCAAGAAATGCACCAACGAAAGCTATACATATGTTACAAACCGGCTCCTCGAGGGGAGGCAAAACGGGCTCGACACCACCGGCAAAAGAAAGCCCCCCACACACCCAACTCAAGAAATTAAACACACACCAAGTTCCCCCCGCAAAAGAGTGAAAGTTGCTTGATCTAGGGGTTTGGTGAAAATATCGGCTAGTTGGTCATGTGTGGGTACATGGATCAAAGCTATCTTCCCTTTCTCTATGTTGTCTCTCAGGAAATGATACCTCACTTCTATGTGTTTGGTTTTGGAATGGAGCACTGGGTTCTTTGCAACGCTTATGGCACTGGTGCTATCACAATGAAGTGGGACATGGGTATACTCCTCACCAAAGTCATTCATGGTGTAGGTGATCCAAAGGAGCTGAGAGCAACAACTAGCAGCGGCAACATACTCGGCTTCGGTCGTGGATTGAGCCACACTCGACTGCTTGCGGGAAGACCAAGACACCAAAGAAGAACCCAAAAACGGCAAGTCCCAGAAGTGGACTTCCTATCCAACCGACACCCGGCAAAATCCGCGTCTGAAAAACCATGAAGCGCCAAAGAAGAGGACGCGGAGTACCAAAGGCCGAAGTCGGGAGTGTGACGCAAGTACCTAAAAATTCTCTTCACCGCTTGCCGATGCGAAGTCCTCGGAGACGCTTGAAAACGAGCGCACAGACACACCGAGAAGCGCGTATGTCCGGCCTCGTCGCCGTCAAGTAGAGGAGTGACCCGATCATGCTCCGGTACTCCTTCTGGTCCACGTGTTCACCTTCCTCGTCCGCATCAAGAGCCGTAGTCGTACTCATCGGCGTCGTCATAGCCTTGGAGTCCTCCATCTTGAACTTCCTCACAATGTCCTTGGTGTACTTAGCCCGGTGCACAAATGTTCCTTCCTTTGATTGCTTGATTTGTAGCCCGAGGAAGAAGCGCAACTCGCCCATCATGCTCATCTCAAACTCCCCGCTCATATCATCTCGCAAACCTTGCAACAAGAGAGTTAGACGAGCCACCAAAGACAATATCATCCACGTACACCTACACAATCGGGATATCTGCGCCCCGCCTCGGCAAAAACAAGGTCCGATCGACCTTCCCCATCTCAAAGCCTATCTCAAACAAGAACCCCCTCAACCTCGCCATACCAAGCTCTAGGCGCCCGCTTCAACCCATACAGCGCCTTTCTCAACTTGTACACCCGGTGGGGGTACTTCTCACTCTCAAACCCCGGAGGCTGCCTCACATACACTTCTTCCTCCCAAGACACCATTCAGAAAAGCACTCTTCACATCCATTTGGTGCAACTTGAACCCTTTAGCCACGGAAAAGGCTAGAAGGATCCTAATCGCCTCCAAACGGGCTATGGGAGCAAAGGTCTCCTCGTAGTCAATCCCCTCCTTCTGACTGAACCCTTGAGCAACAAGTCTCGACTTGTTCCTCACAACCTCACCCTTCTCTCCCTCTTTGTTTTTCCACACCCACTTTGTACCAATCGGCTTACACCCTGGGGGAGGGTCAACCAACTCCCACACTCGATTCCTCTCAAAGTTCTCCAGCTCCTCATGCATCGAGTTAACCCAATTGTGATCAGATAGTGCGTGTCCAATGTCTTTGGGCTCAAAAGAAGCAACAAACGCAGCATGAGCAAAGTGGGAATTGTTTCGAACCCTCGACCGTGTAGTGCGTTCATTCATGTCGCCGATGATCCTCGAAGCCGGGTGATCCACCGAACTCGCCGGGGAGGTTCTCGCCTTGAAGCTACCTCCCCCTCAACATCAGCTTCTCCTCGTTCTTGATTTGTCGTCGTAGGTGTAGCGAGAGGGTCCATCCATCATCGTAGTCGAAGTAGTGGGTACATGTTCGGCGGGGTCGCCGCACCGCCATCTTCATCATCACCATGTTCATGCTCCTCCTCCTGAAAGATCTCCTCGCCAAGCTCATCATCACCGCACACTCAAAGACAAGCTGACTACGTGGCTCTGTCTCGTCGAAGGTTACCTCGCAAGTCTCCACGATTTGGTTAGTTTCAAGATTGAGCACACGATATGCTCTAGAATGAGATGCATAACCAAAGAAAATGCCATCGACGGACCTAGCCTCAAACTTATCCAACTTCCTCGCCCTTCTTCGAGAATAAAACACTTGCAACCAAAGACATGGAAGTGACTCACTTTGGGTGTGCGACCATGCATCAACTCATAGCATGTCTTCTTCTTGTGCACTGCGAGGTATATTCCGTTCGACACATAGCACGCGGTATTCACCGCCTCGCCCCAATACCTCCTCGGAGTCCTATGCTCATCAAGCATCGTCCGAGCCATCTCGCACAAGGTCCCGTTCTTCCTTTCTACAACACCATTTCGGGGAGGCGTATACGGACTCGAAAAGCGGGTGCTCAAGACCCAAGTCATGACAAAAGGTTTCCAAACGAGAGTTCCCGAATTCCGAGCCATTATCACCGCGGATAGCTCGTATGGCATCTCCGTGCCTCTCGTTCCTCAACCTCAAGACTAGATCTCGAACAAAACCAAACGTCTCCCCCTTCTCCTCAAGAAAGAACACCCACGCATACCGAGAATAGTCATCCACCACAACAAGGACATACCACTTCCCACCCGCGGATCGCACACGAGCCGGGCCAACAAGGTCCATACGGAGCGGCTCGCATGGACGCTCGGTCATCACATCGGTGAGAGGCGGGTGAGAAGAGGCCACCATCTTGGCATGCCTACACGGAGCACAAACCAACTCTTTCTCAAGCCTCAAACGTGGCAATCCTCGGACCAAATTGAGTTTACTCAAGCGAGACAAAAGGTCAAAGCTCAAGTGACCCAACTTCCTATGCCACTTCCACAACTCACTCGAAGAACCGGCCAAGAAACAACGCTCAACACCCGAAGACCGAGAAAACTCAAGCACGAAACACCCGACCCTCGGGAACGACCATACAAACAAGGTCCCCTCGAGAGTCCACGATCCGAGAACCACACGGCCGAAACAACACCTCAAAGCCCTCATCCAACAACCGAGACACGAAAGCAAATTGTACCCCGGCGATTGAACAAGAGCAACACGCCTCGCAGTGATCTTGTCACTCACTTTTATCTCACCTTCGAAAGCACACGCCCACGCCCATTGTCCCCAAAAGTGATGTACCTCTTCGTCACCACGGGACGAGACTTGAGAACCACCCCCCGTCTCCGGGTCATATGCCTCGAGCAACCGGAGTCGATCAACCAAATGTTCTTCAAGTCTCCCACCACGAAATTCAACAACAAGCACGTGAGCGAACAAACGACTCAGCACCGGGGTTAGTACCAAAAGAGGAAAACCAGTGCCGAGCCATTTGCTCGAAAGTGGGGTTAGCACACATCAAGCCATCTTTCCTACCATAACTACCACCACGAACACCACCTCGGTAACCACTCCGAGGGAACCACCCCTCACTGCCTGGAGGAGGACCAAAACCACGGAAGACAACCCGTGGAACGTCCCTCCTCTCCTTCTCAAAGCTACGACTCCTCCCATCCCCGTAGTGACCTCGAGGGGGAGAATGCCTAGCAAACTGACCACCTGCTGTCTCTCCAGACCAACCACCAGCAACTCCACCTCCGGACACCGAAACCCGTCGACTCACCACCTCGAAAACCACTCCGCCCGGAGTGCGGGGGGGGCGGGTTAAACCGCCTAGCCGGGGCCGGTCTAACCGCCCCCCTCGGGCCGGGCCCGGCCCGACCGCCTAGCCAGGCCGGTCTGACCGCACCCTCCAGAACAGCTCCTCGGCTACGGGAACTCGCATCTCCCCATGCCGGAACACTTCTCACCACAGCCTTACCCCTGGGTAGTGGCAAACGAGGCTTAGGTACACCATGGGAAGGCTTGTACCTATCCTTGATCGCCCACTCCTTTGCCATCCTCTCTTCCCGCTTCCTCTTGAAGCAAAACTCATCCTTGTGACCCTCCTTCCCACAATGGCCACAACGGAACCTCACAAGCTTAGGTTTTGGCTTGGATTGGGGCTGCTCGCTTGGTTTCTCTCCACTCAACTCCTCCACCGATTTCTCCTCACTTGCCTTCTCTCTCACTTTCCCAAAGAACACTTTCCCCGAAGTGCTCACAAACTTGATGGGCTTTTGGAGATCATTTGTGGGTGTAGGAAATATAGGTGGAGCTGGGGTTGTGTCTAGTCGGTTCCTAAGATGGTTGGGTTTTGGAGGGAAATCATTTTTGTGGTGGGTTTTTGGTGGCTCCGGGATATTCTCTCCACTTCCTTCACCAACCTTGTTTGCCCCAAGCCCCTCACCATCTTGCCTCTTAAAGGCCTCGATCATCATCCTCAACTGAGGCTCATGACCGGACAACCAACCCATCAACTTCTTCAAGTCATCATTCTCATCCTGCAAGCGATCAACATAATGTGCAAGCTCCAAATTTTTCAATGCATGCATTTCACAAGTAGAGCAAGATGTAGGCATGGGTTCCTTCAATTTAGCCTCGAGCGAACTAGTGTAAGCATGCAACTCATCAATCTTAGCATGCAAAACGGGGCAAGAAGTGCAAGCACCTAGCAAAGCAGGTCTAGACTTAAGCTCGGCCACTTCAACCCTAAGCACATCTAGTTCCTCACAATTGGAAGCATGCTTCTCCTTAAACAAAGCAAGATCGGCAAGGAATATGGAGCAATCAACACAATCATTTTCATCGGCAACGGGCCAGGCTAGCCTTAAGCGAATCAATCTCAAGCTTGCTATCAAGCACTTGTGTCTCTAGCTCAGCCACTCTAGTCCTAGCATCCTCGAGTGAAGCCCTAAGCTCTTTCCTCATTTTCTTGGCCTCTCTAAGCATGTCATCACGATTATCAAGCAAAGAGCCCAGCCTCTCATTCTCCTGGCGCAAGATGGGAAGTTCATCACGCACCTCGTCGTCGGACTCGCAGTCCGAGTCGCTCCGTGTGCTCTTCTTGCCGCCGGAGCTCGGTGCCACGGTACGAAGCCATCTCTCGCGAAGCGGCCTCGGCCCACTCAGGTTCTTGGACGACTTCTTGTTCTTGCGGCGATCTCCCTCGTCTTCACCGGCTTGCTCGAGCTCGAGGTGGAGTACGTGGGAACCCGGAGTCGACGTCGCTCGCTCCAACCATCGCTCGGGCCTTGCCTCGGCCCTCCTTCTTCCTCGATTGTCGCTCGTCCTTGTACCTGTTCTTGTGCTTGCTCTTGTGGTCGCGCCTCGAACGGTACTTACCATCGTTCATCCTCGGCTTGTGCTTGTAGCCGTCCTTGCTCTCGGCCTTCTCGGGCGGTCGACGACGAAGTGTCCCGCTTGCCGCACTTGAAGCAGTCCTCGTGTTCCTCCTCATGTTCACGCGGTTCTCGTGCGGCCTCTCGAACCGCCTCGTCAACGGCCGCCGGCTCGTCCTCTCCAAGGTCATCAAACTCCTCATCCGGCATAGACATCAAAGAGGAAAACGAGAACATCCTGGTGGATGGGTTAGAGTTAGTCTTTCCTTTGGAACCACCAACGAGGGCAAGACTATGGGAGTCAGTCGGTCCCTCGAGCTTGGCAGTCATGCCCCTATCCACCTCAGCCGACTTGAGCTTCGAGAACAGCTCGTTCACCGTCAGAGTATCGTACCTCTCCGACTCGACTATGGCCTCGAACTTCCCGCCCCATATCGTACGATCCAAAGAGTGTAAGAGCTTGACCGCTCTATCATGATCATCGTACGGGAGCACGTCCACATTGGCCCTCATGTTGTTCACAACCACCGTGAACCTGCGGAACAAGGCATCGATGGACTCACCGGGGAGATGAGTGAAGTTCTCGTACTCTCTCCGTAGGTCGCATACAACCGTGCTCGAACTCGGGCGTTCCCAACATGAGCCTCCTTCAACACCGCCCAAATCCTACAAGCCAAGTGCTCGGTGTGCACCCGATCGAACTCAGGCTGACACAAAGCACGAAACAAGTAGCCGACCGCCTTATTGTTGGCGTCGAATCTGTCCCTCGACCCTGGAGCAAGGAAATCCATCGGCTGGACATAGCCTGTGTCCACCGTGACATCCCAAAGCAAACGCGACCCTTTCCGCGGAGGAACGCACCCATTCGCTTGCTCCACATCCGGTAGTTCTTGCCATCGAAGTGTGGAGGACCCGAACCCCGTTCCCGGTACGCCATCCTTGGATCTTAGAGCGGTTAGAGTCAACAAAGACCCGAACCGGCTCGATACCACTTGAAGGACCGATAAGGCGACCGAGAGAGGGGGAGTGAATGGGAGCCGATAAAAATTCTTCTCGAGGGAGATTAAAACTCCGACAAGATGAACTAGCTCGGTCGAACCCCCAAAATCACACGCTCCGCACTTCTACCTCTCGTTTGCCAAAACCACGTAGCCACCGTAGTGCTACCGGTCCTAGGAACAAACTCTACCAAAGCAACCACAACACACACACAAGACCGACAGCGGAAACAACTCGAAAGCCGGCTAACCAGAGGGGGCGGTTAGACCGGGTATAGGGGGCGGTTAGACCGCCTCCACCCGGCAACCAAGAATTCCTCCGAAACGCCTCTTCCGAGCACCAAAACACACCACGGTTTCACCAACGAGAGATCTCTCGGTCAAGGCCATGCTAGCTACCGAGAAAATCTTGGCAAAAACCAAAACTTCACCCAAGGGCCTAGGGGCGGTTAGACCGGCTACCGGGGCGGTCTAACCTCCCGTACCCAAGAACGAACTCCAACCAAGAACACCTAGCAACCGCACGAGAACGACCCCAAATTTCACCCGGACACTCCTCCTCGATCAAGGCGAACAAACTCACGAGAGGAAAATCCGGCGAAACGAACTTTGACCCGGAAACACCCGGGCGGTTAGACCGCCCCTCGTAGGCGGTTAGACCGCCCCTTCCCGAAAAACGAAACCGCGGGTCAAACCTCTACTTCCTCGCGCCCGATCTCCCGAATCACTCCACGGATTGCAGCCAAACTTCGGGGATAGCCGGGTTACCTCCGGGCAACCTCTACCTCAAAGGAATCGACCCGAAACGCTCACAATCAAGAGGAATCGAAGAAATCGCTTCTCTAGGTCAAGAACTCGCCCAACTCGAAAAACCACCAAATCGAGTCCGATTCAAAGGGGATTTGGGGGCAAAGTCACCAGTCAAAGAGGCACAAGAACCTCATACGTGACACCCACCAAAAACCCCAAGAAATCATCCTCAAAACTCCGCCAAAAAGAGCTCCGAAAATCGACACAAAAGAGATGGGAAAACCACCATGAAGAACAACGCCGAACCTTCTATACATGCCATGAATGGTTCGTACAAGGTCTAGTTTGCCACCCAAACATCCATCCCTCTCTCTAGATCTCACATGAAGCTCTCAAACTAGCCTTCTAAAAACCTAGGGAAAATAGAGAACGAAAATGGAAAAACCAAATGAGCTAGGGTTCCAAGAGTTGGCTGCCATCCACCCCTCTAATGAGTATATATGGAGGCACCCAAAAGACTAAAACGCCCTTCACTAATAACTAGGGATACATGCCCCTCAAGGGCGGATTTGGAATTCTTGATGTCTTCACCATCGGACGGATGCCGGCGACCGCACCCGCGTAGCCTCGACGCAAGCCTTGCGATCCCGACGCGTGTCCTCCGCTTCGAAGCTTCTCGCGCGCGGCGGCCGGGCGGTTAGACCGCCCCCCGGGCGGTTAGACCGGCCCGGTGGATCCGACGAGCCCCGGGCGGTCCGACCGCCCCTTCGGGCGGTTGAACCGCCCGGGTGGCCGCACCTCCTCGTCGAGTCTTCGGCCTCGGTTTTGTGGCTCAACCGAGTAACCCGGTGGTTTTACGGTGAACCACCGCAAACCCCGCGAACTCGGTGTAGCCTCCGCCAATCTCCACTCATGACTCGGCTCCCACGTAGTCCCGGCTCGACCTTGGTTTTGAGGCTCTACCAAGAAACCGTCCACGACTTCATCTTGCCGTTCATGCCACCATGCGGCCCGCACTTGACCCCCGCTGGCCACCGGGTCCCTCGAACGAAGCCTACTTGTCTTCTCCACACCTGGAGGCCTCACCGGCAACGACCTTTCGCGCTTGTTCTTCACCTGCACCAACACGAGTCAAGCCGCAACCTGCATCTGCAATACTTAGCCAAGAATCAGTCCACACAACGTTGTCAATCACTCATCACACAAGGAAGCGACCATCCACCGGTCCTCGAACCACACATGGTCCTCAGAGAGGAAGTCTACTTCTGGTACTTGTCAGTTTCTTGGGTCATCGTTGGTCTCATGGTCTTCCCGCAAGCAGTCTAGTGTAGCTCAGTCTACCACCGAGGCGGAGTATGTTGCTGCCGCGAGTTGCTGTTCCCAGCTGTTGTGGATTTTGTACACTTTGAGAGACTTTGGTGAGGAGTGCACCCAGATCCCACTTTTTTGTGATAGCACCAGTGCCATAAGCGTAGCCAAAAACCCAGTGCTTCACTCCAGAACCAAACATATAGAAGTGAGGTATCATTTCTTGAGGGACAATGTGGAGAAAGGAACCATTGTTTTGAGCCATGTCCCTACCCAAGATCAGCTAGCCGATATCTTTACAAAGCCTCTTGACCAAGCTACATTTGTGCGCTTGCGGGGGGAACTTGGGGTTTGTTGCCCTTTCTAGTTGATTCTTGGGGGATTTCCTTTTGTACCATACATATCATACCATGTTTTACTTTGATGTATATACATGCTTTGCTTGATGTACAAACCATGGTAGGATAGCCATCTTGTCATATATCATGTTGCATTTGTCATTTATTGCATTTTAGGACGATGAGCTTCTTTCATATGCCATATTTGAGTCTCTTTGGCTATTTGTGAGATATGGGTTATATGTGTGGAGAAATGGTGATGTGAGGCTATGCTCTTGGAATATTTGAGATATATGTGTGGTGAGATAGCCCCTTTTGAAATAAATGCTAAACTTGATGAAATATGCTCCACTCGTGTGTAGTTGTGTATCCATGTCACAGTTTGGTCTAAATGTGCTTTTCATGCTTAGATTGTGCTTGGATGCCTTGTTCTTGCTTTTGGGCTAAAGGCCGAATATCATTGTGAATGTTTAGCCTATGTTGCATTCATGGGGGAGCATAAGCTTCTTTTTGCCGCAAAGGCACTTCATGTACCATGAAATGAATTAATCTTGAAAAGAAGTGTGAATGCTTGAAAAATGTTCCATCCATCATGTCTATGCTTAAAATGTATTATCTTTCACATATGGGTGCTAAACATGTTGCATGATGTTCACCAGTGGAGAAGTCTCCCCGAAGTGGACACATGGCTCATGAGCTTTGACATGACATGCTTTGCTTTATGGGTGTTTGCCATGATCTTTTGCTTTGAGAATTTGATATCCTTGTATGATCTTTGAATGGTATGCATGTTTGTGGCTCAAGTGTGACATGGATAGGCTTTTACATGTGAAGCGAGCCTTCTTTTGGTAAAACTGCTTAAATCTGAAAATTTTGCTTTGTCACATGCTTGTATTTTCATATATTACTTGTGGCAATGCTTTGACTATGCTATGATTCATATGTGTGATCTTTGTCTCATTTTTAGCCTTTGACACTAGATTTGGCCTATTTGAGAAGCTCATGTAGTTGTTTATATGCTTTGTTTTGCATTTCTGCATTTTCACCTTGATTCATACATTGTCAACAAGGGGGAGAAGAGGTGAGCTTAATGAAAATTCAGAAGAGGTGAGCTGAAATTTGGAAGTTTGCATCCACATGTTCAGGGGGAGCTTGCATTTGTTCAGGGGGAGCTTTCTTGCTGTTTTCCGTGTGGATTTTGTGCTTTGCTTGGCTTGTGACCTTTCTTTGCCTTTGTTCGGTTTTGGTCATGAGTTGAGCTTCTTTGTTTTTCTTTCTTCTTTCTTTTCTCTTTTTCTCTGAATTTCATTTCGCGTTGTGTGTTGTCAATGCACTCATCAAGGGGGAGATTGAGGACCGGGGAGCGTCCCGGTGGTCGATGGATGACCGCTCCTCGGTGATGAGTGATTGACAACGGGTGTTGGACCGACTCTTGGCTTAGTGCGCGGTGTGTAGGCCGCGGCCTAGTTCGTGTTGTTGCGGGTGAAGAACGGGCGCGAAAGGTCTTCAGCCTTGAGGGGCCTCCGGGAGATGGAGAGACAAGTAGGCTCGGTTCGAGGGACCCGGTGGACAGCGGGACTGGGTGCGGGCCAGATGGTGGCGACACAAGCAAGACGAAGTCATGGACAAGTGAGCCGGTGCACGGTGGCGGTCAAGTCAAGTGGTTTGGCGGGAGGCCGGACCGAGCACACGGGGTTTGTTGGTTTGCCCACAAAACCATCGGCGGACGGTTTCTTGGTTTGGGCCTCAAAACCAAGTCCGAGGGCCCAACACGACGGAGACGGAATCCGGGCGTGTCGGGAAGCTTCGAGGCGGAGGACACGCGGCGGGATCGCATGGCTTGCGTCGGGAGGACGCGGGGTGCGGCAAAGGCGTGGCCGTCCGATGGCAAGACCCACGAACATTACCTAAATGCCCCTACGCGGGTTGTATCTTCAGTAGTTTAGTTAGGGGTAGTCGAGTCATTTACCACTCCGGCGGGACCTGATATATAAGCCATGAGTGTGTGTGGATGGCTCCCTCTCTCCGCGACTTAGGGTTTCATTTCCTCCCTCCTCTTTCTCATTTTCGTAGCTATTTTTCCTTCTAGTTTCTCTAGGCTAGCATGAGAGCTTCATGAGAGATTTGTTGAGAGGGATGGATGCTAGGGCGGCATGGTAGACTTTGTGAATCTTTCCTGGTTTGTATAGAAGATTCGGGGTTGTTTTTCGTGGCTTTTCGTGCTTGTTTTCGTGCCTTTGTTCCCGGTGTGATTTCGCGGATTTGAGTGGGTTTCTCCCCGGATTTTGTTGAGGGAAACATGGATAGATGTCTTGTGCATCTTTGTGCTTGATCTTGTGCCCTCAAACGCCGGGAAATCACTTAGATTCCTGAGTTTTCGTTCGGTGCTCTAGTTTTTGGTGGTGCTCAAAGGATTCGCGATTCCCGGTGATTTAGGGAGTTAGGAGGCAAGATTTTTGGGCTATAGCATCCTTGTGTGACGCTTTTCAAGTACCCAAACCCTTGTCTCTACAGCTTCAACCGTTTGGGAAATCCGATGATGATTTGGGGGAGTTGACTTTCGGGGTCGGTCGTTTTCAGCTCCGTCCGCACTCGGCGGACGGTCCGCGAGGACGAGGCGGGCGGACGGTCCGCGCGGCTAGGGTTCGTCCCGTGTTCTTCGTGTTCTTGCTCGTCTTTCGTTTCGATCCGTCGCGATTTTGGTTTTCGGTTGGACGGAGTTTCGGACGGTCCGCGGCGAGAGGGCGGACGGTCCGCGGGTGCACGGCGGACGGTCCGCGTGCTACCCGCGGACGGTCCGTGGTTCGTGGGTTGCTTCGGTTGGTTCCGTGTGATTTAACGGACGGTCCGCGGCTCGGGCGGACGGTCGCGGCTCGGGTGCGGACGGTCCGCGGTGCCGGCCGGACGGTCCTTGCGGCCCTTTGCGGACGGTCCGCCCCCGCCGGCCGGACGGTCCGCTCGAGGGCCGAGCGCTTTGCTTCTTGGTTCGATTCCTTCCCCCCTTCTTTCGTGCTTCCGCGTGTGCTTCAAGGAATCGTTCCTAGGACTAGAGGTTGATCCATAACCTCGTGGTCTTGGCGATTGGTGCGTGATTTGATCCATCGCTTGTGTGTGACCGGGATTTGAGTAGGGCATAGGCCGGGTTCTTTGGGAAGATTTTTCTTACCGGCTCCTAATCACTCCCCCCCTCTCTAGTCGCCATCTGATCCTTCACTCTCCCTACTCTCTAATCTACCAAGGTGAGGCCTCTCCTTTGAAGGGAAGCACTCATCCTTGGGTGAAGTGGTGTGTCTCTAAATGAGCCCCCACCCCTTCTATTTATAGGCCAAGGGAGATAGGAGTTTGCCTTGAGAGAGTGGCTTTCCTCCTTGCTTCTTGTGGGCCCAAGCATGATCTGGGGGTTTAAGGCGGTAACTCAGTGGATAATGCCCCAAACCGCCTCTAAGAGATAACCAGGAGTCGACACGTGGAAGTTAGGCTCGAATGGCGCCAAGCCCAAGTCGCCCGAACCATGGGATCGGCCGAACCCAGGTCACCGCCAAATGGCCCCAGCTTTCTCTAGGTCACTCCTTGGTGGGTCCTTGGTTTTTTCCTAGGTGTACGAGCAAAACAAAGGCAGTTTGCCTACTTTGGTTGGGCCTTTGATCCGTGTGCTTTCTTCTGATTGGCTGGAGTTGTGCTTCTTTGCTTGGTGGATCCATCGATCCATGTGAAGCCTATGTGGCAACCTCTAATTGGTTGGTGCTGGGTTGCTTGGATCCATAGGGTGTGCTTTCTCTCATTTAATGAGTTAAAACACCTGCATTCAAATATTCATTTACACTTGTGGAATTTGTCAGATACAATGCCTATCCTAGTGTGGATATTTAAATTTCATTTATTTATGTAGGATTTGACGGTGTAAAAGTGGTACTTCACAGCCATCAACAACACCCCCACACTTGACCTTTTCTTATCCCAAGTGAAGGGAGAACAAATCAAGTGGGACATGATATCCAAAGGTATGAAGTGAGCATAAGAGATATTTCAATTCATACCTTGTACTTGTGAACTCTGTGGAGTGTCTATCATGCCATCTTGGGTGGTTGAGGAAAGGAACAGTCATGAATCAAATCACCTCTGCTCATCATGTCAAGTAACTTGGGGTTTTGCAATAAATTTGCAAAACAAAACCTTGATTAGCTCCTGTTGATGGTTAATAGTTGTATCAAAGTTCGTTTAGACTTCCAAGCGGACAAGTCTCCAGTCATAGTCAAGGGACCTTTCTTCCCTCGAGTGGTGAACCCAAGGTATCGAATCCGTGGAACAAATGTGTGACACAAAAGATGATCCAGTAAAGCCAAGCAACTTCAATCTTTGGTAAAGTGAAACCCTAATGCATCTAGATAAAGAACACAAAACTAATCTAATCTACTAAAGACCGGAGATAACAAAGATAGATAGGGTAGATAAACCGATCTAGAGAGTTCGGGTTAAGCATTTTGTTGAAGTTCAAAGCAAGAGAAGAAGTAGCAAATCAAATCTTATTAGAAGCCTCTTTAAATCGTGGTTTCCCATCCGACTCCGAAAATGCCCGCCTTTCGGAACCCCCGTTCTGTCACAACGTATCCCTACTCAAGCGGGTAGTCTAGGGCGAGTCCAAGGACAAGTCGAGTTCTTTCGGAAGATCCGGCGTGTACCTCTAGCCACCGCGGCTACAAGAACACTCTATGTGATCAATCTCGAGAATAGATCTAGAATAAGCAAAGCCGATCGAAAAACGAAATCATCGAAGAAACTCTTGATTGCTAGAAATAGATTCAACTTGATAATTCAACTAATACAATGCTACATAAACAAGATCAGCACCGGGATCCAACCTTGATCTTGCTTCTAGCTCCGGGAACTCTGACGTGGTCGTTCGTGCAAGGTTCCCATGTCAGCCAGGGAGACCCTAGTCAACTAGCTCGACCCTCTCCTCTCCGGGATAATGTCCCTCTCTTCTCTGCTCCTCGGCGGCCGATGACGAATTGGATGATGCGTGGCTCTCGACCCCGGGGCTATAAATAGCCCAAATGGCGGCTAGGTCAAAGGAGGGGGGAATTGGGCCCTGGAGTGGGCTGGGCCGGCCGGCCTGGGCCCATCCAGGCCCAGTTCCCAGCCTCCTTCCCGTGGTGTCGGTTCCCGAGTCTTCTAGATGCTTCCCCCTTCTGCATGTAGGCCCTTGTCATCAGTTTCTCTCCGAGTTGGACGTAGCTCCTTGTCTCACAAGATTCGGCACTTTTCTGGTTAGGTCCTCGGAGTTTGTCATCTTCTCGGGTTGAGTCCCTGGCTTCTTGGAGTCAAGTTTGCTTCATTGCATGACTTGTACGGGCTTCAAGGTCTTGTCACAAGGTGCTTGATGAACTTATCCCGAAAGTCTTGCTTTCAACGCTAAAACTCTGCAGAAACACTAAACTCCAAAACCGACATGCACAAGTGAACTTGTTATACCACGGGGGTTAGTACCAATGGATAAGGTATAAAACTTATGCCAACACCGAAGGTAAACTCATGGCTAGGTTGATGGATTTTCACCGTCAACATCTCCCCCATGCTTAAACCTTGCTCGTCCTCAGGTAAGCCTTTGATGGATATCATCATTGCCCATCAATGTTTAAACCTTGCACTTGATCATACATGAGAAAATATAATGCTCTCGAAATTTTAATTCGTTAAAGTTCCATAATGTACTAGCCTTCATCTCTACGGAGGGTAGATCCTTAATTAATCTTATCCCACAAGTATTAACATGCTCACAAGATTTTAAATAGATCTTCAAAAATTTTGAAAATAAAGGACTAGATGAAAAAGAGTTAAACTAAGTACACAAATTTGAATCATCTTGCATATTGCTCAAGAACTCTCATCTCATCTTGTCTCTCAAGCCTATATATTCTACTCCTTTCCCTCTCATAACATATATGTGTGGTAGGCTTTATATGGAGCTTTGGGAAAGTTTAGTCCTACCAAGATATTATAAATGAGATGTTGTCAAAACAAGACAAGCTTCTCATGGTCTTACCAAGACTCGTCAAAAAGGTCATTGGAAAATAATGTTATATCAAGGAGGGGAAAGAGAAAAATACACACAATTGAGATGGGTGGACATGTGCAAATGGCAAAGAATGATCCCGAGGCACAAAGGAAATTCTTGTTATCGGATTGCACATGGTTGGAAAATTGAGTATGGATCTTTTAATCTTGAAGCCTTGAAATTCCTAATGCACTTTAGAGAACCGGGCAGTCCACTTTATTTTTATTTTTACACATACTCATATTTTTTCCTTTTCTCATATTTCTCTTTCTTTCTTTCTTCCTTTCTTTTTCTCATGGTTGTGGTCAAGGAGGTAATCACAAAAGATGATATTTGGTTTTAAGGGTGGATATCCGGCGAGGTTTGTGAGATCTCCGATGCGGGGATACACAATGAACGGATAAAAGGCTAGCAAAAAGATAGATACGCAAAAACGGAATGAGCAGCTTCTTAGTCTCGGGCCAGAGAAATCATGGCCTGCAATAACTCACTCAAAAATAAATCTTGTACACTAAGGTTTATGCACTAAATATATATTATGCTCTGGATAGGTTGAGCAACACACAAGTGATATTCATGACAAGGTTAGCGATATTTTTGGGCATATAAACCATCTTTAATCTGTCTATAACTTGAGAGCACATAAAACACTATGGGTCTTTATTTTAATCATAACCTCCGCTAAAGATTAAGCTAGCATTTAGATAAATTCAGATTCGTATTTTAAGAGAGCACTAGCTTTAACATGCATAAATCAATTACAAAGATAAACAAAGCGGCAACTATAATCATATATCATCATGGCACAAATTTTTGTAACTTTTCCAATGATGTAAACAAGGTGGTGTCTTTATTAGTGATGAAAACAAACTGAAATACATGCTGAAAATAAACAAACACACTTGCTGAAATTTAAATGAAAACTGAAAATATTACGCAAACAAAAGCAAACAAAAGCTAAAAATTACAGAGAAAGGCAAAAGAAAAGAAAACTAAGGTTCCTCCTTCTTCCTAATCCTGCACCGGTGGTTGGTGTTGATAATCTTGATAGTTGTACCCTTGCTCGTAGTAGGGTTGGATATCCCCTCCAAAGAATTGACCGGCTCCACTAGGTGAAGGCGTCCAAGCTCATAGGCAATATTTGCATTGCCCTCACCAAGTTGAGCCGCGTTGGTTTGGATGGCTGCGACGTTTTGCACATTTCTCGCAACATACCCTCCAATTATGGACATGCTTTGTTGTGGTTGGGGATATTGTGCGTAGGGCTCCGCGAAGGTTATGTTGGGCACCACATAATTTGGTGGGGGTACCGGTGCACCACCCCCCCATGCTTGCGTTTGTGGCCCTTCGTAATAATTTGGCGGAGGAGGAATCTCGCCGAATGGTGGTACATAGTTGGGTTGTGCACCACCCGCTTGTGCGGAGGAAGATCCCTCCTCTACGATTCTTCCTCTTTTATTTTTCTTCGCCGGGACAAGGAGTCCCTCTTCTAACCAATCTTCCCTCCCTTGAATGAAAAGCCTAAGCCTTGCGTCCGGAAGGGGTAAGTTCACCTTGGCCACATGAAAGCCTCCTCTCTCATCTCCACTAATATATTTTCCTTGTTTCAAATACTCAATGCCTAGAGAGGTCCCACGCAAAAGATGTTCGGGGTTTCTTGTGATCCCCGGCCGTAGGGAGATGGCCAACATAGAGAGGTAGCACCCCAAACCAATATCCCCCGCCCCCTATGTTGCCTCGCAACACCATCGGTTGATAATAAGGTATGACGGGTCTATTGGCTGCTTGGCAATTAAAGCCGAGTAGAGCCAATTCAACTCCGTGTCGGTCACCTTCGTCTCCCTCATCCTCCCCAATATCCTCTTGCTCATCCAAGAGTGGAATACCTGGATAATGGGGTTACGGATGCAATTGCGTTGTTGGTGGGCTTCTCCAGAGATCAAATTCCAAAATCCATCTAACATGCCAGGCGGCACGTCAACTTTCTCCGGAGCTCCCTTTTGGAACCCAAGTAGCTCCCTAACATACTCGTAGGGAACCACTTATTGGGTTCCCTCCAAACGGAATGATAAACTTTGCACCCCATCATCAAGGATAGGCGCAATGGTCATCAAGATTTCCAAGGCAAACTCCTTGTGGGTGTCTGCCGACACACCGTTGGAGAATTGCACCCATCCAAGGTGCCCCAATATATAATATATGTCGGTGCCGAAACCCAAGTAGTTGAGTGCTTGATCGTCGAAGTCGACGTTGGTCACAAGCCTCTTCTCAAGACGAGAGAGTTTCTTCTCCTCCTCCCCCGACAATATGATGAAGCCATATGTGGAATACCGCAGAGTGTATGGAGGTGGCGTGGATGAACGGGTCGATCGTCGAGGTGGGACGGGCGGCTCCTCCGTACGCCCTTGAGGTTCGGTAAACCTCATGGACGTGGTCCTTGTTGCCCTCATGCCACCTTGGAGGAGAGCGTCCTTCCTCCCTGGCTCCATGATTCGAGGAGACTCGGAAACCGAGTGCCTCCTCGAAGACGTCGTCGAAGACGGCTTAGATGATGATGACCCCTTCTTCTTGGTGAAGAGACTTGTGGTTTTCTTCCACATGATTGCAGCAATCTTCTCTCCACTAAAATTCCGGGTTGCAACCGGTAACTATGCACTTAAAAACTTACTTCGGAATGTGGACTTTGAGTGGATTAAGGGTGTGTATTGTTTGAGCTATCAAGCTTGGGAAGGTTGGCTATGTCTACGGTGGTTCTGGGCACGAAAACTTGAGCACGAACCGAGGAAGGAGAGGGATGCTTGCTGCGCAGAAGACGGGAGCCGGGGGGCTCCTTTTGTAGGGGAGGCCGGCCGGCCTGGGCCGACCGGCCTGGGTGGCCGCGTGCCTTCCCAGGGCTCTGTTTTCCTCCAGCACGATCATTTCTCCTCCGTGACTTTCTTGCCCGCGTGCTCCACGAGTTGCACTGCCCAAACGCTCTCGTCCACTCCTTTTCTTGCATTATTGGTCCTTCCACTTGATGCTTCATCCTTTGAGTCATGTCCATGCTCCCTTGCTCCACTTGCTTCACATGTCACCATGAATTTCCTGCAAAGTTATGCTTGCTGCCCACCCATGCTTGTCCTTTGCATGTGGTCTTGATGAGAGTTGATGAAAGAGCATCCAATGGTGCATGCATGATTAACTTAAACTAGAATGCCTCCCTCTAAGTATGTTTAAGGCTAAGCACTCCTCTAATTTCGAAAATTAAAAATATTTTTCAGAGCTATGGAAGAGCTCAAGCATAAATTTAGAAAAGTTTTTAAACCATTAAAAACAAATGTAAGTCAAAAATGTTTTCCGACTACATTGATATCGGTCTCACCGGTATAGTTTGCCTTCATTGGTTGAGAGCAAACTTTTCCCGACTTGATCATGGGGGCATAGGTTTAGGTTCTAATTTTGGCTAAATGGTGGAGATTTTGAATAAAACAAAATTAAATGAGGCTTAGAAAAATACTAATCTTAGAGAAACCAAGGATATAGATTTTTAAACCAACCAAAAGTTTAGTTTCTAGGTTCACGCGAGTCCTACCACGTGCTGAAATTTAATTAACACCTTGGTATAAGTCGTGGCTCTACTCGTGTGTTTTTAGCATGAAAAATAAGTCAACCACAACACCATAATAAGGATGAAGGGTTGAGTTAGGTTCTGAATTTATTTGGTTGTGGTTTCTCGAAAAGAAACAAACAAACACATGGGAGGGTTCAAGTAAAGGGACTATGATCAAGCAAAATATTCAACCAAGAATTATGTCTCTAATATTGTTCAACCACTTCTAAGTCTAATGTCTTTGCGTAATAAAATTCAAAACTAACTTATTAAAAAGACTCGAAAAACCTGGAATCGGGTTGTCCTCCCTATAGCTTATTCATGACTCGACGAAACGGGTTGCCTCCCGCCTAGCGCTTCGTTTATAGTCCATAGCTAGACTTCTTCACTTGATTACTTCGGATCAACACTCTTTGCGGGTGTTGCAATCTTGGGTACCCACTTCCGCACCATCTTGGGCAGGGGCTTATCTTCCGGCTTAGTCATTTTTTGGTCTTCACAGGCGGCTTTTCTTCCTTTATCTTGACGGATGCAACACCTTCCTTGATTTTCATTACGTCCTTCTTCTTCGGCTCTTTCTTCATTTTCAGCCCTTCCTTCTTCCTTGATTCTTCCTTAACAATGCAACGATGAGATGGAACATCCTTAACTTCAATCATATTGCATGCCTCGAGTCGTGGTCGGAACTTGAAAGAACTCCTTTCTTCGTTAATGTCGAACATGATGTCCCCCTTGCCAACATCAATAGTAGCTCCCACGGTCTTGAGGAAAGGCCTCCCAAGGATGAGCGGTGGCTTCTCCCTCTTTCCCATCTCGAGCACCACGAAGTCGACGGGGATGAAGTGGTGTCCGACCTTCACGGGTACATCTTCGGCAATGCCCAAGGGATAGCGAATGGAGTTATCTCCGAAGTCCAAACACATACCCGTAGGGTCCAATGGTAGGCGTAGCTTCTCGAACACATCCCTTGGCATGACGCTCACACTTGCTCCAAGGTCGCACAACGCCTTCTTGAAATTGAATGAACCAACGGAACATGGAATTGTAGGGCATCCGGGGTCCTTTTGCTTCTATAGCCCATTAGCAATAGCGGCACTACACTCCTCGGACATCTTGACATGATCTACCCCGAGTGTTGCTATCTCATATTTATTTGCAAGTATGTCTTTAAAGTAACGAGAATATGTAGGTACTTGTAGGGCATCTAATAATGGCATGTTGATGCTAAGTCTACACACAACCTCCACAAACTTCTCAAAGTGGTTGTCAAGTTTACCTCGGAAGTAGCGTGGCTTGTGGTGTGGTATCCTCGTGTCTTCTTCCGGCATCTCAAATTCGGGCTCTTCGGTGACGATCCCCGTAACCTTCTCCTTAGCAACTCCTTCCGTCTCGGCGGATGGTTTAGGCTTCCTTGCTCCCGCAGAACGTTCCGGATCTTCGGTCTCCTTTCCCGAACGTGTTTGAATGGCCTTCGCCGATTCGAGACCTTTAGGTTGTCCCGGAAGCTTCCCTTCATCATTACTGAGGCGCCCAGCAAGTTGTCCCACTTGCGTCTCGAGCATCTTCATCATGTTGAGCACTTGATGGTTGGAGCTCCCGACCTCCGTCACTTTGCTATCGATGTTCTCCAACACCTTGTCTATGGTCTTGAACTTGGTGACGATGTCCTTGTTGATCTTGGCTTGCTCGTCCATGAATTCCTTCAATTGTATACGAAGCGGAACCGAATTCGGAATGAATGAGCTTGCATTAAATTGAGGTCTACCTTGCCCGTAGCGGAAGTTCAGCAATTCTCCCTTCCTCATGTAGTCGAGTGCTTTGGCTTCCTCCGGACAATCTTTGTGGACATGGCTATACTCTCCACATTCTTCGCACGTGGATCTTGCTTCGGCGGCCATCAAGTCTTGAGCCTCTTTCTTTTCTATCTCCATCTTCTCCAACCTCCTCATGAGTGAATCAATCTTGCCTTCAAGTATGTTCTCCTTCTCCACTTGCAAAACTCCCTTGACATTCCCTGTGGGTTGAACCAGATGTAGGCGCCCGGATGACGCCCATGTGTCATTATCCGTGACCTTCTTGAATAGAGTGAAAGCTTCCGTCGGTGTAAGCTCGATGATAGATCCTCCCGCCGATGCATCGATGATCGTTCTTGACGCCATGGTGAGTCCTTGATAGAACTTTTGCACGAGGTCTTCCTTTGGGAACTTGTGATGTGGAACCGCCTGAGTGTACTCGTTGAAGCGCTCGAATGCCTCCGAGATAGTTTCCGTTGGATATTGAACAATGGTGGCAATCTTATTACGCAAACTTTGAGTTTTACCCGGCGAGTAGTATTCCTTCATGAAAGCCTTCATCAACGTGTTCCAATTTTGCACCGTCTCCGCCGGTTGAGAGTGGGACCATTGCAAAGCCTTCCCGAGTAGTGAGAACAGAAAAAGCCTTGCCCTCATTTGATCTTTAGTCACCCCATCAATGTTGAAAGTTTGACATAGTTGAATAAATGCTTGGAGGTGAAGGTTCGGATCCTCTTTACCGGTGAAGGGTGAATGTTGCACCATGCGGATAGTTGAGGTCTTGATCTCGAACGATCTTTCGATCTCCTCAAGATTCAAGATTGGTAGGTCGATGATGTCCGGGGTGCATAGCTCCCCAATCTTGCGCTCTTGCGGTTGGTCACCCATCGTGGAAGTTGATTCTCCCGAGGACTTTGAGGTGGTGAATTCTTTGGAGATTCCTTCGATCCTTTGTCTTCCGACTTCGAATCTACAAAATCCAGCTTTTTAGCTTGATGTGCTTCGCGTCTCCTTACCCTATAAAGTTTTTCTGGATCATCCACAAATATATCGGGTTTGTTGGAGAGGTAGCCGTCCATCTCCTGTTAGGGTTAGCAATAAACAAAATATGCACAAACAAGAAAGTAAAAATAATTCTATGAAAACTAGGTTTAGACAAACTAGATTAGATTTATTTTGAGGATGATCTAAGTTTAGTAGATGCAAAAAGAAAAACTAAAAGAAAACTGAAAATCACAAAAAGGCAATAAAAGATCAAATCTTTATCACTTGTTCCCCGGCAACGGCGCCAGAAAAAGGGGCTTGTTGACGGTCAATAGTTGTATCAAAGTTCATTTAGACTTGCAAGCGGACAATTTCCCGTCGTAGTCAAGGTACCCTTCTTCCCTCGAGTGGTGAACCAAGGTATCGAATCCGTGGAACAAATGTGTGACGCAAAAGATGATCTAGTAAAGCCAAGCAACTTCAATCTTCGGTAAAGTGAAACCCTAATGCATCTAGATAAAGAACACGAAACTAATCTAATCTACTAAAGACCGGAGATAACAAAGATAGATAGGGTAGATAAACCGATCTAGAGAGATCGGGTTAAGCCTTTTGTTGAAGTTCCAAGCAAGAGAAGAAGTAGCAAATCGAATCTTATTAGAAGCCTCTTTAAATCGTGGTTTCCCGTCCGACTCCGAAAACGCCCGCCTTTCAGAACCCCCGTTCTGTCACAACGTATCCCTACTCATGCGGGTAGTATAGGGCGAGTCCAAGGACAAGTCGAGTTCTTTCGGAAGATCCGGGGTGTACCCCTAGCCACCGCGGCCACAAGAACACCCTATGTGATCTATCTTGAGAATAGATCTAGAATAAGTAAAGCCGATCGAAAAACAAAATCATCGAAGAAACTCTTGATCGCTAGAAATAGATTCAACTTGATAATTCAACTAATACAATGATACATAAACAGGATCACCACTGGGATCCTACCTTGATCTTGCTTCTAGCTCCGGGAACTCCGACGTGGTCTTCCGTGCAAGGTTCCCACGTCGGCTAGGGAGACCCTAGTCAACTTGCTCGACCCTCTCCTCTCCGAGATGGTGTCCCTCTCTTCTCTGCTCCTCGGCGGCCGATGACGAATTGGATGATGCGTGGCTCTCGACCTCGGGGCTATAGATAGCCCGAATGGCGGCTAGGTCAAAGGAGGGGGGGGGAATTGGGCCCTGGACTGGGCTGGGTCGGCCGGCCTGGGTCCATCCAGGCCCAATTCCCGGCGTCCTTCGCGTGGTGTCGGTTCCCGAGTCTTCCAGATGCTTCCCCCTTCTACATGTAGGCCCTTGTCGTCAGTTTCTCTCCGAGTTGGACGTAGCTCCTTGTCTCACAAGATTCGGCACTTTTCTAGTTAGGTCCTCGGAGTTTGTCATCTTCTCGGGTTGAGTCCCTAGCTTCTTGGAGTCAAGTTTCTTCATTGCATGACTTGTACGGGCTTCAAGGTCTTGTCACAAGGTGCTTGATGAACTTATCCCGAAAGTCTTGCTTTCAACGCTAAAACCCCGCATAAACACTAAACTCCAAAACCGATATGCACAAGTGAACTTGCTATAGCACGGGGGTTAGTACCAATAGATAAGGTATAAAACTTATGCCAATACCGAAGGTAAACTCATGACTAGGTTGACAGATTTTCACCGTCAACCGCTCCTCATTTGATTCTCTCTGATCGCTCAATGTGTATATGTCCTCACCAAGGCATTAGATTTGCCTTTCTTTCACCCTACCTCTAATGAAGGCTATATGTACAGCTCAGGGTAGGATAAAGATAAAGCATACTTGCATCACATCTATTGCAAAGTCAAAAACCGGATCCGAGGAGAAAAACAATTCATACAATCAGATGAAGATGTGCACATGTATGAGATGTGATGGATATGGTAAGGTGGATACTAGGCCCGGAATGGGTGCTAGATATTACCATATATATGATGAATGTCGTGGTGATGGTAAGGTGGACACTAGACCCAGAACATGTAGTAGTTATTACCATCAAATTTGTTGGAACTCTTTTTTTGCATGATTCCATCTCTCTCCTTTTTCTTCTTTCTTTTGGACATGGGCTATCCTTCTCTTTTTTTCTATTTTTCATGCCTTAGGCATTTTTTCACTCATGCTTTGAGCATGGTCTTTTTTTTCTTTTTTTCATAGCCCATGTCTCTTCTTTTAAAGAATACTTTTGGAGAGAGAGGTCATATCAGACATGGAGCTTTATTTTGTGGAATGGATGGGTGATCTTCCAGTGTAGAAGCATGGCAAGGGGAAAACAGAGTGCACATGAATCTTGATCGTGAAAGCATGAAAGGAACCACAAGGGTCACAACAATTTGACAAAGCTCAATGCAATGACAAGCAGCATGTGAGTATAAGGTTTTCAAGATAACTCATGATCTGACTTTCGGTAGGACTTTAGCATAAAGGGTTTTCATTTTTTCAAATAAAATTCCCAAGCACTCAAACATTCATAGAGAAGATCATATCATCAAACCATATCACAAACACCAATTACTTAGATGAACATGAGTTCCCTAATGATATTTGTTCACAAAGAGCAAGATGATAAGCAAGGAATAAAACATATGCAAGCCAACCATAGGAAACATGTAGAGCAAATAGAGCACTATTCCATGAGTTTGATTTAGCATATAAGAATTGAAACTCATTCAAACTCATGAATCAGGGAGAGTGAGATAAACGGTGCACATACCATCGCTCCTGAGGAATATGAGAAACAAGGAGGACCAACGGTGGTTTGACTAACCCATGGGGTAGTTGTTCCTGTTGACGCAAAATCAGCACCTCACGCCAAGCACACAGCAAGCCGAATAAGCTGGCTATGCAGATTCATCTTCTGCGGCAAAGCCAATGAGCCAACCCTGAACCCCATTGTAATGGCTGAGGACCTGGCTGCTGGTAACTCTATTCCTCTTGGAAAGTACCTCCTAGGAAGTGTATACCATATGCTTCATCAGACCACCCACCGGATGCACACCAGCCAAAAGATCTCCTGTGTGGCCCTTCGTGGTTAGTTCGGATGTGGCTGCAGCTATATATGCACCAGACTGTTGGTATTGACCTCAACAACCGGCGCTTTCCTTTAGCCAACTACAAGGAAGGGGAAACCCAGAGCACCAAAGGTTGCTAGACTTATGGAGAAGCTGCCTCAACCGTCTCCATCAACCAAAACATTGGCCAACTTTTTGATCTCTTCTTCAAAGGTTTTGCCAATCCTCTTTGGCTCCCATATCTGAATAATGATAACTTGACTCTTCCTTGTGAGTTTAGTTTTAAGGCTGGATGTAATGATGTACGATCTATAGCAATTTTCAATATCTTCATTAATCCATGCATCCTGCCAACAGAGTTTTGTGGAGGAAGGCAAAATCAGAGCACCTTTGAGTACTACCAGCCAAACATGATGGCCAGACAACTAGGATGTGGCCAAGTGCCCCTAAGGCTATTCCTTCATGAATTCCTCAAGTCCAAAGAAAATATCAAGGAATCCATACAAGCAAAAAGGGTCTTCCAGTACAAGTGCAGCTCAACTGTTTATGCACCCAGGCCTTTTGTGCCAATAACAGTAACTCATCCCTCTTTTACTTCTTGGTGGCAAGAACTTCATGATCACATCTTTAATGTACCAGTACATCCTCTTTGTCTAGAACTAATGCCTGATTTTGATCAAATTTTAGAGGTAATAAACTTATTTTCCCTCTTCTTTCAATGATGGCCCTCTTTACCGATCAGGATTTTTGCCATTTTCTGCAGGATACAGCACCTGCCCCTCTTGCCAAGACAATCTCCTACAACATTGTAGGTCCAATCTCTACTTTGGGATATCAATCTCCCACCTTGGCTCAACTGATGTCTAGATATGCCACACTGGATCCAACTCTCATCAGTTCAGCCTCTGACAAAAGGAAAGCTCCATCTCTGGTTGCTCCTTCAGCTGCCAAGAAGAAAAGAACATCCAAAAGACTTCTTATTCAGGTTAGAATCCTTCCCTCCTTGAGCATAAAGCCATTCTTCATCCTGATCATCTTTTATCTTGTGCAATTTCAGACCAGAACTCAGCAACCATTGGTCATAACAGAGTCTGCCAATGCTCCATCTACTGGTAAAATTTTCATCATCTTATTTTTTTCTAATCATTCTCTTCATTGGCACTTATCCTCTACTTATTAGTTGCAGAGGAAACCTTGGTGAGCCAAACTGTGGAGAGTTTCTCTCCTCAACATGTTTCAAATTCAACCTCACCAAGGATCCAGCCATCTTCCCTTCAAGCAGAAGCTTCAGCCTCACCAAGAATTCCTCCAGCTTCTCCTCAGCCCAGCCAGAAGCTTCAGCTTTACCAAGGACTCCTCAAGTTTCTTCTCAACTAAACATCCAACAGTCCCTCCTTGAGCCTGAAAAACTTCCTTCCCCAACTCAGGAAGCTAGGAATGATGTAAGCATGAACACTTACCTTTCCATTCTTTTCATTCAATGAATCACCACTAATTCGGCAAGAAAAACTTTTTAAGGAGGAAACTGTATCATCACCAATCTACTCCTTTGCTGTGGATGACTTGATTGCCGAAAAAGGGGATGAAGCATCTTCCAGCCAGGCTTTGCCAGAAGAAAATCAGGCAACGTTGAAGGAAATTCTTTCCTTGCTGCAAAAGGATGTTCAAGATCAAGTCAAGGATGCTGATCTTCTAAGAGAAGCACTTGCACTCATTGATCAAGATCTCCCAGCCGACATCAAGGCTTCCTTAGAACCTGTTTCCAAGCTGGATGATCACTTTGTAGCAGTAAAGCAAGCCTTGAAGAACTTATCCTCTCAACCAGCTCTAGAACAAGAACAAGCTGCAAACAAGCAATCTATGAAGGATTTGCACACCCAAATGCAGAATCATAAGGAACTGCTAACCAAATTGCAGCCTGAACTTGAGCTGAAGAAAGCCAGAAAAACTGAATTGGAAGCTGAGCTGAGAACTTTGATAGCTGAGATTGAAGCTGATGAAAAGAAGATGGCTGAACCTCCTGAATCAATTGAGAAGATACGAAAACAAGCCACAGCAACCATGACTGCAGGAAAACAGCTCAAGACAAAGCTCTCGACTTTGTCTAAGACCCAAGAAGCTAACCAAAGATTGCTAAAGAACATCAATAAGATGATATCAGATGCCTCCAATGTAATCTCAAAATACTTGGGTATATAATTGTAACAAACAATTTGTAGCGAAATGCTTCATCATCCCTGTAATTTTGCTCACCATCAGTCTTTACTTTCCAATATTTGCATAGCCTTATTTTGACGAGCAATTTCTGGACGATTCATTTGGCAACTCTGGCCAAACTTTGACCCGAAAAACAACCCGACCACAACACAGCCGGATTTCAACCAGTCAAACCGAATATGACTCAGCTTGAATCCCAAACGACCCGACGATGGCTCGGTTGAAGGAGTCTCTCCACTTCCCAAATTTCTTGGGATATGCGCCACGATCTCCGGCCACGATCTCTTTGCCAGTCCCATAAATAAGGACCTCGGGTGCCCCTAGCCTCTCACCAAGTCCTCTGCTTTCCAAGCCTTTGCCAATCTAAGCTTTCCTTCTTTAGTACTAGTACTCCCAAAAGCTTCATGGCAGACAGCAGCAACAGGCGCCGGGCTAGCGACGAGGCCGAAGGGAGCCGCGCTGGCGCTCGCCGGAGGTGGTGATCGTTGGTTTTTTCACAGCTCTCTTTAGATCCCTTTTTGTTTCTGACGATCCCCTTTGTGTTTTCAGGCACATCCGATGGAACCCTGCCTCTGCACCAGCCACGACCCCGGCCATGGCGGGCGATTCTTCGGGATCGTCTGGCCGCTCCCACTCTTCCAGCTCGTGCTACGATGATCGCGCCGCCTGCAGGTTCAAATCAGAGCGCGATGAAGCCCGGCACGAGTTGGAGATCATCTCCAAAAAGGCCGGGATCGCCGAGCTTGAGTGGGAGCACCAGCGCAAGCAGCTGCTGGAGGCATTTGACGGTGAATCTTGTGACCTGCTTCATCTCAACTTAACCTTGAACTAACCACCATTGCTCTGTGATTGCTGCAGATCCGGACGCTGAGCTCAATTGGCTGAAGGCGCTGGTGAAGAAGCTGGCGGACAAGGTGAACGCTCCCGGAGACACACCGAAAGCTTGCCTTGGCGCGGTGGAAGACCGCGTCGACGAGGTGGCCCTTCACGGCGTCCACCTGGGCACCACCCTGGGCCTAGCTACCATGGCGACGCACACCGGCGTCGACTACTCCACGCGGCCGCGCGGCTTCTACGGTGGCGCGTCGGAGGACATCGACGACATCGAGGTCACCCTGGAGCACCTCAATGGCCACGGTAATGCCATTGCCGATTCTATTCATCCCCAGTCTGTGCTGAACAGACTTTTCGACTAGTTTGTACCAGGGATGTTTGGAATTTCGGCAATAAAATGTGAAATTTTATCTTTTGCATTTGTCTTGTGATGATTTCCTTTGATTTGTGCGTGCGAACCTTCATTGTTTTGAACACATTCGGGAACTTTTCCTCTAGCTGAATACGCACAAACTCCTGCCCTTTAGCGTAGAATCCGCAGAAAATCCTTATTCGGGAGCCATGAACACTGTTCAATGAAAAACCCTTCGCATTCGGGGAGAAACCCCTGCCGTTTGGTATTCCCATTAATGCACGCCAGCCAGTCATCACTCCGATGCGCTCTCACAGCTAATAAAATAGCTCCCTTAGTGCTCTGCAACTCCATTTGCATACACTTCCATCATTTCACGTCTCTCATCCTCCTCCTCCAGAGAAAAAACCCGCAAGGCCATGGCGGACAAGGGGAAACATCCAGTCGAGGAGAACAGCTTCCCATCAAAGAAGCGAACCATTCAAGAGTAATCTTTTCTTCTCAAACCTTTCTCTTGTTCTTGATTGCAATCTCATGATTCACCTTCCTTTGTCTTCAGCCTCGACTTGCTACCAGAGGAAATCTTTGGTACTGAAGAGGTTCCTGAGTACATACTTTCTGATTCCTCTGCTGAAGAAGAAGACGCCACGCCGGAACAGAGGACCAACCATCAACTGTGCCGTCGCATCTGGCATCTAGAACACGACCTGTGGGACATCACTGCCCGCTGCAGTGCCGAACGCGAACGCCACATGAGCTTGGAGGCGTTGGTAGGGGGTAAGATCCTCATCCTTACATGATTCTCATGCTTAAGTTTCAGATCCCATGTTCAACGAGAATCTGTTCCCCTTCTTCAGATGTTTCTGACAGGTACAACAACCTGAAGGCCTCCTGGGACAGCTTGATGGAAGCTGCAGAGCACGGCAACCCCCGAAGCTTCTACGTTGTTGTCACGGTGGTCCTGGAGCGGCTGAAGAGGGAAGAACTGAAGAGGACAAACGCAGAGCCAAAGAAATGAAGCATACTTTCGCTTCTTCCTCCAGGCATCCTGCTTCCCGCAGGCTCTCTCTTGTAATCTTAGGCATCTGTGTTGCAGCGAAGAAACCTACAAAGATGTTTGTAATGCAGAACATTTTCGTGCTAAGGGCAATACACTTTAGTATTGGCCATCTCCTTTTGTCAGGATTTTTTGCTCTGAAGGCGGTTTCTTTCCCGAACGCCGGCTGTTTCCATGTTTCTGATGCTTGTAATCCTGATGCTTGCAATCAACGATCAATTTCAATACTAGGATAATATTTCTTCAAGTATCTCCCATTTATAGCAGCAGTGAACTCTTCTCCTAGTAAGGTTTTCAAGATATACGCATTTCCAGGCGTACACCTAACCACCCGAAAGGGACCTTCCCAATTCGGGGACCATTTGCCGAACGTACTGTACTTAGTCCCAATCGGCAGTAACGCTTTCCAAACCAAATCTCCTTCTGCAAATTGCTTGACTTTTACCTTCTTGTTATAGTACTTAGCAACTCGCATCTTGTTTTTCTCAATATTTTCCAAGGCCCTAAGACGAATCATATGCAAATCTTATAATTCGTCCATCATTAAGTCACTGTAATCCATGGAACTTAAATCCTTTTGCAAAACTACTCTCCTTGAGTCTGATTGCATCTCCCATGGCAAAACAACATGATGCCCGTAAACCGACTCATAAGGAGATGTTTTTGTAGCTCCATGAGGAGCCATTCGGTAAGCCCACAAAGCTTCATTGAGTACCGAATGCCACCTTTTCGGCTTCTGATCAATCTTCTTTTGTATAATCTTGATCATAATCTTGTTAGAAGCCTCTGCCTGACCATTAGCTTGGGCATAATAAGAAGAATTTAACAATTATCCCCATACTTTCAGCAAACTCTCTGAACTCTGAAGATGTAAACTGAGTCCCTTGATTAGTTGTAATTGTTTGAGGAATCCCAAATCTGTAAATGATATGCTCTTTGACAAACTCAACCATATTTTCTAATGTTCCTTTCTTTAATGGAATTGCATCAACCCATTTCGTGAAATAATCTGTTGCCAAAAGAGCAAACTTATGCCCCTTGCTAGATGTAGGATTTATTTGGCCAATCAAATCTATACCCCATCCTCTGAATGGCCATGGCTTGACAATAGGATTCAAAGCTGATGCTGGAACTCTCTGGATATTTCCAAACTTTTGACAATCTTTATACCCCTTGTAATACTCAAAGCAATCTTCTAGCATCGTCGGCCAATAACATCCAGTTTGCCTAATAACCCACTTCATTCGATAAGCCGATTGATGTGCACCACACAGCCCATCATGCACTTCACTCATCATCTTCTTTGCTTCTTCTTCACCCAGGCATTGTAGCAACACCCCATTCAATGATTTGTAATACAAACGTCCATCAAGAAGAACAAACATTATAGTTTTATACCTGAGCTTCCTAGTGACCTTTCGGGATGGATTTTCCAAATAATCAACAATTTCTTTTCTCCAATCATCTTCTGCTAGATCACTCTCGAAAGCACACACATCGTTGGCAAACACTTCTTGATTTTCTCTATAACATGAAGCACTTTGAGCCAACCTGTTTGCCTCTTCATTGTGTTCCCTAGGAATATGTTGTAGAATCACTAACTGAAAACTTTTCAAGATTTCCTTGCACTCCTCGTAGTAATTCCTCAGGATATCATTTCTACATTCATATTGTCCATTCAATTGTTTTATAACTAACTCTGAATCTCCGTAAATTTCAACTAAAATAGCCTTTGCTTCTTTCAAGTATTGAAGCCCCCTGAGCAATGCTTCATATTCAGCTTGATTATTTGTGACAATGGGTTGGATAGGAATAGCAAATTCAAACATCTTTCCCCTGGGTGAAATTAATAAAATTCCTACTCCACCACCTTTGCCACACGAAGATCCATCAAAGAACAAAGCCCAAGGAGTAATCTCAAGCAAATTAATTGATGGATCACCATGTTCAGTAATGAAATCAACAATAATCTGTCCTTTAACAGCTTTTGCCGATTCAAACCTTAATTCAAACTCAGACAAAGCTAAAGTCCACTTGCCAATCCTTCCATTCAAAATTGGCATAGACAACATGTGTTTAATTACATCAAATTTTGAGTATACAATGCCTTCGGCATTCAACTAATAGTGCCGAAACTTTGTACACGAGTAATAAACACACAAGCAAAGCTTTTCCGCAGCCGAATATCTTGTTTCGGGATCAAGCAATTTTCAGCTAAGGTATGCGACTATTCTTTCCTTTCCCTCAAATTCTTGTATCAAGGCCGATCCAATGGTTTGGGTATCCGCCGCCACGTACAACTTAAAAGGCTTGTTCAATTGTGGACAGTGGCGGATCCAGAGGGTATGCCGGGTATGCACCGGCATACCCTGCGATTCTGGCAACTTCAAGTATATGTATACGTATTTAGGTGTAAAAAAATAAACATACACGTCAAACTGTCAAAGCCCAACCAAGCAGCAACAGCATACTAGAGCAAGCAGGCCGAGTGTACGTCAGGCCCATGCGGCCATGAGGGGCACGCTACCTATGCGATGTGCGACGGCGGACGGAAGGACTCACGCACGGACGGAATTACGAGACACTCGGATCACATCTTCAACACGCCATTCATGCGTCATCGTCTCGCCGTGTGTCGTGCCGCCGTTACGATCCAGATCGAGGCACCCCTCACAGGTCACCAGATCACCAAACGTCCCTACCCTGCCATCCCTGTTGCATGCTAGTCCTTTGAGTGCACCGGCAGGCGACATCTAGTTGAATTTGTGATCACAATTGTTAAGGTGAGATTCAATTATTCTTTGGATTTAAAAAAAATCATGTGTTCTTTAAATTTGATGAAGATGATATAATCAATACATTTATGTCCATTCGAAAGTGTAGAATAAATTCGTCCGCAAAATAACATCGTAAGTCTTTGGTACTCTATTGTGCCTATATACATTTATCAGTGTCTTTTGAAACTATTTATATTTGATGGTTTTACTTATTCCATGAATTTAAGTATTATTGTGTTATTTAGTGGATATATATACCAAATTACGTTATACAATATATACCGAATTGATAAAATGGATTTACCGAATTGTATATGAAATTTTTTGAGCGGCATACCCTAAGCTAAAATCCTAGATTCGCCACTGATTGTGGAGGTACCAATACTGGTGGTTCCTTCATGTATTCTTTGATCTCATCGAAAGCCTTTTATTGTTCGTCCCCCCATACAAACTTTTGATCCTTTTTGAGTCTTAACAGTGGAGAGAAAGGCAACACCTTGTGTGATAAATTGGATATGAATCTTCTCACAAAGTTAATCTTGCCAAGCAATGATTGCAACTTCTTGAGATTGGTTGGAGGAACAACTTCATCAATAGCTTTCATGCTTTTCTTGCCAACTTCTATTCCTCCTTCATGTACCAAAAATCCCAGGAACTCTCCAGCTGAAACCCCAAAGGCACACTTGTTCGGGTTCATCTTAAGCCCATGTTTTCTAGTGCACTCTAGAGTTTTCCTCACATCATCCAAATGTGATTCATGATCCAAAGACTTGATCACGACATCATCAATGTATATCTCCAAAATTTTGCCGATCAACTCATGAAAAATATAATTCATGGCTCTTTGATAAGTTGCACCGGCATTTTTCAACCCAAATGTCATGACAATCCACTCGAACAGGCATATATGTCCAGGACATCTGAAGACTGTCTTTGATATATCTTCTATTGACATAAAAATTTGATTGTACCCTGCATTGCCATCCATGAAGCTAATAACCTTATGTCCAGCAGCGGCATCAACCAACAAGTCAGCGGCAGGCATTGGATATCCATCCATGGGCGTAGCTCTGTTTATATCTCTAAAGTCTATGCAAACCCTCATCTTCCCGTTTTTCTTGTAAACAGGGACAATATTAGAGATCCACTCTGCATATCAACATGGCCGAATGAAGTTTGCTTCTATTAATCTCTCAGCTTCTTTTCTCACGTCGGCCAATACTTCATCCTTGTAGATCATTAGGGGAGGTTGCTTGTAAGGCCAAAAACCATGCTTGATTGGCAACCGATGCTCAACAATGGAATGATCCAAACCAGGCATCTCTGAATAATCCCAAGCGAAGCAATCTTTGTATTCCTTTAATAGCTTGATCAACTATTTTCTGAAACTTGAATCCAAGTTAGCACTGATAAATGTCAGCCTTGACTTGTCACCATCCCTAATGTCTATTTCTTCTAGTTTGTCAGCCAACATAAATCCACGTCCTAACTGTCCATCAGTTCCATCAATTGGATTCTCCATTAAAAATTGCTATAAGAGTCGACTGCTTGAATCGGCTGTTGGTCACTGCTTACTGGTTCAACAGGACCTTCACCCCAGTCCTTGCCTGAGAAGCAATCTATACCTTGATACTCCCAGAAGGCTGGTTCCACGTAAGACACACTTACTGAGTCATCTGCTTGGACAACTTCTACATCATCATCCACCCATTGAACAAGTTGTTGATGCATGGTAGATGGAATACAACAGTTTGCATGGATCCAATCTCTTCCAAGCAGCAAGCTATATGCCCCTTTGCCTTCAATGACAAAGAAGGTCGTGAGCAGAGTTTTAGATCCAATCATCAAATCCACATGCACACAGCCCTTGGTGTCTGAAGGATTTCCAGCAAAATCATTCAGAACTATGCTTGTTGGCATCAAATCTCCAGGGCCTATGCCAAGCTTCCTGAATGTAGTGTATGACATCACATTGACCGCAGCTCCACCATCAACGAACATCTTGGTCGATGGCTTCCCATTGACGTATCCTCTCAAGTACAGCGGTCTCATGTGCCGATTCCTGGCCGGCCTGTCAAAAGTAGCCTGCTTGGCCAAAATTAGTTGTGCCATCAGCCCAAATTGCTCAGCCTCATCAATGCCTGGTGATACTTCCTCCTGCACAATCTGATTAGCCGGAGCCATGAATTCATTCGGCAAGAAGCATACCATGCACATAGGAGCCGAACTACCAGATCCATCAGGCTTGTCTTTTGGATGCCACACCTGTTTCCCATTGATTCCTGCATGTTTCAGCTCCTGATTCGTCAAGCGCTGAACCCTTCTCTTTTGGCTTCTCCTCAAACCAGGTGGGCACCACTGTCCTTTCTGCTAGACATACTCACGATCTTCTTCTTCTTCATGATCAGCCCATCTGTGATCAGCATATCTTTTCCTTGGTTGATGATTAACTTCATTTATTTTTATGCGCCGACCGTCACTAGAATGCATCCTTCCAATTCTTTCATGGACGGATCGGCGATTGACAGTATCCTGCCTATATTCTGTATACTTGTCACTGCATTCGGGACAATTCTTTAATGTAGGAAGCTTTAACCCTTCGTTCCAGCAGTGTCTGAAGAAAGCACATCCCCAATGTGCGCGCTCTTCTCCACGCACATATTCTTCTCGTTCTTTCCTGTGCACTTCTTCTTCATATCTTCGCTTCTCCTCCTCGTACCTTTGTTTTTGATAATGCTCTTTTTCTTGCTGACGCTGCCACTTGTTAAGGAGAATACGCGAAGTCACCCTGGGTTTAGAGGATTCGCCCACTTCAATTTGACTTTTCAGGATGCGAGGCACTTCCTTGTGGACTTGTTCAACTGTCACTTGTCGAGCAGGGTCAACTGAGCCATCCTGCTTTGCCTTTGCTGAAGTCAAAACCTTCACTTTTCCTTTCTCCTCAATAGTCACCATGTTGACTGAGAACCCAATCATGTTTTGAGGGAAAGGATTGCCATCTAATTTCATCTTATTATCAAATTTTAGATGACCTTCTTGGATAGCCTTCTGAATTCTCATCCTGAATACCCTGCACTCATTGATGGAGTGAGAATTCATGTCATGAAACCCACAGTATCTCTTTTCTTTCACTCCATCAGGCCGAAGCATAGAATACCCATCTAGCAACTTGATTCGGCCTTCCTTCACGAGGAACTCAAAGAGCTTATCAGCCTTGGTCACATCAAAATCATAGGTGCCTTTGGCTTGCTTGACCCACCTTTGATTCGCTGTTAAAGGCTCTTTGCCCCACAATATTTTAGCTGCAGCTATTTCCTCTTCATCATGAAATTCCTCTCCCTGATCTGCCCTTTCGAGGAATTGATTATAGATGTCAGCTACATCACTATGTTTGGAGAACCTGGAGTCTTTCTTGAAGCCATAAGCTTGGTTGTTCATCAATGACAGTCTTTGCGACAATTGGCCAAGATTATCGAACTCTATGCCGAATAGCTTTTCCTGAATAGTTGGCAACATCCCTGCTACAGTCATACCAGCCAATTGATCATCTGGTAGGTTCAAAGAGAAACACATGCTTTTGGTCTCTCTGAACCTCCTGAGGAACTCCATTGGTGTCTCACTATTCCTCTGCCTCAGGGTAGTTAGATCAATTAGCTTTTTCTCATTACTGACAATGAAATAATGAGCATGAAACTTCTGTTCCAAATCTTCCAGGAGCAGATTGAGTGAGCAGGCAAAGAAGTGAACCATGTAAAGGCCGGGCCTGTAAGTGATAAAGGGAAATATCTGATCCTGAATGCATCATCATCAGAAGCTTCCCCAAGCTGCATCAAGTATCGGGCTATGTGCTCCACAGTACTGGTATCATCTTGCCCAGAAAACTTTGTGAGATCTACAGGAACTTTCACCCTGTTCGGTAAGGCCACCCTGTTATACCATTCTGGGAAAGGAGGTGTATACACATGCCCTTGGTTTCTAGGCTTCAGACCAAATTGATTTTGAAGCACATCGGTCATTCTCTACATCAGGAGATCAATATTGACATCTTGATTCCCAGGTCCTCCCACAGGCATCCCTGTAGCACCACCATATCCAGGATTCGGGAGAGCATCAACAGCACTGTAATCCATGAACTCCGAATACCCGATGCCGTACATGTTCTTCTGCAATCCGTTATTTGTTGGGGCTATCCTGTAAGTAGAATCAGGTTGAACTCCAAGAGTGCCAAACGTCATCTCTCCATATGTACGTGGATTAGGTATTGCTTGACGAGGATTTGGCCGAACTGGTTGGCTATCCACGTGTTGGGTTGGCTGACCACTCATGCTCTGTGGAGGCGGTTGAATACTTGTAGCTTGACGAATTGGTTGGCCAGTGACAGTAGCACTTGATTCTCCTTGAAAATGTTTGTCCACTCCTGTGCCAAAGACGCCAACCATCATCTGTTGAAAGCTATTCAGAAATGCAGTATTGTGCCTAGCCATTATGTCTTCCAAAGCTTTCTGTACCATGCCAAACACTTCTTGTTTATCTTCAGCAGATTTGGTATCAGGTTCTCCTGGCAATAGAACCCTTGGTATGTCTGACTTGAGGTATGGTACACCACTCCTATTTTTGGAAAATGACATTAGACACTTCTGCTGAAACTGATCAATAGCTTCCTTCAGTTGCAATTGTTGTTGTGTAGACAGCTCCTCTAAGGTGACATCCACGACATCTTGAATATCAGGCATCTTGATCAACTAGATGGTCCCACCAGGCGTGCCAAAAAGTGTTTTGACGTAAGATCAGCACCTCACGCCAAGCACACAGCAAGCCAAACAAGCTGGCTTAACACACGTTGCCGAATCCGAAGCGTGCCAGTCAATTTTCCCTGAAACTGAAAAAGGATGAAAAAATAGTTAGATAAAACCTGAAACTTGCCAAGTGGTATGAGACAGTTCCGAATTTACGGCTACAAAGCCAATCAAAACAACATATAGCTATAACAAGCTATCCGTCGGTAAACTGATCATCATTCGGGAACTTTAAAACATGTAAACAGGATATAGCCGAATGCATGACGTAAGCATGATAAAAGATTGGTCTTTATCTAAGCAACATTGCAGCACGTGACCATGACCGATTATCAAGGATAAATCACAATAAAATGAATAAAGGCGAAGCATGATTACAAATTTGCAGTAAACATGCATGCATAGGCCAAAAGCACTAGTCTACCGCATGTCTAGGTACTTTTGAACCCGTCGAGCGTGACACCAAACAAGTTAATCCACCGCATGATACGACTTGTTTGAAACCACACCACCAACCAAGAATAGATCAATCCACCACATGATACAATCTAATCATGGAAAGCTAAAAGCATACATTATTTAAAACAAGCTTATGAGCATGTTTCGCTCGTGGCAGAGTTGCCGAATACAGCTGTACAGCCGATTCGGGTTCCGTGGAGAAGGAACAAACTATGCCAGATCAACATGCTTGAACCCGCAACACGTGGCAATCTAGATTGATTCGAATTCGGCTATTTAAAAGCACGTGATCCATGCACCACATCGAGTTGAAGATTTGAACACGCATCATATGAATTGCAAATAAGATAGAGCCGAATCTAATAAACCTAAATTGGGCAATAAGAGTGTTACATGAATTAAACATAAAAGCTAAACTCAAAGCAACACATGGTAACTTAATGAATCTATTAGATCTTGCCAAATCTAATAGAGCCGATAACTAGCTCCAAGCTAGATCTTATCCTACCGCATGGCTCATGATCTAATAAGAAACCCTCTTAAACCAAGCTTAAATCCACCGTATGATACTAAGCATGGTAACAAGACTACTTGCATCACGGTCTAAATCCACTGCATGATACTAGACATAATACAAGGTTGCCGGTACTTACGGAGGTCGACGGATCGATGATTCCTCTCGAAGAACTCGACGACTCGACTAAAGGACTCGGAAGATGCCACAGGTCCGGTTTGTTGTGTAATTGTTCAATTCCTATTACAAACATTAAGGGTTCATATTTATACCCTTGTCCTAACACGACTCCTAGTTGACCACGAGTACAACATTTACGCCTAAATTAATGCCCCGGCATCAATGTCCATCTTGCACCCGTCATCAATTTGTTTTTTCCCTATATTCAGGCCACGTCATCACGTATTACCGAATGCTTCCTCTTCCAAGCGTAAAATAGCCCTTCTGCCGAATGATGGCGTGCTCCCGACCGCAGGCATCTTTACTGAATGCTTTGAGGAAAATTTCCCGCCGAATGGTGTTTCCTTACCAAACTCGGCTCACAAGTCAGTCTCTTTCCTGTACCAATTTTTGGTGTTAACAGTTCCACTCTAGTTTACCTTGTCCCTTTTCATGGAAGCACAGTCAATGTTGTGCAACACCTGTGTGTGAGATCTCAAGTGTGTATGTCGATGATAGGCTTGGGAGATCTCCCCCACACTTGTTCATGTACCTGGTGCTATCTTCAAAGGAAATGGGAAACAAAAACAAAAGAGGGACTCTACTAGTTCAAGAACTAGGGAGACTTTATTCAAATTCAGAAATAAATTCACCATGAGGCCTAGCTCAAACAAGGCTGACATGGCTTGGCTTACCTTCCCATTTGAATCAAACTCGATGACTTACCCCATTTAGCTTTGAAAATTCTTGCAAGGATTAGTCTGCATATACAACCTATATCCATGAAAGCATCAACTATAAGGTTCATCAATCAAACTCGACACCATGTCTTGTTTGATTGAAGAAGACAGTTTTAACCTAAGCACCATGCTTACTTAAAAACAACCTATGAGAGCACGTAGATAAACATGCACTCAAACCATAGCATTGCCAACAAAGGTAGAAGAAGCATGATCAATATATTTTCAAAGGGACATAAACATGAGCAAAAGATGGTGAACATCGGGCAACCTCCCGGAAGGGATTTGTTTAAAGTCAAAAGCAGGACGTACCTAACTGGGCAAGAAGCAAGAACTAACATCATCTCCAACCCAGGATAAGATTTGGTATGAGAGGAACTTTGCGCAGGATGCTCACATACCTCCCCCACACTTGAAGTTTGCATTGCTAGGCAACAAAACTCAAGTGTGTGGGGATCAAGCTTCCTTTTGTAGAAGCTCATTCAACAAAAACTTATAATGGTGTTGTAGTGATGTAGCTCGCATGTTCTTAGGCATCACCTGTCCATCATTCTTTTCAATATCCACCTGAAATGTTAGCGACCAAAAATACAAGGACAACCTTATCCTAAAAACATGCTCTTGCTTTTTATTTGAAAAGGGAAATGAAATCTAACCTAATCCAAGCTATCTCCTAGTAGTGCTTTTCTTAAGGTCATAAGCTCGACCATGGGAACTTCTTGCTGCATCTTTCATTGGTGATGTCATTCCCGTCTCGCCACCAATTATTGATGTGTTATTGAAGCTTCAGCTGCAAGGTTAGTACCACAGTGCATACATGAAATCTACAATGCTTATGGTAAACATATGCATCTATAATCATCCTTCTAAACATTTTACAGGAGAGGACCATAAGGCAATTGTAGTCCTTGTGCATGCCTAGAGCTCTAAGCATGGCTGACTCTGGAAAGGCTTGATGCAAGCATGGTTCATGTGGTGTATCAAGAATGAAGCTACCATGCTCATCAGTGGAATCCTTTCCTTTGGACTCTAGAGTCGGCGACTCATAAATTTCCATGGCCCATGAATTCTCCATCTGAGGAGATTCATCATGTAAGATCAATGTTGATTCTTGATCAAGGTCGAGAGCAACATGATATGGGCTAGTGGGAAGAGGCTCAAACTTAGTCGAGGGTGATGAGGATCCTTCGCCCTCACGAAGGTGAAGAGGATCTTCCAAGGCATACTCTTGAGGAGTAGAAAATTCTACTACCTCAATGACAATGGTCTCGGAGGATGTGAGCGGAGATACATGCCTCATCTCTTCCAGTGGGTTTTGCTTGGGAAGAGGCTTCGCCAAAGAACTTTCTTCAAGGGAGTGGTGGCACAAGCGACTTCCCTAAGCTTTTCATCCAGGCTCTCTCGGGATGCATCAAGAAGTTTGTCTACTAAGGAGCCTAGGAGGAGATCAAGATCGAGGATATCAAAGATGTGGAAGTCTAGATTAACCTTGATCTTGTCTACTACGAGTGGCACGGCACATGCAACCCCCCGACACTCAAGAATATGTTTAGAGGGACAACTCTTGAGGACTTTGTCGGATGGTCTTAGCGTAAAGTTGCCCAACAAAGTGTACGCTAGGTGCCATGGCATAATGTTAACCTCCATAGTGGGGTTAAGATGGGCTTCTACTATAATTCCTTTTATGGAACAAGAAATGATCATAGAGGGTAAACGAATCCAAAGTGCTTCGGAAACGTTTTCCACTCCAGTCAACCACTTCTTCTCCATGGCCTCCATGATAGATGTTTCGTTTAGAGGATCGGGGGGCAAAGGTGGTACCGTAGGCCTAGGGGAAGGTTCTGTCAACAGATTTCTAGCTGACTAGATTTGCACAGAAGAGGGCTCCTTCCCTAGTTGGCCATCTAAGCAATTTGAGGTGTTTCTGATGTTTTCAAAAGGGTCATCCTCGAATTGATAGAGGAACCTTGTAGGTTAAATTTCTTCTCTCTCCATTGTTCCTGGTTCGGGAGAGGGCTCAACGGTCGAAAATTGAGATGTGGAAACCATATGTTCAGGTTCGGCTGTTGAGACACTCTCATGGCCTGATATATACTCATCACAGAGGCGTTCGTCATGGTTGGTAGGAGAGGAAGAGTTTTCTAAGAGGTGATCTAGGATCTACCTTCCTTCCTCCATAGTTAAGTATGTGAACTCACCTCTGGCCGCAGTGTCGAGGTATAGTGCAAATTCCATGTCTAAACCTGAGTGAAAGATACACAAGCTTACCCAATCGGGTAAAGACACGGTCGGGCTAGATTTCAACAAGTGTAAGAATCTAGCCCAAGCTGCACCTATGGAGTCCTCCTCTAATTGCTTAAAGTTGAGGATATCGCTTTGAAGGGATGCCATGTATCTTGCAAGGAAGAATGGGCAATAGAAGTCAACTCAGAGATCTTCCCATTGCTCCGCCCTCTTTGTAAGAGAGAGCGTGAACAACTTTATCCTTAGGGTTTTCTGCGTTATTCATGGGGGACCCAGGAAAAAACACAGCCTCTCAAACTTTATCAAATGGTCAATGGGATCTTCATAATCAGCTCCAGAGAAGGGTCGATTCCTAAACATGGCTATAAACTCAGGGTGGAGTTCATTGATGAGTGTGGAAGTTGATGGATCAGTGAACTCATTGGATGGGGTGGAGAGGTCATTAAAGGATGGCCTCTCCATGAGTAACAGGGGTAAAGGTAGAATAAAGAAAAACAAAAAGATATGAGGACCACTGGAAACGAAGATAGATCCAGCAACCTTTCCCTGGCAACGGTGCTAGAAAGCTTGTTGTGTATTTTAGCAACAAACGAAATAAATCTGCAAACGCACGGATACCGTTGTAGCTTTCACCTTAGAGTATTCCAAGGGTATCGAATCCACTGGAACGTGTGTGTACAAACTTTGTACTTGCTAGTTTCTAGGATCTTCACTTGTTTCTTGGTCTTCTCGCAAACAATCTAGTGGAGCCCAGTCTACCACACAAGCTGAGTATGTTGCTGCCACTAGTTGTTGCTCACAGCTGCTTTGGATCACATACACGCTATGTGACTTTGGTGAGGAGTGTTCCCGTGTACCTCTCATGTGTGACAGCACGAGTGCCGTTAGTTTTGCCAAAAACCCCGTGCTTCACTCGAGAACCAAACATATAGAGGTGAGGTACCACTTCTTGAGAGATAATGTTGAGAAGGGAAACATAGACCTCATTCATGTGCCAACATAAAAGCATCTTGTAGATATCCTAACCAAGCCCTTGGACCAAGCTACATTTGCTCGTTTGTGAGAAGAGCTTGGAGTCATTTTTCCTTTTTGAGCTTCGGCTGGGAGGGTTGATGTACATATGTATGTTGCATTTTCATTTATGTATCATATCATGTTTGCATCTTTGTATCATAGACTGCATTTGTATCATATACCATAGAGATGTGCTTCTCTCATATGCTTTGATCACCATGATATGCTACATATGAGGTTATGACCTTGCTTGTGATGCTCATGAGATGCATATCTATGCTCTAATTAGCTTTGGGATATATATGCTTGTGGATGGCTTTTTTGTAAATGCTATATGATCCTCTCTTGTGAGTAGAATGTCTCTCATGTTCAAATTGGGTGATTATGGCTATATCTTACTTAATTTGTGCTTGGAACCGTGTTCATTTCATTTGGGATCAAAGATCCATTTATCATCATGAATGTTTAGCCTACATGCTATCCTCTGGAGAAGCCTAAGCTTCTTTTTGCTGCAAAGGCACTTCATGTACCATGCTTAATTTGTAAATCATGAAAATGGTATGTGAGACGCCTATGCCTGAAAATTTTGCTTCCATGTCACAAATGCTTTAAATCCCTTATCTTGGGTGCTGAACCGTTGCATGATGTTCACCAATGAGAAGCCTCATATCTAGAAGTGGACACATGGCTCCGTGGCTTTAACATGACATGAGATAGCTTGTAGGTGTTTGTGATAATCTTGTGCTCAGAATGTGTGACCTTGCATGAAGTTTGTGGGCTATATGTTGTTTGTTCTCATTTTGATCATGTGTAGGTCCTATGCTCATGAGAGGGAAATTTTTTTGTGAAAAACGCTTCGTTTTGATCATGGCTATGTCACTTGCTTATATGTCCCTATCTATATTGTTGGTGATGCTTGTACTCAAATTGTGGCTATCTTGCTTGCCTATGTCTCAATTTTATCATGTTATAGTGCTCTTTTTATATTTGAGAAGCACATGCTTGCATTTGTAGACTTGATTCATGCATTACCATCAAGGGGGAGGGAAGTATCCAACTCATGTTTCCAGTGGGAGTTTTGCATCAAGGGAAGAAAAATTGGGAGAAATGCATTTGTTCAGGGGGAGCTTGCATTCATGCATTTGGGAGCTCTTTTGCACCTGAATTTTAGTTGTGCTCTTTTGCCGATGGTGTCGAGCCCTTTTGCCTCACCTCGCGGAGTCAGCAATTTTGGAGCATTTTATCTCGGCTGTGTTGAGCAGGTGCCCTAGCCTTAGGGGACCGAGATTCCTCTCACTCAAGTGATCTTTTCTTGGCTTTTGTTTAGCTTTTGATCACTTATTTGAGTTTTTCAGTCGTTTTTTTCTTTTTCTCTTTTTTCTGAATTGGTTACTTGTGTGTGTTGTCAATGCACTTATCAAGGGGGAGATTGAGGACCAGAGCATCCAAGGACTGGTGGATGATCACTCCTGGTTGTGATGAGTGATTGACAACGTGGTGTGGACTAACTCTTGGTCGAGTATTGAAGGTGCAGGTTGAGGATTTATTTATGTTGGTGCAGGTGAAGAGCGGACGCGAAAGGTCTATGCCTTGCGGGGCTTCCGAGGAGTGGAGATAAAAGTAGGCTCGGCTTTAGGTACCCGGTGGCTAGCGGGGTTGAGTGTGGGCCGCATGGTGGAAAGAAAAGCAAGACAAAGTAAAAGAGTTGGTGCAGGGTAGCAGCTCACGACCGGAATCTGCACGCGGGGTTTGCGGCATTTCACCACAAAACCGTCGAGTTACTTGGTTGAGCCACAAAACCAAGACCGGAGGCTCGGCGGGTGGAGATAGGATCCGGGCGGGCCAAGAAGCTTCAATGCCGGCGGAAACGTGGTGGGATCGCAGGGCTTGCATCGAGAGGACGCGGACTGCGGCGACGGCATGGCCGTGCGATGAAGAGGAGTGCTACATGACCTATTTGCCCTTGAGGGGTTTGTATCACAACTTAAGTGCTAGGGGTAGCTTGGTCTTCTGCCCGACCCAAAGGGACTTATATATATTAACTCTTGGGTTTCTGGGCAAAGCATCCTTCTGGACTGTTTATCATTTCCTTGCTCCATAGGTTTAGATATTTCACCGGTTTGTAAAGAATCTGACCTCTGAGTGTATGAAAGCTTTCATGGTTGCGTCGATCTCCTTCTTGTAGCTCGTGTGATTTTTGTGTCTTTTTCGAGCTATTTTCGTTGGATTTTCGTGCGTGGCTTGTTCCTTCGATTCTGAGGTGTTTGGGTTCGGATTTGTTGGTGGGGATCATGGATAGTTGCCTCGTGCATCTTTGTGCTTGATCATGACCCCTCAAACTCTGAATTTGGCCTCTAATTCAAGGATTTCGGTTGGAACCACCGTTGTCACACCCAGTTTTAAAGGCAAAACCGAATGCATAGATCACGTGTGCTCCAGGATCAAATTACAGACATGCTTAGACATTGTGAATACCAAAATTAGTGCCACACAAATAAAGAGTTATTACAAACCATAGTCTTAAACGAAACTTAAATAACGAGTTCTCGCAGCGGACAAAATGCCTCCACAGGTAGCTAACTGAAGACTACGCACACCTAGAACTCCTAGAATGTCTTCAAAATTCTCCCAGTCTGAGCAGCAATCTGGGTATTCTAGATGCAAGAAAGTAAACAAGCGTGAGCACATGACGTACTCAGCAAGAGAGAACAACATAACATGCAAGGCCATATGGTGGATGGCTTAGGTTCAAGCAGTTTAGCATTTTAGTGGGTCAAGTTTTATTAGCAACCTGACTACTAATAGTATAAGTTCATACCAACCCAATTAATAAGATATGAGCACCATAAATAAAGAATAAAACAACAATTACACATTTAAGTTCTATAATTTAATCATGTGAGTGTCCAGGCCGCTCTTGACCGTGAGCACGGCTAATCGATTAGTTTTACACTCTGCAGAGGTTGTACACTTTCACCACAAGCAGCATAAAAGCTCCGAAGAACTTTGAACCCAACCATGCGGTGTTTGCAAGGCACCATACCACACTACCGAGGTGTGGTTGCACAGGGATGCTACATGGCCTTTACAAAGGTTCCCTAGCAAGTTAGGACCCACAAGGTCCGGATCAGTTAGCAAGGTATAAAGTCCCCTAGCAGGTCGATACCCCACCATAAAAAGAATAACTCACCCAACCCCCTGCTAGAGCGAGTCCATACCCCGCAGTACCGTTGATCCCTTGTCCTTATCAGGTAAGACCATCCAAAGCTAAAGTTCCTAATTATTCAGCCAAGACCATTGCCCATTAGTTCTTGTGGTTGTACTGTTTTCCTGGGTGGTTCTCCATGTTCAGATTAATCATAATAAAGTGGTCTTGTAAAGTAAAGTAACATAAACGGAACATAGAATACGAAGTATCCAAGTTTGATTAATACCAATCCCAGTTGAGCATGCTAAGCCATAGCTACCAACAATATTAATTTAATAAACCCAGTGACAAGGTAAAGGTAGTAAAAGACTAGGCATGATCCTTGATAGGTTCCCGTCAAGTTAATGCAAGCAGGAAAAATAAATACTGTGAATTTAAATGCATGTTATGTAGGACAAGCGGGCATGCATCAAGGAAAACTTGCCTTCAACAAAACTCTACTGCTCAAACTCTGACGCGTTTTGATCTTCAAATCCTTCCAACGCTTCACTCTCTACGGTCCACAATCATCACATACAAGCATACAACAAGAATAGAATAAGAAACAGTCACCAAACAATACAAACAGTATAGAATAGTGGCATAAAACTAATCTACGCTTCGAGACGATCGCGTGGACATAAAGAACGCTAAAATTGGAGCTAAAACGACCAAGTTATGCCCTATGGAAGGTGCAGGGACTAATCTGTGAAGTTTTGAAAAGAATCTGGGCTAAAATAAAGAAAAAAGACTAAACTGCAAGAAATTTCCTAAGGCGGGAGGGTATTTGTGAATATCAGAAAAAGCAGGGGGTTAACTGCAAAATTTTCAGAGACGGCTGGGTTGACCTGGTTGACTCGAGATTGACTCGATCTAGATCCGTTGGATCTAGATATTGCGGTGCTGGACGCGCGCGGGTCAAGCGAGGCAGCGGGTTTAGATCTGGTGCGTCGGATCTCGATCCGGCGGCACAGATCACGTGCAAGCGCTGGCCGGCACCGGGCGGCGAGGGACGGCGGCAGCCGGCGATGAGAGGTGGCGGAGTTCGCCAACGAACCCTAACTAGGGCCCTGGTGCTTGGTTTGGGATGCAGAGCGCATCTACGCGTAGCGAGCGAGTCGGCGATGCGACTAGGGGCGGCGGGCCGCGGCGGAGCCGAGGCGGCGCGGGCGGGCAACGCAGCGACGCGGCTCGGGAACACTAGCGAGGCCTCTAGGGTGCTATGGTGCACCAACTCGACAACAAATGACCGCGGCGTGCAGCTCACCTCCAGGCGCAGCTCTTGGACAACTTCAAGTCGACGAAACAGTGGAGGAAGCGAGGAATCGAAGGCAGCAGAGGAAGCTAGGGTTTCGGCTCCGGTGGCACACGAAGCTAGGGCGGCTAGGGCACGGGTGGGGAAGGATCCCGGGGCGGCGCGACCTTAAATAGCCCGAGGGTGGCCTCCTTGGCGTGCGGGTCAAGGGAACCCACGCGTGCGCGATTCGGACTCAGCAGCGGTGCTCGGCAAGGCTGAGTCCTGCGCGGGCATGGCGCGTTGGCGGGGATGACAATTGGGGCCTAGTGGTCAGTGACCGAGACGGAGGCGGGGAGCAGCTGCGGCGGGCTGGCGGTGCAAACGGGCCGAAAGGCCAAGCGGGCCGCGTCGACGGCGGCCCTCGCTTCGCGGCCGGAGCGGCTAGGGGCCGGGTGGGTCGTCCGGGCCGCTGCGCTCCGGGATGCAGCGCGGGAAAAGTGGCCTGCGACCTGCTGCTGTTGCTGGGCTGGCTAGGGAGTGACGGGCTGAATTGAAGAGGGAAAAGGGTAGGAAAAGGGAAAAGGCTATAGGAATTTGAAAAGGACTCAAACAAATAGAATTCAAACTTTGAATTTGAATTCCAGCAATCAAAAACAATGCTCCAGCGTGAATGCCACAATTAATTCCTATGATTCATTAATTTTATTTAAAAAATTTTAAATGCCTAAAAGAAAAATAAAGCATCCTTATATTCCTTAAGCAATTAAAGGGGCTTTCTAGCAAATTTTAATGAAACCAGTTTTTAGCAAAATTAGGGTGTTACAAATCCTACCCCCCTTAAGAAGAATCTCATCCTCGAGATTCGAATAGATTGGGAAAAAGATCTGGAAACTCTGCTTTCAACTCATCGTCTCTTTCCCATGTTGCCTCATCCTCTGCATGATTACTCCACTGTACTTTGCACATCTTGATCACACTATTCCTGGTGACCCGTGTCATAGTTTCCAATATCCGGATAGGGTGTTCAACGATAATGAGATCCTCTTTAACGTTTAGATCATCCAAGGGTAACGGCTCCTCGTCGTGAGGACAAAAACACTTCTTTAACTGAGAGATATGGAACACATCATGCACATCGGCTAACTGAACTGGCAACTCCAACCTGTAAGCCACTTCTCCCACTCTCTCAAGTATCTTAAAAGGTCCGATAAACCGAGGTTACAACTTCCCTTTAACCCTGAATCGACGCAACCCTCTGATAGGTGACACCTTTAGGTACACATAATGAGGACCATGTGTGGTTCGAGGACCGGTGGATGGTCGCTTCCTTGTGTGATGAGTGATTGACAACGTTGTGTGGACTGATTCTTGGCTAAGTATTGCAGGTGCAGGTTGCGGCTTGACTCGTGTTGGTGCAGGTGAAGAACAAGCGCGAAAGGTCGTTGCGGTGAGGCCTCCAGGTGTGGAGAAGACAAGTAGGCTTCGTTCGAGGGACCCGGTGGCCAGCGGGGTCAAGTGCGGGCCGCATGGTGGCATGAACAGCAAGATGAAGTCGTGGACGGTTTCTTGGTAGAGCCTCAAAACCAAGGTCGAGCCGGGACTACGTGGGAGCCGAGTCATGAGTGGAGATTGGCGGAGGCTACACCGAGTTCGCGGGGTTTGCAGTGGTTCACCAGAAAACCACTGGGTTACTCGGTTGAGCCACAAAACCGAGGCCGAAGACTCGACGAGGAGGTGCGGCCACCCAGGCCGGTTCAACCGCCCAGGAGGGGCGGTCAGACCGCCTGGGGCCGGTCAGATCTACCGGGCCGGTCTAACCACCCTGTGGGGGGGCGGTCGACCGCCCGGCCGCCGGCGCCGAGAAGCTTCGAAGCGGAGGACACGCGTCGGGATCGCAAGGCGTGCGTCGAGGCTACGCAGGGTGCGGTCGCCGGGCATCCGTCCGATGGTGAAGACATCAAGAATTCCAAATCCGCCCTTGAGGGGCATGTATCCCTAGTTAGTAGAGAGGGGCATTTTATACATTCGGTTGCCGCCTATATAATCCAAGATGTGAGAGGTTGGCAGCCAACTCTTGGAACCCTAGCTCATTTCGTTTTTCTATTTTCGTTCTCTATTTTCCCTAGGTTTTTAGAAGGCTAGTTTGAGAGCTTCATGTGAGATCTAGAGAGAGGGATGGATGTTTGGGTGGCAAACTAGACCTTGTACGAACCATTCATGGCATGTATAGAAGGTTCGGCGTGGTTCTTGATGGTGGTTTTCCCGTCTCTTTGATGTTGATTTTCGGAGCTCTTTTTGGCGGTGTTTTGAGAACGATTTCTTGGGGTTTTTGGTGGGTGTCACGTATGAGGTTCTTGTGCCTCTTTGGTGGTGACTTTGCCCCCAAATCCCCTTTGAATCGGACTCGATTTGGTGGTTTTTTCGTGTTGGGCGAGTTCTTGACCTAGAGAAGCGATTTTCTCGATTCCTCTTGATTGTGAGCATTTCGGGTCGATTCCTTTGAGGTAGAGGTTGCCCGGAGGTAACCCGACTATCCCCGAAGTTTGGCTGCAATCCGTGGAGTGATTCGGGAGATTGAGCGCAAGGAAGTTGAGGTTTGACCCGCGGGTTCCGTTTCGGAAGGGGGCGGTCTAACCGCCTGCAGGGGGCGGTCTAACCGCCCGGGGTGTTTCCGGGTCAAAGTTCGTTTCGCCGGATTTTCCTCCGTGAGTTCGTTCGCCTTGATCGAGGAGTGTCCGGGTGAAATTTGGGGCCGTTCTCGTGCGGTTTGCTAGGTGTTCTTGGTTGGAGTTCGTTGCCGGGTACGGGAGGTTAGACCGCCCCGTGTAGCCGGTCTAACCGCCCCTAGGCCCTTGGGTGAGGTTTTGGTTTTCGCCAAGATTTTCCGGTAGCTAGCATGGCCTTGACCGAGAGATCTCTCGTTGGTGAAACCGTGGTGTGTTTTGGTGCTCGGAAGAGGCGTTTCGGAGGATTTCTTGGTTGCCGAGTGGAGGCGATCTAACCGCCCCCCTATACCCGGTCTAACCGCCCCCTCCGGTTAGCCGGCTTTCGAGTTGTTTCCGCTTGTCGGTGCTTGCGTGTGTGTTGTGGTTGCTGGTAGAGTTTGTTCCTAGGACCAGTAGCACTCCAGTGGCTACGTGGTTTTGGCAAACGGGAGGTAGAGGTGCGGAGCGTGTGATTTCGGGGGTTCGACCGAGCTAGTTCATCTTGTCGGAGTTCCAATCTCCCTCGAGAAGAATTTTTATCGGCTCCCATTCACTCCCCCCCCTCTCTGGTCGCCTTATCGGTCCTTCAAGTGGTATCAGAGCTGGTTCGGGTCTTTGTTGACTCTAACCAGTCTAAGATCCAAGGATGGCGTACCAGGAATGGGGTTCGGGTCCTCCACACTTCGATGGAAAGAACTACCAGATGTGGAGCAAGCGGATGGGTGCGTTCCTCCGCGGAAAGGGTCAGACTCGTGGGATGTCACGGTGGACACGGGATATGTCCGGCCGATGGATTTCCTTGCTCCGGGGTCGAGGGACGGATTCGACGCCAACAATAAGGCGGTCGACTACTTGTTTCGTGCCTTGTGTCGGCCGAGTTCGATCGGGTGCACACCGAGCACTTAGCTTGTAGGATTTGGGCGGTGTTGAAGGAGGCTCATGTTGGGAACGCCCGGTGTTCGAGGGCACGGTTGTATGCGACATACGGAGAGAGTACGAGAACTTCACTCATCTCCCCGGTGAGTCCATCGATGCCTTGTTCCAGAGGTTCACGGTGGTAGTGAACAACATGAGGGCCAATGTGGACGTGCTCCCGTACGATGATCATGATAGAGCGGTCAAGCTCTTACACTCTTTGGATCGTACGATATGGGGCGGAAAGTTCGAGGCCATAGTCGAGTCGGAGAGGTACGATACTCTGACGGTGAATGAGCTGTTCTCGAAGCTCAAGTCGGCTGAGGTGGATAGGGGCATGAGCGCCAAGCTCGAGGGACCGACCGACTCCCATAGTCTTGCCCTCGTTGGTGGTTCCAAAGGAAAGACTAACTCTAACCCATCCACCGAGATGTTCTCGTTTTCCTCTTTAATGTCTATGCCGGATGAGGAGTTTGATGACCTTGGAGAGGACGAGCCGGCGCCGTTGACGAGGCGGTTCGAGAGGCCGCACGAGAACCGCGTGAACATGAGGAGGAACACGAGGACACGCTTCCCGGTGCGGCAAGCCGGACACTTCGTCGCCGACCGGCCGGAGAAGGCCGAGAACAAGGACGACTACAAGCACAAGCCGAGGAAGAACGACGACAAGTACCGTTCGAGGCGCGACCACAAGAGCAAGCACAAGAACAAGTACAAGGACGAGCGACGATCGAGGAAGAAGGAGGGCCGAGGCAAGGCCCGAGCGATGGTGGGAGCGAGCGACGTTGACTCCAGTTCCGCGTACTCCACCTCGAGCTCGAGCAGCAGCGATGACGAGGGAGATCGTCGCAAGAACAAGAGGTCGTCCAAGAACCCGAGCGGGGGAGAGCCGCTCGCGAGAGACGGTTTCGTACCATGGCGCCGAGCTCCGGCGGCAAGAAGAGTACACGGAGCGACTCGGACTGCGAGTCCGACGACGAGGTGCGTGATGAACTTCCCTTCTTGCGCCGGGGAGAATGAGAGGCTTGGCTCTTTGCTTGATAACCGTGATGACATGCTTAGAGAGGCCAAGAAAATGAGGAAAGAGCTTAGGGCTTCACTCGAGGATGCTAGGACTAGAGTGGCCGAGCTAGAGACACGGGTGCTTGATAGCAAGCTTGAGATTGATTCGCTTAAGGCTAGCCCCGTTGTTGCTGATGAAAATGATTGTGCTGATTGCTCCATATTCCTTGCTGATCTTGCTTTGTTTAAGGAGAAGCATGCCTCCAAGTGTGAGGAACTAGATGTGCTTAGGGTTGAAGTGGCTGAGCTTAAGTCTAGACCTGCTTTGCTAGGTGCTTGCACTTCTTGCCCTGTTTTGCATGCTAAGATTGATGAGTTGCATGCTTACACTAGTTCGCTTGATGCTAAATTGAAGGAACCCATGCCTACATCCTGCTCTACTTGTGAAATGCATGCATTGAAAAATTTGGAGCTTGCACATTATGTTGATCGTTTGCAGGATGAGAATGATGATTTGAGGAAGTTGATGGGTTGGTTGTCCGGTCACGAGCCTCAGTTGAGGATGATGATCGAGGCCTTTAAGAGGCAAGATGGTGAGGGGCTTGGAGCAAACAAGGTTGGTGAAGGAAGTGGAGAGAATATCCGGAGCCACCAAAAACCCACCACAAAAATGATTTCCCTCCAAAACCCAACCATCTTAGGAACCGACTAGACACAACCCCGGCTCCACCTATATTTCCTACACCCACAAATGATCTCCAAAAGCCCATCAAGTTTGTGAGCACTTCGGGGAAAGTGTTCTTTGGGAAAGTGAAAGAGAAGGCAAGTGAGGAGAAATCGGTGGAGGAGTTGAGTGGAGAGAAACCAAGCGAGCGACCCCAATCCAAGCCAAAACCTAAGCTTGTGAGGTTTCGTTGTGGCCATTGTGGGAAAGAGGGTCACAAGGATGAGTTTTGCTTCAAGAGGAAGCGGGAAGAGAGGATGGCAAAGGAGTGGGCGAACAAGGATAGGTACAACCCCTCCCATGGTGCACCTAAGCCTCGTATGCCACTGCCCAGGGGTAAGGCTGTGGTGAGAAGTGTTCCGGCATGGGGAGATGCGAGTTCCCGCAGCCGAGGAGCTGTTCTGGAGGGGGCGGTCGGACCGGCACGGCTAGGCGGTCGGACCGGCCCGCCCGAGCAGGGGGCGGTTAGACCGGCGCCGGCTTGGCGGTTTAACCGGCCCCCCCCCGAGGTCGGGGCGGAGTGGTTTTCGAGGTGGTGAGTCGATAGGTTTCGGGTCCGGAGGTGGAGTTGCGGTGGTTGGTCCGGAAAGACGGCGGGTGGTCGGTTGCTAGGCATTCTCCCCCTCGAGGTCACTACGGGGATGGGAGGAGTCGTAGCTTTGAGAAGGAGAGGAGGGACGCTCCACGGGTTGTCTTCCGTGGTTTTGGTCCTACTCCAGGCAGTGAGGGGTGGTTTCCTCGGAGTGGTTACCGAGGTGGTGTTCGTGGAGGTAGCTTTGGTAGGAGAGATGCTTTGGTTGGTGCTAACCCCACTTTCGAGCAAATGGCTCGGCCTTTCGGTTTTCCTCCTTTGGTACTAACCCCGGTCTTTGAGTCGTTTGTTCGCTCACGTGCTTGTTTTTGAATTTCGGGTGGGAGACTTGAAGAACATTTGGTTGATTGACTCCGGTTGTTCGAGGCATATGACGGGAGACGGGGGGTGGTTCTCAAGTCTCGTCCCGGTGGTGACGAAGAGGTACATCACTTTTGGGGACAATGGGCGTGGGCGTGTGCTTTCGAAGGTGAGATAAAAGTGAGTGACAAGATCACTGCGAGGCGTGTTGCTCTTGTTCAATCGGCCGGGGTACAATTTGCTTTCGTGTCTCGGTTCGTTGGATGAGGGTTTTGAGGTGTTGTTTCGGCCTGGTGGTTCTCGGATTGTAGACTCTCGAGGGGACCTTGTTTGTATGGTCGTTCCCGAGGGTCGGGTGTTTCGTGCTGATTTTTCTCGGTCTTCGGGTGTTGAGCGTTGCTTCTTGGGCGGTTCTTCGAGTGAGTTGTGGAAGTGGCATAGGAAGTTGGGTCACTTGAGCTTTGACCTTCGTCTCGCTTGAGTAAACTCAATTTGGTCCGAGGATTGCCACGTTTGAGGCTTGAGAAAGAGTTGGTTTGTGCTCCGTGTAGGCATGCCAAGATGGTGGCCTCTTCTCACCCGCCTCTCACCGATGTGATGAGCGAGCGTCCATGCGAGCCGCTCCATATGGACCTTGTTGGCCCGGCTCGTGTGCGATCCGCGGGTGGGAAGTGGTATGTCCTTGTTGTGGTGGACGACTTTTCTCGGTATGCGTGGGTGTTCTTTCTTGAGGAGAAGGGGGAGACGTTTGGTTTTGTTCGAGATCTAGTCTTGAGGTTGAGGAACGAGAGGCACGGAGATGCCATACGAGCTATCCGTAGTGATAATGGCTCGGAATTCGGGAACTCTCGTTTTGAAACCTTTTGTCATGACTTGGGTCTTGAGCACCGTTTTCGAGTCCGTATACGCCTCCCCGGAATGGTGTTGTGGAAAGGAAGAACGGGACCTTGTGCGAGATGGCTCGGACGATGCTTGATGAGCATAGGACTCCGAGGAGGTATTGGGCCTGAGGCGGTGAATACCGCGTGCTATGTGTCGAAACGGAATATACCTCAGAGTGCACAAGAAGAAGACCTGCTATGAATTGATGCATGGTCGCACACCCAAGGTGAGTCACTTCCATGTCTTTGGTTGCAAGTGTTTCATTCTGAAGAAGGGCAGGAAGTTGGATAAGTTTGAGGCTAGGTCTGTCGATGGAATTTTCTTTGGTTATGCATCTCATTCTAGAGCATATCGTGTGCTCAATCTTGAAACTAACCAAATCGTGGAGACTTGCGAGGTAACCTTCGACGAGACGAGCCACGTAGTCGGCTTGTCTTTGAGTGTGCGATTGATGATGAGCTTGGCGAGGAGATCTTTCAGGAGGAGGAGCATGAACATGGTGATGATGAAGATGGCGGTGCGGTGCCCCCGGCTGGACATGTACCCACTACTTCGACTACGATGATGGATGGACCCTCTGCTACACCTACGACAACAAACCAAGAACGAGGAGAAGCTGATGTTGAGGGGGAGGTAGCTTCGAGGCGAGAACCTCCCCGGCGAGTTCAAGTGGATCACCTAGCTTCGAGGATCATCGGCGACATGGATGAACGCACTACACGGTCGAGGGTTCGAAACAATTCCCATTTTGCTCATGCTGCATTTGTTGCTTCTTTCGAGCCTAAAGACATTGGACACGCACTATCTGATCACAATTGGGTTAACTCGATGCATGAGGAGTTGGAGAATTTTGAGAGGAATCAGGTGTGGGAGTTGGTTGACCCTCCCCCAGGGTGTAAGCCGATTGGTACAAAGTGGGTGTGGAAAAACAAAGAGGGAGAGAAGGGTGAGGTTGTGAGGAACAAGTCGAGACTTGTTGCTCAGGGGTTCAGTCAGAAGGAGGGGATCGACTACGAGGAGACCTTTGCTCCCGTAGCCCGTTTGGAGGCGATTAGGATCCTTCTAGCTTTTTCCGTGGCTAAAGGGTTCAAGTTGCACCAAATGGATGTGAAGAGTGCCTTTTTGAATGGAGTGTTGGAGGAAGAAGTGTATGTGAGACGACCTCCGGGGTTTGAGAGTGAGAAGTACCCCCCACGGGTGTACAAGTTGAGGAAGGCGGCGTATGGGTTGAAGCGGGCGCCTAGAGCTTGGTATGGCGGGTTGAGGGGGTTCTTGTTTGAGAGAGGTTTTGAGATGGGGAAGGTCGATCGGACCTTGTTTTTGCGAGCGAGGGCGGAGATATTCGATTGTGCGGGTGTACGTGGATGATATTGTCTTTGGTGGCTCGTCTAACTCTCTTGTTGCGAGGTTTGCGGATGATATGAGCGAGGAGTTCGAGATGAGCATGATGGGTGAGTTGCGGTTCTTCCTTGGGCTACAAATCAAGCAATCAAAGGAAGGAACATTTGTGCACCAGGCTAAGTACACCAAGGACATTGTGAGGAAATTCAAGATGGAGGACTCCAAGGCTATGACGACGCCGATGAGTACGACTACGGCTCTTGATGCGGACGAGGAAGGTGAACACGTGGACCGGAAGGAGTACCGAAGCATGATCGGGTCACTCCTCTACTTGACGGCGACGAGGCCGGGACATACGGTTCTCGGTGTGTCCGTGCGCTCGTTTTCAAGCGTCTCCGAGGACTTCGCATCGGCAAGCGGTGAAGCGAATTTTCAGGTACTTGCGTCACACTCCCGACTTCGGTCTTTGGTACTCCGCGTCCTCTTCTTTGGCGCTTCATGGCTTTTCGGACGCGGACTTTGCCGGTGTCGGTTGGATAGGAAGTCCACTTCGGGACTTGCCGAGCTTTTTGGGTTCTTCGTTGGTGTCTTGGTCTTCTCGTAGCGGTCGAGTGTTGCTCAATCCACGACCGAAGCCGAGTATGTTGCCGCTGCTAGTTGTTGCTCTCAGCTCCTTTGGATCACCTACACCATGAGTGACTTTGGTGAGGAGTATACCCATGTCCCACTTCAATGTGATAGCACCAGTGCCATAAGCGTTGCAAAGAACCCAGTGCTCCATTCCAAAACCAAACACATCGAAGTGAGGTATCATTTCCTGAGAGACAACGTAGAGAAAGGGAAGATAGCTTTGATCCATGTACCCACACATGACCAACTAGCCGATATTTTCACCAAACCCCTAGATCAAGCAACTTTCACTCGTTTGCGGGGGGAACTTGGTGTATGTTTAACTTCTTGAGTTGGGTGTGTGGGGGCTTTCTTTTGCCGGTGGTGTCGAGCCCGTTTTGCCTCCCCTCGAGGAGCCGGTTTGTAGCATATGTATAGCTTTCCTTTGTGCATTTCTTGCATTTGGCATGGCATATGTAACATGATGTATAGGCATCCTTGTATCTTAGATTGCATGCATTTTGTATCATATGCATCGGATAGGAAAAGCTTCTCCTATATACATTGTTCCCCATGGGTTGCTATATATGTTCTTGTGAGCTTGTTTGATATGCTATGGTTAGTTTGGCTTAGCTCTTGATGATCTTGTTGAATGATTCATGGTTGATGGCTAATTCTTGAAAAATGTCATATACATGCTCTCTCATGCGTAAATGCCTATATATGATCTTGACATGTTTTAGTGGCTTTGCTATGCTTACTTTGTGGTTGGATAGCTAGTTTATTGATCATATGGAGCCAAAGGCTCGCTTGCCATCATGAATGTTTAGCCCTCTTGCTTAATCTTGTGGAGGGGCATAAGTTCCTTTTTGTCGCAAAGACATTTCATGTACCATTTACAAATCTGAAAATGAAATGGAAAATGCTTGGAAAATATGTTCCCATGTCATATGTGCTGAAATTAATTTGCTTTGGGTGCTAAACCGCCGCATGATGCCTACCAATGAGAAGTCTCATACATAGAAGTAGGCACATGGCTCGGTGGCTTTGACATGACATGAGGTGCTTTTGGGTGTTTATGATGGTCTTGTGATTAGAATGGCTGTCCTAGCATGAAGTTTGAGTGGCTTTGCCATTTTGATATGTTTTGCTCATGTTTAGGTATTTGCTTGTGAGGGAGTAACTTTTCGCAAAATTACTAAAATCCTTTTTAGCCTTGTCCAATGGTTGTGAAACTTGGTGATCACGTAGTTAAGGTCCTTACGAACCTGTCGAGTATCTAACTTGCTCATTTGGACTTGTGTAGCTCCTTGTGATGAATTTTGTATATTCGAGAAGCTATATGTTGCAAGTTTTCGCATTTTGCCTTGATTCATGCATTGTCAACAAGGGGGAGAAGTTTGTGCATGTTTTGGGCACTGGGAGTGTTTGGAAGGTGTTCCAATTGTTTCGGGCTATTTTTGGGCAGTTTGGTGCGGGGCCGGTTTCTTTGGGCGGTCTAACCGCCCCCCCGTGCGGTCAAGTCGGGCGGGCGGTCTAACCGCCGGGCGAGGCGGTCTAACCGCCCCGGGCGGCGGTCTAACCGCCCGGGCGGTGTGAGCGAGGTTTTTGCTCTTTGTTGCATTCCCGAGTTGCATTGATGCATGTGTTCGGGGGGAGTGTCTTGTGGCTCGGGGGGAGCTTGCATTTGTGCAGGGGGAGCTCTTTGTGATGTTCGAGTTTTGCTTTGGTGGTTTGCGCTCTTTGCTTGAGCTGCGTTTTGTCTCGGATGTGTCGAGCCGTTGCCCTTGCCTAAGGGGTCCGAGACTTGTCTTCTTCAAGTGATCTTGCTCTTTGCCTTTCTTTGGCTTTCGATCGCTTGTTGGGGTTTCCATTTATTTTGTTTCTTTTCTTTTCCTTTTCTCTTATGTTACTTCATGTGAGTGTGTTGTCAATGCACTCATCAAGGGGGAGATTGAGGACCATGTGTGGTTCGAGGACCGGTGGATGGTCGCTTCCTTGTGTGATGAGTGATTGACAACGTTGTGTGGACTGATTCTTGGCTAAGTATTGCAGGTGCAGGTTGCGGCTTGACTCGTGTTGGTGCAGGTGAAGAACAAGCGCGAAAGGTCGTTGCCGGTGAGGCCTCCAGGTGTGGAGAAGACAAGTAGGCTTCGTTCGAGGGACCGGTGGCCGGCGGGGGTCAAGTGCGGGCCGCATGGTGGCATGAACAAGCAAGATGAAGTCGTGGACGGTTTCTTGGTAGAGCCTCAAAACCAAGGTCGAGCCGGGACTACGTGGGAGCCGAGTCATGAGTGGAGATTGGCGGAGGCTACACCGAGTTCGCGGGGTTTGCGGTGGTTCACCGAAAACCACCGGGTTACTCGGTTGAGCCACAAAACCGAGGCCGAAGACTCGACGAGGAGGTGCGGCCACCCGGGCCGGTTCAACCGCCCGGGAGGGGCGGTCGGACCGCCCGGGGCCGGTCGGATCCACCGGGCCGGTCTAACCGCCCGGGGGGGCGGTCCGACCGCCCGGCCGCCGCGCCGAGAAGCTTCGAGGCGAGGACACGCGTCGGGATCGCAAGGCGTGCGTCGAGGCTACGCAGGGTGCGGTCGCCGGGCATCCGTCCGATGGTGAAGACATCAAGAATTCCAAATCCGCCCTTGAGGGGCATGTATCCCTAGTTAGTAGAGAGGGGCATTTTAGACATTCGGTTGCCGCCTATATAATCCAAGAGGTGAGAGGTTGGCAGCCAACTCTTGGAACCCTAGCTCATTTCGTTTTTCTATTTTCGTTCTCTATTTTCCCTAGGTTTTTAGAAGGCTAGTTTGAGAGCTTCATGTGAGATCTAGAGAGAGGGATGGATGTTTGGGTGGCAAACTAGACCTTGTACGAACCATTCATGGCATGTATAGAAGGTTCGGCGTGGTTCTTGATGGTGGTTTTCCCGTCTCTTTGATGTTGATTTTCGGAGCTCTTTTTGGCGGTGTTTTGAGAACGATTTCTTGGGGTTTTTGGTGGGTGTCACGTATGAGGTTCTTGTGCCTCTTTGGCTGGTGACTTTGCCCCCAAATCCCCTTTGAATCGGACTCGATTTGGTGGTTTTTTCGTGTTGGGCGAGTTCTTGACCTAGAGAAGCGATTTTCTCGATTCCTCTTGATTGTGAGCATTTCGGGTCGATTCCTTTGAGGTAGAGGTTGCCCAGGAGGTAACCCAGCTATCCCCGAAGTTTGGCTGCAATCCGTGGAGTGATTCGGGAGATTGAGCGCAAGGAAGTTGAGGTTTGACCCGCGGGTTCCTGTTCTGGAAGGGGCGGTCTAACCGCCTGCAGGGGCGGTCTAACCGCCCGGGGTGTTTCCGGGTCAAAGTTTTGTTTCGCCGGATTTTCCTCTGTGAGTTCGTTCGCCTTGATCGGAGGAGTGTCCGGGTGAAATTTGGGGCCGTTCTCGTGCGGTTTGCTAGGTGTTCTTGGTTGGAGTTCGTTGCTGGGTACGGGAGGTTAGACCGCCCCGGGTAGCCGGTCTAACCGCCCCTAGGCCCTTGGGTGAGGTTTTGGTTTTCGCCAAGATTTTACGGTAGCTAGCATGGCCTTGACCAGAGATCTCTGTTGGTGAAACCGTGGTGTGTTTTGGTGCTCGGAAGAGGCGTTTCGGAGGATTTCTTGGTTGCCGGGTGGAGGCGGTCTAACCGCCCCCTATACCCGGTCTAACCGCCCCCTCCGGTTAGCCGGCTTTCGAGTTGTTTCCGCGGCTTGTCGGTCTTGCGTGTGTGTTGTGGTTGCTGGTAGAGTTTGTTCCTAGGACCGGTAGCACTCCGGTGGCTACGTGGTTTTGGCAAACGGGAGGTAGAAGTGCGGAGCGTGTGATTTCGGGGGTTCGACCGAGCTAGTTCGTCTTGTCGGAGTTCCAATCTCCCTCGAGAAGAATTTTTATCGGCTCCCATTCACTCCCCCCCCTCTCTGGTCGCCTTATCGGTCCTTCACATAATCACCTTCCTGAAAGACCACATCCATCCGTTTACCATCTGCATAACTTTACTGTCTAGACTGAGCAATCCTCAAGTTTTCTCTGATGATCTGAACCTGCTTCTCTGCCTCTCTGATGATGTCTACCCCAAACAGCTGTCTTTCGCCTGTCTCACTCCAATACAATGGAGTTCTACACTTCCTACCATATAACGCCTCAAAGGGTGCCATTTTGAGACTAGCTTGATAGCTGTTGTTATAAGAGAACTCAGCGTACGGCAAGCTCTTATCCCAACTACCACCATGCTTAAGTGCACATGCTCTCAGCATGTCCTCTAAGATCTGTTTGGTCCTCTCTGTCTGTCCATCTGTCTGTGGATGATAAGCTGAGCTGAAGTTCAACTTAGTATCCATAGATTCATGCAACTTCCCCCAGAAACGAGAAGTGAACTGAATACCTCTGTCTGACACTATCTTCTTTGGTACACCATGCAAACACACAATCCTAGACATGTACAGCTCTGCCAACTTAGCTCCTGATAAGTGGTTTTCACCGGAATGAAGTGAGATACCTTAGTCAAACGATCCACAATGACCCAAATCGAATCATACTTATCTCGGGTTCGGGGTAGACCCACTATGAAATCCATTCCGATCTCTTCCCACTTCCACTCAGGCACCTTCAACGGTTGAAGCAAACCAGCGGGCCTCTGATGTTCAGCCTTAACCCGATGGCAAGTGTCGCACAAAGCCACATGTGCGGCCACATCCCTCTTCATACCGTACCACCAATACCTCTGCTTGAGATCTTGATACATCTTAGTACTGCCCGGATGGATAGAGTAAGCTGAGTCGTGAGCTTCTGTTAAGATGGTCTCTCTGAGGTCTCCTGTTTCTGGCACACATAACCGACCTTTAAACTACATAGTTCCTTGTTCATCCTCTGTGAAATCTGGGGCTTCTCCCTATTTCATAATCTCCTTGATTTTCTAAATTCCAACATCATCTAACTGCCACTTGCGTATCTCCTGCTCCAGAGTGGATTGCACTTCCAAAGTCACTCCCTCTGCATGTGCAACCACCTTCAAGTTGAGCCTTTCGAACTCTTTCACCAACTCATCAGGAAACTGGAAAACCATAGCCATGTTAGTATGGCCCTTCTGACTCAAGGCATCAGCGACCAAGTTCGCTTTACCAGGGTGATAGTGAATCTCCAGATCATAGTCCTTGATCAACTCTAACCAACGGCGCTGTCTCATATTGAGATCCTTCTGAGTGAAGATGTACTTCAGGCTCTTGTGGTCAGTGTAGATCTGGCACTTAGTTGCCATAACACAGTGCCTCCAAATCTTCAATGCATGAACCACTGCTGCTAGCTCAAGATCATGCGTAGGGTAGTTCAACTCATGCTTCCTCAACTGTCGAGATGCATAGGCTATAACGTGACCTTCCTGCATCAGCACACAACCCAGACCCTGTCGAGATGCATCACAATAGATGTCAAAGCTCTTCCGTAGATCTGGCATCACTAGAACGGGTGCTGTGGTCAACCGCTTCTTCAACTCTTCAAAACTAGACTGACATGCACCGGTCCACTTGAACTCCTTGTCCTTCTCTAGCAGTGTGGTGAGAGGCTTCACAATCTTGGAGAATCCCTCAATGAATCGACGGTAGTAACCAGCGAGTCCTAGAAATCTCCTGATCTCAGACACCGTAAGAGGGGGTTCCCACTTCAACACATCACTAACCTTGCTCGGATCTACCGCAATACCTCCGTTGGTGATGATATGACCCAGAAAAGACATTTCCTTGAGCCAGAACTCACACTTGCTAAACTTTGCATATAACTCGTGCTCTCTCAGCTTCTGCAACACAAGCCTCAAATGCTCCTCATGCTCTTCTTCATTCTTGGAGTAGATCAAGATGTCATCAATGAAGACCACAACAAACTTGTCCAGATACTCCATAAAGATCTTGTTCAGCAGGTACATGAAGTAGGCAAGTGCATTGGTAAACCCAAAGGACATAACCATGTACTCATAAAGTTCGTACCTGGTGGTGAAAGCTGTCTTAGGAATATCTGAATGCCTGATCTTCATCTGATAATAACCGGATCGTAGATCAATCTTAGAAAACAACTTGGCTCCTCTCATCTGATCAAATAAGTCCTCAATACGAGGCAGAGGACACTTGTTCTTGATGGTAACATCATTGAGAGACCAGTAATCAACACACATCCTCTGTGTGCCATCCTTCTTACCCACAAAGATAACTGGTGCTCCCCAAGGTGATGAACTAGCATGATTGAACCCTTTACCCATTAACTCTTTAATCTGTGCTTTAAGTTCTTGTAACTGATCACTAGACATTCTATATGGGCGCTTAGAGATAGGAGCAGTACCAGGCAAAAGATCAATAACAAACTCAACATCTCGGTCAGGGGCATACCTGGTAACTCCTCAGGAAACACATCGGGGTAATCGCACACCACTGTTATGTCTTCTAAGGCCGTTCCATCGAGCTTATTCACGGCACTGGCTGTTGATGGTGCGGGATCTGCTACAAACTCAAACCTTTCACCAGCTGGACTAGTAAGAAGGACTGATCTCTTAGCACACTGTATCACCGCATCACACGCGGTCAACCATCCCATTCCCAGTATCACATCAATCCACTTTGAATCCAGGATTATAAGATTGGCACGGAAATCTCTGCCCAAAATCTTGAGACTGATGTTGTCACATTTATATATAGCTTTCAATTCCCCCCAGGTGAGCTAACTAGCATGTGGCAAGGCATGGGACTGATGGGAATATTATGTTGAGCTACGAACTGAGATGTAATGAAAGAATGGGATGCTCCAGAATCAAATAAAACTGAGGCAGGAGTAGAGTTGACTAGAAACATACCGAGCACTACTCTGGGGTTCTCCTGCGTGACTTTCGCATCAACGTGCATCGCCTTGCCTCGTGCATAGCTCTGTTGTCCCTTGTTGGTCTGCGGGGTCTGATTCCCGTTCCTCATCTGCTGCATCTGCGGGTTCTACACTGGGGTGTGTGGAGGGTTCCTCTTTGGTCAAGCGTTGGCATAGTGACCAAGCTCACTGCACTTGAAGCAAGTAGTGGTCGCAGGATTAGGAGGTGCCACGGACCTCACCGGTGTGCCAACTGGAGCTCTCTGCTGACTCTGCTGGAAAGCTGGGCGTGGAGTCTGAGAGATAGGGTGCTGAAACTGCTGAGCAGACTGCTGGAACTGCTGAGCAGGACGCTGGGACTACTGCTGCCCGAAGTTTCCACCTGGTCCTCCAAAGCGGAACGAGGTGTTATGCGGTGGGTTGAAGCGCGGGCGAGACGCACTCCCAAACTGTCCAGAGCTGGTGGCCTTCCTTTTTAGCTCCCCGAGCTCCTTGCGTTTGTTCTCCAAGCGGATGGCAGCATCAACTAACTGCTGAAAGTTGGGAAAAGGATAAGACATCAGCTGGTACTGCAGCGAACCAGCTAACCCATCCAGGAACAACTCCTACTTCTTCCTGTCTTCTACAACATCCTCAGTTGCATAGCGATAAAACTCAGTGAACTTGTCTCTGTACTCAGCCACTGACATTCCTCCCTGCTTAAGAGAAAGGAACTCCTTCTTCTTGATCTTCATGACTCCAGAGGGTATGTGGTGGCTCCTAAAGTTGATGGTGAACTCGTCCCAGGTGATAGTGTCTGGGGCAGCATGAGCAGCGGTATACGCATCCCACCAAGCGGATGCAGACCCCTGAAGTCGTCCTGCAGCATACAGGACCTTCTCTCTGTCATCACACTGACAGGTAGTGAGCATCTTCAGCACTTTCTTCAACCAATCCTCCGCTTCAAGAGGATCAGCGGCATGAGTGAACATGGGGGGATGGTGACTCATAAACTCCCGGTGCTTGTTGCGAGGCGCCGGCTGCTGCACCGGTGGATTATTGACCCGGGCTTGCAGGTTCGTCACGGTGTTGGTCAGGTTCTGGAGTTGCTGAGTCTGTGCTTCCAGGAATTGCTGCATAGCGGGATCCATCTGTGCTTGCTGGGGTGCTCTTCCTAGACGATTCACTGCTGGTTGATCAACTCCTGATCCGGACCCAGTGTTCACCATCTGAGTGGTAGGGACATTACTTTAGATGATTGCACCAAGAGTTAAACCCAGAAAGATAAGATAGGAAGGATGTTTAGCTAAGACAGATTCTGTTGACCCTAGACAACCAGCCATAACTCTCAGTGTGGGTATCCAAAACTTATGGTCTTTGAACTGATAAATGGTAATGAAATTACGGAGCTACTCCAACTAGAATCACCTCAATCGGAGTTCTGTATCTCTGGTTATAAAATAAACAAGTCAGATAGGTCAGCAGTGTTTAACAGATTCGTGAGGCTGTAATGCTTCAGTCATAACTCTCTGATTATCCACCCAAATATTTTGAAGTTTTCACAGATAATCAGTCATGAAATTTCTGAACTTCTCCAATTGGATTTACTGTAATCGGAGTTCTGTAGCCCGAGATAAAATTAAAACAGTGCAACTGACTCGGAAAGCTGCGCGAACAGATTCAGAGCTCTTGGATTTGCATTAAGAAAAGGCTTAAAGGGACACAAGGATTAAGATAGATAATTGATTGAGACTGAAAGTTGACCCCCACAAACTTACTACTAAACCAATGTCGTTGTGGTTATCACTCCACAACACATTGCACTCAAACAAAATCCAGCTCAAACATGTAGCACAAAATCAAGCATTCAACCACTCTCCTAAACTAAGCACACTTTAACCGATCGTCTACTAGCGATTACAAAAAGATCCTATTCTTAACTTAAGCCTAAGGACTATCTTCTGGCATGGCATCTGTGCGGGCGTCAGGGGAGTCATAGTGTGGCCTCTTGGGTGACGGGGAGGTGCATCCTTCCGTGGCATCATGAACCACTCGCTGCTCTCTGTTCTGCAGTGCAGCTTCCAGGGCACGCTTCTGCAACTCCAAAGTGAAGAGTTGTTGTTGTGCCGCATACAAAGTGTTGTTGGCGTCATCCAAAGCGATGTTAACAGCAACAAGTAGACCTCGGACATTGTTCAGCGTCCCTTCATAGGCTGGCGCTGGGGTGATGTAGGTCTTGGCTTCCCCACTGGCTCTGAAGGGTGTGTACCGGCAGTGGGTATCCTCCAACCTGTCGCGCTTCTTGTGAGAGAGCACATAAAGCGCCCTCCAAGCTAACTCTGCTATACCAGCGTCCATAGTGGTCCTGTGGGCCACATCATGATGCTTGGACATCTCTCTCACTCCACGACATGGAACGTACTCCTCAAAGATGGCGGCAACCTCCCAATGGGGCTCGAACCACGGGTGAGTCCACAGCTCACAATGGTAAACAGGGGCCTTGTCATAGCCCAAGCAGAGTACCATAGCTCGCTGGCGGTCAGCCATGGGAATGCCCACTCCATCAGCCCTGTAGTGGTACACTTCCCAGATCACTTCCTCAACTGCTTCATCTTTCTCTTGCTCTTGCTCTTCTTCCTCCATCTCGGGATCAAGGTGGTCTTCCAGATCTTCTCATGGCGCCTGCTCCTCTTGGTTGGGTTGATCAGCTGGCTCATACTCTTCTGGGATCATCTCTTCTGGGTCCTCATCATCATACACCATGACAAGGTCAGGGACAGCTACTAGTGCAGGTTCCATCTCAATCTCTTCATCAGTGTCTCCGTCATGGAAGTCGTGTTACAGTTCCTAAGGAGCATACTGGTGGGCAGCACTAGCATGAGAAGTCTTCAAACGGCGAACCATCTGTAGTGCAGTGCAGAATGAGATAGATGGTAAGACAAAAAGGATGAGAGCTAAAGCAAGCACAAGGTAGAGAATCCAGATTAGCTCAAGAGTGAGGACAAGCAAGAGTAAGGTTAATAGAAGTAAAGCAAGCACGTAAGAGAAAGCTTCGGTGATTATAAAATCCTAAGTTCGACCATTTCTATCTAGGCTAACGTTCCTACAGTAAACACGGCTCTGGTACCACTTTGTCACACCCAGTTTTAAAGGCAAAACTGAATGCATAGATCATGCGTGCGCTAGGATAAAATTACACACACACTTAGAAATTGTGAATACCAAAATCAGTGATACACGAATAAAGAGTTATTACAAACCATAGTTTTAAACGAAACTTAAATAACGAGTTCTCGCAGCGGACAAAATGCCTCCACAGGCAGCTGACTAAAGACTACACACACCTAGAACTCCTAGAAATCTCCTGGAATGTCTTCAAAGTTCTCCCAGTCTGAGCAGCAATCCGGGTATTGTAGATGCAAGAAAGTAAACAAGCGTGAGCACATGACGTACTCAGCAAGAGAGAACAACATAACATGCAAGGCCATATGGTGGATGGCTCAGGTTCAAGCAGTTTAGCATTTTAGTGGGTCAAGTTTTATTAGCAACCCGATTACTAAGAGTATAAGTTCATACCAACCCAATTAATAAGATATGAGCACCATAAATAAAGAATAAAACAACAATTAAACATTTAAGTTCCATAATTTAATCATGTGACTGGCCAGGCCGCTCTTGACCATGAGCACGGCTAATCGATTAGTTTTACACTCTGCAGAGGTTGTACACTTTTACCACAAGTAGCATAAAAGCTCCGAAGAACTTTGAACCCAACCATGCGGTGTTTGCAAGGCACCATACCACACTACCGAGGTGTGGTTGCACAGGGACGCTACATGTCCTTTACAAAGGTTCCCTAACAAGTTATGACCCAAAAGGTTCGGATCAGTTAGCAGGGTATAAATTCCCCTAGCAGGTCGATACCCCACCATAAAAAGAATAACTCACCCAACCCCCTGCTAGAGCGAGTCCATACCACGCAGTACCGCCGATCCCTTGTCCTTATCAGGTAAGACCATCCCAAGCTAAAGTTCCTAATTATTCAGCCAAGACCATTGCCCATTAGTTCTTGTGGTTGTACTGTTTTCCTGGGTGGCTCTCCATGTTCTGATTAATCATGATAAAGTGGTCTTGTAAAGTAAAGTAACCTAAACGGAACATAGAATACGAAGTATCCAAGTTTGATTAATACCAATCCCAGTTGTGCATGTTAAGCCATAGCTATCAACAATATTAATTTAATAAACCCGGTGACAAGGTAAAGGTAGTAAAAGACTAGGCATGATCCTTAATAGGTTCCCGTCAAGTTAATGCAAGCAGGAAAAATAAATACTGTGAATTTAAATGCATGTTATGTAGGACAAGCGGGCATGCATCAAGGAACACTTGCCTTCAACAAAACTCTGCTGCTCAAACTCTAACGCGTCTTGATCTTCAAATCCTTCGAACGCTTCACTCTCTACGGTCCACAATCATCACATACAAGCATACAACAAGAATAAAATAAGAAACAGTCACAAACAATACAAATAGTACAGAATAGTGGCATAAACTAATCTACGCTTCGAGACGATCCTGTGGACATAAAGAACGCTAAAATCGAAGCTAAAACGGCCAAGTTACGCCCTATGGAAGGTGAAGGGACTAATCTGTGAAGTTTTGAAAAGAATCTGGGCTAAAATAAAGAAAAGGGACTAAACTGCAATAAATTTCCTAAGGAGGGAGGGTATTTGTGAATATCAGAAAACACAGGGGGTTTTCTACAAAATTTTCAGAGCCGGCTGGTTGACCTGGTTGACTCGAGATTGACTCGATCTAGATCCGTTGGATCTAGATCTTGCGGTGCTGGACACGCGCGGGTCAAGCGAGGCGGTGGGTTTAGATCTGGTGCGTCGGATCTCGATCCCGCGGCACAGATCGCGTGCAAGCGCTGGCCGCCAGCGGGCGGCGAGGGACGGCGGCGGCCGGTGATGAGCAGCGGTGGAGTTCGCCGGCGAACCCTAACTAGGGCCACGGTGCTCGGTTTGGGACGCGGAGCGCATCTACGCGTAGCGCGCGAGTCGGCGAAGCGACAAGGGGCGGCGGCGCGGCGGAGACGCGGCGGCGCGGGCGGGCAACGCGGCGGCACGGCTCGGGAACACTGGCGAGACCTCTAGGGTGCTACGGTGCACCAACTCGACAACAAACGACCGCGGTGTGCAGCTCACCTCCAGGCGCAGCTCTTGGACAGCTTCACGTCAACGAAACAGCGGCGGAGGCGAGGAATCGAAGGCGGCGGCGAAAGCTAGGGTTTCGGCTTTGGTGGCGCACGAAGCTAGGGCGGCTAGGGCATGGGTGGGGAAGCATCCCGGGGCGGCGCGACCTTAAATAGCCCGGGGGTGGCCTCCTTGGCGTGTGGGCCAAGGGAACCCACGTGTGCGCGATTCGGACTCGGCGGCGGCGCTCGGCAAGGCCGAGTCCTGCGCGGGCACGGCGCGTTGGCGGGGATGACAAGTGGGGCCTAGCGGTCGGTGGACCGAGATGGAGGCGGGGAGCACCGGGGGGCGGTGGCGGTGCAAACGGGCCGAAAGGCCAAGCGGGCCACGGCGACGGCGGCCGCTTCACGGGCGGGAGTGGCTGGGGCCGGGCCGGCCGTGCGGGCGCCGCGCTCCGGGCTGCAGCGCGGGAAAAGCGGGCCACGGCCTGCTGCTGTTGCTAGGCTGGCTAGGGGGTGACGGGCTGAATTGAAAAGGGAAAAGGGTAGGAAAAGGGAAAAGGCTATAGGAATTTGAAAAGGACTCAAACAAATAGAATTCAAACTTTGAATTTGAATTCCAGCAATCAAAAACAATGCTCCAGCGTGAATGCCATAATTAATTTCTATGATTCATTAATTTTATTTAAAAAACTTTTAAATGCCTAAAAGAAAAATAAAGCAACCTTATATTCCTTAAGTAATTAAAGGGGCTTTCTAGCAAATTTTAATAAAACCAGTTTTTAGCAAAATGAGGGTGTTACATCCGTCTTCGGTTCTTCGGTCTTGGCTTTGTAGACCAACCAAGGAACCTAGTGGTTTTCTGGTGAACCACTGGAAACCCCACGAACTTGGTGTAGCCTCCGCCAATCGCCACTCATGACTCGGCTATCACATAGTCCCGGCTCGACCTTGGTTTTGAGGCTCAACCAAGAAACCGTCCATGATTCATCTTGATGTTCTTGCCACCATGCGGCCCGCACATGACTCCACTAGACACCGGGTCCCTCGAATGAAGCCTACATGTCTTCTCCACACCTGGAGGCCTCACCGGCAACGACCTTTCGTACTTGTTTGTCACCTGCACCAACGCTAGTCAAGCCGCAACCTGCACCTGCAATACTTAGCCAAGAATTAGTCCACACAACGTTGTCTATCACTCATCACACCAGGAAGTGACCATCCACCAGTCCTCGAGCCACAAATGGTCCTCAATCTCCCCCTTGATGAGTGCATTGACAACACACACATATAGTAACCTGGGAGAAAAGAAAACGAAAAGAAACGAATAAAAAATAAACTCCAACAAGTGATTGAAAGCCAAAGAAAGGCAAAGAGCAAGATCATTTGAAGAAGACAAGTCTCGGACCCCTTAGGCAAGGGCAACAGCTCGACACATTCGAGACAAAACTATGCTCAAGCAAAGAGCGCAAACCACCAAACCAAAGCTTGAAAACCACAAAAAGCTCCCCCTACACACATGCACACTCCCCCTAAACCAATGCAACTCCCCCCTGGACGAATGCATGCAAACCACTCGACAAAAATAGAGCAGCTACATCAGCTCAGCTCTGACCGGTCAGACCGGTCGACACCACCGGTCAGACCGGTGCGCAACATGTGAACAGGGCCAGCACTCTGACCGGTCAGACCGGTGACCTCAACCGGTCAGACTGGTGCACAACAGAGCCCAGAAAAGGCTCAAAACCACCTGAAAACCTTCTAAATGCATTCAGTAGCCCAAAAACAAGCTCAAACTTCTCCCCCATGTTGACAATGCATGAATCAAGCCAAAAATTCAAAAAATGCAACCTAGTGATTCTCAAATAGACAAAATTCAACATAGGATGCTACACATGTCTAAATGAGCAAGTTAGATACTCTAGCTTCGTATTGACATCAACTACATGATCACCAAGTTTCACAACCATTGGACGAAGCTAAGATGGAATTGAGCAATTTTGCGAAAATTTACCCTCTCATGAGCAAAGTCCTAAACATGAGAAAAACATATCAAAATAGCAAAGCCACACAAACTTCATGCTAGGACAACCATTCTAATCATAAGACCATCACAAACACCCACAAGCACCTCATGTCATGTCAAAGCCACCGAGCCATGTGCCTACTTCTAGATATGAGACTTCTCATTGGTAGGCATCATGCAACGGTTTAGCACCCAAAGCAAAAAAAATTAGCACATATGACATGGGAGCACATTTTCCAAGAAATTTACATTTCATTTTCAGATTCATATTTGGTACATGAAACGTCTTTGCGACAAAAGGAACTTATGCCCCTCCACAAGATAAAGCATGAGGGCTAAACATTCATCATGGCAAATGAGCCTTCGGCCCCATATAATCAAAATAAGCTATCCAACCACAATTTAAGCATAGACAAACCATTAAAACATGTCAAGATCATATAAAGGTATTTACTCACAATAAAGCATACATATGACATTTTTGAAAAACATAGCCATCAACCAAGGATATAAACCAAGATTATCAAGAGCTAAGCCACACTAACCATAGCTTACCAAACAAGCTCACAAAGAAATACATATCATTCCATGGTGAACAATGTATATAGGAGAAGCTTTTCCTAACCAATGCATATGATACAAAATGCATGCAATCTAAGATACAAGGATGCCTATACATCATGTTATATATGCCATGCCAAATGCAAGAAATGCACAAAGAAAAGCTATACATATGATACAAAGGGGCTCCCACACACCAACTCAAGAAATCAAACAAACACCAAGCTCCCCCCGCAAACGAGTGAAAGTTGCTTGATCTAGGGGTTTGGTGAAAATATCGGCTAGTTGGTCATGTGTGGGTACATGGATCAAGGCTATCTTCCCTTTCTCTATGTTGTCTCTCAGAAAATGATACCTCACTTCTATGTGCTTGGTTTTGGAATGGAGCACTGGGTTCTTTGCAATGCGTATGACAATGGTGCTGTCACATTGAAGTGGGACATGGGTATACTCCTCACCAAAGTCACTCATGGTGTATGTGATCCAAAGGAGCTGAGAGCAACAACTAGCTGCGGCAACGTACTCTGCCTCGGTAGTGGATTGAGTAACACTCGACTGTTTGCGGGAAGACCAAGACACCAAAGAAGATCCCAAAAACTGGCAAGTCCCTGAAGTGGACTTCCTATTCAACCGACACCTGGCAAAATCCGCGTCTGAAAAACCATGAAGAGCCAAAGAGGAAGACGCGGAGTACCAAAGGCCAAAGCCGGGTGTGTGATGCAAGTACCTGAATATGTGCTTGACCGCTTGCCGATGCGAAGTCCTTGGAGACGCTTGAAAACGAGCGCACAGACATACCGAGAACTGGATGTCTGGCCTCATTGCCGTCAAGTAGAGGAGTCACCTGGTCATGCTTCGGTACTCCTTCTGGTCCCCGTGTTCACCTTCCTCATCCGCATCAAGAGTTGTAGTCGCACTCATAGGCGTCGTCATGGCCTTGGGGTCCTCCATCTTGAACTTTCTCACAATGTCCTTGGTGTACTTAGATTGGTGCACAAATGTTCCTTCCTTTGATTGCTTGATTTGTAGCCTGAGGAAGAACTGCAACTCACCCGTCATGCTCATCTCAAATTCCTTGCTCATATCATCTGCAAACCTTGCAACAAGAGAGTTAGACAAGCCACCAAATACAATATCATCCACATACACCTGCACAATCAGGATATCCCTGCCCTACCTGAGGAGAAACAAGGTCTGATCAACCTTTCCCATCTCAAACCCTCTCTCAAATAGGAACCCCCTCAACCTACCGTACCAAGATCTAGGCGCCTGCTTTAACCCAAACAACGCCTTCCTCAACTTGTACACCCGGTGGGGGTACTTCTCGCTCTCAAACCCCGGTGGCTGCCTCACAAACACTTCTTCCTCCACCACACAATTCAAGAAAGCACTCTTCACATCCATCTGGTATAACTTGAACCCTTTAGCTACGGAAAAAGCTAGAAGGATCATGATCGCCTCCAAACGAGCTATGGGAGAAAAGGTCTCCTCGTAGTCAATCCCCTCTTTCTGACTATACCCCTGAGCAACAAGTCTTGACTTGTTTCTCACCACTTCACCTTTCTCTCCCTGTTTGTTCTTCCACATCCATTTTGTCCCAATCGGCTTACACCCTGGGGGAGGGTCAACCAATTCCCTAACTTGATTCCTCTCAAAGTTCTCCAACTCCTCATGTATCAAATTTACCCAATTATGATCAGATAGTGCATGTCCAATGTCTTTGGGCTCAAAAGTGGCAACAAAAGCAGCATGAGTGAAATGAGAATTGTTCCGAACCCTTGACCATGTAGTATATTCATTCATGTCGCTGATGATCCTCGAAGCTAGATGATCCACTTGAACTCGCTGGGGAGGTTCTCTCCTTGATGCTACCTCCCCCTCAATAGCAGCTTCTCCTTGGACTTGAGTTGTCGTCGTAGGTGTGGGAGAGGGGTCGTCCATCACCGTAGTCGAAGTAGTAGGTACGTGCTCGGCCGGAGGAACCACACCGCCATCTTCATCATCTCCATGTTCATGCTCCTCCTCTTGAAAGATCTCCTCACCAAGTTCATCGTCACCTGTACACTCAAAAACAAGCTGACTAGGTGGTTGTGTCTCGTCAAAGGTTACCTTGCAAGTCTCCATGATTTGGTTAGTTTCAAGATTGAGCACGCGATATGCTCTAGAGTGAGATGCGTAACCAAAGAAAATACCATCGACCGACCTAGCCTCAAACTTGTCCAACTTCTTCCCTTTCTTAAGGATAAAGCATTTGCAACTAAAGACATGGAAGTAACTCACCTTGGGTATGCGACCATGCATCAACTCGTAACAGGTTTTCTTCTTGTGCACTCTAAGGTGGATCCTATTTGAAACATAGCACGGGGTATTCACCGCCTCAACCCAGAACCTTCTCGGAGTCCTATGCTCATCGAGCATCGTCTGAGGCATCTCACACAAGGTTCTGTTTTTCCTTTCCTCAACACCATTTTAGGGAGGCGTATACAGACTCAAAAACTGGTGTTCAAGACCCAAGTCATGGCAAAAGGTTTCGAAACGAGAGTTTCTGAATTCCGAGCCATTGTCACTGCGGATCGCTCGTATGGCATCTCTGTGCCTCTCATTCCTCAACCTCAAGATAAGATCTCGAACAAAACCAAATGTCTCCCCTTTCTCCTCAAGAAAGAACACCCACGCATAATGAGAGTAGTCGTCCACCACAACAAAGACGTACCACTTCCCACCCACAGATCGCACACAAGCTGGGCCAACAAGGTCCATATGGAGCAGCTCGCATGGACGCTCAGTCATCACATCGGAGAGAGGCGGGTGAGAAGAGGCTACCAGCTTGGCATGCCTACATGGCACACAAAAGAACTCTTTTTCAAGCCTCAACCCTGGCAATGCTCGGACCAAATTGAGTTTACTCGAGTGAGACAAAAGGTCAAAGCTCAAGTGACCCAACTTCCTATGCCACTTCCACAACTCACTCGAAGAACCAGCCAAGAAGCAACGCTCAACACCAGAACACTGAGAAAAATCAGCTCGAACCACCTGACCCTCAAGAATGACCATACAGACAAGGTCCCCTCGAGAATCCAAAATCTGAGAACCATCAGGCCAAAACAACACCTCAAAACCCTCATCCAATAGGTGGGACACGGAAAGCAAATTGTATTCGAGTGATTGAACAAGAACAACACGCCTGAGAGTGATCTTGTGACTCACCTTAATCTCACCTTCTGACAGCACACGCCCTCGCCCATTGTCCCCAAAGGTGATGTACCTCTTTGCCACCACCAGGACGAGACTTGAGAACCACCCCTTGTCTCAGGTCATATGCCTCGAGCAACCGGAGTCAATCAACCAAATGTTCTTCAAGTCTCCCACCTCAAATTCAAAAACGAGCACATGAGTGAACAAACGACTCAACACTGGGTTTAGTACCAAAAGAGTAAAACCAGTGCCAAGCCATTTGCTCCAAAGTGGGGTTAGCACAATCCAAAACATCTCTCCTACCAAAGCTACCTCCATGAACACCACCACGCTAACCACTACAAGGGAACCAACCCTCTCTAACTGGAGGAGGACCAAAACCACGAAAAGAAGACCGTGGACTGTTCCTCCTCTCCATCTCAAAGCTACGACTCCTCCCGTCCCCGTATTGAGCACGAGGGAGACAACGCCTAGCAAAGTGACCACCTGCAAACTCTCCAAACCAACCACCAAAACCACGACCTCCTGAACCAAATCGAGACTCATCACGAGTATGAAAACCAGACCCCTGTCTACCCAGACTTGCACCGGTCTGACCGGTGTGGCGCACCGGTCTGACCGGTGTAGCCCGGCCAGCAACACCTCTAGCAGCCTTTTGCTCACCCCAAGCTGGAACTGTCCTCACACTCGCCTTGGCCCTGGGCATCTGCACACGAGGCTCAAGTACACCATCGGAAGGGTGGTACTTGTCCTTGTTAGCCCACTCCTTCGCCATTCTCTCCTCATGCTTCCTCTTGAAGCAAAACTCACCCTTGTGACCATCTCTCCCACAATAGTCACAATGAAACCAGACGAGCTTAGGTTTAGGCTTGGGTTGGGACTGCTCACTTGGTTTCGCTCCACTCGGCTTCTCAATCGGTTTCTCCTCACTTGGCCTCTCAACCGGTTTCTCCTCACTCGGCTTCTCGCTTTTTTCCCAAAGTACACATTCCCCAATGTGCTCTTGAACTGGATAGGCTTTTGGAAATCATCTGTGGAGTGCGGATCTAGGTTTGTGTCGAGTTTGTTTCGTAGTGGGTTGGGTTTAGGAGCATAGGCATTCTTGTGGTAGGTTTTTGGTGGAGCTAAGATATCACCAATCTTTTCTCCTCCCTCACCACTAGCTTCTCCAACCTTCTCCGACCCAAGCGCTTTCCCATCCTTGTGCTTATACGTCTCCATCATCATCCTGAGTTGGGGTTCATGCCCCGACAACCAACCCATCATTTCTCTCAACTCATCATTCTCATCCTGCAAGCGATCCACATAATGTGCAAGTTCCAGATTTTTCAAAACATGTACTTCACATGTAGAGCAAGAAGTAGGAATAGGTTCTTTTAGCTTAGCCTCAAGCGAAACAGTGTAAGCATGCATCTTATCAATTTTCTTATGCAAGAGAGGGCAAGAAGTGCAAGCACCTAGCAAAGCAGGTCTAGACTTAAGCTCAGCCACTTCAACCCTAAGCACATCTAGTTCCTCACACTTGGAGGCATGCTTTTCCTTAAACATAGCAAGACCAGCTAGAAAGATAGGACAATCAACACATTCAACTTCATCAGAAACAACAGGTGAAGCCTCAAGCGAATCAATTTCAAGCTTAGCATCCAAGTTCTGTGTTTCTAGCTCCGCCACTCTTGTCCTAGCATCCTCAAGCGAGGCCCTAAGCTCTCTCCTCATCTTCTTAGCCTCTCTAAGCATATCATCACGATTATCAAGCAACAAGCCAAGTCGTTCATTCTCCTGACGCAAGAAGGGAAGCTCGTCAGATACCTCATCCTCGGAATCAGAGTCTGAGTCGTTCTGGTGACTCTTCTTGATGCCGAAGCTAAGCGTCATGGTGCAAAAGCCATCTCTAGCAAAGCAGCTCAGCCCACTCAGGTTCTTGGATGATCTCCTGCCCTTGCGCCGATCACCTTCATCTTCACTGTTGCTCAAGCTTGAGGTGGAGTACGCGGAACTAGAGTCGATGTCGCTCGCTCCAACCATCGCTTGGGCCTTGCCTCGACCATCCTTCTTCCTAGATCATCGCTCGTCCTTGTTCTTGTGCTTGTGGTCACACCTTGATCGGTATTTGCCATCTGTCTTTGACTTGTGCTTGTAGTTGTCCTTGTTCTCGACCTTCTCAGGGCAGTCGGCGACGAACTGTCCCGGCTTGCCGCACTGGAAGCATGTCCTCGTGTTCATCCTCTCGAATCGCCTGGTCAGCAACGCCAGCTCGACCTCTCCAAGCACGTCGAACTTCTCATCTAGCACAGACATCAAAGAGGACAAGGAGAACATCCTGGTGGATGGGTTAGCGTTTGATTTTCCTTTCGAGACACCGATGAGGGCGAGACTATGAGAGTCAGTCGGGCCCTCAATCTTGGCTGTCATACCCCGATCCACCTCAGCCGACTTGAGCTTCAAGAACACTCGTTCACAGTCAGAGTGTCATACTTCTCAGACTCTACAATGGCCCCAAACTTTCCGCCCCAAATCGTACGATCCAGCGAGTGCAAGAGCTTGACGGCCCTATCATAATCATCATACGGGAGCACGTCCACATTGGCCCTCATGTTGTTTACCACCACCGTAAACCTCTGAAACAAGGCGTCGATGGACTCACCTGGGAGATGAGTGAAGTTCTCGTACTCTCTCCGGTAAGTCGCATACATCTGATCCTGAACTTGAGCATTTCCAACATGATCTTCCTTCAACACTGACTAGATTCTACAAGCCAAGTTCTCTGTGTGCACCCGATCGAATTTGGATTGACAAAGAGCATGAAACAAGTAGTCGACCACCTTATTGTTGGAGTCGAACATGTCCCTCGATCCTGGAGTGAGGAAGTTCATTGGTTGGACATAGCCTGTGTCCACCGTGACATCCCAAAGGATCTGACCCTTTTCGCGGAGGAACGCCGCCGTTCGCTTACTCCATATCTGGTAGTTTTTGCCATCGAAGTGTGGAGGACCCGAACCTCGTTCCTGGTATGCCATCCTTCGATCTTAGACTGGTTAGAGTCAATCAAGACCCGTAACCAGCTCTAATAACACTTGAAGGACTAAAACGGCAAACCGGAGAGGGGGAGTGAATGGGAGCCGATAAAAATTATTCTCGAAGGAGATAGAGGCTCCAACAAGATGAACGTGGCTTCCAACACACGTCTCTGCTCAACTACCAAAGTTGGTCAAGACCACGTAGCCACTGGAGTGCTACTGGTCCTAGGAACCAACACACAACCTTCCGAACAAAAACTCACGAACACACAAAGCGGAAACTTGCACAGCTTGCTGTCTGTGCTACACCGGTCAGACCGGTGGACAGAGCCGGTCAGGCCGGTGGCTACAGCAGCGCACAACAAACGTTCTATAGAGCCTCAGTGACTTCTCTAGGCCCTGGAACAGAAACACCCCCAAAACACAACCTGCAAGGAAGAAGAAAACCCTACACAAAGCCTAACAAAACAACTCCAAACTGTCCAAGAACTGACCAACAATAGCACAACCCAAAGATACAAGGATTGAGCAATTCACCCGAGACAAATCCCACAAAGGCCTCACACCGGTCAGACCGGTCAAGAGCACCGGTCAGACCGGTGAGGCCTGGGCAGCTCGGGATGAACAGAACTCACTGGTCAACTCCTCCAAATCCAACTCCCGATCTCCCGATTTGCTCACAGATCCGAACAAGACTTTGGGGTAGTAGGATCACCTCATGGGCACTCCATAGCCATGTTATGGTTCACAAAAACTCGTTGAATCAAGAGGAATCGAAGGATTTCCGCCAAGAACACCACAACCTTAGGACAGCGAAAACCCCAAAATTGACCCCCTTTTCTCATGGATTTGGGAGGGGAATCAAAGGGAAAAGAAGCACAAAGGGTTCATGCATACATCCTCCAACAAATTCCCACGAGAAGGGCCTCAAAATCTCTCCAAGAAAATCACCAAGAAAAGGCTCTGAAAACCACCAAAAAGGAAACCGGGAAGAACACAAACAAGCCTTGAGGAACCACGCTGAATCATCTATACATACCATGAAGGTTCATACAAGGTCTAGCTTCCACCCGATCATCCTACCCTCTCACAAGATCTCACCGTGAAGCTCTCAAGCTAGTCCTAAAAATTCCAAGAGAAAAGGAAGAGGAAAATAGCAAAACAAAATGAGCTAGGGTTCCAAGAGATGGCTGTCATCCTCTCACCACTTGGGTTATATGAAGGCAACCGAAAGTCTAAAATACCCTTACTAGCTAACTAGGGATACATGCCCCTCGAGGGTGAATTCGGAAATCTTTGTCATCGCTCCATCGGATGGATGCCCAGCGACCGCAAACTTGCTTAGCCTCGACGCAAGCCTTGCGATCCCGACACGTGTCCTTTGCTTTGAAGTCTCCGGACTGCATCGTCGCACACCAGTCAGACCAGTGCTCCTGGTCAGACCAGTCTGATGATGCTGCACCTCCATCTTCGGTTCTTCGGTCTTGGCTTTGTGGATCAACCAAGGAACCCAGTGGTTTTCTGGTGAACCACTAGAAACCCCGCGAACTTGGTGTAGCCTCCGCCAATCGCCACTCATGACTCGGCTCCCACGTAGTCCCGGCTCGACCTTGGTTTTGAGGCTCAACCAAGAAACCGTCCATGACTTCATCTTGCTGTTCTTGCCACCATGTGGCCCGCACTTCACTCCACTGGCCACCGGGTCCCTCGAACGAAGCCTACTTGTCTTCTCCACACCTGGAGGCCTAACCGGCAATGACCTTTCTCGCTTGTTCTTCACCTGCACCAACGCTAGGCAAGCCGCAACCTGCACCTGCAATACTTAGCCAAGAATTAGTTCACGCAATGTTGTCAATCACTCATCACACCAGGAAGAGACCATCCACCGGTCCTCGAACCTTACATGGTCCTCATAATAGACCTTGGAAAACTCGTGTGGGAACTCTTGGTTGTGAATTTGGGACATAGGCCGAGTTCATCCTTCGGGAAGAATTTTTATCGGCTCCCATTCACTCCCCCTCTCTGGTCACCTAATCGGTCCTTCAGCCACCAGGTCCCTCGAACCAAGCCTACTTGTCCTCCCTGCACCTAGAGGCCTCACCGGCAACGACCTTTCGTGCTTGTTCTTCACTTGCACCAACACCAGTCAAGCCGCAACCTGCACCTGCAATACTTAGCCAAGATTCAGTCCACACAACATTGTCAATCACTCATCACACCAGGAAGCGATCATCCACTTGTCCTTGAACCACACAGGTCCTCATTATGTCCTGGAGGCGCTGGTTCAACCGCACCTCCTGCCGGTCAAACCGCCTGCGGGGGGCAATCCCACTTCGGACATCGTTTCTTCTAAACATGTTGAGGATGAAGTGGATGATTGGAGAAAGCCTCTGATTATATATTTGCTGGATAATAAAGGTACAATTGACAAAAAATACGATGATGGGTGCTTAAGTTTGTTTTGGATAATGATGAATTATATCGTTGGACGGTAGATGATCTACTTCTAAAGTGTTTGTGGCACTGAAAGAGCATCTAGGTCCTTAAGTGGATTTTGGTGAATGGGGTGACAAAGCGATTAGTGGTCTAACTTCTTTGTCTAAAGATTGTGAGCAGGGTTTTTATTAATTATTGATGAAATATAATTGTTGTTTATTTAAATGGATATTATTTGGCTCACAATGATTAAAGGCAAGCAAGTGTGATTCTTATGCAATTGGTGAATGTCAAGCAATAAAAGGATTTATGAATTGGGGATATTTTGCAAAGACAAATTACATGTCTCCAAGAATTGTGGTAGCTTGGCTAAAATAAAGGGATCATAAAAAGAGAAATTGGTAATTCTCTCGAATTAAATGCAAGGCATCATGTGTTAATTGAAATTGGACACAATGATGAGTATAGAGGTTATGGTCCTTAATTGGAAGCTTGCATATTCATTGTCAATCAAGAACAAGCATTTCAAGCGAGATTTCAAATGAATGATGAAGCAAAGCCAAACTCAATAAGGATTGGGTAAGTGATGAAGAGATCAACCGAGACGACTAGGGTGGGGGACTAAGCAATCTTTGGGGTCCTGGCCATGCCACCATTAGTATTTTGCTAAGGTGAATTTCTAGTATCTGTGGGGTCTCAAAGTATCATATCCAAGCCTTAACCGAACGAAGCAATGCAACACATCTATAAGTTATGATTGGCAATATGGAGTGACTTAAAGATTAAAGTGAGCATTGTTATGCTACATGGAAAAATCCTAAGTTACTAGCTCAAGTATGGATTTGCTCAAGATATTGGCTATGTTGGAAGCCCTCAAGTTGGAATGGCAAAAGTATGGAAAGATTGAAGCTCTACAAGCTCAAGTGGTTGACTCAGTTTTATATTTATTCTTGAGTATAGGAATGTCGTACTATCAAGAGGGATGCAACATCGGCTCTAAGACAAAAGATCAAAAGTGCTCATTAGTGACCTAAGTGACAAATAGCCTCGAGAGAGTCCCTGTGTGATCTAACAAACCTCTAACTGCTGGTTAGGCATTCTCTTCCTCTGTTGTACTTTGTAAGTTTGTCGGATCTCCCTCTTTTATTTATATATATTGTTGCTGGGGGGCTATGCCCCACAGTTCTTTCAAAAAAAACAAACCTCTAACCCAACCTTAGCCACTCCAACACGTCTTGGAGTGCTTGTGAGAAGAGAAAAGGGTTTTTGGGTTCTCTCTACTTAAAGCGGTCTAACCGCCCACACAGCCAACGACTAGTTTTTCAAACTGGCCGGAGCCGGAGGAGGGTGGTCTAACTTCCCTGGCCAGACTTCTAATGGCTAGTTTTCTTTGCGAGGGGTATAAGTACCCCACGAGCTCCACTTGTTGGAGTTGCTGGTTCTAGGGTTGCTGAGGTGCTCCCCGTGCTGTTTTTCATAAGCCAAAACCATAGAAACACTCTCCAACCCTCTATTTGTGAGATTTGAGACTCTAGCCATATCCTTGTGTTAGGTTGAGAGTTTAAGCCTTTGTGAGATTATGTGAGTTGAGCAAGAGCATCCCATAGCTTAAGCACTTGTGATTCGCATCGGAGAGCCTTTGAAGCGTTTGTTAGTCTTGGAGGATCCCCTAGTAGACGGCTAGGCATCGCTGGCTAGCTCCCAAAGTTGTGGTGAGTAGTGACAAGTTTGTGAGGACTGCGATCTTGACTCTTCGTGGAAAAGATCGCCTTAGTGGAAAAGAAGGAAAGCGGTTGAAAAAAGACCCGGCTTGTTGTGGGAAAGTTCCCTTATAAGCTCCTCAATGGAGATGTAGCCTTTCCTTATTAGTGGGAGGTGAACTTCGAGAAACAAATCCTCGTCTCTCCTTTGTGGTTTGCCTCACTTGTTTGATTTCTAGCATATTTACTTTGCTTCCACTCGATCTACTTGGGTGTGCTTGTCTTTGAGTGCAGGGATCATTACCCTACTTGTGATCATCTACTGAAGCCACTCAAGAACTTTGGTTTGTTCTAGAAGTCAAGAGAAGCTGGAGTTGTGTTTTTGCAGGCTCTCTGCATGGAGGCGGTTAACCACCCCCTATGTCGTCAGCAGACTAGGGCGTTCTAACCGCCTGACAGGGGCGATTTGACTGCCTGAGCCAGAGAAGCTCAAGTTTTCGGGGGGGAGTTTGATTTGGTCGTCTCGCCTATTCACACCCCCCTCTAGGCGGCATCAAGGTTCTTTCAGTACTCATCAATCGGTTAAGCAAGATTGGCTATGGCACAGGTTCATGAAGGAGTTTGTGGTACTCATCAATCGACCCCCAAGATGAAGTGGCTCCTTAGGAGAGCTTGCTGTTATTGGCCTACTATGATAGTCGATTGTTTTCGGTACTACAAAGGGTGTGAAGAGTGTCAAAACCACGGAGATGTTTATCTAGTACCTACTGTGATGATGCATCTGATTATCAAGCCTTGGCATTTTAGAGGTTGGGGGTTGGATTTTATTAGCAAGATACATCCTCTGTCGTCCAAATGGTATTGCTTTATGATTTTGGCTACCGATTACTTTACTAAATGGACTAAAGCAATCCCTCTCAAGAACATGACACACAAGGAGGTAATTGGGTTTATTATAGAGCATATCATACATAGGTTTGGTATTCCACAAACTTTAACTACAAATCAAGGTACTTCATTCGTGGCTAAAGAGGTGTGTGATTTTGTTAGTTTCTATGGTATTAAATTGCTCAATTCATCTCCATATTATGCTCAAGCTAATGGTCAAGCCGAGTCTAGCAATAGAACTTTAATTAAGCTCATTAAGAAGAAGATAGAGACAATCCTAAAATATGGCATGAGGTATTATCTGTGGCTTTGTGGGCTCATCGTATTTCTAGACATGTGCTACTAATGTTACTCCTTTTGAGCTTGTGTAAGGTCAAGAGGCTGTTTTGCCTGTTGAGGTGAATCTATGCGCGTATAGACTTGCAAAGCAAAATGGTCTTAATGTTGATAAATATTAGACTTCGATGATGGATAACGTTGATGAAGTGACCGACAAGCGATTGGAGGCTTTGGAAGCTATTGAGAAGGGCAAAAGGTGAGTTGCTATAGCATACAACAAGAAGGTAAAAGCTAAATCTTTTCAGGTAGGAGTTTTGGTTTCGAAAACTATTCTACCTATAAGATCCAAGAGCAACAAGTTTGGTAAATGGTCTCCAAGTTGGGAGGGTCCATACAAGATTGTGAGAGTTTGCTCCAGAAATTCTTAAATGGTGGAATCATTGCAAGGACAACAACTACCCAGGGCGCTTAATGGAAGATATTTGAAGAAGTTCTACCCAAGTGTATGGCAAGATGCTTGAAGATACATGGCCGGTTTCTTTGAAAACGCCCTTAGTATAAAAATGGCCGACACTAGATGGTATGTCGTCCTTAGACTTATTTTTTTAGCACGCAAGCTTTACTTTAAAAAAGGGCATGTGTTGACACCCAAAATTGACAAAAGCTGAGTCAGGCTAGGCAGGCCGGCCAGATTGGGTCTAAGGGGTGGGGTGTCCTGTAGTTGGTCCAGTACGAAGCTTACCAGGCGGTCTAACCGCTCCCAAGGGGCGGTCAGACCGGGTCACCCCAAGTCTGAGTAGAATTAGGAGTTTTGTTTAAATCCGAGATGTAAAGAGTTCCTTGCAGGGCAAGACCTCCCACCCTATAAATATAAAGGGTCATGGTCGATTGAGATCTATCATCCAATCGACATTATCAATTTTATCTTATTTTCTCCAAACTCTAGCTTTTTTCAACCCCTTTGCTCTCTTCCTCCGTCTCCACGGCGGTTGAAGGAAGTTCTGAGTGGCCTGCCGACCTCAAGACAACCCTAGGTGCACTATTCCCGAGGGTCCCTCCCGGAGCAGCGAATTAAGGTTTTCGACGACGCTCCTGTCCAAGGCGGTTACACCGACCCATGCTGGAGTTTCGTCGAGTGGATTTCCGACGACCGCGCAATCTAAGTCACTCATGTGTTCGACCAGAAAAAAAAAGTCAAACAATTCTAAGTTATTCTTTTGCAGTCACCTCTGTGGACACTTCTTTCAGCACAGAAGCACAGCAACGCTCGGGATACTCTGGGGCTCTAGTCATGTCTACGCCATCCCCATCGGCATCACCGGTCTCCCCCGCCCTTTAGCGCCGGCACCTGCAATGTTTTGTTGAAATTTAAATTGGGCATGACCCATTTAAATTAAGTTCAACTCTATGGTATGTAATATTTGCATGAGATTAATTGGTTTTTATCTAATTAAAGAGCACTTGGGTATTTGGAAAGGTGTTTTGAAAGAGCACTTGCCGGGAGCATTTGCGTGCAACGGCAGGGGAGCACTTGAGTGCATACAAACACGCATGCATGCAGTGGGCAGCGGTAGGCCAAGGAGCTCTTGTGTGCATGCAAGCAAGCATGCATGCAGTGGCTAGTGGCCGGTGTCGGATTGTTGGCATGCCAGCATGCAGAAGGCTAGTGGCCGCGCATGCAAGTAGGCAAGTGGCCCGTGCTAGCATCAAAGCATGCAGGAGGCAAGCGGCTGGGTACGCGAGCGGCTGCGTACGCATGCATACATGCAAGGACCGGGCTTTTCCTTTTCGTATTCTCGTTCTAGCTCTATAAATTGATGAGCCGACTGCTTCCTCCAGTTAGATAAGAAAAATACTCTCAGAAACAAAACCAAACTTGGTTGCCTCTCGAGGATCTCTGTCCGGTGTTCCTGCACGCACGGGATCACTGGAGGACAGGTGCCTCCGGAACCGACGCCGTTCGTGAACTCTGCTCGGGGTGTATGACAATTTGGTTTTTGGGAGCGTTCACGTGACTGCCTACTTCTACGATGACAACGTCTCCCGACTCTATGCAACGACTACGCTGCTATGACGACGACATGGCTAATCCGTCGAGTTCATCGACAGCCGGGTATCTGTCTCTATCTCCTCTGTTTATATACTTGTTCTTTTTCCTGCTAGTTATTCAATATGCATGTTTAGATGTTCTTCAAAGTTCGTTTAAATATGAATGTTTAGAATGTGTTTTTTTATATGTCATCATCATGTCAAATAATTTCTAGATTAAAATAATAAGGAAGTTGTCTACATTTGTAACATGTTTTGCTTTGCCGCACCTCCCGCCGCTGTCACCGGCAGCAGCATTCCGCGTACTTGTAAAGCGCAGGCAAAGTCGGAGTGGCTGTTAAGATTGGACAGAGTTCATGTCAACACCAATGCAGCGACCACGAAGATTCTTGAGGTTGAACAGAAAACGTGCACGGAATCGATATCAGGGAGCCCAGTCAGATCGATCCTCAAGAGAAGTCGCGACGATGCGGTGCCTCAAGAGTCAAGACTGTAAGCAGTGGAAGCCGAGTAATTTTGCTGATGCAGAGTTTGCCTGTTCCACTACAGAGATGGTCATGCTCTGCGCACCAGGCTGGATGCCCACGAGGTATTCGACGAAATGCAAAACAGACTACCCATGGATGTACAAATAGATGGCCACTAGTGCAAACTAATGATATCCACTTGTTCCCAACCAGGAAAGAGCCTTGCCTTTTCTTGTTTTCTGCATAGTGTTGAAATTCCTCTCGTGTTCAAGCTTTCTTCGATATTGTGACAACCCAGCCATGGCAGCTGTTGCTGCAGCTGTTGCAGGAAAAGCTGTTGCGACATCAGCCATCTCCTATATCATCAACAAGGCCTTTGACCACCTAAAGGATAACAAGAAAGCTGGAGGTTTGAAGAGAACCAAAGCAAGGTTAGAAAAACTGCTCCCTCTGATCCAAGTGGTCTTCGATGCTGTTGACACAGAGCAGATCAGAGATCACAGTGAAGCACTGGATGCTTGGTTGTGGCAGCTCCGGGATGCCGTTGAGGAAGCTGAGGACACACTTGATGAGCTGGAGTATTACAAGCTTGAGGAAGAAGTGAAATTGAGAGGTAATAAAGTGGGTGGCTCACTTCATAAGTACAAAGGCAAGCTAGTGCAGTAGGTTAATCACATGTTCAAAACTGGATCTTTGAAGAGGTTGAAAAGTGCTGTCAAGACTTTAGAGGATGCTCTTGCTGGTGTGGAGCGTTTTGTCCATGTTCTCAATCAATTTGATAACAATAAACTGAAGCATCAAAAAGAAATGGATTTCAGGAACCAGCGTGAAACAAGCTCTCTGCCTCAAAGTCTGATACTTGGCAGAGAGGAGGAGAGGAAGGATATTGTTTACTGGTTGACCCACAATGAAAGCATTGTACCTGAAGGGATTGTGAACAGTATCCCTATATTTTCTATAGTCGGGATTGGTGGATTGTGAAAGACAACACTCGCTCAAGTTATATGCAATGACAATAAGGTAAAAGGTTATTTCGATCTGATCATCTGGACTTGCGTTTCTCAGGATTTTGATGTTGAAACATTATCAAGAAAGATTCTTCAAAATGTAACTAGAAAACAAATAAACATTGTTGGCCTAAGTGCTCTTCACATGGAGCTCAAGGAGGAATTGAGTTCCAAAACCTTTCTCCTTGTACTGGATGATATGTGGAATGATAACAGTATGGATTATTGGGAAAATTTAGTAAGGCCATTGAGATATGGGAAGAGAGGGAGTAAGATCTTGTTGACGACTCGAATGCAATCAGTAGCTGATCTTGCTGCAAGAGCAACGCAGGAAAAGTGCCAGTCTTTGAGATTGAGTGGACTAGATGAAACTGACCTTCTTGTTCTGTTGAACAGGCATGCATTCTATGGTGTTAATCCTGACGATTACAGAATTCTGCAGCAGATCATCAACAAAATGGTATACAAACTCAGTGGTTCTCCATTGGCAGCAAAAGTTCTTGGTGGGTTGCTGAACAACAAAAGGGACAGTAGCACTTGGCATAGAATTTTGGCATCAAGTATTTATAACATTGAACAGGGTAAGGAAGGGATCATGATGGTCTTAAGGTTAAGTTATCTACATCTAGAAACTCATTTGCAAGCATGTTTCAGGTACTGCAGCTTATTTCATAAAAACTATGAGTTCACAAAGAAAGAATTGGTGCACTTACGGATGGGATCAGGACTTATACAACATGTGGATGACAAGATGCCAGAGGATATTGGCATTGAGTATTTGGATACATTAACAAAGAAGTCTTTTTTTGGATGTCAACTCAAGGCCTCTATCTAGTCCTGATATAAAATGCATGTTTTTTTCATGAATACTATGAGGAAAGATATGTTATTCATGTTCTGTTGCATGAGTTGGGACGTCTGGCTTCAGTAAAGGAATGTGTTAGAGTTGACAGGAATTTTTCTGAAATGAATATGAAGACTATTAGGCACATGTACATTGAAATAATAAATCCTACTGTGGTTGAACAAATCTGTCAAGCAAAGAAACTGCGCACCCTTATCATGCATTTTCAAGAACAAGATCAAGCAACACAAGAACTCATACTCAACAAAGTATTGGCAGCGTCCAAAACCTTGAGGGTGTTATCCGTAAACACAAATTCTATCTACAAGCTACCTAATGAATTTGGCAGTCTAGTGCACCTTCGCTACTTGTCTCTCATTCGGGTTGGACAAAACATGGCACATTCCTCCTGGTTCCCGCAGACTGTTCACAAGTTGTACCATCTGCAAATAATGAAATATGATGATCCTCATTTTGCAGTTCCTATAAAAGGGGAAATGGACAGTCTCTGCAATCTAGTTAGTTTGCGCCATTTGCAGTTACCATATTTTATAATGCCTATGATTCCTTATATAGGAAGGATAACTTCTCTACATGAACTATATGGTTTCTTCATCAAACAACAAGATGGGTACACTATTGGTGAACTCAAGAATCTAAAGAGCATCTGCCGTTTGGATGTTTCAGGTCTTGACAAAGTAAGGAATGTAGAAGAAGGTGCTGAAGTTATGTTGGACCAGAAAGAGAATCTATCTGCAATAACATTTAATTGGTCTCCACCAGGCCCAAGAGATGTACTAAAACTTAACCCCTGTCCCTTCTGACTCATGTGACCAAATCATCATAGATGAACAGCTTCTTGACAAACTTCAACCACATCCTAACTCCTGTAAATTGAAGATTCAAGGGTATCCTGGTTCTCGTTCTCCATGTTGGCTGGAAAGTCCCATACTCATCAATTTGACATATCTCTATATATGTGACTGTAGACAATTGCTGTGTCTTCCACCTATTGGACAGCTACCTTCTCTCCAGTATCTCTATATACTTAACATGGAATCAGTAGGCCTTGTGGATTCTTCATTTTATGGAATTAAGGAACCATATGGACTGCAATCCCTTAAGGTACTAGAGATTGAAGACATGCCAATTTGCACTGAATGGGTTGGATCCCAGGGTGAGAACTTATTTCCTCGGCTTGAGTCACTTGTGGTGCGTGATTGCAAAGAGTTCAGATAGCTGCCGAATATAACTACTAGTATTCAACATGTTGAAATCTATAATGCTGGTTTCCAAGCTATACCACTGCCAACATTTTCAGTGACATCCAGTTCAAGTTCATCATTATCATTGAGGCCAAGCCTGTCTCTTTCAAAGTTAACGATTTCCAGATGCCCAAATTTGGCAACTTTGTGGCAGGGGTACTCTCTTCCTGCTTTAGAGGAGTTTTCCATCCAACAATGTGTAATTCTGTCGTGCCTACCAGAGGATTCAATTTGTTTATTTTCCAATCTGAAGACCTTTGAAATAGTGAATTGCCCAAATTTGATGACAGGAGAGATCAGATTGCCCCCTACAGTGAGATATTTCAATTTGGGATTGTGCGGTGATGCTGAAACTAAACTGTTGTGCTCCTTGCAAGGGCTCAAATCACTAAGGCAGTTGTTTTTAGAGGGGTGTGCAATACCATTACTCCCTTCCGACATATTTGCGTGTTTGACAGGAGCACAACCTCTGGTGTTTGGCCGGTGCCAAGAAGTTAGATGGTCTAGGTTTGGCTGCTGTGTTGTAGTCCTCTGGTTTTTTTGTTTGGTCAGGTCCTTTTTCTTGTCTTTCCAGGTTAATTTTGGTGTGGGGTGACCTGCTCTCATATTTGGCCCCCATATGAGAGATAGGAGTTGTACGGGGGGCTCTTTTCTCTCTCTAATGCAATGAAGCGCAGTTCTCCTGCGTTTTCTAAAAAAAGTGCAATGACATCCCTTCCATCAACAGAAGCCTTCGCAATATTGACAAATCTTAAAGATCTATCTATCGGGAGTTGCAAAGAGCTAGTGTCACTGGATGGAATTCAAGGACTCAATTCACTTACCTTCTTGACAATCGCTGGCTGTAGCAGCCTTGTTCAAGACTCGCCTGATCAATCAGTGGAGGGTGCTGATTTATGTGGCTGTGCCTTGGAGCTCAGTAAGCTTGATATTGACCACCCATCTATCTTACTCAAAGAGCCATTAAGGAGCATAAGTACTGTGAAGGGGCTTCGAATTTCTGGTGGTCTTTTTTTTTAGAAAACGCAGGAGAACTGCGCTTCATTGCAATAGAGAGAAATAAGAGCCCCCTACAAAGCCTAACTCTCTTACGGGGGAAAATGAGAGCAGGATACAACAAAAAAGAAGAAGAAGAAAAACCGAGCAAACTACAAAGGAGGTGACCACAGAACCCTAACCCTCAAGCACTAGAGGGCTCCAGCAAGACCCAGGCCCTGCAGCCTTTTGGCACCGGCCATACACCATAAGCTATATTCCTCCTTCAGATCCTTCATGGCAGTGGTGACAGAGGGAGATGCCCCATCGAAGACACAGGCATTCCGGTGCTTCCAGATAACCCAGGCTCCAAGAATGACGAGAGAATTAACACCTTTTTCTATTTCTTTTTGACATGTTTATGCACTCTGCGCCACCATGCAGCAAAGCTGTCTTCTTGGTGCCCAGGAATAAACTCACCAAGATTTAAAAGGGATAGGACATTAAACCAAAACTGCCGTGTCACCACACATGTAGTTAGTAAGTGTTGAATGGACTCCCCTTCCTGATCACATAAGGGGCAATGCTCAGGATGTGGCAGCCCCCTTCGCTCCAGCTTGTCAGCTGTCCAGCACCTATTGCGGATTGCAAGCCAAAGGAAGAGCTTACATTTATTTGGGGCCCAAGACTTCCATAATCTTTTCCATGGCTCTAAGGTAATCTACCCTTGAAAAAAAGCACGATAGGCTGATTTAGCAGTATAGTGTCCTCCAGCTTCGAGCCTCCAGATATGTTTGTCCTCCTCCTCATTCAACACGATGCTCTGTAAGTAGTCCCAAAGGTACAGGAACTCCCTGATACCGACCCAAGACAAGCCTCCTTGAATAACCGAAGTCCATCTGTTGTTGTTCAAAGCTTCAACAACAGTTTGGCTTTTACGGACTCGACGAGGCACACTAGCAAAGACCAGCGGCGCAAGAGACTCCAGCGAGTTGCCTAATATTCATCTGTCAGTCCAAAACAAAGTGGAATTGCCATTGCCTAACTCTGTGTGTACAGCCATTGCAACTAAGGCCAGCGAGTTGGGATGCGAAGGGAGTTCCAGGTCTGTCCAGGGCCGGTCAGTACGACTCTTTTTTTGCCACTGCCATCTTGCTTGAAAAGCCCAGGTCATCACTTCCAAGTTGAGAATGCCCAGCCCACCAAGATCCCACGGTCGCATAACCTTTTCCCAAGCAACAAGACAACGTCCCCCATTAGCCTGATCCTTTCCTTTCCAAAGGAACCCTCTTCAGATTTTATCAATCGCTTTAATAAACCATTTGGAGACATTCACCGCGATGAGGAGGTGGATTGGAACAGCAGAAAGGACAAACCGAACCATAGTTACACGACCAGCCCTATTCATCTGACTTGCCTTCCATCCAGGCAATTTATCGGCGACCTTCTCAATCCATGGCAGTAGATCACCTTTTCTCAATTTCCTGTGGGAGAGAGGCAGGCCAGGATATGTACAAGGGAATTCCGCAATTGGGCAAGGGAGGGCTTCATTTACAGTCACAAGGGAGGTGTCCTCACACCGGATTGGGACAATGCTGCTCTTATGGAGGTTAGTTTGCAGCCCTGTTGCCAAAAATATCTAAGATATGTCTTGTGATCTGTAAATCATCACTCACCGGTCTTATGAAAAGGGCCACATCATCAGCATATATGGACAGCCGTTGTGCAGCAACACGATGTGACAGAGGTTGCAGCAATCCTTCTTCCCCAGCCTTTACAAAAGACTATTGAGTACATCTATGATAAGAATGAAAAGCATGGGGGATAGAGGGTCACCTTAACAGAGACCCCGCTGATGCTGAATAAATTCTCCAGGAACTCTATTAACCATCACTCGGGTGGATGACGTAGATAGAAGGTTAGAGATCAGGTTGTACCACGCAAGTCCGAACCCTAAGTATGAGAGCACCTCCAGCAAGAAAGACCAGGCCACAGAATCAAAGGCTTTTGAGATGTCCAATTTAAGGAAGAGGCTAGGAACCTTTTGTCTATGTAGGACTTTCACAGTTTGCTGAACCAAAATAAAATTATCATGAACGCAGCGTCCTTTAGTGAATGCACTCTGGTTTGTGGCTACCATGGAGTCGAGGAGAGGCGCAAGTCTGTTGGCTAGGATTTTGGTGACCAATTTAGCAAAGTTGTGCACCAAGCTGATGGGACGGAAGTCTTTAGCCAAGACAGCACCCACCTTTTTCGGAATAAGGGTAATGTAAGCCGCATTAAGCAACCCAAGCCCCTTGGAATTTCCTTGTTGTAAGGTGATGATGGCTAATTTCTGGTGGTCCTGAACTAAGACTTTTACATGAGGAATTGCTTCTTCGTAACTGTCATGTCCTTGAGGAGATAGTGGTGTATAGTGCTTCTCATTTGCAAAGTTTACCACAAGAGATGGCAAGTCTAACCTCCTTACGGTCACTAAATATATCCAATGAAAATCTGATCCAGATGCTTCCCGATATGCCTGCATCTCTGAGTGATCTAAGCATGGAAAATTGCCAGTATGAGCTCAAGGAGAGGTGCAGAAAGAATGTAGGACCTGATTGGGGCAAGATTGCACATATTTGTGATGTAAATATCTGCTAAGCGGTTCTACCTTATATGGAATGAGATCTTCTACAGCAAAGCATGTCTGAGTGTATCCTTTACTCTATATACACTCTAACACTCTGATGCAGAGCGTCATTCGGTGCGTCTTCAAACTGTCCATGTCTTTTATCACTCTTACACGTTTAGTTTTGAATTGGAATTATATATTACCAAAGAAGATATGTCCTTGCACTTGTGTTGTGACAAAGCTATCATTATGGCTTTACGTCAAAGATGACAAAGCTAGCTAACAGCGCCATTAGATGAACCTTTTCGCTTGAGAGTGAATTTTTCGTGGTAATAGTTCCATCATTCATCTCATTATGATTCTTGGTTAAATGCTTCGATAGAACCCCCTCTGCGGTGCCAGTGCTTTTGCGTTTTCACTGGATTATTGAACGAATTATAATGTGAAGTTATTAAGCAATCACATTTCTTTGAGCAATGTTTATGTTCCTCGCAGGCAACATCATTGGATTCGCAAGCTTCATTGAATTCCAACAGTCCATATATACTTCAAAACAATTATCAGATGCATGCTTGTGGATCTTTAGCATCCATCATATATCTCGGTTCACAAATACCGTGCAAAAGAACACAAATTCGGTATCAGATGATATTATCAAAGAACCACATTGTTGTTGCCAAAATGAACAGAAAAGTGTTCATGATCTTGAAAGTAGAGAAGAAATATGGTAACACGCCCTAGCTAGTACATGAACGTTGAGAATAACAAATGCATTTCCTTCTGTATGAACCTTATAAGATGGGATTGTAGAATCTGTTGGGTTGATGCAGATCGCTATCTCCACGTCTTCCTTGTGTTTCTGCGATGTGCCTGTACGAACCAAAGTTTGTGCTTTGATAGTGTAGCGAACATGGCCTCATAAGCCATTTAGTTCGAGTAGATTTTGGTGATTAATGACAACATGATCATTCGGACTAACTATATTGTTTTATCATGTCTTTGTAGACTCTTCTAGGTCCCAAGAATGTAAGAAAACCACATGCCAAAGTGAGAAAAACAAGGGTCAAAACCGAGCAAGAAAAGGAAAAGAGAAGACACCGTCAGATGAACCGACGGTCCCTCAATTACAAGCGTCGGTGCAATCGTCGGACGCGTTGGTGCACAGGGTCAAATCTTAGGTACCGTCGGATGAACCGACGATCCATTATTTAGTAGCGTCGGACGAGTTGCAGAGAAAGAGCAAGGAAGACAGTAGCACCGGATGATCCGACGGTCTGAGTCGGGACACCGTCGGTCTATCCGACGCTCAGTTTGAATTCATAAAGAGACGCGCCAAGACGAAGCCTTCAACACCGGATGATCCAACGCCTTGGCTAAGGTGAAGCGTCAGTCTATCCGACGGTCAGTTGGAAGCTAACAGAGGCGACTTGGACGCGAGGCCTTTAGCACCGGATGATCCGACGTAGCGTCGGAGCATGGCGTCGGAGCAGTTGTGTCAGAGAACTTTAACGGCTACGTGACATGGGAGGGGCACCGGATGAACCGACGCCCTGGAAAAGCATAGCGTCGGATCATCCGACGGTACCTTTTTCAACAGCTTTTAGCCAACGGCTAGTTTGATTCCTTGAGTGCTTGTCAATAGCGATCTATGTACTCACGCCTAAATGTGCTTGTCAATGAGATCAATGCTTTAGGTGTGAAGGACATCACGGACTTGAACATCAACCGCAAGATCCTTCAAAGTCTCCGGAAGCCCGATTATGACTTGGTGAAGGCAATCATCTACGAGAAGAAGCTCGAAGATTTGAAGCCATCTCATATCTTGAGCAAGATCATGGCACATGAGCTTCAACTAATGCCCAAGTCAAAGAAGGCGCCCCAAGAAAAGCCCCAAGAACCATCTTCTCCAACCACAAGCCATGCTCTCTCAAGCCAACAAGAGAAGGTGTTGAGTAGAATGGCCACTCATGGAAGCTCTAGTGAGGATGATGGTGATGATGGTGACCATGAAGAGTCCTCAAGTGATGAAGAGGTTGAATCTATGGTAGCCGAGTACGTGAAGAAGATCTTCAAGTATGTGAAGAAAGTCAACATGTACGGCTACAACATCCACTTGAGAGAAGGGCGTCATCATCAACACATCAAGTTCACCAAGATCGAGCACAAGCCCAAGAAGAAGGTGGTCAAGGAGAGGAAACCAAGGCAAGAAGCAACTATAGCCATCCGTGAGTGGACAAGTGGTGGATCAAGTTCTTCTAGCTCAAGCGATGAATCAAGAAAGAACTTCACCACCAGCTTCATGCAAGATTCTTCATCATCACACATGTGCCTTATGGCCAAAGGTATGGAAAGAAATGTAAGTGATGACGAATCTGACACCACCTCTCTCAATGATCTTGTTGAGCTAGTCCATGAGCAAAAAGGAATGCTTGAGAAACAAGCTAATGAAATAAAAGAACTCAATGCTCTTAATGATCTTAGTGCCACCCTTGCTACAAATTATGAACATTTGTTGTGCAAATTAAAATTTCTTAGCAAGGAGTGTGATGAGCTAAAATCTAAGGTTGAGGGCAATGAGACTAAAACAAGTAATTCCTTTGAGCTTGATGAAACATCTATCCCTTGTGCTATTCCTATCTCCAAGGTAGATGCTTCAACTTCTTGCATTGATTTAATTGATGAATCTTGCTCACCATCTTGCCATGATAATGTTGTTGTAGAAACATGTGATTATCTCATAGGCAAGGAAAATGATGGGCTCAAGCGAGAAGTGAAATGGCTCCGAGAGAGGTTGGCAAACTTGATGGGCAAAGGCAAGAACGATGAAGAACAAGTGGACATCTCTCAAGACATGAAGAGCAAAGTCCAACCTTCTCAAGATAACCGTGAGCCCATGGTGAAGAAGCTTGAGAAGGGTGCAACCGTGACTTGATACAAGTGTCATGGAGAAGGGCACAAGTTCTACAAATGCCCTCAATTTGTCAAGAAGATGGACAAGGGCGAGAAGAAGATGTTGAAGCCCATAATCAAGAGCTCCCTCATCTACACTAAGCCCAACCGCGAGAACAAAACCAAGAGCAACACCTACGTCATCAAGAAGAAGGCTAATGGCAAGGTGGTTGCACACAAGGTTGGGAAGATGAAGGAGAAGCGGGGTTGGAACCAACCCATTTGGGTGTCCAAGGAAGTCATCATCAACATGAAGGGGCCTCAAATGGTTTGGGTTCCAAAGGCCACTTGAAGGCCTTGAAAGCGGGGACTTGGGAGGCTTGGCACAATCAAGATGAGAAGATTCAAACCTATAAGCCAAGCTTGCAAATTGGACATGTGTTGCCCAAGTTCCCCCATTGAGGTAATGGAAACCATAACTCATCTCTTGTATCATTGTAGCTCCATTGCCTTGTTTAGGTTGCATTTGTTGCAATGTTTACATATGGTAGGTTGCTTGTGTCATGTGCTAACCCATGAGCAACTTACATGGTTTCATTAGCGTGTAGGAAAGCTACACTTGTTCTTTCATGGTGCATGCTTCCATATATATCTCTTTGCATCATGAGCAAGCTATAGGGTTAGGTTCCCTTTTGTTGTCATAAACAACGTGCATACATTTGGTTGGTGATTCAAACACTAAATGCACACATTTAGGGGGAGCTCATCCTATGGTTTGGTTATGGGACTAACATTGTTTCTAGCTTATCTTATGTAGTACCTTAGCGACGCGTTCCGGTGCGGTATTTCATTCTAAGAGAATGCTATTTCACTCTCAATGTGATCTAACATCTCTAAAAGAGTGAATATAGCAATATGAACTTCATGCTATTGATTCATGTCCTTGCGAGCTTATGTCTATATAAGTTCAAAAGCAATGTACTCATACATTCCTAATCCTTGTGGTACCCCAAGTGTCTTCTATACAAGCTTCTCTCAAGTGGTATCACCTAGTGATATCATCTCGAAGAGGCTCATCTCAATGTGGTGCCAACAAGGTAGAGAGGATCAACCCCTGAGGTATGCAATGATCAAAAGACTACAAGTTATATCTACAAGTGGTAATGTAACAAGAACCCAATTGTCTTATCTCTTGTCCTTTAAGCTACCTCCTTGCATGATATGATCTAAGATTCCTTGTCTTTCACGTTTGTAGTTGTGCACTTTGTTTTTCACTACCCTTGTCTTACAAGTGGTATCCTTTTGTGCACACACTTAGGGGGAGCTTAGGTTACATCATGTTAGTCTCATGAGCTCGTGATCCACCTTAGTTATCTTCACATGTGGTATCATCATTGATATCATACATATGGATCATGGTTCATGTGGCTTTCTCCCTTGCATTTAACATTTCTCCTTGAGCTATGTTTGCTAGGTCTTGCTAGTTTCCTTGGACCCTTTTGCTTTGGGACCTTTTGGAGATTTTATTCCAAAGGGGGAGAATGTGGGACCAAAGCAAGCTTGTGGCTTAAGCTTACAAGTGGTTTCAAGGATACGTACAAGTGGTTTAAAGAATATGAGACCAAAGGGGGGGAATGTGAACATAAAGGGGGAAGTTTGATCTAGGGGAAGTTTGGATGATGGTAAGCATCCAAGCAAGTGTAAGTGGTTCTAATTCTGTCAATTCTTGCAAATTTATGCTTGCTTTGGTTGTGTTGTCATAAATCATCAAAATGGGGAGATTGTAGCGAACATGGCCTCATAAGCCATTTAGTTCGAGTTGATTTTGGTGATTAATGATAGCATGATCATTGGGACTAACTATATTGTTTTAGCATGTCTTTGTAGACTCTTCTAGGTCCCAAGAATGCAAGAAAACCACATGCCAAAGTGAGAAAAACAAGGGTCAAAACCGAGGAAGAAAAGGAAAAGAGAAAACACCGTCGGATGAGCCGACGGTCCCTCAAATACAAGCATCGGTGCAATCGTCGGACGAGTTGGTGCACAGGGTCAAACCCTAGGTACCGTCGGATGAACCGACAGTCCATTATTTAGTAGAGTCGGACGAGTTGTAGAGAAAGAGCAAGGAAGACAGTAGCACCGGATGATCCGACGGTCTGAGTGGGGACACCGTCGGTCTATCCGACGCTCAGTTTGAATTCATACAGAGACGCGCCAAGACGAAGCCTTCAGCACCGGATGATCCGACGCCTTGGCCAAGGTGAAGCGTCGGTCTATCCGACGGTCAGTTGGAAGCTAACAGAGGCGATTTGGACGTGAGGCCTTCAGCACCGGATGATCAGACGTAGCGCCGGGGCATAGAGTCGGAGCAGTTGTGTCAGAGAACTTCAACGGCTACGTGACGTGGGAGGGGCACCGGATGAACCGACGCCGCGAAAAGCATAGCATCGGATCATCCGACGGTACCTTTTTCAGCAGCTTTTATCCAACGGCTAGTTTGATGCCTTGGGCTATTTATACCCCCTCCACTCACCCATTTGAGAAGGCTGGAGTGTGTGGAAGTGCAAAGGAGTTCAAGACACATTCAAGATCATATCCAATCAATCGAAGTGCTTAATTGCTCATCCTTAGACTTGCATATGCTTTGTGTATGTGCTTAGTGCTAGGCTTAGCTTAGAGCTGAGTGAGTGCAAGGTTGTGCCAGCCTTGTGAGGGGATTCTTGAGTGAATCAAGGTGTACAAGGTTCGTCGGAAGCCTTGGGGCCTAAGTGGCTCACCGGCAATCGTCATCGACCCTCCGTCTTGGTGTGGAGCAGCGAGGACACTTTGTGAGGGGGACGTGGAGACCCCCTTCCTTGGTGGAGAAGCTCCTTAGTGGAGGCGACATCAAGGTGACCAAGGGAGCTTGGCAAGTGCCTAAGTGGCTAGCCTTTGTGGCGAGTCAAGTGGTGCTCTTGGGAGATACTTGGTGACCGGGAAGCAATACTCTTGTGTGAGTGCTTCAACAACGTAGACTAGGGGTGGCTTAGTGCCTACCGATACCACGGGATAATTCACGTGTCAAGAGTTTGCTTCCTCTCATCCCCTTTATGTTTCCGCATTTACTCTATTGCAATCTTTGCTTGCCATTACTTTTCTAGAGTAGTATCATGCTAGGATTGGCTATAGATTGCAAACCTTGGTTTGGGATGGGAGTTTCACACTAGAACAACCCTAGTTGCAAATCTAGATAGTATGTTCTAGTTTACTTTTGTGTAAATTTAGTGAAGCCATAGGTTAAGGTTTTTAGTTGCCTAATTCACCCCCTCCCCCTCTTAGGCTAATGAACATCCGATTCCTTAAAGATCGATAGTGTTTCCATTAGGAAAATGACCTTATTTTATTGCGCCAAAATTCCCCCTGTTCCAATTCGTAGTTTGTTTGACCTTTTTAACTTCAAATTTGAATACTCGTCTTACTAGAAAATTATTCTCTCCATCCCATAAAAAGTGCAATTCTATTTAGCGGTGGTGCGAAAAGATTCTAGTGCCCCTATTTTTTAGCCATATGCAGTAATTTTTTACATGCAGATCAGATCCGATTATGAAGGATCGGATGGCGACTAGAGAGGGGGGGAGTGAATAGGACCCGGTAAAAATTCTTCTCAAAGAACCCGGTCACGCACAAGCGATGGAACGAATCACACACCAATCGCCAAAACAACGAGGTTATGGATCAACCTCAAGTCCTAGGAACGATTCCTTGAAGCACACGCGGAAGCACGAACGAAGGAGGGAGGAATGGAACCAAAGAGCAAAGCGCCCGAGCTGCGGCGGACCGTCCGGCCGGGCGGGGGCGGACCGTCCGCGATGGCCGCGCGGACCGTCCGGCAGAGGTACCGCGGACCGTCCGCACCCTTGCCGCGGACCGTCCGCCCGAGCCGCGGACCGTCCGTTAAAGCGAACAGAACCACCAGAACCGACCCGAGAAAAACGGACCGTCCGCGAAGACCGAGCGGACCGTCCGCGCGGGCCACAGACCGTCCGCTACTGAAGCGCGGACCGTCCGCAAACCGGCTGCAATGAAAAACTAAAACCAAATCGGATCGAAATCAAAGCCGAGCAAGAACACGAAGAACACTCGAATAACACTGTACACGCGGACCGTCCGCCAGGCCCTCGCGGACCGTCCGCCAGGCACGAACAGAACTGAAAACTGCTCGACCCTGAAAGTCAACACTCCCAATCCATCACCGGATCTCCCAAACGATAGAAGCTGTTGAAACAAGAGTTGGGGACATGTAAAGCGTCAACCAAGGATGCTATACCCCAAAAATTTCATCTCCTAACTCCCTAAATCATCGGGAATCGCGGATCCTTTGAACACCACCAAAAGCTAGAGCACCGAACGAAAATCCTTGAATCGAAGTGGTTTTCCGGCGTTTGAGGGCACAGGATCAATCACAAAGATGCACTAGACATCCATCCATGTTTCCCTCAAAGAAATCCGGGGAGAAACCCACTCAAATCCGCGAAATCACACCAAGAACAAAGGCACCAAAAACAAGCACGAAAAAGCAATAAAAGAAATTCGGGAATAGAAAGATTGGCACAAGATTTAGAGGATGAAATCACTATGAATATCTTGTCCAATCGATTACAAGCCACTCCTAGAAACCAAATCTAAGATGGCAAAAAGCTCCAATCAAAGAGCCACTCTCCCCTCTCTCCCTCTCTCCCAAAGCACTCCAAAATGAAAGAGTACAGCAGCCTCTAGCCCAAGAGTTGGCTGAAAATTCAGCCCCCTCCTCCTATATATAGGCCCCCGGAAAAGACCGAAGTGCCCCTACACTAGGAGTACAACACAAGCCCTCACAGGGGCATTTTAGTCAACACATGAAGTTCACCATCGGACGGCCGCGCATCCATCAGGCCTTCACATCCTCCCGACACAAGCACCTCGATCATGCCGCGTGTCGCCCGCCTCGAAGCTTCCCGACGCACCGGATACGCGTCTCCGTCACGTCAGGCCCTCGGGCTCGGTTTTGAGGCCCAAACCGAGAAACCCTCCTCCGATGGTTTTGTGGCCAAACCACCAAACCCCGCGTACACGGCCCGGCCTCACCACGCCAAGCGTCGAGCCCGCCAAGCCTTTCACCTCCGGCGCCCGGACGGTCTACTCGGTCTTGCCTCGTTCCTTGACTTGGCCACCACCGATGCACCGGCTCCATGTCCACGACTTCGTCTTGCTCTTCTTGCACCATGCGGCTCGCACTTGATCCCGTCGGCCACCGGGTCCCTCGAACCAAGCCTACTTGTCTCTCCACTCCTCGGAGGCCCCGCAAGGCTAAGACCTTTCGCACTGTTCTTCACCCGCACCAACGCAAACCAAGCCGCAACCAACACCCGCAATACTAGGCCAAGAGTCGGTCCACACAACGTTGTCAACCACTCCTCACGAGTGCATTGACAACACACCACATAAACAATAAGGTAAATACACAAAATAAAACACACACAACACAACTCAACACTACACACACAGCTTCAAACCATCCGGTCAATCACTCATCACACACGGACCAAGGTGCTTCTCAACTTGGTTCCTCAATCTCCCCCTTGATGAGTGCATTGACAAAAGAAGGTCAAAAAGCAAACAACAACTCATTCAAGCGCCACAAAGCCAATAAAAAACAAACAAAAGGCCACTTGAAGTGAGAAGGGATAAAAGCATGCTCTGACAAATTCCTCTCGAAACCAAAGCAAGCACAAAGGCTAAGCGCAAACGAAGAGACACACTACAAACATGCAATCCCTAAAAGCCATCAAACCAAAATGCTCAACCCAAAGTCCCATAAAACTCTTACCAAAACACTTGTCAACCGCTCATCACCATCAAATCAAGGTTCATATTAACTTGATTTTCCAAATTTCTCCCCCTTGAGGAGCGGATTGACAACATGTGAGCACAAAGAAATGGTTTGAGAGGGCAAAGACCGAACACCTCATCCAAGTGAAAGAAAACCACACAAGAGCAAAGAACAAGGTCACTTGGCATGAGAGAAACCACAAAGGCCAACTCAATGTCTCGGTCCCCAAAGACATGGGCAACGGCTCGACACAACCGAGACAAGAATGCATGATCCCTCAAGAAGAGGCACAAAGGGCTCAACACCGATCATGGACAAGCGAAATCACATGATCCCTCAAGAAGAGGCACAAAGGGCTCAACACCAATCATGTGATAATTTAAAACATAAGTCAACCGCCGGCTCCTCAAGAAGAGGCAAAGGGGCTCAACACCACCGGCACAAAAGCACAAAAATCACAAGCTCCCCCTAAACACATGAACTAGGACCAAAGAGCGTACAAAGCTCACCCTAAACACACGTGATAGAGCAAAAAGCAACCACCAAAGCACAACTCAGGCAAACAAAGGAGACTCACCAAAGCTCCCCCTACACAAATGCAAGCTCCCCCTGAACATGTGGAGCAAACTCCCAAATTTTAAATGCAGTTTTCTGAATTTTTCATTAAGCTCACCTCTTCTCCCCCTTGTTGACAATGTATGAATCAAGGTGAAAATGCAAAAATGCAAAACAAAGCATATAAACATCTACATGAGCTTCTCAAATAGGCCAAATTTAGTGACAAAGGCTAGAAATGAGACAAAGAGCACATATATGGATCATAACATAGTAAAAGCATTGCCACAAGTAATATATGGAAATATAGGCATGTGACAAAGCAAATTTTCAGATTTGAATAATTACATCAAAAGATGACTCACTTCAAATGTAAAAGCCTATCCATGTCATATTCTAGCCAAAAACATGCATATCATCCAGAGATCATACAAGGATATCCAATTCTCAACAAAAGATCATTGCAAATACCCATAAAGCAAAGCATGTCATGTTAAAGCTCATGAGCCATGTGTCCACTTCGGGTAGACTTCTCCACTGGTGAACATCATGCAACATGTTTTGCACCCATGTGTGAAAGATAAGACATTTTAAGCATAAACATGATGGAGGGAGCATTTTTCAAGCATACACACTTCTTTTCAAGATTAATTCATTTCATGGTACATGAAGTGCCTTTGCGGCAAAAAGAAGCTTATGCTCCTCCATGAATGCAACATAGGCTAAACATTCACAATGATATCGGCCTTTGGCCCAAATGCAAAAAAAGAGACATCCAAGCACAATCTAAGCATGAAAGGCACATTTAGACCAAACAGTGACATGGATATACTACTACACATGAGTGGAGCACATTTCATCAAATTTAGTCAAGATTAGCATTTGATTCAAAAAGGCTATATCACAACACATATATCTCAAAAATTCCAAGAGCATAGCCTCACATAGCCATTTCTCCACACACATGACCAATATCTCACAAGTAGCCAAAGAAACTCAAAAGAGGCATATGGAAGAAGCTCATCATCCTAAAATGCAATATGATACAAATGCAACATAGGTAGATATGTACATCCAAAGGAACGTGATATATGACAAAATGCGAGACACAAATGTCAAACCTACGAAAGTCTATACATCATGATATATGATACAAATGCAATGCAGAATGCATAGGGAGACAAGGAACTTGACTTAACACCAATAAAGCTCACGAGGGAACGCACCAACCAAGAATCGCTCCAAGCGAGAGAAGAGCCACCAAAGGTCCCAATTGAGTACCATAGAAAAAGTACCAATTGCAAAACCACAAAGATCCCAATTGAATACCATAGAAGGAATATCAATTGAAGGATCACAAAGACTGCCCAAAAAGCCACAACCCTTCTTGGAATCAAATTCCCTATCAAAAGAAGCCAAGATCCCCCTCAACCAAGGGCAACTAACAAAGCAAAAGCTAGGAAAAGGAAGAGCAAGGAAAAACTCTAAAACCAACCGAAAAGAGGAACAACAACACAACTCGAAGACAAGACAAGCCCAAAACTCCAAGGAAAGCTCACAACATGCTACACAATGCATTGATAATATCAAGTAACATAAATAGAGCATTGTAACATGATTCCACAAATATGAATAAGCATGGGCAAGCAAGTATGTCAACAAGGTATAACACTAAACCAACATGATACCAAAGAACAACATGCCAAACAATAAACAAGAACTAACCAAAGGCATGATACAAGATCACATGGATCATCGACCAACATATATTACAAAGCTAGCATGAGAAGATATACATGGGGGACAAACATGCTAACAACAAAGGTACCATCGAGCTAAACAAAAAAAATGATATGGATGAACAACATGACATAACCGAGCAATCAACCATAAAGCATGACATGATGTTCATAAATATCACCCACCATAAAATCATACAAAGATAGCAAGATAGATATTCAAGATCACAAAGCTATCATGAACAAGGTGGCTAGCCAACCATGGTTTTCACACAAGCAAGACACAAGTATATACAAGAGAGGACAAGGGGAAAAGAAAACTCACTATACATGTGTACAAAGGCTTTCAAGAGCCATCCAAAACGGTGTGGAGAACCATCATGTCTCCATTGAGCTCATGTTCTCCAACCGCGTCTCCATACCTACACACAAGGAGACGAGAAAGAACGAGCCTTGGATCCCAAAGGGTTAGCAAGCACGTACTTGGGAATCCAAGATTTGGTCACACGGGTAAGTGGTGCACACAACCTATCATGTGGTTTAGCATGATGCAAATGCCGGTTGGAATGAAAAGTCTTTCGAACACCCTTGGAACCATGCCTCAAAGAAGTCACTCGCGAGGAAAGTGGAGTGCTACCACAAGCAAAAAGGCAAAGATCCTTCGGGGTCGTAGGAGAAGAACCAACACAAGCACCACGGGAAGCATGTCGCGGACCAACACAAGAAACACTAGAAGCATGTCCACGGGCATGGCCTAACTCACTAGAAAGAGTGTCATAAAACCCATCCACAAATCGCGCCTTCTTAGGCTCACAAGTGTTCATGCCATGAGAAGGGCTATGAACAACCAAAGGCCTAGAGGCACCTCCTCGCCGTATTCTCCTTGCCCGGCGGTAGCAAAAACTCTCTTGATCATCCTTCCCACAGTGAGAGCAATGGTACAAAGGCCTATCAAGAGGCACGGTCCGAGTGGATGAATCACCATTCTCTTGTAAGTGGGAAGTCCCTTGGGACTTAGAGCATGAAGCATCAACCCCAACATCCAACTTGGTGCCCACATTAGAATCACACGTGCCATGAGAAAGGCTACGTGGCTTCTTAAAAGCTTTGGCACACACACGTCGCTCGTGCTTCACACGGCGAAAGCAAAACTCAATGGTATGCCCATCCTTCTTGCAAAAGGTGCATTGGAACCTCAGCTTGGGAATATGAGTTCCAAATATGTGGGAGGCACCCTTTCCATTCAAATCACCTTGGGCAACACCGGAAGAAGCAACAAGCTTAGGAGTAGCTATGGGAGAGATATGCAAAGCACTAGCACACTTACCACCATTCAAAGACTCACACTCAAGAGAAGAAGTCGACTCCGGTTTAGAAGAAGCAAATTTAGAAGCATCAACATCGGAGTGACAAGAGAAGCAAGAATCCAAACCCTTGGCACAAAGACTCTTGCACCTTGTGCGCAAAACCTCATTTTGAGACTTGAGGCGCTCACAAGTACCACATGTCATATTTCTCAAATTATTGATTTCTTCTTCAATGCATTTAGCATATGTGGTACGCAAGAGTTCATTTTCTTTCTCAAGGTTGGCACTCATCTCATCATGCTCAACCAACTTGGCGCTCATATCATCGCGCATTTTCTTTAAAGCCAAAACTTCACTTTCCAAATCAATGCATGAAGTGCAAATGAGACCACATGAACAAGTATCATCATTTACACCCATCAAAGCATCATCATCATCATTATCACAAGAAGTATGGCAAGCATCCTCTACAAGAAACAAAGAGCACTTGCTACAAGGCATGGATTTTATATCACAAATTTCAGCCCTAGCATCCTCAAGATCATCTACACATGTGGTGTGAGTCAATTTTAATTCATTAATTTCAGCATGCAAAGACTCACAAGAAACACATGGTAGAGAAGCACTTGTCTCTAACAAAGCAATCTTACTCCTAGCCATATCAAGCTTATCATTCAAAACAACACAAGAGTTGCAAGGCATAGAAGCATTGGATTTCAACAAGTCAATTTCAGATTGCAAGTTAGCAAGAGATGATCTCAATTCATCATTCTCAAAATCAAGATTGTCGCATGCTCTTCTAAAAGCTTCAACATGCATTTTGCGCCAATTAACTTCATCTTTTAATTTCTCATTTTCAAGACACAAGGCATCGCAAGATTTGCAAGGCAAAGAAGCTTTGAAATTTAACACCTTAATTTCAGATTTCAAGCATGCAATGGAAGCAATCAAAGCATCATTTTTAGCATGCATGGTGTTACAAGAAGTGCAAGAATTCAAAGCACGAGACATCCAATGAGCCATACCACATTTCAACCTAGTAAGAGAGCATTTCATCTTCTCATTCTTCCTACGCAAGGCATCACACAAATCCATGTTTCTCCTATGCAAGTCTCCACAATCACACTCACAATCATCCAACCTATTGCATAGGATCAAGATAGCTTTGGCAAGTGTACCTTGGTTCATGCCTCCTAGCTTGTGGTAGAGCTTGTCTTTCTTGATGTCACCATCTCGATAGTCCTCGATGAGAGATATCATCTCCTCCACTTCGGCTTCCGCCTCAACCTCCATACTCCTCCTGCTCAAAGAACCACAAGGAGAAGAACTTGGTGCCATAAACATAGTACCGGTTAGGATTAGCCGAAACCAAGCTCAAGGAACAAGCAAAGATGCAAAGAAAGCACTCAAAAAGCCTCAATTCTCCAACAAGTACTCACGAGTTCAATAGCAAAGGATCTTATCTTTTTCCCAAAGTTTTACCACTGAACAAGGAGCACCAAAGATAAAGGCACAAAAATTTCCAACTCAAAATAAGGTGAAATGAAGCCTAGAGAAAATCCAGAAGAAACAAGACAAAGCCACAAGAGACTTAAATGAGGATTTTTCAATTATCTTCTTGATTTTTTCTGAATTTTTGAAGACCCCAAAATGATCTTTAGATTATTTTGGATCACCTACAAATGGAGTCACGAAATCGCTGTAAAAATTTGAGTCAAAACGGAGCACCGAGCGAAATGTTATGCCCGTTTTACTGAAGGTATCTCGAGTTATGGTTTTCCAAGGGCACAACTCCAAATCGTCGGACTCAAAACGTGCAAACCAAGGTCGCAAGCAAAAGCACCTCTTTCCTCTAGTCACCCTATGGATTCAAGACTTGTTAGAGCGAAAAGAATCCACAACCGGCTCTGATACCAATTGAAGGATCGGATGGCGACGAGAGAGGGGGGAGTGAATAGGAAGCCTTGGAAAAGCATAGCATCGGATCATCCGACGGTACCTTTTTCAGCAGCTTTTATCCAACGGCTAGTTTGATGCCTTGGGCTATTTATACCCCCTCCACTCACCCATTTGAGGAGGCTGGAGTGTGTGGAAGTGCAAAGGAGTTCAAGACACATTCAAGATCATATCCAATCCATCGAAGTGCTTAATTGCTCATCCTTAGACTTGCATATGCTTTGTGTATGTGCTTAGTGCTAGGATTAGCTTAGAGCTGAGTGAGTGCAAGGTTGTGCCAACCTTGTGAGGGGATTCTTGAGTGAATCAAGGTGTACAAGGTTCGTCGGAAGCTTTGGGGCCTAAGTGGCTCACCGGCAATCGTCATCGACCCTCCGGCTTGGTGTGGAGCGGCGAGGACACTTTGTGCGGGGGACGTGGAGACCCCCTTCCTTGGTGGAGAAGCTCCTTAGTGGAGGCGACATCAAGGTGACCAAGGGAGCTTGGCAAGTGCCTAAGTGGCTAGCCTTTGTGGCGAGTCAAGTGGTGCTCTTGGGAGATACTTGGTGACCGGGAAGCAATACTCTTGTGTGAGTGCTTCAACAACGTGGACTAGGGGTGGCTTAGTGCCTACCGATACCACGGGATAAATCACGTGTCAAGAGTTTGCTTCCTCTCATCCCCTTTATGTTTCTGCATTTAATCTATTGCAATCTTTGCTTGCCATTACTTTTCTAGAGTAGTATCATGCTAGGATTGGCTATAGATTGCAAACCTTGGTTTGGGATGGGAGTTTCACACTAGAACAACCCTAGTTGCAAATCTAGATAGTATGTTATAGTTTACTTTTGTGTAAATTTAGTGAAGCCATAGGTTAAGGTTTTTAGTTGCCTAATTCACCCCCTCCCCCTCTTAGGCTAACGAGCATCCGATTCCTTAAAGATTGGTAGTGTTTCCATTAGGAAAATGACCTTATTTTATTGCGCCAAAATTCCCCCCTGTTCCAATTCATAGTTTGTTTGACCTTTTTAACTTCAAATTTGAATACTCGTCTTACTAGAAAATTATTGCCTCCATCCCATAAAAAGTGCAATTCTATTTAGCGGTGGTGCGAAAAGATTCTAGTGCCCCTATTTTTTAGCCATATGCAGTAATTTTTTACATGCAGATCAGATCCGATTATGAAGGATCGGATGGCGACTAGAGAGGGGGGGGGAGTGAATAGGAGCCGGTAAAAATTCTTCTCAAAGAACCCGGTCACGCACAAGCGATGGAACGAATCACACACCAATCGCCAAAACAACGAGGTTATGAATCAACCTCAAGTCCTAGGAACGATTCCTTGAAGCACACGATGAAGCACGAAAGAAGGAGGGAGGAATCGAACCAAAGAGCAAAGCAGCCAGGCTCTGGCGGACCGTCCGGCCGGGGCGGGCGGGACCGTCCGCGATGGCCGCGCGGACCGTCCGGCAGGGTACCGTGGACTGTCTGCACCCTTGCCGCGGACTGTCCGGCCTGAGCCGCGGAGCGTCCGTTAAAGCGAACAGAACCACCAGAACCGACTCGAGAAAAACGGACCGTCCGCGAAGACCGAGCGGACCGTCCGCGCGGGCCACGGACCGTCCGCTACTGAAGCGCGGACCGTCCGCAAACCGGCTGCAACGAAAAACTAAAACCAAATCGGATCGAAATCAAAGCCGAGAAAGAACACGAAGAACACGCGAATAACATTGTACACGGGACCGTCCGCCTGGCCCTCGCGGACCGTCCGCCAGGCACGAACAGAACTGAAAACTGCTCGACCCCGAAAGTCAACACTCCCAATCCATCACCGGATCTCCCAAACGATAGAAGCTGTTGAGACAAGAGTTTGGGGACATGTAAAGCGTCAACCAAGGATGCTATACCCCAAAAATTTCGTCTCCTAACTCCCTAAATCATCGGGAATCGCGGATCCTTTGAACACCACCAAAAGCTAGAGCACCGAACGAAAATCCTTGAATCGAAGTGGTTTTCCGGCGTTTGAGGGCACAGGATCAATCACAAAGATGCACTAGACATCCATCCATGTTTCCCTCAAAGAAATCCGGGGAGAAACCCACTCAAATCCGCGGAATCACACCAAGAACAAAGGCACCAAAAACAAGCACGAAAAAGCAATAAAAGAAATTCGGGAATAGAAAGATTGGCACAAGATTTAGAGGATGAAATCACTATGAATATCTTGTCCAATCGATTACAAGCCACTCCTAGAAACCAAATCTAAGATGGCAAAAAGCTCCAATCAAAGAGCCACTCTCCCCTCTCTCCCTCTCTCCCAAAGCACTCCAAAATGAAAGAGTACAAAGAGCCTCTAGCCCAAGAGTTGGCTGAAAATTCAGCCCCCTCCTCCTATATATAGGCCCCCGAAAAGACCGAAGTGCCCCTACACTAGGAGTACAACACAAGCCCTCACGGGGGCATTTTAGTCAACACATGAAGTTCACCATCGGACGGCCGCGCATCCATCAGGCCTTCACGTCCTCCCGACACAAGCACCTCGATCATGCCGCGTGTCGCCCGCCTCGAAGCTTCCCGACGCACCCGGATACCGTCTCCGTCACGTCAGGCCCTCGGGCTCGGTTTTGAGGCCCAAACCGAGAAACCCTCCTCCGATGGTTTTGTGGCCAAACCACCAAACCCCGCGTACATGGCCCGGCCTCACCACGCCAAGCGTCGAGCCCGCCAAGTCTTTCACCTCCGGCGCCCGGACGGTCTACTCAGTCTTGCCTCGTTCCTTGACTTGGCCACCACCGATGCACCGGCTCCATGTCCACGACTTCGTCTTGCTCTTCTTGAACCACGCGGCTCGCACTTGATCCCGTCGGCCACCGGGTCCCTCGAACCAAGCCTACTTGTCTCTACACTCCTCGGAGGCACCGCAAGGCTAAGACCTTTCGCGCCTGTTCTTCACCTGCACCAACGCAAACCAAGCCGCAACCAACACCTGCAATACTAGGCCAAGAGTCAGTCCACACAACGTTGTCAACCACTCCTCACGAGTGCATTGACAACACACCACATAAACAATAAGGTAAATACACAAAATAAAACACACACAACACAACTCAACACTACACACACAGCTTCAAACCATCCGGTCAATCACTCATCACACACGGACCAAGGTGCTTCTCAACTTGGTTCCTCAGATTACTTAATTAGGAAAGTAATTAGATTCATTTTTTACGATTGTATTTTTGTGAGATTTTTTTCAAATCCTAGGATTGCATTCTTTAGGGGATGTAATGAGTATCATATTTTTTTTGTTGTGACTTGCTTTATTAATAAACATTTTCCAAAAACAATAACTTAAATTTGACTATATTTGCATAATTTTTTAATAAAACAAATTGTTAACTTTGAAATTGAAAAAAGTCAAACAACTTGTAATTTGGAACGGGCAGCGCACCACGTGGAGGACGGAACCACCTGAGGTTTCTAGGTCCATGGCCCAACCCTCAAGCCTCTAAATAACCCAACAGAAGTAAAGGACAACATGTCAAAAGATGGTCAAAGTGTCCATGCAACAGCTGAGAGAGAGGGAGGGAAGGAGCTGGCCTAGTGTGTTCAAAACTTAAGGAACGCACTGGTCAACGCGCTCGGAAGTCGGAACCCTCGATGCCCAGCACAAGTTCGACGAAATGCCAAAGAGGGCTTCCGCGAGTGCCGGCAACCGCATCGCCCTCGGGATTGTTAGAAATCACGAAATTGTTCAGCAAGTCTGCACTGCATAGGAACCACGTTCAAAACATTTGCACGTATACCCTTATAAATTGATTTGTACGCGAAGCAGGGAAAGTTCGATAGTGTGTTAGTTTTACGACCTCAGTGTGACGTTTCTCAGGAACCCCCTCCTGTAGCGAACATGGCCCCATTTGCCATTTGTTCGAGTTGATTTTGGTGATTCGTGCTAACGCAAGTAATGGGACTAACCACACTGTCTAGCATGTCTTTGTAGGCATTCCTAGGTCCCATGGATGTTACCACATGTTAACATACCATCCCAAGCTAACATGTCATACCATAAGTTAATATAACATGGACATGTTAGGTTACTTACAGCAAAATTGAGGACTTAGTATATATTTGGAGGCTATAAGTAATAGCATGATAAGTATGTTAAGTTGAAGCAAAGATCCAAGTTGAAGACGCGAAGAAAAAGAAGGAAAAAAACGACGTCGGATGAACCGACGGTACCCAAATAGCAAGCGTCGGTGCAATCGTCGGACGAGTTGGTTCACTGGCTAAACCCTAGGCACCATCAGATGAACCGACGGTCTAATTTCTAGATGTGTCAAACGAGTTGCAGAGGAAGAGCAGCGAAGATAGTAGCACCGGATGATCCGACGGTCAGAGGGGGGACACCGTCGGTCTATCCGACTCTTAGTTTGAATCAAGATAGAGATGCGCCAAGACGAAGCCTTCAGCACCGGATGATCCGACGCCTTGGTCAAGGGGTATCGTCGTTCTATCCGACGGTCACGAAGCAACATACAGAGACGTTTTGGCGAAGCATCCTTTAGCACCGGATGAACCGATGCACCGTCGGTGTATAGCGTCGGAATAGTTGTGTCAGAGAATCTCAACGGCTATGTGACGTGGGAGGGGCACCGGATGAACCGACGCCCTGGAAAATCTAGCATCGGTTCATCCGACGCTACCTTTTTCAGTGGTCGTTAGCCAACGGCTAGTTAGATACTTTGGGCTATTTATACCCCCTCCACTCACCCATTTGAGGTTGCTGGATTGTGTGGAAGTGCAGAGGAGTTCAAGACACATTGAAGATCATATCCAATCCATCCAAGTGCTTAATTGCTCATCCTTAGACTTGCATATGCTTTGTGTACGTGCTTAGTGCTAGGCTTAGCTTAGAGCTGAGTGAGTGCAAGGTTGTGCCAACCTTGTGAGGTGATTCTTGATTGGATCAGGTTGTACAAGGTTTGCCGAAAGCCTTGGGGCCTAAGTGGCTCACCGGCAATCATCATCGACCCTCTGGCTTGGTGTGGAGTGGCGAGGACACTTTGTGCGGGGGACGTGGAGACCCCCTTCCTTGGTGGAGAAGCTCCTTAGTGGAGGCGGCATCAAGGTGACCAAGGGAGCTTGGCAAGTGCCTAAGTGGCTAGCCTTTGTGGTGAGTCAAGTGGTGCTCTTGGGAGAGACTTGGTGACCCGGAAGCAATACTCTTGTGTGAGTGCTTCAACAACGTGGACTAGGGGTGGCTTAGTGCCTACCGATAGCACGGGATAAATCGCGTGTCAAGAGTTTGCTTCCTCTCATCCCCTTTACGCTTCCGCATTTACTCTATTGCAATCTTTGCTTGCCTTTACTTCCCTAGAGTAGTATCATGCTAGGATTGGCTATAGGTTGCAAACCTTCTTTTGGGATGGGAGTTTCACACTAGAACAACCCTAGTTGCACATCTAGATAGTATGTTCTAGTTTACCTTTGTGCAATAATAGTGAAGCCATAGATTAAGGTTTTAAGTTTGCCTAATTCACCCCCTCCCCCTCTTAGGCTACGAGCATTCGATTCCTTACAAGTGGTATCATAGTCGGGACTCACTTCCTTCACAAGGAAACACCAATTCAATTGGTAAATTGTGAAAACCAGCTCATTGGAACGGTTAGGCTTTACCGCCTAGTGAGTTGCTCTATAGAGGTATGAATGGGGTGGATACCTTAGGTTTGGTTCCACATTTCGATGGCACAGGCTACCCTCGGTGGAAGGTTCTCATGGAGGCCTATCTTGAAGCAAAGGACCTTGATGTTTGGAGAGTCACCGATGAGGGCCTGAAAAATGGTACTAAGAAGGAAAAGCAATTTGATGTGATTGCTAAGAGTATCATTTTGTCCTCACTAGATGTAGGCATTTTCAATAGAGTTTTTACTTGTGAAAATGCTCATGAGCTATGGAAAACCATCAAGGTGCAAAATGAGGGTTCAAAAGAAGTTGCTAATGAACGCTACAGTTGTCTCCTTGAGGAAATCAATAGCTTTAAGCAACTTGCAAATGAAAATGCCAAATCTATGTACTCACGCCTAGATGTGCTTGTCAATGAGATCAATGCTTTAGGTGTGAAGGACATCACAGACTTGAACATCAACCGCAAGATCCTTCAAAGTCTCCGGAAGCTCGATTATGACTTGGTGAGGGCAATCATCTACGAGAAGAAGCTCGAAGATTTGAAGCCATCTCATATGTTGAGCAAGATCATGGCACATGAGCTTCAACTCATGCCCATGTCAAAGAAGGCACTCCAAGAAAAGCCCCAAGAACCATCCTCTCCAACTACAAGCCATGCTCTCTCAATCCAACAAGAGAAGATGTTAAGTAGGATGGCTACTCATGGAAGCTCAAGCGAGGATGATGGTGATGATGGTGACGATGGAGATTCCTCAAGTTTTGAAGAGGTTGAATCCATGGTGGCCGAGTACGCGAAGAAGATCTTCAAGTATGTGAAGAAAGTCAACATGTGTGGCTACAACGTCCACTTGAGAGAAGGGCGTCATCATCAACACATCAAGTTCACCATGATCGAGCACAAGCCCAAGAAGAAGGTGGTCAAGGAGAGGAGACCAAGGCAAGAAGCAACTATCGCCGTCCGTGATTGGATAAGTGGTGGAGAATGAAGTTCTTCTAGCTCAAGTGATGAATCAAGAAAGAACTTCACCACCCGCTTCATGCAAGGTCCTTCATCATCACTACACATGTGCCTTATGGCCAAAGGTATGGAGAGCAATGTAAGTGATGATGAATCCGACACCACCTCTCTCAATGATCTTGTTGAGCTAGTCCATGAGCAAAAAGGAATGCTTAATAAACAATCTAATGAAATTAAAGAACTCAATGCTCTCAATGATCTTAGTGCAACCCTTGCTACAAATTATGAACATTTGTTGTGCATATTCAAATTGCTTAGCAACGAGTGTGATGAGCTAAAATCTAAGCTTGAGAGCAATGAGATTAAAACAAGAAATTCCTTTGATCTTGATGAATTATCTATCCGTTGTGCTATTCCTATCTTCAAGGTAGATGCTTCAACTTCTTGCATTGGTTTAATTGATGAATCTTGCTCACCATCTTGCAATGAGAATGTTGTTGTAGAAACATATGATTGTCTCATAGGCAAGAAAAATTATTAGCTCAAGCAAGAAGTGAAATGGCTCCGAGAGAGGTTGGCAAACTTGATGGGCAAGGGCAAGAACGATAAGGAACAAGTGGATATCTCTCAAGACATGAAGAGCAAAGTCTAACCTTCTTAAGATAACTGTGATCCCATGGTGAAGAAGCTTGAGAAGGGTGCAACTGTGACTTGCTACAAGTGTCATGGAGAAGGGCACAAGTTCTACAAATGCCCTCAAATTGTCAAGAAGATGGACAAGGGCGAGAAGAAGAAATTGAAGCCCGCAATCAAGCTCCCTCATCTACACCAACCCCAACCGCAAGAACAAGACCAAGAGCAACACCTACATCATCAAGAAGAAGGCTAATGGCAAGGTGGTTGCACACAAGGTTGGGAAGAGAAGGAGGAGCAGGGTTGGAACCAACCCATTTGGGTGCCCAAGGAAGTCATCATCAACATGAAGGGGCCTCAAATGGTTTGGGTTCCAAAGTCCACTTGAAGGCCATGAGTCCGGGGACTTGGGAGGCTTTGCACAATCAAGATGAGAAGATTCAAGCCTATAAGCCAAGCTTGCAAGTTGGACATATGTTGCCCAAGTTCCCCTATTGAGTTAATGGAAACTAGTACCTATCTCTTATATCATTGTAGCTCCATTGCCTTGTTTAGGTTGCATTTGTTGCAATATTTACATATGGTAGGTTGCTTGTGTCATGTGCTAACCCATGAGCAACCTACATGGTTTGATTAGTGTGTAGGAAAGCTACACTTGTTCTTTCATGGTGCATGTTTTCATATATACATATCTCTTTGCATCATGGGCAAGCTATATGGTTAGCTTCCCTATTGTTGTCATAAACAATGTGCATACAATTAGTTGGTGCTTCAAACACTAAATGCACACATTTAGGGGGAGCTCATCCTATGGTTTCGTTATGGGACTAACATTGTTTCAAGTTTATTTTATGTAGTCCCTTGGTGATGCATTCCGGTGCGGTACTTCATTCTAAGATAATGCTATTTCACTCTCAGTGTGATCTAATATCTCTAAAAGAGTGAGTATAGCAATATGAGCTTCATGCTATTGAGTCATGTCCTTGCGAGCTTATGTTTCTATATAAGTTCAAAGGCAATGTACTCATACATTCCTAATCCTTGTGGTACCCCAAGTGTTTTCTATGCAAGCTTCTTTCAAGTGGGGTCATCTAGTGATATCATCTTAAATATCAATATGGTGCCAACAAGTAAAGAGGATAATCCCCTGGAGGTATGCAATGATCAAAAGACTACAAGTGGTAACGTAATAAGAACCCATTTGTCTTATCTCTTGTCCTTTAAGCTATGTTGACGGTGAATTTCCTTCAACCTAGAGTACTTGTTATATATTGGTTTCGATTATGATTTGCAACTAACCTGCCACTAGGCAAACTAATGATGTAACAAGTTCACACCTGCATGTCAATTTTGGAGTTTGTTGTTTACGCAGGAAATTAACGTTAAAGAGGAGACTTTCGGGATAAGTTCACCAAGCACTTCAAGAGAAGATCATGAAGCCCGTCACAAGTCAAGACACGCGATGAACATGACTCCAAATGACCCGAGGATCGAAGCGTCAACGTGCAAGTCTTCAGGGACTCAACCAGAAAACAGCGAAGCTTGCATGGTAAGGATTCAAGCCTAAACCGTGAAGGAAACGACGTCAAAGGCCCACATGCAAGTGCACACAAATAAGGGATCACGCGAGAAGCAATCGGGGAGCAAACCGGGGTCGAACCGGGCCGAAATGGGCTTGGGTCGGCCGGCCTGAGCCGGGCCGACCGGCCCAGCCCAATCCGGGCCCGGTTCGCGCTCCCTTTTGCCCTAGGTGCTTATCTATAAATTGTCTCTGCCTCCGCCGGCCGCCACATCCATCCATCCACAGGAACTCGGCAAAACCTAGGAGAGAGCGACGATGGCCGCCGCGAGTCCTCGAAGTCGTCTAGGAGATGGCCTAGGCCTACCCTAGCCGCCATGGCCGCCTTGCACGGTTGAGCCATGGCGGAGTTTCGAAGCTAGTTGAGGTCATCAATGGTATGTACTCGGTGGAGATGATCTAAGCGCATTTATTATGTGAGTTAAGTACTTCATGTCATCCGATCTTTTAGCGACTCGATTCCTCCCTCGATGATTTTGTTATCTTCTTGGTTATGCTTCTTCCCCAATCTAGTCCATAGCTAGATTACATAGGGTGCTCTTGTAGCCGCGGTGGCTAGAGGTGCATACCGGACCGACCAAGTGATTTCAACTTGTTCTTCGAACTCGCCCTAGACTACTCGCATGAATAGGAATACGTTGTGACAGAACGGGGGTTCTGAAAGGCGGGCATTTTCGGAATCGGACCGGAGGATAGTAGTTTAAAGATGGCTTTGGATGAGATGCATGTCGCGCTTGATCTTTTGGCTGGAACTACGACTAGAAGATGATAGGCATTAGTTTCCCTTGTTTTCTCTTTACCTTGTCTATGTTCATGGATGCGATCAACCTTATGCTATAATTCATACATCTTTAAGGTTTATCTTGTTATGCAATCAATGCTTCATGTTAGGCTAGATCAATAGGTTAGATGGAGAATCCTAGGAGTTTGCTTCCGATCCTTGGATTGACAAATCTAGGGAGAACCCTCCTTGGTGAAAAAGGCACCAAGTCACCCGTAGCCTTGCGGTGAACTTGAGCACGGTTTTGAACCGTCAACAAGCTACCTCCTTGCATGATACGCTCTAAGCTTCCTTGGCTTATGAGTTTCTAGTTGTGCACTTGTTTTTCACACCATATTTTTGTGCACACACTTATGGGGAGCTTAGTTTGTATCATGATAGTCTCATGAGCTTGTGATCCACCTTAGTTATTCTCACATGTGGTATCTTCATTGATATCATACATAAGTATCATGGTTCATGCGGCTTTCTCCCTTGTATTTAACATTTCTCTATGAGCTATGTTTGCTAGGACTTGCTAGCTTCCTTGGAGCCGTTTTGTTTTGGAATTTTTGGAGATTTTATTCCAAAGGGGGAGAATGTGAGACCAAAGCAAGCTAATGGTTCTAAGGATATGAGACCAAAGGGGGAGAATGTGAACATAGGAAGAGAAGATCAAAAAGGGAGAAGGTTGATCTAGGGGGAGTTTGGATGATGGTAAGCATCCAAGCAAGTGTAAGTGGTTCTAATTTTGTCAATTTTTGCAAATTTATGCTTGCTTTGCTTATGTTGTCATAAATCACCAAAATGAGTGAGATTGTAGCGAACATGGCCCCATTTGCCATTTGTTCGAGTTGATTTCAGTGATTCATGCTAACACAAGTATTGGGACTAACACATTGTCTAGCATGTCTTTGTAGGCATTCCTAGGTCCCATGGATGTTACCACATGTTAACATACCATGCCCAAGCTAACATGTCATACGACAAGTTAACATAACATGGACATGTTAGGTTACTTATAGCAAAATTGAGGACTTAGTATACATTTGGAGGCTATAAGTAATGGCATGATAAGTATGTTAAGTTGAAGCAAAGATCCAAGTTGAAGACGCGAAGAAAAAGAAGGGAAAAGACACTGTCGGATGAACCGACGGTACCCAAATAGCAAGCGTCGGTGCAATCGTCGGACGAGTTGGTTCACTGGGTAAAACCCTAGGCACCGTCGAATGAACCGCCGGTCCAATTTCTAGATGCGTCGGACGAGTTGCAGAGGAAGAGCAGCGAAGACAGTAGCACCGGATGATCCGACGGTCTGAGCGGGGACACCGTCGGTCTATCCGACACTCAGTTTGAATCAAGACAGAGACGCGCCAAGACGAAGCCTTCAGCACCGGATGATCCGACGCGTTGGTGAAGGGGTAGCGTCGGTCTATCCGACGGTCACGAAGCAACAAATAGAGACGTTTTGGCGAAGCGTCCTTCAGCACCGGATGAACCGACGCACCGTCGTTGTATAGCGTCAGGACAGTTGTTTCAGAGAATCTCAACGGCTATGTGACGTGGGAGGGGCACCGGATGAACTGACGCCCTGGAAAATCTAGCATCGGTTCATCCGACGCTACCTTTTTTAGTGGTCGTTAGCCAACGGCTAGTTTGATGCCTTGCGCTATTTATACCCCCTCCACTTACCCATTTGAGGTTGCTGAATTGTGTGGAAGTGCAGAGGAGTTCAATACCATTGAAGATCATATCCAATCCATCCAACTGCTTAATTGCTCATTCTTAGACTTGCATATGCTTTGTGTATGTGCTTAGTGCTAGGCTTAGCTTAGAGCTGAGTGAGTGCAAGGTTGCGCCAACCTTGTGAGGTGATTCTTGAGTGGATCAAGTCGTACAAGGTTCGCCGGAAGCCTTGGGGCCTAAGTGCCTCACCGGCAATTGTCATCGACCCTCCGGCTTGGTGTGGAGCGGCGAGGACACTTTGTGTGGGGGATGTGGAGACCCCTTTCATTGGTGGAGAAGCTCCTTAGTGGAGGCGGCATCAAGGTGACCAAGGGAGCTTGGCAACTGCCTAAGTGGCTTGCCTTTGTGGTGAGTCAAGTGCTGCTCTTGAGAGAGACTTGGTGACCGGAAAGTAATACTCTTGTGTGAGTGCATCAACAACGTGGACTAGGGGTGGCTTAGTGCCTACCGATACCATGGGATAAATCACGTGTCAAGAGTTTGCTTCCTCTCATCCCCTTTACATTTCCGCATTTACTCTATTGCAATCTTTGCTTGCCTTTACTTTCCTAGAGTAGTATCATGCTAGGATTGGCTATAGGATGCAAACCTTGTTTTGGGATGGGAGTTTCACACTAGAACAACCCTAGTTGCACATATAGATAGTATGTTCTAGTTTACCTTTGTGCAAAAATAGTGAAGCCATAGATTAAGGTTTTAAGATTCCCTAATTCATCCCATCCCCCTCTTAGGCTACGAGCATCCGATTCCTTACACCTCCCCTCCACCCCACCCCCACCTTAAACCCACCCTCGCGCCCGCCCGCCCAAACAGCCAAACCCTAGCCATTTACTCCTCTCCCCCACTGCTCTCTCTCTCCTACTCTATGCCGCACCCCTCTCCTGTTCCGCACCGCCGCCCTCCCTCTCCCTACCCGCGAAAGAGCAGCACGAAGGCACATTGTTGAGCGTTCCTATGCGGTGGCCTCTGCGCGCGTCTTGGCCACGACGGTGTCCTGGAGGGACGCGAAGCTGTTGCGGGGACGACAGTGGCGGGGCGCTCCTAGTCGCCTCCGTCTCGCTCGCTGCTCCAGGCAGCCTCTCGCCCATCTATTAGTTTCCTACCTCTTGTTGGGTTGTGTTGGGCTTGTAATAGGGAAGCGAGCTTGTGTGTCGTATTGGGCCAACGAGCCCATGTATCACTGCCGGGCCCAGTTGCTTTGTCAGCTATGTAAGCCTCCAAGAAGGCATCCCTGGAGGCCATTGATTATCATGTATCAAACAGAACTCTGTATCTTCTTCCTCCTTAGCTCTTGGCCATGGTGCGTGAATATCTCTCTCCTCTGTCCCAGTGCTTCTTACCCTAGATTTTCTAGCTTCTCCTCTAACCCCCTAGCTTGTTGCTAACATTTGGTATCAGAGACAATGATCCCGGGTGTGTGCTCATCGATCTGAGTCCGTCCCCTTCGTTCCCCATCAAATCAATTCGTAGGATTGCTTGGTGAGCCCAATTCGTCGTGGCCAGGTTCTTTTCCACGTGTTGATCTCTCGTTTTGGGGCTAACCCTCTCCGTATTTCCCTTCTCCTACCACAAATTCATCTGAATAAACTCCGACCACCACCACCCCACCGTCTGCAACCTATTTGTTGAAATGGCCAAGAGTGATTTTTATGAGTGGAGCTCACCAAATCGCGTCTTTGGGGTCACCATTCATAGGGTTTGCTATCCTATCTCTGATTCTGTTCTCAGTCAAGTATTTGGTCAGCTTGGAGGAATGGTGGAGCAGATCGTGGTGATTGGGGCACTAATGTTGTGATTGCGATTGTGGTGTTCAATTCAGTGGAGGATGCATCAGATGCGTATGGGGAATTGCATGGCCGCAACATCTACAATGGTTGTTTCCAGATGCACATCAAGTGGCGGTGGCCAACTCCGGTAGCTCGAGATGCAGATGAGGGGGGTTACACACTTGCGCTCACAGTCGCACCTTCCTCCGCCGCCGTGGTTGCGCCCACGACCGCCGCCTCCTCCGTCGTCACCACGTCCGTGCCCGAGCTTCCCATCGGCATCACACCGAGCACCACCTCCGCCTCGACTCCGCCCATCATCGTCGACAAATGGGGTTGGTTGTTCGACCAGACTGCCCACATCCTGGAGGAGTGCGACCTCGAGTCGGTCGAGCCGATTCACATCGACAGCTGCCTCACCTCCACCGACCCCGATGTGCCAGGGGGCTTTTGTCTCTCATCATTAGTCCTAGTTGTACTTGAGAGACCTATACCCCTTACCAACCGGGACTAAGCCACTCACCGTACCAGTGGATGTGTCAATTAACAAATGGCAATCCTTAACTCCTAAAGGTCGGTTGAAAATTTAGTAACCTCCAGGAAGTTTAACTGGCCTAGTGTAAAAGAGAATAGTTCTTCACTACTTTTATTGCTATACTAGTTCAAATTACGGGTCAACAAGGCGTGGAACATGTTGTGAAACATGTCGTCAGTGGTTGGATCTTCTCCCTCTCACATCTCTCACGACACACATAAGAACAAGTACAAAGTAGACAAGAGACAATATAGGTGGAGTTTCTCTTTATTATCTCAATATTGATCTCCTACAATAGGAATAATCCTCTGATCTATATACTCCGAACTAAGCCTAGAGTTTGCTCATGTCCTTTGCAAACCTCGCAACCAAAGAGTGAGATGAGCCGCCAAAGACAATATCATCCACGTACACGTGAACAATTAGGATATCATCACCCTGCCTGAGGAGAAAAGGAGTCTTATCAACCTTGCCCATCTCAAACCCCTTGCTGAACAAGAACCCCCTAAACCTGCCATACCATGCCCTGGGAGCTTGTTTCAGCTAATACAAGGCCTTCCTCAGCTTATACACTCGGTGGGGAAACTCAACACTCTCAAACCCAGGTGTTTTTCTCACATAAACTTCCTCCTACAAAAACCCATTCAGGAAGGCACTCTTCATATCCATTTGGTACAACCTGAATCCTTTAGCCACAGAAAAGGCTAGAAGAATCCTGATTGCCTCCAAACGGGCTACAGGAGTAAATGTCTCCTCATAGTCTATCCCCTCCTTCGGAGTATAACCCTCAGCAACCAGCCTCGATTTGTTCCTCACCACCCCACCATTCTCACCCTCTTTGTATTTCCACACCCATTTGGTTTCTCTCAAAATTCTCTAACTCCTCATGCATGACATTCACCCAATTAAGATTAGATAGCGCATGGCTATTGACGGTTAATAGTTATATCAAAGTTCGTTTATGACTTGCAAGCGGACAAGTCTCCCGTCGTAGTCAAGGGACCCTTCTTCCCTCGAGTGGTGAACCCAAGGTATCGAATCCGTGGAACAAATGTGTGACACAAAAGTTGATCTATTAAAGCCAAGTAACTTCAATCTTCGGTAAAATAAACCCTAATGCATCTAGGTAAAAGACACGAAACTAATCTAAGCTACTAAAGACCGGAGATAACAAAGTAAGATTAGGTAGATAAACCGATCTAAAGAGATCGGGGTAAGCCTTTTGTTGAAGTTCCAAGCAAGAGAAGAAATAGCAAATCGAATCTTATAAGAAGCCTCTTTAAACCGTGGTTTCCCGTCCAAATCCGAAAACATCCGCCTTTCGGAACCCCCGTTCTGTCACAATGTATCCCTACTCATGCGGGGATTCTAGGGCGAGTCAAAGACAAGTCGAGATTCTTTCGGAAGATCCGGCGTGTACCTCTAGCCATCGCGGCTACAAGAACACCCTATGTAATCTATCTCGAGAATAGAATTGGAATAAGCAAAGCCGATCGAAAAATGAAATCTTCGAGGAAACAATTGATCGCTAGGAAAAGATTCAACTTGATAATTCAACTATGACAATGATACATACACAAGATCGTCACCGGGATCCTTCCTTGATCTTGCTTCTAGCTCCGGGAACTCCGACGTGGTCTTCCGTGCAAGGTCCCCACGTCGGCTAGGGAGACCCTAGTCAACTAGCTCGACCCTCTCCTCTCCGAGATGGTGTCCCTCTCTTCTCTGCTCCTCGGCGGCCGATGACAAATTGTATTCTCCGTGGCTCTCGGTCAGGGGGCTATAAATAGCCCGAATGGCGGCTAGGGCAAAGGAGAGCATCACTGGGACCTGGACAGGGCTGGGCCGGTCGGCCTGGGCCGGCCGGCTCGGGCCCATCCGGAGCCCGGCCCCGAGGCCTCCTTTGCTCTATGTCGGTTCCCTTGCTTCCTGGATGTTTCCCCCTTCTGCATGTAGGTCCATGTCGTCAGTTTCTCTCCGAATTGGGCATAACTCCTTGTCTTGCAAGATTCAACACTTTTCTGGTTAGGTCCTCGGAGTTTGTCATCTTCTCGGATCAAGTCCCTGACTTCTTGGAGTTAAGTTTGCTTCATTGCATGACTTGTACGGGGCTTCAAGGTCTTGTCATGAGGTGCTTGATGAACTTATCCCGAAAGTCTTGCTTTCAATGCTAAAACCCTGCATAAACACTAAACTCGAAAACTGACATGCACACGTGAACTTGTTATACCACGGGGGTTAATACCAATGGATAAGGTATAAAATTTATGCCAACACCGAAGGTAAACACATGGCTAGGTTGACGGATTTTCACCATCAACATCTCCCCCATGCTTAAACCTTGCTCGTCCTCGAGTAAGCCTTCGATCGATATCATCGTTGCCAAACAATGTTTAAACCTTGCACTTGATCATACATGAGAAAACATAATGCTCTGAAAATTTTAATTCGTTAAAATTCCATAATGTACTAGCCTTCACCTTTACGGAGCGTAGATTCTTAATTAAGCTTATCCCACAAGTATTAATATGCTCCCAAAGTATAAATAGATCTCAGAATTTTTTTGAAATAAAGAATGAGATAAATAAAAGCTAAACCAATTTCACAAATTTAAATCATCTTGCATATTGATCATGAACTCTGATATCACTTTTCTCTCAAGCCTATGTATTCTACTCATTTCCCTCTCATAACATATATGTGTGGTAGGTTTTATATGGAGCTTTGGGAAAGTTTAGTCCTACCAAGATTTTATAAATGAGATATCTTCAAAACAAGTAAAGCTTCTCATGGTCTTACCGAGACTCGTCAAAAAGGTCATTGGAAAATGATGTTATATGAAGGAGGGGAGAGAGAAAAATACACACACTTTAGATGAGTGGACATGTGCAAATGGCAAAGGGTGATCCCGAGGCACAAAGGAAGTCCTCGTTATCGGATTGCACATGGTTGGAAAATGAGAATGGATCTTTTAATCTTGAAGCCTTGAATTTCCTAATGCACTTTAGAGAACTGGGGAGTTCACTTTGCGCATACTCATATTTTTTTCTTTCTTCTTCTCATATATCTCTTTCTTTCTTTCTTTTCCTCATTCATCAATTTTTTTCTTACGTTTTGTCATACATTCGGTAACGAGACTTTCACATCGGAGTTTTGATTTTTTAATTTACACCCCTTTGAATTTTTTTAATTGCTCCCCTTTGAACTCTAAAATTGCATCGTACCTACCTCCTCCCCCATGCTTAGACGTTGCTCGCCCTCGAGCAAAGAGGCGGTAAATAAGGTAGGTACCGGAAATATTTTTCCTTGGAGAGATACTTGAATTCTTCAATGTTGGCACCGTCTTGCGATCTTCCTTGAATTGATGATTCATTCTCAACGATAGGTTGTGGTCAAAGAGGTAAACACAAAAGATGATATTTGGTTTTAAGGGTGGATATCCGGGGAGGTTTGTGAGATCTCCGATGCGGGGATACACAATGCACGGATAAAAGGCTAGCAAAAAGATAGATACGCAAAAGCGGAATGACCAGCTTCTTAGTCTCGGGCCAGAGAAATCATGGCCTGCAATAACTCACTCAAAAATAAACCTTGTACACTAAGGTTTATGCACTCAAATATATATTAGGCTCTAGATAGGTTGAGCAACACACAAGAGATATTTATGACAAGGTTAGCGATATTTTTGAACATAAAAACCATCTTCAATCTATTCATTACTTGAGAGCACATAAAACACTATGGGTCTTTATTTTAATCATAACCTCCACTAAAGATTAAGCTAGCATTTAAATAAATTCAGATTCGTATTTTAAGAGTGCCTAGCTTTAACATGCATAAATCAATTACAAAGATAAACAAAGCGGCAATTATAATCATATATCATTATGGCACAAATTTTTGTAACTTTTCCAATGGTATAAACAAGGTGGTGTCTTTATTAATGATGAAATCAAGTTGAAATACAAACTGAAAATAAAAAACCACACACAAACAGAAGCTGAAAATTACAGAGAAAGGGAAAAGAAAAGAAAACTAAAGTTCCTTAATCTTCCTAGTCCTCCGCCGGTGGTTGGTGTTGATAATATTGATAGTAGTACCCTTGCTCGTAGTAAGGTTGGACATCCCCTCCAACGAATTGATTCGGGTCCACTAGGTGAAGGCGTCCAAGCTCATAGGCAATATTTGCATTGCCCTCACCAAGTTGAGCCGCGTTGGCTTGGATGGCTGCGACGTTTTGGGCATTTCTCGCAACATACCCTCCAATTATGGCCATGCTTTGTTGCGGTTGGGGATATTGTGCGTAGGGCTCTGCGATGTTTACGTTGGGCACCACATAATTTGGTGGGGGTACCGGTGCACCACCCCCCATGCTTGCTCTTGTGGCCCTCCATAATAACTTGGCGGAGGAGGAATCCCGCCGAAAGGTGGCGCAACATTGGGTTGCGCACTACCCGCTTGGGCGGAGGAGGATCCCTCCTCTACAATTCTCCCTCTTCTAATTTTCCTTGCCGGGACAAGGAGTCCTTCTTCCAACCAATCTTCCCTCCCTTGGATGAAAAGCCTAAGCCTTGCATCCGGAAGGGGTAGGTTCACCGTGGCTAAACGAAAACCTCCTCTCTCATCTCCACTAATATATTTGCCTTGTCGCAAATACTCAATGCCGAGAGAGGTACCACGCAAAAGATGCTCGGGGTTTCTTGTGATCCCCGGCCGTAGGGAGAAGGCCAACATAGAGAGGTAGACCCCGAACCAATATGTCCCGCTCTCGATGTTGCCTCGCAACAGCAATGGTTGATCATAAGGTATGAGGGGTCTATTGGCTGCTTGGCAATTAAGGCCGAGTAGAGCCAATTCAACTCCGTGTCGGTCACCTTTGTCTCCCTCATCCTCCCCAATACCCTCTTGCACATCCAAGAGTGGAATACTCGGATAATGGGGTTGAAGATGCAATTGCGTTGTTGGTGGGCTTCTCCGGAGATCAAATTCCAAAATCCATCTAACATGCCGGGTGGCACGTCAACTTTCTCCAGAGCCCCCTTATGGAATCCAAGTAGCTCCCTAACGTGCTCGTAGGGAACCACTTGTTGGACTCCCTCTAGACAGAATGATAAGCTTTGCACCCCATCATCAAGGATAGGTGCAATGGTCATCAAGATTTCCAAGGCGAACTCCTTGTGGGTGTCCGCCGACACTCCGTTGGAAAATTGCAACCATCCAAGATGCCCCAACATGTGGTATATGTCTGTGCCGAAACCCAAGTAGTAGAGTGCTTGGTCGTCGAACTCGACGTTGGGCACAAGCCTCTTCTCAAGAAGAGAGAGCCTCTTCTCCTCCTCCTCCTCCGAGAATATGATGAAGCCATACGAGGAATAAATCGGAGTGTATGGAGGTGGCACGGTCGAACGGGTCGATCGTCGTGGTGCCACGGGCGGCTCCTCCGTGTGCTCTTGAGGTTCGGTAAACCTCATGGACGTGCTCTTTGTTGCCCTCATGCCACCGAGGAGGAGGGCGTCGTTCCTCCTTGGTGGTGGTGCTGTATCCGTCTCCATGCTTCGAGGAGACTCGGAAACCGAGTGCCTCCTCGAAGACGTCGTCGGCGATGGCTTGGATGACAATGAACCCTTCTTCCTGGAGAAGAGACTTGTGGTTTTCTTCCACATGGTTGCTGCACTCTTCTCTCCACTAAAACTCTGGGTTGCAACCGGTAACTAGGCACTTAAAATCTTACTTCGGGATGTGGACTTTGAGTGGATTAAGATGGTGGATTTTTTTGAGCTATCAAGCTTGGGAAGGTTGGCTATGTCTACGGAGGTTCTGGGCACACAAACTTGAACACACAAACTAAGGAAGGAGAGGGAAGCTTGCCTGCAGAAAACGGCAGCCGGGGGGCTCCTTAAGTAGGGGAGGCCGGCCGGCCTGGGCCGACCGGCCTAGGTGGCCTCTGGCTCCTCCCCGCCTTGGCTTTCTTCCAGCACGATCATTTCTCCTCTACAACTTTCTTGCCCGTGTGCTCCATGAGTTGCACCGCCCAAACGCTCTCGTCCACTCCTTTTCTTGCATTATTGGTCCTCCCACTTGATGCTTCATGCTTTGAGTCATGTCCATGCTCCCTTGCTCCACTTGCTTCACATGCCACCATGAAATTCTTGCAAAGTTCATGCTTGCTTCACACCATGCTTGTCCTTTGCATGTGGACTTGGTGAAAGTTGATGAAAGGGTATCCAATGGTGCATGCATGATCAATTCAAACTAAATTGCCCCCCATTAAGTGTGTTTAAGGTTAAGCACTCCCCTAATTTCGAAATTTAAAAATATTTTTCAGAGCCATGCAAGAGCTCAAGCATAAATTTAGAGAAGTTTTTAAACCATTAAAAACAAATGTAAGTCGAAAATATTTTCCGACTACGTTGATATCGGTCTCACCGGTATAGTTTGTCTTCATTGGTTGAGAGCAAACTTTTCCCGGCTTGATCATGGGGGCATAGGTTTAGGTTCTAATTTTGGCTAAATGAGAGAGATTTGTAATAAAACAAAATTAAATGAGGCTTAGAAAAATTCTAATCTTAGAGAAACCAAGAATATAGATTTTTAAACCAACCAAAAGTTTAGTTTCTAGGTTCACGCGAGTCCTACCACGTGCTGAAATTAAATTAACACCTAGGTATAAGTCGTGGCTCTACTCATGTGGTTTTAGCGTGAAAAATAAGTCAACCACAACACCATAATAAGGGTGAAAGGTTGAGTTAGGTTCTGAAATTATTTGGTTGTGGTTTCTTGAAAAGAATCAAACAAACACATAGGAGGGTTCATGCAAAGGGTTTATGATAAAGCAAAATATTCAATCAAGGATTATGTCTCTAATTGTTCAACCACTTCTAAGTCTAATGTCTTTGCGTAATAAAACTAAAACTAAATTATTAAAAAGACTCGAAAAACCTGGAATCGGGTTGTCCTCCCGATAGCTTATTCTTGACTCGACGAAACGGGTTGCCTCCAGCCTAGCGCTTCGTTTATAGTCCATGGCTAGACTTCTTCACTTGATTACTTCGAATAAACGCTCTTTGCGGGCATTGCAATCTTGGGTACCCACTTCCGCACCATCTTGGGCACGGGCTTGTCTTCCGGCTTAGTCATTTTTTTGGGCTTCACAGGCGGCTTTTCTTCCTTTGTCTTGACGGATGCAACACCTTCTTTGATTTTCTTTACGTTCATTTTTTCCGGCTCCTTCTTCTTTTTCAGCCCCTCTTTTTTCTTTGGTTCTCCCTTCACTCCAATCATGTTGCATGCCTCAATTCGTGGTTGAAACTTGAAGGAACTACTTTCTCCGTTGATATCGAACATGATCTCCCCCTTGCCAACATCAATAGTAGCTCCCACGGTCTTGAGGAAAGGCCTCCCTAGGATGAGCGGCGGCTTCTCCCTCTCTCCCATCTCGAGCACCACGAAGTCGACGGGGATGAAGTGGTGTCCGAACTTCACGGGTACATCTTCGGCAATGCCCAAGGGATAGCGAATGGAGTTATCTCCCAACTCCAAACATATACCCGTAGGATCCATTGGTAGGCGTAGCTTCTCGAACACATCCCTTGGCATGACGCTCACACTAGCTCCAAGGTCGCATAACGCCTTCTCGAAGTTGAAAGAACCAACGGAACATGGAATTGTAGGGCATCCGGGGTCCTTTTGCTTCTCTAGCCCATTAGCAATAGCGGCACTACACTCCTCGGACATCTTGACATGATCTACCCCGAGTGTTGCTATCTCATATTTATTTGCAAGTATGTCTTTAAAGTAACGAGAATATGTAGGTACTTGTAGGGCATCTAGTAATGGCATGTTGATGCTAAGTCTACGCACAACCTCCACAAACTTCTCAAAGTGGTTGTCAAGTTTACCTCGGAAGTAGCGTGTCTTGAGTTGCGGTATGCTCGTGTCTTCCTCTGGCATCTCAAATTCAGGCTCTTCGGTGACGATCCCCGTAACCTTCTCTTTAGAAATTCCTTCCACCTCGGTGGATGGTTTAAGATTCCTTGCTCCCGCGGAACGTTTCGGGTCTTTGGTCTCCTTCACCGAACGTGTTTGAATGGCCTTCGCCGATTCGGGACTTTTGGGTTGTCCCGGAAGCATCCCTTCATCATTAGTAAGGCGCCCCGCAAGTTGTCCAACTTACGTCTCGAGCATCTTCATCATGTTGAGCACTTGATGATTGGAACTTCCGACCACCATCACCTTGCTATCGATGTTCTCCAACACCTTGTCTATGGTCTTGAACTTGGTGATGGTGTCCTTGTTGATCTTAGCTTGCTCGTCCATGAACTCCTTCAATAGTATACGAAGCGGAACCGTATTAGGAATAGATGAGCTTGCATTAAATTGAGGTCTACCTTGCCCGTAGCGGAAGGTCGGCAATTCTCCCTTCCTCATGTAGTCGAGCGTTTTGGCTTCCTTCGGACAATCTTTGCGGACATGGCCATACTCTCCAAATTCTTCGCATGTGGGTCTTGCTTCGGCGGCCTTCAAGTCTTGAGCCTCTTTCTTTTTTATCTCCATCTTCTCCAACCTCCTCATGAGCGAGTCGATCTTGCCTTCAATTTAATGTAGGCGTTCCCCGTGGGTTGAACCGGATGTAGGCGCCCGGATGACGCCCATGTGTCATTATTCGCGACCTTCTTGAATAGAGTGAAAGCTTCCGTCGGTGTAAGTTTGATGATGGATCCTCCCTCCGATGCATCGATGATCGTCCTTGACGCCATGGTGAGTCCTTGATAGAACTTTTGCACGAGGTCTTCCTTCGGGAACTTGTGATGTGGAACCGCCCGAGTGTACTCGTTGAAGCGCTCGAATGCCTCCGAGATAGTTTCCGTAGGATATTGAACAAAGGTGGCAATCTTATTACGCAAGCTTTGAGTTTTACGCAGTGAGTAGTATTCTTTCATGAAAGCCTTCATCAACGTGTTCCAATTTTGCACCGTCTCCGCCAGTTGAGAGTGGAACCATTGCAAAGCCTTCCCGAGTAGTGAGAACGGAAAAAGCATTGTCCTCATTTGATCTTGAGTCACCCCATCCATGTTGAAAGTCTGACATAGTTGAATGAATGCTTGGAGGTGAAGGTTCGGATCCTCTTTACCGGTGAAGGGTGAATGTTGCACCATGCGGATCGTTGAGGTCTTGATCTCGAATGGTCTTCTGATCTCCTCAAGGTTCAAGATTGGTAGGTCGATGATGTTCGGGGTGCATAGCTCCCCAATCTTTCGTTCTTGCGGTGGTTGGTCACCCATCGGTGGAAGTTGATTCTCCCGAGGACTTTGAGGTGCTGAATTCTTTGGAGATTCATGCGATCCTTTGTCTTCCGACTCCGAATCTACAAAATCCAGCTTTTTAGCTTGATGTGCTTCGCGTCTCCTTGGCCTGTAAAGTTTTTCTGGATCATGCACAAAATTATCGGGTTTTTTGGAGAGGTCACCGTCCATCTCCTCTTAGGGTTAGCAATAAACAAAGTATGCAAAAACTAGAAGGTAAAAATAAATCTATGAAAACTAGGGTTAGACAAACTAGATTAGATTTGTTTTGAGGATGATCAAAGTTTAGTAGATGCAAAAAGAAAAACAAAAAGAAAACTGAAAATTACAAAAGGGCAATAAAAAACCAAATCTTGATCACTTGTTCCCCGACAACGGCGCCAGAAAAAGGGGCTTGTTGACGGTTAATAGTTATATCAAAGTTCGTTTATGACTTGCAAGCGGACAAGTCTCCCATCGTAGTCAAGGGACCCTTCTTCCCTCGAGTGGTGAACCCAAGGTATCAAATCCGTGGAACAAATGTGTGACACAAAAGTTGATCTAGTAAAGCCAATTAACTTCAATCTTCGGTAAAAAAACCCAAATGCATCTAGGTAAAAGACACGAAACTAATCTAATCTACTAAAGACCGGAGATAACAAAGTAAGATTAGGTTGATAAACCGATCTAAAGAGATCGGGGTAAGCCTTTTGTTGAAGTTCCAAGCAAGAGAAGAAGTAGCAAATCGAATCTTATAAGAAGCCTCTTTAAACCGTGGTTTCCCGTCCAAAACCGAAAACATCCACCTTTCGGAACCCCCGTTCTGTCACAGCGTATCCCTACTCATGCGGGGAGTCTAGGGCGAGTCAAAGACAAGTCGAGATTCTTTCGGAAGATTCGGCGTGTACCTCTAGCCACTGCGGCTACAAGAACACCCTATGTAATATATCTCGAGAATAGAATTGGAATAAGCAAAGCCGATCGAAAACGAAATCTTCGAGGAAACACTTGATCGCTAGGAAAAGATTCAACTTGATAATTCAACTATGACAATGACACATATACAAGATCACCACTGGGATCCTTCCTTGATCTTGCTTCTAGCTCCGGGAACTCCCACGTGGTCGTCCGTGCAAGGTTCCCACGTCGGCTAGGGAGACCCTAGTCAACTAGCTCGACCCTCTCCTCTCCGAGATGGTGTCCCTCTCTTCTCTGCTCCTCGGCGGCCGATGACGAATTGTATTCTCCGTGGCTCTCGGTCAGGGGGCTATAAATAGCCCGAATGGCGGCTAGGGCAAAGGAGAGCATCACCGGGCTCGGGACGGCCGGGCCGGCCGGCTGGGCCGGCCGGCCCGGGCCCATCCAGGCCCGGCCCCCGAGGCCTCCTTTGCTCTATGTCGGTTCCCTTGCTTCCTGGATGTTTCCCCCTTCTGCATGTAGGTCCATGTCGTCAGTTTCTCTCCGAATTGGGCATAACTCCTTGTCGTGCAAGATTCAACACTTTTCTGGTTAGGTCCTCGGAGTTTGTCATCTTCTCGGATCAAGTCCCTGACTTCTCAGAGTTAAGTTTGCTTCATTGCATGACTTGTACGGGGCTTCAAGGTCTTGTCATAAGGTGCTTGATGAACTTATCCCGAAAGTCTTGCTTTCAACGCTAAAACCCTGCATAAACACTAAACTCCAAAACCGACATGCACACGTTAACTTGTTATACCACGGGGGTTAATACCAATGGATAATGTATAAAACTTATGCCAACACCGAAGGTAAACTCATGGCTAGGTTGACGGATTTTCACCATCAACAATGTCCAATGTCTTTCGGCTTAAAGGTAGCAACAAAAGCTTGAGCAAAGTGAGAAGTATTTCTGGACCTCGACCGTGTCGTACGCTCATTGATGTCATCTATGATTCTTGAAGGCGGATGATCAACTTGAACGCGCTTTAGTGCCTCTCGCCTGGAGACAACCTCCCCCTCGGCAGCTGCTTCCACTTGATCTTGCTGGATCGTAGGTGGTGTAGGGATGGATCATCTTGCACCGTAGTCGTCGTAGTGGAAGTAGAGGGTACATGCGTGGCTGGAGCTTCACCATCATCACCATCATCCTCTCCAGCATCATCCTCCTCGTCCTCAAAGATCTTCTTGCCAACTTCGTCGTCACCTGCACACTCAAAGACAGACGAATTACATGGCTGGGTCTAGTAGAAGGTAACCTCGTAAGTCTCCATGACTAGGTTACTATCAAGGTTGAGCACACGAAATGCTCGAGAATGACTAGCATAACCCAAGGAAATTCCATTGGAGGATTTCGACTCAAACTTATCAAGCCTACCCTTCTTGAGAATAAAGCACCAATGACCAAAAGCCCTAAAATGGCTCACTCTAGGTGCTCGCCCGTGCATGAGCTCATAGCACGTCTTGTTCAAGAAGGCCCTAAGAAAAATCCGGTTCCCAATATGGCAAGTGGTATTCACCGCCTCAGCCTAATACCTCCTCGGAGTCCTATGCTAGTCGAGCATCGTCCGAGCCATCACACAAAGGGAACAATTTTCCTCTCAATCACACCATTCTGACAAGCCACATAGGGAGAAGAAAACTGATGTTCGAGACCCAAATCATGACAAAAGGTTTTGAAATGAGAGTTTTTAAATTCATTGCCAGTGTCGCTATGAATAGCTCGAACAACATCTCCATTCCTCTCATTCTTCAACCTCAATATTAGATACTGCACAAAACCAAATGTTTCCCCCTTGTCAGCCAAAAAGAAGACCCAAGCATAGCGAGAATAGTCGTCCACGATCACAAGGACATACCATTTCCCACCCGCTGAGCACACATGAGCTGGACCAACCAAGTCCATATGGAACAGGTCGCATGGCCTCTCTGTCATAACGGATGTCAGAGGTGGGTGAGAGGCGGCGACCATCTTACCATGCCTACATAGAGTACATACCAAATCCTTTTGGTATTTCAACTTTGGCAATACTCGAACCAAGCCTATCCCACTCAAGCCTGACAACAAGTCAAAACTCAAGGGACCTAGTCTCCTATGCCATTTCCAAAGCTCCATTGAAACACCAGTAACTGAACAACGAGAAGAGCCAACACACTGAGAAAAATCGGCTATGAAAATCTAACCCTCAGGGACGATCATGCACACAAGATCATCTCGAGAATCCAAAACAGGAGAAAATCCATTTTGAAAAGGACTTCAAAACCCCCATCAAGAAGCTGGGAAACTGAAAGAAGATTGTAACTGTCGGGGACAACCCTGAGGGTCCCCTAAAACAACTGGGGAAATCCCGCTTAAAACCTGCTAAAAACCAAAGCTAAATGCATCTTGCTTAAAGCACACACGGGGCACGGCCCACGCCGTGGTGGCCCCCGTGGCCCACCAAGGCGGCCCACTCAAAGGTCCCCTCGAGCAGGCTACGCCTCACTCGAGGATACACACCTCCCTCGAGCAGGCTCCGCCCCGCTTGAGGGCACACGCCTCCCTTGAGCATGCTCCACCTCGCTCGAGGGTACTCGCCTCCCTCGAGCAGGCTCCGCCTCGCTCGAGGGCGCTCCGCACGCGCACGCCTGTTCCCGTACGCGGGTACAGGCATTTAATGCTCTGACAACGGCGGGGCGGCGCCATCATGCGCCTGGGACTCACGCCCCGGTCCTGTTGCACCAACTCCCTAGGAGGGAACCCATCCCCGCCACTGTGGGGGACTGTGCGACGTGGCCGGTGTCAGCCCCGTGACGCCGCGCCTCCTACTCCCGTGCGGCTAACATGCCGAGCCCTCGAAGGAGGGCCGGCCACACCCTCGAAGTGCTTTCCCGTGACTTTGCAGGGCCAGGTCGTGACGCTAGGCCGGCGGGGCGCCATCCCTGCCACTGTTAACTGCAGGCGGCCGCCCCGGCGCATACAACCCCACGCCAGGCACTGCGGTAACAACTCCGGCGTTGTGAGGCGTGCGAGAACTGGACGCCACCACGCCTACCACTGTATCCCGTACGGATCGACGTCGGCAACCCCTCGAGCCCTCGTGGGGACATCATGGCCAACCACTGCGCTCCTACCCTCGAAGCTACCACTGTTCGGGTACAAGGTACGCCATGATGGCCGGATCGCGGCAAGGACCGTCAAGGCGGCCGCCAACTCTACGGCGCGGCGCACCATACTTCCCTATGTAGCTGAATAGTGCGGCATCCTTGTAATTTGCCCTCTCCTTGGCCTATGAAAGGAAGGTGAACTCCCTCGCCGCAGGGGACAGGGGGACACAACGCTCAACACGAGACAGAGAACAACACACGACACACCACGCATTCCCCAATTCTCCCACAACATCTTCAGCCACTTCACCACGGACTTGGAGGCCACGCCTCCTCTCCCGCCTTGCTTGTAGCTGCCCCACTACAGGCACCCCCGGTGCTGAGAAATATAGAGCCCCGAGCACACCACTGCTGGACGTACAGCCCCCCCTGGCCGGAACCAAAACAAACCCCGTGTCTCTGATTGCTTAGCATTGACCATTGAGGGATAGACCTTGGCGCTTATTACTGGTTAGTGTCGGGACCACATTCCGCACCGACAGTTGGCGCCCACCGTGGGGCACGCGAGCGCCTAAGGTCAATCCACCGTCAACTCCCTCCATGGTGATTCGCACCGAGTACCGCGGTACGCGCTACTCCATGGGCAGCTCGGACCCCCTCCCCGCCGGGTTTGAAATCCGGTTCGGGAGCCTGAACTTTCAGGCCACGGGGAACGGCTACCTGATGCGCCTCACCAACCGTGAGGAGCTCCGTGCGCGGCGCCAAGCCGGGTCCGCCCCGGTCGCCGCTGCACGCATTGCCACGGCGCAAACACCCGCTAGCACGGACGCCGCGGGCCCGTCGGCCGTCTCGGCGTCGCCGTCGCTCCGGTCGGCGCTCACGTCGGGGCGCGGTCGGAGCGACGGCAAGCCGAACGCGCCGCCTCCCAACGCGGCGCGCCCGTCGGCACGACGACCGCCACCCCGGCGGGGGAGCGCGCGGTCTCCGGGCCGCGCTTCCCCATCGGTCTGCGCGTTGCTACGACGGCCTACAACACCAACGTCAACACCACGATGCGCAGGGTCCCCCCTGGCCATCACGTCCTCGTCGCCAGGGACCCTAGCACCTCCGCTGGCGATGAGTCGTCCCTAGGCTCCCTCGACTCGTTGCCACCCGCCAACCTACACGGGTACGCGGAGTGGGACTTTTCCGGCGTGCCGGACCCAGTAATGTTCAGGCGTTTTCTTGACGCCACGGACTACTGGTTCGGTTTCTCCGACGACTCCAGCACCGGGAGCTATGACCCCGCGTGGGAATGCTGCGTCGTCATCGCCAACGACCCAGCAAACGCCACCGGCGCAGCGGGCGCCGGCGACGGGGAAGTTACGCCCGCCCCAAGGATCGCTCTGCGCTTGGCCGCGGGACCGAGCAACCCTGCTGGGGCCGACCTCGACGCGCAATTAGCCCAAGCCCGCGAACTCGAAGCCAAGCTGGCAGAGGAGTATCGGACAGTGCGGCTACTCCGCGCCTCTATGGCCGGGGAGGCCTCTGCGCGCGGCGAATGCGCGCGGGAGCTGGGCATATAGGCCCGCGACCGCATCAACACCGACTTCAACGTCGACAACCCAGACACACCTCCGCGAGCGAGCCAGAAGCCCATTGCTGCCGCGACACTGCTGCGGGCCATGCTCGCCCCCTCGACACCCGAGGCGCGGAACCTGCACCGAAAGGCGCAGGCACTCATCGAGCAAGCGGCCGTCCAACAGGTCGAGAGCTCGGCATCCCGCATCCGCTAGCAGGGGGACGCGCGAGGTGATGGGGGTGCGCAGGGGCCCGAGCCCTCGGTGCACGCAGGCGGAGCGATGGAGCGCCCCGTCAACCCGGGACGCACGCCGGCTAAAGAACGGCTCCTCGACACGCGCGGGCAAACACGGGACGGCGATGCCCGCAACGTCATCAATGCTCGGCGGACGAGCAAAGCGGATGTGCGAGCAGCGGCAGGCTACCACCCTCGACGGGGTGGACGCTACGACAGCGATGAAGACCGCTCGCCGACGCCGGAACCCCCGGGGACCCGTGTGTTCAGCCGAGAGATCCGCGCGGCGGCCTTCCCCCAGCGCTTCCGCCAGCCTACGACCATCGTCAAGTATAACGGGGAAACGGACCCCCGCGTGTGGCTTAACGATTACCGCCTAGCATGCCAGCTGGTCGGGGCCACCAGCGACGAGGTCATCATCCGCAACCTCCCTCTGCACCTCGGTGATTCAGCCTGGACGTGGCTCGAACATCTACCGGCCAGTCAGATCCATGACTGGGATGACTTGGTCCGCACGTTCGTGGGCAACTTCCAGGGCACGTATGTGCGCCCTGGGAACTCCTGGGACCTGCGCTCCTGCATCCAGAAGCCCGGCGAGTCGCTTCGGGATTTCATACGACGCTTCTCCAAGCGCTGCACGGAGCTCCCGAGCGTGGCGCAATCCGAGAGTGTGCATGCCTTCCTCGAGGGCACCACGTGCTGGGATCTCGTGCGCGAGTTGGGGCGCAGCCCGCCAGCGGACTCGAACGAGCTGTTCGACATCGCCACCAGCTTCGCCTCAGGTGAAGAGGCCGTGGGGGCGATCTTCGACGGCAAGAAGGGCAAGCGCTCGGACGACGCGCCCGCGGAGGGCAGCAAGTCCAGGGAGCCCCACCGCAAGGACAAGCGGGGCAAGAAAGAGAAGAAGCCGCGCCGCGAGGCGCGCGAGCAGGGATGCGACGGCGACGACGCCGAGGCCCTTGTTGTTGACCCGGCTCGACGGGGCCCTCGACCGGCCCCTCGAGGTCCGGGTGTGTTCGATGACATGCTAAAAAATCCATGTCCATACCACAAGACCCCGGTGAACCACACCCTTGAGCAGTGCGATATGCTCAAGAAGTTCTACGGCCGCACCGCCGCGAAGGACGCAGAGGTCAAGAAGGACGGAGGAGATGGCAACGCCGGCGGCTTCCCTGTCGTGGAGAACGTATTCCTCATCTTCGGGGGACCGACCGTCGACATGTCGAGCCACCAGCACAAGCGAGAGCAGCACGAGGTCCTCGCCGCGGAGAAGGCGCCTCCCTCCTTCCCCGACTGGTCGGAGGATGCCATCACCTTCAGCCGTGAAGACCACCCGAACCGCATCCCTAACCCGGGCCAGTACCCACTTGTGGTCGACCCGGTCATTGGGAACGCGCGGTTCTCAAAGGTCCTGATGGACGGAGGCAGCAGCCTCAACATCCTCTACGCGCACACGCTGCGCCTGCTGGGGATCGGGTTGGACCAGCTGCGGCCCAGCACGACGCCGTTCCATGGCGTCACGCCGGGCAAGCGTGTCCAGCCCCTCGGGCAGATCGATCTGCCTGTTTGGTTTGGCATTTTGAGCAATTTCCACAAGGAGATGCTCACCTTCGAGGTGGTGGGGTTTCGGGGCGCCTATCACGCCATACTTGGGCGGCCTTGCTACGCCAAGTTCATGGCCGTCCCCAACTACACCTACCTCAAAATGAAGATGTCGGGACCAAACGGTGTCATCACCGTGGGCTCGTCCATCGAGCACGCGTTCGACTGCGACGTCGAATGCGTGGAGCACGCAGAAGCACTGGCGCTGGATGAAGCACTGGTGACCACCTTGGAGAAGATGGTCAACGAGGACCTCGACTCCACCGCCAAGCACACCGGCAATTTCGAGGCCGCGGAGCAGACCAAGGAGGTGCCCCTCGACCCTGCTGCCCCCGAGGGCAAGGCGTTGAGGGTCAGCTCCACCCTCGACCCGAAATAGGAAGTGGTGCTCGTCGACTTCCTCCGCGCCAACGCCGACATCTTCGCGTGGAGCCCCTCGGATATGCCAGGCATCCCGAGGGAGGTCGCCGAGCACTCCCTTGACATCCTGCCTCATTCCCGCGTCGTGCAGCAACGGCTCCGCCGCTTCGACGAGGAGCGGCGGCGGGCGATCGGAGTGGAGCTGCGGAAGCTTCTCAAGGCCAGGTTCATCAAGGAAGTGTTCCACCCTACGTGGCTGGCCAATCCCGTACTAGTGAAGAAAAAGAACGGAAAATGGCGGATGTGTATAGACTACACCAGTCTTAATAAAGCATGTCCTAAAGTTCCTTTTCCTTTGCCACGTATCGATCAAATTGTTGATTCGACCGCTGGGTGTGAGCTACTTTGTTTCCTTGATGCCTACTACGGGTACCACCAAATCAAGATGAAGGAGTCCGACCAGCTCACGACTTCATTCATCACGCCGTTCGGGATGTTTTGCTACGTCACGATGCCATTCGGCCTCCGGAACGCGGGTGCAACGTACCAACGGTGCATGCAACACGTTTTCGGAGACCACATCGGGCGAACGGTTGAAGCGTACGTAGATGACATCATCGTGAAGACCAGGAAGGCGGATGACCTGGTTGGCAACCTCAACATCGCGTTCGGCTGCCTACGGGCCAACGGGGTAAAATTGAACCCCGAAAAATGTGTCTTTGGTGTGCCGCGAGGCATGCTCGTAGGATACATAGTCTCCCAGCGAGGCATCGAGATCAACCCCGAAAAGGTTGCAGCCCTCGAGCGAATGGGTCCAATTCGGGACCTCAAATGGGTACAAAAGGTGCTCGAGTGCCTTGCCGCCTTGAGCCGCTTCATCTCGCGGCTCGGCGAAAAAGGCTTGCCCCTCTACCGCCTCCTCAAGAAGCAAGAGCGCTTCTCCTGGACCGCCGAGGCCCAGGATGCGCTCGACATGCTGAAGGCGTCCTTGACTCACGCCCCGATCCTCACACCGCCGCAGGACGGCGAACCTCTGCAACTCTACGTGGCCGCGACCACCCAGGTGGTCAGCGCCGTAATCGTGGTAGAGCGCACGGAGGAAGGGCATGCCCTGCTGGTCCAGCGGCCGGTGTACTACATCAGCGAAGTCTTGTCCGACACCAAGACACGCTACCCTCAAGTCCAGAAGCTGCTGTACACGGTGGTCCTTGCACGACGCAAGCTTCGCCACTACTTCGAGGCCCACCCTATCACGGTGGTCTCCTCCTTCCCGCTGGGCGAGATCATCCGCAATCCGGACGCGGCGGGCAGGATCGCCAAGTGGTCGGTGGAGCTGATGGGCGAAACACTCGCCTACGCCCCGCGCAAGGCCATCAAGTCCCAAATCCTGGCGGATTTCGTCGCTGAGTGGACGGACACGCAACTACCGCCGCCGCAGATCCAGGCAACTGCTGGACTCTGTATTTCGACGGCTCAGTGATGAAGACCGGGGCGGGCGCGGGCCTACTCTTCGTGTCACCCCTCGGGGAGCACATGCGGTACGCAGTACGTCTCCACTTCCCCGCGTCAAACAACATGGCTGAGTACGAGGCCCTTCTCTGCGGCCTCAAGATCGCCATCGAGATAGGCGTCAAGCGCCTCGACGCGCGGGGAGATTCGGAGCTCGTGATTGACCAAGTCATGAAAAATGTGTGCTGCCACGACGACAAGATGGAAGCGTACTGCAAGGCCGTGCAAGCCCTCAAGGACAATTTCTACGGCATCGAACTCAATCACGTGCCCCGCCGATACAACGAGGAGGCGGACGAGCTGGCCAAGATCGCGTCCGGGCGGATCACCGTCCCCCCGAATGTTTTTGCCCGAGATATTGCCCAGCCCTCCGTCACCCTCCAACCACATCCTTCGAACCGCACGGAACCCTCGGGGGCTCCCTCGAATCCAACAGGCGCAGTGCCCATGGACGAGGACCCCTCGAATGAGGCGTAAGTGCTCTCCCTCCTCGAGGGGTACGGCGCCGACAAGGCCAAAGTGATGGATGTCGAGCCAACCCCCATCAGGGCAGATTGGCGCGACAAGTACATCGCCTGGATGGCCCGAGGGGAACTCCCCTCGGACCGGTCCGAGGCCAGGCGCATCGCCAGGATGGCCAAGTCTTTTGCCCTCGTCGACGGCGAGCTGTACAAGCGCGCCGCTTCCGGCATCCTGCAGCGATGCGTGCCCATCCCCGAGGGGCGCGAGCTCCTCCGGGACATTCACGCGGGCGTCTGCGGCCACCACGCCGCGCCCCGCACCCTCGTAGGCAACGCGTTCCGCCAGGGCTTTTACTGGCCCACTGCGGTCGCGGATGCCAGCAAGATCGTACGCACCTGCGAGGGGTGCCAATTCTACGTCCGCAAATCCAACCTCCCCGCTCACGTCCTGCAGACCATCCCCATCACATGGCCTTTCGCCGTGTGGGGGCTGGACATCGTCGGGCCCTTGCGAAAGGCGCCCGGGGGCTTCACCCACTTGCTGGTCGCAATCGACAAACTTTCCAAGTGGGTAGAAGTACGCCCCATTACGAATCTCAGGCGGAACAGGCAGTGACGTTCTTCACTGACATCGTCCATCGTTTTGGAGTGCCAAACGCCATCATCACCGACAATGGGTCCCAGTTCACGGGCAGGAAATTCCTGGAATTCTGCGACAAATTCCACATTCGTGTCGATTGGGCAGCTGTGGCACACCCACAGATCAACGGTCAAGTAGAACGTGCCAATGGCATGATCCTGAAGGCCTTAAGCCCAGAATTTTCGATCAGCTGAACAAGTCTGGTCGAAAATGGCTCCAGGAATTGCCTGCGGTGGTGTGGAGCCTAAGGACCACCCCAAGCAGAGCCACTGGGTTCACCCTGTTCTTTCTAGTCCATGGCGCGGAGGCCGTCCTCCCCACGGACTTAGAATATGGGTCACCCAGGGTACAAGGCTATGACGAGGACTCCAACCAGCGAGCCCGCGAGGACTCACTGGACCAGCTGGATGAAGCGCGCCTCGTGGCCTTGATGCACTCCGCAAGATACCAGCAGTCCCTCAGGCGCTACCAGGCACGGAAGATACGCTGGCGGGACTTCAGTGAGGGGGATTTGATCCTAAGGCTACGCCAAGACAACCGAGGACGCCACAAGCTATCACCTCCGTGGGAGGGACCCTACGTCGTGACGAAGGTGCTCAAGCCCGGCACATACAAGCTAGCCAACGAGGACGGCGAGGAACTCACCAACGCTTGGAACATCCAACAGCTACGTCGCTTCTACCCCTAGCTAGGATTTCCAAGTCTTTTGTTGTAAATCACGTGCCCAACACCCCAGTTGGTGACGACCATGTAAACATCACCAGTTCAATGAAAAGGGCAACTCGGCTTTCCCCTGAAACCCAAGTTACCCTCGGGGGCTACTACAGGGGGCATTCCCCCCCCCCAAAAAAATGGTCCCATTTTTTCGCAAAAAACCCACATGCGCTAAGTATGGTTCCACTTCGGCCTCGAGCAAAATTCGAACAGGGCGCAGGCAACCTAGTGGAAAGGACACGCGAGTCTGAGATAGCCTACGCCTCCGCGAGGATACGGCCCTTCTCTCTTGCCTCCGGCCCAGTAGGCTGCTCGCGAAAATCGAACTTCCCTAACTAGAATTTACTCAAGAAGAAGGAGAAACAAAAAAGCACAATAAAGTAAAGGACACCATTTCACTTTCACAAGTGTCTGAAACAAAACAATTTGTCCATTTACATGGCCACACGGCCCATACACTAACACATAAACAAAAAAGGGCTTAGCGCCAGGCAATCTTCAGGCTGGCGGAGCATCGGCGTCAGTGGCATCCGGGAACAGAAACTCCTCGAAGGCTCCGGCAAGCGCTTCGGCGGCGCCAGCGGCTAACGCGTCCACACGCTCCATCACCACCTCGTCCTCGACGCCCTCGGGGACGATGTAACCCTCTGCCACGGCCTCGATGTTGATCTCGTAATGAGATCGCACCACCCCGAGGGCCTTCTGGACGCTGAGGTGCAGGGCCCGGCGCATGTGCCCGGTGACGTGCCCGCCGAGGGCGCGCGGGCGGGCGGCCGGCCGAGCTCCCGGCCCCGCGCCTCGCCCTCCTCCACGGCTGGCGTGTGTGTCGAGGGCCGCAGAGCGCAGCTCCAGCAGCTCCTGCTCGGAGGAGTTGTAGGAGGCCTGTAGCGCCTCGGCAGGCTCGGTCGCGTGCCCCAGCGCGGTGCGCAGGCCTGAACGTTGCCAGCAAGAGGGGGATCAGAAAAGGGGGCGAACCCTCTAAGGGAAAACCAGCAAAACAAAAGACAAAACAGTGACCTACCTTCGACCTGTTTCCTCTCCACCTCGAGCGAGCGGCGCTCGGCCTCGACCGCCTGCTGAAGGCCGCTGACGGTGTCGCTCTGCTCCTAGAGGGCCAGCTCCTGGCTCGCACTCGTGATGCTGAGCACCACCAGTTCGCCCTCGAGCTTCGAGAACTCCGCGTTCCGCCCCTCCAGCGACTTCTGCGCCGCCTCGCGAGCGATGCGCTCCCACTCGAGCACCGACCGGGCATCGGCAAGGGCAGCCTGCTCCTGCTGGAGCTGCCCCTCATCCCCCTGGCGGGCAGTACGTTCTTGCAGGAGCCGGCCCTCCGCGATGGCGAGCGCCGCAACCTTGGCGTCGAGGGTGGCCTTCAGTTCGTCGGCCTCCTTGGCCCTCTGCTTGGCCGAGCGCGCCCTCTCCTCAGCCTGCGTCTGCTGGGCCTACGCCTCCAAGAGCCACGAACGGACCCCCTGGTTCTCGGCCCGGACGGTGGTCACCTCCGCCTCCCAGTTGGTGGCCAGCGTGCGCATCCTCTCCAGATCCACCCGCGCCTGCCACAACGCCTCATCTCGGTCGATGAGGGCCGTGCATACCCGTTCGAGGGTGGAGGGGCGCGCCGCGGGCTGCCTTTCGCTCTCTTATAGCTGGTCGCATAAGGCCTCAACCCGATACGATAGCCAGCTCTCCAGGGTCCTCAAGGCGTCGGCAAGTGCGTCGAAGGCGTCGCACCGCTCCCGAAGCTGGCAGAGCTCGGCGCCCATCTGATCGAAGGCGCCGTATTTGTCGCGAACGAGGTGCTCGAGCTCCTGCCGCCGACAGATCAAAACTAGTAAGCTGTTGACGGATAAAACTAGTATCCACCTACGATCCGCAAGCGTACGGACCTACACCTTTTTCACCACGGGATTCCCAAGGTTCTTGTCAATCCGCGGAGCAAGGGGATTACTAGCGCTTAACCAAGTACTAATCTAGTTGACTAAGGAAACCTTTAAAGAGAGTATTAATCTAAAAGTAAAGACAATCTAACCTAAGTTAATCTAGGTTAAGTTGATCAAACAAATCTAGGGTTAAACTAGATGGTAAAGGGTGAACACAAGAGAGCGAGGTTAAGATAGATAAGCGTTCTCTCCCTAGGATCTAGGATAACATGGTATGCAAGTACTACACGAAAGCGGTAAACCAATCTACCGGGGGTTGTGACCACGGTTTCGCCCTTTCCCTCCTCTCGTACTGTCACTACGCGAAGGTATTCGTGACTAGACCTATGATGGACACGGTATGTTGATGGAATCTATGGGAGTAGCGGATATCATATGCCCGAAAAACACGGTGGCCTACCTTAATCATCAAAGCATCATCAACATGAAAACAATAGATTGAAACCACGAATCAAGTAGCAATCACATAGCATGTATCCATCTAATCCTAGGGATGAACAGAGACATTACCCCATCATCTTACACGGATTGAAGCACATAGGGGTGATGGAGACTCCGGAGAACGTCGTCGATGAAGATGGCGGTGATGGAGCTTGGGAACAACCGTAGGCCAGCGGCTTGGAGTCCTCCTCTTGCTTCCTTCTCTTCGCCAGCGTTGATCCTTGCGACGAGCTCATCTAACTCTCTCCCTCATCTTGCGGCGGCGGTTTTCTGGTGATTGGCGTCGGTAGGATGATTTGTTCGATGTGGCGGCCGACAGCGGCGGAGGCAATAAATAGACGAACACCTAGGGCAAAGGGGGGACCGAACCGACCCCGGAGTGGGCTGGGCCGGTCGGCTCAGGCCGGCCAGCCCAGGCCCATTTTGGCCCGGTTCGGCCCCGGTTTCCTCCCCGGTTGCTTCTCGCGTGATCCTTTATTTGTGTGCACTTGCATGTGGGCCTTTGACGTCGTTTCCTTCACGGTTAAGGCTTGAATCCTTGCTATGCAAGCTTCGCTGTTTTCTGGTTGAATCATTGAAGATTTGCACGTTGACGCTTCGGTCCTCGGGTCATTTGGAGTCATGTTCATCGCGTGTCTTGACTCTTGTCGGGCTTCATGATCTTCTTCCAAAGTGCTTGGTGAACTTATCCCGAAAGTCTCCTCGTTAGCGTAGATTTCCTGCGTAAACAACAAACTCCAAAATCGACATGCAAGTGTGAACTTGTTATATCATTAGTATGCCTAGTGGCGGGTTAGTTGCAAATCATAATTGAAACCAATGTATAACAAGTACTCTAGGTTGACGGAAATTCACCGTCAACATCTCCCCCACGCTTAAACCTTGCTCGTCCTCGAGTAAGTAATCCTTGCTTAAAAGGGAAATCAATGTTGCCTTCCAACGTTGTCCCTGCACTTAGTCATTCATGACGAGACAAATTGCTCTCTCTTCAATTTATTTTTAAAGTTCAAGTTGTGACCGGCTTCTTTTTCATTATGGAAGATAGACTAACAATAAAGAACAAGCCACATGTAACAAACATGATGCTCTCAAACTTAAGTGACCTTCAAACCATTACCTTGTTACATGGAAGATTTTCAAAAAGATGCATATCCAACATAAGTGAAAATCTCTTGCAAAAGCTCATGGAACACTCATCTCATCAAGTCACTCAAGCCTATACTAGATTATTTTCAACCTACTCTACTCATATGTGATAGTGGAAGGCTTATGTGGAGCTTGGAAGGTTAAAAACAATCCTAGCAAAACATACATCCGAAATATTGTCAAATTAAGAGAGAGATCTATTGGAATTACCGAGACTCGTCAAAAAGGCCATGGAAAATAAATGTTGGAAAGAGAGAGGGACGAAACACACACATTTAGATAAGTGGACATGTGCAAGTGGCAAAATGGATGATCCCGAGGCACGAGTGAAGTCCTCGTTATCGGATTGCACATGGTTGGAAGATTTGAGTATGGATGTGTCATCAAGGCACTTGAGAACTTATGAAGCAAAAAGAACCGAGGAACATCTTTATTTTTTTATTTCCTTCTCATTTTTCTGTCTTTCTTTTTTTTCTTTATCCTTCCTATTTTTCTTACTTTTCTTTTCTTCTTATCATATTTTTTTTCTCATTTTTCTTTTTTTTCTTTTGCTCCTCAAAACTTTTTGCAACATAATACTTACATAGCATTTGTGTCAAAGATGACTCCTCCCCCATGCTTGAACGATGCTCGTCCTCGAGCATAAAAGAGAGGGGAAATGACTGCTAAAGTAAGTATAAATTCCATAATATTGCAGAATATTTGAATCTCCATCGAGAATTTTACTCCATACTCAAATTGGGTTGTGGACAAGGAGGTGATCACAAAAAGATGTTTTTGGTTTAGGGTGGATGCCCAGCGAAGTTTGTGAAATTTTCGACGTGAAAACCCACAATGCATGGACAAAAAGGCTAGCATGAAAAAGTTACACTAAGGAATGACCAGCTTCTTAGTCTCGAACCATAGAAATCAATCCTAATCCAACTCATCAAAACATATGTTTGCAATCTACGGGTTTTGTTATCATAAAAGATATATGTATATGGCTTTGGTAGGTAGAACTTTGCAAGAGCATCACAAATATGTAGGTAGCATAAAAGTTAAGTCTTCATAAAAACAACAAGTTACCCGGCTATCCATAAACTTAAATCAAAGGGCAAAGATATGTATGTGGGTCTAGAGCATAGTCATTTCACCTCCACAAATAAAAGAGCCGGTATTGAAATTAATTTCAGATCATATTATAGAGAGCAATTAGCCAAGACATGTATAACTTCATGTAGGTAAAACAAAGCGGCAACTTTCATCATCTTTCCGTAAGCATAGGCAATATAGAACATCGAGGTGAACACATGGTCATGCTTATCTATTGAAAGTAAAAAGAAACCTAGGTTGTCCTCCTAGTAGCCATGTTATTGTTTGAAGAGAAAAACAAAAGGTTGCACCTAGTTGAGGTTGAAGGCATACTTACAAGCATTTGTGTTTGGAAAAGAGAAGGTCCATGGAGATGTTACCATCCTTTGTAATTCTTTGTTGCCTTCTTCCGACATCTCCATGTATCGATGTGGCTTTTGCTTTTGTCTTGATTTATTAATGCTCCTAAACTTATGAATTTGATCTTGTATGTTTAATGGAGTCATTGGTCACCCTTCTCTTCAATGTTGTCATCACCATCTCCTCTTTCTTGTTCTCATCATCTCCTTGCTGTCTCTTTTTCATGGATTTCCCCCTCTGTCCAGAACAGAAAATATATCGAAATATAGCTCTATTGAAAAGTTTATGAAATTACCTTTCCAACGTGTGGTCATTCATCAAAAACAGAGTTCAAACAAGGGAGCTATGTCCGTTTTACTTCAGCGTTGCGTGCTGTCCAAAACCGATTTCGGGACGTGTTGCACTCGGTGATTCGGGCATAACTGCTTATAGGAACCTCCGATTGTCTTGATTCTTGATTTGTTGGAATTGTAACTTCATCTGGCTTCTAAATATCCAAAAATATTTAGTGTTTTCCCTTTGAGACCATGCAGAATTTTGATGAGATTGGTGCTTCTTGTGCATTGATCCGGAGATGTTAACGATCTTTACCATTCTATCTTCTAGAGTGTCATGTTGCACTTCCGTGTTGAAGATTTAGGGTCTCCCCCATGCTTAGCATTTTGCTAGTCATGGAAGAAGAAGACAAAACACTTCTTAGCCATCCTTCAATTTCCTTGTAGTGAGAGTCTTTATCTTGTCTGTAAGACGTTTTAAACGCACATTCTACCCCCAAGGTGACGGTTGGGAGTAGATAGAATTGCCAACAATCCAACAATGTCTCCTAAGATTCTTAACTTGTGGCATAATTAGTCTAATGAGGAATAAAAACCTAATGAGTGTACGTGGTGCAAGGTGTGTATGCACATGATAGTAAAGCATATAAACAAGACAATGTTTTCACCTAGTTCTAAACACCATGTTTACAACTAGGTTGCTGAAATTCTCCATAGCCATAAAGGTTTATATATCTAGGGTTAAAACACCATGTCTATCCCTAAATCAATAACTCTTATAGCACAAGAAAAATTAAGCGCATTTCAAAGCTTATAAACTAACCAAAGCAACATGAAAACATATGAAAAGCCAGCTAGGTTTATCGAACTTAACGATGATGGTCCGCAATCTTGTTTAAACACCACGTTTACACAGGATCACAAAAGGAAAATACTCATAGGGCCCTATGAAGCATTAACATGGAAACTGAAGCATACATTATTAAGTATATAAAACAACCAAGCCAACTATGTGCAAAACATGTATACACAAAGAAACATCACGAGGACAACAAAATGCAATGCATGCAAATAAATAAATATGAGCATGAACATGATGGTGGTTCTAAAAAGGAAATCTAAACTTAGATTAATAACCACAAGTTGATCATCATAAGATGGTTCCATTCTTTATTCTCTCTAAGAAAGTAGTAAAAATATAAAGAGACGGGTTGCCTCCCGGAAAGCGCTTCATTTAAAGTCATAGAACTGGACATTCTCACATACCTTCTTTTCGTTGCATAGTCATGGCCCTTCATGCAAGAAGAAAAGGTACCAATGCAGCTTTAATTTACTTCCCATGTTGTGCTTGATCACTTATAGAAGACTTGCCCAAAGCATCCTTTTGTTTCATCGTTATCTCCTTCTCTATCATCCTTCGGTGCTACCTTCACTCCATGAGTTTTTTTTAATGTCCAGAACAGAAAGTATACTCAAGCTCTACTCCATTGCACAGTGCACAAAATTTCCTTTCCAACGAGTCTTCATTTGCTCAAATCGGACTTCGGACAAGAGAGTTACGTCCGTTTTACTTAGGCGATGAAATCTGTCCTGAAATTTCAGAACGCGCAACGCTCAATGTTTTCTCCATAACTCCTTGCACTGGTCTTCAAACTTGTTGGTTCTTGATGCGTTGGAATGGTAATTTGATGGAGCTTCTGAATATCTCATTTTCTTCATTTGTACACCTCTGAACAAGCTCTCAAATTGATGAAGACAACAGCATCCATCGCGGGATTCGGAGAGGTTGATGATTTATCTTGCAACTCTTTTAGGCATGACTTCTTTTTTCATTATTCAAGCCTTGTCTACATGGTTAGTGAAAATCGGGCCTTTCCCGACATATGATTCTTTAAGATCATTAGCTTGACCAAGCGCAAAGCATGATCGAGATTTACAAAACTTATTGTAAACATACGCGTCCATAATTAACACCACATGTGAATTGTAGCAACAAGTCAAGGTGTAAATAAAAGAAGCATATGTTTCATGCATAGCACTTAGCTCATCATTAGGCAAAGGTTGTTTAGGTGTGAGATTAATTGGATCAAAAATAAATGTTTCCTCTTTTTCATTCTCAAGAAAATCTAGCCTATCAACATGATCACTATTGGAACAAGGCATAGACATTAAACTATCATTCATACTATTGGTTGAGCATGAGTATTTGAATTTATCAACATCAATACCAATAATATCTTGAGATTTCAGCGCGTACCTTGGCCTTAGAGATTTTTCAACAAGAGTGATATTTGGTTCATCAAGCGGTGTTGAAGGCGAATCGATCTCAACAAGTGTAGTTGCCTCTTCATCACCATCTTGCAATTTCTTCAACTCATCATGTGGACATGTAATCCTTCAACTATGTACACATTCATCTCTTCTTTGAAGTCTTCTTTATCAACCAAATCTTCATCTTCAAAGACTTGTTTGTTGCTTTCTTTATCTTCCATGTACCACATGTCGTCAAGATCGCTCATTGTTGATTCACTCTTTCCTTCATCCTTGAGTACTTCCATGTCTTCATTTGCTAATGTGTAGGCTTCAATAGCACACAAGCTATCATCTAGCTTGAGTCCTATCTCCTCCCATTTATCCTTTGAGTCACTAGGCTCATCACGGTTGTACTCTTCTCTTCCTTCATCATAAATCTTTGAGTTGTCAAACCGGTCGATCCATCCTTCATCTCCTTCTTCTCTTTCTTCTTCAAACATCTTTTGGATCGACTCTCCACTCATCTCTTGATCAAATATATCTTCAATTAGTTTGGCAACGTGTCGGCGTTCCTCCTTCCTTCGGTAGTTAATTAGTGGGGGCGAAATCAACTTGAACCCAACCGGATTGAATGAACTCCGCCAATGGTCTAGCATTCCACATACTTCGGCCTACATTCATGTTAGTTTCAACATTTTTAACATCCGAAATGACTTCTCTTACCTTGGGAAGTGGATCTTCAATTTCTTGTATGGTCGGTTCATCTTCCTTGACCTCCGGTTCATCTTTTTCAGAAATTTCAGCAAGCACCTTGGGCTTGCTTTCATCGTTTTGCTCCTCTCGACAACATCTTTGCCAATCTCGTAGCATTCTTTGTCCATTGCTTATCCTTTGTAAGATTTGTGCGGCTTCACTAATTGTTTTATCCATTATATCACGGCCTGCACACATGCTTACAAAACGAGACGAGTTAGGGGTTAGTGAAAAATAAAAGGTATGCAACATCAAGTCACCGGAAAATCCCAAGTTCGGGCCTCGCTCAAGTAGTTCATTAAAACGGTCCCATGCTTCATCAATTCCTTCATCCTCTCCTTGCTTGAAAGTGAGCACTTGCCTCCTTAAGTCTTGGACCTTGCTTATGGGAAAGAACTTCAAAAGAAACTTCTTCACTAGCTCATCCCAATTTCCTTTTGCTTCAACGGACGCAAGTGTGTACCATCTTCGCGCTTCATCTTCGAGAGAGAACGGAAAAAGGTTCCACTTGAACCAAGCGGCCGGAACTCCTTTTTGTTGCACCGTGTTGCATAACATCGTGAATTCCTTAATGTATCTATATGGGTTGTCATCCTCCAATCCTCTAAATGGTTTTGTCGCCACTAACTTGATGATTCCAGGCTTCATTTCGTAGTGGGTTGTAGCAGACGTCAAATCTGATTTTTGCATCTCAATGTCCTCCATTGACGGCATTGCTAGCTCCCTTAGCGACATCTCTTCGTCTTCCAATGGTGAGGTGAACAAATCCATCTAGGCACAAGAAAAGTAGAAAGAAAAACAAAAAAGATTTTTTTTCTTTTTTTTAGAAAATAAGGGTTAGGTGTTAGTAATCAACAAAATTAATACTAGATTAAACGTAGCAAAGGCGGCTTGCTCCCCGGCAACGACGCCAGAAAAAGGGGCTTGTTGACGGATAAAACTAGTATCCACCTACGATCCGCAAGCGTACGGACCTACACCTTTTTCACCACGGGATTCCCAAGGTTCTTGTCAATCCGCGGAGCAAGGGGATTACTAGCGCTTAACCAAGTACTAATCTAGTTGACTAAGGAAACCTTTAAAGAGAGTATTAATCTAAAAGTAAAGACAATCTAACCTAAGTTAATCTAAGTTAAGTTGATCAAACAAATCTAGGGTTAAACTAGATGGTAAAGGGTGAACACAAGAGAGCGAGGTTAAGATAGATAAGCGTTCCCTCCCTAGGATCTAGGATAACATGGTATGCATCTACTACACGAAAGCGGTAAACCAATCTATCGGGGGTTGTGACCACGGTTTCGCCCTTTCCCTCCTCTCGTACTGTCACTACGCGAAGGTATTCGTGACTAGACCTATGATGGACACGGTATGTTGATGGAATCTATGGGAGTAGCGGATATCATACGCCCGAAAAACACGGCGGGCTACCTTAATCATCAAAGCATCATCAACATGAAAACAATAGATTGAAACCACGAATCAAGTAGCAATCACATAGCATGTATCCATCTAATCCTAGGGATGAACGGAAACATTACCCCATCATCTTACACGGATTGAAGCACATAGGGGTGATGGAGACTCCGGAGAACGTCGTCGATGAAGATGGCGGCGATGGAGCTTGGGAACACCCCTAGGCCAGCGGCTTGGAGTCCTCCTCTTGCTTCCTTCTCTCTGCCGGGCGTTGATCCTTGCGACGAGCTCATCTAACTCTCTCCCTCATCTTGCGGCGGCGGTTTTTCGGTGATTGGCGTCGGTAGGATGATTTGTTCGATGTGGCGGCCGACGGCGGCGGAGGCAATAAATAGACAAACACCTAGGGCAAAGGGGGGACCGAACCGACCCGGAGTGGGGCCGGGCCGGTCGGCCCGTGCCGGCCGGCCCAGGCCCATTTTGGCCCAGTTCGGCCCCGGTTTCCTCCCCGGTTGCTTCTCGCGTGATCCCTTATTTGTGTGCACTTGCATGTGGGCCTTTGACGTCGTTTCCTTCACGGTTAAGGCTTGAATCCTTGCTATGCAAGCTTCGCTGTTTTCTGGTTGAATCCTTTAAGATTTGCACATTGACGCTTCGGTCCTCGGGTCATTTGGAGTCATGTTCATCGCGTGTCTTGACTCTTGTCGGGCTTCATGATCTTCTTCCAAAGTGCTTGGTGAACATATCCTGAAAGTCTCCTCGTTAGCGTAGATTTCCTGCGTAAACAACAAACTCCAAAATCGACATGCCAGTTTGAACTTGTTATATCATTAGTATGCCTAGTGGCGGGTTAGTTGCAAATCATAATCGAAACCAATGTATAACAAGTACTCTAGGTTGACGGAAATTCACCGTCAACATAAGAGTTGCGCCGCAAGGATCGAGCGCGAAGACGAAGAAGTCAAAAAAAGTACATGACGGCGCCTCACCTGGAAGACGCACCACGCGGGGCCGCCATGGATCCGCAGCGCCCCATTCAACGCTCGGTTGAGTGCGGCGCTGTGGTCGCGGAGCTCTCCCCACAGCTCCTGTTCCTCCTGGGCGTCGGCGAAGGCGGGCGGACCGTCAACGCGCCCCTCTCCCAGAGCGGAGCGGCCGGCGCGGGAAGAAGAGGCCTCGGCACCGTACCCTCGGCCTCCTGCCACCATGTGGCCGTCCCGCCGCCTCACAAGAGCCCCCTCCTTGGACTCGGAGGACGGCGTGAGGAAGCTCACCCACTGATCCCACCCGAGAGGCGGGGAGTCGTCGTCCAGAATCTCCACCACCACCGCCCGGGAGCCGCCGGCGGGTGTAGGCCCCTGCTGCGCCTCCACCGACGCCTCCGCCCGCGCCTCCGTGGCCGCGGCACCGCGGCCATCGCCTCCGGCCGCGTCTCCGCAACCGCGGGCGCCGGAGCCGGCCCTCCTCGGCAGACGCCGCCGGCGGCGCCACTGCGGCCGGCGCCGCCGGCCGCGCCTCCACCACGACCGGCGCCCGCCGCTCCTCGACGGCCGCCGGCCGCGCACGGCGGGCGGAACCACTCGCCGTGGCCTCGAGGCCTCGGCAGACCCCCGCGAGCTCGGCACGCCGCGGCCGCCGTGCTCGCCCGGCCCGCGGCGCCCTCGACGAACGCCGCCGGGTGGGGATGGATGCTTCCGCCCTCAACACCTTGGCCAGTGCGAGGGGAGGCACGGTTGGCACCACCCTGCGCAAACACGAACAAACAGTCAGATCCCTGTCTGTCAGATACGCAGCCCCACGAAAGAACAAGCCTCTCACCTCGAAGAAGAGAAGGCGCGCTTCCTCTTCCTCGAGGCCCTGGCCGACGACGCCGGCGCGGTCGCCGCCGCGCCTCCGGCCATCTCCACCGCGCGCGCGGCCCCGCCCGCGCGTGGGCGCTTCCGCCGCGCGCACCGGCGCCTCCGCGGCCCGCGCCGCTCCCTCGTTGTCGATTGCCTGGTGGCGGGCGCCTCCACACCCGCCCCAGGCGATGCTGCTCCTACCGCAGGAGCTGGCTCCGACGACGGGGGCGCAGGCTCCCACCTATAGGGGAGACCCCACCCCCCAACCTCTTCCTCCTCTTCCTCCTCATCCGAGGATGAGTACTCCTCAGTCCCTGGAGAAGACAGCCCCTACTGCTCGCGCAGTCGGTACTCCTCGTTCCTCCGCTCGCTACGTTTTCGATGCCTCGTCGCGCGCTCCTTCTTGCTTGCCGCCCGCTCCCGCTCTCGCTGCTGCGCCGCTCGACCGAGCGCGCGAGAGCGGGGAGTGGGCGGATCGGACTTCGCGGCGCTCAGGCTCACTAGCTGCGAGCGAAACATCGAAGCGCTTCAACAACCCGAAGTATCGGAAAAATCAAAAACGAAACCAAGAAATCCACTCACCAGCTTGCCGGTGGGGAGCATCTCAAGATCCCACAGGGATCAGTCGTTGCGCACGGACCTGGAGTTGACGGCGCTCCGCGCCCAGGTAGCCGCGTACTCCCGCAGGAAGGGGCTCTGCAGCATCCGTGACCTCGCCAACGCGATGGGGTCCGCCGTCTCGGTCATCTCGAAGATGCGGAGCGGCCTCTCCATCAGTGGGACGACCCGCCGGTTGTGGAGGAAGGCGAGGACGGCCCCCGCGGTCAGCCCGCGGCCCGCCAGATTCCTCAGCGCAGCCAGAAGCGAGTCCAACCGATCCCGATGCTGGGACGGTGACACCACGTGGTGCCAGGAGTCGGGCTTCTCCCGGAGCACCAGACCGGTGTAGGGGGAGGCCGGGCTCGTCGTTGCGAAGGTAGAACCACCCCCGCTCCCAGCCTGCGTTGTTGATCGTCATGGTGCAGGGGATGTAGTCGTCCTTGTGCTGACCCCGCAAGGCGAGCGACATGCCGCCAGCGCGCACCGCGCGGCGGGTTCTCTGCTCCGACGTCGGCTGCGTGAACAGCTTCGCGCGAAAGAGGTGAATCCAGAGATCCCAATTCACCGGGATCCCTAGATATCCCTCACAGACGCCGACGAACGTGGCCGCCTGCGAGATCGCGTTCGGCGCGAAGTTGTGAAGCTCCACGCCGTAGTGGTGGCAGAGCGCCCGCATGTAGCGACTCGCCGGCGCTGCGAAGCCTCGCTCGTGGAAGCGGATGAAGCTAACCACGTAGCCACTCGGAGGGTTGGGCGCGTGGTCCCCGGCTGGCGGCACGATCTACTCGGCCGGCCGGCCATCCTCGTTCGCCGCCACCGGGCGGCGGACACCGGCTCGGTCGGGGGGGCCGCCCGCGTCACCGTCGAGCGCTCCCACACGTACGGGTTGACGATGACGAGAGGCGGTTGAGGCGCCATGAGGAAAGACAAAGGGGTGAGGAACGAAGAGCAGGAAGGAGAAGAAGAGCTCTGAAGGCGGAAAGATGATGGCGAGAACGGCTCAGGGGCTGGGGCGCAAGGGGCAAGAACGGCGAATGCAAAGGTAAAAAACCGTCATTTTCCCCACTAGTCGGATTTATAGGCCGCAGGCGTGTTCTCCGGGGCGTGCGCCCCGTGCGCATTAACTGCAGAAGGAATCTTCTCTCGCTGACGGGCGGGCCCCACCACGACCGCGGCGGCCACGCAACCGCTCACGGGCCATCATCACGGCCTACCCACGCCGCCCACTACGCGCGCGGCCGCAGCGCCTAAAGAGGCGCGCCCGTGGTGCGAAACCGCAGCCATGACTGCGAGCATTAAATGGCCCGGTCCTTTACTAAGTAAGGAAGACCCTCGAGCGGCGCGAGCCCTGGCTCAAAAAATTCGACCCTCGAAGGGTGCAAACATCGGCTGGTGACCTCGGGGCTCGTTTGGAGTAAAACAGGCACCGCAGGTACCTTCGATGCGCTATTCTACTGATCAGCGTTTCGAGGGCTGACGCGGTCAGGGAACCTCGAAACCCGCAGATGCAAAGACGGGAGCGCCCAGCTGCCACCCCGCACTATTTTACTGATCAACGTTTCGAGGGCTGACGCGTTCAGGGAACCTCGAAACCCGCAGATGCAAAGACGGGAGCGCCTAGCTGCCACCCCGCACTATTTTACTGATCAGCGTTTCGAGGGCTAACGCGGTCAGGGAACCTCGAAACCCGCAAATGCAAAGACGGGAGCGCCTAGCTTCTACCCCACACTATTTTACTGATTAGCATTTCGAGGGCTGACGCGATCAGGGAACCTTGAAACCCGCAGATGCAAAGACGGGAGCGCCTAGCCGCCACCCCGCACGGCCCTACTGATCAGAGGTTTGAAGCCTGACCCTCGACGGGTTCGAACAGGCGCCCCAGATCACTAGAGTCAGGGACGACGAGGGCACGTGCATTCGAGCCGTTCCTCGAGCCCGCCGGCTCGAGGGTGCCCCACATGTCGTGTTCGGGAGCCAGCGAGGGCAGCTAGCCAGGGGGACCCACCGAGGGAGAGCTTCCGCGCCCTCGGTCCCTAGCGAATGGGACCGAGCCCCACCTAGCAAACCCACGCAAGCGCTTTAATGGACGCGTCCCCGGACCGCGCAACCTACCCTTATCGAACGGGGCATGAGCGTCCACCAGAACCACCCACTAACAGCTCAACGAGGAATCCGCAATCCGCGACCCGATCGATGGGGGTTGCGGAAACCTCACCCTCCGTCCCGCGGAGGGACGGTGAGGGCGCGTTAAAAACAAGTCGTAGAGCTACTACCCGATCGCCTCGAACGGGCCCAGGCTCGGGGGCTCGACGCACGGCTACACCTCCTGGATTGCACCGGCCGCGGATGGTGCCAGCTGTGCGTGCGTCACCTAAGCCGGCTGAAACATCGCCGACGCCGGTTGGAATATGTACCACGCCCTCTGACCAAATCCCACGGTAAAATCCCTGCAGGAGCACCCACACTCCTACAGGGCTTCGGGGGCTAGACCCGCGGGTCCGCTGACGCGGCCCCACGGAAAGCATTCCCAAACCATGGGGAAGGACGTCCTATCCGTAGGCTCCAGCATCTGCGGGAGCCTGACCGGCGAACCCGCAGATGCTCGGGGGCTACTGTCGGGGACAGCCCTGAGGGTCCCCTAAAACAACTGGGGAAATCCCGCTTAAAACCTGCTAAAAAAAGCTAAATGCATCTTGCTTAAAGCACACACGGGGCACGGCCCACGCCGTGGTGGCCCCCGCGGCCCACCAAGGCGGCCCACTCAAAGGTCCCCTCGAGCAGGCTCCGCCTCACTCGAGGATACACACCTCCCTCGAGCGGGCTCCGCCCCGCTCGAGGGCACACGCCTCCCTCGAGCAGGCTCCGCCTCGCTCGAGGGCACTCCGCACGCGCACGCCCGTTCCCGTACGCAGGTACGGGCATTTAATGCTCTGATAACGGCGGGGAGGCGCCATCATGCGCCTGGGACTCACGCCCAGGTCCTGTTGCACCAACTCCCTAGGAGGGAACCCATCCCCGCCACTGTGGGTGACTATGCGACGTGGCCGGTGTCAGCCCGTGACGCCACGCCGCCTACTCCCGTACGGCTAACATGCCGAGCCCTCGAAGGGGGGCCGGCCACACCCTCGAAGTGCTTTCCCGTGACTTTGCAGGGCCAGGTCGTGACGCTAGGCCGGCGGGGCGCCATCCCTGCCACTGTTAACTGCAGGCGGCCGCCCCGGCGCGTACAACCCCACGCCGGTGTCACACCTGTTTTTCCAAAGAAAACCAAGTGCAAACCTAAATGCATGCCAGGATCAAGTTTCATGCATATAGCTGACATAAGTGAATAACGGAAACAATATCACGAAAGAAAAAGGGAGATTGTCAGAGATTTACGCTTTATCCTGGAAACGAAGGCTCTAATCATCACAGGCAATCGACTGGGGGTTGCGTACACCTAGCACCAGCAACATCTTCACAAGACTTCAAAGTAGCTTCCTCCTTCTGAGCAACATTGTTTATAGCAACGGTGAGCACTTGTCGTACTCAGCAAGTGTGGGGAAAAAGAATGAATGCAAAGGCTTTATAGTGGACTGGGCTATAAGCATTTAGCATTTTAGTTGGTCAAGTTTTATTAGCACCTGATTACTAATAAAGTATAAGTATATACCAACCCACAATTAAGCATAAGGTAAGAGATACGCCATAAACACATGGCAAGCATAACCGAGAGAGAACGATTTAAGTCCATCTTCAAGTTCAATTATCATGTGAGGGTCCGGGCCGCCCGTGACCGTGGGCACGGCTAATCGATTAGTTTTACACTCGCGAGAGGTTGTACATCTTTACCCACAAGTCGCGTAAAGGTCCCGAAGAACTTTAAACCCAACCATGCGATGCCGGCCAAGCATCATACCACACTACCGAGGTGTGATTGCATAGGGACGCTACGAGGCCTTTACAAAGAGTCCTCCCGTGCGTATTAGTCCATAGTAGTATGTCATAGAGGCTTCTTTCGTACCACACTTCTATTACGGACGGTAAGCCATAGAGTCTTCTGTTCCATCACCGCTCCGGAATAGAAGAGCCATAAAAGCATTCCTCCGTCCCCAACCTACTATGCGAATAATAACCACACAAAGACTTCCCTAATTACTCGGCCAAGACCAGAGCCATATAGTCCTTGTGGTTGCACTGTTGTCCTGGGTGGTCGCTCCATGTTCCGATTAATCATATGGTCTTGTATTAACATTCAAAGGTATAACACAAAGTATAACATGATTCATCATTAATGTTCATTAAAACCACCATAACCCAGGTATAGCAACTAAGCATAGCTACCCAACATAAAGATAAACCCGTTTGATCAAGGCACAGGATAAATAACACTAGTAAAACCTTAAACATGGGTCCCATCATATTAATGCAAGCATATGCAATGAGTGATTAAATATAGTTCTTAGGACAAAAGATCAAGGACACACTTGCCTTTAACCAAAGAGTAGTTGCTCAGAATACTTCATCTTCATACTCTTCCAAAGCTCTCGAACCACGTTCATTCTACTCGCATCAATCATCGAGCACAAACATGCAAAGCAAATGCACGAGTACAACTAAGAACAATACATCAATCAAATCAAAACTTTAATAGAACGCACTAAAGGACAGGCTCGATCAGATGGATCACTAAAGAACACAAAGTGTGCTTGGAAGGGAAAGGCTTGGTTAACTTTGAAGAAATGATTGCGGAAGATTGAGCAAGGACCGGAAAGATCACATTGAAACAGAGCTCGATTCTAATGGTTACGCAAGAAACGAGGGAACCACTGAGAACGGAACTAAGCTCAAATCTATCGAAAGATTATTATCGAAGCACAAGAAACTACGTTTGGCATATTTTAATTAAGAAATCATGTGAAAGAATATTTCAGAGAAATATTCTATGTTACCATTAAGCAAGTTACGTTTAACTAAAGAAATCGCGATAAACCTAATCATATTTTATTTATAACATTTGAGTAGAAGTTATGTCAAATTAACAATTACTTTAGAAAGATAAAGCAAGCATAAGACATCTAGGCGAGCAACTTTATGTCACGCGTTCAACTAAACAAATTTTAATATTGAAAAGGCATTTATGCTGTCATTAGGCATATTACTTTATTATGAAAACCGATGTTTAACTCTAACATCTTTTATTTAGAAAACTAGTTATGAATAGGGATTAACCAATTACATCATGATTAAAGAAAACCGGATTAGAACCTAATCACTCTTTATTTATAAAAACCATGAAATAAGAATTAGTCAAGATTAATGTGTGGTTTTAGTGTTAAAACAAGTAACAGGTGATACACATGCTAACATATAAGTTAAGGTGAAGCAAACGAGAGCGGTAGCAACGAACTATCAAGCGCAGAAGACATCTTAGGCTAAGATCTAGGAAGACTAGCCTACAAGGAGAACTTGGATGAACAACTGGCACACTAACCAAGGGTGAACTAATCTGACAGGTGAAGCGGATAACGGGGGTAAACTCTAAAGAAAGGTAGCTACGATAGATTAGGTACAAGAACACGGTCGATTCAAAGAGAGACAACCAAGGCGAGATGGAATAGACATCAACTAGCTAGATGCCGATAAATAAGATTCTAAGATAAACATGAAACAAGAGTGATAAGATTACTTGATAGGCAAATGAGCGAGTGCAAACTACTCACACGGATAAAGCTATTAAGGCGAGCGAAACTCTAAGGCTTGATTGAATACACACGGTTTAGCTTGGGCTAACACTAGAAAGGTTTAGAGCTCCTGATAGACTTGATCAAAAGAGATACTGGGGTAAAGAACGTCTAACGATTGATTTGCACACATGAGAGAGCAAGATTATAAGCTTAGGTTTATTTTAGTTAACAAAAATGTGCAAAGGATATTTCATAGAGAAAATACCCTAAGTTGGTTTTAATGCAAATTAGATTTTTATTTGGAAAGCCGGTGTAAAGAACTAGTCAAGTTTTATTTATAAAGATTCATATATGAATTAATCAATTAAACATTTAATTTTATAAAAATTAAACTATATGAACAATTTAAACGTAACTTTGTATTCGAGTAGATCATATTATTATTATTAAAAACAGCATTTACATTGGTATTAATCAAAATTAACATTTATTTATAAAGCCGGAGTAAAAGCCTAATCAACTTCTAATTATAAAAATTAATAAATCATTAAGCAAATTAATATTTGACTTATGGAAAACCGGGTAAAAGATCTAATTAGATTTTATTTACAAAAGCATGTGATAGAAACATTAATCAAATTATATTTGCTTATGAAAAACGATGTATAGATCTATATTGCTTTTATTTATAAAAGTCGTGTATAACTAGACATTAATCAAAATTAATATTAATTTTATTTTCAGAAAACAAAACATGGTGAAAACACTCCACTAATGTGTTCTTTTCATCATTATGGACTTGACGCAATTTGAACGGATTAAATCGAAGCTAAAACATAAAAGATATGGCTCTTTAAAGATCTGAGGACCTAGATGCGAAGATTGGACACTTTCAGGGTTGAACTACGAAAAGACAGGGGCATATACATAATTATGTATATAAACTCAGGGATTTACTTGCAAGATCTTCAGGGTGGATTTATGTGTGAGAGAGGAATCTTTTTAGGGGGTTTTATGGAAGTTTGGCAAGACACATAAATAGATCTACAGATTTCAGAGTGCCATAAGGGTTTAAACGCAAAACAACCATCTCTTCATCTACCTCCTGTCATGGCCGGCGGCAGGAGCTGGCCGTCCCGGTCGCCGACGTTAGGGGCCCTGCGGGGTTCGGCCGAGGTGAGGGGAAGGAGAGGAAATCGAGGGAAACGAGTAGGGCGGCTCACCAGCGGAGGAGGCGAAGGGGAACGACCCAAACAGGCCGGCGCGGGCTCACAAGGGGCGGCGGCGCTCCGGCGCTTCCTGGACGACGGGGAGAGGTGGAGGATGCGCAGCTCGACGCCCTGGAGCTCCTGGTGGTGCCAGCTCGGCACGTAGGTCGACGGAAGTGTCAAATCGAGGGCGGCGGCGGCTCGGCCTGCGGGTGCCCGGCGGCGGCGCAAGGCACGGAGGAGGCAGTCGTGGGCGCGGCTAGGGCGTGCAGGACCCAGTCACGCGGTTAAATAGGGCCGGGTGCATCTATTGGCGTGCGGGCCACGCCTAGGAGGCGGCGCAGGCGTGCGCGGCCGGAACTCCCAGAGTCCAGCAAGGGCACGGCGCGGGGTTAGTGATGACAAGGGGGCCCACCGGACAACGACCGTGGAGGGGGAAGGCGAAGCGGGCCTTGCTGGGCCAATAGTGAAGTTGGGCTGCGGCCATCGGGGGGGGGGGGGGGTTGCGGTGGTCTGGCGAAAAGACTAGGGGGCACGGGCAGACTTAAGCGGATGGGCTTGGCCCAACTAGAAAGAAAGTTTATTTATTTTCCGAATTTTATTTTTAGTGCGAAAACAATTCCAGGAAAACCTAGAAATTCTTTAAAGGCACTAAAAATACTCCGAAAATCACAGAAATTCCATAAAAATTTCCAGAGATAGATTTGAACATGTACAATCCAAATAAAGTATTTGGTGCTCATGAAAAAGATTTTGGAGCCTTCTAATAAATAGAAATAGCTCAAGGAAAATGAGAATAAATTCCAGAAAAATCCGGAAAATTCTCGGGAGGGTTTGGACAGCTCCTAAACGCATTTTTGAAACCTTAAGCACTCAGGAAGCACCAAGATGCATCGGCATGAATGCAACACTCATAACTTTTATTTGCTTAAGAAAATCAAACAAGGATTTTTTTCCTATACTATATTTCCTGTAAAGAAAGATAAATGTTGGAAAAATTTTAAAATTATGAGAAAATCGTTATTTAATTATTCTTTCTATTCACATCCTGAAATTGAAAATTTCAGGGTGTGACAACTCTACCCCCTTAAAAGGAATCTCGTCCCGAGATTCGAGAATGGTTAGCAAGAACAAAGACTCATGGGGGTATTATCCAAAGCTTATCAACTTTCTTCATATCGACCTTCCTTGCACAAGCACACCAAACATGCTCTTCTATTCTCCACAGGTCATGGGAATATATAGTCTGGTCCCACTTATAACTTATCCATCCTTCTACCATTGTGATTTCTCCACTTTTCGCTTTGCTCCATCATAGTCCTTGGTAGATCAGCTTGTGCATCAGGATTCTTCTTGATAGGAGTGACGTATATAGGTCGAACAATCTTAGGCTGGGGTTTGTCAGAACCGGATTCAGTACCATTATCTGCCCCTAGATGTGATAACTTCTTCTCTCGTCTTGTTCTACGGTTTTTTCTTGTTAGATCGCTTGCGTCTACCAGGTTTGTGTTCCTTGCAAGTGATAATCCAATCATCAAGGTTTAGGGTTTGAGTATGACCTTCAGCTTGAGAACCTTCTTCTTGAGTTGGGTCTTGGGTGGATAACATCATCTGCTTATTGATATCTATAGGGTTACGTTGGCGAGCTTCTACTGTCAATAGACCAGCTTCCTTCTGGGGACATGAGAGAGCATCGTGCTCACCACCCGGACACCTATCTGGAGCCTTGTTGACCTCATATTGTTAGTTTCGGTGCTTCGTTCTTCTTTTTCTTTCCTTGATTATTCCATGCTTCAGCAACTTGCCTCTTCACTGGCCCAATGGGAATTCTGTCTTTGGCCATCTCATTGCGAAAGTGGGTTGTGCTAGGCTGCATCTTTCATTGTAAGACTTGGGTCTGCCTAGCCGATAGCTTCTCTTTATCAAATGGTGGAGGAATCATGTTTCGTTGGTTATCATCGGTGGCAGTGTTGTGATCTTTAGGAAGTGAAGCTTGCTCTGTAATGGACTGATGAATCCTAACCATGGTTTGGGCCATTGCTTGCAAAACCTGAGTTTGTGTAGCGACATGCTCCAACATCTTGCGCTCCAATGATGAGGTTGCAAGAGGAATGCTGATGTTTCGTTTATTATCTTTATCTTCACGATTTGTGTTGGTGCTCTCCATCTGATTGGGTATTTGTGATAGGATCAGAAGAGATAGGCTGAAGAGTAGATAGAAAGAATAGGAAGATCAAGGAGGTGGAAGATGCAAAAGAAGAACCCAACTAAGCAACTGATGTTATTGCAGATGTAAGATCCACAATACACCAACACTCACTGCAAAGAAACAAATCAATCAGGGTCATAAAACCAAGCATCATCATGCAAGCACTCAATTCCACCAACCAAGGCATATCTAAGGGAACGATACTACACGTTGTTAATTAAGTCAAAGGGTATCCTCTTAATAGATCAGATGTAGCTCCCAGAAAGGATATCCATAAACAATGGATTTTTTTTCCAGATCAAGGAGTACGAAATTATGAGTTCATCCCAACTGGAATCACCTCAATCGGAGGTTTAGAACTCGAGATATGAATTAAACAAGATGGCTATGTCAGCAGTGTTGACAGATTCGAGAACCTCCAAAGTTTCGGGCATAAGTCTCTGTATATACAACCAAAATTGATGAATTTTGGACAGAGTGAAACTTATGAAATTCCTGAACTACTCCAATTGGATTTAACTCAATCGGAGGTCCATAGACCGAGATATAAAATATTGAAGGTAACTAGGTCAGCAGAGTTTACAGATTCTGAAAGCTCCAATGTTTCGAGCATAGCTCCTGGAATATAAACTGGATAGGTCTGAATTTTTGATATAAATTCACTTATGGAATTTAGGAACTAACCCAACTGGTTTCATATCAATCGGAGTTCTGTAGCTCGAGAAAGAATTAAAACAGCGCTGATGTGTCAGAGATCTGCGCGAAAAAGATAAAATATCAAGGGTTACAATTCACCTTTTGATTTATTGGTGGAATTGCTTGAGAGAAGTGGAAGAGAGACAAGATCAAGACCAAGGGAATAGTAAATAAATAGGCAAGGGTCGAGGTCATAATCATTTGCAAAACAATGATGTGGAAATGAAAATTTGACAGTCAAAGGTGAGCTATCAAGGAGGATTGATGAAAGATATGGTTTAAGGAGCAAGAATATTCATCTCACAGATCAAGGGAAGGGTAGTGATGAATTTTAGATCAAAGGAAACCTTAAGAAACAACCATTACTATCTAGGCTCACGTCCTACAGTCGATACAGCTCTGATACCACTCTGTCACACCTGTTTTTCCAAAGAAAACCAAGTGCAAACCTATATGCATGCCAGGATCAAGTTTCATGCATATAGCTGACATAAGTGAATAACAGAAACAATATCACGAAAGAAAAAGGGAGATTATCAGACATTTACGCTTTATCCTGGAAACGAAGGCTCTAATCATCATAGGCAATCGACTGGGGGTTGCGTATGCCTAGCACCAGCAACATCTTCACAAGACTTCAAAGTAGCTTCCTCCTTCTGAGCAACATTGTTTATAGCAAGGGTGAGCACTTGTCGTACTCAGCAAGTGTGGGGAAAAAGAATGAATACAAAGGCTTTATAGTGGACTGGGCTATAAGCATTTAGCATTTTAGTTGGTCAAGTTTTATTAGCACCTGATTACTAATAAAGTATAAGTATATACCAACCCACAATTAAGCATAAGGTAAGAGATACGCCATAAACACATGGCAAGCATAACCAGAGAGAACGATTTAAGTCCATCTTCAAGTTCAATTATCATGTGAGGGTCCAGGTCGCCCGTGACCGTGGGCACGGCTAATCGATTAGTTTTACACTCTGCAGAGGTTGTACATCTTTACCCACAAGTCGCGTAAAAGTCCCGAAGAACTTTAAACCCAACCATGCGATGCCGGCCAAGCATCATACCACACTACCGAGGTGTGATTGCATAGGGACGCTACGAGGCCTTTACAAAGAGTCCTCCCGTGCGTATTAGTCCATAGTAGTATGTCATAGAGGCTATCTTTCGTACCACACTTCTATTACGGACGGTAAGCCATAGAGTCTTCCGTTCCATCACCGCTCCGGAATAGAAGAGCCATAAAAGCATTCCTCCGTCCCCAACCTACTATGTGAATAATAACCACACAAAGACTTCCCTAATTACTCGGCCAAGACCAGAGCCATATAGTCCTTGTGGTTGCACTGTTGTCCTGGGTGGTCGCTCCATGTTCCGATTAATCATATGGTCTTGTATTAACATTCAAAGGTATAACACAAAGGTATAACATGATTCATCATTAATCTTTATTAAAACCACCATAACCCAGGTATAGCAACTAAGCATAGCTACCCAACATAAAGATAAACCCATTTGATCAAGGCACAGGATAAATAACACTAGTCAAACCTTAAACATGGGTCCCATCATATTAATGCAAGCATATGCAATGAGTGATTAAATATAGTTCTTAGGACAAAAGATCAAGGACACACTTGCCTTTAACCAAAGAGTAGTTGCTCAGAATACTTCATCTTCATAATCTTCCAAAGCTCTCGAACCACGTTCATTCTACTCGCATCAATCATCGAGCACAAAACATGCAAAGCAAATGCACGAGTACAACTAAGAACAATACATCAATCAAATCAAAACTTTAAAAGAACGCACTAAAGGACAGTCTCGATCAGATGGATCACTAAAGAACACAAAGTGTGCTTGGAAGGGAAAGGCTTGGTTAACTTTGAAGAAATGATTGCGGAAGATTGAGCAAGGACCGGAAAGATCACATTGAAACAGAGCTCGATTCTAATGGTTACGCAAGAAACGAGGAAACCACTGAGAACGGAACTAAGCTCAAATCTATCGAAAGATTATTATCGAAGCACAAGAAACTACGCTTGGCATATTTTAATTAAGAAATAATGTGAAAGAATATTTCAGAGAAATATTCTATGTTACCATTAAGCAAGTTACGTTTAACTAAAGAAATCGCGATAAACCTAATCATATTTTATTTATAACATTTGAGTAGAAGTTATGTCAAATTAACAATTACTTTAGAAAGATAAAGCAAGCATAAGACATCTAGGCGAGCAACTTTATGTCACGCGTTCAACTAAACAAATTTTAATATTGAAAAGGCATTTATGCTGTCATTAGGCATATTACTTTATTATGAAAACCGATGTTTAACTCTAACATCTTTTATTTAGAAAACTAGTTATGAATAGGGATTAACCAATTACATCATGATTAAAGAAAACCGGATTAGAACCTAATCACTCTTTATTTATAAAAACCATGAAATAAGAATTAGTCAAGATTAATGTGTGGTTTTAGTGTTAAAACAAGTAACAGGTGATACACATGCTAACATATAAGTTAAGGTGAAGCAAACGAGAGCGGTAGCAACGAACTATCAAGCGCAGAAGACATCTTAGGCTAAGATCTAGGAAGACTAGCCTACAAGGAGAACTTGGATGAACAACTGGCACACTAACCAAGGGTGAACTAATCTGACAGGTGAAGCAGATAACAGGGTAAACTCTAAAGAAAGGTAGCTACGATAGATTAGGTACAAGAACACAGCTGATTCAAAGAGAGACAACCAAACTGAGATGGAATAGACATCAACTAGCTAGATGCCGATAAATAAGATTCTAAGATAAACATGAAACAAGAGTGATAAGATTACTTGATAGGCAAATGAGCAGTGCAAACTACTCACACAGATAAAGCTATTAAGCTGAGCAGAAACTCTAAGGCTTGATTGAATAGACACGGTTTAGCTTGGGCTAACACTAGAAAGGTTTAGAGCTCCTGATAGACTTGATCAAAAGAGATACTGGGGTAAAGAACATCTAACGATTGATTTGCACACATGAGAGAGCAAGATTATAAGCTTAGGTTTATTTTAGTTAACAAAAATGTGCAAAGGATATTTCATAGAGAAAATACCCTAAGTTGGTTTTAATGCAAATTAGATTTTTATTTGGAAAGCCGGTGTAAAGAACTAGTCAAGTTTTATTTATAAAGATTCATATATGAATTAATCAATTAAACATTTAATTTTATAAAAATTAAACTATATGAACAATTTAAACGTAACTTTGTATTCGAGTAGATCATATTATTATTATTAAAAACAGCATTTACATTGGTATTAATCAAAATTAACATTTATTTATAAAGCCGGAGTAAAAGCCTAACAACTTTTAATTATAAAAATTAATAAATCATTAAGCAAATTAATATTTGACTTATGGAAAACCGGGTAAAAGATCTAATTAGATTTTATTTACAAAAGCATGTGATAGAAACATTAATCAAATTATATTTGCTTATGAAAAACGATGTATAGATCTATATTGCTTTTATTTATAAAAGTCGTGTATAACTAGACATTAATCAAAATTAATATTAATTTTATTTTCAGAAAACAAAACATGGTGAAAACACTCCACTAATGCGTTCTTTTCATCATTATGGACTTGACGCAATTTGAACGGATTAAATCGAAGCTAAAACATAAAAGATATGGCTCTTTAAAGATCTGAGGACCTAGATGCGAAGATTGGACACTTTCAGGGTTGAACTGCGAAAAGACAGGGGCATGTACATAATTATGTATATAAACTCAGGGATTTACTTTCAAGATCTTCAGGGTGGATTTATGTGTGAGACAGGAATCTTTTTAGGGGGTTTTATGGAAGTTTGCCAAGACACATAAATAGATCTACAGATTTCCGAGTGCCATAAGGGTTTAAACGCAAAACAACCATCTCTTCATCTACCTCCTGTCATGGCCGACGGCAGGAGCTGGCCGTCCCGGTCGCCGGCGTTAGGGGCCCTGCGGGGTTCGGCCGAGGTGAGGGGAAGGAGAGGAAATCGAGGGAAACGAGTAGGGCGGCTCACCAGCGGAGGAGGCGAAGGGGAACGACCCAAACAGGCCGGCGGCGGGCGGCTAGGGTGGCCGGCTCGGCTCGCAAGGGGCGGCGGCGCTCCGGCGCTTCCCGGACGATGGGGAGAGGTGGCGGATGCGCGGCTCGACGCCCGGGAGCTCCTGGTGGTGCCAGCTCAGCTCGAAGGTCGACGGAAGTGTCAAATCGAGGGCGGCGGCGGCTCGGCCTGCGGGTGCCCTAGCGGCGGCGCAAGGCACGGAGGAGGCAGTCGTGAGCGCGGCTAGGGCGTGCAGGACCCAGTCACGCGGTTAAATAGGGCCGGGCGCATCTATTGGCGTGCGGGCCACGCCTAGGAGGCGGCGCAGGCGTGCGCGGCCGGAACTCCCAGAGTCCAGCAAGGGCACGGCGCGGGGTTAGGGATGACAAGGGGGCCCACCGGTCAGCGACCGTGGAGGGGGAAGGCGAAGCGGGCCTTGCTGGGCCAATAGTGAAGTTGGGCTGCGGCCATCGGGGGGGGGGGGGTTGCGGTGGTCTGGCGAAAAGACCAGGGGCACGGGCAGACTTAAGCGGATGGGCTTGGCCCAACTAGAAAGAAAGTTTATTTATTTTCCGAATTTTAGTTTTAGTGCGAAAACAATTCCAAGAAAACCTAGAAATTGTTTAAAGGCACTAAAAATACTCCGAAAATCATAGAAATTCCATAAAAATTTCCAGAGATAGATTTGAGCATGTACAATCCAAATAAAGTATTTGGTGCTCATGAAAAAGATTTTGGAGCCTTCTAATAAATAGAAATGGCTCAAGGAAAATGAGAATAAATTCCAGAAAAATCCGGAAAATTCTCGGGAGGGTTTGGACTGCTCCTAAACGCATTTTTGAAACCTTAAGCACTCAGGAAGCACCAAGATGCATCGGCATGAATGCAACACTCATAACTTTTATTTGCTTAAGAAAATCAAACAAGGATTTTTTTTCCTATACTATATTTCCTGTAAAGAAAGATAAATGTTGGAAAATTTTTAAAATTATGAGAAAATCGTTATTTAATTATTCTTTCTATTCACATCCTGAAATTGAAAATTTCAGGGTGTGACAGCCGGGCACTGCGGTAACAGCTCCGGCGCTGTGAGGCGTGCGAGAACGGGACGCCACCACGCCTACCACTGTATCCCGTACGGATCGACGTCGGCAACCCCCTCGAGCCCGCGTGAGGACATCACGGCCCACCACTGCGCTCCTACCCTCGAAGCTACCACTGTTCGGGTACAAGGTACGCCATGATGGCCGGATCGCGGCAAGGACCGTCAAGGCGGCCGCCCACTCTACGGCACGGCGCACCATACTTCCCTATGTAGCTGAATAGTGCGGCATGCTTGTAATTCGCCCTCTCATTGGCCTATAAAAGGAAGGTGATCTCCCCCGCCGCAGGGGACAGGGGGACACAACGCTCAACACGAGACAGAGAACAACACACGACACACCACGCATTCCCCAATTCTCCCACAACATCTTCAGCCACTTCACCAGGGACTTGGAGGCCACGCCTCCTCTCCCGCCTTGCTTGTAGCTGCCCCACTACAGGCACCCCCGGTGCTGAGCAATATAGTGCCCCGAACCCACCACTGCTAGACGTACGCCCCCCCCCCCCCCCCCCCGCGGCCGGAACCAAGATAAACCCCGTGTCTCTGATTGCTTAGCATCGACCATTGAGGGATAGACCTTGGCGCTTATTACTGGTTAGTGTCGGGACCACATTCCGCACCGACAGTAACCCAAGGACTTGACAAGAGAAACACGCCGAAGGGTCACAGATTCACTCACCTTCACCGTGCCCACTGAAAGCACTCTACCTTTCCCATTGTACCCTAAAGTGATGTACTCTTTTAGTTATCACTGGGGTAAGGCTAGAGAACCACCTTCGATCTTCGGTCATGTGTCAAGAGCAACCAAAGTCAATCAACCAAAATCCCTCCATGCCTCCCACCTGCAAAATAAAAAATGAGAGCGAGAGTGAGCAAACGACTCAGCACTAGGGTTAGTACAAAACGAATCAAAACTAGTGTCGTGCCATTTTCTCAAAAGTGGGGTTAGAAACATTCATCCTATCTCTCCTAGGTGGAACACCCACATATACCCTTAGAGGACTACGCGTACCACGAGGTGGAGACCGTGGCCCATAGCTCCTCTGGGACCTAAAACTGTGATCGTTCCCCCATACTCGTATTGGCCACGAGCGAAGGAACATCCAGCAAACTCACCACGCCCAAACCCAACATGCCTACCACCATCTCTCTATGGTGGCTCACTTCGAGCCACAAACTCACACCTCTCCTCAGGGTAAATGGTACACACCACACCCTCACCCCTTGGCACTAGCCTAGGCTCAGGCACACCAAGAGAAAGGCAGTACCTATCCTTGTTTACCATTTCCCTAGCAAACCTCTCCTCGTGCTTCCTCCTGAAGCAAAACTCAGCAAGGTGCACATCCCTCCCACAATGCTCACAATGGAAGGGTTTAGGTTTTGGCTTTGGTTTTGGGCTCTCTTTGGGTTGTGGCTTCTTCTCACTCGATTTATCTCCCGTCTTCCCAAAGAACTCATTCCCCAAGTCACTCTTGAACTTGATGGGTTTCTAGAAGTTATCGGTATGTGGAGGAAACACAGGTGGAGGTGGGGTTGTATGTAGTCGGTTCCTAAGTGGATTTGGCTTAGGAGCATAGGCATTCTTGTGGTGGGTTTTTGGTGGCTCTGGCATATCTCTGATCTTCCACTCATTCTCACCACTTTCCTTACCAACCTTGTCTGCCCCAAGCGCTTGCCCATCATAGTGCTTGTATGCCTCAGTCATCATCCTGAGCTGAGGCTCATGACCAGACAACCAACCCATCATCTTCCTCAACCCACCATTCTCATCCTGCAAACGATACACATAGTGTGCAAGCTCTAAATTCTTCACAGCATTCACTTCACAAGTAGAACATGATGTAGGAATAGGAGCTTTCAAAGCAGCTTCTAGAGATCTAGCATAAGCAACAGACACATCTAGTTCTCTTGCAAAATAGGACAAGACGTGCAAGCACCAAGCAAGGAGGGCCTAGATTTCATCTCATCTAGCTCAACCCTAAGAACATCTAGTTCGTCAACCTTGGAGGCATACTTTTCCTTAAGCACAGTCAAATCACCAAGGAAGACAGAACAATTAGTACATTCAGGTTCATTGGTTACAACAAGAGCAGATTTCAGAGAATCTATTTGAGTCCTAGCATCAACAAGCAAAGACTCTAGTTCAACCACCTTCTCCTTAGCCTCTACAAGCAAAGACCTATAATCCCTCTTCTCCTTGTTGGTCTTTCTAAGCACATCATCACAGTTGTCAAGTAATTCATTCAACCTATCATTCTCCGCCTACCAAGAAGGATGGATCATTGTTTACCTCTTCCTCGGAGTCGGAATCCGAGTCATCCTTGTTGCTCTTCTTGCTTGCGAAGCTATGTTCCATGCCACAAAAGCCTTGGGCGGTGAAGCACAGGCCGTTGATGTTCTTGCTTGACCGCTTGTCGTTGTGCCGGTTCTCATCTTCATCAATTGAGCTCTATGAAGAGTAGCAGGAGCTTGAGTCAATGTCTCTTGCTCCAGCAACCATCGCCCGCTCCTTCTTCTTGTGACTGCCACTCCTCCTTTGCCTCTGCTCGAACTTGTTCTTTCCCTTGTGGTCATCCCTCGAGTGGTGCTTGTGGTCAGTCCTTGAATGGTGCTTGTGCTCGGGCTTGACCTGCATGGCCTCCGGGAGCTCAGCAATAAAGTGCACGTGCTTCCCGCACCAGTAGCACATGCCCGAACTCCTCCGAGCATTCTTCCGGTTCGTGTACATGTGCTCGAACCGCCTGCTCAACAGTACGAAATCCTCCTTTATCAGCACCTCAAACTCCTCATCTGGCATGGACATAATACAAGACAAAGAAAAATGTCTCGAAGACATGTTAGCGTTAGTCCTCGGTCCAGAGACGAGAGCTAGACTATGAGGGTCGGTCGGGTTCTTGATCTTTGCACGTACCCCACGGTTCACCTCTGACGACTTGAGCTTGGAGAACAACTCATCCACCGTGAGCGTCTCATACTTCTCCGACACAAGAATGGCCTTGACCTTCTCACTCCACACGGTACGATCCAGAGAGTGCAGGAGCTTGATAGCCCTGTCATGATCATCATACGGGAGCATGGCCACATTAGCCTTCATGTTGTTCACAATCACAGTGAACCACTGGAACATGGCATCTATGGACTCACTGGGGAGATGAGTGAAGTTCTCGTACTCTCTCCGGTAGGTCGAAAATAGCCGAGCCGGATCTTGAGCGTTCCCTGTGTGAGCATTCTTCAGCTACTCCCAAATCCTGCATGCCAAGTCCTCTGTCTAAACCCGATCAAATTTGGATTGACACAAAGCATGGTACATGTGACAACCCCACCCGAGATAATTCCGTACTATCGCCTAAACCACTCCATTTGGTCATTAAGCGATAATAAAGAAGCATCCCATTGAGTGTTGCCGGGTTTACACCCGGTAAATCACATGGAAACACAGAGAGGATCGAACGAATGCATTAAAACTCCCACGAAGGAGAGTCCAGAGTGCCTTACAAATTATCCATCACATCCCCGTAGGGGTCATTATTACAAACATAGTTCTTTGACATGAAAGTAAATGGTTCAGAGTTTAGTGAAAACAGCGGAAGATTACTAATCGATACAATCACATCATAGGAGGCCTGTCCATGATGCTATCACTCTTCGTCATCGACTCATTCTAGCTCCCAGCCGGGTGGAAGTTCTCCGGGACACACATCAGATGCATTACCTGGAACAACATTTATAAAGCAAGGCTGAGTATGCTAATACTCAGCAAGACTTACCCATATAAAAGAAAAGACTTTACCTCTAGTCATGCAAGGCTTTTGGCTAGTGGGTTTGTTTGCCAAAAAGCTACTAAGTAGTGAATCCTTACTTTCACATTTTAGCTCAAGGTCTAGTAGAAGTAATCATTACTAAATCTGCAACTATTTCAACCAAAGTTGTACAAACAATTAATCGAAGTAACAATCTTCACAAAGTTCCATCATGAAGGGATATCATGGCCAGTCGGGTAAGTAGTCTCAGATAACGGTGAGAGGCCGACAATCGATTGATTCAAACCTTGCAAGGTGGACCTAAACACACGGGAGGTGCCCTCACTAAGAGTTCGCCAACCAGGCGGTTCCCGTCATTCCTCGGTTTGGGGATAATAGCTCACAGTCTTAAGTACAAGGTTTATCTGGGCTACGCCACTAAGGTCACCCAGCCTCACGCATGCACTCGGGAAGAAAGCCCGTGGCCGCAACCCTAAGAGTAGTGATAGTAAAACCCCGTACCGCCTCATTTAGGTACTAGGCTTACCGTACCCATTTCCGACAAGTGTTTAGTACTTTCAAACACTTAACCAACGAAGCCATTGGACCGGAGCCCAAATCCCATGCTCTTACCACATGAGCAGTCCATTTAAGCATATGGTGATTCCATAAAGGAGATCCTATTCTCGCGAGTGACGAACATCACTCGACTTGTACCGGATCCTGAAGCATAGCAACTAGCGACCTGACATGCTAGTAAAAGATCATAGGTACTTATGGATCATGCAACTAGGGTTTCATTTCAACTCCTTAACGTAAATGCACATACAATAACAAGAAGTAAATTCAGAAGTTTTAAAGAAACACCGGGGTTAATGAATAATCCGGGGCTTGCCTTTGTTGGCACAAGTAGTTAGACACACTTCCGAACTTTGGCTCGAGTCTTGTTCTACGGTCACGTAGTGCACATCTCCTCCAGCTCCCTCGTTCACGTCCGCTGGCATGAGCGTGTAGCTACCGTCGAGAACTTCAACACGCAGGATGTAATGCAGGACTTAAGTGACCATTTGAATTTAATTAATTTCAAACAACTTATGTCAACCAAGAGGTGCATGTTTGGACACATTCACCTAGATAATAATACATTCAGCATACTCTTCCTATAAAGGAACAATATGTGTTGCTTTATTATCTAGACTTTTACGGTGACTGTGTACATATATATAAATAAATTTATTTAATTCACATCAACAAAACAGTAGCAACAGCTACAAGTTGGATAGGGTTGGTCATATCCACCTTAAGAAATGCATTTAAACATGTCTCCCTTTTAAAGATCATTAAAAGCCTTTTAGCCTTTTCTTTAATGTGATTGTGTGCACATCTATTAAGGAATATCTCATTTAAATACAAACAGCAAGGAATTTACTTTTGCACCACCATTTCCTCTAACTCATTTGTTTCACCTATGCACAAAAGATTGTATTTTTCCTATTTTCCTTTACTAGATTAATCTAGTTTGCAACCCTTTAATCAACTAAAAACATCACAACTCATCAAACAGTACCTACTGGTCCTAATGACCAGGAGGCACACCTCTGGACAGCAAGCATTTGATTTTTGTACCACTGAAATTAATACACAAAATTTAAATGCATTACTAGTTAGCATATAAGGGAATAATTCATATGAAAATAAATACAACATAATTGAATACCAACTTTCTCCTACACATGCTTTGGTCCAAAACAAGCCCAAAGAACCAAGAAACACACCTATAGCTTTTATGAAACATGCTACACATATTTATGATTAAAAACAAGCATAAATCAGGAATAATTAGTTCTAATAGGGATAAAATCATGATAAATTCACCAGAGGTGCATTGCATCATTATAAGATGATAGCCAGAAGTTGGGCTAAAAAATAATTATATTTGAAGCTACAAAAATCATCTAGGCAGATTTGTCAATTTCACAAAATGATTTTTATAAAACGATTTATGCAGTAACTTTCTGCAACTTTTGGTGTGGTGACCAGTCATGGCATGGTGTACAACATATCCAAAATATAGATCAAGAACTGGTGTAGATTTTGCAGAAACATAGATCTAGGGATTTTACATTTCTATTATTCAAGCAAAAACTGTAGCTCAAAAGTATATACATCTTTGGAGAAAGTTGTAGTTCTTGTTACAGTGAGCACAAAAAAATTGGGATTGCAAATTTTGGATTTTTCTACGATTTTTAATCAATTTTACAAATTGCAGCTGAAACTCATAAGAGGATAAGATGCAACTTGCGAACAGACCCTTGGAAGGAGTTTGAGGTTCACAGATATACCCTTCATTTGCCGAAACACCCTTGGAAAGAATTCCAGTCCCGCAATGTAGCCCTCGGCCAAGGGGGGCAGCGCAACCGGCCGGATTCCGGCGAGGCCGGGGGCGTGGCTGGCCGGGGAAGTGGGCAATAACGATCGGGAGCTAACCACGGGACTATTGGTGATGGATTTGGGGTCGGGGGCGCCTCCGGCGAGGGGGTGCGACGGAGACCGGCGGTGGTGACCGCGGGGAGGACTGCTCCGGCGAGCTCTTGGCCGGGGAGCACGCACGGGCCACGTGGGAAGCTTCAAGGTGTCCTAGAGGAGGGGCTAGGAGGGTGGGATATCCCCGGGAGCTGGCAGAAGAAGGGGCCCGGGGCGGTGGCTAGCAATGGCGGCCGGTGGTGCGCGGCTCGGTGTCCGGCGGCAGCGCACGCAGCTGGCGAGCCTCGTCCTTTAAATAGGTGCTCGTGCCTTGGGGAGGGAGTCACGGCTAGCGTGCGCGGAGGCCACAAGAGTCAAGGCATGGGCGGTGGGGCGGCGGCGACGTGCGTGCGTGCGGCCGGGCACGGCGGTGACGCCGTTGGTGGGTCGGCGTAAGTCGGTTTCGCGCGGCCCGTGAGCGTGTGGCGCATGGCAACGTAGAGATGGGCGCGAACGTCGGTGCAAGGCCTTGGGACCGGCGGTCACGGTGGGGTACCGCGTCCGTGCCCGGTCGGCGGCGCGGCTGACACGGCCAGCGCGGGACGTCGTGCGCGGGCGCGAACCGACGCAGTTCAAATTCGAGTGGCCCTGTTCAAACGCGATTTTCTCCAATTTTTCCAACTAAAGTGGCCCAAGGTTTGAATAACGAAGTTGTACACCACACTACCCTCTACAATTTTCACAAAGGGCGTATGGCCTTTTTCTCAACCATTTGTGCAAAATTTGTATGCCAAGTTGCAGATTTCCTGGGCGCCGATGAATAGTGACCAAGAGCGTTGACTTGAGTTTTCCACCCATTTGCACTTCAAACCAGCAATGCCACTCAACATGAAAGTTGTGTTCCGCGACAAAATGCACAACTTTTGTATTGGGAGAATTTGAAGTGTTTAGGGAAAATTTGGAGAACGTGGCAAAAGTTCCGGGCGACATAGGAGGGTCAAAGGGTGTTTAAGGGTTTTGACTTGGGTTTTGACCCAACCTTGACCATGAGTTGACCAAGGGGTGCCATTAGGGATTGTCGGTGATGTTTTCGAGGTGATGGCCCAGGTTGACCGTCGTTTGACCAAAGTCAACTCTGTTGATCGGATCATTAGGGTTAATTAACCCGGCCGAAAACCTGGGGCGTCACAGTACAGGTAGTCGACCGCCTTGTTGTTGGCGTCGAACATGTCCCTCGATCCTAGAGCAAGGAAGTTCACAGGATGAACATAAGTTGTGTTCACCATGACATTCCAAAGGATCTGACCCTTGCCGCGAAGGAAAGTAGCCATCCGCCTCTTCCACATCTAGTAGTTCTTACCATCAAAGTGTGGAGGATCCGAACCCTGTTCCTGGTACACCATCTTTGGATCTTAGACTGGTTAGAATTACGAAGATCCGTAAATGGCTCTGATACCAATTGAAGGCCCGATTAGGCGACCAGAGAGGGGGGAGTGAATGGGAGCCTATAAAAATTCTTCTCGAAGGACGAACTCGGCCTATGCCCCAAATTCACAACTAAGGATTCCCACATGAGTTTGCCAAGGTCACGTAGTCGCAACAGATCTACCAACCCACAGAACAAACCCCAACTCAAAGCAACACAGAAGCGCAACTCAAGAAGCGAAGGACTTAGGCAATCTGGAAAACCTAGGGTGGACCGTCCGCATGGAGGGGGCGGGCTGTCCGCGGGGGCCAGGCGGACCGTCTGCAAGAACAGGGCGGACCATCCGAAAATGCCTCCCGAACCTCCACTACCGTGCCTCAAATAACGAACTGTCTGAGCCCTACCCGCAGACCATCCACGCGGAAAAGACTGTCCGCACTCTCCTCGCGGACCGTCCGGCAAACTTCGAGCAACCAAAAACACCAGACAAAACATATCGAAATGAAGAGACGCAAGAACTCATGAAGAATATGATGAACACCTGGTCAGCTGGCTCCTCGCGGACTGTCCGCGAGCACCTGGTAGACTGTCCGCCACGCGGACAGAGCAGCCCGAACTCGAAAACGCAAACACGACTTCACCTATCCGTCCATGGATCTCCCAAATGGCTTAAGCTCTTGAGGTAAGATTTGGGGGATATGTGAAATGTCCGTAGGAGATGCCATACCCCAAAACTTGGGACCTCAAACGAAATAAAACACCAGGAATCGAATCGCAATCGAGCTCTACCAAAAGGCTAAGGTTCCAACCGAAATCCTCAAATCCAAGGCCAAATCCAGAGTTTGAGGGGTCAAGATCAAGCACAAAGAGGCGCAAGGCCTCTATCCATGATCCCCACAACAAAATCTGAACTCAAACACCCCAAAATCAGAGGAACAAGCTGCGCATGAAAATCCAACGAAAATAGCTCGAAAAAGACATGAAAATCACACGAGCTACAAGAAGGAAATCAACGCAACCATGAATGCTTCCATAAACTCAGAGGATAGATTCTCTACAAAACAGTGAAGAAAATCTACACTGTTAAAGCAAGGAAATGAGAAGCAGTCTGGAAGGATAGTTTGCCCAGAAACCCTAGACCTAATATATATATATATATATATATATATATATATATATATATATATATATATATATATATATATATATATATATATATATATATGAGTCCCGGTTGGGCAAATGACCAAGCTACCCCTAGCACTTAAATTGAGATTAAAACCCGTCAGGGGCAAATAGGTCATGTAGCACTCCTCTTCATCGCACAGCCATGCCTTTACCACAGCCCGCGTCCTCTCGGCGCAAGCTTGGTGATCCCGCCACGTGTCTGTTGTCATAGAAGCTTCTCGGTGCGCTCAGATCCCGTCTCCGCCCGCCGAGCCTCCGGTCTTGGTATTGTGGCTCAACCAAGTAACCTGACGGTTTTGTGGTGAACCGCTGCAAACCCCACGTGCACACTTGTAAGTGCAATCAAGCCCTAAGTTGGTTTTGGTGGTGTTGACCACACAATTAAAGAAGTAATGAGCTCTTGAGTATTTATGGCATGATATATTCATATAAGTACAAAAGAAGATGAAGTGAGACCCCTCATTTAAAGAAAGGCTTCCTATGGTTTAAGATGATGTTTTATTTAATTTTCCATTTTGAAATTGATTATAGGACAAGTCGTACTATCAAGAGGGATTCTGATAGTGGCAAGAGTGGAATCAAGTGCATGCTTTTCCTTCTCAAATACCTAAGAACACAGCCACAAACAAGCCTTGCCTCTTCAGCCTTTCAGGGTAGCTCTGCTGTAAAAGTTTCAGTTCACGGAGGTTCCGCAAAATTTCGCGGAGGTTATGTGTCTTAGCAACAAACAATTACAGATCTGAGGCTAACCATTTAAATACCCCCCTCGAGCTCCAACGGTCTTCTTCTTCTCCCCTGCGGCTGAGACACCTCCCCAAGCTATTCTCTCACCTAGCATTGGCTCCCACCTACTTGAATCCAAAATCCAACCTTGCATTCAAGTCTAGTGTGATTCCTTGTGAGAATGAGCCAAAATCACCCCTCTCTAGCATCCTTGTGCACTTGGTGAAACCCTAGCTCCTTGGTGGATCTTTTACTCTTGGAGCTTGGCTCCTAGATGGCTAGAGGGTGCTTGGAAGCTCTCCAATCTTCGTGTGGAAGCTCCAAGATGTTTGTATTACCCCTTTGTGCTTAGTGGAAACCCTCCACCTATTGCTTTGTGATAGGTGTGAGAGAGGAGTGGATCTAGTGAGATCCCATAGCCTTTGTGGCTAACATCAACAACATGGATGTAAGCCAACCTTTGTGGTGAGCTGAACCACAAGATAAATCGGTGTCTCTTGCTTGTTCCTTTCATTTATATATCTTGCTTAGCTTGCTCTTGGTTGTTAGTAGCTTTCCTCTCTAGGGTTTGCTTAGATCTACATGTTTAGGGTGTTCTAAAGGTTTCTTTGTGTTCTTATCTTGAATTGCTTGTTTAACCAACCTTACCCATGCCTTAGATATGGTTTTCATCTAGTTATCTGCAGCCTTTCTGTGCAGGTTCGTTCTCCCTGAAGCTCTGCGAAAATTCCCAGAGGTTCAGCAGTCTGTCTGTCTAGTGAATTTTCCCGAAGGTTCAACAATATTTCGCGGAGGCTCCGCAGTATGACAATGAACTTTGAAGAAAAATTTAAGTTTGTTTTGCAGGCCTATTCACCCCCTCTAGGACACTTGCATCAATCCTTTCAAGACTTTGGTTGTGAGCCGCTTCCCTACACTGGCTCCTGTCCACGACTTTGTCTTGCTTTTCTTGCCACCATGTCACCTGCACTTGACCCCGCTTGCCACCTGCTCTCTCGAGCCAAGCCTACTTGTCTCTCCACTCCTCAGAGGCCCCGCAAGGCATAGGCCTTTTGCGCCCGCTCTTCACCTACACCAACGCAAATCAAGCTACAACCTGCACCTGTAATACTCGGCTAAGAGCCGGTCCACACCACTCATCACATCCCAGAGCAACCATCCACCGGTCCTCAGACGCTCTGGCCCTCAGAACGCAAGGCCAAGCACAAGCAGGAGGAGATCGTGAAGCATGAGCGGAATGACCGACAAGCCAAACATCAGAAGATGAAGGAGATCACCGTCTCCTCGGATAAGGATCCTTCGCCGCCACCATCGCCGTGTGGTGATGAGCCGAGCGCGAACGTTGATTGTAGCGCCTTATCGACGTCATCTGTGTCGCCTGCCTCGCCGCACTAGACCGCGGAGGCCAGTTTGAGACGGCGGGAAGAGCCGGCCACCATCCAGAGAGGAGCGAGCTCTAGCTCGCGCCCGAAACCCTGCCCCGCCCAAGAAGACCAGAGGGTGACCCACTCCCGGATGGGCCCCGCCAACCACTAACCTCCAAGGGAGAAGAGAAATTCTCCGCGGCAGGATGACCCATCCAGGCGGTCGGCGTGCCGCAATTCATCCTCCCTCCACTCCTCAAATGATGCGACACAACAAGAGTCGCGCACCCCGAAGAGGCGGCTGCCGTCCGAGCAGAGGCCGACACCGTCAGCGTCGCCACCACTAGCTTCTTCTCTGAGTGCGCTGCAGGGGGAAAATGCGGGTGCACCCCAGTGGCGCCTGCAATCTCAGGTCATCTGGGGTGGTGGGGCCCCAACCGTATAGGTCCCCCTCACCTTGGGTGGAAATCAGAAACCGCCCTCCGGCACAGCGGAGGGCAAGAAAATAGCCCCTGAGTTGTCGAGTAGCCGGGAGCGAACCGCCAGCCCCCGAGTCGATGGGGGCCAAGAGGCCAGCCCCCGAGTCGGGTGTGGCTGCCAGGCCCATCAAGTGGGCCCACATCACATCCTCCAAGTAAGTATCTTCTCGTTGTGTCTTGTGGTTTCATTTATCTTTATTTTTGCTCGCCTCTCAATCCCTTTTTTGTGTCAGTCACGCTGACACAGGCGTGCTTAGCATCGTGCCGCAGAAGCGTGTGGTTCTGGCCGCGCGCGAGACTCTATCCAAGACCCACCCGACCACCCCTTTGCCCATGTCGGCGACGGTGCAGGCTGAGAGTGGGACCGCTGAGGTGGCTACGGTGCCTGAGGTGGCGGGGCCTCCGCCATCGTCGGAAGTTGGTGGAGCGATCGGAGGGCAAGCGACCCCCGAGGAGGCAGAGCCCCCGTGGCGACCACCATCGATCGCGACGTCAGTGCGTCAGTGGCTCCTGAGCCAGACGCGCCTCCAGCCCCGCAAGCTGGTGGGAGCGGGGCTGAGGTGCCGGTGGCTCCTGAGGCGTCCGTCCGTCCCCAAGAGGCTGCTGATGCTGAAGGACCCCACCTCTCAGGTAGTGACATTGCTGCCTTCGAGGCCGAGATGAAGTGATGCCTGTCGGGGCCGGAAGAGCCAGCGACCGAGGCGTCTGCGTCGTCCACCCCCGCGGTTACGACTGCGGTCGAGGTGATTGCGGCCAATCCTGAGGAGCCCGCGACAGAGGTGGAGGAGATGGAGCCGGCCGCCATTATGCCCCCAGTGTCTGCCACAGGTGCGACGATGGCCACCGTGAGTGCGGTGGTGCCTTCGGCGAGTACACTACTGGAGCCAGCGCTCCAACCCGCCACTCTCGATGCTGAGGTGGTGCCTACCATGGAGTCACCCCACCCAGACCAGTAAGGACCGGCCGCCCTCGAAGATACTGCTGGCGGCGTCTCCGCGGACACGATTTGAGAGGTCGGGGAGAGCTCAGGAGCTCACCCCTTCTCAGCTGCGGGGTTGCTGGCAACATTGCCGAAGGGGGAAGAGTAGATCCTCGACCTTGTGCCCTCTTCATGGACCGAGACACGTGCGGTTGAGCCGCATGAAGATGAGGACGAGGAGGCCACAACCCGTCATCGCCTCGAATGGGGCTTAAGGTGGGGGGGGGGCGAGTGTTTGAGGAGCTCATCCTCCCCGCCACAACGGTGAGCTCGCCGAACCCAATCTTCGCCTTGTCTATTTGTTCTTTGCAGACGTCGTCATAGTTAGTTTTACCCGGAATAGGTGCTCATAGACTGCGGCACCAAGAAGGCATGCACCATCACGGAGCTCCGGGCCAAGAAGTTTCAGTTGGAGATGCAGCTGGCGGTTGCTCGGCTGGCTGATATAGGAGCGGTGGACCACGCTCGAAACCGCGATAAAGTCTGCGGAGGGCCGTGCAACGACCACGCAGTCAACCGTGGACGCCACACATCAGAGAATACGGTGCTTGTTGAGAAGCTCGCCCAAGAGGAGGCGACAATCGCGGGTCTACGCACCGCCGCTGCCATTGCTGCTGAGGCCGCTTAGACTGCTACCACTGTAGCAACAGCAGCTGAGGCCGCCGCCCAGGCCGCTACCCAGGAGAAGGTGGTGCTCAAGACAAGAGGGGCCAAACTGGAGCAGGACCAGGTCCACGCCGAGGTGGACCTTAGGACGGCCAACAAGTAGGCGGCTGACCTAGCCACAAAGCTCCAGGATGCCTCCGATGAGGGGACCCGACTTCCCGACGCCAACGCCAAGCTGGAGCAAGATCTTGATGATGAATAATCGTTCACTTCCAGCTTCCGCAGTGCTTCTTTTTCTTTGTGTTTGTTGTCAGTGATGTTGACTTGTCTTCTCGTGGCGATAGGAGTTTGCGCGTCTCGTGCTGCAATGGTCGCGAGGCTCGCAGAGGAAGCGGGCAAGGCAAGGTTACTGCTGCCGAGCTCAAGATCCTTGATATGTCTGGGGTGGCCAAGAACTTGTCAGACTAGCTCTCGAGTACCATACTTTAGCCTTGTCCCTCTCCTCTATTTTTCTTTTTGCTTGCTCGCGTTGTGGCTGACTTTTGAATTCCAACCTTCTTCAGAGGTCACGGCCGAGTCGAGGATTCCAGGAAGGCTCAGCGTGAGGCGGAGGCGACAAGCAAGAAGGACCTCCAGGATCGCGTCAAGTTCAGACGGCTTGTCGACTGGATCTTGTCGGATTTTGGCATTCCCTCTGTCCCGATGCCTCTCCAGACGCTTGAGGATCGGGTAGGGTTACTCCCGGGCGTAGTCAAGGAGCGAGAGTTGACGACTGCTCGGAAGGTGGTGCACCAGGTGCTCACCATGTTCGACTCGCACTACAAGGGGTTGGACTGCAAAGCGCTGAGCAGCGGCTGGGCTCCCAGCTACCCTGACGACGAATACGACAAGCTCAAGGAGGACTGCGCCATCTTCGCCCACGCCATGGTCGACGTAGCAATGAAGGACCTGGACCTGATCCCTAAAGACATACCAGAAGACAAAGTGAACTCCATCAACAATGGTTGAGAGACTCATTTGTGCAAGTGACTGGATTCGAGGGTCTGAATATGTTAGTGTTGAAGAGAACATCGAAGAAATGCCAAGCTTGATATGGTAAATCTGTTTGTGATCATTATGATTATATCTCAATACATTATTTTCTGTTCTATCTTTTATACTACTAATATTGTTGTCTACTTGTCTTGTATGTTTTGTTTTGCAGAGCTATCTGGGCTGAACATTTCTTCTTCCAAGGACAAGGAGAGCACACCTGAGGGTTGAGGGCTTGAGGAGCATGAGTAATTTCCGACATGTTAGTGTGTTGTATGTTGCCCTAGTTTGCTGCAGTGCTACTGTGCTACACATGTAGTCCTGAACTATCTGTTCTCAGCTATATTAGTTATGTTGCTATTTGCAGACTTAATTTGTGATTTAAAATTTGAACTTGTGTAATTGTGTACTGTGATTTGTGAGAAACTGAATGTGTGGTGAACCGGTGGCAGTTGTGATTTGTGAACCTTTTATTTGCATGTTTGAATAATGTATTCGGTGCTGATCTATCATCTGTAATTCTGCATGACTGTATCTGTATGTCTGCTTCTAGATGATCGGTTTTGTTCAGTTTTACCAAAAATCCGAACCGAAGAAACCTATCCCGAATAGGTCGGTTTTTGGTTTCCTAGAAAACCGATCGATTGCCAAAGACTGAAAATCAAACTTTTTTAAAACCGTAAACCGAACGAACTGATCGGTAAAACCGAAAGCCCAGGCCTACCTCCCGTTATAACAACATGAGTAGAAACACTGTCACACCAAATTGATTTCACGCGCCACCAGCTGATACGTTGAACCAAGATTGATGAAAGCATGTGAGAAAAGACATGATGATTTCACACACGGGCACACTTAACTAATCCCACTAGAGCCTGGGGCACGCCTCCGGCGCGTCAATATTCTGCTCAATTACATAAATTTTCGTTAGAAGGATTGACATTGAATGAACTGCAATGTACATATCGTTACCACTTGACACAGCTGTTAACACCAAAATTTGGTAAGGAGTCTGACCAGTGGGTCCAGCTCGGTCAGGAGTCCGTCTCGTGGAAGGGAAGGATTTTTCAGATGTATTCGGCAAAGAAGTCTGCGGTCGGCTATCTGCTCCCATTCGGCAAAGGAACAGTAGAGCTGATTTTGCGGGATTTGAATGATGACGTGGCTCAAGCAGGGAGGACGAATGGATGGATAGGCGATTGAGCTTAGAGATAAGTTAGGCAACGAATCCATTCGAGATTGAACTTGGCAGGGTATAAATATGAGCCCTGAATGTATGTAATGGAACATAATCATTCTTCAATACACACCGGCCTTACGCCAAACCCTAGAGTCATTTTGTTGTGTCGTCGAGTTCTTCGAGAGGGTTCATCGATCTGTCGACCTCCGTGAGTACCGGCAACCTTGTATCATGTCTAGTATCATGCGGTGGATTTAGATCTGATGCAAGTAGTCTTGTTACCATGCTTCGTGTCATGCGGTAGATTCAAGCTTGGTTCAAGAGGGTTTCTTGTTAGGTCATGAGCCATGCGGTGGGCTAAGATCTAGCTTGAAGCTAGTTATCGGCTCTATTGGATTTTGGCAAGATCCAATAGATTCATTAAGTTACCCTGTGTTACTTCGAGTTTTTACTTTATGTTTAGATTCATGTAACACCTTTGCCCAATCTAGATGGGTTTGGATCGGCTCACCTCTTTTGTGATCCTTGTACGGGTAGATTTTATGTTTTAATATGTGGATCTTGTGCTCTTAAAAGCCGAAACCGAATCGATCTAGATTGTTACGTGTTGTGGGTTCAAGCTTGCCATTGTTGGTATAAATCTTGAAAGAACCGAGTATCATGCGGTAGATGCAGGTTTTTGGGTTGCTTTAGAGCTAGTCATCCGGTGGATTAGATTTCGAATCAACCTGATAAATTATTCGCTTGGTAATGTTCGTTCCTTCTTCATGGACCCCGAATCGGCTGTCTTGCTGTATTCGGTTATGTTTCTTCACGAGTAAAACACGTGCGTAATTCATGCTTTAAATAATGCGTGCTTTTAGCTTTCCATATTTAGATTGTATCATGCGGTGGATAGATCTACTTGTGGGAAGTGGTACGATTTCATGCAAGTTGTATCATGCGGTAGATAGATTTGTTTGATATCGTACCCGACGGATTTTCAAGTACCTAGACATGCGGTAGACTAGTGCTTTGGATCTATGCATGCTTGTTTATTACATGCTTACGTTCGCACTTTACTTTATTCACTTATTTAACATTGGTTATTACGGAGATCGGTCATAATATCGTGTGCATGCATCTTTGACCAAACAGAGACCGATTGCTGTCATGCTTACGTCATTCATTCGGCAGTATTGTTTTTCCCTTTTATAAGTTCCCGAATGCTTTCAATTCATTGGCAAATAGCTTTTACATAGCTATGTGTCATCTCGTGTAGCTTCTTAGCCGTAAATATGGAACTATCTGGTACCACCCGGCAAGTTCCAAGTTTTGGCATCTAACTGCTTTATCTTTTGTTAATTTTCAGGAAAAATTGACTGGCACGTCACCGTTACTCTCTGCGTGTGTGAAGCCAGCTTGTTCGGCTTGCTGTGTGTTTGATGCTAGGTGCACTTTTTGCGTCAACACACTTTTTGGCACACCCAGTGGGACCCAGCCGAATAGATCAAGATGCCCGAAATCGCGGACATCATGGACGTCAGACTTGAAGACCTATCTCCTGAGCAGCGGCAACAACTCCAGGACGCCATGGACCAGTTTCAGCAGAAGTATCTGCTGTCTTTCAAGAAAAATAGGAGTGGTGTCCCATACTTGAAGAACGAGATGCCCAGGGTGTTGCTGCCAGGGGAAAGCGATGCCACGATTCAGCAGGAGAAAGAAGAGTGCATGCGGGTATTCCAGGAATCCGCAGACTACATGTTGAGCAAGCACAACAAAGCTTTCCTCGGTGCGCTCCAGCAGATGATGGTGGCCGTCTTTGGCCCAGGCATGGAACAAGCATTTAGCAAGGCGCCCGTCCAGGGGGGCACTGTGGAACTGGGCGAATCAAGCTCTCAACCGCCACTTCGGAGCCAGCCAGTGCAGCCTCATCCCCAGAGCGCTGGAAGTCAAGCTTTCCAGCCCCCTCCACAGGCCGCTGGGAAACAGCCGGTTCAGCCTCCCCCTGCAGGCCTCGGGGGGACGCCCAATCCGCCCACCACCGCAAGGCAAGACACGGGTCAACCTGTGCAACAGCCGAATCCGTACCAGCCCACGTACGGAGATATGGCATTCGGCTCGCCCGGGGCCCCGTTCGCTTCCGGTCAGAGGATCGCTCCAGCGAGCAACTGGTTGCAGAGAAACCTGTACGGCGGAGGCTACCACGAGGTGAGAAACTATGGGGCATTTGATGCCTTCCCACACCTAGGATACGCGCCAGCTGCAGGCGCGCAAGAGGACGACGCCCTGGCGCGGAAGATGGCTGAATTGATGCAAAATCAGTTCGGCCTCAAGCCAAAAATGCAGGGACCCGCCTACAAGCCACCGTTCCCAGAATGGTACTACAACGTGCTCCTACCACCAAGGGTGAAGCCGCCGACGGAGTTCACCAAATTTTCAGGGCAGGACGACACAAGCACAGTTGAGCACATCGCTCGTTACCTCATGCAGCTCGGGGAATGCTCAGCTGAGGAAGCATTCAGGGTCCGCTACTTCCCCGCGTCACTGACAGGTCCAGCATTCCAGTGGTTCTCGTCCCTGCCCCCTGAGTCAGTTAGCAGATGGAAGGACCTGGAGCGGAAATTTCACGCTCACTATTTCAGCGGCAGCTCGGAGAAGAAGCTGATCGACCTTGCTACCATGAAGCAGAGGCATAGCGAAACGCCGCTGGAATTTCTCAGGAGATTCAGGGAGGTTAAAGGCATGTGCTTCTCGCTTAACTTGCCGGATGACCGGTTGGGCGACATGGCCGTCGCCGGGATGCTGCCGGCCGTACGCGAGAAATTGTTCGGGATGGAGTTCGAGAACCTGGGCCAGCTATCACAGAAGCTATCACTGATGAGCAACCAGGCGTACGGCTTCAAGAAGGATGCCAAGTTTGGCAAGCAGCATGACGTTGCTGACATCTACAACCAGTTCTTGGACAAGGCTAACCTGGTCGAAGACTCTGATGATGAACTGGATGTGGCCGCGGCAGAGATCATGTGGGGAAAGGAGCCTTTGACGATGAATCAGCGCTGGGTCAAGCAGACCAAGGGCACCTACGATTTTGATATCACAAAGGCTGACAAATTGTTTGAGCTCCTAGTATAGAAAGGCCGAATCAAGCTGCCTGAGGGGCATTCCATGCTTCGGCCCGATGGAGTTAAAGGAAAACGTTACTGTGGCTTCCACGACAGGGATTCACACTCCATCAATGATTGCAGGGTCTTCAGGATGAGGATCCAGAAAGCCATCTAGGAGGGTCACCTCAAGTTTGACAACAAAATGAAGCTGGATGGCCACCCCTTCCCTCAGAACATGGTGGGCTTTTCTGTCAACGTGATAACGGCGGAGGAGAAGGGGAAAGTCAAGGTCTTGACCTCGGCCAGGGCTAGACAAGATGGGGCGGTGGACCCAGAACGCCAAGTGACTGCGGAACGAGTGCATGGTGAGGCTCCCCGCATTCTCGGGAGTCACATAGAAATCGGGGAGTCATCCGCGAGCTAAGCCCGGGGTGACCACGCGCATCCTCCCGAACAAGTGGCGGCGCCGAGATAGAGAAAGAGCGCTACCGAAGCGCGGGGCCGAAGAGGAGAAGCGCGAGAGCCGAGGAAGAAGCGCGCGGAAGGGACCAGGGAGCAATACACACGCGAGCAGGAGCGCGCGCACTGGGGATGTGCCTTCTTCAGGCATTGCTGGAATGAGGGTCTGAAGCTGCCCACGTTGAAGAACTGTCCTGATTGCAGTGACAGGTATTTTGAGTACAGGCAGGAGACTGCCAATCGCCGATCCGTCCACGAGAGAATTGGAAGGATCCACCCTAATGGGGATCGGCGCCAAAAAATTGAAGTCATTGATCATCCTCGGAAGCGGCAAGCTGACCTCAGGTGGGCTGATCAAGAGGAAGATGAAAATGACTACATCTGGCAGAAGGGGCAATGGTGCCCGCCCGGCCTGAGGAGAAGCCAGAAGAGACGGGTCCAGCGCTTGAGGAACCGCGAGTTGAGGCAAGCTGGGATCCAGACGAGGCAGGTGTGGCGCCCCAAAGATCAGCCTGAGGGATCGAAGCGTTCGGCTCCAACATGCATGGTATACTTTCTGCTGAACAAGTTCATGGCTCCCCGCTAATCGGGTTGTGCGGAGAGGAAGCGGCCCTAGATGATGAACAAAGCCGAGGGGATGATGGCACAACCGGTGCCGGCCAAGCGGGGCAATCTTCGACAAACCGGCCAAGAATCGACATATGAGGCCGCTGTACTTAAGAGGATACGTCAATGGCAAGCCATTGACAAATATGTTCGTCGATGGTGGGGCGGCAGTCAACGTAATGCCGTACACCACCTTCAAGAAACTTGGCATGGGCCCGAGCGATCTGACACCTACAAGTATAATCCTGAATGACTTCGCTGGGAACCCTTCAGATACCAAGGGATGCGCTCACGTGGATTTGATGATCGGATCCAAGACGCTGCTCACTACCTTCTTTGTCATCGAAGGCAAGGGGGCCTACAGCCTGCTGCTTGGGCGGGACTGGATTCACGCTAACTGTTGTGTCCCGTCCACCATGCATCAACAGCTTATCCAGTGGGTGGACGATGAGATTGAGGTCGTCCAGGCAGATGACTCCGTGAGCGTGGCGAACATGGAACCGGCCTTTTCGGGAGTACCGGGGTATTGATTGCTTCTCGGGGAAAGGGCGGGGAGAAGGTCCCGTTGAACCTGTCGGCGGTGATCAACGGCCGATTCAAGCGATCGGCTCTTATAGCAATTTTTAATGGAGAACCCCGTAGACGGCAGACCGATGGCAAGGCGGGGCGGGGATTCATGTCGGCTGATAAATTGGAAGAGGTTGACATTGGAAATGGTGATAAGCCAAGGCCGACATTCATCAGCGCAGACTTGCAGCCGGACTTCAGGGGAGAATTAATTAAGCTTCTCAAGGAATACAAAGATTGCTTCGCCTGGGATTATTCGGAGATGCCTGGATTGGATCGTTCTATCGTCGAGCATCGGTTGCCAATCAAATCTGGTTTCAAACCATATAAGCAACCACCCCGGAAGATCTACATGGAGGAAGTATTGGCCGATGTGAAAAAGGAAATTGAAAGATTACTTGATGCAAACTTCGTTCGGCCATGCAGATATGCGGAGTAGATTTCTAACATCGTCCCTGTATACAAGAAGAATGGAAAAATGAGGGTCTGCATAGATTTCAGGGATCTGAACAGAGCTACTCCGATGGATGGTTACCCAATGCCTATTGCCGATTTGTTGATTGACGCCGCAGTACCGGACACAAAGTCATCGGTTTCATGGATGGTAATGCGGGTTACAACCAAATCTTCATGGCGATAGAGGACATATCAAAGACGGCCTTTAGATGTCCTGGTCATATAGGCCTGTTTGAATGGATAGTCATGACGTTTGGGTTAAAGAATGCCGGTGCAACTTATCAACGGGCCATGAATTATATTTTTCACGAGTTGATCGGCAAAGTTGTGGAAATCTAAATTGATGACGTGGTAATCAAGTCCCTGAGTCATGACACGCATTTGGAAGATGTGAAGAGGACCTTGGAGTGCACTCGGAAGCATGGTTTGAAGATGAATCCAAACAAGTGTGCTTTTGGGGTATCAGCTGGAGAATTCTTGGGGTTTTTGGTCCACTAAGGAGGAATTGAAGTTGGCAAAAAGAGCATGAAGGCCATTGATGAAGTTGTTCCTCCAACTAACCTCAAGGAGTTGCGATCCTTTGCTCGGCAAGATTAATTTCGTAAGAAGATTCATATCAAATTTGTCACGAAGGTCTTGCCATTCTCTCCGCCGTTGAAGCTAAAGAAAGATCGAAGTTCACACGGGGCGACGAACAACAAAAGGCTTTCGATGAGATCAAGCAGTACATGAAGGAGACACCGGTGCTGGTTCCTCCTCAGCTGAACAAGCCTTTCAAGTTGTACGTGGCGGCCGATACCCAAACCATTGGATCGGCCCTTATTCAAGAATTTGAAGGAAAGGAGCGGGTAGTAGCCTATCTTAGCCGAAAATTACTTGATCCCGAAACCAGGTATTCGGCTGTAGAGAAGCTGTGTCTTTGCGTGTACTACTCGTGTACAAAGTTTCGGCACTACCTGTTGAATGCCGAATGCACCGTGTATTCCAAATTTGATGTGATAAAACATATGTTATCTATGCCAATTTTGAACGGCAGGATTGGCAAGTGGATTTTGGCTTTATCGAAGTTCGAGTTGAAGTTCGAATCGGCAAGGGCCATCAAAGGTCAGATCATTGCCGATTTTATAACTGAACATCGCGATCCGTCGATTAATTTACTTGAGATTACCCCCTGGGCTTTGTTTTTTGATGGATCGTCATGCGGTAAAGGTGGGGGAGTAGGGATCCTACTGATTTCGCGTAGAGGTGAGATGTTTGGATTTGCCATCCCTATACAGCCCACTGTCACAAACAACCAGGCCGAATACGAAACATTGCTTCGAGGGCTTCAATATTTGAGAGAAGCCGGGGCCGTTTCAGTCGAAGTTTATGGAGATTCAGAGCTGGTGATCAAGCAATTGAACAGCCAATACGAATGCAAAAGTGAAGCGCTGAAGAGTTACTATGAAGAGTGCAGATAAATCTTGAAAACCTACCCGTTGGTGACTCTACAGCATATTACTAGGGAACATACGAAGAAGCAAACAGGCTGGCTCAAATCGCCTCTGGTTACAAAGAGAGCCAAGAAGCGTTTGCTGCAGAGGTGTGTGCACTGGGGACGGATCTTGCGGAAGATGATTGGAGGAAAGAGATCGTTGACTACTTGAAGGATCCATCCCGCAAGGTCTCTAGGAAGCTCAGGTACAAGGCCATAAAGTTCGTTCTTCTGGATGACAACTTATTCTATAAATCATTAGATGGGGTATTACTGCGGTGCCTGGGTCCAGAAGAGGCCAAGAACATGATGAGCGAAGTGCACGATGGGATATGTGGAGCACACCAGTCAGCCTACCGTATGAAATGGGTTATCAGACAAGCCGGATGCTTTTGGCCGACGATATTAGAGGATTGCTTTGAGTATTACAAGGGGTGTCAGGATTGCCAAAGGTTTGGAAATATTCAAAGGGTCCCCGCGTCGGCATTAAATCCCATCATCAAGCCATGGCCATTCAGGGGCTGGGGGATAGACTTGATTGGCCAAATTAATCCACCATCTAGCAAGGGGCATAAGTTTGTGCTTTTGGCTACAGATTATTTTACTAAATGGGTTGAGGCGATCCCACTGAAGAAGGTGACATCAGAAAACATGGTCGAATTTGTCAAAGAGCATATCATCTATCGGTTTGGAATCCCTCACACTATCACCACTGATCAAGGGGCACAATTCGTATCACTAGAGTTCAAAGAGTTCGCCGAAAGCATGGGGATTAAATTGTTTAACTCTTCTCCTTATTATGCCCAAGCTAATGGTCAAGCAGAGGCTTCTAACAAAATCATGATCAAGTTGATACAAAAGAAGATCGACCAGAAGCCAAGAAGGTGGCATTCGGTACTCAGTGAGGCACTGTGGGCTTACCGAATGGCCCCCCATGGAGCTATAAAAACTTCTCCTTACGAGTTGGTTTATGGGCACCACGCGGTTTTGCCTTGGGAGATGCAATCAGATTCAAGGAGAGTGGTGTTACAGAAAGATTTGGGCTCCAAAGATTATAGTGGCCTAATGATGGATGAACTAGAGGATTTGCACATGATCCGTCTTAGAGCCTTGGAAAACATCGAGAAAAACAAGCTGCGGGTTGCCAAGTATTATAACAAGAAGGTAAAAGTAAGGCAATTTGCAGAAGGCGATTTGGTTTGGAAAGCGCTATTGCCGATTGGAACTAAGTACAGTGAATTCGGCAAATGGTCCCCTAACTGGGAAGGACCTTTTCGTGTGGTCAGATGCGTCCCTGGTAATGCATATATGTTGAAAACTTTGCTAGGAGAGGAATTTTCTGCTGCAATAAATGGAAGATATCTGAAGAAATATTATCCTAGCATTGAGATCGATCGATGATTACACACATCTGACACAGAAATAGTCGGTGCTCAAGAACGAGGCCGCCTTCAGAACAAAAAGTCCATAAACAAAAGAAATGGCCAGTGCCTATATGCATTGCCCTTAGCACAAAAATCATATTACAACTACTTCTTGCAGGTTTACATCCAACAAACCTGATGGTCAGATCTGCAAGGAGGTGGGAAGCAGAAGGCGTGGAGAAAGAAGCGAAAGTATGATTCAATCTTTTCTTTGCTTCTTCTGCTGCTCCCTCTTCAGCTGTTCCAGGACCATCGTGACGGCAACTTGGAATGCATGGGGGTGACCATGGTTCGCGGCCCCCACCAAGCTGTCCCAGGCCATCTTCAGGTTGTTGTACCTGTCAGAGACATCTAAAACAGAGGAATCAATGTTAGGGGCAAGAAATCCGAATGCGGGCATGAAGTCAAAAAAAGGTCAGAAACATTTACCCCCTACTAGTGCCTCCAGAGCCATGCGGCGCTCGCGTTCGGCTTGGCAACAGGCGGTGATGTCCCTGAGGCCGTGCTCCAGGTGCCGAACGCGGCGGCGCAGTTGATGGCTGGTCCTCTGCTCAGGCGTGGCATCCTCTGCTTCGAGGGAGGAATTGGATGAGATGTACTCAGGCACATCTTCAGTCCCGATGATTTCTTCAGGGAGCAAATCAAGGCTGAAAGAGGAAAAGAAAAAAACATGAAGCACGGGATCATATGGAGAACAAGGAACAAATCAAGAAAGAACTCACCTTTGAATCGTACGCTTCTTCGATGAGCTGCCCTCCTGGGGTTGCTTGCCCTTGTCCATGGCCTTGGGGTTTTTTCCTCTAGAGACAGGGGAAGAAATGAGAAATGATGGATGAGTGTGCGGGTGGATTTGCAAGGCATTTCAGCGGGCTCTTTTATTGACCGAAGGGGTGCATTGGGAGTGATGACCAGCCAGTACGCACTGTTGGAATACCAAACGGTAGGGTTTTTCTCTCCAAGTACAAAGGGTTTTTGCTTGAACAGTGCTCGTGGATTGCCGAATCAGGATCTTCTGTGGATTTTACGCCAAGGGGCAACTATTCTAGCGCGTTCGGCTCAAGATAGTTCCCGGATGCATTCAAGGAAAAATAAGAATCATGGATGCGAATGCAAGGCGAATTCACAACAGCACAAACACAGAATTCAAAAGCTCTTATTTATTGCCGATGATCAAACATCCCTAATACAATCTAGTCGAAAAGCCTGTTTAGTACAGATTGGGGATGAGTGATTTCGGCAATGGCGTCGCCGTGGCCATCGAGGCGCTCCAGGATGAGCTCGATCTCGTCAATGTCCTCCGGTGCGCCGCCCCGGAAGCCGCGCGGCCTGGTGGAGTAGTCGACGTCCGTATGCGTTGCCATGGCAGCCAGGCCCAAGGTAGTGCCCAAACGAACGCCATGGGTCGCCACCTCGTCGACGCGGCGCTCCACCGCGGCAAGGCGCTCCGCCGGCATGTCGCCGCGGGCATTCACCTTATCAGCCAGCTGCTCCACCAGCGCCTTCAACTGGTTGAGCTCGGCATCGCGGGCTGCAAGAAGAAGGGAATTAGCATCAAAAAGCCGGGTTGGATCAAAGATTCGGTTACAGAGCAGTACTGTCAATGGCTTCCAGCAGCTGTTTGCGCTGGTCCTCCCACTCAAGCTCGGCTATGCCCGCTTTCTTGGAGACGTCCTCCAGCTCGCGTCGGGCCGTCTCCAGCTCCTCCCTGAAGCGGAGAGCGTCTTCTTCCCCGTAGGGCACGGGGGAGTGACCGTCGGACTCCGAGGAGTCATCTGGAAGAGGTTGATTGGCCGGCGCGGGAGACGGATTCCACTGAATCAACCTGAAAGGGAGATGATCGTGAGAACAAGAAAAGATAAAGAGTTGAAGCAAAGAAGAGGAATCGACGATCATTGCCTCCGGCGCACGTTGGTGCTGCTCCCCTCTGCCTCGTCGGAGGCGCGGCGGCGGTTGAGGCGGCGCACCATGGTGGCTTGGGATGTGCACTGTTTGAAGAGAGAAAGAGCTGAGGTTGGCAAAGGATTCGAGAGCTAAAAGGCTTGGTGGAGAACTAGGGGCACCTACGGTTTCATTTATAGGCCTGGCAAGATGAATCGTGGCTTCGAGTCGTGGCTCTGGATCGTGGCGCGTATCCCAAGAAAATCGGAAGGTGGAAAGGTTTCCTTGGCCAGCCCGCCGGCGGGTTGCTTGGAGTTCTAGGCTGAGTCACATCCAGTTGATCGGCTCGGCTGAAGGGAGTCAAGGTGCTATTCGGGTGTTGGTATTTCCTTGCCAATTGGATCGTTCAGCGTTTACACTTAGAGGTATGCGAGAAAAGGAAATTAAATGCAAGGATAAGTATTACAAGAACGATCAATTCGGTTATACATCAATATGGGTATTCAAATGTTTAAATGTTTCGTAATCACACCACGAGCATTGGATGTTGCTTGATGGAAGCGGTCCAACAGTTCCTGGCAATCTTTTTGAGCACCAGACAGGTTGGTGAGTTCTGCATCGCATTGCTCTATCTTGGTGATAGCCGATTTTTCTTCCGCTTGGGTCTTTTCTATTAATCCCGCGAGCTCGGCTATTTTTTCTTTATCAGCCTCTATCTCAGCTGACAGGCTTCTCAGTTCTGCTTCTAGAGCGGCTTTCCTGGCAATTTTCAGATCATAAGAAGCCTGCAGTCTAGCCAAATGAATCGCCATTGTGATATGATTCAGGGTAGGCTCATTGGCTTTGCCACAGAAGACAAATCTGCATAGCCACATATTCAGGAATGCCATGTATTCAACATCACCAAGGGGGTTGTCTTTCATGTGGCTCAAGATATACTGTTTATATCCGTTCCCTGGTTTCACCCCTGTTTGGCGTGAAGAACCTTTGAAGTTCCAGGGCTGAACAGACCCTGTAATGTCAAGGCCGGTGATCATATACACATCGGCCAGGGTTGGAGACATTGGGCCATGGCCGAAGAGGAAGGCGTTGACACCGTTTGACCAAAAGTGGCAGGCTGCTATCAAAAGGTCTTCATTTTTTGGGGTCTCGGCCAAAGATAACTCCAAGCATTAAGCTATGCGGAGGGTATCCCAGTTTTTGGTCAATCCGCTCTTATCTGCGAGGATCCTCCGATACCAAGTTCTCCAGCCTGCGATTGGAGGTAAAGGCCAGTTCTTGAAAGTGTCTTGCCACTGAGGAGGTGGGGACAGAGCCGCTTTGAAAGGGATCCTCTGAGATTCAGCCGCGATGAAATCTTGAGGATCGGAGTTCCCCACAGTACCAAGATAATAGGATCTTGAATTGGCCCCGGTGCGAATCAAAAGCTCAGTTGAAGGCTCCTGAGGAAGGCGGAAACGAAATCTCAGGTAAAATTGAAAACCTAAATGCCGAATGAAGCTTACGGGAGGCAGATTTACCTGAGCATCTTGGTTTTGAGTCGCCATTGAAGACTTGAGCTTAGGACAAGGAGATCTAGGGTTTGAATCTAGACGAAGATTCTGATGGATTGAAGAAGAGCATGTGATGACAGATTTGAGTTGCGCTATTCGTGGCTGGAGTCAATTGCGGAACAAAATTACTTTTATCCCGCAATTGAAGGGGCATATGTTAACACCAAAATTTGGTAAAGAGTCTGACTAGTGGGTCCAGCTCGGTCAGGAGTCTGTCTCGTGGAAGGGAAGGATTTTTCAGATGTATTCGGCAAAGAAGTCTGCGGTTGGCTATCTGCTCCCGTTCGACAAAGGAACAGTAGAGCTGATTTTGCGGGATTTGAACGATGACGTGGCTCAAGCAGGGAGGACGAATGGATGGATAGGCGATTGAGCTTAGATATAAGTTAGGCAACGAATCCATTCGAGATTGAACTTGGCAGGGTATAAATATGAGCCCTGAATGTATGTAATGGAACACAATCATTCTTCAATACACACCGGTCTTACACCAAACCCTAGAGTCCTTTTGTCGTGTCGTCGAGTTCTTCGAGAGGGTTCATCGATCCGTTGACCTCCATGAGTACCGGCAACCTTGTATCATGTCTAGTATCATGCGGTGGATTTAGATCTGATGCAAGTAGTCTTGTTACCATGCTTCGTGTCATGCGGTAGATTCAAGCTTGGTTCAAGAGGGTTTCTTGTTAGGTCATGAGCCATGCGGTGGGCTAAGATCTAGCTTGAAGCTAGTTATCGGCTCTATTGGATTTTGGCAAAATCCAATAGATTCATTAAGTTACCCCGTGTTACTTCGAGTTTTTACTTTATGTTTAGATTCATGTAACACCTTTGCCCAATCTAGATGGGTTTGGATCGGCTCACCTCTTTTGTGATCCTTGTACGGGTAGATTTCATGTTTTAATATGTGGATCTTGTGCTCTTAAAAGCCGAAACCGAATCGATCTAGATTGTCACGTGTTGTGGGTTCAAGCTTGCCATTGTTGGTATAAATCTTGAAAGAACCGAGTATCATGCGGTAGATGCAGGTTTTTGGGTTGCTTTAGAGCTAGTCATCCGGTGGATTAGATTTCGAATCAACTTTGATAGATTTATTCGCTTGGTAATGTTCGTTCCTTCTTCATGGACCCCGAATCTACTGTTTTCTTTGTATTCGGTTATGTTTCTTCACGAGTAAAACACGTGCGTAATTCATGCTTTAAATAATGCGTGCTTTTAGCTTTCCATATTTAGATTGTATCATGCGGTGGATAGATCTACTTGTGGGAAGTGGTACGATTTCATGCAAGTTGTATCATGCGGTGGATAGATTTGTTTGATATCGTACCCGACGGATTTTCAAGTACCTAGACATGCGGTAGAATAGTGCTTTGGATCTATGCATGCTTGTTCATTACATGCTTACGTTCGCACTTTACTTTATTCACTTATTTAACAGTGGTTATTACGGAGATCGGTCATAATATCGTGTGCATGCATCTTTGACCAAACAGAGACCGATTGCCGTCATGCTTACGTCATTCATTCGGCAGTATTGTTTTTCCCTTTTATAAGTTCCCGAATGCTTTCAATTCATTGGAAAATAGCTTTTACATAGCTATGCGTCATCTCGTGTGGCTTCTTAGCCGTAAATATGGAACTGTCTGGTACCACCCGGCAAGTTCCAAGCTTTGGTATCTAACTACTTTGCCTTTTGTTAATTTTCAGGAAAAATTGACTGGCACGTCACCGTTACTCTCTGCGCGTGTGAAGCCAGCTTGTTCGGCTTGCTGTGTGTTTGGCGCCAGGTGCACTTTTTGCGTCAACAACAGCAAAACTGATAGAATTCAAAACGTGTACAAAATATCTCAAAGTATATGACGTAACTCAAAATGTGTACAAAGTATCTCAGAGTATATTGCTTATTTCTTTAGTGAACATCAATGCCTACACTAATATATCAACATCTGCCAAAGATTAGAAAGTTGAATCAGTTTCTTGCGTTGATTATTCCACCTGATGTGACCTGCAAAAACATGCTTGTCAAGGGAAACAAAATTAGTAACTATCAGATAACTAATTCATATTTGCAGGGGTAAGGCTCATTATCACAAGAAGTTGCTATGGAAGTGTAAGAAAGTTTAGCTAGACTTTACTAATACATTTAAAATAAGTCAGACAACTGAAGGACCGATTAGGCGACCAGAGAGGGGGGGAGTGAATGGGAACCGATAAAAATTCTTCTCGAAGCAGATTGCAACTCCAACAAGATGAACTCGCTCGGTCGGACACCCAAAGTCACACACTCCACACTTCTACCTTCCGTTTGTCAAAACCACGTAGCCACTGAAGTGCTACTGGTCCTAGGAACAAACAATACCAGCAGCCTCGACTCCTACACAAATACGGCAGCGGAAACAACTCGGGAGCCAGCTGATAGGAGGGGGGCGGTCTGACCGGGTATGGGGGGCGGTTAGACCGCCTCCACCTGGTGACCAAGAAAACCCCCAAAACACCTCTTCCGAGCACCAAAACGCACCACGGTTTCACCAACAGAAATCTCTGGTCAAGGCCAAGCAAGCTACTAGGAAATCTTGGCGAGAACCAAAACTTCACCTAGGGGCCTAGCGGCGGTTAGACCGGCTACCACGGGCGGTCTAACCTCCTGTACCCAACAAAGAACTTCAAGCAAGAACTCATAGCAAACAGCACGAAAACGACCCAAGATTTCACCTGAACACTCCTTTAATCAAGGAGAACAAACTCACAGAGGAAAATCTGGCAAAATCAAAACCTTCACCTGGAAGGCCCAGGACGGTTAGACCGCCCTGCCTTAGGCGGTTAGACCGCCCCTTCTAGAAAACCTACCCGCGGGTCAAACCTCAACTTCCCATCGCCCGATTTCCCGAATCAATCCAAGGATTGCAGCGAAACTTTGGGAATAGCGAGTTACATCCTAGGCAACCTCTGCCTGAAAGGAATTGACCCGAATCGCTCACAATCAAGAGGAATCGAAGAAATCGTCTCTCTAGGCCAAGAACTCGAGCAACTCGAAAAACCACCAAATCGAGTCTGATTCAAGGGAGATTTGGGGGCAAAGTCACCAGCCAAAGAGGCACAAGGTCCTCATACGTGACACCCAACAAAATCCCCAAGAAATCATCCTCAAAACTCTGCCAAGAAAACCACAACAAAGAGCTCTGAAAATCACCACAAAGAAGGACGGGAAAAGCACCACACAACCTTGAGGAACCACGTCGAACCATCTATACATACCATGAATGTTCGTACAAGGTCTAGCTTGCCACCCATACATCCATCCCTCTCTCTAGATCTCACATGAAGCTCTCAAGCTAGTCCTAGGAAAAACTAGAGGAAAATGAGAACAAAAATAGAAAAACAAATGAGCTAGGGTCCCAAGAGTTGGCTGCCATCCATCCCCTCAAGAGTATATATGGAGGCACCCAAAAGACTAAACAACCCTTACTTAATAACTAGGGATACAAGCCCCTCAAGGGAGAATTTGGAAGTCTTCAGATTTTCTCCATCGGACGGATGCCCAGCGACCGCAACCTGCTTAGCCTCGACGCAAGCCTTGCGATCCCGATGCATGTCCTCCGCTTGGAAGCTTCTCGGCGGTAGCGACCAGGGCGGTCAGACCGCCCCTCCTAGGCGGTTAGACCGGCCTGGGTGGCCGCACCTCCTTGTTGAGTCTTCGGCCTCGGTTTTGTGGCTCAACCGAGTAACCCAGTGGTTTTCTGGTGAACCACTGCAAACCCCGCGAACTTGGTGTAGCCTCCGCCAATCGCCACTCATGACTTGGTTACCACATAGTCCCGGCTCGACATTGGTTTTGAGGCTCAACCAAGAAACCGTCCACGACTTCGTCCCGCTGTTCTTACCACCATGCGGCCCACACTTGACTCCGCTCGACACCGCGTCCCTCGAACCAAGCCTACTTGTCTTCTCCACACCTAGAGGCCTCACCGGCGACGACCTTTCGCGCTTGTTCTTCACCTGCACCAACACCAGTCAAGTCACAACCTGCACCTACAATACTTAGCCAAGAGTTAGTCCACACAACATTGTCAATCACTCATCACACCAGGAAGCGACCATCCACCGGTCCTCAAACCACACATGGTCCTCAATCTCCCCCTTGATGAGTGCATTGACAACACACAAGATTTGGTAACCAGAGAGAAAAGAAAAAGAAAAAAAACTAATAAAAAACTCCAACAAGCGATCGAAAGCCAAAGAAAGGCAAAGAGCAAGATCACTTGAAGAAGACAAGTCTCGGACCCCTTAGGCAAGGGCAACGGCTCGACACATCTGAGACAAAACCATGCTCAAACAAAGAGCACAAACCACCAATCCAAAGCTCGAACAACACAAAGAGCTCCCCTGCATATATGCAAGCTCCCCCTGAGACAAAGCACACTCCCCCTAAACCAATGTAGCAATGCAACACGGGAAAGCAATGAAGATAAAAAATCTGCTCACTTTGCCCAGGGTGGTTAGACCGCCTTCACCAGGCGGTTAGACCGCCTACCATTCATCTGACCGCCTGGGGGCAGTTAGACCGCCCCAAGTGACCGGCCCTGCACCAAACTGCTCAAAAAACGCCTGAACTAATTGGAACACCTTCCAAATGCTCCCAGGTACCGAAATCATGCACAAACTTCTCCCCCTTGTGGACAATGCATGAATCAAGGCAAAATGCGAAAAGTTTCAACATATAGCTTCTCAAATATACAAAATTCATCACAAGGAGCTACACATGTCAAAATGAGCAAGTTAGATACTCTACAGGTTCGTAATGACCTCAACTACATGATCACCAAGTTTCACAACCATTGGACAAGGCTAAAAAGGATTTGAGCAATTTTACGAAAATTTACCCTCTCATGAGCAAAGTCCTAGATATGAGCAAAACATGACAAAATAGCAAAGCTACACAAACTTCATGTTAGGACAGCCATTCTAATTATAAGACCATCATAAACACCCGCAAGCACCTCATGTGATGTCAAAGCTACCGAGGCATGTGCCTACTTCAATATATGAGACTTCTCATTGGTAGGTATCATGCAACGGTTTAGCACCCAAAGCACATTTAAATTAAGCACATATGATATGAGAGCACATTTTCCAAGCATTTTACATTTCATTTTCAGATTCTTATTTGGTATATCAAATGGCTTTGCGACAAAAAGAAACTTATGCCCCTCCACAAGATAAAGCAAGAGGGCTAGACATTCATGATGGCAAATGAGCCTTTGTCCCCATATGATCAAAATAAGCTATCCAACCACAAATTAAGCATAGCCAAGCCACTAAAACATGTCAATATCATATAAAGGCATTTACACATAGGAGAGCATATATGTGACATTTTTCAAAAACATAGCCATCAACTATGGATTATAAATCAAGATCATCAAGAGCTAAGCCAAACTAACCATAGCATACCAAACTAGCTCACACGATCATGTATATAGCACATCATGGTGAACAATGTATATAGGAGAAGCTTTTCCTAACAAATGCATAAAAGAAAGCTAAACATATGCTACAAAGGAGGTCCCACACACCCAACTCAAGAAATCAAGCACACACCAAGCTCCCCCCGCAAACGAGTGAAAGTTGCTTGATCTAGGGGTTTGGTGAAAATATCGGCTAGTTGGTCATGTGTGGGTACATGCATCAAGATTATGTTCCCTTTCTCTACATTGTCTCTCGGAAAATGATACCTCACTTCTATGTGCTTGGTTTTGGAATGGAGCACTGGGTTCTTTGCAACACTTATGGCACTGGTGCTGTCACATTAAAGTGGGACATGGGTATACTCGTCACCAAAGTCACTCATGGTGTATGTGATCCAAAGGAGCTGAGAGCAGCAACTAGCGCGGCAACGTACTCTGCCTCGGTAGTGGATTGAGCAACACTCGACTGTTTTCGGGAAGACCAAGACACCAAATAAGATCCCAAAAACTGGCAAGTCCCAGTAGTGGACTTCCTATCCAACTGACACCTAGCAAAATCCTCGTCTGAAAAACCATGAAGCGCCAAAGAAGAGGACGCGGAGTACCAAAGGCCAAAGTCGGGAGTGTGACGCAAGTACCTGAAACTTTGCTTCACCGCTTGCCGATGCGAAGTCCTCGGAGATGCTTGAAAATGAGCGCACAGACATACCGAGAATTGGATGTCCGCCCTCATTGCCGTCAAGTAGAGGAGTGACCCGATCATGCTCCGGTACTCCTTCTTGTCCACATGTTCACCTTCCTCATCCGCATCAAGAGTTGTAGTCGTACTCATAGGCATCGCCATGGCCTTGGAATCCTCCATCTTGAATTTCCTCACAATGTCCTTGGTGTACTTAGCTTGGTGCATGTTGACGGTTAATAGTTGTTACAAAGTTCGTTTAGACTTGCAAGCGGACAAGTCTCCCATCGTAGTCAAGGGACCCTTCTTCCCTCGAGTGGTGAACCCAAGGTATCGAATCCGTGGAACAAATGTGTGATGCAAGAGTTGATCTAATAATGCCGAGAAACTTCAATCTTCGAGAGATAAAATCCTAATGCATCTAATCAAAGAACATCAAAAACGAATCTAATCTACTATAGACCAGAGGTAGTAAGAAATTGAGGGGGTAGATAAACCGATCTAGAGAGATCGGATCGAGCCTTTTGTTGAAGTTCCAAGCAAAAGAAGAAGTAGCAAGTTTAATCTCATTAGAAGCCTCTTTAAACCATGGTTTCCCGTCCGACTCTGAAAACGCGCGCCTTTCAGAGCCATTGTTCTGTCACAATGCACTCCTATTCATGTGGCTAGTCTAGGGCGTGTCCGAGGACAAGTCGAGATCTTTCGGAAGGTCAGGCGTGCACCTCTAGCCACCACGGCTACAAGAACACCCTATGTGATCTATCTCGAGAATAGATCTAAGATAAGCAAAGCCGATCGAAAACGAAGACTTTGGAGAAACACTTGATCGCTAAGAATCGGATTCAACTTGATACATCAACTAGTACATGATAAACGAACCAAGATCACCACCGGGATCCTACCTCGATCTTGCTTCTAGCTTCGGGAACTCCGACGTGGTCTTCCTTGCAAGGTTCCCACGTCGGCTAGGGAGACCTTCAACTAGTTCGACCCTCTCCTCTCCGAGATGGTGTCCCTCTCTTCTCTTCTCCTCGACGGACGATGACGAATGGATTGATGCGTGGCTCTCGAACCTGGGGCTATAAATAGCCCGAATGGCGGCTAGGTCAAATGGGGAAGCAATTAGGCCCTAGAATGGGCCGGGCCGACCGGCCTGGGCCCATCCCAGCCCAGTTGCCTGCCTCCTTCGCGTGGCGTCGGTTCCCGAGTCTTCTAGATCCTCCCCCCTTCTACATGTGGGCCCTTGTCATCAGTTTCTCTCCGAGTTGGACGAAGCTACTTGTCCCACAAGATTCAGCACTTTTCCGACTAGGTCCTTAGAGTTTGTCATCTTCTCAGGTTAGGTCCTTCTTGGAGTCAAGTTTGCTTCATTGCACGACTTGTACCGGGCTCCAAGGTCTTGTCAATGTGCTTGATGAACTTATCCCGGAAGTCTTGCTTTCAACGTCAAAAACCTGCATAAACACTAAACTCCAAAACCAACATGCACGAATGAACATGTTATATCAAGGGGGTTAGTACCAATGGATAAGATATAAAACTCATGCCAACACCGAAGGTAAACTCATGGCTAGGTTGATGGAATTTCACCGTCACCATCTCCCCCATGCTTAAACCTTACTCGTCCTCGAGTAAGCCTTCGATGGATATCATCGTTGCCCTTCATTGTTTAAACCTTGCACTTGATCATACATGAGAAAACATAATGTTGTCAAAATTTAATTTGTTAAAGTTTCATAATGTACTAGCCTTCATCTCTACGGAGGGTAGATTATTAATTAAGCTTATCCCACAAGTATTAACATGCTCCAAAGTTTAAATAGATCTCAGAAATTTTGAAATAAAGAACGAGATGAAAAAGAGCCAAACCAACTTCACAAATTTAAATCACCTTGCATATTGCTCATGAATTCTCATCTCACTTGTCTCTCAAGCCTATTTATTCTACTCCTTTCCCTCTCATAACATATATATGTGGTAGGCTCTGTATGGAATTTTTGGGAAAGTTTAATCCTACCAAGATATTATAAATGAGATGTTGTCAAAACAAGATAAGCTTCTCATGGTCTTACCGAGACTCGTCAAAAAGGTCATTGGAAAATAATGTTAACTCAAGGAGGGGAAAGAGAAAAAATACACACACTTGAGATAGGTGGACATGTGCAAATGGTAATGAGTGATCCCAAGGCACAAAGGAAGTCCTCGTTATCGGATTGCACATGGTTGGAAAATGAGTATGGATCATTTAACCTTGAAGCCTTGAAATTCCTAATGCACTTTAGAGAACCGGGGAGTTCACTTTATTTTATTTTTACACATACTCATATTTTTACACCCACAGAACCGAGAAAATAGGATGTTGAGTTGGCCTCGGTATGAATCAAAAGCTCAGTGGAAAGCTCCTATCAAGAAAAGACGGAAGAAGAAATCTGAGGTAGGAGTCGAAAAGAATAATGCTGAATGAACCTTAAGGGGATGAAATTTACCTGAGCAGCTTGATTTTGATCCGCCATTGAAGATTTGAGCTTGGGGAAAAGATGACTTAGGGTTTGGATCTGGACGGAGACTTCGATGGATTGCAGGGGGAGAATAGGTGTTGAACAGATTTGATTTGAAGACGTTGGCGTTTACAGTCAATTTCGGAATAAAATCACGTTTATCCCGTAATTGAAGGGGCATATGTTAACACCAAAAATTGGTACAGGAAGGAGGCTGATTTGTGGGCCGAACTTGGTAACAAATTCCGTTCGGCAGGAAAAGATTTCTTCAGAGGATTCGGCAGAAATACCTGTGGTCGGCAGTATGTTTTCGTTCGGCAAAAGGACTGTTTGTGAGGACCATGTGTGGTTCGAGGACCGGTGGATTGTCGCTTCCTTGTGTGATGAGTGATTGACAATGTTGTGTGGACTGATTCTTGGCTAAGTATTGCAGGTGCAGGTTGCGGCTTGACTGGTGTTGGTGCAGGTGAAGAACAAGCGCGAAAGGTCGTCATCGGTGAGGCCTCCAGGTGTGGAGAAGACAAGTAGGCTTCGTTCGAGGGACCCGGTGGCCAGCGGGGTCAAGTGCGGGCCGCATGGTGGCATGAACAGCAAGATGAAGTCGTGGACGGTTTCTTGGTTGAGCCTCAAAACCAAGGTCGAGCCGGGACTACGTGGGAGCCAAGTCATGAGTGGAGATTGGCGGAAGCTACACCGAGTTCGCAGGGTTTTCGGTGGTTCACCAGAAAACCACTGGCTTCCTTGGTTGATCCACAAAGCCAAGACCGAAGAACCGAAGACGGTCTTTGCGGTAGTGCGGCGGACCGGGCCGACCGGTGGGTCTGACCGGTCTGACCGGTGGGTACCGGTCTGACCGGTGAGGAGCACCGGTCTGACCGGTGTGCGACGACGCGGTCCGGAATCTTCGAAGTGGAGGACACGCATCGGGATCGCAAGGCTTGCGTCGAGGCTACGCAGGGTGCGGTCGCCGGGCATCCGTCCGATGGTGAAGACATGAAGACTTCCAAATCCGCCCTTGAGGGGCTTGTATCCCTAGTAATTAAGAAAGGGCATTTTAGACATTCGGTTGCCTCCATATAACCCAAGAGGTGAGAGGATGGCAGCCAACTCTTGAAACCCTAGCTCATTTGTTTTCCTATTTTCCTTCCTATTTTCCTTAGGATTTCCATAGGACTAGCTTGAGAGCTTCATGGTGAGATCTTGTGAGAGGGTTGGATGATCGGGCGGCAAGCTAGACCTTGTATGAACCTTTGTTGCATGTATAGATGATTTGGCGTGGTTCCTCAAGGTTTGGATGTGTTGTTCCCGGTTGTTCTTGGTGGTGATTTTCGGAGCCCTCTCTTGGTGATTTCTTTGGGTTGTTTTCGGGACCTTTCTCTTGGGGATTTGATGGGGGAAATTTGTGGGAACCCTTCGTGGTTCTTTGGGCTGTGATTCCCCTCCCAAATCCATGAGTAAAGGGGCTCGATTTTGGGGTTTTCCGAGTTCTAGGGTTTGTGGTGCTCTTGGTGGGATTTCTTCGATTCCTCCTTTTTGGACAAGTTTTGGTTGGATTAAACTAGGCTATGGACTCCTCATGAGGTGTTCCTAATATCCCCAAAGTCTTGTTCAAGTCCGTGGAGCGATTCGGGAGATCGAGGTTTGGATTTGAGGGAGTTGACCCGCGGGTCTTTGTTCATCACGAGTCGCCGAGCTACACCGGTCTGACCGGTGCTCTTGACCGGTCTGACCGGTGGAACCCTCGGTGGGGTTTTGCTCGGGTGAATGTCTGGGTGTGTTCGTTGTTGTCCTGTGTTACTGCTATTTCGAGTTTGGGTCAGTTTGGTGGTTTGGGGGCTTTCAGGCTGTGACCGGTCTGACCGGTGTGTTTCACCGGTCTGACCGGTGTGGAGCCACTTAGTGAAAATTGCTCAGTTTCACCAGCAGGGACTGGTCTGACCGGTGGTGCTCACCGGTCTGACCGGTGTTGGTCTGTAGACTCGAGGTTTGGTGTTCCGCTGCGTTCTCGGGTCGGAAGGTTGTGTGTTGGTTCCTAGGTCTAGTGGCACTCCAGTGGCTACGTGGGCTTGACCAACTTGGGTAGTGCGTTGGAGAAGTGTGTTGGAAGCCGCGTTCATCTTGTTGGAGTTTCCATCTCCTCCTAGAAGAATTTTTATCGGCTCCCATTCACTCCCCCCTCTCTGGTTCGCCGTATCGGTCCTTCAAGTGGTATCAGAGCCGGTTTGGGTCTTTATTGACTCTAACCAGTCTAAGATCCAAGGATGGCATACCAGGAACGGGGTCCGGGTCCTCCACACTTCGATGGCAAGAACTACCAGATGTGGAGTAAGCGGATGGGTGCGTTCCTTCGTGGAAAGGGTCAGATCCTTTGGGATGTCACGGTGGACACAGGCTATGTCCAGCCGATGGACTTCCTCGCTCCAGGATCGAGGGACAGATTTGACGCTAACAATAAGGCGGTCGACTACTTGTTTCGTGCTTTGTGTCAGCCTGAGTTCGATCGGGTGCACACCGAGCACTTGGCTTGTAGGATTTGGACGGTGCTGAAGGAGGCTCATGTTGGGAATGCCTAGGTTCAGGCACGGATGTATGCAACCTACCGGAGAGAGTACGAGAACTTCACTCATCTCCCCGGTGAGTCCATCGATGCCTTGTTTCAGAGGTTCACGGTGGTTGTGAACAACATGATGGCCAATGTGGACGTGCTCCCGTACGATGATCATGATAGAACGGTCAAGCTCTTACACTCTTTGGATCATACGATTTGGGGCGGAAAGTTTGAGGCCATTATGGATTCAGAGAAGTATGACACTTTGACGGTGAACGAGCTGTTCTCGAAGCTCAAGTCGGCTCAGGTGGATAGGGGCATGACTGCCAAGCTCGAGGGTCCGACTGATTCCCATAGTCTTGCCCTCGTTGGTGGTTCGAAAGGAAAGGCTAACACTAACCCATCCACCAGGATGTTCTCTTTGTCCTCTTTGATGTCTATGCCAGATGAGGAGTTCGATGTGCTTGGAGAGGACGAGCTGGCACTCCTGACGAGGCGGTTCGAGAGGCTGCACGAGAACCGAGTGAACATGAGGAGGAACACGAGGACATGCTTCCAGTGCGGCAAGCCGGGACACTTCGTCGCCAACTGCCCAGAGAAGGTCGAGGACAAGGACGACTACAAGCACAAGCCGAGGAACGATGGCAAGTACCGGTCGAGGCGCGACCACAAGAGAAAGCACAAGAACAAGTACAAGGACGAGCGACGATCGAGGAAGAAGGAGAGCCGAGGCAAGGCCCGAGCGATGGTGGGAGCAAGCGACGTCGACTCCAGTTCCGCGTACTCCACCTCGAGCTCGAGCAGCAGTGAAGACGAAGGTGATCGTCGCAAGAACAAGAAGTCGTCCAAGAACCTGAGCGGGCTGAGCTGCTTCACGAGAGATGGCTTCTGCACCATGGCGCTGAGCTCCGGCAGCAAGAAGAGCACACAGAGCGACTCGGACTCTGAGTCCGACGACGAGGTGCGTGATGAACTTCCCTTCTTGCGCCAGGAGAATGAGAGGCTTGGCACCTTGCTTCATAACCATGATGACATGCTTAGAGAGGCCAAGAAAATGAGAAAAGAGCTTAGGGCTTCACTCGAGGATGCTAGGACTAGAGTGGCTGAGCTAGAGACACAGGTGCTTGATAGCAAGCTTGAGATTGATTCCCTCAAGGCTAGCCCTGTTGTTTTGGATGAGGTTTATTGTGCTGATTGCTCCATCTTTCTTGCTGATCTTGCTTTGTTTAAGGAGAATCATGCCTCCAAGTGGGAGGAACTATATGTGCTTAGGGTTGAAGTGACTGAGCTTAAGTCTAGACCTGCTTTGTTAGGTGCTTGCACTTCTTGCCCTGTTTTGCAAGCTAAGATTGATGAGATGCATGTTTACACTAGTTCTCTTGAGGCTAAGCTGAAAGAACCCATGCCTACATCATGCTCTACCTGTGAAATGCATGCTTTGAAAAATTTGGAACTTGCACATTATGTTGATCGTTTGCCGGATGAGAATGATGAGCTGAAGAAGTTGATGGGTTGGTTGTCTGGTCATGAGCCTCAGTTGAGGATGATGATCGAGGCGTTTAAGAGGTGGGATGGTGAGGGACTTGGGGCAAACAAGGTTGGTGAGGGAAGTGGAGAGAATATCCCAGAGCCACCAAAAACCCACCACAAACATGATTTCCCCCCAAAACCTAACCATCTTAGGAACCGAATAGACACAACCCCAGCTCCACCCGTTTTTCATACACCCACAAATGATCTCCAAAAGCCTATCAAGTTTGTGAGCACTTCCGGGAAAGTGTTCTTTGGGAAAGAAAGTGAGAAGGCAAGTGAAGGGAAACCGGTGGAGGAGTTGAGTGGAGAGAAACCTAGTGAGCAGCCACATCTGAAGGACCGAAGCGGCGAACCAGAGAGGGGGGGTGAATGGGAGCCGATAAAACTTCTATTCAAGAATTCGGCATATGAACCCAATTTCACTCATGCACCTCCACAAGCTTCTCTTGCCAAGTCCATGCAGCCACTAGAGTGCTACTGGACCTAGAACCAAGACCCAACCAAGCAACACTCGAAACACGCAGCGGAAAACAACTCGAGCACTTGCTGCCAGAGTAAAACCGGTCAGACCTCTTTGCCAAACCGGTCCGACCGGTTTTGCCAGACTTAGCCAACCACCAACACACCAAAACCGGTCAGGCCTCTTTCCCAAACCAGTCACACCGGTTTCGCCCACGGAGCTCAAACTCAAAGACCCAAAACTAGAGCAAACAGACTCAAACCTTGGCGAAACTTGGACCAGAGCTTCTTCTACCAAAGGAAGACTTGTTCCAAGAAGATCTCCTCCAAAACACACTTTTGACCAAACCGGTCAGACCAAGAGCGAGAACGAGCAAATGACTCAACACTCTTTAGTGTAGTCAACACACCATTGTCTTCCTTCCTCATGTTACTCGGTGAGATAGTGTCCAGTCTTGCCGCACTTGAAGCATGTCCTCGTGTTCCTCCTCATGTTCACTCGGTTCTCGTGCAGCCTCTCGAACCGCCTTGTCAGGAGTGCCAGCTCGTCCTCTCCAAGCACGTCGAACTCCTCATCTGGCATAGACATCAAAGAGGAAAAAGAGAATATCCTGGTGGATGGGTTAGTGTTAGCCTTTCCTTTCGAACCACCAACGAGGGCGAGACTATGGGAATCAGTTGGACCCTCGAGCTTGGCAGTCATGCCCCTATCCACCTCAGCCGACTTGAGCTTCGAGAACAGCTCGTTCACCGTCAAAGTGTCATACTTCTCCGACTCCACAATGGCCTCGAACTTTCCGCCCCAAATCGTACGATCCAAAGAGTGTAAGAGCTTGACCGCTCTATCATGATCATCGTACGGGAGCACGTCCACATTGGCCCTCATGTTGTTCACAACCACCGTGAACCTCTGAAACAAGGCATCGATGGACTCACCGGGGAGATGAGTGAAGTTCTCGTACTCTCTCCGGTAGGTCGCATACATCCGTGCCTGAACCTGGGCATTCCCAACATGAGCGTCCTTCAGCACCGACCAAATTCTACAAGCCAAGTGCTTGGTGTGCACCCGATCGAACTCGGGCTGACACAAAGCACGAAATAAGTAGTCGACTGCCTTATTGTTGGCGTCGAATCTGTCCCTCGATCCTAGAGCGAGGAAGGCCATTGGCTGGACATAGCCTGTGTCCACTGTGACATCCCAAAGGATCTGACCCTTTCCGCGGAGGAACGCACCCATCCGCTTACTCCACATCTGGTAGTTCTTTCCATCGAAGTGTGGAGGACCCGAACCCTGTTCCTGGTACGCCATCCTTGGATCTTAGACTTGTTAGAGTCAACAAAGACCCGAACCGGCTCTGATACCACTTGAAGGACCGAAGCGGCGAACCAGAGAGGGGGGGGGGTGAATGGGAGCCGATAAAACTTCTATTCAAGAATTCGGCCTATGAACCCAATTTCACTCATGCACCTCCACAAGCTTCTCTTGCCAAGTCCACGCAGCCACTAGAGTGCTACTGGACCTAGAACCAAGACCCAACCAAGCAACACTCGAAACACGCTGCGGAAAACAACTCGAGCACTTGCTGCCAGAGTAAAACCGGTCAGACCTCTTTGCCAAACCGGTCCGACCGGTTTTGCCAGACTTAGCCAACCACCAACACACCAAAACCGGTCAGACCTCTTTCCCAAACCGGTCACACCAGTTTCGCCCATGGAGCTCAAACTCAAAGACCCAAAACTAGAGCAAACGGACTCAAACCTTGGCGAAACTTGGACCAGAGCTTCTTCTACCAAAGGAAGACTTGTTCCAAGAGGATATCGTCCAAAACACACTTTTGACCAAACCGGTCACACCGGTTTCTCCCAGAAAACCCCCAAAGAACAACAAGGCCAAAAACCAAGCAAACGAACTCCAAACGCGATGAAACTTGGACCAGGGAACTTCTTAGGCAAAGAACCGGCCACTGTGACCAAAACCGGTCAGACCTGTTTCCCAAACCGGTCAGACCGGTTTCACCCAGACAGACAGGAAAAACAGCAACCGCGGGTCAACTCTCAACTTTGCATCACCCGATCTCCCGATCCACCCAACGGATTGTAGAGAAACTTTGGGAATGCCTGGGTCACCTTGCGGACAACCTCTCCCTCAAAGCAATTGCACCGAAACACTCTCAATCAAGGGGAATTGCAAATCTCTCGACAACACCTCAAGAACTCGAGCTCCAACGAAAACCACAAAAATCGAGCCCCTTAACTCACGGATTAGGGAGGGGAATCACAGCCCAAAGAACCACGAAGGGTTCCCACAAATTTCCCCCATAAAATCCCCAAGAGCAAGGTCCCGAGAAAATCACCAAGAGAGAGCACCGAAAATCACCACCAAGAACAACCGGGAACAACACATCCAAACCTTGAGGAACCACACCGAATCATCTATACATGCCACAAAGGTTCATACAAGGTCTAGCTTGCCGCCCGATCATCCAACCCTCTCAACAAGATCTCACCATGAAGCTCTCAAGCTAGTCCTATGGAAATCCTAAGAAAATAGGATCAGAAAATAGGAAATCAAATTAACTAGGGTTTTAAGAGATGGCTGCCATCCTCTGACCCCTTGGGTTATATGGAGGCTAGCCGAAAGACTAAAATGCCCCTAAAGCCTAAACTAAGATACACACCCACCAAGGGCACTTTGGGAATTTGTCTTCGTAGCACCATCGGACGGATGCCCGGCGACCGCACTTCGCTTAGCCTCGACGCAAGCCTTGCGATTCCGACGTGTGTCCTCCGCCTCGAAGCTTCCGGCGCCCTGCGAACCCAAACCGGTCAGACCAGTTCTCCAAACCGGTCAGGCCGGTTTCGACCAGACAGCCACGCCCGGTCTTTGGCCTCGGCTTTGTGGCTCAGCAGATTAACCCGGTGATTTTCTGGTGAACCACCGCAAACCCCGCGAACTTGATGTAGCCTCCGCCAATCACCACTCATGACTTGGCTCCCATGAAGTCCGGGCTCCACCTTGGTTTTGTGGCTCAACCAAGAAACCGTCCACCGACTTCATCTTGTTGTTCTTGCCACCATGAGGCCCGCACTCGACCCCGCTGGCCACCGGGTCCCTCGAACGAAGCCTACTTGTCTTCTCCACACTTAGAGGCCTCACCGGCAATGACCTTTCGCGCTTGTTCTTCACCTGCACCAACACAAGTCAAGCCGCAACCTGCACCTGCAATACTTAGCCAAGAATCAGTCCACACAACGTTTCCAATCACTCATCACACAAGGAAGCGACCATCCACCGGTGCTTGAACCACACATGGTCCTCAACATCCCAAGCCTAAGCCTAAGCTTGTGAGGTTCCATTGTGGCTATTGTGGAAGAGATGGCCATAAGGATGAGTTTTGCTTCAAGAGGAAGCGAGAGGAGAGAATGGCAAAGGAGTGGGCTAACAAGGACAAGTACCACCTTTCCGATGGTGTACTTGAGCCTCGTGTGCAGATGCCCAGGTCTAAGGTGAGTGTGAGGACAGTTCGGGCTTGGGGAGAGCGGAAGGATGTTGGAGGTGCTGCTACCCAGGTCACACCGGTCAGACCGGTGTGGGGCACCGGTCAGACCGGTGCAGGACTGGACAGGTAGAAGTTTGGGTTTCGTGCTCGTACAGGTGCGAGGGTTGTTTCTGGAGGTCGTGGTTCTGATGGTTGGGCTGGAGAGTTTGCAGGTGGTCAGGTTGCTAGGCGTTCTCCCCCTCAAGTTCACTACGGGGATGGGAGGAGTCGTAGCTTTAAGAAGGAGAGGAGGGACGTTCCACGAGCTTTCTTTCGTGGTTTTGGTCCTCCTCCAGGCAGAGAGGGGTGGTTCCCTCAGGGTGGTTACCGTGGTGGTGTTCGTGGAGGTAGCTTTGGTAGGAGAGATGCTTTGGTTGGTGCTAACCCCACTTTCGAGCAAATGGCTCGGCACTGGTTTTACTCGTTTGGTACTAACCCCAGTGCTGAGTCGTTTGTTCGCTCACGTGCTCGTTTTTTAATTTCAGGTGGGAGACTTGAAAAACATTTGGTTGTTTGACTCCGGTTACTCGAGGCATATGACCGGAGACAGGGGTGGTTCTCAAGTCTCGTCCCGGTGGTGACAAAGAGGTACATCACCTTTGGGGACAATGGGCGTGGATGTGTGCTTTCGGAAGGTGAGATTAAGGTGAGTGACAAGATCGCTCGAGTAAACTCAATTTGGTCCGAGGATTGCCACGGTTGAGGCTTGAGAAAGAGTTGGTTTGTGCGCCGTGTAGGCATGCCAAGATGGTAGCCTCTTCTCACCCACCCCTCACCGATGTGATGACTGAGCGTCCATGCGAGCTGCTCCATATGGACCTTGTTGGCCCAGGTCGTGTGCGATCTTCGGGTGGGAAGTGGTATGTCCTTGTTGTGGTGGACGACTACTCTCGGTATGCGTGGGTGTTCTTTCTCGAGGATAAGGGTGAGACGTTTAGTTTTGTTCGAGATCTAGTCTTGATGTTGAGGAACGAGAGGCAGGAGATGTCATACGAGCTATCCGCAGTGATAATGGCTCGGAATTCAGAAACTCTCATTTTGAAACCTTTTGCCATGACTTGGGTCATGAGCACCAGTTTTCGAGTCCGTATACGCCTCCCCAGAATGGTGTTGTGGAAAGGATGAACAGGACATTGTGCGAGATGGCTCGGACGATGCTTGATGAGCATATCGTGTGCTCAATCATGAATCTAACCAAATCGTGGAGACTTGCGAGGTAACCTTCGACGAGACAGAGCCACGTAGTCCGCTTGTCTTTGAGTGTGCAGGTGATGATGAGCTTGGCGAGGAGATCTTTCAGGAGGAGGAGCATGAACATGGAGACAATGAAGATGGCGGTGCGGTGCCCCCGGCTGAACATGTACCCACTACTTCGACTACGGTGATGGACGGACCCTCTACTACACCTACGACGACAAATCAAGAACGAGGAGAAGATGATGTTGAGGGGGAGGTAGCATCGAGGCGAGAACCTCCCCGGCGAGTACAAGTGGATCACCCAGCTTCGAAGATCATTGGCGACATGAATGAACGCACTACACGGTCGAGGGTTCGAAACAATTCTCATTTCGCTCATGCTGCATTTGTTGCTACTTTTGAGCACAAAGACATTGGACACGCACTATCTGATCACAATTGGGTTAATTCAATGCATGAGGAGTTGGAGAACTTTGAGAGGAATCAGGTTTGGGAGTTGGTTGACCCTCCCCCAGGGTGTAAGTCAATTGGTACAAAGTGGGTGTGGAAAAACAAAGAGGGAGAGAAAGGTGAGGTTGTGAGAAACGAGTCGAGGCTTGTTGCTCAGGGGTTCAGTCAGAAGGAGGGGATGGACTACAAGGAGATCTTTGCTCCCGTAGCCCGTTTGGAGGCGATTAGGATCCTTCTAGCCTTTTCCGTGGCTAAAGGGTTCAAGTTGCACCAAATGGATGTGAAGAGTGCTTTCCTTAATGGTGTGTTGGAGGAAGAAGTGTATGTGAGGCAGCCTACGGGGTTTGAGAGCGAGAAGTACCCCCACCGGGTGTACAAGTTGAGGAAGGCACTGTACGGGCTGAAGCAGGCGCCTAGAGCTTGGTATGGCTGGTTGAGGGGGTTCTTGTTTGAGAGAGGTTTTGAGATGGGAAAGGTCGATCAGACTTTGTTTTTGCTGAGGCAGGGCAGAGATATCCTGATTGTGCAGGTGTACGTGGATGATATTGTCTTTGGTGGCTCGTCTAACTCTCTTGTTGCAAGGTTTGCAGATGATATGAGCAGGGAATTTGAGATGAGCATGATGGGCGAGTTGCAGTTCTTCCTCGGACTACAAATCAAAGAATCAAAGGAAGGAACATTTGTGCACCAGGCTAAGTACATCAAGGACATTGTGCGAAAGTTCAAGATGGAGGACTCCAAGGCTATGACGACGCCGATGAGTACGACTACAGCTCTTGATGCGGACGAGGAAGGTGAACACGTGGACCAGAAGGAGTACCGGAGCATGATCGGGTCACTCCTCTACTTGACGGCGACGAGGCCGGACATACAGTTCTCGGTGTGTCTGTGCGCTCGTTTTCAAGCGTCTGCGAGGACTTCGCATCGACAAGCGGTGAAGCGAATTTTCGGTACTTGCGTCACACTCCCGACTTCGGCCTTTGGTACTCCGCGTCCTCTTCTTTGGCGCTTCATGGTTTTTCGACGCGGATTTTGCCGGGTGTCGGTTGGATAGGAAGTCCACTTCGGGACTTGCCGCGTTTTGGGTTCTTCTTTGGTGTCTTGGTCTTCCCGCAAACAATCGAGTGTTGCTCAATCCACTACCGAGGCCGAGTATGTTGCCGCTGCTAGTTGTTGCTCTCAGCTCCTTTGGATTTCATACACCATGAGTGACTTTGGTGAGGAGTTTACCCATACCCCACTTCAATGTGATAGCACCAGTGCCATAAGCGTTGCAAAGAACCCAGTGCTCCATTCCAAAACCAAGCACATAGAAGTGAGGTACCATTTTCTGAGAGACAACGTAGAGAAAGGAAAGATTGCTTTGATCCATGTACCCACACATGACCAACTAGCTGATATTTTCACCAAACCCCTAGATCAAGCAACTTTCACTCGTTTGCGGGGGGAACTTGGTGTGTGTTTGATTTCTTGAGTTGGGTGTGTGGGAGATCCTTTGTAGCATATATATAGCTTTCCTTTGTGCATTTCTTGCATTTGGCATGGCATATGTAACATGATGTATAGGCATCCTTGTATCTTAGATTACATGCATTTTGTATCATATGCATTGGTTAGGAAAAGCTTATCTCATATACATTGTTCACCATGGAATGAGATATATGTCCTTGTGAGCTTGTTTGGTATGCTATGGTTAGTTTGGCTTAGCTCTTGATGATCTTGATGAATAATCCATGGTTGATGGCTATGTTTTTGAAAAATTGTCACATGTATGCTCTCTCATGTGTAAATGCCTTTATATGATCTTGACATGTTTTAGTGGCCTGGTTATGCTTAATTTGTGGTTGGATAGCTAGTTTATTGATCATATGGGGCCAAAGGCTCATTTGCCATCATGAATGTTTAGCCCTCTTGATTTATCATGTGGAGGAGCATAAGTTCCTTTTTGTCGCAAAGACATTTCATGTACCATTTATCAATCTGAAAATGAAATGAAAAATGCTTGGAAAATATGCTCCCATGTCATTTTTGCTGAATTTAATTTGCCTTGGGTGCTAAACCGTTGCATGATGCCTACCAATGAGAAGTCTCATACATAGAAGTAGGCACATGGCTCGGTAGCTTTGATATGATATGAGGTGCTTGTGGGTGTTTGTGATGGTCTTATGATTATAATGGTTGTCCTAGCATGAAGTTTGTGTGGCTTTGCCATTTTGATATGCTTTGATCATGTTTAGGACTTTGCTCATGAGAGGCAAGTTTTTCGCAAAATTGCCAAAATTCATCTTAGCTTCGTCCAATGGTTGTGAAACTTGGTGATCATGTAATTGAGATCGATACGAAGCTGTAGAGTATCTAACTGTCTCATTTGGACATGTGTAGCATTCTTTGTTGAATTTTGTCTATTTGAAGCTCTAGGTTGAATCTTTTGCATTTTTGGCATGATTCATGCATTTCCAATAAGGGGAAAAAGTTTGAGCTTGAAATGGCTTGCTAGACACATTTAGAAGGTTTTCAGGTGGTTTCGAGCCATTTCTGGGATCTGTTGTTCACCGGTCTGACCGGTGGTGAGAACCGGTCTGACCGGTGTGAGTGTTGGTCCTGTGCACATGTTAGGCACCGGTCTGACCGGTGGTGATGACCGGTCTGACCGGTGTGAGCTAAATATGCTGCAGCTGCCATGTTTTCAGCTGTTTTGCATGCATTCGTCCAGGGGGAGGTGCATTGGTTCAGGGGGAGCTTGCATGTGTGTAGGAGGAGCTCTTTGTGGTGTTTGAGCTTTGGTTCGGTGGTTCACTCTCTTTGCATGAGCTTTGTTTTTGTCTCGGATGTGTCGAGCCGTTGCCCTTGCCTAAGGGGTCCGAGACTTGTCTTCTTCAAATGATCTTGTTCTTTGCCTTTGTTTGGCTTTCGATCACTTGTTGGAGTTTCTTCTTATTCGTTTCTTTTCTTTTTCTTTTCTCTCTTGTTACTTTCGTGTGGGTGTTGTCAATGCACTCATCAAGGGGGAGATTGAGGACCATGTGTGGTTCGAGGACCGGTGGATGGTCGCTTCCTTGTGTGATGAGTGATTGACAACGTTGAGTGGACTGATTCTTGGCTAAGTATTGCAGGTGCAGGTTGCGGCTTGACTGGTGTTGGTGCAGGTGAAGAACAAGCGCGAAAGGTCGTCGTCGATGAGGCCTCCAGGTGCGGAGAAGACAAGTAGGCTTCGTTCGAGGGACCCGGTGGCCAGCGGGGTCAAGTGCGGGCCGCATGGTGGCATGAACAGCAAGATGAAGTCGTGGACGGTTTCTTGGTTGAGCCTCAAAACCAAGGTCGAGCCGGGACTACGTGGGAGCCGAGTCATGAGTGGAGATTGGCGCGGGGGTACACCGAGTTCGCGGGGTTTTCCGTGGTTCACCAGAAAACCACTGGGTTCCTTGGTTGGTCCACAAAGCCAAGACCGAAGAACTGAAGACGGTGCTGCAGCAGTGCCAGACCGGTCTGACCGGTGGGTCTACCGGTCTGACCGGTGTGCGACGACGCAGTCCGGAATCTTCGAAGCGGAGGACACGCGTCGGGATCACAAGGCTTGCGTCGAGGCTACGCAGGGTGCGGTCGCCGGGTATCCGTCCGATGGTGAAGACATGAAGACTTCCAAATCCGCCCTGGAGGGGCTTGTATCCCTAGTTATTAGGAAAGGGCATTTTAGACATTCAGTTGCCTCCATATAACCCAAGAGGTGAGAGGATGGCAGCCAACTCTTGAAACCCTAGCTCATTTGTTTTCCTATTTTCCTTCCTATTTTCCTTAGGATTTCCATAGGACTAGCTTGAGAGCTTCATGGTGAGATCTTGTGAGAGGGTTGGATGATCGGGCGGCAAGCTAGACCTTGTATGAACCTTTGTTGCATGTATAGATGATTCGGCGTGGTTCCTCAAGGTTTGGATGTGTTGTTCCCGGTTGTTCTTGGTGGTGATTTTCGGAGCCCTCTCTTGGTGATTTCTTTGGGTTGTTTCCGGGACCTTTCTCTTCGGAATTTGATGGGGGAAATTTGTGGGAACCCTTCGTGGTTCTTTGGGCTGTGATTTCCCTCCCAAATCCGTGAGTAAAGGGGCTCGATTTTGGGGTTTTCCGAGTTCTATGGTTTGTGGTGCTCTAGGAGGGATTTCTTCGATTTCTCCTTTTTGGACAAGTTTTGGTGGGATTAAACTTGGCTATGGACTTCTCATGAGGTGTTCCTAATATCCCCAATGTCTTGTTCAAGTCCGTGGAGCGATTCGGGAGATCGAGGTTTGGATTTGGGGGAGTTGACCCGCGGGTGCTGTTCATCCCGAGCTGCCCAGGCTACACCGGTCTGACCGGTGCCCTTGACCGGTCTGACCGGTGCAACCCTCGGTGGGTTTTGGCTCGGGTGAACGTCTGGGTGTGTTCGCTGTTGTCCTGTGTTACTGCTATTTCGAGTTTGGGTCAGTTTGGTGGTCGGTTGGCCTGTTTGGTGTTTTGGGGGCTTTCAGGCTGTGACCGGTCTGACCGGTGTGTTTCATCGGTCTGACCGGTGTGGAGCCACTTAGTGAAAGTTGCTCAGTTTCACCAGCAAGGACCGGTCTGACCGGTGGTGCTCACCGGTCTGACCGGTGTTGGTCTGTAGACTCGAGGTTTGGTGTTCCGCTATGTTCTCGGGTCGGAAGGTTGTGTGTTGGTTCCTAGGTCCAGTGGCACTCCAGTGGCTACGTGGGCTTGACCAACTTGGGTAGTGAGTTGGAGAAGTGTGTTGGTGTTGACGCAAAATTGCACCTAGCGCCAAGCACACAGCAAACCGAACAAGCTGGCTTTACACGTGCAGAGAATCACAAGACGTGCCAGTCAATTTTCCCTGAAAATTAACAAAAGACAAAGTAGTTAAATACCAAAGCTTGAAACTTGCCGGGTGGTACCAGACAGTTCCATATTTACGGCCATGAAGCCAAATGGGATGACATATAGCTATAGAAAGCTATCTGCCAGCAAACTGAAACCATTCAGGAGCTTTAAAAAGGAAAAGGTAATATAGCCGAATGGGTGACGCAAGCATGACGGCGATCGGTCTTTGTTTGGACAAAGATACACGTGCGAAAGACCAAGACCGATCCCCGTGGTGATCAATGTTAAATAAATAAATGAAGTAAAAGCGCGAGCATAGATATGTAATAAACAAGCATGCATAGATCCAAAGCACTAGTCTACTGCATGTCTAGGTACTTTAAAACCCGTCGGGCATGACACCAAGCAAATCTATCCACCGCATGATACAACTTGCATGGGGATCGTACCACTTTCCACAAATAGATCTATCCACCGCATGATACAATCTAAATATGGAAAGCTAAAAGCATACATTATTTAAAGCATAAATTACGCACGTGTTTTACTCGTGGGAAATATAACCGAATACGGCTGAACAGCCGAATCGGGGTCCATGAAGAAGGAACGAACATTACCAGGTAAGATAAATCTATCAGATTGATTTGAAATCTAATCCACCAGATGACTAGCTCCAAAGCAACCCAAAAACCTTCATCTACCGCGTGATACTCAGCTCTTTCAAGATTTATACAAACGTTGGCAAGCTTGAACCCGCAACACGTAACAACCTAGATCGATTCGGTTTCGGCTATCAAGGAGCACGTGATCCACGTATTGAAATAGCCAAAAGATCAAACTTGACTCGCATAAGGATCACCAAAAGGTATAAAACCGATCCAAACCCATCTAGATTGGGCAAAAAGTGTTACATGAATTTAAACATAAAGCAAAAACTCAAAGCAACACGGAGTAACTTAATGAATCTATTGAATCTTGCCAAAATTCAATAGAGCCGATAACTAGCTTCAAGCTAGATCTTAGCCTACCGCATGGCTCATGACCTAACAAGAAACCCTCTTGAACCAAGCTTGAATCTACCGCATGACACTAAGCATGGTAACAAGACTACTTGCATCAGATCTAAATCCACCGCATGATACTAGATATGATACAAGGTTGCCGGTACTCACGGAGGTCGACGGATCGATGAACCCTCTCGAAGAACTCGATGACACGACAAATGGACTCTAGGGTTTGGCGTAAAGTCGGTTTCTATTGAGAATGATTACGTATATCTGTTACATACATTCAGGGCTCATATTTATACCCTGCCAAGTACAACCTCGAATGGATTTGATACCTAATTTATCTCTAAGCCTGATCGCCTATCCATCCATTCGTCCTCTCCGCTTGAGCCACGTCACCGCACAATCCCGCAAAATCAGCTCAACAGTTCCTTTGCCGAACGGAAGCAGATAGCCGACCGCGGATTTTTCTGCCGAACGCATCTGAAGAAACCTTCCTTCCACCGGACGGATTCCTCACCGAGCTGGACCCACAAGTCAGACTCCTTACCAAATTTTGGTGTTAACACAGGCCCCTTCAATTACGGGATAAAAGTGATTTTATTTCGGAATTGACTCCAGCCTCCAACGTCTTCAAATCGAATATGTTCAACACCTGTTCTCTCTCTTCGCGATCCGCCGGAATCTTCGTCTAGATCCAAACCCTAGATCCCCTTGTTCTGAGCCCGAATCCCCAATGGCGGCTCAAAATCAAGCTGCTCAGGTAAATCACTCTACCATAGCTTCATTCGGCATTTAGGTTTTCAATTTTTACTTGAGATTTCTTTTCCGCTTTCCTTCAGGAGCCTTCCACCGAGCTTTTGATTCATACCGAGGCCAATTCAAGATCCTACTACCTTGGTCCTGTGGGAACCTCTGATCCTCGAGATTTTATCGCAGCTGAATCTCGAAGGATCCCCTTCAAAGCGGCTCTGACCACACCTCCTCAGTGGCAGGATGCTCTCAAGAACTGGCCCTTGCCCCCAATCGCAGGCTGGAAAAATTGGTACCAGAGGATCCTTGCAGACAAGAGTGCCAGGACCCAGAATTGGGATACCCTCCGCATTGCTCAATGCTTGGAGTTATCTTTGGCCGAGACCCCCAAGAACGAAGACCTCTTGATAGCGGCTTGCCACTTCTAGTCAAATGGCGTCAACGCCTTCCTCTTTGGTCACGGCCCGATGTCCCCAACTCTGGCCGATGTGTACATGATCACCGGCCTTGATATTACAGGCTCTGTTCGTCCCTGGGATTTCAAAGGTTCCTCCAGACAAACAGGGGTGAAACCAGGGAGCGGATACAAGAATTATATCTTGAGTCACATGAAGGACGGCCCCCTTGTGAAGTTGAATACAGGGCGTTTCTGAACATGTGGCTATGCAGGTTCATCTTCTGTGGTAAAGCCAATGAGCCTACCCTGAATCATATTTCAATGGCTTCACACCTAGCCAATGACAATCGCTTCCCTCTTGGGAAATACCTCCTGGGCAGTGTGTACCACATGCTTCATCAAACTGTCACCCAGATGTACACCAGCCAGAGGATAGCATGTGTTAACGGTCCCTGGTGGTTTGTCCAAATGTGGCTGCAATTGCACATGCATCAGATTGTTGGTGTTGATTTGAACACCCGGCTCTTCCCTTCATCCAATCATCATGAAGGGGAACCCCAAGCCACCAGAGGATGCCAGACTTATGGAGAAGCTGCTTCAACTGTCCTCATCAAGCAGAATGTCAGCCAGCTCTTCGAGCTCTTCTTCAAAGGTTTCCAAAATCCTCTCTGGCTCCCTTATTTGGACAATGACAATTTGACTCTCCCTTGTGAGTTCTCCTTTGAAACTGAACGCCAAGATGGAAGATTCCTGGAGATCCTCAATATCATTATCCTCCCATGCATTCTGCCGTCTGAATTCAGTGGAGGAAGGCTGAACCATTGTACTTATGAATATTATCAGCCCAACCTGATGGCTCGGCAACTCGGATGTGGCCAGATGCCCCCAAGACTGTTTCTGCATGAATTCCTCAAGCCCAGAGAGGAAATCAAGGAACTTATTCAAACTAGCGAGTTTTTCGGTATGTATGCGGTCATTTTCTGTTTACACCTGGCCTTTCATACCCAAAACAGTAGCTCACCCCACCTTCAACTCCTGGTGGCAAGAATTCCATGATCACATCTTTAGTGAGCCTGTGCATTTGTTCTGTGTAGCACTGATGCCTTACTTTCAACCATCTTCAGAGGTAATATGATTAATCCTTAAATCAGACATTCCCTCCTCCAACCATGATCCTGATTTTATTTCTTTTGCCCACAGAACACAATGCCTCGCCCTCTCGGCCGGGGAGATCGCCTACAATGCAAGAGGGCCCAATCTCGGCATTGGGATTCGGATCACCAACCCTGGCTCAGTTAATGGCTAGGTATGCCACAACAGATCCAACTCTGTCCAGCATTACTGCTGGCAGGAGGCAAGGCTTGTCTCTGATTTCTCCTCCAAATGCCAAGAGGAGAAGAACCATCAAGAAAGTCCTTGTTGAGGTAAAATTTCTTTCTTTCTTGATCACAGGATTACTCTTTTTCTGATAAATCACATCTTATGCATTTTCAGACTAGAACTCAGCAATCCTCAGCTTCAGAACCTGCCAATGCCCCATCCACTGGTATGACCTTTACTGTCTTTTTCTTAAGGATGAACACTGGCATTCATTCCTAATTTGGCATTTGCAGAAGAAACAATGGAGGATCAACTTGTGGACGTCCCAGTGTCTCAACAAGGAAGTCCATCCAGGGTTGAGCCACCTGTCCAAGTGGAAATCTCATCTTCATCAGGGACTCAATCACCCCCTATTCAGACAGAAGCACCAAACTCGCCAGAGATGAATTTCCCAATCCAACCGAGCCATAGGGCTCAATCACCCACTGGTCAAGCAGAAACATCAACCCCAGCAGAGGTGAACCCATCTCCTCCTCAGCCAGAAGCTCCTGAGTTGCCAGAAACTGCATCAGTGCCCTCTCATACAGAAGCTTCAGCTTTGCTTGGAACACCTCCTTCACCAGTGGCTGCTCCTGAACAAAATCCTGCTCCAGTTCAGGAAATCAGACATGAGGTACTTATTTGCACTTAACCCTGCTACCTTTTACTTCCAATACTCCTGACTCGGTAATATTGCTTTCTTAGGATCAGGCCCCATCATCATCAAGTCCATCAATGGGGAACAATCCAGTTGCCGAGGCAAGGGAAGGAATGCCTCAAACTTCGTCAGAGGAAGTGCTAGAAAAGCTCAAGGAGATTTTTGCCTGGCTGCAAAAAGATGCGCGAGATCAGTTCAAAGATCTTGATCACTTCGAAGAAATGCTTGAACCCATCAGCCAAGAACTCCCTGAGGACATCAATGCCTCGCTTGCATCAATCTCTGGTCTGGAAATTCATTATGTGCCCATAAGACAAGCTCTGAGAAAGATGTCCTCCCGCCCAGCTGTTGAACAGAAGAGGGCCCGAGCTGAACAAGCTGTGAAGGGGGCACAATCTCAAACCGAAAGCCACAAAGATACATTGGCCAAACTGCAAGCTTCTCGTGAATTGAAGGTCGCCAGAAAAGCCGCTTTGGGGGCAGAACTGAGAAGCCTGTCAGCTGAAATAGAGGCTGATGACAAGAAAATAGCCGAGCTCCCTGGATTGATAGAGAAGACCCAAGCGGAAGCAATATCGGCTATAGCTAAGGTGAATCAATGTGATGCAGAACTTACCACCCTATCCAGCGCCCAGAAAGATTATCAAGAGCGGATGGAAAGTTTTCGCCAAGCAACATCGAATGTCCGTAGTGTAATTGCGAAGTATTTGAACATCTAGGTGCTTCAATCCATGTGTAACCGAATTGGTCGCTCTTGTAACATTTGTTCTTGCAATTTTATTTCTCTTTTCTTCTGCGCATCCTTAGATGCAACGCTGAACGACCCTTTCGATAAAGAAATGCCAATACCCGAATGGCACTTTGACTCCTCTCAGCCGAGCCAGTCAACTGAATATGACTCAGCCTAGAACTCCAAACGACCAGTCGGCGGACTGGTCAAGGAAACCTTTCCACCTTCCGATTTTCTTGGGATATGTGCCACGATCCAGAGCCACGACCTGATGCCACGATCTGTCTTGCCAGGCCTATAAATGAAAACCGTAGGTGCCCCTAGCTCTCCACCAAGCCTTTAGCTCTCAAATCTTTGCCAATCTCAAGTCTTCTTCTTCTCTTCCAAACAGCGCAAATCCCAGAAGCATGGTGCGCAGCCTTAACCGACGCCGCGCCTCTGATGAGGCGGAGGGACGCCGCGCCAGCACGCGCAGGAGGCAATGATTGTCAATTCCTCTTTTATGGTTCATCTTTGATCCCCTTTTGTTTTGACCACCATCCTTTTTTCAGGTTGATTCAATGGAATCCATCTCCCGCGCCGGCCAGTCAGCCCCTACCGGACGACTCCTCGGAGTCCGATGGTCACTCCCCCGTGCCCTACGGGGAACTCCACGCTCTCCGCTTCAAGGCGGAACTAGAGGTGGCCCAGCGCGAGCTGGAGGAAGTCTCCAAAAAGGCTGGCATAGCCGAGTTGGAGTGGGAAGACCAGCGGAAGCAGCTGCTGGAGACCATCGACGGTACGGCCCCGACACCGCTCTTTGATCCAATCCGGCCTTTGATGCTAATCTCCCTTTTTCTTGCACTTTGCAGCCCGTGATGCCGAGCTCAACCAGCTAAAGATGCTGGTGGAGCAACTGGCCGACAAGGTGAACGCCCGCGGAGACACGCCGGCGAAGTGCCTTGCCGCGGTGGAGCACCGCGTGGACGAAGTGGCCACCCATGGCGTCCGCTTGGGCACCACCCTGGGCCTGGCTGCCATGGCGACGCACACTGATGTCGACTACTCCACCAGGCCACGCGGCTTCCGGGGCGGCGCGCCAGAAGACATCAAGGAGATTGAGCTCATCTTGGAGCGCCTCGATGGCCACGGCGACGCCATTGCCGAACTCACTCATCCCCAATCTGTGTTGAACAGGCTCTTTGACTAGATTGTATTAGGGATGCTTGATATCGGCAATAATAAAGAACTTTTGAATTCTGTGCTCGCACTGCGATGATTTTCTTTATGTTTGCATCCGTGAATCTTGTTTTTCCTTAAACGTATTCGGGAACTAGCTTGAGCCGAACACGCGAGAACAGATGCCCCTTGGCGCAAAATCCACAGAAGATCCCTGAATCGGCAATCCGTAAGCACTGTTCAAGCAAAAACCCTTTGCATTCGGGACGAAAACCCTGCCGCTTGGTATTCCAATAGTGCACGCCGGCCAGTCATCACTCCCAATGCACCCCCTCGGTCAATAAAATAGCCTGCTGAGATGCCCTGCAAATCCACTCGCACACTCATCCATCACTTCTCATTTCCTCCCCTGTCCTCAGAGGAAAAAACCCAAGGCCATGGACAAAGGCAAGCAACCCCAGGAGAGCAGCACTCCGAAGAAACGCACAATTCGAGAGTGAGTTTCCCTTGATTTACTCCTTGTTTCCTCATATGATCTTGCGCTTTACCTTCTCTCTACCTTTCCTCTTCCAGCCTTGACTTGCTTCCTGAAGAAATCATTAGGACCGAAGACATGCCTGAATACGTCTCCTCTGATTCCTCCCTCGAAGCAGAGGGTGCCACGCCTGAACAGAGGACCAGCCATCGGTTGCGCCGCCGCGTTCGGCACCTGGAGCATGACCTCAGGGACATCACCGCTCGTTGCCAGGCCGAGCGCGAGCGTCGCATGGCTTTGGAGGCATTAGTGGGAGGTAAATGTTTCTGACTCCTTCTTGACTTTGCGTCCACATCTGGATTCTTTGCCCCTAACAACCACTCCTCTGTTTCAGATGTCTCTGATAGGTACAACAACCTGAAAGCGGCTTGGGACAGCTTGGTGGAGGCAGCAAATCATGGTCACCCCCGTGCATTCCAAGTTGTCGTCACGGTGGTCCTGGAGCAACTGAAGAGGGAGCAGCCGAAGAAGCAAACAAAAGATTGAATCATACTTCCGCTTCTTCCTCCAGGCATTCTGCTTCCCACCTCCTCGAAGTCCTGATCACTAGGGTTGTTGGATGTAAACCTGCAAGAGGCGGTTGTAATGTAGTTTTGTGCTAAGGGCAATGCATCTAGGCACTGGCCATTTTCCCTTGTTTGGGATTTTTTGTTCTAAAGGCGGCCTCGTTCTTGAGCGCCGGCTATTCCTGTGTCAGATGCATGTAATCCCACTGCTGGTGATCACCGATCGATTTCAACACTAGGATAATATTTCTTCAAATATCTCCCATTTATTGCAACGAAAAATTCTTCTCCTAGTAAAGTTTTCAATATGTATGCATTACCAGGGACGCATCTGACCACGCGAAAGGGTCCTTCCCAGTTAGGGGACCATTTGCCGAATTCGCTGTATTTGGTTCCAATCGGCAATAGCGCTTTCCAAACCAAATCCCCTTCTGCAAATTGCCTGACTTCTACTTTCTTGTCATAATACTTGGCAACCCGCAACTTGTTCTTCTCGATGTTTTCCAAGGCCCTAAGACAGATCATGTGCAAATCTTCTAGCTCGTCCATCATTAGACCACTATAATCCTTGGAGCTTAAATCTTTCTGTAACACAACTCTCCTGGAATCTGATTGTATCTCCCAAGGTAGAACCGCATGGTGTCCATAAACCAATTCATAAGGAGAGGTCTTTGTAGCTCCATGAGGGGCCATTCGGTAAGCCCATAATGCTTCACTGAGTACCGAATGCCACCTCCTCGGCTTCTGGTCGATCTTCTTTTGTATAAGCTTGATCATGATCTTATTAGAAGCCTCTTCCTGACCATTAGCTTGGGCGTAATAGGGAGAAGAATTATACAATTTGATTCCCATGCTTTCGGCAAACTCCCTGAACTCCAGGGACAGAATTGGGCCCCTTGATCAGTTGTGATTGTCTGAGGGATTCCAAACCGATAGATGATGTGCTCCTTGACAAATTCAACCATGTTCTCCGACGTCACCTTCTTCAGTGGAATTGCCTCGACCCATTTGGTAAAATAATCTGTAGCCAAAAGCACAAACTTATGCCCCTTGCTAGATGGTGGATTAATCTGGCCAATCAAGTCTATACCCTGACCCCTGAATGGCCATGGCTTGATAATGGGATTTAATGCTGATGCGGGGACCCTTTGAATATTTCCAAACCTCTGGCAATCTTGACATCCCTTGTAATACTCAAAGCAATCCTCTAATATCGTCGGCCAAAAGCACCCAGTTCGCCTGACAACCCATTTCATGCGGTAGGCCGATTGGTGTGCTCCACATATCCCATCATGCACTTCACCCATCATCTTCTTGGCTTCTTCTGGACCCAGGCATCGTAACAACACCCCATCTAATGATTTGTAAAACAAATTGTCATCCAGAAGAACGAATTTTATGGCCTTGTACCTGAGCTTCCTAGAGACCTTTCGGGATGGATCTTTCAAATAGTCAACGATCTCTTTTCTCCAATCATCCTCCGCAAGATCCGTTCCCAGTGCACATATGTCTGCAGCAAACGCTTCTTGACTCTCTTTGTAACCAGAGGCGCTCTGAGCCAACCTGTTCGCTTCTTCGTTATGTTCCCTAGGAATATGCTGTAGAGTTACCAATGGAAAGCTCTTCAAGATCTCCCTGCATTCTTCGTAGTAACTCCTCAGTGCTTCACTTTTGCATTCGTATTTGAGGACCATGTGTGATTCGAGGACCGGTGGATGGTCGCTTCCTTGTGTGATGAGTGATTGACAACGTTGTGTGGACTGATTCTTGGCTAAGTATTGCACGTGCAGGATGCGGCTTGACTCGTGTTGGTGCAGGTGAAGAACAAGCGCGAAAGGTCGTCGCCGGTGAGGCCTCCAGGTGTGGAGAAGACAAGTAGGCTGTGTTCGAGGGACCGGTGGCCGGCGGGGGTCAAGTGCGGGCCGCATGGTGGCATGAACAAGCAAGATGAAGTCGTGGACGGTTTCTTGGTTGAGCCTCAAAACCAAGGTCGAGCCGGGACTACGTGGGAGCCAAGTCATGAGTGGAGATTGGCGGAGGCTACACCGAGTTCGCGGGGTTTCCGGTGGTTCACCAGAAAACCACTGGGTTCCTTGGTTGATCCACAAAGCCAAGACCGGAAAACCGAAGACGGAGGTGCAACGGCACGGACCGGTCTGACCGGTGGGTCTGACCGGTCCGACCGGTGGGGACCGGTCTCGACCGTCGAGGAGCACCGGTCCGACCGGTGTGCGACGACGCGGTCCCGGAATCTTCGAAGCGGAGGACACGCGTCGGGATCGCATGGCTTGCGTCGAGGCTACGCACGGTGCGGTCGCCGGGCATCCGTCCGATGGTGAAGACATCAAGAATTCCAAATTCGCCCTTGAGGGGCTTGTATCCCTAGTTGTTAGAGAAGGGCATTTTGGACATTCGGTTGCCTCCATATAACCCAAGAGGTGAGAGGATGGCAGCCAACTCTTGGAACCCTAGCTCATTAGTTTTCCTATTTTCCACCTATTTTCCTTAGGTTTTCTCTAGGACTAGCAAGAGAGCTTCACGGAGAGATCTTGTAGAGAGGGATGGATGATCAGGAGGCTTGCTAGACCTTGTACGAACTTTTGTTTCATGTATAGATGATTCGGCGTTGTTCCTCAAGGTTTGGATGTGTTATCCCCGGTTGTTCTTGGTAGTGATTTTCGGAGCCCTCTCTTCGTGATTTCTTTGGGGTGTTTTCGAGGCTTTTCTCTTGGGGATTTTATGGGGGAAATTTGTGGGAACCCTTCGTGGTTCTTTGGGCTGTGATTCCCCTCCCAAATCCGTGAGTAAAAGTGCTCGATTTTGGGGTTTTCTTGAGTTCTTGGGTTGGAAGTGCTTTCGGCGGGATTTCTTTGATTCCTCCTTTTTGGATGAGATTTGGTGGGATTAAACTTGGCTATGGACTCCTCATGAGGTGTTCCTGATATCCCCAAAGTCTTGTTCAAGTCCGTGGAGCGATTCGGGAGATCGAGATTTGGATTTGGGGGAGTTGACCCGCGGGTCTTTGTTCATCCCGAGCGCCGGGGCTACACCGGTCCGACCGGTGCACTTGACCGGTCGACCGGTGCGAGCTCTTGTGGGTTTTTGCTCGGGTGAACGTCTTGGTGTGTTCGTTGTTGTCCCGTGTTGCTTCGCTGTTTCGAGTTTGGGTCCGTTTGGTGGTCGGTTGGCTGTTTGGTGCCTTGGGGGCTTTCGGTCGCCATCGGTCCGACCGGTGTGTCTCCGGGGCCGGCCGACGCGGTGTAGAGCCACTTAGTGAAAGTTGCTCGGTTTCACCGGCGGGGACCGGTCGACCGGTGGTGCTCACCGGTCTGACCGGTGTGGGTCTGTAGACTCGGGGTTTGTTGTTCCGCTGCGTTCTCGAGTCGGAAGGCTGTGTGTGTTGGTTCCTAGGTCCAGTGGCACTCCAGTGGCTACGTGGGCTTGGCCAACTTGGGTAGTGAGTCGAAGCCGTGTGTTGGAAGTTGTGTTTGTCTTGTTGGAGTTTTCTTCTCCTTCGAGAAGAATTTTTATCGGCTCCCATTCACTCTCCCCCTCTCTGGTTCGCCGTATCGGTCCTTCAAGTGGTATCAGAGCCGGTTCGGGTCATTGTTGACTCTAACCAGTCTAAGATCCAAGGATGGCGTACCAGGAACGGGGTTCGGGTCCTCCACACTTCGATGGCAAGAACTACCAGATGTGGAGCAAGCGGATGGGTGCGTTCCTCCGCGGAAAGGGTCGACCGTTGCTTTGGGATGTCACGGTGGACACAGGGCTATGTCCACCGATGGATTTCCTTGCTCCAGGGTCGAGGGACAGATTCGACGCAAACAATAAGGCGGTCGACTACTTGTTTCGTGCTTTGTGTCAGCCTGAGTTCGATCGGGTGCACACCGAGCACTTGGCTTGTAGGATTTGGGCGGTGTTGAAGTAGGCTCATGTTGGGAACGCCCAGGTTCAGGCACGGTTGTATGCGACCTACCGGAGAGAGTACGAGAACTTCACTCATCTCCCCGGTGAGTCCATCGATGCCTTGTTTCAGAGGTTCACGGTGGTGGTGAACAACATGAGGGCCAATGTGGACGTGCTCCCGTACGATGATCATGATAGAGCGGTCAAGCTCTTACACTCTTTGGATCGTACGATATGGGGCGGAAAGTTCGAGGCCATAGTCGAGTCGGAGAGGTATGATACTGCGACGGTGAACGAGCCGTTCTCAAAGCTCAAGTCGGCCGAGGTGGATAGGGGCATGACCGCCAAGCTCGAGGGACCGATCGATTCCCATAGTCTTGCCCTCGTTGGTGGTTCCAAAGGAAAGACTAACTTTAACCCATCCACCGGGATGTTCTTGTTTTCCTCTTTGATGTCTATGCCGGATGAGGAGTTTGATGACCTTGGAGAGGACGAGCCGGCGCGTTGACGAGGCGGTTCGAGAGGCCGCACGAGAACCGCGTGAACATGAGGAGGAACACGAGGACTTGCTTCCGGTGCGGCAAGCGGGACACTTCGTCTCCGACTGCCCGGAGAAGGCCGAGAACAAGGACAGCTACAAGCACAAGCCGAGGATGAACGATGGCAAGTACCGTTTGAGGCGCGACCACAAGAGCAAGCACAAGAACAGGTACAAGGACGAGCGACGATCGAGGAAGAAGGAGGGCCGAGGCAAGGCCCGAGCGATGGTTGGAGCGAGCGACGTCGACTCCAGTTCCGCGCACTCCACCTCGAGCTCGAGCCGCAGCGAAGACGAGGGAGATCGCCGCAAGAACAAGAAGTCGTCCAAGAACACGAGCGGGCCGAGGCGCTCGCGAGAGATGGCTTCTGCACCATGGCGTTGAGCTCCGGCAGCAAGAAGAGCACACAGAGCGACTCGGACTCTGAGTCCGACGACGAGGTGCGTGATGAACTTCCCTTCTTGTGCCAGGAGAATGAGAGACTTGGCTCTTTGCTTGATAACCGTGACGACATGCTTAGAGAGGCCAAGAAAATGAGAAAAGAGCTTAGGGCTTCACTCGAGGATGCTAGGACTAGAGTGGCTGAGCTAGAGACACAGGTGCTTGATAGCAAGCTTGAGATTGATTCGCTTAAGGCTAGCCCTGTTGTTTCTGATGAGAATGATTGTGCTGATTGCTCCATATTCCTTGCTGATCTTGCTTTGTTCAAGGAGAAGTATGCCTCCAAGTGTGAGGAACTAGATGTCCTTAGGGTTGAAGTGGCTGAGCTTAAGTCTAGACCTGCTTTGCTTAGGTGCTTGCACTTCTTGCCCTGTTTTGCATGCTAAGATTGATGAGATGCATGCTTACACTAGTTCGCTCGAGGCTAAATTGAAGGAACCCATGCCTACATCTTGCTCTACCTGTGAAATGCATGCATTGAAAAATTTGGAGCTTGCACATTATGTTGATCGTTTGCAGGATGAGAATGATGAATTGAGGAAGTTGATGGGTTGGTTGTCCGGTCATGAGCCTCAGTTGAGGATGATGATCGAGGCCTTTAAGAGGCAAGATGGTGAGGGGCTTGGGGCAAACAAGGTTGGTGAAGGAAGTGGAGAGAATATCCGGAGCCACCAAAAACCCACCACAAAAATGATTTCCCTCCAAAACCTAACCATCTAAGGAATCGACTAGACACAACCCCGGCTCCACCCGTGTTTCCTACACCCACAAATGACCTACAAAAGCCTATCAAGTTTGTGAGCACTTCGGGGAAAGTGTTCTTTGGGAAGGAGAGTGAGAAGGCTAGTGGTGAGAAACCGGTGGAGGGTTTGAGTGGAGAGAAACCAAGTGAGCAGCCACATCCCAAGCCAAAGCCTAAGCTTGTGAGGTTCCATTGTGGCTATTGTGGGAGAGATGGCCACAAGGAGGAGTTTTGCTTCAAGAGGAAGCGAGAGGAGAGAATGAAGAAGGAGTGGGATAACAAGGACAAGTAACACCCTTCTGATGGTGTACTTGAGCCTCGTATGCAGATGCCCAGGGGCAAGGCGATTGTGAGGACAGTTCGGGCTTGGGGAGAGAAGAAGGCTGCGGGTGGTCTTGCTTGCCGGAGTCACACCGGTCAGACCGGTGTGGGGCACCGGTCAGACCGGTGCAGGCCTGGACAGACAGCTGTTTGGGTTTCGAGCTCGTACGGGTGCGAGGGTTGTTTCGGGTGGTCGTGGTTACGGTGGTTGGGCTGGAAAGGGTGCGGGTGGTCGGTTGCTAGGCGTTCTCCTCCTCGTGCTCAATACGGGGATCGGAGGAGTCGTGGCTTTGAGTTGGAGAGGAAGGACGTTCCACGGGCTTTCTTGCGTGGATTTGGTCCCCCTCCGGGCGAGAGAGGGGTGGTTCCCTCAGGGTGGTTACCGTGGTGGTGTTCGTGGAGGTAGCTTTGGTAGGAGAGATGCTTTGGTTGGTGCTAACCCCACTTTCGAGCAAATGGCTCGGCACTTCGGTTTTCCTCCTTTGGTACTAACCCCGATCTTTGAGTCGTTTGTTCGCTCACGTGCCTATTTTTGAATTTCGGGTGGGAGACTTGAAGAACATTTGGTTGATTGACTCCGGTTGTTCGAGGCATATGACCGGAGACGGGGGGGTGGTTCTCAAGTCTCGTCCGGTGGTGACGAAGAGGTACATCACCTTTGGGGACAATGGGCGTGGGCGTGTGCTTTCGGAAGGTGAGATCAAAGTGAGTGACAAGATCACTCGAGGCGTGTTGCTCTTGTTCAATCGGCGGGGTACAATTTGCTTTTCGTGTCCCGGTTGTTGGATGAGGGTTTTGAGGTGTTGTTTCGGCCGGGTGGTTCTCGGATTGTGGACTCTCGAGGGGACCTTGTCTGTATGGTCGTTCCCGAGGGTCAGGTGTTTCGTGCTGATTTTTCTCAGTCTTCGGGTGTGGAGCGTTGTTTCTTGGCTGGTTCTTCGAGTGAGTTGTGGAAGTGGCATAGGAAGTTGGGTCACTTGATCTTTGACCTTCTGTCTCGTTTTGAAACCTTTTGCCATGACTTGGGTCTTGAGCACCAGTTTTCGAGTCCGTATACGCCTCCCCAGAATGGTGTTGTGGAAAGGAAGAACAGGACCTTGTGCGAGATGGCTCAGACGATGCTTGATGAGCATAGGACTCCGAGGAGGTATTGGGCTGAGGCGGTGAATACCGCGTGCTATGTGTCGAACAGGATATACCTCAGAGTGCACAAGAAGAAGACATGCTATGAGTTGATGCATGGTCGCACACTCAAGATGAGTCACTTCCATGTCTTTGGTTGCAAGTGTTTCATTCTGAAGAAAGGCAGGAAGTTGGATAAGTTTGAGGCTAGGTCTGTCGATGGCATTTTCTTTGGTTATGCATTCTAATTCTAGAGCATATCGTGTGCTCAATCTTGAAACTAACCAAATCGTGGAGACTTGCGAGGTAACCTTCGATGAGACAGAGCCACGTAGTCGGCTTGTCTTTGAGTGTGCGGGTGATGATGAGCTTGGCGAGGAGATCTTTCGGGAGGAGCATGAACATGGAGATGATGAGGATGGCGGTGCGGTGCCCCCGCCGAACATGTACCCACTACTTCGACTACGATGATGGATGGACCCTCTGCTACACCTACGACGACAAATCAAGAACGAGGAGAAGCTGATGTTGAGGGGGAGGTAGCTTCGAGGCGAGAACCTCCCCGGCGAGTTCAAGTGGATCACCAAGCTTCGAGGATCATCGGCGACATGAATGAACGCACTACACGGTCGAGGGTTCGAAACAATTCCCATTTTGCTCATGCCGCGTTTGTTGCTTCTTTCGAGCCCAAAGACATTGGACACACACTATCTGATCACAATTGGGTTAACTCGATGCATGAGGAGTTGGAGAACTTTGAGAGGAACCAAGTGTGGGAGTTGGTTGACCCTCCCCCAGGGTGTAAGCCGATTGGTACCAAGTGGGTGTGGAAAAACAAAGAGGGAGAGAAGGGTGAGGTTGTGAGGAACAAGTCGAGACTTGTTGCTCAGGGGTTCAGTCAGAGAGAGGGGATCGACTACGAGGAGACCTTTGCTCCCGTAGCCCGTTTGGAGGCGATTAGGATCCTTCTAGCCTTTTCTGTGGCTAAAGGGTTCAAGTTGCACCACCATGGATGTGAAGAGTGCTTTTCTGAATGGAGTGTTGGAAGAAGAAGTGTATGTGAGGCAGCCTCCGGGGTTTGAGAGTGAGAAGTACCCCCACCGGGTGTACAAGTTGAGGAAGGCGCTGTATGGGTTGAAGCAGGCGCCTAGAGCTTGGTATGGCAGGTTGAGGGGGGTCTTGTTTGAGAGAGGCTTTGAGATGGGGAAGGTCGATCGGACCTTGTTTTTGCGAGGCGGGGCAAAGATATCCCGATTGTGCGGGTGTACGTGGATGATATTGTCTTTGGTGGCTCGTCTAACTCTCTTGTTGCGAGGTTTGCGGATGATATGAGCGGGGAGTTCGAGATGAGCATGATGGGTGAGTTGCGGTTCTTCCTCGGGCTACAAATCAAGCAATCAAAGGAAGGAACATTTGTGCACCGGGCTAAGTACACCAAGGACATTGTGAGGAAGTTCAAGATGGAGGACTCCAAGGCTATGACGACGCCGATGAGTATGACTACGGCTCTTGATGCGGACGAGGAAGGTGAACACGTGGACCGGAAGGATGTCGGAGCATGATCGGGTCACTCCTCTACTTGACGGCGACGAGGCCGGACATACAGTTCTCAGTGTGTCTGTGCGCTCGTTTTCAAGCGTCTCCGAGGACTTCACATCGGCAAGCAGTGAAGTGAATTTTCAGGTACTTGCGTCACACTCCCGACTTCGGCCTTTGGTACTCCGCGTCCTCTTCTTTGGCGCTTCATGGTTTTTCAGACGCGGATTTTGCGGGTGTCGGTTGGATAGGAAGTCCACTTCGGGACTTGCCGAGTTTTGGGTTCTTCGTTGGTGTCTTGGTCTTCCCGTAAGCAGTCGAGTGTTGCTCAATCCACGACCGAAGCCGAGTATGTTGCCGCTGCTAGTTGTTGCTCTCAGCTCCTTTGTATCACCTACACCATGAGTGACTTTGGTGAGGAGTATACCCATGTCCCACTTCAATGTGATAGCACCAGTGCCATAAGCGTTGCAAAGAACCCGGTGCTCCATTCCAAAACCAAGCACATAGAAGTGAGGTATCATTTTACGAGAGACAATGTTGAGAAAGGAAAGATAGCTTTGATCCATGTACCCACACATGACCAACTAGCCGATATTTTCACCAAACCCCTAGATCAAGCAACTTTCACTCGTTTGCGGGGGGAACTTGGTGTGTGTTTGATTTCTTGAGTTGGGTGTGTGGGAGCTCTCTTTTGCCGGTGGTGTCGAGCCCGTTTTGCCTCCCCTCGAGGAGCCGGTTTGTAGCATATGTATAGCTTTCCTTTGTGCATTTCTTGCATTTGACATGACATATGTAACATGATGTATAGGCATCCTTGTATCTTAGATTGCATGCATTTTGTATCATATGCATTGGTTAGGAAAAGCTTCTCTCATATACATCGTTCACCATGGAATGAAATATATGTCTTTGTGAGCTTGTTTGGTATGCTACGGTTAGGTTGGCTTAGCTCTTGATGATCTTGATGAATAATCCATGGTTGATAGCTGTGCTTTTGAAAAATGTCACATGTATGCTCTCTCATGTGTAAATGCCTTTACATGCTCTTGACATGTTTTTGTGGCCTTGCTATGCTTAATTTGTGGTTGGATAGCTAGTTTATTGATCATATGGGGCCAAAGGCTCATTTGCCATCATGAATGTTTAGCCCTCTTGATTTATCTTGTGGAGGAGCATAAGTTCCTTTTTGTCGCAAAGACATTTCATGTACCATTTACAAATCTGAAAATGAAATGAAAAATGCTTGGAAAATATGCTCCCATGTCATATGTGCTGAATTTAATTTGCTTTGGGTGCTAAACCGTTGCATGATGCCTACCAATGAGAAGTCTCATACATAGAAGTAGGCACATGGCTCGGTGGCTTTGACATGACATGAGGTGCTTGTGGGTGTTTGTGATGGTCTTATGATTAGAATGGCTGTCCTAGCATGAAGTTTGTGTGGCTTTGCCATTTTGATATGCTTTGATCATGTTTAGGACTTTGCTCATGAGAGGCAAGTTTTTCGCAAAATTGCCAAAATCCATCTTAGCTTCGTCCAATGGTTGTGAAACTTGGTGATCATGTAGTTGAGATCGATACGAAGCCGTAGAGTATCTAACTTGCTCATTTGGACGTGTGTAGCATCCTATGTTGAATTTTGTATATTTGAGAAGCTCTAGGTTGAAAGTTCTGCATTTTTGGCTTGATTCATGCATTGCCAACAAGGGGGAGAAGTTTGAGCTTGAAGTGGCTTGTTGGACGCGTTTAGAAGGTTTTCAGGTGGTTTCGAGCCATTTCTGGGCTCTGTTGTACACCGGTCTGACCGGTGAAGAGCACCGGTCTGACCGGTGTGAGTGCTGGTCCTGTACATATGTTAGGCACCGGTCGACCGGTGGTGATGACCGTCCGACCGGTGTGAGCTGAAAGTCTTTGCTTGTACCTGTCTGTTTCATGTGGTTTCTTGCATGCATTCGTACGGGGGGAGGTGCATTGGTTCAGGGGGAGCTCTTTGTGGTGTTCGAGCTTTGTTTCGGTGGTTTGCGCTCTTTGCTTGAGCTTTGTTTTGTCTCGGATGTGTCGAGCCGTTGCCCTTGCCTAAGGGGTCCGAGACTTGTCTTCTTCAAGTGATCTTGCTCTTTGCCTTTGTTTGGCTTTCGATCGCTTGTTGGAGTTTCTTTTTGTTCATTTCTTTTCTTTTTCTTTTCTCTCTTGTTACTTTCATGTGGGTGTTGTCAATGCACTCATCAAGGGGGAGATTGAGGACCATGTGTGGTTCGAGGACCGGTGGATGGTCGCTTCCTTGTGTGATGAGTGATTGACAACGTTGTGTGGACTGATTCTTGGCTAAGTATTGCGGGTGCGGGTTGCGGCTTGACTCGTGTTGGTGCGGGTGAAGAACAAGCGCGAAAGGTCGTCGCCGGTGAGGCCTCCGGGTGTGGAGAAGACAAGTAGGTCGTGTTCGAGGGACCGGTGGCCGGCGGGGGTCAAGTGCGGGCCGCATGGTGGCATGAACAGCAAGATGAAGTCGTGGACGGTTTCTTGGTTGAGCCTCAAAACCAAGGTCGAGCCGGGACTACGTGGGAGCCAAGTCATGAGTGGAGATTGGCGGAGGCTACACCGAGTTCGCGGGGTTTCCGGTGGTTCACCACAAAACCACTGGGTTCCTTGGTTGATCCACAAAGCCAAGACCGGAGAACCGAAGACGGAGGTGCAGCAGCACCGGACCGGTCCCCGACGCGGTGGGTCCGGCCGGTCCGGCCGTGTGCGACGACGCAGTCCGGAATCTTCGAAGCGGAGGACACGCGTCCGGATCGCATGGCTTGCGTCGAGGCTACGCAGGGTGCGGTCGCCGGGCATCCGTCCGATGGTGAAGACATCAAGAATTCCAAATTCGCCATTGAGGGGCTTGTATCCCTAGTTGTTAGAGAAGGGCATTTTGGACATTCGGTTGCCTCCATATAACCCAAGAGGTGAGAGGATGGCAGCCAACTCTTGGAACCCTAGCTCATTAGTTTTTTTATTTTCCACCTATTTTCCTTGGGTTTTCTCTAGGACTAGCAAGAGAGCTTCATGGAGAGATCTTGTAGAGAGGGATGGATGATCGGGCGGCTTGCTAGACCTTGTACGAACCTTTGTTTCATGTATAGATGATTCGGCGTTGTTCCTCAAGGTTTGGATGTGTTTTCCCCGGTTGTTCTTGGTGGTGATTTTCGGAGCCCTCTCTTCGTGATTTCTTTGGGGTGTTTTCGAGGCTTTTCTCTTGGGGATTTGATGGGGGAAATTTGTGGGAACCCTTCGTGGTTCTTTGGGCTGTGATTCCCCTCCCAAATCCGTGAGTAAAAGTGCTCGATTTTGGGGTTTTCTTGAGTTCTTGGGTTGCAAGTGCTTTCGGCGGGATTTCTTCGATTCCTCCTTTTTGGACGAGATTTGGTGGGATTAAACTTGGCTATGGACTCCTCATGAGGTGTTCCTGATATCCCCAAAGTCTTGTTCAAGTCCGTGGAGCGATTCGGGAGATCGAGATTTGGATTTGGGGGAGTTGACCGCGGGTCGTTGTTCATCCCGAGCGCCGGGCTACACCGGTCTGACCGGTGCACTTGACCGGTCTGACCGGTGCGAGCTCTTGTGGGTTTTTGCTCGGGTGAACGTCTTGGTGTGTTCGTTGTTGTCCCGTGTTGCTGCTGTTTCTAGTTTGGGTCCGTTTTGTGGTCGGTTGTCTGTTTGGTGCCTTGGGGGCTTTCGGTCGCCATCGGTCTGACCGGTGTGTCTCACCGGTCTGACCGGTGTAGAGCCACTTAGTGAAAGTTGCTCAGTTTCACCGGCAGGGACCGGTCTGACCGGTGGTGCTCACCGGTCTGACCGGTGTGGGTCTGTAGACTCGGGGTTTGTTGTTCCGCTGCGTTCTCGAGTCGGAAGGCTGTGTGTGTTGGTTCCTAGGTCCAGTGGCACTCCAGTGGCTACGTGGGCTTGGCCAACTTGGGTAGTGAGTCGAAGACGTATGTTGGAAGTCGTGTTCGTCTTGTTGGAGTTTTCATCTCCTTCGAGAAGAATTTTTATCGGCTCCCATTCACTCCCCCCCCCCCCTCTCTGGTTTGCCGTATCGGTCCTTCAGTATTGGCCGTTCAATTGCTTGATTACCAACTCTGAATCTCCATAAACCTCAACCGAAACGGCCCCGGCTTCTCTCAAATATTGAAACCCTCGAAGCAATGCCTCGTACTCAGCCTGATTGTTTCTAACAGTGGGCTGTATAGGGATGGCAAACTCAAACATCTCACCTCTAGGAGAAATCAGTAGAATCCCTACTCCCCCACCTTTACCACATGATGATCCATCAAAAAATAAAGCCCAAGGAGTAATTTCAAGCAAATCAATTGATGGATCACGATGTTCAGTTATAAAATCGGCAATGATCTGACCCTTAATAGCCTTTGCTGATTTGAACTTTAACTGAAACTTTGATAAAGCCAAGATCCATTTGCCAATCCTGCCATTCAAAATTGGCATAGATAACATATGTTTTATTACATCAAACTTGGAATACACAGTGCATTCAGCATTCAACAAGTAGTGCCGAAACTTTGTACACGAGTAGTATACGCACAGGCACAACTTCTCTGCAGCCGAATACCTGGTCTCAGGATCAAGTAATTTTCGGCTAAGATATGCTACTACCCGCTCCTTTCCTTCGAATTCTTGAATAAAGGCCGATCCAATGGTTTAGGTATCGGCCGCCACGTACAACTTGAAAGGCTTAACCAACTGAGGAGGGACTAGCACTGGTGGCTCCTTCATGTATTGCTTGATCTCGTCAAAAGCCTTTTGTTGTTCGTCGCCCCATGTGAACTTCTGATCTTTCTTTAGTTTCAGTAATGGAGAAAACGGCAAAACCTTCTGTGACAAATTTGAAATGAATCTCCTTACGAAATTAATTTTGCCGAGCAGTGATTGCAACTCCTTGAGATTAGTTGGAGGGACAACTTCATCAATGGCCTTCATGCTCTTCTTGCCAACTTCAATCCCCCTTCCTGGACCAAAAATCCCAAGAATTCTCCAGCTGACACCCCAAAAGTGCATTTGTTTGGATTCATCTTCAAGCCATGCTTTCGGGTGCACTCCAAGGTCCTTTTCATATCTTCCAAATGTGTGTCATGACTTAGGGACTTGATCACGACATCATCAATGTAAATTTCAACAACCTTGCCGATCAACTCGTGAAAGATGTAGTTCATGGCACGCTGATAAGTTGCACTGGCATTTTTCAACCCAAATGTCATGACAATCCATTCAAACAGGCCTATATGACCAGGACATCTGAAGGCCGTCTTTGATATATCTTCTATTGCCATAAAAATTTGGTTGTATCCCGCATTGCCATCCATGAAACTGATAACTTTATGTCCAGCAGCGGCGTCAACCAACAAATCGGCAACAGGCATGGGATAACCATCCATCGGAGTAGCTCTGTTCAAATCCCTGAAATCTATGCAGACCCTCATCTTTCCATTCTTCTTGTAAACAGGGACAATGTTAGAAATCCACTCCGCATATCTGCATGGTCGAACGAAGTTTGCAGCAAGTAATCTTTCAACTTCTTTCTTCACATTAGCCAATACCTCATCCTTGTAGATTTTCCGGGGTGGTTGCTTGTATGGTTTGAAACCATATTTGATTGGCAACCGATGCTCAACGATGGAACGATCCAGTCCAGGCATCTCCGAATAATCCCAGGCGAAGCAATCTTTATATTCCTTGAGTAGCTTGATTAATTCCTCCCTGAAGTCTGATTGCAAGTTTGCGCTGATGAACGTCAGCCTTGGCTTGTCACCGCTTCCAATGTCAACTTCTTCTAATTTATAGGCCGACATGAATCCTCGCCCCAACTTGCCATCAGTATCATCGATGGGGTTCTCCATTAAAAATTGCTATAAGAGCCGACTGCTTGATTCGGTTGTTGATCACTGCTGACAGGCTCAACAGGACCTTCTCCCCAGTCTTTCCCTGAGAAACAGTCAATGCCTTGATACTCCCAGAAAGCTGGTTCCACGTTTGCAACGCTCACAGAGTCATCTGCCTGGACCACCTCAATGTCATCATCCACCCATTGGATGAGCTGCTGATGCATGGTGGATGGGACGCAGCAATTGGCATGAATCCAGTCCCGTCCAAGCAGTAGGCTGTAGGCTCCTTTACCTTCGATAACAAAGAAGGTCATGAGCAGTGTTTTGGACCCGATCATCAGATCCACGTGAGCGCATCCCTTGGTGTTTGAAGGATTCCCGGCGAAATCGTTCAGTATTATGCTTGTAGGCGTCAGATCGCTAGGGCCCATGCCAAGTTTCCTGAAGGTGGTGTACGGCATTACATTGACAGCCGCTCCACCATCGACAAACATCTTGGTCAATGGCTTGCCATTGACATATCCCTTCAAGTACAGCGGCCTCATGTGTCGATTTTTGGCCGGTTTGTCGAAGATGGCTTGCTTGGCTAGCACCGACCGCGCCATCGGCCCCTCGATCCGCTCATCGTCCGGGGACGCCTCTTCCCGCACAACCTGATTAGCAGGAGCCATAAATTCATTCGGCAGAAAATATACCATGCACGCTGGAGCCGAACGTTTTGACCCTTCAGGTTTATCCTTTGGACGCCACACCTGCCTTGTCTGGATCCCTGCCTGCCTCAGTTCACGGTTCCTCAAGCGTTGAACCCTTCTCTTCTGACTTTTTCTCAGGCCAGGCGGGCACCATTGCCCCTTTTGCCAGACGTAGTTGTCCTCGTCTTCCTCTTGATCAGCCCACCTCGAATCAGCTTGCCTTTTCCTGGGATGATCAATGATTTCAATTTTTTGACGCCGATCCTCGCTAGGATGTATCCTTCCAATTCTTTCATGGACGGACCGGCGATTGGCAGTCTCTTGCCTGTACTCAAAATACCTATCACTGCACTCAGGGCAGTTTCTCAGCGTGGGCAGCTTCAAACCTTCGTTCCAGCAGTGCCTGAAGAATGCACACCTGTTGACGGTGAAAATCCGCCAACCTAGCCATGAGTTTACCTTCGGTGTTGGCATTAGTTTTATACCTTATCCATTGGTACTAACCCTCGTGGTATAACAAGTTCACGTGTGCATGTCGTTTTTGGAGTTTAATGTTTATGCAGGGATTTAGTGTTGAATGCAAGACTTTCGGGATAAGTTCATCAAGCACCTCATGACAAGACCTTGAAGCCCCCGAACAAGTCATGCAATGAAGCAAACTTAACTCCAAGAAGCCGGGGACTTGATCCGAGAAGACGACGGACTCCGGGGGACCCGACCGGAAAAGTGTCGAATCTTGCAAGACAAGGAGTTGAGTCCAATTCGGAGAGAAACCGACGACATGGACCTACATGCGAAGGGGGAAGCATCCGGGAAGCAAGGGAACCGACCTCGGGCAAAGGAGCCCGCGGGGCCGGGCCTAAATGGGCCCAGGCCGGCCGGCCCAGTCCGGTCGGCCCAGGCCCATTTAGGGCCCAAACCCGTCGCCCTTTTCCCTAGCCGCTAATCGGGCTATTTATAGTCCCCTGACCGAGAGCCACGCAGAGAAGAAGTCGTATTCTGCCGCCGAGGAGCAGAGAAGCTTGAGGGACACCAACTTGAAGATGAGGGTCGTGCTAGTTGTCTAGGGTTTCCCTGGCCGACGTGGGAACCTTGCATGGAAGACCACGTCGGAGCTCCGGAGCGAGGATCAAGATCGAGGGAGGGCCCCGGTGGTGATCTTGTTCATGTAATCATTCATGGTGAAGTTTGTAAGTGAATTCGATTTCTAGCGATCAAGTGCCTTCTCGATGATTTTGTTTTCTTCTTGGTTTTGCTTCTTCTACGATCTATACTTAAGATAGATTACATAGGGTGCTCTTGTAGCCGCGGTGGCTAGAGGTGCATACCGGACCGGCCAAGTGATTTCAACTTGTTCTATCGAACTCGACCTAAGCTCCCCGCATGAATAGGGATACGTTGTGACAGAACGGGGGTCTCGAAAGGCGGATGTTTTCGGAGTCGGATGGGAAGGCCACGATTTAAAGATGCTTTTAATGAGATTCGCTTTGCTATCTTCATCTATCTTGTTTGGAGCTACAACATAAGCAAGATCTAGATTCTCTAGATTGGTTATCTCTTGCTTTCTCTTGTTACCTCTTTAGTAGATTAGATTAGATTCGTTTTCTTTATGAGTTAGTAGATAGATGCAACTTGTCTTCATTAGATAGCTTTACCTTGCTTTACTAGATTGAATCCTTGCGTTGCACATTGTTCCACGGATTCGATACCTTGGGTTCACTACTCGAGGGAAGAAGGGTCCCTTGACTACGACGGGAGACTTGTCCGCTTGCAAGTCACAAACGAACTTTGTTACAACTATTAACCGTCAACAAGCCCCTTTTTCTGGCGCCGTTGCCGGGGAACAAGCAATCAAGATCCGATCTAGTATCGCTTATCTTTCAGTTTTTCTTTTGATTTTCTTTTGCATCTCTTATGTTTGATCATTCTCAAAAAAAAAAGAGTCAATCTAATCTAGTTTTGATTAACCCTAATTTTTCTTTTGTTAGATTTTTGTTTTATTACTAACCCTAACCGGAGATGGTTGGCTACCTCTCCAAGAAACCCAAACTTTTTTGTGGATGATCCAGGAAAACTTTACAGGCAAGGGTGACGTGCAAGACAAGCTAAAGGGGTGGAAACCCTAGATTCAAAAGTTGAAGTCGAAGGACCGTCGAAATCTCCAAGGGAATCACCACCTCCGAGTCAAGACGCCGGAAGGCCATTCAAGATCAAGAGGAGGATGGAGAAGATGGAGATGGAGAAAGAAGCTCAACACCTAAAGGCCGCCAAAGCAAGATACACATGCAAGGAGTGTGAAGTGTTCATCGTGATGAAGATGCTAGACGCAAGTGGGACAACTTGCCGGGCGCCCGATGGGTGACAAAGAAGAATATCCGAGACAACTCCAAGGTCCCAAGACGGCAAAAGGCTACTCAAACTCACTCGGGAGAGATGAAGGATCACACTAGAAGACCATGAAGATCACAACCGAAGACCGGAGTTCGAGATGCCCAGCCACTACATGGAGGAAGTTGTTGCATCCGTCAAGACCAAAGGACAAAGCCAGCCTGTGAAGACCAAAAAAATGACTAAGCCAAAGTGGGTACCCAAGATTGCAACGCCCGCAAAGAGCGTTGATCCGGAGTAATCAAGTGAAGAAGTCTAGCCATGGACTATAAACGAAGCGCTAGGCGGGAGGCAACCCGTTTCGTCAAGTCAAGAATAAGCTACCGGGAGGACAACCCGATTCCAGGTTTTTCAAGTCTTTTTAAATTTAATTCAGTTCTGAATTTTACTACGCAAAACCTTAGACTTAGAATGGTTGAACAATATTAGAGACATAATTCTTGGTTGAATATTTTGCTTGATCATAAACCCTTTACATGAACCATCCTATGTGATTGTTTGCTTCTTTTCGAGAAACCACAACCAAAACCAAAAAAATTTCAGAACCTTAATCAACCTTTCAACCTCATTATGGTGCTGAGGTTGACTTGTTTTTCATGCTAAAAACACACGAGTAGAGCCACGACTTGTATCTAGATGTTATTTAAATTTCAGCACGTGGTAGGACTCGCGTGAACCTAGAAACTTGATTTTTGGTTGGTTTAAAAATCCATATCCTTGGTTTCTCTAAGATTAAAATTTTTCTAAGCCTCACTTAATTTTATTTCATTCAAAATCTCTCTCATCTAATCAAAATTAGGACCTAAACCTATGCCCCCATGATCAAGCCGGGAAAAGCTTGCTCTCAACTAATGAAGGCAAACTATACCGGTGAGACCGAAATCGACGTAATAAAAAAATATTTTCGACTTGCATTTGTTTTTAATGGTTTAAAAACTTCTCTAAAATTATGTTCGAGCTCTTGCATGGCTCTGAAAAATATTTTTAAATTTCGAAATTAGAGGAGTGCTTAGCCTTAAACACACTTAAAGGGAGGCAATCTAGTTAACCTAACCATGCATGCACCATGATACATCACGGGATGCCCCTCCAACATATTTAAACCACATGCAAAGTACAAGCATGGGGGGCAGCCAAGGCTTTGTTTTGTAGGAATATCATGGATGCATGTGAGGCAAGGGAGTATGGAAGTGAGTCAAAGCGAAAACATCAAGTGGAAGGAGCAATAGTGCAAGCGAAGGAGTGGACGGGAACGTTTGGAAGGTGTACGCGATCACGAAGCAACATGAATGCACTAGAGAAGAACCGAGCCAAGAGGAGGAGAGAGGTAAGTCTTTCATCCAACTCTTTGTTCATGTGCTCTAGTTTGTAGGCCGGAATCACCTTAGACTTAGCCATCCACCGCGTTTGTTTCGTGCAACAAATCACATCCTAAATCCACTCAAAGTCCAGACTCCAAAATAATATTTGTGTACCTTGTTTCCGGGTGAAAACCCCGAATATTTATTTGTGAGGGAGAGTGCTGCAATCATGAAAAAAAAAACTACAAGTCTTTTCACCGAAGAAGAAGGGATCATCGTCGTCTAAGCCATCATCGACAACCTCTTCGAGGAGGCGCTCGGTTTCCGAGCATCCTCGGAGTATGGAGGAGGACACGGCACCGCCGAGGAGGAATCACACTCTTCTCCTTGGTGGCATGAGGGCCACACAAAACTCGTTTATGAGGTTCACCAAACTTCAATAACATATGGAGGAGCCGCTCGTCCAACCTCGCCGCTTGACACGATCATCCGCTCCACCTCCATGTGCTCCGCGGTATTCCGAGGGGTATGTCATCATGACGGAGGAGGAGAAGAAGCTCGCTCGCCTTAAGTAGAGGCTTGTAGCGAACGCCGACATCGACGACCAAGCTCTCCACATATTGGGTTTCACGGGGGACACGGTGCAATTCTCTAGCGGAGTGTCAGCAAACACCCACAAGAAATTCGCCTAGGAACTTTTCATGACCATGGCGCATAACCTTGATGAAGGAGTGCTGAGTCTCTCATTCCGTTGGAGGGAGCCCACAAGAGGAGAAGAAGGAAGACACCGTCGGAAGGGTAACCTTGATCAGTGATGCTATTTCTAGCACTTTGATGGGGTAATCTCCTTTCATCCATGGGGTGCAGTCGATCTTGAGATGTAATCACACTTTGTTGGATTATCTATCTATCATCTTGTGCTGAAAATACTTTAATGCTTAAGGCTAGCAACCATGCCGTAAAGGGAGTAAGGGCTCCACTGCTTCCTTGGATCCATTCAACACAATCCCCGATAGATCAGATTGGTTTTCATGTTCGAAACGATTGCATGTCTAGTATCGTAGACCCATGGGCGAGTGTCCCCTATTTTCAAAAGGGAGCTCCGAAACAAGTATGGGCATGAAGGCACATGGGAAGGTTTTTGGAGTATGATCACGGGAAGAGACCATCAACGAAGAAATACTATCCGGAACCCCATCATCCATGTGTGTCGCCTTTGTGCAAGTGGATTTTTGGGAGAACAAGAGAGACAAAGATAACCAACACGGAGTTGAATTGGCTTTACTTGGCTTTGATTGCCAAGCGGCCAATAGACCCCACTCACCTATGATCAACCGGTGGTGTTGTTAGCAACATCGAGTTCGGAAGATATTGGTTCGGGGTGTTACCTCTCCATATTGGCTATCCCTTTAAAACCGGGTATTACAAGAAACCCAAATCATCTCCTACCCGGGACTTCCCTAGGAATATATGAAGAAAGGAAAATATAAGAGTGAAGATGAGAGAGGAGGCTTACAAGTGGCCTAGGTGAATTTGCCCCTCCCGGATTTGAAGATTAAGACTTTTCTTGAGGGGAAGAAGATCGGTTAGAGGAAGGACTTCTTGTGCCGGCGAAGAAAAAAATAATAAAAGAAAAAAAATTATAGGAGAAGGATCTTCTATGGCCCAAGAATAAGGTGCACAACAAAATTATGTCCCACCATTGGGAGGAACCCCGGCGCTGCCGAGTTACTACGGTGGTGTACCAATGCAAGCATGGGGGAGTGGTGCAGCCATACCCCCACCATTTTTGCGGTGCCCAACGTAGCCTTTGCGGAGCCATTTGCACACCTTCCTCAACCACAACAAAATGTGGCCACCATTGGAGGATACGCTGCAAGGAACATGTAAATTATTGCAGCCATCCTAACCAATGCAAACCAAATGGGTGAAGGAAATGCAAACGTCGCTTATGTGCTTGGACACCTTCACCTAGCACCGTCAGACGATTCATAGGAGTGGTGCATTCCTATTACAAGTAAGGGTACAACAACCAAGACTTTCAATATCAACCACCGGCGGAAGATTAGAGAGAGGAGGAGCTTTAGTTATCTTTCCTTTACCCCTTTTCTTTAATTTTCAGCTTGTTTGCGCCTATGTATGCGTAGTGTTTTCAGTTTTTTATTTAAATTTCAGAAAGTGTGTTAGTTTAATTTTTTCAGCATGTGTCTTAGTGTTTATTTTCATCATGAATAATGTCGCCACCAAGTTTTTACCTTTGGTAAAGTTACAAAGTTTGTGCCATGATGATATATGATTATAATTGCCGCTTTGTTTATCTTTGTAATTGATTTATGCATGTTTGAACTAGTGCTCTCTTAAAAATACAAATCTGAAATTATCTAAATGCTAGCTTAATCTTCAGCGGAGGTTATGATTAAAATAAAGACCCATAGTGTTTTATGTGCTCTCAAGTTATGAATAGATTAAAGATGTCTTTTATGCTCAAAAATATTGCTAACCTTGTCATAAATATCACTTGTGTGTTGCTCAACCTATCCAAAGCCTAATATATATTTGAGTGCATAAACCTTAGTGTACAAGATTTATTTTTGAGTGAGTTATTGCAGGCCATGATTTCTCTGGCCCGAGACTAAGAAGCTGGTCATTCCATTTTTGCGTATCTATCTTTTTGCTAGCCTCCTATCCGTGCATTGTGTATCCCCGCATCGGTGATCTCACAAACTTCGCCGGATATCCACCGTTAAACCAAATATCATCTTTTTGTGATTACCTCCTTGACCACAACCTATCATTGAGGATGGATCATCAATTCAAGGAAGATCGCAAGACGGTGCCAACGTTGAAGATTTCAAGTATCTCTCCAAGGAAAAATATCTCCGGTACCTACCTTATTTTTCGCCTCTTTGCTCGAGGACGAGCAACGTCTAAGCATGGGGGAGGAGGTAGGTACGGTGCAGTTTTAGAGTTCAAAAGGGAGTATTTTAAAAAAATATATATAATGATGAAAAAAAATCCAGTGATATTCATGACTTTCAAAGTATAAAAAATCAAAACTTCGTTGTGAAAGTCATGGACTGAATAAATGACGAGGAAAGAAAAAAAATGAACGAATGAAAGAAAGAAAAGAATGAGAAATATAAGAAAGAAAAAAATATATTTGTGCGTAAAGTGAACTCCCCGGTTCTCTAAGAGTGCATTCAAGGCTTGAAGATAAAAAGATCCATTCTCATTTTCCAACCATGTGCAATCCGATAACGAGGACTTCTTTTGTGCCTTGGGATCACTCTTTGCCATTTGCACATGTCCACTCATCTAAAGTGTGTGTATTTTTCTCTTTCCCCTCCTTGATTTAACATTATTTTCCAATGACCTTTTTGACGAGTCTCGGTAAGACCATGAGAAGCTTGTCTTGTTTTGACAACACCTCATTTATAAAATCTTGTTAGGACTAAACTTTCCCAAAACTCCATATAAAAGCCTACCACATATATATGAGAGGGAAAGGAGTAGAATATATAGGCTTGAGAGACAAGTGAGATGAGAGTTCATGAGCAATATACAAGATGATTTAAATTTGTGAATTTGGTTTAGCTTTTCTTTATCTCGTTCTTTATTTCAAAAATTCTGAGATCTATTTAAAACTTTGTGAGCATGTTAATACTTGTGGGATAAGCTTAAATAAGAATCTACCCTTCGTAGAGATGAAGGCTAGTACATTATGGAACTTTAATGAATTAAAATTTTGAGAGCATTATGTTTTCTCATGTGTAATCAAGTGCAGAGTTTAAACATTGTTTAGCAATGATGATATCCATCGAAGGCTTACTCGAGGACGAGCAAGGTTTAAGCATGGGGGAGATGTTGACGGTGAAAATCCGTCAACCTAGCCATGAGTTTACCTTCGGTGTTGGCATTAGTTTTATACCTTATCCATTGGTACTAACCCCCGTGGTATAACAAGTTCACGTGTGCATGTCGTTTTTGGAGTTTAATGTTTATGCAGGGATTTAGTGTTGAATGCAAGACTTTCGGGATAAGTTCATCAAGCACCTCATGACAAGACCTTGAAGCCCTGAACAAGTCATGCAATGAAGCAAACTTAACTCCAAGAAGCCGGGGACTTGATCCGAGAAGACGACAGACTCCAGGGACCTGACCAGAAAAGTGCTGAATCTTGCAAGACAAGGAGTTGAGTCCAATTCGGAGAGAAACCGTCGACATGGACCTACATGCAGAAGGGGGAAGCATCCGAGAAGCAAGGGAACCGACCTCGGGCAAAGGAGCCCGGCCGGGCCGGGCCTAAATGGGCCCGGGCCGGCCGGCCCGATCCGGTCGGCCCGGAGCCCATTTAGGGCCCAAACCCGTCGCCCTTTGCCCTAGCCGCCAATCGGGCTATTTATAGTCCCCCGACCGAGAGCCACGCGAGAGAAGAAGTCGTATTCCGCCGCCGAGGAGCGAGAGAAGCTTGAGGGACACCAACTTGAAGATGAGGGTCGTGCTAGTTGTCTAGGGTTTCCCCGGCCGACGTGGGAACCTTGCATGGAAGACCACGTCGGAGCTCCGGAGCGAGGATCAAGATCGAGGGAGGGCCCGGTGGTGATCTTGTTCATGTAATCATTCATGGTGAAGTTTGTAAGTGAATTCGATTTCTAGCGATCAAGTGCCTTCTCGATGATTTTGTTTTCTTCTTGGTTTTGCTTCTTCTACGATCTATACTTAAGATAGATTACATAGGGTGCTCTTGTAGCCGCGGTGGCTAGAGGTGCATACCGGACCGGCCAAGTGATTTCAACTTGTTCTATCGAACTCGCCCTAAGCTCCCCGCATGAATAGGGATACGTTGTGACGAACGGGGGTCTCGAAAGGCGGATGTTTTCGGAGTCGGATGGGAAGGCCACGATTTAAAGATGCTTTTAATGAGATTCGCTTTGCTATCTTCATCTATCTTGTTTGGAGCTACAACATAAGCATGATCTAGATTCTCTAGATTGGTTATCTCTTGCTTTCTCTTGTTACCTCTTTAGTAGATTAGATTAGATTCGTTTTCTTTATGAGTTAGTAGATAGATGCAACTTGTCTTCATTAGATAGCTTTACCTTGCTTTACTAGATTGAATCCTTGCGTTGCACATTGTTCCACGGATTCGATACCTTGGGTTCACTACTCGAGGGAAGAAGGGTCCCTTGACTACGACGGGAGACTTGTCCGCTTGCAAGTCACAAACGAACTTTGATACAACTATTAACCGTCAACAACACCCCTAGTGCGCGCGCTCCTGCTCGCGCGTGTATTGCTCCAGATCTCTCCTGCGTGCTTCCTCTTCAGCCCTGCGCTTCTCCTCCTCGTACTTCCGCTTCTGGTAGCGCTCTTTTTCCAGCTGGCGCTGCCACTTATTGAGGAGGATACGCGTGGTTACCCTGGGTTTGGCTTTGGATGATTCCCCGATCTCGACTTGGCTCCTGAGAACGCGGGGGGCTTCACCATGCACTTGTTCCAGGGTCACTTGCCGCTCCGGGTCTACTGCTCCATCCTGCCTTGCCCTGGCTGAGGTCAAGACTTTGACCTTGCCCTTCTCCTCAGCTGTTACCATGTTGACCGAAAAACCCACCATGTTCTGGGGGAACGGGTGGCCATCTAGCTTCATCTTGTTATCAAATTTGAGGTGTCCCTCCTGGATGGCTTTTTGGATCCTCATTCTGAAGACACTGCAGTCATTGATGGAGTGCGAGTTCCTATCGTGGAAGCCACAGTAACGTTTCTCCTTGACTCCATCGGGCCGAAGCATGGAATGCCCTTCAGGCAGTCTGATTCGGCCTTCCTTCACCAAGAGTTCAAACAGCTTGTCAGCTTTTGTGATGTCGAAATCATAGGTGCCTTTGGTCTGTTTGACCCAGCGCTGATTCATATTCAATGGCTCTTTTCCCCACATGATTTCGGCCGCAGCCACGTCCTGGTCATCATCAGAATCCTCCATCAGGTCGGCTTTGTCCAGGAACTGGTTATAGATATCCGCCACGTCGTGTTGTTTGCCGAACCTGGCATCCTTCTTGAAACCGTATGCTTGGTTGCTCATTAACGACAGCTTTTGGGACAGTTGGCCCAAGTTATCGAACTCCATGCCAAATAGCTTCTCATGCACAGCCGGCAGCATCCCGGCAACGGCCATGTCGGCCAACTGGTCATCTGGTAGATTGAGAGAAAAACACATGCCCTTCACTTCCCTGAACCTCCTAAGGAATTCCAAGGGGGTCTCACTGTGTCTCTGCTTCAGGGTAGCGAGGTCGATCAGCTTCTTTTCCGAACTGCCGCTGAAATAGTGGGCGTGGAATTTTCATTCCAGCTCCTTCCACGTGCTAACTGATTGAGGGGGCAAAGATGAAAACCACTGCAATGCTGCACCCGTCAGTGACGCGGGAAAGTATCTGACTCTGAACGCTTCCTCAGATGAGCACTCTCCAAGTTGCATCAGGTAGCGAGCGATATGCTCCACCGTGCTCATGTCATCCTGCCCGGAGAACTTTGTGAATTCCGTCGGAGGCTTAACCCTTGGCGGCAGGACCACGTTGTAGTACCACTCCGGGAACGGCGGCGTGTAGGTAGGTCCTTGCATTTTTTGTTTGAGGCCGAATTGATTCTGCATCAAATCGGCCATCTTCTGCGCCAGGATATCCTCCTTCTGCGCGCCTGCAGCTGGTCCGTAACCCGGGTTCGGGCGAGCGTTGATGGCTCCGTAGTTCCCCACCTCGTGGTAGCCTCCGCCGTATAGATTCCTCTGCAGCCTGTTGCTTGCTGGAGCAATCCTGTAGCCGGAAGCAAGCGGGACCCCAGGCGAGCCGAATGCCAACTCCCCGTACGTGGGCTGGTACGGGTTCGGCTGTTGCACAGGTTGACCCGTGCTGCCCTGCGGTGGCGGTTGGACTAGTCGCCCTCCTACGGCCTGCAGTGGGGGCTGAACTGGCTGACCCCCAGCGCCTTGTGGAGGAGGCTGGAAAGCTTGGCTCCCAGCGCTCTGAGGAGGAGGCTGGGCTGGCTGGCTCTGCAATGGCGGTTGAGAACTGGACTCGCCCAACTCCACGGTGCCTCCTTGAATGGGCGTCTTACTGAACGCCTGTTCCATGCCGGGACCGAAGACAGCCACCATCATTTGTTTGAATGCACCCAAGAAAGCTCTATGGTGCCTGCTCAAGACGTGATCCGCGGCATCTCGGAATGCTTGTATGCATTCCTCCCTCTCCTTCTGGTTTGGGGCGTCGCTTTCCCCTAGCAACAACACCCTGGGCATCTCATTTTTCAAGTACGGGACGCCGCTCCTGTTCTTCTTGAATGATAGCAAGCACTTTTGCTGGAATTGGTCCACGGCATCCTGGAGCTGCTGCCGTTGTTCAGGAGAGAGGTCTTCGATGTTGACATCGATGATATCCGCGATGTCAGGCATCTTGTTTTTCGGCTGTTGTCCCACCAGGCGTGCCAAAAAGTGTGTTGACGCAAAATGTGCACCTAGCGCCAAGCACACAGCAAGCCGAACAAGTTGGCTTTACACGTGCAGAGAATCACAAGACGTGCCAATCAATTTTCCCTGAAAATTAACAAAAGACAAAGTAGTTAAATACCAAAGCTTGGAACTTGCCGGGTGGTACCAGACAGTTCCATATTTACGGCCATGAAGCCAAATGGGATGACATATAGCTATAGAAAGCTATTCGCAAAGAACTGAAACCATTCGGGAGCTTTAAAAAGGAAAAGGTAATATAGCCGAATGGGTGACGCAAGCATGACGGCGATCGGTCTTTGTTTGGACAAAGATACACGTGCGAAAGACCGAGACCGATCCCCGTGGTGATCAACGTTAAATAAATAAATGAAGTAAAAGCGCGAGCATAGATATGTAATAAACAAGCATGCATAGATCCAAAGCACTAGTCTACCGCATGTCTAGGTAATTTAAAACTCGTCGGGCACGACACCAAGCAAATCTATCCACCGCATGATACAACTTGCATGGGGATCGTACCACTTTCCACAAATAGATCTATCCACCGCATGATACAATCTAAATATGGAAAGCTAAAAGCATACATTATTTAAAGCATAAATTACGCACGTGTTTTACTCGTGGGAAATATAACCGAATACGGCTGAACAGCCGAATCGGGGTCCATGAAGAAAGAACGAACATTACCAGGTAAGATAAATCTATCAGATTGATTTGAAATCTAATCCACCAAATGACTAGCTCCAAAGCAACCCAAAAACCTGCATCTACCGCGTGATACTCAGCTCTTTCAAGATTTATACAAACGTTGGCAAGCTTGAACCCGCAACACGTAACAACCTAGATCGATTCGGTTTCGGCTATCAAGGAGCACGTGATCCACGTATTGAAATAGCCAAAAGATCAAACTTGACTCGCATAAGGATCACCAAAAGGTATAAAACCGATCCAAACCCATCTAGATTGGGCAAAAAGTGTTACATGAATTTAAACATAAAGCAAAAACTCAAAGCAACACGGGGTAACTTAATGAATCTATTGAATCTTGCCAAAATTCAATAGAGCCGATAACTAGCTTCAAGCTAGATCTTAGCCTACCGAATGGCTCATGACCTAACAAGAAACCCTCTTGAACCAAGCTTGAATCTACCACATGACACTAAGCATGGTAACAAGACTACTTGCATCAGATCTAAATCCACCGCATGATACTAGATATGATACAAGGTTGTCGGTACTCACGGAGGTCGACGGATCGATGAACCCTCTCGAAGAACTCGACGACACGACAAATGGACTCTAGGGTTTGGCGTAAAGCCGGTTTGTATTGAGAATGATTACGTATATCTGTTACATACATTCAGGGCTCATATTTATACCCTGCCAAGTACAACCTCGAATGGATTTGATACCTAATTTATCTCTAAGCCTGATCGCCTATCCATCCATTCGTCCTCTCCACTTGAGCCACATCACCGCACAATCCCGCAAAATCAGCTCAACAGTTCCTTTGCCGAACGAAAGCAGATAGCCGACCGCGGATTTTTCTGCCGAATGCATCTGAAGAAACCTTCCTTCCACCGGACGGATCCCTCACCGAGCTGGACCCACAAGTCAGACTCCTTACCAAATTTTGGTGTTAACAGTTGGAAGCTGCGTTCATCTTGTTGGAGTTTCCATCTCCGAGAAGAATTTTTATCGGCTCCCATTCACTCCCCCCCCTCTTTGGTTCGGCGTATCGGTCCTTCAAGTGGTATCAGAGCCGGTTTGGGTCTTTATTGACTCTAACCTTTCTAAGATCCAAGGATGGCGTACCAGGAACGGGGTTCGGGTCCTCCACACTTCGATGGCAAGAACTACCAGATGTGGAGTAAGCGGATGGGTGCGTTCCTCCGTGGAAGGGTCAGATCCTTTGGGATGTCACGGTGGACACAGGCTATGTCCAGCCAATGGACTTCCTTGCTCCAGGATCGAGGGACAGATTCGACGCCAACAATAAGGCGGTTGACTACTTGTTTCGTGCTTTGTGTCAGCCTGAGTTCGATCGGGTGCACACCGAGCACTTGGCTTGTAGGATTTGGACGGTCGAAGGAGGCTCATGTTGGGAATGCCCGTGTTCGGGCATGGATGTATGCGACCTACCGGAGAGAGTACGAGAACTTCACTCATCTCCCCGGTGAGTCCATCGATGCCTTGTTTCAGAGGTTCACGGTGGTTGTGAACAACATGAGGGCCAATGTGGACGTGCTCCCGTACGATGATCATGATAGAGTGGTCAAGCTCTTACACTCTTTGGATCATACGATTTGGGGCGGAAAGTTCAAGGCCATTGTGGATTCAGAGAAGTACGACACTCTGACGGTGAACGAGCTGTTCTCGAAGCTCAAGTCGGCTGAGGTGGATAGGGGCATGACTGCCAAGCTCGAGGGTCCGACTAGTTCCCATAGTCTTGCCCTCGTTGGTGGTTCGAAAGGAAAGGCTAACACTAACACTAACCCTCGCACTTGGAGGCATGATTCTCCTTAAACAAAGCAAGATCACCTCAAACTCAAAGACCCAAAACTAGAGCAAACGGACTCAAACCTTGGTGAAACTTGGACCAGAGCTTCTTCTACCAAAGGAAGACTTGTTCCAAGAAGATCTCCTCCAAAACGCACTTTTGACCAAACCGGTCAGACCAGTTTCGCTCAGAAAACCACCAAAGAACAACAAGGCCAAAAACCAAGCAACCGAACTCCAAACGCGACGAAACTTAGACCAGGAAACTTCTTAGGCAAAGAACAACAGTCCTGCCAAAAATCTTCCTGAACGGCCACTGTCACCAAAACCGGTCAGACCTGTTTCCCAAACCGGTCAGACCGGCTTCACCCAGACAGACAGGAAAAACAGCAACCGCGGGTCAACTCTCAACTTTGCATCACCCGATCTCCCGATCCACCCAACGGATTGCAGCGAAACTTTGGGAATGCCTGGGTCACCTTGCGGACAACCTCTCCCTCAAAGCAATTGCACCGAAACACTCTCAATCAAGGGGAATCGCAAATCTCTCGACCAAACCTCAAGAACTCGAGCTCCATCGAAAACCACCAAAATCGAGCCCCTTCACTCACGGATTTGGGAGGGGAATCACAGCCCAAAGAACCACGAAGGGTTCCCACCAATTTCCCCCATAAAATCCCCAAGAGCAAGGTCCCGAGAAAATCACCAAGAGAGAGCACCGAAAATCATCACAAAGAACAACCGGGAACAACACATCCAAACCTTGAGGAACCACGCCGAATCATCTATACATGCCACAAAGGTTCATACAAGGTCTAGCTTGCCGCCCGATCATCCAACCCTCTCAACAAGATCTCACCATGAAGCTCTCAAGCTAGTCCTATGGAAATCCTAAGAAAATAGGATCAGAAAATAGGAAAGCAAATGAACTAGGGTATTAAGAGATGGCTGCCATCCTCTCACCCCTTGGGTTATATGGAGGCCAGCCGAAAGACTAAAATGCCCCTAAAGCCTAAACTAAGATACACACCCACCAAGGGCAGTTTGGGAATTTGTCTTCGTAGAACCATCGGACGGATGCCCGACGACCGCACTTCGCGTAGCCTCGACGCAAGCCTTGCGATCCCGACGCGTGTCCTCCACCTCGAAGCTTCCGGCGCCCTGCGACCCCAAACCGGTCAGACCGGTTCTCTAAACCGGTCAGGCCGGTTTCGGCCAGACAGCCACGCCCGGTCTTCGGCCTCGGCTTTGTGTCTTAGCCGAGTAACCAGGTGATTTTTTGGTGAACCACCGCAAACCCCGCGAACTTGATGTAGCCTCCGCCAATCACCACTCATGACTTGGCTCCCATGAAGTCCCGGCTCGACCTTGGTTTTGTGGCTCAACCAAAAAACCGTCCACCGACTTCATCTTGCTGTTCTTGCCACCATGAGGCCCGCACTCGACCCCGCTGGCCATCGGGTCCCTCGAACGAAGCCTACTTGTCTTCTCCACACTTGGAGGCCTCACCGGCAACGACCTTTCGCGCTTGTTCTTCACCTGCACCAACACAAGTCAAGCCGCAACCTGCACCTGCAATACTTAGCCAAGAATCAGTCCACACAACGTTGTCAATCACTCATCACACAAGGAAGCGACCATCCACCGGTCCTCGAACCACACATGGTCCTCAATCTCCCCCTTGATGAGTGCATTGACAACACACACATTTGGTAAATAAAGAGAAAAGAAACAAAAAGAGAAAACTCCAACAAGCGATCAAAGGTCGAGAAAGGCAAAGAACGAGATCACTTGAAGAAGACAAGTCTCGGACCCCTTAGGCAAGGGCAACGGCTCGACACATCCGAGACAAAAACCATGCTCAAGCAAAGAGCACAAACCACCAAGGCACACAAGAACTCCCCCTGCACATATGCAAGCTCCCCCTGGTCAAGTGCCAATTCTGGGCACAAACCGGTCAGACCGGTTCCCATAACCGGTCAGGCCGGTTCCACCAAAACCGGTCAGACCAGTTTCCAAAACCGGTCAGGCCGATTTCACACAGCAGACCACACCCCCAAAAGCCAAAAATGCAAAAGAAATGCACAAGCTCCCCCTTGACACTTGGGATAGGTTCCAGGGATACAAAGCAACTTTTCTCCACCTTCCTTTCTCCCCCTTGTTGCCAATGCATGAATCAAGGCACAACTGCAACCTAGAGCTTCTCAAGTATACAAAATTCATCACAAGATGCTACACATGTCCAAATGAGTAAGTTAGATACTCTACAGGTTCGTAATGACCTCAACTACATGATCACCAAGTTTTACAACCATTGGACAAGGCTAAAAAGGATTTGAGTAATTTTGCGAAAAGTTACTCTCTCACAAGCAAAAACCTAAACACGAGCAAAACATGTCAAAATGGCAAAGCCACACAAACTTCATGCTAGGACAACCATTCTAATCATAAGACCATCACAAACACCCACAAGCACCTCATGTCATGTCAAAGCCACCGAGCCATGTGCCTACTTCTATGTATGAGACTTCTCATTGGTAGGCATCATGCAACGGTTTAGCACCCAAAGCAAATTAAATTCAGCACCTATGACATGGGAGCACATTTTCCAAGTATTTTACATTTCATTTTCTGATTCATAATTGGTACATGAAATGTCTTTGCGACGAAAAGGAACTTATGCCCCTCCATAAGATAAAGCAAGAGGGCTAAACATTCATGATGGCAAATGAGCCTTTGGCCCCATATGATCAATAAACTAGCTATCCAACCACAAATTGAGCATAACCAAGCCACTAAAACATGTCAAGATCATATAAAGGCATTTACACATGAGAGAGCATATATGTGACATTTTTCAAAAATATAGCCATCAACCATGGATCATTCAACAAGATCATCAAGAGCTAAGCCAAGCTAACCATAGCATACCAAACAAGCGCACAAAAGCATATATAGCATCCCATGGTGAACAATGTATATAGGAGAAGCTTTTCCTATCCAATGCATATGATACAAAATGCATGCAATCTAAGATACAAGGATGCCTATACATATGCTACAAAGGAGCTCCAACACAAAACTCACTAACCATCGGCTCCTCAAGGGGAGGCAAAAAGGGCTCGACACCACCGGCAAAAGAGCAAAGGAGCACAAAACTCACAAGCTCCCCCTAAACTCATGCATTAAGGCCAAAGAGCACACAAAGCTCACCTTACACACATGAGATAGGGCAAAGAGCTAAAAGAACCAAGTGACTTGACCAAGGCCACACACTTGAAGGTCACAAATTCACTTACCTTTATAATTTCTTCAGAAGTCACTCATCCTTGTCCACCATCCCCGAAAGTGATGTACCTTCATGTCACCACCGGGGTATGAGGCCGAAGAACCACCCCCGATATCAACCAAATGTTCTCCGGGCCTCCCACCTGCAACTCAAAACCAAGAGCGAGAACGAGCAAATGACTCAACACTGGGGTTAGTCCCAAAGGTGTGAAACCAGTGTCGGGCCATTTCCTCAAAAGTAGGGTTAGCAACATCTATCCTACCGCGCCTATCAAAACTGTGATCCATCCTGTCAAACCTATCAGACCTGGAACCACCATGGGAAAACCACTCTCGTCCCATTGGAGGAGTATGACTACCATGATAGGAAAAGCATGGTCCGTAGCCCCTTTGAGACTCAAAGCTGCGACCTCTCCCAAACCCGTATTGATCACGAGGTAGAGAACGTCCAGCAAACTCACCACCTGCAAGCTCTCCAAACCAACCACCAGAACCACGACCTCCTGCAACAAGCCGAGACTCATCACGAGCACGAAAACCAAACTGGTCCCCCTGCTGCCTCCAAACCGGTCTGACCGATTTCAAAACCGGTCTGACCGGTTTCACTCCTCCAGCAGGACCTCTTCCTCACATAGCACTCTTTTCTCCCCAAGCCGGAACCTTACGCACAAAACCCTTTCCCTTAGGCAGTGGCATACGAGGCTCAGACACACCATGAGAGGGGTGGTACTTGTCCTTGTTCGCCCACTCCTTAGCCATTCTCGCCTCTCTCTTTCTCTTATAGCAAAACTCTCTCTTGTGACCATCCTTTCCACAAAACTCACAATGGAAAAGGATTGGTTTGGGCTTAGGCTTGGGGTGAGACTCTTCACACGGCTTCTCACTAGGTTTCTCACTAGGCTTTTCACTTGCCTTCTCACTCAGTTTTTCTCTCGGTTGGTTTGGCTTGGATGCAAATTTGTCTTTGGGTGTGGGTTGTGGTGGAACTGAAACATTCCCAAATTTCCCTTCTCTCTCACCACTGCCCTCACCAACCTTATCCAATCCCAAAGCCCAACCATCAAAGCGCTTACAGCTAGCAATCATGATACCAAGCTGAGGTTCTTGACTCGACAACCAACTCAGCGCTTCACGCAACTTATCATTCTCATCTTGCAAGCGACCAACACATTTTGCAAGATCCAAATTCTTCATAGCATGCAACTCACATGTAGAACAAGAAGTAGGAATAAGCACTTTCAAATCAACCTCTAGCGAACCAATGCGAGAACGAAGCTCAACAATTTTCTCATGCAAACCAGGACAAGAAGTGCAAGCACCAAGCAAAGTGGGTCTAGATTGCAGCTCAGCCAACTCAACCCTAAGCACATCTAGTTCCTCACACTTGGAGGCATACTTCTCCCTAAGATCAGTCAAGTCAGCTAGGAAAGCAGAGCAATCAGCACAATCATTTTCATCAGAAACAACAGGGCTAGCCTTAAGCGAATCAATTTCAAGCTTGCTATCAAGAACTTGTGTTTCTAGCTCAGCCACTCTAGTCCTAGCATCCTCGAATATTGTGCTCGTAGTCCACCAGGAGTCATGTTAGGACAGGTATAAATATGAACCCTAGATGTATGTAATTGTAATCGAACATTCTCACAACAAACCGGCTTTACGCCAAACTTTCGAGTCCTCTAGTCGTGTCGTCGAGTTCTTCGAGAGGGTTCATCAATCTGTCAACCTCCGTAAGTACTGGCAACCTTGTATCATGTCTAGTATCATGTGTGGATTTAGATCGTGATGCAAGTAGTCTTGTTACCATGCTTAGTATCATGCGGTGGATTTAAGCTTGGTTCAAGAGGGTTTCTTGTTAGATCACGAGCCATGCGGTGGGCTAAGATCTAGCTTGGAGCTAGTTATCGGCTCTACTAGATTTGGCAAGATCTAATAGATTCATTAAGTTACCACGTGTTGCTTTGAGTTTTTACTTTATGTTTAAATTCATGTAACACTCTTTTGCCCAATTTAGATTGATTTGAATCGGCTTTACCTTGTTTGGTGATCCTTACGTTACATGTTCATATCTTTGGCTCAATACGGCACGTGGATCACGTGTTCCCTAATAGCCGAAATCGAATCAATCTAAGTTGTCACGTGTTGCGGGTTCAAGCTTGTTAATCTTGTGTAAATCTTGACAGAACCGGGTATCATGTGGTAGATGCAGGTTTTTGGGTTGTTTTAGAGCTAATCATCCGGTGGATTAGATCTCGATTTCAATCTGATAGGTTTATCATCTTTAGCGATGTTTGTTACTTCTCCACGGATCCCGATTCATCTGTACAGCTGTATTCGGTTGTGCTTCCATGAGTAAAACGTGCTTATAAGTTCCGTTTTAAATAATGTATGCTTTTAGCCTTCCATATTTATATTGTATCATGTGGTGGATTGATCTCTTTGTGGTTGGTGGTGTGATTTGAAACAAGTCATATCATGCGGTGGATTAACTTGTTTGACTTCATACTTGACGGGTTTTAAAGTACCTAGACATGCGGTAGACTAGTGCTTTTGGCCTATGCATGCTTGTTTATCTCATAATTATGAGTATGCTTTACTTTATTTATTTTATTTGTTGTTTATCATCAAAAATCGGTCATGATCATGCACGAGCAACGTTATTTAAACAAAGACCGATCTTTTGTCATGCTCACGTCATCCATTCGGCTATGTTCTCTTTTATGTTCTGAAGCTCCCGAATGATTTTCGACCTGTTGACAGATAGCTTCTCATAGCTATATGTCATTTTACATGGCTTTCTAGTCGCAAATATGGAACTGCCTGGTACCACCCGGCAAGTTCCAAGCTTTGGCATTTAACCGCTTTATCCTTTGTTAATTTCAGGAAAATTGACTGGCACACTTTGGAATCTGCTCGTGTGTTAAGCCAGCTTTGTTCGGCTTGCTGTGTGCTTGGCGCAGGGTGCGGATTTTGCGTCAACACATGCATAAATCAATTACAAAGATAAACAAAGTGGCAATTATAATCATATATCATCATGGAATAAATTTTATAACTTTACCAAAGATAAAAACAAGGTAGTGTCTTTATTCATGACGAAAACTAATTAACATACAAGCTGAAAATAAACTAACACACTTGCTGAAATTTAAATAAAAACTTAAAATACTACCCAAACACAAGCAAATAAAAGCTGAAAATTACAGAAAAAGGGAAAACAAAAGAAAACTAAAGCTCCTCCTTCTTCTCAATCTTCCGCCGGTGGTTGGTTTTGGTAATCTTGGTAGTTGTACCCTTGCTCATAGTAGGTTTGGACATCCCCTCCAACGAATTGATCCGGCGGTACTAGGTGAAGGCGCCCTAGCTCATAGGCAATATTTGCATTGCCAAGTTGAGCCGCGTTGGATTGGATGGCTGTGACGTTTTGCATATTTCTCGCAGCATACCCTCCAGTTATGGCCATGCTTTGTTGTGGTTGGGGTGTTGTGTATAGGGCTCCGCAAAGGTTACGTTGGGCACCACATAATTTTGTAGGGGCATGGCTGCACCACTCCCCATGCTTGCATTGATGGCCCTCCATAATAACTCGGCGGAGTAGGGATTCCTCCGAACGGTGGCACATAGTTTTGTTGTGCACCACCCTCTTGCGCCAAGGAGGATCCCTCCTCTACAATTCTTCATCTTTTATTCTTCCTTGCCGCGGGCACAAGGAGTCCTTCCTCCAAACAATCTTCCTTCCCTTGAATGAAGATCCTAAGTCTTGGATCCGGAAGGGGTAAGTTCACTTTGGCCACATGAAAGGCTCCTCTCTCATATCCACTAATATATTTTCCTTGCTTTAAATATTCAAATCCGAGAGGGGTCCTGTGAGACATGGGTACCCCCGGGTCCCCACCGACCAGGCTCACGGCCGTCCCCGACAAGTGGGTCCGGCCTACCAGAAGACCCGCCGACCTGTCAGTGGGCCCAACCGACCTAGTTGGCAGCCCACACGACCTCCTGAAGACCTTCAAGAAGATTCCCCAAACGACCTAATCCAACACGACCTCAAGACTTGGTGTAGACAAGACCTCAGTATATTTCGACCAAAGAAGATCGACAGGATATGGCAAGAGTTGTAATCAACTAGACTTAGGTTTCCCTGTTGTAACCGATTTGGACTCCGGTCCACCGACCTTGTCTATCACCCAATATAAGGCGGGCAAGGGCGTCCTCCCAGGGACAGGTCGCCATGTATTCTCTCCACGCCAGCAATACAAACCGAAGAACTGGACGTAGGGTTTTACTTTCCGGAGGCCCGAACCAGTATAAAATTGCCTTTTCCTTGTGTCTCGTTGTAATTTTCGTGTGCTACACTAGCATAACATCGCGTTCTTAGCTCCCCATCTCCGCGCTGAACAACTAAACCACAGGGATTAACACCCCTGTGGACTGTCCAGATCTCACCATCTGACAGTTGGCGTGCCAGGTAGGGGTGAGGACCAGGAGCGTCCCGGTGGTCGATGGATGACCGCTCCTCAGTGATGAGTGATTGACAACGGGTGTTGGATTGACTCTTGGTCAGTGCGTAGGTGTAGGGTGCGGCCTAGTTCGTGTTGTTGCAGGTGAAGAACGGGCGCGAAAGGTCTTCAGCCTTGAGGGGCCTCCGGGAGATGGAGAGACAAGTAGGCTCGGTTCGAGGGACCCAGTGGACGGCGGGACTAGGTGCGGGCCACATGGTGGCGAGACGAGCAAGACGAAGTCGTGGACGATCGAGCCGGTGCACGGTGGCGGTCGAGTCAAGAGGCTTGGCGGGAGGCCGGGTCGAGCACGCGGGGTTTGGTGGTTTGCCCACAAAAGCATCAAAGGACGGTTTCTTGGTTTGGGCCTCAAAACCAAGTTTGAAGGCCCAACAATACGGAGATGGGATCCGGGCGTGTCGGGGAACTTCGAAGCGGAGGACACGCGGCGGGATCGCATGGCTTGCGTCGGGAGGACGCGGGGTGCGGCAAAGGCGTGGCCGTCCGATGGCAAGACCCATAAACATTACATAAATGCCCCTGCGTGGGTTGTATCGCCAGTAGTTGAGTTAGGGGTAGTCGAGTCATTTACCACGCCGGCGGGACCCTATATATAAGCCATGAGTGTGGGTGGATGGCTCTCTCTCTCTCCGCGACTTAGGGTTTCATTTCTCCCCTCCCATTTCTCATTTTCCCGAGACATTTTCTTCTCCATTTTCTTGTCTAGGCTAGCATGAGAGCTTCATGAGAGATTTGTTGAGAGGGATGGATGCTAGGGCGGCATGCTAGACCTTGTGAATCTTTCTTGGTTTGTATAGAAGATTTGGCGTTGTGGTTCCCGTGGTCTTTTTCGTGCATGTTTTTGGTGCCTTCGTTCTTGGTGTGATTCCGCGGACTTGAGTGGGTTTCTCCCCGGATTTCTTTGAGGAAAACATGGATGGATGTCTTGTGCATCTTTGTGATTGATCTTGTGCCCTCAAACGCCGGGAAACCACTTCGATTTAAGGATTTTTGGTCGAAGCTCTGGTTTTTGGAGGTGCTCAAAGGATCCACGATTCCCAGTGATTTAGGGAGTTAGGAGGCAAAATTTTTGGGGTATAGCATCCTTGTTTGACGCATATCTTGTCCCCAAACTCTTGTCTCTTCAGCTTCTACCGTTTGGGAGATCCGGTGATGTGTTGGAGGAGTTGACCTGCGGGGTCGAGTAACTGTTCTTGCCTCTGTCCGTGAGGCACGGACAGTCCGCGTGTGCCTGGCGGACAGTCCGCGGGCTCTGTGTTCTTAGTGCTCTTGCTCATCTTCGTTTTCGATCTGGTTTTGTTTTAGGTTTTTGTTGCAGCCGGTTTGCGGACGGTCCGAGCTTCAGTAGCGGACGGTCCGGACCCGGTGCGGATGGTCCGCCCGGTCCTTGCGGACAGTCCGTTTTTCCCGGTTCGTCTCTGGTGGTTCTGCTGGCTTTTACGGACTGTCCGCGGCTACTGGCCAGACTGTCCGAGGCACCTGGCCGGACCGTCCGCGGCACTCGGCCGGGACCGTCCGCGGCACTGGCCGGACTGTCCGCGTGGCCAGTGTGGACCGTCCGCCCCTCTGGCCGGACGACCGCAGTGCCTTGCAGCTTTGCTCCTTGGTTCGATTCCTCTCTCCTTTCTTTCGTGCTTCCGCGTGTGTTTCAAGGAAACGTTCCTAAGACTTGAGGTCTATCCATAACCTCGTTGTCTTGGCGTTAGGTGTGTGATTCGATCCATCGCTTGTGTGTGACCAGGATTTGTCTAGGGTATAGGCCGGGTTCATTGAGAATAATTTTTACCGACTCATATTCACTCTCCCCTCTCTAGTCGCCATCCGATCCTTCAAGGGGTGATCGCGAGCTCTTCGTGCAGCGTGATGGCAGTTCGCTCCGGCGATCTCTTCGATGACGACACAAAGGATATCTCCGCAGCGACATGCTCGCTGCCACTCTCCGATCTAATCATGAGGTCGGCGTCTTCGTTCCGTGGATGGCGCGCCAGAAAAAATTTTCACGTCCACACACTCACCCAACGATCTACGGTGGCAGCCTCACATCAATTACGTACCCATTACGTACGTCATCATAGCAAATCCGTTTGCAAGAAGAACGAAGGTCGACGGCAGGCCTTGAGTGTGTGTGTTCACTCTGTGTTCTTCACGTGCACGTCATCAAGGCCGAATTGATCTCCAAGTCGTCTACGTGAACAAGCAAGTCATCATGCCCTTTCTTTTGTTTCTTTACTAAACTATTTTGTACATTTCGATCTGCTAACAATGCATGGCAACCAGCCAACCATGCTATCTAACACGGCACATGTTGTATTTGTTTCCAACATACAACTAAAAGGACTCTATGTCATCTTTTTCCTGAGCAACAGTACACGACGACCGTGACTCCACGGCAGCCACGCGGCAGCCACGCATGCAGACACTGCGTGCGGCTGACGGCCAATGTGCATGGGTAATAGAGTCGGCACAGCTCTACGGCGACACTTCGACAGCTTGGCACAGCTCTACGACGACGTCTCGATAGCTCAGCATGGTCCCAGCTTGCGCCGCCGACTATATGTTCCGATCTCGGCTACACCCAAGCTAAGTATTATTTACAATTAATTTTTTCTATGGCTTCCGTATATTTTCGCCAACTGCCTCAGATTCCCTGTGTTTCTATGACCTTCGCCGACCTGCTCTACATACTTTCATCTGCTCTTCCGATCCCCCCTTGACATGCTCGGGGGCTTGGCCTTGCCAATCTAAGGGTCGCCAGACCTGTGGGGTCCCACCTTCTCCTCTCTCATGCCATCAACTCTCCCCCTCGACATGCTCGGGGGCTTGGCTAAAGCCAATATATGGGTCATAATACCTGAGAGTTAAAAGATCTTCTGCTCCTCCCCCTCGACATGCTCGGGGGCTTGGCATAAAGCCAACGTAGGGGTCGTTCGACTTGAGGATATCGTCCCTCATGAGTACTTGCCTTTTGTCGATGCGAGCCTGCTTGGTCGATAAGGTTGCTAAACCTGAGTCCTAGACTCCCCTCCTCTCGCGCGCCGATCTCATGTAAGCCTCCCTGCTGAGCTTTGGAGGTCGGTAAGCCAGCCTCTCCGTTATAGTGGTCAGCGAGACAGCACAAAAGACGACATTACTTCGAAGACTACCAAGTTCGCACAGGCACAAAAGCAAGTACCTCATGCCGGCATCAAAAGAAAGTTCATCAAGTATTATTTTTACATGGCTGAGAAAGGGGAGGTACAGCTCCTAGACCTCTGTGCATCTCTGGCGTCATCTTCGGAGGATTTCTTGGTATGTCCAGCGTCGCCGGTGTTCCCCATCATCACTCTCGTCAGGTCACTAGACCTCGCTGCAGCTCCTCGTCCCCGACTTCAGGTCGCTAGACCTCCCGGCTCCATCGTCGTCTTCATCAGGTCGCCAGACCTTCCTCCGACTCCGTAGTCGTTAGGTCGCTAGACCTCCTTGCGTCTCCGTCATCGTCGCTCTCGTCAGGTCGCTCGACCTTCCTCTGGCTCCATCATCGTCTTCGTCGGGTCGATAGACCTTCCTCTGGCTCTGTCATCATCTTCGTCAGGTCGCTAGACCTTCCACTGCCTATGTCATCGTCGTCGGGTCACTAGACCTTCCTCTGGCTCCGTCGTCGTCTTCGTTAGGTCGATAGACCTTCCTTCGGCTCCTTCGTCGTCATCGTCAGGTCGCTCTACCTTCCTCCGGCTCCATCATCACATTCGTCAGGTCGATAGACCTCCCTTCGGCTGCGTCGTCGCCTTCGTCAGGTTGCCAGACCTCCCTACGGCTCTGTTGTCGCCTTCGCCAGCTCGGAAGACCTCCCCATGATTTACATCGGGAATGAAGGCCTCCCCGTGGGTTGCGTGCCTAATTGGCCCTTCCAAGTACTTCCGGGTGCTTGGGTACATTTGCTTTGAGACCTTCCTGAGGTCGGCACACCTCGGGTGGCTTTGCTAGACTCTTTGCATCTATGCAGGATATCTAGGTGTCTCTACACTCGATACGTTGATGATTAACATCACTTTGCCAAGCTTCATGGTTGACAACCTCTTCACCCGACACACCTTTCAAGATCCAACTGGGTATCCTCGGATACTGGACATTGTCGATTTGAGGCCTCTTCGAGGTCGGCACGCCTACAAGGCCTCCCTGAGGTCGGCCCTGCCAGACTCCTTGCAGCTATGCTAGGAGATCTTGGTGTCTCTTCACTTCGTTCAATCAAGACCATGACTCAGTTTTCTTCTCTTTTTTGAGCATCAAACCAGCTATGCTGCCTGCTTCAATGCTTGGGGACTACTCTACGAGTGCGTCTTTGACGCCCTCTTGTTTTCCTCGTCGTACCGACCTGTTGGGAAATCTGTTTCCCATCACGTCGTTACTCAACCTACTTTTTCTTCTTTCTTTTTGGATCATCATACCGGCCATCCTGCCCGCCATGATGCTCGATACTACTCTATGAGTGCATCTTCGATGCCCTCTGAATTATTTCATCGTCGTTTCGATCTATTGGAACTTTCTTCCTATATGTCGTTACTCGACCTCTCTATGATCGGCAAAACTACAAACAGGTCGGCTGCTAAGCTGACTTGTTCTTTTTTTCTTTTTGGGGCCGACGTGCATGCTATTCGACTGTCGATAGCTCTACGACTTCGTCATGACCTTTCTAAGGTCGCTGCGCCTACACCTCGCTCGGGGGGCTTGTAAGACATGGGTACCCCTGGGTCCCCACCGACTAGGCTCACGGCCATCCCCGACAAGTGGGTCCGGCCTACCAGAAGACCCGCCGACCTGTCAGTGGGCCCAACCGACCTAGTTGGTGCCCCACACAACCTCCTGAAGACCTTCTAGAAGATTCCCCAGACGACCTAATCCAACACGACCTCAAGACTTGGCATAGACAAGACGCAGTAGATTTTGACCAAAGCAGATCGACAGGATATGGCAAGAGTTGTAATCAACTAGACTTAGGTTTCCCTGTTGTAACTGATTTGGACTCCGGTCCACCGACCTTGTCCGTCGCCCAATATAAGGCGGGCAAGGGCGTCCTCACAGGGACAGGTCGCTATGTAATCTCGACACGCCAGCAATACAAACCGAAGAACTGGACGTAGGGTTTTACTCTCCGGAGGCCCGAACCTGTATAAAATTGCCTTGTCCTTGTGTCTCGTCGTAATTTTCGTGTGCTACGCTAGCATAACTATTGCGTTCTTAGCTCCCAATCTCCCCGCTGAACAACTAAACCACAGGGATTAACACCCCCGTGGACAGTCCAGATCTCACCATCTGACAGTTGGCGTGCTAGGTAGGGGTGATCGCGAGCTCTTCGTGCAGCGTGATGGCAGTTCGCTCCGGCGATCTCTTCGATGACGACACAAAGGATATCTCTGCAGCGACCTGCTCACTTCCACTCTCCGATCTAATCGTGAGGTCGGCGTCTTCGTTCCGTGGATGGCGCGCCAGAAAAAATTCTCGCGTCCACACACTCACCCAACGATCTACAGCGGCGGCCTCACGTCAATTACATACCCATTACATGCGTCATCATGGCAAATCCATTTGCAAGAAGAATGAAGGTCGGCGGCAGGCCTTGCGTGCGCGTGTTCACTCTGTGTTCTTCACGTGCACGTCGTCAAGGCCGAATTGATCTCCAAGTCGTCTACATGAACAAGCAAGTCATCATGCCCTTTCTTTTGTTTCTTTATTAAACTATTTTGTATATTTTGATCTGCTAACAATGCATGGCAACCAGCCAACCATGCTAACTAACACGGCACATGTTGTATTTGTTTCCAACATACAACTACAAGGACTCTATGTCATCTTTTTCCTGATCAACAGTACACGACGACCGTGACTCCACGGCAGCCACGCGGCAGCCACGCATGCAGCCACTGCGTGCAGCTGACGGCCAATGTGCATGGGTGATAGAGTCGGCACAGCTCTACGGCGACACTTCGACATCTTGGCAAAGCTCTACGATGACGTCTCGACAGCTCGGCATGGCCCCAACTTGCGCCGCCGACTATGTGTTCCGATCTCGGCTACACCGAAGCTAAGTATTATTTACAATTAATTTTATTTACGGCTTCCGTATATTTTCGCCAACCGCCTCAGATTCCTTGTGTTTCTGTGACCTTCGCCGACCTGCTCTACATACTTTCATCTGCTCTTCCGATCCCCCCTCGACATGCTCGGGGGCTTGGCCTTGCCAATCTAATGGTCGCCAGACTTGTGGGGTCCTACCTTCTCCTCTCTCATGCCATCAACTCTCCCCCTCGACATGCTCGGGGGCTTGGCTAAAGCCAATATATGGGTTGTAAGACCTGAGGGTTAAAAGATCTTCTGCTCCTCCCCCTCGACATGTTTGGGGGCTTGGCTCAAAGCCAACGTAGGGGTCGTTCGACTTGAGAACATCGTCCCTCATGAGTACTTGCCTTTTGTCGATGCAAGCCTGCTTGGTCGATAAGGTTTCTAAACCTGAGTCCTAGACTCCTCTCCTCTCGCGCGCTGATCTCACGTAAGCCTCTCTGCTGAGCTGTGGAGGTCGGTAAGCCAGCCTCTCCGTGAGTAGTGGTCAGCGAGACAGCACACAAGACGACATTACTTCAAAGACTACCAAGTTCACGTAGGCACAAAAGCAAGTACCTCATGTCGACATCAAAATAAAGTTCATCAAGTTTTATTTTTACATGGCTGAGAAAGGGGAGGTACAGCTCCTAGATCTCTGTGCATCTCTGGCGTCATCTTCGGAGGATTTCTTGGTATCTCCAGCGTCGCCGGTGTTCCCCATCATCACTCTCGTCATGTCACTAGACCTCGCTGCAGCTCCGTCGTCCCCGACTTCAGGTCACTAGACCTCCCGGCTTCGTCGTCGTCTTCGTCAGGTCGCCAGACCTTCCTCTGACTCCGTCGTCATTAGGTCGCTGGACCTCCTAGCGTCTCCGTCATCGTAGCTCTCGTCAGGTCGCTCGACCTTCCTCTGGCTCCATCATCGTCTTCATCGGGTCGATAGACCTTCCTCCGGCTCTGTCATCGTCTTCGTCAGGTCGATAGACCTTTTTCTGGCTCCGTCGTTGTCGTCAGGTCACTAGACCTTCCTATGGCTCCGTCGTCGTCTTCGTCAGGTCGATAGACCTTCCTTTGGCTCCTTCGTTGTCATCTTCAGGTTGTTCTACCTTCCTCCGGCTCCATAATCACCTTCGTTAGGTCGATAGACCTCCCTACGGCTCCGTCGTCGCCTTCGTCAGGTTGCCAGACCTCCCTACAGCTCTGTCGTCGCCTTCGCCAGCTCGGAAGACCTCCCCAGGATTTACGTCGGGAATGAAGGCCTCTCCGTGGGGTGCGTGCCTAATTGTCCCTTCCAAGTACTTCCGGGTGCTTGGGTGCCTTTGCTTTGAGACCTTCCTGAGGTCGGCACGCCTCGGGTGGCTCTGCTAGACTCTTTGCATCTATGCAGGATATCTAGGTGTCTCTACACTCCATACGTTGAAGATTAACATCACTTTGCCAAGCTTCATGGTTGACAACCTCTTCACCCGACACACCTTTCAAGATCCTACTGGGTATCCTCGGATACTGGACATTGTCGGTTTGAGGCCTCTTCGAGGTCGGCACGCCTACAAGGCCTCCCTGAGGACGGCCCTGCCAGACTCCTTGCAGCTATGCTAGGAGATCTGGATGTCTCTTCACTTCATTATATCAAGACCATGACTCAGTTTTCTTCTCTTTATTGAGCATCAAACCAGCCATGCTGCCTCCTTCAATGCTCGGGGACTACTCTACGAGTGCGTCTTTGACGCCCTCTTGTTTTCCTCGTCGTACCGACCTGTTGGGAAACCTGTTTCCCATCACGTCGTTACTCAACCTTCTTTTTCTTCTTTCTTTTTGGATCATCATATCGGCCATCCTGCCCGCCATGATGCTCGGATACTACTCTATGAGTGCATCTTCGATGCCCTCTGAATTTTTTCATCATCGTTTCGATCTATTGGAAGCCCGCTTCCTATATGTCGTTACTCGACCTCTCTACGATCGGCAAGACTACAAACAGGTCGACTGCTAAGCTGACTTGTTCTTTTTTTCTTTTTTGGACCGACGTGCATGCTATTCGACCTGTCAACAGCTCTAAGACTTCGTCATGACCTTTCTAAGGTCGCTGCACCTACACCTCGCTCGGGGGCTTGTGAGACATGTGTACCCCTGGGTCCCCACCGACCAGGCTCACGGCCCTCCCCGACCAGTGGTCCAGCCTACCAGAAGACCCGCCGACCTGTTAGTGGGCCCAACCAACCTAGTTGGTGGCCCACACGACCTCCTGAAGACCTTCAAGAAGATTCCCCAGACGACCTAATCCAACACGACGTCAAGACTTGGCATAGACAAGACCGCAGTAGATTCCGACCAAAGCAGATTGACAGGATATGGCAAGAGTTGTAATAAACTAGACTTAGGTGTCCTTGTTGTAACTGATTTGGACTCCGGTCCACCGACCTTGTCTGTCGCCCAATATAAGGCGGGCAAGGGCGTCCTCCCAGGGACAGGTCGCTATGTAATCTCGACACGCCAGCAATACAAACCGAAGAACTGGACGTAGGGTTTTACTCTCCGGAGGCCCGAACCAGTATAAAATTGCCTTGTCATTGTGTCTCGTCGTAATTTTCTTGTGCTACGCTAGTATAACCATCGCGTTCTTAGCTCCCGATCTCCCCGCTGAACAACTAAACCACAGAGATTAACACCCCCGTGGACTGTCCAGATCTCACCATCTTACAGTTGGCGTGCCAGGTAGGGGTGATCGCGAGCTCTTCGTGCAGCGTGATGGCAGTTCGCTCCGGCGATCTCTTCGTTGACGACACAAAGGATATCTCCGCAGCGACCTGCTCACTGCCACTCTCCGATCTAATCGTGAGGTCGGCGTCTTCGTTCCGTGGATGGCGCGCCAGAAAAAAATTTCGCGTCCACACACTCACCCAACGATCTACGGCGGCTGCCTCACATCAATTACGTACCCATTACGTACGTCACCATGGCAAATCCGTTTGCAAGAAGAACGAAGGTCGGCGGCAGGCCTTACGTGCGCGTGTTCACTCTGTGTTCTTCACGTGCACGTCGTCAAGGCCGAATTGATCTCCAAGTCGTCTACATGAACAAGCAAGTCATCATGCCCTTTCTTTTGTTTCTTTATTAAACTATTTTGTATATTTTGATCTGCTAACAATGCATGGCAACCAGCCAACCATGCTAACTAACACGGCACATGTTGTATTTGTTTCCAACATACAACTACAAGGACTCTATGTCATCTTTTTCCTGAGCAACAGTACACGACGACCGTGACTCCACAGCAGCCACACGGCAGCCACGCATGTAGCCACAGCGTGCGGCTGACGGCCAATGTGCATGGGTGGTAGAGTCGGCACAGCACTACGGCGACACTTTGATAGCTTGGCACAGCTCTACGACGACGTCTCGACAGCTCAGCATGGACCCTGCTTGCGCCGCCGACTATATGTTCTGATCTCGGCTACACCCAAGCTAAATATTATTTACAATTAATTTTTTTACGGCTTCCGTATATTTTCGCCAACCGCCTCAGATTCCCTGTGTTTCTGTGACCTTCGCCGACCTGCTCTACATACTTTCATCTGCTCTTCTGATCCCCCCCTCGACAGGCTCGGGGGCTTGGCCTTGCCAATCTAAAGGTCACCAGACCTGTGGGGTCCTACCTTCTCCTCTCTCATGCCATCAACTCTCCCCCTCGACATGCTCGGGGTGCTTGGCTAAAGCCAATATATGGGTCGTAAGACCTGAGGGTTAAAAGATCTTCTGCTCCTCCCCCTTGACATGCTCGGGGGCTTGGCTCAAATACAACGTAGGGTCGTTCGACTTGAGGACATCGTCCCTCATGAGTACTTGCCTTTTGTCGATGCGAGCCTACTTGGTCGATAATGTTGCTAAACCTGAGTCCTAGACTCCCCTCCTCTCTCGCGCCGATCTCACTTAAGCCTCCCTGCTGAGCTGTGGAGGTCGGTAAGCCAGCCTCTCCGTGAGTAGTGGTCAGCGAGACAGCACACAAGACGACATTACTTCAAAGACTACCAAGTTCGCGCAGGCACAAAAGCAAGTACCTCATGCCGGCATCAAAAGAAAGTTCATCAAGTATTATTTTTACATGGCTGAGAAAGAGGTGGTACAGCTCCTAGACCTCTGTGCATCTTTGGCGTCATTTTCGGGGGATTTCTTGGTATCTCCAGCATCGCCGGTGTTCCCCATCATCACTCTCGTCAGGTCACTAGACCTCGCTGCAGCTCCGTCGTCCCCGACTTCAGGTCGCTAGACCTCCCGGCTCCGTCATCGTCTTCGTCAGGTCGCTAGACCTTCCTCCGACTCCGACGTTGTTAGGTCGCTAGACGTCCTTGCGTCTCCATCATCGTCGCTCTCATCAGGTCGCTCGACCTTCCTTTGTCTCCATCATCATCTTCGTCAGGTCGGGAGACCTTCCTCCGGCTCTGTCATCGTCTTCGTCAGGTCGCTAGACCTTCCTCTGGCTCTGTCGTCGTCGTCAGGTCACTAGACCTTCCTCTGGCTCCGTCGTCGTCTTCGTCAGGTCGATAAACCTTCCTTCGGCTCCTTTGTCATCATCGTTAGGTCGCTCTACCTTCCTCCGGCTCCATCATCACCTTCGTCCGGTCGATATACCTCCCTTCGGCGTCGTCGCCTTCGTCAGGTTGCCAGACGTCCCTATAGCTCCGTCGTCGCCTTCGTCAGCTCGGAAGACCTCCCCAGGATTTAAGTCGGGAATGAAGGCCTCCCCGTGGGGTGCGTGCCTAATTGGCCCTTCCAAGTACTTCCGGGTGCTTGGGTGCCTTTGCTTTGAGACCTTCCTGAGGTCGGCACGCCTCGGGTGGCGCTGCTAGACTCTTTGCATCTATGCAGGATATCTAGGTGTCTCTACACTCCATACGTTGAAGATTAACATCACTTTGCCAAGCTTCATGGTTGACAAACTCTTCACCCGACACACCTTTCAAGATCCTACTAGGTATCCTCGGATACTGGACATTGTCGATTTGAGGCCTCTTCGAGGTCGGCACGCCTACAAGGCCTTCCTGAGGTCGGCCCTGCCAGACTCCTTGCAGCTATGCTAGGAGATCTGGTTGTCTCTTCACTTCGTTCGATCAAGACCATGACTCAGTTTTCTTCTCTTTTTTGAGCATCAAACTAGCCATGCTGCCTGCTTCAATGCTCGGGGACTACTCTATGAGTGCGTCTTTGACGCCCTCTTGCTTGTTTTTCTTGTCGTACCGACCTGTTGGGAAACCTGTTTCCCATCGCGTCGTTACTCAACCTACTTTTTCTTCTTTCTTTTTGGATCATCATACCGGCCATCCTGCTCGCCATGATGCTCGGATACTACTCTATGAGTGCATCTTCGATGCCCTCTGCATTTTTTCATCGTCGTTTCGATCTATTGGAAGCCTGCTTCCTATATGTCGTTACTCGACCTCTCTACGATCGGCAAGACTACAAACAGGTCGGCTGCTAAGCTGACTTGTTCTTTTTTCTTTTTTGGCCCGACATGCATCCTATTCGACCTGTTGATAGCTCTACGACTTCGTCATGACCTTTTAAGGTCGCTGCGCCTACACCTCGCTCAGGGGCTTGTGAGACATGGGTACCCCTGGGTCCCCACCGACCAGGCTCACGGCCGTCCCTGACAAGTGGGTCCGGCCTACCAGAAGACCCGCCGACCTATCAGTGGGCCCAACCGACCTAGTTGGTGGCCCACATGACCTCCTGAAGACCTTCTAGAAGACTCCCTAGATGACCTAATCCAACACGACCTCAAGACTTGGCATAGACAAGACCGCAGTAGATTTCGACCAAAGCAGATTGACAGGATATGGCAATAGTTGTAATCAACTAGACTTAGGTTTCCCTGTTGTAACTGATTTGGACTCCGGTCCACCGACCTTGTCTGTCTCCCAATATAAGGCGGGCAAGGGCGTCCTCCCAGGGACAGGTCGCCATGTAATCTCAACACACCAGCAATACAAACCGAAGAACTGGACGTAGGGTTTTACTCTCCGGAGGCCCGAATCAGTATAAAATTGCCTTGTCCTTTTGTCTCATCGTAAGTTCTGTGTGCTACGCTAGCATAACCATCGCGTTCTTAGCTCCCAATCTCCCCGCCGAACAACTAAACCACAGGGATTAACACCCCCGTGGGCTGTCCAGATCTCACCATCTGACAGGTCCCGGGTAGAAGATATTCGGGATTTCTTGTAATTCCCGGCCTTAAGGAGATGACCAACATAGAGAGGTATCACCCCGATCCAATATCTCCCGATCCCGATGTTGCCTCGCAACACCATCAGTTGATCATAAGGTATGAGGGGTCTATTGGCTGCCTGGCAATTAATGCCGAGTAGAGCCAATTCAACTCTGTGTCGGTCACCTTCGTCTCCCTCATCCTCCCCATAATCCTCTTACACATCCATGAGTGGAATACTGGGATGATGGGGTTCCGGATGGAATTTCGTTGTTGGTGGGCTTCTCCGTAGATTAAATTCCAAATCCATCCAACATGCCATCTGGCACGTCAACTTTCTCCGGAGCTCCCTTTTGGAACCCAAGTAGCTCCCGAATGTTTTCATAGGGAACCACTTGCCGAATTCCCTCCAATCGGAATGATAAACTTGACACCCCGTCATCAAGAATGGGCGCCATAGTCATCAAGATTTCCAAGGCAAACTCCTTGAGGGTGTTTGCCGACACCCCGTTGGAGAATTGCACCCATCCAAGGTGCCCCAACATATAATATATGTCTATGCCAAAACCCAATGAGTTGAGAGCTTGATCGTCAAAATCGACGTTTGCCACAAGCCTCTTCTCAAGGCGAGAGAGTTTCTTCTCCTTCTCCTCCGACAAGATGATGAAGCCATATGTGGAGTGCCGCAGAGTGTATGGAGGTGGAGCGGAGGAACGGGTCGATCGACGAGGTGGGACAGGCGGCTCCTCCGTACGCCCTTGAGGTTCGGTAAACCTCATGGAAGTGCTCCTTGTAGCTCTCATGCCACCGAGGAGGAGAGTGTCATTCCTCCTTGGCGGTGTCGTGTCCTCCTCCATGCTCTGAGGAGATTTGGAAACTGAGTGCCTCCTCGAAGACGTCGTCGAAGATGGCTTGGACGATGACGACCCCTTCTTCTTGGTGAAGGGACTTGTGGTTTCCTGCCACATGATTGCAGCACTCTTCTCCCTAATACAATTCCGGGTTTCAACCGATGCTCGCGTGGGGAGAAGGAACCGGACCGGAGCGAGGACATCCACGCCGCCATGAACACCTACACCGCCGTGTACACCTTCGCCACGCCACCGTCCATCCTCGAGCCGGCCACGACTACACCATCGCCCCAACGTGAGCACCATCGCGGCCATCTTCCTCTTTCCTCCCTCCTTGACGTCTTCTCTGTCTGGCACCGGCGGCGTTGGGGTGCGCCGTCGCGTGTCCTTGCCTGGTTGCCGACCTTCGAGCCGCAGTACTGCCGCACCGCGATTGAGTGGAGCTCTCGGGCCATCCATGCCCCCGGGCCCGCAGTCGCCGTGCGAGGACCATTTATGATCACTGGTCTTCGAGTCGAGCGCGTTGTGCAGGGAATGTTGTGCGCCACCACTACGCCTCGTGTCGCGCCCCTGGTTACCAAGTGGCTGCGACGACCGAGCAAGGCAACGCCGCGCGTGAGATACGCACGGCTGTGGCCAGCACACACCCCGCGAGGTCCATGCTAGGCCGCCGGCCAGCCGAGCCGCGAGGAACGCCGCCGCGGCGAGCTGAGCCCTCGGGATGATTTTGACCCAGGCTCGCCGTCGACGCGTGTGCTCATTTGTGAGAAGCCGGGCGTCGACCCATGCGTTCTGTTGCAGGTAAATGGCGTTGACGTCGTCCCGTGATGCGCCGGCGGCGGTGGCCTCGAGCCCGGCTACGGGGTCGACGCGTCGCGTGCCGTGCGCGAGATCGCGGGAGCGGGCGCCGTCCGGCCGGCGCACCCCGGCGTCGTGCCGCGACCAAGGCGCGGGATCTTGTTGCTCGCATCGCCCCTGGACACGGAGCACTCAGTCCCGACACCGGCGACGCGCCGCGCAGCCGCAGGGTTGCCCGGCGTTTCGTCGAGCACCTGGTGGGCATACGAGCCCTGTGCGGGACTGCAAAGTGATAAGTGGGCCGCCGGCCGGATATGGGCCTTAAGCCCAGCTAACTGCTAGCAGGCCGTCGACATCACGCATGGGAATTTGGGGGTATTCCCTGGACTTTAAATTGCTTAGCTAACTGGGCTGCGCCCACCGGTCTAACTGGGTCGTGACCCCATAGCTAGCTGGGCCAAGTCCACTGGGCCACCTGTGGCCCAGTGGCACTTTCGGCCCATCTTCGGCCCGCTAACCGAGGGTCGCTGACGTCATGCTGACGTCAGCGACATCTTTAATAAAATCCTTTTCTATTTCTGGAATGAATTTCAGAAATGTTTTATAAATGGTTTTAATCTTTAAAAATTCAAAACTAATTATAGGAAAGTCAGAAAAATATAAAACTAATTTCTATAAATTCGTAATTTCGAAACCTTGCTGATTGTAGGTAGTTCGAGCTCTTTTGGATCTTCTAAAAATTGGTTCTTATTTGGAGTTGTTGCTTAGATGTGCACCGTATTCTTATTCGCGTCGAATCTCGTGCTGCAGACCCGAGCTTCGACCAGGGGGACGCGGAGGACCCCGAGTACACTGCTCCGGACAGCGACTGCTTCAACGGCAATGAAGGTGTCATGTCACTCCCAACCATGTAGATCCCATGTTGTTAATTAGATGCTAGTGCTTTACTTAATATGCATTGCTCTGATGAATTGCATAGCCAGTTTGATAGCCATGCCTTGATATTTTGTTATACCCTGATTCCTTGTTGTACATCCTGCGGGACTAGCTACAGACCCCTAGCTAGTCCCTTACCTCAACTATCCATACTTTTGTTGCTTGATTTTGGATGGTATTCTGGGCTTGGACTGAGATGTGGGAGATCTTGGTGTGTATCTAGTGTGCGTTCTGGGTGCGTATCTCCTTGCTGTGTTTTGGCGGGAGCGAGCCGCTTGGTTACTAGTGAACGTAGGCCGAGGGAAGATGCGATCTGGCCTCTAACCCGAGGGACGTGTCGTATGGGATGGAGATGGAGAGTGCTCGCTCTCGGCCCCTTAAGGACCGAGTCGACTTACCACCAGATTCAGTATCTACTTTCGTACAAACCGCCCGCCTTGTTATGGGCGGGGGTGCGGTGTGAGACTTGTAGTGGATAGCGTCCCTCCTGTAGGCGGATCGGTGTGATCGTGTCGGGAGTGGTCTTTTCCTCCTTAGTAGACTTTGCCCCGGCGAGGCCGGGGAAGGGTTCCACAGCTTCGAGGGACCTCTCGCGGGCAGTATGAGCTCTACCGCGGAGGCTGGGCCAGGCTCGGAGACGCAGGAGGGTACTATCCACTTACTTGGCCTTCAGCCGTATGGTAGGGCCTGGAATCGGTGACGGCCGGTTCCGGTCCTATTCGGGCGGGTACAGTTGTACAACCTCTGCAGAGTGTTAAACCTATAGCTATAGTCCGTGTCCACTGGTTATGGACAGTACTGCTATCTACCGCTACTTCCGACTAGTTACTCTTCTCTTGTGCTTCTTCTCTCCCCCGAGTGTGTGAGCCCGGCTTTGGCCGTTGAGATGTGGGGATAGGAGCAGGTGGGCCCCACATCGCAGATGAGAGTTGGGAACTGGATCGTGGTTGAGATCTGGTGTTTTGGTGTGGTATCCTTGAGCGGGGTGTGGACCCCAGAGGTGTGGACCTCGGAAGCGTGAGCTTCCCCGAGGTGTTGACCTCACAGCTGAATTCTGCTTACCTTGATCGTTGCTTTGCTGCTTTTCTTAAGCCTTCTACAGCCAAAGTAGGGATAACTCATGCATAGTAGAATATACACCGCTTTTGCCTCTTTGTTGGGAAGCTGACATGACCTACCCACTTATCGGGTAGACCCTGGTGTCTCTGACACAGAGCCGGACTACGACTTCGACAACGACGGATGGGTGGACTAGTGCTCTTCCTACACTCGAGCTGCCTGCGGATTTGGAGTTCCTTGCGCTTCCATGGAGACGCTGCTAGACATTTTATTTATGTTTGATTCAGTCCCGATGGACTTGTACCTGGCATGTGCCGAAGATATAAAACCAATCTAGAGATTGGATTGGGTCTTTTGTTGAAGTTCCAAAGCAAAGAAGAATAAAGCAAACGAATCTCATAACTAGCCTCTTTAAATCGTGGCTTCCGTTCCAACTCCGAAAACGCCCGCCTTTCAGAGCCACCGTTCTGTCACAACGCACCCCTATTCATGCGGGTAGTCTAGGGCGAGTCCAAGAAGAACAAGTTGAAAATGCTTGGTAGATCGGGTATGCACCTCTAGCCACCATGACTACAAGAGCACCCTAAGCAATCTAGCTATAGACTAGATTGGGGAAGAAGCAACCCAAGCTAAGACAAAGTCGTAGAGAAAGCACTAGATCGCTAGAAATCGGATTCAACTTGCAAATTCAACATGAGAGTATAATACATGGACAAGATCACCACCAGGATCCTACCTCGACCTTGAGCCTAGCTCCGGGAACTCCGACGTGGTCTTCCATGCAAGGTTCCCACGTCGGCTAGGGGAACCCTAGTCAACCATCTCGACTCTCTCCTCTCCGGAACGGCGTCCCTCTCTTCTCTGCTCCTCGGCGGCGGATGATGAATGGATTGATGTGTGGCTCTCGGTCAGGGGGATATAAATAGCCCGAGAGGCACCTAGTTCAAAGTGGGGGCCAACTGGGCCATGAAATGGGTTGGGCCGGCCGACCAGGGCCGACCGACCTGGGCCCATTTCGGCCCAGTCCGCAACCTCCTTCGCTCGGTGCCGGTTCTCGAGTCTTCTAGATCCTTACCCCTTCTGCATGTGGACCCTTATCGTCAGTTTCTCTCCGAATTGGATGAAGCTCCTTGTCCCGCAAGATTCGGCACTTTTCTGACCGGGTGTTGACGGATAAAAGACGTATCCCTCTACGATCCGCAAGCGTACGGACCCCACACCTTTTTCACCACGGGATTCCCATGGTTCTTGTCAATCCGCGGAGCAAGGGGATTACAAGCGTTCAATCTACTTCTATGCAGTAGCTACTAAAACCCTAACTACTATTATACTAGAAAGCAACTAAACTACATTAGAGAGAATGATAAGCTATCAAGATAGGAGACACTCGCCCATGGGTCTACGATCATGCAGTCAATTAAAGACATTAAACCAATCTAATCTATCGGGGGTTGTGACCACAGTTTCGCCCTTTCCCTCCTCTCGTAATGTCACTACGCGAAGGTATTCATGACTAGACCTATGATGGACACGGCGTATTGAATGGATCCAAGGAAGCATTGAGGCCTTACTCCCTTTACGGCATGGTATAGATGATCCGACAAAGTATGATTACATCTCAAGATCGATTACAACCCATGGACGAATAAGGAGATTACCCCATCAAGGTGCTGGACATAACACCGTTGATCATGGTTTCCCTTCCGACTGTGTCTTCCTTCTTCTCCACTTGTGGGTGCTTCCTTCAAGGTGGTTGATCTCCCTCCGGAGATCTCCCTCCTCTCTCTTTCTAGCTTGTGGATGGCCTCCTGGTGCGAATGGCTCTCCTCCTATCGAATGGCGGCGCCTCCAGGGTTTTAGGGTTGAAGATCCTTCAGGTGCAAGGAAAGGGGGGCCGAACCGACCACCGGGGTGGGCTAGGCCGGCCGGCCTGGGCTGACCGGCCCAGGCCCATATCGGCCCGGTTCGGTCGCCCCTTCGCTCCCGTGGGTCCTCAGGTGATTATGCACTTTGCCCCCTCCACTTGCATGATTTTGACGATGTCATCCTTGCATCCAAGATGGGGGTTCTCCGCGCATGAAGTTCGGTCTTTTACGCTTCAATCCCCGGGGGTGTTCCTCGTAGCACTTCGGTCCTTGCCACCATTGGAAGTGATTTCATCAAGATCATGAACACGAACAAGACTCCTTAAATGCTCCTTTGAACTTGTTGCGAATCCGTCCTTTATGTCCATGTTTTCCTACATAAACACAACACTTCCAAATGCATGCACATAGATGAACTTGTTATATGATTAGTGTGCCTAGTGGCGGGTTAGTTCCATAATCAAATCCAAACCAAAGTGTAATGAACATGCTTGGTGTACCAAAATACACCGTCAACATCTCCCCCACGCTTAGCTCTTGCTCGTCCTCGAGCAAGTACTCGTAAAACAACTTCGTCCAAAGTGTTGTAATCGTGTACCGCTAATCCTTCTTCACAAGTTAGTCAATCCTTTCTTTAATACATAAACATAAAGAAATGATCATCAAACATAAACATGGGCATTTAGAATCTTTACCACGTCAAGATTTACCCCACAACTCAAACTCTTCACTCGAAGTCTTCAATTTCAGCCATGCTTACTTCTTTGCTTCCATCGGAGGGTTTTTATGATTTTTCAAACAAAATTCCTGCAACAAGTATTAGACAAAAACCTTTCTCCAAGCTCTCTCAAGTCACTCATATGAGGTAGCTATCCTAGACCAATTTTATAAAACTCTCACCTCCCATAAGTCTCTCATATAACATGTAAAGTAGAGCTATAGGTAGGGCTAGCGCGATCAACACAAGTATTGTCAAACTAAGAACTTCCTCTAATGGTTGTTTACCTTCCAAAGCCAATGATCATGAGAATTAACCATATGTAGGGATATCAAGGATGAGAAGATTTAGAATGGTAGACATGAGCAAGGGCAAAAGAAAATTATGACTACAAGGCACCGATGACGTCCTCGTTGCGGATTGCACATGGTTGGAAAAAATGAAAGTTTCGTCTCTCAACAACATGACATCCTTCCGTACACTTTTATTTTTCTTTCTTTTTTTCACTTGATTCATCCCTCTGATATCTTTATTTCTACCTCCTCTTTTCTTTTTTTCATTCTTTCATTCTCATATTTTTTTCTCTTTATTTACTTTCTTTCTTTCTTTTCCATACTCATACTTTTCTCTTTATTTTTCCCTCTCTTGACAACTTTTCAAAGTTGTCAACTCCTCTCTTTCTCGCATGCATGCAATCTAACATTTTAAATAAATCATGCTAGAGATGAGATGAAACTTTGAAAGTAGGTTGTGTTCAATGAATGCGATGTACAAAAGAGATGTATAGGGTTGGGTATGGAATTCGGCGATGTACGGGACTTCCAATGTGAAAGTCACGTTACTGAATGTATGATGAGGCTAGCAACAATAGATAAGTACAAGAACATGATCATTGCTCGAAATTAAAACTCCCAAGAGAGAAGGATCCTAGCCTAACTCATCGTGCTAATCACACGTATGGTGGATCAAAAAAATAAATTGGCTTTGTATAGGATTTTTTTCTTACTCTCAACTTGGAAAAAGAGGTTTTGCTAACCTTTATTACAAGGGTTTTTAGATAATTTTCAGAACTGAAATCCTCCAACTTTTAGCATTGAACGTAGCAAAACTAACATGTGAAGCTCAAGATCGAAGTGCGGTATGGGTACTTTAAGTAGTAGCAATTCCACTAAGCACCACGGTAAACGTTTTTCGAACCACACACTTATGTTCATATATCAAGAATCAAAGATAAACAAACAAGTGAATAAAGATAAGCATCACACAAGACACAAAATATATAAAGACTCTTTTTATTTGATTTTCTTTGACTCAACACTAATTTAAGACACTTCAAACTTGCAAAAATTTAAAACACACTCGAAAACTAAGACTCATTAAACTCTAAGACTCTCTTCTCTCGAAGACTAAACCGAACCTAAACTTTGAAACTCAAAAGCTAAGGCTAGCTAGCTAGCTCTCCCCCATGCTAAAACATACGACGTCTTTGTCGTATCATACAAAATTCCTAAGGGGAAAACTAGACTTAGTGGTACTTTCCACAAGTATTGCACCACTTGCCTCTCATATCCCCGACCATGCCAAAGAGTTTCCGCACGTTGCGGTTAAGGAAATTGTAGTCGTCTTCAACTACGCGCTCCAAATCCTCCAAACACTGCTTCATCGCCTCCATGGCTTGGAGACATTCGTCGATCGACGCGTAGAGATCCCCAATGGAGTGACGACAAGCTGCACAACACATCGGATGCAATCCGAAAGGGTCGTCATTGCCATCGTCTCCACCGTCGTCGCCGCCGTCGTCGCCGCCGTCGTTGCCACCACCATTGTCGTCGCCGCCGTCGTTGCCGCCGCCGTTGGGGCCTTCGGGAGTCTTCTCCTTGGGCACCTCATCCCAAATGTAGAGGTCGCTATCATCTCTTCCGGCGGCGGCCCACGAGCTCGGGCTACGTTCGTCGGAGTAGTCGCTACCCCCATAATCCTTAGGCTCGGGCGACACCTCCTTGTAGTCCTTGCGCTTCATGCCTTGGATGCGTGCCGACCTTCGAACGGGCATAGGGACCTTCTCTCCTTCGACGGGGTTGCGAGATGCAATAGCTCCGGTCGGGACACACCCTCCGCAACGGATGCGGGCGGTCCTCTTGATCTCGACGGGTAGCTTGAGCTCACATCGCTTCGCCTCCTCCATCAATGGCTCCTTGGCTTCTTGCTTCAACTCTAAGCTCCTCAGGGACACAATGGCTGCTGCGTGGGTGCAAAATATTGCTTGAAAGGATTGATTCCCAAGCTCCCAATTCGGCCAAATAATTAGTCCGAAGAGAAAAACCCTAGGAACCTCATTTTCCTTTTTTAAACTTCCCTTAAAATTTTCTGACCGAAGAAGGAAGTCAAAAAGGAGCAATTCAGGCAAAAATCGGGGACGTCCGCCGCTGGGACCCTACTGGGCCGGTCGGACCGGGCCGGCCGGCCCACCCTGCCTCGGGGGCCGGGCCGGTCCGGTTTTTCGTGTACCGCCCTTATTTCACCTCCTTAGCCCATAGGAAAAAGTTGGCCCAGTAAATCTTCGCGAGAAACTCCAGAAAATTAAAAGAAAAATTATTTACAGAAATTCATGCCTTGTTTTTCATCCTAGGCGGGACGTTCGGGCTCTTCTTCCATGGTGAAGGGGCACAACGTCGGGTTCGTAGTAAACCTTAAGCCGTTGACCATTCACCATAAATTGATCGCCTTTTATATCCATAATGGTTACCGCTCCGTTGGAGAGCACTGAATGCACAACATAAGGTTCGTCCCACTTGCTTTGCAATTTCCCCTTTCCGAAGGTTTTAAACCTCGAATTGTAGAGGAGGACCTTATCACCTTCTTTAAACTCTTTCTTTTTCAATCTTTTATCATACCACCTTTTGATTCTCTCTTTGTATATGCTTGCATTTTCATATGCTTTCAACCTCATCTCCTCTAGCTCGCTTGTTTGGATCCTTCGTTTCACCATCGCGGCATCGAGATCGAGGTTCATCTCTTTAATCGCCCAATAGGCTTTATGTGCCAACTCAACCGGAAGGTGGCAAGCTTTTCCATAGACGAATTGATAAGGGGTCATACCTATCAGTGTCTTGAACGTCGTTCGATAAGCCCATAAAGCTCCGTCTAATTTCTTTGACCAATCTTTGCCTCCCTTCTCTATGGTTTTGTTGAGGATGCTTTTTAATTGCCTATTTGACGTTTTCGCTTGTCCGTTGGTTTGTGGGTGATAGGCCGTAGAGACCCTATGCTCAATTCCCAACTTGGACAAGCACTTTTTGAAATTCTTCCCAGTGAAGTGAGTTCCTCCATCACTTATCAAGATTCTCGGTGTACCGAAACAAGGAAAAATCACGTTCTTGATCATAGTAATGGACTCCTCCGTGGAAGCTTTACGACATGGCATAGCCTCTACCCATTTGGATACATAATCAACCATGACTAGAATATGTTCATATCCGCATGAGTTTTTGAAAGGCCCCATGAAGTCTATACCCCATACATCGAATATATCGATTTGTAGGTTGTATTTCAAAGGCATAGAATTTCTTTGAGAGATGTTTCCGGTTCTTTGGCACTCGGGGCATGATGTAACATATCTTTTAGTATCTTCATGCATCTCCGGGCAAAAGAATCCACTCGACCATACTTTTTCTTGGGTTTGAAAATGGCTATAGTGTCCACCGTACTCCGCCGAGTGGCACTTCCTTAGAATTTCTACCCTCTCTTCTCTTGGCACACATCTTCTCATCACTCCATCATTGCCAAGTTTGAAGAGGTATGGTGCATCCCAAAAGTACTTTCTACTTTCGGAGATTATCTTCTTTTGAGAGTTTTTGTCTAGATGATCGAGGGGCATCTTCTGAATTGCTCGAATGATATCGATCATCCATGTATCTTTATCAAGCACTCGATAGAGGTGGTCATCTCTCATCTTATCTTCTATGGGCTCCTTATCATCTTGTCCACGATTCATCCTAGACAAATGATCGGCCACAACATTTTCCACCCCTTTTTATCACGAATTTCAACATCAAATTCTTGGAGAAGAAGGATCCAACGAATCAAACGTGGTTTAGCTTCCTTCTTAGCCAAGAGATACCTGATGGCTGCATGATCGGTGTAAACAATGACCTTCGAGTTCACGATGTAAGATCTGAATTTTTCGAAAGAAAAAACCACCTCCAGCAACTCTTTTTCCGTAGTGGCATAATTTAATTGCGCCCCACTAAGAGTTTTGCTAGCATAGTAAACGGAGTGAACTCGGCCTTCCTTTCTTTGACCAAAAACCGCCCCTACGGCGTAGTCACTTGCGTCACACATGATCTCGAAAGGTTGGCTCCAATCCAGGGGTTGGATGATGGGAGCACACACCAATGCACTTTTCAAGGTCCGGAATGTCGCTAGGCACTTCTCATCAAAGTTGAAAGCCACATCCTTTTGAAGAAGATGCGTTAAAGGCTTAGTGATCTTTGAGAAGTCCTTAATAAATCTTCTATAGAATCCGGCATGTCCTAGAAAGCTCCTTAAGGACTTAACATCCGTAGGAGGTGGGAGTTGCTCAACCGTCTCTACCTTAGCCTTATCCACTTCAATTCCTCTCTCGGATATAACATGTCCGAGCACTATGCCTTGCCTAACCATTAAGTGGCACTTTTCCCAATTTAATACCAAGTCTACCTCCGCACACCTCATGAGGACCTTTTCCAAGTTTGCCAAGCAATCCATGAACGTCTTCCCATAAACGGAAAAATCATCCATGAACACCTCGACAATTTCTTCGATGAATTCCAAAAATACGGCCATCGTGCAATGTTGAAAAGAGGCCGGAGTGTTGCATAGACCGAAGGGCATCCTTCTATATGCAAACGTTCCGTAAGGGCATGTAAACGTTGTTTTGTGTTGATCGTCTGGGTGAATGGGAATTTGCATGAACCCCGAGTACCCATCGAGAAAGCAAAAATAAGCATGGTTTGCTAATCTCTCGAGCATCTCGTCAATGAACGGTAGGGGGAAGTGATCTTTCTTCGTCGCTTTGTTAAGCTTACGATAATCGATACACATCCGCCACCCAGTCACAGTTCTTTGTGGTATCAATACATTCTTCTCATTCTTCACCATGGTCAAACCTCATTTCTTTGGTACACAATGTACCGGGCTCACCCATTCGCTATGCGGAACCGGGTAGATGATTCCGGCATCAAGAAACTTGATGACCTCTTTCTTTTCTACCTCTCGCATGGCATGGGTTAGCCTCCTTTGGTGGTCCACTATGGGCTTACATTGGTCTTCCATTGGTATACGATGAGTGCAAAAGGCTGGGCTAATACCTTTGAGATCATTAATCGAATATCTAATCACCTTCCTATGTTTTTTCAATAAAATCAGCAACTTCTCATTTTCTTCGGGACTCAACTCGTCGCTCACGATGACTGGATAGGTCTTGTCTGGGCCCAAAAATTCATACTTTAATCCTTTGGGCAAAGGTTTAAGGTATACCTAGGGCGCTTGTGGCTCCTCGGGTTTAATCTCTCCTATATCTTCGAATTTTCCTTCCTCCTCGCTTCCATCATGTGGTTCCAAGCCTTTTGTTGCTTCTTCTAGTTCTTCATCTTGTTGATTACTAATTTGATTTTCCATCGCTCTTTGCAGCGGGTCTCTAAGGGTTTCAACAAAACAAAGGCTATCTATCTCCTCTACTTCTTCGTCTTCGGGAGGAAAGGGTGTAAGGTGTTTAGAAACACGAAGAAAGTTATATGTGTACTTTGTTCCATTAAGGTTCATTGTTACCTTGCCTTCTCCGACATCTAACATGACATCAACCAACTTAAGAAATGGCCTACCTAGGATTATGTGATCATGATTACTATGGTAAGCATCAATAACAAAGAAATCGGTTGGTATACATTTTCTAGAGATTTTTACTTTCATGTTGCAAGCAATACCTAGAGGTTTAATAGTTCTACCGTCTCCGATAATTAATTTCGTTGATGTTGGAGCTAAGACTAGGTTGTGGTCTTGAACTTTATCGTAAATTTTAGAAGATAGGACACTTACTTGGGCTCCGATGTCGCATAAAGCTTTGCATTGAACTCCATTGATTTCGCAACTCAAGCGTGGTGCCATCTTCTCTTCTTCTTCGGATCCTATCGCGTAAATTTCGGCGAGGCGAGCGTATGGTGATGCTTTGGGCTTGATCCCCATGATTATCTTCACCTCGGCTATGTGTTCCGGATCCACTTCATCATCTCCAAAGAGCTTTTGAAAGATCTCACTGGTGGTTTCAAGATCGTATGATTCTTCCGCTTTCCTCTCCGGTGGGAAATCCACTTCCAATGCTCTTGCCATTCCCCTTTTGATTAGGGAACGGTCTTCTCTTGTCGAATACTTCTCCGTAATTTATAGGAACCCAATCCATTGGTTCGAACTCCCTTAGTGGCTTCGCGCTTGACATGCTTCTCTTGATTGTCTCATTTGGTACGACGAAGTCCACACTCGGGGTAGTGCTCGACTTGATGTGTTCTTCTTCAAGCTTTTCCGGGATTGTCTCCTCTTTTGTGACTTCCGGGATTGACTCTTTAGAAAATCCAGCACACTTCTTCTTCCTTGAATTGTATTCCGGCTCTTCCGCAAGTCTTGTCTCCCAATCTCTTCGCATGGCAGCCACTTTACTAATTTTTTGTAGAAGTTGGGTGGCTTCCGTGAGTGTTTTCTTCATGAGATCCCCACCTGCACACATTTGGATGTGTTGCATGCAACTACGGGTTAGGGAAAAGAAAAATGTATGCAAGAGTACGTCACCGGAGAAGCCGAGTCTTGGTCCTTGTTCAATTAACTCATTAAACCTATCCCAGGCTTGGTCTATCCCTTCCTCTTCTCCTTGCATGAAAGTGATCACTTGCCTCCTTAGATGTTGAACCTTGCTAATTGGAAAGAACTTCTCGCAAAACTTCTTTGTCAACTTGTTCCAATTGCCTTCAACTTCAAAGGACGCAAACGAATACCATGTCTTTGCATTGCCGGCAAGTGAGTAGGGAAAGAGATTCCATTTGAACCATTCATCGGGAACTCCTTCTTGACGCACCATGTTGCATAGCGTCGTGAAATCCCTTATGTGTCTATATGGGTTCTCCGTAACCATCCCTTCAAACGGGTTTGCCGCCACCATCTCGATGATCTTGGATTTAATCTCATACTTGGTCGTTTCGAGCTTCGAATCCGACTCTTGTACTTTTATGTCTTCACATCGAGGGCTAGCATAATCCCCTAATGATTTCTCCGGTTCTTCCACGGGTTGATTGACGAACGCCATCTAGACAATAAGATAAAAACAAAAACAAAAACAAAACAAGTGGTTTTCTAGGTAATATATGTCAGATATAGCAAACAAAAGATAAAGTAAATTATAAAACTAAGTTAGATGCAAACCAAACGATGTAAACTAGCTTGCTCCCCGGCAACGGCGCCAGAAAAAGGGGCTTGTTGACGGATAAAAGACGTATCCCTCTACGATCCGCAAGTGTACGGACCCCACACCTTTTTCACCACGGGATTCCCAAGGTTATGGTCAATCCGCGGAGCAAGGGGATTACAAGTGTTCAATCTACTTCTACGCACTAGCTACTAAAACCCTAACTACTATTATACTAGAAAACAACTAAACTACACTAGAGAGAATGATAAGCAATCAAGATAGGAGACACTCGCCCATGGGTCTATGATCATGCAGTCAATTAAAGACATTAAACCAATCTAATCTATCGAGGGTTGTGACCACGGTTTCACCCTTTCCCTCCTCTCGTACTGTCACTGCGCGAAGGTATTCATGACTATACCTATGATGGACACGGCGTATTGAATGGATCCAAGGAAGCATTGAGGCTTTACTCCCTTTACGGCATGGTAGCTAACCTTAAGCATTAAAGTATATTCAACACAAGATGATAGATAGATAATCCGACAAAGTATGATTACATCTCAAGATCGATTACAACCCATGGACGAATAAGGAGATTACCCCATCAAGGTGCTGGACATAACACCGTTGATCATGGTTTCCCTTCCGACGGTGTCTTCCTTCTTCTCCACTTGTGGGTGCTTCCTTCGAGGTGGTTGATCTCCCTCCGGAGATTTTCCTCCTCTCTCTCTCTCTAGCTTGTGGATGGCCTCCTGGTGCCAATGGCTCTCCCCCTGTCGAATGGCGGCGCCTCCAGGGTTTTAGGGTTGAAGATCCTTCGGGTGCAAGGAAAGGGGGGCCGAACCGACCACCGGGGTGGGCTGGGCGGCCGGCCTGGGCCGACTGGCCCAGGCCCATCTCGGCCCGGTTCGGTCGCTCCTTCGCTCCCGTGGGTCCTCAGGTGATTATGCACTTTGCCCCCTCCACTTGAATGATTTTGACGATGTCATCCTTGCGTCCAAGATGGAGGTTCTCCGTGCATGAAGTTCGGTCTTTTATGCTTCAATCCCCGGGGGTGTTCCTCGTAGCACTTCGGTTCTTGCCACCATTGGAAGTGATTTCATCAAGCTCATGAACACGAACAAGACTCCGTAAATGCTCCTTTGAACTTGTTGCGAATCCATCCGTTATGTCCATGTTTTCCTACATAAACAGAACACTTCCAAATGCATGCACATAGATGAACTTGTTATATGATTATTGTGCCTAGTGGCGGGTTAGTTCCATAATCAAATCCAAACCAAAGTGTAATAAACATGCTTGGTGTACCAAAATACACCGTCAACACCGGGTCCTCGGAGTTTGTCATCTTCTCAGGCTTGGTCCCTGGGCTTCTTAGAGTCATGTTTGCTTCATTGCATGACTTGTACTGGGCTTCAAGGTCCTGTCATGAGATGCTTGATGAACTTATCCCGGAAGTATTGCTTTCAACGTTAAAACCCTGTATAAACACTAAACTCCAAAACCGACATGTACGAATGAACTTGTTATACCAAGGGGGTTAGTACCAATGGATAAGATATAAAACTCATGCCAACACCGAAGGTACACTCATGGCTAGGTTGACGGAATTTCACCGTCAACATCTCCCCCATGCTTAAACCTTGCTCGTCCTCGAGTAAGCCTTCGATGGATATCATCGTTGCCCTTCATTGTTTAAACCTTGCACTTGATCATACATGAGAAAACATAATGCTCTCAAAATTTAATTTGTTAAAGTTTCATAATGTACTAGCCTTCATCTCTACAGAGGGTAGATTATTAATTAAGCTTATCCCACAAGTATTAACATGCTCCAAAGTTTAAATAGATCTCAGAAATTTTGAAATAAAGAACGAGATGAAAAAGAGCTAAACCAAGTTCACAAATTTGAATAAACTTGCATATTGCTCATGAACTCTCATCTCATCTTGTCTCTCAAGCCTATTTATTCTACTTCTTCCCTCTCTTAACATATATATGTGGTAGGCTTTATATGAAGCTTTTTGGGAAAGTTTAGTCCTACCAAGATATTATAAATGAGATGTTGTCAAAACAAGACAAGCTTCTCATGGTCTTACCGAGACTCCTCAAAAAGGTCATTAGAAAATAATGTTGTATCAAGGAGGGGAAAGAGAAAAAATACACACTTGAGATAGGTGGACATGTGCAAATGGTAATGAGTGATCCCGAGGCACAAAGGAAGTCCTCGTTATCGGATTGCACATGGTTGGAAAATGAGCATGGATCTTTTAATCTTGAAACCTTGAAATTCCTAATGCACTTTAGAGAACCGGGGAGTTCACTTTATTTTATTTTTACACACACTCATATTTTTTCTTCTTTTTTTCTCTTTTTCTCATACTCATATTTTTCTCTTTCTTTTTCTCATTTTCATTTTTTTCTTTTCTTTCTCAATTTTTTTTATTTGCTCCCCTTTGAACTCTAAAATTGCATATACCTACCTCCTCCCCCATGCTTAGACCTTGCTCGTCCTCGGGCAAAGAGGTGATAGAGATAAGGTAGGTACCGGAAATATTTTTCCTTCGGAGAGATACTTGAAATCTTCAATCATGGCACCGTCTTGCGATCTTCCTTGAATTGATGATCCATACTCAACAATAGGTTGTGGTTAAGGAGGTAATAAAAAGATGATATTTGGTTTTAAGGGTGGATATCCGGCGAGGTATGTGAGATCTCCGATGTGGGGATACACAATGCACGGATAAGAGGCTAGAAATAAGATAGATACGAAAAACGGAATGACCAGCTTCTTAGTCTCGGGCCAAAGAAATCATGGCCTGCAATAACTCACTCAAAAGTAAATCTTGTACACTAAGGTTTATGCACTCAAATATATATAAGGCTATGGATAGATAGAGCAACACACAAGTGATATTCATGACAAGGTTAGCATTACTTTTAGGAATAAAAATCATCTTTAATCCATCTAAAACTTGTGAGCATATAAAACACTATGGGTCTTTATTTTTATCATAACCTCTGCTAAAGATTGAGCTAGCATTTAGATAAATTCAGATTTGTATTTTAAGAGAGCACTAGCTTAATCATGCATAAAAATATACAAAGATAAAGAAAGCGGTAATTATAATCATATATCATCATGGCACAAATTTTGTAACTTTACCAATGGTAAAAACAAGGTGGTGACTTTATTCATGGTGATCTTAAACTAACCCTACTATTATCACACATGCTAAAAATAAAAACAGAAAATGCTACACATATATAAAGTTGCACAAAAGCTGAAAATAAAGAAAAGGAAAAGGAGAAAATCAAACCGAATTATATTTTCTTTTCTTCCTCCTTCTTCCTTTATTTTCCGGTGGTTGATATTGATGGTCTGGCGTGTTGTATCCTTGCTTGTATTGTGATTGCACCGGTCCTCCTCTAAATTGCTCCAATGGTAAAGGCGACCAATGTTATAGGCGATGTTTGTGGTCTCTTCTTCTTGCATTTGTTGGATGGAGCGCCATGAAAACTTCATGAGGAACATGTATGGTGGAGGATGTGGTGGCGTGGCTACCCCACTCCCGCATGCTTGCATTTGACATACTTCCTTCATATGGTTGTGGTAGCGGGATCCCTCCATGTGGTTGTTTATTAGCTTGATGTGCAGCCCCTCCTTCATCTTGGTCTACGGAGGATGATCCTTCTTCAACAATTCTTCTTTTTAATCTTTTTTTTGTCGGCACAAGAAATCCTTCCTCTAACCAATTTTTGTCTCCCTTCAACAAATAAATTCAGCCCCATGTTGGAAAGAGGAACGTCAACTTGCATCCTCTCCTCTCATCTCCACTAATTTATTTTTCTACTGGATCCCAAAGAAATCCCGACAAGGAGAAATTTTGGGTTTCTTGTAATCTTCTCAATCATCCCCAAAAAATCCTTCTAATATTTTTTCTTGGACATCAACTTGCTTGGGGCTTCCTTCTTGTAACCGAGTAGTTCTCCAATATATCCATAAGAAACTAATTGCTCTTCATCTTCAAGGTGAAATGAGAGGCACGACACTCCTTCATCGATTACCGGTACCGGTGCTAATGTATAAGAACTTCTAAATCAAGCTCCTTGTGAGTATTCGCACCAACTCCATAAAGAATCACACCCATCCAAGGTTGCTCAAGATTTGAGTAGAATCCAGCACTTGGAGGACGTCATCAAAATCAACATTTGGTTTGAGCCTCTTCTCAAGACGAACGCGCATCTCCTCCTCCTCAGTCTTCATGATACATCCATTGGAACACCTCGGAGTGTATGGTGGTGGAGCAGATGAACGAGTTGAGCAACATGGTGGAATGTGTGGCTCTTCTGTGTGTCCTCGCGGCTCGGTGTACCGCATGGATGAACTTCGTGTACTCCTCATGCCACCAAGGGGCAGCGTGGCGCTCCTTGGTGGTGCCACATCTTCCTCCATAATTCGGGGAGACTCGGAGACCGAGTGCCTCCTCGAAGAGTTCGGTGATGGCGCCTTCGATGATCGTGCCTTCTTGGGGAAGAAATTGGTGGCCATCTTCCACATTATTGTTGCACTAACTCACAACGAGTGCACCGGGGGTTGCTTGCCGGTGGGAAAAACACACAATAGAAGTATATGGCGGGTGGAGTTTATTATTATTATGATTATTATTTTTTGTGAGATGCACAAGATAGGATTGATATAAGCCCATAGGGTTTGTGGAATCTTGAACATGCAACCACCTATCAAGGTGAGGCTTAAACTAATTTATTGAGGTGTGTACATGAAGCCACTTTAGCTAAACCTACAAAATATATGTTGATGGGTTCTACGGGAGCAGCGGACCCCATACTCCCATTAAGCATGGTAGCTAGCCTTAGGCATCAAAGCATTATCAACATGAATAAAAAAGGTTCGGCGTTAACAAGACAAGATCCTACAACACCATGGAACTCAAATTTTTCTAGGTTGTTTATGAAACTTATGGGCTATGAACTCAAGAACACAAATTATTAAATGCATAAATTACTTAGCTAGAGAAGGGGAGCACCGGGCGCTTGATCTATCTCCAAGATTCTTCTTGCTCCCTTCTTTTCTTGTGTCCATGTGATCCTCGAGATTCCATTGCCCGAGCCGTTCACAACCACACCCTTGCTTGCATGATTAATCTTCCACCTCTATTGTTTTGCTTCACATCTTGCTGATCCCTTGCCTCTTGTGCTTCCACCAATTTCCTACAAAACAAAGCCCTTGCTTCCCCCATGCTTGTCCTTTGCACGTGCCCAAGATGCCAAATGATGGACACGTGATGCATCGTGGGGCACTATATGTTAATCAAGCTCAAAAACCTCCCTTAATCATGTTTAGATGCTAATCACTCCTCTAATTTTGAAACTTTAAAAATTAATTCAGCGCTAGCGATGAGTCCAAATATACCATTAGAGGAGTTTTTAGGCATCAAAAACAATTATAAAGTTTATTTTGGTTACACCGAGATCGATTGCTTTCATTAATCGATAGCAAGTTCCTCCGGCATGATGGTGAGGGTATAGGTTTAGGTTCTAATTTTGGGCAAACATGAGAGAGAGATTTTGAATGAAAAGTGAAGTTAATGAGGCTTAGAAATATTTTAAATCTAGAGAAACCGGTGGATGTCAAGTTGAATGAAACCAAAAATAAAGTTGCTTTGGTTCACGCGAGTCCTACGATGTGTCAAAGATTAAAACATAAAGAACATAGCAAGGCTCTACTCGCATGTTTTTATCATGTAAAACAAGCCAACCTTAACACCATGGAGAGGATGAAAGGTTGGGGCAGGTGCTGAATTTTTGGTACTAGTTTCTCTAAAAGACGCAAACAAAACTTCGGATGGCTCAAGTCATCGGTTTATGATCAATATATAAAATTTAAGCAAATGACCGAGCAATTATAATGTCTCTAAAAATTATTCAACCACATAGAAATTGCATAGCAAATTCTAAGACCAACTTACTTGAAAAACTTGAAAATTTTCTTCGGGGTTGCCCTCCCGATAGCTTGACTCTTCAACGAGTTGTCCTCCCGGTAGCTTATTCTTGACTTGATGAACGGGTTGCCTCCCGCAAAGCGCTTCGTTTATAGTCTATAGCTAGACTTCTTCTCTTTTCTCCGGATCAACGCTCTTTGTGGGTGTTGCAATCTTGGGGGCCCCACTTTTACACCATCATTGGCTTAAGAGAATCAATTTCAAGCTTGCTATCAAGAACCTGTGTTTCTAGCTCAGCCACTCTAGTCCTAGCATCCTCGAGCAAAGATCTAAGCTCCTTCCTAAGCTTCTTAGCCTCTCTAAGCATGTGATAGCGATTATCAAGCAAGTCAACCAACTCCTCATTCTCCTTGCGCAAAGAGAGAGCTCATCACATACCTTATCCTCGGAATCCAAGTCTGAGGCACCCTTCTGGCTTCTCTTGCTGCTCGAACTGCGAGCCATGCCGTAGAAATCGACCTTGAGGCTTAGGCCCGTCACACAGAGGCCATTGAGATACTTGTCGAGGTTCTCCTTCTCCTTCTCCTTCTCCTTCTTCTCCTTCTTCTCCTTCTCCTTCTCCTTGAGAAGGATTTGGTTTGTGCTCCGTGTAGGCATGGCAAGATGGTATCCACTCCCCATCCACCCCTGACCGATGTCATGACCGAGCGTCCGACAGAGCTGTTGCACATGGACCTTGTTGGGCCAGCTCGAGTTCGCTCGGTGGGTGTGTCGTATGGACCTCCCTGGGCCCACTACCTCGGTGGGTACCAGGACCGACTACTCGGTGGGCCCCTGGGACTACCCGGCTTGCGCTACACGGCATCTGAAGGCGTGGAGCACAAGGACTACACAGGAGTAGTACTCGGTTGGGAAGCTGTACATGTTCCGCACTGTACAGAGAACTCCTAGACGTACTCGACTAGTACTCTCTCCCTACTCCGACTTGTAACCCTGCCTCCCGGACTATATAAGGCGAGGCAGGGACCGATCCCTTCGTCCAATCTCCTCTCATATACAACCCACGGCGCACTATTGCACCATCGTGTAACCGTGCCCTATCAATCCAGAGCTACGCAGCATACAGGACGTAGGGTATTACGCACCTCGCGGCCCAAACCTGTCTAAATTGTGTGCCACGTGTCTCTTCCTTCGAGTTACCGATCTCGGCGAGTCACATTCATCTACTTCGGGTACTCCCCGTAGTAGGTTGCCGGTCTAAAACACCGACAGCGCGGCGCGCCAGGTAGGGGCTCTCGCTCGAGATCACATGGCGAACTCGACGGCTTCCGTTCACATCGAGCCAACCGTCGCCTTCAATCGCGGCGACACCTTCGTCTTCGGCGCACGGGTCCGCACCGCCGATGGCGCGGGCTCCTTCCGGCCGCCGCGACCATGCAGCCCAACCCGAGGACAGGCCTCGTGACGCTTCCCGAGGTCGTCACAGGCGAACTCGCCGGCAAGTTCGGCGAAGTTTCGCTCTTCAACCACCACGCTGACTTCGAGCTCGAGTCCGTCTCCAACTCGAACCCGACGTCACCATGGGCCATCGCATGCGAGCCGGCTGCTCAGCCATCGCAGGCGGCCCCTTCACCACGCCAGCGCTCCGCGCGTGGCCCTTGCGTCCTCGGCCGGGCCCGCACGGGGGCTCCTACTCCATGCCGGCCGGCAAGGAGCCCGTAACCGAGTACAACTCGGACTCCGACGCCGTCCCCGACCACGTTTCGGACTCCGGCCCTCTCTCCGAGTTCTACTCGAACCCGGATTACGAGTTCGACTTCGGGTCGGACCCCCGAGGAGCCCGAGTCCGAAGATGACTCCACCGAGCTTCCCTTGTCGGGGCCGCCTGCGGGCCGGTTATAAGATCGACGCCGGCGGAAGATACGTCTGCGGCCGACCGCAAGCCCGCCGACCCGGCAAAGGAGGACTCACGCTACGTCGCCTACATCGACTCACTACCGTTCCAGGAGGGAACACCACTGGCCCAGGCTTACTCAAACACACCAACTGAGGTGGCACCCTCTGAGTCCAGCTTGGGTACCCCCGATCGCCAAGTCTTCATGGCTGCCGGCGAAACCCCGGAGACCCTCGAGCATGGCCGAAGACGGTACCGGAGGACATCTCCGCGTACGAGCCGTCCGCCAACGCACCTGCGGACGAAACCACCGCCACCGTGGACGCTCGACGCGAACGCAACAGAAGCGCAGCCGAACGACGCCGGCGGCTCGGGGAGACAACCTCCCCATCCGCAACCTTGCGGAAGCTCTCGAGGCGGTCGAGAGAGCGAGTACACACCACCCCCGAGCACCGCCTCATGTCGATCACAACGATCGCACGTCGGGCTCGGGGCATACGCGCCGGGAGAGGTCATCGCCAAGCTCGCCGAAGAAGCCTACTTCATGCGGGTCGACAACGAAGTCAACCAACCTCTCCCGCCTAAACCCCCGCGACAATGAAGCTACTAGTCGCGGCGCCGACCCCGGCCCCCAACCGTACTCGAGCCGACCTCCCGGGCCGATCCAAACCGCCGCCGCTCCAATGCCGGCGGACCTTCACGACAAGACCAAGGCAACCGAGAAGTCGTTCCCCACCGCACTCCGGCCGGTGGCGGCGGCAACGACCCCGACGGCGGCGGCGGCCGACGGCGGCGGCTCCAACCACGGGGCCAACGGAGAGGGCCGGGAGGCGGCGGCAGCCACGGCGGCCAAGGCCACGCGAACAGCCACGCCTCCGGTGCCTCTCATGGCGGGTACGATGCTCGCCAGAAGATCGAGGAGCTGCGGCGGAAGAAGTCGACCACCGCTGCCGAAGGCGGCGGCTTCCCCGCCTTCTCACCCCGGCTTCGCAACCTGCTCCTCCCCGACAAGTTCAAGCCTTTGGGGATCACCAAGTACGACGCGAAGCAGGATCCCATCCAGTGGCTCAGATGCTGCGCCCTCTCCATCGAGAACGCTGGCGGCAACAGCGACACCAAATGCCTCTACTTCCCCTTCTGTCTGGACCAAGCTCCACTCACATGGCTCGAGTCGCTGGACAAGCACTCGATCGACAAGTGGGACCAGCTTAAGGAGCAGTTCACGAGCAACTTCGCGGGCGCCATGGGCCGTTCGGGTACTCGCATGGACCTTGCCATGATCAAGCAGGAACAAGGCGAGACCCTCTGCAAGTACATGCGCCGCTTCTTCGACAAGCGCGCTACCGTCGTCGACGTCACCGACAAGGAGGTCATCGACCTCTTCCAGGACGGCCTCTACCATCGCCGCACCTTCGAGGACTTCGGTCGTCGCCGCCCCAGGTCCATTCCCCACCTCACGGACATGATCACGTCCTGGGCGGATGAAGAGGACAAGGCCAACGCCAAGTACGACGCCATCCGCTGCAAGTCCAAGCAGAACCAGGGCGGTGGCAGCGGCAGCAATGCAAACCAAGGCGGCCGCAACAACAACAACAACTACTACTACTACTCGGGTTCCAACCGCAAGCGCAAGCCAGACAACACCGTCGCGGCTATCCAGCGCCCTCCGAAAGGGAACTCGAAGAAGAATTCTGGCGGGTTCAAGGACCTGCTGAAGGAGAAGTGCCCGTGGCATCCAAACGGCAACCACACTACCGAGCAAGTGCTACCGGCTCGTGCACGCACTCAAGGATACGCGGAGCCACCGCACCCTCACGACCAAAAGGGCAAGAAGAAGGACGGCGACGACAACGACTTCCAAGAACCCGAGAAGACCGTCAACGTCCTCTTCGGCGGACCGCCCCGGCAGGCGGGAGCGAAGGCTACCCGTCGTGAAGTGATGTCCATTGAACCGGCGGTCCCGACCCCTCTCGGGTGGTCGGAGGTACCCATCACCTTCTCCCCGCGCGGACCAATGGACCAATTTCTCCGAACCAGGACGGTTCCCCCTCGTCCTGAAGCCAACAGTGGCGGGTTCCAAGCTCAACAAGGTGCTCATCGACGGTGGAAGCGGGCTCAACGTCCTCTTCACCAAAACCTTGAAGAAGATGAACCTCGACGTCACCCCCATGCTCACCAAGAGCAGCGCGCCCTTCTACGGCATCGTCCCAGGCAACGCGGCTATCCCACTGGGCTCAGTGGTACTTCCAGTTACGTTCGGGGCGTCTCGGGATAACTACCGCACCGAGTACATCAAGTTCGAGGTCGCGGATTTCGAGACTTCTTACCACGCCATCCTCGGCAGACCGGCCATCGCCAAGTTCATGGCGGTGCCCCACTACACCTACTTGGTACTCAAGATGCCAAGTCTAGTCAGCGTACTCTCCCTCCAAGGGGACTTGAAGATCTCCCACGACTGCGATACAGAGGCCGTGGTGATCGCCTCCACGAACCAAGTACCTAACGCAATGATGGAGGTCTACGCCGCGTCGAAGAAGCTCGCCACGAGCGAACTCGACATCCCAGAGAAGTCTGAGCAGCACCAACAAGCCTCGCCCACCGAGGAGGTACTCGTCGGGACGGTCGACCTTGGAACAGAGCGACCCCGAAGAAGACCACCACCATCGGGGCCGGCCTCGACCCCAAATAGGAAGACGCGCTCATCGGCTTCCTTCGGGCTAACCGTGACATCTTCGCGTGGAAGCTCGCGGACATGCCGGAGAGTGCCCGGGGAGCCGATTGAGCACCGCCTCAACGTCGATCCAAAGGCCACCCCCAAGCGACAACACCTCCGACGTTTTGCCGACGACAGACGGGACGCCATCAAGAAGGAGCTCGCCAAGCTACTCGCAGCTGGCTTCATCCGAGAAGTCTTCCATCCTGAGTGGCTCGCCAACCCCGTCCTCGTCCGCAAGAAGAACTCGAACGAGTGGAGGATGTGCGTCGACTACACCGACCTCAACAAGCACTTCCCCAAGGACCCCTTCGGGTTGCCGCGGATTGATCAAGTCATCGACTCCACGGCGGGTCGCGACTGCGTTTCTGCTTCCTCGACCGCTACTCCGGTACCACCGGATCGCAATCAAGGAGGAAGACCAGGAAAAGACCGCGTTCATCACCCCGTTTGGCGCGCATCGCTACACGACCATGTCATTCGGGTTGAAGAACGCCGGCGCTACCTATCAACGGGCCATCCGGAGCTCGCTTCAAGCGGCAACTCAACAAGAACGTCGAGGCCTACGTGGATGACGTGGTTGTCAAAACCAGGGACTCCAGTACCCTCATCGACGACCTTGAAGAGACCTTCGCATCGCTACGCGAGTACCGCTGGAAGCTCAACCCGAACAAGTGCGTCTTCGGCGTCCCTTCGGGCAAACTACTCGGCTTCATCATCAGCCAGCGCGGCATCGAAGCCAACCCCGAGAAGATCTCCGCCATCACCAGCATGAAAGCTCCCATGAGCATCAAGGACGTCCAGAAGCTGACGGGGTGCATGGCGGCGCTGAACAGATTCATCTCGAGGCTAGGAGAACGGGGCCTCCCCTTCTTCAAACTACTCAAGCATCACGAGAAGTTCGTGTGGACTCCAGAGGCGGATCAAGCCCTTGCCCGCCTCAAGGACTTCCGTCAAAGCCGCCAATCCTCACGGCTCCTCACAAGGGCGAGCGCCATCGCTCTACCTAGCCGCGACTACTCACGTGGTCGATCGCCATCGTTGTCGAGCGGCGGGGAAGACGGCCACGCCTATCCGGTCCGGGGGCGCCCGGCCTACGTCGGCCGAGGTTCTATCGAGTCCAAGGCTCGCTACCAGCCCGTGCGAAGCTCCCGTACGCTCTACTCATCACCTCGCGGAAGCTACGACACTACTTCCGGGAGTACTCGGTCTCCGTCGTCACCGACTACCCGCTCGGCGACATTCGAGGAACCAAGACGCCACCGGAAGAATCTCCAAGTGGGCCGTCGAGCTCGGCGCCCTCACCATCGACTTCAAGCCACGCACGGCCATCAAGTCGCAAGCACTAGTCGACTTCATGGCGTAATGGCGGGAGAACCGCCTACCTACTCCCACCGTGCGACCGAGCATTGGGTGATGTACTTTGATGGCTCACTCAACCTCGAGGGCGCAGCGCGGGGTACTCCCCGATCTCTCCAACGGGCGAACAACTCAAGTACGTCCCGCATCTTCTGGAAGGTCTCAAACAATGAAGCCGAGTACGAAGCTCTCCTACACAGGCTCCGCCTCGCGGCTTCACTGGGCATCAAGCGGCTACTAGTATACGGCGACTCCGCAGTGGTCATCAACCAAGTCAACAAGTCCTGGGACCGCAACAAGGAGAACATGGACGCCTACTGCCTAGAAGTCCGCAAGCTCGAGAACAAATTCTATGGTCTTGAGTTCCATCACATCGTCCGCGACAACGACGTTGCAGCGGACATCCTCTCGAAGCTTGGATCCACCCGCGCCCAAGTACCCGCGGGCGTCTTCGTCCATGAGCTTCACGCGCCATCCATCCCGGAGCCGGCGCCACCGACCACCGTACCGGGCCTCATCCACCACTCGGGCAGGAGGTCATGATGATCGACGTGGACTGGAGGCAACCCTTCATCGACTACCTCAACGAGCAGAAGGTCCCCTCCGACAAGAACGCAGCCGAACAACTCGTCCGCCGCGCCAAATCTTACGTCCTCGTCGGTGACAAGCTTTACAAGCGGGGCGCATCTTCTGGAGTACTCATGAAGTGTGTCCCTCGTGAAGAAGGCAAGGACATCTTGGAGGAGATCCACAAGGGCGTCTGCGGCAACCACGCGTCCTCACGCACGCTGGTCAGCAAGGCCTTCCGACGAGCTTTCTACCGGCCCACGCCCCCGGGCGATGCCGAATAACTCGTCGAAGGTGCCAAGGATGCCGCTCTTCGCCAAGCGAAGCAACACGTCCCGGCCTACAAGCTAGTCACCATACCGCCAACCCGGCCCTTCGCCCGCCGGGGGGCTCGATATGATTGGGCCACCGCCAACCGCGCCGAGGAGGATTCAACAGGGTACTGGTGGCTATCGACAAGTTCACCAAGTGGATCGAGGTCAAGCCGGTCACATGCCCCAAGGCTGACAGAGTACTCGACTTCCTGGACGAACTCGTACACCGCTACGGGCTACCCCACCGCATCATCACAGACCTGGGGTCCAACTTCAACAACCACCAGTTCTGGGAATATTGCGAGAACGGCGGGATCGACGTTAGATACGTCTCAGTCGCCCATCCACGGGCCAACGGACAAGTCGAGCGCACCAATGGGATGGTGCTGGACGCCCTCAAGAAGCGGCTACACGACGCTGCTAACTCCAAAGGGGGCAAGTGGATCAAGGAACTACCCAACGCACTCTGGGGGCCGCGGACTCAACCATCCAAGCCAACGGGGCAATCCCCCTACTTCCGGTCTACGGCTCCGAAGCCATCCTCCCCGCCGACGTCATATGGAACTCGCCAGCAGTGGAGCACTACGACGAAGGCGTCTCAGAAGACAGCAGACGAGTTGATATCGACAGCCTCGAAGAAGCTCGCTGCGCCGCCCTCGTCCAATCAGCAAGGTACCTGGAGGGTATCCGACGCTACCATGATCGCAACGTCAAGGAACGCTCCTTCAACATTGGAGATCTTGTCCTCCGCAAGCTCAGCTCCCCCTGGGAAGGCCCCTTCACCGTGGCTAAGGTGACCGGGCCGGGCTCCTACCACCTCCAAACACTTGAAGGCGAAGACGTCAACAACTCGTGGAATGTCGACCAACTCTGTCGATTCTACGCCTAGTCCACACGACTACTCCGGGGTTCAAGTCTACACGACTACATCAACACCCCTCGCCGCAAGCGACCCCCCGGGTCTTGGCTTCAAGTCTCCGGACTACTCTCCTCCAGGATCCAGCCCGCGCGGCTACCTACGGACCCTGGGCTGCGACGAGCGTCAAGGACTCTAGCAGCGGTCTACCAAGAGACCACACTCCAAGATCCAGCCCCGCGCGGCTACCTACGGATCTGCGATCCAGCCACACGGCTACCTAAGGATCACCTGCTGCAAGCGGCTACCCGCTTCAGCGCCACTTAGCTGTAAGCGGCCTCCGGGTCCAGGCGACTACTTGTAACTACGGCCCTGGCCACCCAGGTGTACTTCTTCAGTAATAAAGCTTGATTGTTCATCAACTTGTTTACTGTCCTGCTCCCTACAACGGGACTACTGAGGTCGAGTACCACTACTCGCACCTACTCAATGATGGGCGCTCTGCACTCTAAGATCGCGACCACGACTACCTATGCAGGGCTACTGGAGGTTCAGCTTCTCGGCTACCTGCTCCGCGATGGGAGCCATCTGCTCCAGACAGCTCGCGCATCGCTCATCCGAGCAGTTGGCGGCTACCCCGCCGGCGACCACCTCCACTGGAGCCTTCGGGAAGTACGACTTCATGAAGGCCAGGACTTGCTTCGGGATCGACTTGGCCATGTGCTTGACGTAGGCGGCCAGCCGGCTTGGTGCTTCACGAAGACGATCCGCCAGAGGAGCGATCTTGGGGCCGCCCGGTGCGGCACCAGGAGCCTCGCGATCGGGGAGAGCAGCTTCTTCAAGGTCCTTCGGCCTAGGCCCGAGCGCCTCGCAATCTTCATTCAACTTTCGCAAAGATTTGTAGCGCTTGACGAGATCTCTCGTCGAGGCAATCCGCGGCTCCATGTGCTTCTCGCACTCGAAGGCGAGCTCCTTGTAGTCGAGCTCAAGTACCGGCGGGCTTCTTGCTCCCGTAGAAGAGGTTCTTCATGCCGACCTCCGAGGCCTTCGACCGCTCCACCCGGCCTTCGAGTTCGCAACATGGAAACACAACAACGGGTCGAGGCTTGACGACTTCCAACAAGTACCCGACAAGTCAAGGGACATACCTTTATTCTTGTTGCGGAGGCCTTTGTTCTTCCGCACCAACTCGTCGCCCTTCGCCTGCAACTCCATCACGTCGTTGTGGTACTTGGCGAAGGCGGTGTCGAGTTTTGATCGCATGGCGGCCGCGTGCTTCCGCGACTTCACGAGGTCGCTCCTCCGTGGCCTCGACTCGGAGCACGGTGTCGCCGTAACCTTGCAAGCAGGTTCGACTTCTCGCGGGATCGCTCCGCGACGTCCTGCACAAGACAAGCTCAAGTCAAGAAGAGTACTCAACGGCAAAGGATTGACTACTCGGGAGGCTACGGCTACGTACCTTCATCCACTGTTCGGCTCGCCGGATCGCCTCCAGGTGCTGGGCCACCGTCGCCGGCTCGACGAGATCGTCGGCCAGAAGTTCAATCCCGCCGCGGCTACTCGACGTAGCCTCCGTCATCGGCGCAGACCGGATGGGCTCCGCGTCTTGGATCTCAGGGGAGCGGATAGCCACCTCCAGGGCAACCCCTGGCGACGTGGTGACCGCCTCCCCCCCCGGTGGACTTCTCAACGACTTCCCCCACGGGCTCGGGGGCTCCTTCTGCAGCCTCTGGGGCCTCTGGTGTCAACTCCTGCATGGGCACCCCTGTAGGGATGTCACCTCCTTCAGCGCCTGCCAACAAACGACACTCGCATCAGTGCCTACGACTACTCGTCCTGGAGTCCTACGGCTTCAAGAAGGGTACTCACCTTCGACTACGACCGCCTCTGGCAGCGGCGCTTCGGTAGCTGGGGGCTCGGTCGTGGCTTGGGCTTCGGGAGCGGCCTCCTCGACGGCGGCGCAAGCTTTCTCCGCCACCGCCGATGAGGGCTCGTCTCCATCCCGGCCTAGATCCGTGGATTTTCTCGCGAAGTGTTCACAAGAAGATCGTCAGGCGATCATCGACTACTGCAGCTAGTACTACTCGTAAGGACATGGTACTTACAAGCTCGACCGGACGATGGTCACGGCCGGAGCACCGAGGATGCTGGCAATATCAACCAGTCCACCCTTGGCGGGCGCCTCCTCCTCCGCCTCTTCGGCTACTGCCTCCTCCACGGCGGTGGCGGCCGGCGCACCTTCACCTTCCGCTCCAGAGGTCACCACCTTTCCAACGGTGGCGGCCACGGGTCCTCTGCTCTCCGCTGGAGCAGGGGGCTGGCGCTCCAGATGCGCCAGGAGTTCCTCGACAGTGGGGGCTAGACTTCGGCTTCTAGCCGGTTCCCCCACCGTGTCCCACATGCCCTCGTCGCCCTCTTCGACGGCCCGCCGGCGGCACCTCCCGCACACAAAGGAAGACTACTCGTCGGCAATGTACTCGAACACGGGTACTCGACTACTCTGCTCAAGATAACTTACCTCCGGAGGCGTGGTCTCTGAGACCTTCATCATCTTCGCCACCCGCTTCTTGGCGGGGTTGAGCGGCTTCCGTGGCGGCGCAGCAAGGCTAGCCTCCAGGCTAGCCGGAGGGTCTTGAACAAGTGGAACATGAGGCAAGCCCGGACGGCTAAACCTCGACCGCAGTTGGAAGCGGTCCTGAAGAGTCTCTTCGTCTTCGTCGTCGTCATCGGAGGTATCCTCCACGATGACGGTGTCGTCGCCTTCACCGACTTCGCGGCGCTCCTTCACCTTCCCCCTCCGCCGGGATCTCGATCCCGCTCGGTGGCGGCTGCGGCTTGGAGACGAACCGCTTCACATCATCCTGCGCAAAGACACAAGGCGTCAACAACTCTACTACAAGCACTCACTACTCGACGAGGGGGGTACGGCTACTCACCTCGTTGGGCGGGCGCGCGGCGGAGTACTCCTCGACCGGGCACGCCGTGTACGGCGGCATGTCCTTGAAGATACGCGACAACCGTTCGACGATGTCGTTGTCGTCCAACTCGCCCCCCGGCATCCGCGACGAGTCGTCGTCGCGGTGTACTCGAAGCCCCGCCGTATCCCCGCGCCATGCGGCGGCCGGATCCCGCGCTTCATGAAACCGAAGGCCACGTGCTCGGCCCGCGCTCCGGCCCCTTCTCCGAGCACTCGAATGCGTGCTAGCAGCTCGTGAGCCGGATCCCCTCTTGCATGGTGGGCTCGTGTTCCACCACTCACGATGCCCCGGGCCGCCGCTCCGCTCGGCTTCGGCAGCCGGGTGGTGGTTCGTGATGTAGAACCACCTCGTCTTCCGGTCCGTGTTGGAGTCCACGAGCTTGTACGCCGTGCATCGATCCGCGGCGTCTTCCCTCGACCGGGATCCCGCTCCTCCGACTACTCGGGGTTGGAGGCACCGGGCCGCGGCTTGACGCGGAAGAACTTCCGAAGAGCACCCAAGGCGGCTTGATTCCGAGGAAGGCCTCGCGGAAGTGGACGAAGACCGACGTGTGGAAGATGCCGTTCGGGTTCAGGTTGAGGTACTCGATGCCGTAGTACCCGAGCAGCCCCTTGAAGAAGTCGCTTGCTGGGAGCGCAAGACCGCGCTCCACGAAGCGCGAGAACATCGGGATCTCGTCTTCGGCCTTCTCCATCGGGATAAGGATCTCCCGCGGCGGATCTCCACATGTCGACTTCCTTCTCCCCGATGAACCCGCCGTTCGGCGAGGTCGGCAGTCCTCCGTCTTAACCTTCGATTTTTTCCACTCGCGGCTTGGATGCCGCCGCGGTGGAGACAGGGGCGGCGCCGCACCGGCGGGCGGCCGCGGCGGCCTCTGCACGGCTCCTCTTCTTCCCGCCGGCCTTGGACGTCTTCGACGGCGACGGCTTCATTCTCCAAGTGCAAGGAGTTTTCACTCGCATCCGCTCGGGGGCTACCCTAAAGGCTTCGGGTGGCGATGCGCTCGGATCTACTGCGGCGGTAGCAGGCTGCTGGGAGTGTATTTGCTTCAAGATTCAAATGGAAATGACTGCGGCTCACTTGGGTGAAAAACCCTAAGGGTTTTGGCTTCTATTTATAAGCCAAATCGGCTCCGTAACGGGCGGCTGGATAAGTCCACGTGCGGCTGACTCAGCGGCTGCGCGTGACTCTTCGTATTCTACTAGTCGACGCGCCTCACCTTGGGGGCTCGGCTACTTCTACTCGACTACCTGGGACGCGATTAGTCTCAAGAGCATCTCAGGACACATTCTCCAAGAAGACCCTTCAATTCGAGAGGAAGTACTCGACTCAAGGCTCGGGGGCTCCGTGCCACATGTCCTTCAGTTTTTTCTCTCCGGATTTTTCGGGATTATCTTGCCAAGATTTCAGATGGACCCTAAGCCAGAGCCCGCGGCTCGAGGCTCGGGGGCTACTCCATGTGGAGTGCGGTTCTGCAAATCGCACCTCCATGACGGCTCCGGCTTCAAGATAAGTCAGGCATTTCTTGAAGACCTTCGAAGGCAGATTTCAAGGACCCTTGGGACTACTCGAGAAGACTTCAAGATTGCTCAAACATCAGCTGGAGTACATTCCAGCCTCGGGATGCTTCGACTACTCTTGAGGACTTTTGACTTGTAGCGCTCAGGGACGCTTGAGGACTACTCGTTAAGGCCGTCAAGACTACTTGAAGCTATCCTTCTCGACTACAAAGTACTCGGGGGCTTGTCGTATGGACCTCCCTGGGCCCACTACCTCGGTGGGTACCAGGACCGACTACTCGGTGGGCCCCTGGGACTACCCGGCTTGCGCTACACGGCATCGGAAGGCGTGGAGCACAAGGACTACACAGGAGTAGTACTCGGTTGGGAAGCTGTACATGTTCCGCACTGTACAGAGGACTCCTAGACGTACTCGACTAGTACTCTCTCCCTACTCCGACTTGTAACCCTGCCTCCCGGACTATATAAGGCGAGGCAGGGACCGATCCCTTCATCCAATCTCCTCTCATATACAACCCACGGCGCACTATTGCACCATCGTGTAATCGTGCCCTATCAATCCAGAGCTACGCAGCATACAGGACGTAGGGTATTACGCACCTCGCGGCCCGAACCTGTCTAAATTGTGTGCCACGTGTCTCTTCCTTCACTACAAGGTTTTCCCCCTATTGCAACAAATCCCTTAGGCAACACCACTATTTCGGTTGCAATAGGGGGGTACTATTGCACCGAAACGGTGATTTGGTTGCAATTTGTGTGTCTATTGCAACACAAAATTTGAGTTGCATTATCTATTTGTTCGGTTGCAACATGTTGACGCTAATGCGCCCTTTTTTAGGATTTCCGTTGCATTTGGTTGGAACTAATGCCACCCCAATTTTGTGTTGCATTAGCATTCCTTACGTTGCCTGCAACAGAAAGTTGCTATAGCCACCATACTAGGGATGGTTGCGTTGGAACAAGTATGTCGCAACGTAGAATTTTGGTTGCAAATATATCTTTGCGATGTTGCAACAAGTTGGCGCTAATGCACCCATTATTCGGAATTGTGTTGCATTTGGTGGGAAATATTGCTACCTCTATTTCGCGTTGCACTAGAAATTCGGGTGTTGCAATATAAATTTGCTATGGCTACCATACTAGGGTTGGTTGCGTTTGAACGGCCTTATGCAACGTCTTATTTGGGTTGCAAATATCTCTTTGCGTTGTTGCAATACAAGGAAGGCTATTGCTTCGTCTCTAGCCTCAAGGAGGAATATTGTGTACGTATTGCCACAAAATTTGTTTAGATGAAAAAAATCCGCAATGGGGTTGTAGCGAAATTTAAAATGCGATTTAATAAATAAATTTTATTATGAAAAATCTGAATTTTAACAATATAGTATAGACTATATGTACCATGAAAAAATAGAGGAAAAAATTGTGTTCTATGGGGATGTGGGCAAGGCGACCACAATAGGCTCAACCGGCGAGCGTAAAGCCCGGCCGAGCGGGAGCCCGAGTGGACCGGCCAGCCCATTAAGCCCCCCGCAGCGCAAGTAGCAAGCATTAGTTGATGATGGTAATACGGAGTTCGATGGGTTGAGCACGCCTCTCCTTTTAAGCCGGGATACCCCGCCTCCTCCGCCTTGCCTTGGGGTGGCGCCACTAAAGGTACTGGAGACTAGGATGTGAAAATGTCAAATGGGCCGGGATGAGAGTAATAAAAACAAGGATATGCCGGCCCAAATCGTCTATAACTTACACTCTCCCCCCACCCCCAATACACCGTTGCTCCCAACCATCCCCCTCGCCGGCTCCGACCGTCGCGTCCACATCGAGATGCCCCGCATCGCGGTTTCCCCGCCCCGCCGCGCAAGCGGCGCATGGGCCGACGGCGGGGGAGTGGCCGCATCGAGCCTTCCGCACCGTCCGCGGGCGTGGTGGCGCGGGCGACGAGGGCCGGCCGCGCCGTAACACGGAACACGCCCGAGCCCGCCGCCCGCCACCGCAGCGGGGCCGCATCGAGGGGATCCCGGAGAGCGGCGCAGCGGACGGCGGGCCGCACCGAGGGTTCGCATGGTTGGGCGAGGCGGCGGCGGCGCACGGAGGTGCCAATACTCCACCACGGAGAAGCTGGCGATGCACGCGGGCGGTTCAAGTGTTCCACACCACCTACCTCGTCGTCCTCCTCGCATGGCCGGCGGCACCCCAACCCCCCGTCGTCCCCTCGGTACGGACGACACCGCCACCTCGTCGTGCGTCGGGTCGACGGCCCGCATCGCCAAGTCGATCCATCCGTAAGGGTGAAGTGTGGCCCTAGTTGGATGCAAGCGTTCGTGAAGAGAAGTGAGGTACACCGCCCTACCCTCTTTGATTTTCCGTAAATCGTGTGACTCCTTTTGCAATTAGAAAAATGTTAGTAGTTCATAGTAATCAAAATTTCATACTAGATAATGGTAATTGTGTTTTTGTGTGCATCCATCTCACCCCATACTAGATAATGATAATGATAATTGGCTTGATTTCTTGCCATCTTTCTTGCCGTGAATCCGACTCGTGTACATTTGATCACAATCCTCGAAAACAAAGCCGCCCAAATGAACGCATGCCGTCCCATTTAGTAGGTTAGGCCTTTTCTGGCGGGTAGTCGGGGGATCACGGTAAATTGGTATACATTATGAGTCAAGAGATTGAATAGGTCGTTTAAAACCGAATAACAAATGCAAATTGTTTTGTTTGCTCGTGCTAGTGAACACCGCTCTTAGTCGTGTGAGGATCATCATTCCGTACCTCGGATGCGCCGAGCAGGACAATAGCAAGAAACCGTCTCCATCAAAAGCTTCGGATCATCAAAAAGAAAGGTGCATTTTTTTGACTAATTTGCTGCATTGGCCACACACAACCGTTGTAACACATTTCATGTTAGTAACTTGTGTTTGTTGTCTCCGCCATAGCAAATGCCCTTGCGCCAAATGGTTCAACGGCCTCACCGAAGGAGCGCTATGATGATTTGCGGGAGCAGATTGAGAACCTAAGCGTCGACATTGCCGGAACGCAGAAGACATGGAGATGACCCCCGAAGGAATTCATGGAGACGGCGTTGGCCGACAAGTTAGAAGTGATGGCGAAGAAGATCCGCAAGCTTCGTGGATAAAGTCAATCGCAAGTAGTAGTAATCTAGCTTAGTACGTAACATAACCAGGTCCTAGGTGAATGTTATGCAGATGCTGGTGAATGGTCTATGGATGTGTATGTGGCAACATCTAAGTAATAACTTTGAACATTTATACATGCATCTTCGTATGTCTATGTGTTTGGATCTGGATGAGCCCTTGCAAAATATTTGAACTCATGAGTGACACAAATTGAAATCTGTTGGGTCCTGTTGTCGGGGACCGCCCTAGGGGTCCCCTCAAATAATGGGGGAACCCTCACTTAAATTCCTGCATCAAAATGAACTAAGCCTAACCATGCAGAGAACTAACCATGCAGGACGTGGCCCAAGGTGCGGCAGACTTCGGAGGCCCACCAAGACACGCTCGCCTATGAGACCCTCGAGGGGGCTCCGCCCCGCCCGAGGGTACGCTCCTCCCGCGAAGGGGCTCCGCCCCCGCCGAGGGGCAACCCCCCCCTCGAACGGTTCCGCCCCGTTCGAGGGGCGACCCCCCCTCGAGCGGTCCCCGCCCGCTCGAGGGCTCGCTCCCCCCTCGAGCGGGCCTCGCCCCGCTCGAGGGTTCGCTCCACCCTCGGCCGGGGCCCGCCACGCTCACGGCGCCCCCGCACGCGTGCGCCCGGCCCCGTACTTGGGCATTTAACGCCCCGACGCCGCAGACGGCGCCATCATGCGCCCGGGCTCACGCCCGGTGCCGCCGCACCAACTCCCCCAGGGAGGAGCCCATCCCCGCCACCGTGGGGTGGACCGTGCGGCACGGCCGGCGCCGTCCCATGACACCGCGCGCACGCCACCGCACGGCTAACGCGCCGACCCTCGAAAGGGGGCCGGCGCACCCTCGACTTCACTTTCCCGTGACCCCGTAGGTTAGGTGAGGGACGCTAGGGCGGTGGGTGGCCATCCCGGCCACCGTAACGGTGCGGCCGCCGTACCCACGCGCGCGGGCACACGCCCGACTCCGCAGGGCGCACGCCCGAGCACCGGCAGCAACCACTCCACCACCGCGGAGCTCATTGGGAAGGAACGCCGTTCGCCCGCTCCCCCGTGCCCCGTACCGGCCATCATCGCACCCCCTCGAAGCCTATCGGGGGACGCCATCGCCATCTGCCGCCTCCTACCCTCGGACCGCCACTGTTCGGGTACAAGGTAGGCCATCATGGCCGGATCGCAGCGAAGATCGACCGGACGGTCGCCCGCTCTACACCATAGCACGACGTGCTCCCGCACGCAGCTAGGTAGCGCGGCGTGCATGTAACTCGCCGCTCCCTTGGCCTATAAAAGGGAAGGCGAGCCCCCAGCCGCGGGGGACGAATCCGGAGGAATACAGCGCACTGTGCACTCACTCTCTTATTCTCCCACAACATCTTCTGCTACTCACCAGGGACTTGGGAGCGACGCTTCCTCTCCCGCCTTGCTTGTATTTGCCCCACTACAAGCACCCCCGGTGCTGAGCAATATAGTGCCACGAGCACACCACTGCTGGACGTACGGCCCCCTCGGCCGGAACCAGGATAAATCCTTGTGTCATTTGTTGCTTAGCATCGACCATTGAGGGATAGACCTAGGCGTTATCTATCGGTTAGTGTCTGGACCATATTCCGCACCGACGCTGGCGCCCACCGTGGGGCAAACGAGCGCCTAAGATCATTTCGCTAACTCCCTCCATGGTGATTCGCACTGAGTACCGTAGCACCCGCTACAACATGGGTAGCTCGGACCCCCCTTCCCGCCGGGCTCGAGATCCGCTTCGGGGACTTGAACTTCCAGGCCACGGGGAATGGCTATCTCATGCGCCTCACCAACCGTGAGGAGCTACGCGCGCAGCCGGAGGCCGAGTCCGCTCCGGTCTCCGCCGCACGCACGACACCGGCGCAGCGCCCGCAGGCACGGATGCCGCGAGACCGTCGACGCCGCGACGCCGTCGCCGCTCCGGGCCGCGCTCGCGCCGGCGCGGTCCGAGCGGCGGCAGCCGAGCGCGCCGCCGCCCGCCGCGGTGCGCCCACCGTCACGACGGCCGCCACCGCCCGGGGCGGGACCGCGTGCGGTCTCGGGGACCGCGCATCCCCATCGGGCCGCGTGGCGCCACTACGGCCTACAACGCCAACGTCAACACGACAATGCGCAGGGTTCCGCCCGGTCGGCACGTCTTCATCGCCGGGATCCCGCACTTCGGCCAGGCGGACGAGTCGTCCCCGGGGCTCCGTCGACACGATGCCACCCTCCAACCGTCATGGGTACGCGGGGTGGGACTTCTCCGGTGTGCCGGACCCGGCCGCGTTCGGGCGCTTCCTCGACGCCACGGACCATCGGTTCGGCTGCTCCGACAACTCCAAAGACCGGGAGCTACGACCCCACGCGGGAGTGCCGCGCCGTCATCACCAACGACCCGCCAACGCCGCCGGTGCGGCGGCGCGGGAGACGGGGAAGTCACGCCCGCCCCCGGGGATCGCCACGCGCCCGGCCGCGGGCCGAGCGCCCCGCCGGGGCCGACGTCGACGCGCAACCGGCCCAAGCTCGCGAGCTCGAGGCCAAGCCGGCGCAGGAGCACCGGACCGTGCGGCTACTCCGCGCCTCGATGGCGGGGGAGGCTCCCGCGCGCGGCGAACGCGCGCGGGAGCTAGGCCGACAAGTCCGCGACCGCCTCAACCCCGTCCCCGCGCGTCGACAACGCGGATACTCCACCGCGAGCGAGCCAAAAGCTCATCGCCGCCGCGACACCGCCGCGCGCCATGCCGGCACCCTCGACCCCCGAGGCTCGAGACATGCACCGCGAGGTGCGAGACCCTCCTTGAGCAAGCGGCCGGCCAGCAAGCCGAAAGCCCGGCCTCACGCATCCGCCAACAAGGGGGACGCGCGGGGTGATGATCCCGCACCGGGGGCGAACCCTCGGTGCATGTGGGTCGACCCGGGCCGACCGGGGACGCACGCCGGCCAAGGAACGGCTCCTCGACACACGCAGGCGCCGGATGGCGACGCCCGCAACGTCATCAACGCCAGGCGCACCGGCAAGGCGGACGCGCGAGCGGCCGGGGCTACCACCCCTCGAAGGGGTGGACGCTACGACAGGCCGGTGAGGATCGCCTCCCCGACACCGAGCCCCCCGGCACCCGTGTGTTCGCCGGGCGGGAGATCCGCACGGCGACGCTCCCCCGCGCTTCCGTCGCCCTCGACGATCGTCAAATACAACGGGGAGACGGACCCTCGTGTTTGGCTCAACGATTACCGCCCGGCGCCGGCACCGGGCGGGGCCACCAACGAAGAAGTGATCATCCGCAACCTGCCCCTGCATCTGGGCGACGCGGCCCGACATGGCTCGAGCACTTGCCCGCCAGCCAGATCCATAACTGGGACGATCTAGTCCACACTTTCGTGGGCAACTTCCAGGGCACATACGTGCGCCCCGGGAACTCCTGGGATCCGCGCTCCCCGCACGCGAAGCCGGGCGACCGCCGCGGACTTCATACGGCGCTTCTCCAAGCGCCGCACGGAGCTCCCCGACGTGGCACGGCCGGAGATCGTGCACGCGTTCCTCGAGGGCACCACGTGCCGGGACCTTGTGCGCGAGCTAGGACGCAGCCCGCCCACGGACTCGAACGAGCTGTTCGACATTGCCACCGCCTTCGCTCCTCCGAGAGAGGAGGCCGTGGGGGCATCTTCGATGGCAAGAAGGGCAAGCGCTCCGAGGACACGCCCGCGGAGGGCGGCCGGGTCCAAGGAGCCGCGCCACAATGACAAGCGGGGCAAGAAGGGGAAGAAGCCGCGCCGCGAGGCGCGCGAGCAGCGGGCGCAACGGCGGCAACGCCGAGGCCCTCGCCGTTGACCCGGCCCGACGGCCCTCGACCGGCTCCTCGAGGCCCGGGGGTGTTCGACGACATGATGAAGAAGCCATGCCCCTACCACAAGACCCCCGTGAATCACACTCTTGAGCAAGGCGACATGCTCAAGAAGTTCTATGGCCGTGCCGCCGCGAAGGAGGCAGAGGCCAAGAAGGATGGGGGCGACGGCGACGCAGTGGCTTCCCCGCCGTTGAAAATGTGTTCCTCATTTTTGGGGGACCCACCGTCGACATGTCAACCCGCGCCGCAAGAAGGAGCGGCACGAAGTCCTCGCCGCAGAGAGGGCGCCCCCCGCCTTTCTCAACCGGGTCGAAGGATGCCATCACCTTTAGCCGGGATGATCACCCAAACCGCATCCCGAACCCGGCCGCACCCCTGGTGGTCGATCCCATCATTGGGAACGCCCGGTTTTCGAAGGTCCTTATGGACGGAGGCAGTAGCCTCAATATCCTCTTCGCGCATACATTGCGCCTAATGGGGATTGGGCCGGACCACCGCGGCCCGAAGACGAAGCCGTTTCCCACCCGCATCGCGCCCGGCAAGCTGGGCTCAACCCCCGGGCGGATCGACCGCCCGTCTGGTTCGGGACCCCCAAGAATTTCCGCAAGGAAACCCTCACCTTCGAGGTGGTGGGATTCAAAGGGGCCTACCATGCCATCCTTGGGCGACCATGCTATGCCAAGTTCATGGCGGTTCCCAACTACACGTACCCGAAGATGAAGATGCCGGTCCAAACGGCGTCATCACCGTCGGGTCGTCGATCGAACATGCATTCGACCGCGATGTCGAGTGCGTGGAACATGCAGAGGCGCTAGCGCCGGATGAAGCGCCGGTAGGAACACACCGGGAGAAGATGGTCAATGACGACCTCGGCGCCGCCACCAAGCACGTCGGCACGTTCGAGGCCGCCGAGCAAACCAAAGGGGTCCCACTCGACCCATCGGCCCCCGAGGGCAAAGCATTGAGGGTCGCGACGACCCTCGATCCTAAATAGGAAGCGTGCTCGTCGACTTCCTCCGCGCCAACGCCGACGTTTTCGCGTGGAGCCCCTCGGACATGCCGTGCATCCCGAGGGAGGTCGCCGAGCACCCCTTGATGTCCTCGCCAACGCTCGCGCGGGCCAGCCGGCCGCGCCGCTTCGACGAGGAACGGCGACGGGCGACCGGAGTGGAGCCGCGGAAGCTCCTCGAGGCCGGATTCATCAAGGAAGTGTTCCACCCGACATGGTTAGCTAATCCCGTGCTTGTAAAAAAGAAAAATGGGAAGTGGAGGATGTGTATTGACTACACCGGCCTCAATAAAGCATGTCCAAAAGTTCCTTTTCCTTTGCCGCGCATAGATCGGATCGTTGATTCCACCGCCGGGGTATGAACTACTCGTTTCCTTGATGCCTATTCGGGATATCATCAAATAAAAATGAAGGAGTCCGACCAGCTCGCGACTTCGTTCATCACACCGTTCGGACGTTCGTTACGTCACGATGCCTTTTGGCCTCGTAAACGCGGCGCAACATATCGCCGCATGCGCATCGTTTTTGGGGACCATATCGGGCGACGGTCGAGGCTTACGTAGACGACATCGTCGTCAAAACCAGAAGGCGACGACCCGGTCGGCGACCTTGGCACCGCATTCGACCGCTCGCGGGCCAATCCGGGTCAAGCTCAACCCCGAAAAATGTGTCTTTGGAGTGCCGCGGGGCATGCTCCTAGGATACATCGTCTCCCGCCGGGGAATCGAGGCCAACCCCCCGAAAAGGTCGCGGCCCTCGAGCGAATGGGTCCAATTCGGGACCTCAAAGGGGTGCGAAGTGTGTTGGGGTGCCTTGCCGCCCTAAGCCGCTTCGTCTCGAGGCTCCGTGAGAAGGGCCGCCTCCCTACCGGCCGCTCAAGAAGCACGAGCGCTTCTCTTGGACCGCCGAGGCCCAGGAAGCGCTCGACAAGCCGAAGGCATCTCCGACGCACGCCCCAATCCTCACGCCGCCGCGAGACGGCGAACCCCTCCAACTCTACGTGGCCGCAACCACCCGTGGTCGCCGCCGTGATCGTTGTGGAGCGCACGGAGGAAGGGCATGCCTTGCCCGTGCGCAGGCCGGTCTACTACATCGCCGAAGTCCCATCCGACACAAAGACGCGCTACCCCCAAGTCCGTAAGCCGTTGTATGCGGTAGTCCCGCGCGCGCGCAAGCTCCGCCACTACTTCGAGGCCCACCCGGCCAGCGTGGTCTCTTCCTTCCCGTTAGGAGAGATCATTCGCAACCCCGACGCGGCGGTGCACTGCCAAGTGGTCCGTGGAGTTGATGGGCGAGACGCCGCCTACGCCCCGCGCAAGGCCATCAAATCGCAAATCCTAGCCGATTTCGTCGCCGAATGGACGGACACGCAGCCGCCGCCCCCTCGTATCCAAGCAGAGGCGGGACTCGTTCTTCGACGGCTCGGTGATGAAGACAGAGCGGGCGCGGGCCTCGCTCTTCGTGTCACCCCTCGGGGAGCACATGCGCTACACAAAGGCGTCTCCACTTTCCCCGCGTCTAACAATATGGCGGAATACGAGGCCCCTCCTCTCGCGGCCTCAAAATCGCCATTGAGTTGGGCATCAAGCGCCTCGATGTGCGAGGGGATTCGCAGCTCGTGATCGACCAAGTCATGAAGAACGCGAGCTGCCACGACGACAAGATGGAGGCCTACTGTAAAGCCGTGCGAGCCCTCGAGGACAAATTTTACGGCATCGAGCTTAATCATGTACCCCGCCGCACAACGAGGAAGCGACGAGCCGGCAAAGATAGCGCCCGGCGGATCACCGTTCCCCCGAACGTTTTCGCGCGCGACATCGCGCAGCCCTCGGTAACCTTCGAGCCCTACCCCTCGAGCGACGGCGGACCCTCGGGGGCTCCCTCGAATCCGGCCGGTGCGGACCCCATGGAAGAGGACCCTTCGAACGAGGCGTACGTACTCCTCCCTTCTCGAGGGGTACGGCTCCCACGAGGCTGTCGCAATGGACATCGAGCCGGCTCCCGTCCAGGCGGACTGGCGGGAGAAGTACATCGCCTGGATTGCTCGAGGGGAGCTCCCCCGACCGGCCGGCCACGCCGAGGCGCATCGCCAGGATGGCCAAGTCATTCACCCTCGTCGACGGCGAGCTGTACAAGCGCGCCGCGTCGGGCATCCTCCAGCGGTGTATACCCATTCCCCGAGGGGCGCGAGCTCCTACGGGACATCCACGCGGGGATCTGTGGCCACCACGCCGCGCCGCGCACCCTCGTCGGCAACGCGTTCCGCCAAGGCTTCTATTGGCCTACCGCGGTCGCGGACGCCAACGAAATCGTGCGCACTTGCGAAGGGTGCCGCTCTACGCCCGCAAGACCAACTTGCCGCTCAAGCTCCGCAAACGATCCCCGTAACATGGCCGTTCGCCGTGTGGGGATTAGACATCGCCGGCCCTCGCGAAGGCGCCGGGGGCTTCACCCACCCGCTCGTCGCGATCGACAAGTTCTCCAAGCGGGTGGAGGTGCGCCCCATTACGAATTTGAGGGGCGAGCAAAGCGGTCACGTTCTTCACCGACATCGTCTACCGCTTTGGAGTGCCAAACTCCATCATCACGTACAACGGGTCCCGGGCTTCACGGCCGGAAGTTCTTGGAGTTCTCGCGACAAGTTCCACATCCGAGTGGATTGGGCACCGTGGCGCACCCACGTACCAACGGCCAAGTGGAACGTGCCAACGCATGATCCCACAGGCCTCAAACCCGTAATCTTCGACCAACTCAACAAATGCCGCCGAAAATGGCTCCAAGAATCGCCCGCTAGCCGTGTGGAGCCTAAGGACCACCCCAGCGAGCCACCGGTTCACCCCGTTTTTTCTAGTCCATGGCGCGAGGCCATCCTCCCCACGGATCCGGGAATACGGGTCGCCAAAGGTTCGGGCTACAACGAGGATGCTAACCGGCCGAGCCCGCGAGGACTTCATCGGACCGCCTAGACGAGGCACGCCTTGTGGCGTTGATGCACTCCGCAAGGTATCACCGGCCCCTACGACGCTACCAAGCGCGCAAGATACGTCGCAGGATTTGGCCGAGGGGGATTTGGTCCTAAGGCTACGCCAAGACAACCGAGGGCGCCACAAGCTATCGCCCCCATGGGAGGGACCCTACGTCGTGGTGAAGGTGCTCAAACCGGCACGTACAAGCCTTGCAACGAGGACGGCGAAGAACTCACCAACGCTTGGAACACTCCACATGCCTACGTCGCTTCTACCCTTAGCTAGATTCCCAAGTATTTTCCGTTGTAAAAACGCACCGCCAACGCCCCCGACCTGGTGTCACCTATGTAAATACTCCGACTCCATTTAAGGGCAACCTTGGCTTTCCCCGAAAACCCAAGTTACCCTCGGCTACTGCGGGGGCACCCCCCCCCAAATGGTCCCATTTTTTCGCGCAAAAAACGTAATAACACGCGCTAAGTTTGTTTCCCTACTTCAACCACGAGCCACGATTCGAATAGGGCGAAGGCGGCACACAGGAAGGAGCGCGCGAGCCAGAGAGCCTACGCCGCGTGGCTGTGGCTGTCTCTCTCCTCCAACCCGCCGGGCCCGCGAAAGGCGAACTCCCCTAACCAGAATCTACTCGTAGAAGAAGAAGAAGCAAAAAGCACAATAAGCAAGCGATTTCATTTACATAACCGACCATGTTCGCGAAACTACTTGTTGATTGACAAGAGGCCACGAGGCCGCAGTTCTCGATACACATAAACAAAAAAACGGCCTAGCGCCTGTGTGCTTTCGGGGGGTGGGAGCGAGCGGAGGGATCGGGGCGTCCGGAAGAGGAATTCTTCGAAGGCTCGGGGAGCGACCGGCGGCGGCGCCAACAAGTGCGCGTCCGCACGCTCCATGGCCACCTCGCCCTCGACGCCTCGGCACGATGTAGCCTTCCGCTACCGCCTCGAGGTTGACCTCGTAGTGGGATCGCACCACTCCGAGGGCCTTCGCACGCCTGTGTGCAACGCCCGACGCACCCGCCCCGTGACGTGGCCGCCGAGGGCGCGTAGGCGGCCGGCCGCCGAGCCGCCGGCCGGGGCCTCGCCTCTCCTCGACGACGCGACGAGGTGTTCGAGGGCCGCGTCCCGCGCCTCCCCGCAGCCTCCTCGCTCCGAGGAGCTGTAAGAAGCTTGCAGTGGCCTCGCCCGCCCAGCCAGCCGTGTCCCGTGCGTGCGCAAGCCCGGAAGCGACAAGACGACAAGAAATCGGAAGGGGGAAACGAACCCCCAAAAGCAAGAACCCACGGCGTGGTCGACACGCAGCTTACCCTCGATTTGTCTCCTCCCGCATCGAGGTCGCGCGCGCGACCTCGGCGCCGCCCGAGGCGTTCGAACGGTCTCGCCTTGCTCGACGAGGGCCATCTCTCTGGGCGGCATTGCCGATGCCGAGCGCCAACGCCTCATCCTCAACCTCGGGGAGAATGCGGCGTTCCGCTCCTCCGGGCCGACTTCTCCGCCGCCTCGCGAGTAACGCGCTCCCGCTCCGCCGCCGGCCGGCCCCCGGCGCCGCCAAGGGCAGCCTCGCTCCCGCCGGAGCCGCCCCCCCCCTCGGCGGCGATGCGCTCCCCGCCGGAGCCGCCCCTCGCCGGCGACGAGAGCCGCGCCTTGACGTCGAGGGCGGCCTTCGTGTCATCGGCCTCCTTGGCGCGCCGCTCCGCCCGCGCGCCCGCCCCCGCCCGGCGCCGCCGCGCCTCGCGCTCCCTCGAGCGACGTGCGGAGCTCCCGGCCTCGGCGCGAGCGTGGCCACCTCCGCCTCCCGTGTGGCGGCCAACGTCCGCGTCTTGTCCAGGTCCCGCGCGCTGCCTACGCCGCCTCGTCACGATCGACGAGGGCCGCGCGAATCCGCCGAGACCTCGAGTGGTGCGCCGCACCCCGCCCGAGCTCTCGGGGAGCACGTCGCACCACGCCATCGCCCGGCACACCGCCCACCGTCCGGCGTCTTGAGAGCTTCCGCAAGCGCGTCGAAAGCGCCGCATCGCTCCCGAGCCGGCGGGCCTCGGCGTTCACTCGGTCGAACACGCCGTACTTCTCATGGGCGTGGCGCGCGAGCCCCCGGCATCCACACATCGAGCCCCGTAAGCGCCAAGTCCCGAATGCAGCACGCGAAAGAAGAAGAGCAACCGTGGCTCACCCGGAAGACGATCCGTGTCGGCCGCCGTGGACCCGCGCCCCCCGTTCAACGCGCGGCTGAGCGGGGCGCCGTGGCTCCGTGCTCGCCCCGCAGCTCCCGCTCCTCCGGGCGCGCAAACGCCGGGGTCCTCCACGCCCCCCCCCCCCCCGGGCGGGCGACCGCGTGGGAGGACGAGGCCTCGGCGTCGTGCCCCCGGCCCCCACTATCACATGACCCTCGTGCCGCCCTCACGAGGGCCCCTCCCGGGGCTCTGGGGAGTTCCACGGGCCGCCCGGCCCATCGGTTCCACCTGTGCGGCGGGAGTCATCCGAGAGCTCCACCACCTCCGCCCGGGGACCGCCGCGGGGCGAGCCGCCGCTCCGCCTCCGCCGGCGCCCCCACCGCGCCTCCGCGGCCGCGGCGCCCGTCGTGGCGCCGTTGCCGCCACCTCCGTCCGTGCCGCCACATCCGCGGCGCTCCCGCAAGTTGCGCCCGCTCCGCCTCCTCCGCAGAGGGCCGCCACCGCGGCGGCACCTCCACCGTAGCCGCCGCCGCGCCCGCGCGCTCTCGTGGCGACCGGCGCCGCCGCCACCCGGCGACCTCCCCGGCCGCGCCGCGGCGGGCCGATCCACCGGCCGGGCCTCGGGCCCCGCCCGGGCCTTGCGCGCTCGTGCCCGCCGCCGCGCCCGTCCCCGGGCGCGACCCCTCGACGAACGCCGCCGTGGGGATCGACGCGTTCGTCCTCGCACCTTGGCCGGTGCAAGAGGAGGGACGGTTGGCACCGCCCGCGCAAACACGAACGGAGGATTAGAGCGTCTAATAACCAGCAAACCAAGGCCAAGCAAAGGAAGAACAAAGTTCCTTACCTCGCGGAGGAAAAGGCCCGCTTCCTTTTCCTCGAGGCCTCCGACGAGGCCGGGCCGCGGGGGCCGCGCCCGCCGCGGCACCTCCCCGACGGCGCCGCCGCACGCACGGACACGCCCGCCTCACGCGTGGGCGCGCCCGAGCGCCCGCCACCACGCGCAGGGGCACGCAGCCCCGCGCGCGCGCGCGCCCACCGACGCGCCCTCGACGAGGACGCCGCGCGCGCGGACGCGCTCCCCCGCCACGCGCGGCACGCTTGACGCGCGCGCGCACGCCCGCCGCGCGCGCCTCCGTGGCGCGCGCCGCGACCCCCCCGCGCGCGTGCCGCCCCCGACGACGACTGCCCGCCGGCGGCGGACGCCGACGCGCCCGCCCCGTGCAAGCCACCCCCGACGCCGGCGCGAGATCCGCGACGAGGGGCGCGGGTCGCCACCGTTCGAGGGGCCCTCCCCCTCGACTCTTCCTCCTCGTCCCGGTCCGAGGACGAGGGCTCCTCGATGTCCGGGGAGGGGAGAGCCCCGCTCCCCTCCCGCCGCCGGCACTCCGCGGACCGTGGCGTCGCGGCGCGCTTGGCGCCGCCGCGTGCTCTCTCCCCGCGCGCCGCTCGCTCCTCGTCGCTCCCGCCGCGCCGCCCGCCGAGCGCACGGGAGTCGGGGGGTGGGTGGAACGGACTTGGCGGCGTTGAACCGCACCGCCGCGCGCGAGGACAACGATGGCGCATCGAGAAACGGAAGCAAGGGCAAGGATTAAAACAGAATCAAAAAAACCACACTCACCAACGGGCCGATGGGGAGCATCTCGATGTCCCACGGGGTCCGACCCGCAGTGGCGGCGTCCGGGTGTCGACGGCGCTCCGCGCCCGGTGAGCGCGTACGGTCGCTCCGGGCCGGCGTCGGGAGCATCCGCGACCTCGCCACGTCGACGGGTTGGCCACCTCCGTCATCTCGAAGATGCAGAGCGGCCTCTCCATCAACGGCACGATTCGCCGGGTGATGAAGGAAGGCGAGGACGCCCATCGCGTGGAGCCCTTCCCTCGCCGGCCCGCCGCAAGGCGGCGAGGACGGACCCCTCGGCGCGCCCGATGGTTGGCCGTGGGCAACCCGTAGCCCCGTGAGTCCGGCCTCTTCTTGAACACCCGGCCGGTGTAGGGAGGAAGGCTGGGCTCGGCGTTGCGCGCATAAAACCATCCCCGCTCCCACCGGCGTTGTTCGTCGTCATGGTGCGGGGGATGTAGAACTCCTTGAGCCGCCGCGCAGCGAGCGACATCCCGCCCGCGCGCACCGCGCGGCGGGTCCCTCGGCTCCGACGTGGGCCGCGTGATGAGCTCCGCGCGGAAGAGGTGTACCCGCAGCTCCCGCTGACTCGGGATCCCCGGGTACCTCCTTCGCGTACGCCCACGAACGTGGCCGCCGCGAGATCGCGTTGGGGGCAAAGTTGTGCGGCTCCACCCCATAGTGGTAGCACAATGCCCGCATGAATGTGCTCGCCGGCGCGTTGAAGCCGCGCTCGTGGTAGCGGAGGAAGCTCACCACGTAACCCTCCGGCGGATTGGGCTCAAGGTGCGACGATGGCGGCACGATCCACTCCGCCGGCGCCTCTTCTTCGTTGGCCGACGGGGCCGGCCGGCGGCGACGCGCCGCCCGGTGGCGAGCCGGGTCACGGTCGACCTCTCCCATGCGTACGGCTCCAGGACCCTAATCGGAAGCTGAGGCGGCGCCATGAGGGGGGGCGAACGAGTGCGAGGGCGAGGACAAGGAGACAAGGAAGAAGCTCTAAACAGCGAGCCCGCGCGACGGCAAGAGCGAGGCGAAGGCGAAGGGACGGAGGACTGAAAACGGTGAGGAGCCAAGGTAGAAAACCGCCGCCCTTTCCTCACCGCAGTTTTATAGGCGACGGGCGAGTTCTCCGAGCGCACGCCTCGCCAACATTAACCGGCAGAATCTTTCCATCGCGTCGACGGCGGGCCCCACCACGACCGCAGCCGGCTCTAACACCGGGCAGCGGTCATCATCACGCAAGACCGGCGACGACCGAGGCGAAACCGTCACGTCCGCCGGCCACGTCGCCCACTACGCGCGCGCGCGCGCGCCGCCGCCTCAAAAGGCGCGCCCGCGCCGCAAAACCCGCGGCCACGCCCCGCAAGGCAATTAAACGCCCGGCCCCCTTGCCAAGCAAGGAGAGCCCTCGAGCGAGGCGAACCCCTCGCCGAGACAAGGGTGACCCTCGATGGGATGACGGCCGTGAGAAGGTCGCCCGAACCCCGCTCGGTGTAGAGCAGTGCAGCCCGCGGCACCCATGCCACGTAGGACCCTCGAGCGGCATGACCCCCAACTCGAAACAAGGCGACCCTCGATGGGATATCAGCGTGAGAAGGTCGCCCGGGACCTGCTCGATGTAGAGCAGACCACCGCGGGCACCCATGCCACGTAGGACCCTCGAGCGGCATGACCCCCAACTCGAGACGATGTCAACCCCCTAAAGAAGGCACGCGCGTAAGAGGATCGCCTGTGTCACGCTTGAAATAGAGCGACACCGAAAGCACTCGTACCGCGCCATGCCACCAACCAAGACTCGAGGGTCCGCACGCCCGCACCCCTCGACGGCCGCAAACGCGAAAAAAGACGGGGGCCGGCCAAGGCACGGCCCCGCACGGCCTTACCGATCGAGGTTCGAAGCCCGACCCCTCGACGGGTTCGAACAGCGCCCCGGGATCACGCAGTTAGGGACGACGAGGGCACGCGCATTCGAGCCGTTCCTCGAGCCCGTCGGCTCGAGGGTGCCCCACATGTCGTGTTCGAGAGCCGCCGAGGGCGCCTAGCGGGGGATCCCACCGAGGGAGAGCTTCCGCGCCCTCGGTCCCTAGCGAACCCGGACCGAGCCCCACCTAGCAAACCCACGCAAGCGCTTCCATGGACGTGTCTCCCGACCGCGCAGCCCCTACCCTTATCGAACGGGGCATGGACGTCCACTTGAACCACCCGCTAGCGCCCGAAGAGGAATCCGCGATTCGCGACCCGCTCGATGGGAGTCGTGGAAACCTCACCTCCCGACCCGCGGAGGGACGGCGAGGGCGCGATAAAAAACAAGTCGTCGGGCTCGACCCGATCGCCCTCGAACAGGTGCCAAGGCTCGGGGGGCTTGACGCACGGCTACACCTCCTTGGAATTGCACCCGCCGGAGACAAGGATGGGGGAGCGTGCACCCCCGATGCCGGCTGAAATACCGCCGATGCCGTCTGGCATATGTGCCACGCCTTTCCGACCGAATTGCTCGCGGTTAACCCCCGCAGGAGAGCCCACACTCCCCGCAGGCTTCGGGGCTAGACCCGCGGGCCCGCTAGCGCGGCCCCACGGAAAGCGTTCGCAAACAAGGAGGGAAGAACGTCCTATCGCAGGTTCCGGCATCCGCGGGAGCCTCAATGGCAAACCCGCATGCTCGGGGGCCACCGTCGGGGACCGCCCTAGGGGTCCCCTCAAATAATGGGGGAACCCTCACTTAAATTCCCGCATCAAAATGAACTAAGCCGAACCATGCAGAGAACTAACCATGTGACGTGGCCCATGCAAAGCAGACTTCGGAGGCCCACCAAGACACGCCCGCCTATGAGACCCCTCGAGCTGTGCTCCCGCCCTCGCCCGAGGGTACGCTCCTCCTCGAACGGCTCCGCCCCGCCCGCGGGGCAACCCCCTCCTCGAACGGGTTCCGCCCCGTTCGAGGGGCGACCCTTCCCCTCGAGCGGTCCCGCCCCGCCGAGGGCTCGCTCCCCCTCGAGCGGGCCTCGCCGCTCGAGGGTTCGCTCCACCCTCGGCCGGGGCCCGCCACGCTCACGGCGCCCGCACGCGTGCGCCGGCCCCGTACTTGGGCATTGAACGCCCCGACGCCGCAGAGACGGCGCCATCATGCGCCCGGGGCTCACGCCCCGGTGCCGCCGCACCAACTCCCGGCGAGTGGAGGAGCCCATCCCCGCCACCGTGGGGTGGACCGTGCGGGACGGCCGGCGTCGTCCCATGACACCGCGCGCACGCCACCGTACGGCTAACGCGCTCGACCCTCGAAAGGGGGCCGGCGCACCCTCGACTTCACTTTCCCGTGACCCCGCAGTTAGGGTGAGGGACGCTAGGCCGGTGGGTGGCCATCCCGGCCACCGGAACGCGCGCGGCCGCCGTACCCACGCGCGCGGGCACACGCCCGACTCCGCAGCGCACGCCCGAGCACCGCAAAGAACCACTCCACCACCGCAGCTCATTGGGAAGGAACGCCGTTCGCCCACTCTTGTGCCCCCGTACCGCCATCATCGCACCCCCTCGAAGCCTATCGTGGGACGCCATCGCCATCCGCCGCCTCCTACCCTCGACCGCCACCGTTCGGGTACAAGGTAGGCCATCATGGTCGGATCGCGCCGAAGATCGACCGGACGGCCGCCCGCTCTACACCATAGCACGACGTGCTCCCGCACGCAGCCTAGGTAGCGCGGCGTGCATGTAACTCGCCGCTCCCCTTGGCCTATAAAAGGGAAGGCGAGCCCCCGCCGCGCGGGGACGAATCCGGGAGGAATACGGCGCATCGTGCACTCACTCTCTTATTCTCCCACAACATCTTCGCTACTCACCGTGGACTTGGGAGCGACGCTTCCTCTCCCGCCTTGCTTGTATTTGCCCCACTACAAGCACCCCGTGCCGAGCAATATAGTGCCACGAGCACACCATTGCCGGACGTACGGCCCCCTCGGCGGGAACCGGGATAAATCCTTGTGTCATTTGTTGCTTAGCATCGACCATTGAGGGATAGACCTAGGCGTTATCTACCGGTTAGTGTCGGGACCATATTCCGCACCGACACCCGTCATGCATATTTGGACTAACCATCCGTTCGTTTTCGAATTGCGACATGCTATTGTTTATGCTATTCATGTGAATGTTCACAAAGCATTGTGATCAACAATTTGGAGACTCTTCACTAGAACTCCTAATTTTGTGTATTATTGTTAGCCCCTATAGTAGCCGATCGGAAAAGAAAAATAATGAATTACGCATAAAACTCGAGAAAGGTCATACTACGTACAACCTCGTAAATATTGAAACGGTATTCCTTGGTTGTAGCTAAAATTTTGTCTATCGTGTATGTATTGCCACGATCGATAGGGGCTCTTCCGATCCGGACCATTCCAAAATTCCGTCTTCGACAACCTCCGGTTATTGTTGCGGAGATCTCCACGACGGCCTCTAGGGGATCGATCTCCACAAACGATCTCCACGTGATTCTTGTTGCGGAGATCCGAGCGGCGCTACGGCCACGGCGGTAAGTACCGATGTCTTGATCTCGTATATATATCCAATCGTTCGCCGCATATATATGCATATTGGTATATATATCGTCATCAAGGTCGATTGAAATTAAACATGAACAATGCAGATTAACTAATGGCATCGACGAAGATCGAAGTTGGATGCGCTTGCCTCGACACTCGCCGGATTGCGTAACAATTTTCGAATTTTTTTTGCAAAAATTTACGGCCTCACCGCCGCGAGGTGGATCTATTGCGTGTCCATGTAAATTGTGTCAATGCATGATCGTACATTCCACCGTGGGTCACATTCAAATTCATTTACTCAATAGAGGGTTTGCCGATTGTTTCATCGATGCCGGGTAACATTCAAGACCAAACTAATACTTCTTCTCGTGTCCCTGTGAATCAAGATGTTACCGCTGATCTCGAAAAATCATGATGCACTACCTACTTCATGATACAACACATTTATTTGTAGAAGACGATGAAGAAGATGGTTTGGATGATAACCCCTGCCGCCACTAATACTCCGATTAGAAACATTATCGGGCACTATCCATCATAGCCAAGCGGAGATGAGGAAGAGGCAAAGCAGGGCGAGAGATCTTTTTGAAACTATTAGAGGAAGCAAAAAGGAATTGTATCCAGGATGCAAAAATGCAACGAAGGTCTCTTTTATTGTGGAGCTTTTTCAGATAAAGTGAGGTATGGCTTAAGTAACGCGTCATTGGAGGCCATACTTAAGCTCTTTGGAAAGGTTCTCCCGGACCGCATTGTATTCCCGACTCCTTGGATAAAGTGCAAAGGGTGATTCGAGACCCGGGCTTGGACTATGTCAAGATACACGCATGCCAAAATGATTGTGTGTTATTTTTTGATAAATACGCAAATCTTGAAACATGTCCCATTTGTAAGGAGTCAAGGTGGAAAGTTGTAGATAAAACCTCCGATAATAATTGCGTTGCGATGGGTGCTACTTCGTTAAGAAGCGGTTACCGCTAAGATCCTACGCTACTTTCCTCTTATTCCTCGGCTTCAAAGAATGTATATGTCAAAGCAAATGTCAAAGGATATGCGATGGCACAAGAATGAATTGGTGAATGATGCGAAAATGCGTCACCCCGGCGACTCAAAGGCATGGAAGCACGTGGATTCGGAGTTTACATGGTTTTCGAAGGAGGAGGTCGTAACGTTAGGCCGGGTCTTGCTTCGATGGGTTCAATCCCTTTGGCATGCAAAGTCTTACGTATTCCATTTGGCCTCGTCATCCTCGGTTCCTTACAATTTGCCTCCATGGATGTGTCGAAACAATCTAACTAGATTTTGTCAATGTTGATTCCGGTCCAAAATCTCCCGGAATGGATATTGATGTATACTTGAGGCCCTCGATCTTTTGAGCTCAAGGAGCTTTGGAATAATGGTGTTAAAAACAAGAGATGCGGGGACTAAGGAGAATTTTAGATTGCGTGGGCTATACTTCTTTGGATTCAATTAATGACTTCCTACCATGCTATGTTGTTCAGTTGGAGCACTAAGGGAAGTTTGCATGTCCATATCTGCCACAAACATAGCGAGTATTTGTGGTTGAAACATGGGCGGAAGCAACTGCTACATGGCACATCGACGTTTTTTTGGCCCCCGACCATCCATGGCGCAACAATGCGGTCGGCTTCAACAACAAGGTCGAAACCGAGGGAGGGAACGAGAACCACTATAAAAACGGTGCACGATTCTGAGCAAGATTCTACTTTTGAACAAGTAGAATTTGGAAAGACATTGTTATCAAAAAAAAAGGAAGCGTGACGAAGACAACGGATGGCACAATTTGGAGGAAGAAGAGTATTTTTTGAGCTCCCTTACTGCCTTCTTTGCTCATCGAGCATAATTTGGACGTGATGCACATTGAGAAAAATATATGCGGAGGATACTAGGGACCGCCTTAAGTTGGATGGCAAATGGGTGGACGGGGAGAATGCTCGGCTTGACATGGAGCATCTACGGATACGACAGTCAGCTACAGACTTCGATTAAAGATGATAAGTATACCTTGCCATCGGCCTTGTACGAGTTAGATAAGGATGCCAGGGAAAGTTTTGTGTGAATTTTTATATGGAGTGAATATCCTGCATGGGGTTCCTCGAATATAAGAAGATGTGTTGATGTAAAGTCACGTAAGGTGTCGGAGCTTGAAAACGCATGACTACCATCTAATTCTACGAAACTTTTACCTTAGTGGTGCGTAGGATTTAACACGGGGAAAATTCGTTGTCATTGGATTGATTCGGCTTAGTAATTTCTTCGATGCACTATGTTCAAAGGAGTTGGTGGAATCGGAGTGGGACAAGCTCAGTGTCCAATTAGGGAGGAAGTTTGGTTGATCGACTTGAGATGATATTCCCACTGCATTTTTTGATATCATGATCCATTTGCCTGTTCATCTAGTGAAGAAGCTAAACTTGGGGGCCAGTGTGTTACAGATGGATGTACCCAGTGGAACGGTACCTACGCACCGTGAAAGGATATGTGAGGAACAAGGCTCCCCTGAAGGTTCAATTCTTTGAGGGATACATACTCGAGGAGTGCCTTACATTCCCGCTCAAGATTCTTGGACGTGGACACCAAAGACAATCGTGTTGATCGACATGAGACGAGTGCTTCCAGTAATGAGCCACCATCCGGCTTGAGCATTTTTCAGAAATGGATTACAAGGAGAGGACAGACGGTTGAAGAAATACTCACCAAATGAGTTTCGGAAGATGAGGCACTACATAATTTGCAAATTGTGATGAAGCTAGACCATATGTCGAGTAAGATGCACTACCGAACATCATTATTGCTTTTAATTTTAAATATCTAACTAACGGTAATATTCTTTTGTGTGCAAAGGGCATTTGGAAGAACTGAGGGCACATGGATCCGGAAATCTTGATAAGCGACATGAGGCTCAACTCGTAAGATTGGTTTGAAAGCAAGATCACAGGGTTTACATGCTAGAGGGGAAGTAAGTTCGTATTTGTTTGCACTTGCTCAAGGACCGGATCCCCGACCTCGTACATTGAATAGATGTCATATCAACAATTGTTTGTTTCGGCTATTGTTAACATCGAGAGAACCCTTGTGACACAAAACAAGTGGTGTGCTTGTCAAGGGTGAGGGCAGAAAGGCACAAATTGGTATGGGGTGATTAAAAGAATGATCTCACTTGGAATTCCCTGGACAAAAAGAATTGATTTGTTCCAATGTGAGCCGGTTTGATGTGCCTCTTGTCACAAGTACCAACAGAGGTAGAGGATACAAGAAAGATAAATATGGGGTCATTGACATCGATACTACTCGACACAAGTTTAGCAATGAACCCTATATTCTGGCACACAAACGAAACGGTGTTTATGTGAATCGGTAAACAAGCACTGGCCGGGCAGTGTTATTTCAATGAAACCAAGGAACTTGTTTGCCATGCCCGAATTAGATCTGGGACTCACTTGTAGGCATCGAAGGTATTAAATTTGCTCGGTGAACACCAGGTTTTGACAAATTGGTCTAGATCGGACAAGGATGGCACAACGGTGATGTCTTAGTTATTAATCGAGTTCGAGACGAGGCGGTTGACGAACCAGACGACGAAGTATTTGATGTTGATGATGAACATGATGCAGATGACACGTACATTGATGATGGAATTGTTGCACAATAGTTCAAGATGCCCAAGATGATGAGTTTTCCAATTGATACTTATAGGATCGTAGTCATGACTTCTATGTTGCCATTATTTACTATGAAGACTTTTGCATAAATCTTAATATTTAAAATATGAATCAAAAAATTGGTATGAACAAACAAAAATAGGGGGCGTAGGGCAGCCAGGTCATCAACGTGCTCTACAGGCGAGCGTGAAGCCCGGCGAGCGGAGCCCCGATGGGCGGGCGGCACAAACAAGCCGGGAGGTGAGAGGAAGCAGTGTTCGGAGGTTCGGGATGGCAAGCACGCCTCGCCTTTTAAGTTGTGGTGCGCCCGCTTGAGGTAGCGGTGTAGCACTAAAGATTTTGTTGATGTCTTTGTTTGTGCAGCGCCGCCTAGGGAGTAATAAGGAACAAATGGCCGTAACTCGAACCGCAATCCTTTTCTAACAAAAGGGCACATTGATAATTTGCAAATGTGTTGTTGCTTTTAATATGTTGATATAGAAAATAAAAAATTGACTAACAAATGATACAAAATTAATCTTTAGTAAATCAACAAATAATTAGAGTAATATGGAAGTTATCTGTCAAAATTGCCCAAATAAACAAGGCCTCCTAGTTTCAATCCATCAACCGAATTACTCTTAATATGTACACATGTACTTGTTCGAAAACCAAGAAATTCTACTTGCTACTTTTGGTTAGTACATTATTTACATGATTCCCACAAATGAGCATCCGGCGAAATCGGTAACCATGCTTGATCTCCAAGCCGATTAGCGATCTCAAAAGACGAGAAATGCATCCTTGGCGGCGTATTATTTGCCATTCGTGCAACACCCTCAAACCCCAAAGCACTTGGTTCACATTTCTGTCCTTGTACAGGAGGTAGCTCCGGCACTCGATTTCCAATCTTCTCCAGTGACGATCCGTAACCATTTCTGTACAGATGCCTATACTTCTCATGAACGTCGCAACAATCGGTTGAAGGTCTTTCCAATTAGAAATCTTGGCCGCCGCGCTCCTCTGTGGCGTTCGCCATCGTTGGTATTGCGCTCCCATGTTGATGTGGCCTTCCTCGGCGAGAAACTTGCTCGAGACATCGGGGAAGCTTGTAGCTCGCATGGTGCAACCTCGGTAAATAAGGCAAACTTCGAACCGACACACAATTGCCGAGCTTGTACCCGCCAGCACAACATTTGAATCACTCGGTGTCCAATCCGACGAGCAAACGTTCTGGAGGTGGGCTACCTTTGATTTCGTCGATGAACTGCGCCACTACTCACCGGCGTCGCAAGTGACGATGGTCTTGATGCTCGGAGTACGCTCCTTGAAGAATTCAACCTCGTGCATAGTGGTGGGCGGTCCACAACTCCTCACGAAAGTCGTGGACGGACGGCCGGCGGGCGCCATTCGTCCGCGCTCGGTCTCGGCATCCGAGCCTGAGATCCTTGGCCCCGGCCTCCCACGGGTTGAGGGCGACACGCTTGCCTACTGCGGTCCCAAACCAAGAAAGCAAGTTCAAATCGTCGTCGAGGACAAATCCACGACTAGCTAGCAGCTGTTGTGCCTTGCGGGACTAACACCGCCGAAGCGACGCTCGGCCCCACGCCGGCGCGGCCGCGGCTGGGTTGATCCGCCCGCATCACCTAGGTTCTTGTACGGGCGGCGGCGGCGGTGGCCTCTACGGCCATCCCCCTTCATTTGTGGGGCGCCGCCGTCACCCGATGCGTCGCTTCGGGTCATCGCCGTATGTCGAGGTCGCTTGCGATGGCGGTTGCGAGTTGCAAGCTTTTGGGGGGGTCGCCGGCAATGGCGGCGAGGCAAGAAAACCCCCTTCTCCTTCGATGCGGCAGTGGGAGCGAGTGGGTGGAGGCGGGGGGTGCAGGAAAGAGGCTAAACTAGTATAGTATATCTTGTCGTTTCGGCTTCATATACGAGGTCAAATCGACGTGCGGTTGCCGAAGCAATGGGCATGGCAAGATTTGAAGACAGCAGAAGCAACACGAAGGGGCGGCGGATCCTAGTCCTTTGCTACACGCACGCGCACAGGGAGTCGTGGTGCGGCATAACGCTTCGCGACACGGACTGTTGCATGCAAAATGCTAAGGGTTTGATGTACGAAAACCCTTGCGAAAAGCTGCAATATCGCAAAGTAGATCCAAATTATTTATGTAGTTTTAGATTTCATCTACATTTACTACTCCATGGAGGTGCACCATTAATTACATGTATTAAAGTAAGTTATTTTCAAAACTACTTTCAAAATGTAGCTAAATACGGATTAAGTAGGTTCATTAGATTCGTCACACAAAGTTAAGTTGACACGTGAAAAGGTTTTACAAATAAATTATATTTAGTGTTCCATTTATGAAAGATTCTTGGGGCTAATTTTATTTAGATGCGAACGGAAGAAGAAACGCGGCGAGCCTCGCAGTCTCCCACGCGTTCGGTCCTACGTACTCTACTCGGGTGCACGGAGCGCTGTTCAACGTAGCTCCTAGCCTCCTACGCACGCGTCGGGCAACCGCGGCGGGGTGACAAGACGCGGCACGGGGGCGGAGTAGTTGCTCCTACCCCAAACCACGCCCCCCCCATGACGGTGAACAAAATCGCAATGGCACAAACAAGGAACAATGCGAGAAGTTCGATTTTCCTCGGCCACGAGGGGCCGGTACGGATTAATCTTAAAGGTGAGTTACGAGCCGCCGATGTCGGCGGCACGGCGCCGTCGCGAAGCACGCCGTCGATGTCAGCCGCGGCGGCGGCATCGGCCGCCGTGGGGAAGTGCGGCCCACGTAGTGCCGGTGCGCCCGGCGGGCGGCCCTCGTGCCCCGAGATCGGCCAAGGGAAAGTCGCTTGCGCGTCGCCGTCGCGGCGCGCGGGCCGGCTCACGCGCGCACGCGCACCCCGCCTCCTTGACACGCAGGAGCGCGCGACGGTCGGGCGACGGTGGAGCCGGGCCGACCACGCCGTCGACGGCGACCTCGCCGCGCGCGTAAGTTCATCGTGGCGATCCTCCCGAGATCGTTCGAGGGCGGCGGCGCGGCTCCTCACTTTGCTCGCGGCGGAAAAGACGCCTCCGCCTCCTCGGGCGGGGCAGAAACAATGGCGACGAGTCCAAACAAGAGCCTAGTGGGCGGCGGTACGACGGAATACGGGGAACTCACCAAAGCGAGCGGGCCTCCACATCGGCAGCGTGCGAACTTCGGCGGCTCTCCGTCTCGGCCGCACGAAGGGCGGTGTGCATCGCATCCAGGGTCCCCTCCGGGTCCCGTACCTTGCGCGGCGCGTCGTCTAGACGACGCCGCGTCCTCGCCGGTTCTACGCAAGTCCGGCCTCCGACGAACGGGGGCGTCGCCCACCGAGACGAGGAAAGACAAGCTCCGGGATTCGACGACGAAGATCATAGGACGGAGACGCGCGCGGTCGAAGGACCGGGCCATGTGTCGCACTAGGAAACGAGAAGAAGAATGACGACATCGAGATCCTCGGCGAGCATAGGAAATTATGGAGACGAAGGAACACTCACCCCGGCGAGAAAGGCAGCGGAGACGCGGGCTGGACCGACGGCGACGAACCCCCGGGGGGCCTCTTGCGGGGCGACTTCTCTCCCGGCCATAGATGCGCGGGGGGAGTCGAGGGCGGGAGACGAGCGGGTACTCAAGATCGACGAGAGCGGCCCCGCGGTGCAAAGGAGCGGGATTGGAAAACACGGCGAGGCCCCGCGGTTATATAACTCGCGTCGGGGGCAAGCATTCGTACCCTTTGCGCCGTGTGGGGCCACGGATCAATGACTAAAGGCGAGAATATCCCATTGCGGGGACGCGACCCCACTAACTCGGCGGGGTGGGGCGGTTACAAAGGGGTCAATGACGGGTCTACCCGGCCACTTGTTGGCCCACAAATCGATACTAGTACGGAAATTTGACTGCGGGTGACCCCCATCGTGGACGAGTTGCGGGACCCCACTCGTCGGTAGGATTGTTGCGCCAGCGCCGTCGGCTGAACCCGCGAGAGATTTCCCCATTGGACGGAGTTGTGGGACCCACACTGTCGGCACCCAGTTGGGATGTGTTCTTGAGTTGTTCATGTTCATAATGAACTTGATCATTTGTAACGTTTAATCATAACTTCAAAGTTGTTTATATTTGTCAAATGACGTCCAAATCAGGAAATTTTTTTTCCTACATTCTTATGACAACATAATCTAGATCATGGTGTCCACTTCATATCGTGTCACAGCGTCTGAGCAATAATAATTTGAAAATAGAACATTTCATAACTAGATTCAAGATTTTCAATCAGTAGACGACGTCAATTTGAAATGAGATGAATACCAAAGTTTCATAGCTCGTCGAGATGAACAAACTTTATATTGGTTGGATTCTCATTTGAAGAAGGGGTACGATCACGTAGAACAAAAATGACATGTCTCTGACCAAGTTTCTTAAACAATGAGAGTGAACCTAGGATTAACTAACAATGTGTAGGACCATTTTAAGAAACTTTAGTGCATGTCATTTTAAGTTTCTTTAGTGCATGTCATTTTAAGTTTCTTCATAAGTGGTCCTACACATTGTTAGTTAATCCTAGGTTCACTCTCATTGTTTAAGAAACTTGGTCGGAGACATGTCATTTTTGTTCTACGTGATCGTACCACTTCTTCAAATGAGAATCCAACCAATATAAAGATTGTTCATCTCGGCGAGCTATGAAACTTTGGTATTCATCTCATTTCAAATTGACGTCGTCTCTGATTGAAAATCTTGAATCTAGTTATGAAATGTTCTATTTTCAAATTATTATTGCTCGTAGTTGTGACACGATATGGAGTGGACACCATGATCTAGATTATGTTGCCATAAGAATGTAGGAAAAAAAAATTTCATGATTTGGACGTCATTTGACAAATATAAACAACTTTGAAGTTATGATTAAACGATACAAATGATCAAGTTCATTATGAACATGAACAACTCAAGAACACATCCCAATGCGGGTGCCGTCGTTTGGGGCCCACAACTCCGTCCAATGGGGAAATCTCTCGCGGGTTCGGGCGCAGTTTGGCGCAACAATCCTACCGACAGGTGGGTCCCGCAACTCCGTCCCCGGATGGGGGTCAAATTTCCGTACGTGCGATTTGTGGGCCAACTAGTGCACAGGTACACCCGTCATTGACCACTGTGATTCCGTGTCCTCCCTATGAAAGCGCAGTTTCCTTAGAACCCAATGAACCCTGCGACCCCCCAAATTCAATCTACAACATGATACGGAGGCGGCGGTTCTTTTCCATCTCCCCTCATCCTCGCCGGGGATAACATCGTCGCACATCCAATTACCCACCGTGCGTGATGAGCGCAACCACTCCATGGAAAAGATCTCCGTGGCTCGCTACGAGGCGTCGTCGAGGCCGCCGGAACTGCCGACGGAGCCGACGATTGATATCGTCTCCCGTCGGCTGCGCGGTCGGGAGGATGCCATTGTGGATCTCCGCAACGCGCGCGCAACATGCAAGGCAATGTGCGTGGTGGGCGGCGCCGCCACGGTCGGACGACGCCTAGCCACGAAACGCGTCTCCCGGCGTCGATTCTACCTCGGCCACGAGTATCGCACGGCGCTCGTCAACACCCCGGCCAACGTCGGCAACCCGGAGGCCTTGTTCCGAGCGGCTTGCGCCGCGCAATACCGGGGAACACACGTGGCGTCATCACGCGGGTGCCTCGACCCGGCTACGGCGCGCCGCGGAGGCGGGTCACAAGGAATCGATGTACGCCCTCTCCCTCTTCCTCTACGGACCCAACGGCGGCGAGGCCGACGACGACGAGGCCGGGCGGCTCCTCGCGCTTGGTCGAGGCACCCCAAGAGGGGGCGACGGTGCTTCCTTGGATAAATTTGACTTGCACAAAACGCCGCTCCGGGATCATTGCGTCGACGTGGCACTACCGTTACGGATGCGAATGCGATTGCCGTGTCGCCGGTGCCGGCGCCCGTACCTCGCCACGACGATTTGCGGTGTGCGGGTCGCGGGTGTGGCGACCACGCGAGGATGGCATGCTTGGCACTCGTGGCGTAGGTTCTGCAGCCGAGGAGTGTAGGATCCGAAACGAGTGTGATTGGTTCTTCTACACACTCAAGGAAGCGTTAATGATCTGAAGGAAGGTATAAAAGTTGTGATTGCTGATATTTCTTGATAAATTAGTTCCACACATGATGCACCCTAAAAGACATTCTGGATTTCAGTGTACATGTTTGCGTTCTTTCTTGTGTTTTACAAGTTCAGTTGATTGCTAAACATTGTTTCAGGGCACAAGATTTGAGTTATCATTTGTTCGACGGTTCGTTTAATGCTTTCTTCATGTTCGGGGGAAATTTATCCGCAAGTGACGAGGGACCTTGCGGAGAGGCTCAGCGTCATTTCGATCACATCTTTGAAGAAATCCGGCTAATAAACACAAAGCATGTCTCTCAAGTTGTGTCTTTCGACTATGTATGTGTCTTTACAATTTGTGTCCTTGTAGAGCATGTTTTTGATGATCCTTAGTTGGTGTGGTGTCAACGTGACTCGGGTAGCTAGCCTGTGAAAACTCAGTTGTCATAAATCTTACCGATTGCTACCCGATCTTTATGTTTGTTACACATATTTGTGTGATGCATTTTACTCTGGTACAAATCTAATAAAGGGTTTATGGTAGTCTGCTAAAGTTTATACAAAAAATGTGTAACCAATATACAATAACTTTGTGGTAAACAAGAAGTAAACTTTGTGGGACCCACCCGTCGGTGGCCACACCAAAATGCATCCCTCAAATACGCCAAACGTTCGTAAAAAATGGGTAGCCGGCGATTTGGAATGTGGCGCCGGTTTTTCCCATCCGAATTATTTAACTTTCGCCCAAACTACCGCGCAACCATGAGCGGGGCCACCACGCCGGGTTACAAGAGTAAAAAGTCGCGCGTCTTTACTTTCCCTCTCCGAATCCCCTCGCAAAACAAATCTAGAACTCGGTCGGTTAGGGGCCGGGTAGACGATACGACTACCGCCGCCGCCGCCGCCAAGGGCGCTTCTCGCCGCGCGTACACGAGGATGCCGTCGTCGAGGGAGCCGGCAAGGGTGACCCCTACGACCTCTCGAAGCGCGGCGCACACCGTCGTCGGCCATGCTACGTAGAATGTTCACAACCCCACGGTGCGGCGATTGATGAACCTACCGCCACCATGGCCCCTAGGCCTAGGGCGGCGGGGGCTCTCTTTGGGTCATCATCACCTTCGGGCGACGATGAAGCACGCGTCGACGTGGACATAGGTGCGGACCCGATGTTTTACCTTCATCTCGGGACGAGACGACCGAGGCCGGGTACGTCGTATCTTGGTTCCATCTTTCCCCTCGTTCGTACCGCATCCAACATCTCATGCATACGTGCACGCACCGGTACCCTAGATTTCATGCATTTGAACACGCGATTTGCACACCAAATTTCTTCACATGTTATTGATATGACATCGAAATGAATGCGCGGATCATTAGATGATCGGTCTTGGACCGTATATATGATTGAGAAGGGTATAGATGGGGAGCCGGATACAACACATACTTGTCACCCTCGTGGTTCACAAATCACCCTACAAACCATAAACAACTCGAAACAAAAAGCGGGGTACGGGATGAGGGACATTGTTTACTACAAGACTAGAATTCGACTCTCTTTGCGGAAGCAACACTCAGCGAGATCGACTACGACGTCGACGTAGAAAGAATGAAACAGATTCACGAGGAGGAGATGGTGATCGGATTAGTTGTCTCCGAGAGCCAATACCTAGAAACCATACCATGGCCATAACACCTTTGAAATCCAAAAGTGCTTACATAAATGCGATGATGAAGAAGAAGTAGAAGAATGTGACTTAGATGAATACAAACTTTGGCTAGCCGATTTGCATCAAGAGAAGAAAGCCTTGGGTAAGATATGCTTCGACCAAATATTTGTGTACTTATACTCCGGAATTTGCATGTTCGGTCACATGAATGAAATTAATTATGGATTATATTTCAGAATTAAAAGACATTTTCGGGGATGACACAATCGATACATACGAGAGAATACCGAATGTTGCGGACCGCTTGAAGACATCGGTAATATCCCTCTCCTAATTTGCAAGCAAATTACCATTTTTTGTCATACTACAAAATATGATCGGTCACCATATGCCACTAAATTCTCCGCGAACGGTACGTGGACCCCACCTTCATTTTGCAACACAGGAATGAAATGAACCCAACACCTGCAGTGCAGCCTCCATCTCATGCTCGGCGTTGGAAACAACACGAGCAAGGATCTGGTAACATGTGTTCCATAGAAATTACATGTCTGTGCATACAGTTATTTTGTGGGTATTATCACATGCATGTTGTTCGCATGGAATAGGCTCCCAAAAAGTTAAGAAAAGAGGACGCGGTCCGTAAGAGCATTGACGGTAATCGCCAAGAGAATCAAGGCGGGCAAGCAGCAGTTAGACATTCAATTCTCTAAACATGGAGGACCGGTAGGTGATAACTACCGCTCATTCGTTGATGAAGTGGTCATGTATACAAGGAAAAGGGCTCCTATCATTGGAGTGAAATCATGGAAAAATGTTAGGGAAGAAGTCAAAAACGCAATAGAACTGATGTATTGGTAATAATAGACTTTGCTTTTCAGTACAATTCAAATAAAAACTAACATATAAACTCACACAATATTTGAATGCTATTGTGATTATATAACGAGAGCAAAGTGGGACATGGAGGATAATGTGAATCAAGGGAAAAGATATGGGCCATTGCTAGGGAGCGTTACAAAGGATGGCGTTCAACTTTCGGTGCTACAGGCCAAGACATACAACAGCTACCACCAGAGAATGTTACATAAGCCTACGAGAATTAGATATTGTTGAATGGCACTATCGTTGAAGTATTTCGATCTTGCTAAATTCAAGGTTTGTTCCACATTGTTAATTACGATTTCGACCACTACATTTTTCATTCAAATGGCGATGTGCGAGTCTTTAAGATTTTTGTTCATAACTTTTCATTGTATAGGAAAGGAGCACACAAAATTCTCGCGATTCGATGCCAACAAATGACAAGACATTTGTCAGGCGCTAAGCCTTATTCTCAGCGCAGCTATGAGAAGGTAATAACTGGACAAGCACATCTCCAATCTGTCTTGCAGGATGAAGAACATTAATTTGTTATTTTCTTGGCATAACAGAGAGACCCAGAAACTGGTGAAGAGCCGAATGATATGGAACTTTGGTGGATAACTCACACTAACCAGGGGTCTTGGACAGACGAACAATCTAAAAATGTCTATGTGAGTTCTCAATGAATTAGTACATACATTACTATACATAGGCTTATGCAACTATAGAATGCAACCAATCTCTTGTTCAACTAACTCCTCCACCTGTGCCTTGCAAATGTTAGGACACCGCAAGCGAGCGTTATTGCGAGGCGGAATCAAATGCGGACAACAACTTTGTTTCCCAAAAGGAAAAAAACGAGATGTTCCAAAAAAGCCTACAAATCTCAGTCACGAAGTGCAAATCAACCAAGTTGCATGGAAACGGGTACACGGCAAAAACCCAACTAGAAGGGCTGCTCAATGCGGAGCGCGAGGAACAAATTCGTAGGGAAGAGCTACGAGGCATGAGGAACACGTCGAGCTCATGGACGCATTTGGGCAGCTACAAGAAAAAATGTCGGGATGGGAAGAAGAAAGGGAAGCGAGAAAGGAGAGAACATGCACGCCAACTTGAAGAAAGTGAAAAGAGAAGGCAGGCAGAACTACAACAGCTTAGGCAAGAGTTCCTATCAATGCTGCAAGCATCAAATGGACAGTCACAAGTTCCACAGGTACTGGTCAAGCTATTTGCATGAATGCGTTTCTTTCCTTGGGTTCTATATATGAATGTTTGTATCCTTTGGTAGGTTGACCAGCCAATATCTGTACAACCATGCCCAAGCAACAATGTCACTGAATCTGCCGACGAAGCGGCGGTTGCATCAATCACCCAGCAAAACAACCTTGTCGGCCGAATCCCGCGAGACAACGTGGCGGCGGAACCATCAATTCCTACATCTGGGAATGTACAACCAGACTCCAGGAATGTGCTCTCGTGTACTCAGGTTGTTCTCGAATTCACAACTTTTTACTAGTACATATCATCAGTTACTGATGAAATTACGCCTAATCTTGTCCTTCCAAATGATTGGTTCATAGGAGAAGGAATCGAAGAAGCTCGAAAACAAGTATTTCGCAAAACCGAAGCACTAAAGGTGGTGTTAACAATCCCGAAACTCAATCCACCGTTAGACAAATTTCTTCTCAACGGCTACGGGTACAAGTTGCACAAAGGAGACGACAAAGCACCAAAAAGACAAGAGGTGAAGCTTTTTTCAACAACTCTTACGCTGTGAATGTAATTCATGTTTCAAGTTGTCAAAGTGTGTTTATGGTTGTGGTAATTATTTGATGTCATTATGCTATTTTTATGAATCACAATCAATCTTTGGTTTGCTATATGTTGTTGTTTCACAAATTCCAATATTAGAGATTAATTGATGCTAGCTTAAAAATTTTGTTGATTCTTTACAGGTGATGACACCTCCTTGCATTGAATCCCCCTTTGCTGATCAAGTGTTGGGATCATCTCCAAGTAACAATTGGCTGACCAAGTTCTTCATGTCCTAGCAAATTTGTCTACTATGTGTTGAAACAATGTCCTGTGCCAAACTTTTCAGTATTTAAGTACTTCATGAGTCATGTAATTAACTCAGTGGATGGTTCAATGTTGGTTAATTAACTATAGATGCATTGTTATATTTATCTGTGATGTTAATTAATGCTGCAATTCTGTCGCTACATAAATGAGCGTGGCGGAATACATCAGTGTTTTTCGTTGCCAAAAGTAGCGTGGCAATAGTAAGGTGCACTTGTAGCACCCCTAATACGAACGTGGTAATAAGAAATTCAACTTGTAGCAACACAAAGGGAACGTGGCAATAGTATGGTGTACTTGAAGCAACCCTAAATAGGAACGTGGTAATAAGAAGTTCAACTTGTAGCAACACAAAATGAGCGTGGCAATAGATAGTGCTCTAAGAGCAACCCTAATAGAAACGTTGTAATAAAGACTTTAACTTATGGCAACCAACCAAAATGTCGAAGCAATAATAGAGGACCACATATTACAACCAATCAAATTACGTGGCCATAGATAGTGCACTTGTAGCAACCCTAATAGAAACGTTGTAATAAAGACTTTAACTTATGGCAACCAACCAAATGTCGAAGCAATAATAGAGGACCACATATTACAACCAATCAAACTACGTGGCAATAGAGGATACTACCTATAGCAACGTAACCAATATCGTGGCATCAGACAATGCTACCTATCACATCGAAATCAACTTTTGTGGCAATAGAGGAGACCACCTATAGCAACTAACCAATTTCGTGGCATCAGACAATACTACATATTGCAACCAAATTACTTTCGTGGTAATAGACCAGGTTCAACCAATAGCAACCAAAGACAGTGCGTAGCAATACTATAACTTGCAACGAAACAGAAACGTTGCAATTGCACCTTTGGCAACACCCCAGATGCGTCGCAATAGTACACTTTGCAACGGAACAAGCGTTGTAAAAAAACCTAATTGCAACGTTGCGTTACGTTGCAACAAAAAAACTTTGGCAACCACTAGATGGACAACGTCGCAATAACCTAATGCAACGCGGCTTTTCGCAGCCCACGGTCCACGGAACAATTTGGTTGCAATTGTGTCTATTGCAACCAAATATGGCATATTGCAACACATTTTGTGCGTTGCTTTAGGGGGAAAATCTAGTAGTGCTTCGAGTTACCGATCTCGGCGAGTCACATTCATCTACTTCGGGTACTCCCCGTAGTAGGTTGCCGGTCTAAAACACCGACAGGGTGGGAAGTGGTATGTCCTTGTTGTGGTGGACGATTACTCTCGCTATGCCTGGGTGTTTTTCTTGGAAGATAAGAGTGAGACATTTGGTTTTGTTCGAGATCTGATCGTGAGGTTGAAAAACGAGAGGCATGGGAATGCTATTCGAGCCATCCGCAGTGATAATGGCTCAGTGTTTTTCTTGTCTTTCTTCATTTGGTTTTGTTCGAGATCTGATCGTGAGGTTGAAAAACGAGAGGCATGGTAATGCTATTCGAGCCATCCGCAGTGATAATGGCTCAGTGTTTTTCTTGTCATTCTTCTTCTTCTTCTCTTTCTTCTTCTTCTTCTTCTTCTTCTTCTTCTTCTTCTTCTTCTTCCTCTTCTTCTTCCTCGTCTTCTTCCTCTTCCTCTTCCTCTTCCTCTTCCTCCTCCTCCTCTTCCTCTTCCTCTTCCTCTTCCTCCTCTTCCTCTTCCTCTTCCTCTTCCTCTTCTTCCTTCTTCTCCTCTTCCTTCTCTTCCTCCTCCTCCTCTTCCTCCTCCTCCTCCTCCTCCTCCTCCTCTTCTTCTTCTTCTTCTTCTTCTTCTTCTTCTTCTTCTTCTTCTTCTTCTTCTTCTTCTTCTTCTTCTTCTTTCGAAGGAGATGGAAACTCCAACTAGATGAACAAGGCTTCTGTAACACCCTAATTCTATTAAAATTTTGGCTTTATTAAAATTGGATAGCAACCATTTATTTGCTTAAGGAGGATAAGGTTGTTTTATTTAATTTTAGGCATTTAAAACTTTTCTAAAATAACTTTAATGAAATATAGGAAGTATTTGTGGCATTCATCTTTGGTGCATTATTTTTGGTTCTTTGGAATTCAAATTCAAATTTGAATTCTATTGTTTGAAACCCCTTTGCCAAAACGCTAAGCCATTTTCTTTTTTTTTTCCTTAACCCTTCCCCTATTCGGCCCGGCTTCGCGTGCGGCCCGGGAGGGGGTGAAGTCCGCCGCCGCCCCTCCATCTTCTCGGCTGGTTTTCCGCGCCGCGCGCCTCGGCCCATCTCGGCCCGGCACCACCGGCCCAACGCCACCCGCGCAGCCCCCGCGCCCGCCGCCCGCTCTCGACCCGTGCCGTCGGATCCGAATCCGACGCGCCCCGTCGCGGCCGCCCGCGCCCGTGCCGCCCCGACCCTAGGGGCCCCACCGTCATCCCCTTCGCCCGTCGTCCCCGCCCGGACTCGCCGCCGCCGCGCCCGCCCGAGTCCGGCTCGGCCACGACGCGTCCCCGTGCGAGGCCCGCACGCCCAGGAGGGCCCCGCGCGGGCTGTTTAAGGCGCCGCCGTCCTTGGACCTCCCACCCGAGCCCTAAGCCCTCGCACGCGCCCGCCGGAACCCTAGCCGCTCCGCCGTGTGGAGCTCGCCGCCGCCGCCGCGGTGGAATCCCGCCGCCGTCGCCGCTCCGCCGCCAAGAAGTCGCCCGGGAGTTGCGCAAGGAGGTGAGGAGCCCCCTCGTGCTGCGCGTCGCCGTCCCCGAGCCCCTCTTCGCCCTAGCGCCGCCGCCGGAGCCCGCACGCCGCGCCGCCGCGTCGGCCGCCCCGCTCCGCCGCGCCGCCGCCCGAGCCGTCGCCCTAGACCGGTCCGCCCGTGCGCGCGCGTTGTGTTGGTGCCCTCCGCGTCCCCATCCGTGGCCGGAAACCCTAGATTGGGTCCCGCCGGCGAGGTCCGCCGCCCTAGCCGCCACGGCGGCGCTCGCCGCCGGCCTCGACCCGCCGCCGGCCGTCGCGTACCGCCGCCCCGCCGCTTGCGCACGACGCGTGGCCGCCGGATTGAAATCCGACGCCCAGATCTAAGCCGCGCCGCCGCAACCCGCCGCAGCCGTCAGATCTAGATCCAACGGATCCAGATCGGGTCAACCCGGTCAACTAGGTCAACCCGCCGCCAGCCCTGGCGTTTTTGCAGAAAAGCCCCTGGATTTTCTTTATTTACAAAAATATCCTTCCACCGTATAAGATTCCTTACAGTTTAGTCCTTTTTTTTATTTTAGCCCGAAACCTTTTCAAATCTTCGCAGATTAGTCCCTGAAACTTCCCGAGCCCATAACTTGGTCGTTTTAGCTCCGATTTTAGCGTTCTTTATGTCCACGCGTTCGTCTCGAAGCGTAGATTAGTTTTATGCTACTGTGTAGATCTGTTTGATCTGTTTGGTGACTGTTTCTTATTTATTTCTATTGTATGCTTGTATGTGATGATTGTGGATCGTAGAGAGCGATTCGTTCGAGGGATTTGAAGATCCGGTCGTGCAAGAGTTTGAGCAGCAAGGCTTTGTTGAAGGCAAGTATTCCTTGATGCATGCCCGCTTGTCCTACATAACATGCATTTAAATTCACTGTTTTTACCTTTTGCTTGCATTAATTTGATGGGAACCTATTAAGGATCATGTCTAGCTTTTGACTACCCTTACCTTGATGCCGGGAATTAAATTAATCTTGTGGTAGTTATTGCTTAGCATGCTCAACTGGGTATTGGTATTAATCTACTTGGTTACCTTTTTGTTATTTCATGTTCCGTTTATGATCTTTTACTTTGCAAGACCACTTTAATTTGATAATCGGAACATGGAGAACCACCCAGGAAAACAGTACAACCACAAGAACTAATGGGCAATGGTCTTGGCTGATTAATTAGGAACTTTAGCATGGGATGGTCTTACCTGATAAGGACAAGGGATCGGCGGTACTGTGGGGTATGGACTCGCTCTAGCAGGGGGTTGGGTGAGTTATTCTTTTATGGTGGGGTATTGACCTGCTAGGGGACTTTATACCTTGCTAACTGATCCGGACCTTGTGGGTCATAACTTGCTAGGGAACCTTTGTAAAGGCCATGTAGCGTCCCTATGCGATCACACCTCGGAAGTGTGGTATGGTGTCTTGCAAACACCGCATGGTTGGGTCCAAAGTTCTTCGGAGCTTTTACGCGACTTGTGGGTAAGATGTACAACCTCTGCAGAGTGTTAAACTAATCGATTAGCCGTGCTCACGGTCAAGAGCGGCCTGGACACTCACATGATTAAATTATGGAACTTTAATGTTTAAATTGTGGTTTATCTCTTTATTTTTGATGCTTATATCTTATTAATTGGGTTGGTATGAACTTACACTTTTAGTAATCAGGTTGCTAATAAAATTTGACCAACTAAAATGCTAAAGTGCTTGAACCTTAGCCATCCACCATATGGCCTCGCATGTTATGTTGTTTTCCCTTGCTGAGTACGATATGTGCTCACGCTTGTTTATTCTCTTGCATCTACAATACCCGGATTTGCTGCTCAGACTGGGAGAACTTTGAAGATAATCCAGAAGATTTCCAGGAGTTCTAGGTGTGCGTAGTCTTCAGTCAGCTGCTTGTGGAGGCATTTTGTCCGCTGTGAGAACTCGTTCGTTTAAGTTTCGTTTAAGACTATGGTTTGTAATAACTCTTTATTCGTGTGGCACTGTTTTTGGTATTCATAATGTCTAAGCGTGTGTGTAACTTGATCCTGGCGCACACGTGATCAATGCATTCGGTTTTGCCTTTAAAACCGGGTGTGACAGAGTGGTACCAGAGCTGTGTTGACTGTAGGAACGCTAGCCTAGATAGAAAATGGTCGAATTAAGGATTTTATACTCATAGAAGCTTTCTTACACATGCTTGCTTTATTCTTTACTAACCTTACTCTTGCCTTTTTGCTTCACTCTTGAGCTGTCTGCATTCTTTATCTTGTGCTTGCTTTAGCTCTCATCCTTTTTACCTTACCATCTTTCTCATTCTGCACTACACTACAGATGGTTCGTAGCTTGGAGACTTCTCGGGCTGGAGCAGTCCACCAGTATGCTCCACAGGAACAGTACCATGATTTGCATGATGGAGATACAGATGAGGAGATTGAGATGGAGCCTGCACCTGTGGTTTTCCCTAACCTTATCATGGTGCCTGATGATGAGGAAGATCCGGAGGAGGTGATCCAAGAGGAGGATGAGCTAGCTGAACAACCCAACCTAGAGGAGCAAGCGCCAGAAGAAGATGAAGATTCCTCAGATCAAGAGATGGAGGAACAAGAGCAAGAGGAGGAAGAGAGGGAAGCGATCTGGGAAGTGTACCATTACAGAGCTGATGGAGTAGGCATTCCTATGGCAGACCACCTGAGGGCAATGGTACTTCGCCTAGGCTATGATAAGGCCCCTGTCTACCATTGTGAGCTTTGGACCCATCCGTGGTTTGAGCCCCATTGGGAGGTTGCTGCCATCTTGGAGGAGTACATTCCATGCCGTGGGGTGAAGGAGATGTCCAAGCATCATGATGTGGCTCACAGGACTACTATGGATGCTGGGATAGCAGAGTCAGCTCGGAGAGCGCTCTATGTGCTCTCTCACAAGGAGCGTGACAGGTTGGAGGATACCCACTGCCGCTACACACCATTCAGGGCAAGTGGGGAAGCCAAGACTTACATCGCCCCAGCACCAGCCTATGAAGGGACGCTCAACAATGTCCGAGGTCTACTTGCAGCTGTGAACACTGCATTGGATGATGCCAACAACACGCTATATGCAGCACAGCAGGAAATCTTCACTCTGGAGACGCAGAGGCGTGCCTTGGAAGCTGCACTTTTGAGAGCAGCCGGAAGCCCATGAAGCCGCAGAAGGATGTACCTCCCCATCACCCAAGAGGCCACACTACGACTCCCCTGACGCTCGCACAGATGCCATGGCTGAAGATAGTCCTTAGGTTTAAGATTAAGGATAAGATTTCCTTGTAATCGCTAGTAGACGATCGGTAAAGTGTGTTTAGTTTAGAGGTGTGGTTGAATGCTTGATTTTGTGCTTAATGTATGAGTTGGATTTTTGGTTGAGTGCAATGTGTTGTGCAGTGATGACCACAACGACATTGGTTTAGTAGTAAGATTGTGGGGTTATCTTTCAGTCTCAATCAGTTATCTATCTTAATCTTTCTGTCCTCTTAAGTTTTCCCTTAATACAAATTCGAGATCCCAAAAATCTGTTCGCACAGTTTTCTGAGTCAGCAGTACTGTTTTAATTTTATCTCGGGCTACAGAACTCCGATTGCAGTAAAACCAATTGGAAAAGTTCAAGAATTACATTACTGATTTTCTGTGAAAAATTCAGAATATTTGGATGGAAAACCAGAGAGATATGACTAAAACATTACAGCCCCACGAATCTGTTAAACACTGCCGACCTACCTGACTTGTTTATTTTATAATCAGAGCTACACAACTCCGATTGAGGTGATTCCAGTTGGAGTAGTTTCATAATTTCATTACCTTTTATCAAACCAAAATCCATAATTTTTGGTTACTTATACAGAGAGCTATGCCTGATTGTTTGGAGTCAACAGAATCTGTCTTATCTGAATATCATTGCTATCTTATCTTCCTAAGTTTAAACCTTGGTGCAATCATCTAAAATAATGTTCCTAACACTCAGATGGTGAACACCAGGTCAGGATCAGGTGTTAATCAACCAGCAGGAAGAGCACCCCAGCCAAGTACAAATGGATCCCGCTATGCAGCAGTTCTTGGAGGCACGGACCCGGCTCCTCCGAACTTGACCACCACCGTGACAAACTTGCAAGCTCGGGTCAACAATCCGCCGGTGCCGCCACCGCGCCTCGCAACAAGCACCGGGAGTTCATGAGTCATCACCCTCCTGTGTTTACTCACGCCGCTGATCCACCGGAAGCTGAAGATTGGCTCAAGACAATACGAAGATGCTCACTACCCGTCGGTGTGACGACAGAGAGAAGGTCTCGTATGCTTTGCGAGACGACTTCAAGGCTCTGCCGGCCGCCCGGTGGGATGCGTACTCGCCGCTCATGCCGCCCCCGGACACTATCACTTGGGAGGAGTTTACCACCAACTTCGGGAGCCATCACATACCCTCTGGAGTCATGAAGATCAAGAAGAAGGAGTTCCTTTCGCTGAAGCAGGGAGGAATGTCAGTGGCTGAGTATAGAGACAAGTTCACTGAGCTATCTCGCTATGCAGCTGAGGAGGGTGCTGAAGATAGGAAGAAGCGAGGAGCGTTCCTGGATGGGTTGGTTGGTTCGCTGCAGTACCAGCTGATGTCATATCCTTTTCCTAACTTTCAGCAGCTAGTTGATGCCGCTATCCGCTTGGAGCACAAGCGCAAGGAGCTTGGAGAGCAGAAGAGGAAGGCCGCCAGCTCTGGGCAGTTTGGGAGTGCGTCTCGCCCGCGCTTCAACCCACCGCCGAACACCCCGTTCCGCTTTGGGGGACCGGGTGGAAACTTTGGGCAGCAGCAGTCCCAGCGTCCTGTTCAGCAGTTCCAGCAGTCTGCTCAGCAGTTTCAGCGTCCTGTTCCTCAGACTCCCCGCCCAGCTTCCCAGCAGAGTCAGCAGAGAGCCCCAGTTGGCACACCTGTAAGGACCGTGGCACCGCCCAATCCTGCCACCACTACTTGCTTCAAGTGCGGAGAACTTGGTCACTATGCCAATGCTTGCCCAAAGAGGAACCCTCCACACACCCCCACACAGAACCAGCAACAGACAAGGAGCGGAAGCCAAACCCCGCAGTCAAACAAAGGACAACAGAGCTATGCACGAGGCAAGGCAATGCACGTTGATGCTGAAGTCGCCCAGGAGAACCCCAGAGTAGTGCTCGGTATGTTTCTAGTTAACTCTACTCCTGCCTCAGTTTTGTTTGATTCTGGAGCATCCCATTCTTTCATTACATCCCAGTTCGTAGCTCAACATAATCTACCTATCAGTCCCATGTGTCGCCACATGTTAGTTACCTCACCTGGGGGGGAATTGAAAGCTATCTATAAATGTGATAACGTCCATCTCAAGATTGTGGGCAGAGATTTCCGTGCCAATCTTATAATCTTGGATTCAAAGGGGATCGATGTGATATTGGGAATGGGATGGTTGACCGCGTGTGATGCGGTGATTCTGTGTGCTAAGAGGTCAATCCTTCTTACAAGTCCAGCTGGTGAAAGGTTTGAGTTTGCAGCAGATCCCGCACCATCAAATGCCAGTGCCGTGAATAAGCTTGACGGAGCAGCCTTGGAAGACATACGAGTAGTGTGCGATTATCCTGATGTGTTTTTGCCGAGGAGTTGCCAGGTATGCCCCCTGACCGAGATGTTGAGTTCGTTATTGATCTTTTACCTGGTACTGCTCCTATCTCTAAGCGCCCATATAGAATGTCTAGTGATCAGTTACAAGAACTTAAAGCTCAGATTAAAGAATTATTGGGTAAAGGGTTCATTCGTGCTAGTTCATCACCTTGGGGAGCACCCGTAATCTTTGTGGGTAAGAAAGATGGCACACAGAGGATGTGTGTGGATTACAGGTCTCTTAATGATGTTACTATCAAGAACAAGTATCCTCTGCCACGTATTGAAGATTTGTTTGATCAGATGAGAGGAGCAACCGTGTTTTCTAAGATCGATCTGCGATCAGGTTATCATCAGTTGAAGATTAGGCCTTCAGATATTCCTAAGACAGCTTTTACCACTAGGTACGGACTCTATGAGTACACAGTTATGTCTTTTGGGTTAACCAATGCACCCGCGTACTTTATGTACTTGATGAACAAGATCTTTATGGAGTATCTGGACAAGTTCGTCGTGGTATTCATTGATGACATTCTGATCTACTCCGAGAATGAGGAGGACCATGAGGAGCATTTGAGACTTGTGTTGCAGAAGCTAAGAGATCATGAGTTATATGCGAAGTTCAGCAAGTGTGAGTTCTGGCTCAAGGAAGTGTCTTTTCTAGGTCATATCATCACCAACGGAGGTATTGCTGTGGATCCTAGCAAGGTTAGCGATGTATTGAAGTGGGAAGCCCCTCGTACGGTGTCTGAGATTCGGAGTTTCCTTGGACTTGCTGGTTACTACCGTCGGTTTATTGAAGGATTCTCCAGGATTGTGAAGCCTCTCACTACATTGCTAGAGAAGGACAGGGAATTCAAATGGACCAGTGCATGTCAGTCCAGTTTCGAAGAGTTAAAGAAGCGGTTAACCACAGCACCTGTTCTAGTAATGCCTGATCTACGAAAGAGTTTTGACATATATTGTGATGCATCTCGACAAGGTCTAGGATGTGTGTTGATGCAAGAAGGTCATGTTATAGCCTATGCATCTCGTCAGTTGAGGAAGCATGAGTTGAACTATCCTACGCATGATCTTGAGTTAGCAGCAGTGGTTCATGCATTGAAGATTTGGAGACACTACATGGGAACTAAGTGCCAGATCTATACTGATCACAAGAGTCTAAAGTATATCTTCACTCAGAAGGATCTTAATCTAAGACAGCGTCGTTGGTTAGAGTTGATCAAGGACTATGATCTAGAGATTCATTACCATCCGGGTAAAGCGAATCTGGTTGCTGATGCCTTGAGTCGGAAGGGCCACACTAACATGGTTGTGACCATTCAGTTTCCTGACGAGTTGGTAAAAGAGTTTGAAAGGCTCAGCTTGAAAGTGGTTGCACATGCGGAAGGAGTGACTTTGGAAGTACAGTCTACTCTAGAGCAAGAGATACGCAAGTGGCAGTTAGAGGATACTGGAATACAGGAGATTAAAGAGAGTATGCAACAAGGAGAAGCCCCAGATTTCACAGAAGATGAGCAAGGAACCGTGTGGTTTAAGAACCGGTTGTGTGTACCAGAGACAGGAGGTCTCAGAGAGAAGATCTGGAGAGAAGCTCACGACTCAGCTTACTCTATCCATCCAGGCAGTACTAAGATGTACCAGGATCTCAAGCAGAGGTATTGGTGGTACGGTATGAAGAGAGACGTGGCCGCCCATGTGGCTTTGTGCGACACTTGTCACCGGGTTAAGGCTGAACATCAGAGACCCGCTGGTTTGCTTCAACCTTTGAAGGTGCCTGAGTGTAAGTGGGAAGAGATCGGAATGGATTTCATAGTGGGTTTACCCCGAACCCGAGATGGTTATGATTCGATTTGGGTCATCGTGGATCGTTTGACCAAGGTAGCTCACTTCATTCCGGTAAAGACTACCTATACAGGAGCTAAGTTGGCAGAGCTATACATGTCCAGGATCGTGTGTTTGCATGGTGTACCAAAGAAGATCGTGTCGATAGAGGTACTCGGTTACTTCTCGTTTCGGGGGGAAGTTGCATGAATCTCCGGATACTAAGCTAAATTTCAGCTCGGCTTATCATCCACGGACGGATGGACGGACAGAGAGAACCAATCAGATCCTAGAGGACATGCTGAGAGCATGTGCGCTTAAGCATGGTTGTAGTTGGGATAAGAGCTTGCCGTATGCTGAGTTCTCTTATAACAACAGCTACCAAGCTAGTCTCAAAATGTCACCCTTTGAGGCTCTATATGGAAGGAAGTGTAGGACTCCGTTATTTTGGAGTGAGACGAGCGAAAGGCGCTTATTTGGGGCAGATATCATCAGAGAAGCAGAGAAACAAGTTCAGATTATCAGAGAAAATTTGAGGATTGCTCAGTCTAGACAGAAAAGCTATGCAGATGGTAAACGAAGAAATGTGGTCTTTCAGGAAGGCGATTACGTGTACCTAAAGGTATCACCTATCAGAGGTTTGCGTCGATTCAAAGTTAAAGGAAAGTTGTCACCTCGCTTTATAGGACCTTTCAAGATCATTGAGAGAGTGGGAGAAGTGGCTTACAGATTGGAGTTGCCAGTCCAGCTAGCTGATGTACATGATGTGTTCCATATCTCTCAGTTGAAGAAGGGTTTTGGCCCTCATGACAAAGAGCCGTTACCCTTGGACGATCTAAACGTTAAAGAGGATCTCACTATTGTTGAACACCCCGTTCGAATATTGGAAACCATGACAAGGATCACCAGGAACAGTGTGATTAAGATGTGCAAAGTACAATGGAGTAATCATGCAGAGGATGAGGCAACATGGGAAAGAGAGGAAGAGCTGAAAGCAGAGTTTCCAGATCTTTTTCCCAATCTGTCCGAATCTCGAGGACGAGATTCTTCTTAAGGGGGGTAGGATTTGTAACACCCTAATTCTATTAAAATTTTGGCTTTATTAAAATTGGATAGCAACCATTTATTTGCTTAAGGAGCATAAGGTTGTTTTATTTAATTTTAGGCATTTAACACTTTTCTAAAATAACTTTAATGAAATATAGGAAGTATTTGTGGCATTCATGCTGGTGCATTATTTTTGGTTGCTGGAATTCAAATTCAAATTTGAATTCTATTGTTTGAAACCCCTTTGCCAAAAAGCTAAGTGTTGACGGTGAAAATCCGTCAACCTAGCCATGAGTTTACCTTCGGTGTTGGCATGAGTTTTATACCTTATCCATTGGTACTAACCCCCGTGGTATAACAAGTTCACATGTACATGTCGTTTTTGGAGTTTAATGTTTATGCAGGGATTTAGTGTTGAATGCAAGACTTTCGGGATAAGTTCATCAAGCACCTCATGACAAGACTTTGAAGCCCCGAACAAGTCATGCAATGAAGTAAAATTAACTCCAAGAAGCCGGGGACTTGATCCGAGAAGACGACATACTCCGGGGACCGACCGGAAAAGTGCTGAATCTTCCAAGACAAGGAGTTGAGTCCAATTCGGAGAGAAACCGACGACATGGACCCGTATGCAGAAGGGGGAAACATCCAGGAAGCAAGGGAACCGACCTCGGGCAAAGGAGCCCGCGGGCGGGCCTAAATGGGCCCGGGCCGGCCGGCCCGGTCCGGTCGGCCCAGTGCCCATTTAGGGCCCAATTCCGACGCCCTTTGCCCTAGCCGCCAATCGGGCTATTTATAGTCCCCTGACCGAGAGCCACGCAAGGAAGATTTCGTCTTCGGCCGCCGAGAAGCGAGAGAAGAGAGGGACACCATCTAGGAGAGGAGAGGGTCGAGCTAGTTGACTAGGGTTTCCCTAGCCGACGTGGGAACCTTGCACGGAAGACCACGTCGGAGTTCCCGGAGCTAGAAGCAAGATCAAGGAAGGATCCCGGTGGTGATCTTGTGTATGTATCATTGTTATAGTTGAATTATCAAGTTGAATCTTTTCTCGGCCGATCAAGTGTTTCCTCGAAGATTTCGTTTTTCGATCGGCTTTGCTTATTCCAATTCTATTCTCGAGATAGATTACATAGGGTGTTCTTGTAGCCGCGGTGGCTAGAGGTACACGCGGATCTTCCGAAAGAATCTCGACTTGTCTTTTGACTCGCCCTAAGCTCCCCGCATGAATAGGGATACGTTGTGACAGAACGGGGGTCTCGAAAGGCGGATGTTTTCGGATTTGGACGGGAAACCACGATTTAAAGAGGCTTTTATTAAGATTCGATTTGCTACTTCTTCTTTTGCTTGGAACTTCAACAAAAGGCTTACCCCGATCCCTCTAGATCGGTTTATCTACCCAATCTTACTTTGTTTTCTCCGGTTTTTAGTAGATTAGATCTGTTTTGTTTCTTTTACTTAGATGCATTTGGTTCCTTATTGAAGATTGCAGTTATTTGGCTTTAATAGATTAAGTCTTGCGTCACACATTTGTTCCACGGATTCGATACCTTGGGTTCACCACTCGAGGGAAGAAGGGTCCCTTGACTACGACGGGAGACTTGTACGCTTGCGAGTCACGAACGAACTTTGATACAATTATTAACCGTCAACAAGCCCCTTTTTTCCGGCGCCGTTGCCGGGGAACAAGTGATCAAGATTTGATTTTTTATTGCTTTTTTTTGTAATTTTCAGTACTGATTTTATTTTATTTTTGCATCTACTAAGCTTCGATCATCCCCAAAATACATCTAATCTAGTTTGTCTAACTCTAGTCTTTATAGATTTGTTTTGTTTTCTAGTTTTTTTTTTCATACTTTGTTTATTGCTAACCCTAACGGGAGATGGACGGCTACCTCTCCAACAAACCCAATAATTTTGTGGATGATCCGGAAAAACTTTACGGTGCTAAGGAGACGCGAAGCACATCAAGCTAAAAAGCCGGATTTTGTAGATTCGGAGTCGGAAGACGAAGGATCGCAGGAATCTCGGAGAATTCACCACCTCAAAGTCCGCGGGAGAATCGACTTCCACCAATGGGTGACCAACCACCGGAAGAACGCAAGATTGGGGAGCTACGCACCCCAGACATCATCGACCTACCAATCTTGAACCTCGAGGAGATCGGAAGACCGTTCGAGATCAAGACCTCAACAATCCGCATGGTGCAACATTCACCCTTCACCGGCAAAGAGGATCCGAACCTTCACCTCCAAGCATTCATTCAACTATGTCAGACTTTCAACATGGATGGGGTGACTCAAGATCAAATGAGGGCAAGGCTTTTTCCGTTTTCACTACTCGGGAAGGCTTTGCAATGGTTCCACTCTCAACCGGCGGAGACGGTGCAAAATTGGAACACGTTGATGAAGGCTTTCATGAAGGAATACTACTCACCGGGTAAAACTCAAAGCTTGCGTAACAAGATTGCCACCTTTGTTCAATATCCTACAGAAACTATCTCGGAGGCATTCGAGCGCTACAACGAGTACACCGGGCGGTTCCACATCACAAGTTCCCGAAAGAAGACCTCGTGCAAAAGTTCTATCAAGGACTCACCATGGCGTCAAGGACGATCATCGATGCATCGGCGGGAGGATCTATCATCGAGCTTACACCGACGGAAGCTTTCACGTTATTCAAGAAGGTCGCGGATAATGACACGTGGGCGTCGTCCGGCGCCTACACCCGGCTCAACCCATGGGGAACGTCAAAGGAGTCTTGCAAGTGGAGAAGGAAGACATACTTGAAGGCAAGATCGACTCGCTCATGAGGAGGTTGGAGAAGATGGAGATAGAAAAGAAAGAGGCTCAAGACTTGAAGGCCGCCGAAGCAAGGTCCACATGCGAAGAATGTGGAGAGTATGGCCATGTCCGCAAAGATTGTCCGGAGGAAGCCAAAGTGCTCGACTACATGAGGAAGGGAGAATTGCCGAACTTCCGCTACGGGCAAGGTAGGCCTCAATTTAATGCAAGCTCATCTATTCCTAACGCGGTTCCACTTCGGATACAATTGAAGGAGTTCATGGATGAGCAAGCTAAGATCAACAAGGACACCGTCACCAAGTTCAAGACCATAGACAAGGTGTTGGAGAACATCGATAGCAAAGTGACGGAGGTCGGAAGTTCCAATCATCAAGTGCTCAACATGATGAAGATGCTCGAGACGCAAGTTGGACAACTTGCGGGCGCCTCACTAATGATGAAGGGAAGCTTCCGGGACAACCCAAATGTCCCGAATCGGCGAAGGCCATTCAAACACGTTCGGGGAAGGAGACCGAAGATCCGGAACGTTCCGCGGGAGCAAGGAAGCTTAAACCGTCCACCGAGGTGGAAGGAGGCGCTAAAGAGAAGGTTACGGGGATCGTCACCGAGGAACCCGAATTCGAGATGCCGGAGGATGACACGAGGATACCGCAACTCAAGCCACGCTACTTCCGAGGTAAACTTGACAACCACTTTGAGAAGTTTGTGGAAGTTGTGCGTAGACTTAGCATCAACATGCCGTTACTAGATGCCCTACAAGTACCTACATATTCTCGTCACTTTAAAGACATACTTGCAAATAAATATGAGATAGCAACACTCGGGGTAGATCATGTCAAAATGTCCGAGGAGTGTAGTGCGCTATTGCTTATGGGCTAGAGAAGCGAAAAGACCCCGAGTGCCCTACAATTCCATGTTCAGTTGGTTCTTTCAACTTCGAGAAGGCGTTATGCGACCTTGGAGCTAGTGTGAGTGTCATGCCGAGGGATGTGTTCGAGAAGTTACGCCTACCAATGGAGCCTACGGGAATATGTTTGGAGCTAGGTGACAACTCCATTCGCTATCCCTTGGGCATTGCCGAAGATGTACCCGTGAAGATTGGACACCACTTCATCCCCGTCGACTTCGTTGTGCTCGAGATGGGAGAGAGGGAGAAGCCGCCGCTCATCCTAGGGAGGCCGTTCCTCAAGACCGTGGGAGCAACTATTGATGTTGGCAAGGGGGAGATCATGTTCGATATCAACGGAGAAAGGAGTTCCTTCAAGTTCCGTCCAAGGATTGAGGCATGCAACATGATTGGAGTGAAGGGAGAACCAAAACAAACGGAGGCGCTGAAAAAGAAGAAGGAGCCGAAAAAAATGAACGTAACAAAAATCAAAGAAGGTGTTGCATCCGTCAAGAAAAAGGAAGAGAAGCGACTCGTGAAGACCAAAAAAATGACTAAGCCAACTAAGCCGAAGTCAAGCCCGCGCCCAAGATGGTGCGGAAGTGGGTACCCAAGATTGCAACGCCCGCAAAGAGCGTTGATCCGGAGTAATCAAGTGAAGAAGTCTAGCTATAGACTATAAACGAAGCGCTAGGCGGGAGGCAACCCGTTTCGTCAAGTCAAGTCAAGAATAAGCTACCGGGAGGACAACCCGATTCCAGGTTTTTCGAGTGTTTTTAATAATTTAGTTTTGAGTTTTATTACGCAAAGACATTAGACTTAGAAGTGGTTGAACAATATTAGAGACATAATTCTTGTTTGAATGTTTGCTTTATCATAAACCCTTTGCATGAACCCTCCTATGTTCTTGTTTGATTCTTTTCTTTTCAAGAAACCCCTCAACCAAATAATTTCAGAACCTTAGCTCAACCTTACACCCTCATTATGGTACTGAGGTTGGCTTATTTTTCATGCTAAAACCACACGAGTAGAGCCACGATTTATATTCAAGTGTTATAAAAATTCAGCACGTAGTAGGACTCGCGTGAACCTAGAAATCAAAGCTTTCGGTTGGTTTTAAAAATCTTATCCCTTGGTTTCTCTAGGATTAGAATTTTTCTAAGCCCATTCTAATTTTGTTTCATTCAAAATCTTTCTTATTTAGCCAAAATTAGAACCTAAACCTATGCCCCCATGATCAAGCCGGGAAAACGTTCGCTCTCAACCGATGAAAGCGAACTTTACCGTAAGACCAAAATCGACGTAGTCGAAAAATATTTTCGACTTACATTTGTTTTTAATGGTTTAAAAACTTCTCTAAAATTATGCTCGAGCTCTTGCATGGCTCTGAAAAATATTTTAAAATTCGAATTAGAGGAGTGCTTAACCTTAAACACACCTAAATGGAGGCAATCAAGTTTGAATTAATCATGCATGCACCATTGGATTCCCTTTTATCAACTTTCACCAATTCCACATGCAAAGGACAAGCATGGTGGGCAGCAAGCATCAACTTTGCAGGATTTTCATGGTGGCATGTGAAGCAAGTGGAGCTAGGGAGCATGGACATGACCCAAAGCATGGAGCATCAAGTGGGAGGACCTATAATTCAAGAAAAGGAGTGGATGAGAGCGTTTGGGCGGTGCAACTCGTGGAGCACGCGGGCAGGAAAGTTGCAGAGGCGAAATGATCGTGCTGGGAGAAAGACGCGCCGAGGAGGAGGCGGGGAGACCCCGGGCCGGCCGGCCCGGGCCGGCCGGCCCGCCCTATAAAAGGCGTCCCCCGGCGCCCGTCTTCTCGCAGCAAGCTTCCCTCTCCTTCCTTTGTTAGTGTGTTCAAGTTTGTGTGCTCAGAACCTCCGTAGACTTAGCCAACCATCCCAAGCTTGATAGCTCAAGAAAAAATCCACATCCTTAAATCCACTCAAAGTCCACATCCGAAGCAAAGAGTTTAAGTACCTAGTTTACCGGTTGCAACCCGGATTTTTAGTTGAAGAAAGAGTGCAGCAACCATGTGGAAGAAGACCACAAGTCTCTTCTCCAAGAAGAAGAGTTCGTCGTCATCCAAGCCGTCATCAACCACGTCTTCGAGGAGGCACTCGGTTTCCGAGTCTCCCCGGAGCATGGAGACGGACACGGCACCACCGAGGAGGAACGACGCTCTCCTCCTTGGTGGTATGAGAGCCGCGAGAAGCACTTCCATGAGGTTCACCGAACCTCGTGGGCACATGGAGGAGCAGCCCGCGCCACCACGACGATCGACTCGCTCAACCGCACCACCTCCTTACACCCCGACACAATCTTCGTACGGCTTCATCATCTTGTCGGCGGAGGAGGAGGATAGGCTCGCAAATCTTGAGAAAAGGCTTGTGCCAAACGTCGAGTTCGACGACCAAGCACTCCACACCTTGGGTTTTCGCACCGACATATACTACATGTTGGGGCACCTCGGGTGGGTTCGGTTCTCCAACGGAATATCGGTGGATACCCACTTGGGTTACGCCTTGGAAATTTTAATGACTATTGCACCCATCGTTGATGATGATGGGGTGCAAAGCTTGTCATTCCGGTTGGAGGGAATCGAGCAAGTGGTTCCCTACGAGCACGTTAGGGAGCTGCTTGGATTCCACAAGGGAGCTCCGGAGAAAGTTGACGTGCCTCCCGCATGTTGGCGGAATTTTGGGGCATGATCTCCGGAGATGCCCATCAACAACGCAAATGCATCCGCAACCCCATTATCCGGATATTTCACTCTTGGATGTGCAAGAGGGTATTGGGGAGGATGAGGGAAACAAAGGTGACCGACACAGAGTTGAATTGGCTATACTCGGCTTTAATTGCCAGGCAGCCAATTGACCCCTCTTACCTCATGATCAACCGTTGGTGTTGTGAAGCAACATCGGGGGCTGGTGATATTGGATCGGGGTGTTACCTCTCCATGTTGGCCTTTTCCTTGCGACCGGGGATCGCAAGAAACCCCGCTCACCTTTTGCGTGGTACCTCTCTCGGTTTTGAGTACTTGCGGCAAGGCAAGTACATTAGTGGAGATGAGAGAAGAGGTTATCGATTGGCCATTGTAAACCTCCCCCTTCCGGATGAGAGGCTTAGGCTTTTCACCGAAGGAAGGGAAGATTGGTTGGAAGAGGGACTACTTGTCCCTGCAAGGAAGAACAAAAGAGGAAGAATCGTAGAGGAGGGAACATCCTCCGCACAAGCGAGTGGAGCACAACCCAATGTGCAACCATTCGGTGGAGTTCCTCCTCCGCCAAGTTATTACGGAGGGTCTCAACAACAAGCATGGGGGGTGGTGCACCGGTACCCCCACAAAATTATGTTGTGCCCAACGCTAACTTCGCGGAGTCCTACGCTCATCATCCCCAACCACAACAAAGCATGGCTATTATTGGAGGGTATGCTGCAAGAAATGCTCAAAATATCGCAGCCATCCAATCCAACGCAGCTCAACTCGGTGAAGGCAACGCAAATATTGCCTTTGAACTTGGACGCCTTCACCTTGTGGAGCCAAATCAATTCGACGGAGGAAGCGTTCATTCATATTATGAGCAAGGGTATTATTATCAAGACTACCAACATCAACCACCGGCGGAGGACTAGAAGATTTAGGAACTTTAGTTTTCTTTTCTTTTCTTTTTCTCTCGTAATTTTCAGCTTTTGCTTATGTGTGTTTGCGTAGTATTTTTCTGTTTTTATTTAAATTTCAGCAAGCATGTTTGTTTATTTTCAGTGTGTATTTCAACTTGATATCACCATTAATAAAGTCACCACCTTGATTATATCATTGGAAAAGTTACAAAATTCGTGCCATGATGATGTATGATTAAAATTGCAGCTTTGTTCATCTTTGTAGTTAATTTATGCATGTTTAAGCTAGTGCTCTCTTAAAAATGCAGATCTGAATTTATTTAAATGCTAGCTTAACTTTCAGCGGAGGTTATGGTTAAAATAAAGACCCATAGTGTTTTATGTGCTCTCAAGTTATGAATAGATTGAAGATGTCTTTTATGCTCAAAAATATTGCTAACCTTGTCACAAATATCACTTGTGTGTTGCTCAACCTATCCAAAGCCTTATATATATTTGAGTGCATGAACCTTAGTGTACAAGATTTATTTTTGAGTGAGTTATTGCAGGCCGTGATTTCTCTGGCCCGAGACTAAGAAGCCGGTCATTCCGTTTTTGCGTATCTATCTTTTTGCTAGCCTTTTATCCGTGCATTGTGTATCCCCGCATCGGTGATCTCACAAACTTCGCCGGATATCCACCCTTAAACCAAATATCATCTTTTTGTGATTACCTCCTTGACCACAACCTATCATTGAGGATGGATCATCAATTCAAGGAAGATCGCAAGACGGTGCCAACGTTGAAGATTTCAAGTATCTCTCCAAGGAAAAATATCTCCGGTACCTACCTTATTTTTCGCCTCTTTGCTCGAGGACGAGCAACGTCTAAGCATGGGGGAGGAGGTAGGTACGGTGCAGTTTTAGAGTTCAAAAGGGAGTATTTTAAAAAAAATATATAATGATGAAAGAAAAAAAAATCCAGTGATATTCATGACTTTCAAGGTATAAAAAAAATCAAAACTTCATTGTGAAAGTCATGGACTGAATAAATGACGAGGAAAGAAAAAAAAAGATGAATGAATGAAAGAAAGAAAAGAATGAGAAATATAAGAAAGAAAAAAAAATATATTTGTGCGTAAAGTGAACTCCCCGGTTCTCTAAGAGTGCATTCAAGGCTTCAAGATAAAAAGATCCATTCTCATTTTCCAACCATGTGCAATCCGATAACGAGGACTTCTTTTGTGCCTTGGGATCACTCTTTGCCATTTGCACATGTCCACTCATCTAAAGTGTGCGTATTTTTCTCTTTCCCCTCCTTGATTTAACATTATTTTCCAATGACCTTTTTGACGAGTCTCGGTAAGACCATGAGAAGCTTGTCTTGTTTTGACAACACCTCATTTATAAATTCTTGTTAGGACTAAACTTTCCCAAAGCTCCATATAAAGCCTACCACATATATATGAGAGGGAAAGGAGTAGAATATATGGGCTTGAGAGACAAGCGAGATGAGAGTTCATGAGCAACGCATGAGATGATTTAAATTTGTGAAATTGGTTTAGCTTTTCTTATTCTCGTTCTCCATTTCAAAAATTCTGAGATCTATTTAAAACTTTGTGAGCATGTTAATACTTGTGGGATAAGCTTAACAAGAATCTACCCTCCGTAGAGATGAAGGCTAGTACATTATGGAACTTTAATGAATTAAAATTTTGAGAGCATTATGTTTTCTCATGTGTAATCAAGTGCAAAGTTTAAACATTGTTTAGCAATGATGATATCCATCGAAGGCTTACTCGAGGACGAGCAAGGTTTAAGCATGGGGGAGATGTTGACGGTGAAAATCCGTCAACCTAGCCATGAGTTTACCTTCGGTGTTGGCATGAGTTTTATACCTTATCCATTGGTACTAACCCCCGTGGTATAACAAGTTCACATGTACATGTCGTTTTTGGAGTTTAATGTTTATGCAGGGATTTAGTGTTGAATGCAAGACTTTCGGGATAAGTTCATCAAGCACCTCATGACAAGACTTTGAAGCCCTGAACAAGTCATGCAATGAAGTAAAATTAACTCCAAGAAGCCGGAGACTTGATCCGAGAAGACGACATACTCCAGGGACCTGACCAGAAAAGTGCTGAATCTTCCAAGACAAGGAGTTGAGTCCAATTCGGAGAGAAACCGACGACATGGACCCGTATGCAGAAGGGGGAAACATCCAGGAAGCAAGGGAACCGACCTCGGGCAAAGGAGCCCGCGGGCTGGGCCTAAATGGGCCCAGGCCGGCCCAGGCCCATTTAGGGCCCAATTCCGACGCCCTTTGCCCTAGCCGCCAATCGGGCTATTTATAGTCCCCTGACCGAGAGCCACGCAAGGAAGATTTCGTCTTCGGCCGCCGAGAAGCAGAGAAGAGAGGGACACCATCTAGGAGAGGAGAGGGTCGAGCTAGTTGACTAGGGTTTCACTAGCCGACGTGGGAACCTTGCACGGAAGACCACGTCGGAGTTCCCGGAGCTAGAAGCAAGATCAAGGAAGGATCCCGGTGGTGATCTTGTGTATGTATCATTGTTATAGTTGAATTATCAAGTTGAATCTTTTCTCGGCCGATCAAGTGTTTCCTCGAAGATTTCGTTTTTCGATTGGCTTTGCTTATTCCAATTCTATTCTCGAGATAGATTACATAGGGTGTTCTTGTAGCCGCGGTGGCTAGAGGTACACGCGGATCTTCCGAAAGAATCTCGACTTGTCTTTTGACTCGCCCTAAGCTCCCCGCATGAATAGGGATACGTTGTGACGAACGGGGGTCTCGAAAGGCGGATGTTTTCGGATTTGGACGGGAAACCACGATTTAAAGAGGCTTTTATTAAGATTCGATTTGCTACTTCTTCTTTTGCTTGGAACTTCAACAAAAGGCTTACCCCGATCCCTCTAGATCGGTTTATCTACCCAATCTTACTTTGTTTTCTCCGGTTTTTAGTAGATTAGATCTGTTTTGTTTCTTTTACTTAGATGCATTTGGTTCCTTATTGATGATTGCAGTTATTTGGCTTTAATAGATTAAGTCTTGCGTCACACATTTGTTCCACGGATTCGATACCTTGGGTTCACCACTCGAGGGAAGAAGGGTCCCTTGACTACGACGGGAGACTTGTACGCTTGCGAGTCACGAACGAACTTTGATACAATTATTAACCGTCAACACTAAGCCATTTTCTTTTTCTTCCTTAACCCTTCCCCTATTCCGGCCCGGCTTCGCGTGCAGCCCAGTAAGGCTGAAGTCCGCCGCCGCCCCTCCATCTTCCCGGCCCGGTTTTCCCGCGCGCGCGCGCCTCGCCCATCTCGGCCCAAAGACCGCCGCCCAACGCCACCCGCGCGCCGCGCCCCGCCGCCCGCTCTCGACCCGTGCCGTCGGATCCGAATCCGACGCGCCCCGCCGCGGCCGCCCGCGCCCGTGCCGCCGACCTAGGGGCCCCACCCGTCATCCCCTTCGCCCGTCGTCCCCGCCCGGACTCCGCCGCCGCCGCGCCGCCCGAGTCCCGGCCGGCCACGACGCGTCCCCGTGCGAGGCCCGCACGCCAAGGAGGCCCCCCGGGCCGGGCTATTTAAGGCGCCGCCGTCCTTGGACCTCCCACCCGAGCCCTAAGCCCTCGCACGCGCCCGCCGGAACCCTAGCCGCGCCGCCGTGTGGAGCTCGCCGCCGCCGCCGTGGAATCCCGCCGCCATCGCCGCTCCGCCGCCAAGAAGTCGCCCGGGAGTTGCGCAAGGAGGTGAGGAGCCCCCCTCGTGCCGCGCGTCGCCGTCCCCGAGCCCCTCTTCGCCCTAGCGCCGCCGCCGAGCCCGCACGCCGCGCCGCCGCGTCGGCCGCCCGCTCCGCCGCGCCGCCGCCCGAGCCGTCGCCCCTAGACCGGTCCGCCCGTGCGCTCGCGTTGTGTTGGTGCCCTCCGCGTCCCCATCCGTGGCCGGGAAACCCTAGATTGGGTCCCGCCGGCGAGGTCCGCCGCCCCGCGCCGCCGCGCGCCGCCGCCGCCGGCCTCGACCCGCCGCTGGCCGTCGCGTACCGCCGCCCCGCCGCTTGCGCACGACCGTGGCCGCCGGATTGAAATCCGACGCCCAGATCTAAGCCGCGCCGCCGCAACCCGCCGCAGCCGTCAGATCTAGATCCAACGGATCTAGATCGGGTCAACCCGGTCAACTAGGTCAACCCGCCGCCAGCCCTGGCGTTTTTGCAGAAAAGCCCCTGGATTTTCTTTATTTACAAAAATATCCTTCCACCGTATAAGATTCCTTACAGTTTAGTCCTTTTTCTTTATTTTAGCCCGAAACCTTTTCAAATCTTCGCAGATTAGTCCCTGAAACTTCCCGAGCCCATAACTTGGTCGTTTTAGCTCCGATTTTAGCGTTCTTTATGTCCACGCGTTCGTCTCGAAGCGTAGATTAGTTTTATGCTACTGTGTAGATCTGTTTGATCTGTTTGGTGACTGTTTCTTATTTATTTCTATTGTATGCTTGTATGTGATGATTATGGATCGTAGAGAGCGATTCGTTCGAGGGATTTGAAGATCCGATCGTGCAAGAGTTTGAGCAGCAAGGCTTTGTTGAAGGCAAGTATTCCTTGATGCATGCCCGCTTGTCCTACATAACATGCATTTAAATTCACTGTTTTTACCTTTTGCTTGCATTAATTTGATGGGAACCTATTAAGGATCATGCCTAGCTTTTGACTACCCTTACCTTGATGCCGGGAATTAAATTAATCTTGTGGTAGTTATTGCTTAGCATGCTCAACTGGGTATTGGTATTAATCTACTTGGTTACCTTTTTGTTATTTCATGTTCCGTTTATGATCTTTTACTTTGCAAGACCACTTTAATTTGATAATCGGAACATGGAGAACCACCCAGGAAAACAAGACAACCACAAGAACTAATGGGCAATGGTCTTGGCCGATTAATTAGGAACTTTAGCATGGGATGGTCTTACCCGATAAGGACAAGGGATCGGCGGTACCGTGGGGTATGGACTCGCTCTAGCGGGGGGGTTGGGTGAGTTATTCTTTTATGGTGGGGTATTGACCGCTAGGGGACTTTATACCTTGCTAATCGATCCGGACCTTGTGGGTCATAACTTGCTAGGGAACCTTTGTAAAGGCCATGTAGCGTCCCTATGCGATCACACCTCGGAAGTGTGGTATGGTGTCTTGCAAACACCGCATGGTTGGGTCCAAAGTTCTTCGGAGCTTTTACGCGACTTGTGGGTAAAGATGTACAACCTCTGCAGAGTGTTAAACTAATCGATTAGCCGTGCTCACGGTCAAGAGCGGCCTGGACACTCACATGATTAAATTATGGAACTTTAATGTTTAAATTGTGGTTTATCTCTTTATTTTTGATGCTTATATCTTATTAATTGGGTTGGTATGAACTTACACTTTTAGTAATCAGGTTGCTAATAAAATTTGACCAACTAAAATGCTAAAGTGCTTGAACCTTAGCCATCCACCATATGGCCTCACATGTTATGTTGTTTTCCCTTGCTGAGTACGAAATGTGCTCACGCTTGTTTATTCTCTTGCATCTACAATACCCGGATTTGTTGCTCGGACCGGGGAGAACTTTGAAGATAATCCGGAAGATTTCCGGGAGTTCTAGGTGTGCGTAGTCTTCGGTCCACCGCCCGTGGAGGCATTTTGTCCGTCGCGAGAACTCGTTTGTTTAAGTTTCGTTTAAGACTATGGTTTGTAATAACTCTTTATTCGTGTGGCACTGATTTTGGTATTCATAATGTCTAAGCGTGTGTGTAACTTGATCCTGGCGCACACGTGATCAATGCATTCGGTTTTGCCTTTAAAACCGGGTGTGACAGCTTCCAACACACGTCTCTGACTCACTACCCAAGTTGGTCAAGCCCATGTAGCCACTGGAGTGTCACTGGACCTAGGAACCAACACACAACCTTCCGACCCGAGAACGCAGCGGAACACCAAACCTCGAGTCCACTGACCAACACTAGTCAGACCGGTGAGCACCACCGGTCAGACCGGTCCCTACTGGTGAGAGTTGACGACTTCCACTAAGTGGCTTCACACCGGTCCGGCCGGTGCAACACACCGGTCAGACCGGTCCAAGCCTGAAAGCCCCCAAATCACCAAACAGGCCTACCAACCTCCAAACTGACCCAAACTCGAAACAGCTGCAACACAGGACAACAGCGAGCACACCCAGACGTTCACCTGAGCAAAAACCCACCAGGGGTTGCACCGGTCAGACCGGTGTAGCCTGGGCAGCTCGGGATGAACAACACCCGCAGGTCAACTCCCCCAAATCCAAACTTCGATCTCCCGAATCGCTCCACGGACTTGAACAAGACTTTGGGGGTAAAAGGAACACCTCATGAGGAGTCCATAGCCAAGTTTAATCCCACCAAAACTTGTCCAAAAAGGAGGAATCGAAGAAATCCCCCCAAGAACACCTCTAACCCTAGAACTCGAAAAACCCCAAAATCGAGCCCCTTTACTCACGGATTTGGAAGGGGAATCACAGCCCAAAGAACCACGAAGGGTTCCCACAAATTTCCCCCATCAAATCCCCAAGAGCAAGGTCCCGAAAACAACCCAAAGAAATCACCAAGAGAGGGCTCCGAAAATCACCACCAAGAACAACCGGGAACAACACATCCAAACCTTGAGGAACCACACCGAATCATCTATACATGCCACAAAGGTTCATACAAGGTCTAGCTTGCCGCCCGATCATCCAACCCTCTAAACAAGATCTCACCATGAAGCTCTCAAGCTAGTCCTATGGAAATCCTAAGAAAATAGGAAGGGAAGATAAGAAAGCAAATGAACTAGGGTTCCAAGAGCTTAGCTGCCATCCTCTCACCTCTTGGGTTATATGGAAGCAACCGAAAGTCTAAAATACCCTTTCCTAATAACTAGGGATACAAGGCCCTCAAGGGCGGTTTTGGAAATCTTCAAGCTTTCTCCATCGGACGGATGTCCGGCGACCGCAACCTGCTTAGCCTCGACGCAAGCCTTGCGATCCCGACGCGTGTCCTCCGCTTCGAAGATTTCGGACTGCGTCGTCGCACACCGGTCAGACCGGTACCCACCCGCCGGGCCGGTCGCCCTGGCACTGCGCAAAGACCGTCTTCGGTTCTTCGGTCTTGGCTTTGTGGATGAACCAAGGAACCCAGAGGTTTTCTGGTGAACCTCTGGAAACCCCGCGAACTCGGTGTAGCCTCCGCCAATCTCCACTCATGACTCGGCTCCCACGTAGTCCTAGCTCGACCTTGGTTTTGAGGCTCAACCAAGAAACCGTCCACGACTTCATCTTGTTGTTCATGCCACCATGCGGCCCGCACTTGACCCCGCTGGCCACCGGGTCCCTCGAACGAAGCCTACTTGTCTTCTCCACACCTGGAGGCCTCACCGGCGACGACCTTTCGCGCTTGTTCTTCACCTGCACCAACACCAGTCAAGCCACAACCTGCAGCTGCAATACTTAGCCAAGAATCAGTCCACACAATGTTGTCAATCACTCATCACACAAGGAAGCGACCATCCACCGGGTCTCGAACCATACATGGTCCTCACTTTACATACCTCGAATCGTAGTTGACTTAATTGCACTCCTCACGCCATCGATGTTGAACTAGACCTCCCCTTTGCCAATGTCAATTGCTCCAACGGTCTTGAGGAACGATCTCCCTAGGATGACTGGCGATGAGGTTGATCTCCTCTCGATCTTGGAAGTGGAGTTTCTTTTGGAGATTCCGACGATGTTCGGCCTCCGCTTTTAGATCTTGTGTTGCACGTCACCTTTGCCTGCAGAATGTTTTCTAGACCATCCACAAAATATATGTTTTTTGTTAAAGATGTAGCCGTCCATCTCCGGCTTGGGTTAGCAAATATAAAAAAAGAACTAAAAGAAAACTAGGGTTTAGAAAAAACCTAGATTGATTTTTTTTGTTTTGAGGATGATCAAAATTAAGAGATGCAAAATAAAAATCAAAAGAAAAACTGAAAATAATCACAAACGCAATACTAGATTGAATCTTGATTACTTGTTCCCCGGCAACGCTGCCAGAAAAAGGGGCTTGTTGATGGTATATATTTGTGTTAAAGTTAAAGTAGACTTGCAAGCGGACAAGTCTCCCATCGTAGTCAAGGGACCCTTCTTTCCTCGAGTTGTGAACCCAAGGTATCGAATCTGTGGAACAATGTGTAACGCAAGATCCAATCTAATAAGAAGAAAACACTTTGATCTTAAAAAGGGGTTTTGCATCTATGCTATGGAAGAACCATAAAACGCATCTAATCTACTAAACACCGGAGGTAGCAAGAGAAATAGAGATAAAATCAATCTAGAGATTGGATTGGGTCTTTTGTTAAAGTTCCAAAGCAAAGAAGAATAAAGCAAACGAATCTCATAACTAGCCTCTTTAAATCATGACTTCCGTTCCAACTCCGAAAACGCTCGCCTTTCAGAGCCACTGTTCTGCCACAACGCACCCCTATTCATGTGGGTAGTCTAGGGCGAGCCTAAGAAGAAAAAGTTGAAAAAGCTTGGTAGATAGGGTATGCACCTCTAGCCACCATGACTACAAGAGCACCCTAAGCAATCTAGCTTTAGACTAGATTGGGGATGAAGCAAACCCAAGCGAAGACAAAGTCGTAGAGAAAGCACTTGATCGGTAGAAATCGGATTCAACTTGTAAATTCAACATGAGAGTATAATACATGGACAAGATCACTACTGGGACCCTACCTCGACCTTGATCCTAGCTCCGGGAACTCCGACGTGGTCTTACATGCAAGGTTCCCACGTCGGCTAGGGGAACCCTAGTCAACCATCTCGACCCTCTCCTCTCCGGAACGGTGTTCCTCTCTTCTCTGCTCCTCGGCGGCGGATGACAAATGGATTGATGCATGGCTCTCGGCAGGGGGCTATAAATAGCCCGAGAGGCACCTAGGTCAAAGGGGGGCCGACTGGGCCCTGAAATGGGCTGGGCCGGCCGACCTGGGCCGACCAACCTGGGCCCATTTCGACCCAGTCCGCGACCTCCTTCGCCCGGTGTCGGTTCCCGAGTCTACTAGATCCTTCCTCCTTCTACATGTGGGCCCTTGTCGTCAGTTTCTCTCCGAATCGGATGAAGCTCCTTGTCCCGCAAGATTTGGCACTTTTCTGACTGGATCCTCAGAGTTTGTCATCTTCTCGAGCTTGGTCCCTAGGCTTCTTGGAGTCATGTTTGCTTCATTGCATGACTTGTACCGGGCTTCAAGATCTTGTCATGAGGTGCTTGATGAACTTATCCCGGAAGTCTTGCTTTTAATGCTAAAACCCTGTATAAACACTAAACTCCAAAACCGACATGCACGAATGAACTTGTTATACCAAGGGGGTTAGTACCAATAGATAAGATATAAAACTCATGCCAACACCGAAGGTAAACTCATGACTAGGTTGACGGAATTTCACCGTCAACACACATACAACTAGTGGTTCAGGAGGCTGTAAAGCAAATGGTAGGAACTCTCCAATGCAGCCAACTTACAAACATTTTACCTGCAAACATACGTAGTTCAAAGGAGAAGCTCCCAAAGCTGATACTTTGTGAATGCATCATACACACATCTAGGATAAAGATGATAGCATACTCCAGGTTGCACCCCTAGTAACAAAACAATCACCATGAAACATCACCGATTGAAACTGAAGCTATGACCTCATAAGTGGGAATGGAAAGCAAAACGCTACCACATCACGCCACCTCAGGTCTGATTCACACGACGAGAGCTATGTCACCTTGCCATGGATTTCTGCATTGCACACCACAGCACCCCCAAACACTCTGATTAGCAAGTGAATAACCACTGGGGGCAAAGAGGGGAGCAGCAGTATGAATAAAATGCCTTACCCAAAAAAAACTGGGCCAAGAGGGTGAATCCTTCCTCTCAAGCATTCTGCTCAGCTTCTCACTGGTATCAGCAGTACCAAAAGCCTCACTTGATGGCCTTCCTCATGACTAATTCCTTGACCTAAATTTACATTGGAGTGCTTTTCATGCTTAAGTAACTTCAAATATTTTTGCTGACTTGAAATTTGAAAATGCTCAGGTATCCAGGATTTGTTGCAGCACACCATATGTATAACCAACATATGTAATCTGCAAAAGAGGACATTCATCATTCTCCAGATAAAGTTGTCATTCCCTCAGTGACTAACTACAATCTCTAACCGACGTCATATCATCATTACTTTACAGCAGATGTGTGCATACATGCAAAGCAGATGGCATTCTCTTCTAGTACTTGAACCTGCAATGCCTGATGGGCTGAGTACCAGTTGCAGAACACGAGAGGGTAATCAGCAAAACAAATACATAATACCAGATCTATGCGCAATAGTGAAATTAATCTCTCAAATAGGACAGGGACCTCATAAGTGGAGTGTAGATAGCCATGGACATAATCTGGAAAGGCTCCGTCCCCACGAACGGCGCGGAAGACATAGAAGGTGAAACCTAGTGTGGAGAACACGACAATGGCAACTACCTGCTGCTCATCGATTCCAGAGCACAGCAACAGAATGCGTGAGTGGCAAGAACAACAGCAACATCGCGAGGAAAATAGAAACTGAAAGTACAACCCCGTGCGCTAACGGACCGTACCTGGAGAGGGTGGTAGGGTAGCTGCCACTCGTGCATGCTTCCTCATGGCTGAATTAACCCTAGCTCGCACTCACCACGAGCGGATAGCAGCGGCAGCTTCTACTTGCGAGAAGGGGAGGGGGCAGGTCGAACCCAACAGCGTTGGTGGCCACTCTAGACAGCAGCGCAGGTCGGAGGAGCAGGGGAGGAGCTCCGGCCGCCGGATCTGGCCGGAGAGACGAGTTAATACCATTGGCTGGTGGGCACGCGGCGCTAGCTAGGATTTGGGGTGAAGAGAAGCACAGGGGAGAGAGTGGAAGAGAAGAATGGGAAGGGTTGGTCTACAGAGGGCAAGCAGCAGGGAAGGAGGGAGTAGGCGTCGGTGGGGTGGGCGGCACGGCGCAGCTCCCGGCTAGGGGGAGTGTGGGGATATTTAACTTTTTACCATTATAGTGGAGGGCACCTCCTCAGATAGCATCATACCAGATTACGCTACATTTTTACCATGCTACAGTGCTAATGGCATACAAATATACCACATTTGCTGACGTGTCATGCCAACTCAGCCGTCCACGTTGGATCCGTCCCCACCAGAGGTGCCAAATGACCTCTCATGCCCCTTGCTCTCTCCTTCCTCCTTTGTTTCCTGTCACTTACGCATGGGACCCACGTGTAAGTTTATCTTCAACCTTTGGCCACTACTCTATCCTTTACCTCAAGTCTCCAATGCCGGCAAGACAAACGACAGGGGCAGGTAATGGCCGGCCACCTCCGATGTGGGTGAGCTCGAGAGTCTTGAACCGCACGCCGCCGTGGGAACCGCCGGACGCCTGATCCCGCCCGTTCACCCCACTGTTGTCGCGTCGCATCTGGGAAGGAGCGGTGCTGGACGGCCATGGCCCGCCGCTGCCCCTCCCTGGCCTCGCCTGCTGTAGTTGCGGATGCGAGAGCTCGAGCTCCGCTCAGCTACCGGCCACTCAACGGCGCGCGCCGCTCACCCGCGCACGCCGGCCGGCGGAGCTCGAGCGCCGGCGGCGGACCTCACCCGCGCACGCCGGCGGCGGGGAGCTCGAGCCGGCGGCGCACCTCGCCCGCGCACGCCGGCGCGCGCACCTCGCCCGCGCACGCCGGCGGCACGGTGTCGAGCCGGGGAAGGGGCAATGGTGGGTGGTTGGGGTGGGCGACGGGTGCTTTGGGACGGCGGCTTGTTCGGGCGCGGCGGGCGGCACGGGGGTGGCGGGTGTTCCACCTTCCTCGCGGCCGTCGACGCTCCTCGACCCCTCCGAGACCCTACTCCTCCCGCCGGAGCGAGGCGAGGCAAGGCACGCACGGTCGGAGCTCGACAAGGCGGCGACGGGCTGACACGAGTCGAGGTGGCTCCGGTGATGGCTGCCGGCGAGGCAGGGGCAGTGCGCCCCGCGACGACTCATTTTTCGGCGAGGCAGGGGCAACGAGGTGGCCTGGGAGCTGCAGAGGAGCGGGAGTGAGGCGCTGGTGATGGAGGTTGGCGACGGGGATGGCTGGAAGGGAAGCTCGGCGTCGGCGTCAATGGCGAGCAGCGGAGGAGGACACGAAGGGAAGGGACGAGCTCGGTTGGGAGAAGGAACAGGGGCACCGTCATTTGACACACACTTCTCTTTCGGATCCATGCTGGACAGGCAATGTGGCGTGCCACGTCAGCAAATGTGGTATGTTTGTATGCCATCAGCACTGTAGCATGGTAAAAATGTAGCGTCATCTGGTATGATGCTATCTGAGGAGGTGCCCTCCACTATAATGGTAAAAAGTTAAATATCCCGGGAGCGTGCGACAGGAGGAGAGGGAGGGGATTGGGATAGCAACATGCGGGCGGTGGGGGACTCTTTTTTGCAAAACCGAAGGCGCGCGGCTAAATGCAAAAGAGCCGTGAGCCCGCGAATTCAGAATTTCGTCTTTTTGGTACAGGAATATTTTGGAACACGGGGGTTCCATGCAAGTAATTGAAACGTGTTTGCTGTAGCAGTAGGGACTTCGCTGGATCCGGAACGTATTAACGGAAAGGTAGAGGGTTTTTTCGCAAAGTTCGACGCACCGTTGGCGGGTTCCTGGCTGCCGGATCTGGGCGATTGGGTGGCCACGAAAAGCAGGCGACGTAGCATGCCTGAGAGGGCTCTGCAGAGCACGCGGAATACATAGATTTGGATTTGTATTCAAGCATGCAAGGTGCTTTTTTGGCAAATTCAAATAAACCTGCCACCATGATTCATACGAGGGGGCAACGTGCTGACGTGCCCAAAGTGAATGTCACCGCAGGTGTGCCGTGTGCGGACCCAAAGAATTCGTCTAAAACCAGGTCCTCTACAACTTTGATGTAGTTAAAAAACGAGGAGATTGACATACATACTTGCCTGAATGAAAGAAGATAAGCCTGACCATGTGGGAAGGGAATGCCCTGCGGCGTCGGAGAGAGGCGGAACAGAGACGAGAGAGGCGATCGCCGACGATCTCAAGGTCCACCCAACCAATTTGAAAAGTGAGCGGAGGGATCGAATCAGGAGCTCAAGCGCTTCAACCTATCCTACTTTTGGTGCTGATTATACGGGGGATTGATTCTCTAAGAACGGTTTCCGAAGAAAAACGAGGGGGGAGCTGTGGGTACGATTAACTTAGATAGGATTCGTCAAATTCGGTTGTTCGAGAGTGAGAATTGTGATGAGGCGGGAGACAGAGGACATAGTTGAGATGGGTTCAGCGCCCGAAAGGATCCATCAGGTGCAGAATCTGAGCCCTCACAAAGATGAGAACAATGTGATTCGGTTTGGATCATTTTCCTTAGGTGATGTTTTTGAGAGGGAGATCCAGAAGTTTGGGAGATTTGCTTTCCATGGGAAACATTCGAAGGGTGAGTCCTCCAAGCGATTTGTCGATGAATTCGTCAAAATCCATGAGAGATGTCGGGATGACCTCGAGGCAAAAGATCTGCGAGGAGGTGAACCGAGGAAGACGATTAATTCCGGGGGGTGAATGAAAAGTCGCCAAACTCAAGTTGGGCTCGGCCGGGAAGCCCAGCAAGGCCCAAATTCCCCTATGGCACCTGTATGTCCCATCTCGTCTCCCACTCCTGGTCAGATCCAGTTGGATCCTGGCTTTGCGTGCCAAGGGGGGGAGTGCTGGCGGTGGCAGAACTCGGGCTAGGGTTCCCCGCAAGGAGAGAGGAGATTCTGAGATTCGGGTGGAATAGCAGAAGAGTAGTGAGAATAGCCTCCAAACAAGTTGACGACCCTACCTTTGCAGAGGTGACAACGATGGATGCAGGAAGAGGAGCGGGGCCAAGAAGGCAAGGTGGCTTGGCGACACATCTAGGGGATAGAGGTGGGTCGGCAAGATCCAGTGAAGAACAGATTTCAGAAGGGTTTGATGGGAATCTCCGTGGTAGAGGAAGAAGAGCACATGATAGAGAGAGGGACCAGTACCATGGTGGCTGGAACTAGGAAAAGGCAAACCAAGACCTAGAGAGAGGGTGGCCCCATGGGGGAGCAAACAATCAGAATAATTATTTTTAGAGTGGGTACAGGGAGGAGAGACAGAGGCTGGATCAGAATAGGGTTAACCCTAACAAAAGACAAATGGAAGACAAACAGATCTGACTCGGAGGAGCAAGAATTAAGGGCCAAGCTGAGGAGAGAGCAGGAAGAGAGAAAGGTCAAAGAACAAGGCTTCAGGAACAATCAGAAGGAGGAGAGTTGGGATTACAGGGGAAAATACAAGAATATGCAAGGAGAGCCTTGCTACAATTGCAATATGGTGGGCCACCTTAGGAACAACTGCTCAAATCCCCCATACTGCTATTGCTGTAAAAAATCTGGTCACAGATCTACAGTATGCCCAGAGAAGAGAGGGTTAAGGCTTTGTGGTTATGGAATTCTAGGGCAAGGCTTCTACAGCATAAGGGTGCCAGTAGACAAAGAGATAAAAAAGGAGAAGTGTTGGGAGTCATTGTGACGCCCCAGGTTTTCAGCCGGGTTTATTAACCCTAATGATCCGGTCAACCGAGTTGACTTTGGTCGAACGACGGTCAACCTAGGCCATCACCTCGAAAACATCCCCGACAACCCCTAATGACACCGCTTGGTCAACTCATGGTCAAGGTTCGGTCAAAACCCTAGTCAAACCCCTTAAATGCCCTTTGACCCTCCTATGTCGCCCGGAACTTTTGTCGCGTTCTCCAAATTTCACCTAAACACTTCAAATTCTCCCAATGCAAGAGTTGTGTATTTTGTCGAGGAACACAACTTTCATGTTGAGTGGCATATGAGATTTGGAGTGGAAATGCGTGAAAAAGCTTGGTCAACACTTGTAGTTACTATTCACAGGTGCCCAGAAAACAGCAACCTTGGCATGCAATTTGTGCAAAAACGGTGGAGAAAAGGACCCTACGCCCTTTGTAAAAGTTGTAGAGGATCATTGGTATTCAAATGTTTCTCCACTATAGTTCAATTTTTTGGAGAAAAACTCAGTCAAAGTGTGCCAGTCTAAGCTGTTTTTGGCTCCTGGCGCTCTAGAGCGCGTTGGCCGCGCCGACGTCGCGCGTCGGCCACGCCTCCGCCGGGCCCGCACGCCGAGGCCGGCCTTTGCCCGCCGGTCCGTGTGCCGTGGGACCCCCTGTGCCACACCGCCATCCCTACCCCATCTCCTTGCCCTACGTGTCGCGCGCGCATCGGCCACGCCGCGCCGACCGTCGTCGCTCGCCCAAGGCGTCACCGCCATACCCCACTGCACATTGCCGCCTCTCTGTGCCCATGTTGCGCCCATGCATGACGTGGCTCTTGACCGACTCGTGAACCGCCTTGCCAAGGCCGAGCCGCGCCTATAAAGGCCATTGGGTTCTTCCCTCGCGCGCAGGAGCAGAGCCACCGTCCGCCATTGGAGGCCGCACGGCGAGCTCCCTTTCCGGGCTAGCACTGTCACCCTTAGAGCACTTCACCTCCTCCCTCAAGCACCATTACAGCCCCCACGGCTGCCTGTTGCCCCGTGCTGTGCCCCTACTCGCCGGAGCAGAAGCTCCCACGGCTGCCCAGCCGCCTCCAACCCCTCAAATCGACCCTAGGTGAGTCCCTCATCATCCCCGGCCACTTTCCCGGCCAATCCCGGCCCTCCCTTGGTCGGATTCCGGCGATCCCCACTGCTGGCCGTGCCCAGGGTCCCAATTGCAGAAGATGATTTCTTCCCAGGGGGGACTGTGAAAACCAGGGACCTGTTCGCAAAGAATCAGTTTCAGATCTAGATCCAAATTGCTGAAGCTTGTAAAATTCATATAAAATTGTAAAACAATCCAAAAATTGCAAAACTAATTTTGCTGTGCTCTGTGTGACTAGACCTACAACTTTTACGAAACATGTATATACTTTTCAGCCTTTGTTTTTGCATTAAAAAAAGAAAACCCCTTTACCCGAATCTGCTATGTAGCCAAATCCATACATGATCTTGAGCAGGATTTTGGATATGTTGTGGATACTGGCATGTGTAGGTTCTATGCCAAAATTTGCACAAAGTTACTGAAGGAATCGTTTTATATAAATTATCTTGTGATATTGACAAATCTGCCTAGATGATTTTTGTAGTTTCAAATATGATTATTTTTTAGCCCTACTTCTGGATATTGTCATGTTATGTTAAAATGCACCTCTGGTGAATTTACTATGATTTTATCACTGCTAGAAATATTATTTCCTAATCTATGCTTGCTTTTATTCATAAATGTATAGATCAAGATCTATAATAGCTCTAGATGTGTTTGTTGGTTTCCTAGGATTGTTTTAGACCAAAGCATGTGTAGGAGAAATTTTGATTTCATTTCGCTCATATTTATTTTAATATGCATGAATCCTTTATTTGCTAACTAGATATGCTTTTATTTTGTGTGCATTCAATTTCAGTGGTTCAAACTTGTGCTTGCTGTCCAATTAGGTGCTCCCTGGTCAGTAGGACAGGTGGATGCTATTCGGCAAGGTTGAAGTGTTATTGGGTGGTTAAAAGGGTGCAAACTAGATTGATCTAGTGACGGGAAAATAGGAAAAACAAATCCTTTTGTGCATAAGCTATATAAATGAGTTAGGAAAGTAATTTGTGGCATAAAAGTAACTTTTCCTTGCTGTTTGAATTTAAAGTAATTAATTCCTTTATATATGTACACAATCACCTTCACGAGAGTGTTGTATAGTCTTTTTGTGTTTACCTTAAATGAGTAAATGCTTAAATACTTTTGTTAAGATGATATGGCCAACCATAGAATTCTTGTGGCTGTTTGCTACTGTTTGATAATTAAATTAAATTAATTGGTTTATTATATGTACACAGCCTCTATTAAAAAGTCTAGCTAATAAAGCATCACAAAATGCTCCTTTATAGGAAGAGTATGCTGAATGTATCTTTATCTAGGTGAATGTGGTCAACCATGCACCCCATGGTTGCCAATTGTGGTTTTGTGATGAATTAACTCAATCTGCCATTTAAGTCTTGCATTTGCATCCTCTTTGTAGAAGTCCTCGATGGTAGCTATACGCTTATGCCGACTGACGAGGACGAGGGAGAAGGAGGAGACGTGCACTACGTGACTGTTGGCGTAAAATCAGCACCTCACGCCAAGCACATAGCAAGCCGAAAAAGCTGGCTTAACACACATGGCCGAATCCGAAGCGTGCCAGTCAATTTTCCCTGAAACTGACAAAGGATGAAAATAGTTAGATAAACCTGGAACTTGCCGAGTGGTACCTGACAGTTCCGTATTTACAGCTATGAAGCCAATCAAAACGACATATAGCTACAACAAGCTATCTGTCAGCAATCTGAACATCATTCGGGAGCTTAAAATATGTGAACAGGGTATAGCCGAATGCATGACGTAAGCATGATGAAAGATCGGTCTTTATCTAAACAACATTGCAACACGTAACCATGACCGATTATCAAGGATAAATCACAATAAAATAAATGAAGGCGAAGCATGATTATAAATTTGCAGTAAACATGCATGCATAGGCCAAAAGCACTAGTCTACCGCATGTCTAGGTACTTTCAAACCCATCGAGCGTGAGCAAGTTAATCCACCGCATGATACAACTTGTTTGAAATCACACCACCAACCAAGAGTAGATCAATCCACCGCATGATACAATCTAAACAAGGAAGGCTAAAAGCATACATTATTTAAAACAAGCTTATGAACATGTTTTGCTCATGAAAGAGTTGCTAAATACAGTTGTACAGCCGATTCGGGTTCCGTGGAGAAGGAACAAACTATGCTAGATTAACATGCTTGAACCCGCAACACGTGGCAATCTAGATTGATTCGAATTCGGCTATTAAAGAGCACATGATCCATGCATCACATCGAGTTAAGGATTTGAACACGCATCATATGGATCGCAAATAAGATAGAGTCGAATCTAGTCAATCTAAATTGGGCAAAAGAGTGTTACATGAACTAAACATAAGAGCAAAATTCAAAGTAAACACACGGTAACTTAATGAATCTATTAGATCTTGCCAAATCTTATAGAGCCGATAACTAGATCCAAGCTAGATCTTAGCCTACCGCATGTCTCATGATCTAACAAGAAAGCCCTCTTGAACCAAGCTTAAATCCAACGCATGATACTAAGCATGGTATCAAGACTACTTGCATCACAGTCTAAATCCATCGCATGATACTAGACATGATACAAGGTTGCCGGTACTTACGAAGGTCGACGGATCGATGGCTCCTCTCGAAGAACTCGACCACTCGACTAAAGGACTCGAAAGGTGGCACGGGGCCGGTTTGTTGTGAAATTGTTCGATCCCTATTACAAACACTAAGGGTTCATATTTATACCCTTGTCCTAAAACGACTCCTAGTCGACCACGATTACAACATTTATTGCCTAAATTAATGCCCCGGCGTCAATGTCCATCTTGCACACGTCATCAATTTGTCCCTTCTTTACATTCAGGCCATGTCATCACGTATTCCCGAATGCTTCCTCTTTCAAGTGCGAAACAGCCCTTCTGCCGAATGATGGCGTGCTCCCGACCGCAGGCATCTTTACCGAATGCTTTGAGGAAAAACTCTTGCTGAACGGTTCTCTCTTACCAAACTCGGCCCACAGGTCAGTCTCTTTCCTGTACCAATTTTTGGTGTTAACAGTGACCATATAGCAAGACCCGGACCAAAGTCCTGAAGGTTGTCTGTCTGCTTCTGCTGACGAAGGAAAGCCCCGGTTTATCATTAACCCATGTTTTATTTAAAACTATGCAACTATCTTTGTTGTTCTATGTGCATTTACGTTCAGGAATTGAATGGAACCCTAGTTGCATAATCCCTAAGTGCCTATGATCTTTTACTAGCATGTTAGGTCGCTAGTTGCTATGCTCTAAGGATCCGGTACAAGCCGAGTGATGTTCATCACTCGCGAGAATAGGATCTCCTTTATGGAATCACCATATGAATTAATGGATTGCTCATGTGGTAAGAGCATGGGATTTGGGCTCTAGTCCAATGGCTTCGTTGGTTAAGTGTTTGAAAGTACTAAACACTTGTCGGAAATGGGCACGGTAAGCCTAGTACCTAAATGAGGCGGTACGGGGTTTTACTATCACTACTCTTAGGGTTGCGGCCCCGGGCTCGCCACCCGAGTGCATGCGTGAGGCTGGGTGACCTTAGTGGCGTAGCCCAGATAAACCTTGTACTTAAGACTGTGAGCTATTATCACTAAACCGAAGAATGACGGGACCGCCTGGTTGGTGAACTCTTAGTGAGGGCACCTCCCGTGTGTTTAGGTCCACCTTGCAAGGTTTATGAATCAATCGATTGTCGGCCTCTCACCGTTATCTGAGACTACTTAATCTACTGGCCATGATATCCCCTTTATGTTGGAACTTTGTGAAGATTATTACTTTGATTAATTGTTTGTACAACCTTGATTGCAATAGTTGCTTATCTAGCAATGATTACTTCTACTAGAACATGAGCTAAAATGTGAAAGTAAGGATCCACTACTTAGTAGCTTTTTGGCAAACAAACCCACTAGCCAAATGCCTTGCATGATTAGAGGTAAAGTCTTTATTTTAGACGGGTAAGCCTTGCTGAGTATTAGTATACTCAGCCTTGCTTTATAAATGTTGTTTCCAGGTAATGCATGTGATGTGTGGCCCGGTGAACTTCCACCCGACTGGGAGCTGGAATGGGTGGATGACGAGGAGTGATTGCATCATGGACAGGCCTCCAATGATGTGATCGTATGGTTTAGTTATCTTCCGCTGTTTTAATAAACTCTGAACCATTAATTTTATGCCAGTGAACTATGTTTGTAATAAGGGTCCCTACGGGGGATTCGATGTTAATTTGTAAGGCACTCTAGACTCTCCTTCGTGGGAGTTTTAATGCATACGTCGATCCTCTCTGTGTTGACAAGTGATTTACCTGGGTGTAAACCCAGCAACACTCAACGGGATGATTCTTTATTATCGCTTAATGACCAAAGGGAGTGGTTTAGGCGATAGTGCGGAATTATCTCGGATGGGGTTGTCACAGTTGGTATCAGAGCATCCGTATGCACCGGAGTAATTAGATTAATGCTAATCACATGATTTACAATAAAACTTGCCAAGATTGATTGCATTTTGAAACTCCGTTGGATCATTAAGGATTGATCTAGATCGAGAGGCCCTAGAGGGAATTTTTGGGTTCTTTAAGGTGGCATAAGAATCCATGGTTTATATTGCTAACTTCCAGCATTTTTTTTATGTCAGACTTACTTTCTTGCACAACCAAACTAGATGAGCCACGTGTTTTGTACGTGTGCTGTTCTGCATCACGAGAATTGCGAGGGTTGATGGAGTGATCCATTCCACGGATCTCATCTTTGCATCTAGTTATGAGTTGTGGTGTCGCCACGTTTATCATACGTGTGCATTCCGCATGTCGATCATGCAAGGCAAGGATACACTCCATTCAAACGGAGGGTGTCCGAGGTTGGACGCTGTCCATGCAGCGGCTTGACGCATGGATACCGTTACTATAGTGAATGGTAATATATGTGGACGCTTCCGTGACGTGCTGGCACCAAAGGTTCATTTTCTGCAGGTACACTAACAACGTTTCGTAAGTCGTTAAGTGTGAATCGAGTAGCTCCGACTAGTTATTATAAGGAGAGCCGTTTATATGCTTGCCACCGGCACTAACTACGTCTTTTGTATCCAGGTGTATGAGGTCGTTTAAGACATGTGCATTCATGATTAAAATCTTGTTGAACCTAAAATTGGTCCTTGCTTGTTTGAGTAATTTTTCCTAGGATGATTGCTTGATCTTAGATAAGGCTTCCTCTCTTTTGATCTTAGGAAATTCCCGACAGATTCTGTTGCTGTCATTTCTCAATTTTTATAGCCCAATATGTAAGGAATCTGACTAGACATCCTTTAGTAAAGTTGTTGCTTATAAAGTTGAGCATCTACTGTGAATTTCTCAGGATTTTAGGAATTTTCTACCAGGAGTTATGCTCAATTTAGTGAGTCTCTGTTCTGCTATTTTTCTCAATTTTTATAGCCCAATATGTAAGGAATCTGACTAGACATCCTTTAGTAAAGTTGTTGCTTATAAAGTTGAGCATCTACTGTGAATTTCTCAGGATTTTAGGAATTTTCTACCAGGAGTTATGCTCAGTTTAGTGAGTCTCTGTTCTGCTATTTTTCCAGGGTAACCTTTCTCTGAAAATGTAATTTTTCGAGCTTGATCCAATCCAATCTAGATCTACCTTTGAATACCAAAAGTGTGCATAATTATGCCACTAAGTTGCTAGTGAAAATAGGGAAAATTGTGTTGAGTTGGGATTTTTTGTTCCCCGCCGCCAGAATAAGACCCCCGTACCAAATTCTTCCACACGTGATAACCTTAGCTTTTGATTCAAAGTGGAATATCAAATTTCTCCAACCCCTGCATTGGGTTGCAATTTTGAGTCATGAATCCTCGTAGTCTTGGGCTGAGCGCATGAAATTCTTAGTCCTGGAATCTTGCGTTGCCCAAGTCAAAATTTGTTCCAATTGAGTTTTTCGTCGTACATGTTCTGCTTGTGAGAACAAGCTTATGAATGTGTCTTTAATGGAAGCTCAATTCTTTCAGATGATGGGACCGACATGCAGCTCCCCAGATGGTTTTGGTGTGTCGAGTAGTGGTAGCGATCTACCACCACCACCCAGAACGATGGTAGAGGCATTCATGGCTGCTCAAAAGGGAATGTTGTGCCAAATCCTTCAGACGCAGCAGCAGCTCGTCCAAATGCTGCAGCAGCAACACCTCCCCATGGTGCCAATCCAGATGGACCAAATTTGGTCGCTCAGACCAATATCTCTAACGGAAAAGATCCGGAGAGACCTCAACCCAATGAGTCTTGCTCACCCCGAGTACCAACTCAGGGCGATATAGGCACCATTGTTGATGCAATTGAGATGTTGGAAGAACAAAATTCAGTGTTAAGTCATATTGTGGACAATATCCTCCAGGATCGTTATCAAGGGTTATCTCAAACTAGTTTAACTGACGGTCTCTCCCAGGCATTATTTACATCTGTGGTTGAGCAGGCCCGCTTATGCAATTTGTTGGTTGATCATATGAAGAAGCATCAACTCAGCACCTCCGACTCTCTACTACCACCATCGAAGCTACCAATGGACCTTACAAAGGAAGAAGGGAAAAGCCGGAGCCACAAGCGAGCATTCCCCGAAATGGATTTCAGTGAGTGGGGAATTACCTTAAAGGAATTTTGTCCATGCAAGGGAAAACAAAGTGACGACAGCGGCAAGAAGCCACGTCAACAAGCTTCCAAGGCTAAAGAACTTCCACCCCGCATTTGCAACAATTGTAGATAACCCGGGCATTACACCAATAAATGCCCGAACCCTAGGCAGAACAAGCCCCATCCACAGAGGCAAGGCTCCAAAGTAAGTAAGAGTCATCATAATGAGAAGCCAAATATTCAAGGGAAGCAAGCTCAGTGTAACTTCATGGGTATTGTTTCTACTTGAGAACATCTCTCTCTAAGACTTGCCATCATTTGTTGTTTGTGAACAACTCCCCTTGTGGACTTTTGATGGTAATATTTATGGCCCTTGATGCCCTAAGCTACCCTTGCTAGCGACATCTTTACCTCAACCGTGCTTGATCTTGCAGTCTTGAACGTCTTCATCTTGATCTTGCTCACAACATTATGAACACATAAAACATGAGTAGAAAGAGTTAAATTCTGTTGGTATGCTTTGAGCATCATCATGTCATGCATGGGTTGCACCCTTAAATTAATTCATGAGCATGGAAATGCATTGCATAGCATGTGCATTTGGGAACCTTGGATAGACTAACATGCATACGCATTGAAGGTTTCGACCCTCCTTCTATATCCTCCTTATGGCTGATGAGATTGTTGTTCTATGACCAACGGTGCCGCGACGGAACCTAGTGCATCATGTGTGCTGCAGCCATGTGATTACCACTATGGGCGCGCTAGGTATCTTGGTTGGGAGCATGCAACTCACCGTGAATCCATGTTCTTCACTCTATGTTATCTCCCTTATTGCCAACTAACTGCATGGGTAACCAAGTCATGCTAACAAGCATCACGAGCATCATATCCCACGAACATGTGCATTTTTCACTATGCATCAGGACAAGTGCATCATATGTTCATATGCACAAGCAGTATGTGCTCATCTGCATGTGCATCACACTCTATGCACCACAACATGAGCACTAAAGTGTGTATCACTCCATTGTTGCACAAAGTATCCCCTCTTCATCGACATTCAATCATATGTCTCATTAGTGCATAGCTCATTCAATTTAAAATTGTTCATGTGAGCAAATATCTTCTGAAATTGTGGTATCTACCCATCTCTTCAAGTCATTCTCATTACTATCCATAAACAACTCCGTGCAACCGCTCCTTATGACCTTGCCATCCTTTATTGTTTCTATGGACAAATAACCTTGGACTTCTGGTGGTGGAACCTTTGATCCATCCTTGAATCATTGTTGCTTTTCAAGATTAAATCCAGAAATCTTAGTAAACAAATTTAGTGAATATTTGTTTACTAGCCTTCCCTTTCTTCATTGAAATATCTTTTGGTAATCACCCTTGTCAACTTGGTTTCTTTCCTCCTAATCTCAAAGCTCTCTTAGCATCTAATCAAATCAGCTGGCTAAGTTAAGGAGGTATGAGCAAAGTTTTTAGGAGCAATCAAGGTCCTCGAGAAGTCAAGTCACGAGAGCCCTTCATCACTTATAAATCCATGATCCGGGGATCATACCTTCCAGATCCTAGGAATCAAGAAAACAAGCAAACGAAGGATCGGTTAAATCTTTTGCTAAATTCTCCTTGTTACAATCTCACCGTCACGGTCGGTTCTTCCAACCGTTGGACCCCATCCTTTTCAGTGCCACGATGGTACGACGTCGTAGCATCTCCCTGCCATCTCTTTTCCCACGGCCACGATCACGTCGCCGAGACCTCACGGGCCGACCATTATCGAGCCCGTGTGGCCATTGCCGGATCGCTCCGCTAGTCCCTACCTCAATCGGTTGGGATGACCGTTGTGTTTCCGTTGTGGTATAAAAGGGAAATCCTCCCGCGCGTTGCCATTGCCAAGCCTCGCCTGCTTTCGAGCTCGACAGTGCCATGGCTCTTGTTTTCGCTCCGGCTAGTTTTTGGCCAACCCGCTACTAGCCCATCTCTGCCATTGCTCCGCCCACTTGCCGAGCAAGTTGTTTTGCCATCTTCGTCGACAACCTCTAGAAGCGGTTCGGAAGAAGATCGAGAGCAGAGCCCCAGCCTGCATCGCCGACCATGCCTCAGTTCGTGGAGACGCTCGAGTCCCTCCGCTGGACGCTTGTAGCGATGTATCTCTGCATCGTCGGCGGAGTTTGTCTTCTTTTAGTTTTCCATGTACACATTCATCGTCCGCTTCCCCATGAACTGCATTGAGGCAATGAGGAGAGCACCATGTATCTTTTGCCCTATCTGAATTCTCGCTGCCGAGAAGTTTAAGCGAGCATATCTTCCACCTTTGTAACTTTTGCCTAGTTGGAAGGCATTGCTCTAATCTTGTTGTCAAATCTCGGGACGAGATTCTGTTTAAGGGGGGTAGGCTGTGACCAGGTTTTCAGTCGGGTTTATTAACCCTAATGATCCGGTCAACCGAGTTGACTTTGGTCAAACGACGGACAACCTGGGCCATCACCTTGAAAACATCTCCGACAACTCATAATGACGGTCAACTCATGGTCAAGGTTGGGTCAAAACCCTAGTCAAACCCCTTAAACACCCTTTGACCCTCCTATGTCACCCGGAACTTTTGCCGCGTTCTCCAAATTTCACCTAAACACTTCAAATTCTCCCAATGCAAAAGTTGTGTATTTTGTCGAGGAACACAACTTTCATGTTGACTGGCATATGAGATTTGGAGTGGAAATGCGTGAAAAGCTTGGTCAACACTTGTAGTTACTATTCACAGGTGCCGAGAAAAAAGCAACCTTGGCATGCAATTTGTGCAAAAACGGTGGAGAAAAGGACCCTACGCCCTTTGTAAAAGTTGTAGAGGATCAAGAGATCTACAACTTTGGTATTCAAATGTTTGTCCACTACAGTTCAATTTTTTGGAGAAAACTCAGTCAAAGTGTGCCAGTCTAAGCTATTTTTGGCTCCTGGCGCTCTAGAGCGCGTCGGCCGCGCCGACGTCGCGCGTCGGTCGCGCGCGCCGCCGCCGGGCCGCACGCCGAGGCCGGCCTTTGCCCCCGCCGGTCCGTGCGCCGTGGGACCCCCGCGCCACACCGCCATCCCTGCCCCATCTCCTTGCCCCACGTGTCGCGCGAGCATCGACCACGCCGCGCCGACCGTCGTCACTCGCCCAACGGCGTCACCGCCGTACTCCGCTACACGTTGCCGCCTCTCTGTGCCCATGCCGCACGATGCCACGACGTGCTCTTGACCGACGTGTGAACCTCCTTGCCAAGGTCGAGCCGCGCCTATAAAGGCCATTGGGTTCTTCCCTCGCGCGCAGGAGCAGAGCCACCGTCCTCCATTGGAGGCCGCACCGCGAGCTCCCTTTCCGGGCTAGCACTGTCACCCTTAGAGTGCTTCACCTCCTCCCTCAAGCACCACTAGAGCCCCCACGGCTGCCTGTTGCCCCGTGCTGCGCCCCTACTCGCTGGAGCAGAAGCTCCCACGACTGCCCATCCATGGCACCGCCGAGCTCAGTCGCCGGAGCACCTCCCGCCGCCTCCAACCCCTCAAATCGACCCTAGGTGAGTCCCTCATCATCCCCGGCCACTTTCCTGACCAATTCCGGCCCTCCCTTGGCCGGATTCCGGCGATCCCCACTGCTGGCCGCGCCCAGGGACCCAATTGCAGAAGATGATTTTTTCCAAGGGGCCGGACTATGAAAACCAGGGACCTGTTCGCGAAGAATCAGTTTCAGATCTAGATCCAAAGTGCTGAAGCTTGTAAGATCCATATAAAATCGTAGAAAATCCAAAAATTGCAAGACCAATTTTGTTGTGCTCTGTGTGACTAGACCTACAACTTTTACAAAACATGTATATACTTTTGAGGCTTTGTTTTTGCATGAAAAATAGAAAACCCTTTTACCTAGATCTGTTGTGTAGCCAAATCCATACATGATCTTGAGCTGAATTTTGGATATGTTGTGGATACTGGCATGTGTAGGTTCTATGCCAAAATTTGCACAAAGTTACTGAAGGAATCGTTTTATATAAATTATCTTGTGATATTGACAAATATGCCTAGATGATTTTTGTAGTTTCAAATATGATTATTTTTAGCCCTACTTCTGGATATTGTCATGTTATGCTAAAATGCACCTCTGGTGAATTTACCATGATTTTATCACTGCTAGAAATATTGTTTCCTAATTTATGCTTGCTTTTATTCATAAATGTATAATAGCTCTAGGTGTGTTTGTTGGTTTCCTAGGCTTGTTTTAGACCAAAGCATGTGTATGAGAAAGTTTTGTTTCATTTCTGTCATATTTATTTTAATATGCATGAATCCTTTATTTGCTAACTAGATATGCTTTTATTTTGTGTGCATTCAATTTCAGTGGTTCAAACTTGTGCTTGCTGTCCAATTAGGTGCTCCCTGGTCAGTAGGACCAGTGGATTCTGTTGGGCAAGGTTGAAGTGTTATTGGGTGGTTAAAAGGGTGCAAACTAGATTGATCTAGTGACGGAAAAAATAGGAAAAACAAATCCTTTTGTGCATAAGCTATATAAATGAGTTAGGAAAGTAATTTGTGGCATAAAAGTAACTTTTCCTTGCTGTTTGAATTTAAAGTAATTAATTCCTTTATATATGTACACAATCACCTTCATGAGAGTGTTGTATAGTCTTTTTGTGTTTACCTTAAATGAGTAAATGCTTAAATACTTTTGTTAAGATGAATATGGCCAACCATAGAATTCTTGTGGTTGTTTGCTACTGTTTGATAATTAAATTAAATTAATTGGTTTATTATACGTACACAGCCTCTATTAAAAAGTCTAGCTAATAAAGCATCACAAAATGCTCCTTTATAGAAAGAGTATGTTGAATGTATCTTTATCTAGGTGAATGTGGTCAACCATGCACCCCATGGTTGCCAATTGTGGTTTTGTGATGAATTAACTCAATCTGCCATTTAAATCTTGCATTTGCATCCTCCGTGTAGAAGTCCCCGATGGTAGCTATAAGCTTGTGCCGACTGACGAGGACGAGGGAGCAGGAGGAGACGTGCACTACATGACCGTAGAGCAAGACCCGGACCAAAGTCTGGAAGGTTGTCTGTCTGCTTGGCTGACGAAGCCAAGCCCCGGTTTATCATTAACCCATGTTTTATTTAAAACTATGCAACTATCTTTGTTGTTCTATGTGCATTTACGTTCAGGAATTGAATGGAACCCTAGTTGCATGATCCCTAAGTGCCTATGATCTTTTACTAGCATGTTAGGTCGCTAGTTGCTATGCTCTAAGGATCCGGTACAAGTCGAGTGATGTTCGTCACTTGCGAGAATAGGATCTCCTTTATGGAATCACCATATGAATTAATGGATTGCTCATGTGGTAAGAGCATGGGATTTGGGCTCCGGTCCAATGGCTTCGTTGGTTAAGTGTTTGAAAGTACTAACACTTTTCGGAAATGGGCACGGTAAGCCTAGTACCTAAATGAGGCGGTACGGGGTTTTACTATCACTACTCTTAGGTTTGCGGCCCCGGGCTCGCCACCCGAGTGCATGCGTGAGGCTGGGTGACCTTAGTGGCTTAGCCCAGATAAACCTTGTACTTAAGACTGTGAGCTATTATCCCCAAACCGAAGAATGGCGGGAACCGCCTGGTTGGTGAACTCTTAGTGAGGGCACCTCCCGTGTGTTTAGGTCCACCTTGCAAGGTTTATGAATCAATCAATTGTCGGCCTCTCACCGTTATCTGAGACTACTTAATCTACTGGCCATGATATCCCTTTATGTTGGAACTTTGTGAAGATTATTACTTTGATTAATTGTTTGTACAACCTTAATTGCAATAGTTGCTTATCTAGCAATGATTACTTCTACAAGAACATGAGCTAAAATGTGAAAGTAAGGATCCACTACTTAATAGCTTTTTGGTAAACAAACCCACTAGCCAAAAGCCTTGCATGATTAGAGGTAAAGTCTTTCTTTTAGACGGGTAAGCCTTGCTGAGTATTAGTATACTCATCCTTGCTTTATAAATGTTGTTTCCAGGTAATGCATGTGATGTGTGGCCCGGAGAACTTCCACCCGGCTGGGAGCTGGAATGGGTGGATGACAAGGAGTGATTGCACCATGGACAGGCCTCCAATGATGTGATCGTATCGTTCAGTTATCTTCCACTGTTTTAATAAACTCTGAACCATTACTTTTATGTCAGTGAACTATGTTTGTACTAAGGGTCCCTACGGGGGATTCGATGTTAATTTGTAAGGCACTCTGGACTCTCCTTCGTGGGATTTTTAATGCATACGTTCGATCCTCTCTGTGTTGACAAGTGATTTACCGGGTGTAAACCCGGCAACACTCAACGGGATGATTCTTTATTATCGCTTAATGACCAAAGGGAGTGGTTTAGATGATAGTATGAAATTATCTTGGATGGGGTTGTCACAGTCATGAATATTGTGAGTGGGCTAGCTTCTACAGAAATCATAGAGAGGGAGCTTATACACCTTTTTAGAGAGGTGCCCAAATGGACCATTAAACAAATGGACTCTGATGTGAAATACCTTATCAAATTCCCCAATGAGGAAATCAGATACCAAGTAGCAAAGTTCAAAAGCTTCGAGTTTGAGACTGCTAATGTAAAGGCAAAAGTCACTCCAACAGACATGGCTATAGATGTTGAGGAGAAGCTGAAAATAGTTTGGGTCAAGGCTCACAAATTTCCACCTTTTGCAAGAAAAGAAGACATAGTGATGGAGATTGCTTATTTGGTTGCAGACCCAATAGAAGCGGACTTGACAACTCTAAGTAGAGAGGAACCAATAAGGATCAAACTGAGCTGTAGAGAATCACATAAGATTGGGGGAGAAACCAATGTCTTTTTCAATGGAGAGGGTTATAACATCAGGTGGGAGGTAGAAAGATCACAACAAGAGTCTGGTAAAGCCACATCTAAATTTGACAGAAGAAAAGGGTCTGATGATGAGAATAAGGAGAAAGAAGAAGAGGGGGAATTTCATGGAAAAGACAACTTTGGGAGTGGAAAGCAGAAGGACGGGGGGGAGACAAGACCAAGCTATTTGGACCAGAACAAGAGAGGAGAGGATGGATCTGCATACAGGAAAAGAGGGGAACAACGGAACCTGAATAAAAATTTGGCTAATACAGTTGGAGAAGGTACACAGAAGGAAGTGCAGGATCATGGTAGCACACAAATGGATGCGGAACTGAACCAAGATACACAAGAAAGCAGGGTGGCTGGATTGGGGGGTGAAGAAGGAGAGATATAGATAGATAAAGATGGGCACAATGAAAACACTCAGCAGAGCGGTGCGGGTGCTCCAAAGGAAGGCTCAGGAGAACTAAGTGAGGAAGAACAGTTGGATTATGAAGATGACCCAATATCTACAGAAAAGGCGGAGATAGAGGAATTGGAAAAGAAGGTGGAGTTGAGAGCGAACAAGCTTCTGGAGGCAGCGGCGATCAATATTAGCACTGAGGATCCTAGGATGGAGGGGGAGAAAAGCAAAGGACGAGAGGGGAAAGAAACTAAGAGTTCATCTGCCACAACTAATGATGATGATGAAATAGACCGGGATCATATCCAGGACAGCCTGGACAATAACATAGAGGTGGACATTCAGCTTGTAAAAAAGAACAAAGGCAATAGAACTGCGTAGAAGTGCTAGACACAAGGGGGACAAGGGGACCATGTTGGAAAAAGCAGAAGCAGCTAAGAAGAAGAACAATGAACAGACAGGTAACCTTCCTTCCTTTGCTATCTTAAACACAGTTGATAATAATCATCAAGAAAACTTAGCAAGTGATAGCAGTATTAAGTTGGGTGATATAGCTGAAAAAATAGCTTCTACTATTTCTACACTGCAAGCTAATGAAATTGCCAAAGCTTCTATCTTATCTGCAAAAAGAAAGATGGCGGAGCAGGCCAACCAGAAAAAGAAAGAGTGTGAAAATGCAGAGAGGAATAGAGAGGAGATAGAAACTGATGTAGAGATGGATAGGGGGACAGAAATTGAGGGTGACTGCCCTCGACCATCAAGAAAACCACCAAGGAGGAAACAAACAGCTAAAGCAAAAAAGGTTGAGGAAGAGGGGCAAAGGAAGAAGTCCAAATGAAGATCCTTTTCTGGAATATGAGAGGGTTTGGGGCACTAGGGAGGAGGAAACAATTGAGAGAGTTGAGACACAAATACAAAGTGGAGATGATTTGTCTACAAGAGACAATTAAAGCAGACTTCTCTACTGGAGAGCTGGCCAGTATCAGTGAAGGTAAAAAATTTGAGTGGGTTTGGACTGCTGCACAAGGTCACTTTGGAGGGACCCTGGTGGGAGTGAAAACAAATAATATCACAATGATCAGTAGAGATAGAGGGGAGTTCTATTCTAGTATGAAGATTACTTCAAGACAAGATATGGCAGAGTGGGAGGTTGTCAATGTTTATGGCCCAATACAAATAGAACGGAAAGTTGACTTTCTAACAGAGATGGGTCAAAAAATCACAACTATGGGTGATCATTTTATAATAGGAGGTGACTTCAATTTAATCAGATTCCCTTGGGAAGTCTTCAGACAATGTAAGCCAAGTATGGATGGATGCTTTCAATGAATTCATAAGAGACAATGGTCTGAAGGAGCTGATCCGAAAAGGGAGCAAATACACTTGGACTAATAAACAGGATAATCCAGTCATGAGTACCTTGGTTTGAGTTTTGATGTCAGTTAGATGGGATATGCTATATAAGAGAGCATCTTGTGAATCACTGACTAGAGTGGGCTCAGACCACTGCCCGATTTTGGTCAATTCAGATGACCAGCGGTTCCAACAACAACATTGCTTTAGGTTTGAGAGTGCCTGGCTTCTGCAACAAGGTTTTAGAGAAGCAGTAATTGCCTCTTGGCCAGAAAGAGGTGGCCAGAAAGAGGGGGGAACAGTACAAGACTACTGGAGAGATGTTAAAGCTGCAACAAGGAAATTCTGCAAAGGATGGGGGGCCAATGTGAATAGTCAAATAAAGAGAGAGAAGAGAGATTTACTTAAAAAGTTACAAGAAATGGATAGGGTGGCTGATTAAAGAGGAATGGATGCTTCACAACCAGGAAAGATATGAGGTGGAAGATAAACTAGAAAGAATATACCAGTTTGAGGAAATTCAGTGGCAAAGGAGGGGGGTGTCAACTAGATACTAAAAGGTGATTCAAACAATGGCTACTTCCACAATATTGCTAATGGAAGGAAAAAGAAATGCACCATATTTTCTCTGGAAGACGGTGATAGAGAGATTCGGGACCCAAATGAAATAAGAGAGCATATAGAGACATTTTACAAGGATCTGTTTGGTGATGAGAGGGAAAGTCCAATTTCCCTAGGAGAGGGATTCTGGACAGAAAAGGGGAGGTTAACTAATGACCCAAGAGCTGATAAGACCATTTACACTTACAGAATTGGAAGAGGCACTGAAGGACATGGATTCTAATACGGCTCCAGGGCCGGATGGGTTGTCAGTAAGATTTTATAAAGAGTTCTGGAGTGAAGTTAAGCACACCATGCTGGAGATGTTTAGGGACCTACATAGAGGGACACTAAATCTGAGCAGATTGAACTATGGGATGATTTCACTAATACCAAAGATAAAGGAGGCTAATAACATAAGACAATACAAACCGATTTGCTTGCTCAATGTGGACTACAAATGGTTTACGAAAGTGTTGACTTTGAGACTTACCCCTTTTGCGGGGAAGTTGATTAGTGAGACTCAGACAACTTTCATACCTGGTAGATATATCCTTGAGGGGGTAATTATTCTTCATGAGACTTTGCATGAGCTTAGAGTGAGCAAACACCAGGGGTTGTTTTGAAACTGGATTTTGAGAAGGCTTATGACAAAGTGAGTTGGAAGTTTATGATGGAGGTGCTCAGAAAGAAGAATTTCCCTAATAAATGGCTAGACTGGATGAAAGAAATTATAGAGGGAGGAAAAGTGGGTATAAACATCAATGGGACTCCTGGTAGCTTTTTTAACACTCACAGAGGCCTGAGGCAGGGTGATCCACTTTCACCGCTTTTGTTTAATTTGGTGAGTGATGCCTTAGCAACTATGTTGGAGAAGGCTAAAGCAGCAAACCAAATTAGAGGGTCAATACCACACCTGGTAGAGGGAGGACTGACCCATTTGCAGTATGCAGATGATACAATCATATTCTTGAGTTTAGATGAGCAAACTATCCTGAATGCTAAGTTCTTGTTATATTACTTTGAAGATATGTCAGGACTGAAAATCAACTATCAAAAGAATGAGGTGTTTGTGATGGGGGCAGAAGAAGATAATAATAGAGTGGCAAGCATCTTCAACTGTAATGTGGGGGAACTTCCTTTGAGATATCTGGGTGTTATGGTAAATAATAGACGTATGACAACAGCAGAGTTGAATTACATGGCACAAAAAGTAGAGAGGAGAATTCCAACTTGGCAAAGCACATGTTTATTATCTGGAGGCAAAATGATATTAATAGAGTCATGTTTAAGCTCAGTACCAAACTATACAATGGGAGTATACCTCCTGCAAGAGGAAATACATCACAAGATGGACACTGCAAGGGCAAACTTCTTTTGGCATGGTTCTCACATGAAAAGGAAATATCACATGGCAAAATGGGATCTGTTGGCTACTCCTACGAAGGCTGGTGGTGCTGGATTTACAAATACAAGGATAAGGAATAAATGCTTCTTAGCGAAGTGGATCTTTAAAATAGAGAGAGGGGACCATACTTTATGCTGCAACTTGCTCTGACAAAAATATATGGGAGAGAGAGAGGGATCTTTAGCTATAAGAAACATGATGGGTCACAATTCTGGAGAGGGTTGATGGCAGTTAGAGAGGAGGTAATGAGAAGCTTGATATATAAGGTAGGGAACGAGAAAAAGATAAGGTTCTGGCATGAGGCATGGGTAGGGGAGTGCCCTTTGAAGATCAGGTTCCAGGAAATTTTTGTGATCTGCAATCAAAAGGAATGGTCAGTGTTCAATGTAACAAGAGATGGGGGGATAAACCTTACTTTTAAAAGGAATTTTGGCAATGAGGAAGAACAAGAGTGCGAGGACCTACAAATGCTCCTTGGAGGGGTAGTTTTATCTCAAGAGCCGGATTCAGTTAAATGGTGCCTTGAAAAATCTGGAGAGTTTTCGACTTCTTCACTCTATAATGCTATTACTTTCCCTGGGGTGAATAATAAGTGGATGAGTAACATTTGGGCAGCACAACTCCCTTAAAAAATCAAGATGTTCTTGTGGCAAGTATGTAATGTCAAGGTGCAATCTGCTGAACAACTAGCGAAGAAGAATTGGCAAGGACCAACAGAGTGCAAACTCTGTGGTAGACTAGAGAGTGCTGAACATATATTTGTGCAGTGTGTGCTAGCAAATTTTTGCTGGAGTGTTTTCAGAGATGTGCTAGAGTGGGGAACTTTACCTACATATATGGAGGACATCCATGAGAAGCTGATAGAAGGGTCTAACAGAAATAATAAAAACTTTGTGTTCTTGTTAGGATGTTTATCTTCGAACCTTTGGCTCATCCGAAATGATTTTGTCTTCAATAATATTCTAGTCTCCTCTCCTAATGTTAGATTGTACCGGACAATCTCTCTTATGCAGAAATGGAAAGTCCTACACAAGGAGAAGGGGCGATGCTGGATAGATTTGGTGACCATCAAGCTAAAACATCGACTGTCTTCATTAGAATCTGAGAGTTGAAAAACGTTGGGATGTCTGTGTTCTTTTGCTTGTAATGTTCTTATGGGTTTAAACTGTCTAGTCGTTCTATGCTGACCTTCTTGGGTGGAGTAGTGTGAGTTTAGAGGGGGGTGTCGTATGGACCTCCCTGGGCCCACTACCTCGGTGGGTACCAGGACCGACTACTCGGTGGGCCCCTGGGACTACCCGGCTTGCGCTACACGGCACCTGAAGGCGTGGAGCACAAGGACTACACAGGAGTAGTACTCGGTTAGGGAGCTGTACATGTTCCGCACTGTATAGAGGACTCCTAGACGTACTCGACTAGTACTCTCTCCCTATTCCGACTTGTAACCCTGCCTCCCGGACTATATAAGGCGAGGTAGGGACCGGTCACCTCACCTCATCCAATCTCCTCTCATACAACTCACGGTGCACCATTGCACCATCTTGTAATCGTGCCCTATCAATCCAGAGCTACGCAGCATACAGGACGTAGGGTATTACGCACCTCGCGGCCCGAACCTGTCTAAATTGTGTGCCACGTGTCTCTTCCTTCGAGTTACCGATCTCGGCGAGTCACAATCATCTACTTCGGGTACTCCCCGTAGTAGGTTGCCGGTCTAAAACACCGACAGCTGGCGCGCCAGGTAGGGGATCTCGCTCGAGATCACATGGCGAACTCGACGGCTTCCGTCCACTTCAAGCCAACTGTCGCCTTCAACCGCGGCGACACCTTCGTCTTCGGCGCCTGGGTCTGCACTGCTGATGGCGCGGGCTCCTTCCAGCGCCGCCTAACCATGCAGCCCGACTCGAAGACGGGCCTTGTGACGCTTCCCAAAGTTGTCACAGGCGAACTCGCCGGCAAGTTCGGCGAAATTTCGCTCTTCAACCACCACGCTGACTTCGAGCTCGAGTCCGTCTCCAACTCGAACCCGACGTCGCCATGGGCCATCGCATGCGAGCCGGCTACTCAGCCATCGCAGACGGCCTCCTCACCACGCGGTCACTCCGCGCGTGGCCCACGCACCCTCAGCCGGGCCCGCACGAGCGCTCCTACTCCGCGCGGGCCGGCAAGGAGCCCGTACCCGAGTACAACTCGGACTCCGACGCCGTCCCCCGACCGCGTCTCGGACTCCGGCCTCTCTCTCGAGTTCTAATCGAACCCGGACTACGAGTTCGACTTCGGGTCGGACACGAGGGAGCCCGAGTCCGAAGACGACTCCACCGAGCTTCCCTTGTCGGGGGCCGGCCCTCGGGGCCGGTTATAAGATCAACGCCCGCCGGCGGATACGTCTACTGGCCAGACCGCAAGCCCGCTGACCTGGTAAAGGGAGACTCACGCTACGTCGCCTACATCGACTCGCTACCGTTCCGGAGAGGGAACACCACTAACCCGGGCTGACTCAAATACACCAACTGAGGTGGCACCCTCTGAGTCCAGCTTGGGTACCCCCGATCGCCAAGTCTTCATGGCCGCGGCGACACCCCAGGACCTTCAGGCACGGCCGAGGACGGTACACGGAGGACATCTCCGCGTACGAGCCGTGCGCCAACGCACCTGCGAGACGAGACCGTCGCCAACGGGGACGCACGATGTGAACGCAACGGGGAAGCGCGGCGAACGGCGCGCGGCGGCTCGGAGACAACCTCCCCATCCGCAACCTTGCGGAAGCTCTCGAGGCGGTCGAGAGCGAGTACACACCACCCCCGAGCGAGTGCCTCATGTCGATCACAACGATCGCACGCCGAGGCTCGGGGCATACGCGCCGGAGAGGTCATCGCCAAGCTCGCCGAAGAAGCCTACTTCATGCGGGTCGACAACGCAGTCAACCAACCTCCTCCCGGCTAAACCCCGCGACAACGAAGCTACTAGTCGCAGCCGCCAACGCCGGCCCCAACCGTACTCGAGCCGACATTCCGGCCGATCCAAACCGCCGCCGCTCCAACGCCGGCGGACCTTCACAAAGCAAGACCAAGGCAACCGAGAAGTCGTTCCCCACCGTGCTCGGCCGGGTGGCGGCGGCAACGACCCCGACGGCGGCGGCAGCGATGGCGGCAGCTCCAACCACGGGGCCAACAAGAGAGCTGGAGGCGGCGGCGTCGTGGCGGCCGAGGCCACGCGAACGGCCACGCCTCCGGTGCCTCTCACGGCGGGTACGACGCTCGCCAGAAGATTGAGGAGTTGCGGCGGAAGAAGTAGACCGCCGCTGCTGAGGGCGACGGCTTCCCCGCCTTCTCACCCCGGCTTCGCAACTTGCTCCTCCCCGACAAGTTCAAGCCTTTGGGGATCACCAAGTACGACGCGAAGCAGGATCCCATCCAGTGGCTCCGATGCTACGCCCTCTCCATCGAGAACGCTGGCGGCAACAGCGACACCAAATGCCTCTACTTCCCCTTCGTCCGGACCAAGCACCACTCACATGGCTCGAGTCGCTGGACAAGCACTCGATCGACAAGTGGGACCAGCTGAAGGAGCAGTTCACGAGCAACTTCGCGGGCGCCATGGGCCGTTCGGGTACTCGCATGGATCTGGCCATGATCAAGCAGGAACAGGGCGAGACCCTCCGCAAGTACATGCGCCGCTTTTTCGACAAGCGCGCTACCGTCGTCAACGTCACGGACAAGGAGGTCATCGACCTCTTCCAGGACGGTCTCTACCATCACCGCACCTTCGAGGACTTCGGTCGTCGCCGCCCCAGGTCCATCCCCCACCTCAAGGACATGATCACGTCCTGGGCGGATGAAGAGGACAAGGCCAACGCCAAATACGACGCCATCCGCGGCAAGTCCAAGCGAGAACCGGGGCGGCGGCGGCGCAAGCAATGCAAACCAAGGCGGCCGCAACAACAACAACAACTACTACTACTCGGGTCCCAACCGCAAGCGCAAGCCGGACAACACCTGTCGCGGCTATCCGGCGCCCCGGCGAAAGGGAACTCGAAGAAGAACTACGGCGGGTTCAAAGACCTGGCCGAAGGAGAAGTGCCCGTGGCATCCAAACGGCAACCACACTACCGAACGGTGCTACCGGCTCGGGCATGCACTCAAGGATACGCCGAGCCACCGCACCCTCACGACCAAAAGGGCAAGAAGAAGGACGGCGACAACAACGACTTCTAAGAACCCGAGAAGACCGTCAACGTCCTCTTCGGCGGAGCGCCCAACGGACGGGAGCGAAGGCTACCCGTCGTGAAGTGATGTCCATTGAGCCGGCGGTCCCGACCCCTCTCGGGTGGTCGGAGGTACCCATCACCTTCTCCCGCGCGGACCAATGGACCCGGCTTCTCCGAACCGGGGACGTTTCCCCCTCGTCCTGAAGCCAACGGTAGCGGGCTCCAAGCTCAACAAGGTGCTCATCGACGGTGGAAGCGGGCTGAACGTCCTCTTCACCAAAACCTTGAAGAAGATGAACCTCGACGTCACCCCCATGCTCACCAAGAGCAGCACGCCCTTCTACGGCATCGTCCAAGGCAACGCGGCTATCCCACTGGGGTCAGTGGTACTGCCAGTTACCTTCGGGGCGTCCCGGGATAACTACCGCACCGAGTACATCAAGTTCGAGGTCGCGGATTTCGAGACCTCTTACCACGCCATCCTCGGCAGACCGGCCATCGCCAAGTTCATGGCGGTCCCCCACTACACCTACTTGGTACTCAAGATGCCAAGCCCAGCCGGTGTACTCTTCCTCCAGGGGGACTTGAAGATCTCCCACGACTGCGATACAGAAGCCGTGGTGATCGCTTCCGCAAACCAAGTACCCAACGCGATGATGGAGGTCTACGCCGCTTCGAAGAAGCTTGCTACAAGCGAACTCGACATCCCAGAGAAGTCTGACAGCGCCAACAAGCCTCAGCCACCTGAGGAGGTACTCGTCAGGACGGTCGACCTCGGAACAGGCGACGCCAGCAAGACCACCACCATCGGGGCCGGCCTCGACCCCAAATAGGAAGACGCACTCATCAGCTTTCTTCGGGCTAACCGCGACATCTTCGCGTGGAAGCCGACGGACATGCCGGGAGTGCCCGGGGAGCCGATTGAGCACGCGCCTCAACGTCGATCCAAAGGCCACCCCAAGCGACAACACCTCCGACGTTTTGCCGATGACAGGCGGGACGCCATCAAGAAGGAGCTTGCCAAGCTACTCGCAGCCGGCTTCATCAGAGAAGTCTTCCATCCTGAGTGGCTCGCCAACCCCGTCCTCGTCCGCAAGAAGAACTCGAACGAGTGGAGGATGTGCGTCGACTACACTGACCTCAACAAGCACTGCCCCAAGGACCCTTTCGGGTTGCCGCGGATTGATCAAGTCATCGACTCCACGACGGGCTGCGACCTGCTTTGCTTCCTCGACTGCTACTCCGGATACCACCAGATCGCAATCAAGGAGGAAGACCAGGAAAAGACCGCGTTCATCACCCCGTTTGGCGCGTACTGCTATACGACCATGTCATTCGGGTTGAAGAACGCCAGCGCAACCTATCAACGGGCCATCCAGGCCTGCTTCAAGCGGCAACTCAACAAGAACGTCGAGGCCTACGTGGACGACGTGGTTGTCAAAACCAGGGACTCCAGTACCCTCATCGACGACCTTGAAGAGACCTTCGCATCGCTACGCGAGTACCGCTGGAAGCTCAACCCGAACAAGAGCGTCTTCGGCGTCCCTTCGGGCAAGCTACTCGGCTTCATCATCAGCCAGCGCGGCATCGAAGCCAACCCCGAGAAGATCTCCGCCATCACCAGCATGAAAGCTCCCACGAGCATCAAAGACGTCCAGAAGCTGACAGGGTGCATGGCGGCATTGAACAGATTTATCTCGAGGCTAGGAGAACGGGGCCTCCCCTTCTTCCAACTACTCAAGCATCACGAGAAGTTCGTGTGGACTCCAGAGGCGAATCAATCCCTTGCCCAGCTCAAGGACTTCCTGTCAACGCCACCAATCCTCACGGCTCCTCACAAGGGCGAGCAGCTACTGCTCTACCTAGCTGCGACTACTCACGTGGTCAGTACTGCCATCGTTGTCGAGCGGCAGGAAGACGGCCACGCCTACCCGGTCCAGCGCCCAGTCTACTTCGTCAGCGAGGTTCTATCAGAGTCCAAGGCTCGCTACCGGCCGTGCGAAGCTCCGTACGCTCTACTCATCACCTCGCGGAAGCTACGACACTACTTCCGGGGAGTACTCGGTTTCGTCGTCACCGACTACCCGCTCGGCGACATCCTGAGGAACCAAGACGCCACCGGAAGAATCTCCAAGTGGGCTGTCGAGCTCGGCGCCCTCACCATCGACTTCAAGCCACGCACAGCCATCAAGTCGCAAGCACTAGTCAACTTCATGGCAGAGTGGCGGGAGAACCAGCTACCTACTCCCACCGTGCGACAAGAGCATTGGGTGATGTACTTTGACGGCTCACTCAACCTCGAGGGTGTAGGCACAGGGGTACTCCTGATCTCTCCAACGGGCGAACAACTCAAGTACGTCCTACAGATCTTCTGGAAGGTCTCAAACAACGAAGCCGAGTACGAAGCTCTCCTACACGGGCTCCGCCTCGCGGCTTCACTGGGCATCAAGCGGCTACTAGTCTACGGCGACTCCGCAGTGGTCATCAACCAAGTCAACAAGTCGACCGCAACAAGGAGAACATGGACGCCTACTGCCTAGAAGTCCGCAAGCTCGAGAACAAATTCTATGGTCTCGAGTTCCATCACATCGTCCGCGACAACAACGTTGCGGCGGACGTCCTCTCGAAGCTCGGATCCACCCGCGCTCAAGTACCAGCGGGCGTCTTCGTCCATGAGCTTCATGCGCCATCCATCCCGGAGCCGGCGCCACCGACCATCGTCCCGGCCCATCCATCGGTCGGGCGAGGAGGTCATGATGATCGACGTGGACCGGAGGCAACCCTTCATCGACTACCTCGGCGACCAAAGGTCCCCCTCCGACAAGAACGCAGCCGAACAACTCGTCCGCCGCGCCAAGTCTTACGTCCTCGTCGGAGACAAGCTTTACAAGCGGGGCGCATCTTCTGGAGTACTCATGAAGTGCGTCCCTCGTGAAGAAGGCAAGGACATCTTGGAGGAGATCCACAAGGGCATCTGCGGCAACCACGCGTCTTCACGCACGCTGGTCAGCAAGGCCTTCCGGTGAGCTTTCTACTGGCCCACAGCACTGGGCGACGCCAAAGAACTCGTCAGAAGGTGCCAAGGATGTCAGTACTTCGCCAAGCAGCAACATGTCCCAGCCTACAAGCTAGTCACCATACCGCCAACCTGGCCCTTTGCCTGTTGGGGGCTCGACATGATTGGGCCACTGCCAACTGCGCCGGGAGGATTCAACGGGGTGCGGTGGCTATCGACAAGTTCACCAAGTGGATCGAGGTCAAGCCGGTCACATGCCCCAAGGTCGACGAGTACTCGACTTCCTGGATGAACTCGTACACCGCTATGGGCTACCCCACCGCATCATCACAGACCTGGGGTCCAACTTCAACAACCACCAGTTCTGGGAGTACTGCGAGAACAGCGGGATTGACGTCCGATTCGTCTCAGTCGCCCACCCACGGGCCAACGGACAAGTCGAGCGCGCCAATGGGATGGTGATCGACGCCCTCAAGAAGCGGCTACACGACGCTGCTAACTCCAAAGGGGGCAAGTGGATCAAGGAACTACCCAACGCACTCTGGGGGCTGCGGACTCAACCATCCAAGCCAACGGGGCAATCCCCCTACTTCCTGGTCTACGGCTCTGAGGCCATCCTCCCTGCCGACGTCATATGGAACTCGCCAGCAGTGGAGCACTACAACGAAGGCGTATCAGAAGACGGCAGGCGAGTGGACATCGACAGCCTCGAAGAAGCTCGCTACGCTGCCCTCGTCCAATCAGCAAGGTACCTGGAGGGTATCCGACACTACCATGATCGCAACGTCAAGGAACGCTCCTTCAACGTTGGAGATCTTGTCCTCCGCCGTATCCAGAACACGGAAGGACTTCACAAGCTCAGCTCCCCCTGGGAAGGCCCCTTCACCGTGGCCAAGGTGACCGGGCCGGGCTCCTACCGCCTCCAAACACTTGAAGGCGAAGACGTCAACAACTCGTGGAACGTCGACCAACTCTGTCGATTCTACGCCTAGTCTACAGGACTACTCCGGGGTTCAAGTCTAATCGACTACACCAACGCCCCTGGCCGTAAGCGACCCTCCGGTCCCTGGCTCCAGTCTCCGGACTTCTCCTCTCCAGGGTCCAGCCCGCGCGGCTATCTACGGACCCTGGGCTGCGACGAGCGTCAAGGACTCTAGCAGCGGTCTACCAAGAGACCACCCTCAAAGATCCAGCCTGCGCGGCTACTTACGGATCTGCGATCCAGCCTACACGGCTACCTACGGATCACTTGCTGCAAGCGGCTACCCGCTCCAGCGCCACTTAGCTGTAAGCGGCCTCCGAATCCAGGCGACTACTTTGTAACTACGGCCCTGGCCACCTAGGTGTACTTCTTCAGTAATAAGGATTGATCGTTCATCAACTTATTTACTGCCTACTCCCTACGACGGGACTACTGAAGTCGAGTACTACTACTCGCACCCACTCCACGATGGGTGCTCCGCACTCTGAGATCGCGACTACGAGTACTCATTGCTGGAAAATTTCATTTCATTGATACTTGAACAATTCATTACAATTGTCTTCCTGTACAACTATGGCTACTAGCTACCTATTACAAGGCTACTGGAGGTTCAGCTTCTCGGCTACCAGCTCCGCGATGGGAGCCATCTCGCTCCAAGCAGCGGCTGCGCATCTTGCTCATCGGAGCAGTTGGCGGCTACCCCGCCGGCGACCACTTCCACTGGAGCCTTCGGGAAGTACGACTTCATGAAGGCCAAGACTTGTCTTGGGATCGACTTGGCCATATGCTTGACATAGGCGGCCAGCCGGCTTGGTGCTTCACGAAGTCGATCCACCAGGGGAGCGATCTTGGGGCCGCCCGGGTGCGGCACTAGGAGCCTCGCGATCGGGAGAGCGGCTTCTTCCAACTCCCTCAACTGGGCCCGCAACGCCTCGCAGTCTTCGTTCAATTCCTGCAAATATTTGTAGCAGTTGACGAGATCCCTGTCAGAAGCAATCCGCAGCTCCATGTGCTTCTCGCACTCGAAGGCGAGTTCCTTGTAGTCGAGCTCGAGTACCTGGCGGGCTTCCTGCTCCCGGTAGAAGAGGTTCTTCATGCTCACCTCCGAGGCCTTCAGCTGCTCCACCTGGCCCTCAAGCTCTGCAACACAGCAACGCAACAGCGGGTTAGATGCTTCTTGGCTTCCAACAAGTACTCGACAAGTCGAAGGATATACCTTTATTCTTGTTGCGGAGGCCCTTGTTCTTCCGCACCAAGTCGTTGCCCTTCGCCTGCAACTCCATGACGTCGTTGTGATACTTGGCGAAGGCGGCATCGAGCTTTGACTGCATGGCAGCCGCGTGTTTCCGCGACTTCACGAGCTGCTCCTCCAGGGCCTCGGCTCGGAGCACGGTGTCGCCGTAACCTGCCGGCGAGGTTCGACTTCTCGCGGGATCGCTCCGCGACATCCTGCACAAGACAACTCAAGTCACGAAGAGTACTCAACGACAAAGGATTGACTACTCTAAGGCTACGGCCACGTACCTTCATCCATTGCTCGGCTTGACGGATCGCCTCCAGGTGCTTGGCTACCGTCGCCGGCTCGACGAGATCGTCCGCCAGAAGTTCTATCCCGCCGCGGCTACCCGAGGTAGCCTCCGTCATCGGCGCAGAGCGGATGGGCTCTGCGTCCTGGATCTCAGGGGAGCGGATAGCCACCTCCAGAGCAATCTCTGGCAACGTGGTGACCGCCTCTCCCCTGGCGATCTTCTCGACGACCTCTGCCATAGGCTCGGGGGCTCCTTCTGCAGCCTCCGGGGCCTCTGGTGTCAACTCCTGCATTGGCACCCCCGCAGGGATGTCACCTCCTTCAGCGCCTGTCAACAACACGACATGGGCGTCAGCGCCTACGACTACTCATCCTGGAGCTCTGCAGCTTCACGAAGGGTACCCACCTTCGACTACACTAGCCTCCGGCAGCGGCGCTTCGGTAGCCGGGGGCTCAGTCGCGGCTTGGGCATCGGGAGCTGCCTCCTCGACGGGTGGCGCGACTTCTTCCGCCACCGCTGATGAGGTCTCGTCCCCATCCCAACTCAGATCTGTGGATTTTCTGCAGAAGTATTCACAGAGGGCCGTCAGACAAAATCGACTACCGCAGCAAGTACTACTCGTGAGGATATGGTACTTACAAGTTCGACCGGACGATGGTCACGGCCAGAGCACCGAGGATGCTGGCAATATCAATTAGTCCACCCTAGGCGGGCGCCTCCTCCTCCGCCCCTGTGGCTACCGCCTCCTCCACGACGGCGGCGGCTGGCGCAGATGTCTCCTGCGCTCCTGAGGTCGCCACCTCTCCAACGACGGCGGCCACGGGTCCTCTCGCTCTCTCGCCGGAGCGGGGGGCGGCGCTCCGAGCCGCGCCGGGGAGTTCTTCAACAGTGGGGGCTGGACTACGACCTCCAGCCGGTTCCCCCACCGGGTCCCACACGCCCTCGTCGCCCTCTTTGACGGGCTCCGCTGGCGGCACCTCCTGCATACAAAGGAAGACTACTCGTCAGCAATGTACTCGAACAACGGGTACTCGACTACTCTGCTCAAGATAACCTACCTCCGGAGGCGTGGTCTCTGAGACCTTCATCTTCTTCGCCACCCGCTTCTTGGCGGGGTTGCGCGGCTTCCGTGGCGGCGCAGCAAGGCTAGCCTCCAGGCTAGCCGGAGGGTCTTGAACCAGTGGAACATGAGGCAAGCCCGGGCGGCTAAACCTCGACCGCAGCTGGAAGCGGTCCTGCAGCGTCTCCTCGTCTTCATCGTCGTCATCGGAGGTATCTTCCACGATGACGGTGTCGTCGCCTTCACCGACTTCGCGGTGCTCCTTCACCTTCCCTCCACCGGGATCTCGATCCCGCTCGGTGGCGGCTGCGGCTCGGAGACGAACCGCTTCACATCATCCTGCGCAAAGACACAAGACGTCAGCAACTCTACTACAAGTACTCACTACTCGACGAGGGGAGTACGACTACTCACCTCCTTGGGCGGGCGCGCGGCGGAGTACTCCTCGACTGGGCACGCCGTGTACGGCGGCATGTCCTTGAAGATGCGCGACAACCTTTCGACGATGTCGTTGTCGTCCAGCTCGCCCCCCGGCATCCGCGACGCGTCGTCGTCGCCGGTGTACTCGAAGCCCAGGGTCTCCCGAGCCATCGGCGGCCGGATCTCGCGCTTCATGAAGCGAAGGCCACGTGCTCGGCCCTCGGTCCCGCCTCCCCGAGCACTTTGATGCGTGCTAGCGGCCCGGGAGCCGGATCCCTTCTTGCATGGTGGGCTCCGTATTCCACCACTCACGGTGCACGGGATGCGCGTCCGCTCGGCTTCGACGGGCCGGGGTGGTGGTTCGTGATGTAGAACCATGCGGTCTTCCCGTCCGTGTTGGAGTCGACGAGCTTGTACGCCGTGTGCGCTCGCGGCGTCCTCCCTCGGCCGGATGCCGGCCCCTCCGACTACTGCGGGGTTGGAGGCACCGGGCTGCGGCCGACGCGGAAGAACTTCGGGAAGAGCACCCGGTGCGGCTTGATTACGAGGAAGGCTTCGCGAGAAGTGGACGAAGACCGACGTGTGGAAGATGCCGTTGGGGTTCAAGTTCGGGTACTCGATGCCGTAGTACCGGCGACCCCTTGAAGAAGTCGCTGGCTGGGAGCGCAAGACCGCGCTCCACGAACCGCGAGAACATCGGGATCTCGTCCTCGGCCTTCTCCATTGGATATGGGTCTCCCGCGGCGGATCTCCACATGTCAACTTCTTTCTCCCTGATGAACCCGCTGTTCAGCAGGGTCAGCAGGTCCTCCGTCTTCACCTTCGATTTCTTCCACTCGCGGCTAGGATCGGCCGCGGTGGAGACCTGGCGCGGCCGCTCCGGTGGCGGCCGCGGCGGCCTCTTCACGACCTCTCTTCTTCCGGCGGCCTTGGATGCCTTGGACGGCGACGGCTTCATCCTCCAAGTACAAGGTGTCTTCACTCGCATCCGCTCGGGGGCTACCCTAAAGGTTTCGGGTGGCGATGCGCTCGGATCTACTGCGGCGGCGGCAGGCGCTGGGAGTGGATTTGCTTCAAGATTCAAATGGAATGGCTACGCTTCGAATGGGTGAAAAACCCTAAGGGTTTTGGCTTCTATTTATAAGCCAAATCGGCTCCGTAACGGGCGGCTGGATAAGTCCACGCGCGGCTGACTCAGCGGCTGCGCGTGACTCTTCGTATTCTACTAGTCGACGCGCCTCACCTCGGGGGCTCGGCTACTTCTACTTGACTACCTGGGAAGCGGCTAGTCTCAAGAGCATCTCAGGACACATTCTCCAAAGAAGACCCTTCAATTCGAGAGGAAGTACTCGACTCAAGGCTCGGGGGCTCCGTGCCACGTGTCCTTCGGTTTTTTCTCTCCGGATTTTTCGGGATTTTCTTGTCAAGACTTCAGATGGACCCTCAGCTGGGGCCCGCGGCTCAGGGCTCGGGGGCTATTCCATGCGGAGTGCGGTTTTACAAGTCGCACCTCCATATCAGCTTCGGCTTCAAGGCAAGACGGGCAGTTTTTGAAGACCTTCGGAGGCAGACTTAGAGGACGCTTGGGACTACTCGAGAAGACTTCAAGATTGCTCAAACATCAGCTGGAGTACATTCCAGCCTCGGGATGCTTCGACTACTCTTGAGGACCTTGGCCTGCAGCACTCGGGGACGCTTGAGGACTGCTTGTTAGGGCCGTCAAGACTACTTGAAGCTATCCTTCTCGACTACAAAGTACTCGGGGGCTTGTCATATGGACCTCCCTAGGCCCACTACCTCGGTGGGTACCAGGACCGACTACTCGGTGGGCCCCTGGGACTACCCGGCTTGCGCTACACGGCACTCGAAGGCGTGGAGCACAAGGACTACACGGGAGTAGTACTCGGTTAGGGAGCCGTACATGTTCCGCGCGTATAGAGGACTCCTAGACGTACTCGACTAGTACTCTCTCCCTATTCCGACTTGTAACCCTGCCTCCCGGACTATATAAGGCGAGGCAGGGACCGGTCACCTCACCTCATCCAATCTCCTCTCATACAACTCACGGTGCACCATTGCACCATCTTGTAATCGTGCCCTATCAATCCAGAGCTACACAGCATACAGGACGTAGGGTATTACGCACCTCGCGGCCCGAACCTGTCTAAATTGTGTGCCACGTGTCTCTTCCTTCGAGTTACCGATCTCGGCGAGTCACAATCATCTACTTCGGGTACTCCCCGTAGTAGGTTGCCGGTCTAAAACACCGACAAGGGGGGGTCTTTACAAGCATGTTCAGCCATCTGCCTTATCTTTTGGCTTGTAATTTCCTTTTCTGAACTCTGATGTAAAACTGGTATCCCCAACTTGTTTCTGGGCTTTTTAAGTAAAGCCAGGCCAAATCGGCCTTCTATTAAAAAACGAGGAGATTCATAAATTTGTTTAGGCTCCACTAGCACACATCTTTGGATCTGTGTGAGATTGGTTTTAGCAAGGAAGAACGACAGCTTGGTTTTCTCAAATGACATGTAAATTCGCGCTCCTTTGGTTGACGACAAAAGACATTAAGAGCAACTCCAAGAGACTAGCTATCTTGGCTTAACTAGCTAAAAAATAGAAAATCTGTCCAAAAACTCAATCCAACATACTAGCTAAACTTGCCCTAGCTATCATCCACTAGCTAAACCGGGGGTTTCGCTAGCTATCTTTGGCTAGCCAGTCCCGCTAGCTATCCTCTCGTACGTGAGTATGGCAGGCGGGACCTATTAGTGGTGGAGTATACAGAGAGTTGATTTTAGCTAGTCTATTGGATTTCATCAAATTTTTACAGCTATTTCATTTTACATACTAGCCAAATCAGTGATTTAGTTAGTGGTATTTAGAGAAGCTCTTGGAGTTGCTCTAAGTCAAAACCAAAATGTTGCACAAAACCTGCACAATAACGAGCGTCATCTAAGACCATCTCCAGCTGATGCTGCAAACACCACCGGATCTGCAAAACAGTCAGGGAATATGCACTGTAGCGTGCGTGTCCAGCAGTTGCTGTAAACACCACCGCATTTTGCAGATATCCGTCCGTTGATCTGGACTAAGATTCTCTCTCCCTTCTTCGTCACGCTGTGCGAACTGCCGGCCCCTCCCTGCCTCGCGTCCCTCGTCCGCCGGCCCTCCCCAGCGGCTAGCCCGGCCGCCCCGAGCGCCGCTACCACTGCTCAGAGAGGAAGGCCCGGCGGTATCGGTTCGTCGCGGTCCTCTAGCGGCTCAGCGACGCGCAAGGTGAGGATCGAGCCCTCCCCTGCTCCCTCCCTCTCCAGCGCCGCCACCTCCCTCCCAAGGCCGGCACCGGCGCCGCCGCCACCGCGAGCCGCGCGTGGATCTGCGTTGGCGAGGCCCGCGCGGGACACCTCCTCCGCGAGCTCTTCCTCCACCGCGAGTCAGCGCCGGGCAAGGTGAGCCACGTAGATCCGACCGACAGAGGGAGAGTCGTGGCCGCGGGTGAGCCATGGCGGATGCGAGCTGCGGCGGCCTCGGGCCCCGCGGCGGAGTAGAGATGGAGCTGGCACATGCTCCGGCGGCGGGCATCCGCGGCAGCGGGGGCCTCTCTGCCTGCACCTGCTCCGCCTGCGGCCCCATCCTCGAGCTCTCCGCCCCGGAGCACCTCCAGATCCGCGGCGGTCGCTTCCCCTTCTCCCCGGGTGGGCGGCGCGAGGTTGTCGGCGGGGCAGCTCATCAGGGCGCGCGCGACGGACGACGGGGACGATGCAGTCGTGCGTGGCGAGGGAGAGGAGCAGGCGGTAGATTCTCACCGCCCGCGGGAGATGCGCGCCATGGGTTGCACAAAACTGCTAGAAACCGAACATTTGCCTGCGCCCTCCATCTCTATCCTTTGCCCAAAACAGGTGATATGCAGATGCGCATCCGCATCCTTGCTGGAATGTTCTTAACGAGTGTTGGGCCTGGCCTTCTATCGACAGCGACGGCAGGCGAACCCTCCTCGCCTCCGCCTTCACGTCAACGCCCTCGATCTGCCCGCGCGCCCGCCTCGCACGCCGAATCCGGAGCGGCGTCCTGCACCCGCGCCGCGTCGCGCCGCCCCGGCGCGCCGCCTTGCGTGACCCGCCGTCCGTCCTCACCCCCGCCAGATCCAAACGGCGGGGTCGTCCCCTCGGGTCCATCTGGTACGTTCCTTTCTCTCCTACCGCCGCGCGAGGTCCCGAGTAATTTGGGTCCTCAGCTTCGCGAGGGGTTCTTGGTTGGAGTTAGGGATCCGCGGGGGCGATCGCTGGCCTGCGATTCACATGTAGATTTTTCCGCCAGAGTCTGGGACTGCTCTGCGGCGGGTATGGAACCTCGTGATGCATCTATTGCATCGCGTTCAATATTTTCGCCTGCTCATTCGCAGGGCTACAAATTTCTAAATGCGTAAAGCCTTACATGATTTCTCAATAGCACTGGCAAGAATTTTTTTTTGGTTGATTGGTAAATATGTAGCACACTAGGAACACATGGTAATTACGTTCAGGTATATGAAAGATTAACTTTGGAGGGTGTTTGTTTCAATCTGTAAGCGCTGCAAATGCATCCAGAGCAAAGGAAACCTTTACCATTGATATCGGCAAGTATTTAGTTCATGATATTTGAGGATGTTTTTAATTTTATTGTATGTATATATTCAATCGGTAGCTATGATTCATGGGATTGAATGACAAGCAGAAACGTGGCTAGAGCTATCATTATCCATTCCACTTGCAATATAAGTATTCATTTAGCAATGCTTTTATTGAAAATTAAATCATCACACAAAATTAAATTACAACATGCAGTTCGAACTTTCAGAATAAATTGAATTTTAAGTTTTCAATAAATGTTGTGGTCATTTTAATGGAACTTATTAATTCTTACTATAATCTTAAATGGATGGATTGTACCCAAAGACTTATCCTTGAATAGGAGTGCATGTAAAGCAACTATTCATGTGCCTAAACCTTGGTTAGTGGCTCTAGTTTCGACTCTACCTACCCCAACTCCCAACTTCCTTGGGACTGAAAGGCTTTACTGTTCATCTTGCATTTGACCCGTTGTCCCAATAGAGAAGGCCCCAGTGGTGTGATCGGCTGGCTTCACCCCTGAGTAGTGTAATGCGCTTAAACAAGATGATAGGAATAAAGTTACCTGGTACAAATTTGTCTAATCCACAGGGATGCTTGATCCTTTGTGGTGTTACTATGCTATGCATACATTAGTTTCTCAAATCTTATTCATAGCCAGTTCATATTAGGTGTGATGCAGAGTGGTCGTCTCTTCTGACCCACCAGAGCATTAATGTTTGTTTCATTACTGCAAGCTGTGATTTCATCATACAAACATAAATATGATTATTGGTTGCTAAGAGTTGAAAACCTTAGATGTTTTAGGGTAAATCATTAGGATTTTGTTGCAGACGTGGTTTGTTAGCTATGGTTTTCTGAACTGCATAAGTTACAAAGCTATCGATTGAATAGAAAGACAGAACAATTGCATTTGAAATCTTGCTTTGTTAATAATTTTCTATCTTTTGCATTATCCACTGCCAGTGCCACGAACGGCAAAAAGGTTGTACCTTCCCCTCAGGTTTGATAGATGAAAAATAAGCAACTGAATTTTACTATTCGCATTATGTCCAGTTTTTTTCTTCTCCATTTTGGCCCTACAATATATCAATTTATGTTCTTTTTTTGTTTACCAACTAGTGAGTACTTTCAAGACTTTGTATCCAGTTCTGACACAGTGATGTTTTCTTAACTGCAGTGTTCAGTAAGCATCTTTGGGATACCAAATTTGTTGTTACTCTAGAAGAGGAAATATGCAGGTCTGTTGCAATTTGTCTTTTACCAACTCCTTTTTTTTTCCTGTATCATTCTCATAGGAACATCATAGTTCATGAGTGGAAGATTTACTTATCAGCTCAAAAGCATGTGTTGATAGATAACAGCTTTTCTTGTGTTGGACTGTAGAAATATAATACCTAACTGTAGCACAAATAAATACATGACACATACTCTTGTTTACTCTCCATCTAGTAATATGTTCTGGTTGAAATTGATCTACAGCTTTCAAAGCTCAAACTTATATTTGGAAGAATTGAATAATTTGTCATATATAGTTCAGAGATGTACGTGTTTCTGTATATTTCATGTCAGAATCCATCTATTTATTGAACACTTATTATTATGTCGTGCTGTTGTATTCTTATTTTAAAACTGAGTTCTGAAATTTAATGATCTGTTACTTCAAAACAAAATTAATTAATGATCTATTCTGGAAGGCACTTGTTATTTATTTGGGGTTGAATAAGGTAGCATAGTAGTATGCGCACATTTAATTGCACTGTTTCACCATATCTTGTTATGTATTTTTGTATTTTTACCAAACACTAAACGGGCACAATCTTTAGCATCTACTTCCTAAGTACTAATTGGTACTTCGCACCATTACATTCTTATCATATACTCCTACAACTATATAGATGGAACCTACTAAGAGGCCTTAACTATATTTCTCTCAACATGCAAGCCATCCACCTCACATGCCACATCATCATCCACTAGAACACCAATTTATGTCTTCCACTGATTTTCTGTGGCTATAGCATCCATACATCTTTGTGAGTACCATGCTCCAAAATTCTAACAATAGAAACATGTGAAAGATCAATCATTTAACAATCATTTTCTCTCAACAAAATAAACATATTTTCATATAGTGTCGTTTGTAAAAGAATGTTGCATAGCAATCATCTTAGTTTATACTTCCAAATTTTCATCTTACAACTTTGTTTAAAAATTCCCGCAGCAACGCGCGGGGTATCACCTAGTTTGAAACTGAGCGCTCCCATTTACTGACCTGGAAGGCACTTGTTATTAGATGGGGTGAATAAGGTCTGCATTTATTTATTATTTTTATTGAACAGAGTTCTTAACTTCTCATGTTTACTAATACTGAATGGACACAATCTCTAACATGCAGCTTTGACTATGACAATCTTTTAATAGGCATCAAGAGCTAGGCTTTTTAAGGAGTACAAGGAGGTGCAGCGAGAGAAATCAGCTGATCCTGATATCCAGTTGATATGTGATGATTCAAACATATTCAAGTGGACTGCTCTCATCAAGGTGTGTTTTTGGTGACATTGAGACAACCCAATGAAAGAACATTTTGAATTATTGTCTAAGAACCCTAGTTCTTATGTTATCAGGGACCCTCGGAGACTCCTTATGAAGGTGGTGTCTTCCAGCTTGCCTTTGCTATCCCAGAGCAATACCCTCTGCTACCTCCTCAAGTTCGGTTCTTGACAAAAATTTTCCATCCAAATGTTCACTTCAAGGTCATTTCTCTTACTGGCAAAAAAAAAACATTGAGTTGTGAAGTTTTCCCCATTCCTAAATTGCTCTGTGCTGTTCTCATTTTGTGATCAGTAAAATATTGTTTGTATGCAAACGGTGGTCATTTTAATAATATTTTTTTGGGGTTTTTTTGTTGGTAATGATTTGTTTGCCTAGACTGGTGAAATTTGCTTGGATATCTTGAAGAATGCATGGAGCCCTGCATGGACCCTCCAATCAGTTTGTAGAGCCATAATTGCACTGATGGCTCATCCGGAGCCAGACAGCCCACTTAACTGCGACTCAGGTAACTTTGGTTTTATCTCCGACTATTCAAGTCTTGCGTTCACATGAAACAATTTCACGTGGTTGGAGTTGATACCTTTACTCAACAGTGTTACTAGAATTAGTTTCCATTCTTCAATGTTGTTAAATATATGATGCCTTTTTGACATACTCCGTAGTAGTTAAACATATGATTTGCCTATTCAACTGCTGCACTATATATAAACTTTTTCTGAATTTGACAGGCTGGCTCAGGTTTAAATTTGCCCTTTCACTCAAAGTTTAAATTTGAGGGAGGTTAGATGCACAAGCACAAAAGCATGTGTATCTGAGATCTATTAAAAGGACAAAAATCCAAAATTCATAGCAATATCTATAAACAAGTGACCCTGACTTAGGTGACGCTGATAGCTGTATTCTTGAATTAGACATACTCATTATCATCTTGTAGTGGTACCTAAATGAAAGTTTTTAGCAGATGTATTATGGTAAGTAAATGGATGCAATATAGATATTCTTGATGTTGCAGGCTCATTTTGACTAGCCATTGTATGGACAACAGGCTAAATTTCACATTTCAAACTTGACCATTTGCAGTCACATCATCTTCTAAACCTGTGGTGCTGGTTTCTTACGTTTGAATGTTTCCATGTAAACCATAGGTAATCTCCTACGATCCGGCGACATCAGAGGTTTTCAATCGATGGCAAAAATGTATACAAAGCTTGTTGCTATGCCAAAGAAAGACTAATAAAGTTGACATGATGTAAATGTAACATGTGAGGCCATGGGGTATGCCTTCATGAAAGCTGTGATGCTGTTGTCGACTGTGTCTGGATTTGTGTTGTATCTGTTTACTGATCACTTCTCTTTGAATTTGATGCCAGGGAATTGCCCCGGCAGTGTTTGTCTTGGTATGTTGCTACTGGTCTACTGTGTTTCTCGGATCCCTTTGGTCTCCTTTAAACTGATCGTCAGTGTTCTTAGACTACCAATTTCGATTTTACAAGATTGCTGGGAAGACCCGAATATATGCCACAGCTAACTTTGGCTGCGCGGCGGTCCACGATGATTTGCCTCTTGCATGTTTTGGAATCCATATTTGGCTTCCCAGTTGGTGGGAACAAGTGTTATGTGGCCTTGTTTAGTTGGCTAAATTTTCCAACTTTTTCTCCACGCTCTCTCCATTGTATCACATTAAATACGTCAAAAGACATGTTCAGAATATTAAATATATATAAAAAATAATTAATTACATAGTTGCGACATGAATCTTTCGGGCCTAGTTAGTTCATGGTAGGATAATATTTACCACAAACAAATGAAACGTGTCACAGTGTGCTACAGGAGTTTCGAATGTTGGAAAGGCAAAATTTTCACCGAACTAAACAAACCAAATTTGCTAGCTTTCTTAAGCGATGCAGCTTTCTTTGATTGTCTCAACATCAGGCCTATACGTTCGCTTCCACAAGCTCCTCGCAGGAAAAACACTAACCGCTCTTAAGTAATGCTGTCAACACAACACAATTGCCGAACCCTAGGGCTGTCCCAACCCCCTTTCCCTCCCTTCCACCACCTCACCGTCGCCGGAGGTGGGCCACCAGGACCCCGTGCGTGCCACCAAGGAGGGCGGCAGTGAGGCTTTCACCAGGAAGGTCGAGGGCAACCCACGCGGGGAGGGAGCTCGGCAGCCATGTCGGCGGCGGCGCAGTGAGGCACGGCGCACGACGGGGTGTGGACGAGGAGTCAGAGAGGTGGAGGTTGGCATGCGGTGGTGGTCTTCCCCAGCAGTGGCGACGGCGGGATTCGGTACGCGGCAGCTAGTCGCGGTGGTGGCAGAGGGGTTGGGGTGCTAGATCTACCACCCAGGTGGGCTGATCTGGTGCTCATAGGACCTGATCCACGCACGCTGGTCGTGGCTGCACCGGGACGCACAATGACATCGGCTGGCGGCGGCGCTGGACACTAGTAGTCTGGTGCCCTTGCACCCCATTCCATATGCGCTGGTCGTGCGAAGACATGCCTGGTTGCAGGACATTTTCCGTTCGATAGGATGGGGTTGCTCTGGGCAAATGTCATGGTGACGGCGTCCTCTGGCGTCATTTTCCCCGTTGGGGCACCACTTTTGGAGCCACTCCGTCTGTTGCACGAGAAATTTCTAGGTGAAAACCCTGTCCACTTATGGACGAGCGTTGGTGGTGTTTTGGGCGTTGCGTCTTCCTTGGAGGTGTCGTCTCTTGAACTTGGCTTGTGGTGTCGATGTGTTGCCATTGGTGGGACAACCTTGGGTGGTGGTGGCTAGTCCGTGATGTGCGACGATTGCAAGTATCGTGGCAAGGAAGATGGAAGATGAGTTCCACTAGGGCCATCCCTGGTCAAAGTTTTGGGTGAAACATATTTGGTTAAACAACAGCTATTTTGGAACTAGTGGCTTAGAGCTTGTGGCAACCAGTTAGAACTTATTTAAGGCTTAAGCTAGACCTTGAGCTATTTTTGTTGTTATGGTAGTCACATGGAAGTAGTGTTTTGTTTAGCGACCACTCTATTGCAGGATAGATGTTTTCTTATGTACTCCTTTAGTCCTTTGCTCGTGCTTTTAGGATCGAAGCTTTCCCTTTGTAATGTAAGTTGCATGCATCTTTTGATGCAGAGGCTGGAATATCAATATTTTCATTTCTAAAGACATAATAAAAAGGTTGTATCCAAAAACCAAAATTACAGATATTATGAAACGGAAGGAATGCCTTTTAGCAGCACACAACAGCAAAGGTCATCGACTTATCATGATGGTAGCAAGACTTGCGATCACAATCCTAATAAGTCAGGTGCCATTAGTCCGCAGGTAAAAGTCTACTTCACCCCACTTATGGGGTGGAATACATCACCCCAAACCTATAAAATTGATTTTTTTACCTTTTCAAAAACGGGACAAGTCACTTATGATGCGGTTTTGGATCGTGTTTTTCTATAGTAATAGCGGTTTTGACTTTTTTATTTCGGTTAATTCTTTGAAAAATTATAGTAAATCACAAGAAAATCATAAATGGAAATTTTAATTTTGTTGGACTCCACATTAGTAGATCTACATATTTATGTTTTAGAACTTTTTACAGCTATGCATTAATTATAGAAAAGCATAAATCTAAAGCTACAACAAAAAAGTTCTACAACATAACATATTATATGTTCACTATGTAGATCTATTCATGTGTGGTCCAACAAAATTAGATTTTTTTTCTGTGATTTGCTATGATTTTCAAAGATTAGGAAGAAATAAAAAAAGACAAAACCGTAGCAAACAGTTGTCCAAATTGTCCAAAACCGATTCAGAAGGTAATTTGCCCGGTTTTGAAAAGTTCAAGAGGGTAAAAAAAATCAGTTTCATAAGTTGAGGAGTGATGTGTTCCTGACTTTATAGGTTGGAGGGTGAAGTAGACTTTTTCTATTACCCGCACTGGTCCATAAATTTCTCAGGTATGTCTTCACTGGTCCACTACCACTAATGATGGCATGCTCTCAAGCACCGGAGTAAACCCATGAACTTTATCTAAACGCTGTGAAACCAGATCGAGAGCACAAATGAGTGTGGAAAAGAATAATAAAATCCGCTAATGGAATCAGTGATGCTCAGATATTTAAAGGAATCAGACGAAATCGTCTTGACCAATGAGAGTTCACATTGGCTGAACTTCGGATGTTGCAAAGCCGGGTAGGCTGAGAAATCAGGAAAACTTCTGTCGACCACAACACCATGAAGCTTGGTGACCATGTCGATAAGAGCAGCTCCAGTACGGTACTTAAACCGAGTTGCTATACTAAAAACTACCCTAAGATCTAAAACAGCCAAAAACATTACTCCAGCATAGGACCTATATGGGTTGCTATTTTAGGTCCAAACCTAAAACATACTCATGGGGACCAAAATATACCAACACAAGCATAGGTTGCTATATCCTCCAGCCACACGCGGGAAAGGAGCCAATTGCCGCTCGGGGAACTTTTCCCACTTACTGTCGCAACCGCGGGAGGTTGGGCAAGGCCGCAGTCCATCGACTGGCACGTTGCCGCTGGAAGGCGGGTGAGGTAGCGACTGCTGCTCCGTCGTGGGAGGCCGGGCGAGGCAGCCACCCATCGCACCGTCGCGGGAGGCCGGGAGAGGCAGCCACCCATCGCGCTGCCGTTGAAACCCAGGCGAGGCAGCAACCCGTCACGCCGCCACGAAAGGCCGAGCAAGGCCGCTGAAGAGGGGAGAAACCGAGGGTAATTATATTAGCCCCTAAACCCCCAAAATCAGGAAGGCTAATAACGGGCCGCGCCAACGAAGGCCCAACACCGACCACCAGCAGGCCAGACCCAGCTTCCCTCCTTTTCGGACAACGGCCTGGCCTCCATCCGCAGGGCCACCTTCGACTCAGGTGGCCACCCCAGCTACCTTGACAGGCTGCTCCGCCTCGCATGACCTAAGGCTCCTTCCACCACAATTCATCAGCCTGGCCCCCCAGGGGGTGGGCTTTAATGTGGCGCAAGCTGCCTCGCGCCACCCGAGACGTGCAGGTGCAGCGGGGAATGCGGATCTACCCTGTTAGAAGGTCAGGCAATGATGAGATTTTCCCCGGCGTGTGTCAGGGGGTGAGATCTAGATAGATCCGCTAGGGGACGACCCAAGCGGTTGTAGGTTGATTGGAGGGGATCGGGACCTAAGAGCGTAGGTGGTAGTTCGCAGGGAGAACTCAGAACACGGCGAGAATGGCGAGAGACACAAGGGTTTAGACTGGTTCAGGCCTCCGGAGAGTAAAACCCTACGTCTAGTATGTGGTGGAATTAAGTGTGAATGGGGAAGTCCCCTAGAGTGGAGCTCTAGGCTGCCTTATATGCCAGCAGGCTAGGGCTTCCATTCAAGGTCAATGGACCCTCATCGCGATCGGTTACAAGTTAGGAAGGTCATCTTCCATGATTACAGGGTAAATCCTGCGATCTACGGACCTACTGGCGGCGACGTGCCGCGACCAAGGGGAGAAGCTTGCGTCACAAGCCCGGTAGGTCTTCCGGGATTCGGATAAGGTCGCCCGAGGTCTTCCAAGGTCGCCGGGGTTGTGGATAAGGTCTCCGGGTCCACTTGTAGGTCGATGGGGCTTCTGATAGGTCGAGTCCACTTGACAGGGGCCTCCAGGTCGGTGGGGACCCATATGTACCCATGTCTCTCAAGCCCCGATCGACGTGTAGGCGTAGCGAATGAGACAATGTCATGTCAAAGCGAAGTGAAGACATGGCGCCGCTGAGGTCGCATAGGGTGCACGTGGATCCAAAAAGGAAAACCCTCTGAAGCGCATACGAAGTCGAACATCAAGCTCCTAGAATGCAGATCTAGGGGTTTGAAGTGAAGGCAAGGCGCTGTAGTGTCTGAAAAATGGCCGACCTAACCGGAATCAGGGAAAATCGTAATGCCTTGGTCTCAATGTCGACCAAAGGGAGGTCGAACAGAGGGATGGCGGAAGCTTGCTTCTGGTAGGTCGAGGCGACGTAGCCGAAGAGGGCATCATAAGACACACTTGTGGAGTATCCCTCGAGCAGTAAGGCGGCCTGGAAGGTCGGTTTGGTGCCCGAAGAAGAAACCGAGAACCTACGGCCTTCTGCTGGTGCTATAACATGCTCTTCTCATTGGGTAAGACAAGCTATCCAGAATCTTCACAGGGCAACACCAGGCGCTAGGGCTCTTTGTCGTGTAGTGACCCACGGGTGTACTGTGTGAGCACGGGACCTGTCCTGAGCAGGCATGCAGTACTGCCACTAGGAGACAAGAGCTGAAAAGTTGTCATCACACGCTCGACAGACATGTCAGCGTACCCAGAAACAGACAAGGACCTCGCGTTTCATGTGTGAACAATGTTGCGGATAAGGATGTCGCATCAGCTGAAGGGTGGGCACTAGCTGAAGCAGAGCACCACTGCTATAAATAGGAGGCCTCAGAGCTTGCTTCTTGAACCAAGTAGGAACATCATGTCAAAATTGCTTGATAATTATGCAAAGCCCTGGTATTGTGTGCGTCCACCGGAGTGTGGTGCTAGAGTATCATGTCCTGGAGCTAGAAGAATGCTTGAGAAGTTGGGAGAACTCCACCAATCTCTGTGCCCGCCCAGCGAGGAATCTAGGTGCAGCATGGGGCAGTACATGCCTTGACGGACCTTGTGATAAAGGGACTAATGTGGTGTTGGAAACCACTGTGCTGCACCGGGAGAGGCCTGAGGTGAAGCTGGTCCAATTTGGAATCTTGTGAGAGCACCCGAGCAAAAGATGGGACTCCACAGGAAACCTTCTAGGGCTAGAATAGAGGTGGCTGTGTAACAGCCGCAACCTCGGCGGTGGTGGAGGGCTCCAAAGTGGTCCTGAAGCTAGAAGAAAGCTTGCGACACGCTTCATCAGTCTAGGTTGCGCCGTAGGCACAATGTAAGGTAGATCAGGACCTTTAATATGTTTACATCTTGTAATTGACCATGGGCCAAGGTCTTTTGTAGCTTACGAAGCTTTTATACAGATGTTTGCATCTTGTAATTGGCCATGGGCAAAGGTCTTTTATAGCTTATGAAGCTTTATACACATGTTTGCATGGCAACCGATGTGTTTTGTCTATTGTCATGAGGCGCCCAGGGCAGCAATGGCATGGCCAAGGTGCCGGCGGTGCTATGTTAGCACGCCGACCTTCAAAAGGTCATAATGACGTGACAAGAGGACCCATGTAGACCTTGAGTCAACACGGCCGCTGCGTAGTGGTGCCACGCAGGGGCGTCAATCCTGAATTCTCTAGGTCGAAAACGACTTAGAAGGCAACAGGGCCTCAGCGGGGCGCTATGATAAGGACTAAGGGGTCATCGACGGGCAGTGTGAAAGTGCATCTAGGCTCCTAATTATTTTGGTGATAATGACAATGCAATTTGGGAGGATTAATGCTTTCAATGAGATGTGTGCAGGCTTAAAAGATTAAATAAATGTGAATACTCAAAAGAAGGCCCTCATTTTCTTATGAATGGTGTTGAAGCTCAATCGGTGATTTAATTTTAATTTTCGGTTTGAATTTGAGTTTAGGAAACACAGTACTATAAATAGGGATGTGGTCGGTTAGCCAAGGTTCGCTACAAGTGCTCTTCTTGATCAACTCTCATCTTTTTCAAGAGTGAAAACACTAGAAAATCCATTAGAAAAACACTTTATAGCCTTAAGCTTTACTTTCCTTCCCCCTCCAGCCTCACCGGGTCAACCGGCACGAGTGGTCGGGCCACCCGGGACGGTACTGGAGGGAGGCGGGTGACCCGGCCAGGCCGCAGGAAGCCCCCAACGGCTAGCTCGAGGGAAGGGGGTATAAATACCCCTTCTTCCTCCTCTTTAGGGTTCCACCTCCCACTCCATTGTTCCACCTCCAAATCTTTAATACCTCTCTCCCAACTCATTCCCAAGCACTCCAATCAAGGATTCCTCCTAGGGTTTGAGTGTGAGAGCATTTGAGGTGTAGGATTTAGCCCCTTTGTGAGAGCTCTTCACTCCCTCCTCTCAAGAAGCACTTGTAGTGGCTTTGGTTGATCGATTCATGTTTGTTACTCTTGAAGCTTGCTTCTAGACGGTTAGGCGTCGCCCGTTTAGTGCCCTCTCCGTGTGGAGCAACCAGGAACGTTTGTATTACCCTCTCCTTTTGTGGAGTTTCTTAGTGAGCACCAATTTACCTTTGTGGTGAATTGGGTGAGGCAAGTGGCTCTTCGTGATAGCCCTCCCTTTGTGGGAACCTCAACGGAGACGTAGCCTTCTTAGTGGAGGTGAACTTCGGTAAACAAATCGCTTGTCTCACTTGCTTGCTTGTGTTCTTAATTTTCTCCCTAACCCTAGAAGTTATCTTTGAATCGATCTACATATTTGTGTTGTTGTTTGTAATATCCTTTGTTGCAGGTTGTTTCCACATCAATTACACTAAGTTTGGTTCATATACATTCTGCAAATTCACATTCTTTATAAGTTATTGTGTTTTACTCCTACGCACTGGTTGATTCGGCACAAGTGCCAGGGTGACCCGGACCCCGGGGTCATCCGGTCAGTCGTACCGGGTCATCCGGTCCCTGATCCGCTGCTAAGATTTTGCAGATTTTTAAAGTGATCCTACTCACGCCCCCCTCTAGGCATCACAAGGTCCTTTCAATTGGTATCAGAGCCTAATCCCTTGATTTAGGATTAACCGCTAAGGGATCAAGATGTCGGGGATTGGAATGAACCCAACCGCCGAAGAAATTACCGCAAAAGAAGCTCAAGAGAGAGAGTTCAAGGTAGCTCAAGTTGGTGACCACACCGGCAAGGCCCCAAGCCGAACACCATCCAACATCGATAGCTCCGACGACTCGTCATCCAATTCCAACTCCTACTCGGACTCCGACTCAAGTGATGAAGATGTCAAGGATGGCGATGATTCGGCAAAGAAGGCGACAAAGAAGAGAAGAAAGGCTAAGAAGAAGAAGAAGGCCAAAAAGATGGCCAAGAAGCTCCTCAAGAAGGTGATCAAGAAGGAGCAAGCCAAGTACACTCACTCCGACTTCTACGAAGTGCCCCACAACTACGCGCAAATACCGGGCAACAATTCTAACGATAAATTCTATTCCGCGCATTTGGGAAAGCCTCCTCATTTCGATGGGAAGGACTATCCCAAATGGGCTTATGATATGCAAATGCACCTTTACGGGCTTCACCCTTCTCTTTGGAAGATTGTGGTTGTAGGTGTTACAATACCCGCCGAAGGAGAAGCTCTAACAATTGAGCATGAGCAAGACCTCCACCGCAATGTGCAAGCAACAAGAGTCATCATGGGATCCTTGTGTGCACAAGAATTCAACAAGGTGCGGAACATCCAAATTGCCAAGGTGATTTGGGATACACTCAAGGAAGCACGTGAGGGAACCGAACATGTAAGGCAAGGGAAGATGGACCTAATCAACGGAGAGCTTGAGCTATTCTTCATGAAGGATGGAGAGACCATACAAGAAATGTATGATAGGCTCATGGTCCTTGTCTCGGACATTAGAGCTCTTGGAAGTAAAGATTGGGATGATTCAAAGGTCACAAATAAGTTGCTAAGAGCTTTTGCCCCTAAGGACAAGAACTTGATGGAAATGATAAGAAGAGATCCAAGATACCCAACAATGACACCCACTCAACTTCTTGTAGAAATCTTGCATCAAGAACTAGTTGATCAAGATGTGGAGAAGTCTCTAACCTTGAAGATGGGCAAGAGTTTAGTCCTCAATGCTAGCTCTAGTGAAGTGGTGGAAGCAAAGCCCAAACCCCCAAGAGCAAAAAGGAAGACATTAGCGATGAAGGAAGCACTGATTAGGAAACCGCCTTTGCCATAAGGAAGTACAAAAAATTCTTGAAGTCAAGAGCATCAAGAAAAGGTGGCAATGAAAGGAAGAAGAAATCTCAAAGAAAATGCTATGAGTGTGTAGAGTATGGACACTTTATTGCCGAGTGTCCCAAGAACAAGAACAAGAATGACGAAGAGAAGAAATACAAGGAGAAGAGCAAGGAGTACAAGAACAAGTACCAAGGGCGTGCACATGTGGGTCAACAATGGGACGCAAGTGATGAAGATGAGGAACCAAAGAAGCAAGGCATGGTAACCGTCGCCATGGCACAAGGGTCATCTTCACCACGCCTCTTCAACAACTTCTCCGACGATGAGGACCATCCTCACTTTTGCCTCATGGCAAGGGGGAGCAAGGTATAAGAAACTACCACCTCATCCTCTCAATCCTCCTCTTCATCCACACCTAGTAGTGACATGGAAAACATAGATGAGGAAAAGGAAATGGAAGCTAACATAATAAATAAATTTGGTAAAAAGGGCCACAAAGAAATTAAAAAGCTTTTGTACAAACTAGAGAAAAATAAGGAGATTCTTCATGAGCAAGAAGACTTGCTTATCCTTGAAAAGGAAAGAAGCCTTGCTCTAGAAAAATCCCTTGCCGAGGAGAGGGATAAAGTGGAAAAGTTGACCACGGACTTGTCCTTGGCCAATGATTCCAACAAGAGGATGTCAAAGGATTACACCTTAGCAAATGAATCTCTAGCTTCCCTAAAGGCTACTCATAGTGAACTTCAATCAAGCCTCTCATGCTTGACGGAGAAATACAAAACTCTTGAAGCTAACTATAGTAGTCTTTGGGAAAGCACCAAAGCCACTCATTCGGCAAGATTGGACTCTAGGCCTCCACTAGCAAAGGTTGTTCTATTTGCTCGAACATTGATATAAATGTTCTCAAGACTAACCATGCAAGGCTCGAGGAGAAAGTTAAGAGCAAAGATAAGGAAATTGCCAGATTGAACATGTTGATTACTCAAGGCAAAATTGGTGCCAAGTCCATACCTAAGGTGATTGACAAGCAAGGACTTGAGCACCACAAGAACAACAAGGCCAATGGTAGATTAGTGGTGAAAGGGCATGAGATCCCCTTGTGGAACAAGGGTGGCTACCTCAACACTATTATCGATATCGGCCATGGAGTCACCACCTCTACCACAACCAAGGACATGCCAAAGGTAGTGAACACCACAAGAGGAAGTGGTGGGGTTAACACTCAACCTAAGGCATTGAAGAATGTGGTTGAGCACAAGCCCTCTCCCAACTACACTTGTGACTACATCGTGACCTTGGATCATAATGGTAAAATGGTAGTCAAGTATGTTGGGACCTACACCATGAAGGCCATGAGGAAGAGTGTGTGGGTTCCAAAAGTTTATGCATCTAACCTCCAAGGACCCAAATCATTTTGGGTACCTAAATCAAAAGCTTAAACTTGTTTTGTAGGCCTACTTCTCCGGTGGAAGCGCATGGTTGATTGATAGTGGTGCCACTAATCATATGACCAGAGATGAAGGCTTATTTGCATCCCTTAATCATTATGACAACCCTATGGAAACTATCATCTATAGAGACAATGGTCAAGGAGATGTTGTTGGTCTAGGTAAAATTGCTATCTCAACAACAAATTCAATTGAAGATGTTTATCATGTTCAAGGGTTAGGATACAACTTGTTGTCGGTTTCACAACTTTGTGAGAAAGGCTATAATTGTATCTTTACTCATGAGGGTGTGACCGTCTCTAGAAGGGAGGATTCCTCTATTGTCTTTGTGGGTCATTTACGGGGAAAACTTTACTATGTGGATTTCACAAAAGTGAAGGTGGTCCCTAAGGCTTGCTTAGTGGCAAAATCCGATTTGGGTTGGCTATGGCATCGCCGACTAGCCCATGTTGGCATGAGGAACTTGGCCAAACTTCAAAAAGACGAGCACATCCTAGGACTAACAAATGTTGTTTTTGAGAAAGATAGGTTATGTAGTGCTTGTCAAGCCGGGAAGCAAGTTGGAGCTCATCATCTCGCCAAGAACATCCTATCCTCATCAAGACCATTGAAGCTACTACACATGTATTTATTTGGACCAATTACCTACATAAGCATTGGTGGTAACAAATATGGTTTAGTAATTGTTGATGATTTTTCCTGTTTCACTTGGGTATTCTTTTTGCAAGATAAAAGTGAAGCAAAGGGAATTGTGAAGAAGTTTATTAGAAGAGTTCAAAATGAGTTCAAACTCAAGGTCAAGAACATAAGAAGTGCCAATGGATCGGAGGTTAGGAACACTCAAGTTGAAGAGTCCCTAGATGAAGGCATCAAGCATGAACTCTCCACTCCATACACTCCTTAACAAAATGGCATCATTGAGAGGAAGAACCGTACATTGATTGAAGCGGTAAGGACAATGCTTGATGAATACAAAACTCCAGACTCATTTTGGGCGGAAGCCATCAACACCGCGTGCCATGCCGCCAATTGCCTCTACCTCCACAAGTACTTGAACAAGACTCCCTACGAAATCATCACCGGTAAGAAGCCTAGTGTGCATTACTTTAAGGTCTTTGGGTGTAAGTGTTTCATACTTAACAAGAAACCCAAAGCCTCAAAGTTTTCATCCAAGGTTGATGAAGGTTTTCTACTTGGTTATGGAACTAACGAACATGCCTATCGTGTTTTCAACAAAACCACCGGTTGTGTTGAAACCATGGTAGACGTAAAATTTGATGAATCCAACGGCTCTCAACAAGAGCAAGTTAGTGAAAACCTTATATATGATGAAGAGCTCCCAAGCGTATCTATCTTTAGAATGAGAACCGGTGAAGTGATGCCTCGTGAGGTTCAAGTACAAGCTCTGGTTGACACAAACAATCAAGATCCGCCATCATCAACGAGAGTGGAACCACCAAGTTCTCAAGTTCATCAAGATGAAAGTCAAGTTCATGGTGATGATCATGAGCGAGGCTTTGATCAAGGAGGAGAACAAGGTGGTGAAGCTCAAGGAGAATCTTCATAAGTTGAAGATGATGATGATGGACCCATTCAACGTCAATCTCAAGCACCACACCTAAGAGTACATCAAATGGTTCAATGGGATCATCCCATTGACAACATATTTGGGAGTATTCAAAGAGGGGTAACAACTCACTCAAGATTTTCAAATTTTTGTGCATTTTATTCGTTTGTTTCCTCTTTGGAACCTCTTAGTGTGGAATAAGCTCTTGAAGATCCGGATTGGATTATTGCCATGAAGGAAGAGTTGAACAACTTCAAGAGGAATGAAGTTTGGGAGTTGGTACCAAGACCCAAGCAAAATGTGATCAGCACCAAATGGGTTTTTAGGAAAAAGCAAGATGAATTTGGTGTCGTCACAAAGAACAAGGCAAGACTCGTTGGCAAAGGTTACACTCAAGTTGAAGGCTTGGACTTTGGAGAGACTTATGCTCCGGTAGCAAGGCTTGAGTCAATTCGTATCCTTTTGGCCTATGCGACCCATCATGATTTCAAGCTCCATCAAATGGATGTGAAGAGTGCATTCTTGAATGGACCTCTCCAAGAAGAAGTTTATGTTGAGCAACCACCAGGCTTTGAAGACTCAAAATTTCCAAACCATGTGTACAAGCTCCATAAGGCACTCTATGGGCTTAGGCAAGCTCCTAGAGCATGGTATGAATGCTTTAAAGATTTTCTTCTCAAGAACGGTTTTGAAATAGGCAAAGCCGATTCTACTTTCTTCATTCAAAGAAATGGAAAAGATATCTTCATTTGCCAAATTTATGTTGATGACATCATATTTGGTTCTACTAATGATAAATTTTGTGAAGAATTTTGTAGGATCATGACCAAGAGATTCGAGATGTCTATGATGGGTGAATTGAAGTTCTTTCTTGGTTTTCAAATCAAGCAAATGAAGGAAGGGACTTTCTTATGTCAAACCAAGTATGTGAAGGATATGCTCAAAAGGTTCGACATGGCCGATTGCAAGCCCATCAAGACTCCCATGGCTTTAAATGGACATCTTGATCTGAATGAAGAAGGGAAGTCGGTCGACCAAAAGGTATTTTGTTCCATGATTGGCTCCCTCCTTTATCTTTGTGCATCTAGGCCCGATGTAATGCTTAGTGTGTGCATGTGTGCAAGATTTCAAGCCAATCCTAAGGAGTGTCATCTAATGGCCGTTAAGAGAATCTTTAGATATTTGGTTCACACTCCTAACCTAGGCTTGTGGTATCCCAAGGGCTCCACTTTTGATTTACTTGGCTACTACGATTCGGACTATGCCGGTTGCAAAGTAGATCGAAAGAGCACTACCGGGACTTGCCAATTTCTTGGTAGGTCCTTGGTGTCGTGGATCTCAAAGAAGCAAAATTCGGTTGCTTTATCCACGACCGAAGCTGAGTATGTGGCGGCCGGTGCTTGTTGTGCACAACTTTTGTGGATGAAGCAAACGTTGAGTGATTACGGTTGTGAATTTAGCAAGATTCCACTCTTGTGTGACAATGAGAGTGCCATCAAACTAGCAAACAATCTGGTTCAACACTCTAGAACAAAGCCCATAGACATTAAACATCACTTCTTAAGTGTTCATAAGGCTAAGGGAGATATTGCTCTACGTCATGTGAGCACTGAGAGGCAACTTGCCGATATTTTCACTAAGCCTCTAGACGAGCAAAGGTTTTGTGCTTTGATGAGTGAGCTAAACATTTTGGATTCTCGTAACTTGGCTTGACTTATTGCACATACTTGATTGTTGCCTATATAGGTTGAAAATGCTTTATTTTTGTTAATTTGTGTGAGTTTTTCAAAAATATTGGATCTTGAGATCTTTGGATCAATACTTGGCCCAAGTGACTATCATTATGAATGATTGATTGTGGCTAGTCACTTGTTGCCGAGAGTTTATTATGTGTCCACCAGATAAATCCTATTACTCATCTCAAATCTTGAAAGATCTCATATCTATCAACACCTTCCCTAACCCATTCTCATAAATTTCTTTTGTCAAAATATTCTTCAAATCTTGAGAGTTTATCTACCCTTAATCCTCATATATATTCATATATTTCTTTTATTTGAAAAGGATCTACATCCTTTTAAGTCTCATTGAGCCTTTTCTGGGCGAGGTGGGTCAACCGGCACGACTTGCCGGTTGACCCGCGCGGTTACGTAGGCCGCCGGGTCGCCCGCCACCCGTGCGGGTCGACCGGGAGCGTTCGGAGCTCGCCGGTTCACCCGGCCACCGGTGCCGGGTCGCCCGGCGGCCCGTAGGCCGCCGGGTCGCCCGGCCGCCCGTGCCGGGTCGCCCGCCCCCGCGCAGGGGCTAGTAAAGCCCGCGACCGGCAGACCCAAACCCTAAAACACTCATATTCTCTCAAACCGCCGCCGCCGCCCCCATTTTCGCCCCAAGGCGATCTCGAAGCTCGACCGGTTCTTCTCCGCGCCGTGTGGGGGATTTCAATCTCCTCCCTCTCCTGTGCCTCCTCTTCTTGGGTTTTCCAAAAACCCCGCTCAAATCAACGGTAAACTCAAATTCAAACTCCGGATTTCCCGATCTACTTTTGTGGTTCGTTCTAGTTGATTCCCTTTGGTCAAATGCTTCCATTTAGGTCCTAGAACAACCTCCCATCATATTGTTTCAACCCCATGGCTCAAACTCTCAAACCCCTTAATTCGCGTTCTAGGGTTCTTCACCGCCTAGCTGGTTGACCCGGCCACCCGTGCCGGTCGACCCGGTTAGGGTCGGGAAGCCCTATAACGCTTGATTCAAGCTTGTATTTGTTTCCCATTCTAATTCCTAGCATACTTATCTATCTACAGATGGTTCGGGAGAAGGTTAGCGCCCGTGGCAAGGAGATACGCTCGGAATCAAGTGAGGATGAGATTGAGGAGTTTGAGGAACGTTCATCTGGCGAGGAGTTTGGTATTCATGTGCATGAGAAGAGGACCAAACCTCAAGCTCCTCCCTCCCGTGCTCAGGGCCGCGGACTTGGTCATGATGGGAACCCCATTCTCAAGAGGAGGACCACAACCGTTGGTGCTAGGACCAAAAGGGCAAGCACCGCTGCAAGGGTTGGAGACCGCTATGATGACAACATTGATTTATCTATCTATGAGCAGATGACTGTCCCCGTTCACCGTCCTGAGCGCACACGGCGTGACCCTCCTTTGGTGAACTTCATGAAGATGGGGACTGACATGAGGTCGCTTCGCTTTTGGCCAGAGGATCCACAGAGGCTCCAAAGGTCATTTTTCAATGATGATAGGTTTTGGCTTGCTCATCAAGCGGATTGGTATGAGTCGACCATTCTACCCAAGGGACGTATCACGACTGAGATGAAGTGGGTGGATTGGCCTTTCTTGCTCGATCTTCTTGCCCCTATTGAGGAGGTTATGCAGGCTGTCCAAACTCGCTGTCAATTAATGGGGATTGCATATCTCATGGGACTTCGGTGTGACTATTCTCAAGAGGTGGTGGCACAATTCTATGCCACACTTTATGTTGATCGAGATGAAAATGAGATGAACTTCACACTTAGTGGTAAGCGCTTCAAAATCTCAGTCCATGAATTTGGTTCTCTTTTCAAACTTAGAGGTGCTACCACAACCAATTAATTATCTAGTTATCTTGTGTGACTTCATTGTGAGGATGAACTAGAGGTGACTAAGATGAGGTTTATGTATGATCGTGCCTATGGAAACATCAACTATGGTCATACTAGTGGACTCACCCCGTATTACAAGATGCTCAATCTTTTGTTTAGGCACACCCTTTGTCCTAGGGGTGGTGATTCGGATAACATATCTCATAGAGCTAGAAACCTCCTTTATCAAATGGCTCCCGGTCAACCTAAGTTCAATGCTTGTCACTTTCTTTGGCATGAGATCATTATTTGTTCACACACCTCATCTAGTGGATGTCACTTTGCACCGCACATTTTCATGATGGTTAAGCATGCTACTCAACTTGATCTCAAGACGAATGTTGTTCATGAGTCATACAAGACTAGTAAAGGCAAACTTTCTCAACCTTTCCATCTTGGCAAGCACTCAACCGGCATAGATGCTAGAAGAAGGTATCCGGGTATTTATGCTATTGATGGCCCAATTGATGCGGGTGCTTCTTCCTCTCAAGCTTCACCAACCAAGGGACCATATGATCCACTTCCAATGGAGGGTGCCTGTCATTCTCATGGAACTCCTAGGGGTAAGAAAGGGAAGTTCAACTTTCTTGCCAAAGGATTGTTTGCTTGCTTCAACATGCTCCACAAAGATGCTAGGGAGCGTGAGGCTGATCGTCGGTGGTTGGCTCAAGAGCTTCATAGGTATGAGAAAAATCAAAAGGACATGGCTGCTAGCCTTAATCTTCCACACTCTCCGGTCCATGAGATGAGAAACTTTGATACTCCTTCTCCCGTTCCAAATCCTTGGGAAGACCTTGGCTCTTGGGTCCCCGTTGATGATGAAGAATAAGACTATGATGGTGAGGAGTACGACAAGGACGACGAGGAGTAGCTTCCCTTTTTGGTGCTTGTTGCCAAAGGGGGAGTGAATTTGGTGGATGGAAGCCCCTACCTATCTATATTTATCTATCTTATTGCTATTTATGTAATAGAACTAGTGGACATGTAATGAACTATGTGTGGTGTGATGGATGGTGGTGTGCCAAGTGCAAACTTTTATTTGTAAGACTTAATTGTGGTACTCTTATCTATGCTAGTGTGATGTAAGGATCTTAATGGTTATGTGTGATGCTTGTGTTGGTTGATGATGTGTTATTTCTCACTTTATTGTTGTGATATATATGTCATATGCATCACAGAATTTTTCTTATCACACTTATGCACAATGTGCTTATGCAAAGATTTAGGGGGAGCTCTTGTCAATTTGTGTGCAAAGGCATTTGAGGCCTCTCTATTTGATAATGCACACATTTAGGGGGAGTCTCTCGCTAAATTGTTGGATACACACATCTCTTTTATTTAACCAAATTATGTTGTCATCAATCACCAAAAAGGGGAGATTGAAAGTGCATCTAGGCTCCTAATTATTTTGGTGATAATGACAATGCAATTTGGGAGGATTAATGCTTTCAGTGAGATGTGTGCAGGCTTAAAAGATAAAATAAATGTGAATACTCAAAAGAAGGCCCTCATTTTCTTATGAATGGCATTGAAGCTCAATCGGTGATTTAATTTTAATTTTCAGTTTGAATTTGAATTTAGGAAACACCATACTATAAAGAGGGATGTGGTCGGTTAGTCAAGGTTCGCTACAAGTGCTCTTTTTGATCAACTCTCATCTTTTTCAAGAATCAAAACACTAGAAAAACCATTAGAAAAACACTTTATAGCCTTAAGCTTTACTATCCTTCCCCTCCAGCCTCACCGGGTCAACCGACACGAGTGGCCAGGCTACCCGGGATGATACCGGTGGTAGGCGGGTGACCCGGCCACCCGTGCCGGGTGACCTGGCCAGGCCGTAGGAAGCCCCCAACGGCTAGCTCGGGGGAAGGGGATATAAATTTCCCTTCTTCCTCCTCTTTATGGTTCCGCCTTCCACTCCATTGTTCCACCTCCAAAGCTTGAATCCCTCTCTCCCAAATCATTCCCAAGCACTCCAATCAAGGATTCCTCCTAGGGTTTGAGTGTGAGAGCATTTGAGGTGTAGGATTTAGCCCCTTTGTGAGAGCTCTTCACTCCCTCCTCTCAAGAAGCACTTGTGGTGGCTTTGTTGATCGATTTGCGTTTGTTACTCTTGAAGCTTGCTTCTAGACGGTTAGGCGTCACCCGTTGAGTGCCCTCTCCGTGTGGTGCACCCGAGAACGTTTGTATTACCCTCATCTTTGTGGAGTTTCTTAGTGAGCACCAATTTACCTTTGTGGTGAATTGGGTGAGGCAAGTGGTTCTTCGTGATAGCCCGCCCTTTGTGGGAACCTCAATGGAGACGTAGCCTTCTTAGTGGAGGTGAACTTCGGTAAGCAAATCGCTTGTCTCACTTGCTTGCTTGTGTTCTTAATTTTCTCCCTAACCCTAGAAGTTATCTTTGAATCGATCTACATATTTGTGTTGTTGTTTGTAATATCCTTTGTTGTAGGTTGTTTCCACATCAATTACACTAAGTTTGGTTATACATTCTGCAAATTCACATTCTTCATAAGTTTTTGTGTTTTACTCCTACGCACTGGTTGATCCGGCACAAGTGCCAGGGTGACCCGGACCCCCCCGGGTCATCTGGTCAGTCGTGCCGGGTCATCCGGTCCCTGATCCGCTGCTAAGATTTTGCAGATTTTTAAAGTGATCCTACTCACCTGTTGGGGTTTTAGACTGAAAACCTACCAAGGGGAGTATCCGAGGTAGATGAATTTTGCCTCACCGAGATCGGTAACTCGAAGGAAGAGACACGTGGCACACAGTTTAGACAGGTTCGGGCCGCGAGTTGCGTAATACCCTACGTCCTGTATGCTACGTAGCTCTGGATTGATTGGGTGTGATTACAAGATGATGCGTAATGAGAGAGAAGGGCCCCTGCCTCTCCTTATATAGTCCGGGAGGCAGGGTTACAGGTCGGTTTAGGGAGAGAGTACTAGTCGTGTACGTCTAGGAGTCCTCTACACAGTACAAGGTACGTATAGTTTCCTATCCGAGTACTTCTCCACCGTAGTCCTTGCACCTCATGCCATCAGGTGCCGTGCGGCACAAGCCGGGTAGTCCCAGGGGCCCACCGAGTAGTCGGTCCTGGTGCCCACTGAGGTAGTGGGCCCAGGGAGGTCCATACGACAAGCTCCCGAGTACTTTGTAGTCGAGCAGGATAGCTTCAAGTAGTCTTGACGGCCTTGGCGAGTAGTCCTCAAGCGTCCTCGAGTACTCCAAGCTGAAAGTCCTCAAGAATATTTGAAGCATCCTGAGGCTGGAAGGTACTCCAGCTGATCCTTTAGTAATCCTGAAGCCTTCTCGAGTACTCCCCAAGCGTCCTCGAGTTCTGCCCTTGAAGGTCTTCAAAAATACCCGTGTTGTCTTGAAGCCGAAGTTTATATGGAAGTGTGATTGCAAAATCGCACTCCATATGGAGTAGCCCCCGAGCCTTAAGTTGAGTCGTAGACTCTGGCTGAGGGTCAATCTAAAGTTCTGGCAAGATTATCCCGCAAAATCTGGAGAAAAAACCGAAGGAGACGTGGCACGGAGCCCCCGAGCCTTGAGTCGAGTACTTCCTCTCGAATTGAAGGGTCATCTTGAATGTAGAATGTGTCCTGAGTTGCTCTTGAATCTTGTCGCGCCCCAGGGAATTGAGTAGATGTAGCCGAGCCCCCCGAGATAAGGCTCATCGACTACTGGAAGTTGAAAGGTCAGGCGCTGCCACTGAGTCAGCTGTTTTGAAACATATCCATCCGGCCGTTGCGGAGCCGCCGGTTGACTAACAAATAGAAGCCAAAACTCTTAGGGTTTTTCACCCCCACACTTGCAGCCATTCGTAGCAGATCTCGCTAAGGATCCACCGACAGAGCACACTGACACCTCGCTGGGACTCGTAGATCCAAGCTCACCGCCACCAGTAGCCACCGCCGCAGCCCCCGAGCGAATGCGAGTGAAAACCCGCTGTACTTGGAGAATGAAGCCCTCACCATCCAAGAGCATGAAGACCGCCGGCGGGAAGAAGAGATCCCGGGAGGAAACTGCTGGATCCGCCGGAGGGTCAACACCGCTAGTGTTTCCCCCACGCCCGAATCCCAACAAGGAGTGGAAGAAATCCAAAGCGAAGACTGAGGACCTGTTGGTGCTGCTGAACAGCGGATTTCTTCGGGAGAAGGAGGTCGACATGTGGCGCGCCGCCGCGGGAGATCCATACCCGATGGAGAAGAATCCCGATGAGATCCCAATGTTCACACGATTCGTGGAGCGTGGGTCGGCCCTCCCAGCAAGCAACTTCTTCAAGGGGCTTCTTGAGTATTACGATATCGAGTACCTCAATCTCAACCCCAATGGCATCTTCCACACTTCTGTCTTCGTCCATTTTTGCGAAGCGTTCTTGGGGATCAAGCCCCACTGGGTACTGTTCTGGAAGTTCTTCCGCGTGAAGCCCCAGCCAAGTGCCAACGACTTGCGAGTAGTCGGAGGGGCTGGCATCCAGATGCGCGAGGATGCCGCTGAGCAGTACTTGGCATACAAGTTGATCGACTCCAACCAGGACTGGAAGTCGAAGTGGTTCTACATCACCAACCACCACCCGGAGCTGCCGAAGCCCAGCGGGAAGCAGCCGAAGCACCGGCCCTGGTGGAATACGGAGCCGACGATGCAGGAGGGTATCCAGCTACCCGAACTGCTGCTGAAGATCAAGGCTTTGAGGGAAGCCGGGCTGAGGGCCGAACATGTGGCCTTCAGCTTTATGAAGAGGAGGGTGCAGCCACTGATGGCTCGCGACACCCTCGGCTACCAATACACCGGCGAGGGCGACTCGTCGCGGATGCCCGGCGGTGAGATTGATGATGACGACACCATCGATAGGATAGGCAGGATCTTCAAGGACATGCCGACGTACACGCCTTGTCCGGTCCCCGAGTACTCCGCCGCTCATCCGCCAAACGAGGTCAGTAGCCACACTCAGTGTACGAGTACTGATTATGTAGTAGTAGTCGTGCTCACCCAATGTGCTTGTTGCAGGACATAGTAAAGTTTGTCTCTGAGCCGGCTTCTGTGACAACCTGACCAGGAAAATACCATACTATCGCCTAAGACCGATCCACTTTGGTCATTAAGAAATAATAAAGTATCATCCTGTCGTTAGTTGCCGGGTTAACGCCCGGTAAATCACTTGAAAAGCAGCAAGGATCGAATATATGCATTAAAACTCACTCGAAGGCGAGTCCAGAGATACAACAACATTAATATCCAAATTCGTACCCCGAAGGGTTTAATCATTACAAACCAAGGTTTTTGCCATAACGAGATAGTTCAGAGTTTTGAAAACAGCGGAATTAAAACTAACGGAAGCGAAGACACCACGGGAGGCCATCCATGATGCTTTCAGTAGTCGTCCTCCACCCACTTCAGCTCCCAGCCGTGCGGGATCTCTCCGGGCCACACATCACCGAAAGCATTACCTGGATCAACATATTATAGCAAGCCTGAGTATACTAATACTCAGCAAGACTTACCCGTCGGTGATAACTACTTCTCCAAAGCTAGACTATGGAAGGCTTTTTGGCTACTGGGTTGCTTTTGCTGAAAAGTAACAAAGAGTAGGTCCTTACTTTCAAGATTTTAGCACAAGTTCTAGTAGGTTTAATCTTTACTACATTGGCCATCTAGTACAAACAAGGTTGTACAATACCATTAATCAAGCATAATATTCATCAACTTCCATCATTAGGGATCTCATGACTAGTGGAGTAAGTAGTCTCAGATAACGGTGAGAGGCAGACAATCAATTGATTTAAACCTTGCAAGGTGGATCTAAACACATGGTAGGCTGCACCCGCAAGGACAACTTTCCCAGGCCGTTTCCAAAAATCCTCGGGTCGGGATAGAATCTTACAGTCTTTGGTGAAGGCTATCCGGCATACCCCGCGAGATACCCGGAGTCACCATACACCATCGGTAGCTAGCCGTGAGAGCGAATCCCAAGAGTAGTAATAGTAGGATCCCTCGCTGCCTCATTAAGGTACTAGGCTTACCGGTCCCATACCCGACATGTGCTTAGTACGTTCAAACACTAAACCCACATAACCACTGGACCGGAGCCCAGATCCCATGCTCTTACCACGTGAGCAATCCATTTAAGGATATATTGTGATTCCTATCTAGGAACCTATTCTCGCGAGTGAGGTCATCACTCGACTTGTAACGGTCCTATAGCTTAGCAGCTATCGACCTATCATACTAGTAAGGACAAAGGTACCTTCATGCATCTAGGGTTTCATCCAACTCCTGAACTTAAATGCACAATCATCCATAGATAATTGAATAAAGAATTGGAAAAACTGGGTTATATGCACCGGAGCTTGCCTTCGTCAGCTAGGTTAGCCTGGGCACCCTTGGTGTCGTTGAGCACTTCCACGTACTGCAACGAAGCTTCCGCTCCTCCTTCCTCAGTTTCCAGGATAAGCGAGTAATCACCGTGGAAGATCTACACAGAATGCAATGCATGTTCAGGTGATGTGATAGTTAGTTATCTCATCCAACTCTTGTTGGTCATATTCACCTTAACAAGTATCTAGATAGTGTTTCTCTTTTAGGAAGGTTATTTGTGTACATGAGTTATTCTTTTATTGTACATTTGAATAAAGGTTTCTATTGTACTTGTTATTTCATGTGAATATGTAGTCCTTTTCCTTTCACAAGCAAAGGTATAAATAATATTTTTATTCATGAATTAATTTCTTATCAGCAAGGATAATTAATTATCTTTTAATTAATTTAGGTAATACTTTCAAAAGGAAAAATAATTAAATAGGGGGCTTCCCTTTATTTAATTTCTCTTTAATATTAAAAGGGTTTTAAGCTTTTATTAAGCAATAAATCACCAAAAATTCAAAGAAGTGTTTCTTCAGCATATTAGCACCTATCGTTGTCCACTGGACCCACATGTAAGTGTTGGATGCTAGGAAATTAAATACTATTGAAAATAACAAAGACTAGCTAGTGATTCAAAATGAAATGCATACAAAAATAAATAAGCTTCAAAATGATCCATACTTACTCCTGCATGCTCTCTGGTCCTAAACAAGCCTAAGGAATCAACATATTCACCTAGAAACCCTACTGATCTTAGTTCATTAATTTACAAAGGAAAACAAGCATAAATCAAGAATAAATATTTCTGTCAACTCAAAAATCATGATTAATTCACCAGATGTGTGTTTTAACATAACAAGACAGTGTGCACAAGTTGAGCACAAAAGCATAAATATATTTAGCAAGAAAAAGTTTCTATGCAGTTTCTGCAGAATTGGACAATAATTTATTTAGCAAGATTCACTTCATAACTTTGTGCAATTGTTGGCACAGGAGCTAGTCCTAACAGGATACACAACATATCCAAAACTGAGATACAGAGGAGTTACAGATTTAAAGTTATGACAGATATAGGTTTTTTACATTTGTATTTTTCATGTTAAAAATATTTATAATCAAGCCATGTGAGAATAACAAAAGTTGTGGGATTTCTCTCCCGTAACCCAACATAATTGGTTTGGCATTTTTCTGAATTTTCTACAACTTTCTAGGGAATTTCTAGTGCACTGGACTGACTTGTAAGAAAACTTAGATAGGTTTCCAAGCAACCAGGTCCTAGCTTTTACACAAAACACCCTAAACAAATCGAAATCGATGCAATTCAGCCCTTGGCCGGGGAGGGCAGCGCGAGCGCGGCTAACTCCGGCGAGCCGGCGGCGGCCGCCGGCCGGCAGCGGCCGGGCGCGACCGAGAGGCTCACCTAGGAGCGGTGGGTAGTCGACGTTGGGGCGGAGGGGCGGCCGGCGAGCGGGTTCGACGGCGGCGGCGGCGGTCGCCGCGGTGGCTCGGGGAAAAGTGGCGAGGAGGCGCGGTGCTGAGCAATAAGCGACTTTGGAAGGTCTACTGGTGCCTAAGGATGCTACGGAGCAAGGCGGCGGCGGCGAGCGTGAGTGGAAGCACGAGCTCGGGGCAGCGGCGGCAATGGCGGCGGTGCGGCTCGGGGTGGCGCGCTAGGGGAGCGAGGAGGGGCTTTTATCGGCGGCTCGGGGTGTCCGCGGTGACGGCGAAGATGCCCCCGCCGTGCTACGGCGCTCGGGCGGCGCGCTTACGGCGGCGACGCCGCCGACGGACCGTCGGTCCGTGGCGTGTGCGCGCGTACGGCGGCGCGCGCGCGTGGATTCGATGCGCCTCGGGGCGGGGGAGCGCGTCGGGGTGCGGGTGACTCGGGCGGGGGCGAGCCTTGGGCGGTGCGCGGCCTCGGGAGGCGCGGGCGTGGACGCCGGGGCCGGCGGTGCGCGGTCGGCGACGGGCGGCGCGCGGGGGCACGCGACGTCGCGACGTGCAGTGCTCTGGTCCATTTTGTTTTGCTGGTGCTACCTTTGACACACTTTTTCTCTAAGTTTTTGTATAGAAGTTGACCAAGTGATGAATACCAAAGTTGTAGATCTAGCTACCCTTAACAACTTCTACAAAGTCTATATAGGGTTTTTCCTCACATAATTTGAATTATTTGAATGCCAATATTGAATGTCAGCCTGTCTTGGCAAACAGTGAATTCTGTCTTGCAATGAATTTTTCAAGCTTTTCCACTTAAAATTTGAAATGCCAATCTACTTGAAAGTTGCGTCCCTCATCAAGATGGACAACTTTCATAAAGGTAGAATTTTAAGTGTTTAGGTGAATTTTGGAGAACGCAGCAAAAGTTACGCGTACACTCGTGGACACTAGGGTGGCAAGGGGTTTGACCAAGCCCTTGACCATGGGTTGGCCCCACAAGTGTGTTTACTAGTCAAAGGGGGTCACTAGGGTAGGTTATTGAGTTTTTCGAGGTGAGGTCCCAGGTTGACCGTGATTTGACCACTGTTGTCTACTTTGACCAGCTGTTAGGGTTAATTAAAAACCTGGGGCGTCACAGCCTACCCCCCTTAAAAGAATCTCGTCCCGAGATTCGATTTGACAACGAAAGGATGGGGAGAAGAACTCACGGTTTTGAGATTGTAGGAAGCCCGGATACTTAGTGTTGAGATAGTCTTCCGTCTCCCACATTGCTTCTTGTTCCGTGTGATGACTCCATTGGATCTTGTACATTCGTACGGTCTGCCTTCGGGTCTTTCGCTCTTTTTGGTCTAGTACTTTCAATGGGTGCTCAACGAGCGAGAAGTCCGGCTCAATCCAAGCATTAGCTTCTGTGATGATTTCATTCTCCGGCACAGGCATTCCCTTCTTCAATTAAGTTACATGAAACACATTGTGAACTGCGGAAAACCGTTCTGGCAATTGGATACGGTAAGCCACTGGTCCACACACTTCTATAACTTCATAGGGTCCAATGTAGCGCGGAGCTAGCTTTCCCTTGACTCCGAACCTTTGCACACCTTTGGTGGGGGACACCTTCAAATAAACGTAATCTCCCACTTCAAAGTGTCGAGGTGTGGTTCCCTTGTCATGGTAACTCTTTTGCCTCATCTGTGCCATCTTCAAATTCTCTCTTATCACCTGCACTCTTTCTTCGACCTCTTTAACTAATTCCGGACCAAAGAGTGTTATCTCTCCAGCCTCTGACCAATTTAGCAGAGTGCGGCATCTACGTCCGTAAAGAGCATCGAACGGTGCCATTTTCAAGCTGGCTTGATAGCTATTGTTGTACGAGAGTTCTGCCAAGGACAAACACTTGTTCCAACTCTTATCAAAGTGTAAGATCCTTGCTTTTAGCATATCTTCCAAAATCTGATTTATTCTTTCCGTCTGACCATCGGTCTGTGGATGATAACTGGAACTACGGATTAGCTTGGTTCCCAAACACTCATGCAGTTGCTCCCAAAAACGAGCTACAAACTAAGTTCCTCTGTCAGAGATTATAGTCTTTGGGATTCCATGCAAAGGAACTATGTGATCCATGTACAACTCTGCATATTGCTGTATGGAGTAAGTGGTGTGCACGACAATGAAGTGAGCGGTCTTAGTGAGTCTGTCTACGATTACCCAAATAGAATCTTTCTTTCTAGCTGTTAGGGGTAAACCCACAATGAAATTCATACTAACATCGTCCCACTTGCACATAGGTATCGACAGGGGTTGGAGTACACCTGCCGATTTCAAATGGCTTGCTTTCATCCGGTGGCAAGTATCGCACTCGGCTACATACTTGGCTATATCCACCTTCATATTGGACCACCAAAAGTTCTGTTTCAGATCTTGGTACATCTTGGTACTACCGGGATGAATAGAGAATTTGGACATGTGAGCCTCATCTAGAATGATTTTCTTAATTTCCGGGTCAACGGGGACCACTAGACGTTTCCCAAACCAGATCACACCCTGGTGATCCTTCTGGAAACAAGTGTACTTGGGGTCTCCCTCTGCTAGTTTCTATTTGATGGTTTGAATGCCTTCATCATTGCGCTGAGCAGTGACAATTTTATCATAAAGGTCGGACTCTGCCGTCAAGGCATAGAGACTTCCTTGTGGTACCACTTCTAAGTTGAGCCTTCTCATTTCTTCACACAACGGTTCACTAACTGGCTCCAACTCTAGGTGGTTGCAGTGATCTTTGCGGCTAAGATCATCCGCAACAACATTTGCCTTGCCGGGGTGATAGTGCACTTCTAGATCATAATCCTTAATCAACTCAAGCCATCTTCTCTGCCTCATATTCAACTCTGACCGAGTGAAGATGTATTTGAGACTCTTGTGATTAGTGAAGATATTGCAACGATTACCCATTAGGTAATGCCTCCATATCTTGAGAGCATGGACAACAGCAGCTAACTCAAGATCATGGTGAGGACCAGGAGCGTCTCGGTGGTCGATGGATGACCGCTCCTCAGTGATGAGTGATTGACAACGGGTGTTGGACTGACTCTTGGCTTAGTGCGCAAGTGTAGGCTGCGGCCTAGTTCGTGTTGTTGCAGGTGAAGAACGGGCGCGAAAGGTCTTCAGCCTTGAGGGGCCTCCGGGAGATGGAGAGACAAGTAGGCTCGGTTCGAGGGACCCGCTGGACAGCGGGACTGGGTGCGGGTCACATGGTGGCGACACAAGCAAGACGAAGTCATGGACAAGCGAGCCGGTTCACGGTGGCGGTCCAGTCAAGTGGTTTGGCGGGAGGCCGGACTGGGCACGCGGAGTTTGGTGGTTTGCCCACAAAACCATCGGCGGACGGTTTCTTGGTTTGGGCCTCAAAACCAAGTCCGAGGGCCCTACACGACGGAGACGGGATCCGGGTGTGTCGGGAAGCTTCGAGGCGGAGGACACGCGGCGGGATCGCATGGCTTGCGTCGGGAGGACGCGGGGTGCGGCAAAGGCATGGCCGTCCGATGGCAAGACCCACAAACATTACCAAAATGCCCCTGCGTGGGTTGTATCGCCAGTAGTTAAGTTAGGGGTAGTCGAGTCATTTACCACTCTGGCGGGACCCAATATATAAGCCATGAGGGTGTGTGGATGGCTCTCTCTCTCGGTGACTTAGGGTTTCATTTCCTCCCTCCTCTTTCTCATTTTCGTAGCTATTTTTCCTTCCATTTTCTCTAGGCTAGCATGAGAGCTTCATGAGAGATTTGTTGAGAGGGATGGATGCTAGGGCGGCATGCTAGACCTTGTGAATCTTTCCTGGTTTGTATAGAAGATTCGGGGTTGTTTTTCGTGGCCTTTTTGTGCTTGTTTTCGTGCCTTTGTTCCCGGTTCGATTCCGCGGATTTGAGTGGGTTTCTCCCCGGATTTCTTTGAGGGATACATGGATAGATGTCTCGTGCATCTTTGTGATTGATCTTGTGCCCTCAAACGCCGGGAAACCACTTGGATTCGAAGGTTTTCGTTCGGTGCTCTAGCTTTCGATGGTGCTCAAAGGATTCGCGATTCCCGGTGATTTAGGGAGTTAGGAGGCAAGATTTTTGGGCTATAGCATCCTTGTGTGACTCTTTTCAAGTCCCCAAACCCTTGTCTCCATAGCTTCAACCGTTTGGGAAATCCGATGATGATTTGGGAGAGTTGACTTTCGAGGTCGGGCTGTTTCTGCTCTGTCCGCACCTGGTGGACCGTCCGCAGGGTGCTGGCGGACAGTCCGCGCGGCTAGGGTTCGTCGCGTGTTCGTCGTGTTCTTGCGCGTCCTTGCTTTCGATCCGGTTTGGCTTTTGGTTTTGGTTGCAGCCAGTTTGCGGACGGTCCGCGCTCGAGTAGCGGACGGTCCGTGGGTGGCGCGGACGGTCCGCCCGGCCTTGGCGGACGGTCCGTTTTCCCCGGGTCAGTTCTGGTGGTTCTGTGTGCTTTAACGGACGGTCCGCGGTGTTGGGCCGGACGGTCCGCGGTCTTTGTCGCGGACGGTCCGCGGCCTCGGGTCGGACGGTCCGCGAGGCCTGCGCGGACGGTCCGCCCCTCCTGGCCGGACGGTCCGCCAGAGCCTGTGCGCTTTGCTTTTTGGTTCGATTCCTCCCTTCCCTTTCTAGTGTTTCCGCGTGTGCTTCAAGGAATCGTTCCTAGGACTAGAGGTTGATCCATAACCTCGTGGTCTTGGCGATTGGTGTGTGATTCGTTTCATCGCTTGTGTGTGACCGGGGTTTGACTAGGGTATAGGCCGGGTTCTTTGGGAAGAATTTTTACCGGCTCCTATTCACTCCCCCCCTCTCTAGTCGCCATCTGATCCTTCAATTGGTATCAGAGCTTGGTGCCGGATTCTTTGCGACTTTGACAAGTCTCGAATCCTAAGATGGCGTACGTTGAGCGGGGCGGTCCGCCACACTTCGATGGCAAGGGTTACCACAAGTGGGCGGCTCGTATGATGATCTTTCTTCGTGGGAAGCTATTGGATTTCATTGTGCTTGACAAGACCTATGCTATTCCGGTCAACATCCATACTCTTATGGTGACCGATGCCGGTGCTAAGGCCAAGTATGAGGCTAATGCAAAAGCCGTTGATCACTTGGTCCGGAGCTTGTGTGATCTAGAGTTTGAGCGTGTTCGCCATTTGAATCTTGCTTGGCAAATTTGGGAAAAGTTGTTGGTTGCTCACGGTGGTGATAACCATGTGAAGGCTCGCCTCTTTGTCTCTTACCGGATGCAATATGAGAATTTCACTCCACTTCCCGGTGAGGACATTGATGCGATGTTTCAGAGGTTCACCGCCATCGTGAACAACATGAAAGCTAATGTTGAGGATTTTCCATACACCGAGCATGATCAGGATTTGAAGCTCTTGCATGTCTTGGACCCAAATGTTTGGGGTGCTAAGGTTGAGGCCATCAAGGAGTCTGGACATTATTTGACTATTGAGTTGGATGACCTCTTTTCTAAGCTCAAGTCGGCTGAGGTTGACAGGAAGTTGCAATCCAAGCATGAGGGCTCGACTGACCATAGTCTTGCTCTTGTGGGCGGATCAAAGGGCAAATCTAACCCTTCCTGTTGACAGTTTTCCTTGTCTTCTCTTATGTCCATTCCAGATGAGGAGTTTGATGTGCTGGGCGAGGAGGAGCTGGCCTTGCTCTCAAGAAGGTTTGATCGGCTACACGAGAGTCGGAGGAACGCAAGGCGGAGCTCAGGGACGTGCTACAAGTGTGGCAAGCGAGGCCACTTCATCGCCGAGTGCCCGGAAGCGGAGGAGAACAAATACAAGGTGAACAAGTACAAGGCGCACCCGAGGCGTGAAGACAAGTACTCCTCCAAGGGCAAGCACTTCAACAAGTCCAAGAGCAAGGACAAGGACAAGCGTCGACCAAGCAAGAGCGGCTACAAGAAGAACAAGGCAAGAGCGATGGTGGCCAGTGCGAGCGACGTTGACTCAAGCTCAAGCGAGGAGCAGTCAAGCTCAAGCAGTGAAGATGAAGACGCCGGGAGGCGCAAGGGCAAGAAGAGTGCAAGCGGAACCTCGGCGGGGCCGGCCGAGCTGTGTGGCGCTTGAGGGCTTTTGTGGCATGGCCCATAGCTCAAGCCAAGCAAGAAGAGCGAGAAGGAAGACGGCGACTCCGACTGCGAGGATGAGGTAAACCATGACCCCGACTCTTTGCTTGCTGAGATTGCTAGGTTGAATGGCTTGCTTGACAACCGTGATAGTGTGCTTAGAGATGCCAAAAAGATGAGGAAAGATCTTAGAGCACAACTTGAGAATGCTAGCGAGAAAGTAGGAGAGTTAGAGTCAAAATTGCTTGAATTGAAACTTGAGAATGACTCTTTGAAACTTGCTCCCTCGCTCCTGATGATGTTGAATGTGTTGAGTGTGATGCATGGTTGAATGAGATCAAACTGCTTAATGAGAAGAATGCTTCTACTTTGGCTCAACTAGATGCTCTTAGGACTGAATATGATGAGCTTAAGGCTAGACCTACTTTGCTTGGTGCTTGTAAATCATGTCCTACCATGCATGCTAAGCTTGTTGATGCTCGTTCTACCATTAGTTCTCTGGAAGCATCTTTGAAATCTCCTGTTGTCAATGCATGCACTAGCTGTGATGAAGTTACTTTGCGAAATCTTGAACTTACTTCCCGTTTGGATGTCATCTATGAGGAGAATGACTATTTGAGGAAGGTGTTGGGTTGGTTGTCTGGGCAGGAACCTCAATTGAAAATCATGATTGAGGAGTTCAAGAGAGCTGATGGTCGTGGTTTGGGGTTTGAGAAGTTGGGTGAGAAAGTGGGAGAGAACAGTGGGGAGAGTGTGTACGAGAAGTGTGTTGAGTCTAACCCCGAGTTTGAGGTGATCGGAGAGATCCAAGTCCCACTCCCAAAAGCACCCAAGAACTCTTTCACACCAAAGCCCAACCACCTTTGCAACAAGCTTGACACAACCCAAGATCCACCCAAATTCCCACCTAAGACAAATGATTTCCAGAAACCGGTGAAGTTTGTGGGTGAGAAGGGTGAGAAGCCTAGAGAGAAGCCAGAGCCAAAACCAAAACCCATCCCCTTCAGGTGTGAGTACTGTGGCAAGGAGAGGCATCTTGCAGAGTTTTGCTACAAGAGGAAGAGGGATGAGAGGCTTGCTAGGGAGCAAGCAAACCAGGACAGGTATCGCCAGCCTCATGGGATTCCTGAGCCTAGAGTGCCACTTCCACGGGGTGTGGGAAATGTGAGGAGTGTTGGCAGGTTCCCACAGAGAGGTGGTGGTGAGAGGTTTGTCACGAGAGATGAGGGTGTGCGTGCTGGTGAAAGGTTTGGTCGGGCTCGTGGTGGTTTTGCTGGACGTCCTCCTACTCGTCCTCAGTACGGGTTTAGGGGAGATGATCGCAGCTTTGGGTTCCAGAGGAACTACGGACCACGTTTTCCCCCTCGTGGTGCTCGTACTCCTCCCATGGGACATGGGAAGTTTTGTGGCAAGGGAGTGATGTTTGCTAACCCCTCTTTTGAGCAGATGGCTCGACACTGGTTTTACTTTCTTTGTGCTAACCCCAGTCTCGAGTCGCTAGCTCACTCTCGTTCTTGTTTCTGACTACAGGCAGGAGGCTTGGAGAACATTTGGTTGATCGACTCCGGGTGTTCTCGACACATGACCGGAGATAAGAAGTGGTTCTCCAGCCTCACCCCAGTGAAGGAAAAGCAGTACATCACATTTGGGGACAATGGACGAGGAAGGGTGCTTTCAGAGGGTGTTGTGCATGTGAGTGACAAGGTAACGTTGAAGAGAGTGGCTCTTGTGAAGTCTTTGGGTTTTAATTTGCTTTCGGTTTCTCAGTTGCTTGATGAGGGTTTTGAGGTGCGTTTCAAGTCTGGCGAGTCTCGTTTGCTTGATTCTCGAGGTGATCTTGTCGTATGATCATCCCCAAGGGTCAGATTTTCAGGGCTGATTTCTCTCGTTCTTTGGGTCCTGCTCGCTGTTTGATGGCCGGTCCTTCTTCTGATTTGTGGAAATGGCATAGGCGGCTAGGACACTTGAGCTTTGATTTGGTTTCCCGCTTGAGTGGTCTTGACCTTGTCCGAGGATTGCCGAGGTTGAAGCTTGAGAAGGATTTGGTTTGTGCTCCTTGTAGGCATGGTAAGATGGTAGCCACTCCCCATCCACCCCTGACCGATGTCATGACCGAGCGTCCGACAGAGCTGTTGCATATGGACCTTGTTGGGCCAGCTCGAGTTCGCTCGGTGGGTGGGAAGTGGTATGTCCTTGTGGTGGACGATTACTCTCTCTATGCCTGGGTGTTCTTTTTGGAGGATAAGAGTGAGACATTTGGTTTTGTTCGAGATCTGATCGTGAGGTTGAAAAACGAGAGGCATGGGAATGCTATTCGAGCTATCCGCAGTGATAATGGCTCTGAGTTCAAGAACTCTCGTTTTGATGCCTTTTGTTGTGATCTAGGTCTTGAACATCAGTATTCGACCCCTTATGTGCCCCCTCAAAATGGAGTCGTGGAAAGGAAAAATCGGACTCTTTGTGAGATGGCTAGGACGATGCTCGATGAGCACAGGACTCCTAGGAGGTATTGGGCTGAGGTGGTCAATACGGCTTGTCATGTTTCCAACGAGGATTTTATTGCGAGCTTTCAAGAAGAAGACTCGTTATGAGCTGATGCATGGTCGGGCACCCAAGGTGAGTCATTTTCGAGTCTTTGGTCGTAAGTGCTTTATTCGAAGAAGGGAAAACTCGACAAGTTTGAGGCTAGGTCTAGTGATGGTATTTTCTTTGGATATGCTAACCATTCTAGAGCCTATAGGGTGCTTAACCTTGAGACTAACAAAATCATGGAGACTTGCAAGGTAACCTTCGACGAGACAATGCCATGTACCTCTCTTGGCTTTGAATGTGCAGGTGATGAAGAGATGGCTGAGGACCTCTTTGAAGAGGAGAAGGATGAAGCAGGAGATGATGATGGGGAGAACCATGCGCCTGAAGCTGAGTGTGTACCCACTACTTCCCCTACGACCACTATGTAGCGTGGACCGTCTACTTCATGGACAACGACGGTGCAACAAGAGGACCAGGCGAGAGAAGTTGAAGTTGAGGGGGAGGTAGTCTCGAGGCGTGAGGCTCCCCGGCGGATTCAAGAAGTGCATCACTTGTCGAAGATCATTGGGAACATCGATGAACGCACTACACGGTCAAGGTCCAGGAATTCCTCTCATTTTGCTCATGCTGCTTTTGTTGCCACTTTTGAGCCCAAGGACATTGGACATGCTTTATCTGATGCAAACTGGGTCAACTCTATGCATGAGGAGTTGGAAAATTTTGGGAGGAACCAGGTGTGGGAGTTAGTTGAACCTCCTCCAAATTGCCATCCCATAGGAACCAAGTGGGTTTGGAAGAACAAAGAGGGAGAGAATGGGATGGTTGTGAGGAACAAGTCCAGACTTGTTGCTCAGGGGTTTAGTCAGAAGGAGGGGATCGACTATGAGGAGACCTTTGCTCCTGTGGCCCGTCTTGAGGCAATTCGGATCCTTCTAGCCTTTGTCGTGGCTAAAGGGTTCAAGTTGTTTCGGATGGACGTGAAGAGTGCTTTTTCGAATGGGGTCATAGAGAAGGAGGTGTATGTGAAGCGACCACCGGGGTTTGAGAGCGAGTTGTACCCACACGGGGTATACGGGTTGAAAAGGGCTCGTATGGGTTGAAACGGGCGCCCGTGCTTGGTATGGGAGATTGAGAGGTTTTCTGTTGAGCAGAGGGTTTGTGATGGGTACCGTGGATAGGACCTTGTTTCTCCTCAAGCATGGAAATGACTTGTTGATTGTTCAGATATACGTGGATGATATTGTCTTTGGTGGCTCGTCACATAACCTTGTTGCCAAGTTTGTAGATGAGATGAGCAGGGAGTTCGAGATGAGCATGATGGGCGAGTTGCAGTATTTTCTCGGACTGCAGATCAAGCAAGTGAAGGATGGTACATTTGTGCACCAGACCAAGTACACGAAAGACATGCTAAGGAAGTTCCAGATGCAAGATGTGAAGCCGATGTCGACTCCCATGGGGAGTACGGCCACTTTGGATGCGGATGAGGACGGAGAACCAGTGGACCAGCGGGAGTACAGGAGCATGATCGGCTCCCTTCTCTACTTGACGGCGACGAGGCCAGACATACAGTTCAGCGTGTGTCCGTGCGCTCGTTTTCGTGCTTCGCCGAGGACATCACATCGACGGGCCGTCAAGAGGATTTTCGGTACCTACGTCTGCCCTCGGTCTTGGCCTTTGGTATTCTTCCTCCTCGACTCTTTCTCTTCATGGTTTTTCCGATGCGGATTTTGTTGGTTGTCGAGTCGAGAGGAAGTCTACTTCGGTACTTGTCAGTTTCTTGGTTCTTCGTTGGTCTCATGGTCTTCCCGCAAGCAGTCTAGTGTAGCTCAGTCTACCACAGAGGCAGAGTATGTTGCTGCCGCGAGTTGTTGTTCCCAGCTGTTGTGGATTTCATACACTTTGAGAGACTTTGGTGAGGAGTGCACCCAGATCCCACTTCTTTGTGATAGCACCAGTGCCATAAGCGTAGCCAAAAACCCAGTGCTTCACTCCAGGACCAAACACATAGAAGTGAGGTATCATTTCTTGAGGGACAATGTGGAGAAAGGAACCATTGTGCTGAGCCATGTCCCTACCCAAGATCAGCTAGCCGACATCTTTACAAAGCCTCTCGACCAAGCTACATTTGTGCGCTTGCGGGGGGAACTTGGGGTTTGTTGCCCTTTCTAGTTGATTCTTGGGGGATTTCCTTTTTGTATCATATGTATCATACCATGTTTTACTTTGATGTATATACATGCTTTGCTTGATGTATAAACCATGGTAGGATAGCCATCTTGTCATATATCATGTTGCATTTGTATCATATTGCATTTTAGGATGATGAGCTTCTTTCATATGCCATATTTGAGTCTCTTTGGCTATTTGTGAGATGTTGGTCATATGTGTGGAGACATGGTGATGTGAGGCTATGCTCTTGGAATATTTGAGATATATGTGTGGTGAGATAGCCCCTTTTGAAATAAATGCTAATCTTGTCTAAATTTTTGATGAAATGTGCTCCACTCGTGTGTAGTTGTGTATCCATGTCACAGTTTGGTCTAAATGTGCTTTTCATGCTTAGATTGTGCTTGGATGCCCTGTTCTTTCATTTGGGCCAAAGGCCGAATATCATTGTGAATGTTTAGCCTATGTTGCATTCATGGGGGAGCATAAGCTTCTTTTTGCCGCAAAGGCACTTCATGTACCATGAAATGATTTAATCCTGAAAAGAAGTGTATAATGCGTGAAAAATGCTCCATCCATCATGTCTATGCTTAAAATGTCTTATCTTTCACATATGGGTGCAAAACATGTTGCATGATGTTCACCAGTGGAGAAGTCTCCCCGAAGTGGACACATGGCTCATGAGCTTTGACATGACATGCTTTGCTTTATGGGTGTTTGCCATGATCTTTTGCTGAGAATTTGATATCCTTGTATGATCTTTGAGTGATATGCATGTTTGTGGCTCAAGTGTGACATGGATAGGCTTTTACATGTGAAGCGAGCCTTCTTTTGGGAAAACTGCTTAAATCTGAAAATTTTGCTTTGTCACATGCTTGTATTTTCATATATTACTTGTGGCAATGCTTTGACTCTGCTATGATTCATATGTGTGATCTTTGTCTCATGTTTAGCCTTTGACACTACACTTGGCCTATTTGAGAAGCTCATGTAGATGTTTATATGCTTGGTTTTGCATTTCTGCATTTTCACCTTGATTCATACATTGTCAACAAGGGGGAGAAGAGGTGAGCTTAATGAAAATTCAGAAGAGGTGAGCTGAAATTTGGAAGTTTGCATCCACATGTTCAGGGGGAGCATTCTTGCTATTTTCGGTGTGGAGTTTGTGCTTTGCCTGGCTTGTGACCTTTCTTCGCCTTTCTTTGGTTTTGGTCATGAGTTGAGCTTCTTTGTTTTTCTTTCTTCTTCCTTTCTCTTTTTCTCTGAATTTCATTTCGTGTTGTGTGTTGTCAATGCACTCATCAAGGGGGAGATTGAGGACCGGGAGCGTCCGGTGGTCGATGGATGACCGCTCCTCAGTGATGAGTGATTGACAACGGGTGTTGGACCGACTCTTGGCTTAGTGCGCGAGGTGTAGGCTGCGGCCTAGTTCGTGTTGTTGCAGGTGAAGAACGGGCGCGAAAGGTCTTCAGTCTTGAGGGGCCTCCGGGAGATGGAGAGACAAGTAGGCTCGGTTCGAGGGACCCGGTGGACAGCGAGACTGGGTGCGGGTCACATGGTGGCGACACAAGCAAGACGAAGTCATGGACAAGCGAGCCGGTGCACGGTGGTGGTCAAGTCAAGTGGTTTGGCGGGAGGCCGGACCGGGCACGCGGAGTTTGGTGGTTTGCCCACAAAACCATCGACGGACGGTTTCTTGGTTTGGGCCTCAAAACCAAGTCCGAGGGCCCTACACGACGGAGACGGGATCCGGGCGTGTCGGGAAGCTTCGAGGCGGAGGACACGCGGCGGGATCGCATGGCTTGCGTCGGGAGGACGCGGGGTGCGGCAAAGGCGTGGCCGTCCGATGGCAAGACCCACAAACATTACCAAAATGCCTCTGCGTGGGTTGTATCGCCAGTAGTTAAGTTAGGGGTAGTCGAGTCATTTACCACTCTGGCGGGACCCGATATATAAGCCATGAGGGTGTGTGGATGGCTCTCTCTCTCGGTGACTTAGGGTTTCATTTCCTCCCTTCTCTTTCTCATTTTCATAGCTATTTTTCCTTCCATTTTCTCTAGGCTAGCATGAGAGCTTCATGAGAGATTTGTTGAGAGGGATGGATGCTAGGGAGGCATGCTAGACCTTGTGAATCTTTCCTGGTTTGTATAGAAGATTCGGGGTTGTTTTTCGTGGCCTTTTTGTGCTTGTTTTTGTGCCTTTGTTCCCAGTTCGATTCCGCGGATTTGAGTGGGTTTCTCCCTGGATTTCTTTGAGGGATACATGGATAGATGTCTCGTGCATCTTTGTGATTAATCTTGTGCCCTCAAACGCCGGGAAACAACTTGGATTCGAAGTTTTTCGTTCGGTGCTCTAGCTTTCGGTGGTGCTCAAAGGATTCGCGATTCCCGGTGATTTAGGGAGTTAGGAGGCAAGATTTTTGGGCTATAGCATCCTTGTGTGACGCTTTTCAAGTCCCCAAACCCTTGTCTCCATAGCTTCAACCGTTTGGGAAATCCGATGATGATTTGGGAGAGTTGACTTTCGAGGTCGGGCTGTTTCTGCTCTGTCCGCACCTGGCGGACCGTCCGCAGGGTGCTGGCGGACAGTCCGCGCGGCTAGGGTTCGTCGCGTGTTCGTCGTGTTCTTGCGCGTCCTTGCTTTCGATCCGGTTTGGCATTTGGTTTTGGTTGCAGACAGTTTGCGGACGGTCCGCGCTCGAGTAGCGGACGGTCCGTGGGTGGCGCGGACGGTCCGCCCGGCCTTGGCAGACGGTCCGTTTTCCCCGGTCGGTCCCCGGTGGTTGTGTGCTTTAACGGACGGTCCGCGGTGTTGGGCCGGACGGTCCGCGGTCTTTGTCGCGGACGGTCCGCGGCCTCGGGTCGGACGGTCCGTGAGGCCTGCGCGGACGGTCCGCCCCTCCTGGCCGGACGGTCCGCCAGAGCCTGTGCTCTTTGCTTCTTCGTTCGATTCCTCCCTTCCCTTTCTAGTGCTTCCGCGTGTGCTTCAAGGAATCGTTCCTAGGACTAGAGGTTGATCCATAACCTCATGGTCTTGGCGATTGGTGTGTGATTCGTTTCATCGCTTGTGTGTGACCGGGGTTTGACTAGGGTATAGGCCGGGTTGTTTGGGAAGAATTTTTACCGGCTCCTATTCACTCCCCCCTCTCTAGTCGCCATCTGATCCTTCACATGGGCAAGATAACTGAGCTCATGAAGTCGAAGTGCCCGTGAAGCATAGGCAATGACTCGGCCCTCTTGCATAAGGACACAGCCGAGACCCGTGCCCGATGCGTCACAGAAAACTTCAAACGGTTTGGAATTATCCGGTTGCACTAGCACTAGGGCGGAAGTTAGATATTGCCTCAAGGTGTGGAAAGCTTTTTCACATGCTTCGCTCCACACGAACTTCACTCCTTTCTTGAGCAGTTCGGTCATAGGTTTTGCGATTCTAGAGAAGTCAGGAATGAATCGACGGTAGTATCCCGCCAATCCTATGAAACTGCGGATTTGGTGTACGGACTTGGGTGGTTTCCAATCCATCACCTCTTGAACTTTGCTAGGATCTACGGAGATACCATCATGGGAAATGGTGTGCCCTAAGAATTTCACACTTTTCAACCAGAATTCACATTTGAAGAACTTAGCATAAAGCTTATGATCTCGCAAACGCTAAAGGACAACTCAGAGGTGTTTGGCGTGTTCTTTCTCGCTTTTGGAATAGATGAGAATATCATCGATAAAGACCACGACGAATTTATCGAGCTCCATCATGAACACGGAGTTCATGAGGTACATGAAGTAGGCTGGGGAATTTGTGAGACCGAAAGACATTACCAAGAACTCGTAAAGACCATAATGAGTGGAGAAAGCGGTTTTAGGAATGTCACAAGGTCGAATCTTGATTTGGTGGTAACCAGAATGAAGGTCGATCTTAGAGAAGACTTTGGCATCAGCCAATTGATCAAAAAGAACATCGATTCGGGGAAGCAGGTATTTGTTTTTGATGGTGACTGCATTGAGCGGTCGGTAATCTACGCACATTCTCAAGATACCATCTCTCTTCTTGACAAAGAGAGCAGGGCAACCCCAAGGAGAAGAGCTCGGGCAAATATAACCCTTATCTAACAATTCCTGGAGTTGAGTTTTCAGTTCGGCTAACTCTTTGGGTGGCACGCGATAAGGTCTTTTGGAAATGGGTGCGGTACCGGGTTGGAGTTTGATTACAAACTCGACATCTCTGTCTGGTGGCATACCATGCAACTCATCAGGAAAGACATCCGGGTACTCGCACACTACTGGAATTTCATCAAGAGGGGAGATAATGGTCACATAGGCACTAGAGTCAGTACCGTCCTTGAAAGGTAGGTACAAGGTAGTGTGCCCGACCGTAGGAGAATTGATCTCTACGACCCTATCTGCTATATCTAGAATTACCTTATGTTGATTCATCCATTCCATACCCAAGATAACATCCATGCTTCCCAGATTGATGGTTATGAGATTAGACCGAATAACCTTACTTCCTAGCCTTAAAGGAACTCCAAAGGTTACTAAGTGAGAAGTGATGTTTCCACCTGGTGTGGTAATTTTATAAGCCGATATGGTTTGCATTCCCTTTAGACCCATTTTTTCTAGTAGATTCTCACTTATGAAACTATGGGTGGCTCCCAAATCAAACAAAATCTTAACAAGAGTGTTGTTGATAGAGAATGTACCCGTGAGCACTGAAGCTCCTTCAGGAATATCGCTCATGGCGGTGAAGTTCAGCTTGCCTTGGCGCACATGCACCATGGGCTTCTTAGCCGGAGTGGCAGGCTTGTTTCCTGCACCTTGATTCTGCGGGTTGGGCTTGATCTGCCTGGGCTTGGGACACTCGCTGATGTAATGCCCCGGCTGGTCACAATTGTAGCAACGACGATCACCAACGTTGCGAGGAGGTGCATTAGGCTTTGGAGCCTGCTGCTGAGCATTGCAGAACTGGAAGTTCCCGATGGGTTTGCTCTGGGGTGGCTTCATCGTCCAGCGTCCAGTTGAAGATTGCTGGGATGGGCCTGGAGTGTTCTTCACAAAGCAAAACTTCTTGCCCGTTCCGCTGTCCGGGGTGAAACCAGGCATCCTCTTCTTGTCCCCATGAGCCTTCTTCATAGCATCCTCTTATGAGATAGCCTTGTTCACTAGCTCATGAAAGTTCGCGGGCTCGAGCAGGTTCAGACACTCGTACAACTTGCCATCTAGCCCGTCACGGAACCCCTCCATCTTCTTTGCATCAGTATCAACGTGATGCCCGTCATACTGGCACAGGCTGTTAAACTTCTGAGCATAGCGATACACTGTGTCAGATCCCTGTCTGAGGGCCAACAACTCCCTCATCTTCCTATCCATCAGTCCCTTGGGGATGTGGTGGCTCTTCAAGGCTTGCTTGAACTCATCCCAAGTTACAGCGTGCCCTCGCTGCATCGACTTGAAATGGTCCCACCACATCAAAGCTTCTCCGCGCAGTTGCAGCGCTGCGAAGTTATCTTTGTGAAGGACCGATACGGCGAACCAGAGAGGGGGGGAGTGAACGGGAGCCGATAAAAATTCTTCTTGAAGGAGATGAAAACTCCAACAAGATGAACACAGCTTCCAACAAACGTCTCCGACTCACTACCCAAGTTGGTCAAGCCCACGTAGCCACTGAAGTGCCACTGGACCTAGGAACCAACACACAACCTTCCGACCCGAGAACGCAGCGAAACACCAAACCTCGAGTCTACAGACCCACACCGGTCAGACCGGTGAGCACCACCGGTCAGACCGGTCCCTGCTTGTGAAACTGAGCAACTTTCACTAAGTGGCTCTACACCGGTCACACCGGTGAGACACACCGGTCAGACCGATCACAGCGTGAAAGCCTCCAAGGCACCAAACAGGCCAACCGACCACCAAACTGACCCAAACACGAAACAGCAGCACCACAGGACAATAGCGAACAACCAAGACGTTCACCCGAGCAAAATCCCACCGAGGATTGCACCGGTCAGACCGGTCAGGAGCACCGGTCAGACCGGTGTAGCCTGGGCAGCTCGGGATGAACAGCACCCGCGGGTCAACTCCCCCAAATCCAAACCTCGATCTCTCGAATCGCTCCACGGACTTGAACAAGACTTTGGGGATATTAGGAACACTTCATGAGGAGTCCATAGCCAAGTTTAATCCCACCAAAACTCGTCCAAAAAGGAGGAATCAAGTAAATCCCGCCAAGAGCACTTCCAACCCAAGAACTCAAGAAACCCCAAAATCGAGCACCTTTACTCACGGATTTGGGAGGGGAATCACAACCCAAAGAGCCACGAAGGGTTCCCACAAATTTCCCCCATCAAATCCCCAAGAGAAAGGTCCCGAAAACAACCCAAAGAAATCACCAAGGGAGGGCTCCGAAAATCACCACCAAGAACAACCGGGGAAAACATATCCAAACCTTGAGGAACCACGCCGAATTATCTATACATGAAACAAAGGTTCATACAAGGTCTAGCAAGCCGCCCGATCATCCATCCCTCTCAACAAGATCTCTCCATGAAGCTCTCAAGCTAGTCCTATGCAAAAACTAAGGAAAATAGGAAGGAAAATGGGAAAACAAATGAGCTAGGGTTCCAAGAGTTGGCTGCCATCCTCTCACCTCTTGGGTTATATGGAGACAACCGAAAGTCTAAAATGCCCTTTCCTAATAACTAGTGATACAAGCCCCTCAAGGGCGGATTTGGAAGTCTTCATGTCTTCACCATCGGACGGATGCCCGGTGACCGCACCCTGCGTAGCCTCGACGCAAGCCATGCGATCCCGACGCGTGTCCTCCGCTTCGAAGTCTCCGGACTGTGTAGTCGTACACCGGTCAGACTGGTGCACACCACCGGTCAGACCGTTCAGATCCACCGGTCAGACCGGTCTAGCACTGCTGCAGCACCGTCTTCGGTTCTTCGGTCTTGGCTTTGTGGATCAACCAAGGAACCCAGTGGTTTTTTGGTGAACCACCAGAAACCCCGCGAACTCGGTGTAGCCTCCGCCAATCTCCACTCATGACTTGGCTCCCACATAGTCCCGGGTCGACCTTGGTTTTGAGGCTCAACCAAGAAACCGTCCACGACTTCATCTTGCTGTTCATGCCACCATGAGGCCCGCACTTGACCCCGCTGGCCACCGGGTCCCTCGAACGAAGCCTACTTGTCTTCTCCACACTTGGAGGCCTCACCGGCGACGACCTTTCGCGCTTGTTCTTCAACTGCACCAACACCAGTCAAGCCGCAACCTCGCACCCGCAAGACTTAGCCAAGAATCAGTCCACACAACGTTGTCAATCACTCATCACACAAGGAAGCGACCATCCACCGGTCCTCGAACCACACATGGTCCTCAATCTCCCCCTTGATGAGTGCATTGACAACACCCACACAAAAGTAACAAGAGAGAAAAGAAAAAGAAAAGAAACGAACAAAAAGAAACTCCAACAAGCGATCGAAAGCCAAACAAAGGCAAAGAGCAAGATCACTTGAAGAGGACAAGTCTCGGACCCCTTAGGCAAGGGCAACGGCTCGACACATCCGAGACAAAAACAAAGCTCAATCAAAGAGCGCGAACCACCGAACCAAGGCTCGAACAACCACAAAGAGCTCCCCCTGCACACATGCAAGCTCCCCCTGAACCAATGCACCTCCCCCTGGACGAATGCATGCAAACCAGCTGAAAATAGGGCAGCTGCAGCAACTTCATCCCACATCGGTCAGACCGGTCATCACCACCAGTCAGACCGGTGCCTAAGATGTGCACAGGAACAGCACTCACACCGGTCAGACCGGTGCACAACAGAGCCCAGAAATGGCTCGAAACCACCTGAAAACCTTCTAAATGCATCTAGCAAGCCATTTCAAGCTCAAACTTCTCCCCCTTGTAAGCAATGCATGAATCAAGCCAAAAATGCAAAAATTTCAATCTAGAGCTTCTCAAATAGACAAAATTCAACAAAGAATGCTACACATGTCAAATGAGTGAGTTAGATACTCTACGGCTTCGTATCGATCTTAACTACAAGATCACCAAGTTTCACAACCATTGGACGAAGCTAAGATGGATTTAGGCAATTTTGCGAAAAACTTGCCTCTCATGAGCAAAATCCTAAACATGATCAAAGCATATCAAAATGGCAAAGCCACACAAACTTCATGCTAGGACAACCATTCTAACCATAAGACCATCACAAACACCCACAAGCACCTCATGTCATGTCAAAGCCACCGAGCCATGTGCCTACTTCTATGTATGAGACTTCTCATTGGTAGGCATCATGCAATGGTTTAGCACCCAAAGCAAATTAAATTCAGCACATATGACATGGGAGCACATTTTCCAAGCATTTTTCATTTCATTTTCTGATATATAATTGGTACATGAAATGTCTTTGCGACAAAAAGGAACTTATGCCCCTCCACAAGATGAAGCAAGAGGGCTAAACATTCATGATGGCAAATGAGCCTTTGGCTCCATATGATCAATAATCTAGCTATCCAACCACAAATTAAGCATAACCAAGCCACTAAAACATGTCAAGATCATGTAAAGGCATTTACACATGAGAGAGCATACATGTGAAATTTTTAAAAACATAGCTATCAACCATTGATTATTCATCAAGATCATCAAGAGCTAAGCCAAACTAACCATAGCATACCAAGCAAGCTCACAAAGTCATATATCTCATTCCATGGTGAACAATGTATATGAGAGAAGCTTTTCCTAACCAATGCATATGATACAAAATGCATGCCATCTAAGATACAAGGATGCATATACATCATGTTACATATGCCATGCCAAATGCAAGAAATGCACAAAGGAAAGCTATACATATGCTACAAAGAGAGCTCCCACACACCCAACTCAAGAAATCAAACACACACCAAGTTCCCCCCGCAAACGAGTGAAAGTTGCTTGATCTAAGGGTTTGGTGAAAATATCGGCTAGTTGGTCATGTGTGGGTACATGGATCAAAGCTATCTTTCCTTTCTCTACGTTGTCTCTCAGAAAATGACACCTCACTTCTATGTGCTTGGTTTTGGAATGGAGCACTGGGTTCTTTGCAACACTTATGGCACTGGTGCTATCACATTGAAGTGGGACATGGGTATACTCCTCACCAAAGTCACTCATGGTGTATGAAATCCAAAGGAGCTGAGAGCAACAACTAGCAGCGGCAACATACTCGGCTTCGGTAGTGGATTGAGCAACACTCGATTGTTTGCGGGAAGACCAAGACACCAAGGAAGAACCCCAAAACTGGCAAGTCTCAGAAGTGGACTTCCTATCCAACCGACACCCGGCAAAATCCGCGTCTGAAAAACCATGAAGCGCCAAAGAAGAGGACGCGGAGTACCAAAGGCCAAAGTCGGGAGTGTGACGCAAGTACCTGAAAATTCGCTTCACCGCTTGCCGATGCGAAGTCCTCGGAGACACTTGAAAACGAGCGCATAGACACACCGAGAACTGTATGTCTGGCCTTGTCGCCGTCAAGTAGAGGAGTGACCCGATCATGCTCCGGTACTCCTTCTGATCCACGTGTTCACCTTCCTCGTCCGCATCAAGAGCTGTAGTCATACTCATCGGCGTCGTCATAGCCTTGGAGTCCTCCATCTTGAACTTCCGCACAATGTCCTTGGTGTACTTAGCCTGGTGCACAAATGTTCCTTCCTTTGATTGTTTGATTTGTAGCCCGAGGAAGAACTGCAACTCGCCCATCATGCTCATCTCAAATTCCCTGCTCATATCATCTGCAAACCTTGCAACAAGAGAGTTAGACGAGTCACCAAAGACAATATCATCCACGTACACCTGCACAATCAGGATATCTCTGCCCTGCCTCAGCAAAAACAAGGTCTGATCGACCTTCCCCTTCTCAAAACCTCTCTCAAACAAGAAACCCCTCAACCTGACATACCAAGCTCTAGGCGCCTGCTTCAGCCCATACATCGCCTTCCTCAACTTGTACACCCGGTGGGGGTACCTCTCACTCTCAAACCCCGGAGGCTGCCTCACATACACTTCTTCCTCCAACACACCATTCAGAAAATCACTCTTCACATCCATCTCGTTCAACTTGAAGCCTTTAGCCATGGAAAAGGCTAGAAGGATCCTAATCGCCTCCAAACGGGCTACGGGAGCAAAGGTCTCCTCGTAGTCAATTCCCTCCTTCTAACTGAACCCCTGAGCAACAAGCCTCGACTTGTTCCTCACAACCTCACCTTTCTCTCCCTCTTTGTTCTTCCACACCCACTTTGTACCAATCGGCTTGCACCCTGGGGGAGGGTCAACCAACTCCCACACCTGATTCCTCTCAAAGTTCTCCAACTCCTCATGCATCGAATTAACCCAATTATGATCAGATAGTGCGTGTCCAATGTCTTTGGGCTCAAAAGTAGCAACAAATGCAGCATGAGCGAAATGGGAATTGTTTCGAACCCTCGACCGTGTAGTGCGTTCATTCATGTCGCCGATGGTCCTCGAAGCTGGGTGATCCACTTGTATTCGCCGGGGAGGTTCTCGCCTCGATGCTACCTCCCCCTCAACATCAGCTTCTCCTCGTTCTTGATTTGTCGTCGTAAGTGTAGTAGAGGGTCCATCCATCATCGTAGTCGAAGTAGTGGGTACATGTTCAGCCGGGGGCACCACACCGCCATCTTCATCATCTCCATGTTCATGCTCCTCCTCCTGAAAGATCTCCTCGCCAAGCTCATCATCACCTGCACACTCAAAGACAAGCTGACTACGTGGCTCTGTCTCGTCGAAAGTTACCTCGCAAGTCTCCACGATTTGGTTAGTTTCAAGATTGAGCACACGATATGCTCTAGAATGAGTGCATAACCAAAGAAAATACCATTGACAGACCTAGCCTCAAACTTATCCAACTTCCTGCCTTTCTTCAGAATGAAACACTTGCAACCAAAGACATGGAAGTGACTCACCTTGGGTGTGCGACCATGCATCAACTCATAGCATGTCTTCTTCTTGTGCACTCTGAGGTATATCCTGTTCGACACATAGCACGCGGTGTTCACCGCCTCGGCCCAATACCTCCTCGGAGTCCTATGCTCATCAAGCATCGTCCGAGCCATCTCGCACAAGGTCCCGTTCTTCCTTTCCACAACACTATTCTGGGGAGGCGTATACGGACTCGAAAACTAGTGCTCAAGACCCAAGTCATGGCAAAAGGTTTCAAAACGAGAGTTTCTGAATTCCGAGCCATTATCACTTCGGATAGCTCGTATGGCATCTCCGTGCCTCTCATTCCTCAACCTCAAGACTAGATCTCGAACAAAACCAAACGTCTCCCCCTTATCCTCAAGAAAGAACACCCACGCATACCGAGAATAGTCGTCCACCACAACAAGGACATACCACTTCCCACCCGCGGATCCACACACGAGCTGGGCCAACAAGGTCCACATGGAGCAGCTCGCATGGACGCTCAGTCATCACATCGGTGAGAGGCGGGTGAGAAGAGGCTACCATCTTGGCATGCCTACACGGCGCACAAACCAACTCTTTCTCAAGCCTCAACCGTGGCAATCCTCGGACCAAATTGAGCTTACTCAAGCGAGACAAAAGGTCAAAGCTCAAGTGACCCAACTTCCTATGCCACCTCCACAACTCACTCGAAGAACCAGCCAAGAAACAACGCTCCACACCCGAAGACTGAGAAAAATCAGCACGAAACACCTGACCCTCGGGAACGACCATACAGACAAGGTCCCCTCGAGAGTCCAAAATCCGAAAACCACCTGGCCGAAACAACACCTCAAAACCCTCATCCAACAACTGGGACACAGAAAGCAAATTGTACCCCAGCGATTGAACAAGAGCAACATGCCTCAGAGTGATCTTGTCACTCACCCTAATCTCACCTTCTAAAAGCACATGCCCACGCCCATTGTCCCCAAAAGTGATGTACCTCCTTGTCACCACCGGGACGAGACTTGAGAACCACCCCCTATCTCCGGTCATATGCCTCGAGCAACCGGAGTCAATCAACCAAATGTTCTTCAAGTCTCCCACCTGAAATTCAAAAACGAGCACGTGAGCGAACAAACGACTCAGCACTGGGGTTAGTACCAAAAGAGTAAAACCAGTGCCAAGCCATTTGCTCGAAAGTGTGGTTAGCACCAACCAAAGCATCTCTCCTACCAAAGCTACCTCCACGATCACCACCATGGTAGCCACCCTGAGGGAACCACTCCTCTCTGCCTGGAGGAGGACCAAAACCACGAAAGAGAACCCGTGGACCATCTCTCCTCTCCTTCTCAAAGCTACGACTCCTCCCATCCCCGTAGTGAACTCGAGGGGGAGAACGCCTAGCAACCAGACCACCTGCAAACTCTCCAGCCCAACCACCAGAACCACAACCTCCAGAAACAACCCTCACACCTGTACGAGCATGAAACCCAAAACGCTGCCTATCCAGGCCTGCACCGGTCTGACCGGTGCCCCACACAGGTCTGACCGGTGTGACCTGGGCAGCAGCACCTCCAACAGCCTTCCGCTCTCCCCAAGCCCGAACTGTCCTCACACTCACCTTAGCCTGGGCATCTGCACACGAGGCTCAAGTACACCATCGGAAGGGTGGTACTTGTCCTTGTTAGCCCACTCCTTCGCCATTCTCTCCTCTCGCTTCCTTTTGAAGCAAAACTCCTCCTTATGGCCATCTCTCCCACAATAGCCACAATGGAACCTCACAAGCTTAGGCTTAGGCTTGGGATGTGGCTGCTCACTTGGTTTCTCTCCACTCAATTCCTCCACCGGTCTCCCCTCACTAGCCTTCTCACTTTCTTTCCCAAAGAACACTTTCCCCGAAGTGCTCACAAACTTGATAGGCTTTTGTAGATCATTTGTGGGTGTAGGAAACACGGGTGGAGCTGGGGTTGTGTCTAGTCGGTTCGTAAGTTGGTTAGGTTTTGGGGGGAAATCATTTTTGTGGTGGGTTTTTGGTGGCTCTGGGATATTCTCTCCACTTCCCTCACCAACCTTGTTTTCCCTAAGTCCCTCACCATCCTGCCTCTTAAATGCCTCGATCATCATCCTCAACTGAGGCTCATGACCAGACAACCAACCCATCAACTTCCTCAGCTCATCATTCTCATCCTGCAAACGATCAACATAATGTGCAAGTTCCAGATTTTTCAAAGCATGCATTTCACAGGTAGAGCATGATGTAGGCATGGGTTCCTTCAATTTAGCCTCAAGAGAACTAGTGTAAACATGCATCTCATCAATCTTAGCATGCAAAACAGGGCAAGAAGTACAAGCACCTAGCAAAGCAGGTCTAGACTTAAGCTCAGCCACTTCAACCCTAAGGACATCTAGTTCCTCACACTTGGAGGCATGCTTCTCCTTAAACAAAGCAAGACCAGCAAGAAATATGGAGCAATCAGCACAATCAAACTCATCTGAAACAACAGGGCTAGCCTTAAGGGAATCATTCTCAAGCTTGCTATCAAGCACCTGTGTCTCTAGCTCAGCCACTCTAGTCCTAGCATCCTTGAGTGAAATCCTAAGCTCTTTTCTCATTTTCTTGGCCTCTCTAAGCATGTCATCACGGTTATCAAGCAAAGAGCCAAGCCTCTCATTCTCCTGGCACAAGAAGGGAAGTTCATAACGCACCTCGTCGTCGGACTCATTGTCCGAGTCGCTCTGTGTGCTCTTCTTGCTGCCGGAGCTCAGCGCCATGGTGCAGAAGCCATCTCTCGCGAAGCAGCTCAGCCCGCTCAGGTTCTTGGACGACTTCTTGTTCTTGCGACGATCACCTTCGTCTTCACTGCTGCTCGAGCTCGAGGTGGAGTACGCGGAACTGGAGTCGACGTCGCTCGCTCCAACCATCACTCGGGCCTTACCTCGGCTCTCCTTCTTCCTCAATCGTCGCTCGTCCTTGTACTTGTTCTTGTGCTTGCTCTTGTGGTCGCACCTCGAACGGTACTTGCCGTCCATCCTCGGCTTGTGCTTGTAGCCGTCCTTGTTCTCGGCCTTCTCCGGGCAGTCGGCGACGAAGTGTCCCGGCTTGCCGCACTGGAAGCATGTTCTCGTGTTCCTCCACATGTTCACACGGTTCTCGTGCAGCCTCTCGAACCGCTTCGTCAGGAGCGCCAGCTCGTCCTCTCCAAGCTCGTCGAACTCCTCATCTGGCATAGACATCAAAGAGGAGAAAGAGAACATCCTGGTGGATGGGTTAGAATTAGCCTTTCCTTTGAAACCACCAACGAGGGCGAGACTATGGGAGTCAGTCGGACCCTCGAGCTTGGCAGTCATGCCCCTATCCACCTCAGCCGACATGAGCTTCGAGAACAGCTCGTTCACCGTCAGAGTGTCATACTTCTCTGACTCCACAATGGCCTCGAACTTTCCGCCCCAAATTGTACGATCCAAAGAGTGTAAGAGGTTGACCGCTCTATCATGATCATCGTACGGGAGCACGTCCACATTGGCCCTCATGTTGTTCACAACCACCGTGAACCTCTGAAACAAGGCATCGATGGACTCACCCGGGAGATGAGTGAAGTTGTCCAACTCTCTCTGGTAGGTCGCATACATCCGTGCCTGAACCTGGGCATTCCTAACATGAGCCTCCTTCAGCACCGTCCAAATTCTACAAGCCAAGTGCTTGGTGTGCACCCGATCGAACTCAGGCTGACACAAAGCACGAAACAAGTAGTCGACCGCCTTATTGTTGGCGTCGAATCTGTCCCTCGATCCTGGAGTGAGGAAGTCCATCGGCTGGACATAGCCTGTGTCCACCATGACATCCCAAAGGATCTGACCCTTTCCGCGGAGGAACGCACCCATCCGCTTACTCCACATCTGGTAGTTCTTGCCATCGAAGTATGGAGGACCCGAACCCCGTTCCTGGTACACCATCCTTGGATCTTAGACTGGTTAGAGTCAACAAAGACCCGGACCGGCTCTGATACCACTTGAAGGACCGATACGGCGAACCAGAGAGGGGGGAGTGAATGGGAGCCGATAAAAATTCTTCTCGAAAGAGATGGAAACTCCAACAAGATGAACACGACTTCCAACACATGTCTCCGACTCACTACCCAAGTTGGTCAAGCCCACGTAGCCACTGGAGTGCCACTGGACCTAGGAATCAACACACACAACCTTCCGACCCGAGAACGCAGCAGAACACCAAACCTCGAGTCTACAGACCCACACCGGTCAGACCGGTCCCTGCTGGTGAAACTGAGCAACTTTCACTAAGTGGCTCCACACTGGTTAGACCGATCACAGCCTGAAAGCCCCCATGGCACCAAACAGGCCAACCGACCACCAAACTGACCCCAAACACGAAACAGCAGCACCAGAGGACAACAGCGAACACACCAAGACGTTCACCCGAGCAAAATCCCACTGAGGGTTGCACCGGTCAGACCGGTCAGGAGCACCGGTCAGACCGGTGTAGCCTGGGCAGCTCGGGATGAACAACACCCGCGGGTCAACTCCCCCAAATCCAAACCTCGATCTCCCGAATCGCTCCACGGACTTGAACAAGACTTTGGGGATATTAGGAACACCTCATGAGGAGTCCATAGCCATGTTTAATCCCACCAAAACTCGTTCAAAAAGGAGGAATCAAGTAAATCCCGCCAAGAGCACTTCCAACCCAAGAACTCAAGAAACCCCAAAATCGAGCACCTTTACTCACGGATTTGGGAGGGGAATCACAACCCAAAGAGCCACGAAGGGTTCCCACAAATTCCCCCCATCAAATCCCCAAGAGAAAGGTCCCGAAAACAACTCAAAGAAATCACCAAGAGAGGGCTCCGAAAATCACCACCAAGAACAACCGGGGAAAACACATCCAAACCTTGAGGAACCACGCCGAATCATCTATACATGAAACAAAGGTTCATACAAGGTCTAGCAAGCCGCCCGATCATCCATCCCTCTCAACAAGATCTCTCCATGAAGCTCTCAAGCTAGTCCTATGGAAAAACTAAGTAAAATAGGAAGGAAAATGGGAAAACAAATCAGCTAGGGTTCCAAGAGTTGGCTGCCATCCTCTCCCCTCTTGGGTTATATGGAGGCAACTGAAAGTCTAAAATGCCCTTTCCTAATAACTAGGGATACAAGCCCCTCAAGGGCGGATTTGGAAGTCTTCATTTCTTCACCATCAGACGGATGCCTGGCGACCGCACCCTGCGTAGCCTCGACGCAAGCCATGCGATCCCAACGCGTGTCCTCCACTTCGAAGTCTCCGGAATGCGTTGTCACACACCTGTCAGACCGGTGCACATCACCGGTCAGACCGGTACCCACCGGTCAGACCGGTCAGACCCACCAGTCAGACCGGTCTGGCACTACTGCAGCACCGTCTTCGGTTCTTCGGTCTTGGCTTTGTGGATCAACCAAGGAACCCAGTGGTTTTCTGGTGAACCACCGGAAACCCCGCGAACTCGGTGTAGCCTCCGCCAATCTCCACTCATGACTTGGCTCCCACATAGTCCCGACTCGACCTTGGTTTTGAGGCTCAACCAAGAAACCGTCCACGACTTCATCTTGCTGTTCATGCCACCATGCGGCCCGCACTTGACCCCGCTGGCCACCGGGTCCCTCGAACGAAGCCTACTTGTCTTCTCCACACTTGGAGGCCTCATTGGTGACGACCTTTCCTGCTTGTTCTTCACCTGCACCAACACCAGTCAAGCCGCAACCTGCACCTGCAATACTTGGCCAAGAATCAGTCCACACAATGTTGTCAATCACTCATCACACAAGGAAGCGACCATCCACTGGTCCTCGAACCACACATGGTCCTCAAATGCTCGCGCGCGAGCGCGCACAAGAGGTACGTCGCCGCATCATCGACGCTATTCACGGGACTCCCATCGCGAAATAGGCCTCCCAGAACCTCACCGTAGCAGCCGTGCTGCTCTGGGCAGGCCCTGAGCTGATGAACCCAAAGGAAAAGAAGCTCCATCAGCACCTCTAGACGCTCCTCGATGTTGCCGCCAAGCAGCAGGTGTAAAAGTTCGGCGTCTTGGCGGCCCGAGGCACGGCCCCCAGCCTAGGAACTCTCGATTCATCACGGGTCCTCACGTCCATCAGGGCAGTCAGGCCGCGCGGAGAGCGCACACTCTCCCGCCGCCCGCAAGGTCGACTCCGGCCATGGAGCCCGAGGCACATCCTCAGCCCATGGGAGGACGATGCCCCGAGGCGGGTCAGACGGCGAACGCCGACCGCGAAGGGAGTACAACCAGAGGCGTGGGGGCCGCTACAACAGCAGTGAAGACCAGAGCTGGAGTCCGACACCTGACCCTCGAGGTCCGCGGGCTTTCGGCACCAACATTCTCGTTGCAGCCCCCAGCTCGATATTGTGCTCCGACCACCGTCGTGAAGTACGATAGGGAGACCAACCTGAGCATACAATTTGAGGACTACCACCCAAGACAAAGGCTGGTTCCCCTAGGGATCACTTTGAGAAGATGCTTGACGCACCTTGTCCTTATCATGAGACTCCGGTCAAGCACGCCATGAAGGACTATAACCTCATGAAGAGATACCTTGGCGGGAAGAATAAGCCACTGGACACGGCCAATGCCGGCGCTACCAAGAACATCGAGCACGATGACTTCCCCAAAGAAGATGGCGTTGTCATGATGATCTTCGGTGGAACACCTGCTCGCCATCCGAGGTGCAGGCTTAAGCGCATTCTGCAGGAGATCTACCACACCGAGTCGTACATGCCTTCAAACCTCCGGTGGTCCAAGACGGCCGTCACGTACGACCGGGCCGATCGCCCCGACCACATTCCACAACCAGGGGCTTACCCCCTCATGATGGCACAGCTCTTCGGCACAAAGAGCATTCACAAGGTGCTCATGGATGGGGGAGCGGCCTCAACATCATCTACATGTCCACTCTCGACGGCATGGGGATTGAGCAGTCTCAGCTCTGCCCGTCGTCAACCCCGTTTCACGGAGTCGTTCCCGGGATGGAAGCAATCCTACTCAGACAGATCGACCTACCGGTCACCTTCGGCAATGAGGGAAATTTCCGCAAGAAAACGCACACCTTCGAGTCCGTTAGCTTTCCGGGAACGTACCACGCGATCCTCGGGAGGCCAGCATATGCGAAATTCATGGCGGTCCCCAATAACACCTACCTCAAGCTGAAGATGCCCATACCAAAGGGAGTAATCACCATCAGCACCAAGTTTCAACATGCATATGAATGCGATGCTGAGTGTTTCCACTTCGCGATTCTCTCATCTGCTTTAACGAGCTCGCCGCGAAACCAATCCCGGAAGTGCTCGACATCCTGGAAACCGCGAAAAGGGCGACGTGCTCATTCGAGCCCACGAAGGATGCCAAAGAGGTACTCGTGTCCGACGATGGGCGCACCCTTCGCATCAGCTCAACACTTGAGCCGGAGCAGGAGGAAGCGCTCATGCATTTCCTGAAGGAGAATCTTGATGTCTTTGCGTGGAAGCCGTCCGACATGTCAAGCATTCCAAGGGAAGTCGCCGAACATAAGCTCAACATCAAACCGAGTGCCAAGACAGTCAAGCAGAAGCTGCGATGCTTCGACGACGACAAGTGCAAGGCCATATAGGAGGAGATCAAGAAACTCCTTGCAACGGGCTTTATCAGGGAGGTATACCACCCCGAGTGGTTGGACAACCCCGTGTTGGTGAAAAAGAAGGACGACAAATGGAGGATGTGTGTCGACTACACCGGTCTCAACAAAGCATGCCCGAAGGATCCGTTCCCTTTGCCGCACATTGATCAGGTTGTGGACTCGACCGCGGGGTGCGAAACCCTCTGCTTTCTCGATGCCTATTCTGGGTACGATTAGATTGCGATGGACTTAAACGATTAGCTCACCATGACGTTCATCACCCCTTTTGGTTGTGTCTGCTATTCCTCCATTCCTTTCAGATTGAAGAACGCAGGCGCCACCTTTCAGAGGTGTATGCAGTGCATCTTTGGTGAACTCATTGGTCTGTTGGTTGAGGCATATGTCGACGACATCGTGTTGAAGTCAAGGCAAACATGAGATTTGGTCCCCGACATAACGACCGTCTTCAAGAAGCTGAGAAAATTCCAGGTCCGACTCAACCCTGAGAAGTGCGTCTTCGGGGCCCCGCGGGGGATGCTCCTCAACTTTGTCATATCGAAGCGTGGCATAGAGGACAATTCGAAAAAAATCACGGCCATCACTAGCATGGGGCCAGTTCAAAACATCAAGCGAGTCCAACAAGTAACCGGGTGCTTGGCGGCCCTCAGCCGATTCATCGCTCGGTTAGGCGAGCGAAGTTTGTCTCTCTATCAGCTGCTGAAGAAGTCGAAGCACTTCGCCTGGACCTCGGAAGCACAAGATGCACTAGAGTCCCCCAAGAAGCTGATCGAGAAACCGCCCACCCTTACAGCGCCAGCGACGGGGGAGCTTTTGTTACTATACATTGCTGCCACGACTCAGGTTGTCAACGCGACTCTAGTGGTCGAGCGCGACGAGCCCGACAAAGTGTTGAAAGTGCAGTGACCCGTCTACTTTGTTAGTGAGATACTTTCTGACTCCAAGACCCGCTACCCGCAGATCCAGAAGCTCATTATGTCGTGTTGATATCCAAAAGAAAGCTTATGAACTAGTTCAACACGCACCCTATCATAGTGGTTTCGAAATACCCGCTCAAGGAGGTGATCCAGAGCCTGGAGGCAGAAGGGAGGATTGCTAAATGGGCCTTGGAGTTGATGGAGCAGAGCATCACTTACGCTCCACACACCGCCATAAAGTCCCAGGCCCTAGTTGACTTCGTTGTCGAATGGACGAAGATCCAAATGCTTGCGGCCCTGATCGAACACAAGATGTGGGCCATATACTCTGATGGATCCCTCACAAAGGAGGGGGGGAGGAGCCGGGCTCGTTTTCATCTCGCCTCAGGGCGTGCGTATGGGATACATGATCCGGCTCCACTTCCCAATATCCAACAATGTCACGGAGTACGAGGCTTTCCTCAACAGGCTCAAAATCACCCTCGAAGTAGGTGTTCGACGCCTCGAGGTTTGAGGGGACTCCAAGCTCGTTGCCAATTAGGTGATGAAAGAAGGCAACTGTGTCAACCCGAAGATGGCAGATTACTGCAAGGCCATCAGGGAGCTCGAGGATAAGTTCCATGGACTCGAGCTCAAGCAAGTACTGTGGAAGTACAACAAAGTGGCTGACACTCTCGCAAAGGCAGCCTCAAACCGAACGCCAGTCCCAAATGGCGTGTTCGCAAGCGACCTACGGGAGCCATCCGTCCGCTATGGGGAGGACGATTGTCCCTCTCCACCAGATGTCTAGGAGGTCATGGTGTTGGGAGAGGCTTCAGAGCCCAACCTTGAGGACCCCGACTGGAGGATCCTGATCCTGGAGTGGATGGTGGTGGGAAAACTCCCAACTGACCACACTGAAGCCAGATGCATCACGCGAGGGGCCAAATCCTTCAGGCTCATTGATGGGGACCTTTACCAGTAGGGCGCGACTGGAATACTCATGCGCTGCATCCTCGCGGATCAAGGGCGCCAGCTATTGCAGGACATCCACGCGGGGGCCTGCGACCACCATGCGGCCCCCAGAACAATCGTCGGAAGCGCGTTCTGGCAGCGCTTCTACTGGCCCACAGCGGTCGCTGACGCCAAGAACATTGTGCGAAGCTATGAGGGTTGACAATTCCACACTAGGCAAACGCACCTCCCAGCACAGGCGCTCTAGACCATCCCCCTCACCTAGCCTTTCACTTGTGAGGGCTCGACATGGTCGAACTGCTGAGGAAGGCACCCGGGGGCTTCACGCACCTACTTGAGGCAATCGACAAGTTCTCTAAGTGGATCAAAGCGTGACCTATCAGCAGTGTTAGGTCGGAGGAGGCCGTCGAGTTCTTCACCGACATCATCTATCGTTTCTGGATCCCAAACGTCATCATCACCGACAACGGGTCAAACTTCACCGGCAAGAAGTTCCTCCACTTTTGCGATGATAACAACATCCAGATAGACTGGGCTACAGTCAACCACCTGAGGACCAACGGATAGGTCGAGAGGGTGAACGGAATGATCCTGCAGGGACTAAAGCCACGCATCTTCAAGAGGCTTGAGAAGTTCAAAGCAAGATGGGTGGCCGAGCTGCCCTCAGTGCTCTGGAGCATGCGAACTACCCAACGCATGGCACTGGTTACACACCATTCTTCATGGTTCATGGGTCGGAGGCGGTCCTCCCGTCTGACATTGATTATGGAAGCCCAAGGGTGCGAGTTTACACCGACGAAGGAAACCAAGTCTCCCTCGAAGACGCTATCGAACAACTCGACGTGGCGCGGGACGTGGCACTACTACTTGGCCCAGTATCAACAGGTGATTCGGCGTTACCATGGTCGCACCGTTCGGGAGAGAGCTTTCCAAGTCGAGGATCTGGTGCTACGCCGGGTCCAGAGCAACAAAGATCGCCACAAGCTATCACCGCCATGGGAAGACCCCTTCATCGTCGACCAAGTCCTATCACCAATGCCTAGAACATCAAACAGCTATGTCATTTCTACCCCTAAAAGGAAGGAAAGTTTTTGTATTTCCAATTGGAAAGATATCCTAGTTTTCTCCTCTCCAGCTACAAGGCGCTCTTTCTTCTTTTCCTTCTTCGGGTGGGTAGCCGGAGCTTCACCCTGTTCCTCCTCAGGCTTCCTTTTGCTGAAAAGCAACGACCTCTTCCTCGTCAGCATGGTCAGTGGGCAGGTCAAGGAGCTTGAGGATGGTTTTTGGCTTGACGTGCCCTATCCGGTGGACGGGGCCTCGCACGTGGTACCATCCTGGAAAGCAGTGATGACATGGTTGTCGGCCGTGTCGGGGAGTTCGGCGCAACGCTTGTAGAAGCGACGAATGTAGTCACGAAGACTGTCGCCCTTATTTTGCCGGCAATGGCAAAGCTCGTAAGCATTGCCGGGCCGCGCGTAGGTACCCTGGAAGTGCCCTATGAAGGCGCCCTGGAGTTGGCCCCAGCTGTTGATCCTCCCTCGGGGAGGTGCTCGAGCCAAGTTGTGAGACATGGGTACCCCTAGGTCCCCACGAACCAGGCTCACAGCCGTCCCTGACAACTAGGTCCGGCCTACCAGAAGACCCGTTGACCTGTCAGTGGGCCCAACCAATCTAGTTGGCGGCCCACACGACCTCCTGTAGACCTTCCAGAAGATCCCCCAGATGACCTTATCCAGAATGACCTCAAGACTTGGCGTACAAGACAAGACATCAGTGGATTTCAACTAAGCAGATCGACAGGATATGGCGAGAGTTGTAATCTAGATTTAGGTTTCCAGGTCGTAACCGACCATGAGTCTGGGAACCGACCTCATCCGCTAGCCATAATAAGGCGGACGAGACAACCCTTGTACCATCACGCAATCCTCAAGCAATCTACACCAACAACTGGACGTAGGGCTTTACTCTCCGAAGGCCCGAACCAGTATAAACTCGTTGTGTTCTCTGTGTTCCGTGTGCCCGTGCGCAACCTTTGAGTTCTTAGCCTTAGATTCCACCTCGCCGAACAACTAAACCACAGGGATTAACTCCCCCGTGGGCTGTCCAGATCTCACCATCTGACAGTTGGCACGCCAGGTAGGGGAGGAATCCAAGGTTCTTCGTGCAACTCGATGTCTCCGACCAACGACGTCATCTTCCTGGAGAGCATGGCGGACATCCTCGCCAATCCCGTCGACATCTGCTTCGGCTCCATGCCAGTGAAATCCACCGCTCCAGTCGCCTGCCTCGTCATCGAGAGCAACACAGTCACCTCCAATTAGCAGGTCGGGTCAGATCTGCTAACAGAAACCCACCCACCCACTCCTAGCGATCTAATCGCAGGGCTCGATCGTGTTGAGGGCATGCTCTCCGACACAATCAAGGTCTGTGAACGCGTCAAGCGCCCTCGTAGGACCCCATCGTCATCATCTAGCATGCCTCTTGGCTTGCGGAACGCAGCTCACGTAGCGTCTCGCTACATGAAGCACAAGATTCAGATCGAATCTGGACCCAACACACCAGACCGTGGCAACCGCAGGAGTCACCTCGACCACTCCTGCCCCATCCATGAGAATTCCAAACACACGGCTCGCTAGTGCCATGTACTCAAGAAGCTATAACGACCTCTCACTGCGGCTCATCGCCGCCAAATCAACCGGGAGCCGTCTTCGGACCGCCTCGCGTTCCAGATTTCCCGCATGACCATCTCCCCGTACTATCCAGGAGAAGAGTTCGAGACTCTAGATCGCGAGCTATTGGTTGTCTCCGTGGATGTACGACCTCAAGATGGAGAGACAGACGAACAACGCGTGGAGCACGAGAATGCCAACGCTGCAAGAGCGGTACGTCGGCAGCAAGAGCTAGCTGCAGCCGCCCCGGCTGTAGGTCAGCATGCATGCAACACCGGTCAAGGCGACGGCAACATCAGGATGCAAGCACCAGCATCTCCAGCAGACCCTCAGCCACACCAGCAAGGCAATGAACGTCATCGAAACCGCCTGCGTGTGAGAGACCTCCTAAGGAACTTTGAGCAGGACGACCATCCCCTCAAGCGAACCTGGGCGCAACTCTCGCCGCGTTAGGTCAGCTCGAAGACACTCCTGTAGTACGATGTCTCGAAGCCAACCTCCACGTCGTCACCGCTCAGGTCGAAGAATGAGGCCCTGGATACAACAGATCAGCTACAAGCTCTTACTCCAGGAGCAGATCGGAACACCCTCGCAGCGATGTCATGGCAACGGTCCCCTTGAGCCAGTGGCTGAAGAGGGACGAGGAGAAATTGAAGTAGTGCTGTCGGTGAACCCCGCTGCCTATGCTGCAGCCAACGCTGCAGCCAATCCTCTAGCCAACGCTGTTGCTAACGCCACATGCAACGTCACCAACAATGCTGCTAATGCTGCTGGTGCCCAACCAAATGTCGCCGCCAATCCAAGGCAAAACGCGAGAGCTCAGCCTCCACCAGTACAAGCCAACCATGCGGAAGGAAGCCAGTGTCGACATGTAAGGGAAGAAGTGGAGATAGCACGTCGTGCTAACTACGACCGCGATCACGGGGTCGCCGACGCTCTCGATGCCAACAACCCCATCCTGACAACAGAACTGCGGCAGATGCATGACCAAGATCTTGTACGACGTGCCCAGTACGACCAAGATAATGGTCCTCCTGATGACATCTACATCATCCCGACGGCCTATGCCTCGTCAGCTAGACTGGGAGCGCAACAATATTCCAGTGTTTTCACGACATCTCAGGACGATCAGATACCCCAAAGACTTCAAGGTCGCCAATGATAAATACGATGATCGCTCCGACACAAGTATATGGCTCAAGATGTACAACATTGCAGCACGCGCTTCTGGAGGCAACAAAGACCACATGGCAGGATACTTTCCCCCTGTGATGGGCAAGGCACCACTCTTATGGCTCGACAATCTCCCAACAGAGTGCATCACCTCCTGGGCAACATTGTACTGACTCTTCATGACCAACTACCAGGCGACCTACAACCGACCTGGCAACACTCATCACCTCGCCAGAGTGTGGATGAGATGCGATGAAACCCTCTAGGAGTACACCAACCACTACTTCGAGAACCGCAACACACTTGCGGATGTCAAGGACGAGGACGTCATTGCCTACTACAAGAAGGGAGTCACCAACATCAAGCTCTTCGAGAAGATCCACGAAGCTAACGCTCATACCATCGCCGACCTCATGGCTTACGTCGATAAACTAGTCGACACTCAAGACGTGGTGATGCACGACTTCAACAGCGAAGACCATGATGATGGTGGAAACAGGTCGCGCAAGCGATCCGGCGAAGCCTACGTAGCAGATCCACCAAGACCTTCAACCTTCCTTGAGGGTGACTTCAACATGGTCATGGACGACCAATGTCAGTTCCACCGCGACGCCAAGCACACCATGAGGGAATGCGAACAGCTAAAGCGTGCTCTTAGGGTACCCTCAGAATTCAAGAAGGCCAACAACGACAACAACGATGACCAGAACGGCAGCTGCCGCTACGACAACTGTAACCGTCGACCTGATCGACGCGATTATCGCGTCTGTCGACCCTACCGTCACAACGACGATAGGGATCGCCATGATTATCACCGCGACTACTGTCACGATGATCGACGCGACGACTACCGCTGCAACGATCGTCTCGAAGACAATCGCAATTGTTGGCGTGATGTCCGTCGTGACGACCAGTGCAATGACCGCCGTGATGACAGGCGTGATGATCGTCATCACCAGGACGACCACAACCACAACGACAACACCCACAAGGAGAGTTCTCCACCACCAATGCCAAAAGGGGGCAACCCAAATGGTGCGTTCCAAACTGCCAACTGGGAGATCAACTTCATCGTCGGAGGTCGCCAAGCGACCAAAAGCACTACGATCAAACGCAAGGGAGATCGGGCACGTCAATACTGAAACTCCACAACCTCTGCATTGGTCGGAGTTCCTGACCTTGGGACCTACCTGCTGGTCGTTAACCCTATAGTGGATGGGGCGTTCCTGCCTAAGACTTTCATCGATGGGGCAGCAACTTGAACATTGTTGACTCTCCTTAGCCTCACCACTAAGTGCGCACAAACGGCAACGACACCAGAAATGCTTGTCGGCACTCACTAGCGTCACTACCGGGTTCACACCTCTAGTAGCGGGGCTAAGGGATGTCTGGGTAAAACACACGATTACAGAATGGTCCGCAAGCGCACAGATTACCATTGTAGCACTTCACCTGGTGGTATTTGGGTTATCGCATTTATATTTTACCAAGGGAGGCACTACGACAAAGATGATCAAATAAACAATGGAGAAAGACAAGACTTGGTAAAGAGCTATAGCCGGGGATAACGAATAAAGATATTCGGGGATAACTTGACACAAGCTAGGAGATCTAGATAAAGGCCTAGAGAGGATCTAGCGAGATGGGAGGACAACGAGACGAGAAAGGATCCTAACACAATCTATCTATTCTTGTCAACTCTAGGCAAAGAACTAAGGCAAAGGATAAACAAGGTGAGCTAAACTCATCAAGCTCTTCTAGTGCTATAGGGGCATGCAAAGCCGTGTCCTCAGACTGGGATGAGAAGGGAGGACGACGACGTGCTGAATCCTGCTGGTCGGAACTAACGTGGTGGACTACAGAGCCCGTCTGGAGCTGTCACCTCTTTAGGGTACCACAACTATTTTGTTGCGCGGGACACCAATCTAAGACTAAGGTAAGCTTTGAGCACCGCTCTCACAACAAACCAAAGAACCTTTGCCTGGATACCGCGAAGGAAGGTCTCTCTCTCTCCTGTGAAACATCGGAGATCGAGCGAAGAACGACCACAACACTATAGGGTTCAAGAGAGCTATGCTAACCAAGACTAAACTAACTTTAGTCTAAACCAAGAATAAAGCTTCTAGAGCTAAGTAAAAGCTGAATGTAATTGACTCGAATGGTAAGATAGAAAGATAATTTAAATTGTACTTGAGTCTAAACAAAAAAAGGATACAAGAGTAGTACCAAAAATCTGAAGAAGACTCCTTCAGAACCCGAGACTAGATCGACTCGACTCTAACTCCCAAGCTACACTAATCCTACTCTAAGTGAACAAAAGAGTAGAAATGAGATGCTCCAGTGCTGTGTGTCCGTTCGAACGAGTGTGAGGCTCTTTTTATATGCAAGTGAGGTCGGTTGAGCGTGTGGGCCCATTTTCATAGGTGCGGCTGGATGAGGAGGTGCGGCCGGCCCTATGATCCACCGCCTCTCGACTTGGACGCTCCTGATCCTTGCTCCTAAGGCGGTTGAAGGTCGGTAACTTGTGTCAGTTTTGGTCGGCGTGACGGTTGGGAGGTGCGGCCGGCCCTCTAGGTGTGGCCGGCCCACCTCTATGTTGTGGGATGAACTGCCTTCGCTCAGGGACGCCTAGGATGGCCTTGGAATGATGGTTGTGGCGGTTGATCAACCGGACAAGTGGACCCATTGATTCAAGTGATCACAAGTTCATCTTTTCGATCAAACTGACGTTTCCTTGATCAATCTTGTTCGTCCAAGTTGTGCCTGTGGGAGAGGAGGTGCTTTAGACCAGAGACTTGGCACGGGGCAGGTGCGGCTACACCTGCAGGGCCGGCCGCACCTGCAGGGCTAGCCGTGCCTGGTGGTGTGGCGTGCCTAGCTCGTGTGGCACGTTGGTTCCATTCTCCCCTTAAATGTGTACCTGCTCATAGAAATCACAACACAACTCGTGTAACTTTATTAGTATAAAAAATGTGCATGAAACATGTTGTATACGCCTCTCGAACTCGAGGTTTTGACGGTCGAATCTTTGTTGTAAGGACCGTCAACAAACATCATCTTCACAGAGACACTCAAGAAGATGGACTTCAACTTCAACAAGATGACTGCTTGTGATGAGCCCTTCTACGGGGTTGTGCCCGGCAAGGTCGCATACCCCATAGGTCGTGTATGCCTACCGGTCACCTTTGGTACACACGAGAAATTCCGTACGGAGTACCTGACGTTCGAGGTCGCGGACTTCCGCTCCTCCTACCATGCCATCCTCGGCCGACCTATGCTGGCCAAGTTCATGGCCATACCTCATCACACCTACCTCATCATGAAGATGCCGGTGGCAAACAGAATCCTTTCCGTCCTCAGGGACATCATGGTCTCCTACAACTGTGAAAGCTCCACTGTCGCGCTGGCCAAAGACTTTGCTTGGAAAGCTGCAGCAATGGTCATGGTCGCTCAGGCAGCCAAGATCGACCAAACCACTATGGAGGTGCCAGAGCAGAAGCATACAAGCACAGCCTTGGATCCAAGCCTAGCTTTGAATAAAGTTTATGTTGAGATAAAATCAGCACCTCACGCCAAGAACACAACAAGCCGAATTAGCTGGCTTAACACACGTGGCCGAATCCGGAAGCGTGCCAGTCAATTTTCCCTGAAACTGACAAAGGATGAAAACAGAGATAAAACCTGGAACTTGCCGGGTGGTACCAGACAGTTCTGTATTTTCGGCTATAAAGCCAATCAAAACGACATATAGCTACAACAAGCTATCTGTCAGTAATCCGAACATCATTCGGGAGCTGATAAAACATGTAAACAGGGTATAGCCGAATGCATGATGTAAGCATGATGAAAAATCAGTCTTTATTTAAACAACATTGTAGCACGTAACCGTGACTGATTATCAAGGATAAATCATAATAAAATAAATAAAAAGCAAAGCATGAATATAAATTTGCAGTAAACATGCATGCATAGATCAAAAGCACTAGTCTACCGCATGTCTAGGTACTTTCAAACCCGTCGATCGTGACACCAAACAAGTTAATCCACCACATGATGCAACTTGTTTGAAATCACACCACCAACCAAGAGTAGATCAATCCACCGCATGATACAATCTAAACATGGAAGCCTAAAAGCATACATTATTTAAAACAAAGTTATGAACATGTTTCACTCGTGATAGGGTTGCTGAATATGGCTGTACAGCTGATTCGGGTTCCGCGGAGAAGGAACAAACTATGCTAGATTAACAAGCTTGAACCCGCAACATGTGGCAATCTAGATTGATTCGAATTCGGCTATTAAAGAACACGTGACCCAATGCACCACGTCGGGCTAAATATTTGAACATACAACATGTAGATCACAAACAAGATAGAGCCGAATCTAGTCAATCTAAATTGGGAAATAAGAGTGTTACATAAATTAAACATAAGAGCAAAATTCAGAGCAACACATGGTAACTTAATAAATCTATTAGATCTTGCCAAATCTAATAGAGCCGATAACTAGCTCCAAGCTAAATCTTAGCCTACCACATGGCTCATGATCCAACAAGAAAGCCCTCTTGAACCAAGCTTAAATCCACCGCATGATACTAAGCATGGTATCAAGACTACTTGCATCACGGTCTAAATCCACCGCATGATACTAGACATGATACAAGGTTGCCGATACTTACGGAGGTCGACGGATCGATGGCTCCTCTCGAAGAACTCGACGACTCGACTAGAAGGACTCGAAAGTTTGCACGGGGCCAGTTTGTTGTGAAATTTTTCGGTCCCTATTAGAAACACTAAGGGTTCATATTTATACCCTTGTTCTAACACGACTCCTAGTCGACCACAATTACAAAATTTATTGCCTAAAATTAATGCCCCGGCGCCAATGTCCATCTCGCACCCGTCATCAATTCGTCCCTTCTTTATATTGAAGCCATGTCATCACGCATTCCCAAATGCTTCCTCTTCCAAGCATGAAATAGCTCTTCTGCCGAATGATGACATACTCCCGACCACAAACGTCTTTTACCGAATGCTTTGAGGAAAACCTCTTGTCGAACGGTGCTCTCTTACCAAACTCGGCCCACATGTCAGTCTATTTCCTGTACCAATTTTTGGTGTTAACATATGACCCTTCAATTACGGGATAAAAGGTGATTTTATTCCGGAATTGACCATAAATGCTCAACGTCCTCAGGCCGAATCTGTTCAACACCCGTTCTTTCCTTCTTCAAACCATTGGAGTTTTCTCTTAGATCCAAACCCTAGTTCATCAACCTTTCAAGCTTCAATCTTCAAATGGCGAACCAAGACCAAGCTCTTCAAGTAAATCTCATCCTTTTCAGGCTCATTCGGTATTGCTTTTCTCAAATCTTCTTAAATTTTTATTTTGTCCTCTCTTGTTCTTGATAGGCACTAGCCGCCGAAATCTTGATTCCTGTCGAGGATCAATCAGCGTCTTATTTCCTCGGGCCCGTAGGAGTCCCCGACCCTTCTGAGTTCATTGCAGCCGAATCCTAGAGGATTCCCTTCAAGACATCACTGTCAAAACCCCATGAGTGGCAGGATGCTTTCAAGAACTGGCCCTGCCCCCAATTGCAGGTTGGAGAAATTGGTACAATAGGATGCTTGATGATGTCAACGCCAAGACAAGCAATTGGGACATCCTTCGCATTACTCATTGTTTAGAATTGTCTCTGGCTGAAACACCTAAAAACGAAAACCTTCTGATTGCAACCTATCATTTTTGGTCAAATGGCGCAAATGCCTTTCTTTTTGGCCATGGGCCAATGTCCCCCACTTTGGCCAATGTATACATGATAACCGGCCTTGGAGTCGCAGGAACTGTGTATCCACACAAGTACAAGGGCTCCTCCAGGCAAACAGGAGTGAGAACAGGGGTTGGATATAAGAGATATATCCAAAACTATATGTCTGATGGCCCTTTGTTTGATGTTGAATACAGAGCTTTCCTGAACATGTGGCTATGCAGATTCATCTTTTGTGGCAAAGCCAATGAGCCAACCCTGAACCACATTGTAATGGCCGAGGACACCCGTCGCTGGTACCTCTATTCCCCTCGGGAAGTACCTCCTAGAAAGTGTCTACCGTATGCTTCATCAGACCACCTATCTGATGCACACCAGCCAAAAGATTTCCTGTGTTAATGGCCCTTGGTGGTTTGTTTAGATGTGGCTGCAATTATATATGCACCAGATTGTTGCTGTTGACCTCAACAATCGACACTTCCATTCAACCAATTACAAGGAAGGGGAAACCCGGAGCACCAAAGGTTGCCAAACTTATGGAGAAGCTGCCTCCACTGTGTCCATCAACCAAAGCATTGGCCAACTTTTTGAGATCTTCTTCAGAGGTTTTGCCAACCCTCTTTGGCTTCCATATCTGGATAATGACAACTTGACTCTTCCTTGTGAGTTTAGTTTCGAAGCTGGATGCAATGATGTACATTCTATAGCAATTTTCAATGCCTTCATTCATCCATGTATCCTGCCAGCAGAATTTTGTGGAGGAAGGCAAGTTCAGAGTACCTTTGAGTACTACCAGCCAAACATGATGGCCAGACAATTAGGATGCGGCCAAGTGCCCCCAAGGCTATTCCTTCATGAATTCCTCAAGCCCAGAGAGGATATCAAGGAATCCATGCAAGCAAAAAGGGTCTTTGAGTACAAGTGCAGCACAACTGTTTATGCACCCAGGCCTTTTGTGCCGATAACAGTCACTCACCCTTCTTTCATTCCTTGGTGGCAAGAACTTCATGATCATATCTTTATTGTGCCAGTACATCCTCTTTGTCTTGAACTAATGCCTGACTTTCATCCAACTTCACAGGTAATATACTTATTTCCCTCTTTTTTTTAACCATGCCCCTCTTTACTGATCAGGACTTTGTCATTTTCTGCAGGATATAGTACCTGCCCTACATGCCAGGACAATCTCCTATAATATCGAAGGCCCAATCTCTGCCTTGGGATATCAATCTCCGGCTCTGGCCCAACTGATGTCCAGATATGCCACACTAGATCCAACTCTCACCAGTTCAGCCTCTGACAAAAGGAAAGCTCTATCTCTGATTGCTCCTTTAATTGCCAAGAAGAAAATAACAAGCATAAAACTACTCATTCAGGTTAGAACCCTTTCCTTCCTGAACATAAAGCCACTCTTCATCCTGATCATCTTTATCTTGTGTGATTTTAGACCAGAACTCAGCAACCATTGGTCATTACAGATTCTGCCAATGCTTCATCTACTGGTAAAATTTTTCACCATTTTATTTTCTAATCATTTTATCTTCATTGGCACTTATCCTCTACTTATTAGCTGCAGAGGAAACTCTGGTGAGCCAAACTATGGGGAGTTCTTCTCCTCAGCACAATTCAAATCCAACCTCACCAAGGATCCAACCATCCTCTCCTCAACCAGAAGCTTCAGCCTCACCAAGAATGCATCCAGCTTCTCCTCAGCCAGAAGCTTCAGCCTTACCAAGGATTCATCCAGCTTCTCCTCAGCCAGAAGCCTCAGCCTTACCAAGGACTCCTCAAACTTCTCCTCAACTAGACATCCAAGAGCCCCTCCTTGAGTCTGAAAAACTCCCTTCTCCAACTCGGGAAGCCAGAAATGATGTAAGCATGAACACCCATCCTTCTTTTTTTATTCAGTAGATCACCACTAATTCGGCAAGAACCTCTTTTCAGGAGGATACTGTATCATCACCAATTTAATCCTTTGCTGTGGATGACTTGATTGCCGAAAAAAGGGATGAAGCATCTTCTAGCCAGGCTTTATCAGAGGAAAATCAGGCAAAGTTGAAGGAAATCTTCTCCCTGCTGCAAAGAGATGTTCAAGACCAAGTCAAGGATGCTGATCTTCTAAGAGAAGCACTTGAACTCATCGATCAAGATCTCCCGGCTGACATTAAGACTTCCCTAGAACCTGTTTCCAAGCTGGATGATTATTTTGTTGCAGTAAAACAAGCTTTGAAAAACCTATCCTCCCAACCAGCTCTGGAACAAAAGAAAGCTGCAAACAAGCAATCTGTGAAAGATTTGCATATCCAAATGCAGAATCATAAGGAATTGCTAACCAATTTGCAGCCTGCACTTAAGCTGAAGAAAGCCAGAAAAGGTGAATTGGAGGCTGAGCTGAGAACCCTGCCAGCTGAGATCGAGGCTGATGAAAAGAAGATGGCTGAACTTCCTGAATCAATGGAGAAAATACGAAAGGAAGCTACAGTAGCCATGATTGCAGGAAAGCAGCTCAAGACAAAGCTCTCGGCTCTGTCTAAAACCCAAGAAGCTGATCAAAGATTGCTGGAGAATATCAATAAGATGATATCAGATGCCTCCAATGTAATCTCAAAATACTTGGGTGTATAATTATAACAAACAATTTGTAGCCGAATGCCTTATCAGCTCTGTAATTTTGCTCCTCATCAGTCTTTATTTTCCCATATTTGTCTTGCCTTATTTTTGAAGGACCTATTAGGCGACCAAAGAGGGGGGGGGAGTGAATGGGAGCCGATAAAAAATCTTCTCGAAGGAGATTGAAACTCCGACAAGATGAACCCACTCGGTCGGACCCCCAAAATCACACGCTCCACACTTCTACCTTCCGTTTGCCAACACCACGTAGCCACTGGAGTGCTACTGGTCCTAGGAACAAACTCTACCAGCAACCTCACCACACGCGCACCCACGACAGCGGAAACACCTCGAAAGCCGGCTGCCCAGAGGGGGGCGTTTAGACCGGGTATAGGGGGCGGTTAGACCGCCTCCACCTGGTAACCAAGAAATCCTCCGAAACACCTCTTCCGAGCACCAAAACGCACTACGGTTTCACCAACAAAGATCTCTGGTCAAAGCCATGCTAGCTACCAGAAAGTCTTGGTGAAAACCAAAACTCCACCCAGGGGCCTAGGGGCGGTTAGACCGGCTACCAGGGGCGGTCTAACCTCCTGTACCCAGCAACGAACTCCAACCAAGACCACCTAGCAAACAGCACGAGAACGACCCGAAATTTCACCCGCTCCTCTGATCAAAGCGAACGAACTCACAGAGGAAAATCCGGCGAAACAAAACTTCGACCTGGAAACACCCAGGGCGGTTAAACCGCCCCCTCTAGGCGGTTAGACCACCTCTCCCAGAAAAACAGCCCGCGGGTCAAACCCTAACTTCCTCGCGCCCGATCTCCCGAATCACTCCACGGATTGCAGCGAAACTTTGGGATAGCTGGGTTACCTCCTGGGCAACCTCTACCTCAAAGGAATCGACCCGAAATTCTCACAATCAAGAGGAATCGAAGAAATCGCCTCTCTAGGTCAAGAACTCACCCAACTCGAAAAACCACCAAATCGAGTTCGATTCAAGAGAGATTTGGGGGCAAAGTCACCATCCAAAGAGGTACAAGATCCTCATATGTGACACCCACCAAAAACCCCAAGGAATCGTCCTCAAAACACCGCCAACAAAGAGCTCCAAAAGTCAGCACAAAAGAGAGCGGGAAAACCACCTCGAGGAACAACGCCGAACCATCTATACATACCATGAAGGTTCGTACAAGGTCTAGCTTGTCACCCAAACATCCATCCCTCTCTCTAGATCTCACATGAAGCTTTCAAGCTAGTCCTAGGAAAAACTAGGGAAAATGGAGAACGAAAATGGAAAAACAAATGAGCTAGGGTTCCAAGAGTTGGCTGCCATCCACCCATTCAATGAGTATATATGGAGGCACCCAAAAGACTAAACTACCCTCACCAAATAACTAGGGATACAAGCCCCTCGAGGGCGGATTTGGAAGTCTTCGGAATTTCTTCATCGGATGGATGCCCGGCGACTGCACCCTGCTTAGCCTCGACGCAAGCCTTGCGATCCCGATGCATGTCCTCCGCTTCGAAGCATCTCGGCGGCGGCCGTGGCGGTCGACCGCCCCGCGGGCGCTAGACCGGCCCGGGAGATCTGACCGGCCCAGGCGGTCTGACCGCCCCTCCTGGGCGGTTGAACCGGCCTGGGTGGCCGCACCCCCTCATCGAGTCTTCGGCCTCGGTTTTGTGGCTCACCCGCGAACTCGGTGTAGACTCCGCCAATCTCTACTCATGACTCTGCTACCACGTAGTCCCGGCTCGCCCTTGGTTTTGAGGCTCTACCAAGAAACCGTCCACGACTTCATCTTGCGGTTCATGCCACCATGCGGCCCGCACTTGACCCCACTGGCCACCGGGTCCCTCGAACGAAGCCTACTTGTCTTCTCCACACCTGGAGGCCTCACCGGCAACGACCTTTCGCACTTGTTCTTCACCTGCACCAACACGAGTCAAGCCGCAACCTGCACCTGCAATACTTAGCCAAGAATCAGTCCACACAACATTGTCAATCACTCATCACACAAGGAAGCGACCATCCACTGGTCCTCGAACCACACATGGTCCTCAATCTCCCCCTTGATGAGTGCATTTACAACACACTTGATTTGTAACCAAAGAGAAAAGGAAAAGAAAAGAACAAATAAAAAGAAACCTCAACAAGCGATCGAAAGCCAAAGAAAGGCAAAGAGCAAGGTCACTTGAAGAAGAAAAGTCTTGGACCCCTTAGGCAAGGGCAACGGCTCGACACATCCAAGACAAAGAAAAGCTCAAGCAAAGAGCGCAAACGACAAAAGTAAAGCTCGAACACCACAAAGAGCTCCCCCTGCACATATGCAAGCTCCCTGAGGACCATGTGTGGTTCGAGGACCAGTGGATGGTCGCTTCCTTGTGTGATGAGTGATTGACAACATTGTGTGGACTGATTCTTGGCTAAGTATTGCAGGTGCAGGTTGCGGCTTGACTGGTGTTGGTGCAGGTGAAGAACAAGCGCAAAAGGTCGTCGCCGGTGAGGCCTCCAGGTGTGGAGAAGACAAGTAGTCGTTCGAGGGACCCGGTGGCCAGCGGGGTCAAGTGCGGGCCGCATGGTGGCATGAACAACAAGATGAAGTCATGGACGGTTTCTTGGTTGAGCCTCAAAACCAAGGTCGAGCCGGGACTACGTGGGAGCCGAGTCATGAGTGGAGATTGGCGGAGGCTACACGAAGTTCGCGGGGTTTCCGGTGGTTCACCAGAAAACCACTGGGTTCCTTGGTTGGTCCACAAAGCCAAGACTGAAGAATCGAAGACGGTGCTGCAGCAGTGCCAGACCGGTCTGATCGGTGGGTCTGACCGGTCTGACCGGTGGGTACCGGTTTGACCGGTGAGGAGCACCGGTCTGACCGGTGTGCGACGACGCAGACTGGAGACTTCGAAGCGGAGGATTCATGTCGGGATCGCATGGCTTGCGTCGAGGCTACGCAGGGTGCGGTCGCTGGGCATCCGTCCGATGGAGAAGACATGAAGACTTCCAAATCCGCCCATGAGGGGCTTGTATCCCTAGTTATTAGGAAAGGGCATTTTAGTCATTCGGCTGCCTCCATATAACGCAAGAGGTGAGAGGATGGCAGCCAACTCTTGGAACCCTAGCTCATTTGTTTTCCCATTTTCCTTCCTATTTTCCTTAGGATTTCCATAGGACTAGCAAGAGAGCTTCATGAAGAGATCTTGTTGAGAGGGATGGATTATCGGGCGGCTTGCTAGACCTTGTATGAACCTTTGTTTCATGTATAGATGATTCAGTGTGGTTCCTCAAGGTTTGGATGTGTTTTCCCCGGTTGTTCTTGGTGGTGATTTTCGGAGCCCTCTCTTGGTGATTTCTTTGGGTTGTTTTCGGGACCTTTCTCTTGGGGATTTGATGGGGGAAATTTGTGGGAACCCTTCGTGGTTCTTTGGGCTGTGATTTCCTTCCCAAATCCGTGAGTAAAGGTGCTCGATTTTGGGGTTTCTTGAGTTCTTGGGTTGGAAGTGCTCTTGGCGGGATTTCCTTGATTCCTCCTTTCTGGACGACTTTTGGTGGGATTAAACTTGGCTATGGACTCCTCATGAGGTGTTCCTAATATCACCAAAGTCTTGTTCAAGTCCGTGGAGCGATTCGGGAGATCGAGGTTTGGATTTGGGGGAGTTGACCCGTGGGTGCTATTCATCCCGAGCTGCCCAGGCTACACTGGTCTGACCGGTGCTCTTGACCGGTCTGACCGGTGCAACCCTCCGTGGGATTTTGCTCGGATGAACATCTTGGTGTGTTCGCTGTTGTCCTGTGGTGCTGCTGTTTCGAGTTTGGGTCAATTTGGTGGTCGGTTGGCCTGTTTGGTGCCTTGGGGGCTTTCAGGCTGTGATCGGTCTGACCGGTGTGTCTCACCGGTCTGACCGGTGTAGAGCCACTTAGTGAAAGTTGCTCAGTTTCACCAGCAGGGACCGGTCTGACCGGTGGTGCTCACCGGTCTGACCGGTGTGGGTCTGTAGACTCGAGTTTTGGTGTTCCGCTGCGTTCTCGGGTCTGAAGGTTGTGTGTTGGTTCCAAGATCCAGTGGCACTCCAGTGGCTACGTGGGCTTGACCAACCTTGCTAGTGAGTCGGAGACGTGTGTTGGAAGCCGTGTTCATCTTGTTGGAGTTTCCATCTCCTTCAACAAGAATTTTTATCGGCTCTCATTCACTCCCCCCCTCTCTGGTTCGCCGTATCGGTCCTTCAAGTGGTATCAGAGCCGGTTCAGGTCTTTATTGACTCTAACCAGTCTAAGATCCAAGGATGGCGTACCAGGAACGAGGTGGAGCAATAACTACCAGATGGCAAGAACTACCAGATGTGGAGCAAGCGGATGGGTGCTTTTCTCCACAGAAAGGGTCAGATCCTTTGGGATGTCGCGGTGGACACGGGCTATGTCAAGCCGATGGACTTCCTCGCTCCAGGATCGAGGGACAGATTCGACGCCAACAATAAGGCGGTCGACTACTTGTTTCGTGCTTTGTGTCAGCCTGAGTTCAATCGGGTGCACACTGAGCACTTGGCTTGTAGGATTTGGGCGGTGTTGAAGGAGGCTCATGTTGGGAACGCCCAGGTTCAGGCACGGGTGTATGCGACCTACCGGAGAGAGTATGAGAACTTCACTCATCTCCCCGGTGAGTCCATCGATGCCTTGTTTCAGAGGTTCACGGTGGTTGTGAACAACATGAGGGCCAATGTGGACGTGCTCGCGTACGATGATCATGATAGAGCGGTCAAGCTCTTACACTCTTTGGATCGTACGATTTGGGGTGGAAAGTTCGAGGCCATTGTGGAGTCGGAGAAGTATGACATTCTGACGGTGAACGAGCTATTCTCGAAGCTCAAGTCGGCTGAGGTGGATAGGGGCATGACTGCCAAGCTTGAGGGTCTGACTGATTCCCACAGTCTTGCCCTTGTTGGTGGTTCCAAAGGAAAGGATAACTCTAACCCATCCACCAGGATGTTCTCTTTCTCCTCTTTGATGTCTATGCAATATGAGGAGTTCGATGAGCTTGGAGAGGACGAGCTGGCGCTCCTGACGAGGCGGTTCGAGAGGCTGCACGAGAACTGCTTGAACATGAGGAGGAACACGAGAACATGCTTCCAGTGCGGCAAGCCGGGACACTTCGTCGCCGACTGCCCGGAGAAGGCCGAGAACAAGGACGGCTACAAGCACAAGCCGAGGATGGACGGCAAGTACCGTTCAAGGCGCGACCACAAGAGCAAGCACAAGAACAAGTACAAGGACGAGCGACGATCGAGGAAGGAGAGCCGAGGCAAGGCCCGAGCGATGGTCGGAGCGAGCGACGTCGACTCCAGTTCCGCGTACTCCACTTCGAGCTCGAGCAGCAGTGAAGACGAAGGTGATCGACACAAGAACAAGAAGTCGTCCAAGAACCTGAGCGGGCTGAGCTGCTTCGCGAGAGATGGCTTCTGCACCATGGCGCTGAGCTCCGGCAGCAAGAAGAGCACACAGAGTGACTCGGACTCTGAGTCCGACGACGAGGTGCGTGATGAACTTCCCTTCTTGCGCCAAGAGAATGAGAGTCTTGGCTCTTTGCTTGATAACCGTGATGACATGCTTAGAGAGGCCAAGAAAATGAGAAAAGAGCTTAGGGCTTCACTCGAGGATGCGAGGACTAGAGTGGCTGAGCTAGAGACACAGGTGCTTGATAGCAAGCTTGAGATTGATTCCCTTAAGGCTAGCCCTGTTGTTTCGGATGAGGTTGATTGTGCTGATTGCTCCATCTTTCTTGCTGATCTTGCTTTGTTTAAGGAGAAGCATGCCTCCAAGTGTGAGGAACTAGATGTGCTTAGGGTTCAAGTGGCCGAGCTTAAGTCTAGACTCGCTTTGCTAGGTGCTTGCACTTCTTGCCCTGTTTTGCATGCTAAGATTGATGAGATGCATGCTTACACTAGTTCTCTTGAGGCTAAATTGAAGGAACCCATGCCTACATGATGCTCTACCTGTGAAATGCATGCTTTGAAAAATTTGGAACTTGCACATTATGTTGATCGTTTGCAGGATGAGAATGATGACTTGAGGAAGTTGATGGGTTGGTTGTCTGGTCATGAGCCTCAGTTGAGGATGATGATCAAGGCGTTTAAGAGGCTGGATGGTGAGGGACTTGGGGCAAACAAGGTTGGTGAGGGAAGTGGAGAGAATATCCCAGAGCCACCAAAAACCCACCACAAAAATGATTTTCCCCAAAAACTAACCATCTTAGGGACCGACTAGACACAACCCCAGCTCCACCCGTGTTTCCTACACCCACAAATGATCTACAAAAGCCTATCAAGTTTGTGAGCACTTCGGGGAAAGTGTTCTTTGGGAAAGAATGTGAGAAGGCAAGTGAGGGGAAACCGGTGGAGGAGTTGAGTGGAGAGAAACCAAGTGAGAAGCCACATCCCAAGCCTAAGCCTAAGCTTGTGAGGTTCCATTGTGGCTATTGTAGGAGAGATGGCCATAAGGAGGAGTTTTGCTTCAAAAGGAAGCGAGAGGAGAGAATGGCGAAGGAGTGGGCTAACAAGGACAAGTACCACCCTTCCGATGGTGTACTTGAGCCTCGTGTGCAGATGCCCAGGGCTAAGGCGAGTGTGAGGACAGTTCGGACTTGGGGAGAGCGAAAGGCTGTTGGAGGCGTTGCTGCCCAGGTCACACCGGTCAGACCGGTGTGGGGCACCAGTCAGACCGGTGCAGGCCTGGACAGGCAGCATTTTGGGTTTCATGCTCGTACAGGTGCGAGGGTTGTTTCTGGAGGTCGTGGTTCTGGTGGTTGGGCTGGAGAGTTTGTAGGTGGTCAGGTTGCTAGGCGTTCTCCCCCTCAAGTTCACTACGGGGATGGGAGGAGTCGTAGCTTTGAGAAGGAGAGGAGGGACGGTCCACGAGTTCTCTTTCGTGGTTTTGGTCCTCCTCCAGGCAGAGAGGGGTGGTTCCCTCAGGGTGGTTACCGTGGTGGTGATCGTGGAGGTAGCTTTGGTAGGAGAGATGCTTTGGTTGGTGCTAACCCCACTTTCGAGCAAATGGCTCGGACCGGTTTTACTCTTTTGGTACTAACCCCGGTCGTTGAGTCGTTTGTTCGCTCACGTGCTCGTTTTTGAATTTCGGTGGGAGACTTGAAGAACATTTGGTTGATTGACTCGGTTGCTCGAGGCATATGACCGGAGACGAGGGGGTGGTTCTCAAGTCTCGTCCCGTGGTGACGAAGAGGTACATCACCTTTGGGGACAATGGGCGTGGGCGTGTGCTTTCAGAAGGTGAGATCAAAGTGAGTGACAAGATCACTCTGAGGCGTGTTGCTCTTGTTCAATCGCTGGGGTACAATTTGCTTTCGGTGTCCCAGTTGTTGGATGAGGGCTTTAAGGTGTTGTTTCGGCCAGGTGGTTCTCGGATTTTGGACTCTCAAGGGGACCTTGTCTGTATGGTCGTTCCCGAGGGTCAAGTGTTTCATGCTAATTTTTCTCAGTCTTCGGGTGTGGAGCGTTGTTTCTTGGCTGGTTCTTCGAGTGAGTTGTGGAAGTGGCATAGGAAGTTGGGTCACTTGAGCTTTGACCTTTTGTCTCGCTTGAGTAAACTCAATTTGGTCCGAGGATTGCCACGGTTGAGGCTTGAGAAAGAGTTGGTTTGTGCGCTGTGTAGGCATGCCAAGATGGTAGCCTCTTCTCATCCGCCTCTCACCAATGCGATGACTGAGCGTCCATGCGAGCTGCTCCATATGGACCTTGTTGGCCCAGCTCGTGTGCGATCTGCGAGTGGGAAGTGGTATGTCCTTGTTGTGGTGGACGACTATTCTCGGTATGCTTGGGTGTTCTTTCTTGAGGATAAGGGGGAGATGTTTGGTTTTGTTCGAGATCTAGTCTTGAGGTTGAGGAACGATTGGCACGGAGATGCCATACGAGCTATCCGCAGTGATAATGGCTCGGAATTCAGAAACTCTCATTTTGAAACCTTTTGCCATGACTTGGGTCTTGAGCACCAGTTTTCGAGTCCGTATACGGCTCCCCAGAATGGTATTGTGGAAAGGAAGAACAGGACCTTGTGCGAGATGGCTCGGACGATGTTTGGTGGGCATAGGACTCCGAGGAGGTATTGGGCTGAGGCAGTGAATACCGCGTGCTATGTGTCGAACAGGATATACCTCAGAGTGCACAAGAAGAAGACATGCTATGAGTTGATGCATGGTCGTACACCCAAGGTGAGTCACTTCCATGTCTTTGGTTGCAAGTGTTTCATTCTGAAGGAAGGCAGGAAGTTGGATAAGTTTGAGGCTAGGTCTGTTGATGGTATTTTCTTTGGTTATGCATCTCACTCTAGAGCATATCGTGTGCTCAATCTTGAAACTAACCAAATCGTGGAGACTTGCGAGGTAACCTTCGACGAGACAGAGCCCGTAGTCAGCTTGTCTTTGAGTGTGCAGGTGATGATGAGCTTGGCGAGGAGATCTTTCAGGAGGAGCATGAACATGGTGATGATGAAGATGGCGGTGTGGTGCCCCCGGCTGAACATGTACCCACTACTTCGACTACGGTGATGGACGGACCCTCTACTACACCTACGACGACAAATCCAGAACGAGGAGAAGCTGATGTTGAGGGGGAGGTAGCATCGAGGCGAGAACCTCCCCGACGAGTACAAGTGGATCACCCAGCTTCGAGGATCATCGGCGACATGAATGAACGCACTACACGGTCGAGGGTTCGGAACAACTCTCATTTCGCTTATGCTGCATTTGTTGCTACTTTTGAGCCCAAAGACATTGGACACGCATTATCTGATCACAATTGGGTTAATTCGATGCATGAGGAGTTGGAGAACTTTGAGAGGAATCAGGTGTGGGAGTTGGTTGACCCTCCCCCAGGGTGTAAGCCGATTGGTACAATGTGGGTGTGGAAAAACAAAGAGGGAGACCAACTTTGTACCAATCGGCTTACACCCTGGGGGAGGGTCAACCAACTCCCAAACCTGATTCCTCTCAAAGTTCTCCAACTCCTCATGCATCGAATTAACCAAATTGTGATCAGATAGTGCGTGTCAAATGTCTTTGGGCTCAAAAGTAGCAACAAACGCAGCATGAGCGAAATGAGAATTGTTTCGAACCCTCGACCGTGTAGTGCGTTCATTCATGTCGCCGATGATCCTCGAAGCTGGGTGATCCACTTGTACTCGTCGGGGAGGTTCTCGCCTCGATGCTACCTCCCCCTCAACATCAGCTTGTCCTCGTTCTTGATTTGTCGTCGTAGGTGTAGTAGAGGGTCCATCCATCACCGTAGTTGAAGTAGTGGGTACATGTTCAGCCGGGGGCACCGCACCGCAATCCTCATCGTCTCCATGTTCATGCTCCTCCTCCTGAAAGATCTCCTCACCAAGCTCATCATCACCTGCACACTCAAAGACAAGCTGACTACGTGGCTCTGTCTCGTCGAATGTTACCTCACAAGTCTCCACGATTTGGTTAGTTTCAAGATTGAGCACACGATATGCTCTAGAATGAGATGCATAACCAAAGAAAATACCATCGACAGACCTAGCCTCAAACTTAGCCAACTTCCTGCCTTTCTTCAGAATGAAACACTTGCAACCAAAGACATGGAAGTGACTCACCTTGGATGTGCGACCATGCATCAACTCATAGCATGTCTTCTTCTTGTGCACGCTGAGGTAGATCCTGTTTGACACATAGCACGCGGTATTCACCGCCTCAGCCCAATACCTCCTCGGAGTCCTATGCTCATCAAGCATCGTCCGAGCCATCTCGCACAAGGTCCTGTTCTTCCTTTCCACAACACCATTCCGGGGAGGCGTATACGGACTCGAAAACTAGTGCTCAAGACCCAAGTCATGGCAAAAAGTTTCAAAACGAGAGTTTCTGAATTCCGAGCCATTATCACTGCGGATAGCTCGTATAGCATCTCTGTGCCTCTCGTTTCTCAGCCTCAAGACTAGATCTCGAACAAAACCAAACATCTCCCCCTTATCCTCAAGAAAGAACACCCACGCATACCGAGAATAGTCGTCCACCACAACAAGGACATACCACTTCGCACCCGCAGATCGCACACGAGCTGGGCCAACAAGGTCCATATGGAGTAGCTCGCATGGACGCTCAGTCATCACATCGGTGAGAGGCGGGTGAGAAGAGGCTACCATCTTGGCATGCCTACATGGCGCACAAACCAACTCTTTCTCAAGCCTCAACCGTGGCAATCCTCGGACCAAATTGAGTTTACTCAAGCGAGACAAAAGGTCAAAGCTCAAGTGACCCAACTTCCTATGCCACTTCCACAACTCACTCGAAGAACCAGCCAAGAAACAACGCTCCACACCCAAAGACTGAGAAAAATCAGTACGAAACACCTGACCCTCGGGAACGACCATACACACAAGGTCCCCTCGAGAGTCCAAAATCCGAGAATCACCTGGCTGAAGCAACACCTCAAAGCCCTCATCCAACAACTGGGACACAGAAAGCAAATTGTACCCCAACGACTGATCTTGTCACTCAGTTTTATCTCACCTTCTGAAAGCACACGCCCACACCCATTGTCCCCAAAAGTGATGTACCTCTTCATCACCACCAGGACGAGACTTGAGAACCACCCCTGTCACCGATCATATGCCTCGAGCAACCGGAGTCAATCAACCAAATGTTCTTCAAGTCTACCACCTGAAATTCAAAAATGAGCACGTGAGTGAACAAACGACTCAGCACTGGGGTTAGTACCAAAAGAGTAAGACCAGTGCCGAGCCATTTGCTCGAAAGTGGGGTTAGCACACATCAAGCCATCCTTCCTACCATAACTACCACCACGAACACCGCCTCGGTAACCACTCCGAGGAAACCACCCCTCGCTGCCTGGAGGAGGACCAAAGCCACGGAAAACAACCCGTGGACCGTCCCTCCTCTCCTTCTCAAAGCTATGACTCCTCCCATCCCCGTAGTGAATTCGAGGGGGAGAATGCCTAGCAACCGACCACCGCCGACTCTCCCGCACCAACCACCGGCAACTCCACCTCCGGACCCGAAACCACTCCACCCGGAGTGCCGGGGGGCCGGTTGAACCGCCTAGCCAGGCCGGTCTAACCGCCCCCTCCGGGCGGGGGCCGGCTCGACCGCCTAGCCGGGCCGGTCCGACCGCCCCCTCCCGGAATCGCTCCTCGGCCGCGGGAACTCGCATCTCCCCATGCCGGAACACTTCTCATCACAGCTTTACCCCTGGACAGTGGCATACGAGGCTTAGGTACACCATGGGAAGGGTTGTACCTATCCTTGTGTTGACGGATAAAAGACGTATCCCTCTACGATCCGCAAGCGTATGGACCCCACACCTTTTTCACCACGGGATTCCCAAGGTTCTTGTCAATCCGCGGAGCAAGGGGATTACAAGCGTTCGATCAACAACGACACACTAGCTACTAAAACCCTAACTACTATTATACTAGAAAACAACTAAACTACACTAGAGAGAATGATTAAGATATCAAGGTAGAAGACACTCGCCCACGGGTCTACGATACTAGAGCATGCAATCGCTTAAAGACATGAAAACCAATCTAATCTATCGGGGGTTGTGACCACGGTTTCGCCCTTTCCCTCCTCTCGTACTGTCACTACGCGAAGGTATTCATGACTAGACCTTTGATGGACACGGCGCATTGAATGGATCCAAGGAAGCATTGAGGCCTTACTTCCTTTACGGCAAGGTAGCGAACCTTAAGCATGAAAGTATATTCAACACAAGATGATAGATAGATAATCCGACAAAGTGCGATTACATCTCAAGATAGATTACAACCCATGGACGAATGAGAAGATTACCCCATCAAGGTGCTGATCATGGCACCGTTGATCATGGTTTCCCTTCCGCCGGTGTCTTCCTTCTTCTCCACGAGAGGGTGCTTCCTTCGAGGTGGTTGATCTCCCGCCGGAGATCCTCCTCCTCTCTCTAGCTTGTGGATGGCCTTCTGGTGCGAATGACTCCTCTCCCCTGTGTTGGCGGCGCCTCGGGGGTTTTAGGGTTGAAGATCCTTCGAGGGCAAGGAAAACGGGACCGAACCGGTGCCGGAACTGGGCCGGGCCGGCCGGCCCGAGCCGGCCGGCCCAGGCCCAATTCGGCCGGTTCGGTCGCCCCTTTTGCTCCGTGGGTCCTCGTGCACTTATGTACTTTGCCCCCTCCACTTGCATGATTTTGATGCTGTTATCCTCGCGTCCAAGATGGAGGCTCTCTTTGCATGAAGTTTGATCTTTTACGCTTCAATCCCCGGGGGTGTTGCTCGTAGCACTTCGGTCCTCGCCACCATTGGAAGTGATTTCATCAAGCTCATGAACACGAACAAGACTCCGTGAATGCTCCTTGAACTTGTTGCGAATCCGTCCTTTATGTCCATGTTTTCCTACATAAACACAACACTTCCAAATGCATGCACAAAGATGAACTTGTTATATGATTAGTGTGCCTAGTGGAAGGTTAGTTCCATAATCAAATCCAAACCAAAGTGTAATGAACATGCTAGGTGCACCAAAATACACCGTCAACATCTCCCCCACACTTAGCTCTTGCTCGTCCTCGAGGAAGTACTCGTAAAAGAATTTCGTCCAAGGTGTGTAATCGTGTATCACTAATCCTCCTTCACAAGTTAGTCAATCCTTTCATCTTTAATACATAAACACAAAGTAATGATAATCAAACATAAACATGGGCGTTTAGAACTTTTACCACGTCAAGTTTTACCCCACAACTCAAACTCTTCACTCGAAGTCTTCAATTTCAGCCATGCTTACTCCTTTGCTTCCATCGGAGGGTTTTTATGATTTTCAAAAAAAAATCCTGCAACAAGTATTAGACAAAAACCTTTCTCCAAGCTCTCTCAAGTCACTCATATGAAGTGGCTATCCTAACCAAATTTTAAAAACTCTCACCTCCCATTAATCTCTCATATATCATGAAAAGTGGAGCTATAGGTAGGGCTAGCGCAATGAACACAAGTATTGTCAAACTAAGAACTTCCTCTAATGGTTGTCTACCTTTCAAAGCCAATGATCATGAGAATTAACCATATGTAGGGATATCAAGGATGAGAAGATTTAGAATGGTGGACATGTGCAAGGGCAAAAGAAAATTGTGACTACAAGGCACCAATGATGTCCTCGTTGTCGGATTGCACATGGTTGGAAATAGAGTAAAATTTTCGTCTCACAATCAACGTGACACCCTTCCTTACACTTTATTTTTTTTCTTTTCTTTCACTTGATCCATCCCTCTCATATCTTCATTGCTACCTCATCTTTTTCTCTTTTTATTTTTCTTCTTTCATTCACATATGATTTTTCTTTCTTTCTTTCTTTCTTTTCCATACACATACTTTTTCTCTTTATTTTTCTCTCTTGACAACTTTTCAAAGCTTTCAATTCTCTCTTTCCTCGCATGCATACAATCTGAAATTTTAAATAAATCATGCTAGAGACGAGACGAAACTGTGAAAATAGGTTGTGTTCAAGGAATACGATGTACAAAAGAGATGTATAGGGTTGGGTATGGAATTCGGCGATATACGTGACTTCCGTTGTGAAAGTCACGTAACCGAATATATGACGAGGCTAGCAACAAAAGATAAGCACAAGGACATGATCTTTGCTCGAAATTAAAACTCACCAAGAGAGAAGGGTCCTAGCCTAACTCATTGTGCTAATGACACTTATGGTGGAGCGAAAAAATAAACTTGGCTTTGGATAGGAATTTTTTTTCTTACTCTCAACTTGGAAAAAGAGGTTTTGCTAACCTTTATTACAAGGGTTTTAAGATAATTTTCAAAACTGAAATCCTCCAACTTTTAGCATTGAACATAGCACAACTAACATGTGAAGCTCAAGATCGAAGTGTGGTATGGGTACTTTAAGTAGTAGCAATCCCACTAAGCACCACGGTAAACATTTTTCAAACCACATACTTGTGTTCTTATATCAAGAATCGAAGATTAAACAAACAAGTGAATAAAGATAAGCAATACATAAAACACAAAGATATATATAAAGACTCTTTTTATTTGATTTTCTTGACTCAACACTAATTTAAGACACTTGCAAAAATTTTAAAATACACTCAAAAACTAAAGACTCATTAAAACTAAAGACTCATTAAAACACTAAGACTCTCACACGAAGATTAAACCGAACCTAAACTTGAAGTTCAAAAGCTAAGGCTAGTGAGCTAGCCCTCCCCCACACTTAAAACATACGACGTCCTCGTCGTATCTTACAAAAATCCTAAGGGGAAAACTAGATCTAGTGGTACTTCAAGCAAGTTTTGCACCACTTGCCTCTCATGTTTCCAACCATGCCGAAAAGTTTGCGCACGTTGCGGTTTAGGAACTTGTAGTCGTCTTCAACTACGCGCTCCAAGTCCTCCATACGCTGCTTCATCGCTTCCATGGCTTGGAGACATTCGTCGGCCGACGTGTAGAGATCCGCGATGGATTGACGGCAAACTCGACAACACATCGGATGCAATCCGAAGGGGTCGTCGTCGCCATAATCTGCACCGTTGTCACCACCGTCGTTGCCACCTCCATTGTCGTTGCCTTCGTTGCCATCATTGCCGTCGCCGTTAGGGCCTTCGGGAGTCCTTTCCTTGGGCTGCTCATCCCAATCATCATCATCTCTACCGGCGGCCGCCCACGAGCTCGGGCTACGATCATCGGAGTAGTCGCTATCCCCATAATCCTTAGGCTCTGGTGACACCTCCTTGTAGTCTTTGCGCTTGATGCCTTGGATGCGTGCCGACCTTCGGACGGGTGTGGGGACCTTCTCTCCTTCGACGGGGTTGCGAGATGCAAGAGCTCCGGTCGGGACACGCCCTCTGCAACGGATGCGTGCGGTCCTCTTGACGGGTAGCTTGAGCTCGCATCGCATCGCCTCCTCCATTGATGGCTTCTTGGCTTCTAGCTTCAACTCTAAGCTTCTTGGGGGCACAATGGCTGCTACAAGGGTGCAAAATATTGCTTGAAAGGTTTGATCCTCGAGCTCCCAATTCGGCCAAATAAATAGTCCTGAGAGAAAAGCCCTGGGAACCTTATTTTCCTTTTTTACACTTCCCTTAAAATTTTCTGACCAAACAAGGAAGTCAAAAAGGAGCAATTCGGGCGAAATTCGGCGTCATCGGACGTCGGGCCCCTCTCGGGCCGGTCCGCTCGGGGGCCGGCCGGCCCACCCTGCCTCGGGGGCGGCCGGTCCGGGTTTTTGCACACCGCCCTATTTTTTCTTCCTTAGCCCATGGGAAAAAGTTGGCCCAGTAAATCTTCGCGAAAAACTCCAGAAAACTAAAAGAAAAATAATTTACAGAAGTTGATGCCTTGTTTTTCGTCCTAGGCGGGACATTCGGGCTCTTCCTCCATGGTGAAGACGTCAACATGGTGAAGGGGCACGACATCGGGTTCGTAGTAAACCTTAAGCCGCTGTCCATTCACCACAAATTGATTGCCGTTTATATCCATAATGGTTACCGCTCCGTTGGAGAACACCGAATGCACAACATAAGGCCCGTCCCACTTGCTTTGCAATTTCCCCTTCCCGAAGGTTTTAAACCTCGAATTGTAGAGGAGGACCTTATCTCCTTCTTTAAATTCTTTTTTCTTTAATCTTTTATCATACCACCTTTTGATTCTCTCCTTGTATATGCATGCGTTTTCATATGCTTTCAACCTCAACTCCTCTAGCTCGCTTATTTGAATTCTTCATTTCACAACCGCGGCATCGAGATCAAGGTTCATCTCTTTAATTGCCCAATAGGCTTTATGTTCCAACTCAACCGGAAGGTGGCAAGCTTTTCCATAGACTAATTGATAAGGGGTCATACCTATCGGTGTTTTAAACGCCGTTTGATAAGCCCATAAAGCTCCGTCTAATTTCTTTGACCAATCCTTGCCTCCCTTCTCTATGGTCCTGTTGAGTATGCTTTTTAATTGCCTATTTGACGTCTCCGCTTGTCCGTTGGTTTGTGGGTGATAGGCCGTGGAGACCCTATGCTCAATTCCCAACTTGGACAAGCACTTTTTGAAATTCTTCCCGGTGAAATGAGTTCCTCCATCACTTATCAAGATTCTCGGTGTACCGAAACGGGGAAAAATCACGTTCTTGATCATAGTGATGGACTCCTCCATGGAAGCTTTACGACATGGTATTGCCTCTACCCACTTGGATACATAATCAACCATAACAAGGATATACTCGAATCCAAATGAGTTTTTAAAAGGGCCCATGAAGTCTATGCCCCATACATCGAATATGTCGATTTGTAAGCTGTATTTCAAAGGCATAGAATTTCTTTGAGAGATGTTTCCGGTTCTTTGGCATTCGGGGCATGACGCAACATATCTGTTAGTATCTTCATGCATCTCCGGCCAATAGAATCCGCTCGACCATACTTTTGCTTCGGTTCGAAAATGGCTATAGTGTCCACCGTACTCCGCCGAGTGGCACTTTCTCAAAATCTCTCCCCTTTCTTTTCTTGGCACACATCTTCTCATTACTCCATCATTGCCAAGTTTGAAGAGGTATGGTGCATCCCAAAAATATTTCTTACTTTCGGAGATTATCTTCCTTTGAGTGTTCTTATCTAAATGATCGAGGGGCATCTTTCGAATTGCTCGAATGATGTCGATCATCCAAGTATCTTTATCAAGCACTCTATAGAGGTGGTCATCTCTCATCTTATCTTCTATGGGCTCTTTATCATCTTGTCCACGATTCATCCTAGACAAATGATCGGCCACAACATTTTCCACCCCCTTTTATCACGAATTTCAACATCAAACTCTTGGAGAAGAAGGATCCAACGAACCAAACGTGGTTTAGCTTCCTTCTTAGCCAAGAGATACTTGATGACTGCGTGATCAGTGTAAACAATGACCTTCGAGTTCACGATGTAAGATCTGAATTTTTCAAAAGCGAATACCACCGCTAGCAACTCCTTTTCCGTAGTGGCATAATTTAATTGTGCCCCACTAAGAGTTTTGCTAGCATAGTAAACGGCGTGAACTCGGCCTTCCTTTCTTTGACCCAAGACCGTGCCTACGGCGTAGTCACTTGCGTCACACATGATCTCGAAAGGTTGGCTCCAATCCGGAGGTTGGATGATGGGAGCGCTCACCAACGCATTTTTCAAGGTCCGAAATGCCGCTAGACACTTCTCATCAAAGTCAAAAGCCACATCCTTTTGAAGAAGGTGCGTTAAAGGCTTATTGATCTTCGAGAAGTCCTTTATAAATCTTCTATAGAATCCGGCATGGCCTAGAAAGCTCCTTAAGGACTTAACATCCGTAGGAGGTGGGAGTTGCTCAACCGTCTCTACCTTGGCCTTGTCCACTTCAATTCCTCTCTCGGATATAACATGTCCGAGCACTATGCCTTGCTTAACCATGAAGTGGCACTTTTCCCAATTTAAAACCAAATCTACCTCCGCACACCTTGTAAGGACCTTTTCTAAGTTTGCGAAGCAGTCCATGAACGTCTTCCCGTAAACGGAAAAATCATCCATAAACACTTCAACAATTTCTTCGATGAATTCTGAAAACATGGCCATCATGCAACGTTGAAAAGAGGCCGGAGCGTTGCATAGGCCGAAGGGCATCCTTCTATATGCAAACGTTCCGTAAGGACACGTAAACGTTGTCTTATGTTGATCTTCCGGGTGAATGGGAATTTGCATGAACCCCGAGTATCCGTCGAGAAAGCAAAAATAAGCGTGGTTTGCTAACCTCTCGAGCATCTCGTCAATGAACGGTAGGGGGAAGTGGTCTTTCTTCGTCGCTTTGTTAAGCTTACGGTAATCGATACACATCCGCCACCCGGTCACGGTTCTTTGCGGTATCAACTCGTTCTTCTCATTCTTCACCACGGTCAAACCTCCTTTCTTCGGTACACAATGTACCGGGCTCACCCACTCACTATGCGGAACCGGGTAGATGATTCCAGCATCAAGTAACTTGATAACCTCTTTCTTTACTACCTCTCGCATGGCATGGGTTAGCCTCCTTTGGTGGTCCACTACAGGCTTACATTGGTCTTCCATTGGTATACGATGAGTGCAAAAGGCTGGGCTAATACCTTTGAGATCATTAATTGAATATCCAATCACCTTCTTATGTTTTTTTAATAAAATCAGCAACGCTTCATTTTCTTCGGGACTCAACTCGTCGCTCACAATGACTGGATAAGTTTTGTCTGGGCCCAAAAATTCATATTTTAATCCCTTGGGCAAAGGTTCAAGGTCTACCTCGGGCACTTGTGGCTCCTCGGGTTTGATTTCTCCTATGTCTTCGAATTTCTCTTCCTCCACGCTACCATCATGCGGCTCTAAGCCTTTTGTTGCTTCCTCTAGTTCTTCATCTTGTTGATTACTAATTTGATTTTCCATCGCTCTTTGCAGTGGGTCTCTAAGGGTTTCAACAAAATAAAGACTATCTATCTCTTCTACTTCTTCATCTTCGGGAGGAAAAGGTGTAAGGTGTTTAGAAGCACGAAGAAAGTTATATGTGTACTTTGTTCCATTAAGGTTCATTGTTACTTTGCCTTCTCCGCATCTAACACGGCATCAACCAACTTAAGAAAAGGCCTACCTAAGATTATATGATCGAATTACTATGGTAAGCATCAATAACAAAGAAATCGGTTGGTATATAGTTTCTAGAGATTTTTACTTTCATGTTGCAAGCAATACCTAGAGGTTTGATAGTTCTACCATCTCCCATAATTAATTTCGTTGATGTTGGAGCTAAGTCTAGGTTGTGGTATTGAACTTTATCGTAAATTTTAGAAGATAGAACACTTACTTGGGCTCCGATGTCGCATAAAGCTTTGCATTGAACTCCGTTGATCTCGCAACTCAAGTGGGGCTGCTCGCTTGGTTTCTCTCCACTCAACTCCTCCACCGATTTTTCCTCACTAGCCTTCTCACTCTCTTTCCCAAAGAACACTTTCCCGGAAGTGCTCACAAACTAAATAAGCTTTTGGAGATCATTTGTGGGTGTAGGAAATATGGGTGGAGCTGGGGTTGTGTTTAGTCGGTTCCTAAGATGGTTAGGTTTTGGGGGAAAATCATTCTTGTGGTGGGTTTTTGGTGGCTATGGGATATTCTCTCCACTTCCCTCACCAACCTTGTTTGCACCAAGTCCCTCACCATCCTGCCTCTTAAATGCCTCGATCATCATCCTCAACTGAGGCTCATGACCAGACAACCAACCCATCAACTTTCTCAAGTCATCATTCTCATCCTGCAAACGATCAACATAATGTGCAAGTTCCAAATTTTTCAAAGCATGCATTTCACAGGTAGAGCATGATGTAGGCATGGGTTCCTTCAGTTTAGCCTCAAGAGAACTAGTATAGGCATGCATCTCATCAATCTTAGCATGCAAAACAGGGCAAGAAGTGCAAGCACCTAGCAAAGCAGGTCTAGACTTAAGCTCAGCCACTTCAACCCTAAGCACATCTAGTTCCTCACACTTGGAGGCATGCTTCTCCTTAAACAAAGCAAGATCAGAAAGAAAGATGGAGCAATCAGCACAATCTACATCATCTGAAACAACAGGGCTAGCCTTAAGGGAATCAATCTCAAGCTTGCTATCAAGCACCTGTGTCTCTAGCTCAGCCACTCTAGTCCTAGCATCCTCGAGTGAAGCCCTAAGCTATTTTCTCATTTTCTTTGCCTCTCTAAGCATGTCATCACGATTATCAAGCAAAGTACCGAGCCGTTCATTCTCCTGGCGCAAGAAGGGAAGCTCAGCACGCACCTCGTCGTCGAACTCAGAGTCTGAGTCGCTCTGTGCGCTCTTCTTGCTGCCGGAGCTCAGCGCCATGGTGCAGAAGCCGTCTCTCGCGAAGCAGCTCAGCCTGCTCAGGTTCTTGGACGAATTCTTGTTCTTGCGACGATCACCTTCATCTTCACTACTACTCAAGCTCGAGGTGGAGTACACGGAACTGGAGTCGACATCGCTCACACCAACCATCGCTCGGTCCTTGCCTCAGCTCTCCTTCTTCCTCGATCGTCGCTCGTCCTTGTGCTTGTTCTTGTACTTGCACTTGTGGTCGCACCTCGACCGGTACTTGCCATCGTTCCTCGGCTTGTGCTTGTAGCCGTCCTTGTTCTTGACCTTCTCTGGGCAGTCGGCGACGAAGTGTCCTGGCTTGCCACACTGGAAGCATGTCCTCATGTTCCTCCTCATGTTCACTTGGTTCTCATGCAGCCTCTCAAACCGCCTCGTCAAGAGCGCCAGCTCGTCCTCTCCAAGCACGTCGAACTCCTCATCTGGCATAGACATCAAAGAGGAAAAAGAGAACATCCTGATGGATGGGTTAGTGTTAGCCTTTCCTTTCGAACCACCAACTAGGGCGAGACTATGGGAATCAGTCGGACCCTCGAGCTTGGCAGTCATGCCCCTATCCACCTCAGCCGACTTGAGCTTCGAGAACAACTCGTTCACCGTCAGAGTGTCATACTTCTCTGACTCCACAATGGCCTTGAACTTTCCACCCCATATTGTACGATCCAACGAGTGTAAGAGCTTGACAGCTCTATCATGATCATCGTACGGGAGCACATCCACATTGGCCCTCATGTTGTTCACAACCACCGTGAACCTCTGAAACAAGGCATCGATGGACTCACCGGGGAGATGAGTGAAGTTCTCGTACTCTCTCCGGTAAGTCACGTACATCCGTGCCTGAACCTGGGCATTCCCAACATGAGCCTCCTTCAGCACCGACCAAATTCTACAAGCCAAGTGCTCGGTGTGCTCTCGATCAAACTCAGGCTGACACAAAGCACGAAACAAGTAGTCGACCGCCTTATTGTTGGCGTCGAATCTGTCCCTCGATTCTGGAGTGAGGAAGTCCATCGGCTGGACATAGTCTGTGTCCACCGTGACTTCCCAAAGGATCTGACCCTTTCCGCGGAGAAACGCACCCATCCACTTGCTCCACATCTGGTAGTTCTTGCCATCGAAGTGTGGAGGACCCGAACCCCGTTCCTGGTACACCATCCTTGGATCTTAGACTGGTTAGAGTCAACAAAGACCCGAACCGGCTCTGATACCACTTGAAGGACCGATTAGGCGACCAGAGAGGGGGGGAGTGAATGGGAGCCGATAAAAATTCTTCTCGAAGGAGATTGAAACTCCGACTAGATGAACGCGCTCGGTCGGACCCCCAAAATCACACGCTCCACACTTCTACCTTTCATTTGCCAACACCACGTAGCCACTGGAGTGCTACTGGTCCTAGGAACAAACTCTACCAGCAACCTCACCACACACGCACCCATGACAGCGGAAACACCTCGAAAGCCGGTTGTCCAGAGGGCTGCGGTTAGACCGGGTATAGGGGGCGGTTAGACCACCTCCACCTGGTAACCAAGAAATCCTCCGAAACACCTCTTCCGAGCACCAAAACGGACCACGGTTTCACCAACAAAGATCTCTGGTCAAAGCCATGCTAGCTACCAGAAAATCTTGGTGAAAACCAAAACTCCACCCAGGGGCCTAGGGGCGGTTAGACCAGCTACCAGGGGCGGTCTAACCTCCTGTACCCAGCAATGAAATCCAACCAAGAACACCTAGCAAAAAACACGAGAACGACCCGAAATTTCACCCAGACGCTCTTCTGATCAAAGCGAACGAACTCATAGAGGAAAATCCGGCGAAACAAAACTTCGACCTGGAAACACCCAGGGCGGTTAGACCGCCCCCTCCAGGAGGTGAGACCGCCTCTCCCAGAAAAACAGCCCACGGGTCAAACCCTAACTTCATCGCGCCCGATCTCCCGAATCACTCCACGGATTGCAGCGAAACTTCGGGATTAGCTGGGTTACCTCCTGGGCAACCTCTACCTCAAAGGAATCGACCCGAAATGCTCACAATCAAGAGGACTCGAAGAAATCGCCTCTCTAGGTCAAGAACTCGCCCAACTCAAAAAACCACCAAATCGAGTTCGATTCAAGAGAGATTTGGGGGAAAAGTCACCAGCCAAAGAGGTACAAGATCCTCATACGTGACACCCACCAAAAACCCCAAGGAATCATCTTCAAAACACCGCCAACAAAGAGCTCCAAAAGTCAACACAAAAGAGAGCGGGAAAACCACCTTGAGGAACAACGCCGAACCATCTATACATACCATGAAGGTTCGTACAAGGTCTAGCTTGTCACCCAAACATCCATCCCTCTCTCTAGATCTCACATCAAGCTCTCAAGCTAGTCCTAGGAAAAACTAGGGAAAATGGAGAACGAAAATGGAAAAACAAATGAGCTAGGGTTCCAAGAGTTGGCTGCCATCCACCCATTCAATGAGTATATATGGAGGCACCCAAAAGACTAAACTACCCTCACCTAATAACTAGGGATACAAGCCCCTCGAGGGCGGATTTGGAAGTCTTCGGAATTTCTTCATCGGACGGATGCCCGGCGACCGCACCCTGCTTAGCCTCGACACAAGCCTTGTGAGGACCATGTGTGGTTCGAGGACCGGTGGATGGTCACTTCCTTGTGTGATGAGTGATTGACAACGTTGTCTGGACTGATTCTTGGCTAAGTATTGTAGGTGCAGGTTGCGGCTTGACTGGTGTTGGTGCAGGTGAAGAACAAGCGCGAAAGGTCGTCGCCGGTGAGGCCTCCAGGTGTGGAGAAGACAAGTAGGCTTTGTTCGAGGGACCCGGTGACCGGCGGGGGTCAAGTGCGGGCCGCATGGTGGCATGAACAACAAGATGAAGTCATGGACGGTTTCTTGGTTGAGCCTCAAAACCAAGGTCGAGCCGGGACTACGTGGGAGCCAAGTCATGAGTGGAGATTGGCGGAGGCTACACCGAGTTCGCGGGGTTTCGGTGGTTCACCGAGAAAACCACTTGGTTCCTTGGTTGATCCACAAAGCCAAGACCGGAGAACCGAAGACGGAGCCGCAAGAAGTGCGCGCACCCGGTCCGACGGTGGGTCCGACCTTGGCCTAACCGGTGGGGACAGGTCTGACCGGTGAGGAGCACCGGTCTGACCGGTGTGCGACGATGCAGTCCGGAATCTTTGAAGCGGAGGACACGAGTCGGGATCGCATGTCTTGCGTCGAGGCTACGCAGGTTGCGGTCGCCGAGCATCCGTCCGATGGTGAAGACATCAAGAATTCCAAATCCGCCCTTGAGGGGCTTGTATCCCTAGTTAGTAGAGAAGGGCGTTTTAGACATTCGGTTGCCTCCATATAACCCAAGAGGTGAGAGGATGGCAGCCAACTCTTGGAAACCTAGCTCATTTGTTTTCCTATTTTCCTTCCTATTTCCCTTAGGTTTTCCATAGGACTAGCAAGAGAGCTTCACGGAGAGATCTTGTTGAGAGGGATGGATGATCGGGCGGCTTGCTAGACCTTGTACGAACCTTTGTTTCATGTATAGATGATTCGGCGTGGTTCCTCAAGGTTTGGATGTGTTTTCCCCGGTTGTTCTTGGTGGTGATTTTCGGAGCCCTCTCTCGGAGATTTCTTTGGATTGTTTTCGAGACCTTTCTCTTGGGGATTTGATGGGGAAAATTTGTGGGAACCCTTCGTGGTTCTTTGGGCTGTGATTCCCCTCCCAAATCCGTGAGTAAAGGTGCTCGATTTTGGGGTTTCTTGAGTTCTTGTGTTGGAAGTGCTCTCGGCGGGATTTCTTCAATTCCTCCTTTTTGGACGAGTTTTGATGGGATTAAACTTGGCTCTGGACTCCTCATGAGGTGTTCATAATATCCCCAAAGTCTTGTTCAATCCCGTGAAGCGATTCGGGAGATCGAGATTTGGTTTTGGGGGAGTTGACCCGCGGGTGCTGTTCATCCCGAGTCGCCCGAGCTACACGGCCCGACCGGTGCTCTTGATCGGCCCCGACCAAGGCGAGCCCCGGTGGGTTTTTGTTCGGGTGAACGTCTTGGTGTGTTTGTTGTTGTCCCGTGTTGCCGCCGTTTCGAGTTTGGGTCGGTTTGGTGGTCGGTTGGCCTATTTGGTGCCTTGGGGGCTTTCGTGTCGTGATCGGTCTGACTGGTGTGTCTCACCGGTCTGACCGGTGTAGAGCCACTTAGTGAAAGTTGCTCAGTTTCACCAGCAGGGACCGGTCTGACCGGTGCTGCTCACCGGTCTGACCGTTGTGGATCTGTAGACTCGAGTTTTGGTGTTCCACTGTGTTCTCGAGTCGATAGGCCGTGTGTGTTGGTTCCTAGGTCCAGTGGCACTCCAGTGGCTACGTGGGCTTGGCCAACTTGGGTAGTGAGTCGGAGACGTGTGTTGGAAGCCGCGTTCATCTTGTTGGAGTTTCCATCTCCTTCGAGAAGAAGTTTTATTGGCTCCCATTCACTCTCCCCCTCTCCGGTTCGCCTTATCGGTCCTTCAAGTGGTATTAGAGCCGGTTCGGGTCTTTATTGACTCTAACCAGTCTAAGATCCAAGGATGGCGTACCAGGAACAGGGTTCGGGTCCTCCACACTTCGATGGCAAGAACTACCAGATGTGGAGCAAGCGGATGGGTGCGTTTCTCCGCGAAAAGGGTTAGATCCTTTGGGATGTCACGGTGGACACAGGCTATGTCCAGCCGATGGACTTCCTCGCTCCAGGATCGAGGGACAGATTTGACGCCAACAATAAGGTGGTCGACTACTTGTTTCGTGCTTTGTGTCAGCTTGAGTTCGATCGGGTGCGCACCGAGCTCAAGTCGGCTGAGGTGGATAGGGGCATGACTGCCAAGCTCGAGGGACCGACTGATTCCCATGGTCTTGCCCTCGTTGGTGGTTCCAAAGGAAAGGCTAACTCTAACCCATCCACTAGGATGTTCTCCTTTTCCTCTTTGATGTCTATGCCAAATGGGGAGTTTCATGACCTTGGAGAGGACGAGCTGGCGCTCCTGACGAGGCGGTTCGAGAGGCTGCACGAGAACCGCGTGAACATGAGGAGGAACATGAGGACGTGCTTCCAGTGCGGCAAGCCGGGACACTTCGTCGCCGACTGCCCGGAGAAGGTCGAGAACAAGGACAGCTACAAGCACAAGTCGAGGACAGATGGCAGGCACGGCCGAGGCGCGACCACAAGAGCAAGCACAAGAACAAGTACAAGGACGAGCGAAGATCGAGGAAGAAGGAGAGCCGAGGCAAGGCCCGAGCGATGGTGGGAGCGAGCGACGTCGACTCCAGTTCCACGTACTCCACCTCGAGTTCGAGCAGCAGTGAAGATGAGGGTGATCATCACAAGAACAAGAAGTCGTCCAAGAACCTGAGCGGGCTGAGCTGCTTCGCGAGAGATGGCTTCTGCACCATGGCGCTGAGCTCCGGCAGCAAGAATAGCACACAGAGCTACTCGGACTCTGAGTCCGACGACGAGGTGCGTGATGAACTTCCCTTCTTGCGCCAGGAGAATGAGAGGCTTGGCTCTTTGCTTGATAACCGTGATGACATGCTTAGAGAAGCCAAGAAAATGAGGAAAGAGCTTAGGGCTTCACTCGAGGATGCTAGGACTAGAGTGGCTGAGCTAGAAACACAGGTGCTTGATAGCAAGCTTGAGATTGATTCCCTTATGGCTAGCCCTGTTGTTTCGGATGAGAATGATTGTGCTGATTGCTCCATATTCCTTGCTGATCTTGCTTTGTTTAAGGAGAAGCATGCCTCCAAGTTTGAGGAACCAGATGTGCTTAGGGTTGAAGTGGCTGAGCTCAAGTCTAGACCTGCTTTGCTAGGTGCTTGCACCTCTTGCCCTGTTTTGCATGCTAAGATTGATGAGATGCATGCTTACACTAGTTCTCTTGAGGCTAAATTGAAGGAACCCATGCCTACATCTTGCTCTACCTGTGAAATGCATGCATTGAAAAATTTGGAACTTGCACATTATGTTGATCGTTTGCAGGATGAGAATGATGACTTGAGGAAGATGATGGGTTGGTTGTCCGGTCATGAGCCTCAGTTGGGGATGATGATCGAGGCCTTTAAGAGGCAAGATGGTGAGGGACTTGGGGCAAACAAGGTTGGTGAGGGAAGTGGAGAGAATATCCCGGAGCCAGCAAAAACCCACCATAAAAATGATTTCCCTCCAAAACCTAACCATCTTAGGAACCGACTAGACACAACCCCAGCTCCACCCATGTTTCCTACACCCACAAACGATCTCCAAAAGCCTATCAAGTTTGTGAGCACTTCGGGGAAAGTGTTCTTTGGGAAGGAGAGTGAGAAGGCTAGTGGAGAGAAACCGGTGGAGGTTTTGAGTGGAGAGAAACCAAGTGAGCAGCCACATCCCAAGCCTAAGCCTAAGCTTGTGAGGTTTCATTGTGGCTATTGTGGGAGAGATGGCCATAAGGAGGAGTTTTGCTTCAAGAGGAAGCGAGAGGAGAGAATGGCAAAGGAGTGGGCTAACAAGGACAAGTACCACCCCGTCGATGGTGTACTTGAGCCTCGTATGCAGATGCCCAGGGCCAAGGCGAGTGTGAGGACAGTTCGGGCTTGGGGAGAGCGGAAGGCTACGAGGAGGTGTCGTGCGCCCGGGTCACACCGGTCGAGCGGTGTGGGGCACGCCGTCAGACCGGTGCAGGCCTGGATAGGCAGCATTTTGGGTTTCGGGATCGTACAGCTGCGAGGGTTGTTTCTGGAGGTCGTGGTTCTGGTGGTTGGGCTGGAGAGTTTGCAGGTGGTCAGGTTGCTAGGCGTTCTCCCCCTCGAGTTCACTACGGGGATGGGAGGAGTCGTAGCTTTGAGATGGAGAGGAGGGACGGCCACGGGTTCTCTTTCGTGGTTTTGGTCCTCCTCCAGGCAGAGAGGGGTGGTTCCCTCAGGGTGGTTACCGTGGTGGTGTTCGTGGAGGTAGTTTTGGTAGGAGAGATGCTTTGGTTGTTGCTAACCCCACTTTTGAGCAAGTGGCTCGGCACTGGTTTTACTCTTTTGGTACTAACCCCAGTGCTGAGTCGTTTGTTCGCTCACGTGCTCGTTTTTGAATTTCAGGTGTGAGACTTGAAGAACATTTGGTTGATTGACTCCGGTTGCTCGAGGCATATGACCGAAGACAGGGGGTGGTTCTCAAGTCTCGTCCCGGTGGTGACGAAGAGGTACATCACTTTTGGGGACAATGGGCGTGGGCGTGTGCTTTCAGAAGGTGAGATCAAAGTAAGTGACAAGATCGCTCTGAGGCGTGTTGCTCTTGTTCAATCGCTGGGGTACAATTTACTTTCTGTGTCCCAGTTGTTGGATGAGGGCTTTGAGGTGTTGTTTCGTCCAGGTGGTTCTCGGATTGTGGACTCTCGAGGGGACCTTGTCTGTATGGTCGTTCCCGAGGGTCAGGTGTTTCGTGCTGATTTTTCTCAGTCTTCGGGTGTGGAGCGTTGTTTCTTGGCTGGTTCTTCGAGTGAGTTGTGGAAGTGGCATAGGAAGTTGGGTCACTTGAGCTTTGACCTTTTGTCTCGCTTGAGTAAACTCAATTTGGTCCGAGGATTGCCACGGTTGAGGCTTGAGAAAGAGTTGGTTTGTGCGTCGTGTAGGCATGCCAAGATGGTAGCCTCTTCTCACCCGCCTCTCACCTGTGTGATGACTGAGCGTCCATGCGAGCTGCTCCATATGGACCTTGTTGGCCCAGCTCGTGTGCGATCTGCTGTTGGGAAGTGGTATGTTCTTGTTGTGGTGGACGACTATTCTCGGTATCCTTGGGTGTTCTTTCTTGAGGATAAGGGGGAGACGTTTGGTTTTGTTCGAGATCTAGTCTTGAGGTTGAGGAACGAGAGGCACGGAGATGCCATACGAGCTATCCGCAGTGATAATGGCTCGGAATTCAGAAACTCTCGTTTTGAAACCTTTTGCCATGACTTGGGTCTTGAGCACCAGTTTTCGAGTCCGTATACGCCTCCCCAGAATGGTGTTGTGGAAAGGAAGAACAGGACCTTGTGCGAGATGGCTCGGACGATGCTTGATGAGCATAGGACTCCGAGGAGGTATTGGGCTGAGGAGGTGAATACCGTGTGCTATGTGTCGAATAGGATATACCTAAGAGTACACAAGAAGAAGACATGTTATGAGTTGATGCATGGTCGCACACCCAAGGTGAGTCACTTCCATGTCTTTGGTTGCAAGTGTTTCATTCTGAAGAAAGGCAGGAAGTAGGATAAGTTTGAGGCTAGGTCTGTCGATGGCATTTTCTTTGGTTATGCATGTCACTCTAGAGCATATCATGTGCTCAATCTTGAAACTAACCAAATCGTGGAGACTTGCGAGGTAACCTTCGACGAGATAGAGCCACGTAGTCAGCTTGTCTTTGAGTGTGCAGGTGATGATGAGCTTGGCGAGGAGATCTTTCAGGAGGAGGAGCATGAACATGGTGATGATGAGGATGGCGGTGCGGTGCCCCCGGCTGGACATGTACCCACTACTTCGACTACGATGATGGATGGACCCTCTGCTACACCTACGACGACAAATCAAGAACGAGGAGAAGCTGATGTTGAGGGGGAGGTAGCTTCGAGGCGAGAACCTCCCCGGCGAGTTCAAGTGGATCACCCAGCTTCGAGGATCATCGGCGACATGAATGAACGCACTACACGGTCGATGGTTCGAAACAATTCCCATTTCGCTCATGCTGCGTTTGTTGCTACTTTGAGCCCAAAGACATTGGACACGCACGATCTGATCACAATTGGGTTAATTCGATGCATGAGGAGTTGGAGAACTTTGAGAGGAATCAGGTGTGGGAGTTGGTTGACCCTCCCCCAGGGTGTAAGCCGATTGGTACAAAGTGGGTGTGGAAGAACAAAGAGGGAGAGAAGGGGGAGGTTGTGAGGAACAAGTCGAGACTTGTTTCTCAAGGGTTCAGTCAGAAGGAGGGGATCGACTACGAGGAGACCTTTGCTCCTGTAGCCCGTTTGGAGGCGATTAGGATCCTTCTAGCCTTTTCCGTGGCTAAAGGGTTCAAGTTGCACCAAATGGATGTGAAGAGTGCTTTCCCGAATGGTGTGTTGGAGGAAGAAGTGTATGTGAGGCGGCCTCGGGGTTTGAGAGTGAGAGGTACCCCCACCGGTGTACAAGTTGAGGAAGGCGCCGTATGGGTTGAAGCAGGAGCCTAGAGCTTGGTATGGCGGGTTGAGGGGGTTCTTGTTTGAGAGAGGTTTTGAGATGGGGAAGGTCGATCGGACCTTGTTTCGCCGAGGCGGGCGAGGTAGATATCCCGATTGTGCGGTGTGTACGTGGATGATATTGTCTTTGGTGGCTCGTCTAACTCTCTTGTTGCAAGGTTTGCAGATGATATGAGCAGGGAGTTTGAAATGAGCATGATGGGCGAGTTGCAGTTCTTCCTCGGGCTACAAATCAAGCAATCAAAGGAAGGAACATTTGAGCACCACGCTAAGTACACCAAGGACATTGTGCGGAAGTTCAAGATGGAGGACTCCAAGGCTATGACGACGCCGATGAGTACGACTACGGCTCTTGATGCGGACGAGGAAGGTGAACACGTGGACCAGAAGGAGTACCGGAGCATGATCGGGTCACTCCTCTACTTGATGGCGACGAGGCCGGACATACAGTTCTCGGTGTGTCCGTGCGCTCGTTTTCAAGCATCTCCGAGGACTTCGCATCGGCAAGCGGTGAAGAGAATTTTCGTGTACTTGCGTCACACTCCCGACTTCGGCCTTTGGTACTCCGCGTCCTCTTCTTTAGCGCTTCATGGTTTTTCGGACGCGGATTTTGCCGGTGTCGGTTGGATAGGAAGTCCACTTCCGGGACTTGCCGCTTTTGGGTTCTTCTTTGGTGTCTTGGTCTTCCCGCAAGCGGTCGAGTGTTGCTCAATCCACGACCGAAGCCGAGTATGTTGCCGTCGCTAGTTGTTGCTCTCGGCTCCTTTGGATCACCGACACCATGAGTGACTTTGGTGAGGAGTATACCCATGTCCCACTTCAATGTGATAGCACCGGTGCCATAAGCGTTGCAAAGAACCCGTGCTCCATTCCAAAACCAAGCACATAGAAGTGAGGTATCATTTTACGAGAGACAACGTAGAGAAAGGGAAGATAGCTTTGATCCATGTACCCACACATGACCAACTAGCCGATATCTTCACCAAACCCCTAGATCAAGCAACTTTCACTCGTTTGCGGGGGGAACTTGGTGTGTGTTTGATTTCTTGAGTTGGGTGTGTGGGAGCTCTCTTTTGCGGTGGTGTCGAGGCCGTTTTGCCTCCCCTCGAGGAGCCGGTGGTTTGTGAGTTTTGTGTGAGAGCTTCTTTGTAGCATATGTATAGCTTTTCTTTGTGCATTTCTTGCATTTGGCATGGCATATGTAACATGATGTATAGGCATCCTTGTATCTTAGATTGCATGCATTTTGTATCATATGCATTGGTTAGGAAAAGCTTCTCTCATATACATTGTTCACCATGGAATGAGATATATGTCTTTGTGAGCTTGTTTGGTATGCTATGGTTAGTTTGGCTTAGCTCTTGATGATCTTGATGAATAATCCATGGTTGATAGCTATGCTTTTGAAAAATGTCACATTTATGCTCTCTCATGTGTAAATGCCTTTACATGCTCTTGGCATGTTTTTGTGGCCTTGCTATGCTTAATTTGTGGTTGGATAGCTAGTTTATTGATCATATGGGGCCAAAGGCTCATTTGCCATCATGAATGTTTAGCCCTCTTGTTTTATCTTGTGGAGGGGCATAAGTTCCTTTTTGTCGCAAAGACATTTCATGTACCATTTACAAATCTGAAAATGAAATGAAAAATGCTTGGAAATGTGCTCCCATGTCATATTTGCTGAATTTAATTTGCTTTGGGTGCTAAACTGTTGCATGATGCCTACCAATGAGAAGTCTCATACATAGAAGTAGGCACATGGCTCGGTGGCTTTGACATGACATGAGGTGCTTGTGGGTGTTTGTGATGGTCTTATGATTAGAATGGCTGTCCTAGCATGAGGTTTGTGTGGCTTTGCCATTTTGATATGCTTTGATCATGTTTAGGATTTTGCTCATGAGAGGCATGTTTTTCGCAAAATTGCCAAAATCCATCTTAGCTTCGTCCAATGGTTGTGAAACTTGGTGATCATGTAGTTGAGATCGATACGAAGCCGTAGAGTATCTAACTTGCTCATTTGGACATGTGTAGCATTCTTTGTTGAATTTTGTCTATTTGAGAAGCTCTAGGTTGAAAGTTTTGCATTTTTGGCTTGATTCATGCATTGCCAACAAGGGGGAGAAGTTTGAGCTTGAGATGGCTTGCTGGGCACATTTAGAAGGTTTTCAGGTGGTTTCGAGCCAATTCTGGGCTCTGTTGTGCACCGGTCTGACCGGTCAGGGTCACCGGTTTGACCGGTGTGAGGCCGGTTCTGCACACATGTTGCACAGGTCGGCCGATGGTGACCACGACCGGTCTCGACCGGCCGTGGCCGAGTTGTTGCGGTACTGTTTCAAGTGGTGTCTTGCATGCATTCGTCCAGGGGGAGGTGCATTGGTTCAGGGGGAGCTTGCATGTGTGCAGGGGGAGCTCTTTGTGGTTGTTCGAGCTTTGGTTCGGTGGTTTGCGCTCTTTGCTTGAGCTTTGCTTTGTCTCGGATGTGTCGAGCCGTTGCCCTTGCCTAAGGGGTCCGAGACTTGTCTTCTTCAAGAGATCTTGCTCTTTGCCTTTATTTGGTTTTCGATCGCTTGTTGGAGTTTCTTTTTGTTCGTTTCTTTTCTTTTTCTTTTCTCTCTTGTTACTTTCGTGTGGGTGTTGTCAATGCACACATCAAGGGGGAGATTGAGGACCATGTGTGGTTCGAGGACCGGTGGATGGTCGCTTCCTTGTGTGATGAGTGATTGACAACGTTGTACGGAGCGATTCTTGGCTAAGTATTGCGGGTGCGAGGTTGCGGCTTGGCGGTGTTGGTGCGGGTGAAGAACAAGCGCGAAAGGTCGTCGCCGGTGAGGCCTCCGGGTGTGGAGAAGACAAGTAGGCTTTGTTCGAGGGACCGGTGGCCGGCGGGGTCAAGTGCGGGCCGCATGGTGGCATGAACAGCAAGATGAAGTCATGGACGGTTTCTTGGTTGAGCCTCAAAACCAAGGTCGAGCGGGACTACGTGGGAGCCAAGTCATGAGTGGAGATTGGCGGAGGCTACACCGAGTTCGCGGGGTTTCCGGTGGTTCACCGAAGAAACACCGGGTTCCTTGGTTGATCCACAAAGCCAAGACCGGAGAACCGAAGACGGAGCTGCAGCAGCGCCAGACCGGTTGAACCGGCCTGGGTGGCCGCACCCCCTCGTCGAGTCTTCGGCTCTCTGGTCTCGGTTTTGTGGCTCAACCGAGTAACCCAGTGGTTTTCTGGTGAACCACTGCAAACCCCGCGAACTCGGTGTAGCCTCCGCCAATCTCCACTCATGACTCGGCTCCCACGTAGTTCCGGCTCGCCCTTGGTTTTGAGGCTCTACCAAGAAACCGTCCACGCCTTCATCTTGCTGTTCATGCCACCATGCGGCCCGCACTTGACCGCACTGGCCACCGGGTCCCTCGAACGAAGCCTTCTTGTCTTCACCACACCTGGAGGCCTCACCGGCAACGACCTTTCGCACTTGTTCTTCACCTGCACCAACACGAGTCAAGCCGCAACCTGCACCTACAATACTTAGCCAAGAATCAGTCCACACAACGTTGTCAAGCACTCATCGCACAAGGAAGCGACCATCCACCGGTCCTCGAACCACACATGGTCCTCAATTTTGACGAGCAATTTCTGGACGATTCATTCGGCAACTCTGACCAAATAGTGTTAGACCCGAAAACCAACCCGACCGCAACAGAGCCGGATTTCAACCAGTCAAACTGAATATGACTCGGCTTGAATCCCAAACGACCCGGCGACAATTCGGTTGAGAGAGTCTCTCCACTTCCCAAATTTTTTGGGATATGCGCCACGATCTCCGGCCACGATCTCTTCGCCAGTTCCATAAATAAGAACCTCGGGTGCCCCTAGCCTTTCACCAAGTCCTCTGCCTCCTTAGCCTTTGCCAACCCAAGCTCTTTTTCTCCAGTACTAGTACTCCCAAGAGCTCCATGGCAAACAGTAGCAACAGGCGTCGGGCCAACGACGAGGCCGAAGGGAGCCGTGTCGGTGCTTGCCGGAGGTGGTGGTCATTGACTTCTTCACAATCCTTTTTAGATCTTTTCCGCCCCTGACTATTTTCCTTGTGTTTTTCAGGCTCATCCGGTGGAATCCTGCTCCTGCTCCAGCCACAAGCCCGGCCATGGCGAGCGATTCCTCGGGATCGTCCAGCCGCTCCCACTCCTCCAGCTCACGCTACAACGATCGCGACACCCGCAAATTCAAGGAGAAGCGCGATGCAACCCGGCACGAGTTGGAGATCATCTCCAGAGAGGCCGGGATCGCCGAGCTCGAGTGGGAGCATCAACGGAAGCAGCTGCTTGAGGCCATCGACGGTGATTCCTGCAATCCGCCCGGTTTTAATTTAATCTTGAACTGACCGGCATTGTTCTGTGATTCCTGCAGATCACGACGCCGAGCTCAATCGGCTGAAGGCGCTAGTTGAGAAGCTGGCGGACAAGGTGAATGCTCCCGGAGACACACCGGAAGCTCGCCTTGGCGCGTGGAAAACCGCGTCGATGAGGTGGCCGTTCACGGCGTCCGCCTGGGCACCACCTTGGGCCTGGCCGCCATGGCGACGCATACCGGCGTCGACTACTCTACGCAGCCACGCGGCTTCTACGGTGGCGCGCCAGAGGACGTCGACGACATCGAGGCCACCATAGAGCGCCTCGACGGCAACTGTGTCGCCATTGCCGATTCCATCCACCCCCAGTCTGTTCTGAACAGGCTGTTTGATTAGTTTGTACTAGGGGTTATGGAATTTCGGCAATAAAGATGAAATTTTATCTTTCGTATTTGTCTTGTGATGATTTCTTTAATTTGTGCATACGTATCTTCACTATCTTGAACGCATTCGAGAACTTTTACTCTAGCCGAATACGCACAAACTCTTGCTCCTTGGCATAGAATCTGCAGAAAATCCTTATTCGGGAGCCATGAACACTGTTCAATGAAAAAACCCTTCGCATCCAGGGAAAACCCCCCGCCGTTTGGTATTCCCATCAATGCACGCCAGCCAGTCATCACTCCCGATGCACTCCCACTGCTAATAAAATAGCCTCTCCGGTGCTCTGCAAATCCATCCGCACACACTTCCATCACTTCAATCCCCTCGTCCTCCTCTTCCAGAAAAAACCCCAAGGCTATGGCGGACATGGGGAAATAACCACTCGAGGAGAACAGCTTCCCATCAAAGAAGGGAACCATTCGAGAGTAATCTTCTATTCTCATCCCTTTCTCTTGATTTCGATTGCAATCTCACAATTTATCTTTCTTTGATTTCAGCCTCGATCTACTACCGGAGGAAATCTTCGGCACTGAAGAAATCCCTGAGCACATCCTCTCTGACTCCTCGGCTGAAGAGAAAGACGCCACGCCTTAACAGAGGACCAATAATCAACTGCGCCATCGCATTCGGCATCTAGAACATGATCTGCGGGACATCACCACCCATTGCAGTGCCGAACGCAAACGCCGCATGAGCTTGGAGGCGCTAGTAGGCGGTAAGATCTTTATCTTCATCTGATTCCCATGTTCAAGTTCAGATCCCATGTTTGACAATAATCTGTTCTCCTTCATCAGATGTGTCCGACAGGTACAACAACCTGAAGGCCGCCTTGGACAGCTTGATGGAAGCTGTAGAACACGCCAACCCCCGAGGTTTCTACGTCGCCGTCACGGTGGTCTTGGAGCGGCTGAAGAAGGAAGAGCTCAAGAGGAAAAGCGCGGAACCAAAGAAATGAAGCATACGTTCGCTTCTTCCTCCAGGCATCCTACTTCCTGCAGGCCTTCTCTTGTAATCTTAGACAACTGTGTTGCCAATAAAGGAACCTGCAAGAATGTTTGTAATGCAGAACATATTCGTACTAAGGGCAATACACTTTAGTATTGGCCATTTTCCTTTTGTCAGGATTTTTTGTTTCTGAAGGCGTCTTCTTTCCCGAATGCCAGCTATTTCCGTGTTTTTGATGCTTGTAATGGCAATCAACGATCAACCTCAATACTAGGATAATATTTCTTCAAGTACCTCCCATTTATAGAAGTAGTGAACTCTTCTCCTAGTAATATTTTCAAGATATACGCGTTTCCAGGTGTGCACCTAACTACCTAAAAGGGACCTTCCCAATTCAGGAACCATTTGCCGAATGTACTATACTTAGTTCCGATCGGCAATAACGCTTTCCAAACCAAATCTCCTTCTGCAAATTGCTTGACTTTTACCTTCTTGTTAGAGTACTTAGCAACTCGCATTTTGTTTTTCTCAATATTTTCCAAGGCCCTAAGACGAATCATATGCAAATCTTCTAATTCGTCCATCATTAAGTCATTATAATCCTTGGAACTTAAATCCTTTTGCAATACTACTCTCCTTGACTCTGATTGCATTTCCCATGGCTAGACAGCATGATGCCCGTAAACCAACTCATAAGGAGATGTTTGTGTAGATCCATGAGGAGCCATTCGGTAAGCCCACAAGGCTTCATTGAGTACCGAATGCCACCTTTTTGGCTTCTGATCAATCTTCTTCTTTACAATCTTGATCATGATCTTGTTAGAAGCCTCTGCTTGACCATTAGCTTGGGCATAATAAGGAGAAGAATTTAACAATTTGATCCCCATACTTTCAGCAAATTCTCTGAACTCTGAAGATGTAAACTGAGTTCCTTGATCGGTTGTAATTGTTTGAGGAATCCCAAATCTGTAAATGATATGCTCTTTGACAAACTCAACCATATTTTCTGATGTCACTTTCTTCAATGGAATTGCCTCAACCCATTTGGTGAAATAATCTGTTGCCAAAAGCACAAACTTATGCCCCTTGCTAGACGGAGGATTTATTTGGCCAATCAAATCTATGCCCCATCCTCTGAATGGCCATGGCATGATAATAGGATTCAAAGCTGATGCTGGAACTCTCTAAATATTTCCAAACTTTTGACAATCTTGACACCCTTTGTAGTATTCAAAGCAATCTTCTAGCATTGTCGGCCAATAACATCCAGTTTGCCTAATGACCCACTTCATTCGGTAAGCCGACTGATGTGCTCCACACAACCCATCATGTACTTCACTCATCATCCTCTTTGCTTCTTCTTGACCAAGGAAATGTAGTAACACCCCATCCAATGATTTGTAATACAAACGTCCATCAAGAAGAACAAACTTTATAGCTTTATACCTGAGCTTCCTAGAGACCTTTCGGGATGGATTCTCCAAATAATCAACAATTTCTTTTCTCCAATCATCTTCTGCTAGATCACTCCCAAAAGAATATACATCATTGGAAAACACTTCATGATTCTCTCTATAACCCGAAGCACTTTGAGCTAACCTGTTTGCCTCTCCATTGTTTTCCCTAGGAATATGTTGCAGAATCACTAACTGAAAACTTTTCAGGATTTCCTTGCACTCCTCGTAAAAATTCCTCAGGATATCATTTCTACATTCATATTGGCCATTCAAGTTTTATAACTAGCTCTGAATCTCCAAAAATCTCAACTGAAATAGCCTTTGCCTCTTTCAAGTATTGAAGCCCTCTGAGCAATGCTTCATATTCAGCTTGATTATTTATGATAGTAGGTTGAATAGGAATAGCAAATTCAAACATCTCTCCCCTGGGTGAAATTAATAAAATTCCTACTCCACCACCTTTGTCACATGAAGATCCATCAAAGAACAAAGCCCAAGGAGTAATCTCAAGTAAATTAATTGATGGATCACGATGTTCAGTAATGAAATCAGCAATAATTTGTCCTTTAACAGCTTTTGCCGACTCAAACTTCAATTCAAACTCAGACAAAGCTAAAATCCATTTGCCAATCCTTCCATTCAAAATTGGCATAGAGAACATGTGTTTAATTACATCAAATTTTGAATATACAATGCATTCGACATTCAACAAATAGTGCCGAAACTTTGTACAAGAATAATAAACACACAAGCAAAGCTTTTCCGCAGCCGAATATCTTGTTTCGGGATCAAGCAATTTTCGGCTAAGGTATGCGACTACTCTTTCCTTTCCCTCAAATTCTTGTATGAGGGCCGATCCAATGGTTTGGGTATCGGCCGCCACGTACAACTTAAAAGGCTTGTTCAATTGTAGAGGCACCAACACTGGTGGTTCCTGTCATATGGACCTCCCTGGGACACTACCTCGGTGGGTACCAGGACTGACTACTCGGTGGGCCCCTAGGACTACTCGACTTGTACCGCACAGTATTTGTTGGCGTGAGGCGCAAGGACCACGGTGGAGAAGTACTCGGATAGGAAGCTATACATACCATGTACTGTGTAGAGGACTCCTAGACGTACACGACTAGTACTCTCTCCCTAAACCGACTTGTAACCCTGCCTCCCGGACTATATAAGGCAAGGCAGGGACCCTCCTCTCTCATACGCATCAGATTACACAATCTTGTAATCACACCCAATCAATCCAGAGCTACACAGCATACAGGACGTAGGGTATTACGCACCTCGCGGCCCGAACCTGTCTAAATTGTGTGCCACGGGTCTCTTCCTTCAAGTTACCGATCTCGGTGAGGCCACATTCATCTACTTCGGGTACTCCCCTTAGTAGGTTGCCGGTCTAAAACACCGACAGCTGGCGCGCCAGGTAGGGGATCTCGCCGAAGATCACATGGCGAACTCGACAGCTTCCATCTTCATCAAGCCAACCGTCGCCTTCAAGTGCGGCGACACCTTCGTCTTCGGCTCCTGGGTCTGCACCACTGACGGCGCTGGATCCTTCCAATGCCGCCTCAGCATGTCGCCCAACCCGGAGAGTGGGCTCGTGACGCTTCCCGAAGTAGTCACGGGCAATCTCGCCGGAAAATTCGGCGAAATTTTGCTCTACAACCAACACGCCGACTTCGAGATTGGATCCGACTCCAACTCGAACTTGACGTCCCCGTGGGCTATCGCATGAGAGCCGGCAACCCAGCCATCGCGTGCGGCCTCCCCACTCCGTGAGCACTTCGCACGTGGCCCCCTCAACGTCAGCAGGGTCCACTCGAAGGATCCCACCACGCGCCGGGCTGGCAAGGAGATCATACCCGAGTACAACTCGAACTCTGACACCGCCCCCGGCTACAACTCGGACTCCAATCCTCTCTCTGGCTTCTACTCGAATTCCTCCTACGAGTTCGACTTCGGGTCGGACCCTGATGAGCCCGAGTCCGAGAACAACACCACAGAGCAACCCCTATCAGGTCCAGCTGCTGGCTTGGTTATAACATCTACACCCACCGGGATATTTGTCTACTGGCCAGACCGCAAGCCAGTAGACTTGACAGGAGGGAACTCACGCTGCGTCGCCTACCTCGACTCACTTCCCTTCCAGGAGGGAACACCGCTTGCTCTAGCTGGGGAGCACACTCCTACAGAGGTGGCAACCAGCGACTCCAGCCTTGGCTGCTCTCCCGACTGGCAAGTCTTCATGACACCCAACGAGACGCCAGGGCCCTCAGGGGCGGTCCCTGACCAATACCTTGAGGACATCTCAGCGGACGAGCTGTCCGCCTACGTGCCCGCCGACGAGACCGCCGCCAACAGAGACACCCGACGTGAACGCAACAGAAAGCGGAACGAACAGCGCCGACATCATTGCGAGTCCCTCCCCATCTGCAACCTCGCAGAAGCACTCGACCAAGTCGAGAGTCGGGTACACACTACCCCAGAACAAATGCCTCATGTCTATCACTACGATAGCATGTCAGGCTCAGGGGATGCGCATGACAAGTCATCGCCAAGCTCGCGGAAGACGCCTACTTCATGCGAGTCAACACCAGGGTCGCTCAACCACCTCCCGTCAGGAACCGCAACAACAAAGCAACAAGTCGCAGTGCGGACATCGGTCGCAACCGTACTCGAGCGGAGCTACCTGCCAACCCCAACCATACTCGGTCAACGACTGGTGGACCCTCTTAGGGTGGCAACAGCGCTGGTGGTGACCAGGAGATCATCCCTCACCGCGATCCTGGAGGCGGAGGCAGCGATGGCGGGAGGTCCAACCATGGGGCCAACAGGAGAGCTGAGGGCGGTGGCGACCGCGGCGACCGAGGCGATGCGGATAGCCACGTCTCCGGTGCCTCACGTGGCGGCTTCGATGCCCGCCAGAAAATCGAAGAACTACGGCGCAAGAAGGCTTCCACGTCTTCTTCGACAATGACGCCACCGTCGTCGATGTCTACGACAAAGAAGTCATTGACCTCTTCCGAAGATGGTCTACACGTCGCACCTTCGAAGACTTCGAAGACGTCACCGCCCAAGCTCCATCACCCACCCACAAGGACATGATCAACTCTAGGGCCGATGAAGAGGACAAGTCCAACGCGAAGTACGATGCCATCGTGGCAAGAGCAAACGAGAACACGGGCGGCGGCGGCGCGGCGACAACGGGGGCAAAGGCGGTCGCGACGGCAAGCTACTCGGGTCTCGACGCAAGCGCAAGCCGGACAACCACATCACGGCTATCAAGGCGCGCCTGCAAGGGAGAACTCGAAGAAGACCTCACGGCGGCCCAAAGACACTGACGCGAAAGAGAGAAGTGCTCGTGGCATGCGGACGGCGGCCACACCCACTTAGAGCAGTGCTACCAACTCACGAGGAGAGCACTCAAAGATACTTTCAAGGCCATAGCACCCTCCCACGACGAAGAAGGCGAAGAAGGCCAGGTAAGAGAACGCGACGACTCGGGAACGACAAGACGGTCAACGCAGCCTCTTCGGCCGGACACCGCTACCCTGACAGAAGCGGGCTCCAAGCTCGTCGAGAAGTCATGAGCATTGAACCGGCGGTCCGAGCCCCCTCTCAGGTCGTCGGAGGTACCCATTACCTTCTCCTAGCGCGGATCAATGGACAAACTTCATAGAACCGGGGCCGGTTCCCACTCGACCCCAACGAAGGCGGTGGTCGCCGGGCTCCAAGCTCAACAAGGTCCTCATCGACGGTGGAAGCGGGGCTAAACGTTCTTTTCACCAAGACCTTGAAGAAGATGAACCTCGACATCATCCACATGCTCACCAAAAGCACCTCGCCCTTCTACGGCATCGTCCCAGGAATGGAGCTATCCTTGGGCTCGGTGGTTCACGCCGATTGCAGCCGGGGAAACGAGGGACAACTGCCATCGAGGTACGTCGAGTTCGAAGTCGCGGACTTTGAAACGTCCTACCATACCCCATCTCAGCGGACCGGCTATCGCCAAATTCATGGCGATGCCCCACCCTACACCTACTTGGTACTCAAGATACTAAGTCCGTGAGGGTGTACTCTCACTACGGGGACTTGAAGATATCGCATGACTACGACACGAGAAGGCGGTACAAATCGCATCCACAAATCAAGTACCCGACACTATGATGGAGATCTCTGTTTGCATCGAAGAAGCTTGCCCCAAGTGAACTCGACATCCCGAGAGAAGTCGGACAAGCCGACAAGCCTCGGCCCGGGCGAGGGTTACAGTCCAAACAATCGACCTCGGGACGAGCGATGGCAGCCAGGGCCACCACCATCGGGGCGGGCCTCGAGCCCCAAATAGGGAAGCCGCGCTCATCGGCTTCCTCGGGCCTAGCAGCGACATCTTCGCGTGGAAACCGACGGACATGCCGGGGGTGCCCCGGGGCGTTGATTGAGCACTCACTCAACGTCGACCCTAAAGCTGCCACAGAGAGCGACAACACCTTCGGCAGCTTCGCGCCTAGACGACGGAGCCGGGACGCCATCAGAGAACTCGCCAAACTACTCGCGCCAGTGGCTTCATGGAGAAGTCTTCCATCTTTGAGTGGCTGTATTCCGTTCTCGTACCTTAAAGCTGATACGTGGAGGATGCGTCGACTGCAGGCCTCGGCAAGCCTTTGCTTTGAGGGCCCCTTCGGGTTGCGCGGATCGATCAAGTCATCGACTCCATGGCGGAGCTACGACACCTTTCTGCTTGTAGTGCTACTCGGGTACCTGGGCGCGATCGGAAGAAGACCGGGGAGAGGGCGCGTTCATCACCTCGTTTGGCGCGTCTTTGCTACACGACCATGTCCTTCGGGTCGAAGCCACCTACCAACGAGCTATCCATGCACCAGCGAGGCAACTCGGCAAGAACGGCCCCGGCTATGTGGATGACGTGGTCGTCGGAGCCGGAAAACTCCAACACGCTCATCGGCAAGATCTTGAAGAGACTTTCGCATCACTTTGCAAAATGCCGTGGAAGCTCAACTAGAACAAGTGTGTCTTCGGCGTACCATCGGGCAAGCTACCCGGCTTCATCGCCAATACAACGGCATAAGAAGCCAATCCCAAGAAGATCTCTGCCATCACCCGGCATGAAAGCTCCCACGTGCATCAACGTGCGAGAGAAGGCTGACGGGTGCATGGCGGCTACGAGCAATTCATCTCAAAGCTTGGAGAACGGGGACTCCCCTTCTTGAAACCTCGACTTGTCAGAGAAGTTCGTGTGGACTCACGGGCGGACCAAGCCTTGCCCGGCTCGGGACTGTCAATGCACGGATCTCCACGGCTCCTCGCAAGGCGACGACTCTTGCACTATCTGGTTGCAACTACTCACGTGGTCGATGTTGCCATCATCGTCGAGCGGCAAGAAGACGACACACCTATCCGAGTCCGGCGCCGGTCTACTTCGTGGCGAGGTCTTGTGAGAATCCCGAGGCACGCTACCGGCTAGTACGGAAGCACGTACGCGTGCTCATCACCTCACGGAAGCTACGACACTACTTCCCGGGAGTACTCGATCTCCGTCGTCACGGGCTTCCACCTTTCCGGTGACATCTGGCGGAGACAGATGCTCTTGGAAGAATCTCCAAGTGGGCCGGTGAACTCGGCGCCCTCAACATCGATTTCCGGCCACACACATCTATCAAGTCACGGGCACTAGTCGACTTCATGGCGGAGTGGCGGGAGGAGTCCAACTACCTGCTCAGCAGAAGCGCCCGGACGCGGGTGATGTGCCCGGCAAGCTCGGCTCAAGCTCGAAGGCGCGAGGTGCGGGGGTACTCTTGATCTCCCCAATGGGCGAACGAAAACTCAAGTACATCCTGGCGGATCAGCACGGAAGGTCTCAAACAACGGCCAAGTCGAAGCCTGCTGCACGGGCTTCGACTCGCGGCTACGCGGGCATCAAGCGGATACTAGTCTACGGCGACTCCGCCGGTGGTCATCAGCAAGTCGACAAGTCCTGGGACGCAACGAGGAGAACATGGACGCTGCGCACAAGTCGCAAGCTCGAGAACAAGTTCTACAGTCTCGGGGTTCCACCACGTCGTCGCGACGACGCGTTGCGGCGGACGTCTGTCCGGCTTGGTTCTACTCGCGCTCAAGTACCGATGGGTGTCTTCGTCCACGAGCTTCCGCCGCGATCCATCCCCGAGCCGGCGCCACGGGCACGATCAGCACATCCTGGGCAGTGGGGAAGGTGATGATCGGCGTGGCCGGGGGGCAACCCTTCATCGACTACCTCGGCGAACGAGAAGGTTCCCTCGGACAAGAACTTGGCCGAGAGAGCAACTCCTCCGTAGCGCCAAGTCCTACGTCCTAGTCGGAGACAATCTCTAGAGCGGGGCATCTTACGGAGTACTCATGATGTGCGTTCCCAGGAAAGAAGGCAAGGGCATCTTGGAGAGATCCACAAGGGCGTGCGGCAACCACGCGTCCTCTCGCACGGCGGTCGACAAGGCCTCCCGACGGCTTTCTATTGGCCCACGGATACGGGTGACAGAAGAACTCGTCGAAGGTGCCAAGGGTGAGTACTTCGCGAGCAGCAGCACGTCCCCGGCCTACAGGGCGGGTCACCATACGCCAGCACGAGCGCTTCGCCTGCGCGGGCTCGACATGATTGGGCCTCCAAGCTGCGCCGGGTGGATTCAACGAGTATTGGTGGCCATCCGCAAGTTCACCAAGTGGGTCGAGAGTCCAAGCTTTGTCCGCATGCCCCCAAAAGGGCACGACGAGTACTCAATTTCTGGATGAACTCGTACATCGCTGATTACCCCATCGCATCATCACGGACACCGGGCTCCAACTTCAACGATCACCGATTGCGGGAGTGCGCGGGGAATAGCGGGATTCGCGTCGGAGTATGTCTCCGAGCCCGCCCCATCCTCGAACCGACGGACAAGTCGAGCGCGCCCGTGGGATGGTGCTCGACGCTCTCAAACGGCTACATGACGCGCGACACCAAAGGGGCAAGTGGAACAAGGAACTGCACGATAAGCTCTAGGGGCTCGTACTCCAACCCTCGAGCGCGACGGACAATCGCCATACTTCTCGGTCTACGGCTCACGAGAAGCAATCCTCACGATGTCATGTGGGACTCACGGCGGTCGGGAGCGATACGACAAAGGCATATGCGAAGACGACGGACGAGTTGACATCGATGGACTCGAAGAAGCTCGCGTGCGCCCCTCGTCCCGATCGAGCGGGGTACCTCGAGGGTGTCAGCGCTACCACGATCTGCCCGTCGAGAACGCTCCTTCAGCATTGGTGATGCCTTGTCCCTCCAGCGGTATCCGGGCACGGAAAGGAACCCGCAGCTCAACTCTCCCCACAGGAAGGCCCCTTCACGGTCGCGAAGGTAATGGGACCAGGGCTCTACCCCCCTCCAAACGCTCGGGCGAAGGCGTCGACAACTTGTGGAATATCGACCAACTTTTATTCAATTCTACTGGTCTATCGGCCTGCAGGGCTCAAGTCTACGCGACTACTCGAAGACCCCTTCGCCGTAAGTGGCCTCACGGGTCCGGGCACACGGTCTGGGACTTCTACTCTACTCCAGATCCGACCTACGCGGCTACTAACGGATCTTGGGAACAACTCCGACGCCAAAGGACTCCAACGGCGGTCTGCGAGAGACCATGTACCCCTAGATCCGGCCTACACGGCTACTGAGTCTACGCATGCTTGTTGTGCGCCTAGCACTACTTAGCGCGTAGCGGCCTCCGGGTCTGCCCAGCTACTCTTGTACGCAACCCCCGGCCATCCAGGTATACTTCTACGTGTAAAGTTTGATTATCTATCAAGCTGATTTATTGTCTCTTTCCCTCAATGGGTCCTGCGGCAAAATACGGCCCACTCGTGACAACTCCATGATGGGACTCCACATGCACGAGATCTGCTCATAGTACTAATTTATGGAAGTTTTTCTCGTGTCCCATATAAACAAGTTCATTACAACTTTGTTTATCTACAACTGCGCTACGAGCTAACCTACGGGACTGCGGGGTCGGGTTTCTCGGCGACACCGTCGGCAATCGGCGCCATCTGCTCCGGCGGCTCAGCGTCTTGCTCGTCGGTGCGGTTGGCGGCTAGTCCGTGGCGACTACGTCAGCGGGACGCCGGGAAGTACGACTTTATATATGCCGGGGCACAGTTGGGGATCGACTTCACCAAGTGCTTCCACGTATTGAAGGACCGTCTGGCCCGAACCCGAGAGGGGGAGTGAATGGGAGCGCGATAAAAATTCTTCTCGAAGGAGATGGAGACTCAGATGAATGCGGCTTCCAACACACTTCTCCAACTCACTACCCAGGGGCCTGATGACCCACGTGGCCACTAGAGTGCCAGCACGGACACAAGGAACCAACACACAACCTTGGGCAGAACGCGTGCGGAACCACGAGCCTCGAGGTACGGACACCCCCACCTTGGGTCGGACGGGGTAAACACCAAGGGTGAGTAGGTCTCTGTGGTGGCGAGAGCAACTTTCACTAAGTAGCTCTGCAACGGTCGAGACGGTGAGACACCCACGGTCGGGCCCGTCACGACTGGCCCCCGAGAGCACCAAGCAGGCCAACCCAGGCAAAGGCGGCCCAAACTCGAAACGGCAACACCACGGGACAATGGCGAACACACCCAGAGACGTTCACCGAGCAAAATCCCAGGGTTGCACCGATCGAACGGTCAAAGGCACGGTCGAATAGGTGTAACTGAGCGGCTCGGGATGAACGGCCACCGTGGGTCGGCTCCCAAATCCAAACCTCGATCTCTGAGGCTTCGCTCCACGGACTTGAACAAGACTTTGGGGGATATTAGGAACACCTCATGAGGAGTCCATAGACAGTTAAATCCCACCAAAACTCGTCCAAAAAGGAGGAATCAAGGAAATCACGAGAGCACTTACGACGAGAACTCGAAACCCCCAAATTCGAGCACCTTTACTCACGGATTTGGGGACGGGAATCACGGCCCGAAGAACCACCGAAGGGTTCACACAAATTTCCCCCATCAAATCCCCGAGAGAAAGGTCCAAGAAAACAACCCAAAGAAATCACACAGAGAGAGGCTCCCGAAAATCACCACCAAGAGACACTTGAGGGGGACAACGCATGCCAAACGCGCGAGGAAGCACGGCGAGATCATCTATACATGCAACAAAGGTTCATACAAGGTCTATCTTAGCCCGCTCGATCATCCAACCCTCTCACAAGATCTCACCATGAAGCTCTCTGCGCTAGTCCTATGGAAATCCTAATGAAAATAGGAAAGAAAATGAGGAAAACAAATGAGCTAGGGTTCCAAAAGGTGGTTTCGCCATCCTCTCACCTCTTGGGTTATATGGAGGAAGCCAGAAAGTCTAAAATACCCTTCTCTAACAACTAGGGATACAAGCCCCTCGAGGGCGGTTTTGGAGAAGACCGAAGCTTTCTCCATCGGACGGATGCGCGGCGACGCAGCTTCTTAGCCTCGATGCAAGCCTTGCGATCCCGACGCGTGTCCTCACGCTCCGAAGATTTCGGACTACGTCGTCGCACACCAGGTCGGCGGGGTGCTCCCACGCCGAGGTCGGGCCCACCGAGGTCATGCCGTTCGAATTGCCGTCGAGGCCGTGCAGCCTTCTTTGCGGCACCGTCTTCGGTTCTTCGGTCTTGGCTTTGTGGATCAACCAAGGAACCCGGTGGTTTACGGTTAACCACCGGAAACCCCCGCGAACTCGGTGTAGCCTCCCCCAATCTCCACTCATGACTAGGCTCCCACGTAGTCCCGAGCTCGACCTTGGTTTCGAGGCTCAGCCAAACGATCCACGACTTCATCTTGTTGTTCATGCCACCATGCGGCCCGCACTTGACCCGGCCGGCCCACCGGGTCTCTCGAGACTGAAGCCTACTTGTCTTCTCCACACTGGAGGCCTCACCAGGCGGCGACCTTTCGCGCTTGTTCTTCACACCTTGCACCAACACCGGTCAAGCGCAGCTGCACTGCAATACTTAGCCAAGAATCGATCCACACAATGTTGTCAATCACTCATCACACAAGGAAGCGACCATCCACCGGTCCATCGAACCACACATGGTCCTCAATCTCCCCCTTGATGAGTGCATTGACAACACCTACCGAAAGTAACAAGAGAGAAAAGAAAAAAGAAAAGAAACGAACAAAAAGAAACTCCAACAAGCGATCGAAAGCCAAACAAAGGCAAAGAGCAAGATCACTTGAAGAAGACAAGTCTCGGACCCCTTAGGCAAGGGCAACGGCTCGACACATCAGAGACAAAAGCGCAAGCTCAAGCAAGAGCACAAACCACCGAAACAAAGCTCGAACAACCACAAAGAGCTCCCCCTACACACATGCAAGTCCCCGTCGGACCAATGCACCTCCCCCACTGGACGAATGCATGCAAACCGGTCGAAAACGGGGCCGGTGCGGCAACTACGGCTCACACCAGAGTCGGAGCAGGTCATCACCACAGAGTCGGACGGTGCCTAAGATGTGCACGGGATCGGCACTCACACAGGTCGGGCCGTGACCCTGGCAGTCGGACGGTGCACAACGGAGCCCGAGAAATGGCTCGAAACCACTGAAAACCTTCTAAATGCGTCAATGTAAGCCATTTCAAGCTCAAACTTCTCCCCCTTGTTGGCAATGCATGAATCGAAGCCAAAAATGCAAAACTTTCAACCCAGAGGCTTCTCAAATAGACAAAATTCAGCAAAGAATGCTACACATGTCCAAATGAGCAAGTTAGATACTCTATGGCTTCGTCACAGGTCTCTCAACTACATGATCACCAAGTTTCACAACCATTGGACGAAGCTAAGATGGATTTTGGCAATTTTCGAAAAACTTGCCTCTCATGAGCAAAGTCCTAAACATGATCAAAGCATATCAAAATGGCAAAGCCACCCAAACTTCATGCTAGGGACGGCCATTCTAATCATAAGACCATCACAAACACCCACAAGCACCTCATGTCATGTCAAAACCCATAGAGCCATGTGCCTACTTCTATGTATGAGACTTCTCATTGGTAGGCATCATGCAACGGTTTTAGCACCCAAAGCAAATTAAATTCAACACAAATGACATGGGAGCATATTTTCCAAGCATTTTTCATTTCATTTCCGGATTGATAAATGGTACATGAAATGTCTTTGCGACAAAAAGGAATTTATGCTCCTCCTGAAGATAAATCAAGAGGGCTAAACATTCATGATGGCAAAGGAGCCTTTGGACCCATATGATCAATAAACTAGCTATCCAACCACAAATTAAGCATAACCAAGCCACTAAAATATGTCAAGATCATATTACGAGAAGGATGTTAGAGATCAACTCTCACCCTTGGTCGGAAATTCAATCCTTTACCTTCCCCCAACGGGCCATAAAGGCTCATGTGTGTATGCGGCCATAACTACTCAACTCGAGGATATTCCGGTAGTATGTGAGTACATGGATGTCTTTCACGATGAATTGCACGGCTTGCCACAGTGTGAGAGATGTTGAGTTTGTCATTGAGGCGCAACCTGGCACAACTCCTATTTCTAAGCGATCCTATAAGATACACCCAAAGAACCTGCTGAATTAAAGAAACAACTTCAAGAGTTACTTGATAAGGGCTACATCCGCCCCGGCTCTTCTCCTTGGGGGCCGCAATCACCTTTCTCTTTGTGAAAAAGAAAGATGGTGGCTTTGAGGTTGTGTGGACTCACAGGCCTCTGATACGGTGACCTCGAAAACAAATATCATTGCCCGCATTGACGTGCTATTTGACCGGTTAGTGGAGCTAAGGTCTTCTCAAAGTCGACCTTCGGTGCGGGTTATCATCAAATCAAGAATCCGGCTAGTGATATTCCCAAGGCAGCTTTCTCTCGCTATGGTCTATATGAATTCTTGGTTATGTCTTCAAGTCCCCTTACAAATGCACCGGCCTACTTCATGTATCTTATGAATTCGTGTTTATGACGGAGTTGGATAAATTCGTCGTGGTTTCATTGACGACATCCTAATTTATTCCAAGAATGCGGAAGAACATGCGGAACATCTTCGCATTGTGCTACAACGCTTGCGAACATAAACTCTATGCTAAATTCTCCGAGTGTGAGTTTTTGAGTGGATAGTGTTAAATTTACGGGCACACTATTTCCGGCGAAGAGCATGTTGTCGATCCAAGAAAAGTGCAAGAGGTTATGGATTGGCAACCTCTAAATACGACTCATCAAATCCGCGACTTCCTAGGCTTGGGCGTTTGACCATCGCCGTTTTTATTCAGGATTTCTCTAGAATTGCTAAGCTTATGGCGAGTTGCTAAAGAAAGGAGTGAAATTTGTGTCGAGTGAGGCTTGTGATAAAGCTTTTTCCAAAAATTAAGAGAACATTTAACTTCAGCCCCGGTGCTAGCGCGGTCGGACAATTCAAAGCCGTATGAAGTTTATTGTGATGCTTAGGGCACGGGTCTTAGCGAGCTGTGTTCTTGCACAGAACAATCGGGTTATTGCCTATGCCTCACGACGCTTCGCCCTCATGAAAGAATTATCCCACACATGACTTAGAGCTAGCGGCGGTTGTTCATGCATTGAAAATACGGAGGCATTACCTTATGGGGACAGTTTGCAATATCTTCTTGACCACAAAAGTCTCAAATACATTTTCACTCAATCGATTTAAATATGAGGGCGAAGATGGTTAGAGTTAATTAAAGATTATGATCTTGAGGTCCATTACCATCTGGAAAGGCGAATGTAGTTACGGGCTCTAAGCCGCGAGGCTCACTTTGCAATTGCCTATCAATGGAACCTTACGGTGACACTGCGAGCGCGAGGATACGATAAGGCTAAACTTGGAGATTGTTGAGCAAGGAAACCTAAATGCTCTTTTGCGAAGTCTAACCTATTTGATAGAATTGATAAGGCTCAACTTCGGGATGAGGGTATTCTCTTAATTAAACAAAAATTTCTAGAAAAGGATCCTAAACATAATTGCTTCGGAAGGATGAGAAAGATATAATGGGTTTGGGCAACGCCCAACATTTATCCCGGATAATTGGGAGTTGAAAAAGGAAATCTTTGATGAGGGTCATCTCTCTAAATTCTCTATCCATAGGGAAGTAGTAAAATGTATCAAAGACTTAAAGGAAAATTTTTGGTGGTCCAATATGAAGGTGGACGTTGCCAAATATGGCAATAGAGATACGATACTTGTCAAAGAAATTAAAGCAAGTCACTTGAAACCTTCGGTACTCTTCAACCCCTACCCATACCTTCATGGAAGTGGGATGACATAAGTATGGACTTTGTGTCAGGATTGCCACTCACGTCTAGGGAAACATGATTCCATACGGGTTATCGTTGGCCAGTTGACAAAAACGAAGCTCACTTTATTCCAGTCCGCACTACATATGATGCCAAAGCTTATGCAAGTCTTTATATTGAGCACATTGTTCGCTTGCATGGTGTTCCTAAAACTATCATTTCCGATAGGGGGTCTCTCTTTGTGGCACGTTTTTGGGAACAACTACATAAGTCACTTGGCACGAAAATCATACGCAGTTCAGCTTATCGTCCTCGGTACAGTGGTCAAGGCGAAAGGGTAAACGGATTCTAGAGGACATGTTGCGAGCATGCGTGATTCAAATGCCGCCTTGTCTTGAAGCCGGAGTCGCCAAGAAGATGCGGACACGAACCGTCATCCACGTGGAGTAGCTCCCCGAGCTCGAGCCGCGGCTCGGCCGAGGATCTATCCGAAGTCTTGGCGAGAAAATCCCGAAAATCCAGAGAGGAAAACCCGAAGGACACGGGGCACGGAGCCCCCGAGCCTGAGCTCATACTTCCTCTCGAATTGAAGGGCCTTTCTGGAGAATGTGTCCCGAGATGCTCTTGAGACTAGCCGCGTCCCGATAGTCGAGTAGAAGTAGCCGAGCTCCCAGGTGAGGCGCAATGGACATCAGTGAGAATACGAAGAGTCACGCGTGCCTGGCCGGAGTCAGGCCGTGCGGGACGCCTATCCCGCCGCTCGTTGCTAGGCGTTTTGTCATAATTCAAGCCAAACCCTTAGGGTTTTTCACCCAAGGAGCCGCAGTCGTTCGTCACTTGAATCTGAAGTAGATCCACTCCAAATGGAAAATCGCCGCCGATAGTAGATCCGAGCATCGCCACCCGGGCCGAGGGTAGCCCTCGAGCGAACAGGAAGACTCTGTTTTGGAGGATGAAACCGTCCCGTCGAAGACGCCTATACCTATGGAAGAAGGAGGGAGCCAAGGCAGAGGCCACGCGCCCGCAGCCCGAACCGCGCCGCCCAGACATCTTCAGCCACGTCTCCGGTGCCTCACGGTGGCGGCTTCGATGGCCCGCCGAAAATCGAAGAACTCAACGGCGCAAGAAGGCTTCCACGTCGCGCGACAACGACGGCTTCCGTAACATCCCGATGGTTTTGTTGCGCTAATGACATCAATTATATGAATTAATCAAGGTTAATAACCTCCTAAGCATGTTTGACTTGATTGGGCACACATTTGCACAAAGACCCCCGGTCAACATCTCAAACCACGGTCAAACCCTAGATCTACTTTAAAGGTCGAAATGGTTTTCTTGCGCGTTCTCCAAATTTCACTATAGAAGTTCAAAATCTGCCAATACGAAAGTTGTTCGTTATTTCGGGAACACATTTTTTGTAATTGGCGGACATTCCAATTTTGAGCGCAAATTGGCCAAAAATCGAGTTCTTTGCGCCGTGAACAAGAACGCGAGCCGTGGGAAATCGCAACTTCGGTTGGCGTTCCTGGGCAAACCATTGATCAAAACATATGTCGCCCTTCGGGAAAGTTGTAGATCTACAGCTCCTCTACAACTTTGCTTTTGGGAGATTTTTCACTTAGTTGACGATTTTTGGAGTTTCGCAATTTCGAAAACCGGTAAATGAATTAAAAGCGGGGCAGATCGCCGTCGTCCCGCGCTCCAGAGCGCGAGGCCGCCCCTGGGCCTCCGGTGTACGGCCCCTCGGAGGCTCCGTGGTGGACCTGCACCTCCGTGAACACTCCGCCCGACCCCAGGCCCACTGCACCGCGCCCAGGCGCCAATCCGCGGACCGGTCGCGGGCCGTCCGCCACGCGCGTCGCTCGCCGCCGCCGCGCGTAGCGCGCGCATGCATCGGCCGGCTGGCCGTTCCCGCGTGGGCGTGGGTAAAAGGCCGCGTTCCCAGCTCCACAGGACCTCCTTTGCTCGCCTTGGTGGTCTCGCAGGCCGCCCCGACTCGCCGTCGCCCCTCGGTCCCGCCGTTCGCCCGGCAAGCCACCGCCCGGCGTCCACCGCCGCGAACGGCCTCCGTGAGCGCGCCATCTCCACCCTCCCCCGTCCCGAAGCCTTCTCTCGCTCCTCCCCCAACTCCGCCAAGCCGCCACCGGACCCGCCGGCCGCACCGTCGCCGGCCAACGGCGGACGCAGCGGACGTCCCGGGCGCGCCACGCCGCGGCCGCCGACGAAGGCTCCACCGCCCCAACCACCGCCGGGGAATCGGTCTAGGGTGAGCCCAATCCCAACCCTAGCCACTCACCCGCCCGTCTCCGGCCAACAGTAGCCGCCGGCGAGCTCCCTCCGCCGCCAGGGACCACATTGCAAACGAGAAGGTAATTCCAGGGAGATTTGTGTAAGATTCCAGGGACCCGGCTGTAAAAGCAGTTTTAGGGATTCGGCAGTACCTTCGAAAAATCATTAAAAATCGTAGAAAAATCAGAAAAATGCAAAACCAATTTTGTTGGTTTCGTGGTGAAGAAATCTATCTTTTCTAGAAAACATGTATAGGGTTTTTCTGCACAGTTTTGAATTAAAAATTCAAACGCAGTTTGGAGTGTTTTTAGTGCAGTTTAAAATATACACATGCTATGAACTTGAATTTTGGATATGTTGTTCTTTATATTATGTCTAGATCTGCGACAAAAGGTTGCATGGTTTTGATGTATATATTTGCAGTTATGATTTATTTAAGCTTTATGCTAGAATAAGTTTGATGCTTTTTATAGCACCTTTAATGAACTTTTCTTTGAGCACAAGTGCACCCTAGGGCTTTGACTTGATGATTAGTACCCCTGGTGTGAGGGATGTGATTTTAGGGAATTGTTTGCTTGGTGTTTTGGATTTAATCTTGTGTAGGAGATTAAATTCAAAATCTGAAAAATAAATTGAATTTGCAACCATGCTTTGGTCTGAACCTCATATTTGGCATATTTGACCTGCAGGAGAAAGTTGAGATCAAAAAGGTTTATTAAATCTTTTTATATGAATTAATGTTGATTTACTAGGCTGCGATTTGTCTTTTTCGTGTAAATTAATTTATAAATGATCTTAGGCCAAATTTTGGTGTGAGAGCTTGATTTAAGTATATGTTGCTGTGTGCAAAAGATTAGGCTCTTTGGAAGTGTTTTTGATTTAAATTGGATTTATGGTAGAAAGGCTTGTTTTAATCAATTAAAGAAAGAAATAGAAATTAAAGTGTGAAATTTGTGAAATCATGTTTGGTTCTGTTTTTAATATTTAAACACAACACCCTTGCTGTATAGTGAAGTTAAGTAACTTAAATTACTTAGATGTGCACACAATCACCATCAAGATTAACTTTAATATCGCATGTGCATGTAAACGTGTAGATCTCCCCGACGGTACGTACACACTCGCCCAGGAGGGAGACGGGACTGTTGATGGTGAGCTGAACCAGCTTGGTGTGCAGCAAGACCTGGACCAAAGTCCAGAAGAGCCAAAGGCTAGTTTAGGATCTGAGTCTGAGGAAGGCAAGCACCGGTTTCATCTAACCCATGTTTTAAATTAAACTCATGTCCTTTACCTTTTCAGTACTTTAATGCTTTACTTGTGCATTTAAGTTTCAGGAGTTGTTTTGAAACCTAGTTGCATGATCCTTAGGACTCCTATGCTCTTTTACTAGTATGTTAGGAACGCTAGTGCCATGCTCTAAGGTCACGGTAGAAGTCGAGTAATGACTCATTGCTCGCGAGATATAGGATGCTTATGTTGGAATCATAAGTTGGTTAAATTGACTCGCTCATGTGGTAAGAGCAATGGGTTCGGTCTCGACCGAGTAGCATGGTGCTGGTCCTAAGCTATTGAACGTACCAAGTGCTTGTCGGGAATGGGACCGGTAAGCCTAGTACCTTCGAAGCCGGGCGGGATCTTTCTAGCTACCCGCTTGGGATGTGTCTCGGGCTAGCTACCCGTGGTATAGTGTGTGAGTCGGACTGGTCGGGTTAGACCCTCCGGATAACCGTGTACCGTAGTTTGTAGCGTACGATCCCAAAGCGTGGGATGTTGGGAACCGCCTGGTCGGGGTAGACCCCGCATTTGCTTTTATTTGAACTCTTGGGGTCTACTCCCCTCCGTGTATCTTGGGTTTACCTTGCAAGGATATAAATCGATCGATCGTCGGTCACTCGCCGCTATCCGAGTCGGCTTGACCACCGGCTACCCCATGTTTATTTATGGAACAGTTCGAATTAATATTGTTACTCGTTTAATATTGTTTGCACAACATGCTTGTTTAGTACGGGTGCTCACCTAGACTCGATTAACATACTAGAATATGAGCTAAAACTTGAAAATAAGGATCCACTCTTAGTCGCTTTTGGCAAAACAAACCCACAAGCCAAAAAGCCTTGCATGTCTAGTCTTACTTTATTTTTGTCGGGTAAGTCTTGCTTGAGTATTAGTACTCGGCCTTGCTTAATTGGTTGATTTCGGTAATACCATCCGGCCGGTTCCATTCCAGATGGCTGGGAGCTTGAATGGGAAAACGATGATGAGGAGTGATATGCATGGATGGCCTCCCGTGTGTATCATGCGCTAGTTTATATTCCGCTGTTTAAACTCTGAATCATGTTTACTTTTATGTACTAAAAACCTGGTTTGTAATAATGTTGAACTTGTGAACCTTTCATGTAATGTAATGTTGTACTCTGGTCCCGCCTTCGTGTGGTCTTAGCGCATATCAGCGATCCTGTTGTATGTGATTTACCGGGCTTTACCCGGCGGAAGCGACAGAATAGTTCTTTATTATTGCTTAATGGCCACGTGGACCGGCTTAGGCGATAATACGGAACTATTTTGGGCGGTTCTGTCACAGCTGGTACCAGAGCGATGATATGCACGAGAGTAATTAAAATACCTTAACAAACTTGTTTTTGGAATAAAATTTGCCAAGATTATTATTCTTGCTAAAAGAGTAGGACGTTAAGGTTTAATCTAGTCCGAGAGGCCCTAGAGGGAATTTTTGGGTTCTTTCAGGTGGCTAGTATTATTATGGTGTATTTAGTCTGACTTCCAGCACATTTTATTCCTGTCAAAACTTACTTTCATGCACAACCATACTAGTTCATCACGTTTTGCCATACGTGGTGGTACCACAGGGAAGTCCTGTGAGGGACTAGTGGGACCTATTCCAATGGGTGCCACGTCGCGTCTGCGTCTCATCACGTTTTGCCATACGTGGTGGTACCACAGGGAAGTCCTGTGAGGGACTAGTGAGACCTATTCCAATGGGTGTCACGTCGCGTCTGAGTCTCGTCACGTTTTGCCATACGTGATGGTACCACGGGAAAGTCCGTGAGGGATGAGTGAGGCCTATTCCAATGGGTACTCACGTCGCGTCAGAGTCTTAAATAGGACGCTGTCCATGCAGCGGCTTTACGCATGGATACCGTTTCTATAAGTGAACGGTAATGAATGTGGACGCTTTTGTGAGTGCTGGCACAAAAGGTCTTGAATATCTGTGATTTTCTGCAGGTACGCTAACCACGGTTGTTAGGTACGGTAATTAAGAAACGAATAGCTTCCGAATATTTATTATAGGGAGAGACGTTTATATATGCCCTGCCACCGGCACTAACTTCGTTTTTAAGCTTAAAAAGCTTTGTGAGGAAGTTTAGGACGCCTTTTGCATCATGTAAAAGCTATTAAACCAAAAATGAACTTAAAACATGTGTCTTTTGGTCTTTAATTAAATTGTGTTCCTTAAGGACGAATCATGCTAGTTTGATGCTTTGATGTTTGATTAGGCAAAAGTTAACTAGCTGCTGTCCAAATCTTCCTAAGGAGTATCTAGAAAATTTCTGGCTATGTGTTCTTTAGGAAATTGTTCATCACCTAGTTAAGTTTGCTCCCTGAATTTCTCATGATTTTAGGATGTTTAAAAACTGAAGTTAGGATCAAAATGACTAGCCTAGGTCTTGCTGAAATGCTGTCAAAATCTGAGTTAGGCTGAAAACTTGAATCTTTACTTATAGTTCCAAACAGAATTTGACCTGAGAATCTACAGCAAAAATGTTCATTATCTAGCATAGTTCATGCTGTAAAAATTTCATGGTAATTGGGTACTCATGTATTGAGTTATGGTCTTTTTAGTGAAGCTCTGCCCTGCTGAAATTCTGGGCAACAGCACTCTGAAAATGAACATTTTTCACCCTTTTCCAATCTGAATTAGTTCGACCTTTGAATACCAAAAATGTGAGTTATAACATTGTCGAGTTGCTCACAAAAATTTGGAATTTTTGGGGTACTGGTTTTGCAGTTATGAATTTTTGTTCAGAACTGCCAGTTTTGCCATATTGCATGTTAAACTCATATTTTTGGGTTCTAACATGTGTTTGTAATTATTTTACAGATGGCTGCCCCCAGGTTTGTTGCGGTGGGCACTGATGGCACGTTTTCCACCACTGGCTTGCAGTGGGAGGGCTTCACACACATTGCGTGGAGAGCCCTGAGTGCCGTCGGATACACCACTCCTCCTTTCTACGAGGGGGTGGAGTACGAGGAGTGGGGTGTGCCGAGCTGCAGAGTTCGAGTGACTGTGCTCCCCCACCCGGGCCACCCCGAGTGGGCAGACTTGAGCATGGAGCTCCTCTGTTTCCGCGCTGTCGAGGCAGTGGAGTCTGCAGCCTTGATGGTGCTCCACGCTCTCTCCACCCACAGGCCGCAGGAGATGCTTCAGACACCGTTGGGGTTGGCTCTAGCCTTGGACCCCAACGATCCGTTGTGGCTAGCCAGGATGGCTAATATAGCCACACTTCTCGAGACTGTGCCACCCTACGACACAGTGGAGACTTTGGGTACGTGCTTGAGAGCTTTGTACGCTCTACAGGACCTTCGCCGGGTTATCGCAGATGACTTGGCTAGTCGTCTCACTGGAGCTACTTGGTATATCTCCTGGGTTGTCGGCCTTTACACCGAGCAGTATGTTAAGTACACCCAGGCTGTGCAGATTATTGCTGACCTTCAGGATCAGATACAGCAGTTCCAGGAGCAGGCACACCAGTTTCTGTTTGAGCGAGGTGACCACCTGCAGCAGATTCTGGACTTGCAGGCTGGGCAGCAGGCTCTGCAGGTTCAGCTGGTTGACAGGGATGCTGAGAGGTTTGTGCACCTTGAGCACATCCAGGACTTGCAGGAGCAGGTTGGGGACCTCGAGCTCGATGTACAGGCTTTGGAGGGTGTTGTACTTATGCTCCAGCAGGTGCACCACCCACCGGCTATTGTCGATGACGAGCAGATGGAGATGCAGCTGGACCCAGAGGAGGTTCAGGACGTTCCCGGACTCGATTAGAGGAGCTTGGTGCTCTATTCCTACATGTCGCGGGGAAACTCTCCATAGTTTGTACATAGGGCCTAGATCCTAGTTGTTGTAGTAGGAAAACTTGACATGTACTCTTGTTAGCCCTTTTGGTTGGATTTTGGTGCTAGGCTGACTTAGAGTATTCTTTTGTGTAGCTAGAAGCTACATAGTGACCCCCCCATGTAATGGTGATCCACCAAATTTTGTAATCTGTAATTATGGTGGAAAAACACCTTCCCGGCAGCAATCTGCCTAAGAAATGAAATGGAGAAAGTTATGGTCATTTCTGGATTTTGCAATGACTACCAAAGTTGTTTGAAATTTTATAATGGTCATGCTCACCAAAATTCAGCATTTTTTTGCATGTGTAGTTTAAGAAATATCAAATTTTTAGTAAGTTGCTGGCTGCTGTCCAAACTGCTAGACAGAACCTTGAAAACTGAATTTTTCGACCCCTTAAAAAGATAAATCTGATCTGTAGTTGAATACCAAAGTTGAAACTTATAAAATTCTACACATTCTGACCAAATTTTATGAATTTTGGACTTCTGTACAGAGAGTTATGAATTATTTACTCAGAACTGTGTTGCTGTCTGCATTCTGAAATTTGCTATAAGTCTGAATTTTCGTATGCATATTCTTCTTGTATTCTTTTAAGCAAGCTTTGAATATGTATCTAATGAAGGTTCAACTTTTCAGATGTCGGATAACACACAGAATAACTCTCGGGGTGCAGGAGGCAGTGGGGATGCTCCTCTTCCCCCACCTCCACCCATGACACGGCAAGCGTTTATTGCTGCGCAGACAGAAGTATTGCGCCAAATTTTGCAGACTCAGCAGCAAATTGCACAGAGGTTGCAGCAGCCTCGTGCACAATCAAGGCCATGTTCGGGAGGGGCCTAATGCGGTCATGTCCTTTGAAAAATTTAGGGCAATGAGGCCACCCCTCTTCACCAAGGCGAGAGGAGCCCCTAGAGGTGATGCTTTCATCGGGCCCTAGAGGCCATGTTTTCCATTTTCACACCGCCTTCGCTCGGAAGAACTTAAGGCGGGCTTCGCCGCTCGGCAAGAAGCGAGGGGGTGAAGCTTTAATCTGGTGGGAGCATTTCAAGTCCATGCAGCCACAGGGTCACCAGATTACTTGGGCAGAATTCAAGAAAGCATTTAAAGAGCATCACATTCCCAAGGGTCTTGTTGATAGGAAGATGAGAGAGCTAATGAATCTCAAGCAAGGCTCTGACTCAGTCTATCAGTATGCTCAGAAATTTAATAGTCTCTGTCAGTATGGGGACTATCATGTTGATACGATAAGAAAAAGATGGAGCGATTCCGTGAAGGGCTTGATGGAGAGCTCTATGAGAGGTTGAACTTAATCAAAACTGAAAGCTATCCCGAGCTAGTGAACTTGGCCATCTCTCAAGAGGACGCCATGAAGAGGGCTCAACAGGATAGAAAGAGGAAGTTCAATCAAGCTTCAGGCAGTGGCCAAGGCAAGAAATTTAAATTTGTGAAGAAGAATGTGCAGGGTGCCCCCAGCCATCTTCAGCTGGACGCTGGGTGATGAGGCAATCTCAGTCTAAGCCGTCTGGCAGCTTTGGCTATCGCAGCGCTCAGCAGACCACTCCTAGGCCTAGTGCACCCCCACCTGCCCGCATCAATGATGATCGCCATTGGTATAACTGCGGACAGCTGGGGCACTATGCTAACAAGTGCACACGCCCTCGACAGCAACATCAGCAAAGTCAGGGGCAAGGCTCTAAGGCTGGGAATCAAGGAAAGAAACAGACTGTGCAAGTGAAGCAAGGCCGTTTAAACTTCACCACAGTGGTTGATCTACCAGAGGGAGCACCAGTCTTGACGGGTACATTTTCTATCCGTGGTCGTCCAGTTATTATATTATTTGATTCTGGTGCTACTCATAGCTTTGTTAATGTGAAAACCGTGAGAAATTTGGACTTAAAGTGGTGTCATACTAAGCAGGCCTATATGATTGCCACACCGGGTGGAAAGGTTGCATCAAATCAAGTAGCCTTAAGCGTACCACTTGAGATAGGTAGCAAAACTTTTCTAGCTAATCTGGTCACAATGTACCTAGAAGGGGTAGATGTTATCTTAGGCATGAATTGGATGACTCAGCACAAAGTTGTCCTGGATATTTCTGAAAGGATGTTAGAGATCAACTCACCCTTGGTCGGAAATTCAATCCTTTACCTTCCCCCAACAGGCCATAAAGGCTCATGTGTGTATGCAGCCATAACTACTCAACTCGAGGATATTCCAGTAGTATGTGAGTACATGGATGTCTTTCCTGATGAATTGCCTGGCTTGCCACCAGACAGAGATGTTGAGTTTGTCATTGAGCTGCAACCTGGCACAACTCCTATTTCTAAGCGATCCTATAGAATGCCACCCAAAGAACTTGCTGAATTAAAGAAACAACTTCAAGAGTTACTTGATAAGGGCTACATCCGCCCCAGCTCTTCTCCTTGGGGCTGTCCTGCCCTCTTTGTGAAAAAGAAAGATGGTAGCCTGAGGTTGTGTGTGGACTACCGACCTCTCAATGCGGTGACTATCAAAAACAAATATCCATTGCCCCGCATTGACGTGCTATTTGACCAGTTGGCTGGAGCTAAGGTCTTCTCAAAGATCGACCTTCGGTCTGGTTATCATCAAATCAAAATCCGGCCTAGTGATATTCCCAAGACAGCTTTCTCTACTCGCTATGGTCTATATGAATTCTTGGTTATGTCTTTCGGTCTTACAAATGCACCGGCCTACTTCATGTATCTTATGAATTCCGTGTTTATGACGGAGTTGGATAAATTCGTCGTGGTTTTCATTGACGACATCCTAATTTATTCCAAGAATGCGGAAGAACATGCGGAACATCTTCGCATTGTGCTACAACGCTTGCGAGAACATAAACTCTATGCTAAATTCTCCAAGTGTGAGTTTTGGCTGGATAGTGTTAAATTTCTGGGGCACACTATTTCCAGCGAAGGCATAGCTGTCGATCCAAGAAAAGTGCAAGAGGTTATGGATTGGCAACCTCCTAAATCAGCTCATCAAATCCGCAGCTTCCTAGGCTTGGCTGGTTATTATCGCCGTTTTATTCCAGATTTCTCTAGAATTGCTAAGCCTATGACTGAGTTGCTAAAGAAAGGAGTGAAATTTGTGTGGAGTGAGGCTTGTGATAAAGCTTTCCAAAAATTAAGAGAACATTTAACTTCAGCCCCAGTGCTAGCGCAGCCGGACAATTCAAAGCCGTATGAAGTTTATTGTGATGCTTCAGGCACGGGTCTTGGCTGTGTTCTTATGCAAGACAATCGGGTTATTGCCTATGCCTCACGAGCGCTTCGCCCTCATGAAAAGAATTATCCCACACATGACTTAGAGCTAGCAGCGGTTGTTCATGCATTGAAAATCTGGAGGCATTACCTTATGGGGACCCGCTGCAATATCTTTACTGACCACAAAAGTCTCAAATACATTTTCACTCAATCTGATTTAAATATGAGGCAAAGAAGATGGTTAGAGTTAATTAAAGATTATGATCTTGAGGTCCATTACCATCCTGGAAAGGCGAATGTAGTTGCAGATGCTCTAAGCCGCAAGGCTCACTGCAATTGCCTATCAATGGAACCTTACAGTGACACTCTGTGTGAGGATCTGATAAGGCTAAACTTGGAGATTGTTGAGCAAGGAAGCCTAAATGCTCTTTCTGCAGAGTCTAACCTATTTGATAGAATTGTTAAGGCTCAACTTCAGGATGAGGGTATTCTCTTAATTAAACAAAAATTTCTAGAAAAGGATCCTAAACATAATTGCTTCCGGAAGGATGAGAAAGATATAATCTGGTTTGGGCAACGCCTTGTTGTCCCAGATAATTGGGAGTTGAAAAAGGAAATCTTTGATGAGGGTCATCTCTCTAAATTCTCTATCCATCCGGGGAGTAGTAAAATGTATCAAGACTTAAAGGAAAATTTTTGGTGGTCCAATATGAAGGTGGACATTGCCAAATATGTGTCCGAATGCGATACTTGTCAAAGAATTAAAGCAAGTCACTTGAAACCTTCCGGTACTCTTCAACCCCTACCCATACCTTCATGGAAGTGGGATGACATAAGTATGGACTTTGTGTCCGGATTGCCACTCACGTCTAGGAAACATGATTCCATCTGGGTTATCGTTGACAGATTGACAAAAACAGCTCACTTTATTCCAGTCCGCACTACATATGATGCCAAAGCTTATGCAAGTCTTTATATTGAGCACATTGTTCGCTTGCATGGTGTTCCTAAAACTATCATTTCCGATAGGGGGTCTCTCTTTGTGGCACGTTTTTGGGAACAACTACATAAGTCACTTGGCACGAAAATCATACGCAGTTCAGCTTATCGTCCTCAGACTGATGGTCAAACTGAAAGGGTAAACCGGATTCTAGAGGACATGTTGCGAGCATGCGTGATTCATTTTGATAAGAGTTGGGACAAGTGTCTCGCCCCCGGCTGAATTTTCTTACAATAACGGTTATCAAGCCGGCTTGAAAATGGCACCTTTTGAGGCTCTTTATGGACGGAGATGTCGTACTCCCTTGAACTCGGTCACGAGCACGGGGAGAGGAAATTCTTTGGTCCGGCCTTGGTGGAGGATGCCGAAGAAAAAGTAAGCGTAATCAAGGAAAACTTGAGAATAGCACAAGAAAGACAAAAGAGTCATTATGATAAGGGAAAGGCACCTAGAGAATACAAAGTTGGTGACTTTGTGTACTTAAAAGTTTCGCCAACCAAGGGTGTCCAAAGGTTCAGTGTGAAGGGAAAGCTAGCTCCTCGCTACATTGGCCCTTATGAGATCATTCAAGTCTGTGGGCCAGTGGCATACCGTATTCGGCTACCCGAACGATTCTCTGCCGTGCACAATGTGTTTCATGTATCACAATTGAGGAAGTGTGCACGTGAACCGGCTAGAGAAGTTATTGAAGAAGCTAATGCTTAGATTGAACCGGATCTCTCTGTTGTGGAACATCCTTTGAGAATTCTTGATGTAAAAGAAAGAAAAACTCGAAGACAATCTGTAAAGATGTATAAAATCCAATGGAGTCATCATACCGTAGAAGAAGCTACATGGGAAACTGAACATTATCTCAATGAGAATTATCCGGGTTTTCTTGAATCAAGGCAAAGTAAGTTCTTCCCCTACATCCATCTTTTAAATCCTAAATCTCGGGACGAGATTTCTTTTAAGGGGGGTAGGCTGTAACATCCCGGATGTTTTGTTGCGCTAATGACATCAATTATATGAATTAATCAAGGTTAATAACCTCCTAAGCATGTTTGACTTGATTGGGCACACTTTTGCACAAAAGACCCCGGTCAACATCTCAAACCACGGTCAAACCCTAGATCTACTTTAAAGGCTGAAATGGTTTTCTTGCGCGTTCTCCAAATTTCACTATAGAAGTTCAAAATCTGCCAATACGAAAGTTGTTCGTTATTTCCGGGAACACATTTTTTGTAATTGGCGGACATTCCAATTTTGAGCGCAAATTGGCCAAAAATCGAGTTTATCGCGCCGTGAACGATAAACTGAGCCGTGGGAAATCTGCAACTTCGGTTGGCGTTCCTGGGCAAACCATTGATCAAAACATATGTCGCCCTTCGGGAAAGTTGTAGATCTACAGCTCCTCTACAACTTTGCTTTTGGGAGATTTTTCACTTAGTTGACGATTTTTGGAGTTTCGCAATTTCGAAAACCGGTAAATGAATTAAAAGCGGGGCAGATCGCCGTCGTCCCGCGCTCCAGAGCGCGAGGCCGCCCCTGGGCCTCCGGTGTACGGCCCCTCGGAGGCTCCGTGGTGGACCTGCACCTCCGTGAACACTCCGCCCGACCCCGGGGCCCACCGCACCGCGCCCGGGCGCCAATGCGGGACCGGTCGCGGCCCGTCCGCCACGCGCCGTCGCTCGCCGCGGCGCGCGCGTAGCGCGCGCATGCATCGACCAGCTGGCCGTTCCCACGTGGGCGTGGGTAAAAGGACGCGTTCCAGCTCCACAGGACCTCCTTTGCTCGCCTTGGTGGTCTCGCAGGTGCCGCCCCGGCCTCGCCGTCGCCCCTCGGTCCGCCGTTCGGCCCGGCAAGCCACCGCCGGCGTCCACCGCCGCGAACGGCCTCTCGTGAGCGCGCCATCTCCACCTCCCCGTCCGAAGCCTTCTCTCGCTCCTCCCCCAACTCCGCCAAGCCGCCACCGGACCCGCCGGTCGCACCGTCGCCGGCCAACGGCGGACGCGGCGGACGCCCCCGGGCGCGCCACGCCGCCGGCCGCCGACGAAGGCTCCACCGCCCCAACCACCGCCGGAATCGGTCTAGGGTGAGCCCAATCCCAACCCTAGCCACTCACCCGCCCGTCTCCGGCCAACAGTAGCCGCCGGCGAGCTCCCTCCGCCGCCAGGGACCACATTGCAAACGAGAAGGTAATTCCGGGGAGATTTGTGTAAGATTCCAGGGACCCGGCTGTAAAAGCAGTTTTAGGGATTCGGCAGTACCTTCGAAAAATCATTAAAAATCGTAGAAAAATCAGAAAAATGCAAAACCAATTTTGTTGGTTTCGTGGTGAAGAAATCTATCTTTTCTAGAAAACATGTATAGGGTTTTTCTGCACAGTTTTTGAATTAAAAATTCAAACGCAGTTTGGAGTGTTTTTAGTGCAGTTTAAAATATACACATGCTATGAACTTGAATTTTGGATATGTTGTTCTTTATATTATGTCTAGATCTGTGACAAAAGTTTGCATGGTTTTGATGTATATATTTGCAGTTATGATTTATTTAAGCTTTATGCTAGAATAAGTTTGATGCTTTTTATAGCACCTTTAATGAACTTTTCTTTGAGCACAAGTGCACCCTAGGGCTTTGACTTGATGATTAGTACCCCTGGTGTGAGGGATGTGATTTTAGGGAATTGTTTGCTTGGTGTTTTGGATTTAATCTTGTGTAGGAGATTAAATTCAAAATCTGAAAAATAAATTGAATTTGCAACCATGCTTTGGTCTGAACCTCATATTTGGCATATTTGACCTGCAGGAGAAAGTTGAGATCAAAAAGGTTTATTAAATCTTTTTATATGAATTAATGTTGATTTACTAGGCTGCGATTTGTCTTTTTCGTGTAAATTAATTTATAAATGATCTTAGGCCAAATTTTGGTGTGAGAGCTTGATTTAAGTATATGTTGCTGTGTGCAAAAGATTAGGCTCTTTGGAAGTGTTTTTGATTTAAATTGGATTTATGGTAGAAAGGCTTGTTTTAATCAATTAAAGAAAGAAATAGAAATTAAAGTGTGAAATTTGTGAAATCATGTTTGGTTCTGTTTTTAATATTTAAACACAACACCCTTGCTGTATAGTGAAGTTAAGTAACTTAAATTACTTAGATGTGCACACAATCACCATCAAGATTAACTTTAATATACTGCATGTGCATGTAAACGTGTAGATCTCCCCGACGGTACGTACACACTCGCCCAGGAGGGAGACGGGATCGTTGATGGTGAGCCGAACCAGCTTGGTGTGCAGCAAGACCCGGACCAAAGTCCGGAAGAGCCAAAGGCTAGTTTAGGATCTGAGTCTGAGGAAGGCAAGCACCGGTTTCATCTAACCCATGTTTTAAATTAAACTCATGTCCTTTACCTTTTCAGTACTTTAATGCTTTACTTGTGCATTTAAGTTTCAGGAGTTGTTTTGAAACCTAGTTGCATGATCCTTAGGACTCCTATGCTCTTTTACTAGTATGTTAGGAACGCTAGTGCCATGCTCTAAGGTCACGGTATAAGTCGAGTAATGACTCATTGCTCGCGAGATATAGGATGCTTATGTTGGAATCATAAGTTGGTTAAATTGACTCGCTCATGTGGTAAGAGCAATGGGTTCGGTCTCGACCGAGTAGCATGGTGCTGGTCCTAAGCTATTGAACGTACCAAGTGCTTGTCGGGAATGGGACCGGTAAGCCTAGTACCTTCTGAACCGGGGCGGGATCTTTCTAGCTACCCGCTTGGGATGTGTCTCCGGCTAGCTACCCGTGGTATAGTGTGTGAGTCCGGTCGGTCGGGTTAGACCCTCCGGATAACCGTGTACCAGAGTTTGTAGCGTCTGATCCCAAACTGTGGGATGTTGGGAACCGCCTGGTCGGGGTAGACCCTGCATTTGCTTTTATTTGAACTCTTGGGGTCTACTCCCTCCGTGTATCTTGGGTTTACCTTGCAAGGATATAAATCGATCGATCGTCGGTCACTCGCCGCTATCTGAGTCGGCTTGACCACTGGCTACCCCATGTTTATTTATGGAACAGTTCGAATTAATATTGTTACCTGTTTAATATTGTTTGCACAACATGCTTGTTTAGTACAGGTGCTCACCTAGACTGATTAACATACTAGAATATGAGCTAAAACTTGAAAATAAGGATCCACTCTTAGTTGCTTTTGGCAAAACAAACCCACAAGCCAAAAAGCCTTGCATGTCTAGTCTTACTTTATTTTTGTCGGGTAAGTCTTGCTGAGTATTAGTACTCAGCCTTGCTTAATTGGTTGATTTCAGGTAATACCATCTGGCCTGGTTCCATTCCAGATGGCTGGGAGCTTGAATGGGAAAACGATGATGAGGAGTGATATGCATGGATGGCCTCCCGTGTGTATCATGCGCTAGTTTATATTCCGCTGTTTAAACTCTGAATCATGTTTACTTTTATGTACTAAAAACCTGGTTTGTAATAATGTTGAACTTGTGAACCTTTCATGTAATGTAATGTTGTACTCTGGTCCCGCCTTCGTGTGGGCTTAGCGCATATCAGCGATCCTGTTGTATGTGATTTACCGGGCTTTACCCGGCGGAAGCGACAGAATAGTTCTTTATTATTGCTTAATGGCCACGTGGACCGGCTTAGGCGATAATACGGAACTATTTTGGGCGGTTCTGTCACATTCCCTGCCTTCTCTGTGCGACTTCGCAACCTACTCCTCCCAGAGAAATTCAAGCCTCTAGAAATCACCAAGTACGACGCGAAACAAGATCCAGTGCAGTGGCTCAGATGCTACGCCCTCTCCATCGAGAACGCCGGTGGCAACAACGACACCAAGTGACTCTACTTCCCCTTCTATCTGGACCAAGCCCCGCTTACATGGCTCGAGTCACTTGAGAAGTACTCGATCGAAAAGTGGGACCAGCTGAAGGAACAGTTCACCAGCAACTTCGCGGGCGCTATGGGCCGCTCGGGTACTCGCATGGACCTGGCTACGGTGAAGCAGGAACAAGGTGAGACCCTTCGCAAGTACATGCGGCGCTTCTTCGACAAGCGTGCCACAGTAGTCGATGTCTCTTACAAAAAAGCCATCGACCTCTTCCAAGACGGTCTCTACCATCGTTGCACCTTTGAAGACTTCGGCCGTCACCGCCCAAGCTCCATCACCCACCTCAAGGACATGATCACCTCTTGGGCTGATGAAGAAGACAAGGCCAACGCCAAGTACGACGCCATCCGTGGCAAGAGCAAACAAAACACGGGCAGTGGCAGCAGCAACAACGGGAACCAAGGCGGTCGCTGCAACAACTATTCGGGTCCCAACCGCAAGCGCAAGCCAGACAACACTGCCGCGACTATCCAGCGCCCTGTGATGGAGAACTCGAACAAGACCTCTGGTGGCTTCAAAGACTTGCTGAAAGAGAAGTGCCCGTGGCATTTGGACGGCAACCACACCACCGAGCAGTGCTACCAACTCCGCCGAGCACTCAAGGATACTCCAGAGCCATGGCACCCTCACGACAAGAAAGGCAAGAAGAAGACCGATGAAGGCAACGGCGACTTCCAGGAACCCGACAAGATGGTCAACGTCCTGTTCGGCGGACTACCCAACCGACGGGCTCAGAAAGCTACCCGTCGAGAAGTCATGTCCACTGAACCAGCGGTCCCGACACCTCTCAGGTGGTTGGAGGTACCCATTACCTTCTCTCGCGCGGATCAATGGACAAGCTTCTCCGAACCAAGACGGTTCCCACTCGTCCTGAAAGCCGGTGGTCGCGGGCTCCAAGATCAACAAGGTCCTCATCGACGGTGGAAGCGGGCTCAACGTCCTTTTCACCAAGACCTTGAAGAAGATGAACCTCGACATCACCCACGTGCTCACCAAGAGCACCTCGCCCTTCTACGGCATCGTCCCCGGAAACGTGGCTATCCCACTGGGCTCAGTGGTTCTGCCAGTTACCTTCGGGGAATCAAGGGACAACTACCGTACCGAGTACGTCAAGTTCGAAGTCGCTGACTTCGAGAGGTCCTACCATGCCATCCTCGGCAGACCGGCTATCGCCAAGTTCATGGTGGTACCCCACTACACCTACTTGGTACTCAAGATGCCAAGTCCAGTGGGTGTACTCTCACTGCAAGGGGACTTGAAGATATCGCACGACTGCGACACAGAAGCCGTGGAAATCGCCTCCACGAATCAAGTACCCAACGCTATGATGGAGATCTACGCTGCGTCGAAGAAGCTTGCCCCAAGTGAACTCGACATCCCAGAGAAGTCAGACAAAGCTAACAAGCCTCAGCCAGCTGAGGAGGTTCTGGTCAAGACAACTGACCTCAGGACAGGTGACAGCAGCAAGACCACCACCATCGGGGCGGGTCTCGACCCGAAATAGGAAGACACGCTCATCAACTTCCTCCGGGCTAACCTCGACATCTTCGCGTGGAAACCAGCGGACATGCTAGGGGTGCCTAGGGAGTTGATTGAGCACTCACTCAACGTCGACCCTAAAGCTACTCCGAAGCGACAACACCTCCGCCGCTTCGCCGCCGACAGACGGTACGCCATCAAGAAGGAACTCGCCAAACTACTCGCGGCTGGCTTCATCAGAGAAGTCTTCCATCCTGAGTAGCTCGCCAACCCCGTCCTCGTCCGCAAGAAGAACTTGAACGAGTAGAGGTAGTGCATCGACTACACCGACCTCAACAAGCACTGCCCCAAGGACCCCTTCGGGTTGCCACGGATTGATCAAGTCATCGACTCCACGGCGGGCTGCGACCTGCTTTGCTTCCTCGACTGCTGCTCCGGGTACCACCAAATCACGATCAAGGAAAAAGACCAGGAGAAGACCGCGTTCATCACCCTGTTTCGCGTACTGCTACACAACCATGTCTTTCAGGTTGAAGAACACCGGCTCTACCTACCAACGAGCTATCCAGACCTGCTTCAAGAGGCAACTCAACAAGAACATCGAAGCCTTTGTGGATGGTGGTCGTCAAGACCAGAAACTCCAACACCCTCATCGCCGATCTCGAAGAGATTTTCACATCTCTGCGAGAGTACCGCTGGAAGCTCAACCCGAACAAGTGCGTCTACGGCGTACCGTCGGGCAAACTACTCGGCTTCATCATCAGCCACCGCGACATCGAAGCCAATCCCGAGAAGATCTCCTCCATCACCAGCATGAAAGCTCCCACGTGCATCAAAGACGTGCAGAAGTTGACCAGGTGCATGGTGGCTCTGAATAGATTCATCTCGAAGCTTGGAGAACGGGGGCTCCCCTTCTTCAAACTACTCAAACATCAAGAGAAGTTCGTGTGGGCTCCAGAGGCAGACCAAGCCCTTGCCTAGCTCAAGGACTTCCTATCAAAGCCACCAGTCCTCACGGCTCCACGCAAAGGCGAGCGCCCTTCGCTCTACCTCGCCGCGACTACTCACGTGGTCAGTACTGCCATCATCGTCGAGCGGCAGGAAGATGGCCACGCCTACACAGTCCAGCGCCCAGTCTACTTCGTCAGCAAGGTCTTGTCAGAATCCAAGGCACGCTATCAGCCAGTACAAAAGCTCCTGTACGCGGTGCTCATCACCTCGCGGAAGCGACGACACTACTTCCAGGAGTACTCGATCTCCGTCGTCACCGACTACCCGCTCGGCGACATCATGTGGAACCAAGATGCTACTGGAAGAATCTCCAAGTGGGAAGTCGAACTCGGTGCCCTCAACATCGACTTCAAGCCACGCACAGCCATCAAGTCGCAGGCACTAGTCGACTTCATGGCGGAGTGGCGGGAGAATCAACTACCTACACCAACCGAGCGCCCAGAGCACTGGGTGATGTACTTCGACGGCTCGCTCAAGCTCGAAGGCGCAGGTGCAGGGGTACTCTTGATCTCCCTAACGGGCGAACAAATCAAGTACGTCCTGCAGATCTTCTGGAAGGTCTCAAACAACGAAGGCGAGTACGAAGCCCTGCTACACGGGCGCATCACTGGGCATCAAGAGGCTACTAGTCTATGGCGACTCCGCAGTGGTCATCAACCAAGTCAACAAGTCCTTGGACCGCAACAAGGAGAATATGGACGCCTACTGCCTAGAAATCCGCAAGCTCGAGAGCAAGTTCTATGGTCTCGAGTTCCACCACGTCGTCCGCGACAACAATGTCGCAACGGACGTCCTGTCGAAGCTTGGTTCTACTCGCGCTCAAGTACCAGCGGGTGTCTTCGTCCACGAGCTTCACGCGCCATCCATCCCGGAGCCGGCGCCACCGACCACTGATCCAGCACATCCCCTGGTTGGCCAGGAGGTCATGATGATCGACATGGACTGGAGGCAGCCCTTCATCGACTACCTCAGCGAGTAGAAGGTTCCCTCGGACAAGAACTGGGCCGAGCAACTCATCCGCCGTGCCAAGTCCTACTTCCTAGTCGGAGACAAGCTCTACAGGTGGGGTGCATCTTCCGGACTACTCATGAAGTGCGTTCCCCGAGAAGAAGGCAAGGGCATCTTGGAGGAGATCCACAAGGGCATCTGCGGCAACCACGCGTCCTCTCGCACGCTGGTCAGCAAGGCCTTCCGACAAGCTTTCTATTGGCCCACAGCTCTGTGCGACACCGAAGAACTCATCAGAAGGTGCCAAGGGTGCCAGTACTTCGCCAAGCAACAACACATCCCGGCCTACAAGCTAGTCACCATATTGCCAACCGGGCCCTTCGCCTGCTGGGGGCTCGACATGATTGGGCCTCTCCCAGCTGCGCCAGGTGGATTCAATAGAGTATTGGTGGCCATCAACAAGTTCACCAAGTGGATCGAGGTCAAGCCGGTCACATGCCCCAAGGCTGACAGAGTACTCGACTTCCTGGATGAACTCGTACATCGCTACGGACTACCCCATCGCATCATCACAGACCTGGGCTCCAACTTCTACAATCACCAGTTCTGGGAGTACTGCGAGAACAGCGGGATCGACGTCCGATATGTATCAGTGGCCCATCCTCGGGCCAACCGTCAAGTCGAGCGCGCCAATGGGATGGTGCTCGACGCTCTCAAGAAGCGACTACACGACGCTGCCAACACCGAAGGAGGCAAGTGGATCAAGGAACTACCCAATGCGCTCTGGGGCTACGTACTCAACCCTCCAAGCCGACGGGACAATCGCCATACTTCCTGGTCTACGGCTCCGAAGCAATCCTCCCCACTGATGTCATGTGGGACTCACCGGCAGTGGAGCAATACGACGAAGGCATATCTGAAGACAGCAGACAAGTTGAGATCGATGGACTCGAAGAAGCTCACTGTGCCGCCCTCGTCCAATCAGCAAGGTACCTCGAGGGTATCTGACGCTACCACGATCGCAATGTCAAGGAACACTCCTTCAACGTTGGTGATCTTGTCCTTCGCCGCATCCAGAACACAGAACGACTACACAAGCTAAGCTCACCCTGGGAAGGCCCCTTCACAGTTGTAAAGGTGACCGGATCCGGCTCCTATCGCCTCCAGACGCTCGAAGGCGAAGACGTCAACAACTCGTGGAACATCGACCAGCTCTGTCGATTCTACGCCTAGTCTACCGACTACCCTGGGGGCTCAAGTCTACACGACTACTCAAAGACCCTTTCGCTGTAAGCGGCCTCCGGGTCCAGGCACCAGTCTCCGGACTACCCTACCCCAAGATCCAGCCTACACGGCTACTAACGGATCTTAGGCTGCTCCGAGCGACAAAGGACTCCAGCAGCGGTCTACCGAGAGACCATGTACCCCTAGATCTAGCCTACACGGCTACTAACAGATCTACTGGTGTAAGCGGCTGTACGCCCTAGCACTACTTAGCCGTAGGCGGCCTCCGGGTCCTGGCGACTACTCTTGTAAAATGGCCCTGGCCATCAATGTGTACTTCTCTCAGTAATAAAGTTTGATTATCTATCAACTGATTTACTGTCTCTTTCCCTCAACAGGACTACTGGCGAGTACGACTACTCGTGACAACTCCATGATGGGACTCCGCATACACAGATCGCGACAACGAGTACTCATTTATGGAAGTTTTTCTCATTCAGACTTAAACAAGTTCATTACAACTTTGTTTATCTACAACTACTGCTACGAGCAAACCCTACAGGACTACTGGAGATTGAGCTTCTCGGCGACTTGTTTAGTAATCGGCTGAATCTCTCCAGCAGCTCCGCGTACTGCTCGTCTGTGCAGTTGGCGGCTAGTCCGCCGGTGACTACGTCAACTGGAGCCTTCAGGAAGTACGACTTCATATATGCCAGGACCTGGTTGGGGATCGACTTCGCCAAGTGCTTCACGTACATCGCCAGACGGCCGGGTGCTTCCCTCAGCCGGTCCACCAATGGAGCTATCTTCAGTCCGCCTTGGTGAGGCACCAGTAGCCTCGCGATGGGAAGTGCAGCCTCCTTGAGTTCCTTCATCTGTGCCCGCAACTTCTCGCAGTCCTCGTTCAGCTTCTGCAAGGATTTGTAGCAGTTGACGAGGTCACGATCGAAGGCAATGCGCAGCTCCATGTGCTTATCACACTCATAAGCCAACTGCATGTAGTCATACTCAAGTACCTCACGGGCCTCCTTCTCCCAGTAGAAGAGGTTCTTCATGTCGACTTCTGAGACCCTTAGCTGCACGACACGAGTCTCAAGCTCAGCAATCAACAAAACAAGGCAGGTCAGACTACTACAAGCTACTTCCAATGGGTACTCAACAAGACAACACGTACCCTTATTCTTGTTGCGGAGCGACTTGTTCTTCCGCACAAATTCGTCGCTCTTCGCCTGCATCTCCTGGACTTCGTTGTGGTACTAGGCGAAGGCGCCGTCCAGCTTTGACTGAAGCACGGTGGAGTGCTTCCGGGCCTTCACGAGTTGTTCTTCTAAGGCTTCTGCCCGGAGCACTGCATCGCCGTACCCTTGAAGCATGCCAGACTTCTGGCGGGATCTCTCCGCGACGTCCTGTAGTAGACAACAGATGTCAATTCGATACTCAGAATCCACAGCAGATCGACTACTCAAGGGCGTCGACAACTCACCTTCATCCATTGCTCGGCCTGGCGCATTGCCTCCAAGTGGCGAGCTACCGCCGCCGGGTCGACGAGATCATCTGCTAACAGCTCAATTCCACCACGACAACTCGTGGCGGCTCTAGACATTGGCGTCGAGCGGATTGGCTTCGCATCCTGGATCTCCGGCGAACGGATGACAACCTCCAAAGTCGATTCTGGCGGCACGTCGTCGCGTTCTCCTTCAGCCACCGTGGGGGCCTCTCTGCTGGCCACCTCCATCGGCTCGAGTGCTCCTCCGACAGCTCCCTGGGTCTCCGGTGCCAGGCCTTCAACGGGCACCGCTTCGTGAATAGCGCTTCCCTTGGCTTCGGCACCTGTCAATAAGAAGACATGGATTAGTCACCCCTGGCGGCTACGACTACTCCTCGTGGCTACCTGCTCCTGTGCAGTGTACTCACCTTCCACTATGCTGGCCTCTGGCAATGCAGCCTCCACAGCCGGCGCCTCGGATTCTGCCTGAGGGGCGGGAGCAGACTCCTTAGCGGCCGGCATGGGTTCCTCTTCCGCCACTGCTGCGGCGGGTTCATCCCCATCCCAGGTCAAGTCCGTCGATTTCCTGCAGAGTACACAACTGGTTGTCAACCCAGTACGACTACCAAACCACATGTGCTACTCGGGAAGGATCTTCACTTACAGGCTCGACCGGACTACCGTCATGGTTGGGGCGCTGAGGATGCTAGCGATGTCGACCAGTCCAGCCTTGGCAGCCGCCTCTTCTTGCGCCTCACTAGCCGCTGCCTCTTCAGTGACAGCAGCGGCCGATTCACTGCTCCCCTCAACAACTAGGGGCTGGCGCGTCAGCTGCGCCACGAGCTCCTCCACGGTGGGGGCTGGGCTGCGGCTACCTCTAGCCGGCTCTCCCACCGTATCCCAGTTGCCTTCGTCCCCCCTGCTCCACGGGGTCGGAAGGCGGAATCTCCTACATGCAATAGAGATTCATCGTCAGCACACTACGCCGAGACACAAGTACTTGACTACTCTACTCAAGGATGCTTACCTCTTGAGATGTGGTCTCCGTGACCTTAAGCTTCTTGGCCACGCGCTTGCGGGCTACATTGCGCAGCCTCCTTGGCGGCACAGGCAAACTAGCCTCCAGGCTAGTCGGCGGATCCTGAACGAGAGGGACATGCAGCGGTCTAGGGCGGCTGAATCTTGACCGCAGTTGGAAGCACTCCTGCAGCGTCTCCTCATCATCTTCTTCCGAAGTATCTTCGACGACTATGGTGTCGTCCCCTTCACTGACTTTGCGGCATTCCTTGGCCTTCCCCTTCCCCACATCCGAGGAGACGACGCCGGCTCGGAGATGAACTTCACTAAGTCATCCTGCAAGAAGCACATTGGATGAGTACGACTACTACTACATAATTAGTACCCTACTTCAGTAAAACTACGACCTCTTTGGGTGGAAGCGCAGCGGAGTACTCGGGCACAGGGCACGGCGTGTACGTCGGCATGTCCTTGAAGATCCGGCCCAGTCTATCAAGGATGTCGTCGTCGTCGACTTCATCCCTAGGCATCCGCGACGAGTCACCGTCGCCGATGTACTGGTATCCCTAGGTGTCGCGGGCCATCAGCGGTTGCACCCTTCGCTTCATGAACCTGAAGGCCACATGTTCGGCCCTCAGCCCGCCTTCTCTCAAAGCCTTGATCTTCGCAAGCAGCTCGGGTAGCTGGATACCCTCCTGCATCGTCGGCCCAGAGTTCCACCACGACCGGTGCTTCGGCTGCTTCCCGCTCGTCTTCGGCAGCTCCGGGTGGTGATTGGTGATGTAGAACCACTTTGACTTCCAATCTTGATTGGAGTCGATCAGCTTGTACACGAGGTACTACTCCGTAGCATCCTCACGCATCTAGATGCCGGCCCCCCCAACTACTCGGGGGTTGTTGGCGCTCGGCCTGGAGCTTCACTCGGAAAAACTTCCGGAAAAGTACCCAGTGGGGCTTGATCCCCAAGAAGGCTTTGCAGAAATGCACGAAGACAGAAGTGTGGAAGATACCATTGGGGTTGAGGTTGAGGTACTTGATGCCGTAGTACTCCAGCAGCCCCTTGAAGAAATCGCTAGCCGGGAGAGACAACCCTCGCTCCGCGAATCGCGTGAACATGGGGATCTCGTCCAGGTTCTTCTCCATGGGATACGTATCTCCCGCAGCGGCACGCCACATATCGACTTCCTTCTCCTGCAGAAATCCACTGTTGAGGAGCGCCAGCAGATCTTCGGTCTTTGCCTTGGACTTCTTCCACTCCTGGTTGGGATTTGGCCGCGGCGGAGACAGCGGCGGCGACGTCCCCGCGGCGGATCCGGCGGCTTCCTCGCGGGATCTCTTCTTCCCACCGGCGGTCTTCAGGCTCTTCGACGGTGAAGGCTTCATCCTCCAAGTGCACCGGGTCTTCACTCGCATTCGCTCGGGGGCTACGGCTGTAGTTTCCGGCGGCGGCGCGCTTGGATCTACACTCCCCTCTAAGGCGGCAGTGCACACTGGCGGTGGTTTCTAGGCACGATCTGCTAGGATTGACTGCAAGTGCGTGGGGTGAAAAACCCTAAGGGTTTCGGCTTCTATTTATAAGTCAACGGCGGCTCCTCCAACGGCCAGATGGATAAGTCCCCAGATGGCTGACTCAGCGGCGGCGCCTGACCCTTCAACTTCTACTAGTCGACGCGCCTCATCTCGGGGCTCGGCTATGTCTACTCAATTCCCTGGGTAGCGACAAGGTTCAAAGAGCAACTGTTGATGGTTAATAGTTGTATCAAATTTCATTTGTGACTTGCAAGCGGACAAGTCTCCCGTCGTAGTCAGGGGACCCTTCTTCCCTCGAGTGGTGAACCCAAGGTATCGAATCCGTGGAACAATGTGCAACGCAAGGATTCAATCTAGTAAAGCAAGGTAAAGCTATCTATTGAAGAACAAAGATGCATCTAATCTAAGATATGATCAAGTAAACGAATCTAATCTAATCTACTAAAGAGGTAACAAGAGAAAGCAAGAGATAATCAATCTAGAGAATCTAGATCATGCTTATGTTGTAGCTCCAAACAAGATAGATGAAAATAGAAAAGCGAATCTCATTAAAAGCATCTTTAAATCGTGGCCTTCCCATCCGACTCCGAAAACATCCGCCTTTCGAGACCCCCGTTCTGTCACAACGTATCCCTATTCATGCGGGGAGCTTAGGGCGAGTTCGATAGAACAAGTTGAAATCACTTGGCCGGTCCGGTATGCACCTCTAGCCACCGCGGCTACAAGAGCACCCTATGTAATCTAGCTATAGACTAGATCATAGAAGAAGCAAAACCAAGAAGAAACCAAAATCATCGAGAAGGCACTTAATCGCTAGAAATCGGATTCACTTAAAACTTCACCATTAATGATTACATGAACAAGATCACCACCGGGGCCCTCCCTCGATCTTGATCCTCGCTCCGGAGCTCCGACGTGGTCTTCCATGCAAGGTTCCCACGTCGGCCAGGGAAACCCTAGACAACTAGCACGACCCTCATCTCCAAGTTGGTGTCCCTCAAGCTTCTCTGCTCCTCGGCGGCGGATTACGACTTCCGTTCTGCGTGGCTCTCGGTCAGGGGGATATTTATATCCTGAGAAGCAATTAGGTCAAAGGAGAGGCCGATTGGGCCCCGAATTGGGCTGGGCCGGCCGGCCTGGGCCCACTCGGCCCATCCCGCGGCCTGCTTCGCCCGGTGTTGCTTCCCACGTCTTCTAGATGTTCTCCCCTTTTGCATGTGGGCCCTTGACGTCGGTTTCTCTCCGAATTGGACTCAATTCCTTGTCTTGCAAGATTCAGCACTTTTCTGGTTCAGTCCTCGGAGTTTATCATCTTATCAGGCTTGGTCCTTGGGCTCTTGGAGTCATGTTCACTTCATTGCTTGACTTGTATCGGGCTTCAAGGTCTTGTCATGAGGTGCTTAATGAACTTATCCCAGAAGTCTTGCTTTCAACGTTAAAACCCTGCATAAACACATAACTCCAAAACCGACATGCACAAGTGAACTTGTTATACCACGGGGGTTAGTACCAATGAATAAGATACAAAAGTCATGCCAACACCGAAGGTAAACTCATGGCTAGGTTGACGGATTTTCACCGTCAACATCTCCCCCATGCTTAAACCTTGCTCGTCCTCGAGTAAGCCTTCGATGGATATCATCATTGCCAAACAATGTTTAAACCTTGCACTTGATCATACATGAAAAAAACATAATGCTCTCAAAAGTTTAATTCGTTAAAGTTCCATAATGTACTAGCCTTCACCTCTACGGAGGGTAGATTCTTATTAAGCTTATCCCACAAGTATTAACATGCTCACAAAGTTTAAATAGATCTCAGAATTTTTGAAATAAAGAACGATATAAAGAAAAGCTAAACCAAGTTCACAAATTTAAATCATCTTGTATATTGCTCATGAACTCTCATCTCACTTGTCTCTCAAGCCTATATATTCTACTCCTTTCCCTCTCATATATATGTGGTAGGCTTTATATGGAGCTTTGGGAAAGTTTAGTCCTAACAAGATTTTATAAATGAGGTGTTGTCAAAACAAGACAAGCTTCTCATGGTCTTACCGAGACTCGTCAAAAAGGTCATTGGAAAATAATGTTAAATCAAGGAGGGGAAAGAGAAAAATACACACACTTTTAGATGAGTGGACATGTGCAAATGGCAAAGAGTGATCCCGAGGCACAAAGGAAGTCCTCGTTATCGGATTGCACATGGTTGGAAAATGAGAATGGATCTTTTTAGCTTGAGGCCTTGAATGCACTTTTAGAGAACCGGGGAGTTCACTTTACGCACAATTTTTTTTCTCTTTCTCATATTTCTCATTCTTTTCTTTCTTTCTTTCTTTCTTTCATTATATAAATTTTTTCTTTCTGCACCTTGAAAGTCATGCATATCGCCGAATTTTTTTCATTTCATTCATCATCATTTTTTTAAAAAAATTCTCCCCTTTGAACTCTAAAGCTGCACCGTACCTACCTCCTCCCCCATGCTTAGACGTTGCTCGTCCTCGAGCAAAGAGGCGAAAAATAAGGTAGGTACTATAAATATTTTTCCTTGGAGAGATACTTGAAATCTTCAATGTCGGCACCGTCTTGCGATCTTCCTTGAATTGATGATCCATTCTCAACGATAGGTTGTGGTCAAGGAGGTAATCACAAAAGATGATATTTGGTTTAAGGGTGGATATTCGGCGAGGTTTGTGAGATCTCCGATGCGGGGATACACAATGCACGGATAAAAGGCTAGCAAAAAGATAGATACGCAAAAACGGAATGACCAGCTTCTTAGTCTCGGGCCAGAGAAATCATGGCCTGCAATAACTCACTCAAAAATAAATCTTGTACACTAGGTTATGCACTCGAATATATATAAGGCTCTGGATAGGTTGAGCAACACACAAGTGATATTTATGACAAGGTTAGCAATATTTTTGAGCATAAAAGACATCTTTAATCTATTCATAACTTGAGAGAACATAAAACACTATGGGTCTTTATTTTAATCATAACCTCCGCTGAAGATTAAGCTAGCATTTAGATAATTTCAGATTTGTATTTTTAAGAGAGCACTAGTTCAAACATGCATAAATCAATTACAAAGATAAACAAAGCGGCAGTTATAATCATATATCATCATGGCACAAACTTTGTAACTTTACCAATGGTAAAAACTTGGTGGTGACATTATTCATGATGAAAATAAAAACTAAGACACATGCTGAAAATTAAACTAAAAACTGAAAATTAAAGCAAAGCTGAAAATACTACGCAAACAAAGGCGCATGCAAGCTGAAAATTAAAGAAAAGGGGGTAAAGGAAAGATAACTAAAGCTCCTCCTCTCTCTAATCTTCCGCCGGTGGTTGATATTGATAGTCTTGGTTGTTGTACCCTTACTTGTAATAGGAATGCACCACTACTCCTATGAATTGTCCGACGGTGCTAGGTGAAGGTGTCCAAGCACATAAGCGACGTTTGCATTTCCTTCACCCATTTGGTTTGCATTGGTTAGGATGGCTGCAATAATTTGCACGTTCCTTGCAGCGTATCCTCCAATGGTGGCCACATTTTGTTGTGGTTGAGGAAGGTGTGCATATGGCTCCGCAAAGGCTACGTTGGGCACCGCAAAAATGGTGGGGGTATGGCTGCACCACTCCCCCATGCTTGTATTGGTACATCACCGTAGTAACTTGGCGGCGCCGGGGGTTCCTCCCAATGGTGGGATATAATTTTGTTGTGTACCTCCTTCTTGGGCCATAGAAGATCCTTCTCCTAATCCTTCTCTTTTGTTATTTTCTCTTCACCGGCACAAGAAGTCCTTCCTCTAACCGATCTTCTTCCCCTCAAGAAAAGTCTTAATCTTCAATCCGGAAGGGGAAAATTCACCTAGGCGACTTGTAAGCCTCTTATCTCATCTTCACTCTTATATTTTCCTTTCTTCATATATTCCTAGGGAAGTCCCGGGTAGGAGATGATTTGGGTTCCTTGTAATACCCGGTTTTAAAGAGATAGTCAACATGGAGAGGTAACACCCCGAACCAATATCTTCCGAACTCGATGTTGCTTAACAACACCACCGGTTGATCATAGGTGAGTGGGGTCTATTGGCCACTTGGCAATCAAAGCCGAGTAAAGCCAATTCAACTCCGTGTTGGTTATCTTTGTCTCTCTTGTTCTCCCAAAAATCCACTTGCACAAAAGTGACACACTTGGATAATGGGTTCCGGATAGTATTTTTTTCGTTGATGGTCTCTTCCCGTGATCATACTCCAAAAGCCTTCCCATGTGCCTTCATGCACATACTTGTTCCGGAGCTCCCTTTTGAAAGTAGGAGACACTCGCCCATGGGTCTACGATACTAGACATGCAATCGTTTCGAACATGAAAACCAATCTGATCTATCGGGGATTGTGTTGAATGGATCCAAGGAAGCATTGGAGCTCTACTCCCTTTATGGCATGGTTGCTAGCCTTAAGCATTAAAGTATTTTCAACACAAGATGATAGATAGATAATCCAACAAAGTTCGATTACATCTCAAGACCGATTGCAACCCATGGATGAAAGGAGATTACCCCATCAAGGTGCGAGAAATAGCATCACTGATCAAGGTTACCCTTCCGACGGTGTCTTCCTTCTTCTCCACTTGTGGGCTCCCTCCAACGGAATGAGAGACTCAGCACTCCTTCATCAAGGGTATGCGCCATGGTCATGAAAATTTCCTAGGCGAATTCCTTGTGGGTGTTTGCCGACACTCCGTTAGAGAATTGCACCGGTGTCCCGTGTGAAACCCAATATGTGGAGAGCTTGGTCGTCGATGTCGACGTTTGCTACAAGCCTCTACCCAAGGCGAGCGAGCTTCTTCTCCTCCTCCTCCGTCGTGATGATAAACCCATTGGAATGCCACGGAGCGCATGGAGGTGGAGCGGATGATCATGTCAAGCGGCGAGGTTGGACGAGCGGCTCCTCCATACGTTATTGAAGTTTGGTAAACCTAATAAACGTGTGGCCCTCATGCCACCAAGGAGAAGAGTGTGGTTCCTCCTCGGCGGTGCCGTGTCCTCCTCCATACTCCGGGGATACTCGAAAACCGAGCGCCTCCTCGAAGAGGTTGTCGATGATGGCTTAGACGACGATGATCCCTTCTTCTTTGGTGAAAAGGCTTGTAGTTTTCTTCCATAATTGCAGCGCTCTCCCTCACAAATATATATCCGGGGTTTTCACCCGGTAACAAGGTACAAAAATATTATTTTGGAGTCTGGACTTTGAGTGGATTAAGGATGTGATTTGTTGCACGAAACAAACGCGGTGGATGGCTAAGTCTAAGGTGATTCCGGCCTACAAACTAGAGCACACGAACAAAGAGTTCGATGAAAGACTTACCTCTCTCCTCCTCTTGGCTCGGTTCTTCTCTAGTGCATTCATGTTGCTTCGTGATCGCGTACACCTTCAAAACGTTCCCGTCCACTCCTTCGCTTGCAATATTGCTCCTTCCACTTGATGTTTTCGCTTTGACTCACTTCCATACTCCCTTGCCTCACATGCATCCGTGATATTCCTACAAAACAAAGCCTTGGCTGCCCCCCATACTTGTACTTTGCATGTGGTTTAAATATGTTGGAGGGGCATCCCGTTATGTATCATGGTGCATGTATGGTCAAGTTAACTTGATTGCCTCCTTTTAAGGCTAAGCACTCCTCTAATTTCGAAATTTAAAAATATTTTTCAGAGCCATGCAAGAGCTCAAGCATAAATTTAGAGAAGTTTTTAAACCATTAAAAACAAATGTAAGTCGAAAATATTTTTCGACTACGTCGATTTCGGTCTCACCGGTATAGTTTGCCTTCATTAGTTGAGAGCAAGCTTTTCCCGGCTTGATCATGGGGGCATAGGTTTAGGTCCTAATTTTGATTAGATGAGAGAGATTTTGAATGAAATAAAATTAAGTGAGGCTTAGAAAAATTCTAATCTTAGAGAAACCAAGGATATGGATTTTTAAACCAACCAAAAATCAAGTTTCTAGGTTCACGCGAGTCCTACCACGCGCTGAAATTTAAATAACATCTAGATACAAGTCGTGGCTCTACTCGTGTGTTTTAGCATGAAAAACAAGTCAACCACAGCACCATAATGAGGGTGAAGGGTTGAGTTAGGTTCTGAAATTTTTTTTTGGTTGTGGTTTCTCGAAAAAGAAGCAAACAATCACAAAGGATGGTTCATGTAAAGGGTTTATGATCAAGCAAAATATTCAACCAAGAATTATGTCTCTAATATTGATCAACCAATCTAAGTCTAAGGTTTTGCGTAGTAAAATTCAAAACTGAATTATATTTAAAAAGACTTGAAAAACCTGGAATCGGGTTGTCCTCCCGGTAGCTTATTCTTGACTCGACGAAACGGGTTGCCTCCCGCCTAGCGCTTCGTTTATAGTCCATGGCTAGACTTCTTCACTTGATTACTCCGGATCAACGTTCTTTGTGGGCGTTGCAATCTTGGGTACCCACTTTGGCTTAGTCATTTTTTTTGGTCTTCACAGGCTGGCTTTGTCCTTTGGTCTTGACGGATGCAACATCTTCCTTGTGGCTCGGCATCTCGAACTCCGGTCCTTCGGTCGTTATCTTCATGGTCTCTAGTGTGATCCTTCATCTCTCCCGAATGAGTTTGAGTAGCCTTCGCCGTCTTGGGACCTTGGAGTTGTCTCGGATATTCTTCTTTGTTACCCATAGGGCGCTCGGCAAGTTGTCCCACTTGCGTCTCTAACATCTTCATCACGATGAACACCCCGCATGTGGATCTTGCCTTGGCAGCCTTTAGGTGTTGAGCTTCTTTCTCTATCTCCATCTTCTCCGTCCTCATTGATCTTGAACGGCCTTCCGGCGTCTTGACTTGGAGGTGGTGATTCCCTTGGAGATTTTGATGGTCCTTCGAGCTTGTGTTGCACGTCACCTTTGCCTGTAAAGTTTTCCTGGATCATCCACAAAAAAGTTTGGGTTTCTTGGAGAGGTAGCCAACCATCTCCGGTTAGGGTTAGTAATAAAACAAAAATCTAAACATAAAAACTAGGGTTAATCGAAACTAGATTAGATTGAATTTTTTTTCTTTTTGAGGATGATCAAACATAAGAGATGCAAAAGAAAATCAAAAGAAAAACTGAAAGATAAGCGATACTAGATCGGATCTTGATTGCTTGTTCCCGGCAACGGCGCCGGAAAAAAGGGGCTTGTTGACGGTTAATAGTTGTATCAAAGTTCGTTTGTGACTTGCAAGCGGACAAGTCTCCCGTCGTAGTCAAGGGACCCTTCTTCCCTCGAGTGGTGAACCCAAGGTATCGAATCCGTGGAACAATGTGCAACGCAAGGATTCAATCTAGTAAAGCAAGGTAAAGCTATCTATTGAAGAACAAAGATGCATCTAATCTAAGATATGATCAAGTAAACGAATCTAATCTAATCTACTAAAGAGGTAACAAGAGAAAGCAAGAGATAATCAATCTAGAGAATCTAGATCATGCTTATGTTGTAGCTCCAAACAAGATAGATGAAGATAGAAAAGCGAATCTCATTACAAGCATCTTTAAATCGTGGCCTTCCCATCCGACTCCGAAAACATCCGCCTTTCGAGACCCCCGTTCTATCACAACGTATCCCTATTCATGCGGGGAGGTTAGGGCGAGTTCGATAGAACAAGTTGAAATCACTTGGCCGGTCCGGTATGCACCTCTAGCCACCGCGGCTACAAGAGCACCCTATGTAATCTAGCTATAGACTAGATCGTAGAAGAAGCAAAACCAAGAAGAAACCAAAATCATCGAGAAGGCACTTAATCGCTAGAAATCGGATTCACTTACAAACTTCACCATGAATGATTACATGAACAAGATCACCACCGGGCCCTCCCTCGATCTTGATCCTCGCTCCGAGCTCCGACGTGGTCTTCCATGCAAGGTTCCCACGTCGGCCGGGGAAACCCTAGACAACTAGCACGACCCTCATCTCCAAGTTGGTGTCCCTCAAGCTTCTCTCGCTCCTCGGCGGCGGATTACGACTTCCGTTCGCGTGGCTCTCGGTCGGGGGGATATTTATATCCCGAGAAGCAATTAGGTCAAAGGAGAGGCCGATTGGGCCCCGAATTGGCCGGGCCGGCCGGCCCGGGCCCACTCGGCCCATCCCGCGGCTCGCTTCGCCGGTGTTGCTTCCCACGTCTTCTAGATGTTCTCCCCTTTTGCATGTGGGCCCTTGACGTCGGTTTCTCTCCGAATTGGACTCAATTCCTTGTCTTGCAAGATTCAAGCACTTTCTCGGTTCGGTCCTCGGAGTTTATCATCTTATCGGGCTTGGTCCTTGGGCTCTTGGAGTCATGTTCACTTCATTGCTTGACTTGTATCGGGCTTCAAGGTCTTGTCATGAGGTGCTTAATGAACTTATCCCGGAAGTCTTGCTTTCAACGTTAAAACCCTGCGTAAACACATAACTCCAAAACCGACATGCACAAGTGAACTTGTTATACCACGGGGGTTAGTACCAATGAATAAGATACAAAAGTCATGCCAACACCGAAGGTAAACTCATGGCTAGGTTGACGGATTTTCACCGTCAACAGCAACTCAGGACACTTTCTGCACACAAGATGACCCTTCAATTCGAGAGGAAGTACTCGACTCGAGGCTCGGGGGCTTCGTGCCACGTGTCCTTTGGTTTTTTCTCCGGATTTTTCGGGATAATCTTGCCAAAACTTCAGATGGACCCTCAACCAGAGTCTGCAACTCAACCTAAGGCTCGGGGGCTACTCCATATGGAGTGCGATTTTGCAATCGCACTTCCATATCAGCTTCGACTTCAAGACAACACGGGTATTGTTGAAGACCTTAAAGAGCAGCACTCGAGGTCGCTTGGGACTACTCGAGAAGACTTCAGGATTACTCAAACATCAGCTGGAGTACATTCCAGCCTCAGGATGCTTCAAATATTCTTGAGGACTTTTGGCTTATAGTACTCGGGGACGCTTGAGGACTACTCGTTAAGGTCGTCAAGACTACTCGAAGCTATCCTACTCGACTACAAAGTGCTCAGGGGCTTGTCGTATGGACCTCCCTGGGCCGAATACCTCGGTGGGTACCAGGACCGACTACTCGGTGGGCCCCTGGGACTACTCGACTTGTGCCGCACGGTACCTGTTGGCGTGAGGCACAAGGACAACAGTGGAGAAGTACTCGGATAGGAAGCTACACATACCATGTACTGTGTAGAGGACTCCTAGACGTACAAGACTAGTACTCTATCCCTAAACCGACTTGTAACCCTGCCTCCCGGACTATATAAGGCAAGGCAGGGACCCTCCTCTCTCTTACGCATCTGATTACACCATCTTATAATCACACTCAATCAATCCAGAGCTACACAGCATATAGGACGTAGGGTATTATGCACCTCGCGGCCCGAACCTGTCTAAATTGTGTGCCACGTGTCTCTTCCTTCGAGTTACCGATCTCGGCGAGGCCACATTCATCTACTTCGGGTACTCCCCTTAGTAGGTTGCCGGTCTAAAACACCGACATTTCCTTCATGTATTCCTTAATCTCATTGAAAGCCTTCTGTTGTTCGTCACCCCATACAAACTTCTGATCCTTTTTTAGTCTTAACAGTGGAGAAAAAGGCAACAGCTTTTGTGACAAGTTTGAAATGAATCTTCTCACAAAAGTGATTTTGCCGAGCAATGACTATAATTCCTTAAGATTAGTTGGAGGAACAACTTCATCAATAGCTTTCATGCTCTTTTTGCCAACTTCTATTCCTCCTTCATGTACCAAAAATCCCAGGAACTCTCCAGCCAAAACCCCAAAAGCATACTTGTTCGGGTTCATCTTAAGCCCATGTTTTCTAATGCACTCTAGAGTTTTCCTCACATCATCCAAATTTGATTCATGATCCAATGACTTTATTACGACATCATCAATATATATCTCCACAATTTTGCCGGTCAACTCGTGAAAAATATTATTCATGGCTCTTTAATAAGTTGCACCGGCATTTTTCAACCCAAATGTCATGACAATCCACTCAAACATGCCTCTATGTCCAGGACATCTAAAGGTTGTCTTTGATACATCTTCTATTGCCATAAAAATTTGATTGTACCCTGCATTGCCATCCATGAAGCTAATAACTTTATGTCCAGCAGCGGCATCGACCAACAAGTCAGCAACAGGCATTGGATATCCATCCATGGGTGTAGCTCTGTTTAGATCTCTAAAGTCTACGCAAACCCTTATCTTTCCGTTCTTCTTATAAACAGGAACAATATTAGAGATCCACTCTGCATATCTGCATGACCGAATGAAATTTGCCTCTATTAATCTCTCAACTTATTTTTTCACGTCGGCCAATACTTCATCCTTGTAGCTCTTTCGGGGAGGCTGCTTGTAAGGTCTAAAACCAGGCTTGATTAGCAACCGATGCTCAACAATGGAACGATCCAAACCAGGCATCTCCGAATAATCCCAAGCGAAGCAATCTTTATATTTTTTAGTAGCTTAATCAACTTTCCTCTGAAACTTGAATCCAAGTTAGCACTGATAAATGTGGGCCTTGGCTTGTCATCATCTCCAATATCTATTTCTTCCAGTTTGTCGGCCGACATAAATCCACGTCCTAACTTCCCATCAGTTCCATCAATTGGATTCTCCATTAAAAATTACTATAAGAGCCGGCTGCTTGAATCGGCTATTGATCACTGCTGACTGGTTCAACAGGACCTTCACCCCAGTCCTTGCCTGAGAAGCAATCTATGCCTTGATACTCCCAGAAAGCTGGTTCCACGTTAGCTACGCTTACTGAATCATCTGCTTGGACAACTTCTACATCATCATCCACCCATTGAACAAGTTGTTGATGCATAGTAGATGGAATGCAACAGTTTTCATGGATCCAATCTCTTCCAAGCAACAAGTTATATGCCCCTTTGCCTTCAATGACAAAGAAGGTTGTAAGCAGAGTTTTAGATCCAATCATCAAATCCACATGCACACAGCCCTTGGTGTCTGAAGGATTTCCAGCAAAATCATTCAGAACTATGTTTGTTGGCGTCAAATCTCCAAGGCCCATGCCAAGCTTCCTGAATGTAGTGTACGACATCACATTGACAGCAGCTCCACCATCAACAAACATCTTGGTCAATGGTTTCTCGTTGACATATCCTCTAAAATACAACGGTCTCATATGCCGATTCTTTGCTGGCTTATCAAAAGTAGCCTGCTTGGCTAACACTAATTGTGCCATCAGCCCAAATTGCTCGGCCTCATCCATGTCTGGCGACACCTCCTCCTGCACAATCTGATTAGCTGGAGCCATGAATTCATTCGGCAAGAAGCATACCATGCACGTAGGAGCTGAACGACCAGATTCATCAGGCCTGTCTTTTGGGCGCCACACCTATTTCCTCTTGATTCCTGCTTGCTTCAGCTCCTGTTTCCTCAAGCGCTGAACCCTTGTCTTTTAGCTTTTTCTCAAACCAGGTGGGCACCACTGTCCCTTCTGCCAGACATACTCATGATCTTCCTCTTCTTCATGATCAACCCACCTGTAATCAGCATGCCTTTTCCTCGGTTGATCATCAATTCTATTTATTTTTAGGCGCCAACCAGCACTAGGATGCACCCTTCCAATTCTTTCATGGACGGATCGGCGATTGGCAATATCTTGCCTATATTCAGTATACTTGTCACTGCATTCAGGGAAATTATTTTGCTTGGGAAGTTTCAAACCCTCATACCAGTAGTGTTTGAAGAACGCACATCCCCAATGTGCACGCTCTTGCTCTCGCATATACTCTTCTTTTTCTCTCCTACACATCTCTTCCTCGTATCTCTGCTTCTCCTCTTCGTACTTATGCTTCTGGTAGCGTTCTTTTTCTTGCTGACGCTACCACTTGTTGAGGAGAATACGTGAAGTCACCCTAGGTTTAGAGGATTCACCCACTCCAATTTGACTCTTCAGAAAGAGAGGCTCTCCCTTGTGGATTTGTTCAAATGTTACTTATCGAGCGGGGTCAACCGAGCCATCCTGCTTCGCCTTTGTTGAAGTGAAAACTTTCACTTTTCCTTTCTCCTCAACTGAATTCACCATGTTGACTGAGAACCCAATCATATTCTGAGGAAAAGGATTACCATCCAATTTCATCTTATTATCAAATTTCAGATGACCTTCTTGGATAGCTTTTTGAATTCTCATCCTAAAGATCCTGCACTCATTGATGGAATGAGAATTCCTGTCATGAAACCCACAATATCTCTTTTCTTTCACTCCATCAGGCCGAAGCATAGAATGCCCATCTGGCAACTTGATTCGGCCTTCTTTCACGAGGAACTCAAAGAGCTTATCTGCCTTGGTCACATCAAAATCATAGGTGCCTTTAGCTTGCTTAATCCACCTCTGATTTACTGTTAACAGCTCTTTGCCCCACACTATTTCAGCTGCAGCTATTTGTCGTATGGACCTCCCTGGGCCCACTACCTCGGTGGGTACCAGGACCGACTACTCGGTGGGCCCCTGGGACTACCCGACTTGCGCTGCACGGTACCTGATGGCGTGAAGCACAAGGACTACAGAGGAGAAGTACTCGGTTAGGAAGCTGTACATGTCCCGCACTGTATGGAAGGCTCCTAGACGTACTCGACTAGTACTCTCTCCCTATTCCGACTTGTAACCCTACCTCCCGGACTATATAAGGCGAGGCAGGGACCTTTCTCTCATCATCTCATCTCATGGCGTACAATTGCACCATCTTGTAATCGTACCCAATCAATCCAGAGCTACGCATCATACAGGACGTAGGGTATTACGCACCTTGCGGCCCGAACCTGTCTAAGTTGTGTGCCACGTGTCTCTTCCTTTGAGTTACCGATCTCGGCGAGGCCACATTCATCTACTTCGGGTACTCCCCTTAGTAGGTTGCCGGTCTAAAACACCGACAGCTGGCGCGCCAGGCAGGGGCTCTCGCCCGAGATCACATCGCGAACTCGACGGCTCCTATCTACTTCAAGCCAAACGTCGCCTTCAATCGCGGCGACACCTTCATTTTTGGTGCTTGGGTGTGCACTGCCGACGGCGTGGGATCCTTCCAGCGCCGCCTCACCATGCCGCCCAACCCGGACACCGGCTTCGTGACGCTCCCAGAAGTTGTCATAAGCGAACTCGCCGGCAAGTTCGGCGAAATTTCGCTTTTCGACCAACACGCTGACTTCGAGCTCGGGTCCGTTTCCAACTCGAACTCGACGTCTCCGTGCGCTATCGCATGCGAGCCGGCTGCTCAACCATCGCATGTGGTCCCCCCACCCCGCGAGCGCTCCACACGTGGCCCCCGCAACCCCCGCGGGGCCCGTACGGGGGCTCCCTCTTCGCGCCGGGCGGGCAAGGAGCCCGTACCTGAGTACAACTCAGACTCCAACACCGCCCCGGCCACGCTTCAGACTCCAACCCCCTCTCCGGGTTCTACTCGGATTCCGCATACGAGTTCGACTTCGGGTCGGACCCAGAGGATCCCGAGTCCGAGGACAACACTACTGAGCATCCCTTATCGGGGCCGGCCTGCGGGGCCGGTTATAACATCCACACCGCCGAAGATTCGTCATCGGCCGGACCGCAAGCCCGCGGACCTGATAAGTGGAGACTCACGCTACGTCGCCTACCTCGACTCGCTCCCGTTCCAGGAGGGAACACCACTTGCCCGGGCTGACTCATACACTCCAGCTGAGGTGGCGAGCTCTGAGTCCAGCCTTGGCAACCCCGATCGCCAAGTCTTCATGGCTGCCGGCGACACCCCCAGACCATCAGGGATGGCTCAAGACAAGTACCTTGAGGACATCTCCACATACGAGCTGTCTGCTGATGCACCTGCAGATGAGACCGCCGCCAACAGGGACGCTCGACGTAAGCGTAACAAGAAGCGCAATGAACGGCGCCGACGTCTCAGAGACAACCTCCCCATCCGCAACCTTGCAGAAGCTCTCGAGGCGGTCGAGAGCAGAGTACACACTACCCCCGACCAGTGCCTCATGTCGATCACAGCGATCGCACGCCAGGCTTAGGGAATACGCACCGGAGAAGTCATCGCCAAGCTCGCAGAAGACGCCTACTTCATGCGGGTCGACAACAGGGTCAACCAGCCTCCTCCCTCCAGGAACCGTGACAACGAAGCTACAAGCCGCAGTGCTGACCTCGGCCGCAACCGTACTCGAGCCGAGCCGCCGCTCGGCCCCAACCGTACTCGCGCGAATGCCGGCGGACCCTCACAGGGTGGCAACAGCAACCGCGAGGTCGCCCCCACCGCACTCCTGACGGCGGCAGCCGTTACCCTGACGACGGCGGCAGCGACGACGGAAGCTCCAACCACAGAGCCAACAGGAGGGCCGGCCGGTGGCGGCAACCGCGGCGGTCGAGACCACGCGAACAGCCACACCTCCAGTGCCTCACAGGGCGCCTACGACGCCCACTAGAAGATTGAGGAGCTACGGCGGAAGAAGTCAGCCACTGCAGGTGACAACGACGGCATCCCCGCCTTCTCACCTCGACTTCGCAACTTGCTCCTCCCCGACAAGTTCAAGCCTTTGGGGATCACCAAGTATGACGCGAAGCAGGACCCCTTCTGCCTGGACCAAGCTCCACTTACATGGCTCGAGTCGCTGGACAAACACTCGATCGACAAGTGGGACCAGCTGAAGAAGCAGTTCACCAGCAACTTCGCGGGCGCCATGGGCCGATCGGGTACTCGCATGGACCTGGCCATGGTCAAGCAGGAACAAGGCGAGACCCTCCGCAAGTACATGCGTCGTTTCTTCGACAAGCGCGCTACTGTAGTCGACGTCACCGACAAGGAGGTCATTGACCTCTTCCAAGATGGCCTCTACCACCGCCGCACCTTTGAAGACTTCGGTCGTCGCCGCACCAAGTCCACCCCCCACCTCAAGGACATGATCACGTCCTGGGCGGATGAAGAAGACAAGGCCAATGCCAAGTACGAAGCCATCCGTGGCAAGAACAAGCAAAATGCGGGCGGCGGCAGCGGCAACAACGGGAACCAAGGCAGTCGCAGCAACAACAACAACTACTCGGGTCCCAACCGCAAGCGCAAGCCAGACAACACTGTCGTGGCTATCCAACGCCCTGCGAAGGAGAACTCGAAGAAGAACTCCGGCGGCTTCAAATACTTGCTGAAGGAGAAGTGCCCGTGGCACCTGGATGGCAACCACACTACCAAGCAGTGCTACCAACTCAGGCGAGCACTCAAGAGTACTCCAGAGCCACCGCACCCTCACGACAAGAAAAGCAAGAAGAAGAACAACGGAGACAACGACGACTTCCAGGAACCCGACAAGACTGTCAACGTCCTTGTTGACGGTGAATTTCCGTCAACCTAGAGTACTTGTTATACATTGGTTTCGATTATGATTTGCAACTAACCCGCCACTAGGCATACTAATGATATAACAAGTTCACACTTGCATGTCGATTTTGGAGTTTGTTGTTTACGCAGGAAATCTACGCTAAAGAGGAGACTTTTGGGATAAGTTCACCAAGCACTTTGGAAGAAGATCATGAAGCCCGACAAGAGTCAAGACACGCGATGAACATGACTCCAAGTGACTCGAGGACCGAAGCGTCAACAAGCAAATCTTCAGGGACTCAACCAGAAAACAGCGAAGCTTGCATAGCAAGGATTCAAGCCTTAACCGTGAAGGAAACGACGTCAAAGGCCCACATGCAAGTGCACACGAATAAGGGATCACGCGAGAAGCAATCAGGGAGGAAACTGGGGCCGAACCGGGCCGAAGTGGGCCTGGGCCGGCCGGCTGGGCCGACCAGCCCAGCCCACTCCAGGTCGGTTCGGTCCCCCCTTTGCCCTAGGTGTTCGTCTATTTATTGCCTCCGCCGCCGTCGACCGCCACATCGAACAAATCATCCTACCGAAGCCAATCACCAGAAAACCGTCGCTGCAAGATGAGGGAGAGAGTTAGATGAGCTCGTCGCAAATCATCCTACCGACGCCGGCGGAGAGAAGGAAGCAGGAGGAGGACTCCAAGACGCTGGCCTAGGGGTGTTCCAAAGCTCCATCACCGCCATCTTCATCGGCGACGTTCTCCGGAGTCTCCATCACCCCTATGTGCTTCAATCCGTGTAAGATGATGGGGTAATGTCTCCGTTAATCCCTAGGATTAGATGGATACATGCTATGTGATCGCTACTTGATTCGTGTTTTCAATTTATTGTTTTCATGTTGATGATGCTTTGATGATTAAGGTAGGCCACCGTGTTTTCGGGTGTATGATATCCGCTACTCCCATAGATTCCATCAACAAACCGTGTCCATCATAGGTCTAGTCACGAACACCTTCGCATAGTGATAGTACGAGAGGAGGGAAAGGGCGAAACCGTGGTCACAACCCCCGCTAGATTGGTTTACCGCTTTCGTGTAGTAGATGCATACCATGTTATCCTAGATCCTAGGGAGGGAACGCTTATCTTTCTTACTCACTCTCTTGTGTTCACCCCTTTATCATCTAGTTTAACCCTAGATTTGTTTGATCAACTTAACTTAGATTAACTAAGGTTAGATTGTCTTTACTTTTAGATTAATACTCTCTTTAAAGGTTTCCTTAGTCAACTAGATTAGTACTTGGTTAAGCGCTAGTAATCCCCTTGCTCCGCGGATTGACAAGAACCTTGGGAATCCCGTGGTGAAAAAGGTGTAGGTCCCTACGCTTGCGGATCGTAGGTGGATACGAGTTTTATCCGTCAACAAGCCCCTTTTTCTGGCGCCGTTCCCGGGGAGCAAGCCAGTTTGCTACGTTTCATCTAGTATTAATTTTGTTGATTGCTAACACCTAACCCTTATTTTCTAAAAAAAGAAAAAAATCTTTTTTGTTTTTCTTTCTACTTTTCTTGTGCCTAGATGGATTTGTTCACCTCACCATTGGAAGACGAAGAGATGTCGCTAAGGGAGCTGGCAATGCCGTCAATGGAAGACATTGAGATGCAAAAATCAGATTTGACGTTTGCCACAACCCACTATGAAGTGAAGCCTGGAATCATCAAGTTAGTGGTGACAAAACCATTTAGAGGATTGGAGGATGACAACCCATATAGACACATTAAGGAATTCACGATGTTATGCAACACGGTGCAACAAAAAGGAGTTCCGGCCGCTTGGTTCAAGTGGAATCTTTTTCCATTCTCTCTCGAAGATGAAGCGCGAAGATGGTACACACTTGCGTCCATTGAAGCAAAAGGAAATTGGGATGAGCTAGTGAAGAAGTTTCTTTTGAAGTTCTTTCCCATAAGCAAGGTCCAAGACTTAAGGAGGCAAGTGCTCAATTTCAAGAAAGGAGAGGATGAAGGAATCGATGAAGCATGGGACCGTTTTAATGAACTACTTGAGCGAGGCCCGAACTTGGGATTTTCCGGTGACTTGATGTTGCATACCTTTTATTTTTCACTAACCCCTAACTCGTCTCGTTTTGTAAGCATGTGTGCAGGCGGTGATATAATGGATAAAACAATTAGTGAAGCTGCACAACTCTTACAAAGGATAAGCAATGGACAAAGAACACTACGAGATTGGCAAAGATGATGTCGAGAAGAGCAAAATGACAAAAGCAAGCCCAAGGTGCTTGCTGAAATTTCTGAAAAAGATGAACCGAAGGTCAAGGAAGATGAACCGACCATACAAGAAAGTGAAGATCCACTTCCCAAGTTAAGAGAAGTCATTTCGGATGTTAAAAATGTTGAAACTAACATGAATGTAGGCCGAAGTATGTGGAATGCTAGACCATTGGCTGAGTTCATTCAATCCGGTTGGGTTCAAGTTAATTTCGCCCCACTAATTAACTACCGAAGGAAGGAGGAACGCTGACACGTTGCCAAACTAATTGAAGATATATTTGATCAAGAGATGAGTGGAGAGTCGATCCAAAATATGTTTGAAGAAGAAAGAGAAGAAGGAGATGAAGGATGGATCGACCGGTTTGACAACTCAAAGATTTATGATGAAGGACGAGAAGAGTACAACCGTGATGAGCCTAGTGACTCAAAGGATAAATGGGAGGAGATAGGACTCAAGTTAGATGATAGATTGTGTGCTATTGAAGCCTACACACTAGCAAATCAAGACATGGAAGTACTCAAGGATGAAGGAAAGAGTGAATCAACAATGAGCGATCTTGACGACATGTGGTACATGGAAGATAAAGAAAGCAACATACAAGTCTTTGAAGATGAAGATCTGGTTGATAAAGAAGACTTCAAAGAAGAGATGAATGCGTACATAGTTGAAGGATTACATGTTCCACATGATGAGTTGAAGAAATTGCAAGATGGTGATGAAGAGGCAACTACACTTGTTGAGATCGATTCGCCTTCAACACCGCTTGATGAACCAAATATCACTCTTGTTGAAAAATCTCTAAGGCCAAGGTACATGCTGAAATCTCAAGATATTATTGGTATTGATGTTGATAAATTCAAATACTCATGCTCAACCAATAGTATGAATGATAGTTTAATGTCTATGCCTTGTTCCAATAGTGATCATGTTGATAGGCTAGATTTTCTTGAGAATGAAAAATAGGAAACATTTATTTTTGATCCAATTAATCTCATACCTAAACAACCTTTGCCTAATGATGAGCTAAGTGCTATGCATGAAGCATATGCTTCTTTTATTTACACCTTGACTTGTTGCTACAATTCACATGTGGTGTTAATTATGGACGCGTATGTTTACAATAAGTTTTGTAAATCTCGATCATGCTTTGCGCTTGGTCAAGCTAATGACCTTAAAGAATCATATGTCGGGAAAGGCCCGATTTTCACTAACAATGTAGACAAGGCTTGAATAATGAAAAAAAGAAGTCATGCCTAAAACAGTTGCAAGATAAATCATCAACCTCTCCGAATCCCGATGGATGCTGCTGTCTTCATCAATTTGAGAGCTTGTTCAGAGGTGTACAAATGAAGAAAATGAGATATTCAGAAGCTCCACGAAATTACCATTCCAACGCATCAAGAACCAACAAGTTTGAAGACCCGTGCAAGGAGTTATGGAGGAAACATTGAGCGTTGCGCGTTCTGAAATTTTAGGACAGATTTCATCGCCGAAGTAAAACGGACGTAACTCTCTTGTCCAGAGTCAGATTTTAGCAAATAAAGACTCATTGGAAAGGAAATTTTGTGCACTGTGCAGTGGAGTAGAGCTTGAGTATACTCTCTGTTCTGGACATTAAAAAAATTCATGGAGTGAAGGCAGCACCGAAGGATGATAAAGAAGGAGATAATGATGAATCAAAAGGATGCTTTGGGCTAGTCTTCTATAAGTGATGAAGCACAACATGGGAAGTAAATTAAAGCTGCATTGGTACCTTTTCTTCTTGCATGAAGGGCTATGGCTATGCAACGAAAAGAATGTATGTGAGAAAGTCCAGCTCTATGACTTTAAATGAAGCGCTTTTCGGGAGGCAACCCGTTTCTTTATATTTTTACCACTTTCTTAGAGAAAATAAAGAATGGCACTATCTTATGATGATCAACTTGTGGTTATTAATCTAAGTTCAGTTTTCCTTTTTAGAACCACCATCATGTTCATGATGATATTTATTTGTATGCATTGCATTTTGTTATCAATGTGATGTTTCTTTGTGTATACATGTTTTGCACATAGTTGGCTTAGTTGTTTTATATACTTAATGATGTATGCTTCAGTTTCCATGTTAATGCTTCATAGGTACCTATGGGTATTTTCCTTTTGTGATCTTGTGTAAACGTGGTGTTTAAACAAGATTGCGGACCATCATCGTTAAGTTCGATAAACCTAGCTGGCTTTTCATATGTTTTCATATTGCTTTGGTTAGTTTATAAGCTTTGCAATGCGCTTAATTTTTCTTGTGCTATAAGAGATTGATTTAGGGATAGACATGGTGTTTTGACCCTAGATATATAAACCTTTATGGCTATGGAGAAATTCGGCAACTTAGTTGTAAACATGGTGTTTAGAACTAGGTGAAAACATTGTCTTTGTTTATATGCTTTCCTCTCATGTGCATACACACCTTGCACCACATACAATCATTAGGTTCTTATTCCTCATTAGACTAATTATGCCACAAGTTAAGAATCTTAGGAGACATTGTTGGATTGTTAGCAATTTTATCTACTCCCAACTGTCACCTTGGGGGTAGAATGTGCGTTTAAAACGTCTTACAGGCAAGATAAATACTCTCGCTACAAAGAAATTGAAGGATGGCTAAGAAGTGCTTTGTCTGCTTCTTCCATGACTAGCAAAATGCTAAGCATGGGGGAGACCCTGAATCTTCAACACGGAAGTGCAACATGACGTTCTAGAAGATAGAACGATCAAGATCGTTAACATCACCGGATCAATGCGCGAGAAGCTATCGATCTCATCAAAATTCTGCATGGTCTCGAAGGGAAAACACTGGGTATTTTTGGATATTTAGAAGCTCCATGAAGTTACGATTCCAATAAATCAAGAATCAAGACAATCGGAAGTTCCTACAAGCGGTTATGCCAGAATCACCGAGTGCAACACGTCCTGAAATCAGTTTTGGACAGCACACAGCGCTGAAGTAAAACGAACATAGCTCCTTTGTTTGAACTCCGTTTTCGATGAATGACCACATGTTGGAAAGGTAATTTCATAAACTTTTCAATAGAGCTATATTTCGATATATGTTCTGTTCTGGACAGAGGGGGAAATCCATGAAAAAGAAACAGCAAGGAGATGATGAGAACAAGAAAGAGGAGATGGTGATGACAACATTGAAGAGAAGGGTGACCAATGACTCCATTAAGCATACAAGATCAAATTCAGAAGTTTAGGAGAATTAATAAATCAAGACAAAACCAAAAGCCACATCGATACATGGAGATGTCGGAAGAAGGCAACGAAGAATTACAAAGGATGGTAACATCTCCATGGACCTTCTCTTTTCCAAACACAAATGCTTGTAAGTATGCCTTCAACATCAACTAGGTGCAACTTTTTGTTTTTCTCTTCAAACAATAACATGTCTACTAGGAGGACAACCTAGGTTTCTTTTTACTTTTAATAGATAAGCATGACCATGTGTTCACCTCGATGTTCTATATTTCCTATGCTTACGGAAAGATGATGAAAGTTGCCGCTTTGTTTTACCTACATGAAGTTATACATGTCTTGGCTTATTGCTCTCTATAATATGATCTGAAATTAATTTAAATACTGGCTCTTTTATTTGTGGAGGTGAAATGACTATGCTCTAGACCCACATACATATCTTTGCTCTTTGATTTAAGTTTATGGATAGCCGGATAACTTGTTGTTTTTATGAAAACTTAACTTTTATGCTATCTACATATTTGTGATGCTCTTGCAAAGTTCTACCTACCAAAGCCATATACATATATGTTTTATGATAACAAAACCCGTAGATTGCAAACATATGTTTTGATGAGTTGGATTAGGATTGATTTCTATGGTTAGAGACTAAAAAGCTGGTCATTCCTTTGTGTAACTTTTTCATGCTAGCCTTTTTGTCCATGCATTGTGGGTTTTCACATCGAAAATTTCACAAACTTCGCTGGGCATGCACCCTAAACCAAAAACATCTTTTTGTGATCACCTCCTTGACCACAACCCAATTTGAGTATGGAGTAAAATTCTCGATGGAGATTCAAATATTCCGCAATATTATGGAATTTATACTTACTTTAGCAGTCATTTCCCCTCTCTTTTATGCTCGAGGACGAGCATCGTTCAAGCATGGGGGAGGAGTCATTCTCTGACACAAATGCTATGTAAGTATTATTTTTCAAAAAATTTTGAGGAGCAAAAGAAAGAAAAAAATGATGAAAAAAAGAAAAAAATTATGACGAGAAGAAAAGAAAAGAAAAATAGGAAGAATAAAGAAAAATGAGAAAGAAAGAAAGAGAGAAAAATGAGAAGGAAATGAAATAAAAGTAAAAAATAATAAAGATGCTCCTCGGATCTTTTTGCTTCATAAGTTCTCAAGTGCCTTGATGACAAATTGTGACGCCCCAGGTTTTTAATTACCGTCATTAACGCTAATGACCGGATCAGCCGAGTCAAACCAGTCAAACACGGTCAAACCTAGGTCAACCTGGGTCATCACCCCGAAAACCTCGCCAATGAACCCTAATGAACCCCTTGACCAAGCCTACACACACCCATAGTGGACCCTTGGTCAAAGACACGGTCAAAACCGGCTTAACCGTTGACGTCGGCGAATGTCGTCCGAAACTTTTGCCGCGCTCTCCAAAATTCACCTAAACACTTCAAAATCTACCTTTATGAAAGTTGTCCATCTTGTTGAGGGACACAACTTTCATGTAGATTGGCATTTCAAATTTTGAGTAGAAATTGGTGAAAAACTTGATCGACTGACAGTACCTCCTGTTTTCCAGAACAGGCCGGCATTCAATGTTGGCGCGACGTTCCTGCAAAATCCGTAAAACAACCTAGAGCCTTTTTAGAAGTTGTAGAGGGTGACTAGATGTACAACTTTCATGTTCACTACTTGGTCAAGTCCTATTCAAGTTTTTGGAGATTTTTACGTCTGAACAGTGGCACTGTGACTTTTTGTCGGGCCGGCGACGCCGCGCCGCGACGTGCCTGCCTCGACGTCCGGGCCCACCTAGCCGCATCCCGAGGTCCTCACCTTCCCGAGGTCCCACGCCCCGAGGTCGGGAGCACTCCAAGGCGCCTCGAAGTCTCGCGAGCCACGCGTCGCACCCCTCGTTCGCGCTCGTGGCGCTTGCCCGTGCGGCCCGCCGGCATGCCGCCGCTCGCGATCGGGCATGCCGCCGCGCCGCGATCGGGCAGCCGCGCCCGCCCGTGCTTCGAGGCTAAGCCTCTGCGCCTGGCACGCCGGAGCTCGCCTATTTAAGGCCTTGAGCCGCTTCACACATGCGTCCGCGCCGACCACCTCCACAAGCCCGCCGAGCCGCCATGCCCGCCGCCCGAACGAGCTCCGCTTCCACTCGACCCGCCGGCCGCTCGGCCTTCCCGGCGCCTCACTTAAGCCCCATAGAAGCTCACGGTCCCCGCGCCTTGCCCCGCGCCCCCCTTTTCCTAGCCGGACGGCCGGCCGCGGCGGGCACCGCCGCCGCGCGCCGCCGAGGGCCATCATTGGCGCAGCTTCCACCAATTCCCGCCCATCAAATCGGGCCCCGACGAGCTGGCAGTTGTTCCCCGTCGTTTCCACGGCCAAGAGCGGCGGCGGACTCGCCGGAATCCGGCCACCCGCGCCGCCGGCCGACCCCGGGGACTCAATTGCGAATCCCTGAAACATTCCAGGGGCTTCCATGCAAAGCAAGGACCTGCGTGTAAGAAAACTGAAACTTCTAAGGTCCCCGGTGCAAAAACGAAACTTCAATAGTAGATCCAAATTGCTGAAAGTTGTAAAATCCGTATAAAATCGTAGAAAAATCAGAAAAATGTAAAACAAATTTTGTTGGTTTTATGGCGAAATATCCCACAACTTTTGTTATTCTGGCCTGAGCTAATTCCTGGTAGTTTTTGCATGAAAAATACAAATGTGAAAAACCTAGATCTGCAATATCTCAAAATATATAAATCCTCTATAGCTAAGTTTTGGATATGTTGTGTGTTAGGTCATGACTAGCTCCAATGCCCAAAATTGCACAAAGTTAAGATGTAAATCTTTTTTAAAAAATGTTTTCCCATTCCTGCCAGATCGGCATAAATGGTTTTTCATGCTAAATATATTTATGTTTCTGAGCTCAACTTGTGCACACTGTCTTGTAATACCAAAATACACATCTTGTGAATTGATCATGATTTATGGATTAACAGAAATAATTATTCTTGAATTATGCATGTTTTTCTTTAAAATTGCACAACTCAAGTTCCACAATAGTTCTAGGTGTATATGCTGCACCACTAGGCTAGTTTTGAGCCATATGACATGTGTGAGAAAGTTAGGATCATTTTGTTGAGTAATTATTTTTGTGTGCATTTACCTTGTCCATCTAGCTAGCTTTTGTCTTTTTCAAAAGTAATTATTTCCTAGCTATCCAAAGCTCGCATGTGGGTCCAGTGGCTTGTTATAGGTGTTTAGAGTGTAACGCACCCATCCAATGAATTTTCCTAACTAGTTTCATGAATAAAAGCTATGGGAGCAATTAAAGGCTTAATAGTCAATTAATGGGAAAAATCACCAAACCACCCATTTTAACTTGTGTGTGGTTGCAAATCATGTTAAAAAGTTAAACGAACCTACCCACTGCTGTTTGCGAAGCTAAATTAAATTACTTGCACAGATGTGCACACAATCACGGTCAAAAAGAATAATTAATAAAGAATTGCATATTGTTCCTTTATGGAAGAGTATGCTGAATGTATTTCTTATCTAGGTGAATGTGCCCAACCAAAACACCCCTTGGTTGTCTTCTATTGTTTGTGGTTAATTAAATTAAAAATCGTCAGATGAATCTTGCATGTGCATCTTCGTGTAGATCTTTCTGCCGGTAGACATACGCTCGTGCCGGAAGGAGGCGACGAAGGTGCCGACAACGAGCTGTCGTGCGTGGACGTAGCTCAAGACCTAGACCCAAGTCCAGAAGGGCCCAAGGCCAACCTTTCCATCGAAGGCAAGCCCCGGATCATTAACCCTGACTTTTAAAATTGTGCAATTATGTTTCTACGATTGTGCACTTACGTTCAGGAGTTGATTTGATACCCTAGATGCATGATCTTTAGGTACCTATGCTCTATCACTAGTATGCTAGGTCGATAGCTGCTATGCTATTGGACCCGATAGAAGTCGAGTGATGTTCGTCACTCGCGAGAATAGGTTCCGAGTTAGGAATCATAAGATATTCTTAAATGGATTGCTCATGTGGTAAGAGCATGGGATTGGGCTCCGGTCCAGTGGTCATGTGGGCTAAGCTTTTGAACGTACTAAACATTCGCTGGGAATGGGACCGGTAAGCCTAGTACCTTAATGAGGCGGCACGGGATCCTACCGTTACTATTCTTGAGAAATCTCCTAACCGGCTAGCTACCAGGAAGGGTGGTGTATGGTGACTCCGGGTATCTCGCGGGGTATGCCGGATAGCCTGCACCAAGGACTGTAAGATTCGATCCCAACCCGAGGATTTTTGGGGACGGCCTGGGAAAGTTGTCCCTTGTGGGCAGCCTACCGTGTGTTTGGGTTTACCTTGCAAGGTTTAAATCAATCGATTGTCGGCCTCTCACCGTTATCCGAGACTACTTAATCAACTGGCCATGATATCCCATAATGATGGAACTCGAGAAATATTGCTGTATGAATTAATTGCTTGTCCAATTCTTGATTGGATTAGATGGCACATTTAGAAATGGTAATCAACCAGAACTTGTGCTAAAATTTTGAAAGTAAGGATCTACCCTTAGCAGCTGTTTAAGCAAAAGAAACTCCACCGGCCAAAAGCATTTCATGTCTAGAAGTTGGTGATGTAGTCATCACCCGACGGTTAAGTCTTGCTGAGTATTAGTATACTCAGCCTTGCTTTAAAACTCTGAACCTTTACTCCATAACCGGAACAATGGTTTGTAATAAAATGTTTAATTCATGTTGTACTCTGGAATCGCCTTCGCGTGAGTTTTAATGAATGTGTCGATCCTCCGTTCGATGTCCAAGTGATTTACCGGGCGTTAAACCGGCAACCAACGACATGATGATACTTTACTATGGCTTAATGACCAAAGTGGATCGGTCTTAGGCGATAGTACGGTATTTTCCTGGGCGGGTTGTCACACAAATCCACACTCAAATCTTCCAACCATGTGCAATCCGATAACGAGGACTTCACTCGTGCCTCGGGATCATGAATTTGCCACTTGCACATGTCAACTTATCTAAATGTGTGTGTTCCGGCCCTCTCTCTTTCCAACATTTATTTTCCATGGCCTTTTTGACGAGTCTCGATAATTCCAATAGATCTCTCTCTTAATTTGACAATATTTCGGATGTATGTTTTGCTAGGATTGTTTTTAACCTTCCAAGCTCCACATAAGCCTTCCACTATCACATATGAGTAGAGTAGGTTGAAAATAATCTAGTATAGGCTTGAGTGACTTGATGAGATGAGTGTTCCATGAGCTCTTGCAAAAGATTTTCACTTATGTTGGATATGCATCTTTTTGAAAATCTTCCATGTGACAAGGTAATGGTTTGAAGTTCACTTAAGTTTGAGAGCATTGTGTTAAATGTGGCTTGTTCTTTATTGTTAGTCTATCTTCCATAATGAAAAAGAAGTCGGTCACAACTTGAACTTTAAAAATAAATTTTGAAGAGAGAGCAATTTGTCTCGTCATGAATGACTAAGTGCAGGGACAACGTTGGAAGGCAACACTGATTTCCCTTTTAAGCAAGGATTACTTACTCGAGGACGAGCAAGGTTTAAGCATGGGGGAGATGTTGACGGTGAATTTCCGTCAACCTAGAGTACTTGTTATACATTGGTTTCGATTATGATTTGCAACTAACCCGCCACTAGGCATACTAATGATATAACAAGTTCGCACTTGCATGTCGATTTTGGAGTTTGTTGTTTACACAGGAAATCTACGCTAAAGAGGAGACTTTCAGGATAAGTTCACCAAGCACTTTGGAAGAAGATCATGAAGCCCGACAAGAGTCAAGACACGCGATGAACATGACTCCAAATGACCCGAGGACCGAAGCGTCAACGAGCAAATCTTCAGGGACTCAACCAGAAAACAGCGAAGCTTGCATAGCAAGGATTCAAGCCTTAACCGTGAAAGAAACGACGTCAAAGGCCCACATGCAAGTGCACACGAATAAGGGATCACGCGAGAAGCAATCGGGGAGGAAACCGGGGCCGAACCGGGCCGAAGTGGGCCTGTAGGCCTGGGCCGACCGGCCCAGCCCACTCCGGGGTCGGTTCGGTCCCCCCTTTTCCCTAGGTGTTCGTCTATTTATTGCCTCCGCCGCCATCGGCAGCCACATCGAACAAATCATCCGACCGACGCCAATCACCAGAAAACCGCCGCTGCAAGATGAGGGAGAGAGTTAGATGAGCTCGTCGCAAGGATCAACACCGGCAGAGAGAAGGAGGCAAGAGGAGGACTCCAAGACGCTGGCCTAGGGGTGTTCCCAAGCTCCATCGCCGCCATCTTCATCGACGACGTTCTCTGGAGTCTCCATCACCCCTATGTGCTTCAATCCGTGTAAGATGATGGGGTAATGTCTCCGTTCATCCCTAGGATTAGATGGATACATGCTATGTGATCTCTACTTGATTTGTGGTTTCAATTTATTGTTTTCATGTTGATGATGCTTTGATGATTAAGGTAGGCCACCGTGTTTTTCGGGCGTATGATATCCGCTACTCCCATAGATTCCATCAACATACCGTGTCCATCATAGGTCTTGAAACAACCCGAATTTCCGCGAACAGAAACCCGACTCTCTGCACCTCCGTGATAGTCCCAGGAAGAGGCTATCACGTGCAATCCCTGTCTCAAGTGGTACAAATCCATACAACACGGGAATAAAAGAAGAATTACATAATATTATTATTACATCATCAGAGTACAACTCTTCGGCACAAGCCGGGTACAAGTCCAACAGGACTGAATCAAGAAAGGTAAAACACCTACGTAGCGGATCTACATAAGCGAAACATCTCCAGCTCCACAGGCAAACTCGAGCATAGGACCAGCTCTAGTCTTCACACCTTTGTCACAGAAGTTGTAGTCGTAGACGGTCACCGAGTCTGAAATGCCAGCATCTACCCGATAAGCGGGTAGGTCATGTCAGCTTCCCAACAAAGAGCAAAAGTGGTGGTTGAATCTAGTATGCATGGATAAAACCTATATTGGGCTGTAGAAAGATATGCATGCAGCAGTGCGGTAGCAACAATCAAGGTATGCAGAATAAGCAGCGAGGTCCACACCTCCGGGAGGTCCACACCTCTAAGGTCCACACCTCCGGGGTCCGCACCCCTCAACAAGGATGTCCACACCAAAGCACTGAATCACAACCACGATCCGGCTCCCAACTCTCATCCGCGATGTGGGGCCCACCGCTCCTATCCCCACATCTCAACGGCCACGGTGCGGGCTCACACACTCGGGGGAGAGAAGAAGCACAAGAAAAGAGTCTAGTCCAGGTGAGAGATCGAGGACCGTCCATAACCAAAGGGACACGGACTATAGCTATAGGTTTAACACTCGCGAGATGTTGTACAACCGTACCCGCCCGAGTAGAGCCGGAAACGGTGGCCGCCGTCCCAAACCCTACCATACGGCCGGAGTCCAAGTAAGTGGATAGTACCCTCCCCGCGTCTCCGAGTCCGGCGCAGCCCCCTTCGTAGAGCTCGGGGACCGCCGCCGAGGGGTCCCTCGAAGCCGTGGAACCCTTCCCCGGCCTCGCCGGGCGAAGTCTTCTAAGGAGGAAAGCCGTCTCCCGACACGATCACACCGATCCGCCTACAGGAGGGGGTGCTATCCACTACGAGTCTCACCCCGCACCCCCGCCCAATACAAGGCGGGCGGTTTGTACCGTAAAAGTCCACCGAAGCAAGGTCAACCGACGATCGGTCCTTAAGGGCCGAGAGCGAGCACTCACCATCTCCATCCCATCCGACACGCCGCCGGCGAGAGGCCGATCGCATCTCCCCGAGGTAGGCGTTCACAAGTAACCAAATGGCTCGCTCCCACCAAGTAACACGTCAAGGAAGAACACACCCGTAACTCACGCTAGAACACACCGAGATCTCCCACATCTCGGTCCAAACCCGCAGAACCATCCATAATCAAGCAACAAAAGTATGGATAGTTGGTATATGAGACTAGCTAGGGGTCTGTAGCTAGCCCCGAGGTAGGTAAAGCAAGGAATCAGGATATATCAAATAACAAGGCAAGGCTAATCAAATGGCTATGCAATGCATCAAATCAAGTAACATAAATATAGCACTAGCAACTAATAGCATGCATGGGTTCTACATGGTTGGGAGTGACATGACACCTGTGCGGTAGTTGTCGTAGAGAAGTAGAGGTTGAGCGTCCTCTCGGGCAAAGTCGGGGTAGTCGCGCCTCCTCAGTCATCGCAGCTCGGGTCTTTAACAAGAACACAAGCCTACACGAGATGCGACACGGAAATAAATAACGAGCATTCATCTAATGCAAAAACATTGATAAGAACCAATTTAGAAGATCCAATTAAACTCCAGAGTAAATACAAGCAGCACTAGTTTTATTAATGAAAATAGAGCAATAGGTTTTAAAACAAAAGTAGTTTAAGCAACTAGTTTATATATACTAGAATACATTGTAGGGTCAAGAGTTAGTTCAAAGATAGTTTACGGGTCTTACAGCTAAGATCTTAGGTAATCAAGCCTGCAAGTAGGAAAGCGGAGAGGCTGAGATCAAGCACTTGCTAGGTTTTAGCTCTTGGATGATCAAAGCGGTAGCGCGAAGGGTGATGAAAGCAGAGCGAAGCAAAGATAACTAGAAAAGGTATTATCATGCCAAGATATGCGGCGACAGCTCAGAGGGGATGAAAGGATCAACTTGTGACCGATATCGGGTGGCGAAGAGGTAAGGTGTGCTTAAGAGTGCTACAAGGCAAGTACTGGTGATGCGGTAACGTCCATGGCAAGGCAGCTAGGTTGCGGCTCGGGGTTGCCGAGCGTGATGCAGAGGCCTCTGCTCACGACACGGCCGTCCATCACGTGCGACATCCTGGTTTCAAGCACATGGCACAGTACACGCTTCACAGCATGAAGCCAAGTGGAGCGAGAGTGGGTAAGGATAGGATAGCAGTGAGCATCTTGAAATTATGAAACCAACGCAAGTGGTTTCATAATTTTCGGAGCTCTGGATAAATAGATAAGATTTTTCAAAGATAAAAGGTTTTATAAATTAATTTTCCAAAATCATTTATAAAACAGAAAAGGATTTTTAATTTGAAATTAGGGATGACATCAGCATGACGTCATCGTGAAGTCATCGCCACTGGTGGTGGCCAAAAGAGGTAGTGGGCCGAAATCGGCCCACTTGAACTTAGTCTCTTAGGCCAGAAAGATGAAGTCCAACTGATCACCCTGAAGATAAATGCAGAGTTCACAGGATAAAGTGAGAAGGGTTGAGATGGGCTGCGTCGGCCAGGCCGGCCCATGTTCTCCAAAGGCACGCACCGGAGAAGTCTGGTGCGGACCCTTGGGGAAAACTGGGGAGCAAGGCATCCCCTTGCCGTCCATGCCAGACGTGGTGCGCGCCGGCGCAAAGATGTGGCAGCGACGGCGAGCAGCGCCCGGCGGCCGGAATGACTTCGACGTGCGTGAGAGCAGAAGATAGGGACCGCTAGGTTCCAGTGAGGTTCCCGGCGCAGACAAGGCCCTGTGGTCGAGCGTCTGGGCTCGGCGGGCGAAACGCGGCGGCGCTCTCAGCATGACGCAGAGGCGACGACGGTGTCCGAGCAAAACCACGGCGGCGAGTGACAAAACGGAAAGGAACCCGCGTTTTAGCAACTCATGTGCGCGGCACAACCAGCACCTGGGCGTGCTAGATCAAGCTCGCGCGCGAGCACAAGTAAAGCCCGGCTGTGACTCGCTTAGCCGGCACGTGCAGGTTATCGGCAAGTCGAGTTCTCAGTGCTGCGCCATCGCGACGATGGCGACGAACTCCCGTGGCGCGGTGGCGAGGCTCATTGGAGGTGAGCGATTCAGCACTTGCGCACACCTACTCGCGAGCGTGGTAGCGGAGTTAGTGCACGCGCACATGTACGTTCACGCGCATGGCGCGGAGGCGTCCGGTGTGTCACGGCGGAGAAACGTGGGAGGCGAGTTAGCGGCCTACGGCCTGCTGGCTCGTGTTGGGGTGCACGGCGGTGTTGTTGGCTTGGGTTCCTGCACAAAGAGGGCGCGGGACGAAGCCCAGACAAGGCACGAAGTAACAGGGAGAAACATGTGGTTGCGCCCTCTCACACAAACCATCAAACATGTGGTGGGCATGCAAAAGTGCAGCTTCAACCATGCCATCCCGGTGTTCCGGAGAAGGCAGGAACATGCTCGGCACGAAGGCCGGCCATCACAGGCAGTTAAGCAGGAAGGTCTCGATCACCTAAAGCTCAAGGATACGCACTGGCAAAGCATCAAACAGCTAGAGGGCGTGCAAAGGTGCTGCTGTGGAACAGACCAAGGTCTTTAGCGTTCAAGAGGAACAGACAAGTGAGCATGGGATAAGAGGTGGCTTGGGTGCGAGCTGCTCACCAGGGGTTCGTGGAAGGTCACGGTGGGGCAGGGAGAGGTCGAGGCCGTGGCGAGGCGAGGCAGGTTGGCCTGATGCCATGGTTCAGGGCGCCGATGTCGTGGTTCGGCTTGTGGCATGCTCCCTTGGCGCGGTGCTCCGGTGTCGGCGTCGGAGGTCACGGCGTCTTCTCGGCACAGCGTCGGCGCCAGCGAGGGCGTCGAGACTTCCATCTTCGTGGCGTCGTGGGCGGCCTGACGGCAACAGCGCGACCCTCCTCCTCTGCGACGGCGCGGCGCTCCTGGACGGGTGCCGGCGCAACGTTCCCAGACGGAGGCGTCCTTGCTTCCTTCTCCTCACGAACGATAGCAGCAGAGGGGATCTTGGGGTTTTCCTTGGGAGATCTTGATGGCGGCGGCGCAGGGAGAAACAACAAGGGCTGCGACTCTGGGCCTCTTAAAGGACAAGGCTAGGTTTCAGCAAGGAGGCTGGGATGCTGCGAAGGGCGGCGATCTTCAGTTCCCGTGCACGGGGTACGTGGCGGGCATCAAGCGGAGCTAGGCGCGGTGTCATGAGGTGGACACTGTCACCCCGTCGCGGAACGTGAGCCCCTTGCCGATCCGTTACGCAGGACGGGTGCTGGTTCGCGTGGAGAAGACGCAGCTGTTGCTGCCGTTTCCACCGGTTGGCGAGAAGGAAAAAGGAACAGGTGGGCACAAGCATGCATGGTAGCGTCTTGGGTTGGGCTAGAGTGCACAGCGGCATGCAAAGCAGGCTGCTTGCTCAGCAACAAAGAAAGGTGACGGTAGTTGGGCTAACTCGAGGGTTAATTAGTAGGCCTACGGCCTGGGCAAGGTTAGAAACTAGATTAGTTTTGTTTTAAAAAAAATGGTTTCAGAAATATATTTAGTTTATATTTGAGTTTGAATTTGATTCCCATTCAAATTCGAGCTTCACACGATTCTAAAACTCCAAAATAAAACCCAAGAAAATCCAAATCACAATTACACCTTAATTTGAAAATAATTTTTATATGGTTTTATTTAATTTGGAATTTGAGTTGAGAGCTAGGATAAAATTTTGGGGACACACATGTTCAAACAAAAAGTTTTAAATTTTTGCGAAAATTTCACACATTGTAAAACAGTCAAATTTCTGGTATGTTACATTCTACCCCCCTCATGAGAATCTCGTCCTCGAGATTTAAGCTCAAACCCGGAGTGGTGAGGGTCTTCACTTTGGTATGCCTTATGTTTCCTCTTTATGTTCAGCTTCCCAATGTTGATGAATTTCGACGTGTTTATTCCACTTCTTCAGATGGACCTTGTCGACAAAATCACATCTATTTTACTCATGCTCATCTGGCAAACTCAGGAGACTTGGTTGATGATAACTCTTAGGAATACCATCAAAGCTTAATTAATTCCTCAGAACGCCCGATGTTATTGTAACTTTAAGGATTGGTTCACCTGCACAACCTTAGTGTAGATCACGATCCTTTACCATCCCTTTGAGTTACTCCTCATGATGGTATTTTCACCTTTAGGTATCCCGGAAATATTCATGTCTTTATGGCTTTGCCATGCTTATTCAACAATTCCAAATAACAACACCCATTTAGGTGAACAATATTCCTCGCTTATGCTCACCAACTCTTTTTACCTATTTCCCAATAGGGTGGTAGGTTCCAGCTACGAGGTCGAACGAATAACTTACATCCAGTAGTTGTCGGAGTTATTCTCTTTTCCATTAGTTCAATATACGGGGTCCAGTAGAGCTTCTTTATTAATTGCTTATTCCAAAAGTGGGATCGACTGGACTCCATATCTCTTTCCAAAAGTCGACCTCGAAATCCCTTTACATACCCTCCGGGCATCCTATTCCAGAAGCACAACTTGTGGTGCACAGCTATTTATTGCTTACACAGAAGTTCCAAAACAACTGCTTATGGGTGTAAGAGGGATTAATCCAATAAAAATGACTCCAGGATGACTGCTCGTGTAGTGCAAACCTTATATCCTTTGAGTTTAGTCCTCCGAATTAAATCCAAACCCTCCACAATACCTTCCAGGTCGAGGTATTGTCTACTTAGGGATGATCTATTATTCATGGATTCGTTACCTCTGAATACACGGTCGGGGGCGCAATTCCATAAAATATGTGTGATTGTCCATCCGTGGAAAGTTCGATGCGCTTATATCCACTCCCTCGACATCTTGGGTTGTCTTCTGATATGTTAATCGTTCTCGTCGATGGATCCATTACCAAGATATGAGGTTACCATGTTCTTTTGAGTCTCCATATGGGTCAATTCGCGGTTAGGCGAAGAACCTTATTGGCAAACTTCGTATCCATTAGCAAATTCCAAAGGTGGACATTCATAATTTACCTTATGAAAGCTAAAACACTCGAATAAAAATTCCCAGTGTTCCATATGGAGTACTACATCTTTATCCGATAATTGAGTTCCGACTGAAACCATCCAAAATGTGTTGCTGACATCTAGGGTACTCAATGGATCTTAACCAATGTATGCCTCCGTAACGGTACTTGCAGTTCCGAGCTTCAAAGGTTGCAAATTCTTGAGGTACTCATTTTCTGATTTACGAACTCGAGTCCAATGTTCATAGGGTATCTCATCCAAAGTCCTGGTCTAATTTGATGAGGTTGCAAGAAATCCTTCACGTCTTCTGTAGTTGGAGCTTGTTATGCTAGCTTGAGCACGTCGATCTTCATTTTGCTAGCTTGATCTTGTAGGATGGGTAGCTAAGGCCTCTAAAGGAGTCATCTAAAGATCTAGCAAGCATAAGCACTCAATACAATTTCACTCAATCATGAAGATGCATAACAACAATAAGACCAAATAGATCCAATCACTCAAGCAATGCACCAAAACAAATGTGTTCCTCGAGGCTGACTCCTAAGACCTTCAGGGTTACACCGGCGTAAGCATATTAGTATATCGTGGGCACTCGAGGGATTTTTCCTAATGTTAGGGATACCACACTTGAAAGAACACATGTCATCTGCTGCTTCGGCACTAATCTTTCCGAAGTAAGTTGGTGAAACTCTTCTTTGTGCTGACTCTCATGGGATTATCCTTGCAGAAGGGGGTGCTTTCTGTCTAATTTAATCTATGCCCCCATGTTTCTCATTTGTTCCCATAGCAAGCATCCACGTTTCACACTTCTTACCGAGGGGGAATTCCATAAGGTCAATTACCCAGCTGTTATTCCGAGTATGTGATGCTCGCTTGTAGGTTGGTACTAACTTGACCGTTCAATCAATTGGTCGCCTCCTGTAGCTACAGCTCATTTTAATATCTTAATCCTCTGCGATTCGGCTATTCATATCGATTTGAGTCTTTGGGTCTTCATCCAACTGCTGAGCTACCAGCATCTCAGGAGTCTTCGACTCCTACATCCAAGTTTATGTGTGCCGGTTCCATATAATAGACCACAAGTTTCTTGCATTGGCATGCTTGAAGTTAAAGTCTTTACTCCTCAGTAGCCTCGGAGTAGGCACCTGGTGTCATCCAAGCTGCATTTCAAGCAAGGGGTGGAAGGGTGCATCTTGTTGTTGTAGCTCCACCTGTATGCAGACTTCATGTGTTACGGGAGAAGTCTGATCAATCTTCGATAGATTGAGATCCAAGGTAGGGACAATTGTGTTGGCGTAAAATAGTCACATGGGATATTCCGAGTGAGTCCAGTAGATTCAACTTCATCTCATCTTCGTACTCTATCTTCATAGGTGTCATTGCAGTAGTTGTCCCTCTCTTGCATCAGACATTCTTCTGTAGAGCTGTAGGGTCTTGAAGCATGTGACATCTATTGTTCTCCTTAGGTCACCAATTGCGTGGAGAGGTTGTTAGTAAGTCGGTTAGTGAGAACTCAAGGAGATATAGTAGATTTCAAGGGGGTTTATATAGAAGTCAAGGGGTATATACTCAATCAAGGATATTCGGGCTATCCTAATCTATCGGCCGTTGCTAGGGCTCGTCCTACGGTCAAGTACGGCTCTGATACCACCTGAAACGACCCGAATTTCCGCGAACAGAAACCCGACTCTCTGTACCTCCGTGATAGTCCCAGGAAGAGGCTATCACGTGCAATCCCTGTCTCATGTGGTACAAATCCATACAACACGGGAATAAAAGAAGAATTACATAATATTATTATTACATCATTAGAGTACAACTCTTCGGCACAAGCCGGGTACAAGTCCAACAGGACTGAATCAAGAAAGGTAAAACACCTACGTAGCGGATCTACATAAGCGAAACGTCTCCAGCTCCACAGGCAAACTCGAGCATAGGACCAGCTCTAGTCTTCACACCTTTGTCACAGAAGTTGTAGTCGTAGACGGTCACCGAGTCTGAAATGCCAGCATCTACCCGATAAGCGGGTAGGTCATGTCAGCTTCCCAACAAAGAGCAAAAGCGGTGGTTGAATCTAGTATGCATGGATAAAACCTATATTGGGTCGTAGAAAGTTATGCATGCGCGAGCCGCGGTAGCAACAATCAAGGTATGCAGAATAAGCAGCGAGGTCCACACCTCCGGGAGGTCCACACCTCTAAGGTCCACACCTCCGGGGTATGCACCCCTCAACAAGGATGTCCACACCAAAGCACTGAATCACAACCACGATCCAGCTCCCAACTCTCATCTGCGATGTGGGGCCCACCTGCTTCTATCCCCACATCTCAACGGCCACAGGCCGGGCTCACACACTCGGGGGAGAGAAGAAGCACAAGAAAAGAGTCTAGTCCAGGTGAGAGATCAGAGGACTGTCCATAACCAGTGGACACGGACTATAGCTATAGGTTTAACACTCTGCAGATGTTGTACAACTGTACCCGCCCTAGTAGAGCCGGAAACGGTGGCCGCCGTCCCAAACCCTACCATACGGCTGGAGTCCAAGTAAGTGGATAGTACCCTCCCCGCGTCTCCGAGTCCGGCGCGCCCCCCGCCGTAGAGCTCATACCCGCCGCCGAGGGGTCCCTCGAAGCTGTGGAACCCTTCCCCGGCCTCGCCGGGGCGAAGTCTTCTAAGGAGGAAAGCCGTCTCCCGACACGATCACACCGATCCGCCTACAGGAGGGGTGCTATCCACTACGAGTCTCACCCCGCACCCCCGCCCAATACAAGGCGGGCGGTTTTGTACGGTAAAAGTCCACTGAAGCAAGGTCAACTGACGATCGGTCCTTAAGGGCCGAGAGCGAGCACTCACCATCTCCATCCCATCCGACACGCCGCTCGGGCGAGAGGCCAGATCGCATCTCCCCGAGGTAGGCGTTCACAAGTAACCAAATGGCTCGCTCCCACCAGTAACACGTCAAGGAAGAACACACCCAGAACTCACGCTAGAACACACCGAGACCTCCCACATCTCAGTCCAAACCCGCAGAACCATCCATAATCAAGCAACAAAAGTATGGATAGTTGGTATATGGGACTAGCTAGGGGTCTGTAGCTAGCCCCGAGGTAGGTAAAGCAAGGAATCAGGATATATCAAATAACAAGGCAAGGCTAATCAAATGGCTATGCAATCCATCAAATCAAGTAACATAAATATAGCACTAGCAACTAATAGCATGCATGGGTTCTACATGGTTGGGAGTGACATGACACCTGCGCGCTAGTTGTCGTAGAGAAGTAGAGGTTGAGCATCCTCTCGGGCAAAGTCGGGGTAGTCGCGCCTCCTCAGTCGTCGCAGCTCGGTCTTTAACAAGAACACAAGCCTACACGAGATGCGACACGGAAATAAATAACGAGCATTCATCTAATGCAAAAACATCGATAAGAACCAATTTAGAAGATCCAATTAAACTCCAGAGTAAATACAAGCAGCACTGGTTTTATTAATGAAAATAGAGCAATAGGTTTTAAAACAAAAGTAGTTTAAGCAACTAGTTTATATATACTAGAAAACATTGTAGGGTCAAGAGTTAGTTCAAAGATAGTTTACGGGTCTTACAGCTAAGATCTTAGGTAATCAAGCCTGCAAGTAGGAAAGCGGAGAGGCTGAGATCAAGCACTTGCTAGGTTTTAGCTCTTGGATGATCAAAGCGGTAGCGCGAAGGGTGATGAAAGCAGAGCGAAGCAAAGATAACTAGAAAAGGCATTATCATGCCAAGATATGCGGCGACAGCTCAGAGGGGATGAAAGGATCAACTTGTGACCGACATCGGGTGGCGAAGAGGTAAGGTGTGCTTAAGTGCTACAAGGCAAGTACCGGTGATGCGGTAACGTCCATGGCAAGGCAGCTAGGTTGCGGCTCGGGGTTGCCGAGCGTGATGCGAGGCCCTCGCTCACGACACGGCCGTCCATCACGTGCGACATCCTGGTTTCAAGCACATGGCACGGTACACGCTTCACAGCACGAAGCCAAGTGGAGCGAGAGCGGGTAAGGATAGGATAGCAGTGAGCGTCTCGAAATTATGAAACCAACGCAAGTGGTTTCATAATTTTCAGAGCTCTGGATAAATAGATAAGAATTTTTCAAAGATAAAAGGTTTTATAAATTAATTTTCCAAAATCATTTATAAAACAGAAAAGGATTTTTAATTTGAAAATAGGGATGACATCAACATGACGTCATCGTGACGTCATCGCCACTGGTGGTGGCCAAAAGAGGTAGTGGGCCGAAATCGGCCCCCTTGAACTTAGTCTCTTAGGCTAGAAAGATGAAGTCCAACTGATCACCCTGAAGATAAATGCAGAGTTCACAGGATAAAGTGAGAAGGGTTGAGATGGGCTGCGTCGGCCAGGCCGGCCCATGTTCTCCAAAGGCACGCACCGGAGAAGTCTAGTGCAGACCCTTGGGGAAAACTGGGGAGCAAGGCATCCCCTTGCCGTCCATGCCAGACGTGGTGCGCGCCGGCGCAAAGATGTGGCGGCGACGGCGAGCAGCGCCCAGCGGCCGGAATGACTTCGACGTGTGTGAGAGCAGAAGATAGGGACCGCTAGGTTCCGGTGAGGTTCCCGGCGCAGACAAGGCCCTGGGGTCGAGCATCTGGGCTCGGCGGGCGAAACGCGGCGGCGCTCTCGGCATGACGCAGAGGCGACGACGGTGTCCGAGCAAAACCACGGCGGCGAGTGACAAAACGAAAAGGAACCCGCGTTTTAGCAACTCATGTGCGCGGCACAACTAGCACCTGGCGTGCTAGATCAAGCTCGCGCGCGAGCACAGGTAAAGCCCGGCTGTGACTCGCTTGGCCGGCACGTGCAGGTTATCGGCAAGTCGAGTTCTCAGTGCTGCGCCATCGCGACGATGGCGACGAACTCCCGTGGCGCGGTGGCGAGGCTCATTGGAGGTGAGCGATTCAGCACTTGCGCACACCTACTCGCGAGCGTGGTAGCGGAGTTAGTGCACGCGCACACGTACGTTCACGCGCATGGCGCGGAGGCGTCCGGTGTGTCACGGCGGAGAAACGTGGGAGGCGAGTTAGCGGCCTACGGCCTGCTGGCTCGTGTTGGGGTGCACGGCGGTGTTGTTGGCTTGGGTTCCTGCACAAAGAGGGCACGGGACGAAGCCCAGACAAGGCATGAAGTAACAGGGAGAAACATGTGGTTGCGCCCTCTCACACAAACCATCAAACATGTGGTGGGCATGCAAAAGTGCAGCTTCAACCATGCCATCCCGGTGTTCCAGAGAAGGCAGGAACATGCTCGGCACGAAGGCCGGCCATCACAGGCAGTTAAGCAGGAAGGTTTCGATCACCTAAAGCTCAAGGATACGCACTGGCAAAGCATCAAACAGCTAGAGGGCGTGCAAAGGTGCTGCTGTGGAACAGACCAAGGTCTTTAGCGTTCAAGAGGAACAGACAAGTGAGCATGGGATAAGAGGTGGCTTGGGTGCGAGCTGCTCACCAGGTGTTCGTGGAAGGTCACAGTGGGGCAGGGAGAGGTCGAGGCCGTGGCGAGGCGAGGCAGTTTGGCCTGATGCCGTGGTTCAGGGCGCCGATGTCGTGGTTCGGCTTGTGGCATGCTCCCTTGGCGCGGTGCTCCGGTGTCGGCGTTGGAGATCACGGCTTCTTCTCGGCACAGCGTCGGCGCCAGCGAGGGTGTCGAGGCTTCCATCTTCGTGGCGTCGTGGGCGGCCTGACTGCAACAGCGCGACCCTCCTCCGCTGCGACGGCGCGGCGCTCCTGGACGGGTGCCGGCGCAACGTTCCCGGACGGAGGCTCCTTGCTTCCTTCTCCTCACGAACGATAGCAGCAGAGGGGATCTTGGGGTTTTCCTTGGGAGATCTTGATGGCGGCGGCGCAGGGAGAAACAACAAGGGCTGCGACTCTGGGCTTCTTAAAGGACAAGGCTAGGTTTCAGCAAGGAGGCTGGGATGCTGCGAAGGGCGGCGATCTTCGGCTCCCGTGCACGGGGTACGTGGCGGGCATCAAGCGGAGCTAGGCGCGGTGTCATGAGGTGGTGACGGCACGACACTGTCATCCCGTCGCGGAACGGGAGCCCCTTGCCGATCCGTTACGCAGGACGGGTGCTGGTTCGTGTGGAGAAGACGCAGCTGTTGCTACCGTTTCCACCGGTTGGCGAGAAGGAAAAAGGAACAGGTGGGCACAAGCATGCATGGTAGCGTCTTGGGCTGGGCTAGAGTGCACAGCGGCATGCAAAGCAGGCTGCTTGCTCAGCAACAAAGAAAGGTGACGGTAGTTGGGATAACTCGAGGGTTAATTAGTAGGCCTACGGCCTGGGCAAGGTTAGAAACTAGATTAGTTTTGTTTTAAAAAAATGGTTTCAGAAATATATTTAGTTTATATTTGAGTTTGAATTTGATTCCCATTCAAATTCGAGCTTCACGCGATTCTAAAACTCCAAAATAAAACCCAAGAAAATCCAAATCACAATTACACCTTAATTTGAAAATAATTTTTATATGGTTTTATTTAATTTGGAATTTGAGTTGAGAGCTTGGATAAAATTTTGGGGACACACATGTTCAAACAAAAAGTTTTAAATTTTCGCGAAAATTTCACACATGGTAAAACAGTCAAATTTCTGGTATGTTACAGGTCTAGTCACGAATACCTTCGCGTAGTGACAGTACGAGAGGAGGGAAAGGGCGAAACCGTGGTCACAACCCCCGGTAGATTGGTTTACCGCTTTCGTGTAGTAGATGCATACCATGTTCTCCTAGATCCTAGGGAGGGAACGCTTATCTTTCTTACTCACTCTCTTGTGTTCACCCCTTTATTATCTAGTTTAACCCTGGATTTGATTGATCAACTTAACTTAGATTAACTTAGGTTAGATTGTCTTTACTTTTAGATCACTCTCTTTAAAGGTTTCCTTAGTCAACTAGATTAGTACTTGGTTAAGCGCTAGTAATCCCCTTGCTCCGCGGATTGACAAGAACCTTGGGAATCTCGTGGTGAAAAAGGTGTAGGTCCGTACGCTTGCGGATCGTAGGTGGATACGAGTTTTATCTGTCAACAGTCCTCTTCGGCAGACTACCCAGCAGGCGGGAGCAAAAGGCTACCCGTCGAGAAGTCATGAGCATTGAACCAGCGGTCCCGACCCCTCTCACGTGGTCGGAGGTACCCATTACATTCTCCCGCGCGGATCAATGGACCAGCTTCTCCGAACCAGGGCGGTTCCCTCTTGTCCTGAAGCCGGTGGTCGTGGGCTCCAAGCTCAACAAGGTCCTCATCGACGGTGGAAGCGGGCTTAACGTCCTTTTCACCAAAACCTTGAAGAAGATGAAGCTCGACATCACCACATGCTCACCAAGAGCAACACACCTTTCTACGGCATCGTCCCCAGTAACGCGGCTATCCCGCTGGGCTCAGTGGTTCTGCCAGTCACCTTCAGGGAATCTCGGGACAACTATCGTACCAAGTACATCAAGTTCGAAGTCGCGGACTTTGAAACATCCTACCATGCCATCCTCGGCAGACCGGCCATCGCCAAGTTCATGGCGGTGCCCCACTACACCTATTTGGTACTCAAGATGCCAAGTCCAACAGGTGTACTCTCTCTCCAAGGGGACTTGAAGATCTCGCACGACTGCGACACCGAAGCCGTGGAGATCGCCTCTACAAATCAAGTACCCAACGCGATGATGGAGGTCTACGCCATGTCGAAGAAGATTGCAACAAGCGAACTCGACATCCCTGAGAAGTCTGACAAAGGCAACAAGCCTCAGCCAGCTGTGGAGGTTCTAGTCAAGATGATCGACCTCGGGACAGGCGACAGCAGCAAGACCACCACCATCGGGGCCGGCCTCGACCCCAAATAGGAAGACGCGCTCATCAACTTCCTCCGGGCCAACCGCGACATCTTCGCGTGGAAGCCAGCGGACATGCCATGAGTGCCCAGGGAGTTGATCGAGCACTGCCTCAACGTCGATCCTAAGACCACCCCCAAGCGACTACACCTCCGTCGTTTCGCCGACGACAGACGGGATGCCATCAAGAAGGAACTCGCCAAACTACTCGCGACTGGCTTCATTAGAGAACTTTTCCATCCTGAGTGGCTCGCCAACCCCGTCCTCGTCCGCAAGAACTCGAATGAGTGGAGGATGTGCGTCGACTACACCGACCTCAACAAGCACTGCCCCAAGGACCCCTTTGGGTTGCCGCGGATTGATCAAGTCATCGACTCCACGGCGGGCGCGACTCGCTTCCGCTTCCTCGATCGCTACTCTAGGTACCACCGGATCGCGATCAAGGAAGAAGACCGGGGGAAGACCGCGTTCATCACCCCCGTTTGGCGCGCATCGCTACACGACCATGTCCTTCGGGTTGAAGAACGCCGGCGCCACCTATCAACGAGCTATCCAGGCCTGCTTCAAGAGGCAACTCAACAAGAACGTCGAAGCTTACGTGGATGACGTGGTCGTCAAGACCAGAAACTCCAGTACTCTCATCGACGATCGTGAAGAGACTTTCGCATCCCTGCGCGAGTACCGCTGGAAGCTCAACTCGAACAAGTGTGTCTTCGGCGTACCTTCGGGCAAACTACTCGGCTTCATCATCAGCCAACGCGGCATCGAAGCCAACCCCGAGAAGATCTCCGCCATCACCAGCATGAAAGCTCCCACGTGCATCAAAGACGTCCAGAAGCTGACCGGGTGCATGGCGGCCTTGAACAGATTCATCTCGAAGCATGGAGAATGGGGGCTCCCGTTCTTCAAACTACTCAAGCTCCAAGAGAAGTTTGTGTGGACTTCAGAGGCGGACCAAGCCCTTGCTCAGCTCAAGGACTTCCTATCGAAGCCACCAGTCCTCACGGCTCCTCGCAAAGGCGAGCAGCTACTGCTCTACCTCGCTGCGACTACTCACGTGGTCAGTACTGCCATCGTCGTCAAGTGGCAGGAAGACGGCCACGCCTATCAAGTCCAGCGCTCGGTCTACTTCATCAGCGAGGTCCTATCAGAGTCCAAGGCACGCTATCAGCCTGTGCAGAAGCTTCTGTACGCAGTACTTATCACTTCGCGGAAGCTACGACACTACTTTCAGGAGTACTCAATCTTCGTCGTCACCGACTACCCGCTCGGCGACATCCTGCGGAACCAAGACGCTACTGGAAGAATCTCCAAATGGGTAGTCGAACTCGGCGCCCTCACCATCGACTTCAAGCCACGTACAGCCATCAAGTCGCAGGCACTAGTCGACTTCATGGCGGAGTGGTGGGAGAATCAGCTACCTACTCCAACCGTGCGACCAGAGCAATGGGTGATGTACTTCGATGGCTCACTCAACCTCGAGGGCGCAGGTGTAGGGGTACTCCTTATCTCTCCAACAGGCGAACAACTCAAGTACGTCCTGCAGATCTTCTAGAAGGTCTCAAACAACGAAGCCGAGTACGAAGCTCTCCTACACGGGCTTCGCCTCGCGGCTTCACTGGGCATCAAGCCGCTACTAGTCTACGGCGACTCCGCAGTGGTCATCAACCAAGTCAACAAATCATGGGACCGAAACAAGGAGAACATGGATGCCTACTACCTAGAAGTCCGCAAGCTCGAGAACAAGTTCTACGGTCTCGAGTTCCACCACATCGTCCGCGACAGCAACATTGCAGCGGACGTCCTGTCGAAGCTCGGTTCTACTCGCGCTCAAGTACCAGCGGGTGTCTTCATCCACGAGCTTCACGTGCCATCCATCCCAGAGCCGGCGCCACCGACCACCGCCCCCGCCGCATCCGCCACCGGCCGAGAGGTCATGATGATCGACGCGGACTGGAGGCAACCCTTCATCGACTACCTCAGCGAGCAGAAGGTTCCCTCGGACAAAAACTTGGCTGAGCAACGCATCCGCCGCGCCAAGTCCTACGTCCTCGTCGGAGACAAGCTTTACAGGCGGGGCGCATCTTCTGGAGTACACATGAAGTGCGTCCCCAGGCACGAAGGCAAGGACATCTTGGAGGAGATCCACAAGGGCGTTTGCGGCAACCACGCGTCTTCTCGTACGCTGGTTAGCAAGGCCTTCCGGCGAGCCTTCTACTGGCCCACAGCTCTGGGCGACGCTGAAGAACTCGTCAGAAGGTGCCAAGGGTGTCAATACTTCGCCAAGCAGCAACACGTCCCAACCTACAAGCTAGTCACCATGCCGCCAACCTGGCCCTTTGCTTGCTGGGGGCTCGACATGATTGGGCCACAGCCAACTGGGCCAGGTGGATTCAACAGAGTATTGGTGGCCATCGACAAGTTCACCAAGTGGATCGAGGTCAAGCCAGTCACATGCCCCAAGGCTAACAAAGTACTCGACTTCCTGGATGAACTCGTGCATCGATACGGACTACCCCACCGCATCATCACAGACCTGGGCTCCAACTTCAACAACCACCAGTTCTGGGAGTACTGCGAGAACAGCGGGATCGACATCCGATATGTCTCAGTTGCCCATCCCCGGGCCAACGGACAAGTCGAGCGCGCCAACGGGATGGTGCTCGACGCTCTCAAGAAGCGTCTGCACGACGCTGCTAATTCCAAAGGAGGCAAGTGGATAAAGGAACTACCCAATGCACTCTGGGGGCTACGCACTCAGCCTTCCAAGCCAACGGGGCAATCCCCCTACTTCCTGGTCTACAGCTCCGAAGCAATCCTCCCTGCTGATGCCATATGGGATTCACCAGCGGTGGAGCACTACGACGAAGGCATCTCTGAAGACAGCAGACGAGTCGACATCGATGGACTCGAAGAAGCTCGCTGCGCTTCCCTCGTCCAATCAGCAAGGTACCTGGAGGGTATCCGACGCTACCACGACCGCAACGTCAAGGAACGCTCCTTCAACGTTGGCGATCTCGTCCTCCGTCGTATCCAGAACACGGAAGGACTACACAAGCTCAGCTCTCCCTGGGAAGGCCCCTTCATCGTGGCAAAGGTGACCGGGCCGGGCTCCTACCGCCTCCAGACACTTGAAGGCGAAGATGCCAACAACTCGTGGAACGTCGACCAGCTCTGTTGGTTCTACGCCTAAGTCTACACAACTCAAGTCTACTCGACTACATCAAGACCCCTCCGCCGTAAGCGGCCTCCGGGTCCTGGCTCCAGTCTCCAGACTACTCCTTCGCTGTAAGCAGCCTCTGGGTCCAGGCACTAGTCTCCGGACTACCCTTCTCCGGAATCCAGCCCATGCCGCTACCTACGGATCCTGGGCTGCGACGAGCGACAAAGGACTCTAGCAGCGGTCTACTGAGAGACCATGTACTTCTAGATCCAGACTACACGACTACCTACGGATCTACTGTTGTAAGCGGCTACTCGCCCTAGCACCACTTAGCCGTAGGCGGCCTCCGGGTCCTGGCGACTACTCGGTAACTACGGCCCTGGCCATCCAGGTGTACTTCGTCAGTAATAAAGTTCGATTGTTCATCAACTTCTTTACTGTCTACCTCCCTCAACGGGACTACTGCCCGAGTACGACTACTCGCGACAACTCCACGATGGGACTCCGCACTCTGAGATCGCGACTACGAGTACTCATTGATGGAACTTTTCTTCATTAATACTTAAACAATTTCATTACATTTGTTTTTGTACATCTACTGCTACGAGCTAACTATTACAGGACTACTGGAGGTTAAGCTTATCGGCGACTTGTTCCGCAATGGGCGCCATCTTCTCCAGCAGCTCCGCATACTGCTCGTCGGTACAGTTGGCGGCTGGTCCGCCAGCGACTACATCCACAGGTGCCTTCGGGAAGTAGGACTTTATGAAGGCCAGCACCTGGTTCGGGATCGACTTCGCCAGATGCTTCACGTAGGCCGCCAACCGGCTGGGGGCTTCCTTCAGTCGATCCACAAGTGGTGCTATCTTGGGGCCGCCAGGGTGAGGCACCAGCAGCCTCGCAATGGGGAGCGCGGCTTCTTCAAGCTCCTTCAGCTGGGCCCGCAGCCTCTCGCAGTCCTCGTTCAGCTTCTGCAATGATTTGTAGCAGTTGACGAGGTCACGATCGGAGGCAATACGAAGCTCCATGTGCTTGTCGCACTCGTAGGCAAGCTCCTTATAATCTAACTCGAGTACCTGGCGGCCTCCTGCTCCCGATAGAAGAGATTCTTCAGATCCGTCTCTGAAGTCTTCAACTGCTCTACCCGGGTTTCAAGCTCTGTAAACAACAAGGAAAAGCGGGTTAGACTACCTCTCGACCTCCAACAAGTACTCAACAAGACAAGTGGTGTACCTTTGTTCTTATTGCGGAGCGACTTGTTCTTCCGCACCAAGTCGTCGCTCTTCGCCTGCATCTCCTGGATGTCGTTGTGGTATTTGGCGAAGGCGGTATCAAGCTTAGACTGCATGGCGGCCGCGTGCTTCTGGGACTTCACGAGTTAGTCCTCCAGCGCCTCGGCCCGAAGCACAGTGTCTCCATACCCCCGAAGCATCTCAGACTTCAGGCGGGACTTCTCAGCGACGTCCTGCACAAACAATACACATCAAATGGGTACTCAACGCTAAAGGATTGATTACTCAGGAGTTATGACTATTAACTTTCATCCACTGCTCGGCTTGGCGGACCGCCTCCAGATGTTGAGCCACCGTTGCCGGGTCGACCAAGCCGTCCGCCAACAACTCTATTCCGCCACGACTACTTGTGGCGGCTTCGGTCATCAGCGCAGAGCGGATAGGCTCCGCATCTTGGATCTCCGGGTAGAGAACGACCACCTCCAGAGCAGGTTCTGGTTGCGCGGTGGCCTCGTCTCCCCCGGTCGTTGCAGCAGCCTCTCCGGCGGCCACCTCCATCAGCTCGGGGGCTCCTCCGATAGCCTCCCGAGTCTCTGGTGTCAAGTTCTCCACGGGCACCGCCGATGGGATGTCGTTCCCCTCGGCCTCGGCGCCTGTCAACGAGAAGACAAGCGCATCAGCATTATCTGACGCCTACGACTACTCTTCCGGGATACTACAGCCTCAGCAGAGTACTCACCTTCGACTACGCTGGCTTCAGGCAACATAGCCTCAGCAGCCGCGCTTCGAGCTCCGCCTGAGGGGCGGGAGTGGACTCCTCGGCGGGCAGCGCGGCTTCTTCTTCCGCCACCACTGCAGAGGGTTCATCCCCCTCCCAGGACAGATCCGTCGACTTCCGGCAGAGTACACAAGTCGGTTGTCAGTCAAGCACGACTACCACATCAAGTACTACTCGGGAAGATTCAACACTTACAAGCTTGACCGGACCACCGTCATGGTCGGGGCGCCGAGGATTCTGGCGATGTCCACCAATCCAGCCTCGGCGGGTGCCTCCTCTTGCGCCTCTGCGGCCGCCGCCTCTTCGCGCAATGCCGCCAGCGAGTGCGCCGATCTCCGCGCTGCTCGCGGCCACCACCTCTTCCGCAGCAGCAGCTGCGGGCTCCGCGCTCTCCTGAGGAGCAGGGGGCTGGCGCTCTGTTGACGGATAAAAGACGTATCCCTCTACGATCCGCAAGCGTACGGACCCCACACCTTTTTCACCACGGGATTCCCAAGGTTCTTGTCAATCCGCGGAGCAAGGGGATTACAAGCGTTCGATCAACAACGACACACTAGCTACTAAAACCCTAACTACTATTATACTAGAAAACAACTAAACTACACTAGAGAGAATGATTGAGATATCAAGGTAGAAGACACTCGCCCACGGGTCTACGATACTAGAGCATGCAATCGCTTAAAGACATGAAAACCAATCTAATCTATCGGGGTTGTGACCACGGTTTCGCCCTTTCCCTCCTCTCGTACTATCACTACGCGAAGGTATTCGTGACTAGACCTTTGATGGACACGGCGTATTGAATGGATCCAAGGAAGCATTGGAGCTCTACTCCCTTTACGGCATGGTAGCTAACCTTAAGCATTAAAGTATATTCAACACAAGATGATAGATAGATAAACCAACAAAGTGCGATTACATCTCAAGATCGATTACAACCCATGGACGAATGAGAAGATTACCCCATCAAGGTGCTGATCATGGCACCGTTGATCATGGTTTCCCTTCCGCCGGTGTCTTCCTTCTTCTCCACGAGAGGGTGCTTCCTTCGAGGTGGTTGATCTCCTGCCGGAGATCCTCCTCCTCTCTCTCTAGCTTGTGGATGGCGTTCTGGTGCGAATGACTCCTCCCTTCGGTGTTGGCGGCGCCTCGGGGCTTTTAGGGTTGAAGATCCTTCGAGGGCAAGGAAAACGGGACCAAACCGGTGCCGGACCGGGGGCTGGCCGGCCGGCCCGGTGCCCACCCGGCCCGGTCCGGTCGCCCCTTTTGCTCCGTGGGTCCTCGTGCACTTATGTACTTTGCCCCATCCACTTGCATGATTTTGATGATGTTATCTTCGCGTCCAAGATGGAGGCTCTCTTCGCATGAAGTTCGATCTTTTACGCTTCAATCCCTGGGGGTGTTCCTCGTATCACTTCGGTCCTCGCCACCATTGGAAGTGATTTCATCAAGCTCATGAACACGAACAAGACTCCGTAAATGCTCCTTTGAACTTGTTGTGAATCTGTCCTTTATGTCCATGTTTTCCTACATAAACACAACACTTCCAAATGCATGCACAAAGATGAACTTGTTATATGATTAGTGTGCCTAGTGGCGGGTTAGTTTCATAATCAAATCCAAACCAAAGTGTAATGAACATGCTACGTGCACCAAAATACACCGTCAACACGCTCCATCTGCGCCAGGAGTTCTTCGACAGTGGGGGCTGGACTGCGACTCCCAGCGGCTTCCCCCACTGTGTCCCACTTGCCTTCGTCCCCTGATCAATGGGCTCCGTAGGCGGCAACTCCTGCAAGCAAGGAAACTTCTTCATCAACAAGTGAACTCGAGACACTAGTACTCCACTACACTACTCAAGACGGCTTACCTCTGGGGATGTGGTCTTAGTGACCTTCAACTTCTTCGACATGCGCTTGCGGGATGCATTACGCGGCTTCCGCGGCGGCGCGGCCAGACTAGCCTCTAGGCTAGCCGGTGGATCCTGAACAAGAGGAACATGAGGCAAGCCAGGATGGCTGAACCTCGACCGCAGCTAGAAGCGGTCCTGTAGCGTCTCCTCGTCGTCGTCCTCGTCGGATGTGTCCTCCATGACAACGGTGTCGTCTCCTTCGCCGACCTCACGCCGCTCCTTGGCCTTGGTCTTCCCCTCCTCTGGTATCTCGACTTCCTGAGGGGGTGGCGGCGGTTCGGAGACAAACTTCTTCAAGTCGTCCTGCAAGACACAACCCATCAGTACGACTACTCACACGGAATGGGTACTCGACACTGGGTACGGCTACTTACCTCTTTTGGCGGGCACACGGCAGAGTACTCTGGGACGGGGCACGCCGTGTACGGCGGCATGTCCTTGAAGATCCGCGCCAGCCTATCGACAATGTCGTCGTCGTCGACTTCGTCTCCAGGCATCCGCGACGTGTCGTCGTCGCCGGTGTACTCGAACCCCAGGGTGTCGCGAGCCATCAGTGGCTGCACCCTGCACTTCATGAAGCTGAAGGCCACGTGCTCGGGCCTCAGCCCGGCTTCTCTTAGCGCCTTGATCCGCGCCAACAACTCCGGGAGCTGGATTCCCTCCTGCATCGTTGGCTCCGTATTCCACCACTGGCGATGCTTGGGCTGCTTCCCGCTCGGCTTCGGCAACCCTAGATGGTGGTTCGTGATGTAGAACCACTTGGCCTTCCAGTCTTGGTTGAAGTCGATGAGCTTGTACGAGAGGTACTGCTCGGCGGCGTCCTCCCGCATCTGGATCCCCGCTCCTCCGACTACCCGCGGGTTGCTGGCGCTTGGTTGCGGCTTCACCCGGAAGAACTTCCGGAACAAGATCCAATGGGGCTTGATCCCTAGAAAAGCTTCGCAGAAATGTACGAAGACGGCGATGTGGAAAATACCATTGGGGTTGAGGTTGAGGTACTCGATGCCGTAGTACTCCATGAGCCCCTTGAAGAAGTTGCTCGCCGGGAGCGAGAGCCCGCGCTCCGCGAACCGCGCGAACATCGGGATCTCATCTTCATTATTCTCCATCGGGTACGGATCCCCGGCGGTGGCCCTCCACATTTCCACCTCCTTCTCCCGGATGAATCCGCTGTTGAGGAGGGCCAGCAGGTCTTCGGTCTTCGCCTTCGACTTCTTCCATTTGCGGTTCGGATCTGGCCGCGGTGGAGACATCGGCGGTGATGCCCCTGCAGCAGATCCGGTGGCTTCGTCACGGCTCCTGTTCTTCCCGCCGGCGGCCTTCACGGTCTTGGACGGAGATGGCTTCATCCTCCAAGTGCACGGGGTCTTCACACGCATTCGCTCGGGGGCTACTGCGGTGGCTCTCTCTGGCGGCGCGCTCGGATCTACACTTCACTCAGCGGAGGTGGCGCGCACTGGTGGTGATTTCTGGCCAAGATGTGTTTGGAATGGCTACAGCTGCGTAGGGTGAAAACCCCTAAGGGATTTGGCTTCTATTTAAAAGTCAACGCGGCCCTCCAACGGCCGGATGGATAAGTTTGCGCTCGGCTGACTCAGCGGCCGCGCGTGACTCTTCAACTTCAACTAGTCGACGCGCCTCACCTCGGGGGCTCGGCTACTTCTACTCGATTACTTGGGAAGTGACAAGATTCAGGAGCATCTCAGGACACATTCTACAAGATGACCCTTCAATTCGAGAGGAAGTACTCGACTCAAGGCTCGGGGGCTCCGTGCCACGTGTCCTTCTGTTTTTTCTCCGGATTTTTCGGGATATTCTTGCCAAAACTTCAGATGGACCCTCAGCCAGAGGCTGCAACTCAACCTAAGGCTTGGGGGCTACTCCATATGGAGTGCGATTTTGCAATCGCACTTCCATATCAGCTTCGGCTTCAAGACAACACGGGCATTGTTGAAGACCTTCGAGGGCAGCACTCGAGGACGCTTGGGACTACTCGAGAAGACTTCAAGATTGCTCAAACATCAGGTGGAGTACATTCCAGCCTCGGGATGCTTCGACTACTCTTGAGGACTTTTGACTTGTAGTACTCGGGGATGCTCGGGGACTACTCGTTAAGGCCGTCAAGACTACTTGAAGCTATCCTTCTCGACTACAAAGTACTTGGGGGCTTGTCGTATGGACCTCCCTGGGCCCACTACCTCGGTGGGTACCAGGACCGACTACTCGGTGGGCCCCTGGGACTACCCGACTTGCGCTGCTCGGTATCTGATGGCGTGAAGCACAAGGACTACAGAGGAGAAGTACTCAGTTAGGAAGCTGTACATTTCCCGCACTGTATGGAAGGCTCCTAGACGTACTCGACTAGTACTCTCTCCCTATTCCGACTTGTAACCCTGCCTCCTGGACTATATAAGGCAAGGCAGGGACCTTTCTCTCATCATCTCATCTCACCGCGTACAATTGCACCATCTTGTAATCGTACCCAATCAATCCAGAGCTACACAACATAAAAGGACGTAGGGTATTACGCACCTCGCGACCCGAACCTGTCTAAATTGTGTGCCACGTGTCTCTTCCTTCGATGTACCGATCTCGGCGAGGCCACATTCATCTACTTCAGGTACTCCCCTTAGTAGGTTGCCGGTCTAAAACACCGACACTATTTCCTCTTCATCATCATATTCCTCTCCCTGATCTGCCCTTTCGAGGAATTGATTATAGATGTCAGCTATGTCACTGTGTTTGACAAATCTGGAGTCTTTCTTGAAGCCATAAGCTTGGTTGCTCATCAGTGACAGTCTGTGCGACAGCTGGCCAAGATCATCGAACTCCATGCCAAATAGCTTTTCCCGAATAGTTTGCAACATCCCCGCTACAGCCATACCAGCCAATTGATCATCTGGTATGTTCAAAGAGAAACACATGCTTTTTGTTTCTCTGAACCTCCTGAGGAACTCCATTGGTGTCTCATTGTTCCTCTGCCTCAGGATAGTTAGATCAATTAGCTTCTTCTCGTTACTGCCAATGAAATAATGAGCATGAAACTTCTACTCCAAATCCTTCCAGGAGCAGATTGAGTGAGCAGGTAGGGAAGTAAACCATGTAAACACTGGGCCTGTCAATGATAGAGGGAAATATCTAATTTTAAAGGCCTCATCAGCAGAAGCTTCCCCAAGTTGCATCAAGTATCGGGCTATGTGTTCCATAGTACTGGTATCGTCTTGCCCTGAAAACTTGGTAAACTCCGAGGGAACCTTCACCCTGTACGGTAAAGCCACCCTGTGATACCATTCTAGGAAAGGAGGTGTATACACGTGCCCTTGGTTTTTAGGCTTTAGACCGAATTGATTTTGAAGCACATCAGTCATTCTCTGCATCAGGAGATCAACATTGACATCTTGATTCCCTGGTCCTGCAACAGGCATCCCTGTAGCCCCACCATATCCAGGATTTGGGAGAGCATCAACAACACTGTAATCCATGAACTCTGAATACCCGCTGCCGTACATGTTCTTTTGCAACCTGTTATTTGTTGGGGCTATCCTGTAAGTAGAGACAGGTTGAACTCTAGGAGTGCCGAATGCCATTTTTCCATACGTACGTGGATTAGGTATTGCTTGATGAGGATTTTGCCTTATTGGTTGACTACCCATGTGCTGAGTTGGCTGAACACTTACATTCTGCGGAGGCGGGTGAACACTTGCATCTTGACGAGATGGTTGACTAGCAGCAGCAACACTTGAATCACCTTGTTCAAAATGTTTGTCCACGCTTGGGCCAAAGATACCAACCATCATCTGTCAGAAGCTACTTAAAAATGCAGTATTGTGCCTAGCCATTATGTCTTCCATAGTTTGCTGAATCATGCCAAAAACTTCTTGTTTCTCTGCGACAACTGTGGTATCAGTTTCTCCTGGCATCAGAACTCTTGGCATTTCTGACTTGAGGAATGGCACACCACTCCTATTTTTGGAAAATGACAATAGACACTTCTGCTGGAATTGTTCAATAGCTTCTTTCAGTAGTAATTGTTGTTTCGAAGACAGTTCATTGAAGGTCACATCCATGATATCTTGGATATCAGGCATCTTGATCAACTAGATTGTCCCACCAGGCGTGCCCAAAAGTGTGTTGACGTAAAATCAGCACCTCACGCCAAGCACACAGCAAGCCGAATTAGCTGGCTTAACACATGTGGCCGAATCCGGAAGCGTGCCAGTCAATTTCCCTGAAACTGACAAAGGATGAAAACAGTTAGATACAACCTAGAACTTGCCGGGTGGTACCAGACAGTTCCGTATTTATGGCTATAAATCCAATCAAAACGACATATAGCTACAACAAGCTATCTGTCAGTAATCCGAATATCATTCGGGAGCTGATAAAACATGTAAACAGGGTATAGCCGAATGCATGACATAAGCATGATGAAAAATCGGACTTTATTTAAACAACATTGTAGCACGTAACCATGACCGATTATCAAAGATAAATCATAATAAAATAAATAAAAAGCGAAACACGATTCTAAATTTGCAGTAAACATGCACGCATAGATCAAAAGCACTAGTCTACCGCATGTCTAGGTACTTTCAAACCCGTCGAGCGTGACACCAAAAAAGTTAAGCCAGCGCATGATACAACTTGTTTGAAATCACACCACCAACCATGAGTAGATCAATCCACCGCATGATACAATCTAAACATGGAAGGCGAAAAGCATACATTATTTAAAACAAACTTATGAACATGTTTCACTCGTGATAGGGTTGCCGAATATGGTTGTACAGCCGATTCGGGTTCCGCGGAGAAGGAACAAACTATGCTAGATTAACAAGCTTGAACCCGCAACACGTGGCAATCTAGATTGATTCAAATTCGGCTATTATAGAACACGTGACCCAATGCATGACATCGGGATAAAGATTTGAACATACAACATGTAGATCACAAACAAGATAGAGCCGAATCTAGTCAATCTAAATTGGGAAATAAGAGTGTTACATGAATTAAACATAAGAGCAAAATTCAGAGCAACACATGATAACTTAATGAATTTATTAGATCATGCCAAATCTAATAGAGCCGATAACTAGCTCCAAGCTAGATCTTAGCCTACCACATGGCTCATTATCCAACAAGCAAGCCCTCTTGAACCAAGCTTAAATACACCACATGATACTAAGCATGGTATCAAGACTACTTGCATCACGGTCTAAATCCACCGCATGATACTAGACATGATACAAGGTTGCCGGTATTTACGGAGGTCGACGGATCGATGGCTCCTCTCGAAGAACTCAACGACTCGACTAGAAGGACTCGAAAGTTTGCACAGGACCGGTTTGTTGTGAAATTGTTCGATTGAAGGACCGATTAGGCGACCAGAGAGGGGGGAGTGAATGGGAGCCGATAAAAATTCTTCTCAAGGGAGATTGAAACTCCGACAAGATGAACTCGCTCGGTCGGACCCCCAAAATCACACGCTCCACACTTCTACCTTCCGTTTGCCAATACCACGTAGCCACTAGAGTGCTACTGGTCCTAGGAACAAACTCTACCAGCAACCTCAACACACACGCACCCACGACAGCGGAAACAACTCGAAAGCTGGCTGTCTAGAGGGGGCGGTTAGACCGGGTATAGGGGGGCGGTTAGACCGCCTCCACCAGGCAACCAAGAAATCCTCTGAAACACCTCTTCCGAGCACCAAAACGCACCACAGTTTCACCAACAAAGATCTCGGTCAAGGCCATGCTAGCTACCGAAGAAAATCTTGGCGAAAACCAAAACTCCACCCGGGGGCCCGGGGGCGGTTAGACCGGCTACCGGGGGCGGTCTAACCTCCCGTACCCAAAGCAACGAACTCCAACCAAGAACACCTAGCAAACGGCACGAGAACGACCCGAAATTTCACCCGTACGCTCCCTTGATCAAGGCGAACAAATTCACAGAGGAAAATCCGGTGAAACAAAACTTTGACCTGGAAACCCCAGGGCGGTTAGACCGCCCCTCCAGGCGGTTAGACCGCCTCTCCCAGAAAAACAGCCCGCGGGTCAAACCCTAACTTCCTCGCGCCCGATCTCCCGAATCACTCCACGGATTGCAGCAAAACTTCGGGAATAGCTGGGTTACCTCCTAGTCAACCTCTACCTCAAAGGAATCGACCCAAATCGCTCACAATCAAGAGGAATCGAAGAAATCACCTCTCAAGGTCAAGAACTCGCCCAACTCGAAAAACCACAAAATCGAGTCCAATTCAAGAGAGATTTGGGGGTAAAGTCACCAGCCAAAGAGGCACAAGATCCTCAGACGTGACACCCACCAAAGACCCCTAGAAATCGTCCTCAAAACACCGCCAACAACGAGCTCCGAAAATCAACACAAAGAAGGACGGGAAAACCACCTTGAGGAACAACGCTGAACCATCTATACATACCATGAAAGGTTCGTACAAGGTCTAGCTTGCCACCCAAACATCCATCCCTCTCTCTAGATCTCACATGAAGCTCTCAACTAGTCCTAGGAAAAACTAGGGAAAATGGAGAACGAAAATGGAAAAACAAATGAGCTAGGGTTCCAAGAGTTGGCTGCCATCCATCCACTCAATGAGTATATATGGAGGCACCCAAAAGACTAAACTAGGGATACAAGCCCCTCAAGGGCGGATTTGGAAGTCTTTGGAATTTCATCATCGAACGGATGCCCGGCGACCGCAACCTGCTTAGCCTCAATGCAAGCCTTGCGATCCCGACGTGTGTCCTCCACTTCGAAGCATCCCGGCGCTGGCGGCTAGGGCGGTCAGACCGCCCCCCCTGGGCGGTTAGACCGGCCCGGGCAATCTGACCGGCCCCAGGCGGTCTGACCGCCCCTCCTGGGCGGTTGAACCGGCCTGGGTGGCCGCACCTCCTCATCGAGTCTTCGGCCTCGATTTTGTGGCTCAACCGAGTAACACAATGGTTTTCTGGTGAACCACTGCAAACCCAGCGAACTCGGTGTAGCCTCCACCAATCTCCACTCATGACTTGGCTCCCACGTAGTCCCAGCTCGACCTTGGTTTTGAGGCTCTACCAAGAAACCGTCCACGACTTCATCTTGCTGTTCAAGCCACCATGCGGCCCGCACTTGACCCCACTGGCCACCGGGTCCCTCTAATGAAGCCTACTTGTCTTCTCCGCACCTGGAGGCCTCACCGGCAACGACCTTTCGTGCTTGTTCTTCATCTGCACCAACACGAGTCAAGCCGCAACCTGCACCTGCAATACTTAGCCAAGAATCAGTCCACACAACGTTGTCAATCACTCACCACACAAGGAAGCGACCATCCACCGGTCCTCGAACCACACATGGTCCTCAATCTCCCCCTTGATGAGTGCATTGACAACACCCACATGAAGTAACACAAGAGAAAAGAAAAAGAAAAGAAACAAATAAAAAGAAACCTCAACAAGCGATCGAAAGCCAAATAAAGGCAAAGAGCAAGATCACTTGAAGAAAACACGTCTCGGACCCCTTAGGCAAGGGCAACGGCTCGACACATCCGAGACAAAAACCATGCTCAAACAAAGAGCCCAAACCACCGAACCAAAGCTCGAACAACACAAAGAGCTCCCCCTGCACATATGCAAACTCCCCCTGAGCCAAAGCACACTCCCCCTGAACCAATGCAGCAATGCAACCCGGGAATGCAACAAAGAGCAAAAACTGCTCACTCTGCCAAGGGCGGTTAGACCGCCTACCCAGGCGGTTAGACCGCCTACCACACAATTGACCGCCTGGGGACGGTTAGACCGCCCCATGTGACCGGCCCTGCACCAAACTGCTCAAAATTTGCCCGAACCAATTGGAACACCTTCCAAACACTACCAGGTGCCCAAAGCATGCACAAAATTCTCCCCCTTGTTGACAATGCATGAATCAAGGCAAAAGGCGAAAAGTTTCAACATATAGCTTCTCAAATATACAAAATTCATCACAAGGAGCTACACAAGTCCAAATGAGCAAGTTAGATACTCTACAGGTTCGTAATGACCTTGACTACATGATCACCAAGTTTCACAACCATTGGACAAGGCTAAAAAGGATTTGAGTAATTTTGCGAAAAGTTACTCTCTCACAAGCAAAAACCTAAACATGAGCAAAACATGTCAAAATGGCAAAGCCACACAAACTTCATGCTAGGACAGCCATTCTAATCATAAGACCATCACAAACACCCACAAGTACCTCATGTCATGTCAAAGCCACCGAGCCATGTGCCTACTTCTATATATGAGACTTCTCATTGGTAGGCATCATGCAACGGTTTAGCACCCAAAGCAAATTAATTTCAGCACATATGACATGGGAGCATATTTTCCAAGCATTTTCATTTCATTTTCAGATTTATAAATGGCACATGAAATGTCTTTGCGACAAAAAGGAACTTATGCCCCTCCACAAGATGAAGCAAGAGGGCTAAACATTCATGATGGAAAATGAGCCTTTGGCCCCATATGATCAATAAACTAGCTATCCAACCACAAATTAAGCATAGCAAAGCCACTAAAACATGTCAAGATCATATAAAGGCATTTACACATGAGAGAGCATATATGTGACATTTTTCAAAAATATAGCCATCAACCATGGATCATTCATCAAGATCATCAAGAGCTAAGCCAAACTGACCATAGCATACCAAACAAGCTCACAAAAACATATATAGCATCCCATGGTGAACAATGTATATAGGAGAAGCTTTTCCTATCCAATCCATATGATACAAAATGCGTGCAATCTAAGATACAAGGATGCCTATACATCATGTTACATACGCCATGCCAAATGCAAGAAATGCACAAAAGAAACTATACATATGCTACAAAGGAGCTCCCACACACCCAACTCAAGAAATCAAACACACACCAAGTTCCCCCGCAAACGAGTGAAAGTTGCTTGATCTAGGGGTTTGGTGAAAATATCGGCTAGTTGGTCATGTGTGGGTACATGGATCAAAGCTATCGTTCCTTTCTCTACGTTGTCTCTCAGAAAATGATACCTCACTTATATGTGCTTGGTTTTGGAATGGAGCACTGGGTTCTTTGCAACGCTTATGGCACTGGTGCTATCACATTGAAGTGGGACATGGGTATACTCCTCACCAAAGTCACTCATGGTGTATGAAATCCAAAGGAGCTGAGAGCAACAACTAGCAACGGTAACATACTCTGCCTCGGTAGTGGATTGAGCAACACTGGATTGTTTGCGAGAAGACCAAGACACCAAAGAAGAACCCAAAAACTGGCAAGTCCCAGAAGTGGACTTCCTATCCAACCGACACCCGGCAAAATCCGCGTCTGAAAACCCATGAAGCGCCAAAGAAGAGGACGTGGAGTACCAAAGGCCGAAGTCGGGAGTGTGACGCAAGTACCTGAAAATTTGCTTCACCGCTTGCTGATGCGAAGTCCTCAGAGACGCTTGAAAACGAGCGCACAGACACACAGAGAACTGTATGTCCGGCCTCGTCGCCGTCAAGTAGAGGAGTGACCCGATCATGCTTCGGTACTCCTTCTGGTCCACATGTTCACCTTCCTCATCCGCATCAAGAGCTGTAGTCGTACTCATCGGCGTCGTCATAGCCTTGGAATCTTCCATCTTGAACTTCCCCACAATGTCCTTGGTGTACTTGGCTTTGTGCACAAATGTTCCTTCCTTTGATTGTTTGGTTTGTAGTCCGAGGAAGAACTGCAACTCGCCCATCATGCTCATCTCAAATTCCCTGCTCATATCCTCTGCAAACCTTGCAACAAGAGAGTTAGACGAGTCACCAAAGACAATATCATCCACGTACACCTGCACAATCAGGATATCTCTGCTCTGCCTCAGCAAAAACAAGGTCTGATCGACCTTCCCCATCTCAAAACCTCTCTCAAACGAGAACCCCCTAAACCTGCCATACCAAGCTCCAGGTGCCTGCTTCAACCCATACAGCGCCTTTCTCAACTTGTACACCCGGTGGGGGTACTTCTCACTCTCAAACCCCGAAGGTTGCCTCACATACACTTCTTCTCCAACACACCAATCAGAAAAGCACTCTTCACATCCATTTGGTGCAACTTGAACCCTTTAGCCACGGAAAAGTCTAGAAGGATCCTAATCGCCTCCAAATGGGCTACGGGAGCAAAGGTCTCCTTGGAGTCAATCCCCTCCTTCTAACTGAACCCTTGAGCAACAAGCCTCGATTTGTTCCTCACAACCTCACCTTTCTCTCCCTCTTTGTTCTGCCATACCCACTTTGTACCAATCGACTTACACCCTGGGGGAGGGTCAACCAACTCCCAAAACTGATCCCTCTCAAAGTTCTCCAACTCCTCATGCATCGAATTAACCCAATTGTGATCAGATAGTGCGTGTCTAATGTCTTTGGGCTCAAAAGTAGCAACAAATGCAGCATGAGCGAAATGGGAGTTGTTTCGAACCCTTGATCGTGTAGTGCGTTCATTCACGTCGTCGATGATCCTCGAAGCTGGGTGATCCACTTGTACTCGCCGGGGAGGTTCTCGCCTCAATGCTACCTCCCCCTCAACATCAGCTTCTCCTCGTTCTTGATTTGTCGTCGTAGGTGTAGTAGAGGGTCCGTCCATCACCGTAGTCGAAGTAGTGGGTACATGTTCAGCCGGGGGCACCGCACCGCCATCTTCATCGTCTCCATGTTCATGCTCCTCCTCCTGAAAGATCTCCTCGCCAAGCTCATCATCACCTGCACACTCAAAGACAAGCTGACTATGTGGCTCTGTCTTGTCGAAGATAACCTCGCAAGTCTCCACGATTTGGTTAGTTTCAAGATTGAGCACACGATATGCTCTAGAGTGAGATGCATAACAAAGAAAATACCATCGACAGACCTAGCCTCAAATTTATCCAACTTCCTGCCTTTCTTCAGAATGAAACACTTGCAACCAAAGACATGGAAGTAACTCACCTTGGGTGTGCGACCATGCATCAACTCATAGCATGTTTTCTTCTTGTGGACTCTGAGGTAGATCCTGTTCGACACATAGCACGCGGTATTCACCGCCTCAGCCCAATACCTCCTCGGAGTCCTATGCTAATCAAGCATCGTCCGAGCCATCTCGCACAAGGTCCTGTTCTTCCCTTCCACAACACCATTCTAGGGAGGCGTATACGGACTCGAAAACTGGTGCTCAAGACCCAAGTCATGGCAAAAGGTTTCAAAACGAGAGTTTTTTTAATTCCGAGCCATTATCACTACGGATAGCTCATATGGCATCTCAGTGCCTCTCGTTCCTCAACCTCAAGACCAGATCTCGAACAAAACCAAACATCTCCCCCATATCCTCGAGAAAGAACACCCACGCATACCGAGAATAGTCATCCACCACAACAAGGACATACCACTTCCCACCCGCAGATCGCACACTAGCTGGGCCAACAAGGTCCATATGGATCAGCTCGCATGGACGCTCAGTCATCACATCAGTGAGAGGCGAGTGAGAAGAGGCTACCATCTTGGCATGCCTACACGGCGCACAAACCAACTCTTTCTCAAGCCTCAACCGTGGCAATCCTCGGGCCAAATTGAGTTTACTCAAGCGAGACAAAAGGTCAAAGCTCAAATGACCCAACTTCCTATGCCACTTCCACAACTCACTCGAAGAACCAGCCAAGAAACAACGCTCCACACCCGAAGACTGAGAAAAATCAGCACGAAACACCTGACCCTCGGGAACGACCATACAGACAAGGTCCCCTCGAGAGTCCAAAATCCGAGAACCACCTGGCGGAAACAACACCTCAAAGCCCTCATCCAACAACTGGGACACAAAAAGAAAATTGTACCCCAGCGATTGAACGAGAGCAACACGCCTGAGAGTGATCTTGTCACTCACTTTGATCTCACCTTCTGAAAGCACACGCCCACGCGCATTGTCCCCAAAAGTGATGTACCTTCTTGTCACCACCGGGACGAGACATGAGAACCACCCCCTATCTCCGGTCATATGCCTCGAGCAACTGGAGTCAATCAAGGGGCTTGTATCCCTAGTTATTAAGTGAGGGTAGTTTATCTTTTGGGTGCCTCCATATATACTCATTGAGTGGATGGATGGCAGCCAACTCTTGGAACCCTAGCTCATTTTTTTTCCATTTTCGTTCTCCATTTTCCCTAGTTTTCCTAGGACTAGCTTGAGAGCTTCATGTGAGATCTAGAGAGAGGGATGGATGATTGGGTGGCAAGCTAGACCTTGTACGAACCTTCTTGGTATGTATAGATGGTTCGACGTTGTTCCTCAAGGTGGTTTTCCCGTCTTTCTTTGTGGTGATTTTCGGGGCTCTTTGTTGGCGGTGTTTTGAGGATGATTTCTTGGGTTTTTTGGTGGGTGTCACGTATGAGGATCTTGTGCCTCTTTGACTGGTGACTTTGCCCCCAAATCTCTCTTGAATCGGACTCGATTTGGTGGTTTTTCGAGTTGGGCGAGTTCTTGACCTAGAGAGGCGATTTCTTTGATTCATCTTGATTGTGAGCAATTCGGGTCGATTCCTTTGAGGTAGAGGTTGCCCAGGAGGTAACCAAGCTATTCCCGAAGTTTTGCTGCAATCCGTGGAGTGATTCGGGAGATCGGGCGTGAGGAAGTTGGGGTTTGACCCGCGGGCTGTTTTTCTGGGAGAGGCGGTCTAACCGCCTGGAGGAGCGGTCTAACCGCCCTGGGCTTTTCTAGGTCAAAGTTTTGTTTCGCCGGATTTTCCTCTGTGAGTTTGTTTGCCTTGATCAGAGGAGCGTCTGGGTGAAATTTCGGGTCGTTCTCGTGCCGTTTGCTAGGTGTTCTTGGTTGGAGTTCATTGCTGGGTACAGGAGGCTAGACCGCCCCTGGTAGCCGGTCTAAACGCCCCTAGGCCCCTGGGCGGAGTTTTGGTTTTCGCCAAGATTTTCTGGTAGCTAGCATGGCCTTGACCAGAGATCTTTGTTGGTGAAACCGTGGTGCGTTTTGGTGCTCGAAAGAGGTGTTTCGGAGGTTTTCTTGGCTGCCTGGTGGAGGCGGTCTAACCGCCCCCTATACCCGGTCTAACCGCCCCCTCTGGACAGCCGGCATTCGAGTTGTTTCCGCTGTCGTGGGTGCGTGTATGTTGAGGTTGCTGCTAGTGTTTGTTCCTAGGACCAGTAGCACTCCAGTGGCTACGTGGTTTTGGCAAACGGAAGGTAGAAGTGCGGAGCGTGTGATTTTGGGGGTCCGACCGAGTGAGTTCATCTTGTCGGAGTTTCAATCTCTTTCGAGAAGAATTTTTATCGGCTCCCATTCACTCCCCCCCTCTCTAGTCGCCTAATCGGTCCTTCAAGTGGTATCAGATCTGGTTCGGGTCTTTATTGACTCTAACCATTCTAAGATCCAAGGATGGCGTACCAAGAACGGGGTTCAGGTCCTCCACACTTCGATGGCAAGAACTACCAGATGTGGAGTAAGCGGATGGGTGCATTCCTCCGCGGAAAGGGTCAGATCCTTTGGGATGTCACGGTGGACACAGGCTATGTCCAGCCGATGGACTTCCTCTCTCCAGGATTGAGGGACAGATTCGACGCCAACAATAAGGCGGTCGACTACTTGTTTCGTGCTTTGTGTCAGCCTGAGTTCGATCGGGTGCACACCGAGCACTTGGCTTGTAGAATTTGGACAGTGTTGAAGGAGGCTCATGTTGGGAATGCCCAGGTTCAGGCACGGATGTATGCGACCTACCGGAGAGAGCACGAGAACTTCACTCATCTCCCCGGTGAGTCCATCAATGCCTTGTTTCAGAGGTTCACGGTGGTTGTGAACAACATGAGGGCCAATGTGGACGTGCTCCCGTACGATGATCATGATAGAGCTGTCAAGCTCTTACACTCTTTGGATCGTACAATATGGGGCGGAAAGTTCGAGGCCATTGTGGAGTCAGAGAAGTATGACACTCTGACGGTGAACGAGCTGTTCTCGAAGCTCAAGTCGGCTGAGGTGGATAGGGGCATGACTGCCAAGCTCGAGGGTCCGACTGACTCTCGTAGTCTTGCCCTTGTTGGTGGTTCTAAAGGAAAGGCTAACACTGACCCATCCACCAGGATGTTCTCTTTGTCCTCTTTGATGTCTATGCCAGATGAGGAGTTCGATGTGCTTGGAGATGACGAGCTGGCGCTCCTGACGAGGCGGTTCGAGAGGCTGCACGAGAACCGAGTGAACATGAGGAGGAACACGAGGACATGCTTCCAGTGCGGCAAGCTAGGACATTTCGTCGCCGACTGACCGGAGAAGGTCGAGAACTAGAACGGCTACAATCACAAGCCGAGGAACGATGGCAAGTACCGGTCGAGGCGCGACCACAAGAGCAAGTACAAGAACAAGCACAAGGACGAGCGACGATCGAGGAAGAAGGAGAGCCGAGGCAAGTCCCGAGCGATGGTTGGTGCGAGCGACGTCGACTCTAGTTCCGTGTACTCCACCTCGAGCTCGAGTAGCAGTGAAGACGAAGGTGATCGTCGCAAGGGCAAGAAGTCGTCCAAGAACCTGAGCGGGCTGAGCTGCTTCGCTAGAGACGGCTTCTGCACCATGGCGCTGAGCTCCGATAGCAAGAGGAGCACACAGAGCGACTCGGACTCTGAGTCCGACGACGAGGTGCGTGATGAGCTTCCCTTCTTGCTCCAGGAGAATGAACGGCTCGGTACTTTGCTTGATAATCGTGATGACATGCTTAGAGAGGCAAAGAAAATGAGAAAAGAGCTTAGGGCTTCACTCGAGGATGCTAGGACTAGAGTGGCTGAGCTAGAATCACAGGTGCTTGATAGCAAGCTTGAGATTGATTCCCTTAAGGCTAGCCCTGTTGTTTCCGATGAGGTTGAGTGTCCTGTTTGCTCCATCTTTTTTGCTGATCTTGCTTTGTTCAAGGAAAAGCATGCCTCCAAGTGTGAGTAACTAGATGTGCTTAGGGTTGAAGTGGCTGAGCTTAAATCTAGATCTGCTTTGCTAGGTGCTTGCATTTCTTGCCCTGCTTTGCATGCTAAGATTAATTAGATGCATGCTTACACTAGTTCTCTTGAGGCTAAATTAAAGGAACCCATGCCTACATCATACTCTACCTGTGAAATGCATGCTTTGAAAAATTTGGAACTTGCACATTATGTTGATCGTTTGCAGGATGAGAATGATGAGCTGAGAAAGTTGATGGGTTGGTTGTCTGGTCATGAGCCTCAGTTGAAAATGATGATTGAGGCATTTAAGAGGCAGGATGGTGAGGGACTTGGGGCAAACAAGGTTGGTGAGGGAAGTGGAGAGAACATCCCAGAGCCACCAAAAACCCACCACAAGAATGATTTCCCTCCAAAACCTAACCATCTTAGGAACCGACTAGACACAACCCCAGCTCCACCCGTGTTTCCTACACCCACAAATGATCTCCAAAAGCCTATCAAGTTTGTGAGCACTTCGGGGAAAGTGTTCTTTGGGAAAGTGAGTGAGAAGGCTAGTGAGGAGAAACCGGTGGAGGAGTTGAGTGGAGAGAAACCAAGTGAGCAGCCCCAATCCAAGCCTAAACCTAAACTTGTGAGGTTCCATTGTGGCTATTGTGGGAAAGATGGTCACGAGGATGAGTTTTGCTTCAAGAGGAAGCGTGAGGAGAGGATGGCAAAGGAGTGGGCGAACAAGGATAGGTACAACCCTTCCCATGGTGTACCTAAGCCTCGTATGCCACTGCCCAGGGGTAAAGCGGTGGTGAGAAGTGTTCCCACATGGGGAGATGTGAGTTCCCGCAGCCGAGGAGCAGTTCTGGAGGGGGCAGTCAGACTGGCCTGGCTAGGCGGTCGGACCGGCCCCGCCGCAGGGGGCGGTTGGGACCGGCTTGGCTAGGCGGTTCAACCGCCCCCGGCACCCGAGCGAAGTGGTTTTTGAGGTGGTGAGTTGAGAGGTTTTAGTTCTGGAGGTGGTGTTCCTGGTGGTTGGTCTGGAGAGTCAGCAGGTGGTCAGTTTGCTAGGCATTCTCCCCCTCAAGTTCACTACGGGGATGGGAGGAGTCATAGCTTTGAGAAGGAGATGAGGGGCGGTCCACGAGTCTTCTTTCGTGGTTTTGGTCCTCCTCCAGGCAGCGAGGGTTGGTTTCCTCTGAGTGGTTACCGAGGTGGTGTTCGTGGTGGTAGTTTTGGTAGGAAAGATGGTCTTGTGCATGCTAACCCCACTTTTGAGCAAATGGCCCGGCACTGGTTTTACTCTTTTGGTACTAACCCCAGTGTTGAGTCGTTTGTTCACTCACGTGCTCGTTTTTTAATTTCAGATAGGAGACTTGAAGAACATTTGGTTGATTGACTCCGGTTGCTCGAGGCATATGACCGGAGACAGGGGTGGTTCTCAAGTCTCGTCCCGGTGATGACGAAGAGGTACATCACATTTGGGGACAATGGGCGTGGGCGTGTGCTTTCAGAAGGTGAGATCAAAGTGAGTGACAAGATCACTCTCAGGCGTGTTGCTCTTGTTCAATCGCTGGGGTACAAATTGCTATCTGCGTCCCAGCTGTTGGATGAGGGTTTTGAGGTGTTGTTTCGGCCCGGTGGTTCTCGGATTTTGGACTCTCGAGGGGACCTTGTTTGTATGGTCGTTCCCGAGGGTCAGGTGTTTCGTGCTGATTTTTCTCAGTCTTCGGGTGTGGAGCGTTGTTTCTTGGCTGGTTCTTCGAGTGAGTTGTGGAAGTGGCATAGGAATTTGGGTCACTTGAGCTTTGACCTTTTATCTCACTTGAGTAAACTCAATTTGGTCCGCGGATTGCCATGGTTGAGGCTTGAGAAAGAGTTGGTTTGTGCGTCGTGTAGGCATGCCAAGATGGTAGCCTCTCCTCACCCGCCTCTCACCATTGTGATGACTGAGCATCCATGTGAGCTGCTCCATATGGATCTTGTTGGCCCAGCTCGTGTGCGATCTGCAGGTGGGAAGTGGTATGTCCTTGTTGTGGTGGACGACTATTCTCGGTATGCGTAGGTGTTATTTCTTGAGGATAAGGGGGAGACGTTTGGTTTTGTTCGAGATCTAGTCTTGAGGTTGAGAAACGAGAGGCACGGAGATGCCATTCGAGCTATCCGTAGTGATAATGGCTCGGAATTCAGAAACTCTCGTTTTGAAACCTTTTGCCATGACTTGGGTCTTGAGCACCAGTTTTCGAGTCCGTATACGCCTCCCCAGAATGATGTTGTGGAAAGGAAGAACAGGACCTTGTGCGAGATGGCTCGGACGATGCTTGATGAGCATAGGACTCCGAGGAGGTATTGGGCTGAGGAGGTAAATACCGCGTGCTATGTGTCAAACAGGATCTATCTCAGAGTGCACAAGAAGAAAACATGCTATGAGTTGATGCATGGTCGCACACCCAAGGTGAGTCACTGCCATGTCTTTAGTTGTAAGTGTTTCATTCTGAAAAAAGGCAAGAAGTTGGATAAGTTTGAGGCTAGGTCTGTCGATGGTATTTTCTTTGGTTATGCATCTCATTCTAGAGCATATCGTGTGCTCAATCTTGAAACTAATCAAATCCTGCAGAATTGCGAGGTAACCTTCGACGAGAAAGAGCCACGAAGTCAGCTTGTCTTTGAGTGTGCAGGTGATGATGAGCTTGGTGAGGAGATCTTTCAGGAGGAGAAGCATGAACATGGAGACGATGAGGATGGCAGTGCGGTGCCCCCGGCTGAACATGTACCCACTACTTCGACTACGGTGGTGGACAGACCCTCTACTACACCTACGACGATAAATCAAGAACGAGGACAAGCTGATGTTGAGGGGGAGGTAGCATCGAGACGAGAACCTCCCCGACGAGTACAAGTGGATCACCCAGCTTCGAGGATCATCGGCGACATGAATGAACGCACTACACGGTCAAGGGTTCGAAACAATTCTCATTTCGCTCATGCTGCGTTTGTTGCTACTTTTGAGCCCAAAGACATTGGACACGCACTATCTGATCACAATTGGGTTAATTCGATGCATGAGGAGTTGGAGAACTTTGAGAGGAATCAGGTTTGGGAATTGGTTGACCCTCCCCAGGGTGTAAGCCGATTGGTACAAAGTGGGTGTGGAAGAACAAAGAGGGAGAGAAAGGTGAGGTTGTGAGGAACAAGTCGAGGCTTGTTGCTCAAGGGTTCAGTCAGAAGGAGGGGATCGACTACGAGGAGACCTTTGCTCCCGTAGCCCGTTTGGAGGCGATTAGGATCCTTCTAGCCTTTTCCGTGGCTAAAGGGTTAAAGTTGCACCAAATGGATGTGAAGAGTGTTTTTCTGAATGGTGTGTTGGAGGAAGAAGTGTATGTGAGGCAACCTCCGGGGTTTGAGAGTGAGAAGTACCCCCACCGGGTGTACAAGTTGAGGAAGGCGCTGTATGGGTTGAAGCAGGCGCCTAGAGCTTGGTATGGTAGGTTGAGGGGGTTCTTGTTTGAGAGAGGTTTTGAGATGGCAAAGGTTGACAGACCTTGTTTTTGCTGAGGCAGGGCAGAGATATCCTGATTGTGCAGGTGTACGTGGATGATATTGTCATTGGTGGCTCGTCTAATTCTCTTGTTGCAAGGTTTGCACATGATATGAGATGAGCATGATGGGCGAGTTGCAGTTCTTCCTCGGGCTACAACTTAAGCAATCAAAGGAAGGAACATTTGTGCACCAAGCAAAGTACACCAAGGACATTGTGTGGAAGTTCAAGATGGAGGATTCCAAGGCTATGACGACGCGGATGAGTACGACTACAGCTCTTGATGCGGACAAGGAAGGTGAACACGTGGACCAGAAGGAGTACCGGAGCATGATCGGGTCCCTCCTCTACTTGACGGCGACGAGGCCGGACATACAGTTCTCGTTGTGTCTGTGCACTCGTTTTCAAGCGTCTCCGAGGACTTCGCATCGGCAAGCGGTGAAGCGAATTTTCAGGTACTTGCGTCACACTCCCGACTTCGGCCTTTGGTACTCCGCGTCCTCTTCTTTGGTGCTTCATGGTTTTTCAGACGCGGATTTTGCCGGGTGTCGGTTGGATAGGAAGTCCACTTCTGGGACTTGCTAGTTTTTGGGTTCTTCTTTAGTGTCTTGGTCTTCCCGCAAACAGTCGAGTGTTGCACAATCCACTACCGAGGCAGAGTATGTTGCCGCTGCTAGTTGTTGCTCTCAGCTCCTTTGGATTTCATACACCATGAGTGACTTTGGTGAGGAGTATACCCATGTCCCACTTCAATGTGATAGCACCAGTGCCATAAGCGTTGCAAAGAACCCAGTGCTCTATTCCAAAACCAAGCACATAGAAGTGAGGTATCATTTTCTGACAGATAACGTAGAGAAAGGAAAGATAGCTTTGATCCATGTACCCACACATGACCAACTAGCCGATATTTTCACCAAACCCCTAGATCAAGCAACTTTCACTTGTTTGCGGGGGGAACTTGGTGTGTGTTTAATTTCTTGAGTTGGGTGTGTGGGAGCTTCTTTGTAGCATATGTATAGTTTCCTTTGTGCATTTCTTGCATTTGGCATGGCTTATGTAACATGATGTATAGGCATCCTTGTATCTTAGATTGCATGCATTTTGTATCATATGCATTGGATAGGAAAAGCTTCTCCTATATACATTGTTCACCATGGGATACGATATATGTTTTTTGTGAGCTTGCTTGGTATGCTATGGTTAGTTTGGCTTAGCTCTTGATGTTCTTGATGAATGATCCATGGTTGATGGCTATATTTTTGAAAAATGTATATGCTCTCTCATGTGTAAACGCCTTTATATGATCTTGACATGTTTTAGTGGCTTTGCTATGCTTAATTTGTGGTTGAATAGCTAGTTTATTGATCATATGGGGCCAAAGGCTCATTTTCCATCATGAATGTTTAGCCCTCTTGCTTCATCTTGTGGAGGGACATAAGTTCCTTCTTGTCGCAAAGACATTTCATGTACCATTCATAAATCTGAAAATGAAATGTAAAATACTTGGAAAATGTGCTCACATGTCATATGTGCTGAAATAAATTTGCTTTGGGTGCTAAACCGTTGCATGATGCCTACCAATGAGAAGTCTCATACATAGAAGTAGGCACAAGGCTCGGTGGCTTTGACATGACATGAGGTGCTTGTGGGTGTTTGTGATGGTCTTATGATTAGAATGGTTGTCCTAGCATGAAGTTCGTGTGGCTTTGCCATTTTGACATGTTTAGGTTTTTGCTTGTGAGAGAGTAACTTTTCGCAAAATTACTCAAATCCTTTTTAGCCTTGTCCAATGGTTGTGAAACTTGGTGATCATGTAGTCAAGGTCATTACGAACCCAGGCGGTCAGATGTGTGGTAGACGGTCTAACCGCCCTGGACAGAGTGAGCAGGTTTTTGCTCTTTGTTGCATTCCCGTGTTGCATTGCTGCATTTATTCAGGGGGAGCTTGCATATGTGCAGGGGGAGCTCTTTGTGGTGTTCGAGCTTTGGTTCGGTGGTTTGCGCTCTTTGCTTGAGCATGGTTTTGTCTCGGATGTGTCGAGCCGTTGCCCTTGCCTAAGGGGTCTGAGACTTGTCCTCTTCAAGTGATCTTGCTCTTCACCTTTCTTTGGCTTTCGATCGCTTGTTGAGTTTCTTTTTTATTTGTTTATTTTCTTTTTCTTTTCTCTTGTGTTACTCATGTGGGTGTTGTCAATGCACTCATCAAGGGGGAGATTGAGGACCATGTGTGGTTTGAGGACCGGTGGATGGTCGCTTCCTTGTGTGATTAGTGATTGACAACGTTGTGTGGACTGATTCTTGGCTAAGTATTGCACGTGCAGGTTGCAGCTTGACTCGTGTTGGTGCAGGTGAAGAGCAAGCGCGAAAGGTCGTTGCCGGTGAGGCCTCCAGGTGTGGAGAAGACAAGTAGGCTTCGTTCGAGGGACCCGATGGCCAGTGGGGTCAAGTGCGGGCCGCATGGTGGCATGAACAGCAAGATGAAGTCGTGGACGGTTTCTTGGTAGAGCCTCAAAACCAAGGTCGAGCCGGGACTACGTGGGAGCCGAGTCATGAGTGGAGATTGGTGGAGGCTACACCGAGTTCGCAGGGTTTGCAGTGGTTCACCAAAAAACCACTGGGTTACTCGGCTGAACCACAAAACCGAGGCCGAAGACTCGACGAGGAGATGCGTCCACCTAGGCCGGTTCAACCGCCCAGGAGGGGCGGTCAGACCGCCTGGGGCCGGTTCAACCGCCCAGGAGGGGCGGTCAGACCGCCTGGGGCCGGTCAGATTGCCCGGGCCGGTCTAACCGCCCAGGGGGGTGTTGACGGTGTATTTTGGTGCACCTAGCATGTTCATTACACTTTGGTTTGGATTTGATTATTGAACTAACCCGCCACTAGGCACACTAATCATATAACAAGTTCATCTTTGTGCATGCATCTGGAAGTGTTGTGTTTATGTAGGAAATCATGGACATAAAGGACGGATTCGCAATAAGTTCAAAGGAGCATTCATGGAGTCTTGTTCGTGTTCATGAGCTTGCTGAAATTACTTCCAATGGTGGCGAGGACCGAAGTGCTACGAGGAACACCCCCGGGGATTGAAGCGTAAAAGATCAAATTTCATGCAAAGAGAGTCTCCATCTTGATCGCAAGGATAACAGCGTCAAAATCATCCAAGTGGAGGGGGCGAAGTAGATAAGTGCACGAGGACCCACGGAGCAAAAAGGGCGACCGAACCGGGCCGAAACCGGGCTCCGGGCCGGCCGGCCCGGCCGGATCGGCCCAGCCCACTTCGGGCACCGGTTCGGTCCCGTCTTCCTTGCCTTCGAAGGATCTTCGACCCTAAAACCCCCCGACGCGCCGCCAACGGACGGAGAGGAGTTTATTCGCACCGAAGGCCATCCACAAGCTAGAGAGAGAGGAGGAGGATCTCCGGTGGAGATCAACCACCTCGAAGGAAGCACCCTCTCGTGGAGAAGAAGGAAGACACCGGCGGAAGGGAAACCATGATCAACGGTGCCATGATCAGCACCTTGATGGGGTAATCTTCTCATTCGTCCATGGGTTGTAATCGATATTGAGATGTAATCGCACTTTGTCAGATTGTCTATCTATCATCCTGTGTTGAACATACTTTAATGCTTAAGGCTTGCAACCGTGCCGTAGAAGGAGTAAGAGCTCCAATGCTTCCTTGGATCCATTCAATACGCCGTGGCCATCAAAGGTCTAGTCACGAATACATTCGCGTAGTGACAGTACGAGAGGAGGGAAAGGGCGAAACCGTGGTCACAACCCCGATAGATTAGATTGGTTTTCATGTCTTTAAGCGATTGCATGCTCTAGTATCGTAGACCCGTGGGCGAGTGTCTTCTCTCTTGATCGTTTACCATTCTCTCTAGTGTAGTTAAGTGTTTTCTAGTATAATAGTAGTTAGGGTTTAGTAGCTAAGTGTGTCATAGTAGATCGAACGCTTGTAATCCCCTTGCTCCGCGGATTGACAAGAACCTTGGGAATCCCGTGGTGAAGAAGGTGTGGGGTCCGTACGCTTGCGGATCGTAGAGGGATACGTCTTTTATCCGTCAACAAGCCCCTTTTTCTGGCGCCGTTGCCGGGGAGCAAGTTAGTTTACATCGTTTGATTTGCATCTAACTTAGTTTTATATTTTAGTTTATCTTTTATTCGCTATATCTAACATTTATTATCAGAAAAGAACTTGTTTCTTTTTTGTTTTTGTTTTTATCTTATTGTCTAGATGGAGTTCGTTAATCAACCCGTGGAAGAACCGGAGAAATCATTAAGGGATTACGCTAGCCCTCGATGTGAAGACATAAAGGTACAAGAGTCGGATTCGAAGCTCGAAGCGACCAAGTATGAAATTAAATCCAAGATCATGAAGATGGTGGCGGAAAACCCATTTGAAGGGATGGTTACGGAGAACCCATATAGACACATAAGGGATTTCACGACAATATGCAACACGGTGCGTCAAGAAGGAGTTCCCGATGAATGGTTCAAATGGAATCTCTTTCCCTACTCACTTGCCGCAAAGCAAAGACATGGTATTCGGTTGCGTCCTTTGAAGTTGAAGGCAATTGGAACAAGTTGACAAAGAAGTTTTGCGAGAAGTTCTTTCCAATGAGCAAGGTTCAACATCTGAGGAGGCAAGTGATCAATTTTATGCAAGGAGAAGAGGAAGGGATAGACCAAGCCTGGGATAGGTTTAATGAATTAATCGAACAAGGACCAAAACTCGGCTTAACCGGTGACGTACTCTTGCATACATTTTTCTTTTCCCTAACCCCTAGTTGCATGCGACACGTCGAAATGTGTGCACGTGGGGATCTCATGGAGAAAACACTCACGGAAGCCGCCCAACTTCTACAAAAAGTTAGCAAAGCGGCTGCCATGCGAAGAGATTGGGAAACGAGACTTGCGGAAGAGCCGGAATTCAATTCAAGGAAGAAAAAGCTTGCTGATTTTTCTAAAGAGGCAACCCCGGAAGTCACAAAAGAGGAGCCAATCATGGAAAAGCTTGAACAAGAACACATCAAGTCTAGAACTAAACCAAACGTCGACTTCGCCACACCAAATGAGACGAACAAGAGAAGCATGTCAAGCGCGAAGCCACTAAGGGAGTTCGAGCCAATGGATTGGGTTCCTATTGATTACGGAGAAGTATTCGACAAGAGAAGACCGTTCCCTAATCAAAAGGGAATGGCAAGAGCATTGGAAGTCGATTTCCCACCGGAGAGGAAAGCTGAAAATTCATACGACCTCGAAACCACCGGTGAGATTTTTGAAAAGCTCTTTGGAGATGACGTGGTGGATCCGGAACATATAGCCGAGGTGAAGAGGATCATGGGGATCAAGCCCGAAGCATCACCATACGCTCGCCTTGCTGAAATTTATTCGATCGGATCCGAAGAAGAAGAGAAGATGACGCCGCACTTGAGTTGCGAGATCAACGGAGTTCAATGCAAAGCTTTATGCGACATCGGAGCCCAAGTAAGTGTTCTATCTTCTAAAATTTACGATAAAGTTCAATACCACAACCTAGACTTAGCTCCAACATCAACGAAATTAATTATGGGAGATGGTAGAACTATCAAACCTCTAGGTATTGCTTGCAACATGAAAGTAAAAATCTCTAGAAACTACATACCAACCGATTTCTTTGTTATTGATGCTTACCATAGTAATTCTGATCATATAATCTTAGGTAGGCCTTTTCTTAAGTTGGTTGATGCCGTGTTAGATGCCGGAGAAGGCAAAGTAACAATGAACCTTAATGGAACAAAGTACACATATAACTTTCTTCGTGCTTCTAAACACCTTACTCCTTTTCCTTCCGAAGATGAAGAAATAGAAGAGATAGATAGTCTTTGTTTTGTTGAAACCCTTAGAGACCCGCTGCAAAGAGCGATGGAAAATCAAATTAGTAATCAACAAGATGAAGAACTAGAGGAAGCAACAAAAGGCTTAGAGCCGCATGACGGTAGCGTGGAGGAAGAGAAGTTCGAAGACATAGGAGAAATCAAACCCGAGGAGCCACAAGTGCCCGAAGTAGACCTTAAACCTTTGCCCAAGGGATTAAAATATGAATTTTTGGGGCCAGACAAAACCTATCCAGTCATTGTGAGCGACGAGTTGAGCCCCGAAGAAAATGAAGCGTTGCTGATTTTATTAAAAAAACATAGGAAGGTGATTGGATATTCAATCAATGATCTCAAAGGTATTAGCCCAGCCTTTTGCACTCATCGTATACCAATGGAAGACCAATGTAAGCCTGTAGTGGACCATCAAAGGAGGCTAACCCATGCCATGCGGGAGGTAGTAAAGAAAGAGGTTATCAAGTTACTTGATGCCGGAATCATCTACCCGGTTCCACATAGTGAATGGGTGAGCCCGGTACATTCTGTACCGAAGAAAGGAGGTTTGACCGTGGTGAAGAATGAGAAGAACGAATTGATACCGCAAAGAACCGTGACCGGGTGGCGGATGTGTATTGATTACCGTAAGCTTAACAAAGCGACGAAGAAAGATCACTTCCCCCTACCGTTCATAGACGAGATGCTCGAGAGGTTAGCAAACCACGCTTATTTTTGCTTTCTCGATGGATACTCGGGGTTCATGCAAATTCCCATTCACCCGGAAGATCAACATAAGACAACGTTTACGTGTCCTTACGGAACGTTTGCATATAGGAGGATGCCCTTCGGCCTATGCAACGCTCCGGCCTCTTTTCAACGTTGCATGATGGCCGTGTTTTCAGAATTCATCGAAGAGATTGTTGAAGTGTTTATGGATGATTTTTCCGTTTACGGGAAGACGTTCATGGATTGCTTAGCAAACTTAGAAAAGGTCCTTACAAGGTGTGCGGAGGTAGATTTGGTTTTAAATTGGGAAAAGTGCCACTTCATGGTTAAGCAAGGCATAGTGCTCGGACATGTTATATCCGAGAGAGGAATTGAAGTGGACAAGGCTAAGGTAGAGACGGTTGAGCAACTCCCACCTCCTACGGATATTAAGTCCTTAAGGAGCTTTCTAGGCCATGCCGGATTCTATAGAAGATTTATAAAGGACTTCTCGAAGATCACTAAGCCTTTAACGCACCTTCTTCAAAAGGATGTGGCTTTCGACTTTGATGAGAAGTGTCTAGCGGCATTCCGGACCTTGAAAAATGCGTTGGTGAGTGCTCCCATCATCCAACCTCCGGATTGGAGCCAACCTTTCGAGATCATGTGTGACGCAAGTGACTACGCCGTAGGCGCAGTCTTGGGACAAAGAAAGGAAGGCCGAGTTCACGCGTTTACTACGCTAGCAAAACTCTTAGTGGGGCACAATTAAATTACGCCACTACGGAAAAAGAGTTGCTAGCGGTGGTATTCGCTTTCGAAAAATTCAGATCCTACATCGTGAACTCGAAAGTCATTGTTTACACCGATCACGCAGCCTATAAAGTATCTCTTGGCTAAGAAGGAAGCTAAACCACGTTTGATTCGTTGGATCCTTCTTCTCCAAGAGTTTGATGTTGAAATTCGTGATAAAAAGGGGGGTGGAGAATGTTGTGGCCGATCATTTGTCTAGGATGAATCGTGGGCAAGATGATAAAGAGCCCATAGAAGATAAGATGAGAGATGACCACCTCTATAGAGTGCTTGATAAAGATACTTGGATGATCGACATCATTCGAGCAATTCGAAAGATGCCCCTCGATTATCTAGACAAAAACACTCAAAGGAAGATAATTTCTGAAAGTAAGAAATATTTTTGGGATGCACCATACCTCTTCAAGCTTGGCAATGATGGAGTGATGAGAAGATGTGTGCCAAGAGAAGAGAGGCTTGAGATTCTAAGGAAGTGCCACTAGGCGGAGTACGGTGGGCACTATAGCAATTTTCGAACCGAAGCCAAAGTATGGTCGAGCGGATTCTATTGGCCGGAGATGCATGAAGATACTAAAAGATATGTTGCGTCATGCCCCGAATGCCAAAGAACCGGAAACATCTCTCAAAGGAATTCTATGCCTTTGAAATACAACTTGCAAGTCGACATATTCGATGTATGGGGCATAGACTTCATGGGGCCTTTTAAAAACTCATTTGGATTCGAGTACATACTTGTTATGGTTGATTATGTATCCAAGTGGGTAGAGGCTATACCATGTCGTAAAGCTTCCACGGAGGAGTCCATCACTATGATCAAGAACGTGATTTTTCCTCGTTTCGGTACACCGAGAATCTTGATAAGTGATGGAGGAACTCATTTCACCGGGAAGAACTTCAAAAAGTGCTTGTCCAAGTTGGGAATTGAGCATAGGGTCTCCACGGCCTATCACCCACAAACCAACGGACAAGCGGAGACGTCAAATAGGTAATTAAAAAGGATACTTAACAAGACCATAGAGAAGGGAGGCAAGGATTGGTCAAAGAAATTAGACGGAGCTTTATGGGCTTATCGAACGGCGTTTAAAACACCGATAGGTATGACCCCCTATCAATTCGTCTATGGAAAAGCTTGCCACCTTCCGGTTGAGTTAGAACATAAAGCCTATTGGGCGATTAAAGAGATGAACCTTGATCTCGATGCCGCGGTGGTGAAACGGAGAATTCAAATAAGCGAGCTAGAGGAGTTGAGGTTGAAAGCTTATGAAAACGCAAGCATATACAAGGAGAGAATCAAAAGGTGGTATGATAAAAGATTGAAGAAAAAAGAATTTAAAGAAGGAGATAAGGTCCTCCTCTACAATTCGAGGTTTAAAACCTTCGGAAAGGGGAAATTGCAAAGCAAGTGGGACGGACCTTATGTTGTGCATTCGGTGTTCTCCAACGGAGCGGTAACCATTATGGATACAAACGGCGATCAATTTGTGGTGAATGGACAGCGGCTTAAGGTCTACTACGAACCCGATGTCGTGCCCATTCATCATGTTGACGTCTTTACCATGGAGGAGGAGCCCGAACGTCCCGCCTAGGACGAAAAACAAGGCATCAACCTCTGTAAATAATTTTTCTTTTAGCTTTCTGGAGTTTTTCGCGAAGATTAACTGGGCCAACTTTTTCCCACGGGCTGAGGACGAAAAAAATAGGGCGGTGTGCAAAAAACCGGACCGGCCCGCCCCCGAGGCGGGGTGGGCCGGCCGGCCCGGCCGGATCGGCCCAGGGGTGGCCCGACGCCCGATGTCCCCGAATTTCGCCCGAATTGCTCCTTTTTGACTTCCTTGTTTGGTCGGAAAATTTTAAGGGAAGTGTAAAAAAGGAAAATAAGGTTCCCAGGGCTTTTCTCTCAGGACTATTTATTTGGTCGAATTGGGAACTCGAGAATCAAACCTTTCAAGCAATGTGTTGCACCCTTGTAGCAGCCATTGAGCCTCCAAAAAGCTTAGAGTTGAAGGTAGAAGCCAAGAAGCCATCGATGGAGGAGGCGATGCGATGCGAGGTCAAGCTACCCGTCAAGAGGACCGCACGTATCCGTTGCGGAGGACGTGTCCCGACCGGAGCTCTTGCATCTCGCAACCCCGTCAAAGGAGAGAAGGTCCCTACACCCGTTCGAAGGTCGGCACGGCTCCAAAGCATCAAGCGCAAGGATTACAAGGAGATGTCGCCGGAGCCTAAGGATTATGGGTATAGCGACTACTCCGACGATCGTAGCCCGAGCTCGTGGGCGGCTGCCGGTAGAGACGATGACGATTGGGGCGAGCAGCCCTACGAAAGGACTCCCGAGGGCCCCAACGGCGACAAAGAACGGCGGTGGCGAAGGCGACAACAATGGAGGTGGCGACGACGGTGGTGACAACGGTGGAGATTATGGCGACGACGACCCCTTCGGATTGCATCCGGTGTGTCGTCGAGTTTGCCGTCAATCCATCGCAGCTCTCTACGCGTCGGCCGACAAATGTCTTCAAACCATGGAAGCGATGAAGCGCCGTATGGAGGACTTGGAGCGCGTAGTTGAAGATGACTACAAGTTCCTTAACTGTAACGTGCGCAAACTTTTCGGCATGGTTGGAAACATGAGAGGCAAGTGGTGCAAAGCTTGCTCGAAGTACCATTAGATCTAGTTTTCCCCTTTGGTTTTTGTAAGATACGACGAGGACGTCGTATGTTTTAAGTGTGGGGGAGAGCCAGCTCGCTAGCCTTAGCTTTTGAACTTCAAGTTTAGGTTCAGTTTAATCTTCGTGTGAGAGTCTTAGTGTTTTAATGAGTCTTTAGTTTTTGAGTCTGTTTTAAAAATTTTTGCAAGTGTCTTAAATTAGTGTTGAGTCAAGAAAACCAAATAAAAAGAGTCTTTATATACATTTTTGTGTTTTATGTATTGTTTATCTTTATTTACTTGTTTGTTTAATCTTCGATTCTTGATATATGAACACAAGTATGTGGTTTGAAAATCGTTTACTGTGGTGCTTAGTGGAATCGCTACTACTTAAAGTACCCATACCGCACTTCGATCTTGAGCTTCACATGCTAGTTGTGCTATGTTCGATGCTAAAAATTGGAGGATTTCAGTTCTGAAAATTATATTAAAACCCTTGTAATAAAGGTTAGCAAAACCTCTTTTTCCAAGTTGAGAGTAAGAAAAAAATTCCTATCCAAAGCCAAGTTTATTTTCGCTCCACCATAAGTGTGATTAGCACGATGAGTTAGGCTAGGACCCTTCTCTCTTGGTGAGTTTTAATTTCGAGCAATGATCATGTCCTTGTGCTTATCTTTTGTTGCTAGCCTCGTCATACATTCGGTAACATGACTTTCACAACGGAAGTCACGTACATCGCCGAATTCCATACCCAACCCTATACATCTCTTTTGTACATCGTATTCCTTGAACACAACCTATTTTCAAAGTTTCGTCTCGTTTCTAGCATGATTTATTTAAAAATTTCAGATTGTATGCATGCAAGGGAAGAGAGAATTGAAAGCTTTGAAAAGTTGTCAAGAGAGAGAAAAATAAAGAGAAAAAGTATGTGTATGGAAAAGAAAGAAAGGAAGAAAGAAAAAATCATATGTGAATGAAAGAAGAAAAAGAAAAGAGAAAGATGAGTTAGCAATGAAGATATGAGAGGGATGGATCAAGTGAAAGAAAAGAAAAAAATAATAAAGTGTAAGGAAGGATGTCACGTTGATTGTGAGACGAAACTTTTACTCTATTTCCAACCATGTGCAATCCGACAACGAGGACATCATTGGTGCCTTGAAGTCACAATTTTCTTTTGCCCTTGCACATGTCCACCATTCTAGATCTTCTCATCATTGATATCCCTACATATGGTTAATTCTCATGATCATTGGCTTTGAAAGGTAGACAACCATTAGAGGAAGTTCTTAGTTTGACAATACTTGTGTTGATTGCGCTAGCCCTACCTATAGCTCCACTTTTACATGATATATGAGAGATTAATGGGAGGTGAGTGTTTTATAAAATTTGGTTAGGATAGCCACTTCATATGAGTGACTTGAGAGAGCTTGGAGAAAGGTTTTTGTCTAATACTTGTTGCAGGAATTTTTGTTTTGAAAATCATAAAAACCCTCCGATGGAAGCAAAGAAGTAAGTATGGCTGAAATTGAAAGCTTCGAGTGAAGAGTTTGAGTTGTGGGGTAAATCTTGACGTGGTAAAAATTCTAAACGCCCATGTTTATGATTGATTATCATTACTTTGTGTTTATGTATTAAAGATGAAGGGATTGACTAACTTGTGAAGAGGGATAAGTGATACACGATTACACACCTTGGACGAAGTTCTTTTACGAGTACTTGCTCGAGGACGAGCAAGAGCTAAGTGTGGGGGAGATGTTGACGGTGTATTTTGGTGCACCTAGCATATTCATTACACTTTGGTTTGGATTTGATTATTGAACTAACCCGCCACTAGGCACACTAATCATATAACAAGTTCATCTTTGTGCATGCATCTGGAAGTGTTGTGTTTATGTAGGAAATCATGGACATAAAGGACGGATTCGCAATAAGTTCAAAGGAGCATTCATGGAGTCTTGTTCGTGTTCATGAGCTTGCTGAAATTACTTCCAATGGTGGCGAGGACTGAAGTGCTACGAGGAACACCCCGGGGATTGAAGCGTAAAAGATCAAATTTCATGCAAACGAGTCTCCATCTTGATCGCAAGGATAACAGCGTCAAAATCATCCAAGTGGAGGGGGCGAAGTAGATAAGTGCACGAGGACCCACGGAGCAAAAAGGGCGACCGAACCGGCCGAAACCGGGCCCGGGCCGGCCGGCCCGCCGGATCGGCCCGGCCCACTTCGGGCACCGGTTCGGTCCCGTCTTCCTTGCCCTCGAAGGATCTTCGACCCTAAAACCCCCGACGCGCCGCCAACAGACGGAGAGGAGTTTATTCGCACCAGAAGGCCATCCACAAGCTAGAGAGAGAGGAGGAGGATCTCCGGCTGGAGATCAACCACCTCGAAGGAAGCACCCTCTCGTGGAGAAGAAGGAAGACACCGGCGGAAGGGAAACCATGATCAACGGTGCCATGATCAGCACCTTGATGGGGTAATCTTCTCATTCGTCCATGGGTTGTAATCGATATTGAGATGTAATCGCACTTTGTCGGATTGTCTATCTATCATCCTGTGTTGAACATACTTTAATGCTTAAGGCTTGCAACCGTGCCGTAGAAGGAGTAAGAGCTCCAATGCTTCCTTGGATCCATTCAATACGCCGTGGCCATCAAAGGTCTAGTCACGAATACCTTCGCGTAGTGACAGTACGAGAGGAGGGAAAGGGCGAAACCGTGGTCACAACCCCGATAGATTAGATTGGTTTTCATGTCTTTAAGCGATTGCATGCTCTAGTATCGTAGACCTGCGGGTGAGTGTCTTCTCTCTTGATCGTTTACCATTCTCTCTAGTGTAGTTAAGTGTTTTCTAGTATAATAGTAGTTAGGGTTTAGTAGCTAAGTGTGTCATAGTAGATCGAACACTTGTAATCCCCTTGCTCCGCGGATTGACAAGAACCTTGGGAATCCCGTGGTGAAGAAGGTGTGGGGTCCGTACGCTTGCGGATCGTAGAGGGATACGTCTTTTATCCGTCAACAGGGGGCGGTCTGACCGCCCTGGCCGCCGGTGCCGAGATGCTTCGAAGCGGAGGACACGCGTCGGGATCGCAAAGCTTGCGTCGAGGCTAAGCAGGTTGCGCTCGCCAGACATCCGTTCGATGAAGAAATTCCGAAGACTTCCAAATCCGCCCTTGAGGGGCTTGTATCCCTAGTTATCAGGTGAGGGTAGTTTAGTCTTTTGGGTGCCACCATATATACTCATTGAGTGGATGGATGACTGCTAACTCAGGGAACCCTAGCTCATTTGTTTTCCCATTTTCGTCCTTATTTTCCCTAGTTTTTCCTAGGACTAGTTGAGAGCTTCATGTGAGTTCTAGAGAGAGGGATGGATGTTTGGGTGGCAAGCTAGACCTTGTACGAACCTTCTTGGTATGTATAGATGGTTCAGCGTTGTTCCTCAAGGTGGTTTTCCCGTCTTTCTTTGTGGTGATTTTCGGGGCTCTATGTTGGCGGTGTTTTGAGGATGATTTCTTGGGGTTTTTGGTGGGTGTCACGTATGAGGATCTTGAGCCTCTTTGACTGGTGACTTTTCCCCCAAATCTCTCTTGAATCGGACTCGATTTGGTGGTTTTTCGAGTTAGGCGAGTTCTTGACCTAGAGAGGCGATTTCTTCGATTCCTCTTGATTATGAGCAATTTGGGTCGATTCCTTTGAGGTAGAGGTTGCCCAGGAGGTAGCCCAGCTATTCCCAAAGTTTTGCTGCAATCCGTGGAGTGATTCGGGAGATCGGGCGCGAGGAAGTTGGGGTTTGACCCGCGGGCTGTTTTTCTGGGAGAGGCGGTCTAACCGCTTAGAGGGGGCGGTCTAACCACCCTGGGCTTTTCCAGGTCAAAGTTTTGTTTCGCCGAATTTTCCTCTGTGAGTTTGTTCGCCTTGATCAGAGGAGCGTCTGGGTGAAATTTTGGGTCGTTCTCGTGCCGTTTGCTAGGAGTTCTTGTTTGGAGTTCGTTGCTGGGTACTGGAGGTTAGACCGCCCCTGGTAGCCGGTCTAACCGCCCCTAGGCCCCTGGGTGAAGTTTTGGTTTTCGCCAAGATTTTTTGGTAGCTAGCATGGTCCTGACTAGAGATCTTTGTTGGTGAAACCGTGGTGCGTTTTGGTGCTCGGAAGAGGTGTTTCGGAGGTTTTCTTGGTTGCCTGGTGGAGGCGGTCTAACCGCCCCCTATACCCGGTCTGACCGCCCCCTCTAGACAGCCGGCTTTCGAGTTGTTTTCGCTGTCGTGGGTGCGTGTGTGTTGAGGTTGCTGGTAGTGTTTGTTCTTAGGACCAGTAGCACTCCAGTGGCTACGTGGTTTTGGCAAACGGAAGGTAGAAGTGCGGAGCGTGTGATTTTGGCGGTCCAACCGAGTGAGTTTATCTTGTCGGAGTTTCAATCTCTTTCGAGAAGAATTTTTATCAGCTCCCATTCACTCCCCCCTCTCTGGTCGCCTAATCGGTCCTTCATATTCACAGCCTCAGAAGGTACTCTACACGCTCCTGATCATGTCGAGAAAGCCTCGCCACTACTTCCAAGCTCACAAGATCAGGGTTTCATCATCGTTTTCGCTAGGGGAGATCATCCGCAGCCGCGGCGCCAACGGGCACATCGTTAATTGGTCGGTAGAGTTGGGAGAGTTTGACATTGAGTTCTGCCCTTGACAAGCGATTAAGTCGTAGATCCTCGTTGACTTCGTGTCAGAGTGGACAGAAATCCAGATGCACCCTCCCAACGAGCCTACCGAACACTGGAAAATGTACTTCGTCGGCGCCCTCAACCTTGAAGGCGCAGGAGCAGGCAATAATCTCTCCCCAGGAAGAACAACTCAAGTACGTCCTACAGATACACTACAAGGCCTCCAACAATGAAGCAGAATACGAAGCTTTGATTCATGGGCTCCGAATAGCAGTGAACCTTGGCACCAAGCGACTACTAGCTTTTAGCGATTCCAAGGTCATCATCAAACAAGTCAACAAGGAGTTGGATTGTGTCAAGGACAAAATGGATGCCTACTGTGCTAAAATCTGCAAGCTCAAACACCACTTCGAAGGGATTGAGTTTCAGCATGTGCCACGAAACAACAACATGGCCGCCGACGTACTTTCTAAACTAGGCTCCCGGCTGAAGGACCGGATTGGCGACCAGCGAGGGGGGAGTGAATGAGAGCCGATAAAAATTCTTCTTCAAAGAACTCGGCCTATGTCCCAATCACAACTCCAAAAGTCACACACGAACACAAATCGCCAAAACAACGTAGTTATGGATCAACTACAAGTCCTAGGAACGATTCCTCGAAGCACACGCGGAAGCACTAGAGATGAAGCAAAGGAACCGATCAAACTTGGCAAGAATCTATGTACAGATCGGACTGTCCACCTAGCTGCCGCAAACTGTCTGCCAGGGAGGGGGCGGACTGTCCGGAAGACAGGCGTGGAATGTCCGCAGTACAAAAGATGCCTCCAGCCAAAAAACACCACCTTTGTCTAAACGGTCTGCAAAACGGTCCGCGACCCCTTGCGGACTGTCTGCCAGCCGCGGATTGTCCGTGACACACTCGCGGACGGTCCGTGGAAAAACAACGCAGAAAACCGCGAACTCGCAAGAACACCTCTCCAAAGTCGTCACCAGATCTCCCAAACGGTTGAAGCTCTTGAGGCAAGATTTGGGGGAGATGATATGCGTCACTAGGTTATTCTATGCCCCAAAACTCTTGGCCTCTCACTCCCTAGAACGACGAGAATCGCGGACTCCCTAGAACGACGAGAATCGCGGATCACACGAACTCAACCACGAACAAAGAACTCCACCCAAAGACCATCGAATCGAGGAGGTTTCCCGACATTTGAGGGGTCAAGATCATCCACAAAGTGGCACAAGGCACGCACCCATGATCCCCTCAAAGAAATCCGGAGAAAAACCCTCTCAAATCCGCGGAATCAACAAAAAGAACGAAAACACCAAAGAGGCACCAAAAGACCCACAGAAATCACAACTCCAAATCTTCTATACAACCAAGAAAGATTTGTACCCTATCTCAAGATCTCACCATGAAGCTCTCGAGCTAGTCCTATGGAAATCCTCGGGAAAATAGGAAGGGAAAATAGGAAAACCAAATGAGCTAGGGTTTTGAGAGATGGCTGCCATCCTCTCTCCTCTAAGTATATATGGAGACAACCGAAAGACGAAACTACCCCTATTACATAATACTAGGATACACGCCCCCGAGGCGCACATTGGGAATTCTCGTCGTAGCACTATCGAATGGATGCCCGGCGACTGCACTTCGCTTAGCCTCGACGCAAGCCTTGCGATCCCGACGTGTGTCCTCCGCTTCGAAGCTTCTCGGCGCGCCCAGATCCCGACTCTGTCCGCCAAGTCTCCGGTCTTGGTTTTGTGGCTCAACCAAGTAACCCGACGGTTTTGTGGTGAACCGTCGCAAACCCCACATGCAGACTCCGGTCATGAGCCGCTACCCTGCACCAGCTCTTATCCACGACTTCGTTTTGCTTTTCTTGCCACCACGCGGCCCACACTTGACCCCGCTGGCCACCGGATCCCTCGAGCCGAGCCTACTTCTCTCTCCACTCCTCGGAGGCCCCGCAAGGCATTGACCTTTCGCGCTCACTCTTCACCTGCACCAACGCAAATCAACCTGCAACCAGCACCTGCAATACTCGGCCAAGAGTCAGTTCACACCACCTTGTCAATCACTCATCACAACCAAAAGCGTCCAACCACCGGTCCTCAATATCCCCCTTGATGAGTGCATTGACAACACACAAGTATCCAATTCAGAGAAAAGAGAAAAAGAAAAGAAACGAACGAAAAACTCAAACAAGTGATCAAAAGCCAAACAATAGCCGAGAAAAGATCACTTGAGAGAGAAAAATCTCGGTCCCCTAAGGCAAGGGCATCGACTCAACACAACCGAGATAAAATGCTCCAAAATTGCCGACTCCTCAAGGTGAGGCAAAAGGGCTCGACACCATTGGCAAAAGAGCACAACTAAAAATCAGGAGAAAAAGAGCTCCCCAATGCATGAATGCGAGCTCCCCTGAACAAATGCATTTCTCCCAATTTTTCTTCCCTTGATGCAAAACTCCCCCTAGAAACATGATTTGGGTACTTTCCTCGCCCTTGTTGGTAATGAATCAATCAAGTCTACAAATGCAAGCATGTGCTTCTCAAATATACAAAGAGCACTACAACATGCTAAAATTGAGACATACACAAGCAAGATATCCACAATTTGAGCACAAGCATCGCCAACAAGATAGAAAAGGACATACAAGCAAGTGACATAGCCATGAACAAAGTGAGGCATTTTTCACAAAATTTTCCCTCTCATGAGCATAGGACCTAAACATGATCAAACCGAGCACATAAACATATATCTCACAAACTTCATGCACGATCACATATTCTCATCACAAGGTCATCAAAAACACCGACACGCTATCTCATGTCATGTCCAAGCCACCGAGCTATGTGTCCACTTCTAGATATGAGACTTCTCATTGGTGGACATCATGCAATGGTTTAGCACCCAAGATAAGGAATTTAAAGCATTTACGATATGGATGCAAAATTTTCAAGCATAGGCATCTCTCATACCATTTTTTTTATTTACAAGTTAAGCATGGTATATGAAGTGTCTTTGGGCAAAAAGAAGCTTTGGCTTCTCCACAAGGTAGCATGTAGGCTAAACATTCATGATGACAAATGGATCTTTGATCCCAATTGAAAAGAACATGGTTCCAAGCACAAATTAAGCAAGATATAGCCATAAGCACCCAATGTGAACATGAGAGGCATTCTACTCACAAGAGAGGATCATATAGCATTTTTACAAAAAGAAAACCATCCACAAGCACATATATCCCAAAACTACCAAGAGCAGATCTATACATCTCATGAGCATCACAAGCCAAGTCATAACATCATATCTAGCATATCATGGTGATCAAAGCATATGAGAGAAGCACATCTCTGTGGCATATGATACAAATGCAGTCTCTGATACAAAGATGCAAACATGATATGATACATAAAAGAAAATGCAAATACGCATATGTACATCAACCCTCCCAACCAAGGCTCAAAAAGGAAAAACAATTCCAAGCTCTCCTCGCAAACGAGAAAATGTAGCTTGGTCCAAAGGCTTGGTAAGGATATCGGCAAACTGCTTTTCTGTAGGTACATGGATGAGGTCTATGTTTCCCTTCTCAACATTGTCTCTCAGGAAGTGGTACCTCACTTCTATGTGTTTGGTTCTGGAGTGAAGCACGGGGTTTTTGGCAACACTAATGGCACTCGTGCTATCACACATGAGAGGCACATGGGAACGCTCCTCACCAAAGTCACTCAGCGTGTATGTGATCCAAAGCAGCTATGAGCAACAACTAGCGGCAGCAACATATTCGGCTTGTGGTAGCCTGAGCTACACTAGACAGTTTGCAAGAAGACCAAGAAACAAGCGAAGATCCCAAAAACTAGCAAGTCCCCGAAGTCGATTTCCGATCGACTCGACACCCTGCAAACTCGGCATCAGAAAAAACAAGAAGCAAAAGGGAAGAGGACGCCGAGTACCAATGACTGAGATCAGGAGTGTATCGAAGATACCTGAACATCCGCTTAACGGCCTACCAATGTGAAGTCTTCGGCGACGCCTAAAAACGAGCGCATAGACACACAGAAAACTGGATGTTCGGCCTCGTCGCCGTCAAGTACAAGAGGGAGCCGATCATGCTTTGGTACTCCTTCTGGTCCACAGGCTCTCCATCCTCGTCCGCATCGAGCGATGTAGTCATACTCATCGGCGTCGACACGGGCTTTGAGTCATCCATCTTGAACATCTTGAGGATGTCCTTAGTGTACTTGGCTTGATGCACAAAAGTTCCTTCCTTCGCCAGCTTGATCTGAAGCCCAAGAAAGAACTACAATTCTCCCATCATAGACATCTCGAATTCTTTGCTCATATCCTCTGCAAACCTTGCAACCAAAGAGTAAGATGAGCCGCCAAAGACAATATCATCCACGTACACCTGAACAATTAGGATAGACCTTGCCTGAGGAGAAAAAGAGTCTTATCAACCTTGCCCATCTAAAACCCCCTTGCCGAACAAGAACCCCCTCAAGCGGCCATACTAAGCACGGGGAGCTTGTTTCAGCCCATACAACACCTTTCTCAGCCTATACACCCTGTGAGGAAACTCAACACTCTCAAAGCCCGGTGGTTGCTTCACATAAACTTCCTCTTCTAAAAACCCATTTAAGAAGGCACTCTTCACATCCATTTGGTGCAACTTGAACCCTTTAGCCACTTAAAAGGCTAGAAGGATCCTAATTGCCTCCAAACGGGCTACAAGAGCAAATGTCTCCTCATAGTCTATCCCCTCCTTCTGACTATACCCTTGAGTAACCAACCTCGACTTGTTGCACACCACCTCACCATTTTCTCCCTCTTTGTTTTCCACACCCATTTTGTCCCAATAGGTTTGCAATTTGGTGGTGGCTCTACTAACTCCCACACTTGGTTTCTCTCAAAATTCTCTAACTCCTCATGCATGGCATTCACCCAATTAGGATCAGATAGAGTGTGCCCAATGTCTGTCGGCTCAAAGGTAGCGACAAAAGCTGAATGAGCAAAGTGAGAAGCATTTCTGGACCTCGACCGTGTCGTACGCTCATTGATGTCGCCGATAATTCTTGAGGGTGGATGATCAACTTGAACACGCCTCGGTGCCTCTCGCCTGGAGACAACCTCCTCCTCGCCAACTGCTTCCACTTAATCTTGCTGGATCGTAGGCGGTGTAGGGGATGGACCATCCTACACCGTAGTCATCGTAGTGGAAGTAGAGGGTACATGCGTGGCTGGAGCTTCACCATCATCACCATCATCCTCTCCAGCATCATCCTCCTCGTCCTCAAAGATCTTCTTGCCAACTTCATCATCACCTACACACTCAAAGACAGACGAATTGCATGGTTGTGTCTCGTTGAAGGTCACCTCACAAGTCTCCATGACTAGGTTAGTATCAAGGCTCAGCACATGAAATGCTCTGGAATGACTAGCATAACCCAAGAAAATCCCATCGGAAGACCTCGACTCAAACTTATCAAGCCTACCCTTCTTGAGAATAAAGCACCGACAACCAAAAGCCCTGAAATGGCTCACTCTAGGTGCTCGCCCGTGCATGAGCTCATAGCACATCTTGTTCAAGAAGGCCCTCAGAAAAATCAGGTTCCCAACATGGTAAGCGGTATTCATCGCCTCTGCCCAATATCTCCTCGGAGTCCTATACTCATCAAGCATCGTCCGAGCCATCTCACAAAGGGAACAATTTTTCCTCTCGACCACACCATTCTGACAAGCCACATAAGGAGAAAAAAATTGATGTTCGAGACCCAAATCACGACAAAAGGTTTTGAAACGAGAGTTTTTAAATTCACTGTCATTGTCGCTACGAATAGCTCAAACAACATCTCCATGTCTCTCGTTCTTCAGCCTCAAGATTAGATCCCTCACAAAACCAAACGTCTCCCCCTTGTCAGCCAAAAAAAGACCCAAGCATAGCGAGAATAGTCGTCCACGATCACAAGGACATACCATTTCCCACTCGCCGAGCACACACGAGCTGGACCAACCAAGTCCATAAGGAACAGCTTGAATGGCCTCTCAGTCATAACGGATGTCAGAGGCGGATGAGAGGTGGCGACCATCTTGCCATGCCTACATGGAGCACATACCAAATCCTTTTGGTATTTCAACTTTGGCAATCCTTGGACCAATCCTAGCCCACTCAAGCGTGACAACAAGTCAAAGCTCGAGGGACCTAGTCTCCTATGCCATTTACAAAGCTCCACCGAAACACCAGAAACCAAACAACAGGAAGAGCCAACACACTGAGAAAAATCGTCTCTGAAAATATGACCCTCGGGGACGATCGTGCACACGAGATCGCCTCGAGAATCCAAAACACAAGAATAACCTGTTTTGAAACGGACTTCAAAACCCTCATCATGAAGTTGGGAAACAGAGAGAAGATTGTAACACAAAGACTTGACTAGAGAAACACGCCGAAGAGTCACACACTCCCTCACCTTCACCGTGCCCACTGAAAGCACTCTACCTTTCTCATTATCCCCAAAAGTGATGTACTTCTTGGTCATCACCGGGTTGAGGCTAGAGAACCACTGTCGATCTCTGGTCATGTGTCGAGAGCAACCAGAGTCGATCAACCAAAAGCCCTACATGCCTCCTACCTGCAAAATCAAAAACAAGAGCGAGAAGGAGAAAAAGACTCAGCACTGGGGTTAGTACAAAACGAATCAAACCAGTGCCTCGCCATTTGCTCAAACATGGGGTTAGCAAAATCCATCCTATCTCTCCTAGGTGGAACTCCCACACGTCCCCTTGGAGGACTACGAGTATCATGAAGGGGAGACCGTAGCCTGTAGCTCCTCTGGGACCTAAAGCTGAGATTGTTCCCCCATACTCATATTGGCCACGAGCAAAGGAATGTCCAGAAAACTCACCATGCCCAAACCCAACACACCTACCACCTTCTCTATGAGGTGGCTCTCCACGAGGCACAAACTCACGCCTCTCTCGAGGGTAAATGGTACGTACCATACCCTCGCCTCTCAGCACCAACTTAGGCTCAGGCACACCACAAGAAGGGCGGTACCTGTCCTTGTTGGCCAACTCTCTAGCCAACCTCTCATCACGCTTCCTCCGAAGCAAAAAAGTGCCCATCCCCCCATAATGCTCACATGGAGGGTTTTGTTTTGGCTTTGGTTTTGGGTTATCTCGGGGCCGAGGTGCCCATCCCTCCCACAATGCTCACAAGGTGGAAGTCGGTTTCGATTTGGAAAAGGCATTTTGGTTTTGGGTTCTCTTTGGTGGTTCCGGGGGTTTTTGGTTTTTCCTCTTTCTCTTTCCCTTTTCCTCCCCCATTTTGTGCTCCATGCGTTTCTCCATCACTCACGCTTGTGCCTCAATCTCTCCCTTCTTCCCAAAGAACTCATTCCCCAAGTCACTTCTTTTTTTTTTTTTTCACACATTTATTTCGTGAGCTGATGTATGGACCTACCCGAGCCACTAGTGATCTAGCAAAACAAGCGAAACATCTAGATTCTCAGCAAATAGGACAAGGTGGGGGTGGGCCTAGATTTCATCTCATCGGGCCAACCCTAAGCACATCGGTAGGGCCCACCTTGGAGGCATACTTCTCGCTTAAGCACGCTCAATTCACCAAGAGGGAACAATCAAGGTATCGTGTTCATTGGTAATTGGTAAGGGGCGAAGGGAATTTTTGAGCCCAGATATAGAAAGACTTAGCCTACCACTTTACTAGCCTCCAGAAAAGACCTCCTCTTCTCTTGTTGGTCTTTTAAGGGGTGGAGCACAAGGACTACACGGGAGTAGTACTCCGTTAGGGAGCCGTACATGTTCCGCCTTTGTATGGAGGACTCCTAGACGTACTCGACTAGTACTCTCTCCCTACTTCGACTTGTAACCTCGCCCTCCCGGACTATATAAGGCGAGGTAGGGACCGTTCACCTCATCCAATCTCCTCTCATACAACCCACGGCGCACTATTGCACCATCTTGTAATCGTGCCCAATCAATCCGAGCTACGCGGCATACGGGACGTAGGGTATTACGCACCTCGCGGCCCGAACTGTCTAAATTGTGTGCCACGTGTCTCTTCCTTCGAGTTACCGATCTCGGCGAGTCACATTCATCTACTTCGGGTACTCCCCTTAGTAGGTTTTGTCGGGGACAGCCCTAGGGGTCCCCTTAAACAATGGGGGAAAACCCACTTAAAACCCAGAACGAAACCCGATAATATTAAGCCTAACCATGCAGGTGCCTAACCATGCAGGACACGGACCATCAAGGCAGCCCACGTAAGGATCCCCTCGAAACGGACTCCGCCTCGTTCGAGGCTGCACGCTCCCTTCGGGCGGGCATCGCCCCGCTCGAGGGGCAGCACTTCCCTCGAGCGGGTTTCGCCTCGCTCGAGGGTACGCCCCGCCCTCGGGCGGGGCCCGCCACGCTCGCGGGCGCCCCGCACGCGTGCGCCGGCCCCGTGCGCGGGCATTTAACGCCCGACGCCGCGGGACGGCGCCATCATGCGCCGGGGCTCGCACCCCGGTGCCGCCGCACCAACTCCCCGGGGAGGAGCCCATCCCCGCCCGCGTGGGAGGGTACGGTGGAGTGCGGCCGGTGTCGGTCCGTGACACCGCGCGCACGCCCGTGCGGCTAACGCGCCGAGCCCTCGAAAGGGGGCCGGCGCACCCTCGATGTACTTTCTTGTGACCCTACGGGGGTTAGGTGGAGGCGGTAGGCCGGTGGACCGCCATCCCCGCCTCGTAACGGCGTGGCCGCCGTACCCACGCGCGCGGGCGCACGCGGGCCCTGTAGCGACGACTCCCGCCCCGTGAGGCACGTTGGGAAGGAACGCCGTGCCCGCCAACTCCCGTGCGCCGTACGGGCCGGCGTCGGCACCCCCTCGAGCCTATCGAGAGGACATCACCGCCATCGCGCTCTCCTACCCTCGAACCGCCACTGTTCGGGTACAAGTCAAGCCATGATGACCGGATCGCTGCAAGGATCGCCGGACGATCGCCGCCCACTCTACACCGTAGCACGTCGCACTTCTCCACATAGCTAGATAGCACGGCGCGCATGTAACCCGCTGCCCCCTTGATCTATAAAAGGGGGAGGCGGACCCCGAGCCGCGGGGGGGACGAACGGACCGAGTTCAACACAACGCTCTGTGCACTCACTCTCTTATTCTCCCACGACATCTTCGGCCACCCTTCCGGGGACTTGGAAGCCACGCTTCCTCTCCCGCCTTGCTTGTACTTGCCCCACTACAAGCACCCCCGGTGTCGAGCAATATAGTGCCACGAGCACACCCCTCGTGGACGTACGGCCCCCTCGGCGGAACCCGGGGATAAAACCTTGTGTCATTTGTTGCTCGGCATCAACCATTGAGGGATAGACCACGGCGCTATCTACGGTTAGTGTCGGGACCATATTCCGCACCGACGGTTGGCGCCCACCGTGGGGCAAACGAGCGCCTAAGGTCATTTCGCCAACTCCCTCCATGGTGATCCGCACCGAATACCGTGCTACACACTACCGCATGGGTAGCTCGGACCCCCTCCCCGGCCGGGTTCGAGATCCGCTTCGGGGGATCCGAACTTTCGGGCCACCGGGGAATGGCTATCTCATGCGCCTCGATGGACCGTGAGGAACTCCGCGCGCGGCGTCGGAGCGGTGCTGCTCGGACCCCCGCCGCACGCACGACTCGGCGCGGACGCCGCCGAGGCACGGAGGCCGCGGGTCCGTCGGCGCCACGTCGCCACCGTCGCTGCGGGCAACGCTCGCGTCGGGCGCGGTCCGAGCGGCGGCGGGCGGAGCGCGCCGCCGCCCGGCGCGGTGTGCCAACCACAACGACCGCCACCGCCCGGCGGGACCGCGCGCGGTCTCTGGACCGCGCATCCCCACCGGGTTGCGTGGCGCTACGACGGCCTACAACGCCAACGTCAACACGACAATGCGCAGGGTTCCGCCTGGCCGCCATGTCTTCGTCGCCAGGGACCCCGGCACCTCAGCAGCAGATGAGTCATCCCTGGGCTCCGTCGACACGATGCCGCCCGCCAACCGCCACGGATACGCGGAGTGGGACTTCTCCGGCGTGCCGGACCCAGTCGCGTTCCGGCGTTTCCTCGACGCCACGGACTGCGGTTCGGGTGCTCGACGACTCCGGCACCGGGAGCTACGACCCCACGCGGGAGTGTTGCGCCGTCATCACCAACGACCGGCCAACGCCGCCCGGCGCGCGCGGCGCGGAGACGGGGGAAGTCACGCCGCCCCGGGGGGATTGTCGCACGCCCGGCCGCAAGGCCAAGCGCTCCCGCCGGGGCCGACGTCGACGCACACCGGCCCCGGGCCCGCGAACTCGAGGCCAATGCGGCGGAAGAATACCGAACGGTGCGATTGCTTCGCGCCTCAATGGCGGGGGAGGCTTCGCGCGTGGCGAACGCGCGCGGGAGGCCGGGGCCGACGAGTCCGCGATCGCCTCAACACCGCCACCAACGTCGGAAACACGGACGTGCCCCCACGGGCGAGCCGGAAGCTCGTCGCCGCCGCGACGCGGCGCTGCGGGCTATGCCGGCACCCTCGACCCCCGAGGCTCGAGATATGCACCGTGAGGTGCAAACTCTCATCGAGCAAGCGGCCGTCCGGCGGCCGAGAGCTCGGCCTCACGCATCCGTCAACGGGGGGGGGATGCGCGGGCGATGAAGCCGCACCGGGGGGCGAACCCTCGGTGCACGCGGGGGGGACCCGGCGGGGCATCCCACCGAGCAAGGACGCACGCCGGCCAAGGAACGACTCCTCGACGCGCGCGGGGGCACCGGATGGCGACGCTCGCAACGTCATCAACGCCCGGCGCACGAGCAAGGCGGACGAGCGAGCGGCAAGGGGTTACCACCCTCGACGGGGTGGGCGCTACGACGGCGGCGAGGACCGCTCCCCCGACGCCGGGAGCCCCGGGCACTCGCGTGTTCGGGCCGGGAGATCCGAGCGGTAGCGTTCCCCCAACGCTTCCGCCAACCCTCGACGATCGTCAAGTACAACGGGGAGACGGACCCCCGTGTACGGCTCAACGACTACCGCTTGGCTTGCCGGTGGGCGGGGCCACTAACGACGAGGTCATCATCCGCAACTTGCCCCTGCATCTGGGCGACGCGGCCCGGACATGGCTCGAGCATTTGCCCGCAAGCCAGATCCATAACTGGGACGACCTAGTCCACACATTCGTGGGCAACTTCCAGGGCACATACGTGCGCCCTGGGAACTCTTGGGACCTACGCTCCGCACGCGAAACCCGGCGAGTCGCTGCGGGACTTCATACGGCGCTTCTCCAAGCGGCCGCACGGAGCTCCCCGGCGTGGCGCGGTCCGAGATCGTGCACGCCTTCCTCGAGGGCACCACGTGCGGGACCTTGTGCGGGAGGGCGGGACGCAGCCCCGCCCGCGGACTCCAACGAGTCGGTTCGACATCGCCACCGGCTTCGCCTCGGGGAAGGAGGCCGGGGGGGCGATCTTCGACGGCAAAAAGGGCAAGCGCTCCGAGGACACGCCCGCGGAGGGTTGCGGGTCCAAGGAGCCTCACGGCAACGACAAACGGGGCAAGAAGGGGGAAGAAGCCGCGCCGCGAGGCGCGCGAGCAGGGCGCAATGGCGGCAACGCCGAAGCCCTCGCCGTCGACCCGCTCGACGGGGCCCTCGACCGGCCCCTCGAGGCCCGGGAGTGTTCGACGACATGCTGAAGAAGCCATGTCCCTACCACAAAACCCCAGTGCAACACACCCTTGAGCAGTGCGACATGCTCAAGAAGTTCTATGGTCGCGCCGCCGCGAAGGAGGCAGAGGCCAAGAAAGACGGGGGCGATGGCGACGCCGGCGGCTTCCCCGCCGTCGAAAATGTGTTCCTCATCTTTGGGGGACCTACCGTCGACATGTCGACCCGGCAGCGCAAAAAGGAGCGACACGAAGTCCTCGCCGCGGAGAGGGCACCTCCGGCCTTTCTCAATTGGTCGGAGGATGTCATCACCTTTAGCCGGGAAGACCACCCGAATCGCATCCCCAATCCGGCCGACTGCCGTGGTGGTAGATCCCATCATTGGGAACGCCGGTTTTCAAAAGTCCTTATGGGCGGAGGCGATAGCCTCAACATCCTCTTCGCGCATACATTGCGCCCGATGGGGATCGGGGGCCGGACCGGCCTACGGCCCAAGACAAAGCCGTTCCACGGCATCGCACCCGGCCAAGCGGTGTTCGGCCCCTCGGGCGATCGATCTCGCCGTCCGGTTTGGTACCCCTAAGAACTTCCGCAAAGAGACCCTCACCTTCGAGGTGGTGGGGTTCAAAGGGGCCTACCATGCCATCCTTGGGAGACCTTGTTATGCCAAATTTATGGCGGTCCCCAATTACACCTACCGAAGATGAAGATGCCGGTCCAAACGGCGTCATCACCGTCGGGTCCTCCATCGAGCACGCATTCGACTGCGATGTCGAGTGCGTGGAACATGCAGAGGCACTAGCGCTGGATGAAGCGCTGGTAAACACGCTGGAGAAGATGGTCAACGAGGACCTCGACTCCGCCGCCAAGCACGTCGGCACCTTCGAGGCTGCCGAGCAGACCAAAGGGGTCCCCCTCGACCCGTCAGCCCCCGAGGGCAAGGCGTTGAGGGTCAGCTCCACCCTCGACCCCAAATAGGAAGCAGTGCTCGTCGACTTCCTCCGCGCCAACGCCGACATCTTCGCGTGGAGCCCCTCGGACATGCCAGGCATCCCGAGGGAAGTCGCCGAGCACTCCCTTGATATCCTGCCAAACGCCCGCGCCGTGCGGCCGGCGGGCGTGCGCCGCTTCGACGAGGAGCGGCGACGGGCGATCGGAGCGGAGCTGCGGAAGCTCCTCGAGGCCGGATTCATCAAGGAAGTATTCCACCCTACGTGGCTAGCCAATCCTGTGCTTGTAAAGAAGAAAAATGGGAAGTGGCGGATGTGTGTAGACTATACCAGTCTTAATAAAGCATGTCCCAAAGTTCCTTTTCCTCTGCCACGCATAGATCAAATCGTTGATTCAACGGCTGGGTGCGAATTACTCTGTTTCCTTGATGCCTATTCCGGGTATCACCAAATAAAAATGAAGGAGTCCGACCAGCTCGCGACTTCATTCATCACACCGTTCGGGACGTTCTGCTACGTCACGATGCCGTTTGGCCTCAGAAACGCGGGCGCAACATACCGCGGCGCGCATGCAGCACGTTTTTGGGGATCACATCGGGCGGACGGTCGAAGCATACGTGGACGACATCGTCGTGAAGACCGAGAAGGCGGACAACCTCGGTTGGCGACCTTGGCGTCGCGTTCGACCGCCTACGGGCCAATGGGGTCAAGTTAAACCTCGAAAAATGTGTCTTTGGAGTGCCGCGAGGCATGCTCCCGGGGCACATCGTCTCCCAACGAGGAATCGAGGCCAACCCCGAAAAGGTCGCGGCCCTCGAACGAATGGGTCCAATCCGGGACCTCAAAGGGGTGCAGAAGGTGTTGGGGTGCCTTGCCGCCTTGAGCCGCTTCATTTCGCGGCTCGGTGAGAAGGGGCTCGCCCCTCTACCGCCTACTCAAGAAGCACGAGCGCTTCTCCCGGACCACCGAGGCCCGGGACGCGCTCGACAAGCTGAAGGCGTCTCTGACGCACGCCCCGATTCTCCACGCCGCCACGGGACGGCGAGCCCCTGCGGCTCTACGTGGCCGCGACCACCCCAGGTGGTGAGCGCCGTGATCGTCGTGGAGCGCGTGGAGGAAGGGCACGCCTTGCCTGTGCAGCGGCCTGTCTACTACATCAGTGAGGTCCTCTCGGACACGAAGACGCGCTACCCCCAGGTCCAGAAGCTGCTATACGCGGTAGTCCTTGCGCGGCGCAAGCTCCGCCACTACTTCGAGGCCCACCCCGTCACGGTGGTTTCTTCCTTCCCGCTAGGAGAAATCATCCGCAACCCCGACGCCGCGGGAAGGATCGCCAAGTGGTCCGTGGAACTGATGGGCGAAACGCTCGCCTACGCCCCACGCAAGGCTATCAAATCGCAAATTTCGGCGGATTTCGTCGGCCCCGAGTGGACGGACACACACCGCCACCCCCTCAAATCCGGGCAGAGGCTCGGACTCGTTCTTTGACGGCTCCGTGATGAAAACGGGAGCGGGCGCGGCCTCCTCTTCGTGTCACCCCTCGGGGAACACATGCGCTACGCAGTACGCCTCCACTTCCCCGCGTCCAACAATATGGCTGAGTACGAGGCCCTTCTCTGTGGCCTCAAAATCGCCATTGAGTTGGGCGTCAAGCGCCTCGACGTGCGGGGGGACTCGCAGCTCGTGATTGATCAAGTCATGAAAAACGCGAGCTGCCACGATGACAAGATGGAGGCCTACTGCAAGGCCGTGCGGGCCCTCGAGGACAGGTTCTACGGCATCGAGCTCAACCACGTGCCCCGAAGGTACAACGAAGAAGCGGACGAGCTCGCCAAGATCGCGTCCGGACGGATCACCGTTCCCCCGAACGTTTTCGCGCGCGACATCGCTCAACCCTCGGTCGTCTTCGAGCCCTACCCCTCGAATCACGACGGACCCTCGGGGGCTCCCTCGAACCAAGCGGGTGCGGAGCCCATGGACGAGGACCCCTCGAACGAGGCGTACGTGCTCTCCCTTCTCGAGGGGTACGGCTCTCACGAAGCCGATGCGATGGACGTCGAGCCGGCTCCCGTCCGGGCGGACCGGCGGGAGAAATACATTGCCCGGATCGCTCGAGGGGGAACTCCCCGCGGACGGGCCGCGGCCGCACGCATCGCCAGGATGGCTAAATCCTTCACCCTCGTCGATGGCGAGCTGTACAAGCGCGCCGCCTCCGTATCCTACAGCGGTGCGTGCCAATTCCCGAGGGGCACGAGCTCCTACGGGACATCCATGCGGGGATCCGCGGCCACCACACCGCACCCCGCGCCCTCGTCGGCAACGCGTTCCGCCAAGGCTTTTACTGGCCTACCGCGGTCGCGGACGCCGCCGAAATCGTACGCACACCGCGAAGGGGTGCCGGTTCTACGCCCGCAAGTCCAACTTGCCCGGCTCACGCCCTACAGACCATCCCCGTTACATGGCCGTTCGCCGTGTGGGGGGGCCGGACATCGTCGGCGCCCCGCGGAAGGCGCCCGGGGGCTTCACCCACTTGCTAGTCGCGATCGACAAGTTCTCCAAGTGGGTGGAGGTGCGCCCCATCACGAACCTAAGGGCTGAGCAGGCGGTGACATTCTTCACCGATATCGTCTACCGCTTTGGAGTGCCAAACTCCATCATCACAGACAACGGGTCCCAGTTCACGGGCCGGAAGTTCTTGGAATTCTGTGACAAGTTCCACATCCGCGTGGATTGGGCAGCTGTGGCGCACCCACAGACCAACGGCCAAGTGGAACGTGCCAACGGCATGATCCTACAAGGCCTAAAACCCAGAATTTTCGACCAGCTCAACAAATGCGGGCGAAAATGGCTCCAAGAACTACCGGCCGGTCGTGTGGAGCCTAAGGACCACCCCAAGCGCAGCCACCGGGTTCACCCCATTTTTTTCTAGTCCACGGCGCGGAGGCCGTCCTCCCCACGGATTTAGAATACGGGTCGCCCAAGGTTCGAGGCTACGACGAGGATGTTAACCAGCGAGCCCGCGAGGACTCACTGGCCAGCTGGACGAGGCACGCCTCGTAGCCTTAATGCACTCCGCGAGGTACCAACGGTCCCCTACGACGCTACCAAGCACGCAAGATACGTCGACGGGACTTCAGCGAGGGGGATCTGGTCCTAAGGCTGCGCCAAGATAACCGAGGACGCCACAAGCTATCACCCCCATGGGAGGGACCCTACGTCGTGGTGAAGGTACTCAAACCGGGCACATACAAGGCGGCCAACGAGGACGGCGAAGAGCTCACCAACGCTTGGAACATCCAACGCCTACGTCGCTTCTACCCTTAGCTAGGATTTTCCAAGTATTTTTGTTGTAAAAAACACATCGCCAACACCCCAGCTGGCAACGACTATGTAAAAACGCCAAGTCTAATGAAAAGGATAACTCGGCTTTCTTCTGAAACCCAAGTTACCCTCGGGGGCTACTGCGGGGGGCATCCCCCCCCCCCAAAATGGTCCCATTTTTTTCGCGCAAAAAACGCAACAATCCACACGCGCTAAGTTTGTTTCCTACTTCAACCTCGAGCCACGATTCGAACAGGGCGCAGGCGACACAGCGGAAGGAGCGTGCGAGCCAGAGATAGCCTACGCCGCGTGGCTATGGCCCTTCTCTCTCGCCTCCAACCCAGCGGGCCCCCTGCGAAAATCGAACTTCCCTAACTAGAATCCACTCAGGAAGAAGGAGAAACAAAAAAGCGTGATAAACAAACAACTTCATTTACATCTCTTTGCTTATGTTCATGAAACATCTTGTTTGTTTACAAAAGGCCACGAGGTCCGAATTCTGATACACATAAACAAAAAACGGGCCTAGCGCCCAAGCGCTTTCGGGCGGGAGGAGCAGCGGCGGGTCGGCGGCGTCCGGAAGAGGAACTCCTCGAAGGCCTCGGCGAGCGACCGGCGGCGTCGGCAGGCGAGCGCATCCATACGCTCCATGGCCACCTCGTCCTCGACTCCCTCGGGTACGACGTAGCCTTCCGCCGCCGCCTCGAAGTTTACCTCGTAGTGGGATCGCACCACTCCGAGGGCCTTCTCGGGACGCCCGCCTACGCCGCCCGGCGCATCCGCTCGGCGGGGACGTGGCCACCAAGGGCGCGCACGGTCGGCCGCCGAACCGCCGGCTCGTGCCTCGCCCTCCTCGACGGTGCGGCAAGTCTCGAGGGCTGCATCGCGCAGCCTCCCGCAGCCCTCCGCTCGGAGGAGTTGTAGGAGGCCGCGTCAGCCGCCTCGCCCGCTCGCCGCCGCGTGCTCCCGCAGCAAGTGCGCAAGCCTGGGAACATCAAGGCAAGGGATAAATCAGAAAAAAGGGAATGCGGAGTTCCCAATCGAAAATCCAACAAGACAAGAGTCGGATTGTGGCTCACCTTCGACTTGCTTCTTCTCCATCTCGAGGTCGCGGCGCACGGCCTCGACCGCCGCCCGAGGCGCTTGACGGTCTCACCCGCTCCCCGGAGGGCCATCTCCTCGGTTTGCGCTCGCAATGCCGAGCACAACGACCTCGCCCTCGGCTTGGAGAGCTTGGCGTCCCGATCCGCCAAGGACTTCCGCGTCACCTCGTGGGCGGCGCGCTCCTCGCTCCCGGCGCCGCACGGGCATCGTGAGGGCGGCTCGCTCCCGCCGGAGCCGCTCCTCGGCCCCTCGGCGGGCGGTGCTCTCTTGCGGGGAACCGCTCCTCGGCAGTGACGAGGGCCGCGGCCTTGGCGTCGAGGGCGGCCTTCGGGTTGTCGGCCTCCTTGGCCCGCTGCTCCAACCCGCGCGCCCGCCTCCCCGCCCGGCGCCGGCGCGCCCGCGCCCCCTCAAGCGACGTGCGGAGCTCCCGGGTTTCGGCGCGAGCGGTGGCCACCCTGCCTCCCGCTTGGCGGCCGGCGTCCGCGTCTTCTCCGAGTCCGCGCGCGCGCGTCCCACGGCGCCTCGTCTCGATCGACGAGGGCCGCGCGGACCCGCCGAGGCTCGAGCGCCGCGGTGCATCCTGTCCCGAGCTCTCCGGGAGCTCATCGCACCACGCCATCGCCCGATACGCCAGCCAGTCGTCCGGCGTCCTGAGAGCGTCGGCAAGCGCGTCGAAGGCGCTGCACCGCTCCCGGAGCTGGCGAACCTCGGCGTTCACCCGGTCGAAGGCGTCGTACTTATCATGGGCATGACGCTCGAGCTCCTGGCAATCACAGAATCGAAGCCCGTAAGCGCCAAGATCTGAATGCAGCGTACGAAAACGAAAGGGGAGAAGGAAGAGCAACCATAGCTCACCTGGAAGACGAGCCAGGCCGGGCCACCATGAACCCGCGGGGCCTCGTTCGCCGCGCGGTTGAGCGTGGCGCCGTGGCTCCGAGCTCGCCCCGAGCTCTCGCTCCCCCCGGCGTCGCGCAAACGCCGGGGGATCATCGACGGCCCCCTCCACCCCCGGCGGGGGCGGCCGGCGTGGGAGGACGAGGCCTCGGCACCATGTCCTCGGCCCCCCACCACCATGTGACCCTCGTGCCGCCTCACGAGGGCCCCCTCCCGGGGCTCGTAGGAGTTCGTGGGCCACCGGCCCACTAGTTCCACCCGGCGGCGGAGAGTCGTCCGAGACCTCCACCACCTCCCGCCCCCGCAAATCGCCGGCGGGCGCGGCGCTTGCGCCGCCTCCGCCGGCACCTCCACCCGCACCTCCGCGGCCGCGCGCGCGCCGGCGCGGCGCCGCACCCGCCACCTCTCGGCCGCGCCTCCCGCAGCCCACGGGCGCCGCGGGTTGCTCCCGCTCCGCCTCCTCCACCGCAACGGCCCCGCGCGGCTGCGCCTCCACCACGCCGCCGCCGCGGCCCCGTGTCTCCATGACGAACGGTGCAGACCGCCCCCGGCGACCCCGGGCCGCGCCGCGGCAGAGCTGATCCGACGGCCGGGGCCTCGAGGCCCCAACGGGGCTTGCGAGCTCGCGCCCGCCGCCGTGCTTGTCCCCGGGCGCGACGCCCTCGACGAGCGCCGCCGGGTGGGGATGGACGCGTCCGTCCTCAGCACCTTGGCAGGTGCGAGAGGAGGCACGGTCGGCACCACCCTGCACAGGCACGGACGGAAGGTTAGGACGCCTAATCATCGACAAATCAAACCAAGCGAAAAAGGACGGACTCCTTACCTCGAAGAGGAAAAGGCCCGTTTCCTTTTCCTCGAGGCCTCAGCAGATGAGGCCGGCGCAGCGGCCACGCCCGGCCGCCGCCGCCTCCCCGACGGCGCCGGCCCGTACGCGCGAGCACGCCCGCCCGCGCGCGCGGACGCGCCCGCCGCCGCTCCTCCCGAAGGCACCGCCGCGCGCGGGGCACACATCGCCCCACGTGCGGACACTCCGGCCCGACGCGCCCCCGACGACGGCGCCGCGCGTGCGGGCACGCTCGCCCCGCGCGCACGGGCACGCTCGCCGCGCGCACCTCCGCGGCACGCGCCGGCGTCTCGGCGCGCGCGCCGCCCTCGATGTCGATGGCCGGCGGCGGCGCCGTTGCGCCCGCCCCGGGCAATGCCGCCCTCGCCGCCGGCGCCGGCTCCGGCGAGGGAGGCGCGAGGGCTGCCACCCGTCCGAGGGGCCCTCCCCCCTCGGCCTCTTCCTCCTCGTCCTCCCTCCGAGGACGAGGGCTCCTCGATCTCGGGGAGGAGAGCCCCGCCTCCTCGCGCCGCCGTACTCCGCGTCCCGCCGGTCGCGGCGTGCTTGACGTCGCCTCGCGTGCTCCCTCTTGCGCGCCGCCCGCTCCTCGCCGCTCCCGCTGCGCCGCCCGGCCGAGCGCACAGGAGTCGGGGGTGGGTGGAACGGACTTGGCAATGGTGAGCTTCACCAGCTGCACACATGAGCACCGAAGACACGTCAGGAGGCAAAGGCAACACAAAGAACCAAAACGAAATCAAGGACCACACTCACCAACGGGCCGGTGGGGAGCATCTCGATGTCCCACGGGGTCCGACCCGCAGGGCGCGGCACCGGGTGTCGACGGCGCTCCGCGCCCGGTGAGCGCGTACGGCCGCTCGAGGGGCGTCGGGAGCATCCGCGACCTCGCCGGGTCGACGGGGTTGGCCGCCTCTCGTCATCTCGAAGATGCGGAGCGGCCTCTCCATCAACGGCACGATCCGCCGGTGATGAAGGAAGGCGAGGACGCCCATCGCGTTCAGCCCCCATCTTCGCCGGCGCCGCAGCGCAGCCGGGGACCGACTCTCGCCGCCGTCTTCCGGGCGAGGACACCCCGTAGCCCCGGGAGGCGGTGCCTCTCCTTGAAAACCCGGCCGGTGTAAGGGGGGAGGCCGGGCTCGGCGTTACGTAAGTAGAACCACCCCCGCTCCCGGCCCGGCGTTGTTCGTCGTCATGGTGCGGGGGATGTAGACGTTCTTGAATTGCCCCCGCGGGGCAAGCGACATCCCGCCGCGTGCATCGCGCGGCGGGTCCTTGGCTCCGTCGTGGGGCGCGTGACGAGCTCCGCGCGGAAAGGTGTACCCGAGCTCCCGCTACCGGGATCCCCGGGGTACCCTTCGCGGACACCCACGAATGTGGCCGCCTCGCGAGATCGCGTTGGGGGCGAAGTTGTGCGGCTCCACCCCGTAGTAGTAGCACATCGCCCGCATGAAGGTGCTCGCCGGCGCGGTGAAGCCCCCGCTCGTGGTAGCGGATGAAGCTCACCACATAGCCCTCCGGCGGGTTGGGCTCGTGGTCGCGGCCCGGCGGCACGATCCACTCCGCCGACGCCCGTCTTCGTTGGCCGCCGGCCGGCGGCGGTGACCGCCGCCAAGGGCCGAGTGCGTCCACCGTCGACCTCTCCCAGGCATATGGCTCCAGGATCCTGAGAGGAGGCTCGGGCGGCGCCATGAGGAAGGACGACGGAATGCGAGGACGGAGAACAAGGAACGGAAGGAAAGCTCTAGCGGCGACACCGCGCGATGGTAGGAGCTAGGCGAAGACGAAGGGGCGGGGGACTGAAAATGGTGAGTTGCCAAGGTAAAAAACCGCCGTCTCCTCCTCCCCGCAGCTTTATAGGCCGACGGGCGAGCTCTCCGGAGCGGACGCCCCGCTAGCATTACGCTGCGGGGAATCTTTCCATCACGTCGACAAGCGGGCCCCCACCACGACTGGCGGCGGCCACGTCACGGCGGGCGGGCCATCATCACGGCAAAGACCCGTAGCGACCGAAGCGAAGCGGTCACGTCCGCCCCGCAACGCCGCCCACTACGCGCGCGCGCGCGCCGCGCCGCCTAAAAAAGACGCGCCCGCGCCGCAAACCCGCGGCCACGACCGCAAGGCACTTAAATGCCGGGTCCCTTGCCAAGCAAGGAGAACCCTCGAGCGGGGCGAACCCCCGCTCGAAACAAAGGCGACCCTCGATGGGATGTCGGCGTGAGAAGGTCGTCCGGACCCGCTCGATGTAGAGCGAGGCAACCGCGAGCACCCATGCCACGTAAAACCCTCGAGCGGCATGACCCTCGGCTCCAAACAAAAGCGACCCTCGATGGGATACCAGCGTGAGAAGGTCGCCCGGGACCTGCTCGATGTAGAGCAGGCAACCGCGGGCACCCATGCCACGCAAAACCCTCGAGCGGCACGAGCCCTTGGCTCAAAATGACGTCAAACCCTCGATGGGATATCGACGTGAGAAGGTCGCCCGGGACCTGCTCGATGTAGAGCAGCGCAACCGCGGGCACCCATGCCACGCAAAACCCTCGAGCGGCACGAGCCCTTGGCTCGAGACAATGTCAACCCTCTAAAAGAAAGCACATACGCTGTGCTACCAACCAGCACCTCGAGGGCTGGCTCGCCCAGACCCCTCGACGGCCGCAAACGTGAAAAGACGGGGCCGCCCAGGCGCCACCCCGCACGGCCCTACTGATCAGAGGTTCGAAGCCCGACCCTCGACGGGTTCGAACCAGTACGCCACGGATCGCGAGTTAGGGACGACGAGGGCACGCGCATTCGAGCCGTTCCTCGAGCCCGTCGGCTCGAGGGTGCCCCACATGTCGTGTTCGAGAGCCGGCGAGGGCAACTGGCCGGGGGATCCCACCGAGGGAGAGCTTCCGCGCCCTTGGTCCCTAGCGAACGGGACGGAGCCCCACCTAGCAAACCCACACAAGCGCTTCCATGGACGTGTCTCCGACGCGCGCGCCTACCCTTATCGAACGGGGCATGGGCGTCCACTTGAACCACCCGCTACCGGCTCGAAGAGGAATCGACAGTCGCGACCCGCTCGATGGGAGTTGCCGAAACCTCACCCTCCGTCCCGCGGAGGGACGGCGAGGGCGCGTTGAAAAACAAGTCGTCGGGCTCTACCCGATCGCCTCGAACGGGCGGAGGCTCGGGGGCTTGACGCGCGGCTACACCTCCTTGAAAGCGCACCCGCCCGAGACAAGTGTCGGCGGTGCGTGCACCCCCCGGCCGGCCGAAATACCGCCGATGCGGTTGGCATATGTGCCACGTCTTTCGACCAAAATTCTCGCGGTAAACCCCCCTCGCAGGGGTATCCACACCCCTACGGGGCTTCGGGGGGCTAGACCCGCGGGTCCCGCCGACGCGGCCCCACGAAAGCGTTCGCAAACAAGGAGGGAAGAACGTCCTATCGTAGGTTCCAAGCATCCGCGGGAGCCGCAACGGCAAACCCACGGATGCTCGGGGTCTGCGTCGGGGACAACCCTAGGGGTCCCCTTAAACAATGGGGGAAAACCCACTTAAAACCCGTAACGAAACCCGATAATATTAAGCCTAACCATGCGGTGTGCCTAACCATGCGAGACACGGCCCATAGGGACTCGACGGCCCATCAAGGCGGCCCACGTAAGGATCCCCTCGAAACGGACTCCGCCTCGTTCGAGGCCGCACGCCCCCTTCGGGCGGACATCGCCCCCACTCGAGGGGCGCACTTCCCTCGAGCGGGTTTCGCCTCGCTCGAGGGTACGCCCCGCCCTCGGGCGGGGCCCGCCACGCTCGCGGCGCCCCCGCACGCGTGCGCGCCGCCCCGTACGCGGGCATTTAACGCCCCGACGCCGCGAGACGGCGCCATCATGCGCCGGGGCTCGCACCCCGGTGCCGCCGCACCAACTCCCCGAGGAGGAGCCCATCCCCGCCACCGTGGGAGGGTACGGTGGAGTGCGGCCGGTGTCGCCCCGTGACACCGCGCGCACGCCCCGGCACGGCTAACGCGCCGAGCCCTCGAAAGGGGGCCGGCGCACCCTCGATGTACTTTCTTGTGACCCTACGGAGGTTAGGTGGAGGCGGTAGGCCGGTGGACCGCCATCCCCGCCAGCGTAACGGCGTGGCCGCCGTACACACGCGCGCGAGCGCACGCCGGGCCCCGTAGCGACGACTCCGCCCCCGTGAGGCGCGTTGGGAAGGAACGCCGTTCGCCAACCCCCGTGCGCCGTACGGGCCGGCCGCGCACCCCCTCGAGCCTATCGGAGGACATCACCGCCATCTCGTTGCTCTCCTACCCTCGAACCGCCACTTTGTTCGGGTACAAGTCAGGCCATGATGACCGTATCGCCGCAAGGATCGCCCGGACGGCCGCCCACTCTACACCGTAGCACGTCGCACTTCTCCACATAGCTAGATAGTGCGGCGCGCATGTAACCCGCTCGCCCCTTGATCTATAAAAGGGGAGGCGAACCCCGAGCCGCGGGGGGACGAACGGACCGAGTTCAACACAACGCTCTGTGCACTCACTCTCTTATTCTCCCACGACATCTTGACCACCCTTCCAGGGACTTGGAAGCCACGCTTCCTCTCCCCGCCTTGCTTGTACTTGCCCCACTACAAGCACCCCGTGCCGAGCAATATAGTGCCACGAGCACCCCCCGCCGGGGCGGCGAGCAATATAGTGCCACGAGCACGCCCCGACGTACGGCCCCCTCGGGCGGAACCGGGATAAAACCTTGTGTCATTTGTTGCTCCAGCATCGACCATTGAGGGATAGACCACGGCGCTATCTATGCAGCCAAAGACTCGGAAATGACTCACCTTGGGTGCCCGACCATGCATAAGCTCATAACAGGTCTTCTTCTTGAAAGCTCGCAATAAAATCCTGTTGGAGACATGACAAGCCGTATTGACCGCCTCGGCCCAATACCTCCTAGGAATCTGTGCTCATCGAGGAGGCATCGTCCTAACCATCTCACAAGAGTCCGATTTTCCTTTCCACAACTCCATTTTGAGGGGGCACATAAGGGGTCGAATGCGATGTTCAAGACCTAGATCATGACGAGAAGGCGAGCTTAGGGAGTTCTTGAACTCTGAGCCATTATCACTGCGGATAGCTCGAATAGCATTCCTATGCCTCTCATTTTTCAACCTCACGATCAGACCTCGAACAAAACCAAATGTCTCACTCTTATCCTCCAAGAAAAACACCCAGGCATAGCGAGAGTAATCGTCCACCACAACAAGAACATACCACTTCCCACCCACCGAGCAGACTCGAGCTGGCCCAACAAGGTCCATATGCAACAACTCTGTCGGACGCTCGGTCATAACATCAGTCGGTGGATGGGGAAGCCCAGCACTGCCATCTTGCCATGCCTACACGGAGCACAAACTAAATCCTTCTCAAGCTTCAACCTCGGCAATCCTTTTACAAGGTCAAGACCACTCAAGCGAGAAACCAAATCAAAGCTCAAGTGTCCCAACCGCCTAAGACATTTCCACAAATCAGAAGAAGGACCGGCCATCAAACAGCGAGCAGGACCCAAAGAACGAGAGAAATCGACCACGAAAATGCGACCCTCGGGGATGATCATACGGATAAGATCACCTCGAGAATCCGGCCAACGAGACTCACCGGACTTGAAACGCACCTCAAAACCCTCATCAAGCAACTGAGAAACCGAAAGCAAGAATTGAAACCCAAAGACTTCACAAGAGCAACCCTCTTCAACGTTACCTTGTCACATCACATGCACCACACCCTCGAGAAATCAACCTTCTCCGTCATTGTCCCCAAATGTGATGTACATCTTTTCCTTCTTGGGGTGAGGTGGAGAACCACTTCTTATTTCCGGTCATGTGTCGGGAACATCCGGAGTCGATCAACCAAATGTTCTCCAAGTCTCCTGCCTGTAGTCAGAAACAAGATCGAGAATGAGCTAACGACTCGACAACGGGTTTAGCACAAAGAAAGTTGAAACGGTGTCGAGCCATGTTTGCTCCAAAGAGGGTTAGCAAACATCATTCCCTTGCTACCCAGGCTTCCCATGTCCCATGGAAGAAGTACGAACACCACGAGGGGGAAAACGTGGTCCGTAGTTCCTCTGGAACCCAAAGCTGCGATCATCTCCCCTAGACCCGTATTGAGGACGAGTAGGGGGACGTCCAGCAAAACCACCACGAGCCCGACCAAACCTCTCACCAGCACGCACACCATCATCTCTCCTCTCAAACCTCGCACCACCACCTCTCTGTGGGAACCTGCCAACACTCCTCACACTTCCCACACCCCGTGGAAGTGACACTCTGGGCTCAGGAATACCATGAGACTGGTGATACCTGTCCTGGTTTGCTTGCTCCCTAGCAAGCCTCTCATCCCTCTTCCTCTTGTAGCAAAACTCTGCAAGATGCCTCTCCTTGCCACAATACTCACACCTGAAGGGGATGGGTTTTGGTTTTGGCTCTGGCTTCTCTCTAGGCTTCTCACCCTTCTCACTCACAAACTTCACGGGTTTCTGGAAGTCATTTGTTTCCGTTGGAAATTTGGGTGGATCTTGGGTTGTGTCAAGCTTGTTGCAAAGGTGGTTGGGCTTTGGTGTGAAAGTGTTCTTGGGTGCTTTTTGAAGTGGGACTTGGATGTCTCCCGTCCTCAAACTCGGGGTTAGACTCAACACACTTCTCATACACACTCTCCCCACTGTTCTCTCCCACTTTCTCACAACTTCTCAAAAACCAAACCACGACCATCAGCTCTCTTGAACTCCTCAATCATGATTTTCAATTGAGGTTCCTGCCCGGACAACCAACTGCCTTCCTCAAATAATCATTCTCCTCATAGATGACATCCAAACGGGAAGTGAGTTCAGATTACTTGTAAGTAACTTCAACAGCTAGTGCATGCATTGACAACAGGAGATTTCAAAGAAGCTTCCAAAGTGCTAATAGTAGAACGAGCATCAACAAGCTTAGCATGCATAGTAGGACATGATTTACAAGCACCAAGCAAAGTGGGTCTAGCCTTAAGCTCATCATACTCAGTCCTAAGAGCATCTAGTTTAGCCAAAGTGGAAGCATTCTTCTCATTAAGCAACTTGATCTCATTCAACCATGCATCACACTCAAGACACTCAACATCATCAGGAGTAGTAGACAAGTTTTAAAGTCATTCTCAAGTTTCAATTCAAGCTATTTGGACTCTAACTCTCCTACTTTCTCACTAGCATTCTCAAGTTGAGCCCTAAGATCTTTCCTCATCTTCTTAGCATCTCTCAACACACTATCACGGTTGTCAATCAAGCCATTCAACCTAGTGATCTCAGCAAGCAAAGAGTCGGGGTCACGATTTACCTCATCCTCTGATTCGGAGTCGCTGTCTTCCTTCTCGCTCTTCTTGCTACTCGAGCTATGGGCCATCCCACAAAAGCCTTCAAGCGCCACACAGCTCAACCCACTGAGGTTCCGGCTTGCACTCTTCTTGGCCTTGCGCCTCCCGGCGTCTTCATCTTCACTACTTGAGCTTGACTGCGCATCGCTTGAGCTTGAGTCGACGTCGCTTGCACCGGCCACCATGGCTCTTGCCTTGTCCCTTTGTAGCGCCCTTGCTCGGTCAGCGCTTGTCCTTGTCCTTGCTCTTGGATAGCGAAGTGCTTGCCCTTGGAGGAGTACTTGTCTTCACGCCTCGGGTGCGCCTTGGCACTCGCTCATCTTGTACTTGTTCTCCTCCGCTTCCCGGGCACTCGGTGATGAAGTGGCCACTCTTGCCACACTTGTAGCACGTCCACACAGGCTCCGCCTTGCATTCCTCCGACTCTCGTGTAGTCGATCAAACCTTCTTGAGGGCTTGGTCGGCTCCTCCTCGCCCGGCCCACATCAAACTCCTCATCTGGAATAGACATAAGAGAAAACAAGGAAAACTGTCGACGAGAAGGGTTAGTGTTGGCTTTGCCCTTTGATCCGCCCACAAGAGCAAGACTATGATCACTCAGGCCCTCATGCTTGGATTGCAGCTTCTGTCAACCTCGGCGGAAGCTTGAGCTTGAAAGAGGTCATCTGACTCGGTGGTCAACATTGCCCGGCGGACTCCTTAATGGCCTCAACCTTAGCACCCCAAACATTTTGGGTCCAAGACCTGCAAGAGCTTCAAAGCTTGATCATGCTCAGTGTAAGGAAATCCTCAACATTAGCCTTCATGTTGTTCACGATGGCGGTGAACCTGCGAAACATCGCATCAATGTCCTCAGGAAGTTGGTAGAGTTCTCATATTGCATCACGGTAAGAGACAAAGAGCGAGCCTTTACATGGTTATCACCACCGTGAGCAACCAACAACTTCTCCCAAATTTGCCAAGCAAGATTCAAATGGCAGACACGCTCAAACTCGGGATCACACACAAGCTCCAAACCAAGTGATCAACGGCTTTTACATTGCCTCATACTTGGCCTTAACACGGCATGGATACCATAACGAGTATGGATGTTGACCCGAATGGCATAGGTCTTGTCAAGCACAATGAAATCCAACAACTTGCCACGAAGAAAGATCATCATACGAGCCGCCCACTTGTGGTAACCATTCCCATCGAAGTGCGGCGGACCGCCCCGCTCAACATACGCCATCTTAGGATTCAAGACTTGTCAAAGTCGCAAAGAATCTGACACCAAGCTCTGATACTGTCGGTGTTTTGGACCGGCAACCTACTACGGGGAGTACCCGAAGTAGATGAATGTGACTCGCCGAGATCGGTAACTCGAAGGAAGAGGCACGCGGCACACAATTTAGACAGGTGCCGCGATATGCGTAATACCCTACGTCTGTCTTTGCGTAGCTCTGGGTTGATAGGGCACGATTACAGGATGGTGCAATAGTGCGCCGTGAGTTGAGATTGGATGAGGTGATCATGAGAACGGTCCCTGCCTCGCCTTATATAGTCCGGGAGGCAGGGTTACAAGTCGGAGTAGGGCAGGAGTACTAGTCGAGTACGTCTAGGAGACCTCTACACAGTGCGGAACGTGTACGAGTCCTAACCGAGTACTACTCTGTGTTGTCCTTGTGCTCCACGCCTTCGGGTGCCGTGTAGCGCAAGCCGGTAGTCCCGGGGGCCCACCGAGTAGTCGGTCCTGGTACCCACCGGAGGTAGTGGGCCCCGGGGAGGTCCATACGACAAGCCCCCGAGTACTTTGTAGTCGAGAAGGATAGCTTCAAGTAGTCTTGACGGCCTTAACAAGTAGTCCTCAAGCGTCCCTGAGTGCTACAAGTCAAAAGTCCTCAAGAGTAGTCGAAGCATCCCGAGGCTGGAATGTACTCCAGCTGATGTTTGAGCAATCTTGAAGTCTTCTCGAGTAGTCCCAAGTGTCCTTGAAATCTACCTTCGAAGGTCTTCAAAAATGCCTGCCTTGTCTTGAAGCCGGAGCCGTCAAGAAGATGCGATTTGCAGAACCGCCATCCACGTGGAGTGGCCCCCGAGCCTCGACCCGCGGGCTCAGGCTGAGGATCTATCCGAAGTCTTGGCGAGAAAATCCCGAAAAATCCGGAGAGAAAAAACCGAAGGACACGTGGCACGGAGCCCCCGAGCCTTGAGTCGAGTACTTCCTCTCGAATTGAAGGGTCTTCTTGGAGAATGTGTCATGAGATGCTCTTGAGACTAGCCGCGTCCCGGGTAGTCGGGGTAGAAGTGGCGAGCCCCCGAGATGAGGCGCGTCGACTAGTAGAATACGAGGAGTCACGCGCAGCCGCTGAGTCAGCCACGCGTGGACTTATCCAGCCGCCCGTTACGGAGGCGTTTTGGCTTATAAATACAAGTCGAAACCCTTAGGGTTTTTCACCCAAGTGAGCCGCAGTCATTCGCCACTTGAATCTTGAAGTAGATCCACTCCAGCGAGCACTGCCGCCGTAGTAGATCCGAGCGCATCGCCACCCGAAAGCTGTAGGGTAGCCCCCGGCGGATGCGAGTAGAGACTCCCTGTTCTTGGAGGATGAAGGTCTGTCCCCGTCGAAGACGTCGAAGGCCGGCGGGGAAGAAAAGGAGCCATGCGAGAGGCTGCCGCGGCCGGCACGGAGCGGCGCCGCCCACGTCTCCACCGCGCGGCGGCCCAAGCCGCGAGTGGAAAAAATCGAAGGTGAAGACCGAAGACTTGCGGCCTTTGTTGAACGGCGGGTTCATCGGGGAGAAGCAGATCGACATGTGGAGATCCGCCGCAGGAGATCCCTATCCAATGGAGAAGGCACAAGACGAGATCCCGATGTTCTCGCGCTTCGTGGAGCGCGGTCTTGCGCTCCTAGCAAGTGACTTCTTCAAGGGGCTTCTCAGGTACTATGGCATCGAGTACCTCAACTTGAACCCCAACGGTATCTTCCACACTTCCGTCTTCGTCCACACGCGAAGCTTTCTTGGGAATCAAACCGCCTTGGATTCTCTTCGGAAGTTTTTCCGCGTGAAGCCGCGGCCCAGCGCCTCCAACCCCGGGAGTAGTCGGAGGGGCCGGGATCCGGGCGGAGGGAGGATGCCGCGGAGCGATACACGGCGTACAAGCTCGTGGACTCCAACACCGGCCCCGGAAGACGAGGTGGTTCTACATCACGAACCACCATCCCGGAGCTACCGAAGCCGGCGGGCGGCAGGCCACGGGCACCAAGAGTGGTGGAACACGGAGCCCACCATGCGGGGAGGGGCTCCGGCTCCCGGAGTTGCTAGCACGCATCAAGACTGCGGGATGCGGGACGAGGGCCGAACACGTGGCCTTCGGCTTCATGAAGCGGATCCCGGCCCGGCGATGGCGAGGATACGATGGGCTTCGAGTACACCGGCGACGACGACACGTCGCGGATGCGGGGGCGAAAGTGAGGACAACGACATCATCGAGAGGTTGTCGAGGATCTTCAAGGACATGCGGAGTACACGGCGTGCCTGTCGAGGAGTACTCCGCCGCGCGCGCCGCGCGGGTAAGTAGCCGTGCCCCCCTCGTCGAGTAGTAGGCACTTGTAGCGAGTTCTTTGACGCTTTTGTGTCTTTTGCGCGGGATGATGTGAAGCGGTTTGTCTCCGAGCCGCAGCCACCACGGCGGAATTGAGGTCCCAACGGTGGGAGAAGGTGAAGGAGCGCGCGAGTAGTCGGAGACGACGACGATCCCGTCATCGTGGAGGATACCTCCGATGACGAAGAAGACGAGGAGACGGTTGCGGGGATCGCTTCCGGTTGCGGTCGAGGTTTAGCCGTCCGGGCTTGCCTCATGTACCTCTCATCCAAGACCCTCGGCTAGCACGGAGGCTAGCCTTCTTTGCGCCGCCCGGGAAGCCGCGCAACCCCGCCAAGAAGCGGGTAGCAAAGAAGATGAAGGTCTCAGAGACCGCGCCTCCAGAGGTAAGTCATCTTGAGCAAAGTAGTCGAGTACCCGGTGATCGAGTACGGTGCTGACGAGTAGTCGTCCTTGTGTGCAGGAGAGGCCGCCGGCGAGCCGGTGGAGGAGGGCGATGAGGGCATGTGGCCCACAGTGGGGGAACCGGCTGGAAGCGAAGTCCGCCCCCCCCCGCGTCGAAGAACTTACGCGCGCGGTGGAGCGCCGGCCCCCCCCGCCGGAAGGGGAGCGAGTACCGCGGCCGCCGCCGGCGAAGGGTGGAAGCCGCGGGGCGCGAGAGACCGCGCGCCGGCCACCGCCACCGTGGAGGAGGCGGTAGTCGGAGAGGCGGAGGAAGAAACGCCCGCCGAGGGTGGGCCTGGTTGATATCGCCGGCATCCTCGGTGCTCGGCCGTGACTATCGTCCGGTCGAACTTGTAAGTACCACGCCTTCATGAGTAGTACTCATTGTAGTAGTCGATTTTATCTGACGATCCTCTGTGGATACTTGCGCAGAAAATCCACGGACTTGAGCTGGGACGGAGAGGAGCCCACGGTAGCAGGGGCGGAAAAGGCCGCGCCGCCCGTCGAGGAGCCCGCTCCGAGGAGGCCCAAGCCGCGGCCAGGCGGCCCCCCGGTGCCCGGCGCCGGCGCGAGGAGGCGGTCGTAGTCGAAGGTGAGTACTCCTCTGAAGCTATAGAGCCCCAAAAAGAGTAGTCGTAGATGCGATGCGCGTGTTCCTTGGTGACGGGCGCCGAAGGGAGGTGACATCCCCTGCGGGGGTACCCATGCGGGGAGTTGACACCGAAGCCCCCGAGAGGGGGCTGCGGTAGGAGCCCCGAGCCCATGGGGGAAACCGTCGAGAAGTCCGCCGAGGGGGAGGCGGCTACCACGTCGCCGGGGGGTTGCCCTGGAGGTGGCGATCCGATCTCCCGAGATCCCAAGACGCGGAGCCTATCCGCTCGGCGCCAATGGCCAGAGGCTACGTCGAGTAGCCGTGGCGGGATTGAGTGCTTGCCGACGATCTCGTCGAGCGGCGGTGTTGGCGCGGCACTTGGAGGCGATGCGGCGAGCCGAGCCGGTGGATGAAGGTACGTAGCCGTTGCCTCCCGAGTAGTCAATCCTTTCGTTGAGTACTGCGCCGGCTTGAACTTGTCTTGTGCGGGACGTCGCGGAGCGATCCCGCGAGAAGTCGAATCCTCTTGCAAGGCTACGGCGACACGGTGCTTGCGGCGAAGCTGCGGAGGAGCAGCTCATGAAGTCGAGGAAGCACGCGGCCGCCATGCAGTCGAAGCTTGACGCCGCCTTCGCCAAGTACCACAACGATGTGATGGACTTGCGGGCGAAGAGTGACGAGTGGGTGCGGAAGAACAAAGGCCTCCGCAACAAGAATAAAGGTATGTCTCTTGACTTGTCGGGTACTTGTTGGGAGTCATCAAGCTCTGACCCGTTGTTGTGTTCCGGCGTTGCAGAACTCGAAGGCCGGAGTGGAGCGGCGAAGGGCTCGGAGATCGGCATGAAGAATCTCTTCTACCGGGAGCAAGAAGCCCGCCGGTACTCGAACTCGACTACAAGGAGGGCGGCCTTCGAGTGCGAGAAGCACATGGAGTTGCGAGTGCATCGATAGAGACCTCGTCCGCTTGCTACAAATCTTTGCGAGAAGTTGAACGAAGGAGCGCGAGCGCTCGGGCCCGGGTGAAGGACCTCGAAGAGGCTGCCCTCCCGATCGCGAGGCTCCTGGTGCCGCACCGGGCGGCCCCAAGATCGCTCCGTTGGCGGATCGACTTCATGAGGCGCCAAGCCGGTGGCCGCCTACGTGAAGCACATGGCCAAGTCAATCTGAAGCGGTGCGGCCTTCATGAAGTCGTACTTCCCGAAGGCCCGGTGGAGGTAGTCGCCGGCGGGGTAGCCGCCAGCGCTCGGATGAGCGATGCGCGAGTTCTTTGGAGCGAGATGGCTCCCATCGTGGAGCGGTGGCCGATAAGTTGAACCTCCGGTAGCCTGCATAGATAGCTAGTAGCCGTAGTTGTATAGGAAACAGTTGTAATGAACTTTTTCATATATCAATGAAATGTGATGTTCCATCAATGAGTACTCGTAACCGCGATCTCAGAGTGCGGAGCGCCCATCGTGGAGTAGGTGCGAGTAGTAGTACTCGGCTTAGTGGTCCCATAGCAGGGAGTAGACAGTAAAGAAGTTGATGAACAATCAAACTTTATTACTGAAGAAGTACACCTGGGTGGCCAGGGCCGTAGTTACGAGGGGTCGCCTGGACCCGAAGGGCGCTTACAGCTGAGTAGTACTGGAGCGGGTAGCCGCTTGCAGTGAGTGATCCGTAGGTAGCCGTGTAGGCTGGATCGCAGATCCGTAGGTAGCCGTGCGGGGCTGGATCTTGGAGTGTGGTCTCTTGGTAGACCGCTGCTAGAGTCCTTGATGCTCGTTGCAGCCCAGGGTCCGTAGGTAGCCGCACGGGCTGGACCTGGAGGAGAGTAGTCCGGAGACTTGAAGCCAGGACCCGGAGGGTCGCCTGCGGCAAGGGGGTGTTGATGTAGTCGCGTGGACTTGAACCCCGGAGTAGTCGAGTAGACTAGGCGTAGAATCGGCGGGGTGGTCGACGTTCCACGAGTTGTTGACTTCTTCGCCTTCGAGTGTTTGGAGGCGGTAGGAGCCCGGCCGGTCACCTTGGCCACGGTGAAGGGGCCTTCCCGAGAGGGAGGCGAGTTTGTGAAGTCCTTCCGTGTTACGGATACGGCGGAGGACAAGATCTCCAACGTTGAAGGAGCGTTCCTTGACGTTGCGATCGTGGTAGCGTCGGATACCCTCCGGGTACCTTTGCCGGCGGGACGAGGGAGGCACGGCGAGCTTCTTCGAGGGCCGTCGATATCAACTCGTCGTTGTCCTGCGAGACGCCTTCGTCGTAGTGCTCCACTGCTGGCGAGTTCCATATGACGTTGGCAGGGAGGATGGCTTCAGAGCCATAGACCAGGAAGTAGGGGGATTGCCCCGTTGGCTTGGATGGTTGAGTCCGCAGCCCCCAGAGTGCGTTGGGTAGTTCCTTGATCCATTTGCCCCCTTTTGAGTTAGCAGCGTCGTGTAGCCGCTTCTTGAGGGCGTCGAGCACCATCCCATTAGCGCGCTCGACTTGTCCGTTGGCCCGTGGATGGGCGACGGAGACGTATGCGACGTCGATCCCATTGTTCTCGCGGTACTCCCCGGGCGGTGGTTGTTGAAGTTGGACCCCGGTGTCCGTGATGATGCGGTGGGGTAGCCCGTAGCGGTGTACGAGTTCATCCGGGGAAGTCGAGTACTCTGTCGGCCTTGGGGCATGTGACCGGCTTGACCTCGATCCACTTGGTGAACTTGTCGATAGCCACCGGTACCACTGTTGAATCCTCCCGGCGCGGTTGGCGGTGGCCCAATCAAGTCGAGCCCCCGGCGGGCAAAGGGCCGGAGGTTGGCGGTATGGTGACTAGCTTGTAGGCGGGGACGTGTTGCTGCTTGGCGAAGAAGCCGACATCCTTGGCACCTTCGACGAGTTCTTCGGCATCGCCCGGGGGCGTGGGCCGGTAGAAGGCTCGCGGAAGGCCTTGCGACCGGCGTGCGGGAGGACGCGTGGTTGCCGCGGACACCCTTGTGGATCTCCTCCAAGATGTCCTTGCCTTCTTCGCGAGGGACGCATTTCATGAGTACTCCGAGAAGATGCGCCTCGCTTGTAAAGCTTGTCGCCGACGAGGACGTAAGACTTGGCGCGGCGGACGAGTTGTTCGGCTGCGTTCTTGTCGGAGGGACCTTCGCTCGGCCGAGGTAGTCGATGAAGGGTTGCCTCCAGTCCACGTCGATCATCATGACCTCCTGCCCGGTGGTTGGTTGGGCGGGACAGTGGTCGGTGGCGCCGGCTCCGGGATGGATGGCGCGTGAAGCTCATGGACGAAGACGCCCGCGGGTACTTGGGCGCGGGTGGATCCGAGCTTCGAGAGGACGTCCGCTGCAACGTTGTTGTCGCGAACGATGTGATGGAACTCGAGACCATAGAATTTGTTCTCGAGCTTGCGGACTTCTAGGCGATGGCGTCCATGTTCTCCTTGTTGCGGTCCCAAGACTTGTTGACTTGATTGATGACCCTTTGCGGAGTCGCGCGTAGACTAGTAGCCGCTTGATGCCAAGTGAAGCCGCGAGGCGGAGCCCGTGTAGGAGGGCTTCGTACTCGGCTTCGTTGTTTGAGACCTTCCGGAAGATCGCGGGACGTACTTGAGTTGTTCGCCCGTTGGAGAGATCGGGGAGTACCCCTCGCGCTGCGCCCTCGAGGTTGAGTGAGCCGTCGAAGTACATCACCCAATGCTCTGGTCGCACGGTGGGAGTAGGTAGCTGGTTCTCCCGCCACTCCGCCATGAAGTCGACTAGTGCTTGCGACTTGATGGCCGTGCGTGGCTTGAAGTCGATGGTGAGGGCGCCGAGCTCGACAGCCCATTTGGAGATCCTCCCGGTAGCGTCTGGGTTCCTCAGGATGTCGCCGAGCGGGTAGTCGGTGACGACGGAGACCGAGTACTCCTGGAAGTAGTGTCGTAGCTTCCGCGAGGTGATGAGTAGAGCGTACGAAGCTTCGCACGGGGCTGGTAGCGAGCCTTGGACTGCGATAGAACCTCCGCCGACGAAGTAGGCGGGGCGGCCCCGGACCGGATAGGCGTGGCCGTCTTCTGCCGCTCGACAACGATGGCGATGCGACCACGTGAGTAGTCGCGGCAAGGTAGAGCGATGGGCGCTCGCCCTTGTAGGGAGCCGTGAGGGCTGGCGGCTTCGACGGGGAAGTCCTTGGTGGGCAAGGGCTTGGTCCGCCTCTGCGGTCCACATGAACTTCTCGTGGTGCTTGAGTAGTTTGAAGAAGGGGAGACCCCGTTCTCCTAGCTTCGAGATGAATCGTTCAATGCCGCCATGCACCCCGTCAGCTTCTGGACGTCCTTGATGCTCGTGGGAGCTTTCATGCTGGTGATGGCGGAGATCTTCTCGGGGTTGGCTTCGATGCCGCGCTGGCTGATGATGAAGCCGAGTAGTTTACCCGAAGGTACGCCGAAGACGCACTTGTTCGGGTTGAGCTTCCAGCGGTACTCGCGTAGCGATGCGAAGGTCTCTTCAAGGTCGTCGATGAGGGTGCTGGAGTCCCTGGTTTTGACAACCACGTCATCCACGTAGGCCTCGACGTTCTTGTTGAGTTGCCGCTTGAAGCGAGGCTGGATGGCCCGTTGGTAGGTGGCGCCGGCGTTCTTCAACCCGAAAGACATGGTCGTGTAGCAGTACGCGCCAAATGGGGTGATGAACGCGGTCTTCTCTGGTCTTCCTCCTTGATTGCGATCCGGTGGTACCGGAGTAGCGATCGAGGAAGCGAGAGCGGAGGTCGCGGCCGCCGTGGAGTCGATGACTTGATCAATCCGCGGCAACCCGAAGGGGTCCTTGGGGCGAGTGCTTGTTGAGGTCGGTGTAGTCGACACACATCCTCCACTCGTTCGAGTTCTTCTTGCGGACGAGGACGGGGTTGGCGAGCCACTCGGGATGGAAGACCTCTCGATGAAGCCGGCGGCGAGTAGCTTGGCGAGCTCCTTCTTGATGGCGTCCGTCGTCGTCGGTGAAGCGTCGGAGGTCTTGTCGCTTGGGGGGTGGCCTTTGGGTCGACGTTGAGGCGGTGCTCGATCGGCTCCCGGGCACTCCGGCATGTCCGGCGGCTTCCACGCGAAGATGTCGCGGTTAGCCCGAAGGAAGGCCGATGAGCGCGTCTTCCTATTTGGGGTCGAGGCCGGCCCCGATGGTGGTGGTCTTGGTGGGGTCGCCGTTCCGAGGTCGGCCGACTTGACGAGCACCTCCTCGGGTGGCCGAGGCTTGTTGGCGGCGTCGGACTTCTGCGGGATGTCGAGTTCACTTGTGGCAAGCTTCTTCGACGCGGCGTAGACCTCCATCATTGGGGTGGGTACTTGATTTGTTGAAGCGATCACCACGGCCTCTGTATCGCAGTCGTGAGAGATCTTCAAGTCCCCTTGGAGGGAGAGTAGGCCAGCTGGACTTGGCATTTTGAGTACCAAGTATGTGTAGTGGGGCACCGCCATGAACTTGGCGATGGCCGGTCTGCCGAGGATGGCATGCTAGGAAGTCTCGATATCCGCGACCTCGAACTTGATGTACTCGGTGCGGTAGTTGTCGCGAGACGCCCCGAAGGTAGCCGGCGTACCACCGAGCCTAGTGGGATAGCCGCGTTGCACGGGACGATGCCGTAGAAAGGCATGCTGCTCTTGTCGAGCATGGGGGTGACGTCAAGGTTCATCTTCTTCGAGTCTTGGTGAAGAGGACGTTGAGCCCGCTTCCGCCGTCGATGAGCACCTTGTTGAGCTTAGAGCCCGCCCTTTGTTGGTTTCGGGACGAGAGGGAAACGTCTGGTTCGGAGAAGGCGGGTCCATTGGTCCGCGCGGGAGAAGGTGATGGGTGTCTCGACCACCCGAGAGGGGTCATAACCGGCGGGTTCGATGGAAATCACTTCACGGCGAGTAGCCTTGCTCCCGCCCTGTTTGGGTAGTCCGCCGAAGAGGACGTTGACGGTCTTCTCGGGTTCTTGGAAGTCGTCGCCGTCCTTCTTCTTGTTCTTCGATCGTGAGGGTGCGGTGGCTCCGGCGTATCCTTGAGTGCATGCTCGAGCCGGTAGCCTTGCTCGGTAGTGTGGTTGCCGTTCGGGTGCCACGGGCACTTCTCCTTCGGCGGGTCTTTGAACCCGCGGGAATTCTTCTTCGAGTTCCCTTTCGGAGGGCGGCGGATAGCCGCGACGGTGTTGTCTGGCTTGCGCTTGCGGTTGGAACCCGAGAAGTTGTTGTTGTAGTTGTTGTTGCGGCCGCCTTGGTTTGGATTCTGCTGCTGCCGCCGCCTTGGTTCTGCTTGGGCTTGCTGCGGATGGCGTCGTACTTGGCGTTGGCCTTGTCCTCTTCGTCCGCCCCGGGACGTGATCATGTCCTTGAGGTGGGGAATGGACTTGGGGCGGCGACGACCGAAGTCTTCGAAGGTGCGGCGATGGTAGAGCCCGTCTGGAAGAGGTCGATGACCTCCTTGTCGGTGACGTCCACGACGGTAGCGCGCTTGTCGAAAAAGCGGCGCATGTACTTGCGGAGGGTCTCGCCTTGTTCTGCTTGATCATGGCAAGGTCCATGCGAGTACCCGAACGGCCCATGGCGCCGCGAAGTTGCTTGTGAACTGTTCCTTCGGTGGTCCCACTTGTCGATTGAGTGCTTGTCCGGCGACTCGAGCCACGTGAGTGGGGCTTGGTCCGAGCGAAGGGGAAGTAGAGGCACTTGGTGTCGGCCGTTGCCGCCGGCGTTCTCGATGGAGAGGGCGTAGCATCGGAGCCACTGGATGGGATCTGCTTCGCATCGTATTTGGTGATCCCCAAAGGCTTGAACTTGTCGGGGAGGAGCGAGGTTGCGAAGCCGGGGTGAGAAGGCGGGGAAGCCGTCGCCTTCGGCGGTGGTCGTCGACTTCTTCGCCGCAACTCTTCGATTCTCGGCGAGCATCGTACCCGCCGTGAGAGGCGCCGGAGGCGTGGCTATGCGCGTGGCCGCGGCCGCCGCGGCCGCCGCCGCCTCCGGCTTTCTTGTTGGCCCCGTGGTTGGAGGCCGCCGCCGTCGGCCGCCGCCGCCGTCGGGGTCGTTGCCGCCGCCACCGGCCGGAGCACGGTGGGGGACGACTTCTCGGTTGACGTTGTCTTGCCGTGAGGGTCCGCCGGCGGTGGAGCGTCGACGGTTTGGTTCAGCTGGGATGTCGCCCCGAGTACGGTTAGGACCGGGGTCAACACTGCGACTAGTAGCTTCGTTGTCGCGAGGCTTAGCTGGGAGAGGTTGGCTGACTCTCTTGTCTACCCGCATGAAGTAGGCTTCTTCAGCGAGCTTGGCGATGACCTCTCCAGCTCGTATGCCCTGAGCCTGGCGTGCGATCGTTGTGATCGACATGAGGCATTGCTCAGGAGTGGTGTGGACTCTGCTCTCAACTGCTTCGAGAGCTTCCGCAAGGTTGCGGATGGGGAGGTTGTCTCTGAGCCGCCGGCGTCGTTCGTTGCGCTTCCTGTTACGTTCGCGCCGGGCGTCCCTGTTGGCGTCGGTCTCGTCCGCAGGGGCATCGGCGGACGGCTCGTACGCGGAGATGTCCTCCAGGTACTTGTCTGCGGCCGTGCCTGAGGTTCCCGGGGTGTCGCCGGCAGCCATGAAGACTTGACGATCGGGGGTACCCAAGCTTGGCTCGAAGGTGCCACCTCGGTTGGTGTGTTTGAGTCGGCTTGGGCTAGTGGTGTTCCCTCCGGAACGGTAGCGAGTCGATGTAGGCGACGTAGCGTGAGTCCTCCTTTGTCAGCTCAGCGGGCTTGCGGTACGGCCGTGAGACGTATCTTCCGGCCGGCGTTGATCTTATAACCAGCCCGGAGGCTGGCCCTGACAAGGGAAGCTCAGAGGAGTCGTCTTCGGACTCGGGCTCCTCAGGGTCCGACCCGAAGTCGAACTCGTAGTCCGGGTTCGAGTAGAACTCGGAGAGAGGGCTGGAGTCCGAGACGCGGCTGGGGACGGCGTCGGAGTCCGAGTTGTACTCGGTTACGGGCTCCTTGCCGGCCCGGCGTGGTGTAGAAGCCTCCGTGCGGGCCCGGCTGGGAACGCGAGGGCCACGCGCGGAGTGCTGGCGTGGAGAGGGGACCGCCTGTGATGGCTGAGGAGCCGGCTCGCATGCGGTGGCCCATGGCGACATCGGGTTCGAGTTGGAGACGGACTCGAGCTCGAAGTCAGCGTGGAGGTTGGAAAGCGAAATTTCGCCGAACTTGCCGGCGAGCTCGCCCGTGACAACTTCGGGAAGCGTCACAAGGCCTGTCCTCGAGTCGGGTTGCATGTTCAAGCAGCGCTGGAAGGAGCCCGCGCCATCAGCAGTGCAGACCCAGGCGCCGAAGACGAAGGTGTCGCCGCGGTTGAAGGCGACGGTTGGCTTGATGTGAACGGAAGCCGTCGAGTTCGCCATGTGATCTCGAGCGAGAGCCCCTACCGGCGTGCCGGTGTCGGTGTTTTGGACCGGCAACCTACTACGGGGAGTGCCCGAAGTAGATGAATGTGACTCGCCGAGATCGGTAACTCGAAGGAAGAGACACGTGGCACACAATTTAGACGAGGTTCGGGCCGCGAGGTGCGTAATACCCTACGTCTGTATGCTTTGCGTAGCTACGGATTGATAGGGCACGATTACGGGATGGTGCAATAGTGCGCCGTGAGTTGAGATTGGATGAGGTGATCCCGAGATCGGTCCCCTGCCTCGCCTTATATAGTCGGGAGGCGGGGTTACAAGTCGGAGTAGGGAAGGAGTACTAGTCGAGTACGTCTAGGAGACCTCTACACAGTGCGGAACGTGTACAGAGTCCTAACCGAGTACTACTCCTGTGTTGTCCTTGTGCTCCATGCCTTCAGGTGCCGTGTAGCGCAAGCCGGGTAGTCCCAGGGGCCCACCGAGTAGTCGGTCCTGGTACCCACCGAGGTAGTGGGCCCAGGGAGGTCCATACGACACTGACCGCTTGCCCTTGTGTCGGTTCTCATCTTCATCACTTGAGCTCGATGAAGTGTAGCAGGAGCTCGAGTCGATGTCGCTCGCACCGGCCACCATCACTCGCTCCTTCTTCTTGTGACTGCCACTCTTCCTCGGCCTCATCTCGGACTTGTTCTTGCCCTTGTAGTTGTCTCTCGAGCGATGCTTGTGATCGGCGGTGCTTGTGCTCGGGCTTGACCTCCATGGCCTCCGGGCACTCAGCAATAAAGTGCCCGTGCTTCCTGCATCGATAGCACATGCCTGAGCTCCTCCGAGCGTTCTTCCGGTTCGTGTACATGCGCTCGAACCGCCTACTCAGCAACGTGAGGTCCTCCTTGCCCAGCATGTCGAACTGCTCATCTGGCATGGACACAAGGCAAGACAGAGAAAAATGTCTCGAAGACATGTTAGCATTAGTCCTTGAAACAGATACGAGAGCCAGACTATGAGCACGCACCCCACGGTCCACCTCGGACGACTTGAGCTTGGAAAATAGCTCGTCCACCATGAGGGTCTCATACTTTTCTGACTCAAGAATGGCCTCAGCCTTCTCACTCCACACGGTACGATCTAGAGAGTGCAGGAGCTTGATAGCCCTGTCATGATCATCGTACGGGAGCACAGCCGCATTAGCCCTCACGTTGTTCACCATCACCGTGAACCACTGAAACATGGCATCTATGGACTCACCGGGGAGATGAGTGAAGTTCTCATACTCTCTCCGGTAGGTCGCAAAGAGCCGAGCCTGAACCTGAGCGTTCCTGGCATGAGCGTTTTTCAGCTGCTCCGAAATCCTGCACGCCAAGTCCTTTGTCTAAACCCGTTCGAATTCGGATTGACACAGAGAACGGTACAGGTAGTCGACCACCTTGTTGTTGGCGTCGAACGTGTCCCTCGATCCTGGAGCAAGGAAGTTCACCAGATGAACGTAAGCTGTGTTCACTGTGACATCCGATAGAATTTGACCCTTGCCGCGGAGGAAAGCAGTCATCCATCTTTGCCACATTTGGTAGTTCTTACAATCAAAGTGTGGAGGACCCGAACCCCGTTCCTGGTATGCCATCTTTGGATCTTAGACTGGTTAGAATCACGAAGATCCGTAACCGGCTCTGATACCCATTGAAGGACTGGATTGGCGACCAGAGAAGGGGAGTGAATGGGAGCCGATAAAAATTCTTCTTCAAAGAACTCGGCCTATGTCCCAATCGCAACTCCAAAAGTCACACACGAACACAAATCGCCGAGACAACATAGTTATGGATCAACTACAAGTCCTAGGAACAATGTCCTCGAAGCACACGCGGAAGCACTAGAGAAGATGCAAAGGAACCGATCAAACTTGGCAAGAATCTGCGTACAGATCAGACTGTCCGCCTAGCTGCCGCGGACTATCCGCCAGGGAGGGGGCGGATTGTCTGAAAGACAGGCGCGGACTGTCCGCAGTACAAAAGACACCTCCAGCTAAAAAACACCACCTCTATCTAAACGGTCCGCAAAACGGTCTGCGACCCCTTGCGGACTATATGCCAGCTACGGACTGTCCGTGACCCACACGCGGACGGTCCATGAAAGAACAGCGCAGAAAACCGCGAACTCGCAAGAACACCTCTCCATAGTCGTCACCGGATCTCCCAAACTGCTGAAGCTCTTGAGGCAAGGGGGAAATGATATGAGTCACTAGGTGATGCTATGCCCCAAAACTCTTGGCCTCTCACTCCCTAGAACGACGGGAATCATGGATCGCACGAACTCAACCACGAACAAAGAACTCCACCCAAGGACCATCGAATCGAGGAGGTTTCCAGGCGTTTGAGGGGTCAAGATCATCCACAAAGAGGCACAAGGAACTCACCCATGATCCCCTCAAAGAAATCCGGAGAAAAACCCTCTCAAATCTGTGGAATCAACCGAAGAACGAAAACACCAAAGAGGCACCAAAAGACCCATGGAAATCACAACTCCGAACCTTCTATACAATCAAGAAAGATTCGTACAAGGTCTAGCTTTCCTCCTCAATATCCGTCCCTCTCTCCAGATCTCACCATGAAGCTCTCAAGCTAGTCCTATGGAAATCCTTGGGAAAATAGGAAAACCAAATGAGCTAGCGTTTCGAGAGATGGCTGCCATCCTCTCTCATCTAAGTATATATGGAGACAGCCGAAAGACGAAACTACCCCTATTACATAATATTAGGATACACGCCTCCGAGGGGCACTATGGAAATTCTCGCTGTAGCACCATCGGACGGATGCCCGGCGACCGCACTTCGCTTAGTCTCGACGCAAGCCTTGCGATCCCGACGTGTGTCCTCCGCTTCGAAGCTTCTCGGCGCGCCCAGATCCCGTCTCCCCCCCATCGAGCCTCTGGTCTTGGTTTTGTGGCTCAACCAAGTAACCCGACGGTTTTGTGGTGAACCGTCGCAAACCCCGCGTGCAGACTCTGGTCATGAGCCGCTACCCTGCACTAGCTCATGTGCACGACTTCGTATTACTTTTCTTGCCACCACGCGGCCCACACTTGACCCCGCTGGCCACCGGGTCCCTCGAGTCGAGCCAACTTGTCTCTCCACTCCTCGGAGGCCCCACAAGGCATAGACCTTTCGCGCTCGCTCTTCACCTGCACCAACACAAATCAAGCCGCAACCTGCACCTGCAATACTCGGCCAAGAGTCAGTCCACACCACGTTGTCAATCACTCATCATAGCCAGGAGCGACCAACCACCGGTCCTCACCGGCGAGCCCTAGTCCCGACAGGTGTGTTCCTCTAAGACCTACGCAAACCTTCGATCAAGTTGCTGGACCGAGACAGTCCAGACCCTCCCCAACATGACCAAACCCCAACACCTCCCCTCAACGTGTTGACGTCAGAAAAGAGGATGATTGGTGCAAGCCTTTCTTAGCCTACCTACTCGACCATGAGTCCTAGAAGACAAGGAAGAACGTGAGTGTATCACACGACAAAGTGCCAACTACGACGTGATTGGTACCGACCTCTACAGAAAAGCTGCCTCCACTAGGGTCTTGATGAAGTGCATCTTGCGATTAGAAGGTCTACAGCTCCTGGCTGAGATCCATGGCGGCCAGTGTGGCTGCCACGCGGTGTCTGTCAATTGGGTCGGTAAAGCATACCGATCTGGATTCTACTGGCCCACGGCCATGGCCGATGCTAAAGACCTTGTAAAGAGGTGCAAAGGATGCCAATGCTTTGCCAAACAGCAGCACCTGCCAGCTCAGGTCCGGCGCACAATCCCCCATCATGGCCATTTGCCAAGTGGGGCCTCAAATCTGTGGGGCCGTTCTGAACTGTCCCAAGCGGCTATAGGTTCATCCTCGTGGCCGTCGACAAAAATTACCAAGTGGATTGAAGTACGACATGCTGTGAAAGTAACATCGGAAGGAGAAGCAAAATTCATGCAAGACATAACACACTACTTCGGTTTACCTAACACGATCATCACCAACTTAGGCACAGCCTTCACAGGGTCCACCTTTTGGCATTTCTGTTAGGACAACACTATCGACATCTACTACTCCTCGGTCGCCCACCCTCGGTGCAACGGTCAGGTCAAGCGTGCCAATGGCATGGTCCTTCAGGCTATCAAAGATCGTATCTTTGATGTCACCTCAAACTACGCTGCTCGGTGGCTAGCTGAGCTACCACATGTGATTTGGGCACTAAGGACCCAAGTCAGCTCCACCACGAGCTTCTCACCCTTCTTCTTGGTCTATGGCTCAGAGTCCATATTACCCACCGATGTCACCTTTGGAGCTCCACACATCCAATTCTACGAGGAGGGAGAAGCTGAGCAAACTCGTCATGTGGACCTCAACAGCCTTGAAGAATAGAGAATGACTGCTGTGATGAGACAAGCTCGTCACGACCAACAATTCCCTTGGTATCACGATCGCAATTGTGACGCCCCAGGTTTTTAATTACTGTCATTAACGCTAGTGACCGGATCAGCCGAGTCAAACCGGTCAAACACCGGTCAAACCTAGGTCAACCTGGGTCATCACCCCGAAAACCTTGCCAATGAACCTTAATGAACCCCTTGACCAAGCCTACACACACCCGTAGTCAACCCTTGGCCAAAGGCACGGTCAAAACCGGCTTAACCGTTGACGTCAGCGAATGTCGTCCGGAACTTTTGCCGCGTTCCCCAAATTTCACCTAAACACTTCAAAATCTACCTTTATGAAAGTTGTCCATCTTGTTGAGGGACACAACTTTCATGTAGATTGGCATTTCAAATTTTGGGTGGAAATTGGTGAAAAACTCGATTGATTGACAGCACCTCCTGTTTTCCAAGACAGAGCGGCATTCAATGTTGGCACGACGTTCCTGCAAAATCCGTCGAGAAAAACACTAGACGGCCTTTACAAAAGTTGTAGAGGGTAGCTAGATCTACAACTTTCGTATTCATCACTTCGTACACTTGTGTTCAAATTTTGAGAGAAAAACGTGCCCGAAGTGGTGCAGTCCGAAACGGGAAGCGCCAGAGCGCGGCCGCGCCGCGACGTCGAACGGCCGGCGCGCGACGCACGCGCCGCGCGCGCGCGCCCGCCGCGGGCCGGCGCCGCCTCGGCGTCCGGGCCCTCCGGCGCATGTTCCCAAGGTGGCCCGCGTCATCCCGAGGTCGCGGCTCGCCTCCCGACGCCTCGAACACCGGGAACGCCGCGGAAAACCGAGCCGCCGTACGAGCACGCCATGGACCGGCGGTCCCTTCCTCGTCGTCCGGCGCGCGAGTTCCCAGGAGCATCCTCAGCCGTCCGCTGGTCCCTAGGGGGGTGCGCAGGTCGCCTTAAAAAGGGGAGCCGGCCCCTGGCCGCGACTCGCCGTTCTCCTCCCTGTCCTCCCGAGCTCGCCGTCGGCATTTGGCGCCCGCCGCTGCCACACCTTGCCACGGTCCATCCCGCAGCCTCCAGCGCCCCTAACCCTCGCCTTCCTACTCCACTGAAGCCGCGTCGCGCCGCCCCCTTGCTGCTCCGGCCGAGGGCTCGCCGAGGCGAGCTCCGGGCGCGTACCGCGGCTGGCAACCGCCGGCGCCGCTGCACACCCCGTCGCCGGCCACCTCTACCCCCAAAACCAAATCAAATCGGTCCATAGTAGTCCCTAGATCCTCCCCCACCATTCCCCAGCCAAATCCCGGCGAACCTCGCCGGAATTTTACTCCACCGCGCCGGCCAGCCGCGCCCAGGACCACATTGCAAAACGCAGATTCTTCCCGAGGGCCTCCCTGCAAAAGCGCAACTGAAATAGTAAAAGTGAGTTTCCTGGTTCTTGTAAATTGCGTAGAAAATCACAGAAAAATCAGAAAAATGCAAGTCCAATTTTGTTGGATCCGTTGTGAATTATCCTACAACTTCTGTTATTCTGACCTGAGCTAATTCCTTATAGTTTTTGCATGAAAAATACAAATGTGAAAACACTAGATCTGCAATATCTAAAAATATATTAATCCTCTGTAGCTAATTTTCGGATATGTTGTGTGTTTGGTCATGGCTAGCTCCTATGCCAAAAATTGCATCAAGTTATGATGTAAATCTTTTTATAAAAATGTTTTTCCTTTTCTGCAGAATATGCATAAGTGATTTTTCTAGTTAAAAATATTTATGTTCTTGAGCCCAACTTGTGCGCACTGTTTTGTAATACCAAAGTACACATCTTGTGAATTAATCATGAATTTTGGTTTAACAGAAATAATTATTCTTGATTTATGCATGTTTTCCTTTGTAAATTAATAAACCAAGTTCAGTAGAGATTCCATGTGCACATGCTGGTTGTCTAGGCTTGTTTAGATCCAGAGAGCATCCCCAAGAAAAATTGGATTATTTTGATGCTTATTTATTTTTATTTGCATTTAAGATGAATCACTAGCTAGTCTTTGTTATTTTCCATAATATTTATTTTCCTAGCATCCAACACTTACATGTGGGTCCAATGGACCAGGATAGGTGCTAGTAGGCTTAAGAAACACTCATTTAATTTTTGGTAATTTAATTGTTTAATAAAAGGCCTAAATGCCCTTTTAATATTAAAGGGAAATTAAATAAAGAAAAATCCCTAATTAATTCTTTTTCCTTTTTGAAAAGCATCATTAATATAATTAAAAGATAATTAATTATCATCACTGATAAGAAATTAATTCATGAATAAAAATATTAATTACACCTTTATTGGTGAAGATAAAAGGAAATGAAGCTTTCACATGAAATGATAAACTTAATAAAAACCTTCATTCAAATGTGGAATAAAAAGAGTAACCCATGTACAACTAATAACCTTCCTAAAAGAGAAACATTAGATAGATGCTTGTTAAGGTGAATATGAGCAACCCAGAGATGGGTAAGACAACAAACTATCACATCACCTAAAGTGCATTGCATTCCGTGTAGATCTTCCGGACGGAGATTACTCTTGATCCCGGAAACCGAGGAAGGCAGAGCGGAAGGTTCTCTGCAATACGTGGACGTACTCGACACCGAGAGTGCCCAAGCTAACCTAGTCGACGAAGGCAAGCTCCGATGCATCTAACCCAGTTTTCAAATTCTTTATTCAATTATCTATGGATGATTGTGCATTTACGTTCAGGAGTTGAATGAAACCCTAGATGCATGATCCCTAGGTACCTTGCCCTACTAGTATGATAGGTCGCTAGCTGCTAAGCTTTAGGACCGTTACAAGTCGGGTGATGACCTCACTCGAGAGAATAAGTTCCTAGATAGGAATCACAATATATCCTAAATGGATTGCTCACGTGGTAAGAGCATGGGATCTGGGCTCCGGTCCAGTGGTTATGTGGGTTAAGTCTTTGAACATACTAAGCACATGTCGGGTATGGGACCGGTAAGCCTAGTACCTTAATGAGGCGGCAAGGGATCCTACCATTACTACTCTTGGGATTCGCTCTCACGGCTAGCTACCGGTGGTGTATGGTGACTCTGGGTGTGCTGGGTGGGACATGCCAGATAGCCTGCACCAAAGACTGTAAGATCCGATACCGACCCGAGGATTTCTGGGGACGGCTTGGGAAAGTTGTCCCTTTGTGGGCAGCCTACCGTGTGTTTGGGTCTACCTTGCAAGGTTTAAATCAATCGATTGTCGGCCTCTCACCGTTACCCGAGACTACTTACTCCACTAGTCATGTGATCCCTAATGATGGAAGTTGATGAAGATGATGTTTGATTAATTGTATTGTACAACTTTGTTTGTACTAGTTGGCTAATGTAGTAAAGATTAAACCTACTAGAACTTGTGCTAAAATCTTGAAAGTAAGGAGCTACTCTTTGTTACTTTTTAGCAAAAGCAACCCAGTAGCCAAAAACCTTTCATGGTCTAGATTTGGTGAAGTAGTTATCACCGACGGGTAAGACTTGCTGAGTATTAGTATACTCAGCCTTGCTATAATGTGTTGATCCAGGTAATGCCTTCAGTGATGTGTGGCCCGGTGAGATCCTGCCCGGCTGGGAGCTGGAGTGGGTGGAGGACGACTACTGAAGCATCATGGATGGCCTCCCGTGGTGACTTTGCTGCCGCTAGTTAAATTCTGCTGCTTTTCGAAAACTCTGAACTGTTTCGTCATGAAAAAAACTATGGTTTGTAATAATTAAACCCTTCGGGGTACGAATTTGAATTTGAATGTTGTTGTATCTCTGGACTCGCCTTCGAGTGAGTTTTAATGCATATATTCGATCCTTGTGCTCTCAAGTGATTAACCGGGCGTTAACCCGGCGACTTACGGCAGGATGGTACTTTATTATTGCTTAAATGACCAAAGTGGATCGGTCTTAGGCGATAGTACGGTACTTTCCTGGGCGGGTTGTCACAGTTGGCATCAGAGCTTATATGCACCAGAGATTAATTAATAAACCTTAATCAATGGTTTTTGAATAAAATATGCCAAGATTTTCTGATTTTTCAAAAATACGTTGGTCCGCTAAGGATAAACTAGAACCGAGAGGCCCTAGAGGGAATTTTGGGTTCTTTCAGGTGGCTTAATTAACTTATGGTTTATTTGCTAACTTCCAGCACATTACTTTATGTCAGACTTACCTTCTTGCACAACCATACTAGTTCGTCACGTCTTGCCATACGTGGTGGTACCACAGGAAAGTCCTGTGAGGGACTAGTGGGACCTATTCCAATAGGTGCCACGTCGCGTTTGAGTCTCGTCACGTCTTGCCATACGTGATGGTACCACGGGAAAGTCCGTGAGGGATGAGTGAGGCCTATTCCAATGGGCACTCACGTCGCGTCAGAGTCTTAAATAGGACGCTGTCCATGCAGCGGCTTAACGCATGGATACCGTTTCTATAGTGAACGGTAATGTATGTGGACGCTTTCGTGACGTGCTGGCACGAAAGGTTCGTTTTCTGCAGGTACATAACAGCGCTTCGTTAGTCGTTAAGCAAGTACCGTATAGCTCTCGACTAGATATTATAGGGAGAGACGAATAAAAGCCTTGCCACCGGCACTAACTTCGATTTTTGGCTTGATTGCCATGTGAGGTTGAATGGGACATCTTGCATGCATGTTAAAAATCGAACAACTAGAATGGACCCAAAAATCGAAATTTCCATATGTTCTCTAAGGAAGTTTATGCTAGTGTGTGCTTTTTATAAACTAGAGTACCTTCCATACCTAGCCGTCATGCTGCCGAAATTTTGTGAAAAATTTGTTTACCATGTGCTAGGTTAATTAAACCAAATTGTTAAAAATAATTGCCCCTCAACTAATTATCTCGTAATAGCAAGTCTCAATCCTAGTTCCGTTTGGGTTGGTTCACACTTTCCTAGGCACATCTAGGTTCTGACCATCCACCTTGTTTTCTTGTTCATACTCAACCTTAAAATTTAATTAGGTGTTAAAGAATTTATTTTGAACCGGGAAAACTTGGGAAAGATTTGAGGTTTCTGAATTTTTGGTTATGAATTTTTGTTCACAACTGCCAGAACCTCATGTCATTATGTATGTGTGCTCGCTTCAAGCTCTAACATACAGCTGTGCCTTTGTGCACATGAATACCCAACAATGCTCAACCGGAGAAAGGAACTTATGCTATTCTACTATGTTAGAGAGAATGCCTTGATCTTAGAATTCAATCTTCAATGGTGATTCTCCTATCATCATGTCATTTCCGCCGGCTTGTATTTTCCCTTCAACCCCTTTTATCCTTAAACATGTTGAAGCCTTAGACATAGAAACTCTCTTGAGCAGTCAAGGTTCTCGAATAGTCAATGTGGAGAAGTCATCCATCGTGTGTTCATTCTTGATCCCGGGTGGAATACCAACTTGAAGTACGTCTACGGACCATGAATGAGGGTTTTCGGTGCATGAGCATCGATTCCCGAATTTGATGCTTATGGCCGTTGTGTTGTTCGGTTCCGTAAAACTTACCATAAATGAGCTTTCGTCGTACATATTCTACTTGTCAATATTATGAACAAGCTTATGAACGTGTGTTTAATGAAAACTCAATTTTTCAGATGGTCGGACCGACACACAACACTCCTAATGGTTTTGGTGCCTCAAGTAGTAATGACCCACCCCCGCCACCATCCCTGACACCGACAGAGGCACTTCTGACCACACAAACCGACTTATTGCGCCGGCTCTGCGGATGCAACAACGGACGGACCGGCGCGTGCGGTTTGTTGGAACGAGAGGCCTCCGCACGGGGCCAATCATGAGGGACCACATGCGGTCACTACCTACACCCGAGTTTATTGGGATGAAGCCTCCAACGTTCGCTAAGGCGGAAGAACCGCTTGAAGGCGACGCATGGGTCGGGGCCATAGAGGCCAAGTTTTCTCGCTTTTACCCTTCCTTGCTCCGAGGAGCGCAAGGCAACCTTTGCAACCTTACAACTTCGGGGCGAAGCACCGATGTGGTGGGAACATTTTAAGTCTATGCAACCTGCTTGGACATGAAGTCACTTGGGTTGAATTCAAGCAAGCTTTCAAGGACCACCATATTCCTAAAGGACTTATGGATAGAAAAATGAGAGAGTTGTTGGCTCTGAAACAGGGAGCTGACACCGTGTACCAATATGCACAGAAGTTCAATAGTCTTTGCCAGTACGGAGGACATCACGTGGACACTGATGCCAAGAAAATGGAACGTTTCCGTGATGGTCTCAATGGTGACTTGTACGAAAGGCTAATACTGTTGGAACCCAATAGTTACCACGAGTTAGTAAACAAAGCTATCTCCCAGGAGGATGCCATGAAAAAGGCATAGGAAGATAGGAAGCGACAAGCTGATGTCACTTCCGGCAGTGAATCGAGCAAGCAGTTCCGCTTTGTCAAGAAGAGTACTCATGGGTCTTCGCAATCTTCGCCATCTGGGCAGTGGAGAAGGACCCCACTCCAGGACAAGCCTTCGGGAAATCTCCAGTACTAAAAGAATCCACAGCATGTGCCCAAGCTTAAGGAACTCCCGCCCCGCATATGCTACAATTGTAGACAGCCGGGCATTTTGCCAATGAGTGCCCGAACCCCCGGACAACGAAGCCCCGGCGGCGGAAGCGAGACCCCGCATTCGCTAAGGGCAACCGCAACAAGAAGCCAAGCTTTCAAGTGAAGCAAAGCCAACCGAATTTCATAAGTAACCTCTCTATTCGGGAACCCTCCTTACTTTGTCTTTTACTTTCGAATCTCTGGACGAGATTCTGTTTAAGGGGGGTAGACTGTGACGCCCCAGGTTTTTAATTACCGTCATTAACGCTAGTGACCGGATCAACCGAGTCAAACCGGTCAAACACCGGTCAAACCTAGGTCAACCTGGGTCATCACCCCGAAAACCTCGCCAATGAACTTTAATGAACCCCTTGACCAAGCCTACACACACCCGTAGTCAACCCTTGGCCAAAGGCACTGTCAAAACCGGCTTAACCGTTGACGTCAGCGAATGTCGTCCAGAACTTTTGCCGCGTTCCCCAAATTTCACCTAAACACTTCAAAATCTACCTTTATGAAAGTTGTCCATCTTGTTGAGGGACACAACTTTCATGTAGATTGGCATTTCAAATTTTGGGTGGAAATTTGTGAAAAACTCGGTTCACTGACAGCACCTCCTGTTTTCCAAGATAGAGCGGCATTCAATGTTGGCACGACGTTCCTGCAAAATCCGTCGAGAAAAACACTAGACGGCCTTTACAAAAGTTGTAGAGGGTAGCTAGATCTACAACTTTCGTATTCATCACTTCGTGCACTTGTATTCAAATTTTGAGAGAAAAACGTGCACGAAGTGGTGCGGTCCGAAATGGGCGGCGCCGAGCGCGGCCGCGCGCGCGGCGTCGCGCCGGCCGCGCGCGCGCGCGCGCGCCCGCCGCGGGCCGGCGCCGCCTCGGCGTCCGGGCCCTCCGGCGCATGTTCCCAAGGTGGCCCGCGTTGTCCCGAGGTCGCGGCTTGCCTCCCGACGCCTCGAACACCGGGAACGCCGCGGAAAACCGAGCCGCCGTACGAGCACGCCATGGACCGGCGGTCCCCTTCCTCGTCGTCCCGGCGCGCGAGTTCCCGGGGAGCATCCTCGCCCGTCCGCTGGTCCCTAGGGGGTGCGCAGGTCGCCTTAAAAAGGGGAGCCGGCCCCTGGCCGCGACTCGCCGTTCTCCTCCCCGTCCTCCCGAGCTCGCCGTCGGCATTTGGCGCCCGCCGCCGCCACACCTTGCCACGGTCCATCCCGCAGCCTCCAGCGCCCCTAACCCTCGCCTTCCTACTCCCCGAAGCCGCGCCGCGCCGCCCCTTGCTGCTGCGGCCGAGGGGCTCGCCGGAGGCGAGCTCCGGGGCGCGCACCGCGGGCGGCAACCGTCGGCGCCGCTGCACACCCCGTCGCCGGCCACCTCTACCCCCAAAACCAAGTCAAATCGGTCCATAGTAGTCCCTAGACCCTTCCCCCACCATTCCCCAGCCAAATCCCGGCGAACCTCACCGGAATTTTACTCCACCGCGCCGGCCAGCCGCGCCCAGGACCACATTGCAAAACGCAGATTCTTCCCGAGGGCCTCCCTGCAAAAGCGCAACTGAAATAGTAAAAGTGAGTTTCCTGATTCTTGTAAATTGCGTAGAAAATCACAGAAAAATCAGAAAAATGCAACACCAATTTTGTTGGATCCTCTGTGAATTATCCTACAACTTTTGTTATTCTGGACTGAGCTAATTCCTTATAGTTTTTGCATGAAAAATACAAATGTGAAAACCCTAGATCTGCAATATCTCAAAATATATAAATCCTCTGTAGCTAATTTTTGGATATGTTGTGTGTTAGGTCATGACTAGCTCCTATGCCAAAAATTGCACAAAGTTATGATGTAAATCGTTTTATAAAAATGTTTTTCCTTTTCTGCAGAATCTGCATAAGTGATTTTTCTTGTTAAAAATATTTATGTTCTTGAGCCCAACTTGTGCACACTGTCTTGTAATGCCAAAATACACATCTTGTGATTTAATCATGAATTTTGGTTTAAAAGAAATAATTATTCTTGATTTATGCATGTTTTCCTTTGTAAATTAATAAACCAAGTTCAGTAGAGATTCCATGTGAACATGCTGGTTCTCTAGGCTTGTTTAGATACAGAGAGCATCCCCAAGAAAAATTGGATCATTTTGATGCTTATTTATTTTTATTTGCATTTAAGATGAATCACTAGCTAGTCTTTGTTATTTTCCATAATATTTATTTTCATAGCATCCAACACTTACATGTGGGTCCAATGGACCAGGATAGGTGCTAGTAGGCTTAAGAAACACTCATTTAATTTTTGGTAATTTAATTGTTTAATAAAAGGCCTAAATGCCCTTTTAATATTAAAGGGAAATTAAATAAAGAAAAATCCCTAATTAATTCTTTTCCTTTTTGAAAAGCATCATTAATATAATTAAAAGATAATTAATTATCATCACTGATAAGAAATTAATTCATGAATAAAAATATTAATTACAACTTTATTGGTGAAGATAAAAGGAAATGAAGCTTTCACATGAAATGATAAACTTAATAAAAACCTTCATTCAAATGTGGAATAAAAAGAGTAACCCATGTACAACTAATAACCTTCCTAAAAGCGAAACATTAGATAGATGCTTGTTAAGGTGAATATGACCAACCCAGAGATGGGTAAGACAACAAACTATCACATCACCTAAAGTGCATTGCATTCCATGTAGATCTTCCGGACGGAGATTACTCCCTGATCCCGGAAACCGAGGAAGGCGGAGCGGAAGGTTCTCTGCAGTACGTGGACGTTCTCGACACCGAGGGTGCCCAAGCTAACCTAGTCGACGAAGGCAAGCTCCGGTGCATCTAACCCAGTTTTCAAATTCTTTATTCAATTATCTATGGATGATTGTGCATTTACGTTCAGGAGTTGAATGAAACCCTAGATGCATGATCCCTAGGTACCTTGCCCCTACTAGTATGATAGGTCGCTAGCTGCTAAGCTTGAGGACCGTTACAAGTCGGGTGATGACCTCACTCGAGAGAATAGGTTCCTAGATAGGAATCACAATATATCCTAAATGGATTGCTCACGTGGTAAGAGCATGGGATCTGGGCTCCGGTCTAGTGGTTATGTGGGTTAAGTCTTTGAACGTACTAAGCACATGTCGGGTATGGGACCGGTAAGCCTAGTACCTTAATGAGGCGGCAAGGGATCCTACCATTACTACTCTTGGGATTCGCTCTCACGGCTAGCTACGGTGGTGTATGGTGACTACGGGGCGTGCTCGGGTGGGACATGCCAGATAGCCTGCACCAAAGACTGTAAGATTCGATCCTGACCCGAGGATTTCTGGGGACGGCCTGGGAAAGTTGTCCCTTTGTGGGCAGCCTACCATGTGTTTGGGTCTACCTTGCAAGGTTTAAATCAATCGATTGTCGGCCTCTCACCGTTACCCGAGACTACTTACTCCACTAGTCATGTGATCCCTAATGATGGAAGTTGATGAAGATGATGTTTGATTAATTGTATTGTACAACTTTGTTTGTACTAGTTGGCTAATGTAGTAAAGATTAAACCTACTAGAACTTGTGCTAAAATCTTGAAAGTAAGGACCTACTCTTTGTTAATTTTTAGCAAAAGCAACCCAGTAGCCAAAAAGCCTTTCATGGTCTAGATTTGGTGAAGTAGTTATCACCGACGGGTAAGACTTGCTGAGTATTAGTATACTCAGCCTTGCTATAATGTGTTGATCCAGGTAATGCCATCAGTGATGTGTGGCCCGGTGAGATCCCGCCCGGCTGGGAGCTGGAGTGGGTGGAGGACGACTACTGAAGCATCATGGATGGACTCCCGTGGTGACTTTGTTGCCGCTAGTTAAATTCCGCTGCTTTTCGAAAACTCTGAAATGTTTCGTCATGACAAAAACTATGGTTTGTAATAATTAAACCCTTCGGGGTACGAATTTGAATTTGAATGTTGTTGTATCTCTGGACTCGCCTTCGAGTGAGTTTTAATGCATATATTCGATCCTTGTGCTCTCAAGTGATTTACCGGGCGTTAACCCGGCGACTTACGACAGGATGGTACTTTATTATTGCTTAAATGACCAAAGTGGATCGGTCTTAGGCGATAGTACGGTACTTTCCTGGGCGAGTTTATTACAGCTATGTATTTCCTTTCCTGGTACCTTTTTTCAGATTAATAAATATTAGTTCAACCAGTCACTTGTTGTGTGTAGACACACCTTCTCCTCTCTCGTGTTACCAACCCTCCCCCTCGACACGTTCGAGGGCTTGGCTAAAGCCAAAACATGGGTCGTAAGACCTGGGGGTTAAAATTCCTTTATTCCTCCCCCTCGACATGCTCGGGGGCTTGGCTCAAAGTATACCTGAGCATTTTGAGCCCGGGCCCGGCCCGCGCCAAGCCCACCCACGAACCTTACTGGGCGGGCATGGGTAGAGATCTTGAAGCCCGCGAATTTTTTTTGGTCCGAGCCTGGCTCGAAATGCTGTTTTTAATTGTTTTACACTATAAAATGCGAGGGTAGCCTGCCCAAGCCTGGGCCCGGCCTGAGCCCGACCCGAAAATTAAGGCCCGACGCGTCCAGTGGGATGGTCATGGGCAGGATTTTTTCAGTCCAAAATAACAAAAAATTTTATCAGCCCGGCCCGAAAAATGCTCACCTCTAGCTCAAAGCCAACCTAGGGGTCGCTCGATCCAAGGACATCATCCCTCGTGAGTATTTGCCCTCTGTCGTTGTGATCCTACTTGGTTGATAAGGTTGCTAAACCTAAGTCCTAGACTCCTCCCCGCGCACCGATCTCACGTAAGCCTCCCTGGTAAGCTGTAGAGGTTGGTAAGCCAGCCTCTCCGTGAGTAGTGGTCAGCGGGGCAAGATACAAGACATCGTCACTTAAAAGACTACCAAGCTCGCGTAGGCACAAAGCAAGTATCTCATGCAAGCATCAACAAAACATTCATCAAGCAGTACTTTTTACATGAATAAGAGGAGGATGAGGTACAACTCTTAGCCTAAGACTACTCTTCGCTGCTGTCACCTTCATAATCCAGAGTATCCATCACCTCCGTCGCGGCATCTCGAACTTCAAGCTCCAGAGCTTTGAGGTCTTTCATCGCATCTGCACCTCCCTAGACCTTGAGCATGTCAACGTTGGGATAGTGTGACTTCACCCTCACCAGCGCGTCTATTGCCGCTACTAAGCTCGTCGCCTTCAGCAACGTGAGAAGCCTATCAGGGATATCTATATGTCGTATGGACATCCTTGGGCCCAGTACTCATGTGGGTACCAGGATCGATTACTTAGTGGGCCCCTGGGACTACTTGACTTGTGCTACACGGCACCTGCTGGAGTGGAGCGCAAGGCCTATAGACAGATAGTACTCGGTTAGGAAGCTACACATGTCCGGATCCATGTAAAGTACTCCTAGTCGTACACGACTAGTACTCTCCCCTCAAACTGACTTGTAACCCTGCCTCCCGGAGTATATTAGGCGAGGCAGGGACCCCTTTCTGATCATTTGCATCATCTTGTAAACACACCCAATCAATCCAGAGCTACGCAGCTTACAGGACGTAGGGTATTACGCACCTCATGACCCGAACCTGTCTAAATTATGTGTCACGTGTCTCTTCCTTCGAGTACCGATTTCGGCGAGGCCACATTCATCTACCTCTGGTACTCCCCTTGGCAGGATACCGGTCTAAAACACCGATAGCTGGCGTGCCAGGTAGGGGATCTCACCGAAGTTCTCATGGCGAACTCGACAGCTTCCAACATCATCAAGCCAACCGCCACTTTCAACTGCGGCGACACTTTGGTCTTTGGTTCCTGGGTTTGCGTTGCCGACGGCACTGGCTCTTTCCAGCGCCACCTCACCATGACCCTAGACCCGGAGACCGGGCTCGTGACGCTTCCTGAAGTCATCACGGGCATGCTCGCTGAAAAATTCAACGAAATTTCGCTCTACAACCAACTCACCAACTTCGAGTCTGGATCCGCCTCCAACTCGAACTTGACGTCCCCCTGGGTCATCGCATGCGAGCCGGCTCTTGAGCCATCGTGTGAGATGTCCCCACTACATGAGCACTTCCCATACGGTCTCTGCAACTGCAGCAGGGCCCATGCGGAAGCTCTCGCAGCATGCCGGGCTGGCAAGGAGATCACCTCCGAGTACTCCTCGGACTCCAACCCCGCATCCGGCTACTGCTCGGACTCTTCATACGAGTTCAACTTTGGGTCGGACCCAACCGAGCCCGAGCCCGAGATCAACACAACTGAGGAGCCACTGTCAGGACCCTCTACCGGCTTGGTCATACATCTACTCCTTCCGGCAGATTCATCTATTGGTCCGATCGCAAGCCCGTAGACCTAACGACGACAAATCACGACGCGTCGCCTACCTTGACACACTTCCCTTCGAGGGGGACCCCGCTGGATCCAAACGAGGAGCACACTCTCACTGAGGTGGTGACCACTGATTCCAGTCTCGATACTCCCAACCGGCAAGTCTTCATGGCGGTCGGCGACGTCGGGACATCAGAGAATCGACCCGATTGGTACCTTGATGACATCTCAGAAGATGAGCTGTCTGCCAACGCACCTCCCGATGAGACCACTGACGACAAGAATGCTCGGCGTGACTGCAATAGAAAGCGGAAAGAACGGTGTAGACGTCTCCAAGAGTCTCTCCCTATCCGGAACCTCAACGAGGCTCTAGATCAAGTTGCCAACCGGGTGCACACCACTCTTGAGTAGTGCCTCATGTATATCACCATAATAGCACGGCAGGCCCAGGGGATTCGCGCGGGTGAGGTCATCGCCAAGCTCACTGAATACGCCTACTTAATGAGGGTTGACAACAGGGTCGCCCAAGCACCCCCCATCAGAACCCATGAAGCTAGACATCACGAAGCTACTAGTCGCAGTTCGGTAGATGACGGACGCAACTGTGTCTGTGGAGAACAACAGCCGAACCCCAATCGCTCTAGGGTCTCAACTGGAGGACCACCCCAAGGCGGCAACATCTAGGGCGGCGCTGGTGGTAGCCATGGCACCACTAGTCGTGGCGACGGTGGCGACAGTGGTAGCAGCGGCGGAAGCTCATCACATGGTGCTGGCAGAAGAGCTGGTGGTGGCCGCAATCGCGGAGGATGAGGCCACATGAATAGCCGCATTACCGGCAACTCACGTGGCGGCTACGACGCTCGCCACAAGATAGAGGAGATCCATCGCAAAAATGCTACTGAAGCAAGCGACAGCGACGGCTTCCCCGCCTACTCCACGTGACTTCGCGACCTATGCGACTTCGCGACCTGCTCCTTCCTGAGAAATTTAAACCTCTTAGGATCACCAAGTACGACGCGAAGAAAGACCCAATCGGTAGCTCAGGTGCTACACCTTATCCATTGAAAACGCTGGTGGCAACAACGACACGAAGTGCCTCTACTTCCCCTTCTGCCTGGACCAAGCCCCACTCACCTGGCTCGAGTCACTTGACAAGAACTCGATCGACAAATGGGACCAGCTCAAGGCTCAGTTCACCAGCAACTTCACGGGTGCCATGGGGCGCTCGGGTACCCACATAGACCTGGCAATGGTCAAGCAAGAACATGGCGAGACCCTACACCAGTACATGTGGTGCTTCTTCGACAAGCGTGCGATCGTAGTCAACATCACCGACAAGGAGGTCATCGACCTCTTCCAAGATAGACTCTACCACCATCGCATCTTCAAAGACTTTGGTCGCCACCGCCTGAGTCCCATCAACAAGCTCAAGGACGTGATCACATCATGGGCCGACGAAGAGGACAAGGCGAACGCCAAGTACGACTCCATCCGCGGTAAGAGTAAGCATAACACGGGTGGCCACAACAACAACAACAACAAAGATCACACAGGTTGCAACAACAACTACTCGGGTCCTAACCGCAAGCGCAAGCCAGACAACACTGCCGCGGCTATTCAACGCCCTGCGAAAGACAACTCAAAAAAGACCTCTGGCGGCTTCAAAGACTTGCTCAAAGAGAAGTACCTGTGGCATCTAGAGGGAAACCACATCACCGAGCAATGCTACCAACTTCGGCGAGCATCCAAAGATACACCAGACCCACGGCCTCCTCATGACAAGAAGGGCAAGAAGAAAGTCGACGAAGACAACGGCGACTTCCAAGAACCCGACAAGATGGTGAATGTCCTCTTCGAGGGACTACCCACCAGACGGTCTCAGAAGGCCACCAGACGAGAAGTCCTGAACATTGAACCAGCAGTGTCGACACCTCTAAGGTGGTCGGAGGTACCCATCACCTTCTCCCGCGTGGATCAATGGACAAGCTTCTCCGAGCTAAGACATTTTCCACTCATCCTGAAACCAGTAGTCGTGGGCTCCAGACTCAACAAGGTACTCATCGATGGCGGAAGCGAGCTCAACGTCCTTCTCACCAAGACCTTGAAGAAGATGAAGCTCGACATTACCGACATACTCACCAAGAGTGCGTCACCGTTCTACGACATTGTCCCTAGTAATGCGGCTATCCCACTAGGCTTAGTGGTCCTTCCAGTTACATTCAGGGAGACATGGGAGAACAATCGCACCGAGTACATCAAGTTTGAGGTTGTGGACTTTGAAACCTCCTACCATGCCATCCTCGGCAGAGCAGTTATCGCCAAGTTCATGGCGGTACCGCACTACACCTACTTGGTGCTCAAGATGCCAAGTCCTGCCGCAGTACTCACACTGCACAGGGACTTGAAGATCTCCTTTGACTACGACACCAAAGCCGTGGAACTCGCAGTGACCAACCAAGTACTCGATGCAATGATGGAAATCTTCGCTGCATCTAAGAATTTTGCTCCAACAAAACTCGAGATCCCAGAGAAGATCGACACAGCTAACAAGCCTCAGCCATCAGAGGAAGTGCAAGTGAAGGCCATTGACCTCGGGATGGGTGACAGCAGCAAGACTACCATGATCGGGGCGCATCTCGACCAGAAATAGGAAGACGCGCTCGTCAGCTTCCTCCGGGATAACCGAGACATCTTCATGTGGAAACCAGCGGACATGCCATGGGTGCCCAGGAGACTGATCGAGCACTCACTCAACATCGACCCTAAAGCTACCCCCAAGCAACAACACCTCCGCCATTTCGCCGACGACCGACAGGATGCCATCAAGAAGGAACTCGCCAAAATAATCGCGGCCGACTTCATCCATGAAGCTTTCCATCCTGAGTGGCTCGCCAACCCCGTCCTCATCCGCAAGAAGAACACTAACGAGTGGAGGATGTGCATTGACTACACCAACCTCAACAAGCACTACCCCAAGGACCCCTTTGGGTTGCCGCGGATTGACCAAGTCATCGACTCCACGGCGGGCTGTGACCTACTCTACTTCCTCGACTGCTACTCCGGGTACCACCAGATCGCTGTAAAGGAAGAAGACCATGAGAAGACCGCATTCATCACCCTGTTCGGAGCTTACTGCTACACGATGATGTCGTTCGGGTTGAAGAATGCCGACGCCACCTACCAGCGAGCTATCCAGGCCTACTTCAAGAAGCAACTCAACAAGAACGTCGAAGCCTATGTGGATGACGTGGTTGTCAAAACCCAAAATTCCGACACACTCATTGCCGATCTTGAAGAGACTTTCGCATCTCTGCGAGAGTACCAGTGGAAGCTCAACCGCAACAAGTGCATCTTTGGCGTACCCTCAAGGAAACTACTCGGCTTCATCATCATCCACCGCGTCATTGAAGCCAACCCCGAGAAGATCTCCGTCATCACCAACATGAAAGCTCCCACCGGCATCAAGGATGTACAGAAGATGATCGGGTGCATGGGGGCCCTAAACAGATTCATCTCGAGGCTTGGAGAACGCGGGCTCCCCTTCTTCAAACTACTCAAGCACCAAGAGAAGTTCGTGTGGACCACAGATGCCGATCAAGCTCTGCACAACTCAAAGACTTCTTACCCAAGCCACCAGTCCTCACGGCTCCTCGTAAAAAGGAGCAGCTACTGCTCTACCTCACCGCGACTACTCACGTGGTTAGTATTGCCATCGCTGTCGAGCGGCAGGAAGACGGCCACGCCTACCCAATCCAGCGACCAGTCTACTTCGTCAGCGAGGTCCTATTAGAGTCCAACGCACGTTACCAGCTAGTACAGAAGCTACTCTACATAGTACTTATCACCTCGCGGAAGCTACCACACTACTTCCAGGAGTACCTGATCACCGTCATCACCGACTACCCGCTCAGTGACATTCTGCGCAATCAAGATGCTACTGGAAGAATATTCAAATGGCAGTCGAACTCGGCGCCCTCAACATCAACTTCAAACCACACACCTCCATCAAGTCTCAAGCACTAGTCGACTTCATGGCAGAATGGCGGGAGAATCAGCTACCAACTCCAACCGAACGGCCAGAGCATTGTGTGATATATTTCGACGGTTCACTCAAGCTTGAGGGCGCAGGTGCAGGGCACAGGTGTAAGGGCGAACAACTCAAGTACGTCCTGTAGATCTTCTGTAAGGTCTCAAATAACGAAGCCGAGTACAAAGCCCTACTATATGGGCTCCGCGTGGCAATCTAATTGGCCACCAAGCGGCTACTAGTCTACGGCAACTCCGCAGTGGTCATCAACCAAGTCAACAAGTCTTGGGATCGCAACATGGAGAACATGGACGCCTATTGCCTGGAAGTCCACAAGCTCGAGAACATGTTCTACGGTCTCGAGTTCCACCACGTCGTCTGTGACAACAACATTGCAACGGACGTTCTGCCGAAGCTTGGTTCTACTCACGCACATGTACCCATCGGAGTCTTCATCCACGAGCTTCATGCGCCATCCATCCTGGAGCTGGTGCCCACGGCCATTGATCCAGCACCATCACAGCCTGGTCAGGAGGTCATGATGATCGACGTCGACTGGCGACAACCCTCCATCGACTACATCTGCGAGTAGAAGGTTCCCTCCGATAAGAACGTAGCAGAACAACTCGTCCGTCGAGCTAAAACCTACGTACTAGTCGGAGACAAGCTCTACAGGAGGGGTGCTACTTCTGGAGTACTCATGAAGTGCGTACTCCGGGAAGAAGGCAAGGACATCTCGGAGGAGATCCACAAAGGCGTCTGCGGCAACCACGTGTCTTCTCGCACGCTGGTGAGCAAAGCTTTATGATGAGCTTTCTACTGGCCCACAGCTCTGGGTGATGCTGAAGAACTCGTCAGAAAGTGCCAAGGGTGCCAATACTTCGCCAAGCAACAACACGTCCCGGCCTACAAGCTAGTCAAAACCACCAACCTGGCCTTTTGCCTGCTGCGGGCTCTACATGATTGGGCCTTTGCCAACTGCGCCAGGAGGATTCAATAGAGTCTTGGTGGCCATCAACAAGTTCACCAAGTGGATTGAAGTCAAGCCGGTCACCTGCCCAAAGGCTGACAGCGTACTCGACTTCTTGGATGAGCTCGTGCATCGCTACGGGCTGCCCCATCATATCATCACAGACTTGGGTTCTAACTTTAATAACCAACAGTTCTAAGAGTATTGTGAGAATAGCGGGATCGACGTCCGATACATCTCAGTCGCCCACCCCCACGCCAACGGACAAGTCGAGCACGCCAAAGGGATGGTACTCGACACCCTCAAGAAATGACTGCACGATGCAGCTAACACCAAAGGAGGCAAGTGGATCAAGGAACTACCCAACACACTCTGGGGGCTTCGCACTCAACCCACCAAGCTGACAGGGCAGTCGCCCTACTTCCTAGTCTATGGCTCCGAAGCTATTCTAAATGCCGATGTGATGTGGGAGTCTTTGGCAGTAGGACAGTACGATGAGGGCATCTTAGAAGACAACAGACGAGTTGACATCGATGGCCTCAAAGAAGCTTGCTACGCCGCCCTTGTCCAATCAGCAAGGTACCTCGAGGGTATCCGACGCTATCATGATCGCAACGTCAAGGAACGCTCCTTCAACATCGGCAACCTAATCCTCCTTCGCATCAAGAATACGGAAGGACTACACAAGCTCAACTCACCATGGGAAGGTTCTTTCTCAGTCTCCAAGGTCACCGGACCTGGCTCCTACCACCTCCAAACACTTGAAGGTGACGACATCAGCAACTCGTGGAACGTCCACCAGCTGTGTCGCTTCTACGCGTAGTCGTTTGACTACTCAGCGGGTCCAAGTATATACGACTACTCCTGGACTCCATGTTGTAAGCGGCCATTCAGTCCTGACAGTACTCTCCGGACTACTCTTCTCCAAGATCCAGCGTCAATGGCTACTAATGGACCTTGGGCTGCTTAGAGCATGGAGGACTCTAGCGGTGGTCTACAAGACCATGTACTCTAGATCCAGTCTATACGACGACTAACGGATCTCGAGCTGTAAGCGGCCTCAGGTCCTAGCATCACTTAGCCGTAGGCGGCCTATGGGTCCTGGCGACTACACTTGTAAACGGCCCTGGCCATCTAGGTGTACTTATTCTTCTCTAATAAAGTTTGATTTCCATTCAACTCATTTACTATGCTTCCTGATCAGGCATCTCCTATCAAGTACTACTACTCACGAGTTCCCCACAGTTTGGTACTCCGCACACTTCGCTGCAAGTGGCAACAACGAGTACTTATTTCACATACATATCGTGGATAACTTTCATTCATAATTCAAACAAGATACTAACAACTCTGTTTGTCTTACTATCAATTACCCTAAGCTATCCCTACAGGTACTCCTACTGAAGGTCGAGCTTTTCCGCCACTTGCTCAGCAATGGGCGCCATCTCCTCCAGAAAGGTCTTGTACTGATCATCAGTGCAATTTGTCGCTAGTCCACCGGCGACTACATCCACTGGAGCCTTGGGGAAATACGACTTCATGTACACCAAGACTTGGTTTGGAATTGACTTCGCCAAGTGTTTGACATACGTCGCCAGACGCCCGGGGGCTTCCTTCAAGCGATCCACCAGTGGAGAAATATTAGGTCCGCCCGGGTGCGGCACCAGCAGCCTTGCAATGGGGAGCGCGGCTTCCTGAAGCTCCTTCAGTTAGCCTCGCAGCTTGTCGCAATCTTCGTTGAGTTTCGGCAGAGATTTATAGCAATTGATAAGGTCACGGTCTGAGACTTCACGAAGCTCCATGTGATGGATGCACTCATGACTCAGCTTTTTGTACTCGTACTCATGTACCTCTCGGGCATCAGTCTCTCGGTACACGATGTTCTTCAAGTCCATCTCTGAAACCTTCAGCTGGTCAACCCTTGCCTCAAGCCCTGCAGACAACTCAACATAACGTCAGATCACAGTAAGGTACCCCAATAAGTACTCAATGGCTTTGGCAGACAACATACCTTTATTCTTCTAGCGTAGTGACTTGTTATTCCGGATCAAGTCATCCTCCTCGCCTGCACCTCTTGCACCTCGTTGTGGTATTGGGTGAAGGCGCCATCGAGCTTGGATTGGAGCAGAGCGGAATGCTTCTTTGACTTGTCGAGCTCCTTCTCCAAGGCCTCGGCACGAAGCACTATGTCACTGTACCCCTGCAACATATCGGACTTCTGGCGGGATCTCTCAACGACATCCTGCATAGGGCAACACAGTCACTAAGTACTCAATACTTCGCAACACAAGGCTACTCAGGGTACCTGCAACGTACCTTGATCCACTACTTCATACGGTGCATTGATTCCATGTTATTAGCGACAACGGCCGGTACGATAAGGTTGTCGTCTAGCAGCTCCAGACATCCACGACTTGTCGACACCGCCTCTGACATGGGTGCCGAAAGTATCAGCATGGCTTCTTCTATCTCAGGCTCACGCACAACTACGTCCGTGCTCGTCCTCGGAAGCGAGACGACACGCGTCTCCACCCTCACCTCAGAGGCTATTGCAGTTCCTAGCTCGGGGGCTGTTCCTTCGGTCACCCCGGTTGCCAGCGCTAAGGGCTCGGCTTCTACAGTGGCCGTCTCCATGGCCACAGCTTCAGGAATCGTGGCTCCTTCAGCTTGTGCTCCTGCCACAATGAGTACAAGAAGTCAATTTCAATGACTACGACTACTGCGCACAATGACTACTAGTCTTGAAGTGCACATACCTTCAACTAAGGTGGTTTCCTCGAATGTTGACTCCACTGTGGCTTTAGTCTGTGGCAGCGGCGTGGGTTCACACTCCTCCGCCGGGCGGTCCTCTCCACTGGTCGGAGTGCTTGTCTCCTCACCGTCCCATGATAGGTCCATGGATTTTCTGCATCAAGATGTAGCAGAGTCAGCAATACAAGATTGGTTGTCTACACGATTATTTCAATGTTCAGCAAAGACTTACAAAGTTGACTGGACAACAGTCATGGTCGGGGCACCTAGAATGATGGCAATATCAACTATACCAGCTTCCGTGGCCGCCTCGAATTCTGCCTGGGCTTCCTCCGGCTGCTCCATCACCACAACCGACGAGGGGTTCTGGCTTCATTCTCCAGCTGACGTCTAAGAGTTGTCAGCGATGTACCCTTGTTGTGCTGATTTCGACACAGCCTCTCCAACGGCTGGAGACGGGCAGACATTCCTCTCAGCTGCTGCCCCCACCGTGTCCCTGGTCTCCTCCTCATCGTGCTCTACAGGATCCGAGGGCGGGATATCCTTTGACAATACAAGTGGGCTTGTTACCACAAGACTACTTATCGAAGATACTCGACTACCCTTGAGTACCAATACTGACCTCTGGGCTGGTGGCCTCAGAGATCCTCAGTTTCTTGGCGGCGCGCTTCCGCGTCGCATTACGCGGCCTCCTCAGTGGCACTGGAATACTACCTACAAGGCTAGCTGGCTTCTCGATGATGAATGGAATATTCAGCATCCCAGCCCGGTTGAACCTTGACCGTAGCTGGAATTGCTTTTGAAGTGTCTCTTCATCTTCATCATCAGAAGTGTCTTCAATGGTGATGGTGTCGTCACCTTCATCGACTTCGCGGCACTCCTTCACCTTGCCTTTTCCCTCCCCCTGCACATCTTCTAGTCGTGGAGAGGAGGGTGGGCCGGAGACGAACTTCACAACGTCGTCCTGCAATACGCAACATATGCGAGTACGTCTACATCAGGCAAATCAGTACTCGGGGGCTTTCGTCACGACTACTGACCTTGTTTGGTGGACGCGCCGCGGAGTACTCGGGGACTGGACAAGGCATGTACAGCGGCTTGTCCTTGAAGATTTTGCCCAGCCTCTCAATGATATCATCATCGTCGACTTCGAAACCAGGCATCCGTGATGTATCTTCATTGCCCGTATACTAATACCAAAGGGTATCGCGAGCCATCAACGGCTGCACCCACCTCTTCATGAAGCTGAAGGCCACGTGTTTGTCCCTCAGTCTGGCCTCTCAAAGAGCCTTAATCTTTTTCAACAGCTCGGGTAGTTGAATACCCTCCTGCGTAGTGGGCTCCATGTACCACCACAGCTTGTGTTTCGGCTGGTGCCCACTCAGCTTCGGTAGCTCCGGCTGGTGGTTGCCGATGTAGAACTATTTGCCCTTCCAGTCCTGGTTCATCTCTATCAACTTGTAGGCTAGGTACTGGTCGGCGGCTTCTTCACACATTAGGATACCGGCACCTCCAACTACTCATGGATCATTGGTGCTCAACTACGGCTTGGCTTCAGCCGGAAAAAATTGCGGAACAGAATCAGTTGGGGCTTGATACCCTTGAACGCTTTGCAAAAATGCACAAAGATAGAGACATGGAAGATGCCGTTGGGATTGAGATTCAAGTAATCGATGTTGTAGTACTTGAGCATTCCTTTGAAGAACTCAATGGCGGGGAGTGCCAGTCCACGCTCCACGAACCGGGCAAACATCGGGATTTCGTCCGGGTTCTTCTCCATTGGATACGGATCACCGGTGGTGGCGCACCATAGATCCATCTCCTTTTCCCCGAAGGAATCCACTATTGACCGGGGCGAGCAGATCTTCGATGTTCAGCTTCGCCTTCTTTCATTCCTTGGCCGGATTGGGGCGAGGAGTGGAAGGCGGCGACGATGCTTGGCTGGCATCTTCGGCTTTACTGCGGCTCCTCTTCTTCGATGCGCTAGTCTTCGAGCTCTTTGTTGGGGATGTCTTCATCCTCCAAGTGACGGGTGTCTTCAGTCGCATCTGCTCGGGGGCTATAGTTGTGGCAGACTGTGGTGGCGCGCATGTGTAGATCCAATCTAGTTTGCGGCTGCAATGGTAGCGGCAGAGGAGCAGAGGGGCACGAGCGCAGATCTATTAGGCGATTGCAACTGCTGGGAGTGTAAACCCTAAGGGGGCTTGGCGTTTATTTCTAAGCCATCGGGCAACGAAACACTGACTAAATGGATAAGCGCCAGACGGGTGACTCAGCGGCGGCAGCCTGACTCTTCAACTTCTAGTACTCGATGCTCTCCATCTCGGGGGCTCGATTACGTTAGATGGATTCAGTGGGCTACTATCAGATTCAAGACACATTCTACAGTCAAGATGACCCTTTAATTAGAGAGGAAGTACTCGACTCAAGGCTCAGGGGCTCCATGCCACGTGTCCTTCGGTTTTTTCTCCGGATTTTTCGGGATAAGATTGACAGAACTTTAGATTGACCCTCAACTTGAATCTACTATTCGACCTAAGGCTCGGGGGCTACATTCCATATGGAATGTGATTCTCCGAATCGCATTTTCCATATGGTCTCTTCATCAAGACAACACGAGTACTATTGAAGAACTTCGAGAGGACAACTGGAGGACGCTTGGGAACTACTCGAGAAGACTGCAAGACTACTCAAAGATTAGCTGGAGTACCTTCCAGCCTCGGGATGATTCAAGCATTCTTAAGGACTTTCGGCTTGTGGAACTAGGGGACGCTCAAGGACTACTTTCGAAGGCCATCAAGACTACTTGAAGACATCCTGCTTGACTACAAAATACTTGAGGGCTTGTCGCATGGACATCCCTGGGCCCACTACTCAGGTGGGTACTAGAACCAACTACTCGGTGGGCCCCTAGGACTACTCAACATGTGCTATACGGCACCTGCTAGCATGGAGCGCAAGGACAATAGAGGAATAATACATGGTTAGGAAGCTACACATGTCCGGATCCATGTAAAGTACTCCTAGCCGTACACGACTGGTGCTCTCCCCTCAAACCGACTTGTAACCCTTCCTCCCGGAGTATATAAGGCGAGGCAGGGACCCCTTTCTGATCATCTGCATCATCTTGTAAACATACCCAATCAATCCAGAGCTACGCAGCATACAGGACGTAGGGTATTACGCACCTCGCGGCCCGAACCTATCTAAATTGTGTGTCATGTGTCTCTTCCTTCGAATTACCGATCTCGGTGAGGCCACATTCATATACCTCGGGTACTCCCCTTGGTAGGTTGCTGGTCTAAAACACCGACTCTATAAGACGGTCAAGAGCAGACTTCGGCTCCCCCCTTGACCCGTGCCTCTATGAAATCCATAGAATAAGGGGCGGCAATCTTCAGGTCCATCAGCTCCACCTCTTGTCCTGCAATGATCACTTGGTCATTCTGCAATGACTTCAAAGCCAACTCGAGATTGACCTCAAGGTCCTATCGAGCTCGTTTCTCATAAGCCAGCTTTTGAGATATGGCATACTCACTGTCAACAGTTTCGTTCATCACTCGCTTGAGCTCCTGGCCCCCAGCCTCGACCTCCCGAAGACTTACCTCCGAGGACCAAACCTTGTCCATGGTGTTCTTCATATCATTCTTGAGTTCATCCTCACGCTTGTGGAAGTCTAAAATACACCAGCAATATGTACTCAATGTGAAGGCCTCAGCTCTACAAGAGAGCTACTGATGCAAAATTTCGATCTTACCAATGTTTGCAACATTGAATTGCACATTCGCCTCCTAGGTCTCGTGTTTTTCTTCAGCCAGCTCGTCTTCGAGCTTCTTCTTATCCACAGCCGCCGCCTCACGGACCTGTTGTTAATGGTGTATTTTGGTACACCAAACATGTTCATTACACTTTGGTTTGGATTTGATTATGGAACTAACCCGCCACTAGGCACACTAATCATATAACAAGTTCATCGTTGTGCATGCATTTGGAAGTGTTATGTTTATGTAGAAAAACATGGACATAAAGGACGGATTCACAACAAGTTCAAAGGAGCATTTATGGAGTCTTGTTCTTGTTCATGAGCTTGATGAAATCACTTCCAATGGTGGCGAGGACCGAAGTGCAACGAAGGAACATCCCCGAGGATTGAAGCGTAAAAGACTGGACTTCATGCAAAGGGAACCTCCATCTTGGACGCAAGGATGACATCATCAAAATGATGCAAATGGAGGGGGCAAAGTGCATAATCACATGAGGATCCATGGGAGCGAATGAAGGACCGATTAGGCGACCAGAGAGGGGGGAGTGAATGGGAGCCGATAAAAATTCTTCTCAAAAGAGAGACCTCGGCCTATACCCCAATTCACAACCAAGGATTCCCACACGAGTTTGCCAAGGTCACGTAGTCACACTGGACCTACCAACCCTAGGAAAAAACCCCAAACGATCCCAAAGCGGAAGCACGACTCAAGAAGCAAAGGACTTAGTTGTCCTGCGGAAGCCCTGGCAGACGGTCCGCGAGGACAGGGCAGACAGTCCGCGACCCTCGGGCGGACGGTTCGTTAAACGCAACAGGACCACCTGCAGCGCACTCCGAAACTCGAATGGTCCATACCCTACACGCGGACTGTCCGAGGGCAACTCGTGCCACGCGGACGGTCCGTGACATTTGGGCGGACGGTCCGCCTAACCCCTCCCGGCCTGAAACAGCTGGCCAAACGCATCGAAACAAAGACGCTCAAGAACACGCGACGAACACAAAGAACCCTAGGCCAACTAGCTCCACGTGGATTGTCCGCGCCTACCAGGTGGACTGTCCTCCAGGTGCGGATAGGCGTGGGAACAGCAGCCCGAGAGCAAACCCGCGAGCACCCTACCACCTATCCTTCCATGGATCTCCTAAACAGCTTAAGTTCTTGAGGAAAGGTTTGGGGAAGATGTGAAGCGTCCCTAGGGGATGCTATGCCCCAAAACTTGGGTCCTCAAATGAACTAAATCACTGGGAATCGAATCGCCACCGAACTCAACCAAAATCCTAGGTTCCAACTGAAATCCTTTGATCGGAGGCTGAACTCGGAGTTTGGGGGATCAAGATCAAGAACAAAGTTGCACGAAGCAAATATCCATGATTTCCACCGTCAAATCCGAGCCCAAACACCTCAGAATCGAAGGAACAAGCCACGCATGAAAAATCGACGAAAATAGCTTGAAGAAGACACGAAAATCCAACGAGCACAAACCGGGAATCGACGCAACCATGAAAGCTTCCATTCACTCGGAGGTCAGATTCTTTACAAATGGAGGAAAAAACTAACCCTAGAGAGCAAGGAAATGAGAAGCGGTCCGGATGGATGGTTTGCATGGAAACCCTAGAGCTAATATATATGAGTCCCCTTCAGGCCAGGCAAAAGACCACACTACCCCTAGCACTTTAGTTGTGATACAACCCCTCAGGGGCAAATAGGTCATGTAGCACTCCTCTTCATCGCACGGCCACGCCGTTGCTGCAGACCGCGTCCTCCCGACGCAAGCCCTGTGATCCCGCCACGCGTTCGCCGGCATCAAAGTTTCTTGGCGTGCCCGGATCCTGTCTCCGCCCGCCGAGCCTTCGGTCTTGGCTTTGCGGCTCAACCAAGTAACCCGACGGTTTTCTGGTGAACCGCTGCAAACCCTGCGTGCAGACTCCGGTTGTGAGCCGCTACCCTGCACCGACTCCGATTGACGACTTTGTCTTGCTTTTCTTGCCACCATGTGGCCCGCACTTGACCCCTCTAGCCACCAGGTCCCTCAAGTCAGGCCTACTTGTCTCTCTACTCCTCGGAGGCCCTGGAAGGCATAGACCTTTCATGCCCACTCTTCACCTGCATCAACGCAAATCAAGCCACAACCTGCACCTACAATACTCGGCCAAGAGTCAGTCCACACCATGTTGTTAATCACGGAAGGACCGATATGGCGAACCAGAGAGGGGGGAGTGAATGGGAGCCAATAAAAATTCTTCTCGAAGGAGATGGAGACTCCAACAAGACGAACACGACTTCCAACACACGTCTCCGACTCACTACCCAAGTTGGTCAAGCCCACGTAGCCACTGAAGTGCTACTGGACCTAGGAGCCAACAAACAACCTTCCAAGCCAAAACACACGAACACGCACAACGAAAACTTGCACGGCTTGCTGCCTGTGCTGCACCGGTCAGACCGATGGCCTACGCCGGTCAGACCGGTGACACTGGTCAGATCGGTGGACAGCGCCGGTCAGGCCGGTGGCTACAGCAGCCACACAACAAATGTTCCAGAGAGCCTCAGTGACTTCTCTAGGCCCTGGAATAGAAACACCCCCAAAACACAACCTGCACGTAAGGAAAACCCTACACAAAACCTAACAAACCAACTCCAGACAGACCAAGAACAAACCAGCAGCACCAAGACCCAAAGACACATGAGTCAAGCAGTTCACCCGAGGAAAATCCCACAAGTGGATCGCACCGGTCAGACCGGTCAAGAGCACCGGTCAGACCGGTGTAACCTGGGCAGCTCGGGATGAACAACACCCGCGGGTCAACTTCTCCAAATCCAAACTTCGATCTCCCGAATCGCTCCACGGACTTGAACAAGACTTTGGGATACTAGGAACACCTCATGTGGAGTCCATAGCCAGGATTTTGTCCACCAAAACTTGCCAAATCAAGAGGAAACAAAGAAATCCCGCCAAGAACTCCTCTAACCCTAGAACACTGAAAACCCCAAAATCGAGCCCCTTAACTCACGGATTTGGGAGGGGAATCAAAGGCAAAAGAACAACGAAGGGTTCACACGAATTTCCCCCATCAAATCCCAAGAGCAAGGTCCCGAAAACACACCGAGAAAACCACCAAGAGAGGGCTCCGAAAATCACCACCAAGAACAACCAGGAACAACACAACAAAGCCTTGAGGAACCACACTGAATCATCTATACATACCAGGGAGGTTCATACAAGGTCTAGCTTGCCGCCCGATCATCCAACCCTCTCACAAAATCTCACCATGAAGCTCTCAAGCTAGTCCTATGGAAATCCTAAGAAAATAGGAAGGGAAAATAGGAAAGCAAGTGAACTAGGGTTCTAAGAGATGGATGCCATCCTCTCACCTCATGGTTTATATGGAGGCAACCAAAAGTCTAAAATACCCTTAGTTAATAACTAGGGATACAAGCCCCTCAAGAGAGGTTTTGGAAGTCTTCAGATTTTCTCCATCGGACGGATGCCCGGCGACCGCACCCTGCTTAGCCTTGACGCAGGCCATGCGATCCCGACGCGTGTCCTCCTCTTCGAAGATTCCGGACTGCGTCGTCGCACACCGGTCAGACCGGTACCCACCGGTCAGACCGGTCTGGAGCTGCTGTAGCACCGTCTTCGGTTCTTCGGTCTTGGCTTTGTGGATCAACCAAGGAACCCAGTGGTTTTCTGGTGAACCACTGGAAACCCCGCGAACTCGGTGTAGCCTCCGCCAATCACCACTCATGACTCGACTCCCACGTAGTCCCAGCTCGACCTTGGTTTTGAGGCTCTACCAAGAAACTGTCCATGACTTCATCTTGTTGTTCATGCCACCATGCGGCCCGCACTTGACCCCGCTAGCCACCGGGTCCCTCGAATGAAGCCTACTTGTCTTCTCCACACCTGGAGGCCTCACCGGCGACGACCTTTCACACTTGTTCTTCACCTGCACCAACACAAGTCAAGCCGCAACCTGCACCTGCAATACTTAGCCAAGAATCAGTCCACACAACGTTGTCAATCACTCATCACACAAGGAAGCGACCATCCACCGGTCCTCGAACCACACATGGTCCTCAATCTCCCCCTTGATGAGTGCATTGACAACACCCACATAAAACAACACTAGAGAAAAGAAAAAGAAACACTACAAGGTTTTGTAACAAATGCAACACTTTTGAATTGCGACGCCTAAAATTTGGTTGCTAGAGATGGTTGTATTGCAACCATTCTAAAAAATGGTAGTGATACATGGCTTTAATACAACGGTTTTCAAGTCGTTGCAAACCATTGTTGCATTTGGTGAATGATATTGTAATGGTGAAAAATGGTTGCAGTAGAATTGATTTTGGTTGCAATTATGTGATAGTACTGCAACCACATTTGCGTTAGTTGCATTTGGTTGTGCCTATTGCTATGATTGTTTTGTGTTGCATAAAATTTCACAAGTGTTGCAAATGCTAGATGCTTAATGCAACGAGAACTTTGATAGGCGAAGCAAAAGTGGTTCGCAATTGCAACGCTATTTTAGGATTGCAACGGCTACAACTTATTGCAACGGGGACTCTAGAGGGCAAAGCAAAAGTGATTCTCAATTGCAACGCTTTTTGGGAGTTGCAACTGTTACATGCTTATTGCAACAAGAACTAGTAGCCGAGGTTGATTTGGATTAGGCCTTGCATAGTATATATTATGAAAAAAATACAATTCATAGTAAAAATTGAACTTGGCTAATTGTTAATTTAGATTTTATTGTAATTATTGTTTTGAGAAAGAAGTTTGAATTGGTGGGGAAACAATCTAACATTAGAGACAAAATAGAAATATAAAAATACGTCTTGGTATGGAATTGAACCAAGGTCCTCGATACAACACTAGTATATGACTTACCACTACACCATTATAATATTACTGTTAGCTAGCATCGTTCAAACCTTTTTTATGTTTCTATGTGGTCAGCTTATAGTAACCTTATAGATACTAAAATATAAAAGTTACTTTACATGATTCTATTAGTTAGTTACATTACACTTGTTACGGTCCCACCAGCTGGTTCCACCTCGACCACGTGGCACTGCAGTCCTACTTTAACAACATTTGAAGCAGTAAATAATTTTAGATGGAAAAGTCATAAATATAATTGTTATAGAACATTTACAAAGATTTGTATTACGATCATTTTTGCATTTGACATATTTTCAATGATTCAAATTTGAATTTCAAAAATTTACAAAGAAAAATCAAAATTTGAAAACCTGGTTGATTTCCTTTTTTGTTTTCGTCTAATGCAACACCGAAAAATTGTTGCAAGAGGCCTCAAATGGTTGCAATAGACACAATGTCAGGAAACCAAACAATTGTAAATTGTCACGAGCTGCGATTGCCATGTCACCCAGCCTCACCTTGAGGATGTGTCGATGCAGTCCCACCTTGAGGACGTGGTGATGCGGTCCTACCAACGGGACCCCTAAAAATAGTAATTAAATATGTATGCGTAGATAAGTAAAAAACAAAAAAATAAAAATTGTGGGTTATTTGAACAATGCACCTCCTACTTCAACTAAAGTACTTTTACCACTACACTATATAACATTTTGTGTTTTTCCATTGCATTAAACATTTTTCTACTTGGTTTTGCCACCGGCCAACTGCGGTCGCGCTCGATCGAGCCCCGGCTGGTCATGCCACACCGCGCCCGAGCCACAGCTGGCTATGCCATGGCCCAGGCCGGCCGTAGCCGCCCTTTAGCCTCCCGCGCCATGGCCGCCGCCGCCGCGGCCTCTCACACCACGAAGCGGGCAAGCCCCGGCCGGCCGCGGCCCGGCCGCGCGACAACCAAGACCGGCTGCACCCGGCCGCGGTCGGCCGTGCCCTAGCCGCGGCAAAGCAAGGCAGGTGGTGGCTGGCCGCGGCCGGCTGCACCAAGGCCGTGGCCGGATGAGCCCCCACAATCCACTCATGAAGTTCATTAAGATTTATTGTACAACTCTTATTTTGGTTTGGACAACTCTTATTTTGGTTTGGACAACTCTAGTTTCAGCCATTTGTTTATCTAACAAAAAGGTAATACCATTGTTCACAAAATTAACATATGTCACTTATACTCATGAAACCATATGAATGGGTTGTAAAAGTTTTGTCTTTGTCTAATGCAACACTGAAAAAGTGTTACAATAAACCAAAATGGTTGCAATAGACAAAATGCCAAGAATTTAATTGGCAAAAAATGTAATAGACCTAAAATGGTTGCAATTGACAAAATACTAATAATTTAATTGGCAAAAAATGTCTGCTTGGGGATCGAACCTAAGACCTTTGAAATAAAAATGACATGTGCAAACCAGTAGGATAAGCATTAGTTTATGTTGTATTAGGGTGTTTTATTTCTTTTTATTAATTGAACTGCAATAAATCTTTTTAAACAAATTTGAAAAAATATGTGGCTATATAACACATTTTGGCTCCATAACCATCTCATAAAAGTTTCAAACGATTTTGACAAAGTGATACTATACATTTTTCACAAATAGGAACATATCTCACTTAGCTACAAAGGACTATGTGAGCTATATATATATGAGGGATATTCAACAACTCTTTATCGAAATCACTTGAATTTTTTATGTGGCGCTCATACACTAAAATCATGTGACTACATAACTTTTTAGATTTTTCTAGCCACATTATGATATATTCACATTTATTCCTTAGTAATTCAATAAATAATTATAGTAATAGCCAAACTTGATCCGAAAATTCTATAGATTCACACATCAACATATTTAGGGTCCATAACCATCTCATAAAAGTTTCAAACGATTTCGATAAAGTGATACTATACATCTTTCACAACTAGAAACATATCTCACTTAGCTGCATAGGACTATGTGAGCCATGTATGCTTTTGTGAAAGATATTCAACAACTCTTTTATCGAAATCACTTGAATTTTTTATATTACAATCATACACCAAAATCATGTGACTACGTAACTTTTTAGATTTTTCTAGACAATTTATGATATTTTCACATTCATTCCTTAGTAATTCAATAAATAATTATAGTAGTAGCAAAATCGATCAGAAAATTTCATAGATTGACACAACAACATATTCTGGCTCCATGACCATCCCATAAAAATTTCAAATAATTTCAACAAAGTGTACTATACATCCTTCACAATCAAGAACATCTCTCACTTAGTATGACTTTGTGAGGATGTGCATCACAACTTTCTTAGAATCAACCGAAACTTTTTTTGGACAATTATACACCCTAAGAAGGTGTCCCACAAGGTTTTTTTGATTTTTTTATGTAGCTAAGGGTATTTTAACATTTATTCTTTAGTACATCATAAGATAATTACAGTAATAGGTAAACTTGGTCAGAAATTTGCATAGATGCACACATCATCACAGTTTGGCTCCATAAACATCTTATTAAAGTTTTAAATGATTTCGACAAAGTGGTACTGAATATCTCATACAAGGATGAACATCTCTCGCTCATCTATAGGGGCATGTGTGAAACCATGTATGACTTTATAAGGATATGCGTCACCTCAATTGAAACATTTTTTGGACACTTATACACTAAAAAGAGGTGTCCCTCCAAGTTTTTTGAATTTTTATGTAACTTATGGTATTTTAACATTTATTTTTTAGTAAATCATAAAATAATTATAGTAATAGGTAAACTTGATTTGAAATTTGCATAGATGCACACAACATCATAGTTTGGCTTCATAAACATCCCATCAAAGTTTTAAACGATTTTGACAAAACATCGTGATCTTTTTTTCTCCGTTCGGACTTCACAGCTCCTCATACCCTCCGCTCCTTTAGCCTCCACCTCCATGCATTCACATGTCACATGCGCCTCTGCTCCCTCGATTAGTGTTGTCCGATCACCTCTACTCTAGTCTCGGTGTATGAAACATCAAATGCACTTATCATCTCTATTATCTCTATCTCTACTACTTATCTATATATCTATGTATTTATATATCTATATATATAGTACCTATTATCTCTACTCCTAAAAAGTACAAAGTCGAGACAAAAACTTGGTCGCCTTTACTCAGTCCCCCACGCGTCCGCCCCACAGCGTCCGCCTTCCGCTTCTCTGCACGCCCTCCTCCCTCATTCCATTTTTGCCCCTCCGATATTTTTTCACGAAACCCTACCGCCCGCTGTCGTCGTCCATCTCGCCTGCCTCCCCACCTGCTCGCCAACTCCGCCTCCTCCACATCCACGAACGGCAAGGCGGCGCCCTGCTCGGCGAGGAGTAGCCCGCATCAGTAACAGTGCCCACGCTTCGCCCATTCCCCGATCTGCGCACCTCCCCACGGTGGCCGCTTTCGACGCCCCTTCCCCTGTGCTCCATCGCCTCGCTGACGACCGACATCAAGGTTTCCCATCCTCTGTCGATGCCGCCTCCTACTCCTACTACTACCCCCTCTGTACTTATTTGTTCTTCCCCCCTTACCAATCCCCAAATCCCCCAATTTGCCAGCCTCAATCGGGCGATCCCCGATCGCGAAACCCATCAATCTGGCACTGGATCCTTGGTCCTCTGCATCACCGCAGGGCCCGCAGCTAAATAGATGGCAACGATGATGTTCACGGAGGGCCTCAACAAGTCGGCGATCAGCTGGATACAGCAGGGCACGGACTCCCCAGCCCCCGCCGTCCACGCGTCGCCGCTGTCGCCGTTGGCGGAGCAACCTCCACGAGGAGCCTCGCTCTGCACGATAAGGCCTGTGGCGCGGGCGTTGGTTTCTTCTCCCCCAAGGGCCTCTCGCCTGTGCGGACCATGGGGTAGCGCCACTCCGTAGTATTCTCTTATTTATAAGAATCATTTGTTTTGCATATTTTTTTGAATAATGACTATTTTTTGTCCACATTAGTATGCCTGTAGCAACGCACGGGCACAAACCTATACTCCTAAAAATATGAAAAGGAGAATTGTCCAACTTTTCAAGGGTTCACTGCGTCCACACGCCCCCCGTCCATCCGCCGCCCAAACCCCCCAACATCCCATTTTTACCCCTACCACTACAAGAAACTATTTAATCTGTGGCGCATTCTTCGCGACGTTTTCAGAAAACGTCACGAATGTGCATTGCAGCCCAAAACACTGCGACGATTTCTTTAATTTGTCGTGATTCTATGACGTATTCCTTTTTTCGTCACGGATGTGCATTGAAGCCCAAAACACTGCGACGATTTGTTAAATTCGTCGCGATTCTACGACGTATTCCTTTTTTCGTCACAAACACTGCGATGGATGGATATTGAAGCCCAAACCATCACGACGATTTGTTAAATTCGTCCCAATACGGCCCACAACACCGTGACGTTTTAGCAGATTCGTCGCGATCCGTAAAAAACAGCCACCTCACCAGCACCTAGGACCCACCCACACTGCCACGCAGGCGCCACCTCACCCAGGCGCAACGTCACCACCACGTGAGCGCCCAGGGCCCACCTCACTGTCACGCAGGCGCCACCTCACCTAGGCGCCACATCACCACCACGCGAGCGCCCGGGGCCCACCTCACTGCCACGCAGGCGCCACCTCACCCAGGCGCCACGTCACCACCACGTGAGCGCTTGGGGCCCACCTCACTGTCACGCAGGCGCCACCTCACCCAGATGCCACCTCACTGCCACGCAAGCATCTAGGGCCCACCTCACTGCCACGCAAGCGCCACCTCACCCAAGGCATGAGTTCCTCGTAAAAAAAGGAAAACCTGCAGCCCATGGGAATCGAACCCCCAACCTCACGCCTGACCCAGGCGCACTTCTACCACTGGGCTACAACGTTGTTTGTGACTGTGTCTAACATTTAAATGCCTTTAAACCTATCTACACAAAAGAGTAAAAGGATTGAAGTTTCACATCAATCCAGATGCAGACTTCCCTTCCGCCGCCGCTGCATACCACCGGCGGCGCCGCCCCCGCACCGCCGCCGCCACCGTCCGCGCCGCCGCCGCCTACCGAACCGACGCCCCACACCATCCCGCCGCTTTCCGTTGTCCGCGCCGCCGCCACCATCCGCATCTCGCCGCGCGCCCTCGCCAATGCCGCCATCCATGACGCCACCGCCCACCACGCCATCCCGCAGCGCCGCTGTCGCCTTTCCTCCCGCTGCCACTTCCACCTGAACTCCCGTCGGTACCACGAGCTTCCGCCTGAACAAGGGGTGGCTACTACCACATCCCCTTCATCCTCCCGACCGTCACCACCATGCACATGCTTGTTCCAGTGGTGGTGCCCATGTCCGTGGTGGTGGATGGTGAGACAATGCGTGCAGCATTGCTAGTCCATTGACGCATCCAAGGCGCCCAGTGTCATTGCAGCCGAGGAAAGGTACATTTGTTTCTTGACTTTGTTGGACTTATAGATTTGAATTGGTGCAGAGGTGTTGATTTGTGTCTTTTGTGTAATGCTTGATTAGATGGATAGAAGATGGGTTCATGGAAGGTTGTTTTCCTCTAAACACATTGATGGAGTCAGACAATTTATGAGCTTCGTTGCAGAGAAGTTCAGTGACAATGTTGAGATTTTGTGCCCATGTTCTAGATGCCTGAATCACAAGTATCCTTTGTCGATCTGTTGTGAAGAAGCACATTTTGATGAATGGTATGGATAGTAGTTATACTTGTTGGTTTCATCATGGAGAGGATGTCAATGTAGATGTTGTTGAGCACCCTATTGATGTGCATGATAGTGGTGATAGGGGAAATGTGGGAGAGGATTGCGGTGTTGGTTGTGGGGAAAATGTGGGAGAAAATGGCAGTGCTGATCGTTTGGGGAACCTTATAGGAGACCTACATGCTGCAGCAGTAGAAGGAAGAAAGGATGCAGAAAATGAGGATGCAGAAAATGAGGATACTGCTACAGACCCTCATGACTCAGAGTCATTTTTCAAAATAGTCATGAGAGAGGCAAAGCGTCAGTTTTATCCTGGTTGTAGCAAGTTTTCAAGGTTCTCATTTGTGGTTAACCTTCTTCATATGAAGTCCTTGTACGAGATAAGCAATTTCGCATTTTCTCGCAATATTGAAGTTGTTGGTCGAAGCATTCCCGGAGGGCAATGCACTCCCCAAATCATACAATGAAGCAAAGAATCTTTTGAAGGAATTAGGTCTTGGATACGAATCGATACATGCGTGCGGCATTAATTGTGTTTTGTTCAGAAAGAGATATGCCCACCTTGACAAGTGTCCAGTTTGTGGTCTTTCGAGATGGAAGGATGAAGAAAGAAAGAAGATTCCACAGAAGGTGTTGAGGCATTTTCCGATAGCACCTAGGCTAAAGAGGCTCTTTGCAACCAAAGAAGCATCACTACTAGCACAATGGCATGACCGACAGCGGCAACCCAGTGAGAAGGAAATGAGTCACCCAGCTGATGGTGACGCATGGCAAGATTTCGACAAAGAATATCCGGAATTTGCTAGAGATGCAAGAAACATCGGGCTTGGCCATGCTACTAACGGGTTCAACCCATTTTCAGAACAGAACACAAGATACAGCATGTGGCCTGTGTTTGTGGTGCCATACAACCTTCCATCTTAAGAATGCATGGAGGAGTCCAACTTTATTATGGCTTTGCTTATACCAGGTCCTAAATCCCCTGGGAAGGATTTTGATGTATTTTTGGAGCCTCCGGTGGAAGATTTGATTGAGCTTTGGAAAGGTGTGCATGCTTATGATGCCAATACTCGCAAAATGTTTGACCTTCATCTTTGCGTTTTGTGGTGCATCCATGATTACCCCTGCTTTGAGCACTCTTTCGAGGTCGAACCACAAAAGGTTATTTTGCATGTACTCACTGTGACAAGCACCCTCTTTCCTACGGCCTAAGGTCCAAAATTGGTTATTTTGGACACTACCGTTTCCTTCCAGAGGGACATCCATTGCGGAGAAACAATCTGTTTGCCGGCCTTCATGAAACCGATAATCCACCAGGTCAATTCACTACGGAAGAGTTGTTAGCTGAACTGGAGAAAGCAATGAATCCACAATTATGTGGGAAAAGGAAACGTTCTAACTCTGAAGGTGCTCATGTGAAAATATGGAGCCGCATGATGTGCTTATGGAAGTTGCCATACTAGCATAAATTGAAGTTAAGGCACAATCTCGATGTCATGCACATCGAGAAAAACATATATGAGAGCCTGATTGCGACAATTCTCAATATACCTGGGAACACAAAGGACACAGTTAAAGCTAGGCTTGATTTGAAAGAGCTTGGAATTAGAAAGGAGTTGCAATTTAAAGAGAATGGAGATTCATGTGAGATGCCAAATGCTCGATATACTTTGTCCAAAAGAAAGAAGGCGACCTTTTGTGATTTTCTAAGAGAGGTAAAGTTTCCAGATGGCTTTGCTTCCAATATCTCAAGATGTATAAATGCTGATGGAACTAAGGTACAAGGCCTCAAAACGCATGATTGTCATATCTTGTTGCAAAGAATATTACCTGCTGCTATGAGAGGTTTTTTGGACAAGGATATATATGAAGCATTAGCAGAATTAGGGAAGTTTTTTAGAGAACTCTGCAGCAAAACCCTTAACAAGGATGTGTTGGCTGAAATGAAGAAAGAGATCCCTACAATTCTGGTGAAACTTGAGAAAATATTCCCCCCGGCTTTCTTTGATGTGATGATACACCTTGCTGTACATTTAGCTGATGAGGCTTTGCTCTGAGGCCCTATGCAGTATGGGTGGATGTACCCAATTGAGAGGCAGTTGTATACTTTAAAGCGCTATGTGAGGAACAGGGCTCGACCAGAAGGGTCTATAGCTGAGGCATATATTGCCGATGAATGTTTGACATTTTGTTGTAGATACTTGGATGGTGTTGAAACAAGATTTAACCGGGAACCAAGGAACATAGGTTTTTCTAATGAAGAGGCCTATGGTGTTGACGTTTTTGGGCATGGAGTTCATTTTATGTCGGCGCCTGAGCTTGTATATGATGAAGATTGCTTTGATCAAATGGTGTGGTATGTGTTGAACAACTCTAGTCAAGTCGAAAAATATGTCACGTAAGTTCGACCATTATACTTCCGTATGACAAAACTTTGTGTCTTCTACATATGCTTAGTTAATTTTTTTATATATGCAGAATGTTCAAAGAACAATTAGAGAGACAAGGGGTGGCTAACATTGAAAAAACAGCCCAGCTAGGATTCCAGACTTGGTTCAGGAACCATGTGAGTTTACTCCTATAATATTTTAGATAACCATATTTTGTAGTATAGATTTTCATGGGATGTGTGTTGCATGACAGATCATGAAGTTGAGGAATGATGGTCAAGAAGAGATAGATGTTGATCTATTTACCTTGGCATGTGGTCCTGATTTCAGAGTCAAGAAATACACCTCATGCATAGTGAATGGTGTTCGCTTCAATACTGTTGATCGAGACAGCAACAAGAAAACACAAAACAGTGGTGTAATGGCATAGGCCTCACATAATAATGAGCTCATTGATTTCTTTGGAACCCTGATAAAGTGTAGTACTGTGTTCTAAAACTATGGTAAAGTGTGAGGTACTGATAATAGATGACTTGCCTTACTTGCACTCTACTTGTCGATCGGTTTCTTTTTCGTGTGTGTGCATTGTGGTTGTGGTGGTGGCAGCCAATGCAATATAATGGATTGGCTTGCCGCCTGGCTTGTTGTATTATTTGCAAGCCATAAATAGACCCAGCAGCACCGGTATATGAAATCATTGGGCTGCCATGGGCATATATAACTAGTAGCAAGCAACAGCCAGGAGTGGTCTGTCTGCTCATTCCCTCAACTGGTCTTCACCTGAAAGAAATAGCCAGGAGTGCAGGAGAGCGGAGGTGAGATGGGTATAGGTAGTACTGTAAACTATTCACACAGAAGTAGATAGCTATTATTTATGGGCATCACAACCATGCTGTGGAGGCCATAATATGTTCTTGTTTTCTCTTGTCTCTTAGAAACACCGTTGGAGGAGTACGAAGAGCCGCGTCTCCGAAATTGTATGCAAAACAGTGCATGGCTAAAGCAGCTAGGAATCGTTGACAACTATTCATACTTTCGAACATCTGCCATTTCTCAAGGAAATAACAATACCAAACAGCATAGTGAAAACTCAGAATCTGCATATGATCCTTTACAAGATGATGATGCTGAAGGAGATGCCATCTCATCAAATGGCACTGCAAAGGTGCCAATTCTTCCAACTTCCCAATCCTTTCAATTGTTGTGTGCTTACTAATACATTTTTCCTTCTATGAAAACTCTATTCACTAATCCATGCTTCTATTTCTACCAGGCCAGTAAGACGAAGAGATGCTACAGCACTAAGAATCAAACTTCAGTTGCTCCTTTGTGTGGTGTTAGATTTGGGTCTTGTAAGAGGGTTTTTGCACATGAACCACCCACTAGACGTAAAAAGTCAAAGGAAAGCAATGCTCAGCCTGCTGAACCAAGTGACCTCCACCTCCACATGCCGGCGGGCTGAACCAAGTGACCACGTGGCGGTCGCCGAACCACGTGATCACGTGGCGGTACCGCTGAACCAAGTGAGCGTGTGGCAGGTTCTTGAACCAAGTGATTGTGTGGCGTGTGTTCAACCAAGTGACCATGTGCCATTTGTCGCCGAACTAAGTGAGCTTCATGTGCCGATTCTTGCTCATGGTGAGTACCATGGTTCTTCTATCATTCTGTAACATTTGTTTACATGATTAATGCAATCTAACTTGCTACATCTCTTTAGATGATGCAACTGATGCCATTTCTCAGTCTCACAATCTCACTCATATGGCCAGGGAAGGTGGTTCTTTCTAGTTCTTGTGTGTACCACTCATGCTAACCTTTGATTTGTGATGAATGCTAACTTACATCTTCTTACTAGATGATGGAGCTAATGGCATTCCCCAGTATGATGGTGACGAGGATAACATTGAAGGTGGTTGTTCATTATTTGTCATATTACATATCACATTGTTGGTTATGTTGCTGCACGCTAATAGCAATTTCATTGATCATTTATTACAAGGAGTAGAGGTGCCTTGGAATCGAGGAGCTAACATGGGGCATGGCCTCCAGAGGATAAACAGATCTCGCTGTGGCAAGCTACCCATCATTATACCTGAAGGAAGCATCAGGCCCCTCACACCTATTATTGCTGCCAAGTTTGCCACTGAATGCAATATTGCAGTTAGAAACCATGTGCCTATGTTGTTGCATTGGAAGGAGTACAAAAAAAGACCTGCATTGATTGGAGCTTTTCTGGGATGCCTTCGTGTAAGTTATTCTCTAAACTTTCCGAATCTGCTAGCAAATATGGTAGGAATCATGACATGACTTTTAGCTTACAACTATGTTAAATTAGTGAAATGGTACTCATTTTGTGGCTGCTACTTATACACAGCTTTTGAGTTGTTTCTGTTCATGACATGACTGTTTTTAGACATGATAACTGATAAGCTGATGACAACTGTGTACTATTTGATATTTATCTTATCCGGAAACAATTGATAAGCTGAAGTTAAATGTCTTGAAAGCTATTTCTTTTTTCAAATATTATAGTTCTTATACGTGTTCCATCTGGATAGGCCAAGTTTGACATCAACACTGATGATGCTACAATTAAAAAGGGTTGTGTTGAGATGATGAAAACTGCAGTTGGCTAACAACGACAAAGGCTGAAGGAGAATTTTTTTGATCCTTTCCCACTTCATTTGGTCACGAGGACTTCTCCAATGAACCCGCCGACAAGTGATGATGAGTGGCTTCGCCTTGTGGAAGCATGGAAGAAACTTGAAAAAATGGTTAAAAAACCAACTATTGCCTTATACCTCCTAATTTGTCACTTGTCTAACTTTTGTTCTTTATATGATGTAGGCGAGCTGTCAAAAGAACAAAGACAACCGGGATTTGGTCAAATTCCCTGGTACAACTGGATCATGTAGCTATCCAGTTTTTGTAGAGAAACTGGTAAGTTAGCCATGGTTATTTGCAACAATTGAAAACCAGTTTTGTTCAAGTTAACATGCTGTTCTGTTAGGTTTTAGCAAATCAATTATGTTTAATTTCTTGCTGCACAAATACGAAGTTCGTTGCTGCACACATGAAGTTTCTTGATGCACAAACCTTAAGTTTCTTGCTGCACAAATATGAAGTTTCTTGCTGCACATTCTTTTCAGGCAGGCGAGAATGAGGGTAATGAATTGGATGTGTTTGGTTTGTTCAAGCTGACTCACTTCAGCAAGAGGAAGAAGGGCTACATGCCTAATGTACAATCTGCCATTGTTAGTTTGTTCTCCTATGCATGCTGTTTTCAGTTGCTTATTTTAAATTGTTCTAAGTTACAAATGTTATTTGCTGATGTCTTTCAAGATTGAAATGGAGAATCGGTTGGCGGCAGCACCGATTGAAGGTGAAGAATCAAGGCCTGCAACTCAGGTTGTAGCTGATGTCCTTCATGAAAAGTGCAAAAACAATACATTCCTTCAGAATGCGGGGATCGTGTCTGGGAAACCAAGATCTAGTGCAAAGAGTGTTCAAGCACGACTAGAAGTGGAGATAAGGGCCAATGGTGACCTTCGATCTGTTGTGAGCAGTCAGTGTGTCGAAATTGAAGTTTTGTCAAGGCAACTACAGGAAATGGAACAGGCAAGGTTAAGGGGAGGATATGGAGAAGAAGCAAGCTGCTTTGGAGGCAAAACTTGAACGTTTGCTTGGTCAGGCATGAGGGTATGTTATATTTTCCTGGAACCAAGAATATGTTGTTTTGCTAGTTGGATTGCCATATGTTGCCCTTTGTTTGTCCTTGCATGGATCTGGATCCTTGATGGATGCACACAGCATGCGAGCATGTTAGCTCTCTAGAAGTTTATGTTACTTGTTAATACTAACATGATACTTGATGTGGATTTGTGATTTAGATATTTGGGCACATCTGTTCCACCTAGTTTTTCTAATATTTGTGTATTTGTGGTTCAGTGGTTCTATATTGTAGGAATGGTTCTATATGTTTTTTCTAAACAATCTGGCATGCTACTAGCTACATAATATTGTTTTTGTCTTATTAGCACTGCAAGTTAACTGTCTTATTCTTTTGGTTTCGATGTTCACATCCTGGTGACCTGCTGGTGGCTCATGGTGAGAAGTTGTTGGCTCATGGTGTGATGTACAACTGATGCTCCTGGCGACGTGCATGTCTTTTTTGCATGTCTTTTTTTGTTGGCCTTGCCTTGCTTCTGATGCAAAATGTGGCTGCTATATAGAGTTTTTTGTTGGTTCATACTTCTGTTTGTGGAGCTTCATTCTTGGCACTGAATAGATGTTGATGAGGACCTGTTGTATAGAAGCTGCTGCTGCAAACTTTGCAACAGATTTGTGTTGTGATGCAAAATGAGACTGGAAAAGATACAAATGTTAAATTACAGAAAATTATGTGATTGTCTTATGGGCTGAATTTGATTGTATCTGGGCTAAATTCTGTATGAAAGATTTTTGTGTTTATTATTCTGTTGGTTAAATGTGATGGGTATTTTTCGTGGGCTGAATTGATTTCAACAAGCTGAAATTCTAGGCCGAAATGTGGCCCACTGCTAGAATAGGGCCTATCACACAGGGGTCCTAAAAATTCCATGTCATCACGCCACGTCATTGCTGTCGTCCAGGTCAGCTGCCATGTTAGCAGCCATGTGGCAAACTGCGTCATTGTCCATGTCTTCAAAACCATCCGAGTCGGCAGCCATGTGGCACGCCACGTCAGCTGCGAGGTGGCACGCCACGTCGGCAGCCATGTGGCACGCCACGTCGGCATCCAGGTAGCACGCCACGTCGGCATCCAGGTGGCATCCAAGTCAGCAGCCATGTCACATCAGTCAGTAGCAATCCGTGACGATTTTATTTTGTCACTGTTGATGGTGAAAATCTGTCAACCTAGCCATGAGTTTACATTCGGTGTTGGCATGACTTTTGTATCTTATCCATTGGTACTAACCCCCGTGGTATAACAAGTTCACTTGTGCATGTCGGTTTTGGAGTTAAGTGTTTACGCAGGGTTTTAATGTTGAAAGCAAGACTTCCGGGATAAGTTCATTAAGCACCTCATGACAAGACCTTGAAGCCCGATACAAGTCAAGCAATGAAGTGAACATGACTCCAAGAGCCCAAGGACCAAGCCCGAGAAGATGATAAACTCCGAGGACCGAACCGAGAAAAGTGTCGAATCTTGCAAGACAAGGAGTTGAGTCCAATTCGGAGAGAAATCGACGTCAAGGGCCCACATGCAAAAGGGGAGAACATCTAGAAGACGCGGGAAGCAACACCGGCGAAGCGAGCCACAAGATGGGCCGGGTGGGCCCGGGCCGGCCGGCCCAGGCCGGCCGGCCCAGCCCTTTTCGGGGCCCAATCGGCCTCCCCTTTAACCTAATTGCTTCTCAGGCTATAAATAGCCCCCTGACCGAGAGCCATGCAGAATTGACGTCGTAATCCGCCGTCGAGGAGCAGAGAAGCTTGAGGGACACCATCTCGGAGATGAGGGTCGTGCTAGTTGTCTAGGGTTTCCCTAGCCGACGTGGGAACCTTGCATGGAAGACCACGTCGGAGCTCCGGAGCGAGGATCAAGATCGAGGGAGGGCCCCGGTGGTGATCTTGTTCATGTAATCATTCATGGTGAGGTTTGTAAGTGAACCCGATTTCTAGCGATTAAGTGCCTTCTCGATGATTTTGTTTTCTTCTTGGTTTTGCTTCTTCTACGATCTAGTCTATAGCTAGATTACATAGGGTGCTCTTGTAGCCGCGGTGGCTAGAGATGCATACCAGACCGGCCAAGTGATTTCAACTTGTTCTATCGAACTCGCCCTAGACTACCCGCATGAATAGGGATACGTTGTGACAGAACGGGGGTTCCGAAAGGCGGGCGTTTTCGAAGTCGGATGGGAAGGCCACAATTTAAAGATGCTTTTAATGAGATTCGCTTTACTATCTTCATCTATCTTGTTTGGAGCCACAACATAAGCATGATCTAGATTCTCTAGATTGGTTATCTCTTGCTTTCTCTTGCTACCTCTTTAGTAGATTAGATTAGATTCGTTTTCTTTATGAGTTAGTAGATTAGATGCAACTTAGTTCATCATAAGATAGTTTACCTTGCTTTACTAGATTGAATCCTTGCGTTGCACATTGTTCCACGGATTCGATACCTTGGGTTCACCACTCGAGGGAAGAAGGGTCCCTTGACTACGACGGGAGACTTGTCCGCTTGCAAGTCATAAACGAAATTTGATACAACTATTAACCGTCAACAAGCCCCTTTTTCTGGCGCCGTTACCGGGGAACAAGCAATCAAGTTCCAATTTAGTATCGCTTATTTTTCAGTTTTTCTTTTGATTTTCTTTTGCATCTCTTAAGTTTGATCATCCTCAAAAAAAATCAATCTAATCTAGTTTTGATTAACCCTAATTTTTCTTTTCTTTTTAGATTTTTGTTTTATTGCTAACCCTAACCGGAGATGGTTTGCTACATCTCCAAGAAACCCAAAACTTTTTTGTGGATGATCCAGGAAAACTTTACAGGCAAAGGTGACGTGCAACACAAGCTAAAGGGTTGGAAACCCTAGATTCAAAAGTCAAACTCGAAGGACCATCAAAATCTCCAAGGGAATCACCACCTCCAAGTCAAGACGCCGGAAGGCCGTTCAAATCAAGAGGAGGATGGAGAAGATGGAGATGGAGAAAGAAGCTCAACACCTAAAGGCTGCCAAGGCAAGATCCACATGCGAAGTGTTCATCATGATGAAGATGCTAGAGACGCAAGTGGGACAACTTGCCGGGCGCCCAATGGGTAACAAAGAGGAATATACGAGACAACTCCAAGGTCCCAAGACGGCGAAGGCTACTCAAACTCATTCGGGAGAGATGAAGGATCACACTAGAGACCATGAAGATCACGACCGAAGGACCGGAGTTCGAGATGCCGAGCCACAAGGAAGTTGTTGCATCCGTCAAGACCAAAGGACAAAGCCACCGTGAAGACCAAAAAAAATTGACTAAGCCAAAGTGGGTACCCAAGATTGCAACGCCCGCAAAGAGCGTTGATCCGGAGTAATCAAGTGAAGAAGTCTAGCCATGGACTATAAACGAAGCACTAGGCGGGAGGCAACCCGTTTCGTCAAGTCAAGAATAAGCTACCGGGAGGACAACCCGATTCCAGGTTTTTCAAGTCTTTTTAAATATAATTCAGTTTCGAATTTTACTACGCAAAACCTTAGACTTAGAATGGTTGAACAATATTAGAGACATAATTCTTGGTTGAATATTTTGCTTGATCATAAACCCTTTACATGAACCATCCTATGTGATTGTTTGCTTCTTTTTCGAGAAACCACAACCAAAAAAAAATTTCAAAACCTAACTCAACCCTTCACCCTCATTATGGTGCTGTGGTTGACTTGTTTTTCATGCTAAAAACACTCGAGTAGAGCCACGACTTGTATCTAGATGTTATTTAAATTTCAGCATGTGGTAGAACTCGCGTGAACCTAGAAACTTGATTTTTGGTTGGTTTAAAAATCCATATCCGTGGTTTCTCTAATATTAGAATTTTTCTAAGACTCACTTAATTTTATTTCATTCAAAATCTTTCTCATCTAATCAAAATTAGGACCTAAACCTATGCCCCCATGATCAAGCCGGGAAAAGCTTGCTCTCAACTAATGAAGGCAAACTATACCGGTGAGACCGAAATCGACGTAGTCGAAAAATATTTTTGACTTACATTTGTTTTTATGGTTTAAAAACTTCTCTAAATTTATGCTTGAGCTCTTGCATGGCTCTGAAAAATATTTTTAAATTTCGAAATTAGAGTAGTGCTTAGCCTTAAAACATGCTTAGAGGGAGGCAATCAAGTTAACTTGACCATACATGCACCATGATACATCACGGGGTGCCCCTCCAACATCTTTTATCAAACCACATGCAAAGTACAAGCATGGGGGGCAGCCAAGGCCTTGTTTTGTAGGAATATCATGGAGGCATGTGAGGCAAGGGAGTATGGAAGTGAATCAAGCGAAAACATCAAGTGGAAGAAGCAATAATGCAAGCGAAGGAGTGGACGGGAATGTTTGGAAGGTGTACGCGGTCACGAAGCAACAAGCATGAATGCACTAGAGAAGAACCGAGCCAAGAGGAGGAGAGAGGTAAGCCTCCCATCCAGCTCTTTGTTCGTGTGCTCTAGTTTGTAGGCCGGAACCACCTTAGACTTAGCCATCCACCGCGCTTGTTTCGTGCAACAAATCACATCCTTAATCCACTCAAAGTCCAGACTCCAAAATAATATTTGTGTACCTTGTTACCGGGTGAAAACCCCGGATATATATTTGTGAGGGAGAGCGCTGCAATCATGGAAGAAAACTACAAGCCTTTTCACCGAAGAAAAAGGGATCATCGTCGTCTAAGCCATCAACCCCTTCGAGGAGGCACTCGGTTTCCGAGTTTCCTCGGAGTATGGAGGAGGACACGGCACCGCCGAGGAGGAACCACACTCTTCTCCTCGGTGGCATGAGGGCCACACGAAACTCGTTTATTAGGTTTACCAAACTTCAATAACATATGGAGGAGCCGCCTGTCCAACCTCACCACTTGACACGATCATCCGCTCCACCTCCATGCGCTCTGTGGCATCCCAATGGGTTTATCATCACGACGGAGGAGGAGGAGAAGAAGCTCGCTCGCCTTGGGTAGAGGCTTGTAGCGAACGTCGACATCGACGACCAAGCTCTCCACATATTGGGTTTCATACGGGACACCGGTGCAATTCTCTAACGGAGTGTCGGCAAACACCCACAAGGAATTCTCCTAGGAAATTTTCATGACCAAGGCGCATACCCTTGATGAAGGAGTGCTAAGTCTCTCATTCCGTTGGAGGGAGCCCACAAGTGGAGAAGAAGGAAGACACCGTCGAAAGGGTAACCTTGATCAATGATGCTATTTCTAGCACCTTGATGGGGTCATCTCCTTTCATCCATGGGTTGCAATCGATCTTGAGATGTAATCACACTTTGTTGGATTATCTATCTATCATCTTGTGTTGGAAATACTTTAATGCTTAAGGTTAGCTACCATGCCGTAAAGGGAGTAAGGTCTCAATGGTTCCTTGGATCCATTCAACACAATCCCCGATGGATTAGATTAATTTTCATGTTCGAAACGTTGCATGTTCTAGTATCGTAGACCCATGGGCGTGTATCTCCTATTTTCAAAAGGGAGCTCCGGAACAAGTGGATGTGCATGAAGGCACATGGGAAGGTTTTTGGAGTATGATCGCGGGAGGAGACCATCAACAAAGAAATACTATCCGGAACCCCATCATCCAAGTGTGTCACTTTTTGTGCAAGTGGATTTTTGGGGAAAATAAGAGAGACAAAGATAACCAACACGGAGTTGAATTGGCTTTACTCGGCTTTGCCAGGCAGCCAATAGACCCCACTCACCTATGATCAACCGGTGGTGTTGTTAAGCAACATCGAGTTCGGAAGATATTGGTTCGGGGTGTTGCCTCTCCATGTTGACTATCTCTTTAAAACCGGGTATTACAAGGAACCCGAATCATCTCCTACCCGAGACTTCCCTAGGTATATGAAGAAAGGAAAATATATAAGTGAAGATGAGAGAGGAGGCTTCCAAGTGGCCTAGGTGAATTTGCCCCTTCCGGATTGAAGATTAAGACTTTTTTCTTGAGGGGAAGAACATTGGTTAGAGGAAGTACTTCTTGTGTCGCGAAGAGAAAAAAAATAATAGAGAAGGATTAGGAGAAGGTTTTTCCGCGACCCAAGAAGGAGGTGCACAACAAAATTATGTCCCACCATTGGGAGGAACCCCAGCGCCGCCGAGTTACTACGGTGGTGTACCAATACAAGCATGGGGGAGTGGTGCAGCCATACCCCCACCATTTTTGCGGTGCCCAACGTAGCCTTTGCGGAGCCATATGCACACCTTCCTCAACCACAACAAAATGGAGCCACAATTGGAGGATACGCTGCAAGGAACATGCAAATTATTGCAGCCATCCTAACCAATGCAAACCAAATGGGTGAAGGAAATGCAAACGTCGCTTATGTGCTTGGACACCTTCACCTAGCACCGTCGGACAATTCATAGGAGGAGTGGTGCATTCCTGTTACAAGTAAGGATACAACAACCAAGACTATCAATATCAACCACCAGCGGAAGATTAGAGAGAGGAGGAGCTTTAGTTATCTTTCCTTTACCCCCTTTTCTTTAATTTTCAGCTTGGATGTGCCTATGTTTGCGTAGTATTTTCAGCTTTGCTTTAATTTTTTAGTTTTTACTTTAATTTTCAGCATGTGTGTTAGTGTTTATTTTCATCATGAATAATGTCACCACCTAGTTTTTACCTTTGGTAAAGTTACAAAGTTTGTGCCATGATGATATATGATTGAAATTGCCGCTTTGTTTATCTTTGTAATTGATTTATGCATGTTTAACCTAGTGCTCTCTTAAAAATACAAATCTGAAATTATCTAAATGCTAGCTTAATCTTCAGCGGAGGTTATGATTAAAATAAGGACCCATAGTGTTTTATGTGCTCTCAAGTTATGAATAGATTAAAGATGTCTTTTATGCTCAAAAATATCGCTAACCTTGTCATAAATATCACTTGTGTGTTGCTCAACCTATCCAGAGCCATATAAATATTTGAGTACAACTTCCTCAACCACAACAAAATGTGGCCACCATTGGAGGATACGCTGCAAGGACCGTGCAAATTATTGCAGCCATCCTAACCAATGCAAACCAAATGGGTGAAGGAAATGCAAACATCACTTATGAGCTTTGACACCTTCACCTAGCACCATCAGACAATTCATAGGAGGAGTAGTGCATTCCTATTATGAGTAAGGGTACAACAACCAAGACTATCAATATCAACCACCGGCGGAAGATTAGAGAGAGGAGAAGCTTTAGCTATCTTTCCTTTACCCCCTTTTCTTTAATTTTCAGCTTGGATGTGCCTTTGTATGCGTAGTGTTTTCAGTTTTTATTTAAATTTCAGCAAGTGTGTTAGTTTAATTATTCAGCGTGTGTCTTAGTTTTTATTTTCATCATGAATAATGTCGCCACCAAGTTTTTACCATTAGTAAAGTTACAAGGTTTATGCCATGATGATATATGATTATAATTGCCGCTTTGTTTATCTTTGTAATTGATTTATGCATGTTTAACCTAGTGCTCTCTTAAAAATACAAATCTGAAATTATTTAAATGCTAGCTTAATCTTTAGCGGAGGTTATGATTAAAATAAAGACTCATAGTGTTTTATGTGCTCTGAAGTTATGAATAGATTAAAGATGTCTTTTATGCTCAAAAATATCGCTAACCTTGTCATAAATATCACTTGTGTGTTGCTCAACCTATCCAGAGCCTTATATATATTTGAGTGCATAAACCTTAGTGTAAAAGATTTATTTTTGAGTGAGTTATTGCAGGCCATGATTTCTCTGGCCCGAGACTAAGAAGTTGGTCATTCCATTTTTGCGTATCTATCTTTTTGCTAGCCTTTTATCCGTGCATTGTGTATCCCCGCATTGGAGATCTCACAAACTTCGTCGGATATCCACCCTTAAAACCAAATATCATCTTTTGTGATTACCTCCTTGACCACAACCTATCGTTGAGAATGGATCATCAATTCAAGGAAGATCGCAAGACGGTGCCTGTCGGGGACAGCCCTAGGGGTCCCCTTTAACAACGGGGAAATCCCCACTTAAAACCCGCAACAAAGCCAAACACACTTCGCCTAACCATGCAGGATACAGCCCATGCCGCAGGGACCTCAACGGCCCACCAAGGCGGCCCTCTTGAAGATCCCCTCGAGCAGGCTTCGCCTCGCTCGAGGATGTGCGCCGCCCTCGAGCGGGCTCCGTCCCGTTCGAGGGGGTGCGCTTCCCTCGAGCGGGCTCCGCCTCGCTCGAGGGCCCGCTCCCCTCGAGCGGGCTCCGCCTCGCTCGAGGGTCCGCCCCGCCCTCGACCGGGGTCCGCCTCACCCGAGGGCGCCCGCACGCGTGCGCCGCCCCCGTACGCGGGCATTTAACGCCCGACACCGGCGGGACGACGCCATCACACGCCGGGGCTCACGCCCCGTGCGCCGCACCAACTCCCCGGGGAGGGAGCCCATCCCCATCACCGTAGGGAGGGACCGTGCGGCGGGACCGGTGCCCGGTCCCGTGACGCCGTGCACTCGCTCCCAAGACGGCTAACGCGCCGAGCCCTCGAAGGGGGGCCGGCTGCACCCTCGATTTGCTTTCTTGTGACCCTGCAGGGTTAGGTGGAGGCGCTAGGCCGGTGGGACGCCATCCCTGCTACTGTTACGGTATGGCCACCGCCCCCGCGCGTGCAGGCGCATGCCAGGCGCTGTAGCAACGACTCCAGCACTGTGGAACGTATTGGAACGGGACGCCGTTTTACCTACTCCTGTACTCCGTACGGGCCAACGTCAGCAGCTCCCTCGAGCCTATCAGAAAACATCACCACCATCTGCCGCCCTTTTACCCTCGAACCGCCATTGTTCGGGTACAAGATAGGCCATGATGGCCGGATCGCTGCAAGGATCGTCCGGACGGCCGCCCACTCTACAGCATAGCACGCCACGCCCCTTCACATAGCTAAATAGCGCGGCACGCATGTGATTCGCTCCCTCCTTGATCTATAAAAGGGGGACGAACCCTCCCTGCCGCGGGGAGAGAGACATACACAACACAACAGGAGACAGGCTGCACCACGCACTTGCTCTCCAATTCTCCCACAACATCTTCAGCCACCACACCAGGGACTTGGAAGCCAGGCTTCCTCTCCCGCCTTGCTTGTAGCAGCCCCACTACAGGCACCCCCGGTGCTAAGTAATATAGTGCCTTGAGCACGCCACTGCTGGACGTACGGCCCACCGGCCGGAACCAGGATAAAACTCTGTGTCTCTTGTTGCTTAGCATCGACCATTGAGGGATAGACCTCGGCGCTTTCTACTGGTTAGTGTCGGGTCCATATTCCGCACCGACAGTGCCGACATTGAAGATTTCAAGTATCTCTCCAAGGAAAAATATTTCCGGTACCTACCTTATTTTTCGCCTCTTTGCTCGAGGACGAGCAACGTCTAAGCATGGGGGAGGAGGTAGGTACGGTGCAGTTTTAGAGTTCAAAGGGGAGTATTTTAAAAAAATGATGATGAATGAAAAAAAATAATTCGGCGATGAACGTGACTTCCAAGGTGAAGGTCTCACAAGAAGAAAGAAAAAAATATATATATAATGAAAGAAAGAAAGAAAGAAAGAAAGAAAGAAAGAAAGAAAGAAAGAAAGAAAGAAAGAAAAGAATAAGAAATATGAGAAAGAGAAAAAAAATATATGCGTAAAGTGAACTTCCCGGTTCTCTAAGAGTGCATTCAAGACTTCAATAAAAGATCCATTCTCATTTTCCAACCATGTGCAATCCGATAACGAGGACTTCCTTTGTGCCTCGGGATCACTCTTTGCCATTTGCACATGTCCACTCATCTAAAAGTGTGTGTATTTTTCTCTTTCCCCTCCTTGTTTTAACATTATTTTCCAATGACCTTTTTGACGAGTCTCGATAAGACCATGAGAAGCTTGTCTTGTTTTGACAACACCTCATTTATAAAATCTTGTTAGGACTAAACTTTCCCAAAGCTCCATATAAAGCCTACCACACATATATGTTATGAGAGGGAAAGGAGTAGAATATATAGGCTTGAGAGACAAGCGAGATGAAAGTTCATGAGCAATATGCAAGGTGATTTAAATTTGTGATTTGGTTTAGCTCTTTTCTTTATCTCGTTCTTTATTTCAAAAATTCTGAGATCTATTTAAACTTTGTGAGCATGTTAATACTTGTGGGATAAGCTTAATAAGAATCTACCCTCCGTAGAGGTGAAGGCTAGTACATTATGGAACTTTAACGAATTAAACTTTTGAGAGCATTATGTTTTTTTTTCATGTATGATCAAGTGCAAGGTTTAAACATTGATGGGCAACAATGATATCCATCGAAGGCTTACTCGAGGACGAGCAAGGTTTAAGCATGGGGGAGATGTTGACGGTGAAAATCCGTCAACCTAGCCATGAGTTTACCTTCGGTGTTGGCATGACTTTTGTATCTTATCCATTGGTACTAACCCCCGTGGTATAACAAGTTCACTTGTGCATGTCGGTTTTGGAGTTAAGTGTTTACGCGAGGGTTTTAACGTTGAAAGCAAGACTTCCGGGATAAGTTCATTAAGCACCTCATGACAAGACCTTGAAGCCCGATACAAGTCAAGCAATGAAGTGAACATGACTCCAAGAGCCCAAGGACCAAGCCCGAGAAGATGATAAACTCCGGGACCGAACCGGAAAAGTCTTGAATCTTGCAAGACAAGGAGTTGAGTCCAATTCGGAGAGAAACCGACGTCAAGGGCCCACATGCAAAAGGGGAGAACATCTAGAAGACGCGGGAAGCAACACGGGCGAAGCGGGCCACGAGATGGGCCGGGTGGGCCCGGCCGCGGTCGGCCCAGGCCGGCCGGCCCAGCCCTTTTCGGGGCCCAATCGGCCTCCCCTTTGACCTAATTGCTTCTCAGGCTATAAATAGCCCCCTGACCAAGAGCCACGCAGAATTGACGTCGTAATCCGCCGCCGAGGAGCAGAGAAGCTTGAGGGACACCATCTCGAAGATGAGGGTCGTGCTAGTTGTCTAGGGTTTCCCTAGCGGACGTGGGAACCTTGCATGGAAGACCACGTCGGAGCTCCGGAGCGAGGATCAAGATCGAGGGAGGGCCCCGGTGGTGATCTTGTTCATGTAATCATTTATGGTGAAGTTTGTAAGTGAATCCGATTTCTAGCGATTAAGTGCCTTCTCGATGATTTTGTTTTCTTCTTGGTTTTGCTTCTTTTACGATCTAGTCTATAGCTAGATTACATAGGGTGCTCTTGTAGCCGCGGTGGCTAGAGGTGCATACCGGACCGGCCAAGTGATTTCAACTTGTTCTATCGAACTCGCCCTAGACTACCCGCATGAATAGGGATACGTTGTGACAGAACGGGGGTTCCGAAAGGCGGGCGTTTTCGGAGTCGGATGGGAAGGCCACGATTTAAAGATGCTTTTAATGAGATTCTCTTTACTATCTTCATCTATCTTGTTTGGAGCCACAACATAAGCATGATCTAGATTCTCTAGATTGGTTATCTCTTGCTTTCTCTTACTACCTCTTTAGTAGATTAGATTAGATTCGTTTTCTTTATGAGTTAGTAGATTAGATGCAACTTAGTTCATCATAAGATAGTTTACCTTGCTTTACTAGATTGAATCCTTGCGTTGCACATTGTTCCACGTATTCGATACCTTGGGTTCACCACTCGAGGGAAGAAGGGTCCCTTGACTACGACGGGAGACTTGTCCGCTTGCAAGTCATAAACGAAATTTGATACAACTCTTAACCGTCAACAGTCACGGATAGTGAGCCATGGGTTGGGCTGCATGGGCCTCGGGCTGCTCCGTGACGATTCAGATATGTCACATATCGCGACGTTTATTAAGGGAACGTCGAGAGATTTAATCAATTACGCTCATTCCACCACGAAAATGTAAATCGTCGCGGATGCTGATTTGTGACGAATTTTATTTAATCCGCGACAGAATGGTTACGTCACAGATTAAATAGTTTCTTGTAGTGTACTAAGGTTTGGGCCCCCGCGGACAACCAGCCGCGCCCCTCTCCACACGCCCTTCGACCTGCCCCTCCTCATCTCATTTCGAACCCTCCAAAAGCCTGATTGTCTCTGCCGTAGCTCGCCCGGGCGCAGGACCGGTCCTGGAGGGGGCGAGAGGGGCGGCCGTCCCAGGCCCCCAAATCAAGAAGGCCCCTTCCCAAGTATCTACAAACAGTATAGTATACAAAATATTCTAGCACAAGTATACATCACTATAAGTTTGTCTAAAGTTTGTGTAGAGACATGAGTCTTCTGCGATTCTATTTTTAGTAGAGATTGAATATAACAATCAGAAGTCCATAATTGAGATAGTAAAATGCAATGACGAGGTAATCTAGGTGCGGATTTTTAGATTCGGCCTTGCCCCCAAAACCACAGGACAATTTTTTAATTTTAACCTTTTTTTAAAATTATTTTTATAAATAACCCCTCGGAAACTTTATTTGCACCAGGTAACCCTTTTGGCCGCGCCAGGCGCGGTGGCGCGGCGGTCGGCCTCCGCGCCGCGCCACCGCATGTGGCGCGGCGGACCGCCACGCCGGCCGCCCGCGCCGCGCGCGCCGGGCGTGGGCCGGTCTGCCGCGCCACATGCGGCGGCGCGGCGGGGCGCCGCGCCACCGCGCCCGGCGCGGCGGGCCGGGTCAAGAGGGCCCGCGCGGCCCCCTTCTTCCTCCTCCTCTCCCCTTTCTTCCGGCCCCGCGCCGTCCCCCCGCGCACGGCTCGCCGCCGGCCGCCGCCCCCCCCTTCTAACCGGCGATTTGTGGCGGGGATAGTGTGAGAAATCGATCCCTGTATCCTTGGAAGGTATTGCCCTTATTTAATCTCAGTTTTAGCACTTATTTTTGTCGTATTTTGCATGTATAGGTGAGCTAGGGTTTGACAATAATTTGAAATTGTGATGTGTTAGATGTTGGATTTGTTGAAAGTTATGCTTTGGGAAAGTTTCATTAGACAATGTGTCATCTATTGATATGTTGAAAATACGTTTCTTTACTACATGCTTTAGTGTAGGTTTGCTTTACTACATGCTTAATACAATGTTGCAAATATGTTTAAAGTGATTGTTCATTTTGATATCATTGGTTGCGTAATTAGTAGACATGAGCCACCAAAACCCACGTTATTGTGCCATTGTTAGGGGTAAAGGAAGTTTTCACGAAGAGTGGGATGAAAACGGTCCCGTGCCTCGAGCTCTCCCCTGTACCCAATTGTTTATGTGGTGTGCCGGCTTATGTGAAACAGTCTAGGTGTGCCAGGACTGCGGGTAGAGCATTCTACTGTTGTTGGATTAGGGAAGCACCACCCCCGGCAGCTCCTTGTTATTTTTTGCAGTGGATAGACGGGCCCGACAAGTTTGATCCTAGGATACGTCTATTCCCGTATGCGAGTCATGTGTTGAAGCCATATCATGAGTTTCAACGATGGGTTCCTCCTCCACCTAATCCTCCACCGATGACTTATGAGGAGAAGTAGTTGGCCGCCATTGAGCGAGTTAACAACCCTCCAGTGTGTGATTGTGGAGTGCGTGCGTATCTTCAACGACCAAACATTGAGGCCCCAAATAAGTTTACACCATTCTTTCGTTGCTCCCTAAAGACTCTTGTAAGTAAAAAGCATATCTTTGTTCTCATTTAAGTTTTATAAATGTCCATGACTCATTGCTATTAATGGTTGTTCTGCATTTCAGAGTGGGTGGCCTAGGTGTGACTTCAATGAATACATATATGGACCAAGATCGGAGTGGCCAACTGAATCTAAAGTGAAAGAGTTCGAGTCCGGGACGAAGGCTTGGCCTTGCCTTAGCTATCCACCTTCACGGTGCAAGTGTGGCATAGTAGCCACGGAAGGTGTTGTGCCATCTGAGCTCGGTTTTGGAATGTTTTGTGGCAATGCATATGGAGACTTTTGGGTGAGCACGATGTGAACTTCTTTGATTTAGGTAGCACTACCGTTGTGGTTGTCCTCATTTTGATTTAACTTTGTATGATACGGTCTTATATTTTGCGGGAGGGGCGGACTTGTGATTGGGAGCAATTTCTTGGTCGTCGTGAGTTAATGTTAGAGTTGGGACGAACTTCGAACCCGGGAGGAGGTTTAAAACTCGAATCTATTAGAAACAAGATAAGAGCAAAATATGGTGTGCCCTTACCGGAAGAGGAGGATCTAAGTGGTCCAATTTGTGATGAGATGGTTCGTGAAACCGGAGTGGAGCTAGAATTTGTAGTTGGTTACGCCAACTACGAGAAAGTTGTGGCATATTGGCGTTGTAACGGGGAGAAGTTCTTAGAACGGGGGATACGTCCGTTGACTGCAAAGGAGAAGAGTGAGAAGAAGAGGAAAAAGGAAGAGGAGTGGAAGGCATTGATGGATAGGTCCAGGGATAGGTCGAGGGATGAAGTGGCTAGAAAGGCAGAGGCCGACAGAAAAGGTAAGAGGATTGTGGGAGGATGATGAATGGTGGTCAAGTGTCAGTTGCATGTGTTGCATTGTAATATTTTTTTCAATGAACTAGTGTGTTTGGTAGTTTTGTGTTAAGTGAACACTTTGTTATGTGATGTAGTTGATGATGAATGGTCCTTAAGAATCGGTTGTATGTGTTGTATTGAACAATTTTTTCAATGAAAAAATGTGTTTGGTTGTGTTGCATGCGGATTTATTAATGGAGCAGGAGATTAGAAGAATAAAAAAATTAGGAATAATAGTTCCATTATTACAACACATTAAGGATGTAGTTTTCTTGGAACAATATAACACTACCATGGTGTAAACGAAATAGTAGCTCAAATATTACAACACCGCATGGTCGAAGACAACGACCTCATACAAAGTTCCAATATTTAGGCATCCTTGTGATGTGATGACGAAGGTTTATCCTTCTTGGTACCTTTTTTAGTTGGTGGATTAGGAGCAGACGGGTTTGCTTCAGGACCGTAAAGACCACCCGGAGCAAAAAGACCATCCCAAGGGGGGTCCTCTCCTCTTGCAATGGCATCTGCAGTTTCTCCTTGCATATAACGAAGCATGGCTCTTTTAAAAGTGGTCATTTTCTTCGGAGCAGGTGTTGTATTTGTGTTTTTGCCCTTCGGATCACCACCACCATTACCATCCCGACCCCCCTCACAGCTGTGGCCCGTAGACATCTCTAGTTATTGTTAAAAATTGAACATTATTTTGAAGTAGTTAAACTGATTACATTAAATTAACAAAGAGAGGAACCGTACCTAAGATAGAAGATGAGCCCGTGAGGAGAGGGAGGAGCCTGCAAGGTGTGGCAAGGTGGTATCGCGGTCGCCGTCCCTCTTTATATAGCCGTGGCAGGGTGTAGGGTGTTTTTTCTTGTACTCACATCACATGTAGTAGGGTAGGGGGTAGGGTGTGTTTTCTCCCACGGATTGAATGGCCCACCACTTCTTTTCTTTCCCTATATATGTCACCCTTCAGGTAATTTGTTCGCAATAACCAGCAATGGATGACTTCTCAGGTGAGGATAATTCTCTCGGTCCCGACTTGTGGACAGAACAGGATCCCGAATGTAAGGAGTACTTCCCACCAAGAGAGAAGAGTTATTTCCGATCTTTGCGGGATGTTAGACCGTACGATTCGAAGAAATCAGTAAAGTTGGTCTGAGTCCTGAATCACAGCCTGCTGTTAGAAGCCATCCTAAACAAAAGAATCCTTGTCTGTTCAACACTTCAAGCAATTATGTGCCTGAACCTAGAACACCAGTCGATGTACGTGTGCTTTAAAATTTGAATTGACAACACTCTGAAAAAGCCTTTGCAGTCATGAAACAGTAGCCTAGGGTTCCCTAGCCTTTTCAGTGAGCCATGTTGTCCAGTACAACATTTGATTCGACAACACCCTGAAAAAATCTATGCACCCTGAAACTCTAGGGTCCTTGGAATCCCTAGACTTTTCAGTGAGCCATGTTGTCCAGTACAACATTTGATTCGACAACACCCCGAAAAAAATCTATGCACCCCGAAACTCTAGGTTCCTCGGAATCTCTAGCCTTTTCGGTGAGGCATCATTTCAACCGCAAAAACCGAAAAGTCTAAAGAACTACAAATTGTTTTGTCAACACCGTGGCCATTGCTATTTCATTAGACATTTCTCTTACATAACAAGTTTGCGGTGGCATGCATGGCACATGTGCCACAACTAATCCTACCATGCCTTAGGGAATTTAAGTCACACAAGTTTGCGGTGGCATGCATGGCACATGTGCCAATACTAATCCTAGCACGCCTTAGGTAATTTAAATCACACGAGTTTCCAATGACATGCATGGCACATGTGCCAATACTAATCCTAGCACGTCTTAGGAAATTTAAATCACACAAGCAATGGCACGTGTTACACATAACAACAATCATGCACCACCGATGAAGTCATCGCTCCACTTCTTGAAGTCCTCAAGTTCCTTCTTCACAAGAGCTTCGGTCTTGGGGTCTCCATCGATTTTCTTCCCCCTCGCCGTAAACGCGGCATCCGGACCACTAATGAAGTCGTCGATCCCTCGCTCGAAGTGGCACGCCCTCGTCACCTTTGGAGCAACGGATCTCTGCTTCCCTTCAATATATGCCACGTAGATACAAAGTCGAAATGAACACCACGAAGTAGGTACAATGGTACTTAACGGTATCACTTATCGCCAATGCCGCAAGCTCCTTTTTAGCTTGATCGATGTTTTGACAACACCAAAACCTCTCCCGCCAAACGTTTCATCTTCACGTGAGACCTTGCATCCCGCATTCATGCCACAATGGCACTGCGGGGGATCTCGCCTTTCGGCCTCTTGTTCAAACTGAATATGGATCTATTGGGATCATTTGGGTATGCCCCCTCCATGGCTTCCATGGCCCTCCTCACATCCATAAACCCCCACCCCGAGCCCATCTCGGACAACCAACACTCTCAAACGACTGGAGGAATGGAGATGATGTACGAGTGGAGGTTGCCTGTGAGGATTGGAGGTGAGTGATGAGTGGAGGCTACCCCCCTTTATATAGAGAAGAGAAGGTGGGTGTGGTGGACCCCATTTCTCGATTTTTTTTAAGGAAAACTTTTTTATTCGCCGTTTTTTTCTTTTATCCTAAAGATATGCGAACGAGTGTATTATGAAATGTTCGTTGTCTAGCTTTGCATACATCGCTACTTAATCGTTTAGTGGTTATCGATGATATTACTTCACCATAATATAGAGAAAATATTATGGAAGTTTATATATATATTATTGGTTGCTTTTGTTTATGTCCAATGGGAAAAGTTGATCTTATAAATTCATATGTTTAGCCTAAAGTAAGTAACTTGTATTTCTCCCTAGTTCTTCCAAAGCCACCTAATCAAGCCTCACCTCATTTTTAGTTAGAACATGTTCATCATGTTCAGCTGAAAGCAAACTTAAAAATAAATTGGGCTTTAATCTCCCGCGCCACAGGGGTCCCCGCGGCAGCATAACGTTGCCGCGCCATGCCCCATGGCGCGGCAAGAGCGCGTTGCCGCGCTTAAATCCTACGAAAGCCAGTATGCACCCCTCGGCCAAGGTTCAAGTCTGGCCGGGGGCGCGGCAACACGTGCCTGCCGCGCCACGCGCGGCGGCGCGTCAAAGAAGTCCCGCCGCGCCATGCCGCATGGCGCGGCGGGGATCGCTTGCCGCGCCGCCGCGCGTGGCGCGGCTGCACGTGTTGCCGCGCCCCCGGCCAGACTTCAACCTTGGCCGAGGGGTGCATACTGGCTTTCGTAGGATTTAAGCGCGGCAACATAGGCTTCCCGCGCCGTCGGGCCTGGCGCGGCAGCATGGGCCTGCCGCGCCATTCATTGTGGCGCGGCAGCGCTGGGTAGAGGTGGCCATCGGTGGAACCCAAGTTGCCAGGACTGCCGCGCCCTTGGGGATGGCGCGGCAGCCCATGCCGCCGCGCCGGCGGGCATGGCGCGGCAAGCTCGTTGCCGCCCGGGAAACGAAGTTTCTTCTGGTTTCTGTTGCCCTCTCAACTCGACGCACCTGCAGAAATCGGCGGGAACTCATCCACTCATCCGAAGCCAATATGGACACTTCCCATGCACCAAACATAATTTCATACAAAGTGCTTACATTCAAACATAGTCCGACACACAAACATCACACAAAGTCCATAAGTTCAACATCCTAAGGCACGCACATGCTCCGACAAAGTCCGGCACGCACAAACATCTAGTTCAACATCCTAAGGCGTAGACATGCCTCCAACATAGTCCGGCACACACAAACATCACATATGGTCCATAGGATCAACGACGGCGGCGGATTTGGTCCTCGGGGCTGAAAATTTGTTTAGCTCGGCGTTCCCTCCCCGGTTCGTGTCCAAGACGTTGGCACTCCCAACTTCAGCGGGCCCACGTGGACGACGGCCGCGGGCTTTCTTCGCCGGAGGTGGGCGAGGCTGCAAAAAATGGACAAAACACTATAGAAGAGCAAGGTAATTTCAAATGCTGACTTGGATGGAAATTTTTGGATTCATTACCTGACTCGTCGACTCTCCTTGTGTTTGAGTTGCGGGTGGGGCATCAAACAGTACGTCCATCGGAATCTCTGAGACGTACGTGGGGTCTCCACGCTCACTACCAGCTGTCGGTGAGGAGGAGGAGGAGTCTCCATCGTCCTCATCACTGGGCTCAGGGGTGGCGATTTCCTTACCACGACCACGGCTGCCACTAGCAACAACACGACCTGCTGATGCCGACGCGGTGCGAGCGGTGCTTCTAGATGGGGTCCTCGTCGAGCTTCTAGCCCCGTGGTGAAGCGGGAGTGCGGCGGGATCCCGAAGAAGTGGCCGAACATTGCCGCCGTGGACAACATCTCGGAGCCGCTATGCGGTTCAACTTCATTGCCATACGCCCGCAGCTCCTCCGACCCTCGCAACATGCAATTGGTACAAAATGAAGACATATTCCAAAAATAGGAATAAACTTAAGCATTTAGTTTTTGAAAAGTAATACTACCTCTCGCAAAGTTGCGTAGGGCTCCACCTTCGGAAGCACTTGCATGTTCCATAGCCACTCCCGCCTCATTTGCAAGCCTTGCAAGTTGTTGTCCCTACAAAAAAAATCTTATTATAGATACAAATTATTAGAAACCGAAGTGATCAAACAACATTGGCTTGGGATTAATTTACCAAGTAATCGTGCAAAGGTGCTCGCTGCGGGCCGTGTGCCCACACGTGTCGGGGTGTCGTACTCATCCGCTATGTCGTCGTCGGAGTCCGAGGGGGCATCTTCAATGTGCTCATCCGTCAAAGCCGGCTTGATCTTTGTTCTTGTAGAGGTATGGTACCACCTCATGTACTCTCTATGTGGTCCGGGACGCCAGCGGGGGCCTTCTTGAGGATCCATCCTCTGCCGATTGTTCCAAATGTCCAAGTACCTAGCATGCTTCACCGTCCAATCATTCTCCTTGTATCTTTTTTGCCTGTTCACCCTGAAATACCAAAATTGCTTGTCACATTATTTACAAACCAACTTATGCCATATGAGAATAATGAAAAATGCGTCGAGTTGGTTTCTTACTTGTGCAAGGCTGGAACGGTGGACGTGTGCTCTGGAGGCGAAGGCTGAAGCCTACCAAACTGGCGTAGCACCCTGTTTGGCAAATGCCACTCGACAACATAGTAGATGATGAGTGGCACTATCGACCTCCACAGAAACCTGTCTCTGTAACACATGGGTGAGAACTGGACGTGCTGAGGAAAGTCGCGGTCGTACGGTAGCCACTCAACCTACAAACATACAACATGTTTAGAGAAAATGTGATGACACAAAATTTACAAATTGAACACGAACTAGTGGACATGGGCTTGTACCGTGCTCGAGTAAGACAAGTCCAACTCGTTTGTGTAGAACTTGTACCTCCTTCCGGAGGACCACGTACGCTCGTCGCTGTCTTCCACACAAACGCAAAAGTGGGTCGAGAATCCTGCCGATTCCAAGCCTGCAAAATATAACCAAAATTTGAAAGATTAATAATTCATGAATATAAGTCTGCATGAATAGATAACAAAGATTCTTATGTACCTCAACTGGCCCACGGTGTGGTCGGCCTACTGGAAGACGCTCCCAAACCCAAATGCAGAGTAGGTAAGCGCATCCACCAAGGTTGGCGTCCCGTCCACTCCGCCTACAAGCATCACATAGCCGCCTATACGACCATGCCAAAACCGCCGAACCCCAACCGTAGCCACGGATGTTGTCCCAATCCCGACCCAAAAGTGGCGAGAACCATCCAAGAAACGGTGTTACCGCGCAAGCATCCGGTAGCAGGAACGTGGCAACAAAGTGCCAAAGCCACACACGTGTGTGCCTCTCTACAACAGCCTGAGGAGCTCCCTGGGGGCAAACGGTGAAGTGCTGCCTCAACCAAACTGTGTTCACTCCGGATGTCTTCTTCGACGCATCCCCCTCATCAGCATCTGGTGGTCTCACCCCAATGTGCAACTCAACCATGTCTCGCCAACCAAAGACTCGAATGATCCCACTCACTGCCAGCCCCTCAAGTGGAAGACCAAGGATCATGGCGGTATCCTGCAGGGTCACTGTCATCTCTCCGCACGGTAGGTGGAAAGAGTGAGTCTCCGGACGCCATCGATCCACCAAGGCCGACAACAACGGCCCGTCCATCACAGGCAACCCACGAACCACGACCAAAGCAATATCCAAGAACCCCGCTCTAGCCAAGTACGGGGCGTATCTCTCGTCCCAAGGAAGTGGAAAGTGCTCTCGCACCCTCAACGGGTTCAAGTCCTGAAAAACAATAAAATTCAATAATTACAACATTAGCAATGTCTAGTCCTCAAAATGCAAGAAATATGCTTAGCTCACATATTAAACACAACTAGGAGGTACAATAACTAATAAATTTGGATCTTAAGTTCAGGCTTTTGTAAATACCTCGTGAAGGTCGGCCGGAAGGTGTGCACGATGGTCGCCATCATATGCGGCCTCAAGGAGCGGGTACACCGGGTGCGCCATCCGAAAAAATTTACTTGTAGTTAGTAACAATAATTAAAAATTGAAGGTAAGTATATAGAAATATAAAATTATTTAACTTGCATACAAAATTTCATAATTTTTCACCTACTAACGTACTACCATGACACCTACCCTCGAGTTGGAACCACCCATCCTTCTATTTGTCCCCGTTGCTTTTTTCTTGCCCTTCGATTTTCTTTTCCGACACGTGCGTTTTTAATTTCTTTGTGACATTTTGAGCAAAGATACGTCATCTTGTCCGCATCGGCTTCAAAATCACCCATATCATAAGCGGCGGCAAACCTTCCTTGACACGCGTCCATGTCCCCTTTCAAACGCTTCTTTTGCCTCCTACCCTTTTTCAATTTCTTCAAAGACGGCGGTGGCACGTACTCTGGGCCATCATATTCGGTGCCATTGTGACGGATCAAGGTACGGCTCAAAGCCGGATTCCCAAATCTTAATGGTGTGTTCTCTATAGAACAAAGGAGACAAGTACATGGGATTTTCATAGTCTAGACCTCTAGCAAGGCAAGCTGTCATCAAGTGAGAACAAGGAAGATGCAACAATTGAGGACCGTTACGAGGTGCAAGTACGCCCGGAGGTCCACCCTATAGTGTCGACCGCCATGACTCTCCCCTCCAACATTAGTAGTAGAGGAACCTCGAATAGAATAAATCATTCCGTCCGGACCATATGCTTCGCATGTTGGTTCACGGATCTTAAACGAGCTTTATACATTATCTCATCCGCAAAGGATCCAATTCTACCCCCACTATCCAACAAATCACGTGCGATCCGCCATCTCTTCACAAAGTATTCATTGCATTTTTCAAATGAGTATTCAATGATCCCCGCGACGGGTCTACTTCTTATTCCTGTAAATATGTTGTTGTAACTTTCAGAATAGTTTGTTGTCATGATACCCCAACGCATACCCCCGGCATCATATGCTTGAGCCCATTTGTCCTTATCCTCCATTTCATACTCCAACCAATCTTTAGCTTCCTCATTCAAGTTCTTAACTAAGTCCTTGTGCATTTCCTTAAATTGGTCCTCTGTATGTACTGATGCCAGCAACTTCAACTGTCCTATTACCTCCTTGTTCTTTTGACGACGCCACAAATTGGCGGCAAAGTGCCTCATGCACCACCGATGAACAAGTGGTGGATACCCATCCAGGTGGTCGCTCGCACATTTGATGAGACCATGGTGCCGATCTGAGATCATACATACCTGTCGCGTTGGACCAAGTACGTTAATGCGAAGGAGCCTCATGAACCATGACCAAGCGTCGTCATTCTCACTCTCCGCCAAGGCATAACCTAAAGGCACAAGTTGCTGTTCAGGATCTACAGCAACTGCCATCATGAGTGTACCTCTACTTGCCGGTCAAGAAGGTTCCGTCAACAAGTATCACCGGACGACAGTGTTGGAAAGCCACTTTACATTGTGGAAAGCACCAAAAAACACGTAGAAGGACGGGCTTCAAAACACCACCGTCGAGAACACGAGAACCGGTCACGTAAGGGAACCATTTAACCCCGGGATTGAAGTGGTTCATGGCTCTCAAGACCCTTGGGATTTTTGCATATGACTCTTTCCAATCGCCCCATAGTAAGGCAATTGCATGTTGTTTAGCCCGCCATGCCTTAGAATACTTCACACGATATCCGGCAAACATCAATATCGCTCTATCAAATTGCTGGCCGTCACCTCACTATTGTCACGAACAACACCTAAGATACACCTTCCAATGTAACTTGCGATCAATTGTGCGTGAACTCCCTTCACCCGACTCGACCGACATGTGTGAGGTCCCACAACCTTTGTAATCTTCCATTTCCCCTGTCCCTCTCTGCAGTCGTGCCCATACACGCCACATGCACCCTTGTTTGCACATTACTTCATACCTAAGATTCCTCGTCCGAATGGACCACAGTGAAAGGCCTATAATGCTTCACTGCATAGTCAGACAAGAAAAACTTAAGTTCATCCAGGGAGTCAAACATCATTTTCTCATGTATCTCGGGCTCCCCGGTAAAAATTATTCCTTCGTGAACAACCTAGTAGAATCACAAATGGCTCTATCGATCCTACTCAAGTCTCTCGTCATTGCGAACAGAAGGGATTCCAAATTGGTACTGAGCTTGGGTGTAGTGTTCAGTACTCTCGCCAATTCTAGTGTTGTCCGGGAACCTAGGCACGTGTTCTTCACTTTCACCATTTATAGTGTTCACTAGCGGCCTACTTATGTGCACTTCCCTTTCAAAGGTTGTATGGTTCACCAAGGGTCCTGCAACATAATCATGCTGAACACCATCCAAGTTAACCTCACTTAAACCAAGGAGTGCTTCACCGCATGTGCATTGGCATCATTTTGCTCTTCCTCCGCATGCTCCTCATCGGACTCATCATCAGAATCACCTTCTTCAGAGCTGTCAGATATATCATCATCGTCCATGGTTTCTTCCTCCCGCTCAAAACAATCATTGGGAAAATCATCATTCACCATACCAACATCCCGACTAGGTTCCCTACAACCAAAGTCCTCCTCCAAAATTGTAGACTCTTGTGTACCTCGTAGAGCCTCAAACGGCACTTCCTCATTCATGTAAACATTACCACTAGGCCCACGAGTTATATCTACCACAACCTCCAGACATGACACATTAGCTTGACCAACTACCTTCTTATACCGATTCCAATTTTCTTCACTTGACAAGCTCATCAACACATAATGAGCTCTAGCCTTCCCACAATCAAAACGACCTCTAAATGACAACTCATGCATTCCAACTCCATAGTTGACCATTGCACAATCAACTACATCCTTAAAGCTTGGCGGACAATCAAATGTTTCTACCAACTCGTCATATTCTCAAACTCTCCATTTTCTTTAACTACGCCCCCATGAAACATGCGAACTAAACGGTCCATCTACAAAATTTATAACTTGTTCAATAACAATATAGTACTAAAATAGATATTTATTAAAAATATACATGAAAAATTAGAATTGTGTTCAACAAAAATTATATCCATCTCGATTTGTTATATATATACACGTGCAGATTACCCCTAATAAAATTGTTAGGTATTCAACAAAATTGTTAGGCATCCATATAATAGCTACACCCATTATCAACTACCATAAACATTTGACATCAAAAATATCATTAAATCGATTCATGCAACAAGTTCTACACGTCAATAACACGGGCAGAGAAACTACTGCGTATGAACTAATCATCATTTCCATTAAAACTAATTGCATTTGGTGTAAATTTCAAATTTCTATACTTAACCCTAGGTCACAAAAATCTACTCCGATCTACACAATGCAACGGTAAAAGAGGGAGAGAAGTAGGTCAATACCTTCACAACAACGCGGGGAACAAATCCCCCCACTTTTTCCGCCCCCAAATCCGCCGGAATGGGGGGGGGCGGCGGCCGGCGGCGGCAAGGAGCTCGTCCGGGCGCTCGGGCCGGAGGAGGAAGAAGGGAGGGAGGAGGAAGAAGGGGGGCCGCGCGGGCCCTCTAGGCCGGGCGCCGCCGCGCCACGCGGGATGGCGCGGCGCCCCCGCCGCGCCGGGCGGCGTGGCGCGCGCGCGCGCGCGCGCGCCGCCGCATGTGGCGCGGCAGGCCGGCCCACGCCGCGCGCGCGCGGCGCGGGCGGCCGGCGTGGCAGCCTGCCCGCGCCGCGCGCGCGCGCGCCAAAAGGGTCATCCAGTGCAAATAAAGTCTCCGAGGGGTTATTTATAAAAATAATTTAAAAAAAAGGTTAAAATTAAAAAATTGTCCAAAACCACACGAGCGGCCCTGCCCGGGCGCGACCGGGTGCCGCCGGACCACCATCGGCTGCCGCCACCGGATCCATAGCCGCACCTGACGTCCGCCGCCACACCTGACCCGGACGTTGCCTGCCGGACCACCCTCGGGCGCCACCGGATCCATCATCCATCTCCTCTCCGGATTGCCTTACCAACGCTCACTCGCGTCGCCCGCCTCCTCCCCAATCCGGCACGACGCATGCGTCCAGTCGATGCGCGATGCAGCCATTCAAGCACTGCCGCTTGGGCGGAGGCAGCCTGGCTCCTCATCCCCTGGCTACAGGATGTCGGTACCCCGCGCGGCGGCACGGCGTCCCAATCCGGGTGCGACGCATGGATCTGCCACAAGGAAGGTCGGCGGCACGTACATGCTTGCCTCTCTCAGTCCACTCTCTTTTCTTGCTATGGCTTGTGACACCGTCAGTTTTAATTTTCGATCTGATCCTCTTCCTGTTCCGCAGGGGTTCATGACGACGCCATTGATGCTGGCCGGAGGGTCGACAAACACCATGGTATGTGACTGGAAGATCTGTGGCAAGCAGGGATAAGAACTAGAAACAATTGTTCGATTTGATTTGATTCGATCAAATTCACAATGAGACAGTTTGTGTTAGTCAAGCGAGGATGGCAACTTAAGCGAGAATGCTCTTCCCTGTGCTAAATCACTGTAGGCTGGAGTGGTGCTATGATATTTTAGTTTACTTGATTGACTTTGGATCACGGAGTTTGTATTCCACATATTCTTTGATTCTGTGCAATCTAGGACAAACACTAGGATTTTCAGAGGTGTGCTTTGATATGTGGCTCTTCTCTCCATATTTGGTTAGACTTCTGGCGAAGCCTCTCAAATGCTTCACCCATGCTAAACAGTTTATTTATTTTCTTATGTGTAGTCTTAATTTATATCCTTCGCTGCCTGTACACAAGCTTACAGGCTTCAAAACATTGATATACGGTTGTATCCTTTGTTAAATCCCTTTTCTTTTGCTATTTACTTCTCAGTATTGTGAAATTTGTTTCAGTCCAATGTTTCGACTTATGTATCATTGTGCTCTCTAACATCCCATTACCTTTCTTTTTTTTAACTTAGTTTCCTTTATACTATAGGAATATTGTATTGTTCTCTGGTACTGTATGGGTTTTAACTACACTCTTGCTGCTACACAAACGGATTGCTAAAGTAGAGGCTATACTATTGCACTAAGTAAATAGATTTTACCGAATATATCTCTTTTTTTCTGGCACCACCATGTATTTTTTTTTGCGAATTTTGGCAAAGTAAACATAACTTTACTAAACCTTGAGTACCTTAGACCTTAAGATTTATTATTATAATGTTATTTCTTTTTCGATACTGTTGTAACTAAATAAAATGATTTCATGTTCAATCTAGGAGCAACGAGATAGGCAATTGCAGAGCCTGTGATGCCATAAGTGGATTGGGAGAAGAGCTTCGTAGGTAACACCAACCTTTTATATAGGCTTGTTTTCTTTTTCTTTTTCTTTTTTAATGATGTAGTGCTATATTAGTAGGCTCTGCATTTCCTACAATCCTCAAGTAGTGCTGACAAATATTTGGAGCTTGAGAACTGCAACATCTAGATGAAGCTTGAAAACTGCAACATCTAGATGGCAAGCATAAGTGTTTATTAAGGTAGTTCTTCCAACAATAACTAACTACCTTCATGTAGTGTTATGTCCATAGTCTCCCTCATGGCATTGGTAGTGCAGAGCTATGTCCTAGGATTACCTAGTTATCATTTCTTGCAGTGTACTATGATTTGGACAAGTCATTCCTGGACTCTCACCTCCTTGATCTGCTATGGAACAAGTACCGGATCAACACATTATCTTGCATTCTTCATCACCGCATTATTTTTTTGTCATCTAAATTCTAACTATTATATTTCTAAGGTACACTTGTGATGTATGTCATTATTGTTCTGCCCTTATGTTGATATCCTTTAGATTGTTTGATGTCAAATAATTGCTATTGCTGTAGCTTTGATAATTAGCATTACTTGCATATTGTTTTTATTTCAGAAAGTGGTTAGGTGTTAACTGAACTTTGGAAAAAAATCATTTCTTTTTTGCAAAATCCATAACGTGAAGTGATTGGCCTTTACATAGTTCTGGTGAGTTGAACCTGGGAAAAAATGAACCTTTTCTTGGCATTTCTACACTACATAACCACAAATGCATAGTTAAATAAAAAGAGAATGCTTCATTGTGCATGTCTATTTCACTGTTAAGAGGACTTACCATCCATCGACCATCACCGGCATGTTACGGAAATGCATGTCATGCTTTAATGATCTTGACCATCATCAAGTTGCAAAATACTTGTAAATTTTAGTAGTACCTAGAGTTTTTGTTTAACTAATGCACGTCAATGTTTTTTACTTCTAGAATTTTAGTTTAACTCATGACAATTATTTTTCAGGAGGAATCTTGAGTTTGAGAAGGAGCATACGAATGGTAGGACGATGGCCAACATACATATCAAGGGAACCTTTGTTGCTATAGTAGACATTTGTCTTCAATTCGAATGAGTTCAAATAATTGTCTGTGCTGGATACATTATTATGTGTTAAGCTATCTAGTGTTCTCATTCAAATTGACACTCGGTGTGTTGCTTTAAAGATTCGCGTAAACAAATTATATTTCATTTTAATGGATGTTGTTGCTTCATTCATTATGTATTGTCGTTTTGAGGTTATTGATTGAAGCTACCAAATAAAATAAAGTTGCAACATGAATTATTAATATATTAATCTGGTGTTGCAATATATGATGACACATATAACAACCACATTTAGTCGTGGTAATAGGTACGATAATTGTGGCAATAGAGGAATCTACCTATAGCAATCAGCTAGTTAGTAACGTGGCAATAGGTGACTTCTTTGTATCAACCAACCTAAGTAACGTGGCAATAGTCTATGCCACTTATAGCAACCATTCGGAAATGTGGCAATAGAGGACCTCTCTGTAGGAACCAACCTACAGAGATGTTGCAATAACCTAAGCCAGCTATAACAACCATTTAGGCGACATGGCAATAGAGAACCTCTATTGCAATGTTATCTCCGCGTACCAGTAAGTACGATTGCAACACCTATGTTGCGTTGTGATTGCATTGTGTTGCTACACGACTAATCTGTCGCAATACGTATTGCTAGCAACGCCTATTTCGTTGCAATTGATCTATTGCCACATCCATAGTGATTGCAATTGCTATTGTTACAACACTCACCATGTGTTGCAAAACTTTCAAAAGTGTTGCAATAGAGGGGCTGTGTGTCGCAACTAAAACGTAACTCGTTGCATTCTGCTATTGCTACAGTCACAAGTGCAACGACATTTAACCCAAAAAAAATTGGTAGCAAAATTACTATTGCTACCATTTTTGTGTCTTTTGCAACACTTTTTCGGTGTTGCATTTGATACAAAACCATGTAGTGAAAAGAAACGAACATAAAAAACTTCAACAAGCGATCGAAAGCCAAACAAAGGTAAAGAGCAAGATCACTTGAAGAAGGCAAGTCTTGGACCCCTTAGGCAAGGGCAACGGCTCGACACATCCGAGACAAAACTATGCTCAAGCAAAGAGCGCAAACCACCAAACCAAAGCTCACAAACCACAAAGAGCTCCCCCTGCACACATGCAAGCTCCCCCTGAACCAATGCAACTCCCCCTAGACGAATGCTTGCAAGACACCACTTGAAACAGGGCAGCTGCAACAACTCAGCCCTGACCGGTCAGACCGGTCAGCACCACTGGTCAGACCGATGTGCAACATGTGAACAGAGCCAGCACACTGACCGGTCAAACCGGTGACCATGACCGGTTAGACCGGTGCACACCAGAGCCCAGAAATGGCTCGAAACCACCTGAAAACCTTCTAAATTTATCCAGCAAGCCATTTCAAGCTCAAACTTCTCCCCTTTGTTGGCAATGCATGAATCAAGCCAAAAATGCAAAACTTTCAACCTAGAGCTTCTCAAATAGACAAAATTAAACATAGGATGCTACACATGTCCAAATGAGCAAGTTAGATACTCGATAGCTTCATATTGACATCAACTACAAGATCACCAAGTTTCACAACCATTGGACTAAGCTAAGATGGATTTGGGCAATTTTGCGAAAAATTCACCTCTCATGAGCAAAGTCCTAAACATGATCAAAACATGTCAAAATGGCAAAGCCACACAAACTTCATGCTAGGACAACCATTCTAATCATAAGACCATCACAAACACCCACAAGCACCTCATGTCATGTCAAAGCCACCGAGCCATGTGCCTACTTCTATGCATGAGACTTCTCATTGGTAGGCATCATGCAACGGTTTAGCACCCAAAGCAAATTAAATTTAGCACATATGACATGGGAGCACATTTTCCAAGCATTTTACATTTCATTTTCAGATTCAAATTTGGTACATGAAATGTCTTTGCGACAAAAAGGAACTTATGCCCCTCCACAAGATAAAGCAAGAGGGCTAAACATTCATGATGGCAAATGGGCCTTTGGCTCCATATGATCAAGAAACTAGCTATCCAACCACAAATTAAGCATAACCAAGCACTAAAACATGTCAATATCATATAAAGGCATTTACACATGAGAGAGAAAACATGTGACAATTTTCAAAAAATATAGCCATCAACCATCGATTATATCAAGATCATCTAGAGCTAAGCCAAACTAACCATAGCATACCAAACAAGCTCACAAAGACATAAATAGCATTCCATGGTGAACAATGTATATGAGAGAAGCTTTTCATAACCAATGCATATGATACAAAATGCATGCAATCTAAGATACAAGGATGCCTATACATCATGTTACATATGCCATGCCAAATGGAAGAAATGCACAAAGGAAACTATACATATGCTAAAAAGGAGCTCCCACACACCCAACTCAAGAAATCAAAACACACACCAAGCCCCCCTCGCAGACGAGTGAAAGTTGCTTGATCTAGGGGTTTGGTGAAAATATCGTCTAGTTGGTCATGTGTGGGTACATGGATCAAAGCTATCTTTCCTTTCTCTACATTGTCTCTCAGAAAATGATACCTAACTTCTATGTGCTTGGTTTTGGAATGGAGCACTGGGTTCTTTTCAACGCTTATGGCACTGGTGCTATCACATTGAAGTGAGACATGGGTATACTGCTCACCAAAGTCACTCATGGTGTATGTGATCCAAAGAAGCTGAGAGCAACAACTAGCAGCGGCAACGTACTCTGCCTCGGTAGTGGATTGAGCAACACTCGACTGTTTGCGGGAAGACCAAGACACCAAGGAAGATCCCAAAAACTGGGAAGTCCTAGAAGTAGACTTCCTATCCAACCGACACCCGGCAAAATCCACATCCGAAAAACCATGAAGAGCCAAAGAAGAGGATGCAGAGTACCAAAGGCCGAAGTCGGGAGTGTGACGCAAGTACCTAAAAATTCTCTTCACCGCTTGCCGATGCGAAGTCCTCAGAGACGCTTGAAAACGAGCGCACAGACATACCGAGAACTGGATGTCTGGCCTCGTCGCCGTCAAGTAGAGGAGTGACCCGATCATGCTCCGGTACTCCTTCTGGTCCACGTGTTCACCTTCGTCATCCGCATCAAGAGCTGTAGTCGTACTCATCGGCGTTGTCATAGCCTTGGAGTCCTCCATCTTGAACTTCCGCACAATGTCCTTGGTGTACTTAGCTTGGTGCACAAATGTTCCTTCCTTTGATTGTTTGATTTGTAGCCCGAGGAAGAACTGCATCTCGCCCATCATGCTCATCTCAAATTCCCTGCTCATATCCTCTGCAAACCTTGCAACAAGAGAGTTAGATGAGCCACCAAAGACAATATCATCCACGTACACCTGCACAATCAGGATATCTCTTCCCTGCCTAAGTAGAAACAAGGTCTGATCAACCTTCCCCATCTCAAAATCTCTCTCAAACAAGAACCCCCTCAACCTACCGTACCATGCTCTAGGCGCCTGCTTCAACCCATACAGCGCCTTCCTCAACTTGTACACCTGGTGGGGGTACTTCTCACTCTCAAACTCCAGTGGTTGCCTCACATACACTTCTTCCTCCAACACACCATTCAGGAAGGCACTCTTCACATCCATTTGGTGCAACTTGAACCCTTTAGCCAAGGAAAAGGCTAGAAGGATCCTTATCGCCTCCAAGCGGGCTACGGGAGCAAAGGTCTCCTCATAGTCGATCCCCTCCTTCTGACTGAACCCCTGAGAAACAAGCCTTGACTTGTTTTTCACCACTTCACCTCTCTCTCCCTCTTTGTTCTTCCACACCCACTTTGTACCAATCGGTTTACACCCTGGGGGAGGGCAATCATTTCCCAAACCTGATTCCTCTCAAAGTTCTCCAACTCCGCGTCGAATTAACCCAATTATGATCAGATAGTGTGTGTCCAATGTCTTTGGGCTCAAAAGTAGCAACAAATGCAGCATGAGCGAAATGAGAATTGTTCTGAACCCTTGACCGTGTAGTACTTTCATCCATGTCTCCGATGATCCTTGAAGCTGGGTGATCCACTTTTACTCGCCAGGGAGGTTCTCGCCTTGATGCTACCTCCCCCTCAACTGTAGCTTCTCCTCGATCTTGATTCGTCATCGTAGGTGTAGGAGAGCGGACGTCAACCACTGTAGTTGAAGTAGTAGGTACATGTTCAGCCGGGGGCACCACACCGCCATCATCATCATCTCCAAGTTCATGCTCCTCCTCCTGAAAGATCTCCTCGCCAAGCTCATCATCACCTGAACACTCAAAGACAAGCTAACTACGTGGCTGTGTCTTGTCGAAGGTTACCTCACAAGTCTCCATGATTTGGTTAGTTTCAAGATTGAGCACATGATATGCTCTAGAGTGGGATGCATAACCAAAGAAAGTACCATCGACCGACCTAGCCTCAAACTTATCCAACTTCTTCCCTTTCTTCAGAATAAAGTACTTGCAACCAAAGACATGGAAGTGACCCACCTTGGGTGTGCGATCGTGCATCAACTTGTAGAAGGTTTTCTTCTTATGCACTCTGAGGTAGATCCTGTTCGACACATAGCACGCGGTGTTCACCGCCTCAGCCCAGAACCTTCTCGGAGTCCTATGCTCATCAATCATCGTCCGAGCCATCTCACACATGGTCCTGTTTTTCCTTTCCACAACACTATTTTGGGGAGGCGTATATGGACTCGAAAACTGATGTTCAAGACCCAAGTCATGGCAAAAGGTTTCAAAACGAGAGTTTCTGAATTCTGAGCCATTGTCACTACGGATTGCTCGTATGGCATCTCCGTGCCTCTCGTTCCTCAACTTCAAGACAAGATCTCGAACAAAACCAAACGTCTCCCCCTTATCCTCGAGAAAGAACACCCATGCATACCGAGAATAGTCGTCCATCACAACAAGGACATACCACTTCCCACCCGCAGATCGCACACGAGCTGGGCTAATAAGGTCCATATGGAGCAGCTCGCATGGACGCTCAGTCACCACATCGGTGAGAGGCGGGTGAGAAGAGGCTACCATCTTGGCATTCCTACACGGAGCACAAACTAACTCTTTCTCATGCCTCAACCGTGGCAATCCTCGGACCAAATTGAGTTTACTTAAGCGAGACAAAAGGTCAAAGCTCAAGTGACCCAACTTCCTATGCCACTTCCACAACTCACTCGAAGAACCAGCCAAGAAACAACACTCAACACCAGAAGACTGAGAAAAATCAGTTCGAAACACCTGACCCTCGGAACAACCATACAGACAAGGTCCCCTCGAGAGTCCAAAATCCGAGAACTACCAGGTGTTGACGCAAAATTGGCACCTCACGCCAAGCACACAGCAAGCCGAAAGGAGCTGGCTTAACACGCGTGATGAATCCTGAAAGCGTGCCAGTCAATTTTCCTGAAACTGACAAAGGAATGAAAAATAGTTAGATAAAACTTGGAACTTACCGGGTGGTACCAGACAGTTCCATATTTACGGCTAGAAAGCCAATTAAAATGATATATAGCTACAGCAAGCTATCTATCAGTAGTTCAAATATCATTCGGGAGCCGTTAAACATAAAAACATGAGATAGTCAAATGGATGATGTGAGCATGACAAAAGATAGGTCTTTGTTTAAAGAGCATTATTCACACGTAATCATGACCGATTTTTGAAGATAAATAACAAATAAAATAGATAAGGTAAAAGCATGATTATAAATATGAAGTAAACAAGCATGCATAGGCCAAAAGCACTAGTCTACCGCATGTCTAGGTACTTTCAAACCCGTCGAGCATGACACCAAACAAGTTAATCTACCGTATGACGCAACTTGTTTGAAATCACACCGCCAACCACAAAGAGATTAATCCACCGCATGATACAACCTAAATATGGAAGGCTAAAAGCACGCATTATTTAAAACAAAACTTATAAGCACGTTTTACTCATGGAAGCATAACCGAATACAGCTGTACAGCCGAATCGGGTTCCGTGGAGAAGGAACAAACATTGCCAAATATGATAAACCTATCAGATTGAATCGAAATCTAATCCACCAGATGATTAGCTCTAAAACAACCCAAAAACCTGCATCTACCGCATGACACTCGGTTCTTTCAAGATTCATACGAGATTAACAAGCTTGAACCCGCAACACGTGACAACTTAGATCAATTCGGTTTCGGCTATTAAAGAACACATGATCCACGTGCTGTATTAAGCCAAAGATATGACATGTAACATAAAGATCACCGAACAAGATAAAGCCGATCCAAATCAATCTAAATTGGGCAAAAGAGTGTTATATGAATTTAAACATAAAGTAAAAACTCAAAGAAACACAAGGTAACTTGATGAATCTATTAGATCTTGCCAAATCTAATAGAGCCGATAACTAGCTCAAGCTAGATCTTAGCCCACCGCATGGCTCATGATCTAACAAGAAACCCTCTTGAACCAAGCTTAAATCCACCGCATGATACTAAGCAAGGTAACAAGACTTCTTGCATCACAGTCTAAATCCACCGCATGATACTAGACATGATACAAGGTTGCCGGTACTTACGGAGGTCGACGGATCGATGATTCCCCTCGAAGAACTTGACGACACGACTAAAGGACTCGAGAATTTGGTGTAAAGCCGGTTTGTTATGAAATTGTTCGATACCTATTACATACATCAAGGGCTTATATTTATACCCTTGTCCTAACTCGACTCCTGGTCGACTACGAGTACAACATTAAATGTCTAAATTAATGCTCCGACGCCAATGTCCGTCTCGTATACGCCATCAACCCGTTCTTTCCTTGCATCGGGTCACGTCACCATGCCTTCCCGAAAACTTCCCTTTTAAAAGCACAAACAGTCCCTTTGCCGAACGATGGCGTACTGCCGACCGCAAGCGTCCTTTACCGATTCCTTTGAGGAGATTTTTCCCAGCCAACTGGTATTCATCACCAAGCTCGTCCCACAAGTCAGCCTTTCTCCTGTACCATTTTTTGGTGTTAACATATGCTCCTTCAATTACGGGATAAAAGTGATTTTATTCCGGAATTGACCATAAATGCTCGACGTCTTCAAGTCAAATCTGTTCAACACCATTTTCTCCTCCTGTAATCTGTTGGAGTCTCCGCTCAGATCCAAACCCTAGATCATCAACCTCCAAGCTCAATCCTTCAATGGAGGACCAAGCTATCCAGGTAAACTTCATCCCCTTAAGGTTCATTCGGTATTACCTTTCCGATTCCCATCTTAGATTTCTTTTTCCGCCTTTTCTTGATAGGAGCCATCCACCGAGCTTTTGATTCATACTGAGGACAACTTATCATCCTATTTCCTTGGTCCTGTGGGAATCTCTGATCCCCGCGAGTTTATTGAAGCCGAATCCAGGAGAATCCCCTTTAAAGCGGCTTTATCAGGGCCCCAGTTGTGGCAAGATGCTTTCAAGAACTGGCCCCTGCCCCCAATTGCAGGCTGGAGAAACTGGTACAAGAGGATACTCGCAGATAACAGTGCAAAAACCAGCAATTGGGACACCCTTCGTATTACCCAATGTTTGGAGTTATCCCTGGCCGAGACCCCCAAGAACGAGAGCCTTTTGATTGTAGCCTGCCATTTCTAGTCAAATGGTGTCAACGCCTTTCTCTTTGGCCACGGCCCAATGTCTCCTACCTTGGCCAATGTATACATGATGACCGGCCTCGATATCACAGGACCTATGTATCCGTTCCAGTATAAAGGCTCCACCAGGCAAAAAGAAGTGAAGACAGGAAGTGGATACAAGTCGTATATCCAGAATCATATGAAAGATAGTCCTCTGGGTGAAGTTGAATACAGGGCATTCTTTAAAATGTGGCTATGCAGATTTATCTTCTGTGGCAAGGCCAATGAGCCAACCCTGAACCATATTGCAATGGCTGAAGATTTGGCTGTTGGTCATCGTGTTCCCCTTGGAAAGTATCTCCTAGGGAGTGTATATCATATGCTCCACCAGACCACCTCTCAGATGCACACTGGCCAGAAGATATCATGTGTCAATGGCCCCTGGTGGTTTGTACAGATGTGGCTGCAACTATACATGCACCAGATTGTTGGCATCACTCTCAACGATCGGCATTTCCCTTCATCCAGCCATAAGGAAGGAGAAGCTCAGATCACCAAAGGATGCCAAACCTATGGAGAAGCTGCTTCAACCATATCCATTGATCAAAATGTCAGTCAACTTTTTGAGCTCTTCTTCAGAGGTTTCACCAATCCCCTTTGGCTCCCTTATTTGAACAATGATAACTTGACCCTCCCTTATGAATTCTCCTTTGAAACTGGATGCCATGATGCAAGATCCATAGAAATTTTTAATGTCTTTATCCATCCATGCATCTTGCCAGCAGAATTCTGTGGAGGAAGGTTAAATCACAACACCTACGAATATTATCAGCCAAACATAATGGCTCGACAGCTGGGATGTGGCCAAGTGCTCCCAAGGCTATTTCTTCATGAATTCCTCAAACCCAGAGAGGAAATCAAAGAGAACATGCAAGCCAGAAGGGTCTTTGAATACCAATGTAGCCCAACTATGTATACCTGGCTCTTTACACCAACAACAATAGCTCATCCTCTCTTCACCTCCTGGTGGCAAGAGTTTCATGACCACATCTTTAGCGAGCCAGTGCACTCCTTCTGTCTCGAGCTGATGCCTGACTTCAAGCCAACTTCAGAGGTAATACACTTATCTTTTCCTTTGACTAGGCATGCCTTCATTTACTGATCATGATTTTTGGTTACTCCCTGCAGAACACAGTACCAGCCCCTCGAGCAAGCACATTCTCTTACAATGTTGTTGGCCCAATCTCTGCTTTGGGATTCAAATCCACAACTCTAGCTCATCTGATGTCCAGATATGCTACAACAGACCCAAGCCTTATCAGTTCAACTTCTGATAAGAGAAAAGCTCCATCTTTGGTCGCCCCTCCAGCTGCCAAGAAGAAAAGAACCACCAAGAAGATTCCCATTGAGGTAAGACCTCTTCCTTCTTGAACACAAGACCAATCTTCATCTGATAAATTTCTTCTTGTGCAATTTCAGACCAGAGCCCAGCAACCATTAACAGCTTTAGAACCTGCCAATGTCCCATCTGTTGGTATGGCCCTGATTACCTTACTTTTGTCAAGACCATTATTCACACTGGCATTAATTCTTTACTTATCACCTGCAGAAGAAACATTGGTGAATCAACCTGTGGAGATCTCTTCCCCTGATCATGCTTCAATTCCAAATTCTCCAAGGGTTCAATCATCTCCTTTTCAAGCAGAGACTTCAACTTTACCAGGGATTCAACCATCCCCTCCTCAAGCAGAAGTTCTAGTTTCACCAGGGAAGAACCCATCTTCACCTCAGCCAGAAGCTTCAAATCTACCAGGGACTGCACCAGCTTCCCCACAACTAGAAGCTTTAGCTTTACCAGGAAATCCTCAAACTCCTCTTCAGCTGATTACTCAAGAAATCCCCCTTGAGCCTGAGCAAACCTCCTCTCAGTCCAGGAAACCAGAATTGAGGTGAGTGTAAACATCTACACTTTTATTTCCACTCAATAAACCATCCTTAATTCAGCAAACTTTTCCTTTTCAGGACCAGGCCACATCACCACCAAGCTTCCTATTTATTGTGAGTGATCCAGCTGCCGAAAAGGATGAAGCATCCTCAAACCAAGCCCTGTTAGAGGAAAATCAGGCAAGGCTTAAAGAAGTCTTTTTCTGGTTGCAAAAAGATGCTCAAGACCAAGTCAAAGATGTTGATCGCTTGGATGAAATACTTGAATCTATCGATCAAGAACTCCCTGATAACATCAAAGTCTCCTTGGAGCCCATCTCTCATCTGGACGATCATTATGTAGCAGTAAGACGAGCTTTGAGGATTCAATCCTCCAGACCAACTCTTGAGCAAAAGAGAGCCAAAGTCAAACAATTTGTGAAAGATTCACAGGCTCAAATCCAGAGGAACAAAGAACTGACAGCTGAACTGCCAGCTGCACTTGAGGTGAATATTGCCAGGAAAGTTGCACTAGAAGCTGAGTTGAAGACTTTGACAGCTGAATTGAAGCTGATAGGAAGAAGATAGTCGAACTTCCTGGTTTAACAGAGAAAATCCAAAAGGAAACATCGGCAGCCATGACTGAATCCAACCAGCTCAAAGCAAAGCTCTCCACTCTGTCCAATGCTCAAGAAACTTATCAGAAATGGTTGGAGAACATCCACCAGATGAAATCAAACGCCTCTAGTGTAATTGCAAAGTACTTGAACATTTGATCGCACCAAGCAATTTGTAGCCGAATTAATCGTCCTTGTAACTTTGCCTTTTATAAACCTCATTTTCCTTTTTCTGTATCACCTTGTTCGCAATTTCTGGACGATCGATTCGGTAACTTTAGTCAAACAGTACCATACCCGAATAGCACTCCGACCGCAACTTAGCCGAGCCAATCAACCGAATATGACTCAGCTTGAATTCCAAACGACCCGACGGCGACTCGGTTAAGGAATCCTTTCCACCTTCCAAATTTCTCGGGATATGCACCACGATCCAGGGCCACGATCTCTTCGTCATCCCTATAAATAAAACCGTAGGTGCCCCCAGCCTTTCACCAAGCCTTTAGCCTTCAAACTTTTGCCAATCTAAGCCTGCTTCCTCCATCACCAGCGCACCTCCAAGAACCAATGGCGGGTAGTGGCAACAGGCGCCGCGCCACCGACGAGGCAGAAGGAAGTCGCGTCGGCGCGCGTCGGAGGCAGTGATCATCAACTTCCCTTATGATTCTTCCCATATTCCTTCTGTTTCTGACGATCTTCTTTGTTTCAGGCTCATCCAATGGAATCCGGCCCCTGCGCCGGCCACGAATCCGACCCTGCCGGACGACTCCTCGGAGTCGAACAACTATTCCCCCATGCCCTACGGGGAGAGCGACGCCCTCCGCTTCAAGGCAGAGCTCGAAGAAAACCAGCGCGAGCTGGAGGATGTTTCCAAGAAGGCTGGAATCGCCGAGCTCGAATGGGAGCATCAGCGCAAGCAGCTGTTGGAGACCATTGACAGTAAATCCCAGTGATTGACTTTGATCCAATTCAACCTTTGAAACTAACCGTCATTGCTTTGTAATGTTACAACCCGCGACGCCAAGCTTGACCAGTTGAAAACGCTGGTGCAGCAACTGGCGGACCGCCTTGTCGCGGTAGAAGATTGCGTGGACGAGGTGGCTGTTCACAGCATCCGCCTCGGCACCATCCTGGGCTTGGCCGCCATGGCGACGCACACTGACGTCGACTACTCCATACAACCGCGCGGCTTCCAGGGCGGCGCACCAGAAGACATCGATGAGATCGAAGTCATCTTGGAGCGCCTCGATGGCCACGGTGATGCCATTGCCGAAATCATCCATCCCCAGTCTGTGCTAAACAAGCTTTTTGATTAGTTTGTACTAGGGATGTTTGAATCTTCGGCAATAAATAACGAAATTTCAACTTCTGCATTTGTATTCCAATGACCCCCTTTTGCCTGTAGATGCGAACTTCACTGTTCACAAACGAATTCGAGAACTTTACTTGAGCCGAATACGCGAAAACAGCTGCCCCTTAGCGCAAAAATACGTAGAAAATCCTTGATTCGGGAACCATAAACACTGTTCAATGAAAACCCTTCATATTCAGGAGGAAAACCCTGCCGTTTGGTATTCCAATAACGTACGCCAACCAATCATCACTCCCAGTGCGCCCTCTCAATTAATAAAATAGCTCCCTGGGATGCCCTACAAATCCACTCGCATACTCCTCCATCACCTCACATCTTCTCCCCTTGCTCCAGAGGAGAAAACCCCGAGGCCATGGCGGACAAGGGAAAGCAACCCATCAAGGAGAGCAGTATTCCACCAAAGAAACACACCATTCGAGAGTGAGTTTTCTGTCAATCAGTTTCTTGCTCTTGTTTGCAATCTCATGGCTTACCCCTCCTCCATTCTTTCAGTCTTGATCTACTTCCTGAAGAAATCTTTGGAACTGAAGAAGTCCAAGAGTACATCCTCTATGATTCCTCTGAAGAAGAAGAGGATGCCATGCCGGAACAGAGAATCAACCACCAACTGCGCCGCCGCATTCGGCATCTGGAGCATAACTTGCGGGACATCACTGCTCGCTGCAACGCCGAATGCGAACGCCACATGACTTTGGAGGCGCTGGTAGAGGGTAAGACTTCCATCTTTATTTGACTCCATGCTCAGGCTCAGATCTTCGTATTCTAACAACTGTTCTTTTCCCTTAGATGTCTCCGACAGGTACAGTAATCTGAAGGCTTCCTGGGACAGCCTCATGGAGGCTGCAAGTCATGGCAATCCCCGAAGCTTCCAAGTTGCTGTTACGGTGGTCCTGGAATAGTTGAAGAGGGAGGAGCTGAGGACGCAAAACAAGAAAAATGAATGAATCATACTCTCACTTCTTTCTCCAGGCCTTCTGCTTCCCACCCCCTTGTAATCTTGAGTAGCTGGATTGTCAAATAAAAGCCTGCAAGAAACATCTGTAATGTGAAGTATTTTATGATAAGGGCAATACAATCCAGCATTGGCCATTTCCTTTGTTATAATTTTTTGCACTAAAGACTACCTCTTTCCTGAATGTCGGTTGTTCCTGTGCATTAGATGTTTGCAGTCCTGGTGCTTGTAATCAACGATCAATTTCAATACTAGGATAATATTTCTTCAAATATCTTCCATTTATAGCAGCAGAAAATTCCTCTCCTAGTAAAGTCTTCAATATGTAAGCATTACCAGGCACACATCTGACTACCCGAAAAGGTCCTTCCCAATTCAGGAACCATTTGCCGAACGTAATGTATTTAGTTCTAATTGGCAGTAACGCTTTCCAAACCAAATCTCCTTCTGCAAATTGCTTGACCTTTACTTTCTTGTTGTAATATTTAGCAACTCGTGTCTTGTTCTTTTCAATGTTTTCCAGGGCTTTAAGACGAATCATATGCAAATCTTCTAACTCATCCATCATTAAGCCACTGTAATCTTTGGAGCATAAATCCTTTTGCAAAACCACTCTCCTTGAATCTGATTGAATTTCCCAGGGCAAAACAACATGATGCCCATAAACTAACTCATAAGGAGAAGTTTTTGTAGCTCCATGAGGAGCCATTCGGTAAGCCCATAAAGCCTCGTTGCCCATAAAGCCTCCTTGGCTTCTGATCAATTTTCCTTTGTATAAGCTTGATCATGATCTTGTTAGAAGCCTCTGCCTGACCATTAGCTTGGGCATAATAAGGAGAAAAATTAAATAATTTGATCCCCATGTTTTCGGCAAACTCCCTGAACTCCAAAGATACAAACTGAGCTCCTTGATCAGTTGTAATTGTTTGAGGAATCCCAAATCTGTAGATGATGTGTTCTTTAACAAATTCAACCATGTTTTCTGATGTTACTTTCTTCAATGGAATTGCTTCAACCCATTTGGTGAAGTAATCTGTTGCCAAAAGCGCAAATTTATGCCCCTTGCTAGAAGGAGGATTTATTTGGCCAATCAGATCTATACCCCATCCTCTGAATGGCCATGGCTTGATAATTGGATTCAGTGCAGATGCTGGAACCCTTTGAACATTTCCAAACTTCTGACAATCTTGACAACCCTTGTAATACTCAAAGCAATCTTCCAGCATCTGTCGGTGCGGAATGTGGTCCCGACACTAACCAGTAATGAGCGCCGAGGTCTATCCCTCAATGGTCGATGCTAAGCAACCGGAGACACGAGTTTTATCCTGGTTCCCGCCGAGGGGCCGTACGTCCCGAGCCGGTGGTGTGCTCAAGGCACTATATTGCTCAGCACCGGGGGTGCCTGTAGTGGGGCTGCTACAAGCAAGGCAGGAGAGGAAGCGTGGCTTCCAAGTCCCTGGTGGAGTGGCTGAAGATGTTGTGGGAGAATTGTAGAGCAAGCGTGCGATGTGCTGTGTCCAAACTTGTCTGTTGTGTTCTGTCTCCCCCCCTACGGCAGGGGGGTTCGTCCTCCTTTTATAGACCAAGGAGAGAGCGAATCACATGCATGCCGTGCTATTTAGCTATGTGGGGAAGCGTGGTGTGCTATGCTGTAGAGTAGGCGGCCGCCTGGACGGTCCTTGCCGCGATCCGGCCATTATGGCGTATCTTATACCCGAACAGGGGTGGCCTCGAGGGTAGGAGTGTAGCGGACGGCCGTGATGTCTTCAGGCGCGTTCGAGGGAGTTGCTGACGTCGGTCCGTACGGGGCACAGCGGCAGGTAAGGCGGCGCCCCGTTCCTGCACGCCCCACGGCGCGGAGCCGCGTTGCCACGGCGCCGGCGTGGGTTTGTACGCGCGGGGGCGGCTGCCATGCCGTCAACAGTGGTGGGGATGGCGCCCCGCCGGCCTAACGCCTCCACCTAACCCTGCAAGGTCACAAGAAAGCAAGTCGAGGGTGTGGCCGGCCCCCCTTCGAGGGCTCGGCGCGTTAGCCGTACCGGAGTAGGCGGCGCGGCGTCACGGGACTGGCACCGGCCACGCCGCACAGTCCCCTACAGTAGCGGGGATGGGTTCCCTCCTGGGGAGTTGGTGCAGCGGCACCGGGGCGCGAGCCCCAGGCGCATGATGGCGCCGACCCGCCGTTGTCAGGGTATTAAATGCCCGCATACGGGAACAGCCGTGCGCGTGCGGAGCGCCCTCGAGCGAGGCGGAGCCCACTCGAGGTAAGCGCACCCCCTCGAACGGGGCAGAGCCCGCCCGAGGGAGGCGTGCGCCCTCGAACGAGGCGTAGCCCGTTCGAGGGGATCTTTGAGTGGGCCGCCTTGGTGGGCCGTTGGGGCCACCGCGGCATGGGCCATGCTTTGTGTGCTTAAGTGGGGTGCGTTCGGCTTTGGCTTGTTTGTGGGTTTTAAGTGGGGATTCCCCAGTTTGTTTAAGGGGACCCCTAGGGCTGTCCCCCCAGTAGCCCCCGAGCATCTGTGGGTTTGCCATTGAGGCTCCCGCAGATACTGGAGCCTGCTGATAGGACGTGCTTCCCTCCTGGTCTTGCAAACGCTTTCCGTGGGGCCGCGTCAGCGGACCCGCGGGTCTAGCCCCCGAAGCCCTGCAGAAGCGCGGGCGCTCCTGTAGGGGTCTTACCGTGAGACTTGGTCAGAGGGCGTGGTACATGTTTCAACCGGCTTCGGCAATGTCTCAGCCGGCTTCGGTGACGCACGCGCTGCTGGCACTATCCCCGGCGGGTGCAATCCAGGAGGTGTAGCCGTGCGTCGAGCCCCCGAGCCTGGGCCCGTTCGAGGCGATTGGGTAGAGCTCCACGACTTGTTTTTTATCACGCCCTCGCCGTCCCTCCACGGGACAGAGGGTGAGGTTTCCGCAACCCCCATCGATCGGGTCGCGGATCGCGGATTCCTCGTTGAGCTGTTAGTGGGTAGTTCGAGTGGACGTCCATGCCCCGTTTGATAAGGGTAGGCTGTGTGGTCCAGAGACACGTCCATTAAAGCGCTTGCGTGAGTTTGCTAGGTGGGGCTCGGTCCCGTTCGCTAGGGACCGAGGGCGCGGAAGCTCTCCCTCGGTGGGATCCCCTGGCTAGCTGCCCTCGCTGGCTCTCGAGCACGACATGTGGGGCACCCTCGAGCCGGGGGGCTCGAGGAACGGCTCGAATGCGCGTGCCCTCGTCGTCCCTGACTGTGGTGATCTGGGGCGCCTGTTCGAACCCGTCGAGGGTCAGGCTTCGAACCTCTGATCAGTAGGGGCATGCGGGGCGGCGGCTAAGCGCTCCCGGCCTGGCATCTGCGAGCCATCGAGGGGCCTGGGCGAGCCAGCCCTCGAGGCGCTGATCAGTAGAATGGTGCGGGGTGGCGGCTAAGCGCTCCCGGCCTGGCATCTGCGAACCATCGAGGGGCCTGTGCGAGCCAGCCCTCGAGGCGCTGATCAGTAGAACGGTGCGGGGTGGCGGCTAAGCGCTCCCGGCCTGGCATCTGCGAACCATCGAGGGGCCTGGGCGAGCCAGCCCTCGAGGCGCTGATCAGTAGAATGGTGCGGGGTGGCGGCTCGGCCTGGCATCTGTGAACCTTCGAGGGGCCTGAGCGAGCCGGCCCTCGAGGCGCTGATCAGTAAAGTGGCGCGGCATCGGTGCCTGCGGTGCTTGTTTTATCTCAAACGGGCCCCGAGGCGACCGTCTCACGCCTGTACCCTTTTCGAGGGTTGAAATTTCCCGAGCCAGGAGCTCGTGCTGCTCGAGGGTCCTCCTTACTTGGTAAGGAGCCGTGCCATATAATGCTCCACAGTCGAGGCTGTGGTTTCGCATCGCAAGCGCGCCTTTTTAGGCGCCGCGGCCGCGCGCGTAGTGGGCGGCGTGGGCAGGCGGACGTGACCGCCTGCCACGGCCCTCCCAATTCTTCGCCGTGATGATGGCCCGTTTGCGGTGGCGTGGCCGCCGCGGTCATGGTGGGGCCGGTCCGTCAGCGAGAAAAAGATTCCCTGCAGTTAACGCGTGCGGGACGTGCGCCCCGGAGAGCACGCCCACGGCTTATAAATCTGAGGGGAGGGGAAAATGGCGGTTTTTACCTTAGTGTTTCGCCATTCTTGCCCCCTGCGCTCTTGCCTCTGTTTTGTTCTCGCTACCGCGCCCCTTCGCCGTTGGAGCTCTTCTTCTTCTTCTTGTCCTCCGCGTCCTTAGATCCCTTGCATTTCCTCATGGCGCCGCTCCCGCCCCTCACGATCTTCAACCCGTACGCGTGGGAGCGCTCGTCGGTGAACCGGCTGGCCCTCAGCGATCTGGTGTCCGCCGGCCAGCTGGCGGCAAACGAGGAGGGCCGGCCGGCGGAGTGGATCGTGCCACCGGCGGGGGACCACGCGCCCAACCCGCCGGACAGCTACGTGGTGAGCTTCACCCGCTTCCACGAGCGCGGCTTCGCCGCGCCGGCGAGTCGCTTCATGCGGGCACTCTGCCACCGCTACGATGTGGAGTTGCACAACTTCGCGCCGAACGCGATTTCGCAGGCGGCCACGTTCGTGGGCGTCTGCGAAGGGTATCTAGGGATCCCTGTGAATTGGGATCTCTGGGTACACCTCTTCCGCGCGGAGCTGTTCACGCAGCCGACGACGGAGCAGAGGACCCGCCGCGCGGTGTGCGCCGGTGGCATGTCGCTCGCCCTGCGGACGCAGTACAAGGATGACTACATCCCTTGTACCATGACGACCAACGACGCCGGCTGGGAGCGGGGGTGGTTCTACCTTCGCAACGCCAAGCCCGGCCTCACCCCCTACACCGGTCAACTCCTGGGGCCACGGGGTGTCCACGGTCCAGCATTGGAGGCGGCTGGATTCGCTCCTGGCCGCGCTGAAGAGCCTGGCGGCGCACGGGCTGACTGCGGCGACCGTCCTCACCTTCCTCCACCACCGGCGGATCGTGCCCTTGATGGAGAGGCCGCTCTGCATCTTTGAGATGATGGAGGCGGCGGACCCCGTCGCGCTGGCGAGGTCGCGGATGCTCCCGACCCCCCTCGAACGGGGGTATGCGCTCACACGGGCACGGAGCGCCGTCGACACCCGGATGCTGCGCAACGACCGGTCCCCGTGGGACCTTGAGATGCTCCCCACCGGCCCGCTGGTAAGTAGGACTCTTGGCCCTGTTTTTGATTTTGATGATGCTCCTGGTCTTTGACGCATCTCTGACGTCTTCGCCCGCAGATGGTGAGCTTGAGCGCTGCAAAATCCGTTCCGCCCACTCCTGACTCCTGCGCGCTCGGTCGGGCGGCGCAACAACGGGAGCGGGAGCGGGCGGCGCGCAAGAGGGAGCGCGCAAGGCGGCACCGCGAGCGTCGCGAGCGGCGGAACGAGGAGTACCGGCTGTGCAAGCAGTAGGGGCTCTCCTCCCCGGGGACCGAGGAGTATTCGTCCTCGGAGGAGGATGAGGAGGAAGAAGCCGGGGGGCAGGGCCCCTCTGATAGGTGGGATCCTGTGCCCCCGTCACCGGAGCCAGCTCCGGCGGCAAGGGCGGCATCGCTTGGGGCGGGCGCAACGGCGCCCGCCGCCGGCAATCAACAATAGGAGCGGCGCGGGCCGCGGAGGTGCCGGCGCGCGCCGCGAGCGCGCGCGCGGCAAGCGCGCCCGCGCGTGGGGTGGGGCCCGTGCGCGCGGCGGAGATGTCAGGGGGCGAGGCGACGGGCGCGCCGGCTGCGCCGGTGTCATCCACCGAGGCCTCGAGGAAGAGGAAGCACGCCTTCTCTTCTTTGAGGTAAGGGGCTTGCTCTTCTGCGGGGTTGGGTTTTTGGCGACCAAGTGTTCTGATTATTTGCTTGTGCTTATGTAGGGTGGTGCCGACCGTGCCTCCCCTCGCACCAGCCAAGGTGTTGAGGGCGGACGCGTCCGTTCCCACCCGGCGGCGCTCGTCGAGGGCGCCGCGGGCGGGGGCGAGCACGGCGGCCACGGCGGGCGAGAGCTCGCGGGGGCTCGGCCGAGGCCTCGAGGCCTCGGCCCGGCGGACCGGCCCGTCGTGTCGCGGCCGGTGGTCATTGAGGAGTGGCGAGGGCGTCGGTCGTGGCGGAGGCTCAACTCGCGGCGGCGGCCGCGATGGAGGTGCGGCCGCGGCGCCGGCCGTGGCGGAGGCGCGGCCGCGGCGGGCGTCCCGGCGGAGGCACGGTCCGCGGCGCCGGTCGTGACGGAGGCGCGGTCCGCGGCGCCGGTGGTTGCGGGGGCGCGGCCGGGAAGCGGTGGCCGCGTCGCCGCGGCGGGAGCCCGCGGCTATGGAGGTGCGGGCGGAGGCGCGGGCGGAGGCGACGCGAGGGGCGGCACCCGCCGGCGGCTCCCGGGCGGTGGTGGTAGAAATCTCGTACGACGACTCCACGCCGCCTGGGTGGGACCAGTGGGCGAGCTTCCCCACGCTCTCCCCAGAGTCCCAGGAGGGGGCCCTCGTGAGGCGGCGTGAGGGCCACATGGTGGCAGGGGGCCGAGGGCACGGCGCCGAGGCCTCGTCTTCTCACGCCGGCCGCTCCGCCCAGGTAGAGGGGATCGCTGGCGACCCGCTCGCGTTCGCCGACGCCCAGGGGGAGCAGGAGCTATGGGGAGAGCTTCGTAGCCACGGCGCCGTGCTCAACCGAGCGTTGAACGAGGCGCTGAGGATCCACGGCGGCCCTGCGTGGCGCGTCTTCTAGGTGAGGTGTCTTTGCTTGTTTCTCTTTCTTCCTCATTTCTGCGCGCTATCTTTGTGGCGTGATGCTTATGGGTCTTGACTTGTCGGTTGACAGGAGCTCGAGCACCGCGCCCGCGACAAGTACGGCGCCTTTGACCAGGTGACCGCCGAGCTCCACCAGCTCCGGGAGCGGTGCGACGCCTTCGACGCGCTCGCCGACGCCCTCAGGACCCCGGACGGCTGGCTGTCGTACCGGGCCATGGCCCTGCGCGATCAACTCCACGAGAGCGCAAGGTAGGACCCGGCGTGCCCCTCCAGCCTCTAGCGGGTCTGCACAGCCCTCATCGACCGGGATGAGGCGCTGCAGTGGGCGAGGGCGGACCTGGAGAGGACGCGCACCCTGGCGGCCAACTGGGAGGCGGAGGTGGCCAGCATCCGCAGCGACAACCGGGGGCTCCGCTCGTCGCTTCGGGGGGCGCGAGCTCGGCGGCGCCGGGCCGAGGAGTGGGCGCGCGCGCGAGCGAAGGCCAAGGAGGCCGACGACCTGAGGGCCGCCCTCGACGCCAAGGCCGCGGCACTCGCCGCCGCTGAGGACCAGCTCCTGTAGGAGCGTACCGCCCACCAAGGGGCTGAGGGGCGGCTCCAGCAGGAGCAGGCCTTCCTTGCCGATGCTCGGTCGGCCCTGGAGCAGGAGCGCGTTGCTCGCGAGGCGGCGCAGATGTCGCTGGAGGACCGGAACACCGAGTTCTCCAAGCTCGAGGACGAGGGCGATGGTGCTCGGCATCACCCGGCGCGAGCCGGAGGCCGGCCCTCCGGGAGCAAGGCGAGACCGTCGGGGGGCCTCGAGCGGCGGTCGAGGGGGGCCGGCGCCGCGCCTTCGAGGTGGAGAGGAAGCAAGTCGAAGGTAAGTCGCTGTTCGACTCCTGTTTTGCCGGTTTTCTCTTAGAGGGTTCACACCCCTTTTCTGACTTCTTTCTTGCTGGGCAACTTCAGGCTTGCGCACCGCGCTGGGGCACGCGGCTGAGCGGGCCGAGGCGCTGCAGACCTCCTACAACTCCTCCGAGCAGGAGCTGCAGGAGTTGCGTACTGCGGCCCTCGAGACTTGCCGGGCCGTGGAGGAGGGCGAGGCGCAGGCCGGGAGCTCGTTGGCCAGCCGCCTGCGCGCCCTTGGCGGCCACGTCACCGGGCGCATGCGCCGGGCGCTGCATCTTGCCGTCCCGAAGGCCCTCAGGGTGGTGCGATCGCACTACAAGGTCAACTTCGAGGCGCTGGCGGAGGGCTACATCGTCCCGAGGGTGTCGAGGATGAGGTGGCGATGGAGCGCGTGGACGCGCTTGCCGCCGACGCCGCCGGGACGCTTGCCGAGGCCTTCGAGGAGTTCCTCTTCCCGGACGCTGCTGACGCCGCCGCTCCTCCAGCCTGAAGACAGCCAGGCGCTAGGCCCTTTTTTGTTCATGTATTAGTATGCTGGCCGTGCGGCCTTGTAAATAAACAGATTACTTTTGCCATAAACATTTGTCAATGTGAAGTGATGTCTTTTGCTCATTGTGCTTTTTTGTTTCTCCTTCTTCCTGAGTAGATTTTAATTAGGGGAGTTCGATTTTCGCGGGCGGCCTGCTGGGTTGGAGGAGAGAGAGAAGGGCCGTATCCTCGCGGAGGCGTAGGCTATCTCTGGCTCGCGCACTCCTTCCGCTAGGCTGCCTGCGCCCTGTTCGAATCTTTGCTCGAGGACGAAGTAGAAAACAAACTTAGCGCGCGTGAGTTGTTTTATTTTTGCGTGAAAATGGGGCCATTTTGGGGGGGATGCCCCCCGCAGTAGCCCCCGAGGGTAACTTGGGTTTCAGGGGAAAGCCGAGTTGCCCTTTTTATTGAACTGACGATGTTTTACATAGTTGTCACCAACTGGGGTGCTGGTTTCGTGGTTTTACAACAAAAAATACTTGGAAATCCTAGCTAGGGTTAGAAGAGACGTAGCTGTTGGATGTTCCAAGCGTTGGTGAGTTCTTCACCGTCCTCGTTGGCCAGCTTGTACGTGTCGGGCTTCAGTACTTTCACCACGACGTAGGGTCCCTCCCATGGAGGTGATAGCTTGTGGCGTCCTCGGTTGTCTTGGCGTAGCCTTAAGACCAAATCCCCTTCGCTGAAGTCCCGCCGGCGTATCTTCCGTGCTTGGTAGTGCCTGAGGGACTGTTGATACCTTGCAGAGTGCATCAAGGCCACGAGGTGTGCTTTGTCCAGCTGATCCAGTGAGTCCTCGCGGGCTCGTTGGTTGGCGTCCTCGTCGTAGCCTCGAACCCTGGGCGACCCGTACTCTAGATCCGTTGGGAGGACGGCCTCCGCGCCGTGGACTAGAAAGAATGGGGTGAACCCAGTGGCTCTGCTCGAGGTGGTCCTTAGGCTCCACACGACCGCTGGTAACTCTTGGAGCCACTTCCGACTGGATTTGTTTAGCTGGTCGAAAATTCTGGGCTTAAGGCCCTGTAGGATCATGCCGTTGGCACGCTCTACTTGGCTGTTAGTCTGTGGGTGCGCCACAGCTGCCCAATCCACACGGATGTGGAAATTGTCGCAGAACTCCAAGAATTTCCTACCCGTGAACTGGGACCCGTTGTCGGTGATGATGGAGTTGGGCACTCCAAAGCGATGGATGATATCGGTGAAGAACGTCACCGCCTACTCTGCCCTGAGATTCGTAATGGGGCGCACCTCCACCCACTTGGAAAACTTGTCGATCGCGACCAACAAGTGGGTGAAGCCCCCGGGGCACGTCCGCCTCCTCGTTGTACCGACGGGGCACATGATTGAGCTCGAGGTCGTAGAACTTGTCCTCGAGGGCTCGTACGGCCTTGCAATACGCCTCCATTTTGTCATCGTGGCAGCTCGCATTCTTCATGACTTGGTCAATCACGAGCTGCGAATCCCCCCGCACGTCGAGGCGCTCGACGCCTATCTCGATGGCGATCTTGAGGCCGCAGAGGAGGGCCTCGTACTCAGCCATATTGTTTGACGCGGGGAAGTGGAGGCACACCGCATACCGCATGTGCTCCCCGAGGGGTGACACAAAGAGTAGGCCCGCGCCTGCCCCTGTTTTCATCACCGAGCCGTCGAAATACAGAGTCCAGCACTCTGCTTGGATCTGCGGCGGTGGTAGCTGCGTGTCCGTCCACTCAGCGACGAAATCCGCCAGGATCTGGGACTTGATGGCTTTGCGTGGGGCGTAGGCGAGCGTCTCGCCCATCAGCTCCACCGACCACTTGGCGATCCTGCCCGCCGCGTCCGGATTGCGGATGATCTCCCCTAGCAGGAAGGAGGAGACCACCATGACGGGGTGGGCCTCGAAGTAGTGGCGGAGCTTGCGCCGCGCGAGGACCACCGCATACAGCAGCTTCTGGACTTGAGGGTAGCGCATCTTGGTGTCGGACAAGACTTCGCTGATGTAATTAACTGGCCGCTAGACCAGCAGGGCGTGCCCTTCCTCTGCGCGCTCCACCACGATTACGGCGCTAACCACCTGGGTGGTCGCGGCCACGTAGAGCTGCAGGGGCTCGCCGTCCTGCGGCGGCGTGAGGATCGGGGCGTGGGTCAAGGACGCCTTCAGCTTGTCGAGCGCATTCTGGGCCTCGGCGGTCCAGGAGAAGCGCTCGTGCTTCTTGAGGAGGCGATAGAGGGGCAGGCCCTTCTCGCCGAGCCGCGAGATGAAGCGGCTTAAGGCGGCAAGGCACCCCAACACCTTTTGCACCCCTTTGAGGTCCCGGATCGGGCCCATTCGCTCGAGGGCCGCAAACTTCTCGGGGTTGGCCTCGATGCCCCGTTGGGAGACCATGTATCCTAGGAGCATGCCTCGCGGCACTCCAAAGACACATTTTTCGGGGTTTAATTTGACCCCATTGGCCCGTAGGCAGCCGAACGCGATGCCAAGGTCGCCGACCAGGTCGTCCGCCTTCCTGGTTTTTACGATGATGTCGTCCACGTACGCCTCGACCGTTCGCCCGATGTGATCTCCGAAAACATGCTGCATGCAACGTTGGTACGTCGCACCCGCGTTTCGGAGGCCAAACGGCATCGTGACGTAACAGTACATCCCAAACGGCGTGATGAACGAAGTCGCGAGCTGGTCGGACTCCTTCATCTTTATTTGGTGATACCCGGAGTAGGCATCAAGGAAGCAAAGCAGCTCACACCCAGCCGTTGAGTCAACAATTTGATCAATGCGTGGCAAAGGAAAAGGAACTTTAGGACATGCCTTATTAAGACTAGTGTAGTCTATACACATCCGCCACTTCCCGTTCTTTTTCTTTACAAGTACAGGGTTTGCTAGCCATGTTGGGTGGAACACGTACTTGATGAACCCGACCTCGAGAAGCTTCCGCAGCTCTGCTCCGATAGCCCGTCGCCGCTCCTCGTCGAAGCGGCGGAGCCGTTGTTGCACGGCGCGGGCATGAGGCAGGATGTCAAGGGAGTGCTCGGCGACCTCCCTCGGGATGCCTGGCATATCCGAGGGGCTCCACGCGAAGATGTGGGCTTTGGCGCGGAGCAAGTCGACGAGCACCACTTCCTATTTTGGATCGAGGGTGGAGCTGACCCTCAACGCCTTGCCCTCGGGGGCAGCGGGGTCGAGGGGCACCTCCTTGGTCTGCTCCGCGGCCTCGAAGTTGCCGGTGTGCTTGGCGGTGGAGTCGAGGTCCTCGTTGACCATCTTCTCCAAGGTGGTGACCAGCGCCTCATCCAACACCAGTGCTTCCGCATGCTCTACGCACTCGACGTCGCAGTCGAATGCGTGCTCGATGGACGAGCCCACGGTGATGATGCCGTTCGGTCCCGACATCTTCATCTTCAAGTAGGTGTAGTTGGGGACCGCCATGAACTTGGCGTAGCAGGGCTGCCCAAGTATGGCGTGATAGGCGCCCTTGAACCCCACTACCTCGAAGGTGAGCATTTCCTTGCGGAAATTCTTCGCAGTGCCGAACCAAACCGGCAGGTCGATCTGCCCGAGGGCCTGGACACGCTTGCCGGGCGCGACGCCATGGAACGGCGTCGTGCTGGGCTGCAGCTGATCCAACCCGATCCCCAACAGGCGCAGTGTGTGCGCGTAGAGGATGTTGAGGCTACTGCCCCCGTCCATCAATACTTTTGAGAACCGCGCGTTCCCAATGATCGGGTCGACCACCAGCGGGTACTGGCCCGGGTTGGGGATGCGGTTCGGGTGGTCTTCCCGGCTGAAGGTGATGGCGTCCTCCGACCAGTCGAGGAAGGAGGGAGGCGCCTTCTCTGCGGCGAGGACCTCGTGCCGCTCCCGCTTGCGCTGGTGGGTCGACAAGTCGACGGTGGGCCCCCCAAAGATGAGGAACACGTTCTCCACGGCGGGGAAGCCGCCGGCGTCGCCATCTCCTCCGTCCTTCTTGGCCTCCGCGTCCTTTGCGGCGGCGCGACCGTAAAACTTCTTGAGCATGTCGCATTGCTCAAGGGTGTGGTTTACTGGGGTCTTGTGATATGGACATGGCTTTTTCAGCATGTCATCAAACACCCCGGGCCTCGAGGGGCCGGTCGAGGGCCTCGTCGAGCCAGGTCAACAGCAAGGGCCTCGGCATCATCGCCGTCGCGCCCCTGCTCGCGCGCCTCGCGGCGCGGCTTCTTTCCTTTCTTGCCCCGCTTATCCTTCGGTGGGGGCTCTGCGGACTTGTCTTGCCCTCCGCGGGCGCATCGTCCGAGCGCTTGCCCTTCTTGCCGTCAAAGATCGCCCCCACGGTCTCCTCTCCTGAGGCGAAGCTGGTGGCGATGTCGAACAGCTCATTGGAGTCTGCAGGCGGGCTGCGTCCCAGCTCTCGCACGAGGTCCCGACACATGGTGCCCTCGAGTAAGGCGTGCACAATCTCAGATTGCGCCACGCTTGGGAGCTCTGTACAGCGCTTGGAGAAGCGCCGTATGAAGTCCCGCAGCGACTCGCCGGGCTTCTGAGTGCAGGAACGCAGGTCCCAGGAATTCCCAGGGCGCACGTACGTGCCCAGGAAGTTACCCACGAACGTGCGGACCAGATCGTCCCAGTTGTGGATCTGGCTGGCGGGCAGGTGCTCGAGCCACGTCCGGGCTAAATCGCCGAGGTGCAGGGGTAGGTTGCGAATGATGACCTCGTCGCTGGTGGCCCCGCCCAGCTGGCACGCCAGGCGGTAGTCATTGAGCCACACGCGGGGATCCTTCTCCGCGTTGTACTTGACGATGGTCGAGGGTTGGCGGAAGCGTTGGGGGAAGGCCGCCGCGCGGATCTCCCGGCTGAACACACGGGTCCCCGGGGGTTCCGGCGTCGGGGAATGGTCCTCGTCGCTGTCGTAGCGTCCACCCCGTCGAGGGTGGTAGCCTACCGCCGCTCGTGCATCCGCCTTGCTCGTGCGCCGGGCGTTGATGACGTTGCGGGCGTCTCCGTCCAGCGCCCTGTGCGTGTCGAGGAGCCACACCTTGGCCGGTGCGCGTCCCGGATTGGCGGGTCGCCCCGCTTCTTCACCTGAATGGACCGAGGGTTCGCCCCCTGTGCGGCCCCGTCGCCTCGTGCATCCCCCTGTTGGCGAATGCGTGACGCTGAGCTTTCGGCCTGCTGGACGGCCGCTTTCTCAATGAGCGCCTACACCTCGCGGTGCAGGTTTTGTGCCTCAGGCGTCGAGGGGGCCGGCATGGCCCGTAGCAGCGTCGCGGCAGCAATGAGCTTCTGACTTGCCCGCGGAGGCGCGTCCGGGTTGTCGACGTTAAAGTCGGCGTTGATGCGGTCGCGGGCCTGTTTGCCCAGCTCCCGCGCGCGTTCGCCGCGCGCGGAGGCTTCCCCAGCCATTGAGGCGCGGAGCAGCCGCACCGTTCGATACTCCTCCGCCAGCTTGGCCTCGAGCTCACGAGCTTGGGCTAGCTGTGCGTCGACGTCGTCCCCAGCAGGGGTGCTCGGCCCTGCAGCCTGGCGCGGAGCGATGCCCGGGGCGGGCGTGACCTCCCCGTCGCCGGCGCCCACTGCGCTGGTGGCGTTTGCTGGGTCGTTGGCGATGACGACGCAACATTCCCGCGCGGGGTCGTAACTCCCGGTGCTGGAATCGTCGGAGCAGCCGAACTAGTAGTCTGTAGCGTCGAGGAATCGCCTGAACATGACTGGGTCCGGAACACCGGAGAAGTCCCACTCCGCATACCCATGGAGGTTGGCGGGTGGCAACGCGTCAAGGGAGCCTAGGGACGACTCATCGCCCGCGGAGGCGCCAGGGTCCCTGGCGACGAAGACATGACGGCCAGGGGGAACCCAGCGCATCGTCGTGTTGACATTGGCGTTGTAGGCCGTCGTGGCACCACGAAGACCGATGGGGAAGCGCGGCCCGGAGACCGTGCGCTCCCCCACTGGGGCGGTGGCCGCCGTGCGACGGGTGCGCCGCGTTGGGAGGCGGCGCGTTCGGCTTGCCGTCGCTCGGACCGCGCCCGGCGTGAGCGGCCCCGGCGGAGCGGCGGTGATGTCGTGGCGCTGACGGGCCCACAACATCCGTGCCGGCGGGCACCGGCGTTGTGGCGGTGCGTTACAAGTCACAAGAAAGCAAGTCGAGGGTGTGGCCGACCCCCCTTCGAGGGCTCGGCGCGTTAGCCGTACCGGAGTAGGCGGCGCGGCGTCACGGGACTAGCACCGGCCACGCCGCACAGTCCCCTACAGTAGCGGGGATGGGTTCCCTCCTGGGGAGTTGGTGCGGCGGCACCGGGGCGCGAGCCCCAGGCGCATGATGGCGCCGCCCCGCCGTTGTCAGGGCATTAAATGCCCACATACGGGAACAGTCGTGCGCGTGCAGAGCGCCCTCGAGCGAGGCGGAGCCCGCTCGAGGTAAGCGCACCCCCTCGAACGGGGCGGAGCCCGCCCGAGGGAGGCGTGCGCCCTCGAACGAGGCGGAGCCCGTTCGAGGGGATCTTTGAGTGGGCCGCCTTGGTGGGCCGTTGGGGCCACCGCGGCATGGGCCACACCCTGTGTGCTTAAGTGGGGTGCGTTCGGCTTTGGCTTGTTTGTGGGTTTTAAGTGGGGATTCCCTAGTTTGTTTAAGGGGACCCCTAGGGCTGTCCTCGACAGCATCGTCGGCCAAAAACATCCAGTGTGCCTAATAACCCACTTCATACGATAGGCCGATTGATGCGCTCCACATAGCCCATCATGCACCTCGCTCATCATCTTCTTTGCTTCTTCTGGACCCAGGCATTGCAGCAACACCCCATCTAATGATTTGTAAAATAAACGTCCATCCAGAAGAACAAATTTTATAGCTTTATACTTGAGCTTCCTAGAAACCTTTCGGGACGGATTTTCTAGATAATCAACAATTTCTTTTCTCCAATCATCCTCTGCTAGATCACTCCCAAAAGCACATATCTCCATGGCAAACGCTTTTTGATTTTCTCTATAACCTGAAGCACTATGAGCCAACCTGTTTGCCTCTTCATTGTGTTCTCTAGGAATATGCTGAAGAATTACTAACTGAAAACTTTTCAAGATTTCCCTGCATTCGTCGTAGTAACTCCTCAGGATATCGCTTCTACATTCATATTGGCCATTCAATTGTTTTATAACCAGCTCTGAATCTCCATAAATCTCAACTGAAATGGCCTTGGCTTCTTTCAAATATTGAAGCCCTCTAAGTAATGCCTCGTACTCAACTTGATTGTTTGTGACAATAGGCTGAATAGGTATAGCAAACTCAAACATCTCACCTCTAGGTGAGATTAATAAAATCCCTATTCCACCACCTTTGCCACATGATGATCCATCAAAGAACAAAGCCCACGGGGTAATTTCAAGCAAATCAATTGACGGATCACGATGCTCAGTAATGAAATCGGTAATAATCTGACCTTTAATGGCTTTTGCCGATTCAAACTTCAGCTCAAACTCAGATAAGGCCAAAATCCACTTGCCAATCCTTCCATTCAAAATTGACATAGACAACATATGCTTTATTACATCAAACTTTGAATATACAACGCATTCGGCATTCAACAAGTAGTGTTGAAACTTTGTACACGAGTAGTAAACACACAAGCACAGCTTCTCCGCAGCCGAGTACCTGGTCTCAGGATCAAGTAATTTTCGGCTAAGGTATGCTACTACCCGCTCCTTTCCTTCAAACTCTTGTATAAGGGCCGATCCAATGGTTTGGGTATCGGCCGCCACGTACAACTTGAAAGGCTTGTTCAACTATGGAGGCACCAACACCGGTGGTTCCTTCAAGTATCACTTGATTTCATCAAAAGCCTTTTGTTGTTCGTCACCCCATACAAACTTCTGATCTTTCTTGATCCTTAGCAGTGGATAAAAGGGCAAAACCTTTTGTGCCAAGTTTGAAATGAATCTCCTCACAAAATTGATCTTGCCAAGCAGTGACTGCAACTCCTTGAGATTGGTTGGAGGAACGACTTCGTCGATAGCTTTCATGCTTTTCTTGCCAACCTCAATCCCTCCTTCATGTACCAAAAATCCCAAGAATTCTCCAGCTGAAACTCCAAAGGCACACTTGTTTGGATTCATCTTCAACTCATGCTTTTGGGTGCACTCCAGAGTTCTCTCCACATCCTTCAAGTGTGAGTCATGATTCAAAGATTTGATCACGACATCATCAATATAAATTTCAACAATTTTGCCGATCAACTCGTGAAAGATATAATTCATGGCTCGTTGATAAGTTGCACCAGCATTTTTCAACCCAAATGTCATGACGATCCACTCAAACAGACCTATATGTCCAGGACATCTGAAGGTTGTCTTCGATATGTCTTCTGTTGCCATAAATATCTGATTGTACCCTGCATTACCATCCATAAAACTGATAACTTTATGTCTAGCAGCAGCATCAACCAATAGATCAGCAACAGGCATTGGGTATCCATCCATAGGAGTGGCTCTGTTCAAATCTTTGAAGTCTACGCAAACCCTCATCTTCCCGTTTTTCTTGTAGACATGGACGATGTTAGAGATCCACTCCGCATACCTGCATGGCCGAATGAAGTTTGCATCAAGCAATCTTTCAATTTCCTTCTTCACGTCGGCCAATACTTCATCCTTGTAGATTTTTCGGGGAGGTTGCTTATAAGGTTTAAAACCAAGCTTAATTGGCAACCAATGCTCAACAATGGAACGATCCAAACCAGGCATCTCCGAATAATCCAAAGCGAAGCAATCTTTATATTCCTTTAACAGCTTGATTAATCTGTCTCTGAAACTAGACTCCAAGTTAGCACTGATAAATGTCAGCCTTGGCTTGTCACCATCTCCAATGTCAATTTCTTCCAATTTGTCAGCCGACATGAATCCACGTCCTAACTTTCCATCAGTCCCATCGACTGGATTATCCATTAAAAATTGCTATAAGAGTCGACTGCTTGAATCGGCTGTTGATCACTGCTGACTGGTTCAACAGGACCTTCACCCCAGTCCTTTCCTGAGAAGCAATCAATGCCTTGATACTCCTAGAAAGCTGGTTCGACGTTAGCCATGCTCACTGAATCATCTGCTTGGACTACTTCAATATCGTCATCTACCCATTGAACAAGCTGTTGATGCATGGTAGATGGGATACAACAGTTTGCATGAATCCAGTCCCGTCCAAGCAACAAGTTGTAAGCTCCTTTGCCTTCAATGACAAAGAAGGTCGTGAGCAAAGTCTTGGACCCGATCATCAAGTACACGTGCACGTAGCCCTTGGTATCTGAAGGATTCCCAGCAAAATCATTCTGAATTATGCTTGTTGGCGTCAAGTCTCCGGGGCCCATGCCAAGCTTCCTGAAGGTGGTGTATGGCATCACATTGACTGCAGCTCCACCATCAACAAACATCTTTGTCAATGGCTTTCCATTGACGTACCCCTTCAAGTACAACGGCCTCATGTGTCGATTCCTGGCCGGCTTGTCAAAGGTGGTCTGCTTAGCCAACACCAGTTGCGCCATTAATCCCCCAAGTTGCTCATCCTCATTGACATCTGGAGACACCTCCTCCTGCACAACTTGGTTAGCGGGTGCCATGAACTCATTCGGTAGAAAGTACACCATGCACGCTGGAGCCGAACGACCAGATCCATCAGGCCTATCTTTTGGGCGCCACATTTGTTTTCTTTTGATTCTCGCCTGCTTCAATTCCTGGTTCCTCAAGTGTTGAAACCTTCTCTTCTGGCTTCTCCTCAAGCCAGGCGGGCACCACTGTCCTTCTTGCCATATGTATTCACGCTCCTGTTCCTCCTGATCAACCAACCTTTGGTCAGCTTGCCTTTTCCTTGGGTGATCGTTGACCTCATTTATTTTTAAACGCTGACCATCATTAGGATGCATCCTTCCAATTCTTTCATGGACGGATCGGCGATTGACAGTTTCCTGCCTATATTTAGTGTATTTATCACTGTATTCAGGGCAATTCTTCAATGCGGGGAGTTTCAAGCCCTCGTTCTAGCAGTGCCTGAAGAATGCGCATCCCCAATGTGCACGCTCCTGTTCCCGTGCATGCTCTTCTAGCTCTCTTCTGCGCGCTTCTTCTTCCAACCTGCGCCTCTCCTCTTCATATTTTTGCTTATGGTAGCGTTCCTTTTCCTGCTGACACTGCCACTTGTTAAGAAGAATGCGTGTGGTTACTCTGGGCTTGGTCCTGGATGATTCCCCAACTTCAATCTGGCTCTTCAAGATGCGAGGAGCTTCTTTGCGGACTTGCTCCACTGTCACTTGTCGTGTAGGATCCACTGATCCATCCTGCTTTGCTCTAGCCGAAGTCAGGACCTTCACTTTCCCCTTCTCCTCGGCAGTCACCATATTGACAGAAAAGCCAACCATGTTTTGAGGGAAAGGGTGGCCATCCAGTTTCATCTTGTTATCAAATTTCAAATGCCCTTCTTGGATAGCCTTTTGTATCCTCATCCTGAAAACCCTGCAATCATTAATGGAGTGAGAGTTTCTGTCATGAAAACCACAGTAACGTTTCTCTTTAACTCCATCGGGCCGAAGCATAGAATGCCCCTCAGGCAACTTGATTCGGCTTTCCTTCACCAAGAACTCAAAGAGCTTGTCTGCCTTGGTCACGTCAAAGTCATACGTGCCCTTGGTTTGCTTTATCTATCTTTGATTTACAGTTAATGGCTCTTTGCCCCACATGATCTCAGTTGCGGCCACTTCCTCCTCATCATCGAATTCCTCCACTTGATCAGCTTTTTCGAGGAACTTGTTGTAGATATCAGCTATGTCATGGTGCTTGGTGAACCTAGAGTCTTTCTTGAATCCGTAAGCTTGATTACTCATTAACGACAACCTCTGGGACAGCTGACCCAAATTGTCGAACTCCATGCCAAACAGCTTCTCCCGAATAGCTGGTAACATCCCCGCAACAGCCATGTCAGCCAATTGATCATCTGGCAGAGTCAAAGAGAAGCACATGCCCTTGACCTCTCTGAATCTTCTGAGAAATTCCAGGGGCGTTTCATTGTGTCTCTGTTTCAAGGTAGCTAGATCAATTAGCTTCTTCTCGGTACTGCCGCTGAAGTAATGAGCATGGAACTTCTGCTCCAAGTCTTTCTAGGTGTTGACTGATTGAGGAGGCAAAGAAGTAAACCATGTGAATGCTGGGCCTGTCAATGATAAAGGAAAATATCTGACCCTGAATGCCTCATCAGCCGAAGCTTCCCCAAGCTGCATTAAGTATCGGGCAATGTGCTCTACAGTGCTTGTATCGTCCTGCCCAGAGAACTTCGTGAACTCTGTAGGAGGCTTCACCCTTGGCGGCAAGATCACCCTATAGTACCACTCTGGGAAAGGAGGTGTATAAGCTGGTCCTTGCATTTTAGGTTTAAGACCGAATTGATTTATCATAACATCGGCCATTTTCTGCACCAGGATATCATCATCTTGCATTCATGCAAATGTACCATACCCAGGATTTGGGAAAGCATCAATAGCGACATAATCCATAACTTCTAAATATCCCCCACCATACATATTTTTTTGCAGCCTGTTACTGGCCGGGGCTATCTTGTAAGTAGAATTAGGCGGCATTCTAGATGAACCGAATGCCAGGTCTCCATATGTGGGCCTATTGGGCATCGCCTGATACGGGTTCGGTTGTTGAACTGGTTGACCTCCATTGTTTTGTAGAGGCGGCTGGACCGGCTGACTCCCCATGCTTTGTGGAGGTGGCTGGATCGGTTGGCTTTGCAGTGGTGGTTGAGCACTTGCGTCTCGAGCTGGCTGAGCAGAACTAGTCTCTCCAACCTCTACAGAAGATGTGTGAGGAGATACTCGACTAAGCATCCTCTCCATGCCTGGGCCAAATACTCCAACCATCATCTGCTTGAACATATTCAGGAAAGTAGTATGATGTTTGACCATTACATTGTCAATAGTTTCCCGAAAAGCATTCAAAACCTCCTGTTTCTCTTGAGCAGCTGTGGTATCAGGTTTCCCTGGCAACAGAACCCTTGGCATCTCAGTTTTAAGGTATGGTACACCACTTCTGTTCTTGCTAAATGACATCAGGCATTTCTGCTGAAACTGATCAATGACATCTTTCAACTGTGCTTGTTGCTCTGGAGACAGGTCATTAATGGTGACATCCATGATGTCGTGAATGTCAGGAATCTTGAATCAGCTAGATGTGTCCCACCGAGCGTGCCAAAAAGTGTGTTTGACGCAAAATCGGCACCTCACGCCAAGCACACAACAAGCCGAAAGGAGCTGGCTTAACACGCGCGATGAATCCTGAAAGCGTGCCAGTCAATTTTCTTGAAACTGACAAAGGAATGAAAAATAGTTAGATAAAACTTGGAACTTGCCGGGTGGTACCAGACAGTTCCATATTTACGGCTAGAAAGGCAATTAAAATGATATATAGCTACAACAAGCTATCCATCAGTAGTTCAAATATCATTCGGGAGCTGTTAAACATAAAAACATGAATTAGCCGAATGGATGATGTAAGCATTACAAAAGATCGGTCTTTGTTTAAAGAGCATTATTCACACGTAATAATGACCAATTTTTGAAGATAAATAACAAATAAAATAGATAAGGTAAAAGCATGATTATAAATATGAAGTAAACAAGCATGCATAGGCCAAAAGCACTAGTCTACCGCATGTCTAGGTACTTTCAAACCCGTTGAGCATGACACCAAACAAGTTAATCCACCGCATGACGCAACTTGTTTGAAATCACACCACCAACCACAAAGAGATTAATCCACCGCATGATACAACCTAAATATGGAAGGCTAAAAGCACACATTATTTAAAACAAAACTTATAAGAACGTTTTACTCATGGAAGCATGAGGACCATGTGTGGTTCGAGGACCGGTGGATGGTCGCTTCCTTGTGTGATGAGTGATTGACAACGTTGTGTGGACTGATTCTTGGCTAAGTATTGCAGGTGCAGGTTGCGGCTTGACTCGTGTTGGTGCAGGTGAAGAACAAGCGCGAAAAGTCGTTGGTGTGGAGAAGACAAGTAGGCTTCGTTCGAGGGACCCGGTGGCCAGCAGGGTCAAGTGCGGGCCGCATGGTGGCATGAACAGCAAGATGAAGTCGTGGACGGTTTCTTGGTAGAGCCTCAAAACCAAGGTCGAGCCGGGACTACGTGGGAGCCGAGTCATGAGTGGAGATTGGCGGAGGCTACACCGAGTTCGCGGGGTTTGCGGTGGTTCACCGGAAAACCCTTCGGGTTACTCGGTTGAGCCACAAAACCGAGGCCGAAGACTCTACGAGGAGGTGCGGCCACCCGAGGCCGGTTTAACCGCCCGGGAGGGGCGGTCGGACCGCCGGGGCCGGTCGGACCTGCGGGCGGTCCTGGCCTAACCGCCCGGGGGGCGCGTCGACCGCCCGCCGGCCGGCGCCGAGAAGCTTCGAAGCGGAGGACACGCGTCGGGATCGCAAGGCGTGCGTCGAGGCTACGCAAGGTGCGGTCGCCGGGCATCCGTCCGATGGTGAAGACATCAAGAATTCCAAATCCGCCCTTGAGGGGCATGTATCCCTAGTTAGTAGAGAGGGGCATTTTAGACATTCGATTGCCGCCTATATAACCCAAGAGGTGAGAGGTTGGCAGCCAACTCTTGGAACCCTAGCTCATTTCATTTTTCCATTTTCATTCTCTATTTTCCCTAGGTTCTTAGAAGGCTAGTTTGAGAGCTTCATGTGAGATCTAGAGAGAGGGATGGATGTTTGGGTGGCAAACTAGACCTTGTATGAACCATTCATGGCATGTATAGAAGGTTTGGCGTGGTTCTTCATGGTGGTTTTTCCGTCCCTTTTGTGTTGATTTTCAGAGCTCTTTTTGGCGGTGTTTTGAGGACGATTTCTTAGGGTTTTTGGTGGGTGTCACGTATGAGGTTCTTGTGCCTCTTTGGCTGGTGACTTTGCCCCCAAATCTCTTTTGAATCGGACTCGATTTGGTGGTTTTCGTTGGAACTCGAGTTCTTGACCTAGAGGAGCGATTTCTTCGATTCCTCTTGATTGTGAGCGTTTCGGGTCGATTCCTTTGAGGAAGAGGTTGCCCAGGAGGTAACCCAGCTATCCCCGAAGTTTGGCTGCAATCCGTGGAGTGATTCGGGAGATCGGGCGCGAGGAAGTTGAGGTTTGACCCGCGGGTTTGTTTTTTCGGGAAGGGGCGGTCTAACCGCCTACGGGGGGCGGTCTAACCGCCGGGGGTATTTCCGGTCAAAGTTCGTTTCGCCGGATTTTCCTCTCGTGAGTTTGTTCGCCTTGATCGAGAGGAGTGTCCGAGTGAAATTTGGGGTCGTTCTCGTGCGGTTGCTAGGTGTTCTTGTTTGGAGTTCGCTGCTGGGTACGGGAGGTTAGACCGCCCCCGGTAGCCGGTCTAACCGCCCCTAGGCCCTTGGGTGAAGTTTTGGTTTTCGCCAAGATTTTCCGGTAGTTAGCATGGCCTTGACCAGAGATCTCTCGTTGGTGAAACCGTGGTGTGTATTGGTGCTCGGAAGAGGCGTTTCGGAGGATTTCTTGGTTGCCGTGTGGAGGCGGTCTAACCGCCCCCTATACCCGGTCTAACCGCCCTCCGGTTAGCCGGCTTTCGAGTTGTTTCCGCCGTCGGTGCCGCGTGTGTGTTGTGGTTGCCGGTAGAGTTTGTTCCTAGGACCAGTAGCACTCCAGTGGCTACGTGGTTTTGGCAAACGGGAGGTAGAAGTGCGGAGCGTGTGATTTCGGGGGTTCGACCGAGCTAGTTTGTCTTGTCGGAGTTTCAATCTCCCACGAGAAGAATTTTTATCGGCTCCCATTCACTCCCCCCTCTCTGGTCGCCTTATCGGTCCTTCAAGTGGTATCAGAGCCGGTTCGGGTCTTTATTGACTCTAACCAGTCTAAGATCCAAGGATGGCGTACCAGGAATGGGGTTCGGGTCCTCCACACTTCGATGGAAAGAACTACCGTATGTGGAGCAAGCGGATGGGTGCGTTCCTCCGCGGAAAGGGTCGACTCGTGGGATGTCACGGTGGACACGGGATATGTCCGGCCGATGGATTTCCTTGCTCCGGGTCGAGGGGACGGATTCGACGCCAACAATAAGGCGGTCGACTACTTGTTTCGTGCTTTGTGTCGGCCGAGTTCGATCGGGTGCACACCGAGCACTTGGCTTGTAGGATTTGGGCGGTGTTGAAGGAGGCTCATGATGGGAACGCCCGTGTTCGGTGCACGGTTGTATGCGACCTACCGGAGAGAGTACGAGAACTTCACTCATCTCCCGGTGAGTCCATCGATGCCTTGTTCCGGAGGTTCACGGTGGTTGTGAACAACATGAGGGCCAATGTGGACGTGCTCCCGTACGATGATCATGATAGAGCGGTCAAGCTCTTACACTCTTTGGATCGTACGATATGGGGCGGAAAGTTCGAGGCCATAGTCGAGTCGGAGAGGTACGATACTCTGACGGTGAACGAGCTGTTCTCGAAGCTCAAGTCGGCTGAGGTGGATAGGGGCATGACTGCCAAGCTCGAGGGACCGACTGACTCCCATAGTCTTGCCCTCGTTGGTGGTTCCAAAGGAAAGACTAACTCTAACCCATCCACCAGGATGTTTTCGTTTTCCTCTTTGATGTCTATGCCAGATGAGGAGTTTGATGACCTTGGAGAGGACGAGCTGGCGTTGTTGACGAGGCGGTTCGAGAGGCTGCATGAGAACCGCGTGAACATGAGGAGGAACACGAGGACCGTCCCGATGCGGCAAGCCGGGACACTTCGTCGCCGACCGCCCGGAGAAGGCCGAGAACAAGGACAAGCCTACAAGCACAAGCCGAGGAAGAACGACGACAAGTACCGTTCGAGGCGCGACCACAAGAGCAAGCACAAGAACAAGTACAAGGACGAGCGACGATCGAGGAAGAAGGAGGGCCGAGGCAAGGCCCGAGCGATGGTTGGAGCGAGCGACGTCGACTCCGGTTCCGCGTACTCCACCTCGAGCTCGAGCGGCAGCCGACGACGAGGGAGATCGCCGCAAGAACAAGAGGTCGTCCAAGAACCCGAGCGGGCCGAGCCGCTTCGCGAGAGACGGCTTCGTACCATGGCGTCGAGCTCCGGCAGCAAGAAGAGCACACAGAGCGACTCGGACTGCGAGTCCGACGACGAGGTGCGTGATGAACTTCCCTTCTTGCGCCGAGGAGAATGAGAGGCTTGGCTCTTTGCTTGATAACCGTGATGACATGCTTAGAGAGGCCAAGAAAATGAGGAAAGAGCTTAGGGCTTCACTCGAGGATGCTAGGACTAGAGTGGCCGAGCTAGAGACACGGAGTGCTTGATAGCAAGCTTGAGATTGATTCGCTTAAGGCTAGCCCCCGTTGTTGCCGATGAAAATGATTGTGCCGATTGCTCCATATTCCTTGCCGATATTGCTTTGTTTAAGGAGAAGCATGCCTCCAAGTGTGAGGAACTAGATGTGCTTAGGGTTGAAGTGGCCGAGCTTAAGTCTAGAACTCGCTTTGCTAGGTGCTTGCACTTCTTGCCCTGTTTTGCATGCTAAGATTGATGAGTTGCATGCTTACACTAGTTCGCTCGAGGCTAAATTGAAGGAACCCATGCCTACATCCTCCTCTACTTGTGAAATGCATGCATTGAAAAATTTGGAGCTTGCACATTATGTTGATCGCTTGCAGGATGAGAATGATGACTTGAGGAAGTTGATGGGTTGGTTGTCCGGTCACGAGCCTCAGTTGAGGATGATGATCGAGGCCTTTAAGAGGCAAGATGGTGAGGGGCTTGGGGCAAACAAGGTTGGTGAAGGAAGTGGAGAGAATATTCCGGAGCCACCAAAAACCCACCACAAAAATGATTTCCCTCCAAAACCCAACCATCTTAGGAACCGACTAGACACAACCCCAGCTCCACCTATATTTCCTACACCCACAAATGATCTCCAAAAGCCCATCAAGTTTGTGAGCACTTCGGGGAAAGTGTTCTTTGGGAAAGTGAGAGAGAAGGCAAGTGAGGAGAAATCGGTGGAGGAGTTGAGTGGAGAGAAACCAAGCGAGCAGCCCCAATCCAAGCCAAAACCTAAGCTTGTGAGGTTCCGTTGTGGCCATTGTGGGAAGGAGGGTCACAAGGATGAGTTTTGCTTCAAGAGGAAGCGGGAAGAGAGGATGGCAAAGGAGTGGGCGAACAAGGATAGGTACAACCCTTCCCATGGTGTACCTAAGCCTCGTATGCCACTACACAGGGGTAAGGCTGTGGTGAGAAGTGTTCCGGCATGGGGAGATGCGAGTTCCCGCAGCCGAGGAGCTGTTCTGGAGGGGGCGGTCAGACCGGCCTGGCTAGGCGGTCGGACCGGCCGGCCTGCAGGGGGGCGGTTAGACCGGCCCGGCTAGGCGGTTTAACCCCCCCCCCGCACTCCGGGCGGAGTGGTTTTCGAGGTGGTGAGTCGAGAGGTTTCGGTGTCCGGGAGGTGGAGTTGCCGGTGGTTGGTCCGGAAAGACAAGCGAGTGGTCAGTTTGGTAGGCATTCTCCCCCTCGAGGTCACTACGGGGATGGGAGGAGTCGTAGCTTTGAGAAGGAGAGGAGGGACGTTCCACGGGTTGTCTTCCGTGGTTTTGGTCCTCCTCCAGGCAGTGAGGGGTGGTTCCCTCGGAGTGGTTACCGAGGTGGTGTTCGTGGAGGTAGTTTTGGTAGGAGAGATGCTTTGGTTGGTGCTAATCCCACTTTCGAGCAAATGGCTCGGCACTGGTTTTCCTCCTTTGGTACTAACCCCGTGTCGAGTCGTTTGTTCGCTCACGTGCTTGTTTTTGAATTTCAGGTGGGAGACTTGAAGAACATTTGGTTGATTGACTCCGGTTGTTCGAGGCATATGACCGGAGACAGGGGGTGGTTCTCAAGTCTCGTCCCGGTGGTGACGAAGAGGTACATCACCTTTGGGGACAATGGGCGTGGGCGTGTGCTTTCGAAGGTGAGATAAAAGTGAGTGACAAGATCACTCGAGGCGTGTTGCTCTTGTTCAATCGCCGGGGTACAATTTGCTTTCCGTGTCTCGGCTTGTTGGATGAGGGTTTTGAGGTGTTGTTTCGGCCGGTGGTTCTCGGATTGTGGACTCTCGAGGGGACCTTGTTTGTATGGTCGTTCCCGAGGGTCGTGTGTTTCGTGCTGATTTTTCTCGGTCTTCGGGTGTTGAGCGTTGTTTCTTGGCCGGTTCTTCGAGTGAGTTGTGGAAGTGGCATAGGAAGTTGGGTCACTTGAGCTTTGACCTTCGTCTCGCTTGAGTAAACTCAATTTGGTCCGAGGATTGCCACGTTTGAGGCTTGAGAAAGAGTTGGTTTGTGCTCCGTGTAGGCATGCCAAGATGGTGGCCTCTTCTCACCCGCCTCTCACCGATGTGATGACCGAGCGTCCATGCGAGCCGCTCCATATGGACCTTGTTGGCCCGGCTCGTGTGCGATCTCGGCGGTGGGAAGTGGTATGTCCTTGTTGTGGTGGACGACTTTTCTCGGTATGCGTGGGTGTTCTTTCTTGAGGAGAAGGGGGAGACGTTTGGTTTTGTTCGAGATCTAGTCTTGAGGTTGAGGAACGAGAGGCACGGAGATGCCATACGAGCTATCCGCAGTGATAATGGCTCGGAATTCAGGAACTCTCGTTTTGAGACCTTTTGTCATGACTTGGGTCTTGAGCACTAGTTTTCGAGTCCGTATACGCCTCCCCAGAATGGTGTTGTGGAAAGGAAGAACAGGACCTTGTGCGAGATGGCTCGGACGATGCTTGATGAGCATAGGACTCCGAGGAGGTATTGGGCTGAGGCGGTGAATACCGCGTGCTATGTTTCGAACAGAATATACCTCAGAGTGCACAAGAAGAAGACATGCTATGAGTTGATGCATGGTCGCACACCCAAAGTGAGTCACTTCCATGTCTTTGGTTGCAAGTGTTTTATTCTAAAAAAGGGCAGGAAGTTGGATAAGTTTGAGGCTAGGTCTGTCGATGGCATTTTCTTTGGTTATGCATCTCATTCTAGAGCATATCGTGTGCTCAATCTTGAAACTAACCAAATCGTGGAGACTTGCGAGGTAACGTTCGACGAGACAGAGCCACGTAGTCAGCTTGTCTTTGAGTGTGCAGGTGATGATGAGCTTGGCGAGGAGATCTTTCAGGAGGAGGAGCATGAACATGGTGATGATGAAGATGGCGGTGCGGTGCCCCCCGCCGGACATGTACCCACTACTTCGACTACGATGATGGATGGACCCTCTCGCTACACCTACGACAACAAATCAAGAACGAGGAGAAGCCGATGTTGAGGGGGGAGGTAGCTTCGAGGCGAGAACCTCCCCGGCGAGTTCAAGTGGATCACCCGGCTTCGAGGATCATCGGCGACATGAATGAACGCACTACACGGTCGAGGGTTCGAAACAATTCCCATTTTGCTCATGCTGCGTTTGTTGCTTCTTTTGAGCCCAAAGACATTGGACACGCACTATCCGATCACAATTGGGTTAACTCGATGCATGAGGAGTTGGAGAACTTTGAGAGGAATCGGTGTGGGAGTTGGTTGACCCTCCCCCAGGGTGTAAGCCGATTGGTACAAAGTGGGTGTGGAAAAACAAAGAGGGAGAGAAGGGTGAGGTTGTGAGGAACAAGTCGAGACTTGTTGCTCAGGGGTTCAGTCAGAAGGAGGGGATCGACTATGAGGAGGCCTTTGCTCCCGTAGCCCGTTTGGAGGCGATTAGGATCCTTCTAGCCTTCTCTGTGGCTAAAGGGTTCAAGTTGCACCAAATGGATGTGAAGAGTGCTTTTCTGAATGGAGTGTTGGAGGAAGAAGTGTATGTGAGACAGCCTCCGGGGTTTGAGAGTGAGAAGTACCCCCACCGGGTGTACAAGTTGAGGAAGGCGCTCGTATGGGTTGAAGCGGGCGCCTAGAGCTTGGTATGGCGAGGTTGAGGGGGTTCTTGTTTGAGAGAGGTTTTGAGATGGGGAAGGTCGATCGGACCTTGTTTTTGCCGATGCGGGCGGAGATATCCCGATTGTGCGGGGTGTACGTGGATGATATTGTCTTTGGCGGCTCGTCTAACTCTCTTGTTGCAAGGTTTGCAGATGATATGAGCAGGGAGTTTGAGATGAGCATGATGGGCGAGTTGCAGTTCTTCCTCGGGCTACAAATCAAGCAATCAAAGGAAGGTACATTTGTGCACCAGGCTAAGTACACCAAGGACATTGTGAGAAAGTTCAAGATGGAGGACTCCAAGGCTATGACGACGCCAATGAGTACGACTACGGCTCTTGATGCGGACGAGGAAGGTGAACACGTGGACCAGAAGGAGTACCGAAGCATGATCGGGTCACTCCTCTACTTGACGGCGACGAGGCCGGACATACAGTTCTCAGTGTGTCTGTGCGCTCGTTTTCAAGCGTCTCCGAGGACTTCGCGTCGGCAAGCAGTGAAGAGAATTTTCAGGTACTTGCGTCACACTCCCGACTTCGGCCTTTGGTACTCCACGTCCTCTTCTTTGGCGCTTCATGGTTTTTCAGACGCGGATTTTGCCGGGTGTCGGTTGGATAGGAAGTCTACTTCCGGGACTTGCCGAGTTTTGGGTTCTTCGTTGGTGTCTTGGTCTTCTCGTAAGCGGTCGAGTGTTGCTCAATCCACGACCGAAGCCGAGTATGTTGCCGCTGCTAGTTGTTGCTCTCAGCTCCTTTGGATCACCTACACCATGAGTGACTTTGGTGAGGAGTATACCCATGTCCCACTTCATTGTGATAGCACCAGTGCCATAAGCATTGCAAAGAACCCAGTGCTCCATTCCAAAACCAAGCACATAGAAGTGAGGTATCATTTTCTGAGAGACAACGTAGAGAAAGGGAAGATAGCTTTGATCCATGTACCCACACATGACCAACTAGCCGATATTTTCACCAAACCACTAGATCAAGCAACTTTCACTCGTTTGCGGGGGGAACTTGGTGTGTGTTTAATTTCTTGAGTTGGGTGTGTGGGGGGCTTTCTTTTGCCGGTGGTGTCGAGCCCGTTTTGCCTCCCCTCGAGGAGCCGGTTTGTAGCATATGTATAGCTTTTCTTTGTGCATTTCTTGCATTTGGCATTGCATATGTAACATGATGTATAGGCATCCTTGTATCTTAGATTGCATGCATTTTGTATCATATGCATCGGATAGGAAAGCTTCTCCTATATACAATGTTTACCATGGGTTGCTATATATGTTCTTGTGAGCTTGTTTGATATGCTACGGTTAGTTTGGCTTAGCTCTTGATGATCTTGTTGAATGATCCATGGTTGATGGCTAATTTTTTTTTAAAAACTGTCATATACATGCTCTCTCATGCGTAAATGCCTATATATGATCTTGACATGTTTTAGTGGCTTTGCTATGCCTACTTTGTGGTTGGATAGCTAGTTTATTGATCATATGGAGCCAAAGGCTCACTTGCCATCATGAATGTTTAGCCCTCTTGCTTAATCTTGTGGAGGGGCATAAGTTCCTTTTTGTCGCAAAGACATTTCATGTACCATTTACAAATCTGAAAATGAAATGAAAAATGCTTGGAAAATATGTTCCCATGTCATATGTGCTGAAATTAATTTGCTTTGGGTGCTAAACCGTTGCATGATGCCTACCAATGAGAAGTCTCATACATAGAAGTAGGCACATGGCTCGGTGGCTTTGACATGACATGAGGTGTTTTTGGGTGTTTATGATGGTCTTATGATTAGAATGGCTGTCCTAGCATGAAGTTTGAGTGGCTTTGCCATTTTGATATGTTTTGCTCATGTTTAGGTATTTGCTTGTGAGAGAGTAACTTTTCGCAAAATTACTCAAATCCTTTTTAGCCTTGTCCAATGATTGTGAAACTTCGTGATCTTGTAGTTAAGGTCATTACGAACCTGTCGAGTATCTAACTTGCTCATTTCGACTTGTGTAGCTCCTTGTGATGAATTTTGTATATTCGAGAAGCTATATGTTGCAAGTTTTCGCATTTTGCCTTGATTCATGCATTGTCAACAAGGGGGAGAAGTTTGTGCATGTTTTGGGCACCTGGGAGTGTTTGGAAGGTGTTCCAATTGTTTCGGGCGTTTTTGAGCGAGTTTGGTGCGGGGACGGTTTCTTTGGGCGGTCTAACCGCCCCCCGTGCGTCCGTTCGGGGGCAGAGGCGGTCTAACCGCCCGGGCGGGCGGTCTAACCGCCCGGGCGGTGTGAGCAGGTTTTTGCTCTTTGGTGCATTCCCGAGTTGCATTGATGCATGTGTTCGGGGGGGAGTGTCTTGTGGTTCAGGGGGAGCTTGCATTTGTGCAGGGGGAGCTCTTTGTGGTGTTCGAGTTTTGCTTTGGTGGTTTGCGCTCTTTGCTTGAGCTGCGTTTTGTCTCGGATGTGTCGAGCCGTTGCCCTTGCCTAAGGGGTCCGAGACTTGTCTTCTTCAAGTGATCTTGCTCTTTGCCTTTCTTTGGCTTTCGATCGCTTGTTGGGGTTTCTTTTTATTTGTTTCTTTTCTTTTCCTTTTCTCTTGTGTTACTTCATGTGAGTGTGTTGTCAATGCACTCATCAAGGGGGAGATTGAGGACCATGTGTGGTTCGAGGACCGGTGGATGGTCGCTTCCTTGTATGATGAGTGATTGACAACGTTGTGTGGACTGATTCTTGGCTAAGTATTGCAGGTGCAGGTTACGGCTTGACTCGTGTTGGTGCAGGTGAAGAACAAGCGCGAAAGGTCGTTGCCGGTGAGGCCTCCAGGTGTGGAGAAGACAAGTAGGCTTCGTTCGAGGGACCCGGTGGCTAGCGGGGGTCAAGTGCGGGCCGCATGGTGGCATGAACAAGCAAGATGAAGTCGTGGACGGTTTCTTGGTAGAGCCTCAAAACCAAGGTCGAGCCGGGACTACGTGGGAGCCGAGTCATGAGTGGAGATTGGCGGAGGCTACACCGAGTTCGCGGGGGTTTGCGGTGGTTCACCGGAAAACCACCGGGTTACTCGGTTGAGCCACAAAACCGAGGCCGAAGACTCGACGAGGAGGTGCGGCCACCCGGGCCGGTTTAACCGCCCGGGAGGGGCGGTCGACCGCCGGGGCCGGTCGACCCACCGGGCCGATCTAACCGCCCGGGGGGGGGGCGGTCTGACCGCCCTGGCCGCCGGCGCCGAGAAGCTTCGAAGCGGAGGACACGCGTCGGGATCGCAAGGCGTGCGTCGAGGCTACGCAAGGTGCGGTCGCCGGGCATCCGTCCGATGGTGAAGACATCAAGAATTCCAAATCCGCCCTTGAGGGGCATGTATCCCTAGTTAGTAGAGAGGGGCATTTTAGACATTCGGTTGCCGCCTATATAACCCAAGAGGTGAGAGGTTGGCAGCCAACTCTTGGAACCCTAGCTCATTTCGTTTTTCCATTTTCGTTCTCTATTTTCCCTAGGTTCTTAGAAGGCTAGTTTGAGAGCTTCATGTGAGATCTAGAGAGAGGGATGGATGTTTGGGTGGCAAACTAGACCTTGTATGAACCATTCATGGCATGTATAGAATGTTTGGCGTGGTTCTTCATGGTGGTTTTCCCGTCCCTTTTGTGTTGATTTTCGGAGCTCTTTTTGGCGGTGTTTTGAGGACGATTTCTTGGGGTTTTTGGTGGGTGTCACGTATGAGGTTCTTGTGCCTCTTTGGCTGGTGACTTTGCCCCCAAATATCTTTTGAATCGGACTCGATTTGGTGGTTTTCGTTGGAACTCGAGTTCTTGACCTAGAGGAGCGATTTCTTCGATTCGTCTTGATTGTGAGCGTTTCGGGTCGATTCCTTTGAGGAAGAGGTTGCCCAGGAGGTAACCCGGCCTATCCCCGAAGTTTGGCTGCAATCCGTGGAGTGATTCGGGAGATCGGGCGCGAGGAAGTTGAGGTTTGACCCGCGGGTTTGTTTTTTCGGGAAGGGGCGGTCTAACCGCCTACGGGGGGGCGGTCTAACCGCCCGGGGTATTTCCGGTCAAAGTTTTGTTTCGCCGGATTTTCCTCTCGTGAGTTTGTTCGCCTTGATCGAGGAGTGTCCGAGTGAAATTTGGGGTCGTTCTCGTGCGGTTGCTAGGTGTTCTTGTTTGGAGTTCGCCGTCGGGTACGGGAGGTTAGACTCGCCCCCGGTAGCCGGTCTAACCGCCCCTAGGCCCTTGGGTGAAGTTTTGGTTTTCGCCAAGATTTTCCGGTAGTTAGCATGGCCTTGACCGGAGATCTCTCGTTGGTGAAACCGTGGTGTGTTTTGGTGCTCGGAAGAGGCGTTTCGGAGGATTTTTTGGTTGCCGAGGTGGAGGCGGTCTAACCGCCCCCTATACCCGGTCTAACCGCCCCCTCCGGTTAGCCGGCTTTCGAGTTGTTTCCGTCGTTGGTGCTGCGTGTGTGTTGTGGTTGCTGGTAGAGTTTGTTCCTAGGACCAGTAGCACTCCAGTGGCTACGTGGTTTTGGCAAACGGGAGGTAGAAGTGCGGAGCGTGTGATTTCGGGGGTTCGACCGAGCTAGTTTGTCTTGTCGGAGTTTCAATCTCCCACGAGAAGAATTTTTATCGGCTCCCATTCACTCCCCCCTCTCTGGTCGCCTTATCGGTCCTTCAAAGCATAACTGAATACAGCTGTACAGCCGAATCAGGTTCCGTGAAGGAACAAACATTGCCAAATATGATAAACCTATCAGATTGAATTGAAATCTAATCCACCGGATGATTAGCTTTAAAACAACCCAAAAACCTGCATCTACCGCATGACACTCGGTTCTTTCAAGATTCATACGAGATTAACAAGCTTGAACCCGCAACACGTGACAACTTAGATCAATTCGGTTTCGGCTATTAAAGAACACATGATCCACGTGCTGTATTAAGCCAAAGATACGACATGTAACATAAAGATCACCGAACAAGATAAAGCCGATCCAAATCAATCTAAATTGGGCAAAAGAGTGTTATATGAATTTAAACATAAAGTAAAAACTCAAAGCAACACAAGGTAACTTGATGAATCTATTAGATCTTGCCAAATCTAATAGAGCCGATAACTAGCTCCAAGCTAGATCTTAGCCCACCGCATGGCTCGTGATCTAACATGAAACCCTCTTGAACCAAGCTTAAATCCACCGCATGATACTAAGCAAGGTAACAAGACTTCTTGCATCACGGTCTAAATCCACCGCATGATACTAGACATGATACAAGGTTGCTGGTACTTACGGAGGTCGACGGATTGATGATTCCCCTCGAAGAACTCGACGACATGACTAAAGGACTTGAGAATTTGGCGTAAAGCCGGTTTGTTATGAAATTGTTCGATACCTATTGCATACATCAAGGGCTTATATTTATACCCTTGTCCTAACACGACTCCTGGTCGACTACGAGTACAACATTAAATGTCTAAATTAATGCTCCGACGCCAATGTCCGTCTCGTATACGCCATCAACCCGTTCTTTCCTTGCATCGGGCCACGCCACCATGCATTCCCAAAAACTTCTCTTTTAAAAGCACAAACAGTCCCTTTGCCGAACGATGGCGTACTGCCGACCGCAAGCGTCCTTTACCGATTCCTTTGAGGAGATTTTTCCCAGCCAAATGGTATTCATCACCAAGCTCGGCCCACAAGTCAGTCTTTCTCCTGTACCATTTTTTGTGTTAACACCAGGCCGAAATAACACCTCAAAACCCTCATCCAACAACTGGGACACAGAAAGCAAATTGTATCCAAGCGATTGAACAAGAGCAACACGCCTCAGAGTGATCTTGTCACTCACCTTAATCTCACCTTCTGAAAGCACACGCCCACGCCCATTGTCCCCAAAAGTGATGTACCTCTTTGTCACCACCGGGACGAGACTTGAGAACCACCCCTTGTCTCCGGTCATATGCCTCGAGCAACCGGAGTCAATCAACCAAACGTTCTTCAAGTCTTCCACCTGAAATTCAAAAACGAGCACGTGAGCGAACAAACGACTCAGCACTGTGGTTAGTACCAAAAGGGTAAAACTAGTGCCGAGCCATTTGCTCGAAAGTGGGGTTAGCACAAACCAAACCATCTTTCCTACCAAAGCTACCTCCACGAATACCACCACGATAACCACTATGAGGAAACCAACCCTCTCTACCTGGAGGAGGACCAAAACCACGAAAGGAGTACCGTGGACCGTCCCTCCTCTCCATCTCAAAGCTACGACTTCTCCCATCCCCGTATTGAGCACGAGGGGGAGAACGCCTAGCAAACTGACCTTCTGCAAACTCTCTAGCCCATCCACCAAAACTACGACCTCCAAAACCAAACCTTGCACCTGTACGATCATGAACCCGAACTGCTGCATGTCCAGGCCTGCACCGGTCTGACCGGTGTAGCCCGGCCAGAAGCACCTCCAACAACCTTTCGCTGTCCCCAAGCCGGAACTATCCTCACACTCGCCTTGGCCCTGGGCATCTGCACATGAGGCTCAAGTACACCATCAGAAGGTGGTACTTGTCCTTGTTAGCCCACTCCTTCGCCATTCTCTTCTCTCGCTTCCTCTTGAAGCAAAACTCATCCTTATGGCCATCTCTCCCACAATAGCCACAATGGAACCTCACAAGCTTAGGTTTAGGCTTGGGTTTGGGCTGCTCACTTGGTTTTTCTCCACTCGGCTTCTCCATCGGTTTCTCCTCACTAGCCTTCTCACTTTCCTTCCCAAAGAACACTTTCCCGGAAGTGCTCACAAACTTGATAGGCTTTTGGAAATCATTTGTTTCTGGGGAAAACACGGGTGGAGCCGGGGTTGTCTCTAGTCGGTTCCTAAGATGGTTAGGTTTAGAAGGGAAATCATTTTTGTGGTGGGTTTTTGGCGGCTCTGGAATGTTTTCTCCACTTCCCTCACCAACCTTGTTTGCCCTAAGTCCCTCACCATCCTGCCTCTTGAATGTCTCGATCATTATCCTCAACTGATGCTCATGACCAGACAACCAACCCATCAACTTTCTTAGCTCATCATTCTCATCCTGCAAACGATCAACATAATGTGCAAGTTCCAAATTCTTCAAAGCATGCATTTCACAGGTAGAGCAAGATGTAGGAATTGGTTCTTTCAGCTTAGCCTCAAGAGAAACAGTGTAACCATGCATTTCATCAATTTAAGAATGCAGGACGGGCCAAGAAGTGCAAGCACCTAGTAAAGCAGGTCTAGACTTAAGCTCAGCCACTTCAACCCTAAGCACATCTAGTTCCTCACACTTGGAGGCATGCTTTTCCTTAAACAAGACAAGATCAGCAAGGAAAATAGGACAATCATGTGGACCAGGAGCGTCCCAGTGGTCGGTGGATGACCGCTCCTTAAGTGATGAGTGATTGACAACGGGTGTTGGACTGACTCTTGGCTTAGTGCGCAGGTGTAGGCTGCGGCCTAGTTCGTGTTGTTGCAGGTGAAGAACGGGCGCGAAAGGTCTTCAGCCTTGAGGGGCCTCCGGGAGATGGAGAGACAAGTAGGCTCGGTTCGAGGGACCCGGTGGACGACGGGGCCCGGGTGCGGGCCACATGGTGGCGACACAAGCAAGACGAAGTCATGGACAAGTGAGCCGGTGCACGGTGGCGGTCAAGTCAAGTGGTTTGGCGGGAGGCCGGACCGGGCACGCGGGGTTTGGTGGTTTTCCCACAAAACCATCGGCGTACGGTTTCTTGGTTTGGGCCTCAAAACCAAGTCCGAGGGCCCAACACGACGGAGACGGGATCCGGCGTGTCGGGAAGCTTCGAAGCGGAGGACACGCGGCGGGATCGCATGGCTTGCGTCGGGAGGACGCGGGGTGCGGCGAAGGCGTGGCCGTCCGATGGCAAGACGCACAAACATTACCAAAATGCCCCTACGTGGGTTGTATCGCCGTAGTGTAGTTAGGGGTAGTCGAGTCATTTACCACTCCCGGCGGGACCGATATATAAGCCTGTAGTGTGTGTTGATGGCTCTCTCTCTCCGCGACTTAGGGTTTCATTTCCCCCCTCCTCTTTCTCATTTTCGTAGCCATTTTTCTTCCATTTTTCTCTAGGCTAGCATGAGAGCTTCATGAGAGATTTGTTGAGAGGGATGGATGCTAGGGCGGCATGCTAGACCTTGTGAATCTTTCCTGGTTTGTATAGAAGATTCGGGGTTGTTTTTCGTGCCTTTTTGTGCTTATTTTCGTGCCTTTGTTCCCGGTGTGATTCCGCGGATTTGAGTGAGTTTCTTCCCGGATTTCTTTGAGGAAAACATGGATAGATGTCTTGTGCATCTTTGTGCTTGATCTTGTGCCCTCAAACGCCGGGAAACTACTTCGATTCGTGAGTTTTCGTTCGGTGCTCTAGGTTTTGGTGGTGCTCAAAGGATTCGCGATTCCCGGTGATTTAGGGAGTTAGGAGGCAAGATTTTTGGGCTATAGCATCCTTGTGTGACGCTTTTCAAGTACCCAAACCCTTGCCTCCACGGCTTCAACTCGTTTGGGAAATCCGATGATGATTTGGGGGAGTTGACTTTCGAGGTCGGGCATTTTTCTCGTTCGTCCGAGCCTCGCGGACGGTCCGCGGCCTCCGGGCGGACGGTCCGCGCCGCTCGAGTTCGTCCCGAGTTCTTCGTGTTCTTGCTCGTCCTTTGTTTCGATCCGTTGTGATTTTGGTTTTTGGTTGGACGAAGTTTCGGACGGTCCGCGGTGTCGGGCGGACGGTCCGCGGGTGCTAGGCGGACGGTCCGCGTGATCCCCGCGGACGGTCCGTGGCACGGGGGTGTCTTTGGGTCGTTCGTGTAAATTAACGGACGGTCCGTGGCTAAGGCCGGACGGTCCGCGGCCGGGTGCGGACGGGTCCGCGATACCCGGCCGGACGGTCCGCGCGGCTCTTGCGGACGGTCCGCCCCTCCGCGCGGACGGTCCGCCGAGCCTGTGTGTTTTGCTTCTTGGTTCGATTCCTTCCTCCCTTTCTAGTGCTTCCGCGTGTGCTTTGAGGGATCGTTCCTAAGGCTAGAGGTTGATCCATAACCTCGTGGTCTTGGCGATTGGTGCGTGATTCGATCCATCGCTTGTGTGTGACCGGGATTTGAGTAGGACATAGGCCGGGTTCTTTGGGAAGAATTTTTACCGGCTCCTATTCACTCCCCCCCTCTCTAGTCGCCATCTGATCCTTCAATTGGTATCGTAGCTTGGTGCGGATTCTTTGCGACTTTGATAAGTCTCGAATCCTAAGATGGCGTACGTTGAGCGGGGCGGTCCGCCGCACTTCGATGGCAAGGGTTACCACAAGTGGGCGGCTCGTATGATGATTTTTCTTCGAGGAAAGCTGTTGGATTTTATTGTGCTTGACAAGACCTATGCTATTCCGGTCAACATCCATACTCTTATGGTGACCGATGCCGATGCCAAGGCCAAGTATGAGGCTAATGCAAAAGCCGTTGATCACTTGTGCCGGAGCTTGTGTGATCCAGAGTTTGAGCGTGTTCGCCATTTGAATCTTGCTTGGCAAATTTGGGATAAGTTGTTGGTTGCTCACGGTGGTGATAACCATGTGAAGGCTCGTCTCTTTGTCTCTTACCGGATGCAATATGAGAATTTCACTCCACTTCCGGTGAGGACATTGATGCGATGTTTCAGAGGTTCACCGCCATCGTGAACAACATGAAGGCAAATGTTGAGGATTTTCCGTATTCCGAGCATGATCAGGCTTTGAAGCTCTTGCATGTCTTGGACCCAAGTGTTTGGGGTGCTAAGGTTGAGGCCATCAAGGAGTCTGGGAACTATTTGACTATTGAGTTGGATGACCTCTTTTCTAAGCTCAAGTCGGCTGAGGTTGACAGGAAGTTGCTATCCAAGCATGAGGGCTCGACTGACCATAGTCTTTCTCTCGTGGGAGGATCAAAGGGCAAATCTAACCCTTCCCCGTCGACGGTTTTCTTTGTCCTCTCTTATGTCCATTCCGGATGAGGAGTTTGATGTGCCGGGCGAGGAGGAGCCGGCCTTGCTCTCAAGAAGGTTTGAACGACTACACGAGAGTCGGAGGAACGCAAGGCGGAGCTCGGGGACTTGCTACAAGTGTGGCAAGCGTGGCCACTTCATCGCCGAGTGCCGGAAGCGGAGGAGAACAAGTACAAGGTGAACGAGTACCGGGCGCACCCGAGGCGTGAAGACAAGTACTCCTCCAAGGGCAAGCACTTCAACAAGTCCAAGAGCAAGGACAAGGACAAGCGGCGACCGAGCAAGAGCACCTACAAGAAGAACAAGGCAAGAGCGATGGTGGCCGGTGCGAGCGACGTCGACTCAAGCTCAAGCGAGGAGCAGTCAAGCTCATGCAGCGAAGATGAAGACGCCGGGAGGCGCAGTGGCAAGAAGAGTGCAAGCCGGAACCTCAGCGGGCTGAGCTGTGTGGCGCTCGAGGGCTTTTGTGGCATGGCCCATAGCTCGCGCAGCAAGAAGAGTGTGAAGGAGGACAGCGACTCCGACTCAGAGGATGAGGTAAACCGTGATCCCGACTCTTTGATTGCTGAGATTGCTAGGTTGAATGGTTTGCTTGATAACCGTGATAGTGTGCTGAGAGATGCCAAAAATATGAGGAAAGATCTTAGGGCTCAGCTTGAGAATGCTAGTGAGAAAGTAGGAGATTTAGAGTCAAAATTGCTTGAATTAAAACTTGAGAATGACTCTTTGAAACTTGCTCCTACTTCTCCTGATGATGTTGAATGTGTTGAATGTGATGCTTGGTTGAATGAGATCAAACTCGCTTAATGAGAAGAATGCTTCTATTTTGGCTCAACTAGATGCTCTTAGGATCGAACATGATGAGCTTAAGGCTAGACCTACTTTGCTTGGTGCTTGCAAATCATGTCCTACTATGCATGCTAAGCTTGTCGATGCTCGTTCTACCATTAGTTCTTTGGAAGCATCTTTGAAATCTCCCGTTGCAAATGCATGTTCTAGCTGTGATGAAGTCACTTTGCGTAATCTTGAACTTACCTCCCGTTTGGATGTCATCTATGAGGAGAATGACTATTTGAGGAAGGTGTTGGGTTGGTTGTACGGGCGGGGAACCTCAATTGAAAATCATGATTGAGGAGTTCAAGAGAGCCGATGGTCGTGGTTTGGGTTTTGAGAAGTTGGGTGAGAAAGTGGGAGAGAACAAGTGGGGAGAGTGTGTACGAGAAGTGTGTTGAGTCTAACCCCGGGTTTGAGGTGATCGGAGAGATCCAAGTCCCACTCCCAAAAGCACCCAAGAACTCTTTCACACCAAAACCCAACCACCTTTGCAACAAGCTTGACACAACCCAAGATCCACCCAAATTCCCACCTAAGACAAATGATTTCCGAAACCAAAGTGAAGTTTGTGGGTGAGAAGGGTGAGAAGCCTAGAGAGAAGCCGAGCCAAAACCAAAACCCATCCCCTTCAGGTGTGAGTATTGTGGCAAGGAGAGGCATCTTGCAGAGTTTTGCTACAAGAGGAAGAGGGATGAGAGGCTTGCTAGGGAGCAAGCAAACCAGGACAGGTATCGCCAGCCTCGCGGTATTCCTGAGCCTAGCGTGCCACTTCCACGGGGAGTGGGAAGTGTGAGGAGTGTTGGCAGGATCCCACAGAGAGGTAGTGGTGAGAGGTTTGTCAGGAGAGATGATGGTGTGCGTGCTGGTGAGAGGTTTGGTCGGGCTCGTGGTGGTTTTGCTGGACGTCCTCCTACTCGTCCTCAGTACGGGTTTAGGGGAGATGATCGCAGCTTTGGGTTCCAGAGGAACTACGGACCACGTTTTCCCCCTCGTGGTGCTCGTACTCCTCCCATGGGACATGGGAAGTTTGGTGGCAAGGGAGTGATGTTTGCTAACCCCTCTTTTGAGCAGATGGCTCGACACTGGTTTAACTTTCTCTGTGCTAACCCTAGTGTCGAGTCGCTAGCCCATTCTTGTTCTTGTTTCGATCGCGGGCGGGAGGCTTGGAGAACATTTGGTTGATCGATTCCGGTGTTCTCGACACATGACCGGAGATAAGAAGTGGTTCTCCAGCCTCACCCCAGTGAAGGAAAAGATGTACATCACATTTGGGGACAATGGACGAGGTAGGGTCTTTGTCGAGGGTGTTGTGCATGTGAGTGACAAGGTAACGGCCGAAGAGAGTGGCTCTTGTGAAGTCTTTGGGTTTTAACTTGCTTTCGGTTTCTCGGTTGCTTGATGAGGGTTTTGAGGTGCGTTTCAAGTCCGGCGAGTCTCGTTTGCTTGATTCTCGAGGTGATCTTGTCCGTATGATCATCCCCGAGGGTCGATTTTCGTGGCCGATTTCTCTCGCTCTTTGGGTCCTCGCTCGCCGTTTGATGGCCGGTCCTTCTTCGATTTGTGGAAATGGCATAGGCGGTTGGGACACTTGAGCTTTGATTTGGTTTCCCGCTTGAGTGGTCTTGACCTTGTCCGAGGATTGCCGAAGTTGAAGTTTGAGAAGGATTTGGTTTGTGCTCCTTGTAGGCATGGTAAGATGGTAGCCACTCCTCATCCACCCCTGACCGATGTCATGACCGAGCGTCCGACGTAGCCGTTGCATATGGACCTTGTTGGGCCGGCTCGAGTTCGCTCGGTGGGTGGGAAGTGGTATGTCCTTGTTGTGGTGGACGATTACTCTCGCTATGCACGGGTGTTCTTCTTGGAGGATAAGAGTGAGACTTTTGGTTTTGTTCGAGATCCGATCGTGAGGTTGAAAAACGAGAGGCATGGGAATGCTATTCGAGCTATCCGCAAGTGATAATGGCTGCGAGTTTAAGAACTCTCGTTTTGATGCCTTTTGTCGTGATCTAGGTCTTGAACATCGGTATTCGACCCCTTATGTGCCCCCTCAAAATGGAGTCGTGGAAAGGAAAAATCGGACTCTTTGTGAGATGGCTAGGACGATGCTCGATGAGCACAGGACTCCTAGGAGGTTTTGGGCTGAGGCGGTCAATACAGCTTGTCATGTTTCCAATCGGATTTTATTGAGAGCTTTCAAGAAGAAGACCTGTTATGAGCTTATGCATGGTCGGGCACCCAAAGTAAGTCATTTCCGAGTTTTTGGCTGCAAGTGTTTTATTTTGAAAAAGGGAAAACTCGACAAGTTTGAGGCTAGGTCTAGTGATGGTATTTTCTTTGGATATGCTAACCACTCTAGAGCCTATAGGGTGCTTAACCTTGAGACTAACAAAATCATGGAGACTTGCGAGGTGACCTTCGACGAGACAATGCCATGTACCTCTCTTGGCTTTGAATGTGCGGGTGATGAAGAGATGGCCGAGGACCTCTTTGAAGAGGAGAAAGATGAAGCCGGAGATGATGATGGGGAGAACCATGCGCCCGAAGCCGAGCATGTACCCACTACTTCCCCCACGACTACTTTGGAGCATGGACCGTCTACTTCATGGACGACGACGGTGCAACAAGAGGACCAAAGCGAGAGAAGCCGAAGTTGAGGGGGAGGTAATCTCGAGGCGTGAGGCTCCCCGGCGGATTCAAGAATTGCATCCCCCGTCGAAGATCATTGGAGACATCAATGAACGCACTACACGGTCGAGGTCCGGGAATTCCTCTCATTTTGCTCATCGTTGCTTTTGTTGCTACTTTTGAGCCCAAGGACATTGGACATGCTTTATCCGATGCAAACCGGGTCAATTCTATGCATGAGGAGTTGGAAAACTTTGAGAGGAACCGGGTGTGGGAGTTAGTTGAACCACCTCCAAATTGCCATCCCATAGGAACCAAGTGGGTTTGGAAGAACAAAGAGGGAGAGAATGGGATGGTTGTGAGGAACAAGTCCGGACTTGTTGCTCGGGGGTTTAGTCGAAGGAGGGGATCGACTATGAGGAGACCTTTGCTCCCGTGGCCCGTCTTGAGGCAATTCGGATCCTTCTAGCCTTTGCCGTGGCTAAAGGGTTCAAGTTGTTTCGGATGGACGTGAAGAGTGCTTTTCGAATGGGGTCATAGAGGAGGAGGTGTATGTGAAGCGACCACCCGGGTTTGAGAGCGAGTTGTACCCACACGGGGTATACGGGTTGAAAAGGGCTCGTATGGGTTGAAACGGGCGCCCGTGCTTGGTATGGGAGATTGAGAGGTTTTCTTTTGAGCGAGAGGGTTTGTGATGGGTACCGTGGATAGAACCTTGTTTCTCCTCAAGCATAGGAATGACTTGTTGATTGTGCGGATATACGTGGATGATATTGTCTTTGGTGGCTCGTCACATAACCTTGTTGCCAAGTTTGCGGATGAGATGAGCGGGGAGTTCGAGATGAGCATGATGGGCGAGTTGCGGTATTTTCTCGGGGCTGCGAGATCAAGCAAGTGAAGGACGGTACATTTGTGCACCAAACCAAGTACACGAAAGACATGCCGAGAAAGTTCCGGATGCAAGATGTGAAGCCGATGTCGACTCCCATGGGGAGTACGGCCACTTTGGATGCGGATGAGGACGGAGAACCGGTGGACCGGCGGGAGTACGGGAGCATGATCGGCTCCCTCCTCTACTTGACGGCGACGAGGCCGGACATACGGTTCGGCGTGTGTCCGTGCGCTCGTTTTCGAGCTTCGCCGAGGACATCACATCGACAAAGCCGTCAAGAGGATTTTCGTGTACCTACGGTCTCCGCCCTGGTCTTGGCCTTTGGTATTCTTCCTCCTCGACTCGTCTCTTCATGGCTTTTCCGATGCGGATTTTGCTTTGGTTGTCGAGTCGAGAGGAAGTCTACTTCGGCACTTGTCGGTTTCTTGGTTCTTCGTTGGTCTCATGGTCTTCCCGCAAGCGGTCTAGTGTAGCTCGGTCTACCACGGAGGCGGAGTATGTTGCTCGCCGCTAGTTGTTGCTCCCGGTTGTTGTGGATTTCATACACTTTGAGAGACTTTGGTGAGGAGTGCACCCGGATCCCACTTCTTTGTGATAGCACTAGTGCCATAAGCGTAGCCAAAAACCCGGTGCTTCACTCCGAACCAAACATATAGAAGTGAGGTATCATTTTCTGAGGGACAATGTGGAGAAAGGAACCATTGTTTTGAGCCATGTCCCTACCCAAGATCAGCTAGCCGATATCTTTACAAAGCCTCTCGACCAAGCTACATTTGTGCGCTTGCGGGGGGAACTTGGGGTTTGTTGCCCTTTCTAGTTGATTCTTGGGGGGTTTACTTTTTGTACCATATGTATCATACCATGTTTACTTTGATGTATATACATGCTTTGCTTGTTGTATAAACCATGGTAGGATAGCCATCTTGTCATATATCATGTTGCATTTGTGTCATATTGCATTTTAGGATGATGAGCTTCTTTCATATGCCATATTTGAGTCTCTTTGGCTATTTGTGAGATATTGGTTATATGTGTGGAGAAATGGTGATGTGAGGCTATGCTCTTGGAATATTTGAGATATATGTGTGGTGAGATAGCCCCTTTTGAGATAAATGCTTAACTTGACTAATTTTTGATGAAACATGCTCCACTCGTGTGTAGTTGTGTATCCATGTCACAGTTTGGTCTAAATATGCTTTTCATGCTTAGATTGTGCTTGGATGCCCTGTTCTTGCATTTGGGCCAAAGGCCGGATATCATTGTGAATGTTTAGCCTATGTTGCATTCATGGGGGAGCATAAGCTTCTTTTTGCCGCAAAGGCACTTCATGTACCATGAAATGAATTAATCTTGAAAAGAAGTGCATAATGCTTGAAAAATGCTCCATCCATCATGTCTATGCTTAAAATGTCTTATCTTTCACATATGGGTGCAAAACATGTTGCATGATGTTCACCAGTGGAGAAGTCTCCCCGAAGTGTACACATGGCTCATGAGCTTTGACATGACATGCTTTGCTTTATGGGTGTTTGCCATGATCTTTTGCTGAGAATTTGATACCCTTGTATGATCTTTGAATGGTATGCATGTTTGTGGCTCAAGTGTGACATGGATAGGCTTTTACATGTGAAGCGAGTCTTCTTTTGGTAAAATTGCTTAAATCTGAAAATTTTGCTTTGTCACATGCTTGTATTTTCATATATTACTTGTGGCAATGCTTTGACTATGCTATGATTCATGTGTGTGATCTTTGTCTCATTTTTAGCCTTTGACACTAGATTTGGCCTATTTGAGAAGCTCATGTAGTTGTCTATATGCTTTGCATTTCTGCATTTTCACCTTGATTCATACATTGTCAACAAGGGGGAGAAAAGGTGAGCTTAATGAAAATTCGAAGAGGTGAGCTGAAATTTGGAAATTTGCATTCACATGTTCGGGGGGGGAGCTTGCATTTGTTCGGGGGGAGCTCTCTTTGCTGTTTTCGGTGTGGATTTTGTGCTTTGCTTGGCTTGTGACCTTTCTTCGCCTTTCTTCGGTTTTGGTCATGAGTTGAGCTTCCTTGTTTTTCTTTCTTCTTTCTTTCTCTTTCACTCGAATTTCATTTCGCGTTGTGTGTTGTCAATGCACTCATCAAGGGGGAGATTGTGGACCGGGAGCGTCCCGGTGGTCGGTGGATGACCGCTCCTTAAGTGATGAGTGATTGACAACGGGTGTTGGACCGACTCTTGGCTTAGTGCGCGGGTGTAGGCCGCGGCCTAGTTCGTGTTGTTGCGGGTGAAGAACGGGCGCGAAAGGTCTTCAGCCTTGAGGGGCCTCCGGGAGATGGAGAGACAAGTAGGCTCGGTTCGAGGGACCCGGTGGACAGCGGAACTGGGTGCGGGCCACATGGTGGCGACACAAGCAAGACGAAGTCATGGACAAGTGAGCCGGTGCACGGTGGCGGTCAAGTCAAGTGGTTTGGCGGGAGGCCGGACCGGGCACGCGGGGTTTGGTGGTTTTCCCACAAAACCATCGGCGTACGGTTTCTTGGTTTGGGCCTCAAAACCAAGTCCGAGGGCCCAACACGACGGAGACGGGATCCGGGCGTGTCGGGAAGCTTCGAAGCGGAGGACACGCGGCGGGATCGCATGGCTTGCGTCGGGAGGACGCGGGGTGCGGCGAAGGCGTGGCCGTCCGATGGCAAGACCCACAAACATTACCAAAATGCCCCTACGTGGGTTGTATCGCCGTAGTGTAGTTAGGGGTAGTCGAGTCATTTACCACTCCGGCGGGACCGATATATAAGCCTGGAGTGTGTGTTGATGGCTCTCTCTCTCCGCGACTTAGGGTTTCATTTCCCCCCTCCTCTTTCTCATTTTCGTAGCCATTTTTCTTCCATTTTTCTCCAGGCTAGCATGAGAGCTTCATGAGAGATTTGTTGAGAGGGATGGATGCTAGGGCGGCATGCTAGACCTTGTGAATCTTTCCTGGTTTGTATAGAAGATTTGGGGTTGTTTTTCGTGCCTTTTTGTGCTTATTTTCGTGCCTTTGTTCCCGGTGTGATTCCGCGGATTTGAGTGAGTTTCTTCCCGGATTTCTTTGAGGAAAACATGGATAGATGTCTTGTGCATCTTTGTGCTTGATCTTGTGCCCTCAAACGCGGGAAACTACTTCGATTCGTGAGTTTTCGTTCGGTGCTCTAGGTTTTGGTGGTGCTCAAAGGATTCGCGATTCCCGGTGATTTAGGGAGTTAGGAGGCAAGATTTTTGGGCTATAGCATCCTTGTGTGACGCTTTTCAAGTACCCAAACCCTTGCCTCCACAGCTTCAACTGTTTGGGAAATCCGATGATGATTTGGGGGAGTTGACTTTCGAGGTCGGGCATTTTTTTCGTTGCGTCCGAGCCTCGCGGACGGTCCGCGGCCTCTGGCGGACGGTCCGCGCCGCTCGAGTTCGTCCCGAGTTCTTCGTGTTCTTGCTCGTCCTTTGTTTCGATCCGTTGTGATTTTGGTTTTTGGTTGGACGAAGTTTCGGACAGTCCGCGGTGTCGGGCGGACGGTCCGCGGGTGCTAGGCGGACGGTCCGCGTGCTCCCCGCGGACGGTCCGTGGCACGGGGGTGTCTTTGGGTCGTTCTGTGTAAATTAACGGACGGTCCGCGGCTAAGGCCGGACGGTCCGCGGCCCGGGTGCGGACAGTCCGCGATACCCGGCCGGACGGTCCGCGCGGCTCTTGCGGACGGTCCGCCCCTCCTGCGCGGACGGTCCGCCAGAGCCTGTGTGTTTTGCTTCTTGGTTCGATTCCTTCCTCCCTTTCTAGTGCTTCCGCGTGTGCTTTGAGGGATCGTTCCTAAGGCTAGAGGTTGATCCATAACCTCGTGGTCTTGGCGATTGGTGCGTGATTCGATCCATCGCTTGTGTGTGACCGGGATTTGAGTAGGACATAGGCCGGGTTCTTTGGGAAGAATTTTTACCGGCTCCTATTCACTCCCCCCCTCTCTAGTCGCCATCTGATCCTTCAAATCAGCACATTCAACTTCAACAGAAACAACAGGTGAAGCTTTCAGAGAATCAATTTCAAGTTTAGCATCCAAATTTTGTGTTTCTAGCTCAGCCACTCTAGTCCTAGAATCCTCGAGTGAAGCCCTAAGCTCTTTCCTCATTTTCTTAGCCTCTCTAAGCATGTCATCACGATTATCAAGCAACAAGCCCAGCCGTTCATTTTCTTGATGCAAGAAGGGGAGTTCATCACGCACCTCGTCGTCGGAATCTGAGTCCGAGTCGCTCTGTGTGCTCTTCTTGCTGCCGGAGCTCAGCTCCATGGTGCAGAAGCCGTCTCGAGACAAGCAGCTCAGCCCGCTCAGGTTCTTGGAAGACATCCTGCTCTTGCGACGATCACCTTCATCTTCACTGCTGCTTGAGCTCAAGGTGGAGTACGCGGAACTGGAGTCGACGTCGCTCGCTCCAACCATCGGTCGGGCCTTGCCTCGGCTCTCCTTCTTCCTCGATCGTCGCTCGTACTTGAGCTTGTTCTTGTGCTTGTTCTTGTGGTCGCGCCTCGACCGGTACTTGCCATCTGTTCTTGACTTGTGCTTGTAGCCATCCTTGTTCTTGACCTTCTCCGGGCAGTCGGTGACGAAGTGTCCCGGCTTGCCGCAGTAGAAGCATGTCCTCGTGTTCCTCCTCATGTTCACCCGGTTCTCGTGCAGCCTCTCGAACCTCCTCGTCAGCAACGCCAGCTCGTCCTCTCCAAGCACGTCGAACTCCTCATCTGGCATAGACATCAAAGAGGACAAAGAGAACGTCCTGGTGGATGGGTTAGTGTTAGCCTTTCCTTTTGAACCACCAACAAAGGCAAGACTATGAGAGTCAGTCGGGCCCTCGAGCTTGGCTGTCATGCCCTATCTCGACTTGAGCTTCCAGAACAGCTCGTTCACGGTCAGAGTAATACTTCTCCGACTCCACAATGGCCTCGAACTTTTTGCCCCAAATCGTACGATCCAAAGAGTGTAAGAGCTTGACAGCTCTATCATGATCATCATACGGGAGCACGTCCACATTGGCCCTCATGTTGTTCACAACCATCGTGAACCTCTGAAACAAGGCATCAATGGACTCGCTGAGGAGATGAGTGAAGTTCTTGTACTCTCTCCGGTAAGTCGCATACATCTGAGCCTGAACCTGGGCATTCCCAACATGAGCTTCCTTCAACACCGACCAGATTCTACAAGCCAAGTGCTCGGTGTGCACCCGATCGAATTCAGGCTGACACAAAGCACAAAACAAGTAGTCGACCGCCTTATTGTTGGCTCGAACATGTCCCTTGATCCTGGAGCAAGGAAGTTCATCAGCTGGACATAGCTTGTGTCCACTGTGACATCCCAAAGGATCTGACCCTTTCCGCGGAGGAACGCCGCCATCTGCTTACTCCACATCTAGTAGTTCTTGCCATCGAAGTGTGGAGGACCCGATCCCCGTTCCTGGTACGCCATCCTTGGATCTTAGATAGGTTATAGTCAATCAAGACCCGATACGGCGAACCAGAGAGGGGAGAGTGAATGGGAGCCGATAAAAATTCTTCTCGAAGGAGATGGAGAATCCAACAAGACGAACACGACTTCCAAGACACGTCTCCGACTCACTACCCAAGTTGGTCAAGCCCACGTAGCCACTGAAGTGCTACTTGACCTAGGAACCAACAAACAACCTTCCAAGCCAAAACACACCAACACGCACAACAGAAACTTGCACGGCTTGCTATCTGTGCCGCACCGGTCAGACCGATGGCCTATGCCGGTCAGACCGGTGGACAACGCCGGTCAGGCCGGTGGCTACAGCAGTCGCACAACAAATGTTCCAGAGAGCCTCAGTGACTTCTCTAGGCCCTGGAACAAAAACACCCCCAAAACACAACCTGCACGGAAGGAAAAACCCTAAACCCTGCACCGGTCAGACGGATGGCCTGCGCCGGTCAGATCGGTGGACAGCGCCGGTCAGGCCGGTGGCTACAGCAGCCGCACAACAAACGTTCCAGAGAGCCTCAGTGACTTCGCTAGGCCCTGGAACAAAAACACACCCAAAACACAACCTGCACGGAAGGAAAACCCTACACAAAACCTAACAAACCAATTCTAGACAGACCAAGAACAGACCAGCAGCACCAAAACCCAAAGACACACGAGTCAAGCAATTCACCTGAGGCAAATCCCACAAGTGGCTCGCACCGGTCAGACCGGACAAGAGCACCGGTCAGACCGGTGTAACCTGGACAGCTCGGGATGAACAACACCCGCAGGTCAACTCCTCCAAATCCAAACTTCGATCTCCCGAATCGCTCCACGGCTTGAACAAGACTTTAGGGATAGTAGGAACACCTCATGAGGAGTCCATAGCCACGATTTTGTCCACCAAAACTTGCCAAATCAAGAGGAATCAAAGAAATCCCGCCAAGAACTCCTCTAACCCAAGAACACTGAAAACCCCAAAAATCGAGCCCCTTAACTCACGGATTTGGGGAGGGGAATCAAAGGCAAAAGAACCAAGAAGGGTTCACACGAATTTCCCCCATCAAATGCCCAAGAGCATGGTCCCAAAAACACACCGAGAAAACCACCAAGAGAGGGCTCCGAAAATCACCACCAAGAACAACTGGGAACAACACAACAAAGCCTTGAGGAACCACGTCGAATCATCTATACATACCAGGGAGGTTCATACAAGGTCTAGCTTGCCGCACGATCATCCAACCCTCTCAGAAAATCTCACCATGAAGCTCTCAAGCTAGTCCTATGGAAATCCTAAGAAAATAGGAAGGGAAAATAGGAAAGCAAATGAACTAGGGTTCCAAGAGATGGATGCCATCCTCTCACCTCATGGGTTATATGGAGGCAACCGAAAGTCTAAAATACCCTTAGTTAATAACTAGGGATACAAGCCCCTCAAGGGAGGTTTTGGAAGTCTTCAGATTTTCTCCATCGGACAGATGCCCGGTGACCGCACCCTGCTTAGCCTTGACGCAGGCCATGCGATCCTGACGCGTGTCCTCCTCTTCGAAGATTCCGGACTGCGTCGTCGCACACCGGTCAGACGGGTACCCACCGGTCAGACCGGTCAGACCCACCGGTCAGACCGGTCTGGAGCTGCTGCAGCACCGTCTTCGGTTCTTTGGTCTTGGCTTTGTGGATCAACCAAGGAACCCAATGGTTTTCTGGTGAACCACTGGAAACCCCGCGAACTCGGTGTAGCCTCTGCCAATCACCACTCATGACTCGGCTCCCACGTAGTCCCGGCTCGACCTTGGTTTTGAGGTTTTACCAAGAAACCATCCATGACTTCATCTTACTGTTCATGCCACCATGCGGCCCGCACTTGACTCCGCTGGCCACTGGGTCCCTCAAACGAAGCCTACTTGTCTTCTCCACACCTGGAGGCCTCACCGGCGACGACCTTTCGCGCTTGTTCTTCACCTGCACCAACACCAGTCAAGCCGCAACCTGCACCTGCAATACTTAGCCAAGAATCAGTCCACACAATGTTGTCAATCACTCATCACACAAGGAAGCGACCATCCACCAGTCCTCGAACCACACATGGTCCTCAATCACTCATCATAGCCAGGAGCGACCAACCACTGGTCCTCGGACGCTCTGGTCCTCAATCTCCCCCTTGATGAGTGCATTGACAACACACACAAGTAACCAATTCAGAGAAAAAAGAAAAAGAAAATAAACGAAAGAAAAACTCAAACAAGTGATCAAAAGCCAAACAAAAGCCAAGAAAAGATCACTTGAGGGAGAAGGATCTCGGTCCCCTATGACAAGGGCAACGGCTCGACATAACCGAGATAAAGTGCTCCAAAATTGCTGACTCCTCAAGGTGAGGCAAAAGGGCTCGACACCATCGGCAAAAGAGCACAACTAAAATTCAGGCGAAAAAGAACTCCCAAATGCATGAATGCAAGCTTCCCCTGAATAAATGCATTTCTCTCAATTTTTTCCCTTGATGCAAAACTCCCCCTAGAAACATGAATTGGGTACTTTCCTCCCCCTTGTTGGTAATGCATGAATCAAGTCTATAAATGCAAGCATGTGCTTCTCAAATATACAAAGAGCACTACAACATGCTAAAATTTGAGATATAGACAAGCAAGATAGCCACAATTCGAGCACAAGCATCGCCAACAAGATAGAAAGGGACATACAAGCAAGTCATGTAGCCATGATCAAAATGAAGCATTTTTCACAGAAATTTCCCTCTCATGAGCATAGGACCTAAACATGATCAAAACAAGCACATACAACATGTAACTCACAAACTTCATGCAAGGTCACAAATTCTCATCACAAGGTCATCTGAAGGATCAGATGGCGACTAGAGAGGGGGGAGTGAATAGGAGCCGGTAAAAATTCTTCCCAAAGAACCCGGCCTATACCCTAGTCAAACCCCGGTCACACACGAGCGATGGATCGAATCACGCACAAATCGCCAAGACAACGAGGTTATGGATCAACCTCTAGCCTTAGGAACGATTCCTTGAAGCACACGCGGAAGCATGAGAAAGGAAGGGAGGAATCGAAACAAGAAGCAAAGCTCACAGGCTCTGGCGGACCGTCCGGCCAGGAGGGGCGGACCGTCCGCACTGACCTCGCGGACTGTCCGGCCTGCTTCCACGGACTGTCCGGCCTGCTGCCACGGACCGTCCGCGCCAACCTTGCGGACCGTCCGGCCCTACACCGCAGACCGTCCGTTAAATCACACAGAACCAACAGAAGCACACCACGAACCACGGAACGTCCGCGGGGAGCACGCGGACTGTCCGCCAGGCACCCGCAGACCGTCCGCCCTCTGCTTCGGACCGTCCGAAACTCCGTCCAACTGAAACTCAAAAACGCGACGGATCGAAAAAAAAGGCGAGCAAGAACACGAAAAACACGGGACGAACTCGAGCGGCGCGGACCGTTCGCCAGGAGGGCGCGGACCGTCCGCGAGGCTCGGACAGAGCAGAAAAACGCCCGACCTCGAAAGTCAACTCCCCCAAATCATCATCGGATTTCCCAAACGGTTGAAGCTGTGGAGACAAGGGTTTGGGGACTTGAAAAGCGTCACACAAGGATGCTATAGCCCAAAAATCTTGCCTCCTAAATCCCTAAATCACCGGGAATCGCGAATCCTTTGAGCACCACCAAAAGCTAGAGCACCGAACGAAAATCCTCGAATCGAAGTGGTTTCCTGGCGTTTGAGGGCACAAGATCAATCACAAAGATGCACGAGACATCTATCCATGTTTCCCTCAAAGAAATCCGGGGAGAAACCCACTCAAATCCGCGGAATCACACCGGGAACAAAGGCACGAAAACAAGCACAAAAAGACCACGAGAAACACAACTCCGAATCTTCTATACAAACCAGGAAAGATTCACAAGGTCTAGCATGCCGCCCTAGCATCCATCCCTCTCAACAAATCTCTCATGAAGCTCTCATGCTAGCCTAGAGAAAATGGAAGAAAAATAGCTACGAAAATGAGAAATGGGAGGGAGGAAATGAAACCCTAAGTCGCTGAAAGAGAGAGCCATCCACACACACTCATGGCTTATATATCAGGTCCCGCCGGAGTGGTAAATGACTCGACTACCCCTAACTTAACTACTGGCGATACAACCCACGCAGGGGCATTTAAGTAATGTTTGTGGGTCCTGCCATCTGACGACCACGCTTTTGCCGCACCCCGCGTCCTCCCGACGCAAGCCATGCGATCCCGCCACGTGTCCTCCGCCTCGAAGCTTCCCGACACGCCCGGATCCCATCTCCGTCGTGTTGGGCCCTCGGACTTGGTTTTGATGCCCAAACCAAGAAACCGTCCGCCGATGGTTTTGTGGGCAAACCACCAAACCCCGCGTGCTCGGTCCGGCCTCCCGCCAAACCACTCGACTCGACCGCCATCGTGCACCGGCTCGATTGTCCATGACTTCGTCTTGCTCGTGTCGCCACCATGTAGCCTGCACCCAGTCCCGCTGTCCACCGGGTCCCTCGAACCGGGCCTACTTGTCTCTCCATCTCCCGGAGGCCCCTCAAGGCTGAAGACCTTTCGCGCCCGTTCTTCACCTGCAACAACACGAACTAGGCCGCAGCCTACACCTGCGCACTAAGCCAAGAGTCAGTCCAACACCCGTTGTTAATCACTCATCACTGAGGAGCGGTCATCCATCGACCACTGGGACGCTCCTGGTCCTCAATCTCCCCCTTGATGAGTGCATTGACAACACACGACGCGAAATGAAATTTAGAGAAAGAAAGAAAGAAAGAAAAAAGAAAAACAAAGAAGCTCAACTCATGACCAAAACCAAAGAAAGGCGAAGAAAGGTCACAAGCCAAGCAAAGCACAAACTCCACACGAAAACGGCAAGAAAGCTCCCCCTGAACAAATGCAAGCTCCCCCTGAACATGTGGATGCAAACTCCCAAATTTCAGCTCACCTCTTCTGAATTTTCATTAAGCTCACCTCTTCTCCCCCTTGTTGACAATGTATGAATCAAGGTGAAAATGCAGAAATGCAAAACAAAGCATATAAACATCTACATGAGCTTCTCAAATAGGCCAAATCTAGTGTCAAAGGCTAAAAATGAGACAAAGATCACACATATGAATCCTAGCAGAGTCAAAGCATTGCCACAAGTAATATATAAAAATACAAGCATGTGACAAAGCAAAATTTTCAGATTTAAGCAGTTTTACCAAAAGAAGGCTCGCTTCACATGTAAAAGCCTATCCATGTCACACTTGAGCCACAAACATGCATACCATTCAAAGATCATACAAGGATATCAAATTCTCAGCAAAAGATCATGGCAAACACCCATAAAGCAAAGCATGTCATGTCAAAGCTCATGAGCCATGTGTCCACTTCGGGGAGACTTCTCCACTGGTGAACATCATGCAATATGTTTTGCACCCATATGTTAAAGATAAGACATTTTAAGCACAGACATGATGGATGGAGCATTTTTCAAGCATTATACACTTCTTTTCAAAATTAAATCATTTCATGGTACATGAAGTGCCTTTGCGGCAAAAAGAAGCTTATGCTCCTCCATGAATGCAACATAGGCTAAACATTCACAATGATATTCGGCCTTTGGCCCAAATGCAAGAACAAGGCATCCAAGCACAATCTAAGCATGAAAAGCACATTTAGACCAAACTGTGACATGGATACACAACTACACACGAGTGGAGCATATTTCATGAAAAGTTAGTCAAGATTAGCATTTATTTCAAAAAGGGCTATCTCACCACACATATATCTCAAATATTCCAAGAGCATAGCCTCACATCACCATTTTTCCACACATATGACCAATATCTCACAAATAGCTAAAGAAACTCAAAGATGGCATATGAAAGAAGCTCATCATCCTAAAATGCAATATGATACAAATGCAACATGATATATGACAAGATGGCTATCCTACCATGGTTTGTACATCAAGCAAAGCATGTATATACATCAAAGTAAAACATGGTATGATACATATGATACAAAAAGGAAATCCCCCAAGAATCAACTAGAAAGGGCAACAAACCCCAAGTTCCCCCCGCAAGCGCACAAATGTAGCTTGGTCGAGAGGCTTTGTAAAGGTGTCGGCTAGCTGATCTTGGGTAGGGACATGACTCAACACAATGGTTCCTTTCTCCACATTGTCCCTCAAGAAATGATACCTCACTTCTATGTGTTTGGTTACGGAGTGAAGCACCGGGTTTTTGGCTACGCTTATGGCACCGGTGCTATCACAAAGAAGTGGGATGCGGGTGCACTCCTCACCAAAGTCTCTCAAAGTGTATGAAATCCACAACAAAGGTTCGGGAACAACAACTCGCAAAGCAGCAACATACTCCGCCTCGGTGGTAGACCGAGCTACACTAGACTCGCTTGCGGGAAGACCATGAAACCAACGAAGAACCAAGAAACCGGCAAGTACCGTGAAGTAGACTTCCTCTCGACTCGACAACCGGCAAAATCCGCATCGGAAAAACCATGAAGAGAAAGAGTCGAGGAGGAAGAATACCAAAGGCCAAGACCGAGGGCGGATCGTAGGTACCGAAGATCCTCTTGACGGCCTGTCGATGTGATATCCTCGGCGAAGCTCGAAAACGAGCGCACGGACACACGCCGAAGCGTATGTCCGGCCTCGTCACCGTCAAGTAGAGGAGGGAGCCGATCATGCTCCGTACTCCCCGCCGGTCCACCGGTTCTCCGTCCTCATCCGCATCCAAAGTAGCCGTACTCCCCATGGGAGTCGACATCGGCTTCACATCTTGCATCTGGAACTTCCTCAGCATGTCTTTCGTGTACTTGGTCTGGTGCACAAATGTTCCATCCTTCACTTGCTTGATCTGCAGCTCGAGAAAATACTACAACTCGCCCATCATGCTCATCTCGAACTCCCTGCTCATCTCATCTGCAAACTTGGCAACAAGGTTATGTGGCGAGCCACCAAAGACAATATCATCCACGTATATCTGAACAATCAACAAGTCATTTCCATGCTTGAGGAGAAACAAGGTCCTATCCACGGTACCCATCACAAACCCTCTGCTCAACAGAAAACCTCTCAATCTCCCATACCAAGCATGGGGCGCCCGTTTCAACCCATACGAGCCCTTTTCAACCCGTACACCCCGTGTGGGTACGGCTCGCTCTCAAACCCGGTGTGGTCGCTTCACATACACCTCCTCCTCTATGACCCCATTCGAAAAGCACTCTTCACATCCATCCGAAACAATTTGAACCCTTTAGCCACGGCAAAGGCTAGAAGGATCCGAATTGCCTCAAGACGGGCCACAGGAGCAAAGGTCTCCTCATAGTCGATCCCCTCCTTCTGACTAAACCCCTGAGCAACAAGTCTGGACTTGTTCCTCACAACCATCCCATTCTCTCCCTCTTTGTTCTTCCAAACCCACTTGGTTCCTATGGGATGGCAATTTGAAGGTGGTTCAACTAACTCCCACACCTGGTTCCTCTCAAAGTTTTCCAACTCCTCATGCATAGAATTGACCCAGTTTGCATCAGATAAAGCATGTCCAATGTCCTTGGGCTCAAAAGTGGCAACAAAAGCAGCATGAGCAAAATGAGAGGAATTCCTGGACCTTGACCGTGTAGTGCGTTCATCGATGTTCCCAATGATCTTCGACAAGGGATGCACTTCTTGGATCCGCCGGGGAGCCTCATGCCTCGAGCCTACCTCCCCCTCAACTTCAGCTTCTCTCGCCTGGCCCTGTTGTTGCACCGTCGTTGTAGGATCTAGGATACCGACTAGAGGGGGGTGAATAGGCGGTTCAAAAACTAAAACCACAACACTAGAGAAATTTAATTAGAACCACAAGGAGAAATAAATCTCTACCTACTCTATTCCTATGTTGGGGGGTTTTGCGGCCTAGGGTGACAAGATAAACAACAACCTCTAGAAATAGAATGCTCAAAGTAAAGTGCTTGAAAGGAAATTGAGGAAAGAGATAACCAAGCACAAGAGACGAATTTTATCCCGTGGTATCGATGACTTGCGGTCACCCCTAATCCACGTTGAGGTGGATTCAATGTTCAACCGCTCCTCTATCAAGACACCACTTGATCTTGAGCCGGTTAGAACAAGAGAACCACTCCACACCTCGATTCCACTAGAGTTGCTCTTTACCGCTCAGGTGAGGTGAGCACAATACCTCTCACTACATGAAATCCGGAGCCACGCACAATCTTCTTGCGAGCTTCAACGGATTCTTCCAACACCAAGCTGTCTAGGAAGCGGCAACTTCCAAGAGTAACAAATCAACCACTTGCTTGATGATTCCCTAGTGCCACAAAGATCAAAACCTTGATGCAATGCACTAGAAACTCTCAATCTCACAAAGAGTACCACCACTAAGTCAAGTGAGTGAGAGAGAGGGGACGGAGAGCTCTACAAGGGAGTATAAACCTTTAAAAGTGCCAAGAGAGACTCTCCAACCCCGGGCTTGGAGTATAAATACTCCCCCTTTCCGTTACTAGCCGTTAGACACAAACCGCGTGCCTCGCGGACTGTCCGCGATGCCCTCGCGGACGGTCCGCGTTTGAATTCCAACGGTAAAAATGCCAGGTCAACGGCCGAGGCGGCCGCGCGTTGGGCGGGCGGACCGTCCGCCGGGGCCACGCGGATCGTCCGCCGGGGCCACACGGACCGTCCGCGGGCCGGCCGCGGACCGTCCGCCCGGACCCCGAGCAAGCACCTCGTTCGTTGCAAATAACGGACCGTCCGCGGCACCTCGCGGACCGTCCGCCTGGTCCAGGCGGACCGTCCGCCTGGTCCCTGCGGACTGTCCGTCCTGAAGCGCATTTTCTGGAAATCTTTTGCAAAAAACTCAGTTATTAAATAAAAAACAACAACCCACGGACCGTCCGCCCGAAGGGCCCGGACTGTCCGCCAGATGCCAGAAAACTTGTTTTTCTTTTGATTTTCAATGAAACCCTTTTACCAAGAGAAACCGCCACTCATCTAAATGCAATGCATGCAAATTTTTTATCCAAGTGGCACTATGGAAAGTCAAGCCAATGAAATTGATCCCTCTTGATAGTACGGCTATCTATCCTATTAACCCGGTCATATAACATCCTCTAATCACCTTATGACTGGTAAAAGCAAAACCCTATCTTTTACCTTTGCCTTGAGCCCTTTCCAACATAAGTCAACCAAGACCTTCTCATGTACTCCACATGATATTATCGTTTCACCGGACTAACCTATTCTTATAACTCAAATAAAATTGTGAGTCCATAATGATTGTCATTAATTACCAAAACACGAATTAGGGGCCTAGATGCCTTCAATCTCCCCCTTTTTTGTAATTGATGACAACCATTTCAAGGAGTGATATAAGAAAGGTTTTGTGTTTTGGAGTCACTTACTCTTCTCAAGTAAATTCAATAAATATATAGAGTAATTGTCTCCAACGAAGAATATAGAGATAACTCCCCCTACATATGTGCATGTAATTTCCATTTGATTTTTACACATATGCATACACATAATAAATTTTGACGGAGTTTCCCTACAAAATAGAGATCAAGGCAACAAGCACAAATATATTTCCAAACAGATTAAGGGTTAGCATCAAAAACTACTACGGGAACTAGAACAAAACAAGATCATAATTATAGAACATCACAAGATAGCCACAAGTTCTAGTTCTCAACCACATCACACAACAAAACGTAAGTCTCACAACATTATTACAAGCCACACGAAGCTCATGCAAGACCGAAATTAAACATGTAAATGCAATGCAAAGAGTTCCAAATTCATGCAAGCAAAGTGAGCTCCCCCTAGAAATCACACACTCCTCAAAGTCTCTCCCCTTTTGGCATCAAATACCAAAAGGGCCTAATCATCCTGAGGCGGCGGCGGAGGAGGATAGAATGGTGGAGAGGGACAGAACTGTGGAGGTGGAGCTGGAGCCGGATAGTAATGATAAAAATGATCTCTGAAATCTCCAAAAGCTGTGTTCAGGGCATGGACATCGTGCTGAAGCTGTGTCTGCTGATCATGCAACTGCTGATACTGCTCGGAGGTGGACATCTGAGAGAATCTATCATTGAGGGCACTGAGGTCATTCTGAAGATCAGTCTGCATATCACCCAACCGCTGCATCATGGGATCGTGCATAGTATTATAGACATGATGACCAAAGGTGTCCAGACTAGTATCAATCTGATGCTGAAAATTCTGCTGCATAGTCTAAAAGGTGTCAATCATCTGCTGTCCATATGCCTCAAAGTGAGATTGAAACCCCGACTACATTTGCTGAAACTGAGAGTTCATTGACTGTTGAATATTAGCAAAATAGGAATCAAAGTATCCAGAAGGAGGCACCCACTGTGGCTGCATAGGAGGAACTGGAGGAGGAGGAGGCATAGCATAAGTACCCTCATCAACATTAACATTGCCCAAGTTGCCAACATTTGCATTTTCATCATCACCACCATGAGCCTCAATATTTTCTGCAACGTTGTGAGCCTCTGCTTCCTGTCCATAGGGTGTCAATGGCTTGTTCAAAAAGGCTTTAGCATTGTAAAATGGACGATAAAGTTCATGCTTCACATCACATAACCCATTGAACCCCGTCTTGATCTTGATCAATGACATAATATAAGGGGCAAAATAAATACTATCTCGAACAAGACGTTTCTTGCAAATCATTTGATCAAGAATAAGCTTCACAACATTAAATCTAGTTCCATTCATAACATAATCAATCACATTCCAATAATGTTCCCGGACTTTATCCTTATTACCACTTTTAGGCATAAAAGTGTGCCTAATGATGTTGTTGATGGTGCTGGATGGTGTCTAAGTCCCGATGACAAAAGCGGTTCATTATGGTTGCATTAAGGGTGCCGGGCTCATAAATACGGTTGTATCTTCAAGAATATCCTCGTTATAAACATCAATACCCTCGCTAAAATACTCATAGTTAAGATGATTAGCAAAAATTGCAAATTCCGCAAATGTGGCCTCATACTCACTTTTACCGGTCATCCATTTCATTTTCTTCCCCGTGAAATCCATTTCATAAGTTGCATAGAATTGTCTAACTATTGTATCATTCCAGTCACATCTATGCTGAAGAAATGGTTTTAACCTCAAATTCTCAAATTTTGTTGCCACCCCAAAGAAGGACAGCTTTTAGACTCAAGATAATCAAAATCAACCCTTTGATGAGAGAAAACCGTGCACTCCATCAAACTACTGAAAAATGCTTGTTCTTGCACAAGAGTGTGGAAGAAAAAATTGTGGGTGTCACGGGGTTGATTATAAGCATTTTCATTTCTAGCAATAGCAAACTCTCTTTGGGTCCACTGCCTTCTAGGAGCTGTGTAATTAACCACATCAATGATTTCAACATTGTTACCTCCCCCTTGACTTATCTCATCTTCATCCATCATGAATGAGGCACTTGCCGCTTCATCGGCCGGATCGAAGTCGCTGTCATTTGGATTGTCAGGTTCCTCTTCTTCCTCAGAGGTATCATCTTTTCTTCGCCTCTTCGATGTCCCAACATCCTTGCCCTTCTTCTTTGATGTGACCTTTTTGGTCACCTTTTTAGTGAGAGAAGCTATAGCCTTGCGAGCACTGTCAAAAACCATACATTTCAATGAGTATTAACATTAGGAAGCAATTTGAATTGATCATGAAGCCCCATTCGAGAAGCCACTGCGCATGGGGGCCGCAGCCGGGGCCGCGCGGACGGTCTGCGAGGAGGCGGCGGACGGTCCGCCCGGTCCGGGACGGCAGGCGCCCATGAACAGTGACATCGATTCTTTCCAACCTCATAACTTCACCAAAAACCAAAATTTCTTTACCAAAATTTTGCCACAACACTACATTGATACCCCAAACACATTCACCGAGCCAAAATCTTGAAATCATGGACGAATTTTAGATCACACCTCCAAACCCTAACCACCTCCTTGCTCAAAATCCAAGAGGTAGACAGAGAGATTCGAAAAAGTACCCGGATGACATGGTGGAGAATCTCGCGGAGAGTCCGCGGATGTGCTCGGACGGTCCGGGGAGAGCCCCAAGAGAAATCCCTAAGAGAGGGGCTATCACCTTGAAAGGAAGCAAGAGAAAGAAGGAAGAGGCTAACTGAATCGATGGAGGAAGGAGAGAGGGGCCTGAGTAGATAACAGCCCGCGGCCTGGGACCTACCCGCGCGCGACACGGGCGGACGGTCCGCGCCACCGCCACGGACGGTCCGCGAGGAGCGCGGACGGTCCGGCACCGGGCGCGGACGGTCCGTTATAGCTTCCGGAATGTCCGCGAGCCGCACCGTTGCCCCACGAGCCACGCGGACGGTCCGCGCTGCCCTGGCAGACAGTCCGCCAGGAGCAGCCGGACGGTCCGCCCAGTTGATACAGACAGTCCGACCTCCTTTTTGATTTCAGCGTGAATTAACTTTAAAAAGAGATTTTTCAAGGATTTCTTTTGGGATCATTGCTCAAGAATGATAAGAGAAATTGATTTAATGATGCAATGTGCTGAGTAATGCTAGAGAAAATATTCAAAAGCAAGCTTCACGAAACTAAAAGACGAGAGATAAGTTAGAAATTAATAAGAGAGATAGACAAAAGCATATGGATAAACACATGTGCTAGTTCTCAAGCCACATTTGAGATGTCAATCACATTTAGCTCATTTCTCAACTTGCAAAACCGAGACTCATCCAAAGGCTTGGTAAATATATCCGCCAATTGATTATCCGTGCTTACTCCATCAATCTTGATATCCCCTTTACTCACATGATCTCTAAGAAAATGGTGCCGGATGTCAATATGCTTAGTTCTAGAATGTTGAACCGGATTGTTTGCAATCTTGATAGCACTTTCATTGTCACATAAGAGAGGAATTTCCTTGAATTTCACACCATAGTCAAGAAGAGTTTGCTTCATCCATAATAATTGAGCACAACAACTCCCCGCCGAGATATATTCCGCTTCGGCGGTTGAAAGAGCCACTGAATTTTGCTTTTTAGATGACCAAGAAACAAGTGACCGTCCAAGCAATTGGCAACCTCCGGAAGTGCTCTTCCTATCAACCTTGCAACTGGCATAATCCGAGTCCGAAAACCCTACTAACTCAAATTGAGCACCATTTGGATACCAAAGACCAATGTTAGGAGAATACTTCAAATATCTCAAGATACGCTTTATGGCGGTCAAATGACATTCTTTAGGAGCGGCTTGAAATCTAGCACACATGCACACACTAAACATGATGTCGGTCCTAGATGCGGTAAGATAAAGCAAACTACCAATCATGGACCTATAAAGCTTAAGATCAACCGGTTTACCTCCCTCATCAAGATCAAGATGTCCATTAGTAGCCATAGGAGTTTTGATGGGTTTTGCACCCTCCATGCCAAATTTCTTTAAGATGTCCCTCACATATTTAGATTGGCAAACAAAAGTGCCTTCCTTCAATTGTTTGATTTGAAGACCAAGGAAGAAACTCAATTCACCAATCATAGACATTTCAAATTCCCTAGACATCATTTCTCCAAATTCTTTACAAAAATCTTCATTAGTTGAACCAAAGATGATATCATCAACATAAATTTGACAAATAAAGATGTCATTTCCAATTTTCTTGGTGAACAATGTAGTATCAACCTTTCCAATTTTAAAGCCATTTGAAAGAAGAAAGTCCCGAAGCCTTTCATACCAAGCACGAGGGGCTTGTTTCAACCCATATAATGCCTTAGAGAGCTTGTACACATGATTAGGCTTTGTAGGATCTTCAAACCCGGGAGGTTGCTCAACATATACTAGTTCACTAATTTTCCCATTTAAGAAAGCACTTTTGACATCCATTTGATATAACTTGATGTTGCGAGAACAAGCATAAGCAAGCAAGATTCTAATGGCCTCAAGTCTAGCTACGGGAGCAAAAGTTTCATCAAAATCCAATCCCTCTACTTGAGTATAACCTTGAGCAACTAATCTTGACTTGTTCTTCACAACAATACCATCTTCATTTTCTTTGTTACGGAAGACCCATTTAGTACCAATAACATTATGATTCTTGGGTCTTTCAACTAACTCCCAAACTTCATTTCTAGTGAAATTATTTAATTCTTCTTGCATGGAGATAACCCAATCCGGATCATTAAGTGCTTCATCTACACGCTTAGGCTCATGGAAAGAGACAAAAGAATAATGTTGACAAAAAGAAGTAACACGAGATCGAGTTTGAACACCCTTACTAATGTCACCCATGATTTGATCAATGGGGTGATCTTTGGCGACTTGATGATGAATTCTTGGTTGATCAATTGGTTCTTGAGTTGATGGAGAAGGTGTGGTCATATGGGCTATTTGATTATCTTCTTGAGGTGAGTCATTATTACTTGAGTTACCATTTTGTTGACCATGATCATTAGTTGTGAAAGTGGATGGGTTAACTTCAATAGATACCGATGAATCTTCATCATCATCTTCTTCTCTAGGCATGATATCCCCAATTGCCATAGTCTTCATTGCTTTGCTTAATTCTTCATCTCTTACATCATCTAAATTCTCTTTTTCATCTTGAGAGCCCAAAGTTTCATCAAATTGCACATCATATGCCTCCTCAACAAATCCTTTAGACTTGTTGTATACTCTACAGGCTTTGGAATTTGAAGAATATCCAAGAAGAAATCCCTCATCACACTTGCTTTAAAATTTAGACAACCGAGATCCTTTCCTTAAGATATAGCACTTGCAACCAAAAACCCGGAAATATGAAATATTTGGCTTTCTTCCATTTAGAAGTTCATAAGGTGTTTTGTTGAAGAATCTATGACAATATAGCCTATTAGAGGCATGGCAAGCGGTGTTGATAGCTTCGGCCCAAAAAGAATCCGAAACTTTGTACTCATCTAGCATTGATCTTGCCATCTCAATCAAGGTTCTATTCTTCCTCTCAACAACACCATTTTGTTCCGGTGTATATGCAGTTGAAAACTCATGCTTGATTCCTTTCTCATCACAAAACTCTTCAACATTTGTGTTCTTGAACTCACTACCATTGTCACTTCTAACTTTCTTCAATTTTAGCTCAAATTCATTTTCGGCTCTTCTCACAAATGACTTGAAAATATCACATGTAATAGCTTTGTCATGAAGAAAGAATACCCATGTGTATCTTGAATAATCATCCACAATTACAAGACAATAGGTATTGCCACCAATGCTTCTATAGGTAGTAGGACCAAATAAATCCATATGTAGTAATTCCAATGGTCTTGAGGTTGACATAGTACTCTTGTTAGGATGTGAGTTGGCAACTTGCTTTCCGGCTTGACAAGCACTACATAATTTATCTTTCTCAAATTTTACGTCTTTCAAGCCAAGAACTAAGTCATGTTTCACCAATCGGTTGAGTTGTTTCATACCAACATGGCCAAGTCTTCTATGCCATAACCATCCCATAGAGGCCTTTGAGAATAAGCAAGTAGTCAAATTTGCCTTTTTCGATGAGAAATCCACTAGATATAAGCTCTCATGACGAAAGCCCTTAAAAATAGAATCTTTCCCATCAAGTGAGGTTACCTCAAAATCATTACTAGTGAAAGTACATTTATAGCCATTGTCACAAAGTTGAGCAATAGATAGCAAATTGAAATTAAGAGAATCAACTAACAAGACATTAGAGAGATTATAATCTTTAGAGATAGGTATTTCACCAATGCCTTTTACACCTCCTTTGCTATCATCTCCAAAAGTGATGTTATCAAAATCGGAAATGTCTTCATCAAGATGAGAGAATATTTTCCTTTCACCGGTCATGTGGTTTGTACAACCACTATCAATTACCCAATGTCTTCCTCCGGATTTATAGTTTACCTACAAAAGAAATTACTTTGTTTTAGGTACCCAAATTTTCTTAGGTCCTTCAATGTTAGTGACCAAAATTTTAGGTACCCAAATAGATTTCTTTTTACTACTACCAAGAGAGCGACCAACATAATGAGCACAAACAACACCCTTTGAATCTTTCTTAAGAATATAGGAAGGATCAAAGGATATGGTCTTCTTGCTCTTGCATTTGTGATTCACATCAACCTTTGTCTTACACTTATGACACATCTTCATCTTTTCTTCTTCCTCAAATGACACATTTGAATTAATAAATACACTTTTCTTAGAAATGAAAGCCTTTTTTCCTTTCTTGGGCAAGTAACCAAGTGCATCTTTATTTAAGGTGAATTTTTGATTTGTCCAAATATGATTAAACCGAACATGACTTCCAAAATACCGTGCAAGATCATTAGATAAGCACTCAATCTCCTTTTTCAAAGATTCATTCTCCAATAATAAAGAGTCATAAGACATATCCTCACTAATGCAAGAGCTAGTGCTTGTGCTACAAGATGGGTTAGATGAACAAAGAGGAGCATTCAGTATATTACATTCAACACCCATACTCATTTTTCCTTTGACATCTTGTGCAAGGAGAGAGTTGTGAGCTTCCTTAAGCTTCTCATGCTCATCTTTTAGAGTTTCCCAAGAAATGTTAAGTGTTTCATGGGAAGTCTTTAGATTTTCATGAGTAGTCTTTAGCTCCTCAAAAGAATTTTGAAGTGAAATATTTTTCAACTCCAAATCCTTCAACTTTGATCTCTCCAAGCGCAATTTGTCATCGGACTTAATAATCATGGCGACGAGATCATCATAATATAAGGCATTATCATCATTATCACTATCACAATCACCATCGTCGTCGTCGATTATTACCTTAGATTCACCTTTTGCCATGAGACAATATGGCTTAGAGAAGAGTGAAGGCGCTTCCTTGATAGCAACCCCGGCAAGTCCTCTTGAAGGCTTGTCATCATCTTCTTCATCGGAGCTTGCATCGGAATCCCACTCAACAAAATATGCTTGACCATTCTTCTCCTTCTTGTAATATTTCTTCCTCTTAGGTACACTCTTCTTGTCTTTCTTCTTGCCATATTTGTCTTCTTTCTTGTTTGGACAATTAATTGATATTTGTCCAATTTCACCACAATTGAAGTAATCTTTTCCTTCAAAAGGATTCTTCTTTGAAGATTGCCCCATCTTGCCAAACTTCTTCTTCTTCATGATTCTTCTAAGTCCCTTTACAATAAGAGCCATTTCTTCATCGGAGTCAATATCTTGGTTCTCATCATCATTTTCCTCTTGAGTAGCCTTGGCCTTGAGAGCAATATTTTTCTTCTCTTCATTGATTGATTGGCATTGAACTTCCTTTTGTGATTGCTTGAATAGATCATGAGTTTGCACTTCACCAAGCACCTCCGTAGGAGTCATCTTACTCAAATCACTCCTCACAAGCAAGGTCACAATTGTCTCATATTTTGCCGGAAGGCACCTAAGGAACTTGTGAGAGAAATCTTTGTTTGATACATCAAAATCAAGACACTTGAGTTCATTCACTATATCATTCAACCGGTTGAACATAGTTGAAACATCTCCATCCTTCTTCATGGTGAACTCATTGAACTTTCCCTTGTACACATAAAGTTTTGCCTCCTTAACCGTAGATGTTCCCTCATAAATTTCCATAAGCTTCTCCCATATCTCATTTGCCATCTCAAGTCCCTTCACTCTATTGAATTCACTAAGAGCAAGAGCATTGTAAAGTACACTCAAAGCTCTATCATTGAGTTTTTCATTTTTATCATCTTGATCCGTCTTATTCTTAGAATCCAAAATGACATATCCTTCCATTACAATCTTCCATAATTCTCTTCCCAAGGCCTTAAAGTGAACCTCCATTCTTTTCTTCCAATAATCATAATTGTTCCCATCAAATACCGGTGGCTTCCCAACATGAAACTTATCCTCCTCACCCATTTATCCTACTCCGAGATGGTTAAATCTCTCAAATAATGAGTCCTCGGCTCTGATATCACTTATAGGATCTAGGATATCGACTAAAGGGGGGGTGAATAGGCGGTTCAAAAACTAAAACCACAACACTAGAGAATTTTAATTAGAACCACAAGGAGAAATAAATCTCTACCTACTCTATTCCTATGTTGGGGGGTTTTACGGCCTAGGGTGACAAGATAAACAACAACCTCTAGAAATAGAATGCTCAAAGTAAAGTGCTTGAAAGGAAATTGAGGAAAGAGATAACCAAGCACAAGAGACGAATTTTATCCCGTGGTATCGATGACTTGCCGGTCACCCCTAATCCACGTTGAGGTGGATTCAATGTTCAACCGCTCCTCTATCAAGACACCACTTGATCTTGAGCCGGTTAGAACAAGAGAACCACTCCACACCTCGATTTCACTAGAGTTGCTCTTTACCGCTCCGGTGAGGTGAGCACAATACCTCTCACTACATGAAATCCGGAGCCACGCACAATCTTCTTGCAAGCTTCAACGGATTCTTCCACCACCAAGCCGTCTAGGAAGCGGCAACTTCCAAGAGTAACAAATCAACCACTTGTCTGATGATTCCCTAGTGCCACAAAGATCAAAACCTTGATGCAATGCACTAGAAACTCTCAATCTCACAAAGAGTACCACCACTAAGTCAAGTGAGTGAGAGAGAGGGGAGGGAGAGCTCTACAAGGGAGTATGAACCTTTAAAAGTGCCAAGAGAGACTCTCAACCCCGGGCTTGGAGTATAAATACTCCCCCTTTCCGTTACTAGCCGTTAGACACAAACCGCGTGCCTCGCGGACTGTCCGCGATGCCCTCGCAGACGGTCCGCGTTTGAATTCCAACGGTAATGCCAGGTCAACGGCTGAGGCGGCTGCGCGTTGGGCCGGGCGGACCGTTCGCCGGGGCCACACGGACCGTCCGCCGGGGCCGCACGGACCGTCCGCGGGCCGGCCGCGGACCGTCCGCCCCGGACCCCGAGCAGCACCTCGTTCTGTTGCAAATAACGGACCGTCCGCGGCACCTCGCGGACCGTCCGCCTGGTCCGGGCGGACCGTCCTCCTGGTCCCTGCGGACTGTCCGTCCTGAAGCGCATTTTCTCGAAATGTTTTGCAAAAAACTCAGTTATTAAATAAAAAACAACAACCCACGGACCGTCCGCCCGAAGGGCCCGGACTGTCCGCCAGATGCCAGAAAACTTGTTTTTCTTTTGATTTTCAATGAAACCCTTTTACCAAGAGAAACTGCCACTCATCTAAATGCAATGCATGCAAATTTTTGATCCAAGTGGCACTATGGAAAGTCAAGCCAATGAAACTGATCCCTCTTGATAGTACGGCTATCTATCCTATTAACCCGGTCATATAACATCCTCTAATCACCTTATGACCGGTAAAAGCAAAACCCTATCTTTTACCTTTGCCTTGAGCCCTTTCCAACATAAGTCAACCAAGACCTTCTCATGTACTCCACATGATCTTATCGTTTCACCGGACTAACCTATTCTTATAACTCAAATAAAATTGTTAGTCCATAATGATTGTCATTAATTACCAAAACACGAATTAGGGGCCTAGATGCCTTCAGTCGTTGTCCATGAAGTAGACGGTCCATGCTCCGTAGTGGTCGTAGGGGAAGTAGTGGGTACACACTCAGCTTCAGGCGCATGGTTCTCTCCATCATCATCTCCAGCTTCATCCTTTTCCACTTCAAAGAGTTCCTCGGCCATCTCTTCATCACCTGCACATTCAAAGCCAAGAGAGATACATGGCATTGTCTCGTCGAAGGTTACCTCGCAAGTCTCCATGATTTTGTTAGTCTCAAGGTTAAGCACCCTATAGGCTCTAGAGTGGTTAGCATATCCAAAGAAAATACCATCACTAGACCTAGCCTCAAACTTGTCGAGTTTTCCCTTCTTAAGAATAAAGCACTTGCAGCCAAAGACTCGGAAATGACTCATCTTGGGTGCCCGACCATGCATAAGCTCATAACGAGTCTTCTTCTTGAAAGCTCGCAATAAAATCCCGTTGGAAACATGACAAGCCGTACCGACCGCCTCGGCCCAATACCTCATAGGAGTCCCGTGCTCATCGAGCATCGTCCTAGCCATCTCACAAAGAGTCCGATTTTTCCTTTCCACAACTCCATTTTGAGGGGGCACATAAGGGGTCGAATACCGATGTTCAAGACCTAGATCACGACAAAAGGCATCAAAACGAGAGTTCTTGAACTCGAGCCATTATCACCCTTGCGGATAGCTCGAATAGCATTCCCATGCCTCTCGTTTTTCAACCTCACGATCAGATCTCGAACAAAACCAAATGTCTCACTCTTGTCTCCCAAGAAAAACACCCAGGCATAGCGAGAGTAATCGTCCACCACAACAAGGACATACCACTTCCCACCCACCGAGCGAACTCGAGCCGGCCCAACAAGATCCATATGCAACGGCTACGGTTGGACGCTCGGTCATGACATCGGTCGTGGGTGGATGGGGAGTGGCTACCATCTTGCCATGCCTACACGGAGCACAAACCAAATCCTTCTCAAGCTTCAACCTCAAGGAATCCTCGGACAAGGTCAAGACCACTCAAGCGGGAAACCAAATCAAAGCTCAAGTGTCCCAACCGCCTATGCCATTTCCACAAATCGGAAGAAGGACCAGCCCCATCAAACAAAGGCGAGCAGGACCCAAAGAACGAGAGAAATCAGCCATGAAAATCTGACCCTCGGGGATGATCATACAGACAATATCACCTCGAGAATCCAGCAAACGAGACTCGCCAGACTTGAAACGCACCTCAAAACCCTCATCAAGCAACTGAGGAACCGAAAGCAAATTGAAACCCAAAGACTTCACAAGAGCCACTCTCTTCAACGTTACCTTGTCACTCACATGCACAACAACCTCCGAAAGCACCCTTCCTCGTCCATTGTCCCCAAATGTGATGTACAACTTTTCCTTCACTGGGGTGAGGCTGGAGAACCACTTCTTATCTCCGGTCATGTGTCAAGAACATCCGGAGTCGATCAACCAAATGTTCTCCAAGCCTCCCCGCCCGTAGTCGAAACAAGAACGAGAGTGAGCTAACGACTCGACACTGGGGTTAGCACAAAGAAAGTTAAACCAGTGTCGAGCCATCTGCTCAAAGGAGGGGTTAGCAAACATCATTCCCTTGCCACCAAACTTCCCATGTCCCATGGGAGGAGTACAAGCACCACGAGGGGGAAAGCTTGGTCCGTAGTTCCTCCGGAACCCAAAGCTGCGATCATCTCTCCTAAACCCCTATTGAGGACGAGTATGAGGACGTCCAGCAAAACCACCACGAGCCCGACCAAACCTCTCACCAGCACGCACACCATCATCTCTCCTCACAAACCTACCACTCTGAGCTCCAACTCTACCAACACTCTTCACACTTCCCGCACCCCGTGGAAGTGGCACACTAGGCTCAGGAATACCATGAGACTGGCGATACCTGTCCTGGTTCGCTTGCTCCCTAGCAAGCCTCTCATCCCTCTTCCTCTTGTAGCAAAACTCTGCAAGATGCCTCTCCTTGCCACAATACTCACACTTGAAGGGGATGGGTTTTGGTTTTGGCTCTGACTTCTCTCTAGGCTTCTCACCCTTCTCACTCACAAACCTCACCGGTTTCTGGAAGTCATTTGTCTTAGGTGGGAATTTGGATGGATCTTGGGTTGTGTCAAGCTTGTTGCAAAGGTGGTTGGGCTTTGGTGTGAAAGAGTTCTTGGGTGCTTTTGGAAGTGGGACTTGGATGTCTCCGATCACCTCAAACTCGGGGTTAGACTCAACACACTTCTCATACACACTCTACCCACTGTTCTCACCCAACTTCTCAAACCCCAAACCACGACCATCAGCTCTCTTGAACTCCTCAATCATGATTTTCAATTGAGGTTCCCGCCCTGTACAACCAACCCAACACCTTCCTCAAATAGTCATTCTCCTCATAGATGACATCCAAACGGGAAGTAAGTTCAAGATTGCGCAAAGTAACTTCATCACAGGCTAGTGCATGCATTGACAACGGGAGATTTCAAAGATGCTTCCAAAGAACTAATGGTAGAACGAGCATCAACAAGCTTAGCATGCATAGTAGGACATGATTTACAAGCACCAAGCAAAGTGGGTCTAGCCTTAAGCTCATCATATTCAGGTCCCGAAGAGCATCTAGTTTAGCCAAAGTGGAAGCATTCTTCTCATTAAGCAACTTGATCTCATTCAACCATGCATCACACTCAAGACACTCAACATCATCAGGAGTAGTAGGAGCAAGTTTCAAAGAGTCATTCTCAAGTTTCAATTCAAGCAATTTCGACTCTAACTCTCCTACTTTCTCACTAGCATTCTCAAGTTGAGCCCTAAGATCTTTCCTCATCTTTTTGGCATCTCTTAGCACACTATCACGGTTGTCAATCAAGCCATTCAACCTAGCGATCTCAGCAAGCAAAGAGTCGGGGTCACGATTTACCTCATCCTCCGAGTCGGAGTCGCTGTCTTCCTTCTCACTCTTCTTGTTGCTCGAGCTATGGGCCATGCCACAAAAGCCTTCAAGCGCCACACAGCTCAATCCGCTGAGGTTCCGGCTTGCACTCTTCTTGCCCTTGCGCCTCCCGGCGTCTTCATCTTCGCTGCTTGAGCTTGACTGCTCGTCGCTTGAGCTTGAGTCGACGTCACTCGCACCGGCCACCATCGCTCTTGCCTTGTTCTTCTTGTAGCCACTCTTGCTCGGTCGCCGCTTGTCCTTGTCCTTGCTCTTGGACTTGTTGAAGTGCTTGCCCTTGGAGGAGTACTTGTCTTCACGCCTCGGGTGCGCCTTGTACTCGTTCACCTTGTACTTGTTCTCCTCCGCTTCGGGCACTCGGCGATGAAGTGGCCACGCTTGCCACACTTGTAGCACGTCCCTGAGCTCCGCCTTGCATTCCTCCGACTCTCGTGTAGTCGATCAAACCTCCTTGAGAGCAAGGCCGGCTCCTCCTCACCCAAGCCACATCAAACTCCTCATCCGGAATGGACATAAGAGAAGACAAGGAAAACCGTCGACGGGAAGGGTTAGATTTGCCCTTTGCTCCGCCCACAAGAGCAAGACTACGGTCGAGGGTCGAGCCCTCATGCTTGGATTGCAACTTCCTCGTCAACCTCGACCGACTTGAGCTTAGAAAAGAGGTCATCCAACTCAATAGTCAAATATTGCCCAGACTCCTTGATGGCCTCAACCTTAGCACCCCAAATATTTGGGTCCAAGACATGCAAGAGCTTCAAAGCCTGATCATGCTCGGTGTAAGGAAAATCCTCAATATTAGCTTTCATGTTGTTCACGATGGCGGTGAACCTCTAAAACATCGCATCAATGTCCTCACCGAGAAGTGGAGTGAAATTCTCATATTGCATCCGGTAAGAGACAAAGAGGCGAGCCTTCACATGGTTATCACCACCGTGAGCAACTAACAACTTCTCCCAAATTTGCCAAGCAAGATTCAAATGGCGAACACGCTCAAACTCAGGATCACACAAGCTCCGGACCAAGTGATCAACGGCTTTTGCATTAGCCTCATACATGGCCTTAGCACTGTGACAACCCGCCCAGGAAAATACCATACTATCGCCTAAGACCGATCCACTTTGGTCATTAAGCAATAGTAAAGTATCATCCCGTCGTTGGTTGCCGGGTTAACGCCTGGTAAATCACTTGGACATCGAACAGAGGATCGACACATGCATTAAAACTCACGCGAAGGCGAGTCCAAAGTACAACACGAGTTAACCTAGTTTATTACAAACCATTGCTCATGGCATGGAGTAAAGGTTCAGAGTTCGAAAATACAGCGGAAATAATTTAAACTAGCGCAACGGTGAACATCACAGGAGGCCATCCGTGATGTCATTACTTGTCGTCACCCTTCCGATCAATCATACCTGCAACAACAGTTTTAAAGCAAGGCTGAGTATACTAATACTCAGCAAGACTTAACCGTCGGGTGATGACTACATCACCAACCTCTAGACATGGAAGGCTTTTGGCCGGTGGAGTTTCTTTTGCTGGAAAGCTACTAAGAGTAGGTCCTTACTTTCAATCTTTTAGCACAAGTTCTAGTTGATTACCATTTCTAAGTGTGCCAACTAATTCAATCAAGAATTGGACAAGCAATTAATTCATCCAACATATTCCTCGAGTTCCATCATTATGGGATATCATGGCCAGTTGATTAAGCACTGGCCTCGAATAACGGTGAGAGGCCGACAATCGATTGATTTAAACCTTACAAGGTAGACCCAAACACACGGTGGCGGGCCGCCCCTTCTGCGAGGACAACTTCCCCGAGCCGTCCCCATAAATCTTCGGGTTGGGATCGAATCTTACGCTGCCCCGGTGCAGGCTATCCGAATACCCCGCGAGATACCCCCGAGTCACCATACACCACCCTTCCCGGTGTTTGGGAGTAGCCGGCCGTCCGGAAGGAGATTTCTCAAGAGTAGTAACAGTAAGAGGATCCCGTGCCGCCTCATTAAGGTACTAGGCTTACCGGCCCCATAACCGGCATGTGCTTAGTACGTTCAAAAGCTTAGCCCACATGCCCGCCGGACCGGGAGCCCAATCCCATGCTCTTACCACATGAGCAATCCATTTAAGGATATCTTATGATTCCTATCTAGGAACCTATTCTTGCGAGTGACGAACATCACTCGACTTCTATCGGTCCTATAGCATAGCAGCTATCGACCTAGCATACTAGTGATAGGGCATAGGTACCTAGGGATCATGCATCTAGGGTTTCAAATCAATTCCTGAAACGTAAATGCACAATCACAGCAAACATAATTGCATAATTCTTAAAAGACGGGGTTAATGATCCGGGGCTTGCCTTCTCTGGCAAGGTTGGCCTTGGGCCCTTCTGGACTTGGGTCTAGGTCTTGAGCTACGTCCACGCTCGGCAGCTCCTTGTCGGCACCTTCGTCTCCTCCTTCCGGCACGAGCGTACGTCTACCAGCGGAAAGATCTACACGAAGATGCAAATGCAAGATTTATTCAATGATTTTTACTTTAATCACTTACGAACCATTTTGACAATCAAGGGGTGTATTTGTTGGGCACATTCACCTAGATAAGAATACATTCAGCATACTCTTCCATAAAGGAACAATATGCAACTCTTTATTAATTATTCTTTTTGATGGTGATTGTGTACATATATATGTAAATAATTTAATTTAAATTCACCAACAGTAGTGGGTAGGTAGATTGAACCTTTTTAACATGATTTCCAACCATCCTCAAGTTAGCAAGGGTGGTTCGGTGATTTTTCTTTTAGAAAGGTTATTGGTTGTACATGGGTTATTCTTTTATTCCACAATTGAATAAAGATTTCCCTGTACTTGTCGTTTCATGTGAAAGCTTTAATCATTTTCCTTTCACAAGCAAGGATATGAATAATATTTTTATCCATGAATTAATTCCTTATCAGCAATGAGAATTAATTATCTTTTAATTGAATTAGATAATACTTCCCAAAAAAAGAAAAAGAATTAATTAGGGATTTTTCTTTATTTAATTCCTCTTTAGTATTAAAAGGGCTTTTAAGCTTTTTATTAAGCAATTAAATTACCAAAAATTAATGTAATGTTTCTTAAGCCTACTAGCACCTATACTGGTCCATAGGACCCACATGTATGTGTTGGATGCTAGGAAATTAAATATTATGGAAAATAACAAAGGTTATTCTAGTGATTCAATTTAAATGCATATAAAAATAATTAAGAATCAAAATGATCCAAACTTTCTTGTGCAAGCTCTCTGGTCCTAAACAAGCCTAGAGAACTAGCATGTTTGCATGGAATCTCTACTGAACTTGGTTTATTAATTTACAAAGGAAAACATGCATAAATCAAGAATAATTATTTCTGTTAATCTAAAAATCATGATTAATTCACAATATGTGCATACTGGTATTACAAGACAGTGTGCACAAGTTGGGCTCAAGAACATGATTATATTTAACAAGAAAAATCAATTATTCAGATCTGCCAGAAATAGAAAAACATTTTTATAAAAAGCTTTACATGATAACTTTGTGCAATTTTTGGCATAGGAGCTAGTCATGCCCTAACACACAACATATCCACAAATTATCTACAGAGGACTTATGGTTTTTGAGATATTGCAGATCTAGGGTTTTCACATTTGTATTTTTCATGCAAAAACTAAAAGGAATTAGCTCAGGCCAGAATAACAAAAGTTGTAGTATAAATCACCATGAATCCAACAAAATTAGTTTCACATTTTTCTGTATTTTCTGTTATTTTCTACGCAATTTACAAGATTCAGCAAAACTGTTGTACTATTGGAGTTACCTTTTTGCAAATAAGGCCCTGGAAAGACTTTGGGGTTTGCAATGTGGCCCCTATGGCGGCCGGCCGGCGCGGGATTTGAAATTCCGGCGAGGCCAGCGGCCTTGGCCGGGCGGGAGCGGGACGGGGAGGATCTAGGGGTGTTCTAGGATTGGTTTGGGGGCTTGGTCCGGGCGGAAACGCGGCCGGCGATGGTGCTCGGCGGCGGTGGCCGGCGGCCGGCCGGCTTCGCGCGCCCGGTTCCGCGCGATGGGCGGCTCGGCGGGAGGGAAGGCACACCGGTGAGCTACGGTAGGTGTCAAGGAACGTGGAGGAGGCACCGGAGTTACAAGCGGTCGGCCGGAGCGGGGAAGCTCACCGCGGCGGCTCGACCGCGCGGGGAGGGCCTGTGCGTCGGGGAAAACGGGCAACGACGCCTTTATGGAGGGTTGCGTGCGTACCGTGGGCGGGCGGTGGCGCGCGCGGGCATGCGCCACGGCGGTACGGCGGCGGGCGGGTGGGCGGCACCCGTACTACGGCGTCGCCACACTTTAGGGCGCGGGCGGGGGTGCCTCCTCGGCGTGCGTGCATCTCGGGAGCGAGCAGATGCATCGGGGAAGGCGCGGAGCGGCACATGGACCGAGGCACGGCGGCGTACGGGCGGACGCGGGCGGGGCCGCGCGGCGCGCGGCGCCCTCGCGCGCATGGCGTGCGACGTCGCGCACGACGCGGCGTCGGCTGGCTGGAATTGCAGAGTGCCCCTGTTCAAAATAAGTTTTCTCCACAAAATTGAATAAAAGTGCACAAGACAATGAATAGGAAAGTTGTAGATCTAACTACCCTCTACAACTTTCAAAAAGGCCATCTAGTGTTTTTCTCAATGGATTTTGCAGGAACATCGTGCCAATAGTCGAATGCGGCACCCGTTTTCGGGAAAACGGGGGCATGTCAATCGATCAAGTTTTTCGCTAATTTCCACTCAAAATTTGAAATGCCAATCCACATGAAAGTTGTGTCCCTCAACAAGATGGACAACTTTCATAAAGGTAGATTTTGAAGTGTTTAGGTGAATTTTGGAGAACGCAGCAAAAGTTCCGGACGACATTCGCTGACGTCAACGGTTAAGCGGGGTTTGACCGTGTCTTTGACCAAGGGTCCACTACGGGTGTGTGTAGGCTTGGTCAAGGGGTTCATTAGGGTTCGTTGGCGAGGTTTTTCGGGTGATGACCCAGGTTGACCTAGGTTTGACCGGGGTTTGACTGGTTTGACCCGGCTGATCCGGTTATTAGCGTTAATGACGGTAATTAAAAACCTGGGGCGTCACAGCCTACCCCCTTAAGAAGAATCTCGTCCCGAGATTCGAAATTACAAGGGAGACGAGGAATGGTTCTGGGTCAAGGCGTTACCTAAGAAATTCAGTTGGTGGTGCTCCACTTGAGGACTTGGCCTGTTGTTGTTGATGCAGGGGATCCGGGGTTCCGCTCCCCCCGCCGGGGGTTTCGCTCGTCTGGGGTTCGGGCACTCATTGGCAAAATGCCCGGGCTGTCTACAATTGTAGAACAGACGGGGAGGAAGGTCCTTGACTTTGGAGATCGGTTGCTGGGCTTCCTGGATAAGGCGGAGCCTCTTCCTCTCCTTTTTCTTTGCCCTCTTCGTGGTTTGCGAAGGTGTTGTACTAGCAGTGCGTTGAGTGGTCTTGCTAGGGTCACAACTTCGTTTGCCTTCACGCGGACAAGTCTTCGTACAGGTAATTTCCCACTCACTTACATCTATCTCAGATAAGACTCATTTACTGCCTTTATTTGCCCTCTCTTCTGCCCTAAGATCCATTGGTAGTCGAGAAAGTGGTAATATGGAGTCGGAGGCTTGGGGTTGGTCTTGATTAACATACTCCTCCAACAGATTGAATAAACGGGCTTGTTCGACCATAGAGGCAGATAAGGACTGAGAGAGACTGTCTGCCAAACTATTCTGATATGGTTTCCCATAACGTCCTTGGATGATATCGTACACCATCTGATTCAGCACGGAATTCTGCCCTTCTAGCAGTTGAGTTGCGCCGACAATGGTGTTTATGTCCCTCTAGGTGGGTACTTCTGGTGAACAGGGCTTGGAAGGTTGAAGCTTCGATTGCATCGGTGGCATTTGTTGTAGTTGTTGAGCCATTTGCTGTTGGGTCTGCAGGAGCTGGCACAACACTTCGGTATGTGCTGCTACGAAAGCTTCGGTCAACATCGTGGGCGGCGGTAGCGTAAGATCACCACTACCCGATGCTTCATAATCATTGGGGTTATTCCATGCCGGTCGGAACATCTGAAATTTGAGTCCCTAATTAGCGCATGATCGGAATCTCACCCATAAGCTTATAATTCGAACATATTGTACGAGACTCGTTCACAGTAAGCAATGCAAACCGGACATCCCACATTCACAATATCAAATTGGTAAAACTTTGCCTACACACATCCCATTATCGGGAATGCAGATGGAACAAAAAGGTACAAGGTGTGTCCTCTTACTACCTCATCGCCGTTCATGAGGAAGCGGACGATGAATGTGCACATGCACAGCTAATAGCAGACATAATCCTCCTACGATACAGAGGTACATTCCTAACAATGTCCAGTGAAAAGACTCGAGCTCTTCCGAAGACGGAGTCATGGGTGGCAGCTTGGATTGATTTCTGCTTTCGGTCTAATCCGAGCTTCTTCTTGACGTCGGAAATGAAGACGGAGAACAGTTTGCTCGAGAGGATCGAAGTAGCTGGGAGATGTGCTCTAGTGGCAAAAAGCCAGGCTAGCTAGAAGAAGAACAAGAATAGTGGTAATGCCGATCTCTAATGGAAAAGGAGTTTTCGCATTGGCGGTTCCGGGTAAAAGGTTCCGTTTTATAACCGATGCGGGACTGTAACGGTCAGTTGACCCAGTCGGGTATCTGGTGTGGACAACACGGAGCTCAACGAGGTCAGCTCACGCGATCTCTGCGTCGCGAATACGGTTGCGGAAATCGAGGGTAAATTTGGTAAGGAGTCTGACTTGTGGGTCCGGTTCGAAAAAGAGTCCGTCTGGTGGAAGGAAGGATATTTCTAGAGATTTTCGGCAAAGAGATCCGCGGTCGGCTATCTGCTCCAGTTCGGCAAAGGAACAGTAGAGCTGATTTCGCGGGATTGGACGGTGACGTGGCTCAAATCAAAGGAGACGAATGGAGGGACAGGCAATCGAGTTTAGTTAGGCAATGAATCCATTCGCAGTTGTAATCAGCAGGGTATAAATACGATCCGTGGATGTATGTAAAAAACACGATCATTCCTCAATACACACCGGCCTTACGCCAAACCCTAGAGTCCTTGTCGTGTCGTCGAGTTCTTCGAGAGGGCTAATCGATCCGTCGACCTCCGTGAGTACCGGCAACCTTGTATCATGTCTAGTATCATGCGGTGGATTTAGATCTGATGCAAGTAGTCTTGTTACCATGCTTCGTGTCATGCGGTAGATTCAAGCTTGGTTCAAGAAGGTTTCTTGTTAGATCATGAGCCATGCGGTAGGCTAAGATCTGGCTCGAAGCTAGTTATCGGCTCTATTGGATTTTGGCAAGATCCAATAGATTCATTAAGTTATCCCGTGTTATCATGAGTTTTACTTTCTGTTTTAATTCATGTAACACACCCTTGCCCAATCTAGATGGGTTTGGATCGGCTATATTTCTTTTAAGATCCTTGTACGAGCAGGTTTCGTGTTTTGACGCGTGGATCTTGTGCTCTCCGATAGCCGAAACCGAATCGATCTAGGTTGTTACGTGTTGCGGGTTCAAGCTTGCTTCGGTCGTATAAATCTTGAAAGAACCGGGTATCATGCGGTAGATGCAGGTTTTTGGGTTGCCTTGGAGCTAGTCATCCGGTGGATTAGATTTCCAATTCAGCTTGATAGATTTATTCACGTGGTAATGTTTGTTCCTTCTTCATGGACCCTGAATCGGCTGTTCAGCCGTATTCGGTTATGTTTTCACGAGTAGATCACGTGCATTGTTTATGTCTTAAATGATGTATGCTTTTAGCTTCCCATATTTAGATTGTATCATGCGGTGGATAGATCTATTTGTGGAAAGTGGTACGTTTTTCATGCAAGTCGTATCATGCGGTGGATAGATTTGTTTGTTATCGTACCCGACGGATCTTAAAGTAACTAGACATGCGGTAGACTAGTGCTTTGGATCTATGCGTGCTCATTTAATACGTGATCATGTCCGTGCTTTACCTCATTTTATTTAATGATAAACCTCATGGGGATCGGTCATAACTTCATGCTTGCATCTTTATTTATACAAAGACCGATCGTCGTCATGCTTACGTCATCCATTCGGCAGTATTCCTTTTTCCTCTGTAATGGTCCGGATGGTTGTGATTCTTTGACAGATAGCTCTACATAGCTACATGTTATCTTGCTTGGCTTCTTAGCCGTAAATATGGAACTGTCTGGTACTACCCGACACGTTCCAGGCTTTGGTATCTAATCGCTTTATCTTTTGTTAATTTTCAGGAAAAAATTGACTGGCACGTCACTTACTCTCTGCGCGTGCGAAGCTAGCTTTTTTCGGCTTGCTGTGTGATTGGCGTTGAGTGCACATTTTACGTCAACACACTTTTTGGCACGCCCAGTGGGACCAACAGCCGAATTAATTCAAGATGCCTGAGATCGCAGACCTTATGGACGTCGACCTAGAGGATCTTTCTCGGAGCAAGCGCGGCGCAGCTCCAAGACGTCGTAGATCAATTTCAGCAGAAGTGCCTGCTGTCATTTAAGAAGAACAGAAGCGGTGTCCCATATCTAAAGAATGAGATGCCCAGAGTGCTGCTACTAGGAGAGATTGATGCTACGTCTCAGCAGGAAAAGGAGGAATGTGCGCGGGTGTTCCAAGAGTCAGCAGATTACATGCTCACCAAGCACAACAAGGCCTTCCTCGGATCGCTCCAGTAGATGATGGTAGCCCTCTTTGGCCCGGGCATGGAGCAAGCGTTCGGGAAGACGCCCTTTCAGAAGAGCACCATAGAGCTGGGTGAGTCAAGCTCTCAGCCGCCGCTACGGAGCCAGCCACAGCAGCCTCCTCCTCAGAGCGCCGTAAGCCAAGCATTCCAACCTCCTCCGCAGGGCGCTGGGGGGCAGCCAGTTCGGCCCCCGTTACAAGCTTCAGGGAGTCAACCAATCCTGCCGCCACCACAGAGTAGCACAGGTCAGCCTGTGCAACAGCCGAACCCGTACCAGCCTACGTACGGAGACCTAGCGTTCGGCTCGTCTGGGGCCCACTTGACCCCGGTCGGAGGATTGCACCATCGACCAACTAGCTCCAGAAGAATCTGTACGGCGGTGGTTATCATGAAGTGGGAAATTACGGGGCGTTCGACACCTTCCCACACCCAGGGTACGCGCCAGCAGCAGGCGCGCAGGAAGATGACGCCCTAGCGCGCAAGATGGCCGAATTGATGCAGAATCAGTTCGGCCTCAAGCCAAAGATGCAGGGCCCCGCCTACAGGCCACCGTTCCCAGAGTGGTACTATAACGTGCTCTTGCCGCCTAGAGTGAAGCCGCCGACGGAGTTCACAAAGTTCTCGGGGCAGGACGAGACAAGCACGGTCGAGCACATCGCCCGTTACCTCATGCAGCTTGGGGAGTGCTCGGCCGAGGAGACGTTCAGGGTTCGTTACTTCCCCGCCTCACTGACGGGTCCAGCTTTTCAGTGGTTTTCGTCCCTGCCGCCTGAATCAGTGGCCAGATGGAAGGATTTGGAGCGTAAATTCCACGCTCACTACTTCGGCGGCGATTCCGAGAAGAAGGCCGATTGATCTCGCCACCCTGAAGCAAAGGCACAGCGAAACACCGCTGGAGTTTCTTAGAAGATTCAGAGAAGTCAAGGGCATGTGCTTCTCATTGGACTTGCCAGACGATCAGCTGGCTGATATGGCCGTCGCCGGGATGTTGCCAGCCGTGCGCGAGAAGCTATTTGGGATGGAGTTTGAGAACTTGGGCCAGCTGTCACAAAAGTTATCTTTGATGAGCAATCAGGCGTATGGCCTCAAGAAGGACCCCAAATTTGGCAAGCAGCACGACGTCGCTGACATCTACAACCAGTTCCTGGACAAAGCTGATCTGTTCGAGGATTCTGATGACGAATTGGAGATAGCTGCAGCAGAGATCATGTGGGGTAAAGAGCCCTTGACAATGAATCAGCGTTGGGTCAAGCAGACCAAAGGAACTTACGACTTCGACATCACAAAGGCTGATAAGTTGTTTGAGCTCTTGGTAAAGGAAGGCCGAATCAAGCTGCCTGAAGGGCATTCTATGCTTCGGCTCGATGGAGTCAAAGCGAAACGTTATCGTGGCTTCCATGACAGGGACTCACACTCCATCAACGATTGCAGGGTCTTCAGGATGAGGATCCAGAAGGCTATCCAGGAGGGACACCTCAAATTCGATAACAAGATGAAGCTGGATGGCCACCCCTTTCCTCAGAACATGCTCGGCTTTTCTATCAACGCAATAACAGCCGAGGAAAAGGGAAAGGTCAAGGTCCTGACCTCAGCCAGATCCAAGCAAGGTGGAGCAGTGGACCCGGAGCGCCAGGTGACCCTAGAGCAAGTACAGGGCGACGCCCCCGCGTTCTCAAAAGCCACATCGAGATTGGGGAATCGTCCGGACCTAAACCCGAGGTGACGTCACGCATTCTCTCGAACAAATGGCGGCGCCGGATGGAAAAGGAACGCTACCGGAAGCGTCGTCACGAGGAGGAGCGGCGCGGGGGCGAAGAGGAAGCGCGCGAAGAGACCGGGGAACAAGACACGCGCGAGCGAGGAGCGCGCACACTGGGGGTGCGCCTTCTTCAGGCACTGCTGGAACGAAGGCCTAAAGCTGCCCACATTGAAGAACTGTCCTGAGTGCAGCGACAGATACGTTGAGTACAGGCAGGAAACTGCCAATCGCCGATCCGTCCATGAGAGACTTGGAAGGATCCACCCGAATGGGGATCGGCGGCAAAAAATTGAAATCATTGATCATCCCAGGAAGCGCCAAGCTGATCTCAGGTGGGCTGATCAAGAGGAGGACGAGGATGTTCACGTCTGGCAGAAGGGGCGGTGGTGCCCGCCGGCCGCGCAGGAGCCGAAGAGACGGGTCCAGCGCTTGAGGAACCGCGAGATGAAGCAAGCCGGGATCCAGACGAAGGCGAAGTGGCGCCCCAAGGACCGGCGGGAGAGCTCGAAGCGTTCGGCTCCTACATGCATGGTATACTTCCCCGCCGAACGAGTTCATGGCTCCCGCTAACCAGGTTATGCGGGGAGGAAGCTTCCTTTGATGACGAGCGCCCCGAGGGGATGATGGCGCAACTAGTGCGGCCAAGCGGGGCCGTCTTCGACAAACCGGCCAAGAACCGCCACATGAGGCCGCTGTACTTGAGGGGGTACGTCAATGGCAAGCCATTGACCAAGATGTTCGTCGACGGTGGGGCGGCAGTGAACGTAATGCCGTACGCCACCTTCAGGAAGCTTGGCATGGGCCCAAGCGATCTAACACCTACAAGCATCATTCTGAACGACTTCGCCGGGAACCCCTCAGACACCAAAGGATGCGCCCACGTGGACTTGATGATCGGGTCCAAAACGCTGCTCACCACCTTCTTTGTCATCGAGGGCAAAGGAGCCTACAGCCTGCTGCTTGGGCGGGACTGGATCCACGCCAACTGCTGCGTCCCATCCACTATGCATCAACAGCTCATCCAGTGGGTGGATGATGAGATCGAGGTCGTCCAGGCGGATGACTCCGTGAGCGTGCCTAACATGGAACCAGCCTTCTGGGAGTACCAAGGCATCGATTGCTTCTCAGGGAAGGAGCGGGGAGAAGGTCCCGTTGAACCCGTCGGCGGTGACCAACGACCGATTCAAGCGGTCGGCTCTTACGGTAATTTTTAATGGAGAACCCCGTGGATGGCACCGATGGCAAGTTAGGACGAGGATTCATGTCGGCCGATAAGCCGGAAGAAGTTGACATTGGAAGCGGTGATAAGCCAAGGCCGACGTTCATCGGTGCAAATTTGCAACCAGACTTCAGGGGAAACTTAATTGAGCTTCTCAGAGAATATAAAGATTGCTTCGCCTGGGATTACTCGGAGATGTCTGGATTGGATCGTTCCATCGTCAAGCACCGGTTGCCAATCAAGCCTGGTTTCAAACCATATAAGCAACCGCCCCGGAAAATCTACAAGGATGAAGTACTGGCCGATGTGAAGAAGGAGATCGAAAGATTACTTGACGCAAACTTCGTTCGGCCGTGCAGATATGCGGAGTGGATTTCTAACATCGTCCCTGTGTATAAGAAGAATGGGAAAATGAGAGTTTGCATAGACTTCAGGGACCTAAACAGAGCTACTCCCATGGACGGATACCCGATGCCTATTGCCGATTTGTTAATTGACGCCATTTCGCTGGACACAAGGTGATTAGCTTCATGGATGGCAACGCGGGATACAATCAGATCTTCATGGCAATAGAAGACATCTCGAAGACGGCCTTTAGATGTCCTGGTCATATAGGCCTATTTGAATGGATAGTCATGACATTTGGGTTGAAAAATGCCGGTGCAACCTATCAGCGGGCCATGAATTACATTTTCCATGAGTTGATTGGCAAAACTGTGGAAATCTACATCGACGACGTGGTGATCAAGTCCTTAAGTCATGACACCCATCTAGAAGATGTGAAGAAGACCTTGGAATGCACCCGGAAGCACGGTCTAAAGATGAATCCAAACAAGTGTGCATTTGGGGTATCAGCTGGAGAGTTCTTGGGGTTTTTGGTCCACGAAGGGGGAATAGAAGTTGGCAAGAAGAGCATGAAAGCCATTGATGAAGTCGTTCCTCCAACCAACCTCAAGGAATTGCAATCACTGCTCGGCAAGATCAACTTCGTGAGAAGATTCATCTCAAATTTATCACAGAGGGTGTTGCCATTCTCTCCATTGCTGAAGCTAAAGAAGGATCAGAAATTCACATGGGGCGACGAACAACAGAAGGCTTTTGATGAGATCAAGCAATACATGAAGGAGCCACCGGTGCTGGTTCCTCCCTAGCTAAACAAGCCTTTCAAGTTGTACGTGGCGGCCGATACCCAAACTATTGGATCGGCCCTTATTCAAGAATTCGGAGGAAAGGAGCGGGTAGTAGCTTATCTCAGCCGAAAACTACTTGATCCTGAAACCAGGTATTCGGCTATAGAGCAACTGTGTCTTTGCGTATACTACTCGTGTACAAAGTTTCGGCACTACTTGTTGAATGCCGAATGCACTGTATACTCGAAGTTTGATGTGATAAAACACATGTTGTCTATGCCAATTTTGAATGGTCGGATTGGCAAATGGATTTTAGCTTTATCAGAATTCGAGTTGAAGTTCGAATCGGCAAAAGCCATCAATGGTCAGGTCATTGCCGATTTTATAACTGAACATCATGACCCTTCAATTAATCTGCTTGAAATTACCCCGTGGGCTTTATTTTTTGACGGGTCATCATGTGGCAAAGGTGGGGGAGTAGGGATCCTGCTAATTTCACCCAGAGGTGAGATGTTTGAATTCGCCATTCCTATACAACCCACTGTCACAAATAACCAGGCTGAGTACGAAGCACTACTTCGAGGGCTTCAATATTTGAGAGAAGCTGGGGCCGTCTTAGTTGAGGTCTATGGAGATTCAGAACTGGTAATCAAGCAATTGAACGGCCAATACGAGTGCAGGAGCGAAGCGCTGAGGAGTTACTACGAAGAGTGTAGGGAAATCTTGAAGAGCTTCCCATTAGTAACCCTACAGCACATTCCTAGAGAGCATAACGAAGAAGCAAACGAGGCTAGCTCGGAGCGCCTGCGGTTACAAGGAGAGTCAAGAAGCATTTGCTGCAGAGGTGTGTGCGCTAGGGGCGGATCTTGCAGAAAATGATTGGAGGAAAGAGATCGTTGATTACTTGAGAGATCCATCCCGAAAAGTCTCTAGGAAGCTCAGGTACAAGGCAATTAAGTTCGTTCTTCTGGATGACAATTTATTCTACAAATCATTGGACGGAGTATTGCTACGATGCCTGGGTCCAGAAGAAGCCAAGAACATGATGAGCGACGTGCATGATGGGATATGTGGAGCGCACCAATCGGCCTATCGGATGAAATGGGTTATTAGACAAGCTGGATGCTTTTGGCCGACGATATTAGAGGATTGCTTTGAGTATTACAAGGGATGTTAAGACTGCCAGAGGTTCGGGAATATTCAAAGAGTCCCTGCATCAGCATTGAACCCCATCATCAAACCATGGCCATTCAGGGGCTGGGGTATAGACTTGATTGGCCAAATTAACCCGCCGTCTAGCAAGGGGCATAAGTTCGTGCTTTTGGCTACAGATTACTTCACCAAATGGGTCGAGGCGATCCCACTGAAGAAAGTGACGTCAGAAAACATGATCGAGTTCGTCAAGGAACACATCATCTATCGATTTGGGATCCCTCAGACGATTACTACGACCGGGGGGCACAATTCGTGTCATTGGAATTCGGGAGATTTTGCCGAAAGCATGGGGATCAAATTGTTTAATTCTTCTCCATATTATGCCCAAGCTAATGGTCAAGCGAGAGGCTTCTAATAAGATCATGATCAAGTCGACACGAGAAGAAGATCGATCGGAAGCCACGGAGATGGCATTCGGTACTCGGCGAAGCGCTTTGGGCATACCGAATGCCCCCCCACGGAGCTACAAAGACCTCTCCTTACGAGTTGGTTTACGGGCATCATGCAATCCTGCCTTGGGAGATACAATCGGATTCAAGGAGAGTAGTGCTTGCAAAACGAGTTGAGCTCCAAGGATTACGGTGGCCTAATGATGGATGAGTTAGAAGATTTGCATATGATCGCGTCTCGGGGCCCCGGAGAACATCGAGAAAAACAAGTTGCGGGTCGCCAAATACTATAACAAGAAAGTAAAGGTAAAGCAATTCGCAGAAGGCGATCTAGTTTGGAAAGCGCTATTGCCGATTGGAACTAAATACAGTGAATACGGCAAATGGTCCCCTAACTGGGAGGGGCCTTTTCGTGTGGTCAGATGCGTCCCTGGTAATGCATACATATTGAAAACTTTGCTTTGGGAGAAGAATTTTCCGTTGCGATAAATGGGAGATATACGAAGAAATATTATCCTAGCATTGAGATCGATCGATGATTACACGCATACGGCACAAAGATAGCCGGCGCTCAAGAATGAGGCCGCCTTTAGAACAAAATCCATGAACAAGAGAAAATGGCCAGTGCCTAGATGCATTGCCCTTAGCTCAACACTACATTACAACTGCTTCTTGCAGGATCATATCTAACAACCCCGATGGTCAAGTCCCCAAGGAGGTGGGAAGCAGAAGGCGTGGCGAAATAAGCGAAAGTATGATACAATCTTTTCTTTACTTCTTCGACTGCTGCCCCCTCTTCAGTTGTTCCAGGACCACCGTGACGGCAACTTGGAACGCACGAGGATGGCCATGATTGGCGGCCTCTACCAAACTATCCCAGGCCGCCTTCGGGTTGCTGTCACCGTCGGAGACATGCGGGGCGGGGAGAAATCAAGGTCGGAGGCAAGAAATCCGGGGGCGAGGCACAAAAGAGTCGGGAGCATTTACCCCCTACTAGTGCTTCCCGAGCCATGCGACGCTCGCGCTCGGCTTGGCAACGGGCGGACATGTCCCTGAGGCCATGCTCCGGGTGCGGACACGGCGGCGGAGGCGATGGTTAGTCCTCTGCTCAGGCGTGGCATCCTCTGCTTCGGGGGAGGAATCGGAGGAGATGTACTCAGGAACATCTTCGGTCCCGATGACCTCTTCGGGAAGCAAATCAAGGCTGAAAAGGGCAAAAGGAAAACATGAAGCGCAAGATCAAAGCGGGAGAACGAGGAGCAGATCAAGAAAGAACTCACTTCCGAATCGTACGCTTCCTTGATGAGCCGCTCCCCTGAGGTTGTTTACCCTTGTCCATGGCGTTGGGGTTTTTTCCTCTAGCGAGCGGGGGAAGAGACGAGAAATGATGGAGGAGTGTGCGAGTGGATTTGCAGAGCACCCCACGGGCTATTTTATTGACCAAGGAGGCGCATTGGGAGTGATGATTTGGCCAGTACACACTGTTGGAATACCAAGCGGCAGGGATTTCCACCAAGTGCGAAGGGTTTTCTCTTGAACAGTGTTCACGGATTGCCGAATTGAGATCCTCTGTGGATTTCACGCCAAGGGGCAGTTGTTCTCACGCGTTCGGCTAAAGATAGTTCCCGGATGCGTTCAAAGGAAAATTTGCAGATGCAAAATGCAAAAGGGAGTCATCGCGGGACAAGTGCAGAATTCAAAAGTTCATCATATATTGCCGACATTTACACATCCCTAGTACAATCTAGTCAAAGAGCCTATTCAACACAGATTGGGGATGGGTAATTTCGACAATAGCGTCGCCGTGGCCGTCGAGGCGCTCCAGGATGAGCTCGATCTCGTCGATGTCCTCCGGCGCACCGCCCTGAAAGCCACGCGACCTGGTGGAATAGTCGACGTCCGTATGCGTCGCCATCGCAGCCAGGCCCAAGGTGGTGCCCAAGCGAACGCCATGGACGGCCACCTCGTCAACGCGGCGCTCCACCGCGGCCAGGCGCTCCGCCGGCGTGTCACCGTGGGCATTCACCTTCTCGGCCAATTGCTCTACCAGCGCCTTTAGCTGGTTGAGCTCAGCATCGCGGGCTGCAAAAGACAAACAGAAAGGATTAGCATCAAAGGCCGGGCTGGATCAAGGGTCAATCTCGGGGCCATACCGTCAATGGCCTCCGGCGGTGTTTGCGCCGGTCCTCCCATTCTAACTCGCCACGCCCGCTTTCTTGGAGACGTCCTCTAGTTCGCGACGGGACGCCTCTAGCTCCTCCTTGAAGCGGATGGCGTGCGCTTCCCCGTACGGTGCGGGGGAGTGGCCATCGGACTCGAGGAGTCATGCGGGAGGGGCCGATTGGCCGGCGCACGGGGCGGATTCCACCGAATTAGCCTCGAAAAAGGAGAGATGATCGTCAAGGCAAAGGAAGATTAAAAAGCGAGAATCACGAGAGGAGAGGTTGACGATCGTCACCACTGCGCGCATTGGCGCTGCTCCCCTCGGCCTCGTCGGAGGCACGGCGGCGGTTGAGGGCGGCGCACCATTGTGGTTTGGGATGTGCCTTGTTTGCGAGAAGGCTAAAGATTGGCAAAGATTCAAGAGCTAGAAGGCCCGGTGGAGAGCTAGGGGCACCTATGGAAACATTTATAGGCACTGGCGGGGGTGAATCGTGGCTTCGAGTCGTGGCTGTGGATCGTGGCGCACGTCCCAATAAAATCGGAAGGTGGAAAGATTTCCTTGACCAACCCCCCGGCGGGTCGTTTGGAGTTCTAAGGCCGGACCGTGCGCAGGTCGATTGGTTCGGCTAAGGGAACTCAAAGTGTCGTTCGGGAGTTAGCGTCTCACTGCCGAATGGGTCGTTCAGCATTACATCTCAAAGTACGCAAAAGAAAGGAAACAAATCACAAGGAGATATTACGAGAACGACCAGTTCAATTATACATCAATGAGGATTCAGGCATTCAGGAGTTTTGCAAGTACATGACGAACATTGGATATTATCAAATGGGAATTGTCCAGCATCTCCTGGCAGTCTTTTTGGGCACCAGATAAGTCAGTGAGCTCCGCATCGCATTGCTCTATTCTGGTGACAGCCGATTCTACTTCCGCTTGGGTCTTTGCTATCAATCCAGGAAGTTCGGCTATTTTCTTTTGGTCAATCTCCATCTCCGCTGACGGGCTTCTCGGTTACGCCTCTAGAGCGGCCTTCACGGCAACTTTCAGATCGTAAGAAGCTTGCAGGTTAGCCAATGCATCTTTATGGCTCTCTGCTTGGGATTGTGCCCCGTTCATGGCATGTTCAGCATCAGTTTTCTTCTTTTCAATGGCGGACGGGAGCGCAATTTCCTCCAAGTGCGCCTCAAGGGTACATAAAAGGGCTCTAAGTCATAGACGGATGATAGAGAAGCTCTGATGTCCTCGGGGAGTTCTTGACTAATGGGTTCAAACATCTCTTCAAAATGATGAAGATCATTGAGCTGATCCTGAACATCTTTTTCCAGCCAGGCTGCAATTTCTTTGAGTTTGGCCAACACTTCATCTGGCAGCGGCTGGTTTATTTCTTTCATCACCTCGGCAGTTGATGGGCCCTCTGATGGCAAGCTCGATGACAACGGGGCATGACCCTGAAAAACAACATTGCCGAGGTGAAAATGCTAACATCGAGGTACCGAAATTAAGCGCGGAATTGGATACCTCATGAATGGTTTCTTGAGCGGGGGCGATCGCAGACAGAAGAGGTGCCCCGGGTAGAGCCGAAACTCCCGCGTCAGGGGATGCTGATGCGGCCATCAGCGACTCGTGAGTTTCTGGCTGATGAAGAATTGGATCCTCCTCTGTTGGGTTGGTCATTGCCGCTTGACTGATAGGCGATGGCATCCTGGGGGAATTTGGTGGCTCCAGTTGAGTTGGGAGGTTCATCTCTGGAGAGTTTGCTGCTTCTACGGAAGGTGACGAGGATGAGATTTCCACTGGGATGGGTAATTCAGCCCCGGATGAACTTGCTTGCTGAATCACTGGAACATCTACAAGCTGCCCTTCTATTGTTTCTTCTGCAAATGCCAAATTGGGAGGGTAAATACCAATGTTCGTCCTCAAGAAAAACAGTAGAAGTCATACCCGCAGATGGAGCATTAGCGAGTCGTTGGTTACGAAGGTTCTTTGGGCTCGGTCCGAAATGCACGGTAATATGATTCATCAAGAACGAGTAATCGGTAATCAAGGGAGTAAAAAGGTTTTACCTCAACAAGCACTTTCTTGACAGTTCTTCTCCTTTTAGCACTTGGAGGGGCAATCAGATGCAGACCTTGCCTCCTGTCTACAGCAAGGCTAGAAAGGCTGGGATCTGTGGTGGCGTACCTGGCCATTAGTTGATGCAGGGTTGTGGATTTAAACCCCAGCGCTGAAATTGGGCCTTCGGCATTATAAGTAATTGCCCTGGCTCGAGGGGCAGGCACTGTGTTCTGTGGACAGAAAATGAAGGTCAGGACCATGACTAAAAGAGGAAAAAGTCTGATCAAGGAGCTCATTGTATTACCTCTGAAGTTGGCAGAAAGTCAGATACCAACTCTGCACAGAATACATGAACAGGTTCACTGAAGATGTGGCCATGAAATTCTTGCCACCAGGAGCTGAAGGTGGGGTGAGCTATGGTTGTGGGCACAAAAGGACATGTGTAGACGGTGGGGACTGCACACATAGTTGAAAACTTCTGTTGCGCATTGCATCGGTTCTTTGATTTCCTCCCTGGGTTTGAGGAATTCATGCGAAACAATCTTGGGGGCATGCGGCCGCATCCAAGTTGCCCGGCCATTACATTAGGTGGTAGTATTCATAAGTGCGACATTACGCACTCCCTCCATTGAACTCGGCCGGTAGTATGCATGGGCGGATTGTGATATTAAAGATCTCCAAGAATCCCCTATCTTGATGGCCGGGCTCAAAGGTAAATTCGACAGAGAAGGTCAAAGTGTCATTGCCTAGATAAGGAAGCCAAAGAGGATTGGAGAAACCTTTGAAGAATAACTCGAAGAGCTGGCTGGTGTCCTGCTGGATAAGAACAGTTGAAACCGCTTCTCCATAGTTTTGGCATCCTCTGGTAGCTTGAGGCTCTCCTTCGGGGTGATTGGACAAAGGGAAGAACCTGGAGTTCAAATCAACGCCAACAATCTGATGCATGTGAAGCTGCAGCCACATTTGAACAAACCACCAAGGGCCATTGACGCATGTTATCCTCTCGTCGGTGTACATTTGGGTAACGATCGATGAAGCATATGATATACACCGCCCAAGAAGAATTTTCCCGGAGGAAGGCGATTGCCACTAGCCAGATGAATCGCCATTGCGATATGGTTCAAAGTGGGTTCGTTGGCCTTGCCACGGAAGACAAATCTGCATAGCCACATGTTCGAAAGGCTGCGTATTCAACTTCGCCAAGGGGATTATCTCTCATGTGCTTCAGGATATAATGCTTGTAGCCATTCCCTGGCTTTACCCCTGTCTGGCGTGAAGAATTTTTGAAGTTCCAGGGCTGGACAGACCCGGTGATGTCAAGGCCGGTGATCATGTATACATCGGCCAAGGTTGGAGACATTGGGCCATGCCCAAAAAAGAAGGCGTTGACGCCATTTGACCAGAAGTGGCATGCGGCTATCAGAAGATCTTCATTCTTGGGTGTCTCAGCTACGGATAACTCCAGACATTGAGCGATACGGAGAGCATCCAGATTGGTCAATCCACTCTTATCCGCAAGAATCCTCCGATACCAAGTCTTCCAGCCTGCAATTGGGGGCAAAGGCCAGTTCTTGAACGCATCTTGCCACTGGGGAGGTGGAGATAAAGCTGCCTTGAAAGGGATTCTCTGAGATTCAGCGGCAATAAAATCTCGAGGGTCAGGATTCCCTTCAGGACCAAGGTAATAAGATTGCGAATTGGCCTCGATAGGAATCAGAAGAGCAGTAGAAGGCTCCTGGAGGAAAGCGGAAGAGGAAAATCTCAGGTAAAATTGAAAACCTAATGCCGAACAAAGGTTTGACGGGGTGAATTTACCTGAGCAGCTTGGTTCTGAGTTGCCATTGGAGGTTCGAGCTCGGAACGAAAGGGATCTAGGGTTGGATCTGAACGAAGATTCCGGCGGATTGCGAAGAGCAGGTGTTGACAGATTTAACTCAAGGATTCGTGGCTGGAGTCAATTGTGGAACAAAATTACTTTTATCCCACAATTGAAGGGGCATGTGTTAACACCAAAATTATGTAAGGAGTCTGACTTGTGGGTCCGGTTCGAAAAAGAGTCCGTCTGGTGGAAGGAAGGATATTTCTAGAGATTTTCGGCAAAGAGATCCGCGGTCGGCTATCTGCTCCAGTTCGGCAAAGGAACAGTAGAGCTGATTTCGCGGGATTGGACGGTGACGTGGCTCAAATCAAAGGAGACGAATGGAGGGACAGGCAATCGAGTTTAGTTAGGCAATGAATCCATTCGCAGTTGTAATCAGCAGGGTATAAATACGATCCCTGGATGTATGTAAAAAACACGATCATTCCTCAATACACACCGGCCTTACGCCAAACCCTAGAGTCCTTGTCGTGTCGTCGAGTTCTTCGAGAGGGCTAATCGATCCGTCGACCTCCGTGAGTACCGGCAACCTTGTATCATGTCTAGTATCATGCGGTGGATTTAGATCTGATGCAAGTAGTCTTGTTACCATGCTTCGTGTCATGCGGTAGATTCAAGCTTGGTTCAAGAAGGTTTCTTGTTAGATCATGAGCCATGCGGTAGGCTAAGATCTGGCTCGAAGCTAGTTATCGCCTCTATTGGATTTTGGCAAGATCCAATAGATTCATTAAGTTATCCCGTGTTATCATGAGTTTTACTTTCTGTTTTAATTCATGTAACACACCCTTGCCCAATCTAGATGGGTTTGGATCGGCTATATTTCTTTTAAGATCCTTGTACGAGGAGGTTTCGTGTTTTGACGCGTGGATCTTGTGCTCTCCGATAGCCGAAACCGAATCGATCTAGGTTGTTACGTGTTGCGGGTTCAAGCTTGCTTCGGTCGTATAAATCTTGAAAGAACCGGGTATCATGCGGTAGATGCGAGTTTTTGGGTTGCCTTGGAGCTAGTCATCGGTGGATTAGATTTCCAATTCAGCTTGATAGATTTATTCACGTGGTAATGTTTGTTCCTTCTTCATGGACCACGAATCGAGTTTGTTCAGCCGTATTCGGTTATGTTTTCACGAGTAGATCACGTGCATTGTTTATGTCTTAAATGATGTATGCTTTTAGCTTCCCATATTTAGATTGTATCATGCGGTGGATAGATCTATTTGTGGAAAGTGGTACGTTTTTCATGCAAGTCGTATCATGCGGTGGATAGATTTGTTTGTTATCGTACCCGACGGATCTTAAAGTAACTAGACATGCGGTAGACTAGTGCTTTGGATCTATGCGTGCTCATTTAATACGTGATCATGTCCGTGCTTTACCTCATTTTATTTAATGATAAACCTCATGGGGATCGGTCATAACTTCATGCTTGCATCTTTATTTATACAAAGACCGATCGTCGTCATGCTTACGTCATCCATTCGGCGGTATTCCTTTTTCCTCCGTAATGGTCCGGATGGTTGTGATTCTTTGACGAGATAGCTCTACATAGCTACATGTCATCTTGCTTGGCTTCTTAGCCGTAAATATGGAACTGTCTGGTACTACCCGACACGTTCCAGGCTTTGGTATCTAATCGCTTTATCTTTTGTTAATTTTCAGGAAAAAATTGACTGGCACGTCACTTACTCTCTGCGCGTGCGAAGCTAGCTTTTTTCGGCTTGCTGTGTGATTGGCGTTGAGTGCACATTTTACGTCAACAATGGCGACGTATGGTCGTGACACTGATGACGATGGGCTCAATGGTCTAAATAATCGACCGTGATGGGGAGCAAAACGAGAAAAACTCGGTGTACTACGCTTCACGCTTGTGATAGCAACACTGAGGAGCTTAGCATAAAGCTTCGATCGATCCTGGGTGTACTTCCTTGTTTGATTTTGAGAATTTGAAGGTTATGAGCACGGGCCAAGAACGAATACACGATGGATGACTTTTCCATGTTGACTATTCGAGAACCTTGACTGCTCAAGAGAAAAGTCTCTACTTTTACCGTTTCCACTTGGTTAGCAGGAAAAGGAATCGATGCTACAAGGTCGTCGAGATTCACGGCAAGGGACCAATTGGTCAAAGATTTCCAAGAGATCACTACAAGAAAGGAAGGCTAAAGACATATTTCCATAATCTCTTGTACGAAAGATGATTTCAAGGGGGGAAACTTCAAGGAAAAATCTTGCTCACTCCTTTACTTATTTCGCAAATTTTGAGGTTTTGACAACTCGTTGTTTTGAAAGTGCAATACTTTTCAAAGTTGATGCAATGCGTATGCTTGTGCGGTATGGTGCTCATGATGCACGTTAGAATGACTCGGCTACCCATATGCGTTGATGATTGGAAGGGCAATTAATAGCGGGGAGAGGATCTGTGTGACGAGTTGCTATCTTACAACCAAGATACCTAGCGCGCTCCTAGTGGCAGTCGTGTGTCTGCAGCGCACACGATACCCTAGTTTCCGTCGTGGCACCTTAGACTATGGGTAACAACATCACCAAACGAGAGAGGTAGAGTAGGGGTACGGAGTTTCATGGGAATGCATGTTAGTATACCCATGCTTCTCATGTGCATATGCCATGCAGCGCATGCTCAAAAACTACATTTAATTTAAATCACAAGGTTTGAGCAAGACTGAAAAGAACAAGTTCAGGATTGAGGAATTGATTAGATCTGTGATTGACACGAAATTGGTGGAGCACAGAACTTGATGGATCACAACTTAGCATAATTAATGCCTTACGAACATCATTGCTGGAAGGGATGTTTAATCAAGGCAGTACATCACTGAGAGTTTTCAGAATTACAAACAACATTTAGGATTACAAAGCAGACTAGCTGCAATAACAAGGTTCCTAGTCCAACCGACGGCGATAGTTGACCAAAAGTGGTCATGGTACATTAGGATTCCTCACAACACTGGATTCTCACGACCTGGATTTTATTACTGACGAACCAACTTCCAAGGGTGGGATCTTCCACGCTGAAAGACTACGGTGACTCAGGTCCAGACTCAATTCCAGATTCACCTTGGATATCCTCAACACCTTCTTCTTGTGCTTGTCCAGGAATGACAGGTTCTGGGGGTGGAACGGCTAGAGCTTCCAGTTGATTTTCTAGTTCAAGCATATATTGATCGTTATGCTGCAACAAGAAATTCTGCTCATGGATGATCTCCGTTAACTCTTGTATCTTTGCCTTGTCCTTGCGTCTTTCCTTATTGAGAGTAGCGATCATTGCTCGGGCTTCCTTCAACGCTTGAGCTGAACACTCCACTTCCTTAACTTTATATCTATAGATTTGGTGTATATAGAATACGCTTTCTCCCACCATTCGTTGGTAGGTGTCGTACATGGCTTCTGAAAAGCGGACTGAGGTGACGAGATAAGGGCTATAGTGAGAGTTGCTCTGGACTGGAAGGATAGTTTCTCGTTCACCACCCGACGCAATGTGTCGCTCGGGTACCAGAATTACTTTGGCTGCAGAGTTGGCTATCTCGGCAGGGTGCTTTTCACAGAAAGTTGTAAGTGCTCCGAGAGCAGCCTTCTGCAATGTGTCGGACAAGTTTCTTCCGTGTGCCGTACACTCCCACTCACCCCAAGCAGGATTGGTCGGGCACGCTGAAATCTTCACCTTTACTTCACAACGAAGGAGTTGGCCTGTGGTCATGACCTCACGTGTCGAGTACTCTGGGTAAGTGGTGTACCCAAAGTTCCTTAGGGTGTCCCACAAAAGTGCAGGAAAACCACCCTCCTCGAGGTAGTTCACGAGAGTCCATGATTCCACATGAGCCGACGTAGAGCCAGCGTTGTCCATCTGGACATACAACAAAAGTGAGAATCGGGCGGATGCGAGTGTACAAAGGTAACTCAATCCACGAGTACGGGTAAGGTCAAGGTATGGGGTAACCATGCATACTTAGATACCATCGTATGCTGAGCTCGAACGAGCAGGCATACAAACGATACATGGTCTGGCAATCGGAAACCGAACATCCTACTCAAACCAGAGTTCAACACTTCCCCAATTGGCGTAGCAACTTAGCAAGGTTATGAAACTCAAGTTGGGTACTCAAGGTTGAGCTAGGGAACCAGAAAGGTGCTGAACCAAGCAAGGTTCAAAGGTTCTAGGGGAATGTCAAGATAGGGTTGACTACCAAGCAGAACCTGCGGCAGACCAAGGTATGATCATGAACTTTGACGAGTGGAAACTGGATTAGATTGAAGCGGCCTAGGTTAAGATCACCTAGACGAAAGATTCTTGGACAAGAACAGCAATTTAAGCAACACTTTTATTAAATTTAAGCATGACAACACATCTACACCTAAAAAGGCTAAACCGAACAAAACATGCTATAACTATTTTACTTCTGAGAGCACGGAAACAGACGTGAGTTCAGTTTAGGTTCTTTCATGGCTTTTGACATGATGCAAGGCGTCCTACGCGTCCTCACAAGGCAATCCAGCCAAAACTCAGAGTTAGTGCCGGTGGCATGGCACATACGCGTATCTCCCTATAATAACTAGTCGTGATCTAGTCGATGCTGACTTAGCGGACTTACGTAACGGAGTTAGTGTACCTACAGAAGATCACAGAACACAACGAACCTTTCATGCCAGCACTCATGAAAGCGTCCACATACATTACCGTTCTCTATAGAAACGGCATCCATGCGTTACGCTGCTGCATGGACAGCGTCCTATTTTAAGACTCTGACGAGACGTGAGTGCCCATTGGAATAGGCCTCACTCATCCCTCACGGACTTTCCCGTGGTACCATCACGTATGGAAAAACGTGACGAGACTCAGACGCGACGTGACACCCATTGGAATAGGTCCCACTAGTCCCTCACAGGACTTCCATGTGGTACCACCACGTATGGCAAAACGTGATGAACTAGTATGGTTGTGCAAGAAGTAAGTTTGACATAAAGTAATGTGCTGGGAGTTAGCAAAATAAACCATAGATTACTAAGCCACCTAAAAGAAACCAAAAATTCCCTCTAGGGGCCTGTCGGTCTAGTTTATCCTTAACGGACCAACGTATTTTGCAAATCAAACATTCTTGGCAAATTTTTATTCGAAAATCATTTGATTAGAGTTGTTAATTAAACTCTGGTGCATGCAGTCGCTCTGATACCAGCTGTGACAACCCGCCCAGGAAAATACCTTACTATCGCCTAAGACCGATCCACTTTGGTCATTAAGCAATAGTAAAGTATCATCCCGTCGTTGGTTGCCGGGTTAACGCCCGGTAAATCACTTGGACATCGAACAGAGGATCGACACATGCATTAAAACTCACGCGAAGGCGAGTCCAGAGTACAACACGAGTTAACCTAGTTTATTACAAACCATTGCTCATGACATGGAGTAAAGGTTCAGAGTTCGAAAATACAGAGGAAATAATTTAAACTAGCGCAACGGTGAACATCACAGGAGGCCATCCGTGATGTCATTACTTGTCGCAACCCTTCCGATCAATCATACCTGCAACAACAGTTTTAAAGCAAGGCTGAGTATACTAATACTCAGCAAGACTTAACCGTCGGGTGATGACTACATCACCAACCTCTAGACATGGAAGGCTTTTGGCCAGTGGAGTTTCTTTTGCTGGAAAGCTACTAAGAGTAGGTCCTTACTTTCAATCTTTTAGCACAAGTTCTAGTTGATTACCATTTCTAAGTGTGCCAACTAATTCAATCAAGAATTGGACAAGCAATTAATTCATCCAACATATTCCTCGAGTTCCATCATTATGGGATATCATGGCCAGTTGATTAAGCAGTCTCGGATAACGGTGAGAGGCCGACAATCGATTGATTTAAACCTTGCAAGGTAGACCCAAACACACGGTAGGCTGTCCCTGCGAGGACAACTTCCCAGGCCGTCCCCATAAATCTTCGGGTTGGGGTGCAGGCTATCCGACATACCCCGCGAGATACCCGGAGTCACCATACACCACCCTTCCCGGTAGCTGGCCGGTAAGGAGATTTCTCAAGAGTAGTAACGGTAGGATCCCGTGCCGCCTCATTAAGGTACTAGGCTTACCGGCCCCATAACCGGCATGTGCTTAGTACGTTCAAAAGCTTAGCCCACATGCCCACTGGACCGGAGCCCAATCCCATGCTCTTACCACATGAGCAATCCATTTAAGGATATCTTATGATTCCTATCTAGGAACCTATTCTTGCGAGTGACGAACATCACTCGACTTCTATCGGTCCTATAGCATAGCAGCTATCGACCTAGCATACTAGTGATAGGGCATAGGTACCTAGGGATCATGCATCTAGGGTTTCAAATCAATTCCTGAAACGTAAATGCACAATCACAGCAAACATAATTGCATAATTTTTAAAAGACGGGGTTAATGATCCGGGGCTTGCCTTCGCTGGCAAGGTTGGCCTTGGGCCCTTCTGGACTTGGGTCCAGGTCTTGAGCTACGTCCACGCTCGGCAGCTCCTTGTCGGCACCTTCGTCTCCTTCCGGCACGAGCGTACGTCTACCGGCGGAAAGATCTACACAAAGATGCAAATGCAAGATTGATTCGATGATTTTTACTTTAATCACTTACGAACCATTTTGACAATCAAGGGGTGTATTTGTTGGGCACATTCACCTAGATAAGAATACATTCAGCATACTCTTCCATAAAGGAACAATATGCAACTCTTTATTAATTATTCTTTTTGATGGTGATTGTGTACATATATATGTAAATAATTTAATTTAAATTCACCAACAGTAGTGGGTAGGTAGATTTAACCTTTTTAACATGATTTCCAACCATCCTCAAGTTAGCAAGGGTGGTTCGGTGATTTTTCTTTTAGAAAGGTTATTGGTTGTACATGGGTGATTCTTTTATTGCACAATTGAATAAAGATTTCACTGTAATTGTCGTTTCATGTGAAAGCTTTAATCATTTTCCTTTCACAAGCAAGGATATGAATAATATTTTTATCCATTAATTAATTCCTTATCAGCAATGAGAATTAATTATCTTTTAATTGAATTAGATAATACTTCCAAAAAAAGAAAAAGAATTAATTAGGGATTTTTCTTTATTTAATTCCTCTTTAGTATTAAAAGGGCTTTTAAGCTTTTTATTAAGCAATTAAATTATCAAAAATTAATGTAATGTTTCTTAAGCCTACTAGCACCTATACTGGTCCATTGGACCCACATGTAAGTGTTGGATGCTAGGAAATTAAATATTATGGAAAATAACAAAGGTTATTCTAGTGATTCAATTAAAATGCATATAAACATAATTAAGAATCAAAATGATCCAAACTTTCTTGTGCAAGCTCTCTGTTCCTAAACAAGCCTAGAGAACCAGCATGTTTGCATGGAATGTCTACTGAACTTGGTTTATTAATTTACAAAGGAAAACATGCATAAATCAAGAATAATTATTTCTGTTAATCCATAAATCATGATTAATTCACAAGATGTGCATTTTGGTATTACAAGATAGTGTGCACAAGTTGGGCTCAATAACATGAATATATTTAACAAGAAAAATCATTTATGCAGATCTGCCAGAAATAGAAAGACAGTTTTATAAAAAGATTTACATCATAACTTTGTGCAATTTTTGGCATAGGAGCTAGTCATGCCCTAACACACAACATATCCACAAATTAGCTAAAGAGGACCTATGGTTTTTGAGATATTGCAGATTTAGGGTTTTCACATTTGTATTTTTCATGCAAAAACTAAAAGGAATTAGCTCAGGCCAGAATAAGAAAAGTTGTAGTATAAATCACCATGAATCCAACAAAATAGGTTTCACATTTTTCTGAATTTTCAGTTATTTTCTACGCAATTTACGAAATTCAGCAAAACTGTTGTACTATTGGAGTTACCTTTTTGCAAATAAGGCCCTGGAAAGACTTTGGGGTTTGCAATGTGGCCCCTATGGCGGCCGGCCGGCGCAGGCTTTGAAATTCCGGCGAGGCCGGCGGCCTTGGCCGGGCGGGAGCGGGCCGGGGAGGATCTAGGGGTGTTCTAGGATTGCTTTGGGGGCTTGGTCGGGCGGAAACGCGGCGGCGATGGTGCTCGGCGGCGGTGGCGGCGGCCGGCGGCTGCGCGCGCCGGTTCCGCGCGATGGGCGGCTCCGCGGGAGGGAAGGCACACCGGTGAGCTACGGTAGGTGTCAAGGAACGTGGAGGAGGCACGCGGAGTTACAAGCGGCCGGCCGGAGCGGGGAAGCTCACCGCGGCGGCGTGGCCTACGCGTCGACGGGCGGCGGCTCGACCGCGGGGAGGGCTCCGTGCGTCGGGGGAAAACGGGCAACGACGCCTTTATGGAGGGTCGCGCGTACCGCGTGGGCGGGCGAGTAGCGCGGGCGGGGCACGCGCCACGGCGGTACGGCGGCGGGCGGGCGGGCGCACCCGTACTACGGCGTCGCGACACCCTAGGGCGCGGGCGGGGGGTGCCTCCTCGGCGTGCGTGCATCTCGGGAGCGAGCACCGCATCGGGAAGGCTCGGAGCGGCACATGGACCGAGGCACGGCGGCGGACGGGCGGACGCGGGGCGGCGGCGGCGGCGCGCGCGCGCGGCGCCCTCGCGCGCACGACGTGCAACGTTGCGCACGGCGCGGCGTCGGCCGGCTGGATTTGCAGAGTGCCCCTGTTCAAAATAAGTTTTCTCCAAAAATTTGAATAAAAGTGCACAAGATAATGAATAGGAAAGTTGTAGATCTAACTACCCTCTACAACTTTCAAAAAGGCCATCTAGTGTTTTTCTCAATGGATTTTGCAGGAACATCGTGCCAATGCGAATGCGGCACGTTCCGGAAAACGAGGTCTTGTCAATCGATCAAGTTTTTCGCTAATTTCCACTCAAAATTTGAAATGCCAATCTACATGAAAGTTGTGTCCCTCAACAAGATGGACAACTTTCATAAAGGTAGATTTTGAAGTGTTTAGGTGAATTTTGGAGAACGCGGCAAAAGTTCCGGACGACATTCGCTGACGTCAACGGTTAAGCGGGGTTTGACCGTGTCTTTCACCAAGGGTCCACTACGGGTGTGTGTAGGCTTGGTCAAGGGGTTCATTAGGGTTCGTTGGCGAGGTTTTTCGGGTGATGACCCAGGTTGACCTAGGTTTGACCGGGGTTTAACTGGTTTGACCCGGTTGATCTGGTTATTAGCGTTAATGACGGTAATTAAAAACCTGGGGCGTCACAAGCACCGACATCGGTCACCGTAAGAGTATGGATGTTGACCGGAATAGCATAGGTCTTGTCAAGCACAATGAAATCCAACAACTTGCCACGAAGAAAGATCATCATACGAGCCGCCCACTTGTGGTAACCCTTGCCATCGAAGTGCGGCGGACCGCCCCGCTCAATGTACGCCATCTTAGGATTCAAGACTTGTCAAAGTCGCAAAGAATCCGGCACCAAGCTCTGATACCAATTGAAGGATCAGATGGCGACTAGAGAGGGGGGGAGTGAATAGGAGCCGGTAAAAATTCTTCCCAAAGAACCCGGCCTATACCCTAGTCAAACCCCGGTCACACACGAGCGATGGATTGAATCACGCACCAATCGCCAAGACAACGAGGTTATGGATCAACCTTTAGCCTTAGGAACGATTCCTTGAAGCACACGCGGAAGCATGAGAAAGGAAGGGAGGAATCGAAACAAGAAGCAAAGCTCACAGGCTCTGGCGGACCGTCCGGCCAGGAGGGGCGGACCGTCCGCACTGACCTCGCGGACTGTCCGGCCTGCTGCCGCGGACCGTCCGCGCCAACCTTGCGGACCGTCCGGCCCTACATCACGGACCGTACGTTAAATCACACAGAACCAACAGAAGCACACCACGAACCACGGAATGTCCGCGGGGAGCACGCGGATTGTCCGCCAGGCACCCGCGGACCGTCCGCCCTCTGCTGCGGACCGTCCGAAACTCCGTCCAACCGAAACTCAAAAACGCAACGGATCGAAACAAAAGGCGAGCAAGAACACGAAGAACACGGGACGAACACGAGCGGCGCGGGCCGTCCGCCAGGAGGGCGCGGACCGTCCACGAGGCTCGGACAGAGCAGAAAAACGCCCGACCTCGAAAGTCAACTCCCCCAATGTTGACGGTGAATTTCCGTCAACCTAGAGTACTTGTTATACATTGGTTTCGATTATGATTTGCAACTAACCCGCCACTAGGCATACTAATGATGTAACAAGTTCACACTTGCATGTCGATTTTGGAGTTTGTTGTTTACGCAGGAAATCTACGCTAAAGAGGAGACTTTCGGGATAAGTTCATCAAGCACTTCAAGAGAAGATCATGAAGCCCGTCACAAGTCAAGACACGAAGTGAACAAGACTCCAAACAACCTTAGGACCGAAGCATCAACACGCAAAATTCCGGGACTTGGATGTTTACCAACGGGAACAACTCAGTCCGAGAGATATTCTCGCAGCTCAGGACAGCATTATCTTTCGGTACAGATTCGGAGACTTAAACGGTCTTAAATGGCAAACGTTTGACTACCAAAGTTGTGAGCCTCGATGATACCTTCGATTTGGACATGTGGAAGGCCCAATTCGGATAAGGGAGCTAGGATATATAGCCCCCGAAATCCCTGCTGCGCAGTCAGTCCGAAATAGAACAGATTATCTTCCCAGGCCGATTTGGAGATCTTATCTTCATTTTTAAGGAAAGAAATGAATACCAAAGTTGAAGATAATTTCGTGGCACACAACCTGGACACCGAATTTGCATTATTTGGAGTCCAGACGTGGGAGATATGGCTCTGGCAAGGAAGGACTGCGAATCAGGAAAATCTGGCTGATTTTATGGAAACCAAGTTAGCTTGTCTCCCATGGAGGATCTCGTGCAAGGCAAGGTGGAGCACGCCCAAAGGCACCCCAAGGGCATAAATACAACCCCCTAGGCGCCCCAAGGTGGTGACCCATCGAACAAATCATCCTACCGACGCCAATCACCAGAAAACCGCCGCCGCAAGATGAGGGAGAGAGTTAGATGAGCTCGTCGCAAGGATCAACGCCGGCGGAGAGAAGGAAGCAAGAGGAGGACTCCAAGCCGCTGGCCTAGGGGTGTTCCCAAGCTCCATCGCCGCCATCTTCATCGACGACGTTCTCCAGAGTCTCCATCACCCCTATGTGCTTCAATCCGTGTTAGATGTTGGGGTAATGTCTCCGTTCATCCCTAAGATTAGATGGATACATGCTATGTGATCGCTACTTGATTTGTGGTTTCAATCTATTGTTTTCATGTTGATGATGCTTTGATGATTAAGGTAGGCCACCGTGTTTTTCGGGCGTATGATATCCGCTACTCCCATAGATTCCATCAACATACCATGTCCATCATAGGTCTAGTCACGAATACCTTCGCGTAGTGACAGTACGAGAGGAGGGAAAGGGCGAAACCGTGGTCACAACCCCCGGTAGATTGGTTTACCGCTTTCGTGTAGTAGATGCATACCATGTTATCCTAGATCCTAGGGAGGGAACGCTTATCTATCTTAACCTCGCTCTCTTGTGTTCACCCCTTTATCATCTAGTTTAACCCTAGATTTGTTTGATCAACTTAACTTAGATTTACTTAGGTTAGATTGTCTTTACGTTTAGATTAATACTCTTTCAAAGGTTCTCCATTCAACTAGATTAGTACTTGATTAAGCGCTAGTAATCCCCTTGCTCCGCGGATTGACAAGAACCTTGGGAATCCCGTGGTGAAAAAGGTGTAGGTCCGTACGCTTGCGGATCGTAGGTGGATACGAGTTTTATCCGTCAACAAGCCCCTTTTTACGGCGCCGTTGCCGGGGAGCAAGCCGTTTGCTACGTTTAATCTAGTATTAATTTTGTTGATTACTAACACCTAACCCTTATTTTCTAAAAAAAAGAAAAAAATCTTTTTTGTTTTTCTTTCTACTTTTCTTTTGCCTAGATGGATTTGTTCACCTCACCATTGGAAGACGAAGAGATGTCGCTAAGGGAGCTAGCAATGCCGTCAATGGAAGACATTGAGATGCAAAAATCAGATTTGACGTTTGCTACAACCCACTATGAAGTGAAGCCTGGAATCATCAAGTTAGTGGCGACAAAACCATTTAGAGGATTGGAGGATGACAACCCATATAGACACATTAAGGAATTCACGATGTTATGCAACACGGTGCAACAAAAAGGAGTTCCGGCCGCTTGGTTCAAGTGGAATCTTTTTCCATTCTCTCTCGAAGATGAAGCGCGAAGATGGTACACACTTGCGTCCGTTGAAGCAAAAGGAAATTGGGATGAGCTAGTGAAGAAGTTTCTTTTGAAGTTCTTTCCCATAAGCAAGGTCCAAGACATAAGGAGGCAAGTGCTCACTTTCAAGCAAGGAGAGGATGAAGGAATTGATGAAGCATGGGACCGTTTGAATGAACTACTTGAGCGAGGCCCGAACTTGGGATTTTCCGGTGACTTAATGTTGCATACCTATTATTTTTCACTAACCCCTAACTCGTCTCATTTTGTAAGCATGTGTGCAAGCGGTGATATATTGGATAAAACAATTAGTGAAGCCGCACAAATCTTACAAAGGATAAGCAATGGACAAAGAACACTACGAGATTGGCAAAGATGTTGTCGAGAGGAGCAAAATGACAAAAGCAAGCCCAAGGTGCTTGCTGAAATTTCTGAAAAAGATGAACCGGAGGTCAAGGAAGATGAACCGACCATACAAGAAAGTGAAATCCACTTCCCAAGGTAAGAGAAGTCATTTCGGATGTTAAAAATGTTGAAACTAACATGGATATAGGCCGAAGTATGTGGAATGCTAGACCATTGGCGGAGTTCATTCAATCCGATTGGGTTCAAGTTGATTTCGCCCCACTAATTAACTACCGAAGGAAGGAGGAACGCCGGCACGTCGCCAAACTAGTTGAAGATATATTTGATCAAGAGATGAGTGGAGAGTCGATCCAAAAGATGTTTGAAGAAGAAAGAGAAGAAGGAGATGAAGGATGGATCGACTGGTTTGACAACTCAAAGATTTATGATGAAGGAAGAGAAGAGTACAACCGTGATGAGCCTAGTGACTCAAAGGATAAATGGGAGGAGATAGGACTCAAGCTAGATGATAGCTTGTGAGCTATTGAAGCCTACACACTAGCAAATCAAGACATGAAAGTACTCAAGGATGAGGGAAAGAGTGAATCAACAATGAGCGATCTTGACGACATGTGGTACATGGAAGATAAAGAAAGCAACATACAAGTCTTTAAAGATGAAGACCTGGTTGATAAAGAAGACTTCAAAGAAGAGATGAATGCGTACATAGTTGAAGGATTACATGTTCCACATGATGAGTTGAAGAAATTGCAAGATGGTGATGAAGAGGCAACTACACTTGTTGAGATCGATTCGCCTTCAACACCGCTTGATGAACCAAATATCACTCTTGTTGAAAAGGCTCTAAGGCCAAGGTACGCGCTGAAATATCAAGATATTATTGGTATTGATGTTGATAAATTCAAATACTCATGCTCAACCAATAGTATGAATGATAGTTTAATGTCTATGCCTTGTTCCAATAGTGGTCATGTTGATAGGCTAGATTTTCTTGAGAATGAAAAAGAGGAAACATTTATGTTTGATCCAATTAATCTCACACCTAAACAACCTTTTCCTAATGATGATCTAAGTGCTATGCATGAAACATATGCTTCTTTTATTTACACCTTGACTTGTTGCTACAATTCACATGTGGTGTTAATTATGGACGCGTATGTTTACAATAAGTTTTGTGAATCTCGATCATGCTTTGCGCTTGGTCAAGCTAATGACCTTAAAGAATCATATGTCGGGAAAGGTCCGATTTTCTCTAACCATGTAGACAAGGCTTGAATAACGAAAAAAAGTCATGCCTAAAAGAGTTGCAAGATAAATCATCAACCTCTCCGAATCCCGCGATGGATGCTGCTGTCTTCATCAATTTGAGAGATTGTTCAGAGGTGTACAAATGAAGAAAATGAGATATTCAGAAGCTCCATCAAATTACCGTTCCAACGCATCAAGAACCAACAAGTTTGAAGACCCGTGCAAGGAGTTATGGAGAAAACATTGAGCGTTGCGCGTTCTGAAATTTCAGGACAGATTTCATCGCCGAAGTAACGGACGTAACTCTCTTGTCCGGAGTCCGATTTGCGCAAATAAAAACTCGTTGGAAAGGAAATTTTGTGCACTGTGCAATGGAGTAGAGCTTGAGTATACTTTCTGTTCTGGACATTAAAAATAATAATAGAGTGAAGGCAGCACCGAAGGATGATAGAGAAGGAGATAACGATGAAACAAAAGGATGCTTTGGGCAAGTCTTCTATAAGTGATCAAGCACAACATGGGAAGTAAATTAAAGCTGCATTGGTACCTTTTCTTCTTGCATGAAGGGCCATGGCTATGGAACGAAAAGAAGGTATGTGAGAAAGTCGAGCTCTATGACTTTAAATGAAGCGCCACTACAAAAATTGTGTTGATACATGACAGTTTGCGTTGGTCACAGAGCCCCTGAAAACCGTCATAGGTAACTATCTATGACGGTCCAAAAATATGTTATAGAATCCACGTCATAATTCTACGGAGTCTGAAAAACCGTCATAGGTGAGCTGGAACTATGACAGTTGAGTTTGTCATGGGAGAGCTGGGGGGTAGTGTGGACCAGGAGCGTCCCAGTGGTCGGTGGATGACCGCTCCTTAGTGATGAGTGATTGACAACGGGTGTTGGACTGACTCTTGGCTTAGTGCGCAGGTGTAGGCTGCGGCCTAGTTCGTGTTGTTGCAGGTGAAGAACGGGCGCGAAAGGTCTTCAACCTTGAGGGGCCTCCGGGAGATGGAGAGACAAGTAGGCTCGGTTCGAGGGACCCGGTGGACGGCGGGGATCGGGTGCGGGCCACATGGTGGCGACACAAGCAAGACGAAGTCATGGACAAGTGAGCCGGTGCACGGTGGCGGTCAAGTCAAGTGGTTTGGCGGGAGGCCGGACCGGGCACGCGGGGTTTGGTGGTTTGCCCACAAAACCATCGGCGGACGGTTTCTTGGTTTGGGCCTCAAAACCAAGTCCGAGGGCCCAACACGACGGAGACGGGATCCGGGCGTGTCGGGAAGCTTCGAAGCGGAGGACACGCGGCGGGATCGCATGGCTTGCGTCGGGAGGACGCGGGGGTGCGGCGAAGGCGTGGCCGTCCGATGGCAAGACCCACAAACATTACCAAAATGCCCCTACGTGGGTTGTATCGCCGTAGTGTAGTTAGGGGTAGTCGAGGCATTTACCACTCCGGCGGGACCTGATATATAAGCCTGGAGTGTGTGTTGATGGCTCCCTCTCTCCGCGACTTAGGGTTTCATTTGCTCCCTCCTCTTTCTCATTTTCGTAGCCATTTTTCTTCCATTTTTCTCTAGGCTAGCATGAGAGCTTCATGTGAGATTTGTTGAGAGGGATGGATGCTAGGGCGGCATGCTAGACCTTGTGAATCTTTTCTGGTTTGTATAGAAGATTCGGAGTTGTGTTTTTCATGGTCTCTTTGTGCTTGTTTTCGTGTCTTTGTTCTTGGTGTGATTCCGCAAATTTGAGTTGGTTTCTCCCCGGATTTCTTTGAGGGAAACATGGACGGATGCCTTGTGCACCTTTGATGATGATCTTGACCCCTCAAATGCCGGATTGGGCCTTCGATTCGTTGACTTTTGGATGAACCCTAGGTCTTTGTGTTCTTGGCAAGGATTTGCGATTCCGGGAGTTGTAGGGAGTTTGAGACCATAATTTTTGGGGCATAACCTCTCCTTGGGGTGTTCATCATCTCCCCAAAATTTCGTCTCAAGACTCCAAGTGGTTTGGGAGATCCGTCGATCGAAAGTTTGGGGCTGTTTCGCGGGCTGATTTTTAGGGGGGGGGCGGTACTACCGACACTGTGCAGGTAGTACCGATGACCTGATTTTCAGCTGCCAGAGAGTCCTTATCGGTAGTACCGACACAAGGTCGGTAGTACCGATAGTCGGAAGTACCGACCCAGTGCCGGTAGTACCGATAACCTGGTTTTTAGGTGCCAGTAAGCCCATATCGGTAGTACCGACCTGGGGCCGGTAGTACCGACAATTTCTGCTGCAGTTTGCCTCGTGCTAGCTTTTTTCTCTCGGTTCATTTGGCGCTTGCTTCCGCTTTGTTCTTAGGCTTGATCTAACTTGTTCCTAGGGTCAGTAGGTCCGTTGTGACTACGTGATCTTGGCAAGTGCGTGCAAGATTCTTCGGAAGTGTTTTGGGGGCATAGGCCAAGTTCTTGAGAAGAATTTTTATCGGCTCCCATTCACTCCCCCCTCCCTGGTCGCCTAATCGGTCCTTCAATTGGTATCAGAGCTTGGTGCCGGATTCTTTGCGACTTTGACAAGTCTCGAATCCTAAGATGGCGTACGTTGAGCGGGGCGGTCCGCCGCACTTCGATGGCAAGGGTTACCACAAGTGGGCGGCTCGTATGATGATCTTTCTTCGTGGGAAGCTGTTGGATTTCATTGTGCTTGACAAGACTTATGCTATTCCGGTCAACATCCATACTCTTATGGTGACCGATGCCGGTGCTAAGGCCAAGTATGAGGCTAATGCAAAAGCCGTTGATCACTTGGTCCGGAGCTTGTGTGATCCAGAGTTTGAGCGTGTTCGCCATTTGAATCTTGCTTGGCAAATTTGGGAGAAGTTGTTGGTTGCTCACAGTGGTGATAACGATGTGAAGGCTCGCCTCTTTGTCTCTTACCGGATGCATTATGAGAATTTTACTCCACTTCCCGGTGAGGACATTGATGCGATGTTTCAGAGGTTCACCGCCATCGTGAACAACATGAATGCTAATGTTGAGGATTTTCCCTACACCGAGCATGATCAGGCTTTGAAGCTCTTGCATGTCTTGGACCCAAATGTTTGGGGTGCTAAGGTTGAGGCCATCAAGGAGTCTGGGCAGTACTTGACTATTGAGTTGGATGACCTCTTTTCTAAGCTCAAGTCGGCCGAGGTTGACGGGAAGTTGCAATCTAAGCATGAGGGCTCGACCGACCATAGTCTTGCTCTTGTGGGCGGATCAAAGGGCAAATCTAACCCTTCCGTCGACGGTTTTCCTTGTCTTCTCTTATGTCCATTCCAGATGAGGAGTTTGATGTGCTGGGCGAGGAGGAGCTGGCCTTGCTCTCAAGGAGGTTTGATCGACTACACGAGAGTCGGAGGAACGCAAGGCGGAGCTCAGGGACGTGCTACAAGTGTGGCAAGCGTGGCCACTTCATCGCCGAGTGCCCGGAAGCGGAGGAGAACAAGTACAAGGTGAACGAGTACAAGGCGCACCCGAGGCGTGAAGACAAGTACTCCTCCAAGGGCAAGCACTTCAGCAAGTCCAAGAGCAAGGATAAGGACAAGCGGCGACCAAGCAAGAGCGGCTACAAGAAGAACAAGGCAAGAGCGATGGTGGCCGGTGCGAGCGACGTCGACTCAAGCTCAAGCGAGGAGCAGTCAAGCTCAAGCAGCGAAGATGAAGACGCCGGAAGGCGCAAGGGCAAGAAGAGTGCAAGCTAGAACCTCAGCGGGCTGAGCTGTGTGGCGCTTGAGGGCTTTTGTGGCATGGCCCATAGCTCAAGCAGCAAGAAGAGCGAGAAGGAAGACAGCGACTCCGACTCGGAGGATGAGGTAAACCGTGACCCCGACTCTTTGCTTGCTGAGATTGCTAGGTTGAATGGCTTGATTGATAACCGTGATAGTGTGCTGAGAGATGCCAAAAAGATGAGGAAAGATCTTAGGGCTCAGCTTGAGAATGCTAGCGAGAAAGTAGGAGAGTTAGAGTCAAAATTGCTTGAATTGAAACTTGAGAATGACTCTTTGAAACTTGCTCCTACTACTCCTGATGATGTTGAATGTGTTGAGTGTGATGCTTGGTTGAATGAGATCAAACTGCTTAATGAGAAGAATGCTTCTACTTTGGCTAAACTAGATGCTCTTAGGACTGAATATGATGAGCTTAAGGCTAGACCTACTTTGCTTGGTGCTTGTAAATCATGTCCTACTATGCATGCTAAGCTTGTTGATGCTCGTTCTACCATTAGTTCTTTGGAAGCATCTTTGAAATCTCCTGTTGTCAATGCATGCACTAGCTGTGATGAGGTTACTTTGCACAATCTTGAACTTACTTCCCGTTTGGATGTCATCTATGAGGAGAATGACTATTTGAGTAAGGTGTTGGGTTGGTTGTCTGGGCAGGAATCTCAATTGAAAATCATGATTGAGGAGTTCAAGAGAGCTGATGGTCGTGGTTTGGGGTTTGAGAAGTTGGGTGAGAAAGTGGGAGAGAACAGTGGGGAGAGTGTGTATGAGAAGTGTGTTGAGTCTAACCCCGAGTTTGAAGTGACCGGAGAGATCCAAGTCCCACTTCCAAAAGCACCCAAGAACTCTTTCACACCAAAGCCAAACCACCTTTGCAACAAGCTTGACACAACCCAAGATCCACCCAAATTTCCACCTAAGACAAATGACTTTCAGAAACCAGTGAAGTTTGTGGGTGAGAAGGGTGAGAAGCCTAGAGAGAAGCCAGAGCCAAAACCAAAACCCATCCCCTTCAGGTGTGAGTATTGTGGCAAGGAGAGGCATCTTGCAGAGTTTTGCTACAAGAGGAAGAGGGATGAGAGGCTTGCTAGGGAGCAAGCAAACTAGGAAAGGTATCGCCAGTCTCATGGTATTCCTGAGCCTAGAGTGCCACTTCCACGGGGTGTGGGAAGTGTGAGGAGTGTTGGCAGGTTCCCACAGAGAGGTGGTGGTGAGAGGTTTGCTAGGAGAGATGATGGTGCGCGTGCTAGTGAGAGGTTTGGTCGGGCTCGTGGTGGCTTTGCTGGACGTCCCCTTACTCGTCCTCAGTACGGGTTTAGGGGAGATGATCACAGCTTTGGGTTCCAGAGGAACTACGGACCACGTTTTCCCCCTCGTGGTGCTCGTACTCCTCCCATGGGACATGGGAAGTTTGGTGGCAAGGGAATGATGTTTGCTAACCCCTCTTTTGAGCAGATGGCTCGACACTGGTTTAACTTTCTTTGTGCTAACCCCAGTGTCGAGTCGCTAGCTCATTCTCGTTCTTGTTTCGACTACGGGCGGGGAGGCTTGGAGGACATTTGGTTGATCGACTCCGGGTGTTCTCGACACATGACCGGAGATAAGAAGTGGTTCTCCGGCCCTCACCCCAGTGAAGGAAAAGATGTACATCACATTTGGGGACAATGGACGAGGAAGGGTGATGTCTGAGGGTGTTGTGCATGTGAGTGACAAGGTAACATTGAAGAGAGTGGCTCTTGTGAAGTCCTTGGGGTTTAATTTGCTTTCGGTTTCTCAGTTGCTTGATGAGGGTTTTGAGGTGCGTTTCAAGTCTGGCGAGTCTCGTTTGCTTGATTCTCGAGGTGATCTTGTCTGTATGATCATCCCCGAGGGTCAGATTTTCAGGGCTGATTTCTCTCGTTCTTTGGGTCCTGCTCGCTGTTTGATGGCCGGTCCTTCTTCGATTTGTGGAAATGGCATAGGCGGTTGGGACACTTGAGCTTTGATTTGGTTTCCCGCTTGAGTGGTCTTGACCTTGTCCGAGGATTGCCGAAGTTGAAGTTTGAGAAGGATTTGGTTTGTGCTCCTTGTAGGCATGGTAAGATGGTAGCCACTCCCCATCCACCCCTGACCGATGTCATGACCGAGCGTCCGACGGAGCCGTTGCATATGGACCTTGTTGGGCCGGCTCGAATTCGCTCGGTGGGTGGGAAGTGGTATGTCCTTGTTGTGGTGGACGATTACTCTCGCTATGCACGGGTGTTCTTCTTGGAGGATAAGAGTGAGACTTTTGGTTTTGTTCGAGATCCGATCGTGAGGTTGAAAAACGAGAGGCATGGGAATGCTATTCGAGCTATCCGCAGTGATAATGGCTCTGAGTTTAAGAACTCTCGTTTTGATGCCTTTTGTCGTGATCTAGGTCTTGAACATCAGTATTCGACCCCTTATGTGCCCCCTCAAAATGGAATCGTGGAAAGGAAAAATCGGACTCTTTGTGAAATGGCTAGGACGATGCTCGATGAGCACAGGACTCCTAGGAGATTTTGGGCTGAGGCGGTCAATACAGCTTGTCATGTTTCCAATCGGATTTTATTGAGAGCTTTCAAGAAGAAGACCTGTTATGAGCTTATGCATGGTCAGGCACCCAAAGTGAGTCATTTCCGAGTTTTTGGCTGCAAGTGCTTTATTTTGAAAAAGGGAAAACTCGACAAGTTTGAGGTTAGGTCTAGTGATGGTATTTTCTTTGGATATGCTAACCACTCTAGAGCCTATAGGGTGCTTAACCTTGAGACTAACAAAATCATGGAGACTTGCGAGGTGACCTTCGACGAGACAATGCCATGTACTTCTCTTGGCTTTGAATGTGCGGGGTGATGAAGAGATGGCCGAGGACCTCTTTGAAGAGGAGAAAGATGAAGCCGGAGATGATGATGGGGAGAACCATGCGCCCGAAGCCGAGCATGTACCCACTACTTCCCCTACGACCACTGCGGAGCATGGACCGTCTACTTCATGGACAACGACGGTGCAACAAGAGGATCGGGCGAGAGAAGGCGAAGTTGAGGGGGAGGTAGTCTCGAGGCGTGAGGCTCCCCGGCGGATTCAAGAAGTGCATCCCCTGTCAAAGATCATTGGAGACATCAATGAACGCACTACACGGTCGAGGTCCGGGAATTCCTCTCATTTTGCTCATGTCGCTTTTGTTGCTACTTTTGAGCCCAAGGACATTGGACATGCTTTATCCGATGCAAACCGGGTCAATTCTATGCATGAGGAGTTGGAAAATTTTGAGAGGAACCAGGGTGTGGGAGTTAGTTGAACCGCCTCCAAATTGCCATCCCATAGGAACCAAGTGGGTTTGGAAGAACAAAGAGGGAGAGAATGGGATGGTTGTGAGGAACAAGTCCGGACTTGTTGCTCGGGGGTTTAGTCGAAGGAGGGGATCGACTATGAGGAGACCTTTGCTCATGTGGCCCGTCTTGAGGCAATTCGGATCCTTCTAGCCTTTGCCGTGGCTAAAGGGTTCAAGTTGTTTCGGATGGACGTGAAGAGTGCTTTTCGAATGGGGTCATAGAGGAGGAGGTGTATGTGAAGCGACCACCCGGGTTTGAGAGCGAGTTGTACCCACACGGGGTATACGGGTTGAAAAGGGCTTTGTATGGGTTGAAACGGGCGCCCGTGCTTGGTATGGGAGATTGAGAGGTTTTCTTTTGAGCAGAGGGTTTGTGATGGGTACCGTGGATAGAACCTTGTTTCTCCTCAAGCATGGAAATGACTTGCTGATTGTTCAGGTTTACGTGGATGATATTGTCTTTGGTGGCTCGTCACATAACCTTGTTGCCAAGTTTGCAGATGAGATGAGCAGGGAGTTCGAGATGAGCATGATGGGCGAATTGCAGTATTTTCTCGGGCTGCAGATCAAACAAGTGAAGGATGGTACATTTGTGCACCAAACCAAGTACACGAAAGACATGCTGAGGAAGTTCCAGATGCAAGATGTGAAGCCGATGTCGACTCCCATGGGGAGTACGGCCATTTTGGATGCGGATGAGGATGGAGAACCAGTGGACCAGCGGGAGTACAGGAGCATGATCGGCTCCCTCCTCTACTTGACGGCGACGAGGCCAGACATACAGTTCAGCGTGTGTTTGAGCGCTCGTTTTCAGGCTTCGCCGAGGACATCACATCGACAGGCCGTCAAGAGGATTTTCAGGTACCTACAGTCTGCCCCTGGTCTTGGCCTTTGGTATTCTTCCTCCTCGACTCTGTCTCTTCATGGTTTTTCTGATGCGGATTTTGTCGGTTGTCGAGTCGAGAGGAAGTCTACTTCGGCACTTGTCGGTTTCTTGGTTCTTCGTTGGTCTCATGGTCTTCCCGCAAGCGGTCTAGTGTAGCTCGGTCTACCACGGAGGCGGAGTATGTTGCTCGCCGCGAGTTGTTGTTCCCAGTTGCCGTGGATTTCATACACTTTGAGAGACTTTGGTGAGGAGTGCACCCGGATCCCACTTCTTTGTGATAGCACCGGTGCCATAAGCGTAGCCAAAAATCCAGTGCTTCACTCCGGAACCAAACATATAGAAGTGAGGTATCATTTTCTGAGGGACAATGTGGAGAAAGGAACCATTGTTTTGAGCCATGTCCCTACCCAAGATCAGCTAGCCGACATCTTTACAAAGCCTCTCGACCAAGCTACATTTGTGCGCTTGCGGGGGGAACTTGGGGTTTGTTGATTTCCTTTTTGTACCATATGTATCATACCATGTTTATTTTGATGTATATACATACTTTGCTTGATGTATAAACCATGGTAGGATAGCCATCTTGTCATATATCATGTTGCATTTGTGTCATATTGCATTTTAGGATGATGAGCTTCTTTCATATGCCATATTTGAGTCTCTTTGGCTATTTGTGAGATATTGGTTATATGTGTGGAGAAATGGTGATGTGAGGCTATGCTCTTGGAATATTTGAGATATATGTGTGGTGAGATAGCCCCTTTTGAGATAAATGCTTAACTTGACTAATTTTTGATGAAATATGCTCCACTCGTGTGTAGTTGTGTATCCATGTCACGGTTTGGTCTAAATATGCTTTTCGTGCTTAGATTGTGCTTGGATGCCCTGTTCTTGCATTTGGGCCAAAGGCCGGATATCATTGTGAATGTTTAGCCTATGTTGCATTCATGGGGGAGCATAAGCTTCTTTTTGCCGCAAAGGCACTTCATGTACCATGAAATGAATTAATCTTGAAAAGAAGTGCATAATGCTTGAAAAATGCTCCATCCATCATGTCTATATTTAAAATGTCTTATCTTTCACATATGGGTGCAAAACATGTTGCATGATGTTCACCAGTGGAGAAGTCTCCCCGAAGTGGACACATGGCTCATGAGCTTTGACATGACATGCTTTGCTTTATGGGTGTTTGCCATGATCTTTTGCTGAGAATTTGATATCCTTGTATGATCTTTGGGTAATATGCATGTTTGTGGCTCAAGTGTGACATGGATAGGCTTTTACATGTGAAGCGAGTCTTCTTTTGGTAAAACTGCTTAAATCTGAAAATTTTGCTTTGTCACATGCTTGTATTTTCATATATTACTTGTGGCAATGCTTTGACTATGCTATGATTCATGTGTGTGATCTTTGTCTCATTTTTAGCCTTTGACACTAGATTTGGCCTATTTGAGAAGCTCATGTAGATGTTTATATGCTTTGCTTTGCATTTCGCTTTTTCACCTTGATTCATACATTGTCAACAAGGGGGAGAAAAGGTGAGCTTAATGAAAATTCAGAAAAAGGTGAGCTGAAATTTGGAAGTGTGCATCCACATGTTCAGGGGGAGGCATTTGTTCAGGGGGAGCTTTCTTGCTGTTTTCGGTGTGGATTTTGTGCTTTGCTTGGCTTGTGACCTTTCTTCGTCTTTCTTCGGTTTTGGTCATGAGTTGAGCTTCTTTGTTTTTCTTTCTTCTTTCTTTTCTCTTTTACTCTGAATTTCATTTCGCGTTGTGTGTTGTCAATGCACTCATCAAGGGGGAGATTGTGGACCAGGAGCGTCCCAGTGGTCGGTGGATGACCGCTCCTTAGTGATGAGTGATTGACAACGGGTGTTGGACCGACTCTTGGCTTAGTGCGCGAGGTGTAGGCCGCGGCCTAGTTCGTGTTGTTGCGGGTGAAGAACGGGCGCGAAAGGTCTTCAGCCTTGAGGGGCCTCCGGGAGATGGAGAGACAAGTAGGCTCGGTTCGAGGGACCCGGTGGACAGCGGGACTGGGTGCGGGCCACATGGTGGCGACACAAGCAAGACGAAGTCATGGACAAGTGAGCCGGTGCACGGTGGCGGTCAAGTCAAGTGGTTTGGCGGGAGGCCGGACCGGGCACGCGGGGTTTGTTGGTTTGCCCACAAAACCATCGGCGGACGGTTTCTTGTTTTGGGCCTCAAAACCAAGTCCGAGGGCCCAACACGACGGAGACGGGATCCGGGCGTGTCGGGAAGCTTCGAAGCGGAGGACACGCGGCGGGATCGCATGGCTTGCGTCGGGAGGACGCGGGGTGCGGCGAAGGCGTGGCCGTCCGATGGCAAGACCCACAAACATTACCAAAATGCCCCTACGTGGGTTGTATCGCCAGTAGTGTAGTTAGGGGTAGTCGAGTCATTTACCACTCCGGCGGGACCTGATATATAAGCCTGGAGTGTGTGTTGATGGCTCCCTCTCTCCGCGACTTAGGGTTTCATTTGCTCCCTCCTCTTTCTCATTTTCGTAGCCATTTTTCTTCCATTTTTCTCTAGGCTAGCATGAGAGCTTCATGTGAGATTTGTTGAGAGGGATGGATGCTAGGGCGGCATGCTAGACCTTGTGAATCTTTTCTCGGTTTGTATAGAAGATTCGGAGTTGTGTTTTTCATGGTCTCTTTGTGCTTGTTTTCGTGTCTTTGTTCTTGGTGTGATTCCGCAAATTTGAGTTGGTTTCTCCCCGGATTTCTTTGAGGGAAACATGGACGGATGCCTTGTGCACCTTTGATGATGATCTTGACCCCTCAAATGCCGGATTGGGCCTTCGATTCGTTGACTTTTGGATGAACCCTAGGTCTTTGTGTTCTTGGCAAGGATTTGCGATTCCGGGAGTTGTAGGGAGTTTGAGACCATAATTTTTGGGGCATAACCTCTCCTTGGGGTGTTCATCATCTCCCCAAAATTTCGTCTCAAGACTCCAAGTGGTTTGGGAGATCCGTCGATCGAAAGTTTGGGGCTGTTTCGCGGCTGATTTTTAGGGGGGGGGGCGGTACTATCGCACCTGTGCGGGGTAGTACCGATGACCCGATTTTCAGTGCCGCAGAGAGTCCTTATCGGTAGTACCGACACAAGGTCGGTAGTACCGATAATCGGAAGTACCGACCCGGTGCCGTAGTACCGATAACTCGGTTTTTAGGTGCCGATGTAAGCCCATATCGGTAGTACCGACCTCGGGGCCGGTAGTACCGACAATTTCTGCAGCGGTTGCCTCGTGCTAGCTTTTTTCTCTCGGTTCATTTGGCGCTTGCTTCCGCTTTGTTCTTAGGCTTGATCTAACTTGTTCCTAGGGTCAGTAGGTCCGTTGTGACTACGTGATCTTGGCAAGTGCGTGCAAGATTCTTCGGAAGTGTTTTGGGGGCATAGGCCAAGTTCTTGAGAAGAATTTTTATCGGCTCCCATTCACTCCCCCCTCCCTGGTCGCCTAATCGGTCCTTCAGGTAGATTCTTGGCCGCGAGGTGTGACAAAATGAAACGTCATGGACAGATTCCATGTCAGCATAGCCATATCAGCATGATGAGGTGGATTCTACTAAGACATGTCAGCATGATGATGTAGATTCTGAGGTGGCAGACTATGCCAAGTCATTATGATGACATGTCAACGGGACAATTGGGCCCATTTTTTTTGTATTGGACACTGATACAGGCCATTATTCAAATTTGTATTGGGCTGAACCCATTATTGGTTTTGCATTGCGCAACCTATTTTTTAGAATGTTTTGGGCTCGGCCCATTTTTCTAGCCCAACGAAATAGAATCAAAAGCCCACAGAAATAGCTGGATTTACATAGCCAAATCAGTACAATTGCATAATCATGGGAACATTGAAATCTCCAAAATATTACATCACAGTCATCCACCAAATTTTGCAAAATGCATCCAGAATGGATGTTTACATAAGCAACAGCACTCACATATCAGTGAGCAACAGAAGCATCACAACAGTGAGCCTAAACTAAATTGTCACCGGAATATGAAACTACCATGAAAAGAAGCATCACCACAGTATTGCCGCAGTCTTACAGAAGCTGCCATTGCAGAATGCATCTCACAGCAAAAGAAGGAACCACATCACAGATCCTTTACCTTGTTGCCTGGTTTGTGGGAATCATGCTCATCAGACGCCTAAGGAGCGCATCAGTCTCGAGTTGCTTCTCCTTGATCTCCTCATCTTTTTTGGCCCTTTCTTCTTCTGCTGCCTGCATTTTCATCACCATCTCATCAAGCTGTTAGCGTTGAAGGTTGACAAGGTCCCTAAGCTCAGTTGTTGCCTGCTTCTCCAATGCAAGCTCAGCTTGTAGCTCACGGCAACTTTCACCACCGGAACAAGCAGATGCACTGTCCATCCCAACATTCTCAAGAAACTTGTTCTTCTTATTTTTGTCAGTAAGAACTTCAGAAACAGCCTCTTTCACAGATTTTGGTTCACAACCATCTGCAGGTGGTTCAGCAATCTTACTCTCCATTTCAACCTACAAGTGTAAACATAATATTGCTTACTGATCGCTCTATAGCAATTAAATGTACCATTTAGATGTGAAGAAATTGACAATTTACTTACTATAACAGATTGTACAGCAGGAGTGAACCCTTTCTTCTTCTCGCCGTAGTGGCAGTCTTTAAACAAGTCAAGTGCATCTGGTGCTTCATCTTTGTATTTCTCTGCCTGAGCAATGAATGGAAAACACACACGTGTTACGAAGGACAACTAGGAAATCAGCATTATTAAATGTATTAACCTAATTGAACTAACCAATTGCAAAATGTGCATGTCATAGCTGCGAGAACCAGTTGTCTGGTGGAACTGCACCTTGGATCTGTTTGCTTTGTTCTTCTCACAAATCAACTGCAGCAACAAGGTTGTGATATTAGGCTTCCAAATAGTAGGAATACGAGATGTACAAGTCTAACTTGGAATGAGCATTAGTGACACAAGATTACCATTTTCTTCTCAGATTTCCAGTAGTCAACAAGGTTCAGCCATTGATGATCAGTCATGCATGGAACTGGAGATGTTTTTGACACTCGGTGAAGTGGATGAGGATTAAAGTACTTCTTTTTCAGCTTATGTCGCTGTTGTCGAATAGCCCTCTTCATCATTGCCACACATGCTTTTTTGATAGGTGCAACCGTTATGTCCATTTCAAACTTGGACTGAACACAATAAACAACATGGGCACCCAAAGTTAACAGATAACAGTAGCTTCAGATAATTAAGAGAAAGTATAGACAACATGGGCACCAAAAGGTGAGACACTGACCGCAACTTTGTTTATGTAGAACTTGAGAAGGCCATGTTGCTTCTTGTAATCCTTCCAGTGTGGGAATATGGGCACATGGTTTCTGACTGCAATGTTGCACTCAGTTGCAAATTTTGCAGCTATTTTCACATAGTTTGGCCTTATCTTCCCAGGCTCAATAACCACAGGCAGTTTGCCCCTCTTTGAGCGGGACATCCTATCAAGACCAATGCCCATATTAGGTCCTCTGACCCACTCATCCTCCAAGTCCTCTTCACCTGGAAAGGACAACATTAAATAAACAAGTGTGGCCTGTTATATTGAAAAAGGTTTAAGTGTTAGTAATTGGAGAAGGTACCTTGAGATTCAGCATTACAGGTGTTGTCATTGGCCTTATTCATGCTTGTGCCATTACAGGTGTTCTCATTGGCTCCATTTATACCTCATATAATGGATGACAGGGTTAGTGAAAGGTATGACAGTAACTAGAAACTAGAAGTGGAACTACAAACTGCATTTACCAACAAACTACTAGGTACAGTAACCAGTGTTCTTACCTTCTTGAGCCCCACTTGCATCTTGAGTTGTGATTTCAGTGTGAGTATTAGCAGCAGCATCGAGACTTGTGTTCTGAATTGGGAGCTCAGCTTGTGTAGCATCAACATTAACCTCACTTGTATCCTGAATTGGTGGTGCCTCACTTGCAAGAAGCATTCTAGACCTTGTCAGTCTACCAGGTTGTTGTGGAGCAACAACTCTTTTGCCCCTAACTGTATGATGCAACTGAGCACTCTCTGTGGGATTGGATTTTTTGCTTATATGCTGCAAGACATAGAATAATGAAACAAGTAAGTGAATCATAGAACTTGTTAAACAGAGATGATTGATTGATAATATGGTGCAACAAATATAATAGTTGAACCTATTAATTAATCTAGTTGTACTAAAACAGAGATTAATTCTTGGTAAAATGGTGCACGAAATGGAATAAATGACCTTGTGAAATAATTTAGAACTGCTATAGATAATTCATTGCTAATATGGTGAAAGAAATAGAATAAATGAACGTATAAATTAATCTGGTTGTACTAAAACAGAGATAATCTACAACTACTAGAACAGAGATGAATGAACAAACATTGCAAAGGCACAAGGAAATTTGCAATACCTTACGTTTGCCGGTATGGCCATCCTCCATGCCTTCAGTGTCAGTATGGCCATCCTCTTCATCTTCAGCATTCACTACAAAGTCAGGGTCTTCATTGTGAGTCTCTTCTGCTGGTTGTTGCAAACCAACACAGGCATAAAAAATACGAGCACAATCTCGTACTCCCATCTGCCGCATTCTTTCGTTGTTTTCAAGCAGTCTCTCCCTCCTTTTCAATTCATATGCAGTAAGGACTGGACCTACAATAACAAGAAGATTAAGACATCGGTTTGATTTCATAGGCAACAGTGCAAGAAAGTTAAAGAAGAGGTGGATGGCACAAGAACAATTGTGCTAATACATTGCAACAAAGTTAAAGAAACTAAAGCAACATGTGCAAGGAATCACCTGAACTCTTTTCTCTTGCGCACTTCCCCTTTGCTGGGATTTTCTTCGTCGGCACCATTGCAAGCGGCAAGTGCTGTACACCTTCAAGGGGTGTGGGCGACGTAGAGAATCGTCGTCTGTAGAGGTGGAGGTAGTAGAGGTTGGGGCGGCGGCCGACCGGTTGCTGAGGCGGAGATGAGGCGGCGGTCGACCGGACCTACGGCGGAGATGAGGCGGCGGCCGACCGGTTGCCGAGGCGGAGATGAGGCGCCGACCGACCGGTCCTGCGGCGGAGAACAGGCGGCGGCCGACCGGTGCTGCGGCGTAGATGAGGCGGCTAGGGTTGGAAGGACTCAGGCGGATGAAGAAGCGGGTAGGGTTCGAAGTGGACTTGGGCGGCTTGAAGCAGCCTGTGGTCACATATGTATTCTCGAAGCATGCGAAATTACTTGCAAGTCCTAATGTTTAGGAGTGTAGTGCATTGCGAGGGTGGGTAGAAACGTAAATTCATGCCAAAATTTCGCCGTGGGCGCGGGAGGTGCGCGCGCGTGGCCAAAATATTTGGCCCTGGCCCGGGGGCGGGTAATGGATGGGTATTTTGAAATGTTTTATTAATTTTTTTTAACTATGGTTCTTCAACTTGGAACAGTTTGTTATTTTGATTCTTATTTAAATGTTCAAAGTTGTTTATCTTCCTCTTCCGAGCACCAAATTAGTTGATTCTTTTTTCTATGAACTTGGAAAAATATTATGTACCAATGAATCCCATGTAAATGAACCTAACTGATATACATTCTACACTTTGGTTTAGACCCATTTGTTGATCACTTTTTTATTTTATAAAATATTTTCTAAATTCACAACCGAAAGGAATTTGGTTTAGATTTTTTGTGTGAAGGCTTATCTTAAGCACATATACATCCACAATTTTTGGTTAAATTTTCAAAACAGTTTTACATTGGTTTCATTCTCTTCACCCAAAAATTGAGTTCAAGTTTCATATCAAATGAAACTCAAGAGTCCCGTTTGAATATGATTGTTTTTTCGAAATCTCAAAAAAAATATTTAAAAATACAACCATGTCATACATGGTTTCAAAAATTGCCATAACAAATTTGAGGTCAAAATTCATTATATTTATTGAGATAAAAATAGTGAAAGAAATTAAAAAATCATTTTTAATTTGTTATTTTTGTATCTCCCAAACAAATTTGACTTTGAATGGGAATTTTGGCATATGTAACTATAATGTGCCTCGGAAACGGGACCAATTTTGAATGTTTTTTTTTGAAACTTTTCATATATGTACAAGTTCTTGAAATTCATAGAATCATTTTAAATTGTGTCAGCGACACGTGGGTCGACGGACCGTTTTACGTTTTCAAGTGACGGAAACGTACTACGCGTCGTGTGTATGACATGTGGGTCATCCATTGCCTTGGACATATTTGTTCACCACCGGTAGCCGTCCGTTCCCCCAATCCTCGTCCACTTCTCGACCTAGCCCGGACGCGCGCGCCGGCACCGGCTCGCCGGCGAGCCCCGCTTCCTCTCCCGCCGGGGCCGGCTGCCCCCCGCGCCACATCCCGTGGGGCCACCACCGCGGCGCATCCTCCGGGGGCCGGTGCCGCCCCGCATCCCGCCGGGGGCCGGCCGCCGGGGCTGTCGCCACGCCGCATCCCGCCGGGCGAGCTGCCGCGCCACATCGCAACGCACCGCATTTCCATGGCAACATCAAGCACCCGTTCGTCCCATGTGTATGCTGCAACTAGCCATGGTTGCAAGGTGGATGAGTTCGCCAGAGGCTCACCTGTGCCTTATCGTGTTCCGCCTCTTTGCTATGAGCCAGCAGTCTATTGCTCCTGCAATATGAAGGCACCAAGGTGGATCTCTTGGAGCACCGAGAATCCAGGTCGCAGGTACTACAGGTGCACAATGGCCAGGGTAAGAACGTACAAAATTATCATCTTGGTGATTCTCTATCATATAAGTGTGATCCATTTCTTTAAGTTGCAGACGCCGCGTGATTGTGGTTTCTTTGAGTGGGCCGATCCGATGACACCTGACTTTCTTAAGGAGTTGCTGCTGGACATGAAGAATGTTGTGTTCAAGTTAAAGAGGGAGAGAACTGAAGCTGGTGGTGATGAACGCTGTGACAAAGATGTTCAGCAAGTAACTGAGCTCAACCATTTGCTACAGAGGCAATTGTTCAAGAAGGATGCAGAATTGCAAGCCAAGAACAAGGAGTTGGAGGCATTGCAAGGAAAGATGCAGAAAGGAGGCAATAATTTGTTGGCCTGGTGTTGTGTCTTTGTTCTAGGAATGTTTTTCTCCATGTTGTTAAATTGTGTTAAGATGCCATGATCTTCTTAGATGGAGGTTTGATGGCCTGGTGTTGTGTTAGTTGCTGGCATAGTGGCCTGTTTTCAGGTGTTAGGACATGACCAAATTTGTTGCTTGTAAGACATGTGTTTCACTAATCAATGAAATTTGTTTTCTCCAGTTAAGCTACTAGTTGTTTCTCTAATATTTTTAGAATCAGTAGTAAATCAAGAAACACATATGAATAATCAACAATCAGGCTGACCACATAATCTGTGAAAAAAATTGCTCCAAACAGAGATGCCAACAGGTGACATGTTTCAGCAACAATAATCATGGTTCATTACAATGACCATAGGTGATATCTGAAGGATCAGATGGCGGCTAGAAAGGGGGGGAGTGAATAGGAGCCGGTAAAAATTCTTCCAAAAGAATCCGGCCTATACCCTAGACAAACCCCGGTCACACACAAGCGATGGATCGAATCACGCACCAATCGCCAAGACCACGAGGTTATGGATCAACCTCTAGCCTTAGGAACGATTCCTAGAAGTACACGCGGAAGCACTAGAAAGGGAGGGAGGCATCAAACCAAGAAGCAAAGAACACAGGCTCTGGCGGACCGTCCGCGCAGGAGGGGCGGACCGTCCGCACAGGCCTCGCGGACCGTCCGCCACTGCACCGCGGACCGTCCGGCCCAACACCGCGGACCGTCCGTTAAAGCACACAGAACCTCCAGAAGCGACCCGAGAAAAACGGACCGTCCGCCGAGGCCGGGCGGACCGTCCGCGCCACCCGCGGACCGTCCGCTACTCGAGCTCGGACCGTCCGCAAACTGGCTGCAACCAAAACCAAAAGCCAAACCGGATCGAAATCAAAGACGCGCAAGAACACGACGAACACGCGACGAACAGCCTCCTCGCGGACCGTCCGCGACCCCCCCGCGGACCGTCCGCGCCGCGCGGACAGAACAGAAACAGCCCGACCCCGAAAGTCAACTCCCCCAAATCATCATCGGATTTCCCAAACGGTTGAAGCTATGGAGACAAGGGTTTGGGGACTTGAAAAGCGTCACACAAGGATGCTATAGCCCAAAAATCTTGCCTCCTAACTCCCTAAATCACCGGGAATCGCGAATCCTTTGAGCACCACCAAAAAAACTAGAGCACCGAACGAAAACTCACGAATCGAAGTGGTTTCCCGGCGTTTGAGGGCACAAGATCAAGCACAAAGATGCACAAGACATCTATCCATGTTTCCCTCAAAGAAATCCGGGAAGAAACCCACTCAAATCCGCGGAATCACACCGGGAACAAAGGCACGAAAACAAGCACAAAAAGCCACGAAAAACAACCCCAAATCTTCTATACAAACCAGGAAAGATTCACAAGGTCTAGCATGCCGCCCTAGCATCCATCCCTCTCAACAAATCTCTCATGAAGCTCTCATGCTAGCCTAGAGGAAATGGAAGGAAAAATAGCTACGAAAATGAGAAAGAGGAGGGAGGAAATGAAACCCTAAGTCGCGGAGAGAGAGAGCCATCCACACACACTCATGGCTTATATATCAGGTCCCGCCGGAGTGGTAAATGACTCGACTACCCCTAACTAAACTACTGGCGATACAACCCACGTAGGGGCATTTTGGTAATGTTTGTGGGTCTTGCCATCGGACGGCCACGCCTTTGCCGCACCCCGCGTCCTCCCGACGCAAGCCATGCGATCCCGCCGCGTGTCCTCCGCCTCGAAGCTTCCCGACACGCCCGGATCCCGTCTCCGTCGTGTTGGGCCCTCGGACTTGGTTTTGAGGCCCAAACCAAGAAACCGTCCGCCGATGGTTTTGTGGGCAAACCACCAAACCCCGCGTGCCCGGTCCGGCCTCCCGCCAAACCACTTGACTTGACCGCCACCGTGCACCGGCTCGTCTGTCCATGACTTCGTCTTGCTCGTGTCGCCACCATGTGGCCCGCACCCGGTCCCGTCGTCCACCGGGTCCCTCGAACCAAGCCTACTTGTCTCTCCATCTCCCGGAGGCCCCTCAAGGCTGAAGCCCTTTCGCGCCCGTTCTTCACCTGCAACAACACGAACTAGGCCGCAGCCTACACCTGCGCACTAAGCCAAGAGTCAGTCCAACACCCGTTGTCAATCACTCATCACTGAGGAGCGGTCATCCATCGACCACTGGGACGCTCCTGGTCCTCAATCTCCCCCTTGATGAGTGCATTGACAACACACAACGCGAAATGAAATTCAGAGAAAAAAGAGAAAGAAAGAAGAAAGAAAAACAAGGAAGCTCAACTCATGACCAAAACCAAAGAAAGGCGAAGAAAGGTCACAAGCCAAGCAAAGCACAAACTCCACACCGACAACAGCAAGAAAGCTCCCCCTGAACAAATGCAAGCTCCCCCTGAACATGTGGATGCAAACTTCCCAATTTCAGCTCACTTCATCTGAATTTTCATTAAGCTCACCTCTTCTCCCCCTTGTTGACAATGTATGAATCAAGGTGAAAATGCAGAAATCCAAAGCAAAGCATATAAACAACTACATGAGCTTCTCAAATAGGCCAAATCTAGTGTCAAAGGCTAAAAATGAGACAAAGATCACATATATGAATCATAGCATAGTCAAAGAATTGCCACAAGTAATATATGAAAATACAAGCATGTGACAAAGCAAAACTTTCAGATTTAAGCATTTTTACCAAAAGAAGGCTCGCTTCACATGTAAAAGCCTATCCATGTCACACTTGAGCCACAAACATGCATACCATTCAAAGATCATACAAGGATATCAAATTTTCAGCAAAAGATCATGGCAAACACCCATAAAGCAAAGCATGTCATGTCAAAGCTCATGAGCCATGTGTCCACTTCGGGGAGACTTCTCCACTGGTGAACATCATGCAACATGTTTAGCACCCATATGTGAAAGATAATATATTTTAAGCATAGACATGATGGATGGAGCATTTTTCAAGCATTCACACTTCTTTTCAAGATTAATTCATTTCATGGTACATGAAGTGCCTTTGCGGCAAAAAGAAGCTTATGCTCCCCCATGAATGCAACATAGGCTAAACATTCACCATGATATTCGGCCTTTGGCCCAAGTGCAAGAACAAGGCATCCAAGCACAATCTAAGCATGAAAAGCACATCTAGACCAAACTGTGACATGGATACACAACTACACACGAGTGGAGCATATTTCATCAAAAATTAGTCAAGTTAAGCATTTATTTCAAAAGGGGCTATCTCACCACACATATATCTCAAATATTCCAAGAGCATAGCCTCACATCACCATTTCTCCACACATATAACCAATATCTCACAAATAGCCAAAGAGACTCAAATATGGCATATGAAAGAAGCTCATCATCCTAAAATGCAATATGATACAAATGCAACATGATATAGGACAAGATGGCTATCCTACCATGGTTTATACATCAAGCAAAGCATGTATATACTTCAAAGTAAACATGGTATGATACATATGGTACAAAGAGAAAGTCCCCCAAGAATCAACTAGAAAGGGCAACAAACCCCAAGTTCCCCCCGCAAGCGCACAAATGTAGCTTGGTCGAGAGGCTTTGTAAAAATGTCGGCTAGCTGATCTTGGGTAGGGACATGGCTCAAAACAATGGTTCCTTTCTCCACATTGTCCCTCAAGAAATGATACCTCACTTCTATATGTTTGGTTCTGGAGTGAAGCACTGGGTTTTTGGCTACGCTTATGGCACTAGTTCTATCACAAAGAAGTGGGATCTGGGTGCACTCCTCACCAAAGTCTCTCAAAGTGTATGAAATCCACAACAACTGGGAGCAACAACTCGCGGCGGCAAAATACTCCGCCTCCGTGGTAGGCGAGCTACACTAGACCGCTTGCGGGAAGACCATGAGACCAACGAAGACCCAAGAAAGCGGCAAGTGCCGAAGTAGACTTCCTCTCGACTCGACAACCGGACAAAATCCGCATCGGAAAAACCATGAAGAGACAGAGTCGAGGAGGAAGAATACCAAAGGCCAAGACCGGGGCGGACCGTAGGTACACGAAAATCCTCTTGACGCCTGTCGATGTGATGTCCTCGGCGAAGCCTGAAAACGAGCGCACAGACACACGCTGAACTGTATGTCTGGCCTCGTCACCGTCAAGTAGAGGAGGGAGCCGATCATGCTCCTGTACTCCCGCTGGTCCACTGGTTCTCCGTCCTCATCCGCATCCAAAGTGGCCGTACTCCCCATGGGAGTCGACATCGGCTTCACATCTTGCATCTGGAACTTCCTCAGCATGTCTTTCGTGTACTTGGTTTGGTGCACAAATGTACCGTCCTTCACTTGCTTGATCTGCAGCCCGAGAAAATACTACAACTCGCCCATCATGCTCATCTCGAACTCCCTGCTCATCTCATCTGCAAACTTGGCAACAAGGTTATGTGACGAGCCACCAAAGACAACATCATCCACGTATATCTGCACAATCAACAAGTCATTTCCATGCTTGAGGAGAAACAAGGCTCTATCCACGGTACCCATCACAAACCCTCTGCTCAAAAGAAAACCTCTCAATCTCCCATACCAAGCACGGGGCGCCTGTTTCAACCCATACAGAGCCCTTTTCAACCTGTATACCCTGTGTGGGTACAACTCGTTCTCAAACCCGGTGTGGCGCTTCACATACACCTCCTCCTCTATGACCCCATTCGGAAAAGCACTCTTCACGTCCATCCGAAACAACTTGAACCCTTTAGCCACGGCAAAGGCTAGAAGGATCCGAATCGCCTCAAGACGGGCCACGGGAGCAAAGGTCTCCTCATAGTCGATCCCCTCCTTCGACTAAACCCCCGAGCAACAAGTCCGGACTTGTTCCTCACAACCATCCCATTCTCTCCCTCTTTGTTCTTCCAAACCCACTTGGTTCCTATGGGATGGCAATTTGGAGGTGGTTCAACTAACTCCCACACACCTGGTTCCTCTCAAAGTTTTCCAACTCCTCATGCATAGAATTGACCCAGTTTGCATCAGATAAAGCATGTCCAATGTCTTTGGGCTCAAAAGTAGCGACAAAAGCAAGCATGAGAAAAATGAGAGGAATTCCGGACCTCGACCGGTGTAGTGCGTTCATCGATGTTCCCAATGATCTTCGACGGGGGGATGCACTTCTTGAATCCGCCGGGGAGCCTCACGCCTCGAGACTACCTCCCCCTCAACTTCAGCTTCTCTCGGCTGGTCCTCTTGTTGCACCGTCGTTGTCCATGAAGTAGACGGTCCATGCTCCAAAGTGGTCGTAGGGGAAGTAGTGGGTACATGCTCAGCTTCAGGCGCATGGTTCTCCCCATCATCATCTCCAGCTTCATCTTTCTCCTCTTCAAAGAGGTCCTCGGCCATCTCTTCATCACCTGCACATTCAAAGCCAAGAGAGGTACATGGCATTGTCTCGTCGAAGGTCACCTCGCAAGTCTCCATGATTTTGTTAGTCTCAAGGTTAAGCACCCTATAGGCTCTAGAATGGTTAGCGTATCCAAAGAAAATACCATCACTAGACATAGCCTCAAACTTGTCGAGTTTTCCCTTCTTCAAAATAAAGCACTTGCAGCCAAAAACTCGGAAGTGACTCACCTTGGGTGCCCGACCATGCATAAGCTCATAACAGGTCTTCTTCTTGAAAGCTCGCAATAAAATCCTGTTGGAAACATGACAAGTTGTATTGACCGCCTCAGCCCAATACCTCCTAGGAGTCCTGTGCTCATCGAGCATCGTCCTAGCCATCTCACAAAGAGTCCGATTTTTCCTTTCCACAACTCCATTTTGAGGGGGCACATAAGGGGTCGAATACTGATGTTCAAGACCTAGATCACGACAAAAGGCATCAAAACGAGAGTTCTTGAACTAAGAGCCATTATCACTGCGGATAGCTCGAATAGCATTCCCATGCCTCTCGTTTTTCAACCTCACGATCAGATCTCGAACAAAACCAAATGTCTCACTCTTATCCTCCAAAAAGAACACCCAGGCATAGCGAGAGTAATCGTCCACCACAACAAGGACATACCACTTCCCACCCACCGAGCGAACTCGAGCTGGCCCAACAAGGTCCATATGCAACAGCTCCGTCGGACGCTCGGTCATGACATCGGTCAGGGGTGGATGGGGAGTGGCTACCATCTTACCATGCCTACAAGGAGCACAAACCAAATCCTTCTCAAGCTTCAACCTCGGCAATCCTCGGACAAGGTCAAGACCACTCAAGCGGGAAACCAAATCAAAGCTCAAGTGTCCCAACCGCCTATGCCATTTCCACAAATCAGAAGAAGGACCGGCCATCAAACAGCGAGCAGGACCCAAAGAACGAGAGAAATCACCCCGAAAATCCGACCCTCGGGGATGATCATACGAGACAAGATCACCTCGAGAATCAAGCAAACGAGACTCGCCAGACTTGAAACGCACCTCAAAACCCTCATCAAGCAACTGAGAAACCGAAAGCAAATTAAAACCCAAAGACTTCACAAGAGCCACTCTCTTCAACGTTACCTTGTCACTCACATGCACAACACCCTCCGAAAGCACCCTACCTCGTCCATTTTCCCCAAATGTGATGTACATCTTTTCCTTCACTGGGGTGAGGCTGGAGAACCACTTCTTATCTCCGGTCATGTGTCGAGAACACCCAGAGTCGATCAACCAAATGTTCTCCAAGCCTCCTGCTTGTAGTCAGAAACAAGAACGAGAGTGAGCTAGCGACTCGACACTGGGGTTAGCACAGAGAAAGTTAAACCAGTGTCGAGCCATCTGCTCAAAAGAGGGGTTAGCAAACATCATTCCCTTGCCACCAAACTTCCCATGTCCCATGGGAGGAGTACGAGCACCACGAGGGGGAAAACGTGGTCCGTAGTTCCTCTGGAACCCAAAGCTGCGATCATCTCCCCTGAACCCGTATTGAGGACGAGTAGGAGGACATCCAGCAAAACCACCACGAGCCCGACCAAACCTCTCACCAGCACGCACACCATCATCTCTCCTGACAAACCTCTTACCACCTCTTCTCTGTGGGAACCTGCCAACACTCCTCACACTTCCCACACCCCGTGGAAGTGGCACTCTAGGCTCAGGAATACCATGAGGCTGGCGATACCTGTCCTGGTTCGCTTGCTCCCTAGCAAGCCTCTCATCCCTCTTCCTCTTGTAGCAAAACTCTGCAAGATGCCTCTCCTTGCCACAATACTCACACCTGAAGGGGGTGGGTTTTGGTTTTGGCTCGGCTTCTCTCTAGGCTTCTCACCCTTCTCACCCACAAACTTCACCGGCTTCGGAAATCATTTGTCTTAGGTGGGAATTTGGGTGGATCTTGGGTTGTGTCAAGCTTGTTGCAAAGGTGGTTGGGCTTTGGTGTGAAAGAGTTCTTGGGTGCTTTTGGGAGTGGGACTTGGATCTCTCCGATCACCTCAAACTCGGGGTTAGACTCAACACACTTCTCGTACACACTCTCCCCACTGTTCTCTCCCACTTTCTCACCCAACTTCTCAAACCCCAAATCACGACCATCAGCTCTCTTGAACTCCTCAATTATGATTTTCAATTGAGGTTCCCGCCGTACAACCAACCCAACACCTTCCTCAAATAGTCATTCTCCTCATAGATGACATCCAAACGGGAAGTAAGTTCAAGATTGCGCAAAGTAACTTCATCACGGCTAGAACATGCATTCGCAACGGGAGATTTCAAAGATGCTTCCAAAGAACTAATGGTAGAACGAGCATCGACAAGCTTAGCATGCATAGTAGGACATGATTTGCAAGCACCAAGCAAAGTAGGTCTAGCCTTAAGCTCATCATATTCAATCCTAAGAGCATCTAGTTGAGCCAAAGTAGAAGCATTCTTCTCATTAAGCATTTTGATCTCATTCAACCAAGCATCACATTCAACACATTCAACATCATCAGGAGTAGTAGGAGCAAGTTTCAAAGAGTCATTCTCAAGTTTCAATTCAAGCAATTTTGACTCTAACTCTCCTACTTTCTCGCTAGCATTCTCAAGCTGAGCCCTAAGATCTTTCCTCATCCTTTTGGCATGTCTCAGCACACTATCACGGTTATCAAGCAAACCATTCAACCTAGCAATCTCAGCAAGCAAAGAGTCGGGGTCACGGTTTACCTCATCCTCAGAGTCGGAGTCGTTGTCTTCCTTCTCGCTCTTCTTTCTGCTTGAGCTATGGGCCATGCCACAAAAGCCCTCAAGCGCCACACAGCTCAGCCCGCTGAGGTTCCGGCTTGCACTCTTCTTGTCCTTGCGCCTCCCGGCGTCTTCATCTTCGCTGCTTGAGCTTGACTGCTCCTCGCTTGAGCTTGAGTCGACGTTGCTCGCCCCGGCCACCATCGCTCTTGCCTTGTTCTTCTTGTAGCCGCTCTTGCTCGGTCGCCGCTTGTCCTTGTCCTTGCTCTTGGACTTGTTGAAGTGCTTGCCCTTGGAGGAGTACTTGTCTTCACGCCTCGGGTGTGCCTTGTACTCGTTCACCTTGTACTTGTTCTCCTCCGCTTCCGGGCACTCGGCGATGAAGTGGCCACGCTTGCCACACTTGTAGCACGTCCCTGAGCTCCGCCTTGCGTTCCTCCGACTCTCGTGTAGTCGTTCAAACCTTCTTGAGAGCAAGGCCGGCTCCTCTTCGCCCGGCACATCAAACTCCTCATCCGGAATGGACATGAGAGAGGACAAGGAAAAGCTGTCGACGGGAAGGGTTAGATTTGCCCTTTGATCCGCCCACAAGAGCAAGACTATGGTCAGTCGAGCCCTCATGCTTGGATTGCAACTTCCTGTCAACCTCAGCCGACTTGAGCTTAGAAAAGAGGTCATCCAACTCAATAGTCAAGTAATGCCCAGACTCCTTGATGGCCTCAACCTTAGCACCCCAAACGTTTGGGTCCAAGACATGCAAGAGCTTCAAAGCCTAATCATGCTCGGAGTACGGAAAATCCTCAACATTAGCCTTCATGTTGTTCACGATGGCGGTGAACCTCTGAAACATCGCATCAATGTCCTCACCGGGAAGTGGAGTGAAATTCTCATATTGCATCCGGTAAGAGACAAAGAGGCGAGCCTTCACATGGTTATCACCACCGTGAGCAACCAACAACTTCTCCCAAATTTGCCAAGCAAGATTCAAATGGCGAACACGCTCAAACTCTGGATCACACAAGCTCCTGACCAAGTGATCAACAGCTTTTGCAATAGCCTCATACTTGGCCTTAGCACCGGCATCGGTCACCATAAGAGTATGGATGTTGACCGGAATAGCATAAGTCTTTTCAAGCACAATGAAATCCAACAGCTTTCCACGAAGAAAAATCATCATACGAGCCGCCCACTTGTGGTAACCCTTGCCATTGAAGTGCGGCGGACCGCCCCGCTCAACGTACGCCATCTTAGGATTCGGGACTTGTCAAAGTCGCAAAGAATCCGGCACCAAGCTCTGATACCAATTGAAGGATCAGATGGCGACTAGAGAGGGGGGGAGTGAATAGGAGCCGGTAAAAATTCTTCCAAAAGAATCCGGCCTATACCCTAGACAAACCCCGGTCACACACAAGCGATGGATCGAATCACGCACCAATCGCCAAGACCACAAGGTTATGGATCAACCTCTAGCCTTAGGAACGATTCCTAGAAGTACACGCGGAAGCACTAGAAAGGGAGGGAGGAATCGAACCAAGAAGCAAAGCACACAAGCTCTGGCGGACCGTCCACGCAGGAGGGGCGGACCGTCCGCACAGGCCTCGCAGACCGTCCGACCTGAGGCCGCGGACCGTCCGCCACTGCACCGCGGACCGTCCGGCCCAACACCGCGGACCGTCCGTTAAAGCACACAGAACCTCCAGAAGCGACCCGAGAAAAACGGACCGTCCTCCGAGGCCGGGCGGACCGTCCGCGCCACCCACGGACTGTCCGCTACTCGAGCTCGGACCGTCCGCAAACTGGCTGCAACCAAAACCAAAAGCCAAACCGGATCGAAATCAAAGACGCGCAAGAACACGACGAACACGCGACGATCAGCCTCCTCGCGGACCGTCCGCGACCCCCCCGCGGACCGTCCGCGCCGCGCGGACGAACGGAAACGGCCCGACCCCGAAAGTCAACTCCCCCAAATCATCATCGGATTTCCCAAACGGTTGAAGCTATGGAGACAAGGGTTTGGGGACTTGAAAAAGCGTCACACAAGGATGCTATAGCCCAAAAATCTTGCCTCCTAACTCCCTAAATCACCGGGAATCGCGAATCCTTTGAGCACCACCAAAAAAACTAGAGCACCGAACGAAAACTCACGAATCGAAGTGGTTTCCCGGCGTTTGAGGGCACAAGATCAAGCACAAAGGTGCACAAGACATCTATCCATGTTTCCCTCAAAGAAATCCGGGAAGAAACCCACTCAAATCCGCGGAATCACACCGGGAACAAAGGCACGAAAACAAGCACAAAAAGCCACGAAAAACAACCCCGAATCTTCTATACAAACCAGGAAAGATTCACAAGGTCTAGCATGCCGCCCTAGCATCCATCCCTCTCAACAAATCTCTCATGAAGCTCTCATGCTAGCCTAGAGGAAATGGAAGGAAAAATAGCTACGAAAATGAGAAAGAGGAGGGAGGAAATGAAACCCTAAGTCGCGGAGAGAGAGAGCCATCCACACACACTCATGGCTTATATATCAGGTCCCACCGGAGTGGTAAATGACTCGACTACCCCTAACTAAACTACTGGCGATACAACCCACGTAGGGGCATTTTGGTAATGTTTGTGGGTCTTGCCATCGGACGGCCACGCCTTTGCCGCACCCCCGCGTCCTCCCGACGCAAGCCATGCGATCCCGCCGCGTGTCCTCCGCCTCGAAGCTTCCCGACACGCCCGGATCCCGTCTCCGTCGTGTTGGGCCCTCGGACTTGGTTTTGAGGCCCAAACCAAGAAACCGTCCGCCGATGGTTTTGTGGGCAAACCACCAAACCCCGCGTGCCCGGTTCGGCCTCCCGCCAAACCACTTGACTTGACCGCCACCGTGCACCGGCTCGTCTGTCCATGACTTCGTCTTGCTCGTGTCGCCACCATGTGGCCCGCACCCAGTCCCGCTGTCCACCGGGTCCCTCGAACCAAGCCTACTTGTCTCTCCATCTCCCGGAGGCCCCTCAAGGCTGAAGACCTTTCGCGCCCGTTCTTCACCTGCAACAACACGAACTAGGCCGCAGCCTACACCTGTGCACTAAGCCAAGAGTCAGTCCAACACCCGTTGTCAATCACTCATCACTGAGGAGCGGTCATCCATCGACCACTGGGACGCTCCTGGTCCGCAATATCTTTCAGCAACAACATAAATAAAAATGAGTTTACAAACACATGCTACACAGGAACTACTCATCGTCGCTATCGACTTCCATAGGGTTATGTTCATCTTCACTGCAGTACTCCATGAATGTGTCATCATCTTCCTCATCAGATCCTTCAGCTTCACCATGTTGGTTTTGATTCAAGATGAGGGTAACTTCAGCACTGTCCACAACTTGGCGATCTTCATCATCTCGGTTCAAAGGCAAGTCATCTACAATTTCCTGTACTTCCGGTCTCCTCCCATCTTCCTCAACACTATGAGCCTCTTGGTATGGGGATGCAGTACATTCATTTTGTTCATTGACATTGTATAAATGTCGATGCTTGAACATTTGGACAAGCTGCCAGTTTCTGCCATGCTTATTATCTGGCAAGTAGAAAATCTGTCTAGCTTGTGTGGCCAATATGAAACAGTCTTTCTTGTACCACAAACTTCCAATATTGATGCTTCTAAAAAATCCATCATCCTTTATTGCAGTCCTCTTACCATCCAGCTTGTACCAGTCACACCTAAAAACAACCACAGATCTTGTAGTCCCATCTTGCCTACTGTTGTACTGCAACTCAATTGTATCATTCAATTTTCCATAAAAATCAATTGGTTGCTCATTATGTGTGCTAGCACATGCCACTCCGCAGTTCTGTGTCTTCTTGTTTTCATCACGGTCAACAGTACAAAACCGAACGCCATTGACAACACATGAAGAATAAGATCTTACTCTCATGTCAGGGCCAGATGCTAAGGCAAACAAATCATCATCAACACTTTCTGTGCTATTCAACCTCCAGATCTGCAAATTGGATTGGTTATTAGCAAATCATTAACAAAAAACAGAATGTATATTTCAATAAAATATTATGCATTAACGTGGTTTCTGAACCAAGTAGCAAATCCAAGCCTTGTCCTTCTATCAAGATCAGCAGCTGCAACCCCAGCTTCCTGTAATTCACCTTCAAATATTCTGTGAAGAAAATTTCAGCAAATATGTCAACATGTAAATTGCGAAGAATACAAGATAGAGTCATACAAATATATGAACAAAGTAAGTGTAGGGCATACTTTATATACTCCTGAGCCTGATCGCAATTATTGAGGACATACCAAACTAGTTGATCGTAATCTTCCGTGTAGATTAAGTTACATGCACCAATCAGATTAACCCCATGCCCAAAAACATCAATGGTGTAGGCTGATGGATCTGCAAAACCAAAATTTCTAGGCGGTCGGTTAAACCTCGTCTCCACATCGTCCATATACCTAGAGCAGAATATGAGGGCTTCGTCTGCTACATAAGCCTCAGCAATTGAGCCTTCGGGTCGTGCCTTGTTCCTAACTGCCCTTTTCAAAGTGTAGAGCCGTCGCTCAACAGGGTACATCCACCCAAATTGCACTGGCCCTCTAAGAAGTGCTTCGGCTAGCAAATGGATGGCAAGGTGAACCATTACATCAAAAAAAGCTGGTGGAAATATTTTTTCAAGATTGCACAAAATAACTATTATTTCTAACTTCATTCGAACCAAGATGTCTTTGTTCAATGTTTGGCTGCACAATTCCCTAAAAAATTTCCCAAGCTCCGCAATCACTTGATATATATCATCATCCAAAAGTCCTCTCATACCAGCAGGTAGTATCCTTTGCAATAGAATGTGGCAGTCATGAGTTTTAAGGCCTTGCACATTGCTTCCCTGTGCACTTACACGTCTTTCAATATTTGCAGCATAGCTATCTGGAAACTTTGCTTGCTTCAAAAAATTACAGAATTCAATCTTTTTTGCCTTGGACAATGTATAACGAGCTTTAGGCATTGCATATGAATCCCCATTTTTCTGTAAATGCAGTTCTGATTTAATATTCATGTCAGCAAGATCAAGCCTTGCCTTTATGGTGTCTTTAGTCTTGCCAGATATGTCAAGAAGTGTACCAAGGAGGTTGTCACAAATGTTTTTTTCAATGTGCATCACATCTAGATTGTGTCTAAGCTTCAAAGATGACCAATATGGTAAATCCCACAACTTAATCTTCCTACCCCAAATTGGCACAGGTTCATCACGCTGCCTTTTTTGACCCGGTCTAACATCTTTTACATTCTCCAATTCTTGTAGTAGCTCTTCAGTTGTGAATGTACCTGGCATGTCTTTGCTTTCATGTACAGAGGCATATAGATTATTGGTGCGCAGCCGATGACGCCTAGGAAGAAAACGACAGTGACCAATATAGCAAAGCTTGCTCCGTATAGAATATGACAAGGGATTTTTATCACAATGGAGACAGGCAAAGTAACCTTTCGTCGTACGTCCTGATAAAGTGCTAAGTGCTGGATAATCATGAATGCACCACAACACAGCAGCTTGCAACTTAAAAGATTTCCCTGTGACAGCATCAACTGTGTCGACACCAGACCAAAGGGTAAGTAAATCATCCACAAGAGGCTCTAGAAAAACATCAAAATGCTTCCCAGGTGATTTAGGTCCAGGAATCAACAAAGCCATCATGAAATTTGATTCTTCCATACAGACCCAAGGTGGAAAATTGTATGGAATCACAAAAATAGGCCACATACTATAGGCTGATCTCATATTGCCAAATGGATTGAATCCATCTGTAGCTAGGCCAAGTCTGATGTTCCGTTGTTCCTTTGCAAAATCTGGCCAAGCTTTGTCAAACTCTTTCCATGCCTCTCCATCCGCGGGATGGTACATTTCTTTCTCTTTCGATTCCCTCTGGGACTGATGCCACCTTGCTTCCTGAGCTGTTTTCTTCATAGCAAATATCTGTTGAAGCCTAGGTACCAACGGATAATGCCGCAACACTTTCTCTGGAATCTTCTTCTTCTCGGGATCTTTCCATCTTGATGCTTTACAAATTGGACAATTATCAAGATCTGCATTTGCCTTTGTAAACAAGACACAATTGTTTGGGCAAACATGTATAGACACATAACCAAGTCCTAACTGTCGCAGCATTTTCTTCGCTTCATCATACGATTTAGGAAGACAATTGGACTCTGGGAAAGCTGAACACAATATTTTCAGAAATGCAGTAAATGCTGAGTTGCTGATCCTATAATATGACTTCAAATGGAGCATCTTCACTACAAATGAGAATCTTGTAAATTGAGTGCAACCAGGATATAGTTGTTGCTTTGCTTCTTCCATCAGAGCTTTGAAAACAGACTCATGGTTACCTGATGGGTTGTCATCTTCAGGTGCTACATCATTTGATGGTACTTCAGCCCCCATTAGATCACTTAAGATATCTTCAACTCTATCTGCAGCATTGTTGTCATCATCCACGGGATTATAATGTGCATCAACATGTTCTCCACCTCCCTCCAAAACATGAACATCATTATCCTCTCCATGATGACACCATCGTGTATATGTCTTGGACATTCCATTCATTAAAATATGCCTCCGCACATCACTTTGACACATGGATTTCTGGTTAATACACCGACTACATGGACACAAAATTGCATCATCCTCAGCGAGTCTGCCCCTAACAAAATCCATGAAATTACTAACACCGGCAATATATTCTGGAGTGAAGAGAGCACTGTGTATCCATCTCCTATCCATCTGTATTCATGGGCAATGCAGGAAACATATTCACGAAACATTCTTGTCCAAATCCCAAATTGAAGTGGATATGAAAATACATACCAGGGAAAGTGGTGCAAGATTTGCAGAGGCCGCCAATGGAGCTGCTCAGTGCGTGAGCCCCAAGGACCGCCAATGGAGCTGCTCACGATGCCTGAGCTTCACTGGAGCCTGCGCACGATGTAGATCTGGCCAGCAGAGCACCGCGGCGCCACCGCACTGCCGGCGCCTCCAAGTTCCGCCAGCATGCTGCCCCGCCTAATTCCGCCACCACGCCGCCCCACCCAACGCCGGGCCGCCGGTGCGCCCCCGCGCCGCCGCGACGCTCCTCTACCGCCCGGTGCTCGCCGTCGCACACTCCACCACCGCACTGCCGGTGCCTCCCGTTGAGCCAACACGCCGCCCTACCTAGTTCCGCCCACCACGCTTCCCCACCCCACGCCGCGCCGCCGCAACGCTCTACCGCCACCCCGCCGCAACGCTCTGCCGCTGCCTCGCCCTGCTCTGTCTTTGCAGCTCTTCGATTTTGCTTCGATTCTGTTTTTGCAGCTCTTTGATTTTGGTGGAAGAGACAGCCAAACAGTCTGATTTTGTGTACTTAACCTTTCAGTCAAAGTATAAAATAAATATATCCACATCACATGCAATACACCTTGATGCCTCGGTGGTAAGTCTCTTCGGTCCTTCACTGCCGGTTGCGGGTTCGATTCCTGGGCTCAACAATGTTTTTCATCCGCAGGGGATTTGCCACGTCATCCAAGCCACACCGGACCTACATTGACACGTCACTATTTCAATCTATGATGTTTCCTTCCTGACCGTCATAGACAGGGGACCAAAGTGTCACACGTGGTAGACCGTCACAAAACGAGCACCTTATTTTTAAACTGTCATAGCACTGTCATAGAATTTGTATGTGACGACAGTTTTAGAAACTGTCATGATCAAACTGTCATGTATCAACACCATTCTTGTAGTGCGCTTTTCGGGAGGCAACCCGTTTCTTTATATTTTTACTACTTTCGTAGAGAGAATAAAGAACGGCACCATCTTATGATGATCAACTTGTGGTTATTAATCTAAGTTCAGTTTTCCTTTTTAGAACCACCATCATGTTCAAGCTCGTATTTATTTATTTGCATGCATTGCATTTTGTTGTCCTCGTGATGTTTCTTTGCGTATACATGTTTTGCACATAGTTGGCTTGATTGTTTTATATACTTAATGATGTATGCTTCAGTTTCCATGTTAATGCTTCATAGGGCCCTATGGGTATTTTCCTTTTGTGATCTTGTGTAAACGTAGTGTTTAAACATGATTGCGGACCATCATCGTTAAGTTCGATAAACCTAGCTGGCTTTTCATATGCTTTCATGTTGCTTTGGTTAGTTTATAAGCTTTGCAATGCGCTTAATTTTTCTTGTGCTATAAGAGTTATTGATTTAGGGATAGACATGGTGTTTTAACCCTAGATATATAAACCTTTATGGCTATGGAGAAATTCGGCAACCTAGTTGTAAACATGGTGTTTAGAACTAGGTGAAAACATTGTCTTTGTTTATATGCTTTCCTATCATGTGCATACACACCTTGCACCACATACACTCATTAGATTTTTATTCCTCATTAAACTAATTATGCCACAAGTTAAGAATCTTAGGAGACATTGTTGGATTGTTGGCAATTCTATCTACTCCTAACCGTCAGCTTGGGGGTAGAATGTGCGTTTAAAATGTCTTGCAGGCAAGATAAAGACTCTCACTACAAGGAAATTGAAGGATGGCTAAGAAGTGCTTTGTGTTCTTCTTCCATGACTAGCAAAATGCTAAGCATGGGGGAGACCCTGAATCTTCAACACGGAAGTGCAACATGACACTCTAGAAGATAGAATGATTAAGATCGTTAACATCTTCGGATCAATGCACAAGAAGCCACCAATCTCATCAAAATTCTGCATGGTCTCGAAGGGAAAACACTGGATATTTTTGGATATTTAGAAGCCCCATGAAGTTACGATTCCAACAAATCAAGAATCAAGACAATCGGAGGTTCCTACAAGCGGTTATGCCCGAATCACCGAGTGCAACACGTCCTGAAATCAGTTTTGGACAGCACGCAGCGCTGAAGTAAAACGGACATAGCTCCCTTGTTTGAACTCCGTTTTCAATGAATGACCACACGTTGGAAAGGTAATTTTATAAACTTTTCAATAGAGCTATATTTAGATATATGTTCTGTTCTGGACAGAGGGGGAAATCCATGAAAAAGAGACAGCAAGGAGATGATGAGAACAAGAAAGAGGAGATGGTGATGACAACATTGAAGAGAAGGGTGACCAATGACTCCATTAAGCATACAAGATCAAATTCAGAAGTTTAGGAGCATTAATAAATCAAGACAAAAGCAAAAGTCACATCGATACATGGAGATGTGGGAAGAAGGCAACGAAGAATTACAAAGGATGGTAACATCTCCATGGACCTTCTCTTTCCAAACACAAATGCTTGTAAGTATGCCTTCAACCTCAACTAGGTGCAACCTTTTATTTTTCTCTTCAAACAATAACATGGCTACTAGGAGGACGACCTAGGTTTCTTTTTGCTTTCAATAGATAAGCATGACCATGTGTTCATCTCGATGTTCTATATTGCCTATGCTTACGGAAAGATGATGAAAGTTGCCGCTTTGTTTTACCTACATGAAGTTATACATGTCTTGGCTAATTGCTCTCTATAATATGATCTGAAATTAATTTAAATACCGGCTCTTTTATTTGTGGAGGTGAAATGACTATGCTTTAGACCCACATACATATCTTTGCTCATTGATTTAAGTTTATGGATAGCCGGATAACTTGTTGTTTTTAAGAAAACTTAACTTTTATGCTATCTACATATTTGTGATGCTCTTGCAAAGTTCTACCTACCAAGGCCATATACATATATGTTTTATGATAAGAAAAACTCGTAGATTGCAAACATATGTTTTGATGAGTTGGATTAGGATTGATTTCTATGATTAGAGACTAAGAAGCTGGTCATTCCTTTGTGTAACGTTTTCATGCTAGCCTTTTTGTCCATGCATTGTGGGTTTTTCGCATCGAAAATTCCACAAACTTCGCTGGGCATCCACCCTAAACCAAAAACATCTTTTTGTGATCACCTCCTTGTCCACAACCCAATTTGAGTATGGAGTAAAATTCTCGATGGAGATTCAAATATTCTGCAATATTATGGAATTTATACTTACTTTAGCAGTCATTTCCCCTCTCTTTTATGCTCGAGGACGAGCATCGTTCAAGCATGGGGGAGGAGTCATCTCTGACACAAATTCTATGTAAGTATTATGTTGCAAAAAGTTTTGAGGAGCAAAAGAAAAAAAAGAATAAAAATGAAAAACTAAAAAAATATGATAAGAAGAAAAGAAAAGTAAGAAAAATAGGAAGAATAAAGTGAAAAAAAAGAAAGAGAGAAAATGAGAAGGAAATAAAATAAAGAAAAAAATAAAGATGCTCCTCGGTTCTTTTTTGCTTCATAAGTTCTCAAGTGCCTTGATGACACATCCATACTCAAATCTTCTAACCATGTGCAATCCGATAACGAGGACTTAACTCGTGCCTCGGGATCATCCATTTGCCACTTGCACATGTCCACTTATCTAAATGTGTGTGTTTCATCCTTCTCTTTTTCCAACATTTATTTTCCATGGCCTTTTTGACGAGTCTCGATAATTCCAATAGACCTCTCTCTTAATTTGATAATATTTTGGATGTATGTTTTGCTAGGATTGTTTTTAACCTTCCAAGCTCCACATAAGCCTTCCACTATCACATATGAGTAGAGTAGGTTGAAAATAATCTAGTATAGGCTTGAGTGACTTGATGAGATGAGTGTTCCACGAGCTCTTGCAAAAGATTTTCACTTATGTTGGATATGCATCTTTTTGAAAATCTTCCATGTGACAAGGTAATGGTTTGAAGTTCACTTAAGTTTGAGAGCATTGCGTTAAATGTGGCTTGTTCTTTATTGTTAGTCTATCTTCCATAATGAAAAAGAAGTCGGTCACAACTTGAACTTTAAAAATAAATTCTTAAGAGAGAGCAATTTGTCTCGTCATGAATGACTAAGTGCAGGGATAACATTGAAAGGCAAGGCTGATTTCCCTTTTAAGCGAGGATTACTTACTCGAGGACGAGCAAGGTTTAAGCATGGGGGAGATGTTGACGGTGAATTTCCGTCAACCTAGAGTACTTGTTATACATTGGTTTCGATTATGATTTGCAACTAACCCGCCACTAGGCATACTAATGATGTGACAAGTTCACACTAGCATGTCGATTTTGGAGTTTGTTGTTTACGCAGGAAATCTACGCTAAAGAGGAGACTTTCGGGATAAGTTCATCAAGCACTTCAAGAGAAGATCATGAAGCCCATCACAAGTCAAGACACGAAGTGAACAAGACTCCAAACAACCTAAGGACCGAAGCATCAACATGCAAAATTCCGGGGACTTGGATGTTTACCAACGGGATCAACTCAGTCCGAGAGATATTCTCGCAGCTCAGGACAGCATTATCTTTCGGTACAGATTCAGAGACTTAAACGGTCTTAAATGGCAAAAGTTTGACTACCAAAGTTGTGGGCCTTGACGATACCTTCGATTTGGACATGTGGAAGGCCCAATTCGGATACGGGAGCTAGGAGATATAGCCCCTGAAATCCCTGCTGCGCAGTCAGTCCGAAATCAGAACAGATTATCTTCCAAGGCCGATTTGGAGATCTTATCTTCGTTTTTAAGGAAAGAAATGAATACCAAAGTTGAAGATACTTTCGTGGCACACAACCTGGACACCGAATTTGCATTATTTGGAGTCCAGACGTGGGAGATATGGCTCTGGCAAGGAAGGACTGCGAATCAGGAAAATCTAGCTGATTTTATGGAAACCAAGTTTGCTTCTCTCCCAAGGAGGATCTCGTTCAAGGCAAGGTGGAGCACGCCCAAAGGCACCCCAAGGACATAAATACAACTCCCTAGGCGCCCCAAGGTGGTGACCCATCGAACAAATCATCCTACCGACGCCAATCACCAGAAAACCGCCGCCGCAAGATGAGGGAGAGAGTTAGATGAGCTCGTTGCAAGGATCAATGCCGGCGAAGAGAAGGAAGCAAGAGGAGGACTCCAAGCCGCTGGCCTAGGGGTGTTCCCAAGCTCCATCGCCGCCATCTTCATCGACGACGTTCTCCGGAGTCTCCATCACCCCTATGTGCTTCAATCTGTGTAAGATGATGGGGTAATGTCTCCGTTCATCCCTAGGATTAGATGGATACATGCTATGTGATCGCTACTTGATTCGTGGTTTCAATCTATTGTTTTCATGTTGATGATGCTTTGATGATTAAGGTAGGCCACCGTGTTTTTTGGGCGTATGATATCCGCTACTCCCATAGATTCCATCAACATACCGTGTCCATCATAGGTCTAGTCACGAATACCTTCGCGTAGTGACGAGCGAGAGGAGGGAAAGGGCGAAACCGTGGTCACAACCCCCGGTAGATTGGTTTACCGCTTTCGTGTAGTAGATGCATACCATGTTATCCTAGATCCTAGGGAGAGAACGCTTATCTATCTTAACCTCGCTCTCTTCTGTTCACCCCTTTATCATCTAGTTTAACCCTAGATTTGTTTGATCAACTTAACTTAGATTAACTTAGGTTAGATTGTCTTTACGTTTAGATTAATACTCTTTCAAAGGTTCTCCATTCAACTAGATTAGTACTTGGTTAAGCGCTAGTAATCCCCTTGCTCCGCGGATTGACAAGAACCTTGGGAATCCCGTGGTGAAAAAGGTGTAGGTCCGTACGCTTGCGGATCGTAGGTGGATACGAGTTTTATCCGTCAACACCCAAAGCATCATCTGATTTCCCAAACGGTTGAAGCTGTGGAGACAAGGGTTTTGGGACTTGAAAAGCGTCACACAAGGATGCTATAGCCCAAAAATCTTGCCTCCTAACTCCCTAAATCACCGGGAATCGCGAATCCTTTGAGCACCACCAAAAGCTAGAGCACCGAACGAAAATCCTCGAAACGAAGTGGTTTCCCGGCGTTTGAGGGCACAAGATCAATCACAAAGATGCACGAGACATCTATCCATGTTTCCCTCAAAGAAATCCGGGGAGAAACCCACTCAAATCCGCAGAATCACACCGGGAACAAAGGCACGAAAATAAGCACAAAAAGACCACGAGAAACACAACTCCGAATCTTCTATACAAACCAGGAAAGATTCACAAGGTCTAGCATGCCGCCCTAGCATCCATCCCTCTCAACAAATCTCTCATGAAGCTCTCATGCTAGCCTAGAGAAAATGGAAGAAAAATAGCTACGAAAATGAGAAATGGGAGGGAGGAAATGAAACCCTAAGTCGCTGAAAGAGAGAGCCATCCACACACACTCATGGCTTATGTATCAGGTCCCGCCGGAGTGGTAAATGACTCGACTACCCCTAACTTAACTACTGGTGATACAACCCACGCAGGGGCATTTAGGTAATGTTTGTGGGTCCTGCCATCAGACGGCCACGCTTTTGCCGCACCCCGCGTCCTCCCGACGCAAGCCATGCGATCCCGCCGTGTGTCCTTCGCCTCGAAGCTTCCCGACACGCCCGGATCCCATCTCCGTCGTGTTGGGCCCTCGGACTTGGTTTTGAGGCCCAAACCAAGAAACCGTCTGCCAATGGTTTTGTGGGCAAACCACCAAACCCCGCGTGCTCGGTCCGGCCTCCCGCCAAACCACTCGACTCGACCGCCACCGTGCACCGGCTCGATTGTCCATGACTTCGTCTTGCTCGTGTCGCCACCATGTGGCCCGCACCCAGTCCCGCTGTCCACCGGGTCCCTCGAACCGAGCCTACTTGTCTCTCCATCTCCCGGAGGCCCCTCAAGGCTGAAGACCTTTCACGCCCGTTCTTCACCTGCAACAACACGAACTAGGCCGCAGCCTACACCTGCGCACTAAGCCAAGAGCCAGTCCAACACCCGTTGTCAATCACTCATAACTGAGGAGCGGTCATCCATCGACCACTGGGACGCTCCTGGCCCTCATCATCACAAATACCTACAAGCTATCTCATGTCATGTCAAAGCCACCGAGCCATGTGTCCACTTCTAGATATGAGACTTTTCATTGGTGAACATCATGCAATGGTTTAGCACCCAAGATAAGAAAGTTAAAACATTTATGACATGGAAGCACATTTTTCAAGCATAGGCATCTAACATACCATTTTCATGATTTACAAGTTAAGCATGGTACATGAAGTGCCTTTGCAGCAAAAAGAAACTTAGGCTTCTCCACAAGGTAGCATGTAGGCTAAACATTCCTGATGATAAATGGATCTTTGATCCCAAATGAAAAGAACATGGTTCCAAGCACAAATTAAGCAAAATATAGCCATAAGCACCCAAAGTGAACATGAGAGTCATTCTACTCACAAGAGAGGATCATATAGCATTTTTACAAAAAGAAAGCCATCCACAAGCATATATATCGCAAAGCTACCAAGAGCATAGCTATACATCTCATGAGCATCACAAGCAAGGTCATAACCTCATCTCTAGCAAATCATGGTGAGCAAAGTATATGAGAGAAGCACATCTCTATGGCATATGTTACACATGTAGTCTATGATACAAAGATGCAAACATGATATGATACATAAATGAGAATGCAACATGCATATGTACATCAACCTTCCCAACCGAAGCTCAAAAAGGAAAAACAACTCTAAGCTCTCCTCGCAAATGAGCAAATGTAGCTTGGTCCAAAGGCTTGGTTAGGATATCAGCAAGCTGCTTTTCTGTAGGTACATGGATGAGGTCTATCTTTCCCTTCTCAACATTGTCTCTTAGGAAGTGGTACCTCACTTCTATGTGTTTGGTTCTGGAGTGAAGCACGGGATTTTTGGCAACACTAATGGCACTCATGCTATCACACATGAGAGGTACATGGGAACACTCCTCACCAAAGTCACTCAAGGTGTATGTGATCCAAAGCAGCTGTGAGCAACAACTAGCGGCAACAACATATTCGGCTTCTGTGGTAGACTGAGCTACACTAGACTGTTTGCGAGAAGACCAAGAAACAAGCGAGGAACCCAAAAACTGACAAGTCCCCGAAGTCGACTTCCTATCGACTCGACACCCCGCAAAGTCGGCATCCGAAAAACCAAGAAGCAAAAGGGAAGAGGACGCCGAGTACCAAAGACCGAGCTCAGGAGGATATCAAAGATACCTGAAGACCCGCTTGATGGCCTGCCGATGTGAAGTCCTCGGTGACACCTAAAAACGAGCGCACAAACGCACATAAAACTAGATGTCCGGCCTCGTCGCCGTCAAGTACAAGAGGGAGCCGATCATGCTCCGGTACTCTTTCTGGTCCACGGGCTCTCCGTCCTCGTCCGCGTCGAGCGTTGTAGGCATCGGTGTCGAGAGGGGCTTCGAGTCGTCCATCTTGAACTTTTTGAGAATGTCTTTCGTGTACTTGGCTTGATGTACAAAGGTTCCCTCTTTCGCCTGCTTGATCTGAAGCCCGAGAAAGAACTGCAATTCTCCCATCATAGACATCTCGAATTCTTTGCTCATATCCTCTACAAACCTCGTAACCAAAGAGTGAGACGAGCCACCAAAAATAATATCATCCACGTATACCTGAACAATTAGGATATCGTCACCTTGCCTGAGGAGAAAAAGAGTATTATCTACCTTGCTCATCTCAAACCCCTTGCTGAACAAGAACCCCCTCAAACGGCCATACCAAGCATGGGGAGCTTGTTTCAGCCCATACAACGCCTTTCTCAACCTATACACATTGTGTGGAAACTCAACACTCTCAAAGCCCCGTGGTTGCTTCACATAAAATTTCTCTTTTAAAAACCCATTCAAGAAGGCACTCTTCACATCCATTTGGTACAGTTTGAACCCTTTAGCCACAGAAAAATCTAGAAGGATCATAATTGCCTCCAAACGGGCTACAGGAGAAAATGTCTCTTCATAGTCTATCCCCTCCTTCTAACTATAGCCGTGAGCAACCAACCTCGACTTGTTCCTCACCACCTCACCATTTTCTCCCTTTTTGTTTTCCACACCCATTTTGTCCCAATAGGTTTGCAATTTGGTGGTGGATCCATTAACTCCCACACTTGGTTTCTCTCAAAATTCTCTAACTCCTCATGCATGGCATTCACTCAATTAGGATCAGCTAGAGCGTGTCCAATGTCTTTCGGCTCAAAGGTAGCAACAAAAGCTGAATGAGCAAATTGAGAAGCATTTCTGGACCTCGACCGTGTCATACACTTATTGATGTCGCCGATGATTTTTTAGGGTGGATGATCAACTTGAACGCGCCTGGGTGCCTCTCGCCTGGAGACAACCACCCCCTGATCAGCTGCTTCCACTTGATCTTGCTGGATCATAAGCAGTGTAGAGGATGGACCATCCTGCACAGTAGTCGTCATAGTGAAAGTAGAGGGTACATGCGTGGCTGGAGCTTCCCCATCATCACCATCATCCTCTCCAGCGTCATCCTCCTTGTCCTCAAAGATCTTCTTGCCAACTTCATCATCACCTGCACACTCAAAGACAGACGAATTGCATGGTTGTGTCTCGTTGAAGGTCACCTCGCAAGTCTCCATGACTAGGTTAGTATCAAGGTTGAACACACGAAATGCTCTAGAATGACTAGCATAACCCAAGAAAATCGCATCAGAAGACCTTGACTCAAACTTATCTAGCCTACCCTTCTTGAGAATGAAGCACCGACAACCAAAAGCCCTGAAATAGCTCACTCTAGGTGCTCACCCGTGCATAAGCTCATAGCATGTCTTGTTCAAGAAGGCCCTCAAAAAAATCCGGTTCCCAACATGGCAAGTGGTATTCACCACTTCCGCCTAATATCTCCTCGGAGTCCTATGCTCATCAAGCATCGTCTGAGCCATCTCACAAAGGGAACGATTTTTCCTCTCAACCACACCATTCTGACAACCCACATAGGGAGAAAAAACTGATGTTCGAGACTCAAATCACGACAAAAGGTTTCAAAACGAGAGTTTTTAAATTCACTGCCATTGTCGCTACGAATAGCTCGAACAACACCTCCATGTCTCTCGTTCTTCAACCTCAAGATTAGATCCCTCACAAAACTAAACATCTCCCCCTTGTCAGCTAAGAAGAAGACCCAAGCATAGAGAGAATAGTTGTCCACGATCACAAGGACATACCATTTCCCACCCGCCGAGCCCACACGAGCTAGACCAACCAAGTCCATATGGAACAGCTCGCATGGCCTCTCTGTCATAACGGATGTCAAAGGCGGTTGAGAGGCGGCGACCATCTTGCCATGCCTACAGGAAGCACATACTAAATCCTTTTGGTATTTCAACTTTGGCAATCCTCAGACTAATCCTAGCCCACTCAAGTGTGACAACAAGTCAAATCTCAAGTGACCTAGTCTCCTATGCCATTTCCAAAGCTTCGCCGAAACACCAGCAACCAAACAACGAGAAGAGCCAACACACTGAGAAAAATCGACTCTGAAAATTTGACCCTCGGGGACGATCGTGCACACTAGATCGCCTTGAGAATCCAAAACACGAGAGCAGCCCGTTTTGAAACGGACTTCAAACCCCTCATCAAGAAGTCGGGAGACAGAGAGAAGATTGTACCCCGAAGACTTGGCAACAGAAACATGCCTAAGAGTCACAAACTCACTCACCTTCACCGTGCCCACTGAAAGCACTCTACCTCTCCCGCAAGTCTTGTTTCCCAATCTCTTTCCCTACTCACTTTCCGGTGAAGCGAAGACGTGGTACTCGTTTGCATCCTTTGAAGTTGAAGGCAATTGGAACAAGTTGACAAAGAAGTTTTGCGAGAAGTTCTTTCCAATTAGCAAGGTTCAACATCTAAGGAGGCAAGTGATCACTTTCACGCAAGGAGAAGAGGAAGGGATAGACCAAGCTTGGAATAGGTTTAATGAGTTGATCGAATAAGGACCAAGACTCGGCTTCTCCGGTGACGTACTCTTGCATACATTTTTCTTTTCCCTAACCCCTAGTTGCATGCAACACGTCCAAATGTGTGCAGGTGGGGATCTCATGGAGAAAACACTAACGGAAGCCGCTCAACTTCTACAAAAAATTAGTAAAGCGGTGGCCATGCGAAGAGATTGGGAAACAAGACTTGCGAGAGAGCTGGAACACGAGACTTGCGGGAGAGCCGGAACAAAATTCACAAAAGAGTAGCCAATCCCGGAAAAGCTTGAAGAAGAGCACATCAAGTCAAGAACTACCCTGAGCGTTGACTTCGCCGAATCAAATGAAACAAATAAAAGAAGCATGTCAAGCGCGAAGCCATTAAGGGAGTTCGAACACATGGATTGGGTTCCAATCGATTATGGAGAAGTATTCGACAATAGAAGACCGTTCCCTAACCAAAAGGGGATGGCAAGAGTGTTGGAAACAGATTTACCACCGGAATAGTGAAGGATCGGATGGCGACTAGAGAGGGGGGGAGTGAATAGGAGCTGGTAAAAATTCTCCTCAAAGAACCCGACCTATACCCTAAACAAATCCCGGTCACACACGATTGATGGATCGAATCACACGCCAATCGCCAAGACAACGAGGTTATGGATCAACCTCAAGTCTTAGGAACGATTCCTTGAAGCACACGCGGAAGCACGAAAGAAAGGAGGGAGGAATCGAACCAAGGAACAAAGCTGCCACGCACTGGCGGACTATCCGGCCAGGAGGGGCGGACTGTCCGCACGGGCCACGCGGACTGTCCGGCCAAGCCCGGCGGACAGTCCGCACGCGTATGGCGGACTGTCCGGCCTGAGCCGCGGACTGTCTGAAAAGGCCAACAGAACCTCCAGTAGCAACCCCTGAAAAACGGACTGTCGGCCGGGTGGTCGCGGACTGTTCGCCTGCCCACGGACTGTCCGCGCCTCTGCCGCGGACTGTCCGAAACCTTGTCCAACCAAAACATGAAAACAAAATGGATAAAAACAAAAACGAGCAAGAACATGAAGAACACACAAAGAACAGCCCTAGCCACGGACCGTCCGCCACAAGCTCGCGGACCGTCCGCGTCTCACGGTCAGAGGCAAAAATTGCTCGACCCCGAAGGTCAACTCCCCCAACTCATCACTGGATCTCCCAAACGGTAGAAGCTGTTGAGACAAGACTTTGGGTACATGATATGCGTCAACCAAGGATGCTATACCCAAAAATTTTGCCTCCTAACTCCCTAAATCACCGTGAATCGCAGATCCTTTGAACACCACCAAAAACTAGAGCTCCGACCGAAAATCCTTGAATCGAAGTGTTTTCCCGGCGTTTGAGGGCAATGAATCAATCTCAAAGATGCACAAGACATCCATCCATGTTTCCCTCAAAGAAATCCAGGGAGAAACCCACTCAAATCTGCGGAATCACGCCAAGAACAAAGGCACCAAAAACAAGCACGAAAAAGACCACGGGAAACACAACGCCGAATCTTCTATACAAACCAGGAAAGATTCACAAGGTCTAGCTTGCCGCCCTAGCATCCATCCCTCTCAACAAATCTCTCATGCTAGCCTAGATGAGAAATGGAGAAGAAAATGTCTCGGGAAAAATGAGAAATGGGAGGGGAGAAATGAAACCCTAAGTCGCGGAGAGAGGGAGCCATCCACTCACACTCATGGCTTATATATCGGGTCCCGCCGGTGTGGTAAATGACTCGACTACCCCTAACTCAACTACTGGCGATACAACCCACACATGGGCATTTATGTAATGTTCGTGGGTCTTGCCATCGGACGACCACGCCTTTGCCGCACCCCGCGTCCTCCCGACGCAAGCCATGCGATCCCGCCGCGTGTCCTCCGCTTCGAAGCCTCCCGACACGCCCGGATCCCGTCTTCGTTGTGTTGGGCCTTTAGACTTGGTTTTGAGGCCCAAACCAAGAAACCGTCCTCTGATGGTTTTGTGGGCAAACCACCAAACCCTGCGTGCTCGGCCCGGCCTCCCGCCAAGCCTCTTGACTCGACCGCCACCGTGCACCGGCTCGATCGTCCATGACTTCGTCTTGCTCGTCTCGCCACCATGTGGCCCGCACCTAGTCCCGCTGTCCATCGGGTCTCTCGAACCGAGCCTACTTGTCTCTCCATCTCCCGGAGGCCCCTCAAGGCTGAAGACCTTTCGTGCCCGTTCTTCACTTGCAACAACACGAACTAGGCTGCGGCCTACACCTGCGCACTGAGCCAAGAGTCAGTCCAACACCCGTTGTCAATCACTCATCACTGAGGAGCGGTCATCCATCGACCACCGAGATGCTCCTAGTCCTCAATCTCCCCCTTGATGAGTGCATTGACAACACACAACGCGAAATGAAATTCAGAGAAAGAAAGTAAGAAGAAAAAAAAACAAGGAAGCTCAACTCATGACCAAACCAAAGAAAGGCAAAGAAAGGTCACAAGCCAAAAAAAGCACAAACTCCACGCAAAGCACAAACTCCACACGGAAAACAGCAAGAAAACTCCCCCTGAACACATGCAAGCTCCCCCTGAACATGTGGATGCAAAGTTCCAAATTTTAGAAGGATTTTTCTGAATTTTTCATTAAGATCACCTCTTCTCCCCCTTGTTGACAATGTATGAATCAAAGTGAAAATGCAGAAATGTAAGACAAAGCATATAAACATCTACATGAGCTGCTCAAATAGGCCAAATCTAGTGTCAAAGGCTAGAAGTGAGACAAAGAGCACACATGTGGATCATAACATAGTCAAAGCATTGTCACAAGTAATATATGGAAATATAGGCATGTGACAAAGCAAATTTTCAGATTTGAGTAGTTTATCAAAAGATGGCTCACTTCAAATGTAAAGACCTATCCATGTCATATTCTAGCCAAAAAACATGCATATCATCCAGAGATCATACAAGGATATCAAATTCTTAACAAAAGATCATTGCATACACCCATAAAGCAAAGCATGTCATGTTAAAGCTCATGAGCCATGTGTCCACTTCGGGGAGACTTCTCCACTGGTGAACATCATGCAACATGTTTTGCACCCATGTGTGAAAGATAAGACATTTTAAGCATAAACATGATGGATGGAGCATTTTTTAAGCATACACACTTCTTTTCAAGATTAATTCATTTCATGGTACATGAAGTGCCTTTGCGGCAATAAGAAGCTTATGCTCCTCCATGAATGCAACATAGGCTAAACCCATTCACAATGATATTGGTCTTTGGCCCAAATGCAAGAAAGAGACATCCAAGCACAATCTAAGCATGAAAGGCACATTTAGACCAAAAATCGACATGGATCATCAAATTTAGTCAAGATTAGCATTTGATTCAAAAAGGCTATCTCACAACACATATATCTCAAATATTCCAAGAGCATAGCCTCACATAGCCATTTCTCCACACATATGACCAATATCTCACAAGTAGCCAAAGAAACTCAGATAAGGCATATGAAAGAAGCTCATCATCCTAAAATGCAATATGATACAAATGCAACATGATATATAACAAGATGGCTATCCTACCATGGTTTATACATCAAGTAAAGTATGTATATACATCAAAGGAAACATGGTATGATACATATGGTACAAAAATAAAACCCCCAAGAATCAACTAGAAAGGGCAAGGAACCCCGAGTTCCCCCCGCAAGCGCACAAATGTAGCTTGATCGAGAGGCTTTGTAAAGATGTCTGCAAGCTGATCTTGGGTAGGGACATGACTCAACGCAATGGTCCCTTTCTCCACATTGTCTCTCAAGAAATGATACCTTACTTCTATGTGTTTGGTTCTGGAATGAAGCACTGGGTTTTTCGCTACGCTTATGGCACTGGTGCTATCACAAATAAGTGGGATCTGGGTGCACTCCTCACCAAAGTCTCTCAAAGTGTATGAAATCCACAACAGTTGGGAACAACAACTCGTGGCTGCAACATACTCTGCCTCGGTGGTGGACTGAGCTACACTAGACTGCTTGCGGGAAGACCACGAAACCAACGAAGACCCAAGAAACTGGCAAGAACCAGAAGTAGACTTCCTCTCGACTCGGCAACCAGCGAAATCTGCACCAGAAAAACCATGAAGTGAAAGAGTCGAGGAGGACGAATACTAAAGGCCAAGACCAAGGGAAGACTGTAGGTACCTGAAGATCCTCTTGACGGCCTGTCGATGTGATGTCCTCGGCGAGGCCTGAAAACGAGCGCACAGACACACACTGAATTGTATGTCTGGCCTCGTCGCCGTCAGGTAGAGGAGGGAGCCGATCATGCTTCGGTACTCTCGTTGGGCCACTGGTTCTCCGTCCTCGTCCGCATCCAAAGTAGCCGTACTCCCCATGGGTGTCGACATAGGCTTCACATCTTGCATCTGGAACTTCCTCAGCATGTCTTTCGTGTACTTGGTCTGATGCACGAATGTTCCGTCCTTCACTTGCTTGATCTGCAACCCTAGAAAGTACTGCAGCTCGCCCATCATGCTCATCTCAAATTCCCTGCTCATCTCATCTGCAAACTTGGCAACAAGATTATGTGACGAGCCACCAAAGACAATATCATCCACGTATATCTGCACAACCAACAAGTCATTTCCATGCTTGAGGAGAAACAAGGTTTTATCCACGGTACCCATCAAGAACCCTCTACTCAACAGAAAACCTCTCAATCTCCCATACCAAGCCCGGGGCGTCTGTTTCAACCCATACAGAGCCCTTTTCAACTTGTACACCCTGTGTGTGTAGTTCTTACTCTCGAACCCCGGTGGTTGCTTCACATACACCTCATCCTTTATGACCCCATTCAGGAAAGCACTCTTCACATCCATCTGATACAACTTGAACCCTTTAGCCACGGCAAAGGCTAGAAGGATCCGAATTGCCTCAAGACGGGCCACAGGAGCAAAGGTCTCCTCATAGTCGATCCCCTCCTTCTGACTATATCCCTGAGCAACAAGTCTGGACTTGTTCCTCACAACCATCCCATTCTCACCCTATTTGTTCTTCCAAACCCATTTGGTTCCTATAGGATGGCAATTTGGAGGTGGTTCAACTAACTCCCACACCTGGTTCCTCTCAAAATTTTCCAACTTCTCATGCATAGAATTGACCCAGTTTGCATTAGATAAAGCGTGTCCAATGTCCTTGGGCTCAAAGGTGGCAACAAATGCAGCTTGAGCAAAATGAGAGGAATTTCTGGACCTTGACCGCATGGTACGTTCGTCGATGTCCCCAATGATCTTCGATAGGGGATGCACTTCTTGAATCCGCCAGGGAGCCTCACGCCTCGAGAATACCTCCCCCTCAACTTCAGCTTCTCTCGCCTGGTCCTCTTGTCGCACCGTCGTTGTCCATGAAGTAGATGGTCCACCCTCCGTAGTGGTCGTAGGGGAAGTAGTGGGAACACACTCAGCTTCAGGCACATGGTTCTCTCCATCATCATCTCCAGCTTCATCCTTCTCCTCTTCAAAGAGGTCCTCAGCCATCTCCTCATCACCTGCACATTCAAAGCCAACAGAGGTACATGGCATTGTCTCGTTGAAGGTTGCCTCGCAAGTCTCCATGATTTTGTTAGTCTCAAGATTAAGCACTCTATAAGCTCTATAATGGTTAGCATATCCAAAGAAAATCCCATCACTAGACCTAGCCTCAAACTTGTCGAGTTTTCCCTTCTTAAGAATAAAGAACTTGAGCCAAAGACTCGGAAATGACTCACCTTGGGTGCCCGACCATGCATAAGCTCATAACAGGTCTTCCTCTTGAAAGCTCGCAATAAAATCCTGTTGGAGACATGACAGGCCGTATTGACCGCCTCAGCCCAATACCTCCTAGGAGTCCTGTGCTCATCGAGCATCGTCCTAGCCATCTCACAAAGAGTACGATTTTTCCTTTCCACAACTCCATTTTGAGGGGGCACAAAAGGGGTCGAATACTGATGCTCAAGACCTAGATCATGACATAAGGGATCAAAATGAGAGTTCTTGAACTCTAAGCCATTATTGTCGGGGACCGCCCTTAGGGTCCCCTCAAACAATGGGGGAACCCCTACCTAAATTCCTGCATCAACATAAGCTAAGCCTAACCATGCAGGGAGCTAACCATGCAGGATACGGCCCATGCAGCAGGACTTCGGAGGCCCACCAAGGCGGCCCGCCTAGGAAGACCCCTCGAGCGGGCTCCGACTCGCCCGAGGGCATGCTCCTCCTCGAACGGGTTCCGCCCCGTTCGAGGGGCAACTCCCTCCTCGAACGGTACCGCCCGCTCGAGGGGCGGCCCTTCCCTCGAGCGGTCCCGCCCCGCTCGAGGGCGCGCTCCCCCTCGAGCGAGTCCCGCCTCGCTCGAGGGTCCGCTCCGCCCTCGGCCGGGGGCCCGCCACGATCACGGGCACCCCCACACGCGTGCGCCGGCCCCGTACTTGGGCATTTAACGCCCGACGCCGCGGGACGGCGCCATCATGCGCCGGGGCTCACGCCCGGTGCCGCCGCACCAACTCCCCAGGGAAGGAGCCCATCCCCGCCACTGTGGGATGGACTGTGCGGTACGGCCGGTGTCAGTCCCGTGACACCGTGCGCACGCCGCTGTACGGCTAACGCGCCCGACCCTCGAAAGGGGGCCGGGCGCACCCTCGATTCCACTTTCCCGTGACCTTGCAGGTTAGGTAAGGGGCGCTAGGCCGGTGGGTGGCCATCCCGGCCACTGTAACGACGCGGCCGCCGTACCCACGCATGCGGGCGCACGCCTGACTCCGCAGGCGCACGCCCGAGCACCGCAAAGAACCACTCCGCCACCGCGAGCTCATTGGGAAGGAACGCCGTTCGCCCGCTCCCCGTACCCCGTACCGACATCATCGCCACCTCCCTCGAAGCCTACCGAGAGAACGCCATCACCGTCCGCCGCCTCCTACCCTCGAACCGCCACCTTGTTCGGGAACGAAGTAGGCCATCATGGCCGGATCGCGGCGTGGATCGTTCGGACGATCGCCGCTCTACGCCGTAGCACGACGTGCTCCTACACGTAGCTAGGTAGCGCGGCGTGCATGTAACTCGCCGCCCCCTTGGCCTATAAAAGGGGGAAGCGAGCCCCCGGCCGCGGGGGGACGGATCCGAGAGGAACACAACGCATTGTGCACTCACTCTCTTACTCTCCCATAACATCTCCGACCACTCACCGGGGACTTGGAAGCCACGCTTCTTCTCCCACCTTGCTTGTACTTGCCCCACTACAAGCACCCCGGTGCCGAGCAATATAGTGCCACGAGCACACCACCGCCGGACGTACGGCCCCCTCGGCGGAACCGAGATAAACCTTGTGTCATTTGTTGCTTGGCATCGACCATTGAGGGATAGACTTAGGCGTTATCTATCGGTTAGTGTCGGGACCATATTCCGCACCGACGGTTGGCGCCCACCGTGGGGCTCACGAGCGCCTAAGGTCATTTCGCCGACTCCCTTCATGGTGATTCGCACCGAGTATCGTAGCACCCGCTACAACATGGGTAGCTCGGACCCCCTTCCGGCCGGGCTCGAGATCCGCTTCGGGGGACTTGAACTTCCGGGCCACGGGGAATGGCTATCTCATGCGCCTCACCAACCGTGAGGAGCTACGCGCGCGGCGGGAGGCCGGTGTCCGCTGCGGTCTCCGCGCGCGCGCACGTCCTCGCGCGGGCACCTTCGAGGGCACGGATGCGCGGGTCCGTCGACGCCGCGACGCCGCCGCCGCTCCGGCTACGTTCGCGCCGGGGGCGCGGTCCGGCGGCGGCGGGGCCGAGCGTGCCGCCGCCCGGCGCGGTGCGCCCAACGTCACGACGGCCGCCACCGCCCCGGCGGGACCGCGCGCGGTCTCGGACCACGCGTCCCCATCGGGGCCGCGTGGCGCCGCTACGGCCTACAACGCCAACGTCAACACGACAATGCGCAGGGTTCCGCCTGGTCGGCACGTCTTCGTCGCCAGGGATCCCGGCACTTCAGCAGCGGACGAGTCGTCCCCTGGGCTCCGTCGACACGATGCCGCCCGCCAACCGTCATGGATACGCGGAGTGGGACTTCTCCGGTGTGCCGGACCCAGTCGCGTTCAGGCGCTTCCTCGACGCCACGGACTATGGTTCGGCTGCTCCGACGACTCCAGCACTGGGAGCTACGACCCCACGCGGGAATGTTGCGCCGTCATCACCAACGACCCGGCCAACGCCGCCGGCGCGGCGGCGCCGGAGACGGGGGGAAGTCACGCCGGCCCCGGAGAGCCGCTACACGCCGGCCGCGGGGCCAAGCGCACATGCGGGGGCCGACGTCGACGCGCGGCCGGCCCAAGCTCGCGAGCTCGAGGCCAAGCCGCGCAGAGGAGTACGGACCGTGCGGCTACTCCGTGCCTCGATGGCGGGGGAGGCCTCCCGCGCGCGGCGAACGCGCGCGGGGGCCGGGCCGGCAAGTCCGCGACCGCCTCAACCCCCGTCCCCCAACGTCGACAACGCGGATACTCCGCCGCGGGCGAGCCAAAAGCTCATCGCCGCCGCAACACCGCCGCGCGCCATGCCGGCACCCTCGACCCCCGAGGCTCGAGACATGCACCGCGAGGTGCGGACCCTCCTTGAGCAAGCGGCCGTCCGGCAAGCCGAAAGCTCGGCCTCACGCATCCGCCAACGGGGGGGGGACGCGCGGGGTGATGATCCGGCACCAGGGGGCGAACCCTCGGTGCATGCGGGTCGACCTGCTGACCAGGGACGCACGCCGGCCAAGGAACGGCTCCTCGACACACGCAGGGCGCTGGATGGCGACGCCCGCAACGTCATCAACGCCCGGCGCACCAGCAAGGCGGACGCGCGAGCGGCCAGGGGCTACCACCCTCGAAGGGGAGGACGCTACGACAGCGGTGAGGATCGCTCCCCGACACCAGAGCCCCCGGGCACCCGTGTGTTCAGCCGGGAGATCCGCACGGCGACGTTCCCCGGCCGCTTCCGTCAACCCTCGACGATCATCAAGTACAACGGGGAAACGGACCCTCGTGTTTGGCTCAACGATTACCGCCCGGCTCGTCACCGGGCGGGGCCACCAACGACGAAGTGATCATCCGCAACTTGCCCCCGCATCCGGGCGACGCGGCCCGACATGGCTCGAGCACTTGCCCGCCGCCCGGCATCCACAACCGGGACGATCTAGTCCACACCTTGTGGGCAACTTCCGGGGCACGTACGTGCGCCCGGGAACTCCTCGGGATGCCGCGCTCCCGCACGAGAAGCCGGGCGAATCGCCGCGGGACTTCATACGACGCTTCTCCAAGCGCCGCACGAGCTCCCCGCCGTGGCACGGTCGAGAGATCGTGCACGCGTTTCTCGAGGGCACCACGTGCCGGGACCTTGTGCGCGAGCCGGGGACGTAGCTCCGCCCACGGACTCGAACGAGCGTTCGACATTGCCACCGCCTTCGCCTCCGGAGAGGAGGCCGTGGGGGGCGATCTTCGACGGCAAGAAGGGCAAGCGCTCCGAGGACACGCCCGCGGAGGGCGGCGGGTCCAAGGAGCCGCGCCGCAACGACAAGCGGGGCAAGAAGGGGAAGAAGCCGCGCCGCGAGGCGCGCGAGCGGGGCGCAACGGCGGCAACGCCGAGGCCCTCGCCGGTGACCCGGCCCGACGGGGCCCTCGACCGGCTCCTCGAGGCCGGGGGTGTTCGATGACATGATGAAGAAGCCATGCCCCTACCACAAGACCCCCGTGAATCATACTCTTGAGCAGTGCGACATGCTCAAGAAATTCTACGGCCGTGCCGCCGCGAAGGAGGCGAGAGGCCAAGAAGGATGGGGGCGATGGCGACGCGGGTGGTTTCCCGCTGTCGAAAATGTGTTCCTCATCTTTGGGGGACCTACCGTTGACATGTCAACCCGGCAGCGCAAGAAGGAGCGGCACGAAGTCCTCGCCGCGAGAGAGGGCACCTCCGGCCTTTCTCAACTGGTCGAAGGATGCCATCACCTTTAGCCGGGATGATCACCCAAATCGCATCCCGAACCCGGCCGGCCCCCTCGGTGGTCGATCCCATCATTGGGAACGCCCCGGTTTCGAAGGTCCTTATGGACGGAGGCGTAGCCTCAATATCCTCTTCGCGCATACGTTGCGCCCGATGGGGATTGGGTGGACCAGCCGCGGCCCGAAGACGAAGCCGTTTCACGGCACCGCGCCGGAAGCGGGTTCAACCCCTCGGGCGCATCGATCCGCCCGTCCGGTTTGGGACCCCCAAGAATTTCCGCAAGGAAACCCTCACATTCGAAGTGGTGGGATTCAAAGGGGCCTACCACGCCATCCTCGGCGACCATGCTATGCCAAGTTCATGGCGGTCCCCAACTACACGTACTCGAAGATGAAGATGCCGGTCCAAACGGCGTCATCACCGTCGGGTCGTCGATCGAGCATGCATTCGGACCGCGATGTCGAGTGCGTGGAGCATGCGGAAGCACTAGCGCCGGACGAAGCGCCGGTAAACACACCGGAGAAGATGGTCAACGACGACCTCAGCTCCACCACCAAGCACGTCGGCACGTTCGAGGCCGCCGAGCAAGCCAAAGGGGTCCCCCTCGACCCATCGGCCCCCGAGGGCAAGGCTTTGAGGGTCAGCTCGACCCTCGATCCTAAATAGGAAGCAAGTGCTCGTCGACTTCCTCCGCGCCAACGCCGACGTTTTCGCGTGGAGCCCCTCGGACATGCCAGGCATCCCGAGGGAGGTCGCCGAGCACTCCCTTGATATCCTTCCTAACGCCGCGCCGGTTCGGCGGCGGCTACGCCGTTTCGACGAGGAACGGCGACGGGCGATCGCAGTGGAGCCGCGGAAGCTCCTCGAGGCCGGATTCATCAAGGAAGTGTTCCACCCTACGTGGTTAGCCAATCCGTGCTTGTAAAAAAGAAAAATGGGAAGTGGAGGATGTGTATCGACTACACCAGCCTCAATAAAGCATGTCCAAAAGTTCCCTTTCCTTTACCACGCATAGATCGGATCATTGATTCCACCGCCGGGTGTGAACTACTCGTTTCCTTGATGCCTATTCGGGATATCATCAAATAAAAATGAAGGAGTCCGACCAGCTCGCGACTTCGTTCATCACACCGTGCGGGACGTTCGTTACGTCACGATGCCTTTTGGCCTCAGGAACGCGGGCGCAACGTACCAGCGCTGCATGCAGCACGTTTTTGGGGATCATATCGGGCGGACGGTCGAGGCTTACGTAGACGACATCGTTGTCAAAACCGGGAAGGCGGGACGACCCGGTCGGCCGATCTTGGCATCGCATTCGACCGCTCGCGGGCCAACGGGGGTCAAGCTCAACCCCGAAAAATGTGTCTTTGGAGTGCCGCGGGGCATGCTCCTAGGATACATCGTCTCCCGGGGCGGGGAATCGAGGCCAACCCCCGAAAAGGTCGCCGCCCTCGAACGAATGGGTCCAATTCGGGACCTCAAAGGGGTGCAGAAGGTGTTGGGGTGCCTTGCCGCCCTGAGCCGCTTCATCTCGAGGCTCGGTGAGAAGGGCCCTCGCCCTCTACCGCCGGCTCAAGAAGCACGAGCGCTTCTCTTGGACCGCCGAGGCCCGGGGAAGCGCTCGACAAGCTGAAGACGTCTCTGACGCACGCCCCAATCCTTACGCCGCCGCGAGACCGGCGAGCCCCTCCAACTCTACGTGGCCGCAACCACCCAGGTGGTCAGCGCCGTGATCGTTGTGGAGCGCACGGAGGAAGGGCATGCCCTACCCGTGCAGAGGCCGGTCTACTACGTCGAAGTCCTATCGGACACAAAGACGCGCTACCCCCGTGTCCGAGCCGTTGTACGCGGTAGTCCTCGCGCGGCGCAAGCTCCGCCACTACTTCGAGGCCCACCCAGTTACGGTGGTCTCTTCCTTCCCGCTAGGAGAGATCATTCGCAACCCCCGACGCGGCGAGCGGAACTGCCAAGTGGTCCGTGGAGTTGATGGGCGAGACGCTCGCCTATGCTCCGCGCAAGGCCATCAAATCACAAATCTTAGCCGACTTCGTCGCTGAGTGGACGGACACACACCGCCGCCCCCTCAAATTCCGGCGCAGTCAGGCCGGACTCGTTCTTCGACGGCTCGGTGATGAAGACGAGAGCGGGCGCGGGCCTGCTCTTCGTGTCACCCCTCGGGGAGCACATGCGCTACGCAAAGGCGCCCTCCACTTCCCCGCGTCTAACAATATGGCGGAATACGAGGCCCTCCTCCTCGCGGCCTCAAGATCGCCATTGAGTTGGGCATCAAGCGCCTCGACGTGCGAGGGGATTCGCGGCTCGTGATCGACCAAGTCATGAAGAACGCGAGCCGCCACGACGACAAGATGGAGGCCTACCGCAAGGCCGTGCGGGCCCTCGAAGACAAATTCTACGGCATCGAGCTCAATCATGTACCCCGCCGGTACAACGAGGAGCGAGACGAACTTGCCAAGATCGCGTCCGGCGGATCACCGTTCCCCCCGAACGCGCGCGCGACATCGCGCGCCCATCGGTCACCTTCGAGCCCTACCCCTCGGGCGACGGCGGACCCTCGGGGGCTCCCTCGAATCCGGCGGGTGCGGAACCCATGGAGGAGGACCCCTCGAACGAGGCGTACGTGCTCTCCCTTCTCGAGGGGTACGGCTCCCACGAGGGCCGTCGCGATGAACATCGAGCCGGCGCCCGCCCGGGCGGACCGCGGGAGAAGTACATCGCCCGGATTGATCGAGGGGAGCTCCCCGCGGACGGGGCCGCAGCCGGTGCGCATCGCCGGGATGGCCAAGTCGTTCACCCCGGTCGACGGTGAGCCGTACAAGCGCGCCGCGTCGGGCATCCTCCGGGGCCGATGCATACCCATTCCCGAGGGGCGCGAGCTCCTACGGGACATCCACGCGGGGATCTATGGCCACCACGCCGCGCCGCGCACCCCTCGTCGGCAACGCGTTCCGCCAAGGCTTCTATTGGCCTACCGCGGTCGCGGACGCCAACGAAATCGTGCGCACTTGCGAAGGGTGCCGGCTCTACGCCCGCAAGACCAACTTGCCGGCTCACACTCGCGGACAATCCCCGTAACATGGCCGTTCGCCGTGTGGGGGTTGGACATCGTCGGCCCCCGCGGAAGGCGCCCGGGGGCTTCACCCACCCGCCGGTTGCAATTGACAAGTTCTCCAAGTGGGTGGAGGTGCGCCCCATTACGAATTTGAGGGCCGAGCAAGGCGGTCACATTCTTCACGGACATCGTCTACCGCTTTGGAGTGCCAAACTCCATCATCACGTACAACGGGTCCCGGTTCACGGCCGGAAATTCTTGGAGTTCGCGACAAGTTCCACATCCGCGTGGATTGGGCACCGTGGCACACCCACGAGACCAACGGCCAAGTAGAACGTGCCAACGGCATGATCCTACAAGGCCTCAAACCCGAATTTTCGACCAGCTCAACAAATGCGGCCGAAATGGCTCCAAGAACTACCCGGCGGTCGTGTGGAGCCTAAGGACCACCCCAAGCGAGCCACCGGTTCACCCCGTTCTTCCTAGTCCATGGCGCGGAGGCCGTCCTCCCCACGGATGCGGAATACGGGTCGCCCAAGGTTCGAGATTACAACGAGGATGCTAACCGGCGAGCCCGCGAGGACTCGCCGGACCGACTCGGATGAAGTACGCCTCGTGGCGTTGATGCACTCCGCAAGATATCAACGGCCCTACGGCGCTACCAAGCGCGCAAGATACGTCGGAGGGATTTCGGGCCGAGGGGGATTTGGTCCTAAGGCTACGCCAAGACAACCGAGGGCGCCACAAGCTATCGCCCCCATGGGAGGGACCCTACGTCGTGGTGAAGGTGCTCAAACCGAGGCACGTACAAGCTTGCCAACGAGGACGGCGAAGAACTCACCAACGCTTGGAACATCCAACGGCTACGTCACTTCTACCCTTAGCTAGGATTTCCAAGTATTTTTCGTTGTACAAACACACGGCCAACGCCCCAGTTGGTGTCACCTATGTAAATACTCCAAGTATAATAAAAGGGCAACTCGGCTTTCCCCTGAAACCCAAGTTACCCTCGGGGGCTACGCGCGGGGGGCACCCCCCCCCAAAATGGCCCCATTTTTTCGCGCAAAAAACGTAACGACACGCGCTAAGTTTGTTCCCCACTTCAACCTCGAGCCATGATTCGAACAAGGCGTGGCGGCACGGCGGAAGGAGCGCGCGAGCCGAGACGCCCTACGCCGCGCGGCTATGGCCCGTCTCTCTCGCCTCCAACCCGGCGGGCCCCCGCGAAAGGCGGACTCCCCTAACTAGAATCTACTCGGGGAAGAAGAAGAAGCAAAAAGCGCAATAAGCAAGTGATTTCATTTACAAACTGACCATGTTCACGAAACTACTTGTTTGTTTACAAGAGGCCACGAGGCCGAATTCGATACACATAAACAAAAAACGGGCCTAGCGCCCAGGTGCTTTCAGGCGGGCGGAGCGGCGGCATCGCCGGCGTCGGGAAGAGGAATTCTTCGAAGGCCTCGGCGAGCGACTCGGCGGCGTCGGCGGCAAGCGCGTCCGCACGCTCCATGGCCACCTCGTCCTCGACGCCCTCGGGCACGATGTAGCCTTCCGCTACCGCCTCGAGGTTGACCTCGTAGTGGGATCGCACCACTCCGAGGGCCTTCGCACGCCCGGGTGCGGCGCCCGACGCACCCGCCCCGTGACGTGGCCGCCAAGGGCGCGTAGGCGGCGGCCGGCCGAGCCGCCGCCCGAGCATCGCCTTCCTCGACGACGCGACGGGTCTCGAGGGCCGCGTCCCCGCGCCTCCGCCGGCCTCCTCGCTCGAGGAGTTGTAGGAGGCTTGCGGGGCCTCGGCCGCCCGGCCCGCCGTGTCCCGGGCGGTGCGCAAGCCTCGGAAGCGACAAGACGACAAGAAATCGAGAAAAGGGAAACGAACCCTCTAAAGCAAGAACTAACAAGCGGGAATCGGACGGTAGCTTACCTTCGATTTGTTTCCTCCCCGGATCGAGGTTGCGGCGCGCGGACTCGGCGCCGCCTCGAGGCTTCGGACGGTCTCGCCTTGCTCGACGAGGGCCATCTCTTGGGCGGCATTGCCGATGCCGAGCGTCAACGCCTCATCCTCAACCTCGGAGAATGCGGCGTTCCGCTCCTCCGGCCGACTTCTCCGCCGCCTCGCGAGCAACGCGCTCCCGCTCCCGGCGCCGTCGGGCGTCGCCAAGGGCGGCCGCTCCGCCGGAGCCGCCCCTCGGCCCCACGGCGGGCGATGCGCTCTCGCCGGAGCCGCCTTTCGGCGGCGACGAGAGCCGCAACCTTGACGTCGAGGGCGGCCTTCGGTCATCCGCCTCCACGCGCGCGTCGCTCCCGCCCCGCGCGCCCGCTCCCGCCCGGCCGGCCGCGCTGCGCCCCCTCGAGCGACGCGCGGAGCTCCCGGGCCTCGGCGCGAGCGGTGGCCACCTCCGCCTCCCGGGGTGGCGCCGGCGTCCGCGTTTTCTCCGGGTCCTCGCGCGCGCATTCCACGGGCGCCTCGTCACGATCGACGAGGGCCGCGCGGATCCGCCGAGACTCGAGTCACGCGCCGCGTCCGCCCGAGCTCTCGGGGAGCACGTCGCACCACGCCATCGCCGGTAGACCGGCCCGGTGGTCGGCGTCCCTAAGAGCTTCCGCAAGCGCGTCGAAAGCGCCGCATCGCTCCCGGGCGGCGGGCCTCGGCGTTCACCTGGTCGAACGCGCTGTACTTCTCGCGGGCGCGGCGCTCAAGCTCCTGGCATCCACGCATCGAGCCCCGTAAGCGCCAAGTCTTGAATACAGCGCGCGAAAACGAAATAAGGAAGGGAGACGAGCAACGCGTGGCTCACCCGGAAGACGATCCAGGCCGGCCGCCGTGGAACCCGGCGGCGCTTCGTTCAACGCGCGGTTGAGCGTGGCGCCATGGCTCAGGAGCTCGCCCCGCAGCTCTGCTCCCCTCCGGGCGTCGGCAAACGCGGGGGGATCCTCCACGCCCCCCCCACGGGTGGGGCGACCGGCATGGGAGGACGAGGCCTCGGCATCGTGCCCTCGCCCCCCACTATCATGTGACCCTCGTGTCGCCTCACGAGGGCCCTCTCCGGGGCTCGGGGGAGAGTTCGTGGGCCAGCGGCCCACCGGTTCCACCCGGGGCGAGGAGTCATCCGAGAGCTCCACCACCTCCGCACGGGGACCGCCGGCGGCGGAGCCGCTCGCTCCGCCCTCCGCCGGCACCTCCCTCGCGCCTCCGCGGCCGCGGCGCCCGTTGTGGCGCCGTCGCCGCCACCTCCGTCCGCGCCGCCACGTCCGCGGGCGCTCCCGCGAGTTGCGCCCGCTCCGCCTCCTCCGCGGGGCCGCCACCACGGGCGGCGCCTCCACCGTAGCCGCCGCCGCGCCCGCGCCTCCATGGCGGCCCGGCGCCGCCGCGCCCCCGGCGACCTCCGGGCCGCGGCGCGGCGGGTTGATCCACCGCCCCGGGGCCTCGAAGCCCCGGTCGGCCGGCCTTGCGCGCTCGTGCCCGCCGCCGCGCCCGTTCCTAGGCGCGACCCCCTCGACGAACGCCGCCGGGTGGGGATCGACGCGTCCGTCCTCAGCACCTTAGCCGGCGCAAGAGGAGGGACGGTTGGCACCGCCCTGCGCAAACACGAACGGAGGATTAGTGCGTCTAATAACCAAGCAAATTAAGGCCAAGCAAAGGAAGAACGGGTTCCTTACCTTGCGGAGGAAAAGGCCCGCTTCCTTTTCCTCGAGGCCTCCCGACGAGGCCGGCGCGGGGGCCGCGCCCGCCGCGCCGCCTCCCGACGGTGCCGCCGCGCGCGCGGCACGCCCCGCCTCGCGCGTGGGCGCGCCCGGACGCGCCACCACGCGCGGGGGCACGCTAGCCCCGCGCGCGGGCGCGCCCACCGACGCGCCCCTCGACGAGGAAGCCGCGCGCGCGGACGCGCTCCCGCCACGCGCGCGGCACGCGGGCGCGCGCGCGCAGCGCGTCCGCGCGCGCGCCTCCGTGGCGCGCGCCGGCACCTCCGCGCGCGTGCCGCCCCGCCGATGACGCCGGCGGCGGGCGCGGCGCGCGCCGCCCCGAGCAAAGCCACCCCCGACGCCGGCGCGAGATCCGGCGACCGGGGGCGCGGGCTGCCATCCGTCCGAGGGGCCCTCCCCTCGGACTCTTCCTCCTCGTCTCGGTCCGAGGACGAGGGCTCCTCGATGTCGGGGAGGAGAGCCCCGGCTCCTCCCGCCGCCGGTGCTCGGCGGACCGTGCGTCGCGACGCGCTTGGCGCCGCCTTGCGTGTTCCCGCGCGCGCGCCGCCCGCTCTGCTTTTTGCTCCGCTGCGCCGCCCGGCCGAGCGCGCGGGGGGGGGGGGTCGGGGTGGGCGGAACGGACTTGGCGGCGTTGAAGCGCACCGGTGCGCACAAGAGTAACAATGGCGCGTCAGAAATCAAAAACAAGACCAAGGATGGAAGCGAAATCAGGAACTCTACTCACCAGCGGGCCCGTGGGGAGCATCCCGATATCCCACGGGGTCCGACCCGCAGGTAGAGGCGTCCTGGTGTCGACGGCACTCCGCGCCGGGTGAGCGCGTACGGCCGCTCCGGCGGCGTCGGGGAGCATCCGCGACCTCGCCGGTGTCGACGGGGTTGGCCGCCTCCGTCATCTCGAAGATGCGAGAGGGGCCTCTCCATCAACGGCACGACTCGCCGGTGATGAAGAAAGGCGAGGACGCCCATCGCGTTGAGCCCTTCCCCTCGCCCGGCCGCCGCAAGGCGGCGAGGACGGACCCCCGGCGCGCCCCGATGGTTGGCCGGTGGGCAACCCGTAACCCCGACGATCCGGCCTCTTCTTGAACACCCGACCGGTGTAGGGAGGGAGGCCGGGCTCGGCGTTGCGCGAGTAAAACCATCCCCGCTCCCGGCCGGCGTTGTTTGTCGTCATGGTGCGGGGGATGTAGAACTCCTTGAGGCCGCCCCCGCAGGCGAGCGACATCCCGCCGGCGCGCACCGCGCGCGCGGGTCCTCGCTCCGACGTGGGTGCGTGATGAGCTCCGCGCGCGGAAGAGGTGTACCCGTAGCTCCCGGTTGGGCGGGATCCCCAGGTACCCTTCGCAGACGCCCACGAACGTGGCCGCCTGCGAGATAGCGTTGGGGGCGAAATTGTGCAGCTCCACTCCATAGTGGTAGCACAACGCCCGCATGAATGTGCTCGCCGGCGCGTTGAAGCCGCCCCTCGTGGTAGCGCGAGAAGCTCACCACGTAGCCCTCCGGCGGATTGGGCTCAAGGTGCGACGATGGCGGCACGATCCACTCCGCCGGCGCCCTTCTTCGTTGGCCGAGAGGCCGGCCGGCGGCGACCGGGCTCGCCCGGGCGAGCCGGGTCACGGTCGACCTCTCCCATGCGTACGGCTCCGGGACCCTAATCGGAAGCCGAGGCGGCGCCATAAGGGAGGACGAACGGTGCGAGGTCGGAGGACAAGGAAGCGAGAAAGAAAAGCTCTAAGCGGCGAAACCGCGCGGTGGCGAGAGCGTAACGAAGGCGAAGGGACGGAGGACCGAAAACGGTGAGGAGCCAAGGTAAAAAACCACCGTCCCTTCCTCACCGCGGTTTATAGGCAACCGGCGAGTTCTCCGGGAGCGCACGCCTCGCCAACAAGAATCGCGAGGAATCTTTCCATCGCGTCGACGGGCGGGCCCCACCACGACGGCAAAGCAACTCTCTAACACCGCAGCGGGTCATCATTAAGGCGAGACCGGCGGCGACCGAGGCAAAACCGTCACGTCCGCCGGCCACGCCGCCCACTACGCGCGCGCGCGCGCGCGCCGCCTAAAAAGGCGCGCCCGCGCCGCAAAACCCGCGGCCACGCCCGCGGGGGCACCAAATGCCCGGCCCCTTGCCAAGCAAGGAGAGCCCTCGAGCGAGGCGAATCCTCGGCTCGAGACAAAGGTGACCCTCGATTGGTGACAGCGTGAGAAGGTCGCCGGGACCCGCTCGGTGTAGAGCGGGCGGCCGCGGGCACCCATGCCACGTGAAGCCCTCGAGCGGCATGACCCTCAACTCGAAACAAGGCGACCCTCGATGGGATATCGGCGTGAGAAGGTCGCCCGGGACTCGCTCGGTGTAGAGCGAGCGGCCGCGGGCACCCATGCCGCGTAGGACCCTCGAGCGGCATGACCCCCGACTCGAGACGATGTCAACCCTCCGAAAGAAGGCATGCGCGTGAGAGGATCGCCCGAGTCACGCTTGAAATAGAGCGACACCGAAAGCACTCATACCGCGCCACGCCACCAACCAGCACCTCGAGGGCTCGGCACGCCCGGACCCCTCGACGGCCGCAAACGCGAAAAGACGGGGGGCCGGCCAAGGCACGGCCCCGCACGGCCTTACCGATCGAGGTTCGAAGCCCGACCCTCGACGGGTTCGAACAGGGCGCCCCGCATCACGGAGTTAGGGACGACGAGGGCACGCGCATTCGAGCCGTTCCTCGAGCCCGTCGGCTCGAGGGTGCCCCACATGTCGTGTTCGAGAGCCGCCGAGGGCGCCTAGCCGGGGGGATCCCACCGAGGGAGAGCTTCCGCGCCCTCGGTCCCTAGCGAACGGGACCGAGCCCCACCTAGCAAACCCACGCAAGCGCTTCCATGGACGTGTCTCCGGACCGCGCAGCCCTACCCTTATCGAACGGGGCATGGACGTCCACTTGAACCACCCGCTAGCGGCTCGAAGAGGAATCCGCGATTCGCGACCCGCTCGATGGGAGTCGTGGAAACCTCACCTCCCGACCCGCGGAGGGACGGCGAGGGCGCGATAAAAAACAAGTCGTCAGGCTCGACCCGATCGCCTCGAACAGGCCAAGGCTCGGGGGCTTGACGCACGGCTACACCTCCTTGGAATTGCACCCGCCGGAGACAGTGACAGGGGAGCGTGCACCCCCGATGCCGGCTGAAACACCGCCGATGCCGGTTGGCATATGTGCCACGCCTTTCTGACCGAATCGCTCGCGGTTAACCCCTGCAGGAGAGCCCACACTCCTGCAGGGCTTCGGGGGCTAGACCCGCGGGTCCGCTGGCGCGGCCCCACGGATAGCGTTCGCAAACAAGGAGGGAAGAACGTCCTATCAGTAGGTTCCAGCATCTGCGGGAGCCTCAGTGGCAAACCCGCAGATGCTCGGGGGCTACTGTCGGGGACCGCCCTTAGGGTCCCCTCAAACAATGGGGGAACCCCTACCTAAATTCCTGCATCAACATAAGCTAAGCCTAACCATGCAGGGAGCTAACCATGCAGGATACGGCCCATGCAGCAGGACTTCGGAGGCCCACCAAGGCGGCCCGCCTAGGAAGACCCCTCGAGCGGAGCTCCGACTCGCCCGAGGGCATGCTCCTCCTCGAACGGGTTCCGCCCCGTTCGAGGGGCAACTCCCTCCTCGAACGAGTACCGCCCCGCTCGAGGGGCGGCCCTTCCCTCGAGCGGTCCCGCCCCGCTCGAGGGCGCGCTCCCCCTCGAGCGAGTCCCGCCTCGCTCGAGGGTCCGCTCCGCCCTCGGCGGGGGCCCGCCACGATCACGGGCACCCCACACGCGTGCGCCGGCCCCGCACTTGGGCATTTAACGCCCCGACGCCGCGGGGACGGCGCCATCATGCGCCGGGGCTCACGCCCGTGCCGCCGCACCAACTCCCCGAGGGAAGGAGCCCATCCCCGCCACCGTGGGATGGACCGTGCGGTACGGCCGGTGTCGAGTCCCGTGACACCGTGCGCACGCCGCCGTACGGCTAACGCGCCCGACCCTCGAAAGGGGGCCGGCGCACCCTCGATTCCACTTTCCCCGTGACCTTGCGAGGTTAGGTAAGGGGCGCTAGGCCGGTGGGTGGCCATCCCGGCCACTGTAACGACGCGGCCGCCGTACCCACGCATGCGGGCGCACGCCTGACTCCGCAGCGCACGCCCGAGCACCGCAAAGAACCACTCGCCACCGCAGAGCTCATTGGGAAGGAACGCCGTTCTGCCCGCTCCTGTACCCCGTACCGGACATCATCAGCACCTCCCTCGAAGCCTACCAGAGAACGCCATCACCGTCCGCCGCCTCCCTACCCTCGAACCGCCACCGTTCGGGGAACGAAGTAGGCCATCATGGCCGGATCGCGGCCGTGGATCGTTCGGACGATCGCCCGCTCTACGCCGTAGCACGACGTGCTCCTACACGTAGCTAGGTAGCGCGGCGTGCATGTAACTCCGCCGCCCCCCTTGGCCTATAAAAGGGGAAGCGAGCCCCCCGGCCGCGCGGGGGACGGATCCGCAGGAACACAACGCATTGTGCACTCACTCTCTTACTCTCCCATAACATCTCCGGCCACTCACCGGGGACTTGGAAGCCACGCTTCTTCTCCCACCTTGCTTGTACTTGCCCCACTACAAGCACCCCGGTCAGCCGAGCAATATAGTGCCACGAGCACACCACCGCCGGGACGTACGGCCCCCTCGGCCGGAACCAGGATAAACCTTGTGTCATTTGTTGCTTGGCATCGACCATTGAGGGATAGACTTAGGCGTTATCTACTGGTTAGTGTCGGGACCATATTCCGCACCGACAATTATCACTGCGGATAGCTCGAATAGCATTCCCATGCCTCTCGTTCTTCAACCTCAGGATCAGATATCGAACAAAACCAAATGTCTTACTTTTGTCTTCCAAGAAAAACACCCAGGCATAGCGAGAGTAATCGTCCACCACAACAAGGACATACCACTTCCCACCCACCGAGCAAACTCGAGCTGGCCCAACAAGGTCCATATGCAACAGCTCTGTCGGACGCTCGGTCATGACATCGGTCAGGGGTGGATGGGGAGTGGCTACCATCTTTCCATGCCTACACGGAGCACAGACCAAATCCTTCTCAAACTTCAACTTCGGCAATCCTCGGACAAGGTTAAGACCACTCAAGCGGGAAACCAAATCAAAGCTCAAGTGACCCAACCGCCTATGCCATTTCCACAAATCACAAGAAGGACCAGCCATCAAACAACGAGCAGGACCCAAAGAACAATAGAAATCAGCCCTGAAAATCTGACCCTTGGGGATGATCATACAAACAAGATTACCTCGAGAATCTAGCAAACGAGACTCACCAGACTTGAAACGCACCTCAAGGCCCCCAGAAATCACCCTTCCTCGTCCATTGTCCTCAAACGTGATGTACATCTTTTCCCTCACTGGGGTGAGGCTGGAGAACCACTTCTTATCTCCGGTCATGTGTCGGGAACATCCGGAGTCGATCAACCAAATGTTCTCCAAGCCTCCTTCCAGTAGTCAGAAATAAGAACGAGAATGATCCAACGACTCGACACTGGGGTTAGCACAAAGAAAGTTAAACCAGTGTCGACCCATCTGCTCAAAAGAGGGGTTAGCAAATATCATTCCCTTGCAACAAAATTTCCCATGTCCCATAGAAGGCGTACGAGCACCATGAGGGGGAAAACGTGGTCCGTAGTTCCTCTGGAACCCAAAGATGTGATAATCTCCCCTAGACCCATATTGAGGCTGAGTAGGGGGACGTCCAGCAAAACCACCACGAGTCCGACCAAACCTTTCACCAGCACGCACACCATCATCTCTCCTATCAAACCTCTCACCACCACCTCTCTGTGGGAACCTACCACCCTAAGCTCCAACTCTACCAACATTCCTCACACTTCCCACACCCCGTGGAAGTGGCACTCTAGGCTCAGGAATACCATGAGACTGGCGATACCTATCCTGGTTTGCTTGCTCCCTAGCAAGCCTCTCATCCCTCTTCCTCTTCTAGCAAAACTCTGCTAGATGCCTCTCCTTGCCACAATACTCACACCTGAAGGGGATGGGTTTTGGTTTTGACTCTGGCTTCTCTCTAGGCTTCACACCCTTCTCACTCACAAACTTCACCAGTTTCTGGAAGTCATTTGCTTTAGGTGGGAACTTGGGTGGATCTTGGGTTGTGTCAAGCTTATTGCAAAGGTGGTTGGGCTTTGGTGTGAAAGAGTTCTTGGGTGCTTTTGGAAGTGGGACTTGGATGTCTCTAATCACCTCAAACTCGGGGGTGGACTCAACACACTTCTCATACACACTCTCCCCACTGTTTTCTCCCACTTTCTCACCCAACTTCTCAAAACCCAAACCACGACCATCCGCTCTCTTGAACTCCTCAATCCTGATTTTCAATTGAGGTTCCTGCCCAGACAACCAACCCAACACCTTCCTCAAATAATCATTCTCCTCATAGATGACATCCAAACGGGAAGTAAGTTCAAGATTGCGCAAAGTAACTTCATCACAACTAGTGCATGCATTGACAACAGGAGATTTCAAAAAATCTTCCAAAGTGCTAATGGTGGAACGAGCATCAACAAGCTTAGCATGCATAGTAGGACATGATTTACAAGCACCAAGCAAAGTGGGTCTAGCCTTAAGCTCATCATACTCAGTCCTAAGAGCATCTAGTTTAGCCGAAGTAGAAGCATTCTTCTCATTAAGCAATTTGATTTCATTCAACCATGCATCACATTCAGGACATTCAACATCATCATAAATGGTAGGGGTAAGTTTCAAAGGGTCATTCTCAAGTTTCAATTCAAGCAATTTAGACTTTAACTCTCCTACTTTCTCACTAGCATTCTCAAGTTGAGCCCTAAGATCTTTCCTCATCTTCTTAGCATCCCTCAACACACTATCACAGTTGTCAATCAATCCATTCAACCTAGTGATCTCAGCAAGCAAAGCGTCGAGGTCACGGTTTACCTCATCCTCTGAGTCGGAGTCGATGTCTTCCTTCTCGTCCTTCTTGCTGCTTGAGCTATGGGCCATGCCACAAAAGCGTCCAAGTGCCACACAGCTCAAACCACTGAGGTTCCGGCTTGCATTCTTCTTGACCTTGCACCTCCCGGCGTCTTCATCCTCACTGCTTGAGCTTGAATGCGTGTCGCTTCAGCTTGTGTCGACGTCGCTTGCACCGGCCACCATGGCTCTTGCCTTGTCCTTCTTGTGGCCTCCCTTGCTCGATCGCCGCTTGTCCTTGTCCTTCCTCTTGGACCTGCTGTAGTGCTTGCCCTTGGAGGAGTACTTGTCTTCACGCCTCGGGTGCGTCTTGTGCTCGCTCATCTTATACTTGTTCTCCTTCTCTTCCGAGCATTCGGCGATGAAGTGTCTACGCTTGCCACACTTGTAGCATGTCCCCGAGCTTCGCCTTGCATTCCTCCGGATGTCATGTAGTCGATCAAACCTCCTTGAGAGCAAGGCCAGTTCCTCCTCGCTCGGCACATTGAACTCATCATCTGGAATAGACATGAGAGAAGACAAGGAAAACTGTCGACATGAAGGGTTAGTGTTGGCTTTGCCCTTTGATCCACCCACAAGAGAAAGACTATGATCAGTCGAGCCTTCATGCTTGGATTGCAACTTCCTGTCAACCTCAGCCGACTTGAGCTTAGAAAAGAGATCATCCAACTCAATAGTCAAGTATTTCCCAGACTCCTTGATGGCCTCAACCTTAGCACCCCAAACATTTTGGTCCAGGATATGTAAAAGCTTCAAATCTTGATCATGCTCGGTGTAAGGGAAGTCCTCAACATTGGCCTTCATGTTGTTCACGATGGCGGTGAACCTCTGAAACATCGCATCAATGTCCTCACCGGGAAGTTGAGTAAAGTTCTCATATTGCATCCGGTAAGAAACAAAGAGGCGAGCCGTCACATGGTTATCACCACCGTGAGCAACCAACAACTTCTCCTAAATTTGCCAGGCAAGATTCAAATGGCGAACACGCTCAAACTCAGGATCACACAAGCTTCGGACCAAGTGATCAACGGCTTTTGCATTTGCCTCATACTTGGCCTTAGCACCGGCATCGGTCACCATAAGAGTGTGGATCTCCGCCGGAATAGCATAGGTCTTGTCAAGCACAATGAAATCCAACAACTTGCCACGAAGAAAGATCATAATTCGGGCCGCCCACTTGTGGTAACCCTTCACATCAAAGTGCGGCGGACCGCCCCGCTCAACGTATGCCATCTTAGGATTCAAAACTTGTCAAAGTCACCACGAATCCGGCACCGGGCTCTGATACCAATTGAAGGATCAGATGGCGACTAGAGAGGGGGGGAGTGAATAGGAGCCGGTAAAAATTCTTCTCAAAGAACCCGGCCTATACCCTAAACAAATCCCGGTCACACACGATTGATGGATCGAATCACACGCCAATCGCCAAGACAACGAGGTTATGGATCAACCTCAAGTCTTAGGAACGATTCCTCTAAGCTCACGCGGAAGCACTAGCGGACTGTCCACACGGGCCACGCGGATTGTCCGGCCAAGTCCGGCGGACTTTCCGCACGCGTACGACGGACTGTCCGGACTGAGCCGCGGACTGTCCGAAAAGGCCAACAGAACCTCCAGTAGCGACCCCTGAAAAACGGACTGTCCGCCGGGTGGTCGCGGACTGTTCGCCTGCCCGCGGATTGTCCACGCCTCTGCCGTGGACTGTCCGCGCCTCTGACGCGGACTGTCCGAAACCTCGTCCAACCAAAACACGAAAACAAAACAGATCGAAAACGAAGACAAGCAAGAACACGACGAACACACGAAGAACAGCCCTAGCCGCGGACCGTCCACCACAAGCTCGCGGACTGACCGCGCCTCACGGACAGAGGCAAAAACTGTTCGACCCCGAAGGTCAACTCCCCCAACTCATCACCGGATCTCCCAAACGGTAGAAGCTGTTGAGACAAGAGTTTGGGGACATGATATGCGTCAACGAAGGATGCTATACGCCAAAACTTTTGCCTCCTAACTCCCTAAATCACTGAGAATCGCGGATCCTTTGAACAGCACCAAAAACTAGAGCTCTGACCGAAAATCCTTGAATCGAAGTGGTTTCCCGGCGTTTGAGGGCACAGGATCAATCCCAAAGATGCACAAGACATCCATCCATGTTTCCCTCAAAGAAATTAGGGGAGATACCCACTCAGATCTGCGGAATCACACCAAGAACAAAGGCACCAAAAACAAGCACGAAAAAGACCACAGGAAACACAATGCCGAATCTTCTATACAAACCGGGAGAGATTCACAAGGTCTAGCTTGCCGCCCTAGCATCCATCCTTCTCAACAAATCTCTCATGAAGCTCTCATGCTAGCCTAGACGAGAAATGGAGAAGAAAATGTCTCGGAAAAAATGAGAAATGGGAGGGGAGTATACCGGGTCCCGCCGGTGTGGTAAATGACTCGACTACCCCTAACTCAACTACAAGCGATACAACACACACACAGGGGCATTTATGTAATGTTTGTGGGTCTTGCCATCGGACGGCCACGCCTTTGCCGCACCCCGCGTCCTCCCGACGCAAGCCATGCGATCCCGCCGCGTGTCCTCCGCTTCGAAGCCTCCCGACACGCCCGGATCCCGTCTCCGTCGTGTTGGGCCTTCAGACTTGGTTTTGAGGCCCAAACCAAGAAACCGTCCTCCGATGGTTTTGTGGGCAAACCACCAAACCCCGCGTGCTCGGCCCGACCTCCCGCCAAGCCTCTTGACTTGACCGCCACCGTGCACCGGCTTGATCGTCCATGACTTTGTCTTGCTCGTCTCACCACCATGTGGCCCCCACCTAGTCCCGATGTCCATCGGGTCTCTCGAACCGATCCTACTTGTCTCTCCATCTCCCGGAGGCCCCTCAAGGCTGAAGACCTTTCGTGCCCGTTCTTCACCTGCAACAACACAAACTAGGCCGCAGCCTACACCTGCGCACTGAGCCAAGAGTCAGTCCAACACCCGTTGTCAATCACTCATCACTGAGGAGCGGTCATCCATCGACCACCGGGACGCTCCTGGTCCTCAAATAGAAAGCGGAAGATTCATACGACCTTGAAACCACCGGTGAGATCTTTCAAAAACTCTTTGGAGATGATGAAGTGGATCCAAAACACATAGCCGAGGTGAAAAGAATCATGAGGATCAAGCCCGAAGCATCGCCATATGCTCGCCTCATCAGAGTTCACGCGATAGGATCCGAAGAAGAGGAGAAGATGACACCACACTTGAGTTGCGAGATCAATGAAGTTCAATGCAAAGCTTTGTGTGACATCGGAGCCCAAGTAAGTGTCCAATCTTCTAAAATTTACGATAAAGTTCAAGACCATAACCTAGATTTAGCTCCAACATCAACAAAATTAATCAAAGGAGATGGTAGAACCATTAGACCTCTAGGTATTGCTTGCAACATGAATGTAATAATCTCTGGAAAATGTATACCAACCGATTTCTTTGTTATTGATGCTTACCATAGTAATCATGATCACATAATCCTAGGTAGGACCTTTCTTAAGTTGGTTGATGCCGTGTTGGATGCCAGAAAAGGCAAATTAACAATGAATCTTAATGGAAAGAAGTACACATATAACTTTCTTCGCGTTTCTAAACACCCTTCACCTTTTCCTCCTGAAGACGAAGTAGAAGAGGTAGATAGTCTTTGTTTTTTTGAAACCCTTAGAGACCTGCTGCAAAGAGCGATGGAGAATCAAGTTAATGATCAACAAGATGAAGAACTAGAAGAAGCAACAAAAGGATTAGAACCACAAGATGGAAGCGTGGAGGAAGAAAATTTTGAGGACATAGGAGAAATTAAACCTGAAGAGCCACAAGTGCCGAGGTGGATCTTAAACCTTTGCCCAAAGGATTAAAGTACGAATTTTTGGACCCAGACAAGACTTATACAGTCATCGTGAGCGATGAGTTGAGTCCCAAAGAAAATGAGAACTTGCTGAATTTATTGAAAAAGCATAGAAAGGTGATTGGATATTCGATCAATGATCTCAAAGGTCTTAGCCTAGCCTTTTGCACTCATCGTATACTAACGGAAGACCAATGTAAGCTCGTAGTGGACCACCAAAGGAGGCTAATGCATGCCATGCGAGAGGTAGTGCAGAAAGAGATCATCAAGTTACTTGATGCCGAAATCATCTACCCGGTTCTGCATAGTAAATGGGTGAGCCCGGTACATTGTGTACCGAAGAAAGGAGGTTTAACCATGGTGAAGAATGAAAAGAATGAATTGATACCGCAAAGAACCTTGACCAGGTGGCAGATGTGTATCGATTATCAAAAGCTAACCAAAGCAACGAAGAAAGATCACTTCCCCTTACCGTTCATTGACGAGATGCTCGAGAGATTAGCGAACCACGCTTATTTTTGCTTTCTCGATGGGTACTCGGGGTTCATGCACATTCCCATTCACCCAGATGATCAACACAAAACAACGTTCACATGCCCTTATGGAACATTTGCATATAGAAGGATGCCCTTCAGCCTATGTAACGCTCCAGCCTCTTTTCAATGTTGCATGATGGTCGTATTCTCGGAATTCATCGAAGAAATTGTCGAGGTGTTCATGGATGATTTTTCCGTTTATGGGAAGACATTCATGGATTGCTTGGCAAACTTGGATAAGGTCCTCACGAGGTGTGCGGAGGTAGACTTGGTGTTAAATTGGGAAAAGTGCGACTTCATGGTTAAGCAAGGCATAGTGCTCGGACATGTTATATTCGAGAGAGGCATCGAAGTGGACAAGGCTAAGGTAGAGACGGTTGAGCAACTCGCACCTCCGACGGATGTTAAATCCTTGAGGAGCTTTCTAGGCCATGCTAGATTTTATAGAAGATTTATTAAGGACTTCTCAAAGATCACTAACCTTTAACGCATCTCCTTCAAAAGGATGTGGCTTTTGACTTCAATGAGAAGTGCCTAGCGGCATTCCGGACCTTGAAAAGTGCTTTGGTTAGTACTCCCATTATTCAACTTCCGTATTGGAGCCAACCTTCCGAGATCATGTGTGATGCAAGTGACTACGCCGTAGGAGCAGTTTTCTGTCAAAGAAAGGAAAGCCGAGTTCACGCCATTTACTACGCTAGTAAAACTCTTAATGAGGCACAATTAAATTATGCCACTACGGAGAAAGAGTTGCTAGCAGTGGTATTCACCTTTGAAAAATTCAGATCTTACATCGTGAACTCGAAGGTCATTGTTTACACCGATCATGCGACCATCAAGTATCTCTTGGCTAAGAAGGATGCTAAACCACAATTGATCTGTTGGATCCTTCTTATTCAAGAGTTCGATGTTGAAATTCGTGATAAAAAGGGGGTGGAGAATGTTGTGGCCGATCATCTGTCTAGGATGAATTGTGGACAAGATGATAGAGAGCCCATAGAAGACAAGATGAGAGATGACCACCTCTATCGAGTGCTCGGTAAATATACTTGGATGATTGATATCATTCGAGCGATTCGGAAGATGCCTCTTGACCATCTAGATAGAAACTCTCAAAGGAAGATAATCTCCGAAAGTCGAAAATACTTTTGGGATGCACCGTACCTCTTCAAACTTGGCAATGATGGAGTCATGAGAAGATGTGTGCCAAGAGAAGAGAGGCTAGAAATTTTGAGAAAGTGCCCCTCGGCGGAGTACGGTGGACACTATAGCCATTTTCGGACCCAACCAAAAGTATGGTCTAGCGGATTCTATTGACCGGAGATGCATGAAGATACTAAAAGATACGTTGCATCATGCCCCGAATGCCAGAGAACCGGAAACATCTCTCAAAGAAATTCTGTGCCCTTGAGATATAATCTACATATCGATTTATTCGATGTGTGGGGAATAGACTTCATGGGGCCTTTCAAAAACTCACATGGATTTAAGCATATTCTCATCATGGTTGATTATGTATCCAAGTGGGTAGAGGCCATGCCATGTCATAAAGCTTCCACGGAGGAGTCCATTGCCATGATCAAGAGCATGATTTTCCCTCGTTTCAGTACACCGAGAATCTTGATAAGTGATGGAGGAACGCACTTCACCGGGAAGAATTTCAAAAAGTGCTTGTCCAAGTTGGGAATTGAACATAGGGTCTCTATGACCTATCACCCACAAACCAATGGACAAGCTAGTGGAAACATCGAATAGGCAATTAAAAATCATCCTCAACAAAACCACTGAGAAGGGGGGCAAGGATTGGTCAAAGAAATTAGATGGAGCTTTGTGGGCGTATCGAATGGCGTTCAAGACACTGATAGGTATGACCCCTTATCAATTCGTCTATGGAAAAGCTTGCCACCTTCCGGTCGAGTTGGAACATAAAGCCTATTGGGAGATCAAAGAGATGAACCTTGATCTCGATGCCGCGGTGGTGAAGCGAAGAATTCAAATAAGCGAGCTAGAGGAGATGAGGTTGAAAGCATATGAAAATGCAAGCATATACAAAGAGAGAATTAAAAGGTGGTATGACAAAAGATTGAAGAAAAAAGAATTTAAAGAAGGAGATAAGGTCCTCATCTACAATTCGAGGTTTAAAACCTTCGGAAAGGGGAAATTGCAAAGCAAGTGGGACGGACCTTACGTTGTTCATTTGGTGCTCTCCAACGGAGCGGTAACCATTATGGATGTGAAAGGAGATCAATTCATGGTGAATGGTCAACGACTTAAGGTTTACTATGAACCCGACGTTGTGCCTCTTCACCATATTGATGTCTTCACCATGGAACAAGAGCCCCAACGTCTAGCCTAGGACGTAAAACAAGGCGTGGATTTTTGTAAATAGCTTTTCTTCTATTTTTCTGGAGTTTCTCGCGAAGTTTTACTGGGAAAATTTTTTCTCATGGGCTGAGAATGTGAAATAAAGGAGGTACACGGAAAACGAGACCGGACAGGCCCGCAGAGCAAGGTGGGCCGCCCGGCCCGGTCCGACCGGCCCAGGGGTTCCCGGCAGCTGTTCGCCTCGGTTTTTCCCTAGAACGTGCCTTTTCGACTTCCTTGTTTGGTTAGAAAATTTAAAGTGAAGTTTGAAAAAGGAAAATGCGGTTTCTAGATTATTCCTTTTCGGACTATTTAATTGGCCGAATTGGGAGCTCGGGAATCCGTCCCATCCCGCATTCTCTTGCACCCAAGCAGCATCCATGGTGTCCCCGAAGAGCGTAGAGTTGAAGCAAGGTGTCGAGGAGCCATCGATGGAGGAGGTGAAGCAATGCAAGCTCAAGCTACCCGTGGAGATCAAGAGGACTGCCCGCATCCGTTGCGGAGGTCGCGCCCTGATCGGAGCTATCGCATATCGCAACCCCATCAAGGAGGAGAACGTCCCTACTCCAGTTCGAAGGTCAGCGCGCATCCGAGGCATGGAGAGGAAGGATTACAAGGAGGTGTCGCCCGAGCCTAAGGACTATGGGGGGAGCGATTATCCCGATGATCGTAGACCAAGCTCGTGGGTGGCCGCCGGAAGGGAAGACAATGACTTGTACTATTGGGAAGAGGTGCCCAAGGAGAAGACTCCCGAAGGCCCCAACGGCGGCGGCAATGACGACGGCAATGACAATGATGGCGACGACGGCGGAGACCCTGGCGATGACGACCCTTTCGGGATGCATCCGATGTTTTGTGCGGCTTGCCGTCACTCCATCACGGAGCTCTACGCATCAGTCGACGAGTGTTTCCAAGCTGGATTTGGAGCACGTGGTCGAAGACGACTACAGTTCCTAAATCGCAATGTGCGGAAGCTTTTCGGCATGGTGGGGAACATGAAGGGCAAGTGGTGCAATAGTTGCGGGAAGTACCACTAGGTTTAGTTTTCCCCCTTAGGAGTTTTGTAAGATACGACGAGGACGTCGTATGATTTTAGCGTGGGGGAGAGCTAGCTAGCTAGCGTTTAGCTTCTAGTTTAGTTTGGATCAGTTTAGTTTTTGAAAGAGTCCTAGAGTTTAAGTGTCTTAAGTTAGAGTTTGAGTGTGCTTTTAAATTCTTGCAAGTTTGAAGTGTCTTAATTTAGTGTTTGAGTCAAAGAAAATCAAATAAAAAGAGTCTTTTCAATTTTTTGTTTCGTGTGATGTTTTTCTTGCTTTACTCGTTGTTCATCTTTAATTTTTGATATATGAACATAAGTGTTTGATTTGAAACGTTTACCGTGGTGCTTAGTGGAGTTGCTACCTCTAAAATTACTCGTACCATGGTTTGATCTTGAGCTTTATATTTTGGTTGTGCTATGTTCGATGCTAAAAATTGGAGGAATTCAATTCTGAAAATTATCTAAAAACCCTTGTGATAAAGGTTAGCAAATCCTCATTTTCCAAGTTGAGAGTCCAAGAAAAATCCTATACAAAGACAAACTTATTTTTCGCTCCACCATAAGTGCGATTAGCAAAATGAGTTGGGCTAGGATCCTTCTCTCTTGGGAGTTTTAATTTCAAGCAATGATCATGTCCTTGTGCTTATATTTTATTGCTAGCCACGTCATGCATTCGGTAACATGGCTTTCACATCGGAAGTCCCGTACATTGCCGAATTCCATACCCAAACCCTTATATCTGTTTTGTACATAGTATTCCTTGAACACAACCTATTTTCAAAGTTTTGTCTTGTCTCTAGCATGGTTTTATTTTGAAATTCGGATTGTGATTATGCAAGAAAGAGAGGAGTCGAGAGCTTTGAAAAGTGAGATAAAGATGTAAAGAGAGGGAAAAGTAAAGAGAAAATATGTGTATGGAAAAGAAAGAAAGAAAAATATAAAAGTAAAGAAAGAAAAAAATATGTGTATGAGATAATGAAAAAGAAAAAGAAGATAAAAGAGAGGAGTGGCAAGAAAGATATGAGAGGGATGAATCAAGTGAAAGAAAAATAAAGTGCAAGGAAGGATGTCACGTTATTGAGAGACGAAACTTTCACTCTTTTTCCAACCATGTGCAATCCGACCACGAGGACATCATCGGTGCCTTGTAGTCATATTTTCTTTTGCCCTGCACATGTCCACCATTCTATATCTTCTTATCCTTGATATCCCCGCATATGGTTTATTCTCATGATCATTGGCATTGAAAGGTAAACAACCATTAGAGGAAGATCCTAGTTTGACGATACTTGTGTTGATTGTGCTAGCCATACCTATAGCTCCACTTTACATGTTATATGAGAGACTTATGGGAGGTGAGAGTTTTAAAAAAATGTTTAGGATAGACACTTTATATGAGTGACATGAGAGAGCTTGGAGAAAGGTTTTTATCTAACACTTGTTGCAGGAATTTTATTTTTGAAAATCATAAAAACCCTCCAATGGAAGCAAAGAAGTAAGCATGGCCGAATTTGAGGACTCGAGTGAGGAGTTTGAGTTGTGGGGTAAATCTTGACGTGGTAAAGATTCTAAACGCCCATGTTTATGTATGATGATCATTACATTATGTATATGTATTAAAGATATAAGATTGACTAACTTGTGAAGAAAGAACTAGCGGAACACGATTACAACACCTTGGACAAAGTTCTTTTATGTGTACTTGCTCGAGGATGAGCAAGATCTAAGCGTGGGGGAGATGTTGACGGTGTATTTTGGTACACCAAACATGTTCATTACACTTTGGTTTGGATTTGATTTTGGAACTAACCCGCCACTAGGCACATTAATCATATAACAAGTTCATCTTTGTGCATGCATTTGGAAGTGTTATGTTTATGTAGGAAAATATGGACATAAAGGACGGATTCACAACAAGTTCAAAGGAGCATTTACGAAGTCTTGTTCGTGTTCATGAGCTTGATGAAATCACTTCCAATGGTGGCGAGAACTGAAGTGCTACGAAGGAACATCCCCAAGGATTGAAGCGTAAAAGACCAGACTTCATGCAAAAAGAACCTCTATCTTGGACGCAAGGATGACATCATCAAAATGATGCAAATGGAGGGGGCAAAGTGCATAATCACATGAGGACCCACGGGAGCGAAGGGGCGACCGAGCCGGGCCGGGATGGGCCTGGGCCGGTCGGCCCAAGCCGGCCAGCCTAGCCCAGTCCCTAGGACGGTTCGGCCCCCCTTTCCTTGCACCCGAAGGATCTTCAACCCTATGTCCCTGAAGGCGCCGCCATTCGCAGAAGAGAGAGCCATTCGCATTGAGAGTCCATCCACAAGCTAGAGAGAGAGGAGGGAGATCTCCGGAGGAGGATCGCCCAACTTGAAGGAAGCACCCACAAGTGGAGAAGAAGGAAGACACCATCGGAAGCATCACCATGATCAACGGTGCCATGTCTAGCACCTTGATGGGGTAATCTTCTTATTTGTCCATGGGCTATAATCGATCTTGAGATGTAATCTCTACTTTGTTGGAACATCTATCTATCATCTTGTGTTGAATATGCTTTGTTGCTTAAGGTTAGCTACTATGCCGTAAAGGAAAGTAAGGGCCCCGATGCTCCCTTGGATCCATAAAATACGCTGTGTCCATCATAGGTCTAGTCACGAATACCTCCGCACAGTGACAATACATGGGGAGGAAAAGGGCGAAACCGTGGTCACAACCCCCGATAGATTAGATTGGTTTTCATGTCTTTAAGTGGTTGCATGTTCATGTATCGTAGACCCATAGGCAAGTGTCTCTTTCATATCTAGTCGGCTTAATCATCCTCTCTAGTGTAATGTAGTCGTTTTCTAGTTTAATCATAGATAGGGTTTATGTAGTTATTGAGTAGAAGTAGATCAAATGCTTGTAATCCCCTTGCTCCGCGGATTGACAAGAACCTTGGGAATCCCGTGGTGAAAAAGGTGTAGGTCCATATGCTTGCGGATCGTAGTTGGATACATCTTTTATCCGTCAACACCTGTATGAGTTCCTGCTCAACTCGGCAACCTGCAGCTGCATGGCCGCCGCGTTCTTCAACAGGTCGGCTCGACCCTTCGCATGATCTGCCAGTGACTGCTCCAACACAACAGCTCGTTAGCTACAACTCAGAAGTACGTCATCAAAAATAACACAAGCAGAAAACTCACCGTCAACGCAATGTTGAGGGTCACAATGGCGTTCCGCACGGTCCGCATATCTTCATTATCGTCGAAGATATCCTCCTGCCAAGGAGTACCATTCTAGTCAATCTTCCATTGCGTCAACGACGAGCCCGACGATGATGAATCAGGTACCTATGCGTCGGACGTCCCTCAATCCTTTGGTGCCTGCTCAGGGTCCCCGACCAGGTCTTGATCCATCCCATCAGGCATCGTGCTGATGGGATCCACGTCAATGACTGGAGGAAAGGTCGACGCTCCGACGCCACCAACAGAGCCCTACGCTCTAGCATCAGCAGCTGGCAGTGGAGTCGCCATCCTTGTATCAGCGGCGAGTGGCGGAGTCGCCATCCTTGAATCAGTAGTGGGCATCGGAGTGACCATCCTTGCATCATTAGCCAGTGTGCGCCGCGACCTCATGGTCAGGCGACCTCGTTCACGAAGGCGAGGCCTGGGCACCCAGGTCACGCTGGGGCTCCGCAACCAACCTACAAAGACCATCATCCAACATAGCATAAAAACCCTACAACAGTAGTCAAAGACATTTAGCTTTCACGACCTCACCTCATAGTGTTCGGGGCACAGAGCTTCGGCCTAAAGGTCCGTGCCTTGATCGGCACGGGCATACTTACCTGTGCAGCAGTAGCTCGCTGTGCTTCCAACCCCTGACGGAGGTCATCCTCCATTGCCTTCGGCCACAGCAGACTGTGTTCCACCCGGTCTTGGATCTTCACCTCCGTCATCGTCGACGGCACCCACACCGTCTGCGGATCCGGGATCGGACCAGCCGCCACCGCCATTTATCGACTTGAGTTGGATCTGGATCTAAAGGAAACTAGGCTTTTGATGTGCATGCGCAGTGGTGTAGGGTGCGGATGGCGGCGCTAGCACGCTGATGGCTAGAGCTGGTGGCGGATTGGAGAAGCTTGCGTGGAGAGCGGATGCAAGACCGTGGCGGTTAGGGTGTAGTGGTTGCAACGGTGACGGTAACAGGAGAAAGAAGATGGAGCGTGTGGTCAACCATGTTCCTTGGTGGTCTATTTATACGGGTCAAACCAGGTCCACCCGTTGCCGCTCTTTTCACGGTACGGAGCTCACTGCAACGGCTTTTGTCGATAATCTCGCGAGCTGATCGCGCCGGATTTTGTGCTAACAGATAGAGCAGCGACCTAACCTCTGGGTTTAGGTCGTGCGGAATAGCAAAGTTATCAGGTCATCCTGATAATAACATTTCAATCTTTACAAGGTGGATAAGCCCCCTAACCATATCACTTTTGGTCTTTGATGAATAATTTTGTCAAAATGACCACATACATGACATAAGAGAGTGAACATTACACAGGTTGTCCGAGGGTACACAAATTGCCTGTGACCTTATTGGATCCATAACCCGGCACAAAAACACAAACATGCTAGAAGACCTGGTCTACTTAGAGCAATCCATGTGACGTACATTGCTATAGCAAAGCACATCGCAAGATTTCTCCTAGCGCCAGAACCTTGATGACGGCCTTGCGGGAGACAGTTGTACGACGCCGCACGTAGTAGGGCATGCTCTATGCCGGACTTTGGAATGCAGACACGAGCTTGCTCTTCAACGCGGGGCGCCAGCCTTCGACGAGCACCCGATGCTCACCAGCGACGTCCAGCTGCACCTCAAGCCTCTACAGCATCACCTCCAAACTCTCCTTGATATCTTGCAGAGGCACAATACAAAGAATGGGTGTGCTACCCATATTTTGCAAGAGTTCTCCTAGCTCCAACCTCCTAACAAAATAGCAATCTACAATCTGGGCGATAGACACATGCCCATGGCATGGCCTCAAAACTACCCTGCAGCTTCATAGCTCAGCAATGCTTGGTGCTTGCCTCCTTTAGTCTCATGGTGCTATTTATAGCCAAAGCCCGACCTCGAGTAGGTGGCTAAGTGATGACACTATCACCACACAGTCCAGAGGGCCTGCAAACATGTGCACGATTAAAGGCGATGACTTTACCCTTGTCTCGCGACGTCTTTTGTCGTTGGTTTATCAATGATGCATGAGCCCTCACATGGCTACAGTACCCCCTTGATTCGTGGGTAGTTTGTCGTCTTCTGGGTGGCAAAATAATCTCCAACCACTTTTGACCCGTGACCCTACAGTCTACTGAACAAGACAAAACTTAACCCTGTGTCAGAGGGCCCAACACCTAACTAAGCCTCATACAACCTTCCTCTACGACCTAATGTTTTTATTGCACCCGCTCGTTAGCTACAACACAACAGCTCATTAGCTACAACTCAAAAGTGTCCTGGTGCACCTGCTATGGCTCTGCACGTAAACAGACCTATTCGAATTAGCCTATATTTCTGTTTCCTGAGCAGAATGGTCGTAGGTTCGATTGAAGACCTTCAGGGTAGGCGTGCCTCGCTGCTCCGCCAGATCCGTCTGGGCGCCTGGAGTTCAGAAGCTTCGCATCTACAATTTTTGTTGGGGCCCCGTGGTTGGTGTGCCTATTGCTGAGGTTGTCAATACCTTAGCTCCATGGCTCTTCTGGATGGCTAGAAGCTATGTTGGTTGTCTGGACACCAAAATGGCCTCCTCGAGGTCGGCGTGCCTTAGTACTGGGTCTTGTAATACCTCGGTACATCTACGGCTCTGCCAACCTAGTTGGGCGCCCCGGATGCGTGACCTTTTGAGGTCGGTGTGCTCTTGTAGCCCTGCCAGCCTGCTCTGGACACCCAAGATTTTACGTCAGGAATGAAGGCCTACCTGTGGGGTGCGCGCCTATTGGCCTTGCCAAGTACTCCTGGCTGCTTGGGCGCTTTTTGATTTGAGACCTTCTTGAGGTCGACATGCCTCGGGTGGCTCTGCCAGATTCTTTGCAGCTATGCAAGATATCTGGATGTCTCTACACTCCATACGTTCATGATCAACATTATTTCGTCAGCTTCATCGTTGTTCAGTTTAACCACTACACAACACCTATTCGTGCAATGCATTTCAGGATCCTACTGTATATCCTCGGATACTAAACATTGTCGATTTGAGAACTCTTCGAGGTCGGCATGCCTACAAGGCCTCCCTGAGGTTGGCCCTGCCAGACTCCTTGCAGCTATGCTCGGAGATCTAGGTGTCTCTACACTTTGTTTGATCAAGACCATGACATAGTTTTCTTCTCTTGAGCATCAAACCAGCCATGCTACCTGCTTCAATGCTCGGGGACTACTCTACGAGTGCGTCTTCGATGCCCTCTTATTTTCTTTGTCGTACTAACCTATTGGGAAATCTGTTTCTCATCACGTCGTTACTCGACCTACGTTTTCTTCTCTTTTTTGGATCATCATACCGGCCATCCTACCCGCCACGATGCTCGGATACTACTCTATGAGTGAGTCCTTGACGCCCTCTAAATTTTTTCCATCATCATTTCAATCTATTGGAAGCTTGCTTCCTATAAGTCATCACTCGACCTCGCTTCATTTGGCAAAGACTTCAAACAGGTCGGCTGCTAAGTCGATTTGTTCTTTTCCTTTTTTGGACCGACGTGCATGCTACTTGACCTGTCGATAGCTCTATGACTTCGTCATGACCTTTCTAAGGTCGTTGCACCTACACCTCGCTTGGGGGCTTATGAGACATGGGTACCCCTGGGTCCCCACCGACCAGGCTTACGGTCGTCCCTGACAAGTAGGTCCGGCCAACCAGAAGACCCGCCGACCTGTCAGTGCCCAACCAACCTAGCTGGCGGCCCACACAACCTCTTGAAGACCTTCCAGAAGATCCCCTAGACGACTCTATCCAGAATGACCTCAAGATTTGGCGTACAAGACAAGACATCAGCGGATTTCGACTAAGCAGATAGACAAGATAAGGCAAGAGTTGTAATCTATGTTTAGGTCTCCAGGTCATAATCGACCAGGATTCTGGGAACTGACCTCATCCACTGGCCAATATAAGGCGGGCGAGGCAACCCTTGTACCATCATGCAATCCTCAAGCAATCTACACCAACAACTAGATGTAGGGTTTTACTCTCTGGAGGCCCGAACCAGTATAAACTTGGCGTGTTCTTTGTGCTTTGTGTGCTTATATGCAACCTTCGAGTTCTTAGCCTTAGATTCCACCTCACCGAACAACTAAACCACGGGGATTAACAAACCTGTGGGCTGTCTAGATCTCACCATCTGACACAAGTACGTGCCGAATCGACAAGGTACAATGGGATGCTCTTGATAATAAACAGATCGTTGGTTGCCCCGACGTTGTGGCAGGCAAGGCGATAGTCCTCAAGCCATACACTCGGGTTGGTCTCCCCATCGTACTTCGTGATGGTGGTCGGAGCACGATATCGAGCTGTCACACCCTAAAATTCCCGAATTTCATGATGTGAATAGGAGGAAAAAAAATTTAATAATGATTTTCTATTAATTTTTAAAATTTTGCCCAACACTTAATTCTTTACGGGGAATATAGTGCAGAAAAAACAAACATATTTTTGTTTTCCGAAAAAATAAATAGCTTGATGTTTGTTGCATGCATGCCGGTGCATTACTTTTGTTTGGTAGAATTCAAATTTATATTTGAATTCAATTGTTTGAATCCTTTAAAAAACAAAACCTTATCCCCTGTTGTTTTGTGGTTGAGGCCCAGCTGCCAAAGTTCGCCAGATGTCCCTGGACTCCTCCGCTCGGGATGCTTGTCGTCAACCTATTTGCAGCCCATGTGACTGAAACGGCCCGCCGCGGCCCATCTCGCCACCGCCCCCCCCCCCCCCCCCGCAGCCGCTGACGGGCGGGACCCGCCTGTCATCCCGCTCCTCCGCCGACGAGAAGCACCCCCCGGAGCACCGCAAGGAAGTAAAGAACCCGTCGGTGTTGTTTGTTCGCGTTCTTGAGCGCTTCACCACCCGTTCGCGCTCGCCAGAGTAGCCGTCGCCACGCCGTTCCGCTCCCCCGAGCCGCGTGCCGTCTCCGTCGCGCACCCGTCGTCCTCGCCATCCTAGGCGAGCTCGACATGACCTCCGCTTCGCCTTGGTGCTACCCGCGCACGAAACTGAGCACCACAGCTCGAGTTCGCCCACGCCGGCGTGGTCCGCCGGCGGGCGCCGCCGCTCGCCGTCGCCGCGCGCCCGCTGCCGACCGATGCTTGCTCTGCCAGCCATCCGATCTGGATCCCATAGCCCAGATCGAGTCTGAACCCGGGTCAAACCGGCGTATACCGGTCAACCTGGTCAATCCAGCGCCGCCACTGCTATTTTTGCATATGAGCCCTTGCTTTGTTCAGATTTCCAAGTAGATCCATCCCAGTTCAGTGCATATTAGATTTAGGTCTTGTTCTTTACGTTTTAAACCCTAGATTTTATAGTTTTAGCACCCGAAGTCCAGACTTTATCTTCTTGCACCGCAGACCTCATGTTTTTGTGTAAAATTATGTTTTAGCCTTTAGATTCTCGCAGATTAGCCCCTGGAAGTTTAGGTTTCCTGTAGAAAAGTCCCTACACCTGGTTTTGGCCGTAGAATACGCGTTTTAGCTCCGTTTTTAGAGTTCTTTATATCCACGCGATCTTCTTGACGAGTAGAATAGCTTTTTTCCCATGTTTTGTTATGTTAGTACTGTTTGGTGATTGTTTCTTATATTATTCCATTGTTTGCTCGTATGTGAATAATCTGGTGCGTAGAAGATGGTTCGTACGTGGAATACGCCGGAGTTGAAGATTTCCAAGACCTTGAGCAGCAGCAAGCGTTGGTAGAAGGCAAGTCCTTCCTGCATTCCCATTGATCCTATGACAACATGCATTTAAATTACCCCGTTATTTATTATTGCTTTGCATTAAATTGAAGGGTCATACTCTTAAGGTTTGACTAGCTTTGTTTATTTTTATGCCTTGATCAACCTGGGTTTATGTTTATGTTGGGTAGGCCTTGCTTAGTTGATCAACTTGGGATCATGGTGGTTTAAATGAACAATAATGTTAATATTGCTTTACTTATGTTATATCTTCATTAAACAAGATCACTTTTGTTAATCGAAACATGGAGAACCACCCAGGAAAACAGTACTACTACAAGACATAAGGCTTGGTCTTGGCCAAGTAATTAGAAAACCTGGTGTTAGGTATGCTTTACCTGAAAGGGGTTGGGGGTTGCCGGTAGTTGGTGTATAGCCTAGCCCTCATACTGATCTGCTCTATGGTAGCTTCACAGCTGAGAGAGGTTTATGCATTGCACTGTCAAGTAACCTAGTGAGCAGCCTGCACCTGGGGATCTTTGTAAAGGCCTCATAGCGTCCCTATGCAATCACACCTCGGTAGTTTGGTATGATGCTTGGTCGACATCGCATGGTTGGGTTTAAAGTTTTTCGGGACTTTTACGTAACTTGTGGGTAAAGATGTACAACCTCTGCAGAGTGTAAAACTAAAGTTAGCCATGCCCACGGTCACGGGCGGCCCGGACCCTCACATGAGTAAACTATGAAAGATGGATTAAACTTGTTGCATTTACTTTCGTTTATGATGATGATGCTTATGTTAATCTCTGGGTTGGTACAAACTTACATTTGCTAGTAATTCAGATATCTTAATAAAATTTGACCAACTAAAATGTTGATCTGCTATGCAACCTCCAGCTTCCACCATAAAGCCTTTGCATGTTGTTATAGAGTTTTCCCTTGTTGAGTACGACATGTGCTCATGCTTGTTGTTCTTTTATATTGCATCTACACAACCCGGTTGCTGCTTAGACGGATGCTTTGAAGACTTTCCTGGATAGTTCGATGGTTTCTAGGAGAGCGTGCCACCAGTCAGCTACCTGTGAAGACGTCCTTTTTCGCTGCTAGTACTCGATTTTGTTATGATTTTGAGACTTTCGGTCATGTAATAACGTCTAATACTCTCTATACGCTTTTGGCACTATTTTTGGTATTCACTAAGTCAATGCATGTGTGAACTTTGATCCTGGCACACATGTATTCTATGCATTCGGGTTTGCCATCAAATCCGGGTGTGACACGAGCTGGGGGCTGCAGCGAGAACATTGGCGTCGAAAGCCCGCAGACCTCGGGGGTTAGGCGTCGGACTCTGGCTCCAGTCTTCATTACGGTCGTAGCGGCCCACGCGCCTTCAGCTGTACTCTCTTCGGGGTCGGTGTTCGTCGTCCAATCCGCCTCGGGTCATCGTCCACCCACGTGCTGAGGATGCGCCTCAGGCTCCATGGCCGGAGTCGACCTTGCGGTCGGCGGGCGAGTGTGCACTCTCCGCATGGCCTGACTACCCCAATGGTCGTGAGGACCCGTGACGAAATGAGCGTTCTTGGGTCGGGGCCCATGCCTCGTGCCACTGAGACGTTGAACTTTTCGCCTGCTACTCAGTGGCCACATTGAGGAGTGTCTGGAGGTGCTGACGGAGCTTCTTTTCCTCTGGGGTCATCGGCTCGGGGCCGTCCCGGAGGAGCACGGACGCTACGGCAAGGTTTTGGGAAGCCCGTTTCACGATGGGCCTCCGCACCAAGCACGTGGTGGAGCCTCACCTACTCGTCCTCGAGAGCCTTCTGAGCTCGTCGGGCTCGTTGAGGCGAGCATGCTACCGCACGCGGTCGCCCTCGTCCTGTGAGGGTTCCTCACTAGTGGAGGCGTCGGGCGAAGTGGGCTTACCTTCCGCGGAGCTCTCGTCAGAGTTGGTGGAGTGGACCACGTCAGCCTGCTACTAGAAGGTGAAGCACTTGCGCCTCGGGTCGTGCGGCGTCGGCATCTTCTCGCAGAGAGGTGTGCTCTCTGCCTCGTCGCAACTTGCCTCAGAAGCCTCTGAGGGAACCGGTTGTGCGTCTACTGTGGCGGCGGGAGCATCCACCCCACCGCAGCGGAGCCACGCCTACCCCTTAGGGTACACAGAGTCGTAGCAAAGCTTGAACTCATCCCAAGTTAGCATCTCCTCCACCTACAAACGGAACATGAGCATGGAGGTGGCGAACACCACGAAGCAGAAGAGCTCCTGGGACAGGTTCAGCCCTAGAGCGACCTCCATGTTGCTGCTGATCAGGTCCCAAACCCGGTCGGCGGCAGACTTCGCCTCCTGCGGCTCCTCAAGCAGCTGGTCCTGAGGTGGCATGGGCACATTGGGCTGGACAGCGAGAACGCGGCTCTAGTGAGCGACTCGACTGGACCATCGAAGATGAAATCCAGGGAACCGGAGCGCAGCATGGTGGTGCCCACCGACTGTTCATCGGAATGGGTCATCCGGACCCTTGTTTGGCGTCGCGACACACGAAGTGCCCCTACCTGGCACGCTGACTGTCGGGGTTTGATACCGCAGACAAGTAATTTTTGGTATGATTCGTGCATCTGATCCGGATGGTTGGGCTTAGAGACACCGGGATTATACTAGTTCAGGCACTGAGGGGGTACCCTACATCCAGTTCGGGAAGATGTTCTATATGCCCACGGGGGCTTGTAGTAGGGGATACAAGCTTAGGTTGAGAGAGGGATAGTGTACCAAGTCTCTCTGTGTGGTTGTGAGCGACATATGCTCGATCGGTGGATGTGGAGTGTGTTGTTGATCCTGAACAATGCGTTCTATGTGCTCGACCTGTTCGACCCTACAAGGGTTAAGATGGTATAACGGCATCCTGCTACAGTGCTGCAACATTGCTAGAACATTGCCACGCAGTGGGCCTTCGTCTCCCATTGGCATCGTACACTGCACTAGTCATGGTAGCCTTCGTATGGCAGCATAGCTGCGCCCCCCGTCCCAAGGTGGCTTTTCCCGAACCAGGAGCACGCCAACCCCGTTAGGTCGGAGCTTCTCGTGCAAGCCTCGACTTTCTCTCTGATCTAGCTAGGCCGGTTCTCATCGTCTTATGTCTTGTAGGTGAAGGATTCACGTGTCCTTGGCCACTGTTCATCTTCCAGGTGATTGGACACTGGAGCAGTCTGCTTCCCAGGTCGGACAGTAAATTTCTATCGATCGTGTGTCGGGCTCGGATGGTTAGCACAAGAGACAACGGGATTTATACTGGTTCGAGCCTCCGAGGAGTAATACCCTATGTCCAGTGTCAAGCAGCCGTGTTCCCGTGCTAGGGTTGTTTGTAGTAGGGGTTACAAGCTGGTCGGGAGAGGGTGTCGGACCCAAGTCCCTTAGAATAGGAGTTCGGTTCATCGGCTATCCAACCCTTGTAACGGTTGCCCTGCTCTCCCTTTTATAGATGCAAGGGGAGGGGTAATAAGGGGAAAGAAACTAAGAGTTATAGTGTCAGTCATTGAGATGTCTCTTCGCACGTTGTTGTCCATCAGGACGCATTGAAGTAGAGTTGTGTTGCCTTGTCGTGGAAGCGGTCTGTGACGCCCCAGGTTTTTAAGTACCGTCATTAACGCTAATGACCGGGTTAGCCGGTCAAATGGTCAACCGAGGTCAACCTTAGGTCAACCTGGGCCCTAACCCATGAAAACTCCCTAACACACCCTAGTGACCCTTAATGAATAGTAAACACACTTGTGGGGCCAACCCATGGTCAAAGGGTGGGTCAAACCCCTTGCCCTCTGTTGACGGTGAAAATCCGTCAACCTAGCCATGAGTTTACCTTCGGTGTTGGCATGAGTTTTATACCTTATCCATTGGTACTAACCCCCGTGGTATAACAAGTTCACATGTACATGTCGTTTTTGGAGTTTAATGTTTATGCAGGGATTTAGTGTTGAATGCAAGACTTTCGGGATAAGTTCATCAAGCACCTCATGACAAGACTTTGAAGCCCCGAACAAGTCATGCAATGAAGTAAAATTAACTCCAAGAAGCCGGGGGACTTGATCCGAGAAGACGACATACTCCGGGGACCCGACCGGAAAAGTGCCGAATCTTCCAAGACAAGGAGTTGAGTCCAATTCGGAGAGAAACCGACGACATGGACCCGTATGCGAGAGGGGGAAACATCCGGGAAGCAAGGGAACCGACCTCGGGCAAAGGAGCCCGCGGGGCCGGGCCTAAATGGGCCCGGCCGGCCGGCCGCCGAGCCCATTTAGGGCCCAAATCCGACGCCCTTTGCCTTAGCCGCCAATCGGGCTATTTATAGTCCCCCGACCGAGAGCCACGCGAGGGAAGATTTCGTCTTCGGCCGCCGAGAAGCGAGAGAAGAGAGGGACACCATCTAGGAGAGGAGAGGGTCGAGCTAGTTGACTAGGGTTGCCCTAGCCGACGTGGGAACCTTGAAAGGAAGACCACGTCGGAGTTCCGGAGCTAGAAGCAAGATCAAGGAAGGATCCCGGTGGTGATCTTGTGTATGTATCATTGTTATAGTTGAATTATCAAGTTGAATCTTTTCCCAGCGATCAAGTGTTTCCTCGAAGATTTCGTTTTTCGATCGGCTTTGCTTATTCCAATTCTATTCTCGAGATAGATTACATAGGGTGTTCTTGTAGCCGCGGTGGCTAGAGGTACACGCCGGATCTTCCGAAAGAATCTCGACTTGTCTTTTGACTCGCCCTAAGCTCCCCGCATGAATAGGGATACGTTGTGACAGAACGGGGGTCTCGAAAGGCGGATGTTTTCGGATTTGGACGGGAAACCACGATTTAAAGAGGCTTTTATTAAGATTCGATTTGCTACTTCTTCTCTTGCTTGGAACTTCAACAAAAGGCTTACCCCGATCCCTCTAGATCGGTTTATCTACCCAATCTTACTTTGTTTTCTCCGGTTTTTAGTAGATTAGATTCGTTTTGTGTCTTTTACTTAGACGCATTTGGTTCTTTATTGAAGATTGCGGTTATTTGGCTTTAATAGATTAAGTCTTGCGTCACACATTTGTTCCACGGATTCGATACCTTGGGTTCACCACTCGAGGGAAGAAGGGTCCCTTGACTACGACGGGAGACTTGTACGCTTGCGAGTCACGAACGAACTTTGATACAATTATTAACCGTCAACAAGCCCCTTTTTCTGGCGCCGTTGCCGGGGAACAAGTGATCAAGATTTTATTTTTTATTGCTTTTTTTGTAATTTTCAGTACTGATTTTATTTTATTTTTGCATCTACTAAGCTTCGATCATCCCCAAAATACATCTAATCTAGTTTGTCTAAGTCTAGTCTTTATAGATTTGTTTTGTTTTCTAGTTTTTTTTGCATACTTTGTTTATTGCTAACCCTAACAGGAGATGGACGGCTACCTCTCCAACAAACCCAATAATTTTGTGGATGATCCAGAAAAACTTTACAGGCTAAGGAGACGCGAAGCACATCAAGCTAAAAAGCTGGATTTTGTAGATTCGGAGTCGGAAGACGAAGGATCGCAGGAATCTCCGGAGAATTCACCACCTCAAAGTCCGCGGGAGAATCGACTTCCACCAATGGGTGACCAACCACCGGAAGAACGCAAGATTGGGGAGCTATGCACCCCAGACATCATCGACCTACCAATCTTGAACCTCGAGGAGATCGGAAGACCGTTCGAGATAAAGACCTCAACAATCCGCATGGTGCAACATTCACCCTTCACCGGCAAAGAGGATCCGAACCTTCACCTCCAAGCATTCATTCAACTATGTCAGACTTTCAACATGGATGGGGTGACTCAAGATCAAATGAGGGCAAGGCTTTTTCCGTTTTCACTACTCGGGAAGGCTTTGCAATGGTTCCACTCTCAACCGGCGGAGACGGTGCAAAATTGGAACACGTTGATGAAGGCTTTCATGAAGGAATACTACTCACCGGGTAAAACTCAAAGTTTGCATAATAAGATTGCCACCTTTGTTCAATATCCTACAGAAACTATCTCGGAGGCATTCGAGCGCTTCAACGAGTACACCCGGGCGGTTCCACATCACAAGTTCCCGAAAGAAGACCTCGTGCAAAAGTTCTATCAAGGACTCACCATGGCGTCAAGGACGATCATCGATGCATCAGCGGGAGGATCTATCATCGAGCTTACACCAACGGAAGCTTTCACGCTATTCAAGAAGGTTGCGGATAATGACACGTGGGCGTCATCCGGGCGCCTACACCCGGCTCAACCCATGGGGAACGTCAAAGGAGTCTTGCAAGTGGAGAAAGAAGACATACTCGAAGGCAAGATCGACTCGCTCATGAGGAGGTTGGAGAAGATGGAGATAGAAAAGAAAGAGGCTCAAGACTTGAAGGCCGCCGAAGCAAGGTCCACATGCGAAGAATGTGGAGAGTATGGCCATGTCCGCAAAGATTGTCCGGAGGAAGCCAAAGTGCTCGACTACATGAGGAAGGGAGAATTGCCGAACTTCCGCTACGGGCAAGGTAGGCCTCAATTTAATGCAAGCTCATCTATTCCTAACGCGGTTCCACTTCGGATGCGAAGGAGTTCATGGATGAGCAAGCTAAGATCAACAAGGACACCGTCACCAAGTTCAAGACCATAGACAAGGTGTTGGAGAACATCGATAGCAAAGTGACGGAGGTCGGAAGTTCCAATCATCAAGTGCTCAACATGATGAAGATGCTCGAGACGCAAGTTGGACAACTTGCGGGGCGCCTCACTAATGATGAAGGGAAGCTTCCGGGACAACCCAAATGTCCCGAATCGGCGAAGGCCATTCAAACACGTTCGGGGAAGGAGACCGAAGATCCGGAACGTTCCGCGGGAGCAAGGAAGCTTAAACCATCCACCGAGGTGGAAGGAGCTGCTAAAGAAAAGGTTACGGGGATCGTCACCGAGGAACCCGAATTCGAGATGCCGGAGGATGACACGAGGATACCGCAACTCAAGCCACGCTACTTCCGAGATGCCCTACAAGTACCTACATATTCTCGTTACTTTAAAGACATACTTGCAAATAAATATGAGATAGCAACACTCGGGGTAGATCATGTCAAAATGTCCGAGGAGTGTAGTGCAGCTATTGCTTATGGGCTAGAGAAGCGAAAAGACCCCGGGTGCCCTACAATTCCATGTTCAGTTGGTTCTTTCAACTTCGAGAAGGCGTTATGCGACCTTGGAGCTAGTGTGAGTGTCATGCCGAGGGATGTGTTCGAGAAGTTACGCCTACCAATGGAGCCTACGGGAATATGTTTGGAGCTAGGTGACAACTCCATTCGCTATCCCTTGGGCATTGCTGAAGATGTACCCGTGAAGATTGGACACCACTTCATCCCCGTCGACTTCGTTGTGCTCGAGATGGGAGAGAGGGAGAAGCCGCCGCTCATCCTAGGGAGGCCGTTCCTCAAGACCGTGGGAGCAACTATTGATGTTGGCAAGGGGGGAGATTATGTTCGATGTCAACGGAGAAAGGAGTTCCTTCAAGTACCGTCCAAGGATTGAGGCATGCAACATGATTGGAGTGAAGGGAGAACCAAAACAAACGGAGGGGCTGAAAAAGAAGAAGGAGCCGAAAAAAATGAACATAACGAAAATCAAAGAAGGTGTTGCATCCGTCAAGAAAAAGGAAGAGAAGCGACTGTGAAGACCAAAAAAATGACTAAGCCAACTAAGCCGAAGTCAAGCCCGCGCCCAAGATGGTGCGGAAGTGGGTACCCAAGATTGCAACGCCCGCAAAGAGCGTTGATCCGGAGTAATCAAGTGAAGAAGTCTAGCTATAGACTATAAACGAAGCGCTAGGCGGGGAGGCAACCCGTTTCGTCAAGTCGAGTCAAGAATAAGCTACGGGAGGACAACCCGATTCCAGGTTTTTCGAGTATTTTTAATAATTTAGTTTTTGAGTTTTATTACGCAAAGACATTAGACTTAGAAGTGGTTGAACAATATTAGAGACATAATTCTTGATTGAATGTTTGCTTTATCATAAACCCTTTGCATGAACCCTCCTATGTGCTTGTTTGATTCTTTTCTTTTCGAGAAACCCCTCAACCAAATAATTTCAGAACCTTAGCTCAACCTTACACCCTCATTATGGTACTGAGGTTGGCTTATTTTTCATGCTAAAACCACACGAGTAGAGCCACGATTTATATTCAAGTGTTATAAAAATTCAGCACGTAGTAGGACTCGCGTGAACCTAGAAATCAAAGCTTTCGGTTGGTTTTAAAAATCTTATCCCTTGGTTTCTCTGGGATTAGAATTTTTCTAAGCCCATTCTAATTTTGTTTCATTCAAAATCTTTCTTATTTAGCCAAAATTAGAACCTAAACCTATGCCCCCATGATCAAGCCGGGAAAACGTTCGCTCTCAACCGATGAAAGCAAACTTTACCGGTAAGACCAAAATCGACGTAGTCGAAAAATATTTTCGACTTACATTTGTTTTTAATGGTTTAAAAACTTCTCTAAAATTATGCTCGAGCTCTTGCATGGCTCTGAAAATTATTTTAAAATTCGAATTAGAGGAGTGCTTAACCTTAAACACACCTAAATGGAGGCAATCAAGTTTGAATTAATCATGCATGCACCATTGGATTCCCTTTTATCAACTTTCACCAATTCCACATGCAAAGGACAAGCATGGTGGGCAGCAAGCATCAACTTTGCAGGATTTCCATGGTGGCATGTGAAGCAAGTGGAGCTAGGGAGCATGGACATGACCCAAAGCATGGAGCATCAAGTGGGAGGACCAATAATTCAAGAAAAGGAGTGGACGAGAGCGTTTGGGCGGTGCAACTCGTGGAGCACGCGGGCGGGGAAAGTTGCGAGAGGCGAAATGATCGTGCTTCGGGAGAAAGACGTGCCGAGGAGGAGGCGGGGAGACCGCCGGGCCGGCCGGCCCGAGCCGGCCGGCCTGCCCTATAAAAGGCGTCCCCCGGCGCCCGTCTTCTGCAGGCAAGCTTCCCTCTCCTTCCCTTGTTAGTGTGTTCAAGTTTGTGTGCTCAGAACCTCCGTAGACTTAGCCAACCATCCCAAGCTTGTTAGCTCAAGAAAAATCCACATCCTTAAATCCACTCAAAGTCCACATCCGAAGCAAAGAGTTTAAGTGCCTAGTTTACCGGTTGCAACCCGGATTTTTAGTTGAAGAAAGAGTGCAGCAACCATGTGGAAGAAGACCACAAGTCTCTTCTCCAAGAAGAAGAGTTCGTCGTCATCCAAGCCGTCATCAACCACGTCTTCGAGGAGGCACTCGGTTTCCGAGTCTCCCGGAGCATGGAGACGGACACGGCACCACCGAGGAGGAACGACGCTCTCCTCCTTGGTGGTATGAGAGCTGCGAGAAGCACTTCCATGAGGTTCACCGAACCTCGTGGGCACATGGAGGAGCAGCCCGCGCCACCACGACGATCGACTCGCTCAACCGCACCACCTCCTTACACCCCGACACAATCTTCGTACGGCTTCATCATCTTGTCGGCGGAGGAGGAGGATAGGCTCGCAAATCTTGAGAAAAGGCTTGTGCCAAACGTCGAGTTCGACGACCAAGCACTCCACACCTTGGGTTTTCGCACCGACATATACTACATGTTGGGGCACCTCGGGTGGGTTCAGTTCTCCAACGGAATATCGGTGGATACCCACTTGGGTTACGCCTTGGAAATTTTAATGCCTATTGCACCCATCGTTGATGATGATGGGGTGCAAAGCTTGTCATTCCGGTTGGAGGGAATCGAGCAAGTGGTTCCCTACGAGCACGTTAGGGAGCTGCTTGGATTCCACAAGGGAGCTCGGAGAAAGTTGACGTGCCTCCCGCATGTTGGCGGAATTTTGGGGCATGATCTCCGGAGATGCCCATCAACAACGCAAATGCATCCGCAACCCCATTATCCGGATATTTCACTCTTGGATGTGCAAGAGGGTATTGGGGAGGATGAGGGAAACAAAGGTGACCGACACGGAGTTGAATTGGCTATACTCGGCTTTAATTGCCAGGCAGCCAATTGACCCCTCTTACCTCATGATCAACCGTTGGTGTTGTGAAGCAACATCGGGGGCTGGTGATATTGGTTCGGGGTGTTACCTCTCCATGTTGGCCTTTTCCTTGCGACCGGGGATCGCGAGAAACCCCGCTCACCTTTTGCGTGGTACCTCTCTCGGTTTTGAGTACTTGCGGCAAGGCAAGTACATTAGTGGAGATGAGAGAAGAGGTTATCGATTGGCCATTGTAAACCTCCCCCTTCCGGATGAGAGGCTTAGGCTTTTCACCGAAGGAAGGGAAGATTGGTTGGAAGAGGGACTACTTGTCCCTGCAAGGAAGAACAAAAGAGGAAGAATCGTAGAGGAGGGAACATCCTCCGCACAAGCGAGTGGAGCACAACCCAATGTGCAACCATTCGGCGGAGTTCCTCCTCCGCCAAGTTATTACGGAGGGTCTCAACAACAAGCATGGGGGGGTGGTGCACCGGTACCCCCACAAAATTATGTTGTGCCCAACGCTAACTTCGCGGAGTCCTACGCTCATCATCCCCAACCACAACAAAGCATGGCTATTATTGGAGGGTATGCTGCAAGAAATGCTCAAAATATCGCAGCCATCCAATCCAACGCAGCTCAACTCGGTGAAGGCAACGCAAATATTGCCTTTGAACTTGGACGCCTTCACCTTGTGGAGCCAAATCAATTCGACGGAGGAAGCGTTCATTCATATTATGAGCAAGGGTATTATTATCAAGACTACCAACATCAACCACCGGCGGAGGACTAGAAGATTTAGGAACTTTAGTTTTCTTTTCTTTTCTTTTTCTCTCGTAATTTTCAGCTTTTGCTTATGTGTGTTTGCGTAGTATTTTTCTGTTTTTATTTAAATTTCAGCAAGCATGTTTGTTTATTTTCAGTGTGTATTTCAACTTGATATCACCATTAATAAAGTCACCACCTTGATTATATCATTGGAAAAGTTGCAAAATTCATGCCATGATGATGTATGATTAAAATTGCAGCTTTGTTCATCTTTGTAGTTGATTTATGCATGTTTAAGCTAGTGCTCTCTTAAAAATGCAGATCTGAATTTATTTAAATGCTAGCTTAATTTTCAGCGGAGGTTATGATTAAAATAAAGACCCATAGTGTTTTATGTGCTCTCAAGTTATGAATAGATTGAAGATGTCTTTTATGCTCAAAAATATTGCTAACCTTGTCACAAATATCACTTGTGTGTTGCTCAACCTATCCAAAGCCTTATATATATTTTTGAGTGCATGAACCTTAGTGTACAAGATTTATTTTTGAGTGAGTTATTGCAGGCCATGATTTCTCTGGCCCGAGACTAAGAAGTCTGGTCATTCCGTTTTTGCGTATCTATCTTTTTGCTAGCCTTTTATCCGTGCATTGTGTATCCCCGCATCGGTGATCTCACAAACTTCGCCGGATATCCACCCTTAAACCAAATATCATCTTTTTGTGATTACCTCCTTGACCACAACCTATCATTGAGGATGGATCATCAATTCAAGGAAGATCGCAAGACGGTGCCAACATTGAAGATTTCAAGTATCTCTCCAAGGAAAAATATCTCCGGTACCTACCTTATTTTTCGCCTCTTTGCTCGAGGACGAGCAACGTCTAAGCATGGGGGAGGAGGTAGGTACGGTGCAGTTTTAGAGTTCAAAAGGGAGTATTTTAAAAAAAAATATATAATGATGAAAGAAGAAAAAAAATCCAGTGATATTCATGACTTTCAAGGTATAAAAAATCAAAACTTCATTGTGAAAGTCATGGACTGAATAAATGACGAGGAAAGAAAAAAAGATGAATGAATGAAAGAAAGAAAAGAATGAGAAATATAAGAAAGAAAAAAAATATATTTGTGCGTAAAGTGAACTCCCCGATTCTCTAAGAGTGCGTTCAAGGCTTCAAGATAAAAAGATCCATTCTCATTTTCCAACCATGTGCAATCCGATAACGAGGACTTCTTTTGTGCCTTGGGATCACTCTTTGCCATTTGCACATGTCCACTCATCTAAAGTGTGCGTATTTTTCTCTTTCCCCTCCTTGATTTAACATTATTTTCCAATGACCTTTTTGACGAGTCTCGGTAAGACCATGAGAAGCTTGTCTTGTTTTGACAACACCTCATTTATAAATTCTTGTTAGGACTAAACTTTCCCAAAGCTCCATATAATGCCTACCACATATATATGAGAGGGAAAGGAGTAGAATATATAGGCTTGAGAGACAAGCGAGATGAGAGTTCATGAGCAACGCATGAGATGATTTAAATTTGTGAAATTGGTTTAGCTTTTCTTATTCTCGTTCTTCATTTCAAAAATTCTGAGATCTATTTAAAACTTTGTGAGCATGTTAATACTTGTGGGATAAGCTTAACAAGAATCTACCCTCCGTAGAGATGAAGGCTAGTACATTATGGAACTTTAAAGAATTAAAATTTTGAGAGCATTATGTTTTCTCATGTGTAATCAAGTGCAAAGTTTAAACATTGTTTAGCAATGATGATATCCATCGAAGGCTTACTCGAGGACGAGCAAGGTTTAAGCATGGGGGAGATGTTGACGGTGAAAATCCGTCAACCTAGCCATGAGTTTACCTTCGGTGTTGGCATGAGTTTTATACCTTATCCATTGGTACTAACCCCGTGGTATAACAAGTTCACATGTACATGTCGTTTTTGGAGTTTAATGTTTATGCAGGGATTTAGTGTTGAATGCAAGACTTTCGGGATAAGTTCATCAAGCACCTCATGACAAGACTTTGAAGCCCTGAACAAGTCATGCAATGAAGTAAAATTAACTCCAAGAAGCCGGGGACTTGATCCGAGAAGACGACATACTCCGGGGACCGACCGGAAAAGTGTCGAATCTTCCAAGACAAGGAGTTGAGTCCAATTCGGAGAGAAACCGACGACATGGACCCGTATGCGAAGGGGGAAACATCCGGGAAGCAAGGGAACCGACCTCGGGCAAAGGAGCCCGCGGGCCGGGCCTAAATGGGCCCGGGCCGGCCGGCCCGGTCCGGTCGGCCGGAGCCCATTTAGGGCCCAAATCCGACGCCCTTTGCCCTAGCCGCCAATCGGGCTATTTATAGTCCCCCGACCGAGAGCCACGCAGGGGAAGATTTCGTCTTCGGCCGCCGAGAAGCGAGAGAAGAGAGGGACACCATCTAGGAGAGGAGAGGGTCGAGCTAGTTGACTAGGGTTGCCCTAGCCGACGTGGGAACCTTGCAAGGAAGACCACGTCGGAGTTCCCGGAGCTAGAAGCAAGATCAAGGAAGGATCCCGGTGGTGATCTTGTGTATGTATCATTGTTATAGTTGAATTATCAAGTTGAATCTTTTCCCAGCGATCAAGTGTTTCCTCGAAGATTTCGTTTTTCGATCGGCTTTGCTTATTCCAATTCTATTCTCGAGATAGATTACCTAGGGTGTTCTTTTAGCCGCGGTGGCTAGAGGTACACGCCGGATCTTCCGAAAGAATCTCGACTTGTCTTTTGACTCGCCCTAAGCTCCCCGCATGAATAGGGATACGTTGTGACAGAACGGGGGTCTCGAAAGGCGGATGTTTTCGGATCTGGACGGGAAACCACGATTTAAAGAGGCTTTTATTAAGATTCGATTTGCTACTTCTTCTCTTGCTTGGAACTTCAACAAAAGGCTTACCCCGATCCCTCTAGATCGGTTTATCTACCCAATCTTACTTTGTTTTCTCCGGTTTTTAGTAGATTAGATTCATTTTGTGTCTTTTACTTAGATGCATTTGGTTCTTTATTGAAGATTGCAGTTATTTGGCTTTAATAGATTAAGTCTTGCGTCACACATTTGTTCCACGGATTCAATACCTTGGGTTCACCACTCGAGGGAAGAAGGGTCCCTTGACTACGACGGGAGACTTGTACGCTTGCGAGTCACGAACGAACTTTGATACAATTATTAACCGTCAACACCCTCCCAGTGTCCACAGGTGTCTGCCGGAATTTTTGCCGCGTTCTCCAAAATTCACCTAAACACTTAAAATTCTACCTTTAGGAAAGTTGTAGGTCTTGTTGAGGGACACAACTTGCATGTATATTGGCATTTCAAATTTGGAGAGGAAAATTGTGAAAAACCCCTTGCAAGACAGGATTCACTGTTACCAGAAACAGGCTGACATTCAAAGTTGGCATTCAAATAGATTCAAATCTAGGAAGAAAAACCCTATAGAAACTTTGTAAAAATTGTAGCTGCTACCTAGATCTACAACTTTGGTATTCATCACTTGGTCCAGTTATGTTTGAAAATTTTGAGAAAAAACCCACTTGAACACAGCACCAGCAACACGGGTGGAGCCAGAGCGCGCCACGCGCGACATCGTGCGCACCCGCGCGCCGCGCGCCGCCGCCCGCCGCCGGCCATGCCCCGGCGTCCACGCCCGCGCCGCCCGAGACCTCGCCACCCACGCCACGCCCCATCCCGAGGTCATGCGCCCCAACGCGCGCCCGCCCGAGGCGCCCGGCGTCGGCCGCCGCGGCGTACGCGCGCGCACGCCGCGGACCGCCGGTCCGTCGGCCCGTGTCGCCGCCGTACGCGCACCACCCGAGCGCCGTAGCACGGCGAGGGCATCTCCTCCGTCATCGCTCGTCACCCCTAGATGCGCTGCGCGGCATATAAAAGCCCCCCTCGTTCCCGGCGCACCACCCCGAGCTGCCCGCCGCCATCGTCGACGCCGCCGGTGCTAGAGCCTATTGCTCGCGCTCGCCGCCGTCCAAACCCACAGGTAGCTTCCTTAGCACCTAGGATAGCTCACACATGCGCTTGTTTGCCCCCATTTAGCCTCCACGGCGCAGCACCCCGAGCCGCCGTGAGAGCCGCCGCCGGCCACCACCGTGCGCCGTCGCCGGAGCACACCCCGACCCCGCCACCACCACCAAACGACCCGTGGTGAGCTCAATTGCAACCCCGTGCCGCTTGTTGCCATGGCCCGGCCCGACATCGCCGCCGGTGAGCCCTCCCGCCTCTGCGAGGGCATGGTTGTGATTTCTGAGGGTCTGGTTGCAAGGAAACCTAACTAAGTTTATTTGCAGATCAGTCCAGTGGCTTGTAAAATCCCTAGAAATTCACAGAAAACTCAGAAAAATGCCAAACCAATTTTGTAGGGTTCAGGATGCTAAACCCCACCTCTTTTGTTGTATACTCATGGCTAGATTCAAAATAGTTTTGGCAGGAAAAATACAAATGTGTTATACATGGATCTGTCATAACTTGAAAAATATAACTCTTCTGTAGCCAAATTTTGGATATGATGTGTGTTAGGATATGACTAGATGCTGTGCCAAAAATGGCACAAAGTTATGCAGTAGATTTTGCTAGACATATTCTTTTCCATTCCTGCAGTAACTGCCTAGATGTTTTTTTCCTGTTAAATATATTTATGTTCTTGAGCCCAACTTGAGCACACTGTCTTGTAATGCCAAAAGACACATCCTGTGAATTAATTATGAATTTTGGATTAACAGAAGCAATTATCTTGAATTATGCATGTTTTCGTTTGTAAATTAATAAACCAAGTTCAGTAAGGTTTCCATATAAATGTGCTGGTTCTTTAGGCTTGTTTAGGTCCAGAGAGCATGCAAAAGAAAATTTGGATCATTTTGATGCATTTTTGTTTTTATATGCAGTTAAGTTGAATCACTAGCTAGCCTTTGTTATTTTCCACAATATTTAATTTCCTAGCATCCAACACTTACATGTGGGTCCAATGGACCAGGATGGGTGCTAGTAGGCTTAAGAAACACTCATGTAATTTTTGGTAATTTAATTGATTGATAAAAAGCTTAAATGCCCTTTTAATATTAAAGGGAAATTAAATAAAGAGAACCCTTAATTAAATCTTTTCTTTTTTTGAAAATATTATTTAATATAAATAAAAGAAATTTAATTATCAGCACTGATAAGGAGTTAATTCCCAAATAAAAATATCAATTACACCTTTGTTGGTAAAGATAAAATGAAATGGAGCTTTCACATGAAATGATAGGCTTAATGAAAACCTTTATTCAAATGTGGAATAAAAGAGTAACCCATGTACAACCAATAACCTTCCTAAAGGAGAAACCTTAGATGAATGCTTGTTAAGGTGAATATGACCAACTAGAGTTGGATAAGACAACAAACTATCACATCACCTAAAGTGCATTGCATTCTGTGTAGATCTTCCGGACGGAGATTACTCCCTGGTCCCGGAAACCGAGGAAGGCGGAGCGGAAGGTTCTCTGCAGTACGTGGACGTACTCGACACTGAGGGTGCCCAAGCTAACCTAGTTGACGAAGGCAAGCTCCGGTGCATCTAACCTAGTTTTAAGTTCTTTATTCAATTATCTATGAATGATTGTGCATTTACGTACAGGAGTTGAATGAAACCCTAGATGCATGATCCATAAGTACCTTTGGTCCCTACTAGTATGATAGGTCGGTAGCTGCTAAGCTATAGGACCATTACAAGTCGAGTGATGACCTCACTCGCGAGAATAGGTTCCTAGATAGGAATCATACTATATCCTTAAATGGATTGCTCACGTGGTAAGAGCATGGGATCTGGGCTCCGGTCCAGTGGTTATGTGGGTTAAGTTTTTGAACGTACTAAGCACATGCCGGTTATGGGGCCGGTAAGCCTAGTACCATAATGAGGCGGTGAGGGATCATACTATTACTACTCTTGGGATTCGCTCTCACGGCTAGCTACCGGTGGTGTATGGTGACTCCGGGTATCTCGCGAGGTATGCCGGATAGCTCTGCACCAAAGCTCGTAAGATTCGATCCCAACCCGAGGATTTATGGGGACGGCCTGGGAAGTTGTCCTCGCGGGGGCAGCCTACCGTGTGTTTGGGTCTACCTTGCAAGGTTTAAATCAATCGATTGTCGGCCTCTCACCGTTATCTGAGACTACTTACTCCACTAGTCATGTGATCCCTAATGATGGAAGTTGATGAATATGGTGTTTGATTAATTGTATTGTACAACTTTTGCTTGTACTAGTTGGCTAATGTAGTAAAGACTAAACTACTAGAACTTGTTCTAAAATCTTGAAAGTAAGGACCTACTCTTAGTTACTTTTTAGCAAAAGCAACCCAGTAGCCAAAAAGCCTTTCATGGTCTAGATTTGGTGAAGTAGATATCACCGACGGGTAAGACTTGCTGAGTATTAGTATACTCAGCCTTGCTATAATGTGTTGATCCAAGTAATGCCTTCAGTGATGTGTGGCCCGGAGAGATCCCGCCCGGCAGGGAGCTGGAATGGGTGGAGGACGACTGCTGAAAGCATCATGGATGGCCTCCCGTGGTGTCATCACTTCCGCTAGTTAATTTCCGCTGCTTTTCAAAACTCTGAACTATTTCGTCATGACAAAAACTATGGTTTGTAATAATTAAACCCTTCGGGTACGAATTTGGATTTGAATGTTGTTGTATCTCTGGACTCGCCTTCGAGTGAGTTTTAATGCATATATTCGATCCTTGTGCTCTCAAGTGATTTACCGGGCGTTAACCCGGCAACTTACGACATGATGGTACTTTATTATTGCTTAATGACCAAAGTGGATCGGTCTTAGGCGATAGTACGGTATTTTCCTGGGCGGGTTGTCACAGTTGGTATCAGAGCTTATATGCACCAGAGATTAATTAATAAACCTTAATCACTGATTTTTGAATAAAATATGCCAAGATTTTCTGATTTTCCAAAATACGTTGGTCCGCTAAGGATAAACTAGACCGAGAGGCCCTAGAGGGAATTTTGGGTTCTTTCAGGTGGCTTATTAACCTATGGTTTATTTTGCTAACTCCCAGCACATTACTTTATGTCAGACTTACTTTCTCGCACAACCATACTAGTTCATCACGTTTTGCCATACGTGGTGGTACCACAGGGAAGTCCTGTGAGGGACTAGTGGGACCTATTCCAATGGGTGCCACGTCGCGTTTGAGTCTCGTCACGTTTTGCCATACGTGATGGTACCACGGGAAAGTCCGTGAGGGATGAGTGAAGCCTATTCCAATGGGTACTCACGTCGCGTCAGAGTCTTAAATTGGACGTTGTCCATGCAGCGGCTTAACGCATGGATACCGTTTCTATAGTGAACGGTAATGAATGTGGACGCTTTCGTGACGTGCTGGCAAGAAAGGTTCTTTTTCTGCAGGTACATAACAGCGCTTCGTTAGTTGTTAAGCAAGTACCGTATAGCTCTCGACTAGATATTATAGGGAGAGACGAATATGAGCCTTGCCACCGGCACTAACTTCGATTTTGTCTTGATTGCCATGTGAGGTCGAATAGGACGTCTTGCATGCATATTAAAAATCAAAATAACTAAAATGGACCCAAAAATTGGAATTCCATATGTTCTCTAAGGAAGTTTATGCTAGTGTGTGCTTTTTATAAACTAGAGTACCTTCCATACCTAGCCGTTATGCTGCCGAAATTTTACAAAAATTTGTTTACCATGTGATAGGTTAATTAAACCAAATTGTTGAATATAATGGCTCCTCAACCAGCTGTCTTGTAATAAGCAAATCTCAAACCTAGTTTCGATGGGTTGGTTCACATTTTCCCTAGGCACTTTCAGGTTAAGGACCTTTCATCTTGTCTCCTTAATCGATGTTCAACCTTAAAAAGGGCTAATTAAAGGTATTAAAGGTTTCATTTAAAACTTGGGGAATTTTTGAGGTTTCTGGATTTTTAGTTATGAATTTATTTCACAGCTGCCAGAACTTCACCATTTGACATGCCGTTCTCTTTGAGATCTGACATAAGTTACATTTGTGTACTGATGGATTTCCCCGTGTTCCACCAGTTCGATGCTGACGGTACGATCTGTACCAACGGGTTGCACTGGGAGGGTTTTCCGCGCTTGGCGTGGGAAGCACTCAGTGCCGCAGGCTAGCTTACCCCACCGACGTACGAGGTGAAGGTGTTTGAGCGCTTTGGCGTTCCCCGCTGCAGGGTGATCGTTACTGTGCTGCCGCACCCAGACCACGCTGACTGGTTTGACCTGAGCTTTATTTACTGGGGATTTATCACGCACAAGTCCATGGAGTCAGCCGCCCTCAGAGTGCTGACAGACTTTTGTGACCACAACCCTACCGTGGTAGCTCTTTCCCCGTTTGGACTGTTTCCTGCTGTGAGTCCTCACGACCCAGCTTGGTTGGACCGTATGGACCATCTACGGGAGCTACTGACCCTAGCAGAGCCGTTGGATGTTACCCAGACACTTGCCCGTTGTCTGAACGTGGTGTTCACACTCCAGGGGCTGCGTTATAACACCGCAGCGATCATTGCACAGCGCTTGGAGGCATCTAGGCGCGATTGGAAGCAGCTTTCAGGAGAGACACCAAAGGACCTCGAACTTCACACTTACCCGGGTGCAGCGGGAGAACGACAGTCGCGTGCTAGGAGGTTCCGGACTGGAGCTTGAGAGAGGTGACCGCCTACGAGAGGATCGTGGATGCGGAGGCGGAGAACCATGCACTAGAGGAGGACGCCGACGCACACGAGATAGAGAGGCTGACACTGCTGCAGAACATTTGCCGAGATGCGGGAGCACGTGCAGGAGGCCGACGTACAGGTGGCCGCCTTACGGGCTATAGTGGCCTTACGGCCCACCGCCCCCGCACAGCACACCGGAGGAGCAGCAGGGCCGTGTCCGGTCCGGATCGACGAGCTAGGCGAGACCACCGCTACCGACTCCCCCAGCTTCGCCTTCGTACAGTGGTGCTTCGGTGGGCAACTAGGTTGCCGACGGCGAGGGAGCAGCAGGATGTCGATCTTACCGAGTTGTCTTCGAGATGTTAGAGTAGTTGGCTTGACAGCACGTCTTCGTGCCAAGCAACTATTGTATCGTGTATTGTCATGATGTTTCGAATTCGAGTTGTAATGTCGTTGAACCTTGTTCTGTCATGTTGTAATAAGAATGCTTAAGCTTGTATGCTTTAAGTGAATTTTGTTGTCTTCCAAATTGAAATTTTCTTGTGTTGAACACTAGATCCTTGGATAAACCGTTGCAAATGACCATGCTTGTCAATTTTGCATGCGCACCTAAAAACGTTGGTAAACCAAAGCATTTCTAGAGGCATCACTCGTTGCTAGCAAATAAGTGCTCGTTCGGATACCACCTTCTTTGGTATCCGGGATGACGATGATCGTTCGAAAATAATGATGAGCCGCGCAATTGAGTAATCGCCGTCCTAACCATGTTGAGAAGAACGATTCTATGAATCTTGGTGGCTATAGAATATTGTTGCTTGTTGTTGTCTTCGTTGTTTAAGTACTAATGAGATGTGATTATGCATGATCGTGTTTGTCATCATTTGGAGTAAGCTTTCGGTTATCTCACTAATAAAGCTCACTTTTCAGATGGTGGGAACCACGCGCAGCTCTCCCAACGGTTTCGGAGCTAGTGGTAATGGTGACTTGCCACCACCCCCGCCCATGACACCAACGGAGGCCTTCATGGCCACCCAAACCGAGGTGCTTTGCGCCGGATCCCGCGGACGCGGCAGCCGGATCGCCCGGCCAGATGAACCGAGGGCCGCAACATGGGGCCAACCACGAGGGACCTAACCGAGTCACCACGTACGCCCCGTTCATCGCCATGAAGCCGCCAACCTTCGCTAAAGCGAGAAGACCCTCTCGGAAGCCGAGGCTTGGGTCAAGGCCATAGAGGCGAAATTCTCGCCTTTGTGCTGCCTTGCTCCGAGGAGAACAAAGCGAACTTCGCAGAGCTGCAACTGCGAGGGGAAGCTTTGATGTGGTGGGACCACTTCAAGTCCATGCAGCGAGGCCACGCTGTGACTTTGGAAGAGTTCAAGCAGGCTTTCAAAAGCCACCACATCCCTAAGGGTCTGATGGACAGAAAGATGAGGGAGCTGTTAGCCCTCCGTCAAGGATCTGATTCCGTGTACCACTATGCTCAGAAGTTCAATATCTTATGCCAGTACGGTGGGCATCATGTTGATACTGATGCCAAGAAGATGGAGAGGTTTCGCGACGGGCTTGATGGCAAGCTATATGAACGCCTGAATCTGCTCGAGCCCGCAAACTTCCATGAGCTAGTGAACAAGGCTATCTCGCAAGAGGATGCTATGAAGAAAGCCCATGGGGACAACAAGAGGATGTCCGGTTTCACCCCAGGCAGCGGAACAAGCAAGAAGTTTCGCTTTGTGAAGAAGGAAGCTCCAGGCCCATCCTAGCAATCTTCAACCGGACGCCGGACGATGAAGCCATTCCGGGGCAAACTGCCGGGAACTTCCCGGTTCCGCCGTGCCCGGCAGCCAGGCTCCAAAGCCTATTGCACCCCCTCGTGATGTTGGAGATCGTCGTTGCTACAAGCGTAGCCGCCCGGGGCACTACATTAATGAGTGTCCCAAGCCCGGGCGCAGATCAAGCCCAACCCGCGAGAATCGAGTACGGGAAACAAGCACGCCACTCCGCCAAGAAGCCTATGGTGCAAGTGCGCCGGGGGCAAGCCGAACTTCACTACCATGAGTGACATTCCGGCGGGGAGCTCCGGTACTCACGGGTACATTCTCTATAAATAACACTCTGTTAAGGTCTTATTTGATTCGGGAGCCACCCGTAGTTTCATAAATGAGAGTCCGTTAGACAAATTGGGTCTAAGAGGAGTACAAACCAAATCTGCTTATAAAATTACCACACCCGGTGGAAACATCACGTCTCAGTTAGTGACTTTTGGAGTTCCTCTAAGACTAGGAAGTCGGGTTATTCAATCTAATCTGATAGTCATCAAATTAGGAATCATGGATGTTATTTTGGGTATGGAATGGATGAATCAGCATAAGGTGGTTCTAAATATATCAGATAGGGTCGTAGAGATCAACTCTCCTACGGTCGGGCACACTACCTTGTACCTTCCTTTCTGGGACGGTACTGACTCTTGTGCCTATGTGACCATTATCTCCTCCCTTGATGAAATTCCAGTAGTGTGTGAGTACCCGGATGTATTTCCTAATGAGTTTCCTGGTATGCCCCCAGACAGATATGTCGAGTTTGTGATCGAACTCCAGCCCGGTACCGCACCCATTTCCAAAAGACCCTATTGCATGCCACCCAAAGAGTTAGCTGAACTAAAAACCCAACTCCAAGAATTGTTAGATAAGGGTTACATTCGCCCGAGCTCTTCTCCTTGGGGTTGCCCTGCCCTCTTTGTCAAAAAGAAAGATGGTAGCTTGAGAATGTGCGTAGATTACCGACCACTCAATGCAGTCACCATCAAAAACAAATACCCGCTTCCTCGAATTGATGTTCTGTTTGATCAATTGGCTGGTGCCAAAGTCTTCTCTAAGATCGACCTTCGTTCTGGCTACCACCAAATCAAGATTCGACCATGCGACATTCCTAAAACCGCTTTTTCCACTCGTTATGGTCTTTACGAGTTCTCGGTCATGTCCTTCGGACTCACTAATGCACCTGCCTACTTCATGTACCTCATGAACTCCGTATTCATGACGGAGCTCAATAAATTTGTCATGGTCTTTATCGATGATATCCTCATCTATTCTAAGAGCGAGGAAGATCACGCCAAACATCTCTGAGTTGTCCTTCAGCGTTTGCGAGATCACAAGCTTTATGCTAAGTTCTCCAAATGCGAATTCTGGTTGAAAAGTGTCAAATTCTTAGAGCACACCAGTTCCCACGATGGTATCTCCGTAGATCCTAGCAAAGTTCAAGAGGTGATGGATTGGCGGGATATTACCGTCGATTCATTTCTGACTTTTCTAGAATCGCAAAACCCATGACCGAATTGCTCAAGAAGGGAGTGAAATTCGTGTAGAGTGAAGCATGTGAGAAAGCTTTTCACACCCTCATACAACATCTAACTTCAGCCCCAGTGCTAGCTCAACCTGATAATTTCAAACCATTTGAAGTCTTCTGTGACGCATCAGGCACAGGTCTCGGCTGTGTTCTCATGCAAGAAGGCCGAGTCATTGCCTACGCTTCCTGGGCCCTTCGACCCCATGAGCTCAACTATCCCACCCATGATCTTGAGTTAGCTGCCGTTGTTCATGCCCTCAAGATATGGAGACATTATCTAATGGGCAATCATTGCAATATCTTCACTGATCACAAGAGCCTCAAATATATCTTCACCCAAATGAATTGAATATGAGGCAGAGAAGATGGCTTGAGTTGATCAAGGATTATGATTTAGAAGTACACTATCATCCCGGCAAAGCAAATGTTTTTGCGGATGCTCTTAGCCGCAAGGATCATTGCAACCACCTAGAGTTAGAGCCAGTCAGTGAACCCTTGTGTGAAGAAATGAGAAGGCTCAACTTAGAAGTGGTACCGCAGGGAATTCTTTATGCCTTGACGGCGAGAGTCAAGCCTTTATGACAGGATTGTCACCGCCGCCGCAATGATGCAGATATTCAAACCATCAGGCAGAAACTAGTGGAAGGAGACCCAAAGTACACTTGTTTTCAGAAAGATCACCAAGATGTGGTCTGGTTCGGAAGGCGTCTAGTGGTCCCTGTTGACCCAGAAATCAAGAAAATCATTCTAGATGAAGCTCACAAGTCCAAGTTCCCTATTCATCCCGGTAGTACCAAGATGTACCAAGATCTAAAGCAGAACTTTTGGTGGTCCAATATGAAGGTGGATGTAGCCAAGTATGTAGCCGAGTGCGATACTTGCCATCGGATGAAAGCAAGTCATTTGAAATCGGCAAGAGTACTCCAACCCCTGTTGATACCTATGTGGAAATGGGACGACATTAGTATGAATTTTATTGTGGTTTTACCCCTGACCCCTATAAAGAAGGACTCTATTTGGGTAATTGTGGATAGACTCACCAAGACCGCTCACTTCATTGTCGTGCATACCACTTACTCCATGCAACAATATGCAGAGTTGTACGTAGACCACATAGTTCGTCTGCATGGAATCCCAAAGACTATAATCTCTGATAGAGGGACTCAGTTTGTGGCCCGTTTTTGGGAGCAATTGCACGAGTGTTTGGGAACTCAGCTCCTCCATTGTTCCAGTTATCATCCACAGACCGATGGTCAGACGGAGAGGATAAATCAGATCCTAGAAGACATGTTGAGAGCAAGCATCTTGCACTTTGACAAGAGTTGGGACAAGTGTTTGTCCTTGGCAGAGTTCTCTTACAATAACAGCTATCAGGCCAGCTTGAAGATGGCACCGTTCGATGCCCTATATGGACGTAGATGTCGCACCCCACTGAACTGGTCAAAGACCGGAGAAAGAACACTTTTTGGACCAGAGTTAGTTAGAGAGGCCGAAGAAAAGGTGCAAGTGATAAGAGAGAATTTGAAGATGGCCCAGATGAGACAAAAGAGTTACCATGATAAGGGAACCGCACCTTGACACTTTGAAGTGGGAGATCATGTATACTTGAAAGTATCCCCCACCAAAGGTGTGCAAAGGTTCAGAGTCAAGGGAAAGTTAGCCCCGCGCTACATTGGACCCTATGAAGTAATAGAAGCCTGTGGACCCGTGGCTTACCGTATCCGATTGCCAGAACGGTTTTCCGCGGTTCACAATGTGTTCCATGTAACTCAGTTGAAGAAGGGACTGCCTGTTCCGGAGGACGAGATCATCACAGAAGCTAATGCTTTGATCGAGCTGGATTTCTCACTCGTCGAGCATCCATTGAAGGTACTAGACCAAAAGGAGCGAAAGACCCGGAGGCAGACCGTGCGAATGTTCAAGATCCAATGGAGCCATCACACGGAAGAAGAAGCCACGTGGGAGATGGAGGATTATCTTAACACCAAGTATCGGGGCTTCCTCCAATCCCGAAACAGTGAGTCTTTTTCCCCATCTCTTCGTTGTCAAATCGAATCTCGGGACGAGATTCCATTTAAGGGGGGTAGGCTGTGACGCCCCAGGTTTTTAAGTACCGTCATTAACGCTAATGACCGGGTTAGCCGGTCAAATGGTCAACCGAGGTCAACCCTAGGTCAACCTGGGCCCTCACCCATGAAAACTCCCTAACACACCCTAGTGACCCTTAATGAATAGTAAACACACTTGTGGGGCCAACCCATGGTCAAAGGGTGGGTTAAACCCCTTGCCCTCCCGGTGTCCCACAGTGTCCGCCGAATTTTTGCCGCGTTCTCCAAAATTCACCTAAACACTTAAAATTCTACCTTTAGGAAAGTTGTAGGTCTTGTTGAGGGACACAACTTTCATGTAGATTGGCATTTCAAATTTGGAGAGGAAAATTGTGAAAAACCCCTTGCAAGACGAGATTCTTTCGTTACCGGAAACAGCCGACATTCAAAGTTGGCATTCAAATAGATTCAAATCTAGGAAGAAAAACCCTATACGACCTTTGTAAAAATTGTAGCTGCTACCTAGATCTACAACTTTGGTATTCATCACTTGGTCCAGTTATGTTTGAAAATTTTGAGAAAAAACCCACTTGAACACAGCACCAGCAACACGGGTGGAGCCAGAGCGCGCCACGCGCGACGTCGTGCGCACCCGCGCGCCGCCGCCCGCCGCCGGCCATGCCCCGGTGTCCACGCCCGCGCCGTCCGAGACCTCGCCACCCGCGCCACGCCCCGCCACGAGGTCACACGCCCCATCGCGCTCCCCGCCCGAGGCGCCCGGGCGTCGGCCGCGCGCCGTACGCGCGCCGCCCGAGCACCGTAGCACGGCGAGGGCATCTCCGCCGTCATCGCTCGTCACCCCTAGATGCGGCCGCGCGGCATATAAAAGCCCCCTCGTTCCCGCCGCACCACCCCGAGCCGCCCGCCGCCATCGTCGCCGCCGCCGGTGCTAGAGCCCGTTGCTCACGCTCGCCGCCGTCCAAACCCACGCCTACTCACACGTGCGCTTGTTTTCCCCCATTTAGCCTCCGTGCCGCGGCACCTCGAGCCGCCGTGAGCGCCGCCGCCGGCCACCGCCGTGCGCGCGTCGCCGGAGCACACCCCGACCCCGCCACCACCGCCAAACGACCCGTGGTGAGCTCAATTGCAACCCCGTGCCGCTTGTTGCCGTGGCCCGGCCCCACATCACCGCCGGCGAGCCCTCCCGCCACTGCGAGGGCATGGTTGTGATTTCTGAGGGTCTGGTTGCAAGGAAACCTAACTAAGTTTATTTGCAGATCAGTCCAGTGGCTTGTAAAATCCCTAGAAATTCACAGAAAAATCAGAAAAATGCCAAACAAATTTTGTAGGGTTCAAGATGCTAAACCCCACCTCTTTTGTTGTATACTCATGGCTAGATTCAAAATAGTTTTGACTGGAACAATACAAATGTGTTATACATGGATCTGTCATAACTTGAAAAATATAACTCCTCTGTAGCCAAATTTTGGATATGTTGTGTGTTAGGATATGAATTGATGCTGTGCCAAAAATTGCACAAAGTTATGGAGTAGATTTTGCTAGACAAATTCTTTTCCACTCCTGCAGTAACTGCCTAGATGATTTTTTCCTGTTAAATATATTTATGTTCTTGAGCCCAACTTGTGCACACTGTCTTGTAATGCCAAAAGACACATCCTGTGAATTAATCATGAATTTTGGATTAACAAAATCTATTATTCTTGAATTATGCATGTTTTCCTTTGTAAATTAATAAACCAAGTTTAGTAAGGTTTCCATGTGAATGTGTTGGTTCTTTAGGCTTGTTTAGGTCCAGAGAGCATGCACAAGAAAATTTGGATCATTTTGATGCTTATTTGTTTTTATATGCATTTAAGTTGAATCACTAGCTAGCCTTTGTTATTTTCCACAATATTTAATTTCCTAGCATCCAACACTTACATGTGGGTCCAATGGACTAGGATGGGTGCTAGTAGGCTTAAGAAACACTCATGTAATTTTTGGTAATTTAATTGATTGATAACAAGCTTAAACGCCCTTTTAATATTAAAGGGAAATTAAATAAAGAGAACCCTTAATTAAATCTTTTCTTTTTTTGAAAGTATTATTTAATATAAATAAAAGAAATTTAATTATCAGAACTGATAAGGAGTTAATTCCCAAATAAAAATATCAATTACACCTTTGTTGGTAAAGATAAAATGAAATGGAGCTTTCACATGAAATGATAGGCTTAATGAAAACCTTTATTCAAATGTGGAATAAAAGAGTAACCCATGTACAACCAATAACCTTCCTAAAGGAGAAACCTTAGATGAATGCTTGTTAAGTGAATATGACCAACTAGAGTTGGATAAGACAACAAACTATCACATCACCTAAAGTGCATTGCATTCCGTGTGGATCTTCCGGACGGAGATTACTCCCTGGTCCCGGAAACCGAGGAAGGCGGAGCGGAAGGTTCTCTGCAGTACGTGGACGTACTCGACACCGAGGGTGCCCAAGCTAACGTAGTCGACGAAGGAAAGCTCCGGTGCATCTAACCTAGTTTTAAGGTCTTTATTCAATTATCTATGAATGATTGTGCATTTATGTACAGGAGTTGAATGAAACCCTAGATGCATGATCCATAGGTACCTTTGGTCCCTACTAGTATGATAGGTCGGTAGCTGCTAAGCTATAGGACCGTTACAAGTCGAGTGATGACCTCACTCGCGAGAATAGGTTCCTAGATAGGAATCATACTATATCCTTAAATGGATTGCTCACGTGGTAAGAGCATGGGATCTGGGCTCCGGTCCAGTGGTTATGTGGGTTAAGTTTTTGAACGTACTGTCGGGGACAGCCCAAGGGGTCCCCTTAAACAACGGGGAAGTCCTCACTTAAAACCCGCGACAAAACCAAGACACGCTAAGCCTAACCGTGCAGGTGCCTAACCATGCAGGACACGGCCCACGCCGCAGGGACCCCGACGGCCCACCAAGGCGGCCTTCTTAGATCCCCTCGAGCAGGCCCCGCCTCGCTCGAGGACGCACGCCCCCTCGAGCGGGGCTCCGCCCCGCTCGAAGAGCAACACTTCCCTCGAGCGGGCTCCGCCTCGCTCGAGGGCTCACTCCCCCTCGAGCAGGTTCCGCCTCGCTCGAGGGTACGTCCCGCCCTCGGCCGGGGGTCCGCCACGCTTGAGGGGCGCCCCTCACGCGTGCGCCGGCCCCCGTACACGGGCATTTAACGCCACGACACCGGCGGGACGGCGCCATCATGCGCCGGGGCTCGCACCCCGGTGCCGCCGCACCAACTCCCCGGGGAGGAGCCCATCCCCGCCACGCGTGGGGAAGGGGACCGTGCGGCGCGGCCGGTGTCGGTCCCGTGACACCGTGCGCACGCTCCAAAGACGGCTAACGCGCCGAGCCCTCGAAAGGGGGCCGGCGCACCCTCGATTCACTTTCTTGTGACCCTACAGGGTTAGGTGGAGGCGCTAGGCCGGTGGACCGCCATCCCTGCCACTGTAACGGCGTGGCCGCCGTACCCGCGCGTGCAGGTGCACGCCTGACGCTGTAGCAACAACTCCAGGCCTGTGAGGCGCGTCGGGAATGAACGCCGTTCTGCCTACTACTGTACTCCGTACAGGCCTGCGTCAGCACCTCCCTCGAGCCTATCAGAGGACATCACCGCCATCCGCTGCTCTCCTACCCTCGAACCGCCACTGTTCGGGTACAAGTCAGGCCATGATGACCAGATCGCTGCAAGGATCGCCCGGACGGCCGCCCACTCTACAGCATAGCACGTCGCACTTCCCCACGTAGCTAGGTAGCGCGGCGCGCATGTAAACCTCCTCCCCCTTGATCTATAAAAGAGGGAGCGAACCCCCCAGCCGCGGGGGGACAGGAGACAAGACACACAAGACAACAGACAACAGGAACCCTTCACACACCACGTACTCACTCTCCAATTCTCCCACAATATCTTCAGCCAGGGACTTGGAAGCCTTGCTTCCTCTCCCGCCTTGCTTGTAGCCGCCCCACTACAGGCACCCCCGGTGCTAAGTAATATAGTGCCTCGAGCACGCCACTGCTGGACGTACGGCCCCCTCGGCCGGAACCAGGATAAAAACCCTGTGTCACTTGTTACTTAGCATCGACCATTGAGGGATAGACCTCGGCGCTTTCTACTGGTTAGTGTCGGGACCACATTCCGCACCGACAGTTGGCGCCCACCGTGGGGCGGACGAGCGCCTAAGGTCATTTCGCCAACTCCCTCCATGGTGATCCGCACTGAGTACCGTGGTACACGCTACTGCATGGGTAGCTCGGACCCCCTCCCAGCCGGGTTCGAAATCCGCTTCGGGGACCTGAACTTTCAGGCCACGGGGAACGGCTATCTCATGCGCCTCACCAACCGTGAGGAACTCCGCGCGCGGTGCCGGGCCGGGTCCGCTCGGACCCCCCGCCGCACGCACGACTCGGCGCGAGCGCCCGCAGGTACGTATGCCGCGGGTCCATCGACGCCACGACGCCGTCGTCGCTGCGGGCCGGCGCTCGCGCCGGGCGCGGTCCGAGCGGCGGCGGGCCGAGCACGCCGCCACTCAAAGTGGCGCGCCCACCGTCACGACCGCCACCGCCCCGGCAGGACAGCGCACGGTCTCCGGACCGCGCATCCCCATCGGGCTGCGAGGTGCTACGTCGGCCTACAACGCCAACGTCAACACTACGATGCGCAGGGTTCCACCTGGCCGCCACGTCTTCGTCGCCAGGGGTCCCGGCGCCTCAGCAGGAGACGAATCGTCCCTGGGCTCCGTCGACACGTTACCACCCGCCAACCGCCACGGGTACGCGGAGTGGGACTTCTCCGGAGTACCAGACCCAGTTGTGTTCCGGCGTTTCCTAGACGCTACGGACTACTGGTTTGGCTGCTCCGACGACTCCAGCACCGGGAGCTACGACCCCGCGCGGGAATGCTACGCCGTCATCACCAACGACCCGGCCAATGGCGCCGGTGCGGCGGGCGCCGGGGACGGGGAAGTCACGCCGCCCCGAGGGGATCGCCACGCGCCGGCCGCGTGGCCAAGCACTCCCGCCGGGGCCGACGCCGACGCACACCGGCCCAAGCCCGCGAGCTCGAAGCCAAGCCGTCGAAAGAGTACCGAACGGTGCGAGCGCTCCGCGCGTCAATGGCGGGGGGAGGCCTCCGCGCGCGGCGAACGCGCACGGGAGCCGGGCCGACGGGGTCCGCGACCGCATCAACACCGTCCCCAACGTCGACAACACGGACGCGCCGCCGCGAGCGAGCCAAAAGCTCATCGCCGCCGCAACGCTGCTACGAGCCATGCCGGCACCCTCGACCCCCGAGGCTCGAGACCTGCACCTCGAGGTGCAGACTCTCATCGAGCAAGCGGCCGTCTAGCGGGCCGAGAGCTCGGCCTCACGCATCCGCCAACAGGGAGATGCGCGAGACGACGAAGCTACGCCGGGAGGCGAACCCTCGGTGCACGCAGGGGGACCAGCGGGGCGACCGGTCGATCAAGGACGCACGCCGGCCAAGGAGCGGCTCCTTGACGCGCGCAGGGCGCTGGACGGAGACGCCCGCAACGTCATCAACGCCAGGCGCACCAGCAGGGCGGACGCACGGGCAGCAGGGGGTTACCACCGTCGACGGGGTGGGCGCTACGACAGCGGCTAGGACCGCTCCCCGACACCGGAGCCCCCAGGCACCCGTGTGTTCAGTCGGGAAATCCGAGCGGCAGCGTTCCCCCAACGCTTCCGCCAGCCCTCGACCATCGTCAAGTACAACGGGGAAACGGACCCCCGTGTATGGCTCAACGACTACCGCTTAGCTTGTCAGCTGGGCGGGGCCACCAGTGACGAGGTCATCATCCGCAACTTGCCCCTGCATCTGGGCGACGCGGCCCGGACATGGCTCGAGCACTTGCCTGCTAGCCAAATCCACAATTGGGACGACCTGGTCCACACGTTCGTGGGCAACTTCCAGGGCACGTACGTGCGCCCCGGGAATTCCCCGGGACTCGCGCTCCCGCACACGAAGGGCCGGCGAGTCGCTGCGGGACTTCATACGGCGCTTCTCTAAGCGCTGCACTGAGCTCCCCAGCGTGGCGCAGTCCGAGACCGTGCACGCCTTCCTCGAGGGCACCACGTGCCGGGACCTCGTACGGAGCCGGGACGCGGCCCCGCCCCCGGACTCCAACGAGCCGTTCGACATCGCCACCGGTTCGCTTCGGAGAGGAGGCCGTGGGAGCGATCTTCGACGGCAAGAAGGGCAAGCGCTCGGAGGACGCGCCCGCGGAGGGCAGCAAGTCCAAGGAGCCGCACCGCAACGACAAGCGGGGCAAGAAGGGGAAGAAGGCCGCGCCGCGAGGCGCGCGAGCAGGGGCGCGACGGCGGCAACGCCGAGGCCCTCGGCGGTGACCCGGCTCCACGGGGCCCTCGACCGGCCCCTCGAGGCCCGGGGGTGTTTGACGACATGCTGAAAAAGCCATGTCCCTACCACAAGACCCCAGTGCACCATACCCTTGAGCAGTGCGACATGCTCAAGAAGTTCTACGGCCGTGCCGCCGCGAAGGAGGCAGAGGCCAAGAAAGACGGAGGCGATGGCGACGCCGGCGGCTTCCACGCCGTTGAGAATGTGTTCCTCATCTTTGGGGGGCCAACCGTCGACATGTCGACCCGCCAGCGCAATAAGGAGCGGCACGAGGTCCTCGCCGCGGAGAGGGCGCCTCTGTCCTTCCTCAATTGGTCGGAGGACGCCATCACCTTCAGCCGGGAGGACCACCCGAACCGCATCCCCAACCCGGGCCAGTACCCGCTGGTGGTCGACCCCATCATCGGGAACGCCCGGTTCTCGAAGGTCCTCATGGACGGAGGCAGCAGCCTCAACATCCTCTACGCGCATACGTTGCGCCTCATGGGGATCGGGTTGGACCAGCTGCGGCCCAGCACGAAGCCGTTCCACGGCATCGCGCCGGGCAAGCAGGTTCAGCCCCTCGGGCAGATCGACCTACCGGTCTGGTTTGGCACCCCAAAGAACTTCTGCAAGGAGACCCTCACCTTCGAGGTGGTGGGGTTCAAGGGGGCCTACCACGCTATACTTGGGCGACCCTGTTACGCCAAATTCATGGCGGTCCCCAATTTTACTTACCTGAAGATGAAGATGCCGGGACCGAACGGCGTCATCACCGTCGGGTCATCCATCGAGCACGCATTCGACTGCGACGTCGAGTGCGTGGAGCACGCAGAGGCACTGGCGCTGGACGAAGCGCTGGTGAACACGCTGGAGAAGATGGTCAACGAAGACCTCGACCCCGCCAGCAAGCACGCCGGCACCTTCGAGGCGGCGGAGCAGACCAAGGGGGTCCCCCTCGACCCCTCAGCCCCCGAGGGCAAGGCGTTGAGGGTCAGCTCCACCCTCGACCCCAAATAGGAAGTGGTGCTCGTCGACTTCCTCCGCGCCAACGCCGACATCTTCGCGTGGAGCCCCTCGGATATGCCAGGCATCCCGAGGGAAGTCGCCGAGCACTCCCTTGACATCCTGCCAAACGCCCGCGCCGTACGGCCAGCGGCCGCGCCGCTTCGACGAGGAGCGGCGACGGGCAATCGGAGCGGAGCCGCGGAAGCTTCTCGAGGCCGCATTCATCAAGGAGGTGTTCCACCCAACGTGGCTAGCTAACCCCGTGCTTGTAAAGAAAAAGAATGGGAAGTGGCGGATGTGTGTAGACTACACTAGTCTTAATAAAGCATGTCCTAAAGTTCCTTTTCCTTTGCCACACATTGATCAAATCGTTGATTCAACGGAGCGGGTGCGAATTGCTTTGCTTCCTCAATGCTTACTCCGGTACCACCAAATAAAAATGAAGGAGTCCGACCAGCTCGCGACTTCGTTCATCACACCGTTCGGGACGTTCTGTTACGTCACGATGCCATTTGGCCTCAGAAACGCGGGTGCAACATACCAGCGTTGCATGCAACACGTTTTTGGGGACCACATCGGGCGAACGGTCGAAGCATACGTGGACGACATCGTCGTGAAGACCAGGAAGGCGGACGACCTGGTCGCCGACCTTGCCGTCGCGTTCGGTTGCCTACGGGCCAATGGGGTCAAGTTAAACCCCGAAAAATGTGTCTTCGGAGTGCAGCGAGGCATGCTCCTGGGGTACATTGTCTCCCAACGGGGAATCGAGGCCAACCCCGAAAAGGTTGCGGCCCTCGAACATATGGGTCCGATCCGGGACCTCAAAGGGGTGCAGAAGGTGCTGGGGTGCCTCGCCGCCTTGAGCCGCTTCATCTCGCGGCTCGGTGAGAAGGGCCTGCCCCTCTATCGCCTCCTCAAGAAGCACGAGCGCTTCTCCTAGACCATCGAGGCCCAGGATGCGCTCGACAAGTTGAAGGCGTCCCTAACGCGTGCCCCGATCCTCATGCCGCCGCAAGACGGCGAACCCCTGCAGCTCTACGTAGCCGCGACCACCCAGGTGGTCAGCGCCGTGATCGTCGTGGAGCGCATGGAGGAGGGGCACGCCTTGCCTGTACAGCGGCCGGTCTACTACATCAGCGAGGTCCTGTCAGACACGAAGACGCGCTACCCCCGTGTCCGAAGTTGTCGTACGCGGTAGTCCTCGCGCGGCGCAAGCTCCGCCACTACTTCGAGGCCCACCCCGTCACGGTGGTTTCTTCCTTTCCGCTAGGAGAGATCATCCGCAACCCCGACGCCGCGGGAAGGATCGCCAAGTGGTCCGTGGAGCTGATGGGCGAAACGCTCGCCTACGCCCCGCGCAAGGCCATCAAATCGCAAATCCTGGCGGATTTCGTTGCTGAGTGGACGGACACGCAACTGCCGCCCCCACAAATCCAGGCAGAGTGCTGGACTCTGTTCTTCGACGACTCAGTGATGAAAACGGGAGCAGGCGCGGGCCTGCTCTTCGTGTCACCCCTCGGGGAGCACATGCGCTACGCAGTGCGAGCTACGCAGTGCGCCTCCACTTCCCCGCGTCCAACAATATGGCTGAATACGAGGCCCTTCTCTGCGGCCTCAAAATCGCCATTGAGTTGGGCGTCAAGCGCCTCGACGTGCGGGGGGACTCGCAGCTCGTGATCGATCAAGTCATGAAGAACGCGAGCTGCCATGATGACAAGATGGAGGCTTACTGCAAGGCCGTGCGGGCCCTCGAAGACAAGTTCTACGGCATCGAGCTCAACCACGTACCCCGCCGGTACAACGAGGAGGCAGATGAACTAGCCAAGATTGCGTCCGGACGGATCACCGTTCCCCCGAACGTCTTTGCGCGCGACGTCGCTCAGCCCTCGGTCGTCCTCGAGCCCTACCCCTCGAGTCACAACGAACCCTCGGGGGCTCCCTCGAATCCAGCGGGCGCGGAACCCATGGATGAGGACCCCTCGAACGAGGCATACGTGCTCTCCCTCCTCGAGGGGTACGGCTCCCACGAGGTCGACGTAATGGACATCGAGCCAGCTCCTGTCCAGGAGGACTGGCGTGAAAAATACATTGCCTGGATCGCTCGAGGGGAACTCCCCGCGGACCGGGCCGCGGCCAGGAGCATCGCCAGGATGGCCAAATCGTTCACCCTCGTCGACGGCGAGCTGTACAAGCGCGCCGCCTCCGGCATCCTATAGCGGTGCGTACCCATTCCCGAGGGGCGCGAGCTCCTACGGGACATCCATGCGGGGATCTGTGGCCACCACGCCGCGCCTCGCACCCTCGTCGGCAACGCGTTCCGCCAGGGCTTTTACTGGCCTACTGCGGTCTCGGACGCCAGCGAGATCGTGCGCACCTGCGAAGGGTGCCAGTTCTACGCCCGCAAGTCCAACCTGCCCGCCCATGCCCTACAAACCATCCCCGTGACATGGCCATTCGCCGTGTGGGGGCTGGACATCGTCGGGCCCCTGCGGAATGCGCCGGGGGCTTCACCCACTTGCTAGTCGCGATCGACAAGTTCTCCAAGTGGGTGGAGGTGCGCCCCATCACGAACCTAAGGGCCGAGCGTGCGGTGACATTCTTCACCGACATCGTCTACCGCTTTGGAGTGCCAAACTCCATCATCACGGACAATGGGTCCCGGTTCACGGGCCGAAGTTCTTGGAGTTCTCGTGACAAGTTCCACATCCGTGTGGATTGGGCGGCCGTGGCACACCCACGGACCAACGCCCAAGTGGAGCGTGCCAACGCGCATGATCCTACGGGGCCTTAAGCCCGAATTTTCGATCGGCTCAACAAATGCGGGCGAAAATGGCTCCAAGAACTACCAGCGGTCGTGTGGAGCCTAAGGACCACCCCAAGCAGAGCCACCGGGTTCACCCCGTTTTTCCTAGTCCACGGCGCGGAGGCCGTCCTCCCCACGGACTTAGAATACGGGTCGCCCAAGGTTCGAGGCTACAACGAGGATGCTAACCAACGAGCCCGCGAGGACTCGCTGGACCAGCTGGACGAGGCACGCCTCATAGCCTTAATGCATTCCGCGAGGTACCAACAGTCCCTAAGACGCTACCAAGCACGCAAGATACGTCGACGGGATTTCAGCGAGGGGGATCTGGTCCTAAGGCTACGCCAAGATAACCGAGGGCGCCACAAGCTATCGCCCCCATGGGAGGGACCCTACGTCGTGGTGAAGGTACTCAAGCCGGGCACGTACAAGCTGGCCAACGAGGACGGTGAAGAGCTCACCAATGCTTGGAACATCCAACAGCTACGTCGCTTCTACCCTTAGCTAGGATTTCCAAGTATTTCTGTTGTAAAAATCACACGGCCAACGCCCCAGTTGGTTGCAACTATGTAAAAGCTTCAAGTTCAATAAAAGGGCAACTCGGCTTTCCCTTGAAACCCAAGTTACCCTCGGGGGCTACTGCGGGGGGGCACCCCCCCAAATGGTCCCAATTTTTTCGCGCAAAAACGAAATAACTTACACGCGCTAAGTTTGTTTTCTACTTCAACTACGAGCAACGATTCGAACAGGGCGCAGGCGGCCCAGCGGAAGGAGCGTGCGAGCCAGAGATAGCCTACGCCGCGTGGATATGGCCCTTCTCTCTCGCCTCCAACCCAGAAGGCCCCCAGCGAAAATCGAACTCCCCTAAGTAAAATCTACTCAGGAAGAAGGAGAAACAAAAAAGCGCAATAAACAAAAGACTTCATTTCATATCATCAAATGTTTACGACGAAGATAATGTGTTTATTTACAAAGGCCACAAGGCCAGAATATTGATACACAAAAAGCGGGCCCAGCGCCCAGATGTTTCAGGCGGGAGGAGCAGCAGCATCAGCGACGTCGGGGAAGAGGAACTCCTCGAAGGCCTCGGCGAGCGACCCGGCGGCGTCAGCGGCGAGCGCATCCACACGCTCCATCGCCACCTCGTCCTCGACACCCTCGGGGACAACATAGCCCTCCGCCAGCGCCTCGAAGTTGACCTCGTAGTGGGACTGCACCACTCCGAGGGCCTTCTGGACGCCCAGATGCAGCGCCCGGCGCATCCGCTCGGAGACGTGGCCGCCAAGGGCACGCGGACGGGCGGCCGGGCCGAGCCGCCGCCTCGCGCTTCGCCCTCCCTCCACGGCGCGGCGGTTTCGAGGGTCGAGCCACGCGGCTCTCCGGCTCCCGGCTCGGAGGAGTTGTAGGAGGCCTGCGGCCGCCTCGGCCGCTCGCCCGCATGACCCGGGGCGGTGCGCAAGCCCGGAATCGCCAAGACGAGAAAGAAATCGAAAAGGGGGACGCGAGCCCTCAAACGGAAAAACCAACAAGGCAAGAGTCAGACAGTGGCTCACCTTCGACCTGCCTTCTTCTCCATTTCGAGGGGGCGGCCCCCGGCCTCGACGGCCGCTCGAGGCGCTTGATGGCCTCGCTCTGCTCCTGGAGGGCTATCTCCTGGTTCGCGCTCGCAATGCTGAGCACGATGACCTCGCCCTCGGCCTTGGAGAGCTTGGCGTCCCGATCCGCCAAGGACTTCTGTGACACCTCGTGGGCGGCGCGCTCCTGCTCCAGCGCTGCACGGGTGTCGACGAGGGCGGCCTGCTCCTGCTGAAGCCGCCCCTCTGCCCCTTGGCGGGCGGTGCTCTCTTGCGGGGAGCCGCTCCTCGGCGGCGACGAGGGCCGCGGCCTTGGCGTCGAGGGGCGGCCTTCGGGTCGTCGGCCTCCTTGGCGCGGCGCTCCCGCCCCGCGCGCTCGCTCCTCGGCCGGCGGCGTTGCGCCCGCGCCCCCTCAAGCGACGAGCGAAGCTCCCGGGTTTCGGCGCGAACGGTAGCCACCTCCGCCTCCCAGTTGGCGGCCAGCGTCCGCGTCTTCTCCAAGTTCGAGCGCGCGTGCCACGGCGCCTCATCACGGTCGATGAGGGCTGCGCGGACCCGCTCGAGGCTCGAGCGGCGCGCCGTGTCCGCCTCGAGCTCTCGGGGAGCTCGTCGAGTGCCGGGCCGGGGCCCGTGCACGCCGGCCCGGTGTCCGGGGGACACCGAGAGCGTCAGCAAGCGCGTCGAAAGCGCTGCACCGCTCCCGGAGCTGGTGGACCTCGGCGTTCACCCGGTCGAAGGCGTCGTACTTGTCGTGGGCGCGGCGCTCGAGCTCCTGGCATCCACACACCAAAATCCGTAAGCACTACGGCACAAAGGCAGCACACGAAGATGAAAAGAAGAAGAAAACGAGCGACGGCGCCCTACCTGGAAGACGCGCCATGCAGGGCCGCCATGAACATGCAGCACCTCGTTTAGCGCGCGGTCGAGCATGGCACCGTGGCGTCGGAGCTCGCCCTAGAGCTCCTGCTCCCCCCGGGCGTCAGCAAACGCCGCGGGATCATCGATGGCCCCCTCCACCTGGGCAGGGCGGCCGGCGCGGGAGGACGAGGCCTCGGCGCCGTGTCCTCGACCCCCCACCACCATGTGACCCTCGTGCCGCCTCACGAGGGCCCCCTCCTGGGGCTCGGGGGAATTCGTGGGCCAGCTGGCCCACTGATCCCACCCAGGCGGCCGGGAGTCGTCCGAGACCTCCACCACCTCCGCCCGCGCATCACCGGGCGGCGCCGCCGCTTGTGCCGCCTCCACGCGGGCGCCTCCACTTGCGCCTCGGTGGCCGCGGGCGCCCGGCACGCGCGCCGCGGCCACCGCCCCCGGGCCGTGCCACCGCATCCACGGGCGCCGCCACAAGTTGCGCCCGCTCCGCCTCCTCTGCGGCCGGCGTGGCGGGCCGCGCCCTGCGGCGGCGGCCTTCGCGGGCCGCACCTCCGCCGCGGCCGCCGCCCCCACGACGGCCGGCGCCGGCCACTCCTCGGCGACCTCCACCGCGCCGCGGCGGGCCGATCCGCCGGCCGAGGCCTCGAGGCCTCCGCCGACCCTCGCGAGCTCTCGCCCGCCGTCGTGCTTGCCCCCGCCCGCGGCGCCCTCAACGAGCGCCGCCGGGTGGGGATGGACGCGTCCGTCCTCAGCACCTTGGCAGGTGCGAGAGGAGGCACGGTTGGCACCACCCTGCGAAGGTACGAATGGAAGGTTAGGACGCCTGATCATCGAGAAATCCAACCAAGCAAAAAGACGAGCTCCTTACCTCGAAGAAGAAAAGGCCCATTTCCTTTTCCTCGAGGCCTCAGCGGATGAGGCCGGGGCCACCGGCACGCCCGCCGCTCGCGCCCCCCCGACGGCGCCGCCGCACGCGCGGGGGTGCCCGCCCCGCGCGCGGTCGCGCCCGACGCCGCGCCTCCCGAAGGCGCCGCCGCACGCGCCGAACGCTCGCCCCGTGTGCGGGCACGCTTGCCGTAGCGCCACCGACGCCGCCGCCGCGCGCGCGGCACGCTTGCCCCATGCGCGGGCGCGCTCGCCCCCGCGCGCGGGCACGCTCGCGCGCGCGCGCCCCGAGGAGCGCGGCGGCGCGCCCGCGCGCGCGCGCGCGCCCCCGATGTCGATGGCCGGCGGCGGGCGCCGTTGCGCCCGCCCCGGGCGATGCCGCCCCTCGCCGCCGGCGCCGGCTCCCGGCGCCGGGGGGCGCGGCCGCCACCGTCGAGGGGCCCTCCCCCTCGGCCTCTCCCTCTTCGTCCTCCTCCGAGGACGAGTACTCTTCGGTCCCCGGGAGGAGAGCCCAAGCTCTTCACGCCGCCGGTACTCCGCGGCCCGCCGGTCGCGGCGTGCTTGATGTCGCCTCGCGTGCTCCCTCCGCGCGCCGCCCGCTCCCGCTCCCGCATCGCGCCGCCCGGCCAAGCGCGCGGGAGTCGGGGGTGGGCGGAACGGACTTGGCGATGGTGAAGCTCACCAGCTACACACAGGAGCAACAAGGATGCGTCAAGAGGCAGAAGCAGTACCAAGAATCGAAACAAAATCAAGAGTCACACTCACCAGCGGGCCCGTGGGGAGCATCTCGAGGTCCCATGGGGTCCGGTCCGCAGGCATCGGCACCCGGGTGTCGACGGCGCTCCGCGCCCGGGTGAGCGCATACGCCCGCTCGAGGGGCGTCGGGAGCATCCGCGACCTCGCCAGGTCGACGGGGTTGGCCGCCTCTGTCATCTCGAAGATGCAGAGCGGCCTCTCCATCAAGGGCACGACCCGCCTGTGATGGAGGAAGGCGTGGACGCCCATCGCGTTCAGCCCCATCGCCGCCAGGCGCTGCAGGGCGGCCAGGACCGACTCCTGCCGCCTCCGATGCTGGGCCGTGGACACCCCGTAGCCCCAGGAGTCAGGCCTCTCCTTGAACACCCGACCGGTGTAGGGGGGGGAGGCGGGCTCGGCGTTGCGCAAGTAGGAACCATCCCCGCTCCCGGCCCGGCGTTGTTCGTCGTCATGGTGCAGGGGATGTAGACGTTCTTGAATTGCCCCCGCAGGGCGAGCGACATCCCGCCGGCGCGCACCGCGCGCAGGTCCTCGGCTCCGTCGTGGGCTGCGTGAAGAGCTCCGCACGGAAAAGGTGAACCCAGAGCTCCCAGTTGACTTGGATCCCCAGGTACCCTTCGCAGACGCCCACGAATGTGGCCGCCTGCGAAATCGCGTTGGGGGCGAAGTTGTGCAGCTCCACTCAGTAGTGGTGGCACATCGCCCGCACGAAGCAGCTCGCCGGCGCGTTGAAGCCCCGCTCATGGTAGCGGATGAAGCTCACCACGTAACCCTCCGGCGGGTTGGGCGCGCGATCCCCCGCCGGCGGCACTATCCACTCCGCCGGACGTCCGTCTTCGTTGGCCGCCAGCTGGCCGGCGGCGACCAGCTCGCCAAGGGCCAGTTGGGTCACCGTCGACCTCTCCCAAGCGTACGGCTCCAAGATCGTGAGGGGAGGCTGGGGCGGCGCCATAAAGAAGGCAAAGAGAAGCAGGAGCGGAGGACAAGGAACGGAAGAAAAGCTCTAACGGCGACACCGCACGGTGGCAAGGGCGAGATGAAGACGAAGGGGCGTGGGACTGAAAATGGTGAGGCGTTAAGGTAAAAAACCGCCATCTCCTCCTCCCCTCAGATTTATAAGCCGACAGGCGAGCTCTCCGGAGCGGATGCCCCGCTCGCATTAACTGCAGGGAATCTTGCCTTCACGTCGACGGACGGGCCCCACCACGACTGCAGCAGCCACGTCACTGCAGGCGGGCCATCATCACGGTGAAGACCCGCAGGGACCGAGGCAAAGCAGTCACGTCCACCTGCCACGCCGCCCACTACGCGCGCGCGCGAGGCCGCAACGCCTAAAAAGACGCGCCCGCGCTGCAAAAACCGCAGCCTCGACTGCGAGGAATTTAATGACCGGGTCCCTTGCCAAGCAAGGAGAACCCTCAAGCGGGGCGAACCCCTGGCTCGAGACAAGGGCAACCCTCGATGGGATATCGACGTGAGAAGGCCGCTCGGGACCTGCTTGATGTAAAGCAGGCACCACGGGTACCCATGCCACGTAAAACCCTCGAGCGGCACGAGCCCTCGGCTCAAAACGAAAACGACCCCTCGATGGGATATCGACCCGAGAAGGCCGCCGGGACCTCGCTTGATGTAAAGCAGGCACCACGGGTACCCATGCCACGTAAAACCCTCGAGCGGCACGAGCCCTCGGCTCAAAACGAAAACAGCCCTCGATGGGATATCGACGTGAGAAGGCCGCCCGGGACCTGCTTGATGTAAAGCAGGCACCACGGGTACCCATGCCGCGCAAAACCCTCGCGAGCCCTTGGCTCCAGACGATGTCAGCCCTCGAAGGGACATCGGCGTGAGAAGTCCACCCGGGGCCCGCTCGATGCAAAGTGGGCACCACGAGTACCCATACCACGCAAAACCCTCGAGCGGCACGAGCCCCTGGCTCGAGACAATATCAATTCCCCCCAAAAAAAGGGCACATATGTTGTGCTACCAACCAGCACCTCGAGGGCTGGCTCGCCCAGACCCCTCGACGGCCGCAGACGCGAAAAGACGGGGCCGCCCAGGCGCCACCCCGCACGGCCCTACTGATCAGAGGTCCGAAGCCTGACCCTCGACGGGTTCGAACAGGCGCCTCAGATCGCAGAGTTAGGGACGACGAGGGCACGCGCATTCGAGCCGTTCCTCGAGCCCGTCGGCTCGAGGGTGCCCCACATGTCGTGTTCGAGAGCCAGCGAGGGCAGCTAGTCGGGGGATCCCACCGAGGGAGAGCTTCCGCGCCCTCGGTCCCTATCGAACGGGACCGAGCCCCACCTAGCAAACCCACGCAAGCGCTTCCATGGACGTGTCTCCGGACCGCGCAGCCTACCCTTATCGAACGGGGCATGGACGTCCACTTGAACCACACGCTAGCAGCTCGAAGAGGAATCCGCAATTCGCGACCCGCTCGATGGGAGTTGCGGAAACCTCACCCTCCGTCCCGCGGAGGGACGGCGAGGGCGCGTTAAAAAACAAGTCGTGAAGCTCTACCCGATCGCCTCGAACGGGCCAAGGCTCGGGGGCTTGACGCACGGCTACACCTCCTTTAAATTGCACCCGCCGGAGACAGCGCCAGCAGCGCGTGCACCCCCGAAGCCGGCTGAAACACCGCCGATGCCGGTTGGAATATGTGCCACGCCCTCTGACCAAATTCTCGCGGTTAACCCCTGCGGGGAGCACCCACACTCTGCGGGGGCTTCGGGGCTAGACCCGCGGGTCCGCCCGAGGCGGCCCCACGGAGAGCGTTCGCAGAACAAGGAGGGAAGAACGTCCTATCAGTAGGTTCCAGCATCTGTGGGAGCCTCAATGGCAAACCCACAGATGCTCGGGGGCTACTGTCGGGGACAGCCCAAGGGGTCCCCTTAAACAACGGGGAAGTCCTCACTTAAAACCCGCGACAAAACCAAGACACGCTAAGCCTAACCGTGCAGGTGCCTAACCATGCAGGACACAGACCACGCCGCAGGGACCCCGACGGCCCACCAAGGCGGCCTACTTAGATCCCCTCGAGCAGGCCCCGCCTCGCTCGAGGACGCACGCCCCCTCGAGCGGGGCTCCGCCCCGCTCGAAGAGCAACACTTCCCTCGAGCGGGCTCCGCATCGCTCGAGGGCTCACTCCCCCTCGAGCAGGTTCCGCCTCGCTCGAGGGTACGTCCCGCCCTCGGCCGGGGTACGCCACGCCCGAGGGCGCCCCCTCACCCGTGCGCCGGCCCCCGTACACGGGCATTTAACGCCCCGACACCGGCGGGGATGGCGCCATCATGCGCCGGGGCTCGCACCCGGTGCCGCCGCACCAACTCCCCAGGGGAGGAGCCCATCCCCGCCACCGTGGGAAGGGACCGTGCGGGGGCCGCGGCCGGTGTCGGTCCCGTGACACCGTGCGCATGCTCCAGTACGGCTAACGCGCCGAGCCCTCGAAAGGGGGCCGGCGCACCCTCGATTAACTTTCTTGTGACCCTACAGGGTTAGGTGGAGGCGCTAGGCCGGTGGACCGCCATCCCTGCCACTGTAACGGCGTGGCCGCGGTACCCGCGCGTGCAGGTGCACGCCTGACGCTATAGCAACAACTCCAGGCCTGTGAGGCGCGTCGGGAAGGAACGCCGTTCTGCCTACTCCTGTACTCCGTACAGGCTTGCGTCAGCACCTCCCTCGAGCCTATCAGAGGACATCACCGCCATCCGCTGCTCTCCTACCCTCGAACCGCCACTGTTCGGGTACAAGTCAGGCCATGATGACCAGATCGCTGCAAGGATCGCCCGGACGGCCGCCCACTCTACAGCATAGCACGTCGCACTTCCCCACGTAGCTAGGTAGCGCGGCGCGCATGTAAACCGCCTCCCCCTTGATCTATAAAAGGGGGGCGAACCCCCCAGCCGTGGGGGGATAGGAGACAAGACACACAAGACAACAGACAACAGGAACCCTTCACACACCACGTACTCACTCTCCAATTCTCCCACAATATCTTCAGCCAGGGACTTGGAAGCCTTTCTTCCTCTCCCGCCTTGCTTGTAGCCGCCCCACTACAGGCACCCCCGGTGCTAAGTAATATAGTGCCTCAAGCACGCCACTGCTGGACGTACGGCCCCCTCGGCCGGAACCAGGATAAAAACCCTGTGTCACTTGTTACTTAGCATCGACCATTGAGGGATAGACCTCGGCGCTTTCTACTGGTTAGTGTCGGGACCACATTCCGCACCGACACGTACTAAGCACATGCCGGTTCATCACGTTTTGCCATACGTGGTGGTACCACAGGGAAGTCCTGTGAGGGACTAGTGGGACCTATTCCAATGGGTGCCACGTCGCGTTTGAGTCTCGTCACGTTTTGCCATACGTGATGGTACCACGGGAAAGTCCGTGAGGGATGAGTGAGGCCTATTCCAATGGGTACTCACGTCGCGTCAGAGTCTTAAATAGGACGCTGTCCATGCAGCGGCTTAACACATGGATACCGTTTCTATAGTGAACGGTAATGAATGTGGACGCTTTCGTGACGTGCTGGCACGAAAGGTTCGTTTTCTGCAGGTACATAACAGCGCTTCGTTAGTTGTTAAGCAAGTACCGTATAGCTCTCGACTAGATATTATAGGGAGAGACGAATATGAGCCTTGCCACCGGCACTAACTTCGATTTTGGCTTGATTGCCATGTGAGGTCGAATAGGACGTCTTGCATGCATATTAAAAATCGAAATAACTAAAATGGACCCAAAAATCGGAATTCCATATGTTCTCTAAGGAACTTTATGCTAGTGTGTGCTTTTTATAAACTAGAGTACCTTCCATACCTAGTCGTTATGCTGCCGAAATTTTACAAAAATTTGTTTACCATGTGATAGGTTAATTAAACCAAATTGTTGAATATAATGGCTCCTCAACCAGCTGTCTTGTAATAAGAAAATCTCAAACCTAGTTTCGATGGGTTGGTTCACTTTTTCCCTAGGCACTTTCAGGTTAAGGACCTTTCATCTTGTCTCCTTGATCGATGTTCAACCTTAAAAAGGGCTAATTAAAGGTATTAAAGGTTTCATTTAAAACTTGGGGAATTTTTGAGGTTTCTGGATTTTTAGTTATGAAGTTATTTCACAGCTGCCAGAACTTCACTATTTGACATGTCGTTCTCTTTGATATCTGACATAAGTTACATTTGTGTACTGATGGATTTCCCCGTGTTCCACCAGTTCGACGCTGACGGTACGATCCGTACCAACGGGTTGCACTGGGAGGGTTTTCCGCGCTTGGCGTGGGAAGCACTCAGTGCCGCAGGCTACCTTACCCCACCGACGTACGAGGTGAAGGAGTTTGAGCGCTTTGGCGTTCCCCGTTGCAGGGTGATCGTTACTGTGCTGCCGCACCCAGACCACGCCGACTGGTTTGACCTGAGCTTTATTTACTGGGGATTTATCACACACGAGTCCGTGGAGTCAGCCGCCCTCAGAGTGCTGACAGACTTTTGTGACCACAACCCTACCGTGGTAGCTCTTTCCCCTTTTGGACTGTTTCCTGCTGTGAGTCCTCACGACCCAGCTTGGTTGGACCGTATGGACCATCTACGGGAGCTACTGACCCTAGCAGAGCCGTTGGATGTTATCCAGACACATGCCCGTTGTCTGAACGTGGTGTTCACACTCCAGGGGCTGCGTTATAACACCGCAGCGATCATTGCACAGCGCTTGGAGGCATCTAGGCGCAATTGGGAGCAGCTTTCAGCAGCACACCAGCAGCTGAACTTCACGCTTACCCAGGTGCAGCAGGAGAACAACAGGCTGCGTGCTAGGAGGTTCCAGCTGGAGCTTGAGAGAGATGACCGCCTACAGAGGATCGTGGATCTGGAGGTGGAGAACCATGCACTAGAGGAGGATGTCGACGCACACGAGATAGAGAGGGCCGACACCGCCGCGAACATTGCCGAGATGCGAGGAGCACGTGCAGGAGGCCGACGTACAGGTGGCCTCCTTACAGGCTATAGTGGCCTTACAGCCACCGCCCCCGATGCGAGCACACCCGGAGGAGCAGCGGCTGTGTCCGGTCTGGACCAGACGAGCCAGGCAGGACCACCGCTACCGACTCCCCCAGCTTCGCCTTCGTACAGTGGTGCTTCAGTGGGCAACTAGATTGCCGATAGCAGGGAGCAGCAGGATGTCGATCTTACCGAGTTGTCTTCGAGATGTTAGATTAGTTGGCTTGATAGCACATCTTCGTGCCAAGCAACTATTGTATCGTGTATTGTCATGATGCTTCGAATTCGAGTTGTAATGTCGTTGAACCTTGTTCTGTCATGTTGTAATAAGAATGCTTAAGCTTGTATGCCATCCGATCTGGATCCCATAGCCCAGATCGAGTCTGAACCCGGGTCAAACCGGCGTATACCGGTCAACCCGGTCAATCCAGCGCTGCCACTGCTATTTTTGCATATGAGCCCTTGCTTTGTTCAGATTTCCAAGTAGATCCATCCCAGTTCAGTGCATATTAGATTTAGGTCTTGTTCTTTACGTTTTGAACCCTAGATTTTATAGTTTTAGCACCCGAAGTCCAGACTTTATCTTCTTGCACCGCAGACCTCATGTTTTTGTGTAAAATTATGTTTTAGCCTTTAGATTCTCGCAGATTAGCCCCTGGAAGTTTAGGTTTCCTGTAGAAAAGTCCCTACACCTGGTTTTGGCCATAGAATACGCGTTTTAACTCCGTTTTTAGAGTTCTTTATATCCACGCGATCTTCTTGACGACTAGAATAGCTTTTTTCCCATTTTTTGTTATGTTAGTACTGTTTGGTGATTGTTTCTTATATTATTCCATTGTTTGCTCGTATGTGAATAATGTGGTGCGTAGAAGATGGTTCGTACGTGGAATACGCCGGAGTTGAAGATTTCCAAGACCTTGAGCAGCAGCAAGCGTTGGTAGAAGGCAAGTCCTTCCTGCATTCCCGTTGATCCTATGACAACATGCATTTCAATTACACCATTATTTATTATTGCTTTGCATTAAATTGAAGGGTCATACTCTTATGGTTTGACTAGCTTTGTTTATTTTTATGCCTTGATCAACCTGGGTTTATGTTTATGTTGGGTAGGCCTTGCTTAGTTGATCAACTTGGGATCATGGTGGTTTAAATGAACAATAATGTTAATATTGCTTTACTTATGTTATATCTTCATTAAACAAGATCACTTTTGTTAATCGGAACATGGAGAACCACCCAAGAACTACCACAAGAGATAAGGCTTGGTCATGGCCAAGTAATTAGAAAACCTGGTGTTAGGTATGCTTTACCTGAAATGGGTTAGGGGTTGCCGATAGTTGGTGTATATCCTGGCCCTCATACTGATCTGCTCTATGGTAGCTTCACAGCTGAGAGAGGTTTATGCATTGCACTGTCAAGTAACCTAGTGAGCAGCCTGCACCTGGGGATCTTTGTAAAGGCCTCGTAGCGTCCCTATGCAATCACACCTCGGTAGTTTGGTATGTTGCTTGGTTGGCATCGCATGGTTTTTGTTTAAAGTTTTTCGGGACTTTTACGTAACTTGTGGGTAAAGATGTACAACCTCTGCAGAGTGTAAAACTAACTAGTTAGCCATGCCCACGGTCACGGGCGGCCTGGACCCTCACATGAGTAAACTATGAAAGATGGATTAAACTTGTTGCATTTACTTTCGTTTATGATGATGATGCTTATGTTAATCTCTGGGTTGGTACAAACTTACATTTGCTAGTAATTCAGATAGCTCAATAAAATTTGACCAACTAAAATGTTGATCTGCTATGCAACCTCTAGCTTCCACCATAAAGCCTTTGCATGTTGTTATAGAGTTTTCCCTTGTTGAGTACGACATGTGCTCATGCATGTTGTTCTTTTATATTGCATCTACACAACCCGGTTGCTGCTTAGACGGATGCTTTGAAGACTTTCATGGAGAGTTTGATGGTTTCTAGGAGAGCGTGCCACCAGTCAGCTACCTGTGAAGACGTCCTTTTTCGCTGCTAGTACTCGATTTTGTTACGATTTTGAGACTTTCGGTAATGTAATAACGTCTAATACTCTCTATACGCTTTTGGCACTATTTTTGGTATTCACTAAGTCAATGCATGTGTGAACTTTGATCCTGGAGCACATGTATTCTATGCATTCGGGTTTGCCATCAAATCCGGGTGTGACACGAGCTGGGGGCTGCGGCAAGAACATTGGCGTCTAAAGCCCGCAGACCTCGGGGGTTAGGCGTCGGACTCTGGCTCCAGTCCTCATTACTGTCGTAGCGGCCCACGCGCCTTCAGCTATACTCTCTTCGGGGTCGGTGTTCGTCGTCCAATCCGCCTCGGGTCATTGTCCTCCCACGTGCTGAGGATGCGCCTCGGGCTCCATGGCCGGAGTCGACCTTGCGGTCGGCGGGCGAGTGTGCGCTCTCCGCGTGGCCTGACTACCCCAATGGTCATGAGGACCCGTGATGAAATGAGCGTTCTTGGGTCGGGGCCCATGCCTCGTGCCACTGAGACATTGAACTTTTCGCCTGCTACTCAGCGGCCACATTGAGGAGTGTCTGGAGGTGCTGACGGAGCTTCTTTTCCTCTAGGGTCGTCGGCTCGGGGCCGTCCCGGAGGAGCACGAACGCTACGACAAGGTTTTGGGAAGCCCATGTCACGATGGGCCTCCGCACCAAGCACGTGGTGGAGCCTCACCTACTCGTCCTCGAGAGCCTTCTGAGCTCGTCGGGCTCGTTGAGGCGAGCATGCTACCGCTCGCGGTCGCCCTCGTCCTGTGAGGGTTCCTCACTAGTGGAGGCGTCGGGCGAAGTGGGCTCACCTTCCGCGGAGCTCTCGTCAGAGTTGGTGGAGTGGACCACGTCAGCCTGCTACTGGAAGGCGAAGCACTCGCGCCTCGGGTCGTGCAGCGTCGGCATCTTCTTGCAGAGAGGTGTGCTCTCTACCTCGTCGCAACTTGCCTGAGATGCCTCCGAGGGAACCGGTTGTGCGTCTACTGTGGCGGCGGGAGCATCCACCCCACCACAGGGGAGCCACGCCTACCCCTCAGGGTACACAGAGTCGTACCAAAGCTTGAACTCATCCCAAGTTAGCATCTCCTCCACCTACAAACTGAACACGAGCATGGAGGTGGCGAACACCACGAAGCAGAAGAGCTCCAGGGACAGGTTCAGCCCTAGAGCGACCGCCATGTTGCGGCTGATCAGGTCCCAAACCCGGTCGGCGGCAGACTTCGCCTCCTGCGGCTCCTCAAGCAGCTGGTCCTGAGGTGGCATGGGCACATTGGGCTGGACCGCGAGAACGCGGCTCTAGTGAGCGACTCGACTGGACCATCGAAGATGAAGTCCAGGGAGCCGGAGCGCAGCATGGTGGTGTGCACCGACTTTTCATCGGAATGGGCCATCCGGACCCTTGTTTGGCGTCGCGACACACGAAGTGCCCCTACCTGGCACGCTGACTGTCGGGGTTTGATACCGCAGACAAGTAATTTTTGGTATGATTCGTGCATCTGATCCGGATGGTTGGGCTTAGAGACACCGGGATTATACTAGTTCAGGCACTGAGGGGGTACCCTACATCCAGTTCGTGAAGATGTTCTATATGCCCACGGGGGCTTGTAGTAGGGGATACAAGCTTAGGTTGAGAGAGGGATAGTGTACCAAGTCTCTGTGTGTGGTTGTGAGCGACAAATGCTCGATCGGTGGATGTGGTGTGTGTTGTTGATCCTGAACGATGCGTTCTATGTGCTCGACCTGTTCGACCCTACAAGGGTTAAGATGTTATAACGGCATCCTGCTACAGTGCTGCAACAGTGCTAGAACATTGCCACGCAGTGGGCCTTCGTCTCCCATTGGCATCGTACACTGCACTAGTCATGGTAGCCTTCGTATGGCAGCATAGCTGCGCTCCCCGTCCCAAGGTGGCTTTTCCCGAACCAGGAGCACGCCAACCCCGTTAGGTCGGAGCTTCTCGTGCAAGCCTCGACTTTCTCTCTGATCTTGCTAGGTCGGGTCTCATCGTCTTATGTCTTGTAGGTGAAGGATTCACGTGTCCTTGGCCACTGTTCATCTTCCAGGTGATTGGACACTGGACAGTCTGCTTCCCAGGTTGGACAGTAAATTTCTACCGATCGTGTGTCGGGCTCGGATGGTTAGCACAAGAGACAACGGGATTTATACTGGTTCGAGCCTTCGAGGAGTAATACCCTATGTCCAGTGTCAAGCAGCCGTGTTCCCGTGCTAGGGTTGTTTGTAGTAGGGGTTACAAGCTGGTCGGGAGAGGGTGTCGGACCCAAGTCCCTTAGAATAGGAGTTCGGTTCATCGGCTATCCAACACTTGTAACGGTTGCCCTACTCTCCCTTTTATAGATGCAAGGGGAGGGGTAATAAGGGGAAAGAAACTAAGAGTTACAGTGTCGGTCATTGAGATGTCTCTTCGCACGTTGTTGTCCATCAGGACGCATTGAAGTAGAGTTGTGTTGCCTTGTCGTGGAAGCGGCCACATGGCCAGGCAGGGCTGTTCACACTGGGACACTTGGAACTCCCTCCAAGTAGTTCGACGGTGTCTCGGCTCGTCCGAGTACTGGACTAGCTCGCCTTGTTAAGATCTAACCATAGGCCTGAGCTCGTCGTAGGGGGTACTTGAGTGCCTCGGGGAGAGCTTGCGTGCTGCAGAGTTAAAGATGATGGCGATGTGATGGCTGCATAGTTGAGCAGAGTCGTATTAAGCCTCCTGTCGGGGCCAGCTGCCCATGCCGGTCGCCGGCTAGTGTGTTTGCATGGCGCGGGGAATCGGTCCTCCATGCATCGCGGTGAAGATGTTTGCGTCTGGGGGTTGCGCTGCCCATCGTGGCCCACGCCTCAGTCGAAGGTGGAGACTTGTCGTGCGAGGCGAAGACTGCTCGTGCGAGGCGGAGACTGCTCGAAGGAGGTCCCTCTAGCAGGTAAGGTAATTGATCGGAGATGCTCCTAACTAGTCGGGAACAAAACGTCTTGCCAGTGATGGTCTTGGAAGGGGTCCCCGGTCCACCTTGTCCTGAATCTTGGCCTTCACGTTGTCAATGGTGTCAGAAGGCTCCATCCCGTGAGTGATTATCTCGCTGTCAAAGGGGGCCATAATCCGGTCCCTCTTCAGTAGCCCCCAAGCTTGAGGGGGAGTCGAAGAGTCGCACTCAGGCTCAGGCAGGAAGGCTTGGTGTTGATTTTGTTCAAGATCCTCCCGGTGGGTGCGCGCAAGCGCATCCACTGGATGTAGCCCCCGAGTTTGTGAGTGAGTTGGAGACTCGCTCGTGGGCTTTTAAACTTAATTGTTGTCGTTGCAGTCCCGAACCGTTCCGTTGGGGTAGTCGTGGTCGTTGTGGGCATTGTGGGCGTCGTGGGCATCGTGGTTAAATGCGGATGAAGCAGGAGGTGCGGATGTCTCGGCCACTGTGATGGATGCGAAGATTTGAAATGACTGCGCGTGGGTAGCGCAGGCTCCCGGGTTCCATGGGAATCGAGGCGCCGCACAGGTGGATGCCTGTTGCGCCGAGGTACACACACGCGGGCGGTTGTTTCGCTGACACGACGGGCCGGGCATTCAAGGAGGACAGCTGCGCTCCTCCCCCTTTTTAACCGTGCACCAAGCATGGATTGGGACTTTGCTCCCTCGTCATCTCCCTCAACCCTTGCGTCTTGCTCCCTTGCTCCCTTGCGCTTGCAGCATCACCACTGCTCGCGCCGCCAGTTCATTCGACAGCTCACCGCCGCCATGTCGAACTGGACGTGGTCCAATGTGTCCCGCGACCAGTTGTTCCACCTCGTCGAGGTCGGGCAGCTCCCTCCATTCACATTCATGGCCTTCCACGAGCGCGACTTATCCATCCCCGCTCGGAGGTTCATCTGAGGGGTCCTCTATGAGTACGGGCCTCCAACTGCAGCACCTCAACCCAAACAGCATCAGCAGATGGCGGCATTCGAGGTGATATGCGAGGGGTACCTAGGGATTAGTGCCCATTGGCACCTCTTTTGGTACTTCTTCATGTTCGCATGCCTGAAGGATGGCTCCAGAGCAGCGACGATCGACTGCGCCAACCTCCGAATGAAGCAAGTTCGGGGTGATGGCTACATCTCGTCCTCCCTGACCAGCTCGAACAGCGGTTGGCACAAGGGGTGGTTCTACCTGAGGAACGACCCCGAGTTCACACCGCTGGCGTTCACTGGGAACACCATCTGGCAGACGCGGTCGAATGGACCCATGGTCCCCCGCAGGCGGAGCAGGACAAGATGCTCAAGGAGCACTGGGCGGTGCTGGGGCGCCTCCGAGGAGCCGGGGTCACCATGGCGACCGTCATTGGGCAGTACCACGCCCGAGGAGTCAAGCCGCTTTGGAGGCGGCCGCTCCGCCTTTGTGAGATGATGACCGATCGAGCTCCCTGGACGGGGACTCTGACGGCACTGGCCTTCCCGTCGCCAAACAAGATCGAGCGCTGCATGGCGCAGGCAATCAGGAAGTCGACTTATACATGGACGCCGACGCAGCTTCTCCTGATGCTCCCAACAAGGAGACCGAGAAGTTGGTATGTCGTCGCTTCCTCCCACAAGTTCTTCGTTAGTCTTGCTTCTTTGATTTGGTGTTGGTCTTCTCGGGGACCTTTTATGATGGCTGACTCGTCTGCTCCTTGTTTTCGTAGCTGAAGTGCATGCATCTTGTACTGGCCAAGGCGCCTCTCCCGGAGGAGGCGATCTTCAACCGGAACAAGGCCGCCGCGGAGAGGCGGCAGGCTGCGCGCAAGGCGTAGCACAAGGAGCGAGAGATCGCCAAGCGCGATTGGAATGACAACCGCATCAAGCGGCAGAAGGCAGGGGAGCGCGGTGTTTCCTCTAATGAAGACCCATCACCGGAGCTGACGTGAAGCGGCGACGAGCCCAGTGTCGCGGTGCACTGGAGTGACATGTCGGGGTCGTCCACACCATTGCCTCCCCGAGCGATTGAAGTGATGTCGCCGTGGCAGCCGGAGCCTGCCGCGCACAAGAAGAATGTGGGCTTGAGCCCACGATCGGCGGCTCCTCCCGCCTGAGAGGATCAGAGGGTGACCCATTCCCGTACGACGCCTGGTGGTTCAAGCACTGCTGAGGTGCGGAGGGACCTGCCCCGCCGAGTCAACCCGCCGGAGCGGTCAGAGGAGTGGGAGCCCTCACCTCTCTATCTCTTCGACAGCTCCAACCGCCCCGACGAAGACTCCCTGCAGAGGTGTCCGTCGCGGGTGAGATTGACAAGCTTGGCGTCGACGCCGAGCATGCTGCAGGAGGCGGATCCGAGCGCCGCCCCGCGGCTCCTTCAGTCTTTGATCATCTGGGATGGCGGAGCCCCAGATGTGCAAGTTTCCCTCCCTGCTAGCAGGGTCAAGGGCCGACCTCTGCCACTATGGAGGTCGGAAGGATAGCCCCTGAGCAGCCGGGGGAGCACAACGCTGCCATCGCGTCGACGGGAAGAATCGGGGTAGTGTTGATGGTGTATATTTGTATCAAACTTCAATTGGACTTGCAAGCGGGCAAGTCCCCTGTCGTAGTCAAGGGACCCTTCTTCCCTCAAGTGTGAACCCAAGGTTTCAAATCCGTGGAACAAATGTGTGATGCAAGAATCAATCTAATAAAGCCGAGAACTTTGATCTTCAAAAGGGAATCTTATGCATCTAATCTAGAGAACATCATGAAAACGAATCTAATCTATGAAAACCGAAGGTAGCAAGAGGTAGAGAGGGATAGATAAACTAATCTAGAGAGATTGGATCAAGCCTTTGTTGAAGTTCTGAGAAAAGAAGAAGTAACTGAGTTAAATCTCATAAAAAGCATCTTTAAATCATGGTTTTTCGTCCGACTCCGAAAATGCCCGCCTTTTGGAGCCACTGTTCTGTCACAACGCACCCCTATTCGTGCGGGTTAGTCTAGGGCGAGTCCAAAGTCAAAGACTGATTAGTCAACTAGAAAGGGGGGTGAATGGGAGCCGATAAAAATTCTTTTCGAAGGATATTGAAACTCCAACAAGATGAACTCGCTCGGTCCAACCCCCAAAAACACACACTCCGCACTTCTACCTTCCGTTTTCCAAAACCACATAGCCACTGGAGTGCTACTGGTGTCGGTGTTTTAGACCGGCAACATACCAAGGGGAGTACCCGAGGTAGATGAATGTGGCCTCGCCGAGATCGGTAACTCGAAGGAAGAGACACGTGGTACACAGTTTAGACAGGTTCGGGCCGCGAGGTGCGTAATACCCTACGTCATGTATGTTGCGTAGCTCTGGATTGATTGGATGTGATTACAAGATGATGCGTAATGGGAGAAAAGGGTCCCTGCCTCGCCTTATATAGTCCGGGAGGCAGGGTTACAGGTCGGTTTAGGGAGAGAGTACTAGTCGTGTACGTCTAGGAGTCCTCCACACAGTACAAGGCATGTATAGCTTCCTATCTGAGTACTTCTCCACCGTAGTCCTTGCGCCTCATGCCATCAGGTGTCGTGTGGCACAAGCCGGGTAGTCCCAGGGGCCCACCAAGTAGTCGGTCCTGGTACCCACCAAGGTAGTGGACCCAGGGAGGTCCATACGACAAGCCCCTGAGTACTTTGTAGTCGAGCAGGATAGCTTCGAGTAGTTTTGATGGCCTTGACGAGTAGTCCTCAAGCGTCCCCGAGTACTACAAGTTGAAAGTCTTCAAGAATACTTGAAGCATCCCGAGGCTGGAAGGTACTCCAGCTGATCCTTGAGTAATCCTGAAGTCTTCTCGAGTAGTCCCCAAGCGTCTTCGAGTTCTGCTCTTGAAGGTCTTCATCAATACTCATGTTGTCTTGAAGCCTGAAGTTTATATGGAAGTGCGATTGCAAAATCACACTCCATATGGAGTAGCCCCTGAGTCTTAGGTTGAGTCGTAGACTCTAGCTGAGGGTCAATCTGAAGTTTTGGCAAGATTATTCTGCAAAATCCGGAGAAAAAACCGAAGGACACGTGGCACGGAGCCCCCGAGCCTTGAGTCGAGGACTTCATCTCGAATTGAAGGGTCATCTTGTATGTAGAATGTGTCCTGAGTTGCTCTTGAATCTTGTCGCTACCCAAGGAATTGACTAGATGTAGAGGAGCCCCCGAGATAAGGCGCATCGACTACTGGAAGTTGAAGGGTCAGGCGCTGCCGCTAAGTCAGCTGTTTTGAAACATATCCATCCTGCCGTTGCGGAGCCGCCTGTTGATTTATAAATAGAAGCCAAAACCCTTAGGGTTTTTCACTCCCCACACTTGCAGCCATTCGTAGCAGATCTCGCTAAGAATCCGCCGCCAGTGCACACTGCCACCTCAGTGGAAATCGTAGATCCAAGTGTGTCGCCGCCAGTAGCCACCACCGCAGCCCCCGAGCGAATGCGAGTGAAAACCCGTTGTACTTTGATAATGAAGCCCTCACCATCCAAGAGCATGAAGACCGCCGACGGGAAGAAGATATCTCGGGAGGAGGCTGCTGGACCTGCCGGAGGGTCAACACCGCCAGTGTCTCCCCCGCGCCCGAATCCCAACAAGGAGTGGAAGAAATCGAAAGCGAAGATTGAGGACCTGTTGGCACTGCTAAACAGTGGATTTCTCTGGGAGAAGGAGGTCGAATGTGGCGCACCGCCGCGGGAGATCCATACCCGATGGAGAAGAATCCCGATGAGATCCCAATGTTCATGCGATTCGTGGAGCGCGGGTTGGCCCTCCCAACAAGCAACTTCTTCAAGGGGCTTCTCGAGTATTACGGTATCGAGTACATCAATCTCAACCCCAATGGCATCTTCCACACTTCTGTCTTCGTCCATTTTTGCGAAGTGTTCTTGGGGATCAAGCCCCACTGGGTACTGTTTCGGAAGTTCTTCCCTGTGAAGCCCCAGCCGAGTGACAACGACCCACGAGTAGTCGAAGGGGTCGGCATTCAGATGCGCGAGGACGCCGCCGAGCAATACTTGGCGTACAAGTTGATCGACTCCAACCAGGACTGGAAGTCGAAATGGTTCTACATCACCAACCACCAGCTGGAGCTTCCGAAGCCCAGCGGGAAACAGCCGAAGCACCGGCCCTGGTGGAATACGGAGCCGACGATGCAGGAGGGTATCCAGCTACCCGAGCTGCTGGTGAAGATCAAGGCTTTGAGGGAAGCCGGGCTGAGGGCCGAACATGTGGCCTTCAGCTTTATTAAGAGGAGGGTGCACCCGCTGATGGCTCGTGACACCCTCTGCTACCAGTACATTGGCGAGGGCGACTCGTCGCGGATGCCCGGCGGTGAGATTGATGATGACGACATCATCGATAGGCTGGGGAGGATCTTCAAGGACATGCCGGCATGCACACCCTGCCCGGTCCCCGCGTACTCCGTCGCTCATCCGCCGAACGAGGTCAGTAGCCACACACAGTGTATGAGTACTGATTATGTAGTAGTAGTCGTGCTCACCCAATGTGCTTGTTGCAGGATGACATAGTAAAGTTTTTCTCTGAACCGGCTTCGCCTCCCCGGCTTGTGGAAATCCCAGAGGAGGGGAAGGGCAAGGCCAAGGAGCTCCGCGAAGTCGGCGAAGGTGACGACACCGTCATTGTTGAAGACACATCAGATTAAGATGAAGAGGAAACGCTTCAGGAGCGGTTCCAGCTGCGGTCGAGGTTCAGTTTGGAGGCTAGTTTGGAGGCTAGTTTGCCTGCACCGCCGAGGAGGCCGCGCAACGTGGCACGCAAGCGCGTTGCCAAGAAGCTGAAGGTCACTGAGACTACATCTCAAGAGGTAAACTCCTCGAGTAGAGTAGTCAAGTACTTGTCTTCAATGTCATGTATACTGACGACCAAATTCTGTTGCTTGCAGGAGATTCCGCCTTTCGACCCCGTAGACCAAGGGGACGAAGGCGACTGGGAGACGGTGGGGGAGTCGGATGGAAGAAGCCGCAGCCCAGCCCCCGCCGTGATAGAGGTCGAGCCGCAAGCACCAGTTGCTGAGGGCAGGACTGAGCCAGCCGCAACTCCTGCTGCTGAAGAGCCAGCGGCTACTGGAGCCGAAGAAGAGGCGCTTGCTGAAGCCGGACTTGTCGACATCGCTAGCATACTTGGTGCCCCAACCGTGACAGTAGTCCGGTCGAGCTTGTAAGTGAAGATCTTTCCCGAGTAGTACATGTAGGTTGGTAGTCGTACTTGGTTGACAACCAATTGTATACTGTGCAGGAAATCCACAGACTTGTCCTGGGAGGGAGATAAACCTAGCGTGGCAGTGGTTGAAGAAGGTTCTACGCCAGCTGCTGAGGAGTCCGCTCCTCTCCCCCAAGCTGAGACCGTGGCGCTGGCCGTGGAGGCTACGCTGCCGGAGGCCAGCATAGTAGAAGGTGAGTGTACTGCACGAACACAGCCTTCCTCGAGTAGAAGTCGTTGCCCCCGGGGGTGACTAACCTATGTGTCTTCTATAGACAAGAGCCGAAGCCGAGGGAAGTACCATCCCCGAGGCTGCGCCCGTTGAAGGCTTGGTGCCGGAGACCCGAGAGGCCGCCGGAGCAGCCCCCGAGCCGGCGGAGGTAGCCAGCGGAGGAGCCCCCGCGATGGCCGAAGAGAAGCGCGACGAAGTACTGCTAGATTCAAGCCTGGAAGTAGTCGTCCGTTCACCAGAGATTCAGGACGCGGAGCCGATTCGTTCGGCGCCGATGTCCGGGGCCACCACGACTAGTCGTGGTGGAATCGAACTTCTGGCGGACGATCTCGTCGACCCGGCGGCAGTAGCATGCAACCTAGAGGCGATAAGTTGGGTCGAGCAGTGGATGAAGGTAAGTTATCAGTACCCTTGAGTAGTCGATCTGCCATATTGCTGAGAACCTGAATAACAGTTGTTGTCTGCTGCAGGATGTCGTGGAGAGATCCTGACAAAAATCTGAGATGCTCCAAGGATACGGCGATACCGTGCTCCGGGCGGAAGCATTGGAAGAAGAACTTGCAAAGGCCAGGAAGCACTCCGCCATGCTCCAGTCGAAGCTTCACGGCGCCTTCTCCCAGTACCATAATGAAGTCCAGAACATGCAGGCGAAGAGCGACGAGCTGGTGCGCAAGAACAAGTCACTCCGCAACAAGAACAAAGGTGCGCTGCTGTCTTGTCGAGTACCCATTGGAAGTACCTTGTAGTAGCCTAACCCCGCCTTGTTTGTTGATTGCAGAGCTTGAGACTCGGGTTGAGCAACTGAAGGCCTTAGAAGTCGACATGAAGAACCTCTTCTACCGGGAGAAAGAGGCCCGCGAGATATTTGAATATGATTATAAGCAGTTGGCTAACGAGTGCGATAAGTACATGGAGCTCCGAATTGCCTCAGACCGTGACCTCGTCAGCTGCTACAAATCCCTGCAGAAGCTGGACGAGGATTGCGAGAAGTTGCGGGGACAACTCAAGGAACTTGAAGAAGCCGCACTTCCCATTGCAAGACTACTGGTGCCTCATCCAGGCGGGCCGAAGATAGCTCCATTGGTTGACCGGCTGAGAGAAGCTCCTGGTTGTCTGGCGATGTACGTCAAGCATTTGGCGAAGTCCATCCCCAATCAAGTCTTGGCGTACATGAATTCATACTTCCCCAAGGCTCTGGTGGACGTAATCGCGGGTGGACTAGCCGCCAACTGTACTGATGAGCAGTACGCGGAGCTCCTGGAGCAGATGGCGCCAATAGCTGAACAAGTCGCCGGAAAGCTGAACCTCTAGTAGTCCTGTAGGGTTAGCTTGTAGTAACAGTTGTATATAAACAAAGTTGTAATGAACTTGTTTAAGTATGAATGAGAAAACTTCCATAAATGAGTACTCGTTGCGGAGTGCTCGTCGTGGAGTTGTCACGAGTAGTGGTACTCGTCAGTAGACCCGTTGAGGGGGACACAGTAGCTTAGTTGATAGATAATCAAACTTTATTACTGAAAGAAGTACACCTGGATGGACAGGGCCATTTTACAAGAGTAGTCGCCAAGACCCGGAGGACGCCTACGGCTAAGTGGTGCTAGGGCGCATAGCCGCTTACAGTAGTAGATCCGTTAGTAGCCCCGTATAGGCTGGATCTAGAATAGACCGCTGCTAGAGTCCTTTGTCGCTCTGAGTAGCCCGAGATCCGTTAGTAGCTGTGAACGCTGGATCTTGGAGTAGAGTAGTCCGGAGACTGGTGTCTGGACCCGGAGGCCGCTTACAGCGAAGGGGTCTTGGAGTAGTCGTGCAGACTTGAGCCCCCAGGGTAGTGGAGAGACTAGGCGTAGAATCGACAGAGCTGGTCGATATTCCACGAGTTGCTGACGTCTTCGCCTTCAATAGTCTGGAGGCGGTAGGAGCCTGGTCTGGTCACCTTTGCAACTGTGAAGGGACCTTCCCATGGCGAGCTGAGGTTGTGCAGTCCTTCCGTGTTCTGGATGCGGCGGAGGACGAGATCACCAACGTTGAAGGAATGTTCCTTGGCGTTGCGGTCATGGTAGCATCGGATATCCTCAAGGTACCTTGCTGATTGGACGAGGGCGGCGCGGCGAGCTTCTTCGAGTCCATCGATATCAACTCGTCTGCTATCTTTAGATATGCCTTCGTCGTATTGCACAACTGCTGGTGAATCCCACATGACGTCGGCAGGGAGAATTGCTTCGGAGCCATAGACCAGGAAGTAAGGCGATTGTCCCGTTGGCTTGGAGGGTTGAGTACGTAGCCCCCAGAGCGCATTGGGTAGTTCCTTGATCCACTTGCCTCTTTTTGCGTTAGCAACATCATGCAATCGCTTCTTGAGAGCGTCGAGTACAATCCTGTTGGCGCGCTCGACTTGTCCATTGACTCAAGGATGGGCAACTGAGACATATCGGACGTTGATCCCGCTGTTCTCGCAGTACTCCCAGAACTGGTGATTGTTGAAGTTGGAGCCCAGGTCTGTGATGATGCAATAGGGTAGTCCGTAGCGATGCATGAGTTCATCCAAGAAGTCGAGTACTCTGTCGGCCTTGGGGCATGTGACCGGCTTGACCTCGATCCACTTGGTGAACTTGTCGATGGCCACCAAGACTCTGTTGAATCCACCTGGCGCAGTCGGGAGAGGCCCAATCATGTCGAGCCCCCAGCAGGCGAAAGGCCAGGTTGGCGGTATGGTGACTAGCTTGTAGGCCGGGACGTGTTGTTGCTTGGCGAAGTATTGACACCCTTGGCACCTTCTGAGGAGTTCTTCGACATCGCCCAGGGCTGTGGGCCAGTGGAATGCTTGTCGGAAAGCCTTGTTGACCAGCGTGCGTGAGGACGCGTGGTTGCCACGGATGCCTTTGTGGATCTCCTCCAAGATGCCCTTGCCTTCTTCGTGGGGGACGCACTTCATGAGTACTCCGGAAGATGCGCCCCACCTGTAGAGTTTGTCTCCGACTAGGACGTAGGACTTGGCGCGGCGGACGAGTTGCTCGGCCAAGTTCTTGTCCGAGGGAACCTTCTGCTCGCGGATGTAGTCGATGAAGGGTTGCCGCAGTCCACGTCTATCATCATGACCTCCTGGCCAGCCGGGGGATGTGCTGGGTCAGTGGTCGGTGGCGCCAGCTCCGGGATGGATGGCGCATGAAGCTCGTGGACGAAGACACCCACTAGTACTTGAGCGCGAGTAGAACCAAGCTTCGACAAGACGTCTGCTACAACATTGTTGTCGCAAACGACGTGATGGAACTCGAGATCGTAGAACTTGTTCTCGAGCTTGCGGACTTCTAGGAAGTAGGCGTCCATGTTCTCCTTGTTGCGGTCCCAGGACTTGTTGACTTGGTTGATGACCACTGCGGAATCGCCGTAGACTAGTAGTCCCTTGATGCCCAGTGAAGCTGTGAGGCGGAGCCCGTGTAGTAGAGCTTCGTACTCGACTTCGTTGTTTGAGACCTTCCAAAAGATCTGCAGGACATACTTGAGTTGTTTGCCCATTGCGGAAATCAGGAGTACCCCTGCACCTGCGCCTTCAGGCTTGAGCGAGCCGTCGAAGTACATCACCCAGTGCTCTGGGTGCTCAGTTAGAGTAGTTAGCTGATTTTCCCGCCACTTTGCCATGAAGTTGACTAATGCCTATGACTTGATGCCTGTTCATGGTTTGAAGTCGATGTTGAGGGCGCTGAGTTCGACTGCCCACTTCGAGATCCTTCCAGTAGCATCTTGGTTCCGCAAGATGTCGCCGAGCGGGTAGTAGGTGACGATAGAGATCGAGTACTCCTGGAAGTAGTGTCGTAGCTTCCGCGAGGTGATGAGCACTGCATACAGTAGCTTCTGTACTGGTTGATAGTGTGCCTTAGATTCTGACAGGACCTCGCTGACGAAGTAGACTAGTCGCTGGACTGGGTAGGCGTGGCCGTCTTCCTGCCGCTCGACGACGATGGCAGTAATGACCACGTGAGTAGTCGTAGCGAGATAGAGTAGTAGCTGCTCCTTTTTGCGAGGAGCCGTGAGGACTGGTGGCTTGGATAAGAAGTCCTTGAGCTGAGAAAGGGCTTAGTCTGCCTCTGGAGTCCACGCGAACATCTCTTGATGCTTGAGTAGTTTGAAGAAGGGGAGCCCCGTTTTCCAAGCTTCGAGATGAATCTGTTCAGGGCCGCCATGCACCCGGTTAGCTTCTGCATGTCTTTGATGCACGTGAGAGCATTCATGCTGGTAATGGCGGAGATCTTCTCAGGATTTGCTTCGATGTCGCGATGGCTGATTGAAGGACCGATACGGCGAACCAGAGAGGGGGGGAGTGAATGGGAGCCGATAAAAATTCTTCTCGAAGGAGATGAAAACTCCAACAAGACGAACGCGGCTTCCAACACACGTCTCCGACTCACTACCAAGGTTGGTCAAGCCCACGTAGCCACTGGAGTGCCACTGGACCTAGGAACCAACACGCAACCTTCTGACCCGAGAAACGCAGCGGAAAAACCAAACCTCGAGTCTACAGACCCACACCGGTCAGACCGGTGAGCACCACCGGTCAGACCGGTCCCTGCAGGTGAAACTGAGCAACTTCCACTAAGTGGCTCTACACCGGTCAGACCGGTGAGACACACCGGTCAAACCGATGGCAGCCTGAAAGCCCCCAAGACACCAAACAGGTTAACCGACCACCAAATGGACCCAAACTCGAAACAGCAGCAACACGGGACAACAAGGAACACACCAAGACGTTCACCCGAGCAAAAACCCACAAGGGCTCGCACCGGTCGACCGGTCAAGAGCACCGCCGACCGGTGTAGCCCGGGCACTCGGGATGAACAAAGCACCGCGGGTCAACTCCCCCAAATCCAAATCTCGATCTCCCGAATCGCTCCACGGACTTGAACAAGACTTTGGGGATATCATGAACACCTCATGAGGAGTTCATAGCCAAGTTTAATCCCACCAAAACTCGTCCAAAAAGGAGGAATCGAAGAAATCCCGCCGAAAGCACTTCCAACCCAAGAACTCAAGAAACCCCGAAATCGAGCACTTTTCCTCACGGATTTGGGAGGGGAATCACAGCCCAAAGAACCACGAAGGGTTCCCACAAATTTCCCCCATCAAATCCCCAAGAGAAAAGCCCCGAAAACAACCGAAAGAAATCACCGAGAGAGGGCTCTGAAAATCACCACCAAGAACAACCGGGGAAAACACATCCAAACCTTGAGGAACCACGCCGAATCATCTATACATGAAACAAAGGCTCGTACAAGGTCTAGCAAGCCGCCCGATCATCCATCCCTCTCTACAAGATCTCTCCGTGAAGCTCTCTTGCTAGTCCTAAGGAAAACCTAAGGAAAATAGGTGGAAAATAGGAAAACTAATGAGCTAGGGTTCCAAGAGTTGGCTGCCATCCTCTCACCTCTTGGGTTATATGGAGGCAACCGAATGTCTAAAATGCCCTTCTCTACTAACTAGGGATACAAGCCCCTCAAGGGCGGATTTGGAATTCTTGATGTCTTCACCATCGGACGGATGCCCGGCGACCGCACCCTGCGTAGCCTCGACGCAAGCCATGCGATCCCGACGCGTGTCCTCCGCTTCGAAGATTCCGGACTGCGTCGTCGCACACCGGTCAGACCGGTGCTCCTCACCGGTCAGACCGGTCCCCACCGGTCAGACCGGTCTGGTGCTGCTGCACCTCCGTCTTCGGTTCTCCGGTCTTGGCTTTGTGGATCAACCATGGAACCCAGTGGTTTTCTGGTGAACCACCAAAAACCCCGCGAACTCGGTGTAGCCTCCGCCAATCTCCACTCATGACTTGGCTCCCACGTAGTCCCGGCTCGACCTTGGTTTTGAGGCTCAACCAAGAAACCGTCCACGACTTCATCTTGCTGTTCATGCCACCATGCGGCCCGCACTTGACCCCGCTGGCCACCAGGTCCCTCGAACGAAGCCTACTTGTCTTCTCCACGCCTGGAGGCCTCACCGGCGACGACCTTTCACGCTTGTTCTTCACCTGCACCAACACGAGTCAAGCCGCAACCAAGCACCTCGCAATACTTAGCCAAGAATCGGCCCACACAACGTTGTCAATCACTCATCACACAAGGAAGCGACCATCCACCGGTCCTCGAACCACACATGGTCCTCAATCTCCCCCTTGATGAGTGCATTGACAACACCCACATGAAAGTAACAAGAGAGAAAACAAAAAGAAAAGAAACAAACAAAAAGAAACTCCAACAAGCGATCGAAAGCCAAACAAAGGCAAAGATCAAGATCACTTGAAGAAAACAAGTCTCGGACCCCTTAGGCAAGGGCAACGGCTCGACACATCCGAGACAAAGCAAAGCTCAAGCAAAGAGCACAAACCACCGAAACAAAACTTGAAAACTCACAAAGAGCTCCCCCGCACACATGGAAGCTCCCCCCGAACCAATGCAACTCCCCCGGACGAATGCATGCAAGAAACCACATGAAACAGAGTACCGCAAAGCACTTTCGCCCACACCGGTCGACCGGTCATCACCACCGGTCGACCGGTGCCTAACATATGTACAGGACAAAGCACTCACACCGGTCAGACCGGTGCCCCTCACCGGTCAGACCGGTGTACAACAGAGCCCAGAAATGGCTCGAAACCACCTGAAAACCTTCCAAAAGCATCCATTAAGCCATTTCAAGCTCAAACTTCTCCCCCTTATTGGCAATGCATGAATCAAGCCAAAAATGCGAAACTTTCAACCTAGAGCTTCTCAAATAGACAAAATTCAACAAAGAAAGCTACACATGTCCAAATGAGCAAGTTAGGTACTCTACGGCTTCGTATCGATCTCAACTACATGATCACCAAGTTTCACAACCATTGGACGAAGCTAAGATGGATTTTGGCAATTTTGTGAAAAACTTGCCTCTCATGAGCAAAGTCCTAAACATGATCAAAGCATATCAAAATGGCAAAGCCACACAAACTTCATGCTAGGACAGCCATTCTAACCATAAGACCATCACAAACACCCACAAGCACCTCATGTCATGTCAAAGCCACCGAGCCATGTGCCTACTTCTATGTATGAGACTTCTCATTGGTAGGCATCATGCAACGGTTTAGCACCCAAAGCAAATTAAATTCAGCACATATGACATGGGAGCACATTTTCCAAGCATTTTTCATTTCATTTTCAGATTTGTAAATGGTACATGAAATGTCTTTGCGACAAAAAGGAATTTATGCTCCTCCACAAGATAAATCAAGAGGGATAAACATTCATGATGGCAAATGAGCCTTTGGCCCCATATGATCAATAAACTAGCTATCCAACCACAAATTAAGCATAGCAAGGCCACACAAACATGTCAAGAGCATGTAAAGGCATTTACACATGAGAGACCATACATGTGACATTTTTCAAAAGCATAGCTATCAACCATGGATTATTCATCAAGATCATCAAGAGCTAAGCCAAACTAACCGCATCATACCAAACAAGCTCACAAAGACATATATCTCATTCCATGGTGAACAATGTATATGAGAGAAGCTTTTCTTAACCGATGCATATGATACAAAATGCATGCAAAACAAAGATACAAGGATGCCTATGCAACATGCTACATATGCCATGCCAAATGCAAGAAATGCACAAAGGAAAGCTATACAAATGCTACAAAGGAGCTCCCACACACAAAGCTCACAAACCACCAGCTCCTCGAGGGGAGGCAAAAAGGGCTCGACACCACCGGCAAAAGAGCAAAGGAGCACAAAACTCACAAGCTCCCCCTAAACACATGCACTAGGGCCAAAGAGCATACAAATCTCACCCTACACACATGAGATAGAGAAGGAGCAAAACGAACCAAGTGGCTTGACCAGGGCCACACACTCGAAGGTCACAAATACACTTACCTTTATTATTTCTTCACAATTCACTCATCCTTGTCCACCATCCCCGAAAGTGATGCACCTACATGTCACCACCGGGATATGAAGCCGAAGAACCACCCCCAATATCAACCAAATGTTCTCCGGGCCGTCCACCTGCAACTCAAAACCAAGAGCGAGGGCGAGCAAACGACTCAACACTGGGGTTAGTTCCAAACGTGTGAAAACAGTGCCTAGCCATTTGCTCGAAAGTGGGGTTAGCACAAACCAAACCATTTTTCCTACCAAAGCTACCTCCACGAACACCACTACGGTAACCATCATGAGGGAACCAACCCTCTCTGCCTAGAGGAGGACCAAAACCACGAAAGAAAGCCCGTGGACCATCCCTCCTCTCCTTCTCAAAGCCATGACTCCTCCCATCCCCGTAGTGAGCCCGAGGGGGAGAATGCCTAGCAAACTGACCTCCCGCAAACTTTCCGGACCAATCACCGTAACCACGACCTCCGTAAACAACCCTCGCACCCGTACGAGCACGAAACCCAACCGCCGCCCGTCCTGTGCCTCGCACCGTCCGACCGGTGCTCCACACCGGTCCGACCGGTGTAGCCTCGGGCAAGAAGCACCTCCAACAGCCTTCCGCTCTCCCCAAGCCCGAACTGACCTCACACTCGCCTTGGCTCTGGGCAACTGCACACGAGGCTCAAGTACACCATCGAAAGGGTGGTACTTGTCCTTGTTAGCCCACTCCTTCGCCATTCTCTCCTCACGCTTCCTCTTGAAGCAAAACGCTCTCTTGTGACCATCCTTTCCACAAAACTCACAATGAAAACGGATCGATCTGGGCTTAGGCTTTGGATGAGGCTCTTCACAAGGCTTCTCACTTGGTTTCTCACTAGGCGTTTCACTTGCCTTCTTACTCGGTTTTGCTCTTGGTTGGTTTGGCTTGGATGCAAACTTGTATTTGGGTGTGGGTTGTGGTGGAACCGAAACATTCCCAAATTTCCTTTCTCTCTCACCACTGCCCTCACCAACCTTATCCAATCCCAAAGCCCAACCGTCAAAGCGCTTACAGCTAGCAATCATCATACCAAGCTGAGGTTCTTGACTCGACAACCAACTCAGCGCTTCACACAACTTATCATTCTCATCTTGCAAGCGACCAACACATTTTGCAAGATCCAAATTCTTCATAGCATGCAACTCACATGTAGAGCAAGAAGTAGGAATAGGCACTTTCAAATCAGCCTCAAGTGAAACAATGCGAGAGCGGAGCTCAAGCAATTTTCTCATGCAAACTAGGGCAAGAAGTGCAAGCACCAAGCAAAGTGGGTCTAGATTGTAGCTCACCCAACTCAACCCTAAGCACATCTAGTTCCTCACACTTGGAGGCATACTTCTCCCTAAGATCGTCAAGTCGGCCTAGGAAAACAGAGCAATCAAGACAATCATTTTCATCGAAACAACAGGCTAGCCTTGAGCGAATCAATTTCAAGCTTGCTACCAAGATCCTGTGTTTCTAGCTCAGCCACTCTAGTCCTAGCATCCTCGAGCAAAGATCTAAGCTCCTTCCTAAGCTTCTTAGCCTCTCTAAGCATGTGATCGCGATTATCAAGCAAGTCAACCAACTCCTCATTCTCCTTGCGCAAAGAGGAGAGCTCATCACATACCTCATCCTCGAAATCCAAGTCCGAGGCGTCCCTCTGGCTTCTCTTGCTGCTCGAACTACGAGCCATGCCGCAGAAGTCGTCCTTGAGGCTTAGGCCCGTCACACAAAGGCCGTTGAGATACTTGCCAAAGTTCTTCTTCTTCCTCCTCTTCTTCTCATCCTCTTCGTCTTCATCACTCGAGCTTGAAGACGTGTCCTCGGAATCGGACTCGATATCGCTCGATCTCTTCATCTTCTCTCGAGACCGAGCCTTCTTCCCATGTTCATGATCCTTCTTCTTGGACTTCTTCCTCTTGTCCATGAACTTGTGCTTGTCGTGGTTGTTCACCTTCGGACACTCGGCGGAATAGTGTCCAGCCTTGCCACACTTGAAGCATGTCCTCGTGTTCCTCCTCTTGTTCACCCGGTTCTCGTGCAGCCTCTCGAACCGCCTCGTCGGAGCGCCGGCCCGTCCTCTCCAAGCACGTCGAACTCCTCATCCGGCATAGACATCAAAGAGGACAAAGAGAACATCCTGGTGGATGGATTAGTGTTAGCCTTTCCATTTGAACCACCGATGAGGGCGAGACTATGAGAGTCAGTCGGGCCCTCGATCTTGGCTGTCATGCCCCTATCCACCTCAGCCGACTTGAGCTTCGAGAACAGCTCGTTCACCGTCAGAGTGTCATACTTCTCTGACTCCATAATGGCCTCGAACTTTCCGCCACAAATCGTACGATCCAAAGAGTGTAAGAGCTTGACCGCTCTATCATGATCATCGTACGGGAGCACGTCCACATTGGCCCTCGTGTTGTTCACCACCACCGTGAACCTCTAAAACAAGGCATCGATGGACTCACCGGGGAGATGAGTGAAGTTCTCGTACTCTCTCCGGTAGGTCGCATACCTCCGTGCCTGAACCTGGGCGTTCCCAACATGAGCCTCCTTCAACACAGCCCAAATCCTACAAGCCAAGTGCTCGGTGTGCACCCGATCGAACTCAGGCTGACACAAAGCACGAAACAAGTAGTCGACCGCCTTATTGTTGGCGTCGAAGCTGTCCCTCGATCCTGGAGCGAGGAAATCAACCGGCTGGACATAGCTTGTGTCCACCGTGACATCCCAAAGGATCTGACCCTTTCCGCGGAGAAACGCACCCATCCGCTTGCTCCACATCTAGTAGTTCTTGCCATCGAAGTGTGGAGGCCCCGAACCCCGTTCCTGGTACGCCATCCTTGGATCTTAGACTGGTTAGAGTCAACAAAGACCCGAACCGGCTCTGATACCACTTGAAGGACCGATACGGCGAACGCAGAGGGGGGGGGGGGGGAGTGAATGGGAGCCGATAAAAATTCTTCTCGAAGGAGATGAAAACTCCAACAAGACGAACGCGGCTTCCAACACACGTCTCCGACTCACTACCAAGGTTGGTCAAGCCCACGTAGCCACTGGAGTGCCACTGGACCTAGGAACCAACACGCAACCCTCCGACCCGAGAAACGCAGCGGAAAAACCAAACCTCGAGTCTACAGACCCACACCGGTCAGACCGGTGAGCACCACCGGTCAGACCGGTCCCTGCAGGTGAAACTGAGCAACTTCCACTAAGTGGCTCTACACCGGCCGACCGGTGAGACACACCGGTCGTACCGATGGCAGCCTCGAAAGCCCCCAAGGCACCAAACAGCCAACCGACCACCAAACGGACCCAAACTCAAAACAAGCAGCAACACGGGACAACAACGAACACACCAAGACGTTCACCCGAGCAAAAACCCACAAGAGCTCGCACCGGCCGACCGGCCAAGAGCACCGGTCGACCGGTGTAGCTCGGGCGACTCGGGATGAACAAAGACCCGCGGGTCAACTCCCCCAAATCCAAATCTCGATCTCCCGAATCGCTCCACGGACTTGAACAAGACTTTGGGGATATCATGAACACCTCATGAGGAGTTCATAGCCAAGTTTAATCCCACCAAAACTCGTCCAAAAAGGAGGAATCGAAGAAATCCCGCCGAAAGCACTTCCATCCCAAGAACTCATGAAACCCCGAAATCGAGCACTTTTCCTCACGGATTTGGGAGGGGAATCACAGCCCAAAGAACCACGAAGGGTTCCCACAAATTTCCCCCATCAAATCCCCAAGAGAAAAGCCCCGAAAACAACCCAAAGAAATCACCGAGAGAGGGCTCCGAAAATCACCACCAAGAACAACCGGGGAAAACACATCCAAACCTTGAGGAACCACGGCGAATCATCTATACATGAAACAAAGGTTCGTACAAGGTCTAGCAAGCCGCCCGATCATCCATCCCTCTCTACAAGATCTCTCCGTGAAGCTCTCTTGCTAGTCCTAAGGAAAACCTAAGGAAAATAGGTGGAAAATAGGAAAACTAATGAGCTAGGGTTCCAAGAGTTGGCTGCCATCCTCTCACCTCTTGGGTTATATGGAGGCAACCGAATGTCTAAAATGCCCTTCTCTACTAACTAGGGATACAAGCCCCTCAAGGGCGGATTTGGAATTCTTGATGTCTTCACCATCGGGACGGATGCCCGGCGACCGCACCCTGCGTAGCCTCGACGCAAGCCATGCGATCCCGACGCGTGTCCTCCGCTTCGAAGATTCCGGACTGCGTCGTCACACACCGGTCAGACCGGTGCTCCTCACCGGTCAGACCGGTCCCCACCGGTCAGACCCACCGGTCAGACCGGTCTGGTGCTGCTGCACCTCCGTCTTCGATTCTCCGGTCTTGGCTTTGTGGATCAACCAAGGAACCCAGTGGTTTTCTGGTGAACCACCGGAAACCCCGCGAACTCGGTGTAGCCTCCGCCAATCTCCACTCATGACTTGGCTCCCACGTAGTCCCGGCTCGACCTTGGTTTTGAGGCTCAACCAAGAAACCGTCCACGACTTCATCTTGCTGTTCATGCCACCATGCGGCCCGCACTTGACCCCGCTGGCCACCGGGTCCCTCGAACGAAGCCTACTTGTCTACTCCACGCCTGGAGGCCTCACCGGCGACGACCTTTCGCGCTTGTTCTTCACCTACACCAACACGAGTCAAGCCGCAACCAGCACCTGCAATACTTAGCCAAGAATCAGTCCACACAACATTGTCAATCACTCATCACACAAGGAAGCGACCATCCACTGGTCCTCGAACCACACATGGTCCTCACTGATGATGAAGCCAAGTAGTTTTCTCGATGGTACACCGAAGACGCACTTGTTCGGGTTGAGCTTCCAGCGGTACGCTCGCAAGGATGCGAAAGTCTCCTCAAGTTCGGCGATGAGCGTGTCGGAGTTTCTGGTCTTGATGACCACGTCATCCACATAGGCTTCGACGTTCTTGTTGAGATGCCTCTTGAAACAGGCCTGGATAGCTCGCTTGTAGGTAGCGCCAGCGTTCTTCAACCCGAAGGACATGGTCGTGTAGCAGTATGTGCCAAACGGGTTGATGAACGTGGTCTTCTCCTGGTCTTCTTCCTTGATTGTGATCTGATGGGACCCGAAATAGCAGTCGAGGAAGCAGAGCAGGTCGCAGCCCGCCGTGGAGTCAATGACTTGGTCTATCCGCGGCAACCCGAAGGGGTCCTTGGGGCAGTGCTTGTTGAGGTCGGTGTAGTCGACGCACATCCTCCACCGAGCAGCACCTGTTCTGTAACAAATAACGGACCGTCCGCCTGGTCCCCGCGGACCGTCCGCCTGGTCCCCGCGGACCGTCCGCCCGGAAGCGCATTTTCTCGAAAACTTTTGCCTAAAAACTCAGATATTAAATAAAGAACAAGAACCCACGGACCTTCCGCCCCAAGGGCCCAAACTGTCTGCCAGATACCTGAAACTTGTTTTTCTTATGATTTTCAATGAAACCCTTTTACTAGGAGAAACCGCCACTCATCTAAATGCAATGCATGCAAATTTTTGATCCAAGTGGCACTATGGAAAGTCAAGCCAATGAAATTGATCCCTCTTGATAGCACGGCTATCTATCCTATTAACCCGGTCATTTAACATCCTCTAATCACCTTATAACTGGTAAAAGTAAAACCCTATATTTTACCTTTGCCTTGAGCTCTTTCCAACACACATCATACAAGATCTTCTCATTTATACCGCATGATCTCATCATTTCACCAGACTAACCTATTCTTATAGCTCAAATAAAAATGTTAGTCCATAATGATTGTCATTAATTACCAAAACACGAATTAGGGGCCTATATGCCTTCAAAGAAGCGCCGCATGTACTTGCGAAAGGTCTCGCCCTGTTCCTGCTTCACCATTGCCAGGTACATGCGAGTACCCGAGCGGCCCATAGAGCCCTCGAAGTTGCTGATGAACTGTTCCTTGAGTTGGTCCCACTTGTCGATCAAGTACTTCTCAAGTGACTCGAGCCATGTAAGCGGAGCGTGATCCAGTGTAACAACCCAGGAATTTAGGTGTGTAAATTTTGCGAAAATTAAAAACTTTTTGCTTGCATTCGAGTGCTATTAATTTTTGAACCAAATTGCTAGCCTTTCTCAAAATTCTCCACCAATTTATCCTATTTATAAAACATATGTTTAAAATATGGTAAAATATGTGAGTTGGTTTTTCTCTGGTTTATTTGGAGTTCAAATGAGTGTAGTTTGAATTTGATTGGGAATCAAATCCAAACTTTAATTCAAACCCTAGTTTAAACTTAATCTTCTAAATTCTACAAATGACCAGCTTGTGTATTGGGTTGTTTTCTCCTTCCTTCGTTCTGCCGCCGGCCCAACCCAGGCCATCCTACGGCCCAACTCACCCGCACCGCCTTACCCTCTCCTTTAGTCGTTGGCCGGTGGACCCCGTGTGTCAGCCGTCCCTTTCCACCTACCTAGCTAACCAGCCAGCACACCCGACCCCGCCGCCGCCGGTCCCGTCGCACCGCTCGCGCGCGCGCGGGCGCGGCCGAGCCGCCCGCCGGCACGCACGCCGAGGGACCGGGCGTCCGCGCGCGAACCGAGCCGGGGCCGGGGGGAGGAAAAGCCTCTTCTGCCCCGCGCCTTGCCCCCTTGGTCCACAGTCGCGTGAGAGAGAGAGGCCGGCGCCGCCACGGGCACCGGGCGGACCAAGCCGGGGGCAGCCCTGGGATTCCGCCTCGTCCTTGCGGCGCCGCGGATTCAAAAGCGGGAGGTAGGCAAGCGCCAGTGGACAACCGCCACCAACCCACATTGGGGTTTTGCCCCTTCCCAGAGCCGCTCCGCCGGAGGGGGAAGAGGAAGGGGGGAAGTTGAGGAAGAGGAGGCGAGGCGGGAGACCGACGCCGCGCCGCCGCCGACGCGTTTCGCGGAGGCCGGACGAAGCCGCGAGGAACCGGACGGGGGAGGAAGCGTGCGTGACCGAGGAGGAGCCGGACCGAGCGGGGCACCACCGTGAACCTCGACGCCGACACCGCACCGCCGCCCACACCGAGCCTGCGACGACTCCACCGCCGACCCGCTGTGAGCACCGAGGCCACCTTCCCTTCTTCTTGCACCGTACCTTCTCTTAGCCTGCCCGTGCGCGTGCCTTCGAGCCGCCGGATGCTTTGGGCGCGCCGCGCCGCCGTCTCCCCATGGCCGACGCCGCGTCGTGCCCTGCCGGTATGGTCCAGGGGCGTGGCTACCCCAAGAGCGCGCGCACCGGGCGAACACGTACACGCTGGGGCTCGGGCTGCTTTGCTGGGGAAATTGAGGACCTCCCCCGCGCCGCGCCGTCGAGCCCTGTGCCGCGCGCGCGTCGCGCCCTAGGTTCCATGTCTTGGCCGTGGTGCCGTTCAGGTGCGTGACCCAGGGAGAGCACGGTGGTGGAGCCGGCGCACCCCGCGGCGCCAAGACCGTGCCGTGCCCACTCGCCGCTGCCGGTGTTTGTGAGGGAGCCGGCCTAACCGGTGGTCGGGGGACCCCGGCGCCACCGCGCCGTGCTCGGGCGAGCCGCCGCGGTGGCGGGCGCGCCCGTGCGGTGTTGAGCCGGCCTTCGAGTCGTGGTCGTTTATCCGCGGGTGTGTGTGCGTGAGTCCCGGCCGGCCGCACCCCGGCGCGCCTTGGCTAGGACCTCGCCGTGGAGCCGCCGGCGCGCCGGCGACGCGCCGCGCGTCCGCCGCGCTCCCAGGACCTTTCGTCGAGCACCTGGTGGGCGAACGGACGGGCAGCGTGGGTTAAAAGAGTTAGTGGGCCGCCGGCCAGATCTGGGCCCAAAACTCAGCGGGCTACTAGCAGGCCGCCGGCCCAGCGCGGGTTAGGAAGCTAGGGGATGCTTTCCGGACTTTGGATGCTCCCTCTAGCGGGCTGTGGCGCCTGGGCCACAGTGGGCCGAAGCCCTTCTTCGGGCGGAAACCAGTCCGCTGGGCCACCCGCGGCCCAGCGGCACTTCAGGCCCTTTCAGCCTGTTAACCCCGGGACCGCTGACGTCATGCTGACGTCAGCAGCGTTTTTCTGAAAATCCCTTTTCTCTTCTGTTTAAAAATTCCAGAAAATGTTTTTAACTTTTAAAAATTCATAATAAATTCTTGGGAGCTCAGAAAAATACAAAACTAATTTCTATAAATCCGTATTTGCGAAACCTTGCTGATTGTAGGTAGTTTGGGTTCATTTGGATCTTCTAAATTGATTCTTATTTGGATTTATTGCTTAGATGTGCACCGTTATCTTATTTTCGCGTCAAATCTCGTGCCGCAGACCCGAGCTTCGACTCGAGAGGACGTGGAGGACCCCGAGTACATCGCTTCCGTACAACGCCGATCGCTTCAACGGCAACGAAGGTGTCATGTCACTCCCAACCATATAGATCCCATGTTGTTAATAGCTGCTAGTGCTTTACTTTAATGCATTGATCTGATGAATTGCATAACCCTTTTAATAGCCATGCCTTGATACTTTGTTATATCCTGATTCCTTGTTTTACCTGCGGGACTAGCTACAGACCCCTAGCTAGTCCCTTACCTCAACTATCCATACTTTTGTTGTTTGATTATGGATGGTACTCTGGGCTTGGACTGAGATGTGGATATCTCGGTGTGATTCTATCGTGCGTTCTGGGTTGCGTATCTCCTTGCTGTGTTTTGGCGGGAGCGAGCCGCTTGGTTAGTTGTGAACGGCCGCCGAGGGAAGATGCGATCGCGGCCTCTTACCCGAGGGTCGTGTCGTGTGGGATGGAGATGTTGAGTGCTCGCTCTCGGCCCCTTAAGGACCGATCGTCGCGCTGACCTTGCTTCGGATGACTATTTTCGTACGGACCGCCCGCCTTGTATTGGGCGGGGGTGCGGGGTGAGACTTGTAGTGGATAGCACCCCTCCCGTAGGAGGATCGGTGTGATCGTGTCGGGAGTGGTCTTGCCCTCCTTAGTAGACTTTGCCCCGGCGAGGCCGGGGAAGGGGTTCCACGCCTTCGAGGGACCTCTCGCGGGTAGTATGAGCTCGCCGCGGAGGGCCGGGGCCGTGCTCGGAGATGCAGAAGGGTACTATCCACTTACTTGAGCTTCGGCCCGTATGGTAGGGTCGGACACGGTGACGGCCGGCCCGGACCTATTCGGGCGGGTACGGTTGTACAACCTCTCGCAGTGTTAAACCTATAGCTATAGTCCGTGTCCACTGGTTATGGACAGTCTTTCGATCTCTCACCTGACTAGTTACATTTCTCTTGTGCTTCTTCTCTCCCCCGAGTGTGTGAGCCCGGCTTCGGCCGTTGAGATGTGGGGATAGGAGCCGGTGGGCCCCACATCGCAGATGAGAGTTGGGTTCTGGATCGTGGTTGAGATCCGGAGTTTTGGTGTGGTATTCCTTGAGCGGGGTGTGGACCCCTGAGGTGCGGACCTCGGAAGCGGAAGCTTCCCCAAGGTGTGGACCTCCTAGCTTTATCCTGCTTACCTTGTACGTTGCAATGCTGCTTTGCTTAAGCTTTCTACGGCCAGAATAGGATTATCTCATGCATAGTAGAACATACACCGCTTTTGCCTCTTTGTTGGGAAGCTGACATGACCTACCCGCTTATCGGGTAGACCCTGGTGACTCTGACGCAGAGCCGGACTACGACTTCGACAACGACGGTTGGGTGGACTAGAGCTCTTCCTACACTTGAGCTGCCTGCGGTTATGGAGTTTCCCGCTCTTTCATGGAGCCGCTGCTAGACGTTTTATTTATGTTTGATTCAGTCCCGATGGACTTGTACCCGGCATGTGCCGAAGAGATGTACTCTGATTAATGTAATAAAATAAATGTTGTACTCTACTTTACTGTTTTTACCTTTCTGTATGGATTTTGGCATCGCTGAGACAGGGATTGCACGTGGTAGCCCTCCTGGGACTACCACCGAGGTGCTAAGATTCGAGGTTCCGTTCGCGGAAATCCGGGTCGTTTCAGTTGGTACCAGAGCCATGCTTGACTGTAGGACGAGCCCCAGGAATGGTCGATAGCATAGGAAGCCGTTTTTGAACCTTGAAACTTTATATAAACCCCTTGGCTTCCGTATGTATATAACTATACTTATATATATGCATTACCTTGATTAACTCTCACTAACTACCTTACTAACTACGCTCTAACAACGTTGTGCAGATGGCGGAGTAAGCTTGGATCCCTTTTGAGTCGGACGGCAGGAAGGTCGGAGGCTTCTGCCACTTGCTGAGGGAGTGCCTGGAGGCAGCTGGAGTAGGAACCGACCGAGTCAGCTACAAGGGGAGGACCATGGGGCACAGGGAGCAGACACCCACTTTCCTGACCGTTACGGTGCCGGCAGACCCACGGGTGCCAGAGTTCAAGGAGGTTAAGGTGTACTGTTTCGAGAGTTCGACCACGGAGGCACACCAGACTGGCGCACGCAGAGCTCTCAAGATGGTTTGTGTTCAGCTCAAGGAGAAGCTCAAGGACACCCCGTTCAGCGTGCTTCCGGCAGAGATCTACGACCTGGGTCGCTGGGACACGAGCGACCGAGCGCAGTACCGTGAGGTGACTGCTGTGGAGGAGGACAAGATGATGCACGCAGCCAGACGGTGCATCCTGGCTCAGGACCAGGCGCTTTTCTGGGCAGACAGTGAGATTGCGTACCTTCGGTGGAAGTGGGATGATACCCTGCGGCGGGTTCAGGACCTGGAGATGGAGAGAGAGGATTTGCTCGACCGGTTGGAGGAGTCACACGAGAGGAACGGAGAGCTGGTACAGCTTGGACTGGCAGCAGCCACAGCCAGCACCGAGAGGGACGCCAGGAGGATCGCTACACCGGAGGCACGGCCGAGGACAGAAAGCGAGAGTTGCACCGGGCTACAGTGGAGGCCACGCGTGAGGACAGAGTGAGGCTTGCTGAGGCCAGGGACCAGTTGGAGTCGGTTGGAGCTGCAGCAGCTGACTATCTAGTCAAGGTGTGGGATCTTCAAGAGGCGAGCCGACACAACTACCACCACTTGTGCTACCTCGGTGGACTGGTCTACGAGGAGAGAGACCGAGCAGCCAGGACCCGCAAGGCCTGGGAGCGTTCTGACCAGCAGAGGTTGAGAGAGTTGGAGCAGCTCTCCGCGCAGCTACCCCCCAAGAAGAGGCCACGACTGAGGACAGAGACCTTCGAGCTACCGCCGACACTCCTACCACGTGTACGCCCGTACCCGAGTGGTTCTCAGGACACAGCGGAGATGGACCGTGCTCTTCAGGTTACCTGTGACTACTACGGAGGACCGGCGATCAGGGTGCCGGGATACCCAGGGGCACACTCACCGCCGTTCTACTCGGTTCCACCAGACTCCAGTCCCGAGACACCGCAGTGTACCCCGTGATGGGAGCAGAGATCTAGCAGTAGATTCTGAGTTGATGTAATGAGTTAGATGTGATGCTGCCGCTCATGTAGTCATGCCTGTAGTAGCTACCCCATGATGTACCATGCGTTAGCGTGATGTGTTGCCGTGCACCCTCGAAGGTCGTTGGAGTAAACCTCGAGGTGCACCCCTTTTGTATGGTGGCATTGATTGAGTGACATGGATCTTCATGGTTTCTTTCGGATTTCATGCTTCTTTATGTCTGTATGAACTCTTTGACTGTTAGCAGGATTACTCCTTTATAGTTAATAACCGTAATAGATATATTCTCCCTACCACTACTGACTCTTGCAACTGGAACAGATGTCTGGAGCAAGGAGGTCCGGGCGACTCTTGGCCCATTTCGAGGAGGTCGCTGGGGACGACGGAGGGGAGGATGCCCCTAACCCAGCGGGAGCGAGAGGCCGCAGACGCCGTGGAGGTCACGCGCCACGAGGCGGGCTCCGCGGAGGCCTGGCAGGCCGTGTTGGCCGAGGAGGCCGAGTTGGCGGACGAGGAGCCGCGCACGACGACGAGGGAGCTCAGGAGCAGGAGCTCGAGCACGAGCAGGTACCCCAGCCCGAGGGAGGAGCAGGCCAGGCTCAGGGACACGAGGTGCCACCACCGCCACCTCCCTCGAACTTGGCCGACGTGATGGCAGTGCAGACTCAGTTGATGCAGACGATCACCCAGATGCTAGCTCAGAACAACAACAACCACAGGGGTCAGAACCGCAACGCGCCAGAGGGTTTCCAGAAGAAGGTTGAGAACTTCAACAAGCTGCGACCGCCTACCTTCGACCACTCAGCTGACCCGATGGACGCAGATAACTGGCTACGTGAGATTGAGAAGAAGCTGGAGTTGACTGAGCTCACAGAGGAGTAGTGTGTGACCGTAGCCGCGCACCAGCTGATCGGCACAGCCAGTGCGTGGTGGGACAGCTACTGTGACTCGCACCAGGACCCGTTGCACATCGGGTGGGACGAGTTCGTGGAGGCCTTCAGGAGCCACCACATCCCGGATGCGATGATGGACGAGAAGGCCGACGAGTTCGGCACCTCAAGATGGGAAACATGTCGGTGCGAGGAGTACGCCAACCGCTACCAGGAGCTGATGAGGTACGTGCCAGGCGACACCGACACAGAGAAGAAGAAGGTCTACTGGTTCAGAAAGGGGCTGCACAAGGGGATGGCACACCACTTGTCCGCGCACGACTGCCCGACACTTCGCTCCATTATCGACAAGGCGCTGATCGTGAAGAGGTCAAGGCTTGAGTACATGGAGGTTCGTGGAAGCAAGTCCAAGCGCACAGACCAGGCAGGACGCTCAGGACCACCTCAGAGGCAGAGGATAGGTTACGCTCAGGGCCACCAGTCACAGCAGAGGCACCACGTCTCTCGGTCTCGGCCCGCGAGAGAGAGCCAACCCGGTGCGGGAGTGGAGGTCGGAACGGTCGGAAACCGAGGCCACCACCGGTCGGCGAGACAGATCCAAGGTAACTTGCTTCACCGCCGTCGGGTTGGGCACAAGTCGTTTGAGTGTCCACGGCAGGCGCCACCGGGGGAGTCGAACCGCAGCTCTCAGTTCCAGACCCCAGCCAAGCCACCGGCACCGGAGGACGGCCACCCCGTACACAGCGGAGAGGACCGCGCGGCCGCCGCCTACACGAGGCCGTCCGAACCACCTCACCGTCGAGGATGCGAGCGGCCGTACCCGACGTCACACTTGGTGAGTTCCTTGTTGACTCGGTTTTGGCAATCGTTTTGTTCGATCCGGAGCTCGGTTTTCGTATATTTCTACCAAGTTTGCTAAAGAAAGGTCTTTACCAACTAAGCCTCGACCAAGGCCTATCTTGACAAGCTCTCCGCTAGGAGAGAAGTGGAGTACGTTAGAGTGCGGGGGGAGTGAGGATGGTGTTTGAGGGGCTACAGTTCACGGCAGACTTGACAGTTTTGGAGTCTACCGGGATTGACGTGATCCTAGGGATGGATTGGTTGGCAATGCACAACGGGATAGTCTCTTGCAACCCCAGAGTGATACAGCTAGAACACCCTAGTGGAACTATAGTGCGGATCGAGCCGCAGAGTCCGAAGGTTGCTACGATGATGTGCAACATGAGTGGGAAAGAGATTGAAGAAATCCCAGTGGTCCGTGAGTTTCCGGACGTGTTCCCAGAGGAGCTTACGGAATTACCCCCAGACCGGGACGTGGAGTTCGTGATTGAGCTTATGCCATGGGCGGGGCCCGTTGCAAAGAGTCCGTACCGGATGTCGTCAGACGAACTGGACGAGTTGAAGAAACAGCTCAAGAAGTTGCTCGAGCAAGGGTTTGTTCGGCCGAGTGCCTCACCGTGGGGTTCACCAGTGCTCTTCGTGGAGAAGAAAGACGGCACCAAGAGAATGTGCATTGACTACCGCACGCTCAACTCGATGACAATCAAGAACAAGTACCCGCTACCCAGAATCGAGGATTTGCTGGATAGGCTCAAAAAGGCAAGGTTCTTCTCCAAGATCGACTTGAGGTCAGGTTACCACCAGATGAAGATCCGAGAACAGGATATTCCCAAGACAGCCTTCACCACACGTTACGGCTTGTACGAGTTCGTGGTGGTTTCTTTCGGGCTGACCAACGCCCCTGCTTACTTCATGAACTTGATGAACAAGGTCTTCATGGAAGAGTTGGACAGGTTTGTAGTGGTGTTTATCGACGATATCCTGATCTACTCTGAGACCACGGAGGAGCACGAGGAGCACCTGAGGGCCGTGCTAGAGAGGCTGAGGCAGCAGAAACTGTATGCTAAGTTCAGCAAGTGCGAGTTCTGGATGGAGAAGGTCGCGTTCTTGGGACACGTGTTGTCAGCAGAGGGGATAGCCGTGGACCCGTCCAAGGTTGAGTCAGTGACCAAGTGGGAGCAGCCGTTAAACGTGACAGATGTCAGAAGCTTCCTTGGGTTGGCAGGTTACTACCGGAGGTTCATTGAGAACTTTTCCAAGATCGCCAAGCCAATGACAGAGTTGCTCAAGAACAACACAAAGTTCGAGTGGTCAGAAGCGTGTGAGAAGAGCTTCCAGGAGCTGAAGAAGAGACTCACCACAGCCCCAGTGCTCACCTTGCCAGATATCAAGATGGACTTTGTGGTCTACTGTGACACTTCAAAGCAAGGACTCGGATGTGTGCTGATGCAGGAAGGGAAAGTTGTGGCTTATGCTTCCAGGCAGCTGAAGAAACACGAGGAAAACTACCCGACACACGACTTGGAGCTGGCAGCTGTTGTGCATGCGCTCAAGATCTAGAGACATTACCTGATAGGGAACAAGTGCGAACTGTTTTCCGACCACAAGAGCCTGAAGTACTTCTTTACACAGACAGAGTTGAACATGAGGCAGAGGCGATGGTTAGAGCTGATCAAGGACTACGACGTTGAGATCAACTACCACCCAGGCAAAGCTAACGTCGTGGCAGATGCACTGAGCCGGAAAACATATTGCAACAACCTCATGGTAAAAGAAGAGCAACCTGCCCTGCATGAAAAACTAGAGAAGCTGAAAATCGAGATTGTAGACCAAGGCCAAGTCAACGTGATGCAAGTGACCTATGACCTGGAGGAACGAATCCGTACAGCCCAGAAGGAGTGTGCAGAAATCAAAGCTTTGCGAGAACTAATGAAGCAGGGCAAAGCAGAGGACTACCGGGTAGATGAACAGGGCACTATGTGGTTGAAAGAACGGATCTGTGTACCACAAGACAAGGCACTTCGGGAGCAGATCATGAGAGAAGCTCACGACTCGAGGTACTCGATTCACCCGGGCAGCACCAAGATGTACGAGAGATGCGAAGATCCGTGCGGGTGGAAGGACATGAAGAAGGATATAGCACACTACATGGCTCGTTGTGACACCGTAGCGAGAGTAAAGATTGAACATCGAAACCTGTTTGGTTTGTTGAAGCCGTTGGCTATTCCCGTTTGGAAGTGGGAGGACATTTCCATGGACTTTGTGGTGGGACTTCCTCGAACACCAAAAGGAAATGACTCGGTTTGGGTCATAGTGGACGGCCGACCAAAGTGGCTCACTTTGTGCCGGTGAAGACCCGTACGCAACCGAGAAGTTGGCGTAAGCGTACGTAGAGCACATACTCGGGCCGCACGGGGGCACCCGAAGTATTGTATCCGATCGAGGGCCACGGTTGTCTCCAAGTTCGCGCGGAGCTTCCACAAGCTTATGGGCACCACTCTCGGCTACGGCCACGGCTTTTCACCCACAGACAGATGGTCAGACAGAGAGGGTCAACCAGGTGTTGGAGGATATGCTACGAGCGTGTGCACTCACCTATGGCACCGACTGGGAGAGCAGTTTGCCGTTTGCCGAGTTCTCGTACAACAACAGCTTTCAAGCAAGTCTCCGGATGGCACCCTTTGAGGCCCTTTACGGGCGGAAGTGCAGGACCCCACTAGCTTGGTCAGAGGTGGGGGAGCGGACACTGTTTGGGCCAGCAATCATTGAGGAAGCAGAGGAGAAAGTTGAGAAAGTTCGTGAGAACCTGAAGATCGCTCAGAGCCGTCAGAAGAGCTATGCCGACAAAAGAAGAAGAGAGTTGACTTTTGCAGTTGGCGATCGAGTGTACTTGAAAGTCTCACCGCTTCGAGGAACTAAGAGGTTCTTAGTGAAGGGAAAGCTCGCACCGAGGTACGTAGGGCCGTACCCTATTACCCGAAGGATTGGAAGTTTGGCCTACCAGCTTGCACTACCCAAGACAATGGCAGGAGTTCACCCAGTGTTTCACGTGTCACAGCTGAAAAAGAGCGAGAAGGCAGTGGAGGCTAAGCAAGTGCCCATGGAGTTGCTTGATCTGCAAGATAACCTTGAGTATGCAGAGTATCCCGAGAAAATCTTGGACGGAAATTTCGTCAAGGAAACAAGGAGAACTACCATTCCTTTCTGTAGAGTGTTGTGGAGCAACCATACAGAGAGAGAAGCAACATGGGAGAAGGAAGCTGATCTCAGGAAAGAGTACCCTCACTTGTTCACAGAGGAGGTCGAGGACTAAATCTCGAGGACGAGATTCTCGGTGGTGGGGAAGAATGTAACAACCCAAGAATTTAGGTGTGTAAATTTTGCGAAAATTAAAAACTTTTTTCTTGCATTCGAGTCCTATCAATTTTTGAACCAAATTGCTAGCCTTTCTCTAAATTCTCCACCAATTTATCCTATTTATAAAACATATGTTTAAAATATGGTAAAATATGTGAGTTGGTTTTTCTCTGGTTTATTTGGAGTTCAAATGAGTGTAGTTTGAATTTGATTGGGAATCAAATCCAAACTTTAATTCAAACCCTAGTTTAAACTTAATCTTCTAAATTCTACAAATGACCAGCTTGTGTATTGGGCCGTTTTCTCCTTCCTTCGTTCTACCGCAGGCCCAACCCAGGCCATCCTACGGCCCAACTCACCCGCACCGCCTTACCCTCTCCTTTAGTCGCTGGCCGGTGGACCCCGTGTGTCAGCCGTCCCTTTCCACCTACCCGGCTAACCGGCCGGCAAGACACCCGACCCCCGCCGCCGCCGGGCCCCGTCGCACCCGCTCGCGCGGCGCGGGCGCGGCCGAGCCGCCGGCCGGCACGCACGCCGAGGGACCGGGCGTCCGCACGCGAACCGAGCCGGGGCCGGGGGGGGAGGAAAAGCCTCTTACGCCCCGCGCCTTGCCCCCTTGGTCCACGGTCGCGTGAGAGAGAGAGGCGGCGCCGCCACGGGCACCGGGCGGTCCAAGCCGGGGCAGCCACGGGATTCCGCCTCGTCCTTGCGGCGCCGCGGATTCAAAAGCGGGGAGGTAGGCAAGCGCCGGTGGACGACCGCCACCAACCCACATTGGGGTTTTGCCCCTTCCCGGCAGCCGCTCCGCCGGGGAGGGGGAAGAGGAAGGGGGGGAAGTTGAGGAAGAGGAGGCGAGGCGGGAGACCGACGCCGCGCGCCGCCGCCGCGCGTTGTTGCGGAGGCCGGACGAGGCCGCGAGGAGCCGGACGGGGGAGGAAGCGTGCGTGATCGAGGAGGAGCCGGACCGGAGCGGGGCACCACCGTGAACCTCGACGCCGACACCGCACCGCCGCCCACACCGAGCCTGCGACGACTCCACCGCCGACCCGCTGTGAGCACCGAGGCCACCTTCCCTTCTTCTTGCACCGTACCTTCTCTTAGCTTGCCTGTGCGCGTGCCTTCAAGCCGCTGGATGCTGGGCGCGCCGCGCCGCCGTCTCCCCATGGACGACGCCGCGTCGTGCCCTGCCGGTATGGTCCAGGGGCGTGGCTACCCCAAGACGCGCGCACGGGCGAACTCGTACACGCCGGGGCTCGGGGCTGCTTTGCCGGGGAAATTGAGGACCTCCCCGCGCCGCGCCGCGCCGTCGAGCCTCGTGGCGCGCGCGCGTCGCGCCCCTAGGTTCCATGTCTTGGCCGTGGTGCCGTTCGGTGCGTGACCCGGGGGAGAGCACGGTGGCGGAGCCGGCGCACCCCGGCGCCAACACCGTGTCGTGCCCACTCGCCGCCGCCGGTGTTTGTGAGGGAGCCGGCCTAACCGGGTGGTCGGGGGACCCCGCGCCGCCGCGCCGTGCTCGGGCGAGCCGCCGCGGTGGCGCGCCCGTGCGGTGTTGAGCCGGCCTTCGAGCCGTGGTCGTTTATCCGCGGGTGTGTGTGCGTGAGTCCCGGCCCGGCCGCACCCCGGCGCGCCTTGGCTAGGACCTCGCCGTGGAGGCCGCGGGCCGGCGCGCGGCGACGCGCGCGCGCGTACGCCGCGCTCCCGGGACCTTTCGTCGAGCACCTGGTGGGCGAACGGACGGGCAGCGTGGGTTAAAAGAGTTAGTGGGCCGCCGGCCAGATCTGGGCCCAAAACTCGGCGGGCTACTAGCGAGGGCCGCCGGCCCAGCGCGGGTTAGGAAGCTAGGGGATGCTTTCGGACTTTGGATGCTCCCTCTAGCGGGGCCGTGGCGCCTGGGCCACAGTGGGCCGAAGCCCTTCTTCGGGGCGGAAACCGTCCGGTCCCGGGCCACCCGCGGCCCAGCGGCACTTCAGGCCCTTTCAGCCTGTTAACCCCGGGGCCGCTGACGTCAGCAGCGTTTTTTCTGAAAATCCCTTTTCTCTTCTGTTTAAAAATTCCAGAAAATGTTTTTAACTTTTAAAAATTCATAATAAATTCTAGGGAGCTCAGAAAAATACAAAACTAATTTCTATAAATCCGTATTTGCGAAACCTTGCTGATTGTAGGTAGTTTGGGTTCATTTGGATCTTCTAAATTGACTCTTATTTGGAGTTATTGCTTAGATGTGCACCGTTATCTTATTTTCGCGTCGAATCTCGTGCCGCAGACCCGAGCTTCGACCAGGAGGACGTGGAGGACCCCGAGTACACTGCTCCAGACAGCGACTGCTTCAACGGCAACGAAGGTGTCATGTCACTCCCAACCATATAGATCCCATGTTGTTAATAGCTGCTAGTGCTTTACTTTAATGCATTGATCTGATGAATTGCATAACCCTTTTAATAGCCATGCCTTGATACTTTGTTATATCCTGATTCCTTGTTTTACCTGCGGGACTAGCTACAGACCCCTAGCTAGTCCCTTACCTCAACTATCCATACTTTTGTTGTTTGATTATGGATGGTACTCTGGGCTTGGACTGAGATGTGGATATCTCGGTGTGATTCTAGCGTGCGTTCTGGGTTGCGTATCTCCTTGCTGTGTTTTGGCGGGAGCGAGCCGCTTGGTTAGTTGTGAACGGCTGCCGAGGGAAGATGCGATCTGGCCTCTTACCCGAGGGTCGTGTCGTGTGGGATGGAGATGTTGAGTGCTCGCTCTCGGCCCCTTAAGGACCGATCGTCAGTTGACCTTGCTTCGGATGACTATTTTCGTACAGACCGCCCGCCTTGTATTGGGCGGGGGTGCGGGGTGAGACTTGTAGTGGATAGCACCCCTCCTGTAGGAGGATCGGTGTGATCGTGTCGGGAGTGGTCTTGCCCTCCTTAGTAGACTTTGCCCTGGCGAGGCCGGGAAGGGTTCCACGCCTTCGAGGGACCTCTCGCGGGTAGTATGAGCTCGCCGCGGAGGGCCGGGCCGAGGCTCGGAGATGCGGAGAAGGGTACTATCCACTTACTTGAGCTTCGGCCGTATGGTAGGGTCGGACACGGTGACGGCCGGTTCCGGACCTATTCGGGCGGGTACGGTTGTACAACCTCGCGCAGTGTTAAACCTATAGCTATAGTCCGTGTCCACCGGTTATGGACGGTCTTTCGATCTCTCACCGACTAGTTACATTTCTCTTGTGCTTCTTCTCTCCCCCGAGTGTGTGAGCCGGCTTCGGCCGTTGAGATGTGGGGATAGGAGCCGGTGGGCCCCACATCGCAGATGAGAGTTGGGTTCTGGATCGTGGTTGAGATCCGGAGTTTTGGTGTGGTATTCCTTGAGCGGGGTGTGGACCCCTGAGGTGCGGACCTCGGAAGCGGAAGCTTCCCCGAGGTGTGGACCTCCTAGCTTTATCCTGCTTACCTTGTACGTTGCAATGCTGCTTTGCTTAAGCTTTCTACGGCCAGAATAGGATTATCTCATGCATAGTAGAACATACACCGCTTTTGCCTCTTTGTTGGGAAGCTGACATGACCTACCCGCTTATCGGGTAGACCCTGGTGACTCTGATGCAGAGCCGGACTACGACTTCGACAACGACGGTTGGGTGGACTAGAGCTCTTCCTACACTTGAGCTGCCTGCGGTTATGGAGTTTCCCGCGCTTTCATGGAGCCGCTGCTAGACGTTTTATTTATGTTTGATTCAGTCCCGATGGACTTGTACCCGGCATGTGCCGAAGAGATGTACTCTGATTAATGTAATAAAATAAATGTTGTACTCTACTTTACTGTTTTTACCTTTCTGTATGGATTTTGGCATCGCTGAGACAGGGATTGCACGTGGTAGCCCTCCTGGGACCAAAACCGAGGTGCTAAGATTCAGGGTTCCGTTCGCAGAAATCCGGGTCGTTTCATCCAGGCAGAAGGGGAAGTAGAGGCACTTCGTGTTATTAATGCCACCAGCGTTGTCGATGGAGAGGGCGTAGCATCTGAGCCACTGTACTGGATCTTGCTTCGCATCGTACTTGGTGATCCCTAGAGGTTTGAATTTCTCCGGGAGAAGTATATTGTGAAGCCGTGCAGAGAAAGTAGGGAAGCCGTCGTTGTCGCCTGCCATGGAGGACTTTTTGCGTCGTAGTTCTTCGATTTTTTGGCGGGCGTCGAAACCACCGCCTGAGGTGCCAGAGGCGTGGCTGTTCGCGTGGCCTCGGCCGCCGCGGTCGCCTCCGCCCCCGGCTCTCCTGCCAGCCCCGTGGTTGGAGCTCCCGCCGTCACTGCCTCCGCCACCAGGATCACGATGAGGGATAATCTCACGGTTGCCGCCAGCGCCGCCGGCGCTGTTGCCACCATGAGAAGGTCCACCGGCCGATGCCCGGGTACGGTTGGGGTTAGCCGGTAGCTCCCCTCGGGTACGGTTGCTACCGTTGTCAGCTCCACCTCGACTTGTGGCTTCGTTGTCTTGCTGGCGATTCCTGACGGGGGGCACTTGAGTGACTCTGTTGTCGACTCGCATGAAGTCGGCGTCCTCTGCGAGCTTGGCGATGACTTCTCCCGTGTGCATCCCCTGAGCCTGACATGCTATCGTGGTGATAGATATGAGGCATTGCTCTGGGGTAGTGTGCACCCGGTTTTCGACTTGATCGAGGGCCTCCGTGAGGTTCTGGATAGGTAGGGACTCGCGGAGACATCGGCGTCGTTCGTTCCGCTTTCTGTTGCGTTCACGCCGTGCGTCCCTGTTGGTGTCGGTCTCGTCAGCGGGTGCATTTGCAGACAACTCGTCTGCTAAGATATCCTCGAGATATCGGTCAGGGAGTGTTCCTGAGGGTCCCGGCATCTCGTTGGTAGTCATGAAGACTTGACGATCAGGAGAGTCGAGGCTGGAGTCGCTAGTCGCCACCTCCGTTGGAGTGTGCTCCTCAGCTAGAGCTAGCAGAGTTCCCTCCTGGAAGGGAAGTGAGTCGAGGTAGGCGACGCAGCGTGAGTTCTCGTCTGTCAGGTCTGCGGGCTTGCGGTCTGGCCAGTAGACGAATCTGTCGGCGGGTGTAGATGTTATAACCAGGCTGGAGTTAGGTCCTCACAGCTGTTGCTCTGTCGTGTAGTTCTCGAACTTGGGCTCGTCAGAGTCCACCCCGAAGTCGAATTCGTAGGAGGAGTCCGAGTAGTAGCCATAGATGGGGTTGGAGTCTGAGTCGTAGCCGGAGACGGGGTTGGAGTCCGAATTGTACTCGGAGGCGATCTCCTTCCCAGCCCTGCGTGCATAAAGAGTCTTCGCGTGGGCCTCACTAGTGATGCAGAGGCCGTATGGGAAGTGCTCATGGAGTGGGGAGTCCGCACACCATGGCTTGATAGCCGGCTCGCATGCGATGGCCCACGGTGAGGCCGAGTTCGAGTTGGAGTCGGATCTAAGCTCGAAGTCGGCGTGCTGGTTGTAGAGCGAAATTTCGGCGAATTTCCCGGCGAGATCGCCCGTGACTACTTCGGGAAGCGTCACGAGCCCGGTCTTTGGGTTGGGCGGCAGGGTGAGGCGGCGCTGGAAGGATCCGGTGCCGTCAGTAGTGCAGACCCAGGAGCCGAAGACGAAGGTGTCGCCGCGGTTGAAGGCGACAGTTGGCTTGATGAAGATTGAAGCCGTCGAGTTCGCCATATGATCTTCGGCAAGAGCCCCTACCCGGCGCGCCAGCTGTCGGTGTTTTAGACTGGCAACCTACCAAGGGGAGTACCCGAGGTAGATGAACGTGGCCTCGCCGAGATCGGTAACTCGAAGGAAGAGACACGTGGCACACAGTTTAGACAGGTTCGGGCCGCGAGGTGCGTAATACCCTACGTCCTATATGTTGCGTAGCTCTGGATTGATTGGATGTGATTACAAGATGATGCGTAATGGGAGAAAAGGGTCCCTGCCTCGCCTTATATAGTCCGGGAGGCAGGGTTACAGGTCGGTTTAGGGAGAGAGTACTAGTCGTGTACGTTTAGGAGTCCTCTACACAGAACAAGGCATGTATAGCTTCCTATCCGAGTACTTCTCCACCGTAGTCCTTGCGCCTCACGCCATCAGGTGCCGTGTGGCACAAGCCGGGTAGTCCCAGGGGCCCACCGAGTAGTCGGTCCTGGTACCCACCGAGGTAGTGGGCCCAGGGAGGTCCATACCACAACTGGTCCTAGGAACAAACACTACCAGCAACCTCAACTCCTACACGCACACGACAGTGAAAATAACTCGGGAGCCGGCTGTCTGGAGGGGGCGGTTAGACTTGGTATGGGGGGCGGTTAGACCGCCTCCACCAGGCTACCAAGAAATCCTCCGAAACACCTCTTCCGAGCACCAAAATGCACCATGGTTTCACCAACAGAAATCTCTGGTCAAGGCCAAGCGAGCTACCAGGAAATCTTGGCGAAAACCAAAACTTCACCCAAGGGCCTAGGGGCGGTTAGATCGTCTACCAGGGGCGGTCTAACCTCCTGTACCGAGCAAAAAACTCAAAGCAAGAACTCCTAGCAAACATCACGATAACGACCCAAGATTTCACCTGAACGCTCCTCTGATCGAGGCAAACAAACTTACAGAGGAAAATCTGGCAAAATCAAAACCTCGACCTGGAAGGCCCAGGGCGGTTAGACCCCCCGCCCCCAGGCGGTTAGACCGCCCCTTCCAGAAAACCTACCTGCGGGTCAAACCTCAACTTCCCATCGCCCGATCTCCCGAATCACTCCACAGATTGCAGCGAAACTTTGGGAATAGCTGGGTTACCTCCTGGGCAACCTCTACCTCAAAGGAATCGACCTGAGTCGCTCACAATCAAAAGGAATCGAAGAAATCGTCTCTCTAGGTCAAGAACTTAGCCAACTCGAAAAAACACCAAATTGAGTCCGATTCAAGGGAGATTTGGGGGCAAAGTCACCGGCCAAAGAGGCACAAGGTCCTCATACGTGACACCCAACAAAATCCCCAAGAAATCGTCCTCAAAACTCCGCTAAGAAAAATACAACAAAGATCTCCGAAAATCACCACAAAGAAGGACGAAAAAAGCACTTCACCACCTTGAGGAACCACGCCGAACCATCTATACATACCATGAAGGTTCGTACAAGGTCTAGCTTGCCACCCATACATCCATCCCTCTCTCTAGATCTCACATGAAGCTCTCAAACTAGTCCTAGAAAAACTAGGGAAAATATGGACGAAAATGAGAAAACAAATGAGCTAGGGTTCCAAAAGTTGGCTGCCATCCATCCCCTCAAGACTATATATGGAGGCACCCAATAGACTAAACTACCCTCAAGGGCGATATGGAAGTCTTCAGATTTTCTTCATCGAACGGATGCCAAGCGACCGCGACCGGCTTAGCCTCGACGCAAGCCTTGCGATCCTGACGCGTGTCCTCCGCTTCGAAGCTTCTCGGCGGCAGCGACCAGGGCGGTCAGACCACCCCCCTGGGAGCTTAGACCGGCCAGGCGGTCAGACCGCCCCTCCTGGGCGGTTAGACCAGCCTGGGTGGCCTCACCTCCTCGTCGAGTCTTCGGCCTCAGTTTTGTGGCTCAACCAAGTAACCCAGTGGTTTTCTGGTGAACCACTACAAACCCCGCGAACTCGGTGTAGCCTCCGCCAATCGCCACTCATGACTCAGCTCCCACGTAGTCCCGGCTCGACCTTGGTTTTGAGGCTCTACCAAGAAACCGTCCACGACTTCGTCCCGCTGTTCTTGCCACCGTGCGGCCCGCACTTGACTCCGCTGGCCACCGGGTCCCTCGAACTAAGCCTACTTGTCTTCTCCACACCTGGAGGCCTCACCGACGACGACCTTTCGCACTTGTTCTTCACCTGCACCAACACCAGCCAAGCCGCAACCTGCACCTGCAATACTTAGCCAAGAGTCAGTCCACACAACGTTGTCAATCACTCATCACACCAGGAAGCGACCATCCACCGGTCCTCGAACCACACATGGTCCTCAATCTCCCCCTTGATGAGTGCATTGACAACACACATGATTTGTAACCAAAGAGAAAAGAAAAAGAAGAGAAACTAATAAAAAGAAACCGTAACAAGCGATCGAAAGCCAAAGAAAGGCAAAGAGCAAGATCACTTGAAGAAGACAAGTCTCGGACCCCTTATGCAAGGGCAACGGCTCGACGCATCCGAGACAAAACCATGCTCAAGCAAAGAGCACAAACCATCAATCCAAAGCTCAAACAACACAAAGAGCTCCCCCTTCACACATGCAAGCCCCCCTAAGACAAAACACACTTCCCCTGAACCAATGCAAGAATGCAACATGAGAATGCACCAAGGAGCAAACACCTGCTCACTTTGACTGGGGCGGTTAGACTGCCTGCACCAGGTGGTTAGACCGCCTACCAATCAACTGACCGCTTGGGGGCGGTTAGACCGTCCCATGTGACCGGCCCTGTACCAAACTGCTCAAAATTTGCTCGAACCAATTGGAACACCTTCCAAATGCTCCCAGGTGCCTAAATCATGCACAAACTTCTCGCCCTTGTTGACAATGCATGAATCAAGGCAAAATGCGAAAAGTTTCAACATATAGTTTCTCAAATATACAAATTCATCACAAGGTGCTACACATGTCCAAATGAGCAAGTTAGATACTCTATAGGTTTGTGATGACCTCAACTACATGATCACCAAGTCTCACAACCATTGGACAAGGCTAAAAAGGAATTGAGCAATTTTGCGAAAATTTACCCTCTCGTGAGCAAAGTCCTAGATATAAGCAAAACATGTCAAAATAGCAAAGCTACACAAACTTCATGCTAGGACAACCATTCTAATCATAAGACCATTACAAACACCCACAAACACCTCATGTCATGTCAAACCCAACGAGCCATGTGCCTACTTCTATATATGAGACTTATCATTGGTAGGCATCATGCAACGGTTTAGCACCCAAAGCAAATTAAATTCAGCACATATGACATGGTAGCACATTTCCAAGAATTTTACATTTCATTTTCAGATTTATAAATGGTACATGAAATGTCTTTGCGACAAAAAGGAACTTAATCCCCTCCACAAGATAAAGCAAGAGGGCTAAACATTCATGATGGCAAATGAGCCTTTGGCCCCATATGATCAATAAACTAGCTATCCAACCACAAATTAAGCATAACCAAGCCACTAAAACATGTCAAGATGATATAAAGGCATTTACACATGAGAGAGCATATATGTGACATTTTTCAAAAACATAGCCATCAACCATGGATTATTCATCAAGAGCTAAGCCAAACTAACCATAGCATACCAAACAAGCTCATAAAGACATAAATATCATTCCATGGTGAACAGTGTATATAGGAGAAGCTTTTCCTACCAAATGCATATGATACAAAATGCATGCAACCTAAGATACAAAGATGCATATACATCATGTTACATATGCCATGCCAAATGCAAGAAATGCATAAAAGAAAGCTATATATATGCTATAAAGGAGCTCCCACACACCCAACTCAAGAAATCAAGCACACACCAAGCTCCCCCCGCAAACGAGTGAAAGTTGCTTGATCTAGGGGTTTGGTGAAAATATCGGCTAGTTGGTCATGTGTGGGTACATGGATCAACGTTATCTTCCCTTTCTCTACATTGTCTCTCTGAAAATGATACCTCACTTCTATGTGTTTAGTTTTGGAATGAAGCACTGGGTTCTTTGCAACGCTTATGGCACTGGTGCTGTCACATTGAAGTGGGACATGGGTATACTCCTCACCAAAGTCACTCATGGTGTATGTGATCCAAAGGAGCCGAGAGCAACAACTAGCTGCGGCAACATACTCTGCCTCAGTAGTGGATTGAGCAACACTCGACTGTTTGCGGGAAGACCAAGACACCAAAGAAGATCTCAAAAACTGGCAAGTCCCAGAAGTGGACTTCCTATCCAACAGACACCCTGCAAAATCAGCGTCTGAAAAACCATGAAGCGCCAAAGAAGAAGACGCGGAGTACCAAAGGCCGAAGTCGAGAGTATGACGCAAGTACCTGAAAATTCGCTTCACCGCTTGCGGATGTGAAGTCCTCGGAGACGCTTGAAAACGAGCGCACAGACATATCGAGAACTGGATGTCCGGCCTCGTCGCCGTCAAGTAGAGGTGTGACCCGATCATGCTTCGGTACTTCTTCTGGTCCACATGTTCACCTTCCTCATCCGCATCAAGGGCTGTAGTCATACCCATCGGCGTTGTCATAGCCTTGGAGTCCTCCATCTTGAACTTCTGCACAATGTCCTTGGTGTACTTAGCTTGGTGCACAAATGTTCCTTCCTTTGATTGCTTGATTTGTAACCCGAGGAAGAACTGTAACTCACCCATCATGCTCATCTCAAATTCCCTGCTCATATCCTTTGCAAACCTTGCAACAAGAGAGGTAGACGAGCCACCAAAGACAATATCATCCACGTACACCTACACAATTAGGGTATCTTTGCCCTGCCTGAGTAAAGTCAAGGTTTGATCAACCTTTCCCATCTCAAACCCTCGCTCAAACAGGAACCCTCTCAACATACCACACCAAGCTCTAGGCGCATGCTTCAACCCAAACAGCGCCTTCCTCAACTTGTACACCCGGTGGGGGTACTTCTCACTCTCAAACCTTGGTGGTTGCATCACATACACTTCTTCCTCCAACACACCATTCAAGAAGGCACTCTTCACATCCATTTGATACAACTTGAACCCTTTAGCCACAGAAAAAACTAGAAGGATCCTAATCGCCTCCAAACGGGCTACGGGAGCAAATGTCTCCTCGTAGTCAATCCCCTCCTTCTGACTGAACCCCTGAGCAACAAGCCTTGACTTGTTTCTCACCACTTCACCTTTCTCTCCCTCTTTGTTCTTCCACACCCATTTTGTCCCAATCGGCTTACACCCTGGGGGAGGGTCAACCAATTCCCAAACTTGGTTCCTCTCAAAGTTGTCCAACTCCTCATGCATTGAATTAACCCAATTATGATCAGATAGTGTGTGTCCAATATCTTTGGGCTCAAAGGTGGCAACAAATGCAGCATGAGAGAAATGAAAATTGTTCCGAACCCTCGACCGTGTAGTACGTTCATTCATGTCGCCGATGATCCTTGAAGCTGGATGATCCACTTGTACTCGCTGGGGAGGTTCTCGCCTTGAGGCTACCTCCCCCTCAACAGCAGTTTCTCCTTGATCTTGGTTTGTTGTCGTAGGTGTGGGTGAGGGGCCGTTCATCACCGTAGTCGAAGTAGTAGGTACATGCTCAACCGCGGGCATCACACCATCATCTTCATCAACTCCATGTTCATGCTCCTCCTCCTAGAAGATCTCCTCGCCAAGTTCATCATCACCTGCACACTCAAAGACAAGCTGACTACGTGGCTTTGTCTCGTCGAAGGTTACCTCGCAAGTCTCCACGATTTGATTAGTTTCAAGATTGAGCACACGATATGCTCTAGAGTGAGATGCATAACCAAAGAAAATACCATCGACCGACCTATCCTCAAACTTATCCAACTTCTTTCCTTTCTTAAGGATAAAGCACTTGCAACCAAAGACATGGAAGTGACTCACCTTGGGTGTGTGACGGTGCATCAACTCGTAGCAGATTTTCTTCTTATGCACTCTGAGGTATATACTGTTCGACACATAGCACGCGGTATTCACCACCTCAGCCCAGAACCTTCTCGGAGTCATATGCTCATCAAGCATCGTCCGAGCCATCTCACACAAGATTCTGTTTTTCCCTTCCACAACACCATTTTAGGGAGGCGTATACAGACTCGAAAACTGGTGTTCGAGACCCAAGTCATGGCAAAAGGTTTCAAAACGAGAGTTTCTGAATTTTGGGCCATTGTCACTGCGGATTGCTCGTATGTCATCTCGGTGCCTCTCGTTCCTCAACCTCAAGACAAGATCTCGAACAAAACCAAATGTCTACCCTTTCCCCTCAAGAAAAAACACCCATGCATACCGAGAGTAATCGTCCACCACGACAAGGACGTACCACTTCCCACCCGCGGATCGCACACGAGCTAGGCCAACAAGGTCCATATGGAGCAGCTCGCATGGACGCTCAGTCATCACATCGGTGAGAGGCGAGTGAGAAGAGGCTACCATCTTGGCATGCCTACACGGCGCACAAACCAACTCTTTCTCAAACCTCAACTTTGGAAATCCTCGGACCAAATTGAGTTTACTCAAGTGAGACAAAAGGTCAAAGCTCAAGTGACCCAACTTCTTATGCCACTTCCACAACTCACTCGAAGAACCAGCCAAGAAACAATGCTCAACACCAGAAGACTGGGAAAATCAGCTCGAAACACATGACCCTCGGGAACGACCATACAGACAAGGTCCCCTCGAGAGTCCAAAATCTGAGAACCACCAGGCCGAAACAACACCTCAAAACCCTGATCCAATAGCTGGGACACAGAAAGCAAAGTGTATCGAAGCGACTGAACAAGAGCAACATGCCTGCGAGTGATCTTATCACTCACCTTAATCTCACCTTCTTAAAGCACACGCCCACGCCCATTGTCCCCAAAGGTGATGTACCACTTTGTCACCACCGGGACGAGACTTGAGAACCACCCCTTGTCTCCGATCATATGCCTCAAGCAACTGGAGTCAATCAACCAAATGTTCTTCAAGTCTCCCACCTGAAATTCAAAAACAAGCACGTGAGCGAACAAACGACTCAGCACTGGGTTAGTACCAAAAGAGTAAAACTAGTGCCGAGCCATTTGCTCAAAAGTGGTGTTAGCAGAATCCAAAACATCTTTCCTATCAAAGCTACCTCCACGAACACCACCACGGTAACCACTACGAGGGAACCATCCTCTCTAACTGGAGGAGGACCAAAACCACGACAGGAAGACTGTGGACCGTCCCTCCTCTCCATCTCAAAGCTACGACTCCTCTCATCCCCGTATTGAGCATGAGGGGTAGAACGCCTAGCAAACTGACCACCTGTAGACTCTCTAGATCAACCACCAGCACCAAGACCTCCAGAACTGAAACCACTCGACTCACCACCTCGAAAACCACTCCACCCAGAATTCTGGGGGGCGGTTGAACCACCTAGCCAAGTCGGTCTAACCGCCCCCTCTGGGCAGGGCCAGTCTGACCGCCTAGCTAGGCCGGTCTGACCGACCTCTCCAGAACCACTCCTCGGCTACGGGAACTCGCATCTCCCTAGGCCGGAATGCTTCTCACCACAGCTTTACCCCTGGGCAGTGGCATACGAAGCTTAGATACACCATGGGAAGGGTTGTACCTATCCTTGTTCGCCCACTCCTTTGCCATCCTCTCCTCACGCTTCCTCTTGAAGCAAAACTCATCCTTATGGCCATCTTTCCCACAATAGCCACAATGGAACCTCACAAGCTTAGGCTTAGGCTCAGGTTGGGGCTGCTCACTTGGTTTCTTTCCACTCGGCTTCTCAACCGGTTTCCCCTCACTAGACTTCTCACTCTCTTTCCCAAAGAACACTTTCCCCGAAGTGCTCACGAACTTGATAGGCTTTTGGAAATCATTTGTTTGTGGGGGAACACGGGTGGAGCTGGGGTTGTGTCTAGTCGGTTCCTAAGATGGTTAGGTTTTGGAGAGAAATCATTTTTGTGGTGGGTTTTTGGTGGCTCTGGGATATTCTCTCCACTTCCCTCACCAACTTTGTTTGCCCCAAGTCCCTCACCATCCTACCTCTTGTATGTCTCGATCATTATCCTCAACTGAGGCTCATGACCAGACAACCAACCCATCAACTTTCTCAACTCACCATTCTCATCCTGCAAATGATCAACCTAATGTGCAAGTTCCAGATTCTTTAAAGCATGCAATTCACAGGTAGAGCAAGATGTAGGAATTGGTTCTTTCAACTTAGCCTCAAGAGAAACAGTGTAAGCATGCATCTCATCAATTTTTTCATGCAAAACAGGGCAAAAAGTGCAAGCACCTAGCAAAGGAGGTCTAGACTTAAGCTCAGCCACTTCAACCCTAAGCACATCTAGTTCCTCACACTTGGAGGCATGCTTTTCTTTAAACATAGCAAGATCAGCCAGGAAAATAGGACAATCAGCAAATTCAACTTCATCAGAAACAATAGGTGAATCTTTAAGAGAGTCAATTTCAAACTTAGCATCCAAGTTCTGTGTTTCTAACTCAGCCACTCTAGTCCTAGCATCCTCAAGCGAGGCCCTAAGCTCTTTCCTCATCTTTTTGGCCTCACTAAGCATGTCATCATGATTATCAAGCAACAAGACAAGTCGTTCATTCTCCTAACGCAAGAAGGGAAGTTCATCACGCACCTTGTCATCGGAGTCAGAGTCCGAGTCGCTCTGCTCGCTCTTCTTGCTGCCGGAGCTCAGCGCCATGGTGCAGAAGCCGTCTCTAGCATAGCAGCTCAGTCCGCTCAGGTTCCTGTACGACTTCCTGTCCTTGCGACAATCACCTTCATCTTCACTGCTGCTCGAGCTCGAGGTGGAGTATGTGGAACTAGAGTCGACGTCGCTCGCTCCAACCATCGCTCGGGCCTTGCGCCGACTCTTCTTCTTCCTCGATCGTCACTCGTCCTTACGCTTGCCCTTGTGCTTGCTCTTGTGGTCGCGCCTCGACCGGTACTTGCCATCCGTCTTCGACTTGTGCTTGTAGCCATCCTTGTTCTCGACCTTCTCTGGGCAGTCGGTGACGAAGTGTCCCGGCTTGCCGCACTGGAAGCATGTCCTCGTGTTCCTCCTCATGTTCACCCGGTTCTCGTGCAGCCTCTCGAACCGCCTCATCAGCAACGCCAGCTCGTCCTCTCCAAGCACGTCGAACTCCTCATCTGGCATAGACATCAAAGAGGACAAAGAGAACATCCTGGTGGATGGGTTAACGTTAGCCTTTCCTTTCGAACCACCGATGAGGGTGTGACTGTGAGACTCAGTCGGGCCCTCAACTTTGGCAGTCATGCCCCGATCCACCTCAGCCGACTTGAGCTTTGAGAACAACTCATTCACGGTCAGGGTATCATACTTTTCCGACTCAACAATGTTCACGAACTTTTCGCCCCAAACTGTACGATCCAACGAGTGTAAGAGCTTGACGGCTCTATCATGATCATCGTACGGGAGCACGTCCACATTGGCCCTCATGTTGTTCACCACAACCGTGAACCTCTGGAACAAGGCATCAATGGACTTACCGGGGAGATGAGTGAAGTTCTCGTACTCTCTCTGGTAGGTCGCATACATCCGAGCCTGAACCTGGGCATTCCCAACATGAGCTTCCTTCAACACCGGATAGATTCTACAAGCCAAGCTCTTCGTGTGCACCCGATCGAATTCAGGCTAACACAAAGCACGAAACAAGTAGTCGACCGCCTTGTTGTTGGCGTCGAACATGTCCCTCGATCCTGGAGCAAGGAAGTTCATCGCCTGGACATAACCTGTGTCCACCGTGACATCCCAAAGGATCTGACCCTTTCCGCGGAGGAACACCGCCATCCGCTTACTCCACATCTGGTAGTTCTTCCCGTCGACGTGTGGAGGACCCGAACCCCATTCCTAGTACGCCATTGTTGACGGTTAATAGTTGTATCAAAGTTCGTTTATGACTTGCAAGCGGACAAGTCTCCCGTCGTAGTCAAGGGACCCTTCTTCCCTCGAGTGGTGAACCCAAGGTATCGAATCCATGGAACAAATGTGTGATGCAAAAGTTGATCTAGTAAAGCCAAGTAACTCCAATCTTCGATAAAACCCTAATGCATCTAGGTAAAAGACACGAAACTAATCTAATCTACTAAAGACCGGAGATAACAAAGTAAGATTTGGTAGATAAACTAATCTAGAGAGATCGGGATAAGCCTTTTGTTGAAGTTCCAAGAAAGAGAAAAAGTAACAAATCGAATCTTATTAGAAGCATCTTTAAATCGTGGTTTCCCGTCCAAATCCGAAAACATCCGCCTTTCGGAACCCCCGTTCTGTCACAACGTATCCCTACTCATGCGGGGAGTCTAGGGCGAGTCAGAAGACAAGTCGAGATTCTTTCGGAAGATCCGGCGTGTACCTCTAGCCACCGCGGCTACAAGAACACCCTATGTAATCTATCTCGAGAATAGAATTGGAATAAGCAAAGCCGATCAAAAAACGAAATCTTCGAGGAAACACTTGATCGCTAGGAAAAGATTCAACTTGATAATTCAACTATAACAATGATACATACACAAGATCACCACCGGGATCCTTCCTTGATCTTGCTTCTAGCTTCGGGAACTCCGACGTGGTCTTCCGTGCAAGGTTCCCACGTCGGCTAGGGAAACCCTAGTCAACTAGCTCGACCCTCTCCTCTCCGAGATGGTGTCCCTCTCTTCTCTACTCCTCGGCGGCCGATGACGAATTCTATTCTCGCGTGGCTATCGGTCGGGGGGCTATAAATAGCCCGAATGGCGGCTAGGGCAAAGGAGGGGGCAAACGGGCCCCGGATCGGGCCGGGCCGACCGGCCCTAGGCCGGCCGGCCTGGGCCCATCCAGGCCCAGCCCGAGGCCTCCTTTGCTCTACGTCGGTTCCCTTGCTTCCTGGATGTTTCCCCTTCTGCATGTAGGTCCATGTCGTCAGTTTCTCTCCGAATTGGGCATAACTCCTTGTCTTGCAAGATTCAGCACTTTTCTGGTTAGGTCCTCGGAGTTTGTCGTCTTCTCGGATCAAGTCCCTGGCTTCTTGGAGTTAAGTTTGCTTCATTGCATGACTTGTCCGGGCTTCAAGGTCTTGTCATAAGGTGCTTGATGAACTTATCCCTAAAGTCTTGCATTCAACGCTAAAACCCTGCATAAACACTAAACTCCAAAACTGACATGCACACGTGAACTTGTTATACCACGGGGGTTAGTACCAATGGATAAGGTATAAAACTTATGTCAACACCGAAGGTAAACTCATGGCTAGGTTGACGAATTTTCACCGTCAACATCTCCCGCATGCTTAAACCTTGCTCGTCCTCGAGTAAGCCTTCGATGGATATCATCGTTGCCAAACAATGTTTAAACCATGAACTTGATCATGCATGAGAAAACATAATGCTCTCAAAATTTTAATTCGTTAAAGTTCCATAATGTACTAGCCTTCATCTCTACGGAGGGTAGATTCTTATTAAGCTTATCCCACGAGTATTAACATGCTCACAATGTTTAAATAGATCTCAGAATTTTTGAAATAAAGAACGAGATAAAGAAAAGCTAAACCAAGTTCACAAATTTAAATCATCTTGTATATTGCTCATGAACTCTCAACTCGCTTGTCTCTCAAGCCTTTATATTCTACTCCTTTCCCTCTCATAACATATATGTGTGGTAGGCTTTATATGGAGCTTTTTGGGAAAGTTTAGTCCTAACAAGATTTTATAAATGAGGTGTTGTGAAAACAAGACAAGCTTCTCATGGTCTTACCGAGACTCGTCAAAAATGTGATTGGAAAATAATGTTATATCAAGGAGGGGAAAGAGAAAAATACACACACTTGAGATGAGTGGACATGTGCAAAGGGCAAAGGGTGATCCCGAGGCACAAAGGAAGTCCTCATTATCAGATTGCACATGGTTGGAAAATGAGAATGGATCTTTTAATCTTGAAGCTTTGAATTTCCTCATGCACTTTAGAGAACCGGGGAGTTCACTTTACGCATACTCATATTTTTTCTTTCTTCTCTTCTCATCTTTCTTTCTTTCTCTCATTCATTCATTTTTTCTTGTCATTCATTCGGTCATGAGACTTTCACCTTGGAGTGTTGATTTTTTTTTAATTTACACCCTTTTGAACTTTCCTCTTTTTTTAAAAAATGCTCCCCTTTGAACTCTAAAAATTGCATCGTACCTACCTCCTCCCCCATGCTTAGACGTTGCTCGTCCTCGAGCAAAGAGGCGATAATAAGGTAGGTACCGGAAATATTTTTCCTTGGAGAGATACTTGAATTCTTCAATGTTGGCACCGTCTTGCGATCTTCCTTGAATTGATGATCCATTCTCAATGATAGGTTGTGGTCAAGGAGGTAATCACAAAAGATGATATTTGGTTTTAAGGGTGGATATCCGGCGAGGTTTGTGAGATCTCCGATGCGGGGATACACAATTAACAGATAAAAGGCTAGCAAAAAGATAGATACGCAAAAATGGAATGACCAGCTTCTTAGTCTCGGGCCAGAGAAATCATGGCCTGCAATAACTCACTCAAGAATAAATCTTGTACACTAAGGTTTATGCACTCAAATATATATTAGGCTTTGGATAGGTTGAGCAACACACAAGTGATATTTATGACAAGGTTAGCAATATTTTTGAGCATAAAAACCATCTTCAATCTATTCATAACTTGAGAGCACATAAAACACTATGGGTCTTTATTTTAATCATAACCTCCGCTAAAGATTAAGCTAGCATTTAAATAAATTCAGGTTCGTATTTTAAGAGCACTAGCTTTAACATGCATAAATCAATTACAAAGATAAACAAAGCGGCAATTATAATCATATATCATCATGGCACAAATTTTTGTAACTTTTCCAATGATATAATCAAGGTGGTGTCCTTATTAATGATGAAATCAAGTTGAAATACAAACTGAAAGTAAACAAACACACTTGCTGAAATTTAAATAAAAACGGAAAATATTACGCAAACACACATAAACAAAAGCTGAAAATTACAAAGAAAGAGCAAAGAAAAGAAAACTAAAGTTCCTTAATCTTCCTAGTCCTCCGCCGGTGGTTGGTGTTGATGATCTTGACAGTAATACCCTTGCTCGTAGTACGGTTGGACATTCCCTCCGACGATTTGATTCGGCTCCACTAGGTGAAGGTGTCCAAGCTCATAGGCAATATTTGCATTGCCCTCACCAAGTTGAGCCGCGTTGGCTTGGATGGCTGCGACGTTTTGGGCGTTTCTTGCAACATACCCTCCAATTATGGCCATGCTTTGTTGTGGTTGGGGATATTGTGCATAGGGCTCCGCGAAGTTAGCGTTGGGCACAACATAATTTGGTGGGGGTACCGGTGCACCACCCCCCATACTTGCTCTTGTGGCCCTCCGTAATAACTTGGCGGAGGAGGGATCCCGCCGAATGGTGGCACATTGGGTTGTGCACCACTCGCTTGTGCGGAGGATGCTCCCTCCTCTACGATTCTTCCTCTTTTGTTTTTTTTGCCGGGACAAGGAGTCCCACTTCCAACCAATCTTCCCTCCCTTCAATGAAAAGCCTAAGCCTCGCATCCGGAAGGGGTAGGTTCACCATGGCCAAACAAAAACGTCCTCTCTCATCTCCACTAATGTATTTGCCTTGTCGCAAATATTCAATGCCGAGAGAGGTACCACGCAAAAGATGGTCGGGGTTTCATGCGATCCCCGGCCGTGGGGAGAAGGCCAACATAGAGAGGTAGCACCCCGAACCAATATGTCCCACCCCCGATGTTGCCTCGCAACACCAACGGTTGATCATAAGGTAAGAGGGGTCTATTGGCTGCTTGGCAATTAAAGCCGAGTAGAGCCAATTCAACTCCGTGTCGGTCACCTTCGTCTCCCTCATCCTCCCCAATACCCTCTTGCACATCCAAGAGTGAAATATCTAGATAATGGGGTTGAGGATGCAATTGCGTTGTTGGTGGGCTTCTCCGGAGATTAAATTCCAAAATCCATCTAACATGTCGGGTGGCACGTCAACTTTCTCCGGAGCTCCCTTATGGAATCCAAGTAATTCCCTAACATGCTCGTAGGGAACCACTTGTTGGACTCCCTCCAAACGGAATGATAAGCTTTGCACTCCATCATCAAGGATAGGTGCAATGGTCATCAAGATTTCCAAGGCGAACTCCTTGTGGGTGTCCGCCGATACTCCGTTGGAGAATTGCACCCATCCAAGGTGCCCCAACATGTAGTATATGTCGGTGCCGAAACCCAAGCTGAAGAGTGCTTGGTCGTCGAACTCGACGTTGGGCACAAGCCTCTTCTCGAGACGAGATAGCCTCTCCTCCTCCGACGACGACAAAATGATGAAGTCGTACGAGGAATATATCGGAGTGTATGGAGGTGGCGCGGTCGAACGGGTCAATTGTCATGGTGGCACGGGCTGCTCCTTCGTGTGCCCTTGAGGTTCGGTAAACCTCATGGATGTGCTCCTTGCAACCCTCATACCAGCAAGGAGGAGAGCATCGTTCCTCCTTGGTGGTGCCGTATCCGTCTCCATGCTCCGGGGAGACTCGGAAACCGAGTGCCTCCTCGAAGACGTTGTCGATGACGGCTTGGATGACGATGAACCCTTCTTCTTGGAGAAGAGACTTGTGGTTTTCTTCCACATGGTTTCTGCACTCTTTTCTTCTACTAAAACTCCAGGTTGCAACCGGTAACTAGGCACTTAAAATCTTACTTCGGGATGTGGACTTTGAGTGGATTAAGGTGGCTGATTTTTTTGAGCTATCAAGCTTGGGAAGGTTGGCTATGTCTATGGAGGTTTTGGGCACACAAACTTGAACACACAAACTAAGGAAGGAGAGGGAAGCTTGCCTGCAGAAAACGGGAGCCGGGGGGCTCCTTAAGTAGGGGAGGCCGGCCGGCCTGGGCCGACCGGCCTGGGGTGCCTAGTGCTCCTCCCCGTCTCGGCTTTCTTCCCGCACGATCATTTCTCCTCTGCAACTTTCCTTCCCGCGTGCTCCATGAGTTGCACCGCCCAAACGCTCTCGTCCACTCCTTTTCTTGCATTATTGGTCCTTCCACTTGATGCTTCATGCTTTGGGTCATGTCCGTGCTCCCTAGCTCCACTTGCTTCACAAGCCACCATGAAATTCCTGCAAAGTTGATGCTTGCTGCCCACCATGCTTGTCCTTTGCATGTGGTCTTGATGAAAGTTGATGAAAGGATATCCAATGGTGCATGCATGATTAATTCAAACTAGATTGCCTCCCTTTAGGTGTGTTTAAGGTTAAGCACTCCTCTAATTCGAAATTAAAAATATTTTTCAGAGCCATGCAAGAGCTCAAGCATAAATTTAGAGAAGTTTTTAAACCATTAAAAACAAATGTGAGTCGAAAATATTTTCCGAATACGTTGATATCGGTCTCACCGGTATAGTTTGCCTTCATCGGTTGAGAGCAAACTTTTCCCGGCTTGATCATGGGGGCATAGGTTAGGTACTAATTTTGGCTAAATAAGAGAGATTTTGAATAAAACAAAATTAGATGAGGCTTAGAAAAATTCTAATCCTAGAGAACCCAAGGATATGGATTTTTAAACCAACCAAAAGTTTTGATTTCTAGGTTCACGCGAGTCCTACCACGTGCTGGAATTTTATTAACACCTAGATATAAGTCGTGGCTCTACTCGTGTGGTTTTAGCATGAAAAATAAGTCAACTCAGCACCATAATGAGGGTGAAAGGTTGATTTAGGTTTTGAAATTATTTGGTTGAGGTTTCTCGAAAAAAAAAGAACAAACAAGCACATAGGAGGGTTCATGCAAAGGGTTTATGATAAAGCAAACATTCAATCAAGAGTTATGTCTCTAATATTGTTCAACCACTTCTAAGTCTAATATCTTTGCGTAATAAAACTCAAAACTAACTTACTAAAAAGACTCGAAAAACCTGGAATCGGGTTGTCCTCCCGGTAGCTTATTCTTGACTCGACGAAACGGGTTGCCTCCCGCCTAGCGCTTCGTTTATAGTCTATAGCTAGACTTCTTCACTTGATTACTCCGGATCAACGCTCTTTGCGGGCATTGCAATCTTGGGTACCCACTTCTGCACCATCTTGGGCACGGGTTTGTCTTCCGGCTTAGTCATTTTTTTGGTCTTCACAGGCGGTTTCTCTTCCTTTGTCTTGACGGATGCAACACCTTCTTTGATTTTCTTTACGTTCATTTTTTCGGCTCCTTCTTCTTTTTCAGCCCCTCCTTTTGCTTTGGTTCTCCCTTCACTCCAATCATGTTGCATGCCTCGATTCTTGGACGGAACTTGAAGGAACTCCTTTCTCCGTTGATATCGAACATGATCTCCCCCTTGCCGACATCAATAGTAGCTCCCACGGTCTTGAGGAAAGGCCTCCCAAAGATGAGCGGCGGCTTCTCCCTTTCTCCCATCTCGAGCACGACGAAGTCGACGGGGATGAAGTGGTGTCCGACCTTCACGGGTACATCTTCAGCAATGCCCAAGGGATAGCGAATGGAGTTATCTCCCAACTCCAAACATATACCCGTAGGCTCCATTGATAGGCGTAGCTTCTCGAACACATCCCTCGGCATGACGCTTACACTAGCCCCAAGGTCGCATAACGCCTTCTCGAAGTTGAAAGAACCAACCGAACATGGAATAGTAGGGCACCCGGGGTCCTTTTGCTTCTCGAGCCCATTAGCAATAGCAGCACTACACTCCTCGGACATCTTGACATGATTTACCCCGAGTGTTGCTATCTCATATTTATTTGCAAGTATGTCTTTAAAGTAACGAGAATATGTAGGTACTTGTAGGGCATCTATTAATGGCATGTTGATGCTAAGTCTACGCACAACTTCCACAAACTTCTCAAAGTGGTTGTCAAGTTTACCTCGGAAGTAGCGTGGCTTGAGTTGCGGTATCCTCGTGTCTTCCTCCGGCATCTCAAATTCGGGCTCTTCGGTGACGATCACTGTAACCTTCTCTTTAGCAACTCCTTCCACCTCGGTGGATGGTTTAAGCTTCCTTGCTCCCGCGGAACGTTCCGGGTCTTCGGTCTCCTTCCCCGAACGTGTTTGAATGGCCTTCGCCGATTCAGGACTTTTGGGTTGTCCCGGAAGCTTCCCTTCATCATTAGTGAGGCGCCCCGCAAGTTGTCCCACTTGCGTCTCGAGAATCTTCATCATGTTGAGCACTTGATGATTGGAACTTCTGACCTCCGTCACCTTGCTATCCATGTTCTCCAACACCTTGTCTATGGTCTTGAACTTGGTGACGGTGTCCTTGTTGATCTTAGCTTGCTCATCCATGAACTCCTTCAATTGTATACAAAGCGTAACCACGTTAGGAATAGACGAGCTTGCATTAAATTGAGGTCTACCTTGCCCGTAGCGGAAGTTCGACAATTCTCCCTTCCTCATGTAGTCAAGCATTTTGGCTTCCTCCGGACAATCTTTGCGGACATGGCCATACTCTCCACATTCTTCGCATGTGGACCTTGCTTCGGCGGCCTTCAAGTCTTGAGCCTCTTTCTTTTCCATCTCCATCTTCTCCAACCTCCTCATGAGCGAGTCGATCTTGCCTGCAAGTATGTTCTCCTTCTCCACTTGCAAGACTCCTTTGACGTTCCCCGGGGGTTGAATCGGATGTAGGCGCCCGGATGACGCCCATGTGTCATTATCCGCGACCTTCTTGAATAGAGTGAAAGCTTCCGTCGGTGTAAGTTCGATGATGGATCCTCCCGTCGATGCATCGATGATCGTCCTTGACACCATGGTGAGTCCTTGATAGAACTTTTGCACGAGGTCTTCCTTTGGGAACTTGCGATGTGGAACCGCCCGAGTGTACTCGTTGAAGCGCTCGAATGCCTCCGAGATAGTTTCCGTAGGATATTGAACAAAGGTGGCAATCTTATTACGCAAGCTCTGAGTTTTACCCAGTGAGTAGTATTCCTTCATGAAAGCCTTCATCAACGTGTTCCAATTTTGCACCGTCTCCGCCGGTTGAGAGTGGAACCATTGCAAAGCCTTCCCGAGTAGTGAGAACGGAAAAAGCCTTGCCCTCATTTGATCTTGAGTCACCCCATCCATGTTGAAAGTCTGACATAGTTGAATGAATGCTTGGAGGTGAAGGTTCGGATCCTATTTACCGGTGAAGGGTGAATGTTGCACCATGCGGATTGTTGAGGTCTTGATCTCGAACGGTCTTCCGATCTCCTCAAGGTTCAAGATTGGTAGGTCGATGATGTCCGAGGTGCATAGCTCCCCAATCTTGCGTTCTTGCGGTGGTTGGTCACCCGTCGATAGAAGTCGATTCTCCCGAGGACTTTAAAGTGGTGAATTTTTCGGAGATTCCTTCGATCCTTTGTCTTCTGACTCCGAATCTACAAAATCTAGCTTTTTAGCTTGATGTGCTTTCCGTCTCCTTAGCCTGTAAAGTTTTTATGGATCATCCACAAAATTATCGGGTTTGTTGGAGAGGTAGCCGTCCATTTCCTGTTAGGGTTAGCAATAAACAAAGTATGCAAAAACTAGAAAGTAAAAACAAATCTATAAAAACTAGGGTTAGACAAACTAGATTAGATGTATTTTGAGGATGATCAAAGTTTAATAGATGCAAAAAGAAAAACTAAAAGAAAACTGAAAATTACAAAAAGGCAATAAAAAAATCAAATCTTGATCACTTGTTCCCCAGCAACGGCGCCAGAAAAAGGGGCTTGTTGACGGTTAATAGTTGTATCAAAGTTCGTTTATGACTTGCAAGCGGACATGTCTCCCGTCGTAGTCAAGGGACCCTTCTTCCCCTCGAGTGGTGAACCCAAGGTATCGAATCCGTGGAACAAATGTGTGACGCAAAAGTTGATCTAGTAAATCCAAGTAACTCCAATCTTCGATAAAACCCTAATGCATCTAGGTGAAAGACACGAAACTAATCTAATCTACTAAAGACTGGAGATAACAAAGTAAGATTGGGTAGATAAACCGATCTAGAGAGATCGGGATAAGCCTTTTGTTAAAGTTCCAAGCAAGAGAAGAAGTAACAAATCGAATCTTATTAGAAGCCTCTTTAAATCGCGGTTTCCCGTCCAAATCCGAAAACATCCACCTTTCGGAACCCCCGTTCTGTCACAACGTATCCCTACTCATGCGGGGAGTCTAGGGCGAGTCAAAAGACAAGTCGAGATTCTTTCGGAAGATCCGGCGTGTACCTCTAGCCACCGCGGCTACAAGAACACCCTATGTTATCTATCTCAAGAATAGAATTGGAATAAGCAAAGCCGATCGAAAAACGAAATCTTCGAGGAAACACTTGATCGCTAGGAAAAGATTCAACTTGATAATTCAACTATAACAATGATACATACACAAGATCACCACCGGGATCCTTCCTTGATCTTGCTTCTAGCTCCGGAACTCCGACGTGGTCTCTCGTGCAAGGTTCCCACGTCGGCTAGGGAAACCCTAGTCAACTAGCTCGACCCTCTCCTCTCCGAGATGGTGTCCCTCTCTTCTCTCGCTCCTCGGCGGCCGATGACGAATTCTATTATGCGTGGCTCTCGGTCGTGGGGCTATAAATAGCCCGAATGGCGGCTAGGGCAAAGGAGGGGCAAACGGGCCCCGGACCGGGCCGGGCCGACCGGCCCGGGCCGGCCGACCCGGGCCCATCCGAGGCCCGGCCCCCGAGGCCTCCTTTGCTCTATGTCGGTTCCCTTTCTTCCTGGATGTTTCCCCCTTCTGCATGTAGGTCCATGTCGTCAGTTTCTCTCCGAATTGGGCATAACTCCTTGTCTTGCAAGATTCAGCACTTTTCTGGTTAGGTCCTCGGAGTTTGTCGTCTTCTCGGATCAAGTCCCTGGCTTCTTGGAGTTAAGTTTGCTTCAATGCATGACTTGTACGGGCCTCAAGGTCTTGTCATAAGGTGCTTGATGAACTTATCCCTAAAGTCTTGCATTCAACGCTAAAACCCTGCATAAACACTAAACTCCAAAACCGACATGCACACGTGAACTTGTTATACCACGGGGGTTAGTACCAATGGATAAGGTATAAAACTTATGCCAACACCGAAGGTAAACTCATGGCTAGGTTGACGGATTTTCACCGTCAACAGCCATCTTTGGATCTTAGACTGGCTAGAGTCAATAAAGACCCGAACCGGTTTCGATACCAATTGGAGGACCGATTAGGCAACCAGAGAGGGGGGAGTGAATGGGAGCCGATAAAAATTATTCTCGAAGGAGATTGAAACTCCAACAAGGTGAACTCGCTCGGTCGGACCCCCAAAAACACACACTCCGCACTTCTACCTTCCGTTTGCCAAAATCATGTAGCCATTGGAGTGCTACTGGTCCTAGGAACAAACACTACCAGCAACCTCAACTCCTACACGCACACGACAATGGAAACAACTTGGGAGCCGACTGTCTGGAGGGGGGCGGTTAGATCGCCTCCACCAGGCAACCAAGAAATCCTTCAAAACACCTCTTCTGAGCACCAAAACACACCACGGTTTCACCAACTAAAATCTCTGGTCAAGGCCAAGCTAGTTACAAGGAAATATTGGCGAAAACAAAACTTCACGCAGGGGCCTAGGGGCGGTTAGACTGGCTACCAGGGGCGGTCTAAGAGCAACTCCAAGAGACTAGCTATCTTGGCTTAACTAGCTAAAATATAAAAAACTTGTCCAAAAACTCAATCCAACAGACTAGCTAAACTTCCCTCGCTATCCTCCGCTACCTAAACCGAAGGCTTCGCTAGCCATCTTTGGCTAGCCAGTCCCGCTAGCTATCCCCTCGTACATTAGCATGGCAGGCGGGACCCACTAGCGGTGGAGCATATGTAGAGTTAATTTTAGTGAGTCTGTTGGATTTTATCAACTTTTTTCTAGCTATTTCATTTTAGACATTAGCCAAATCAGGATTTTAGCTAGTGATTTTTAGAGAGACTCTTGGAGTTGCTCTAACCTCCTGTACCAAGCAAAGAACTCAAAGCAAGAACTCCTAGCAAACAGCACGAAAACAACCCAAGATTTCACCTGAACGCTCCTCTGATCAAGGCGAACAAACTCACAGAGGAAAACTTGGCAAAATCAAAACCTCGACCTGGAAGGCCCAGGGCGGTTAGACCCCCCCCCCCCCCCCTAGGCGGTTAGACCGCCCCTTCCAGAAAACCTACCCGCGGGTCAAACCTCAACTTTCCATCGCCCGATCTCCCGAATCACTCCACAGATTGCAGCGAAACTTCAGGAATAGCTGGGTTACCTCCTGGGCAACCTTTACCTCAAAGGAATCGACCCGAATCACTCAAAAGCAAAAGGAATTGAAGAAATCATCTCTCTAGGTCAAGAACTCAGCCAACTCGAAAAAACACCAAATCGAGTCCAATTCAAGGGAGATTCGGGGGGGCAAAGTCACCAGCCAAATAAGCACAAGGTCCTCATACTTGACACCCAACAAAATCCACAAGAAATCGTCCTCAAAACTTTGCCAAGTAAAATACAACAAAGATCTCCGAAAATCACCACAAAGAAGGACGGCAAAAGCACTTCACCACCTTGAGGAACCACGCCGAACCATCTATACATAACATGAAGGTTCGTACGAGGTCTACCTTGCCACCCATACATCCATCCCTCTCTCTAGATCTCACATGAAGCTCTCAAGCTAGTCCTAGAAAAACTAGGGAAAATATGGACGAAAATGAGAAAACAAATGAGCTAGGGTTCCAAGAGTTGGCTGTCATCCATCCCCTCAAGGGTATATATGGAGGCACCCAAAAAACTAAACTACCCTTACTTAATAACTAGGGATACAAGCCCCTCAGGGGCTAATTTGGAAGTCTTCAGATTTACTTCATCAGACAGATGCCCAGCGACCGCAACCTGCTTAGCCTCGATGCAAGCCTTGCGATCCCGACGCGTGTCCTCCGCTTCGAAGCTTCTCGGCGGCAGCGACCAGGGCGGTCAGACCGCCCCCCTGGGCGGTTAGACCGGCTGGGTGGTCAGACCGCCCCTTCTGGGTGGTTAGAACGGCCTGGGTGGCTGTACCTTGTCGTCGAGTCTTCGGCCTCGGTTTTGTGGCTAAACCGAGTAATCTAGTGGATTTCCGGTGAACCACTGAAAACCCCGCGAAGTCGGTGTAGCCTCCGCCAATTGCCACTCATGACTCGGCTCCCACATAGTCCCGGCTCGACCTTGGTTTTGAGGCTCTACCAAGAAACCGCCCACGACTTCGTCCCCCTGTTCTTGCCACCGTGCGGCCCGCACTTGACTCCGCTGGCCACCGGGTCCCTCGAACCAAGCCTACTTGTCTTCTCCACACCTGGAGGCCTCACCGGCGACGACCTTTCGCACTTGTTCTTCACCTGCACCAACACCAGTCAAGCTGCAACCTGCACCTGCAATACTTAGCCAAGAGTCAGTGCACACAACGTTGTCAATCACTCATCACACCAGGAAGCGACCATCCACCGGTCCTCGAACCACACATGGTCCTCACAAAGGACAAGTTGAAATCTCACGGACGGTCAGGCATGCACCTCTAGCCACCACGGCTACAAGAACACCCTCAATGAGCTATCTTGAGAATAGATCTTAAGATACAAAAAGCCGATTGAAATCGAAATCGTAGGAGAAACACTCGATCGCTAGAAATCGGATTGCAACTTGATAATTCAACATAATACATGATACATGAATCAAGATCACCACCGGGATCCTACCTTGATCTTGCTTCTAACTCCGGGAACTCCAATGAGGTCTTCCTTGCAAGGTTCCCACGCCGGCTTGGGAGACCCTAGTCAACTAGCTCGACCCTCTCCTCTCCGAGATGGTGTCCCTCTCTTCTCTGCTCCTCAGCTGCGGATGGCGAATGAATTGATGCGTGGCTCTTGGCCTCAGGGCTATAAATAGCCCGAATGGTGGGTAGTGTTAACACCAAAATTTGGTAAGGAGTCTGACTTGTGAGACCAACTCGGTGAGAAATTCGTCCGGAGGAAGGAAGGATTCTTCAGATGCATTCGGCAGAAAAATCTGCGGTCGGCTATCTGCTTCCATTCGGCAAGGGAACTGTTGAGCTGATTTTGTGGGATTGTACGGTGACGTGGCCCAAGCGGAAAGGACGAATGGATGGATAAGCGATCGATCTTAGAGATAAATTAGGTATCAAATCCATTCGAGGTCGTGCTTGGCAGGGTATAAATATGAACCCTGAATGTATGTAACAGATATACGAAATCATTCTCAATACAAACCGGCTTTACGCCAAACCCTAGAGTCCATTTGTCGTGTCGTCGAGTTCTTCGAGAGGGTTCATCGATCCGTCGACCTCCGTGAGTACCGGCAACCTTGTATCATATCTAGTATCATGCGGTGGATTTAGATCTGATGCAAGTAGTCTTGTTACCATGCTTAGTGTCATGCGGTAGATTCAAGCTTGGTTCAAGAAGGTTTCTTGTTAGGTCATGAGCCATGCGGTAGGCTAAGATCTAGCTTGAAGCTAGTTAGCGGCTCTATTGAATTCTGGCAAGATTCAATAGATTCATTAAGTTACCCTGTGTTGCTCTGAATTTTTGCTTTATGTTTAAATTCATGTAACACCCTTTTGCCCAATCTAGATGGGTTTGGATCGGCTTTATCCCTTTCAATGATCCTTATGCGAATCAAGTTCGTGCCTTTGGCTAAATTAACACGTGGATCACATGTTATTTGATAGCCGAAACCGAGTCGATCTAGGTTGTTACGTGTTGCGGGTTCAAACTTGCCAAAGCTTGTATAAATCTTGAAAGAACTGAGTATCACGCGGTAGATGCAGGTTTTTGGATTGTTTTGGAGCTGATCATCCGGTGGATTAGATCTCAAATCAATCTGATAGATTTATCTTACTTGGTAATGTTCGTTCCTTCTTCATGGACCCCGAATCGGCTGTGCAGCCGTGTTCGGTTATGTTCTTCACGAGTAAAACACGTGCGTAATTCATGTTTTAAATATTGTATGCTTTTAGCTTTCCATATCTAGGTCGCATCATGCGGTGGATAGATCTATTTGTGGAAGGTGGCACAATCCCAAGCAAGTTGTATCATGCGGTGGATAGATTCGCTTGGTGTCGTACCTGACGGGTTTTAAAGTACCTAGACATGCGGTAGACTAGTGCTTTGGATCTATGCATGCTTGTTTATTACATATTTATGCTCGCGCTTTTACTTCATTTATTATTCAATGTTGATAACCACGGGGATCGGTCACGGTCTTGCGCACGTGCACCTTTGTCCAGATAAAGACCGATCCGTCGTCATGCTTACGTCATCTATTCGGCTATGTTACTTTTTCCTTTTTAAAGCTCCCGAATAGTTTCAGTTTGCTGGCAGATAGCTTTCTATAGCTATACGTCATCTCATTTGGCTCTATAGCCGTACATATGGAACTGTCTGGTACCACCCGGCAAGTTCCAAGCTTTGGAATTTAACTACTTTGTCTTTGAAGGATCGATACGGCGAACCAGAGAGGGGGGAGTGAATGGGAGCCGATAAAAATTCTTCTCGAAGGAGATTGAAACTCCAACAAGATGAACACGGCTTCCAACACACGTCTCCGACTCACTACCAAGGTTGGTCAAGCCCACGTAGCCACTGGAGTGCCACTGGACCTAGGAACCAACACACCACCTTCCGACCCGAGAAACGCGACGGAAAAACCAAGCCTCGAGTCTACAGACCCACACCGGCCGACCGGTGAGCACCACCGGCCGACCGGTCCTTGCCGGTGAAACCGAGCAACTTTCACTAAGTGGCTCTACACCGGTCGACCGGTGAGACACACCGGTCGGACCGATGGCGACCGAAAGCCCCCAAGGCACCAAACAGCCAACCGACCACCAAACGGACCCAAACTCAAAACAAAGAAGAACACGGGACAACAACGAACACACCAAGACGTTCACCCGAGCAAAAACCCACAAGAGCTCGCACCGGCCGGACCGGCCAAGAGCACCGGTCGACCGGTGTAGCCCGGGCGGCTCGGGATGAACAAAGACCCGCGGGTCAACTCCCCCAAATCCAAATCTCGATCTCCCGAATCGCTCCACGGACTTGAACAAGACTTTGGGGATATCAGAAACACCTCATGAGGAGTCCATAGCCAAGTTTAATCCCACCAAATCTCGTCCAAAAAGGAGGAATCGAAGAAATCCCGCCGAAAGCACTTCCAACCCAAGAACTCAAGAAAACCCCAAAACCGAGCACTTTTACTCACGGATTTGGGAGGGGAATCACAGCCCAAAGAACCACGAAGGGTTCCCACAAATTTCCCCCATCAAATCCCAAAGAGAAAAGCCCCGAAAACACCCCAAAGAAATCACGAAGAGAGGGCTCCGAAAATCACCACCAAAAACAACCGGGGAAAACACATCCAAACCTTGAGGAACCATGCCGAATCATCTATACATGAAACAAAGGTTCGTACAAGGTCTAGCAAGCCGCCCGATCATCCATCCCTCTCTACAAGATCTCTCCGTGAAGCTCTCTTGCTAGTCCTAAGGAAAACCTAGAGAAAATAGGTGGAAAATAGGAAAACTAATGAGCTAGGGTTCCAAGAGTTGGCTGCCATCCTCTCACCTCTTGGGTTATATGGAGGCAACCGGATGTCTAAAATGCCCTTCTCTACTAACTAGGGATACAAGCCCCTCAAGGGCGGATTTGGAATTCTTGATGTCTTCACCATCGGACGGATGCCGGCGACCGCACCCCGCGTAGCCTCGACGCAAGCCATGCGATCCCGACGCGTGTCCTCCACTTCGAAGATTTCGGACTGCATCGTCGCACACCGGCCGACCGGTGCTCCTCACCGGCCGACCGGTCCCCACCGGTCGGACCGGCCGACCCACCGGTCGGACCGGTCCGGTGCCGCCGCACCTCCGTCTTCGGTTCTCCGGTCTTGGCTTTGTGGATCAACCAAGGAACCCGGTGGTTTTCTCGGTCAACCACCGAAACCCCGCGAACTCGGTGTAGCCTCCGCCAATCTCCACTCATGACTTGGCTCCCACGTAGTCCCGGCTCGACCTTGGTTTTGAGGCTCAACCAAGAAACCGTCCACGACTTCATCTTGCTGTTCATGCCACCATGCGGCCCGCACTTGACCCCGCTGGCCACCGGGTCCCTCGAACGAAGCCTACTTGTCTTCTCCACACCTGGAGGCCTCACCGGCGATGACCTTTCGCGCTCGTTCTTCACCTGCACCAACACCAGTCAAGCCGCAACCTGCACCTGCAATGCTTAGCCAAGAATCAGTCCACACAACGTTGTCAATCACTCATCACACAAGGAGGCGACCATCCACCGGTCCTCGAACCACACATGGTCCTCAGTCTTTTGTTAATTTTCAGGGAAAAATTGACTGGCACGTCTTGTGATTTCTTCACGTGTGAAGCCAGCTTGTTCGGCTTGCTGTGTGCTTGGCGCTAGGTGCAGATTTTGCGTCAACACACTTTTTGGCACGCCCAGTGGGACAATAGCCGAAAATCAAGATGCCTGACATCAGGGATATCATGGATGTCAACGTCGAAGACCCCTCTCCGGAACAGCGGCAACAGCTGCAGGATGCCGTGGACCAATTCCAACAGAAGTGTTTGCTGTCATTCAAGAAGAACAGGAGTGGCGTCCCATACTTGAAAAATGAGATGCCCAGGGTGTTGTTGCCAGGGGAGAGTGACGCTACAACCCAGCAGGAGAGGGAGGAATGCATGCAAGCGTTCCGAGATACCGCGGACCACGTCTTAAGCAGGCAGCATAGAGCTTTCCTAGGTGCGTTCAAACAAATGATGGTGGCTGTCTTCGGTCCAGGCATGGTGCAGGTGTTCAATAAAACGCCCATTCAAGGAGGCACCGCGGAGATGGGCGAGTCCAGTTCTCAACCGCCATTGCAGAGCCAGCCAGCCCAGCCACCTCCGCAGAGCGCTGGGAGCCAAGCTTTCCAGCCTCCTCCACAAGGTGCCGGGGGTCGCCCGGGGCCGGCCCCCCACCGCAGCCACGGGAGGGCGACCGGCCCGGCCACCACCGCAGGCGCACGGGACAACCTGTGCAACAGCCGAACCCGTACCAGCCCACGTACGGGGAGCTGGCATTCGGCTCGCCTGGAGCCCCACTTGCTTCCGGCTACAGGATTGCTCCGGCTAGCAACAGGCTGCGGAGGAATTTATACGGCGGAGGCTACCACGAGGTGGGGAACTACGGAGCCATCGATGCTCTCCCGAATCCGGGTTACGGACCAGCTACGGGCATGCAGGAAGATGATATCTTGGCGCAGAAGATGGCCGACTTGATGCAGAATCAATTCGCCCTCAAACCTAAGATGCAGGGACCTACCTACGCGCCTCCATTCCCGGAGTGGTATTACAACGTGATCCTGCCACCAAGAGTAAAGCCTCCGACGGAATTCACAAAGTTTTCTGGGCAGGATGACACGAGCACGACGGAGCATATTGCTCACTACCTGATGCAGCTTGGAGAGTGCTCATCTGAAGAAGCGTTCAGAGTCAGATACTTCCCCATGTCACTGACGGGCGCGGCGTTCCAATGGTTTTCATCTTTGCCCCCTCAATCAGTTGGCACATGGAAGGAGCTGGAACGGAAATTCCACGCCCACTATTTCAGCGGCAGCGCGGAAAAGAAGTTGATCGACCTCGCTACTCTGAAGCAGAGGCACAGTGAGACGCCCTTGGAGTTCATCAGGACGTTCAGGGAATTCAAGGGCATGTGTTTTTCGCTAAATCTGCCAGATGACCAGTTGGCCGACATGGCCGTTGCCGAGATGCTGCCGGCCGTGCGTGAAAAGCTGTTCGGCATGGAATTCGATAACCTGGGCCAACTGTCCGAAAAGCTGTCGTTGATGAGCAACCAAGCCTACGGTTTCAAGAAAGATGCCAGGTTCGGCAAACAAAGACGACGTGGCAGATGTCTACAATCAATTCCTGGAGAAAGCTGACCAAATGGAGGACTCTGATGATGACCAGGACGTGGCTGCAGCCGAAATCATGTGGGGGAAAGAACCGTTGACCATGAATCAGCGCTGGGTCAAACAGACCAAAGGCACCTATGATTTCGACATCACTAAAGCTGATAAGCTGTTTGAGCTCCTGGTAAAGGAAGGCCGAATCAAATTGCCTCAAGGGCATTCCATGCTTCGGCCTGATGGAGTAAAGGAGAAACGTTACTGTGGCTTCCATGACAGGAACTCACACTCCATCAACGACTGCAGGGTCTTCAGGATGAGGATCCAGAAAGCTATTCAGGAGGGACACCTCAAGTTCGATAACAAGATGAAACTGGACAGCCACCCTTTTCCCCAGAACATGATAGGCTTTTCGATCAACATGGTGACAGCCGAGGAGAAGGGCAAGGTCAAAGTCTTGACTTCAGCCAGGGCAAGGCAGGATGGAACAGTAGACCCAGAGCGTCAAGTGACCTTGGAGCAGGTGCACGGTGAAGCCCCCGCGTTCTCAAGAGCCATGTCGAGATCGGGGAATCATTCAGGGCCAAACCCAGGGTGACCACGTGCATCCTCCTCAATAAGTGGCAGCACCAGCTAGAGAAAGAGCGCTACCAGAAATGAAAGTACGAGGAGGAGAGGCGCAGGGCCGAAGAGGAGGCACGCAGGAGAGATCTAGAGCAATATACGCGCGAGCAGGAGCGCACGCACTGGGGGTGTGCATTCTTTAGGCACTGCTGGAACGAAGGGTTGAAGCTGCCCACGCTGAGAAACTGCCCTGAGTGCACCGATAGGTATTTTGAGTATAGGCAGGAGACTGCCAATCGCCGATCCGTCCATGAAAGAATTGGAAGGATACATCCTAGCGAGGATCGGCGTCAAAAAATTGAAATCATTGATCATCCCAGAAAGGGACAAGCTGATTTGAGGTGGGCTGATCAAGAGGAAGACGAGGACGAGTACATCTGGCAAAAGGGGCAATGGTGCCCGCCTGGCCTAAGAAAGAGTCAGAAAAGGAGGGTTCCACGCTTGAGGAACCGTGAACTGAGGCAGGCAGGGATCCAGACAAGACAGGTGTGGCGTCCAAAGGATAAACCTGAAGGGTCAAACCATTCGGCTCCAGCGTGCATGGTATATTTTCTGCCGAATGAATTTATGGCTCCTGCTAATCAGGTTGTGCAGGAAGAAGCGTCCCTGGACGATGAGCAGATTGAGGGACTGATGGTGCAGCTAGTGCTAGCCAAGCAAGCCATCTTCGACAAACCGGCCAAAAATCGACACATGAGGCCGCTATACTTGAAGGGATATGTCAATGGCAAGCCATTGACCAAGATGTTTGTCGACGGTGGAGCGGCGGTCAATGTAATGTCATACACCACTTCCAGGAAGCTTGGCATGGGCCCTGGCGATCTGACACCTACAAGCATAATACTGAACGATTTCGCCGGGAATCCTTCAGACACCAAGGGATGCGCCCACGTGGATCTGATGATCGGGTCCAAAACACTGCTCACAACCTTCTTTGTTATCGAAGGTAAAGGAGCCTATAGCCTACTGCTTGGACGGGACTGGATTCACGCCAACTGCTGCGTCCCATCTACCATGCATCAGCAGCTCATCCAATGGGTAGATGATGATATTGAGGTGGTCCAAGCAGATGACTCCGTGAGCGTTGCAAATATGGAACCAGCTTTCTGGGAGTATCAAGGCATTGACTGTTTCTCAGGGAAAGACTGGGGAGAAGGTCCTGTTGAGCCTGTCAGCAGCGATCAACAGCCGATTCAAGCAGTCGGCTCTTATAGCAATTTTTAATGGATAACCCCGTCGATGGTACTGATGGCAAATTAGGGCGAGGATTCATGTCGGCCGATAAATTAGAGGAAGTTGACATTGGAAGCGATGACAAACTAAGGCCGACATTCATCAGCGCAAACTTGTAATCAGACTTCAGGGAGGAGTTAATCAAGTTGCTTAAAGAGTATAAAGATTGCTTCGCCTGGGATTATTCCGAGATGCCTGGACTGGACCGTTCCATTGTTGAGCATCGGTTGCCAATCAAATCTGGTTTTAAACCATACAAGCAACCCCTCGGAAAATCTACAAGGATGAAGTATTGGCCGATGTGAAGAAAGAAGTTGAAAGATTACTTGATGCAAACTTCGTTCGGCCATGCAGATACGCGGAGTGGATCTCTAATATTGTCCCTGTCTACAAGAAGAATGGGAAGATGAGGGTGTGCATAGATTTCAGGGATTTAAACAGAGCTACTCCTATGGATGGTTACCCCATGCCTGTTGCCGATTTGTTGGTTGACGCCGCTGCTGGACACGAGGTCATCAGTTTCATGGATGGTAATGCGGGATACAACCAAATTTTTATGGCAATAGAATATATATCAAAGACCGCCTTCAGATGTCCTGGTCATATAGGCCTGTTTGAATGGATAGTCATGACATTTGGGTTGAAAAATGCCGGTGCAACTTATCAGTGAGCCATGAATTACATCTTTCACGAGTTGATCGGCAAAGTTGTTGAAATTTACATTGATGATGTCATGATCAAGTCCCTAAGTTATGACACACATTTGGAGGACGTGAAGAGAACCTTGGAGTGCACCCGAAAGCATGGTCTAAAGATGAATCCAAACAAGTGCGCTTTTGGGGTATCAGCTGGAGAGTTCTTGGGATTTCTGGTCCATGAAGGGGGATTGAAGTTGGCAAGAAAAGCATGAAGGCCATTGATGAAGTTGTCCCTCCAACTAATCTCAAGGAGTTGCAATCACTGCTCGGCAAAATTAATTTCGTAAGGAGATTCATCTCAAATCTGTCACAGAAGGTTTTGCCGTTTTCTCCATTGCTGAAGCTCAAGAAAGATCAGAAGTTCACATGGGGTGACGAACAACAAAAGGCTTTTGACGAGATCAAGCAATACATGAAGGAGCCACCAGTACTGGTCCCTCCTCAGTTGGATAAGCCTTTCAAGTTGTACGTGGCGGCCGATACCCAAACCATTGGATCGGCCCTTATCCAAGAGTTCGAAGGAAAGGAGCGGGTAGTAGCCTATCTTAGCTGAAAATCACTTGATCCCGAGACCAGGTATTCGGCTGCGGAGAAACTGTGCCTGTGCGTGTACTACTCATGTACAAAGTTTCGGCACTACTTGTTAAATTCCGAATGCGTTGTATATTCTAAGTTCGATGTAATAAAACACATGTTATCTATGCCAATTTTGAATGGCAGGGTTGGCAAATGGATCCTGGCTTTATCAAAGTTTGAGTTAAAGTTCGAATCGGCAAAAGCTATTAAAGGTCAGATCATTGCCGATTTTATAACTGAACATCGCGATCCATCAATTGATTTGCTTGAAATTACTCCTTGGGCTTTATTTTTTGATGGGTCGTCATGTGGCAAAGGTGGGGGAGTAGGGATTCTGCTGATTTCGCCTAGAGGTGAGATGTTTGAGTTTGCTATCCCTATACAGCCCACTGTTACAAACAATCAGGCTGAGTACGAGGCATTGCTTCGGGAGCTTCAATATTTGAGAGAAGCCGGGGCCGTTTCGGTTGAGATTTTTGGAGATTCAGAGTTGGTGATAAAGCAATTGAACGGCCAATACGAATGCAAAAGTGAAGTACTGAGGAGTTACTACGAAGAATGCAGGGAGATCTTGAAGAGCTTTCCGTTGGTGACTCTACAGCATATTCCTAGGGAACATAACGAAGAAGTGAACAGGTTGGCTCAGAGCGCCTCTGGTTATAAAGAGAATCAAGAGGCGTTTGCTACAAACATATGTGCACTGGGAACGGATCTTGCGGAAGATGATTGTAGAAAAGAGATCGTTGACTATTTGAAAGATCCATCCCGAAAGGTCTCTAGGAAGCTCAGGTACAAGGCCATCAAATTCATTCTTCTGGATGATAATTTGTTTTATAAATCATTAGATGGGGTATTGTTACGGTGCCTGGGTCCAGAAGAAGCCAAAAGGATGATGAGTGAAGTGCATGATGGGATATGCGGAGCACACCAATCGGCCTACCGCATGAAATGGGTTATCAGGCAAGCTGGGTGCTTTTGGCCGACGATATTGGAGGATTGCTTTGAGTATTACAAGGGATGTCAAGACTGCCAGAGGTTTGGAAATATTCAAAGGGTCCCCGCATCAGCGTTAAATCCCATTATCAAGCCATGGCCATTCATGGGCTGGGGTATAGACTTGATTGGCCAGATTAATCCACCATCTAACAAGGGGCATAAGTTTGTGCTTTTGGCTACAGATTATTTTACTAAATGGGTTGAGGTGATTCCACTAAAGAAGGTGACGTCGGAAAACATGGTTGAGTTTGTCAAGGAGCACATCATCTATCGGTTTGGAATCCCTCAGACAATCACAACTGATCAAGGAGCCCAATTCGTGTCCTTGGAGTTCAGAGAATTTGCCGAAAGCATGGGAATAAAATTGTTTAACTCTTCTCCTTATTATGCCCAAGCTAATGGTCAGGCAGAGGCTTCTAATAAGATCATGATCAAGCTTATACAAAAGAAGATCGACCAGAAGCCAAGGAGGTGGCATTCGGTACTCAGTGAAGCGTTATGGGCTTACCGAATGGCCCCTCATGGAGCTACGAAAACATCTCCTTATGAATTGGTTTATGGACACCATGCGGTTCTACCTTGGGAAATCCAATCAGATTCCAGGAGAGTTGTTCTACAGAGAGATTTAAGCTCCAAAGATTACAGTGGTTTAATGATGGATGAGCTAGAAGATTTGCACATGATCCGTCTTAGGGCCCTAGAAAACATCGAAAAGAACAAGTTGCGGGTTGCCAAGTATTATAACAAGAAAGTAAAAGTGAGGCAATTTGCAGAAGGTGATCTGGTTTGGAAAGTGTTACTGCCGATTGGAACCAAATACAGTGAATTCGGCAAATGGTCCCCTAACTGGGAAGGACCCTTTCGCGTGGTCAGATGCGTCCCTGGTAATGCATACATATTGAAAACTTTACTATGAGAAGAATTTTCCGCTGCAATAAATGGGAGATATTTGAAGAAATATTATCCTAGTATTGAAATCGATCGGTGATCACCAGCAGTGGGATTACATGCATCTGATACAGGAATAGCCGGCGCTCAAGAACGAGGCCGCCTTTAGAACAAAAAATCACAAACAGAAGGAACAGCCAGTGCCTAGATGCATTGCCCTTAGCACAAAACTACATTACAACTGCTTCTTGCAGGTTTACATCCAACAACCCTGGTGATCAGGACTTCGAGGAGGCGGGAAGCAGAAGGCCTGGAGGAAGAAGCGAAAGTATGATTCAATCTTTTCTTTGCTTCTTCGGCTGCTCCCTCTTCAGTTGCTCCAGGACCACCGTGACGGCAACTTGTGAGGACCATGTGTGGTTCGAGGACCGGTGGATGGTCGCTTCCTTGTGTGATGAGTGATTGACAACGTTGTGTGGACTGATTCTTGGCTAAGTATTGCGAGGTGCGGAGTTGCGGCTTGACTCGTGTTGGTGCAGGTGAAGAACAAGCGCGAAAGGTCGTTGCCGGTGAGGCCTCCAGGTGTGGAGAAGACAAGTAGGCTTCGTTCGAGGGACCCGGTGGCCAGCGGGGTCAAGTGTAGGCCGCATGGTGGCATGAACAGCAAGATGAAGTCGTGGACGGTTTCTTGGTAGAGCCTCAAAACCAAGGTCGAGCCGGGACTACGTGGGAGCCGAGTCATGAGTGAGATTGGCGGAGGCTACACCGAGTTCGCGGGGTTTGCAGTGGTTCACCAGAAAACCACTGGGTTACTCGGTTGAGCCACAAAACCGAGGCCGAAGACTCGACGAGGAGGTGCGGCCACCCAGGCCGGTTCAACCGCCCGAGAGGGGCGGTCAGACCGCCTGGGGCCGGTCGGATCCACCGGGCCGGCCTAACCGCCCGGGGGGGCGGTCTGACCGCCCTGGCCGCCGGCGCCGAGAAGCTTCGAAGCGGAGGACACGCGTCGGGATCGCAAGGCTTGCGTCGAGGCTACGCAGGTGCGGTCGCCGGGCATCCGTCCGATGGTGAAGACATCAAGAATTCCAAATCCGCCCTTGAGGGGCTTGTATCCCTAGTTAGTAGAGAGGGGCATTTTAGACATTCGGTTGCCGCCTATATAACCCAAGAGGTGAGAGGTTGGCAGCCAACTCTTGGAACCCTAGCTCATTTGGTTTTTCCATTTTCGTTCTCTATTTTCCCTAGGTTTTTAGAAGGCTAGTTTGAGAGCTTCATGTGAGATCTAGAGAGAGGGATGGATGTTTGGGTGGCAAACTAGACCTTGTACGAACCATTCATGGCATGTATAGAAGGTTCGGCGTGGTTCTTCATGGTGGTTTTCCCGTCTCTTTGATGTTGATTTTCGGAGCTCTTTTTGGCGGTGTTTTGAGAACGATTTCTTGGGGTTTTTGGTGGGTGTCACGTATGAGGTTCTTGTGCCTCTTTGGCTGGTGACTTTGCCCCCAAATCCCCTTTGAATCGGACTCGATTTGGTGGTTTTTCGAGTTGGGCGAGTTCTTGACCTAGAGAAGCGATTTCTTCGATTCCTCTTGATTGTGAGCGTTTCGGGTCGATTCCTTTGAGGTAGAGGTTGCCCGGGAGGTAACCCGCCTATCCCCGAAGTTTGGCCGCAATCCGTGGAGTGATTCGGGAGATCGAGCGCGAGGAAGTTGAGGTTTGACCCGCGGGTTCGTGTTCGGGAAGGGGCGGTCTAACCGCCCGCGAGAGGGCGGTCTAACCGCCCGGGTGTTTCCGGGTCAAAGTTTTGTTTCGCCCCGATTTTCCTCCGTGAGTTTGTTCGCCTTGATCGGAGGAGTGTCCGGGTGAAATTTGGGGTCGTTCTCGTGCGGTTTGCTAGGTGTTCTTTGTTGGAGTTCGTTGCTGGGTACGGGAGGTCGACCGCCCCCGGTAGCCGGTCTAACCGCCCCTAGGCCCTTGGGTGAAGTTTTGGTTTTCGCCAAGATTTTCCGGTAGCTAGCATGGCCTTGACCGAGAGATCTCTCGTTGGTGAAACCGTGGTGTGTTTTGGTGCTCGAAGAGGCGTTTCGGAGGATTTCTTGGTTGCCGGGTGGAGGCGGTCTAACCGCCCCCTATACCCGGTCTAACCGCCCCCTCTAGTTAGCCGGCTTTCGAGTTGTTTCCGTTGTCGGTCTTGCCGCGTGTGTGTTGTGGTTGCCGGTAGAGTTTGTTCCTAGGACCGGTAGCACTCCGGTGGCTACGTGGTTTTGGCAAACGGGAGGTAGAAGTGCGGAGCGTGTGATTTCGGGGGTTCGACCGAGCTAGTTCGTCTTGTCGGAGTTTCAATCTCCCTCGAGAAGAATTTTTATCGGCTCCCATTCACTCCCCCCCCCCCCCCTCTCTCGGTCGCCTTATCGGTCCTTCAAGTGGTATCGAGCCGGTTCGGGTCTTTGTTGACTCTAACCGCCTAAGATCCAAGGATGGCGTACCGAGAACGGGGTTCGGGTCCTCCACACTTCGATGGCAAGAACTACCGGATGTGGAGCAAGCGGATGGGTGCGTTCCTCCGCGGAAAGGGTCGGCTTGCTTTGGGATGTCACGGTGGACACGAGGCTATGTCCACCGATGGATTTCCTTGCTCCGGGGTCGAGGGACGATTCGACGCCAACAATAAGGCGGTCGACTACTTGTTTCGTGCTTTGTGTCACCGAGTTCGATCGGGTGCACACCGAGCACTTGGCTTGTAGGATTTGGGCGGTGTTGAAGGAGGCTCATGTTGGGAACGCCCGTGTTCGAGGGCACGGTTGTATGCGACCTACGGAGAGAGTACGAGAACTTCACTCATCTCCCGGTGAGTCCATCGATGCCTTGTTCCAGAGGTTCACGGTGGTTGTGAACAACATGAGGGCCAATGTGGACGTGCTCCCGTACGATGATCATGATAGAGCGGTCAAGCTCTTACACTCTTTGGATCGTACGATATGGGGCGGGAAGTTCGAGGCCATAGTCGAGTCGGAGAGGTACGACACTCTGACGGTGAACGAGCTGTTCTCGAAGCTCAAGTCGGCTGAGGTGGACAGGGGCATGACTGCCAAGCTCGAGGGACCGACTGACTCCCATAGTCTTGCCCTCGTTGGTGGTTCCAAAGGAAAGACTAACTTTAACCCATCCACCAGGATGTTCTCGTTTTCCTCTTTGATATCTATGCCGGATGAGGAGTTTGATGACCTTGGAGAGGACGAGCCGGCGCCGTTGACGAGGCGGTTCGAGAGGCCGCACGAGAACCGCGTGAACATGAGGAGGAACACGAGGACCCGCTTCCGGTGCGGCAAGCCGGGACACTTCGTCGCCGACCGCCCGGAGAAGGCCGAGAGCAAGGACAGCCTACAAGCACAAGCCGAGGATGAACGATGGCAAGTACCGTTCGAGGCGCGACCACAAGAGCAAGCACAAGAACAGGTACAAGGACGAGCGACGATCGAGGAAGAAGGAGGGCCGAGGCAAGGCCCGAGCGATGGTTGGAGCGAGCGACGTCGACTCCAGTTCCGCGTACTCCACCTCGAGCTCGAGCAGCAGTGAAGACGAGGGAGATCGCCGCAAGAACAAGAAGTCGTCAAAGAACCTGAGCGGGCTGAGCTGCGTCGCGAGAGACGGCTTCTGTACCATGGCGCTGAGCTCCGGCAGCAAGAAGAGCACACAGAGCGACTCGGACTCTGAGTCCGACGACGAGGTGCGTGATGAACTTCCTTTCTTGCGCCAGGAGAATGAGAGGCTTGGCTCTTTGCTTGATAACCGTGATGACATGCTTAGAGAGGCCAAGAAAATGAGGAAAGAGCTTAGGGCTTCACTCGAGGATGCTAGGACTAGAGTGGCTGAGCTAGAGACACAGGTGCTTGATAGCAAGCTTGAGATTGATTCGCTTAAGGCTAGCCCTGTTGTTGCTGATGAAAATGATTGTGCTGATTGCTCCATATTCCTTGCTGATCTTGCTTTGTTTAAGGAGAAGCATGCCTCCAAGTGTGAGGAACTAGATGTGCTTAGGGTTGAAGTGGCCGAGCTTAAGTCTAGACTCGCTTTGCTAGGTGCTTGCACTTCTTGCCCTGTTTTGCATGCTAAGATTGATGAGTTGCATGCTTACACTAGTTCGCTCGAGGCTAAATTGAAGGAACCCATGCCTACATCCTGCTCTACTTGTGAAATGCATGCATTGAAAAATTTGGAGCTTGCACATTATGTTGATCGCTTGCAGGATGAGAATGATGACTTGAGGAAGTTGATGGGTTGGTTGTCCGGTCATGAGCCTCAGTTGAGGATGATGATCGAGGCCTTTAAGAGGCAAGATGGTGAGGGGCTTGGGGCAAACAAGGTTGGTGAAGGAAGTGGAGAGAATATCCCGGAGCCACCAAAAACCCATCACAAAAATGATTTCCCTCCAAAACCCAACCATCTTAGGAACCGACTAGACACAACCCCAGCTCCACCCATATTTCCTACACCCACAAATGATCTCCAAAAGCCCATCAAGTTTGTGAGCACTTCGGGGAAAGTGTTCTTTGGGAAAGTGAGAGAGAAGGCAAGTGAGGAGAAATCGGTGGAGGAGTTGAGTGGAGAGAAACCAAGCGAGCGGCCCCAATCCAAGCCAAAACCTAAGCTTGTGAGGTTCCGTTGTGGCCATTGTGGGAAGGAGGGTCACGGGGATGAGTTTTGCTTCAAGAGGAAGCGGGAAGAGAGGATGGCAAAGGAGTGGGCGAACAAGGATAGGTACAACCCTTCCCATGGTGTATCTAAGCCTTGTATGCCACTACCCGGGGGTAAGGCCGTGGTGAGAAGTGTTCGGCATGGGGAGATGCGAGTTCCCGCGGCCGAGGAGCCGTTCGGGAGGGGGCGGTCGACCGGCCCGGCTAGGCGGTCGGGACCGGCCCGGCCCGAAGGGGGGCGGTTAGACCGGCCCGGTTAGGCGGGCGACCGCCCCCCCGGACTCCGGGCGGAGTGGTTTTCGAGGTGGTGAGTCGAGAAGTTTCGGTGTCCGGAGGTGGAGTTGTCGGTGGTTGGTCCGGAGAGACGGCGGGTGGTCGGTTGCTAGGCATTCTCCCCCTCGAGGTCACTACGGGGATGGGAGGAGTCGTAGCTTTGAGAAGGAGAGGAGGGACGTTCCACGGGTTGTCTTCCGTGGTTTTGGTCCTCCTCCAGGCAGTGAGGGGTGGTTCCCTCGGAGTGGTTACCGTGGTGGTGTTCGTGGAGGTAGCTTTGGTAGGAGAGATGCTTTGGTTGGTGCTAACCCCACTTTCGAGCAAATGGCTCGGACCGGTTTTCCTCTTTTGGTACTAATCCCGGCCGAGTCGTTTGTTCGCTCACGTGCTTGTTTTTGAATTTCGGGTGGGAGACTTGAAGAACATTTGGTTGATTGACTCCGGTTGTTCGAGGCATATGACCGGAGACAGGGGGTGGTTCTCAAGTCTCGTCCGGTGGTGACGAAGAGGTACATCACCTTTGGGGACAATGGGCGTGGGCGTGTGCTTTCGAAGGTGAGATAAAAGTGAGTGACAAGATCACTCGAGGCGTGTTGCTCTTGTTCAATCGCCGGGGTACAATTTGCTTTCGTGTCTCGGTTGTTGGATGAGGGCTTTGAGGTGTTGTTTCGGCCAGGTGGTTCTCGGATTGTGGACTCTCGAGGGGACCTTGTTTGTATGGTCGTTCCCGAGGGTCAGGTGTTTCGTGCTGATTTTTCTCAGTCTTCGGGTGTTGAGCGTTGTTTCTTGGCTGGTTCTTCGAGTGTGTTGTGGAAGTGGCATAGGAAGTTGGGTCACTTGAGCTTTGACCTTCGTCTCGCTTGAGTAAACTCAATTTGGTCCGAGGATTGCCACGTTTGAGGCTTGAGAAAGAGTTGGTTTGTGCTCCGTGTAGGCATGCCAAGATGGTGGCCTCTTCTCACCCGCCTCTCACCGATGTGATGACCGAGCGTCCATGCGAGCCGCTCCATATGGACCTTGTTGGCCCGGCTCGTGTGCGATCGCGCGGTGGGAAGTGGTATGTCCTTGTTGTGGTGGATGACTATTCTCGGTATGCGTGGGTGTTCTTTCTTGAGGAGAAGGGGGAGACGTTTGGTTTTGTTCGAGATCTAGTCTTGAGGTTGAGGAACGAGAGGCACGGAGATGCCATACGAGCTATCCGCGGTGATAATGGCTCGGAATTCGGGAACTCTCGTTTTGAAACCTTTTGTCATGACTTGGGTCTTGAGCACCGGTTTTCGAGTCCGTATACGCCTCCCCGTAATGGTGTTGTGGAAAGGAAGAACGGGACCTTGTGCGAGATGGCTCGGACGATGCTTGATGAGCATAGGACTCCGAGGAGGTATTGGGCCGAGGCGGTGAATACCGCATGCTATGTGTCGAACGGGAATATACCTCGAGTGCACAAGAAGAAGACATGCTATGAGTTGATGCATGGTCGCACACCCAAAGTGAGTCACTTCCATGTCTTTGGTTGCAAGTGTTTCATTCGAAGAAAGGCGGGAAGTTGGATAAGTTTGAGGCTAGGTCCGTCGATGGCATTTTCTTTGGTTATGCATCTCATTCTAGAGCATATCGTGTGCTCAATCTTGAAACTAACCAAATCGTGGAGACTTGCGAGGTAACCTTCGACGAGACAGAGCCACGTAGTCGGCTTGTCTTTGAGTGTGCGAGTGATGATGAGCTTGGCGAGGAGATCTTTCGGGAGGAGGAGCATGAACATGGTGATGATGAGGATGGCGGTGCGGTGCCCCCGCTGAACATGTACCCACTACTTCGACTACGATGATGGATGGACCCTCTCGCTACACCTACGACGACAAATCAAGAACGAGGAGAAGCCGATGTTGAGGGGGAGGTAGCTTCGAGGCGAGAACCTCCCCGGCGAGTTCGGGTGGATCACCCGGCCTTCGAGGATCATCGGCGACATGGATGAACGCACTACACGGTCGAGGGTTCGAAACAATTCCCATTTTGCTCATGCTGCGTTTGTTGCTTCTTTCGAGCCCAAAGACATTGGACACGCACTATCTGATCACAATTGGGTTAACTCGATGCATGAGGAGTTGGAGAACTTTGAGAGGAATCAGGTGTGGGAGTTGGTTGACCCGCCCCCAGGGTGTAAGCCGATTGGTACAAAGTGGGTGTGGAAAAACAAAGAGGGAGAGAAGGGTGAGGTTGTGAGGAATAAGTCGAGGCTTGTTGCTCAAGGGTTCAGTCAGAAGGAGGGGATCGACTACGAGGAGACCTTTGCTCCCGTAGCCCGTTTGGAGGCGATTAGGATCCTTCTAGCCTTTTCTGTGGCTAAAGAGTTCAAGTTGCACCAAATGGATGTGAAGAGTGCTTTTCTGAATGGAGTGTTGGAGGAAGAAGTGTATGTGAGACAACCTCCGGGGTTTGAGAGTGAGAAGTACCCCCACGGGTGTACAAGTTGAGGAAGGCGCCGTATGGGTTGAAGCGGGCGCCTAGAGCTTGGTATGGCGAGGTTGAGGGGGTTCTTGTTTGAGAGAGGTTTTGAGATGGGGAAGGTCGATCGGACCTTGTTTTTGCCGAGGCGGGGCGAGAGATATCCCGATTGTGCGGGTGTACGTGGATGATATTGTCTTTGGTGGCTCGTCTAACTCTCTTGTTGCGAGGTTTGCGAGATGATATGAGCGGGGAGTTCGAGATGAGTATGATGGGTGAGTTGCGGTTCTTCCTCGGGCTACAAATCAAGCAATCAAAGGAAGGAACATTTGTGCACCGGGCTAAGTACACCAAGGACATTGTGAGGAAATTCAAGATGGAGGACTCCAAGGCTATGACGACGCCGATGAGTACGACTACGGCTCTTGATGCGGACGAGGAAGGTGAACACGTGGACCAGAAGGAGTACCGAAGCATGATCGGGTCACTCCTCTACTTGACGGCGACGAGGCCGGACATACGATTCTCGGTGTGTCCGTGCGCTCGTTTTCAAGCGTCTCCGAGGACTTCGCATCGGCAAGCGGTGAAAAGAATTTTCGTGTACTTGCGTCACACTCCCGACTTCGGCCTTTGGTACTCCGCGTCCTCTTCTTTGGCGCTTCATGGCTTTTCGGACGCGGATTTTGCCGGGTGTCGGTTGGATAGGAAGTCCACTTCGGGACTTGCCGGTTTTGGGTTCTTCGTTGGTGTCTTGGTCTTCTCGTAAGCGGTCGAGTGTTGCTCAATCCACGACCGAAGCCGAGTATGTTGCCGCCGCTAGTTGTTGCTCTCGGCTCCTTTGGATCACCTACACCATGAGTGACTTTGGTGAGGAGTATACCCATGTCCCACTTCAATGTGATAGCACCGGTGCCATAAGCGTTGCAAAGAACCCGGTGCTCCATTCCAAAACCAAACACATAGAAGTGAGGTATCATTTCCGAGAGACAACGTAGAGAAAGGGAAGATAGCCTTGATCCATGTACCCACACATGACCAACTAGCCGATATTTTCACCAAACCCCTAGATCAAGCAACTTTCACTCGTTTGCGGGGGGAACTTGGTGTGTGTTTGATTTCTTGAGTTGGGTGTGTGGGGGCTTTCTTTTGCCGGTGGTGTCGAGCCCGTTTTGCCTCCCCTCGAGGAGCCGGTTTTTGTAGCATATGTATAGCTTTTCTTTGTGCATTTCTTGCATTTGGCATGGCATATGTAACATGATGTATAGGCATCCTTGTATCTTAGATTGCATGCATTTTGTATCATATGCATCGGATAGGAAAAGCTTCTCCTATATACAATCTTTACCATGGGTTGCTATATATGTTCTTGTGAGCTTGTTTGATATGCTACGGTTAGTTTGGCTTAGCTCTTGATGATCTTGATGAATGATCCACGGTTGATGGCTAATTTTTGAAAAATGTCATATACATGCTCTCTCATGAGTAAATGCCTATATATGATCTTGACATGTTTTAGTGGCTTTGCTATGCTTACTTTGTGGTTGGATAGTTAGTTTATTGATCGTATGGAGCCAAAGGCTCACTTGCCATCATGAATGTTTAGCCCTCTTGCTTAATCTTGTGGAGGGGCATAAGTTCCTCTTTGTCGCAAAGACATTTCATGTACCATTTACAAATCTGAAAATGAAATGAAAAATGCTTGGAAAATATGTTCCCTTGTCATATGTGCTGAAATTAATTTGCTTTGGGTGCTAAACCGTTGCATGATGCCTACCAATGAGAAGTCTCATACATAGAAGTAGGCACATGGCTCGGTGGCTTTGACATGACATGAGGTGCTTTTGGGTGTTTATGATGGTCTTATGATTAGAATGGCTGTCCTAGCATGAAGTTTGAGTGGCTTTGCCATTTTGATATGTGTTGCTCATGTTTAGGTATTTGCTTGTGAGAGAGTAACTTTTCGCAAAATTACTCAAATCCTTATTAGCCTTGTCCAATGATTGTGAAACTTGGTGATCATGTAGTTAAGGTCATTACGAACCTGTCGAGTATCTAACTTGCTCATTTGGACTTGTGTAGCTCCTTGTGATGAATTTTGTATATTTGAGAAGCTATATGTTGAAAGTTTTTGCATTTTGCCTTGATTCATGCATTGTCAACAAGGGGGAGAAGTTTGTACATGTTTTGGGCACCTGGGAGTGTTTGGAAGGTGTTCCAATTGTTTCGGGCAATTTTTGAGCAGTTTGGTGCAGGGCCGGTCTCTTCGGGCGGTTTAACCGCCCCCGAGCGGTCGGTTCGGGCAGAGGCGGTCTAACCACCCCTGGGCGGGCGGTCTAACCGCCCTGGGCGTGTGAGCGAGTGTTTTTGCTCTTTGTTGCATTCCCGAGTTGCATTGATGCATGTGTTCGGGGGAGTGTGTCTTGTGGCTCGGGGGGAGCTTGCATTTGTGCAGGGGGAGCTCTTTGTGGTGTTCGAGTTTTGCTTTGGTGGTTTGCGCTCTTTGCTTGAGCTGTGTTTTGTCTCGGATGTGTCGAGCCGTTGCCCTTGCCTAAGGGGTCCGAGACTTGTCTTCTTCAAGTGATCTTGCTCTTTGCCTTTCTTTGGCTTTCGATCGCTTGTTGGGGTTTCTTTTTATTTGTTTCTTTTCTTTTCATTTTCTCTTATGTTACTTCATGTGAGTGTGTTGTCAATGCACTCATCAAGGGGGATATTGAGGACCATGTGTGGTTCGAGGACCGGTGGATGGTCGCTTCCTTGTGTGATGAGTGATTGACAACGTTGTGTGGACTGATTCTTGGCTAAGTATTGCAGGTGCAGGTTGCGGCTTGACTCGTGTTGGTGCAGGTGAAGAACAAGCGCGAAAGGTCGTTGCGGTGAGGCCTCCGGGGTGTGGAGAAGACAAGTAGGCTTCGTTCGAGGGACCCGGTGGCCAGCGGGGTCAAGTGCGGGCCGCATGGTGGCATGAACAGCAAGATGAAGTCGTGGACGGTTTCTTGGTAGAGCCTCAAAACCAAGGTCGAGCCGGGACTACGTGGGAGCCGAGTCATGAGTGAGATTGGCGGAGGCTACACCGAGTTCGCGGGGTTTGCAGTGGTTCACCAGAAAACCACTGGGTTACTCGGTTGAGCCACAAAACCGAGGCCGAAGACTCGACGAGGAGGTGCGGCCACCCAGGCCGGTTCAACCGCCCAGGAGGGGCGGTCAGACCGCCCGGGGCCGGTCGATCCACCGGGCCGGTCCTAACCGCCCGGGGGGGGCGGTCCGACCGCCCCGGCCGCCGGCGCCGAGAAGCTTCGAAGCGGAGGACACGCGTCGGGATCGCAAGGCTTGCGTCGAGGCTACGCGAGGGTGCGGTCGCCGGCATCCGTCCGATGGTGAAGACATCAAGAATTCCAAATCGCCCTTGAGGGGCTTGTATCCCTAGTTAGTAGAGAGGGGCATTTTAGACATTCGGTTGCCGCCTATATAACCCAAGAGGTGAGAGGTTGGCGGCCAACTCTTGGAACCCTAGCTCATTTGGTTTTTCCATTTTCGTTCTCTATTTTCCCTAGGTTTTTAGAAGGCTAGTTTGAGAGCTTCATGTGAGATCTAGAGAGAGGGATGGATGTTTGGGTGGCAAACTAGACCTTGTACGAACCATTCATGGCATGTATAGAAGGTTCGGCGTGGTTCTTCATGGTGGTTTTCCCGTCTCTTTGATGTTGATTTTCGGAGCTCTTTTTGGCGGTGTTTTGAGAACGATTTCTTGGGGTTTTTGGTGGGTGTCACGTATGAGGTTCTTGTGCCTCTTTGGTGGTGACTTTGCCCCCAAATCCCCTTTGAATCGGACTCGATTTGGTGGTTTTTCGAGTTGGGCGAGTTCTTGACCTAGAGAAGCGATTTCTTCGATTCCTCTTGATTGTGAGCGTTTCGGGTCGATTCCTTTGAGGTAGAGGTTGCCCAGGAGGTAACCCAGCTACCCCCGAAGTTTGGCTGCAATACGTGGAGTGATTCGGGAGATCGAGCGCGAGGAAGTTGAGGTTTGACCTGCGGGTTCGTGTTCTGGAAGGGGCGGTCTAACCGCCTGCAGGGGGCGGTCTAACCGCCCGGGGTGTTTCCGGGTCAAAGTTTTGTTTCGCCGAATTTTCCTCTGTGAGTTTGTTCGCCTTGATCAGAGGAGTGTCTGGGTGAAATTGGGGGTCGTTCTCGTGCAGTTTGCTAGGTGTTCTTTGTTGGAGTTCGTTGCTGGGTACAGGAGGTCAGACCGCCCCGGGTAGCCGGTCTAACCGCCCCTAGGCCCTTGGGTGAAGTTTTGGTTTTCGCCAAGATTTTCCGGTAGCTAGCATGGCCTTGACCGGGAGATCTCTCGTTGGTGAAACCGTGGTGTGTTTTGGTGCTCGAAGAGGCGTTTCGGAGGATTTCTTGGTTGCCGGTGGAGGCGGTCTAACCGCCCCCTATACCGGTCTAACCGCCCCCTCGGTTAGCCGGCTTTCGAGTTGTTTCCGTCTTGTCGGTGCTTGCGTGTGTGTTGTGGTTGCTTGGTAGAGTTTGTTCCTAGGACCGGTAGCACTCCAGTGGCTACGTGGTTTTGGCAAACGGGAGGTAGAAGTGCGGAGCGTGTGATTTCGGGGGTTCGACCGAGCTAGTTCGTCTTGTCGGAGTTTCAATCTCCCTCGAGAAGAATTTTTATCGGCTCCCATTCACTCCCCCCCCCCTCTCTGGTCGCCTTATCGGTCCTTCAACTTGGAATGCATGGGGGTGACTATGATTTGCTGCCTCCACCAAGTTGTCCCAAGCCACTTTCAGGTTGTTGTACCTATCAGAGACATCTGAGACGGAGGAGTGGTTATTAGGGGCAAAAATCCAGATGTGAACACGAAGTCAAGAAGGAGTTAGAAACATTTACCTCCCACTAATGCCTCCAAAGCCATGCGACGCTCGCGCTCGGCCTGGCAACGAGCGGTGATGTCCCTGAGGTCATGCTCCAGGTGCTGAACGCGGCGGCGCAATTGATGGCTAGTTCTCTGTTCGGGCGTGGTATCCTCTACTTCGAGGGAAGAATCAGAGGAGATGTACTCAGGCAATGTCTTCGGTCCCGGTGAGTTCCTCAGAAAGCAGATCGAGGCTGAAGGAGGAAAGGTAGAGAGGAGGTAAAGCGCAAGATTATATGAGAAAACAAGAAGGAAATCAAGGGAAAACTCACTCTCGAATCATGCGTTTCTTCGGGGTGCTGCTATCCTGGGGTTGCTTGCCTTTGTCCATGGCCTTGGGGTTTTTTCCTTTAGGGACAGAGGAGGAGATGAGAAGTGATGGATGAGTGTGTGAGTGGATTTGCAGGGCATCTCAGCAGACTATTTTATTGACCGAGGGAGTGCATTGGGAGTGATGACTGGCCGGCGTGCACTGTTGGAATACCAAGCGGCACGGTTTTCTTCCCGAATGCGAAGGGTTTTCGTTTGAACAGTACTTATGGATTGCCAATTCGAGGATCTTCTGCGGATTTTGCGCCAAGGGGCATCTGTTCTCGCGTGTTCGGCTCAATCGAGTTCCCGAATATGTTTAAGAAGAAACAAGATCCACGGATGCAAACACAGGAAAAATCATCGCAGTACAAGCGCGGAAATCAAAAGTTCTTTATTTATTGCCGATATCAAACATCCCTAATACAATCTAATCAAAGAGCCTGTTCAACACAGACTGGGGATGAGTGAGTTCGGCAATGGCGTCGCCGTGGCCATCGAGGCGCTCCAAGATTATCTCGATCTCCTCGATGTCTTCTGGCGCGCCGCCCCGGAAGCCGCGCGGCCTGATGGAGTAGTCGACATTAGTGTGCGTCGCCATGGCGGCCAGGCCCAAAGTGGTACCCAAGCGGATGCCATGGGTGGCCACTTCGTCCACGCGGTGCTCCACCGCAGCAAGGCGCTCCGCCGGCGTATCTCCGCGGGCGTTCACCTTGTCGGCCAATTGCTCCACCAGCATCTTTAGCTGGTTGAGCTCGGCGTCACGGGCTGCAAAGTGCAAGAAAAAGGTGATTAGCATCAAGAGCCGGATTGGATTAAAGAGCGGTTTCGGAGCCGTACCGTCGATGGTCTCCAGCAGCTGCTTGCGCTGGTCTTCCCACTCCAATTCGGCTATGCCAGCCTTTTTGGAGACGTCCTCCAGCTCGCGCTGGGCCACCTCCAGCTCCGCCTTGAAGCGGAGAGCATCGAGCTCCCCGTAGGGCACGGGGGAGTAATGGTTGGACTCCGAGGAGTCGTCCGGCAGGGGCTGACCGGCCGGTGCAGAGGATGGATTCCATTGAATCAACCTGAAACAAGGATGATCGTCAAAAACAAAAGGGGGTTAAAGATGGATCTTAAAAGAAGAATTGACGATCATTACCTCCGGCGCGCACTGGCACGGCTCCCCTCCGCCTCATCAGTGGCGCGGCGCCGGTTGTTGCTGCTCGCCATGCTTCTGGGATTTGCGCTGGCTGGAAAAAGAAGACTTGAGATTGGCGAAGATTTGAGAGCTAAAGGCTTGGTGGAGAGTTGGGGGCACCTACGGTTTTCATTTATAGGCCTGGCAAGACAGATCGTGGCCTCAGGACGTGGCTCTGGATCGTGGCGCATATCCCAAGAAAATTGGAAGGTGGAGAGGTTTCCTTGACCAATCCGCCGTCGGGTCGTTTGGAGTTCAAGGCTGAGTCGTATTCGGTTGACTGGCTCGGTTGAAAGGAGTCAAAGTGCCATTCGGGTATTGGCACTTCTTTACCGAATGGGTCATTCAGCGTTGCAGTTAAGGATGTGCAGAGGAAAAGAGGAATAAAATTGCAAGAGCAAATGTTACAAGAGCGACCAGTTCGGTTACACATCGATCGAAACATCTAGATGCTCAAATACTTTGCAATTACCTTGGAGGCATTCGATGTTGCTTGGTGAAAGTTCTCCATCCGTTCTTGATAGTCTTTCTGGGCGTCGGATAGGATGGTGAGTTCTGCATCACATTGGTTCACCTCAGCTATGGCCGATGTTGCTTCCTCTTGGATCTTCTCTATCAGTCCCGGGAGTTCGGCTATCTTCTTGTCATCGGCTTCTATTTCACCGACGAGACTTCTCGTCCGCCTCTAATGTCGCTTTTCCGGCGATCTTCAATTCACGAGCGGCTTGCGTGATTGGCCAATGTCTCTTTGTGACTCTCGGTCCGGGATTGTGCTCCCTTCACGGCTTGTTCGGCTTTGGCCCTCTTCGTTCAACGGTCGGGCGGGAAGACACCTTTCTCAGAGCTCGTCTTATGGGCACGTAATGAATTTCCAGACCGGAGATGGATTCAAGTGAGGCATTGATGTCCTCAGGGAGTTCTCGGCTGATGGGTTCAAGCATTTCTTCAAAGTGATCAAGATCTTTGAATTGATCTCGTGCATCTCTTTGCAGCCAGGCGAGAATTTCCTTGAGTTTTTCTTGCACTATCTCTAACAAAGTTTGAGGCACTTCTTCCCTTGTCTCGGCAACTAGATTGTTCCCCATTGATGGGTTTGATGATGACGGAGCCTGATCCTGAGAGAGCAATATTGCCGAGTCAGGAGTATTGGAAGTAAAGGATAACAAGATTAGGTGCAAATGTTTTACCTCATGCCTGACTCCCTGAACCGGAGCAGGATTTTGTTCAGGGGCGACCCCTGGAATCACTGGTGAAGAGGGTGCTCCAGGCAAAGCTGAAGCTTCTGTGTGAGAGGGTGCTGATGCAGTTTCTGGCAACTCAGGAGCTTCTGGCTCGAGAGAAAATTGGTTCACCTCTGCTAAGGTCGATGTTTCTGCCCGGCCGATGGGTGAATGAGCCCTTGGAGGACTTGATGGCTCCAGTTGGATGGGAAAATTTACCTCTGGAGAGGTTGGTGTTTCTGTCTGAGCAGGGGGTGATTGAGTCTCTGATGAAGATGAGATCTCTACTTGGACAGATGGCTCAGCCCTGGGTGGTCGCTTGTTGAGATACTAGGACATCCACAAGATTGTCCACCATTGTTTCCTCTGCAAATACTAGATTAAGAATGAATGCCAGTGTTCATCCTTAAGGAAAGGACAGTAAAGGTCATACCAGTGGATGGAGCATTGGCAGGTTCTGAAGCTGAGGATTGCTGAGTTCTAGTCTGAAAATGCATAAGATGTAATTTATCAGAAAAGAGTAATCCTGTGATCAAGAAAGGAAGAAATTTTACCTCAACAAGGACTTTCTTGATGGTTCTTCTCCTCTTAGCATTTGGAGGTGCAATCAGAGACAGACTTTGCCTTCTATCAGCAGTAATGCTGGACAGAGTTGGATCTGTTGTAGCATACCTAGCCATTAATTGAGCCAGGGTTGGTGATCTAAATCCCAATGCTGAGATTGGGCCTACTGCATTGTAAGCAATCGCCCTGGCTAGAGGGGCAGGCATTGTGTTCTGTGGGTAAAGAAAACAAAAATCAGGATCATGGTTAGAGGAGGAAATGTCTGATTTGAGGATTAATCGTATTACCTCTGAGGTTGGTTGAAAATCAGGCATCAGTTCTATACAGAACAAATGCACAGGCTCACTAAAGATATGGTCATGGAATTCTTGCCACCAGGAGTTGAAGGTGGGGTGAGCTACTGTTGTAGGTGTGAAAGGCCAGGTATAAACAGATGGACTACATACATACTGGAAAACCCTGCTGGTCTGAGTAAGCTCTTTGATTTCCTCTCTGGGCTTGAGGAATTGATGCAGAAACAGTCTCGAGGGCATCTGGCCACATCCAAGTTGCCGAGCCATCATGTTGGGCTGATAGTATTCATAAGTACTGTGGTTCAGCCTCCCTCCACTAAAATTCAGCCGGCAGAATGCATGGGTGGATGATAATGTTGAGGATTTCCAGAAATCTTCCATCTTGGCGTTCAGCTTCAAAGGAGAACTCACAGGGGAGGGTTAAATTATCATTGTCCAAATAAGGGAGCCAGAGAGGATTTTGGAAACCTTTGAAGAAGAGCTCGAAGAGCTAGCTAACATTCTGCTTGATGAGAACAGTTGAAGCAGCTTCTCCATAGGTATGGCATCCTCTGGTGACTTGGGGTTCCCCTTCGTGATAGTTGGATGAAGGGAAGAGCCTGGTGTTCAGGTCAACACCAACAATCTGACGCATGTGCAGTTGCAGCCACATTTGTACAAACCACCAAGGGCCATTGACACATGCTATCCTCTGGCTGGTGTACATTTGCGTGATAGTTTGATGAAGCATATGGTATACACTACCCAGGAGGTATTTCCCAAGAGGAAGGCGATTACCATTGGCTAAGTGTGAAGCCATTGCAATGTGATTCAGGGTAGGCTCATTGGCTTTGCCACAGAAGATGAACCTGCATAGCCACATGTTCAGGAACGCCCTGTATTCGACTTCGCCAAGGGGGCCATCCTTCATATGATTCTGGATATAATTTTTGTATCCGCTTCCTGGTTTAACTCCTGTTTGTCTTGTGGAACCTTTGAAATCCCAGGGGCGAACAGATCCTGTAATGTCAAGGCCGGTAATCATGTATACATCGGCCAGAGTGGGGGACATTGGGCCGTAACCGAAAAGGAAGGCGTTGACGCCATTTGACCAGAAGTGGCAAGTTGCTATCAAGAGGTCTTCATTTTTGGGGGTCTCGGCCAAAGACAGCTCCAAACACTGAGCAATGCGGAGGGTGTCCCAATTTTGGGTCCTGGCACTCTTATCTGCGAGGATTCTCTGGTACCAATTCTTCCAGCCTGCGATTGGGGGCAAAGGCCAGTTCTTGAAAGCATCCTGCCATTGGGGAGGCTTGGTTAGAGCCGCTTTGAAGGGGATCCTTTGGGATTCAGCTGCGATAAATTCGCGAGGATCAGAAACTCCCACAGGACCAAGGAAGTAGGATCTTGAATTGGCCTCAGTACGGATTAAAAGCTCGGTGGAGAGCTCCTGAGGGAAAGCGGAGAAGAAATCTCAAGTAAAAATTCAAAATCTGAATGCCGAATGAAGCTTATGGTGGAGGAATTTACCTGAGCAGCTTGATTTTGAGCCGCCATTTGGGATTTGAGCTCAGAAAAAGGGGATCTAGGGTTTGGATCTAAATGAAGATTCCGGCGGATTGCGAAGGGAGAGAACGGGTGTGAAACAGATTTTATTTGAAGACATTGGTGGCTAGAGTCAATTCCGGGATAAAATCATTTTTATCCCGTAATTGAAGGGGCATGTGTTAACACCAAAATTTGGTAAGGAGTCTGACTTGTGGGACCAACTCGGTGAGAAATCCGTCCAGAGGAAGGAAGGATTCTTCAGATGCATTCGGCAGAAAAATCCGTGGTCGGCTATCTGCTTCCATTCGGCAAGGGAACTGTTGAGCTGATTTTGCGGGATTGTACGGTGACGTGGCACAAGCGGAAAGGATGAATGGATGGATAAGCGATCGAGCTTAGAGATAAATTAGGTATCAAATCCATTCGAGGTCGTGCTTGGCAGGGTATAAATATGAACCCTGAATGTATGTAGTAGATATACGAAATCATTTTCAATACAAACTGGCTTTACGCCAAACCCTAGAGTCCATTTGTCGTGTCGTCGAGCTCTTCGAGAGGGTTCATCGATCCGTCGACCTCCGTGAGTACCGGCAACCTTGTATCATATCTAGTCTTATGCGGTGGATTTAGATCTGATGCAAGTAGTCTTGTTACCATGCTTAGTGTCATGCGGTAAATTCAAGCTTGGTTCAAGAAGGTTTCTTGTTAGGTCATGAGCCATGCGGTAGGCTAAGATCTAGCTTGAAGCTAGTTATCGGCTCTATTGAATTCTGGCAAGATTCAATAGATTCATTAAGTTACCCTGTGTTGCTCCGAGTTTTTGCTTTATGTTTAAATTCATGTAACCCCCTTTTGCCCAATCTAGATGGGTTTGGATCGGCTTTATCCCTTTCGATGATCCTTATGCGAATCAAGTTCGTGCCTTTGGCTAAATTAACACGTGGATCACATGTTATTTGATAGCCGATACCGAGTCGATCTAGGTTGTTACGTGTTGCGGGTTCAAGCTTTCCAAAGCTTGTATAAATCTTGAAAGAACTGAGTATCACGCGGTAGATGCAGGTTTTTGGATTGTTTTGGAGCTGATCATCCGGTGGATTAGATCTCAAATCAATCTGATAGATTTATCTTACTTGGTAATGTTCGTTCCTTCTTCATGGACCCCGAATCGGCTGTTCAGCCGTGTTCGGTTATGTTCTTCACGAGTAAAACACGTGCGTAATTCATGTTTTTAATATTGTATGCTTTTAGCTTTCCATATCTAGGTCGTATCATGCGGTGGATAGATCTATTTGTGGAAGGTCGCACAATCCCAAGCAAGTTGTATCATGCGGTGGATAGATTCGCTTGGTGTCGTACCTGACGGGTTTTAAAGTACCTAGACATGCGGTAGACTAGTGCTTTGGATCTATGCATGCTTGTTTATTACATATTTATGCTCGTGCTTTTACTTCATTTATTATTCAATGTTGATTACCACGGGGATCGGTCACGGTCTTGCGCACGTGCACCTTTGTCCAGATAAAGACCGATCCGTCGTCATGCTTACGTCATCTATTCGGCTATGTTACTTTTTCCTTTTTAAAGCTCCTGAATAGTTTCAGTTTGCTGGCAGATAGCTTTCTATAGCTATACGTCATCTCATTTGGCTCTATAGCCGTACATATGGAACTGTCTGGTACCACCCGGCAAGTTCCAAGCTTTGGAATTTAACTACTTTGTCTTTTGTTAATTTTCAGGGAAAAATTGACTGGCACGTCTTGTGATTTCTTCATGTGTGAAGCCAGCTTGTTCGGCTTGCTGTGTGCTTGGCGCTAGGTGCAGATTTTGCGTCAACAGGTAGGTCAAAGGGGGGCTGACTGGACCTCAGAGTGGGCTGGGTCGGCCGGCCTGGGACCACTTCGGCCCACCCCGCAGACTCTTCGCTTGGTGTTGTTTCCCGAGTCTTCTAAAGTATTCCCCCAACTGCATGTGGGCCCTTGGCGTCAGTTTCTCCGCAGTTTAGATGAAGCTCCTTGTCCCGCAAGATTCGGCATTTTTCTGTCCGGGTCCTCAGAGTTTTCCATCTTCACAGGTTTGGTCCTTGGGCTTCTTGGAGTCATGTTCACTTCATTGCATGACTTGTACTGGGCTTCGAGGTCTTGTCATGAGGTGCTTAATGAACTTTACCCGGAAGTCTTGCTTTCAACACAAAAATTTTGCATAAACACTAAACTCCAAAACTGACATGCACAAACAAACTTGTTATACCAAGGGGGTTAGTACCAATGGATAAGATATAAATTCATGCCAACACCAAAGGTAAGCTCATGGCTAGGTTGACGGAAATTCACCGTCAACATCTCCCCCATGCTTAAACCTCACTCGTCCTTGAGTAAGACTTCGATGGATATCATCGTTGCCCTTCATTGTTTAAGCCTTGCACTTGATCATACATGAGAAAACATAATGCTCTCAAAAGTTTAATTCGTTAAAGTTTCATAATGTACTAGCCTTCATCCTTACCGAAGGTAGATTATTAATTAAGCTTATCCCACAAGTATTAACATGCTCCCTAAATTCAAATGGATCTCAGCAATTTTGAAATAAAGAATGAGATGAAAAAGAGCTAAACCAAGTTCACAAATTTGAACCACCTTGCATCGTGCTCATAAACTCTCATCTCATCTTGTCTCAAGCATATTTATTATACTCTTTTCCCTCTCATAACATATATATGTGGTAGGCTTTATATAGAGTTTTTCATGAAAGTTTAGTCCTACCAAGATATTATAAATGAGATTTTGTCAAAACAAGACAAGCTTCTCATGGTCTTACCGAGACTCATCAAAAAAGTCATTGGAAAATAATGTTATATCAAGGAGGGGGAGAGAAAAATACACACACTTGAGATAGGTGGACATGTGCAAATGGCAAAGTATGATCCCGAGGCACAAAGGAGGTCCTCGTTATCTGATTGCACATGGTTGGGAAAATGAGTTTGGATGTTTTAATCTTGAAACCTTGAAATTCCTAATGCACTTTAGAGAACCGGGGAGTTTACTTTATTTATATTGTACATACTGATATCTTTTTTTCTTTTCTTATTTTTTCTTTTTCTTTATACTCTTTTTTTCTTTTCTTTCTTTATTTCTCTTTTTTTATTTGCTCCTCTTGAACTCTAAATTGCATTGTACCTACCTCCTCCCCCATGCTTAGACGTTTGCTCGTCCTCGGGCAAAGAGGTGATAGAGATAAGGTAGGTACTAGAAATATTTTTCCTTTCCAGACATACTTGAAATCTTCAAACTTGACACCATCTTGCGATCTTCCTTAAATTGATGATCCATACTCAATGATAGGTTGTGGTCAAGGAGGTAAACACAAAAGATGATATTTTAGTTTTGAGGGTGCATATCCGGCGAGGTTTGTGAGATCTCCGATGTGGGGATACACAATGCACGGATAAAAAGGCTAGCAATAAGATAGATACGCAAAAACGGAATGACCAGCTTTTTAGTCTCGGGCAGAGAAATCATGGCCTAAAATAACTCACCCAAAATAAATCTTGTGTACTAAGATTTTGCACTCAAATATTTATATGGCTCTGAATAGGTTGAGCAACACACAAGTGGTATTTGTGACAAGGTTAGCATTACTTTTAAGAACAAAAATAAATAATCTTTAATTCATCTAAAACTTGAGAGCACATAAAACACTATGGGTCTTTATTTTTGTCATAACCTCTGCTAAAGATTAAGCTAGCATTTAGATAATTTCAGATTTGCATTTTAAAAGAGCATTAGCTTAATCATGCATAAAACAAGTACAAAGATAAACAAAGCGGCAATTATAATCATATATCATCATGGCATAAACTTTGTAACTTTACCAAAGGTAAAAACAAGGTGGTGACTTTATTCATGATGAAAACAAACACTAACACACATGCTGAAAATTTAAATAAAACTGAAAATACTACGCATACATAGGCGCATACAAGTAGAAAATTAAAGAAAAAGGGAAAATGAAAGATAACTAAAGCTCCTCCTCTCTCTAATCTTCCGCAGGTGGTTGGTATTGATAATATTGATGGTTGTACCCTTGCTCATAATAGGATTGAACAATCCCTCCTATGAATTGGTGGTGCTATGTGAAGGCATCCAAGCTCGTAAGCAATGTTTGTGTTTCCTTCACCCAATTGGGCTGCATTGGTTTGGATGGCTGCAATATTTTGCATGTTCCTTGCAGCGTATCCTCCAATAATAGCCACACTTTGTTGAGGTTGAGGAAAATGTGCATAAGGCTCTGCAAAGGCTGCGTTGGGCACCACAAAATTTGGTGGGGGCATGGCTGCACCACTCCCCCATGCTTGCATTGGTGCACCACCGTAGTAACTTGGCGGCATCGGAATTCTTCCATATGGTGGCACATAATTTTGTTGTGCACCTTCTTCTTGTGCCGCGGAGGAACTTCTATAATCCTTCCTCTTTTATTTTTTCTTACCGACACAAGAAGTCCTTCCTCTAACAAATCTTCCTTCCCTTGAATAAAAGTCTTAATCTTGCATCCGGAAGGGGCAAATTTACTTTGGCCACTTTGAAGCCTCCTCTCTCATCTCCACTTATATACTTGCCTTGCTTCATATATTCAAATCCCAGGGAAGTCTCGGGTTGGAGATGCTCAGGGTTCCTTGTAATACCCGGTCTTAAAGAGATAGCCAACATGGAGAGGCAACACTTCGAACCAATATATCCCGAACCCGATGTTGCTTCACAACACCACCAGTTGATCATGAGGTGAGAGGGGTCTATTGGCTGCCACGCAATCAAAGCCGAGTAAAGCCAATTAAACTCTGTGTCGGTTACCTTTGTTTCTCTCATTCTCCCCAAAATCATTTTGCACATCCACGAGTGAAACACTTGAATGATGGGGTTCCGGATAGTATTTCTTTGTTGGTGGGCTCCTCCCGCAATCATATTCCAAAAACCGTCCAACATGCTGTTGACGGTTAAATAACGCGTCAAGTTACGATCCGCAAGCGCACGGGTCAGTCGTAGCTTTTCCCTTAGAGTATTCCCCCAAGGTTAATCAATCCGTGGAACAAGTCGATTGCTATGCTCAACTAAGCACTAATGTTGTTGATTTAAAGCTCTTTATCAAATATGTGTATGTAAGGAACTTAATCTAATTTAATCTAGGTTAAAGAAGACAAAGTAGAGAGCGATGGAAAGAAGATCTCAAGAACGTAGAACGCTTGTCCAAGGGATCTAGGATCACTTGAAGATGTAACCACCTAGCAAGAACAACTTGATCTAATCTATCAAAGGTAAAAGTGCACGGAGTCCAACCCTTTCCCTCTCGCATACTAGCCACTAGACGAGGGTAATCCGTGATCGAACACCAAGTGCACAAAACGTTGATGTGTTCTAGGCATGCATGATCAAAGGTGTGAACCAAGTTCATTATGTTTCCCTCCCGCGCACTGTCACTACACGACGGTAATCGCATAAAGAACAAAAGGAACACGATAGTAAAACTACGAGCGATGCATCCCCAAAGCAAGTCGGCCGACCAATAAGATTAAAGCACCATCAACATGAACATGAATATGATAGCAAAAGATTCAAAACATAAGTTTGGTGATTACAACTCAAGATCCCCCTTCAACCCCTAGGACAAACAAGGACTTACCCCATAATGTTACTCATTGTAGCGCTGATCATGGTGTAGAATCCCCCGAAGTAGATGAAGGCCACGAGTGCTCCCTTCGCGATCCAATCTGCTTCTTGTTCTCGATCTTGTGGCGACGGATGGCGAATAGAGGTCGGTATAATGATTGAATCTCAATGGTAACATCTCCTTAGGTGCCTAGGGGGTTATATTTATGCCTTTGGTAGTCTTGGGGCGTGCTCCACCTTGCCTTCCACGAGATCTTCCTTGGAAGAGAAGGGAACTTGGTTTCCATAAAATCAGTCTCGTCCAGATTTTCCTGATTCGCAGCCCTTCCTTGCCGGTGCCATATCTCCCACGTCCGGATTCCAAATAATGCAAATTCGGTGTCCAGGTTGTGTGCCACGAAATTTTCTTCAACTTTGGTATTCATTGCTTTCCTTGGAAACGAAGATAAGATCTCCAAATCGGCCATAGAAGATAATCTGTTCTGATTTCGGACTGACTGCGCAGAAGGGATTTCGGGGGCCTTATCTCCTAGCTCCCTTATCCGAATTGGGCCTTCCACATGTCCAAATCGAAGATATTGTCGAGGCCCACAACTTTGGTAGCAAACTTTTGTCATTAAAGGCCGTTTAAATCTCCGAATCTGCACCGAAAGATTATGTTGTCCTGGGCTGCGAGAATATCTCTCGAGCTGAGTTGATCTCGTTGGTAAACATCCAAGTCCCCGGAGTTTTGCATGTTGATGCTTCGGTCTTTGGGTTGTTAGGAGTCATGTTCACTTCGTGTCTTGACTTGTGACGGGCTTCATGATCTTCTCTTGAAGTGCTTGATGAACTTAACCCGAAAGTCTCCTCCTTAACGTTAATTTCCTGCGTAAACAACAAACTCCAAAATCGACATGCAAGTGTGAACTTGTTACATCATTAGTATGCCTAGTGGCGGGTTAGTTGCAAATCATAATCGAAACCAATGTATAAAAAGTACTCTATGTTGACGGAAATTCACCGTCAACAACCCCCCATGCTTAAACCTTGCTCGTCCTCGAGTAAGCCTTTAATGAATATCAATGTTGACTTTCATTACTTTATACCCTGCACTTGATCATACACGAGAAAACATAATTCTCTCAAGGATTTAATCATTAAAGTTCCATAATGTACTAGCCTTCATCGTTATGGATGGTAGATATTAATTTAAGCACTTGCCACAAGTAATTACCTTATGCTCCCAAATTTCAAATGAATCTTAGAAATTTTGAAATTAAGAGAGAGATGAAGAAAAAAGAGCTAAACCAAGTTCAAAAATAAACTTCCTTGCATCTTGCTCATGTACTCTCATCTCATCTTGTCTCTCAAACGCTATTCATTATATTCCTTTCCCCTCTCAATATATATAGTGGAATGCTTTATGTGGAGCTATGTGGGAAAAGTTTAGTCCTACCAAGATATTATAAATGAGATGTTGTCAAAACAAGACAAGCTTCTCATGGTCTTACCAAGACTCGTCAAAAAGGTCATTGGAAAATAATGTTATGTCAAGCAGGGGGAGAGAAAAAATACACACACTTTAAGATAGGTGGACATGTGCAAATGGCAAAGAGTGATCCGAGGCACAAAGGAAGTCCGCGTTATCGGATTGCACAGGGTTGGAAAAATGAGTTTGGATCTTAAATCTTGAAACTTTTGAGATTCCTAATGCACTTTAGAGAACCGAGGAGTTCACTTTATTTTATTTTTATAAACTCATATTTTTTTTCTTATACATATTTTTCTTTATCTCTATTTTTTTCTTTATACTCATTTTTTCTTTTTTTCACCATTTTTTATTTGCTCCCCTTGAACTCTAAATTGCATTGTACCTAACTCCTCCCCATGCTTAGACGTTTGCTCGTCCTCGGGCAAAGAGGTGATAGAGATAAGGTAGGTACTAGAAATATTTTTCCTTTGGATAGATACTTGAAATCTTCAACCTTGGCACCATCTTGCAATCTTCCTTGAATTGACGATCCATACTCAATGATAGGTTGTGGTCAAGGAGGTAAACACAAAAGATGATATTTTTGGTTTAAGGGTGGATATTCGGTGAGGTCTGTGAAATCTCTGATGTGGGGATACACAATGCACGGATAGAAAGGCTAGCAAAAAGAGAGATACGCAAAAAACGGAATGACCAGCTTCTTAGTCTCGAGCCAGAGAAATCAAGGCCTGAAATAACTCACCCAAAATAATTCTTGCACACTAAGGTTTATGCATTCAACATATATATATGGCTTTGGATTGGTAGAGCAAAATACAAGTAGCATTAATTGACAAGGTTAGCATATATATTTTTAAGAACAAATCATCTTTAACTCATCCAAAGTTGGGAGCATGAAAATAACACTATGGGTCTTATTTTTATCATAACCTTCACAAAGATTAAGTTAGCATTTAATTAATTTCTTATTCATATTAAAGAGAAAATTAGTTTAATCATGCTTGAAACAAGTACACAAGCTAAGCAAAGTGGCAACTTTTCATCATATATTGTCATGGCATCAACTTAATACTTTTACCAAAGGTTGATCAAGGAGGGAAACTTTATTCATGGTGATCTTTAACACTAACACACATGCTGAAAATTAAATAAAGTAGAAGGCTATTTACAACTTACCTTGTTTTCGTCGCTTAGCCTTGATGGTCCAGGTCACCATCCAAGGTGTAGACGTCAATGTATTTAATAGGCACAACGTCAGGCTCCAGGAATACCTTGAGTCGTTGTCCATTCACAACATATTGATCTCCTTTGGCGTCCATGATTGTTACCGCTCCCGATGGTGACACTGAATGTACGACGTACGGTCCATCCCATTTGCTTTGTAGTTTTCCTTTGCCGAAGACTTTGTATCGAGAATTGTATAGTAGGACCTTGTCTCCTTCCTTGAATTCCTTCTTATGCAATCTTTTGTCATACCATCTCTTCATCCTTTTTTTGTAGATGCTAGCGTTGTGATATGCCTTCAATCTTAGCTCTTCAAGTCCACTTATTTGAATCCTCCGCTTTATTCGTGCCGCATCAATATCAAGATTCATCTCTTTTATTGCCCAATAAGCCTTGTGCTGTAGTTCTACCGGTAAATGACATGCTTTTCCATAAACAAATTGATAAGGGGCCATACCTATCGGTGTTTTATGTGCGGTACGGTATGCCCACAATGCCCCATCTAGCTTCCTTGACCAATCTTTTCCTCCTTTAGTCACCGTCTTTATGAGGATTCCTTTGAGTTGCTTGTTCGATATTTCCGCTTGGCCATTTGTTTGTAGATGATAGGCCGTAGACACCCTATGCTCGATTCCCAACTTTGCCAAACATCTTTTAAAATCCTTGCCAATAAAGTGTGATCCACCATCACTTATTAAAATTCTAGGAACGTCGTATCGAGGGAATATCACCGTCTTGATCATTTGAATAGCCTCTTCCGTAGATGCTTTCTGACATGGAATTACTTCAACCCATTTTGATACATAATCAACTACGACCAAGATGTATTCATATCCATTCGAGTTCACGAATGGTCCCATAAAGTCGATGCCCCAAACATCAAATAGATCAACTTGCAAATTATAATTCAGCGGCATTGCATTCCTTTGTGATATGTTTCCACTCCTTTGGCACTCCGGGCAAGTCGCAACAAACCTTTTCGCATCCTCGTGCATCTCAGGCCAATAGAATCCGCTTGCCCATACCTTTGCTTGTGTTTTAAAATGTCCATAGTGTCCTCCATATTCCGATGAGTGGCATTTTCTTAGAATTTCTTCTCTTTCTTCCCGCGGCACACATCGTCTTAGCACTCCATCATCTCCACATCTATATAGGTATGGTGCATCCCAATAAAATTTTCTGCTCTCGGCAATTACCCTTCTTTTAGCATTTTTGTCCAAGTGGTCTAATGGCATCTTCCGTAGGCATCTTATGATATCATGCATCCATCCTCCTTTATCAAGTATGCGATATAGATGGTCATCTCTCATTCTATCTTCAATTAGGTCCATCCCATCATCTCCATGATGCATCCTTGATAGGTGGTCGGCTACGACATTGTCCGACCCTTTCTCGTCTCTAATTTCCATATCAAACTCTTGTAATAATAGAATCCATCTAATCAAACGTGGCTTGGCATCTTTCTTGGATAAAAGTTACATGATTGCAGCGTGGTCGGTGTACACGATCACCTTCGAGTTCACAATATAAGATCTGAATTTTTCAAATGCAAACACTACGGCAAGCAATTCCTTCTCTGTAGTTGCATAATTCACTTGAGCATCATTTAAAGTTTTACTTGCATAATAAATTTTGTGTACCTTCCCTTCCTTCTTTTGTCCAAGAACGGCTCCAAAGGCATAATCACTTGCGTCGCACATTATCTCAAATGGTAGATTCCAATCGGGAGGTTGCATAATTGGTGCACTTATGAGAGATTGCTTCAACGTCCGGAAAGCATGCAAGCATTCTTCATCAAAATCGTATTCCACATCTTTTTGGAGAAGTCATGTCAATGGCTTGGTGATCTTTGAGAAATCCTTTATAAATCTTCTATAAAATCCGGCATGCCCGAGAAAGCTTCTTAACGATTTGACATTTGTCGGAGGCGGCAACTTTTCAACTGTTTCAATCTTAGATTTGTCCACATTTATTCCTCTCTCGGAGATTACATGTCCCAAGACTATCCCTTGCTTTACCATAAAGTGACACTTCTCCCAATTAAGCACTAGGTCAATTTCTCCACACCTTTCATGAACTTTTTCCAAATTTTTCAAGCAACTTTCAAAACACGTACCATACACCGAGAAGTCGTCCATGAATACCTCCATAATTTCTTCAATAAAATCCGAGAATATAGCCATCATGCATCTTTGAAAAGTGGCCGGTGCATTACATAAACTAAATGGCATTCTTCTATATGCGAAAGTTCCATACGGACATGTGAAGGTTGTCTTTTGTTGATCATCCGGATGAATGGGAACTTGCATGAACCCCGAGTATCCATCAAGGAAACAAAAGTAAGAATGTTTATCTAACCTTTCAAGCATCTCGTCGATAAAGGGTAGAGGAAAGTGATCCTTCCTTGTTGCCTTGTTCAACTTCCTATAGTCGATGCACATTCTCCATCCGGTCACGATCCGTTGTGGTATCAACTCATCCTTCTCATTCTTTACAACCGTTATTCCTCCTTTCTTTGGTACACAATGCACCGGGCTCACCCATTCACTATGTGCCACGGGGTATATTATTCCGGCATCCAACAATTTGATCACCTCCTTCTTCGCCACCTCATGCATGGCATGACTCAATCTTCTTTGAGGCTCAACAACGGGCTTGCATTGTTCTTCAAGTGGTATGCGGTGGGTGGAAAAGGCTAGACTAATACCCTTCAAGTCAGTTATCGAGTACCCGATCACCTTCTTGTGTTTCCTCAATAAATTCAGCAACTTATCCATCTCCTCCAGACTTAATTCATCACTCACAATGACCGGGTACGTCTTATCGGCTCCTAAAAATTCATACTTTAATCCCTTGGGAAGTGGCTTTAACTCAATATCGGGCATTTCGGGTTCTTGTTGTTTCAAATTTCCAATATCTTCATAATTTTCTTCATCCAAGCTTTCATCTTGTGCCTTCAACCCCTCGATTGCTTCCGCTAGTTCTTTGTCTTGATCATCATACATAGCATCATTCTTCATTGCTCTTTGGAGAGGGTCTTTGAAAGTATCAACAAAACGAAGATCCTCTACCTCTTCGTTATCAAGAGGTAGAGGTAAAGCAATACGAGAAGCGGGTAGGAAATCATATGTAAATTTAGTCCCATCTAAATCAATAGTAACTCTACCCTTTCCGGCATCAAGAACGGCATTGACCAACTTAACAAAAGGCCTACCAAGAATTATATCATCATGTTCATTATGGCAAGCATCAATTATGAAAAAGTCGGTTGGAATAATTTTACCTGAGATAGCAACATCTAAATCCCTAAGCACACCCAATGGTCTTGTTGTTCTACCATCTCCCATGATTAGTTTTATTTGTGTTGGAGCAAGATTTAAAGTTTTACTAAAAAGCTCATAATAAATCTTGGAAAATATGACACTAACTTGAGCTCCTATGTCACATAAAGCTTTACAAATTTTCTTTCCATTAATGTTGCAACTTATGTGAGGTGTCGGAAGAGAGGTACCTTCGACATGGTCGGCTCCTATCGCGTACACCTCGGCTAGGTGTGCATATGGCCAGGCCTCCGGCTTCACTCCCATGATCCTCTTTAGTTCGGCAATGTGATCCGGATCTACCTATTTTTCCTCATTGAAAAGCCATGGGATAATCTCTTCGGCTGATTCTTTGTCCAACTCATACCCCGAGTGCCTCTCCTTTGGAAAGTTGAATTCTATTGCTCTCGCTGACTCCTTTTGGTTCAGGTATGGTCTCCTCTTGTTGAATATTTCTTCGAAGTTAATTGGGATCCAATCCATTTGTTCGAACTCCTTTAACGGCTTTGCATTCGCCAAACTTCTTCCTTGTAACTCTTCGTGCTTGCGAATTTTGATGCCTTGGATTGGTCCTCCTTCTTTGTGGGTTGCCCCTTCAATGTTTTCTTGCCTTGCTTCTTCTTTCTTCACTTTCGGGGCTTCTTTTCTTGAAATTCCAGCAAGTACCTCCACACAAGTTTCTTGCTCAACACTTCCCAAAATATGTTCTTCCCAATCTCTTTGCTTGGCCACCCCCTCGCTTATTCTTTGTAGTAATTGGGTGGCCTCCGTGAGTGTTTTCTCCATGATATTTCTGCTTGCACACATTTGAACATATCGCATGCATTCGGGGGTTAGGGAAAAATAAAAAGTATGCAAGAGTACATCACCGGAGAATCCTAGTCTTGGTCCTTGTTTGATTAATCCATTGAATCTTTCCAAAGCTTGATCTATTCCTTCTTCTCCTTGCGCAAAATTTATCACTTACTTCCTCACATTTTGAACCCTACTTATCGAAAAGAATTCTTCACAAAATTTCTTCACCAATCGATTCCAATTTCCTTCCACCTCGAAGGATGCAAGTGAGTGCCATCGTTTTGCTTTATCCGCAAGTGAGTATGGAAAAAAATTACATTTGTACCAATCGACGGGAACTCCTTGTTGCACCGTGTTGCATAGCATCGTGAAACGCTCGACGTGACTATATGGATTGTCCGTCTTCACCCCTCTAAATAGGTTGGCTGCCACCAACTCAATCATTCGAGGCTTGATCTTGTACTCGGTAGCCTCAAGTACCAAATCTGATTTTTGGACTTTAATATCTTCCAATTGTGGGCTAGCATAGTACCATAGTGGTTTTTCTTCTTCCTCCATGGGGTGATTGACAAAAGCCATCTAGACAACAAAAACAAAACAAAAAACAAGGATTTCTAGACAAAAGATTAGGTGTTAGTAACCAACAAAATTAATACCAAGTTAAACGTAGCAAACTAGCTTGTTCCCCGGCAACGGCGCCACAAAAGCTTGTTGACGGTTAAATAACGCGTCAAGTTATGATCCGCAAGCGCACGGGTCAGTTGTAGCTTTTCCCTTAGAGTATTCCCCCAAGGTTAATCAATCCGTGGAACAAGACGATTGCTATGCTCAACTAAGCACTAATGTTGTTGATTTAAAGCTCTTAATCAAATATGTGTATGTAAGGAACTTAATCTAATTTAATATAGGTTAAAGAAGACAAAGTAGAGAGCGATGGAAAGGAGATCTCAAGAACGTAGAACGCTTGTCCAAGGGATCTAGGATCACTTGAAGATGTAACCACCTAGCAAGAACAGCCCAATCTAATCTATCAAAGGTAATGCACGGAGTCCAACCCTTTCCCTCTCGCATACTAGTCACTACATGAGGGTAATCCGTGATCGAACACCAAGTGCACAAAATGTTGATGTGTTCTAGGCATGCATGATCAAAGGTGTGAACCAAGTTCATTATGTTTTCCCTCTCGCGCACTGTCGCTACACGACGTTAATTGCATAAAGAACAAAAGTAACACGATAGTAAAACTACGAGCGATGCATCCCCAAAGCAAGTCGGCCGACCAATAAGATTAAAGCACCATCGACATGAACATGAATATGATAGCAAAAGATTCAAAACATAAGTTTGGTGATTACAACTCAAGATCCCCCTTCAACCCCTAGGACAAACAAGGACTTTACCCCATAATGTTACTCATTGTAGCGCTGATCATGGTGTAGAATCCCACGAAGTAGATGAAGGCCACGAGTGCTCCCTTCGCGATCCAATCTGCTTCTTGTTCTTGGTCTTGTGGCGACGAATGGCGAATAGAGGTCGGTATAATGATTGAATCTCAATGGTAACCTCTCCTTGGGTGCCTAGGGGGTTATATTTATGCCTTTGGGGAGTCTTGGGGCGTTCTCCACCTTGCCTTCCACGAGATCTTCCTTGGGAGAGAAGGGAACTTGGTTTCCATAAAATCAGCCTCGTCCAGATTTTCCTGATTCGCAGCCCTTCCTTGCCGGCACCATATCTCACACGTCCGGACTCCAAATAATGCAAATTCGGTGTCCAGGTTGTGTGCCACGAAATTAGCTTCAACTTTGGTATTCATTTCTTTCATTGGAAACGAAGATAAGATCTCCAAATCGGCCTTGGAAGATAATCTGTTCTGATTTCGGACTGACTGCGCAGCAGGGATTTCAGGGGCCTTAGCTCCTAGCTCCCTTATCCGAATTGGGCCTTCCACATATCCAAATCGAAGATGTCGTCGAGGCCCACAACTTTGGTAGTCAAACTTTTGCCATTAAAGGCCGTTTAAATCTCCGAATCTGCACCGAAAGATCATGCTGTCCTGGGCTGCGAGAATATCTCTCGAGCTGAGTTGATCTCGTTGGTAAACATCAAGTCCCCGGAGTTTTGCATGTTGATGCTTCGGCCCTTGGGTTGTTAGGAGTCATGTTCACTTCGTGTCTTGACTTGTGACGGGCTTCATGATCTTCTCTTGAAGTGCTTGATGAACTTAACCCGAAAGTCTCCTCCTTAACGTTAATTTCCTGCGTAAACAACAAACTCCAAAATCGACATGCAAGTGTGAACTTGTTACATCATTAGTATGCCTAGTGGCGGGTTAGTTGCAAATCATAATCGAAACCAATGTATAACAAGTACTCTATGTTCACGGAAATTCACCGTCAACACATGCCTTCCGGCACGGCCACTAGTTCCGGAGCTCCCTTTTGAAAACCAAGTAGTCCCCTAATATATTCATAGGGAACCACTTGTTGAATTCCCTCCAAACAGAATGAGAGACTCGGCACCCCTTCATCAAGGATAGGTGTCATGGTCATGAGAAATTCCAAGGCGAATTCCTTCTGGGTGTTTGCCGACATCCCGTTGGAGAATTGCACCCATCCTAGGTGTCCCAACATCTAATAAATATCAGTTCCAAAACCCAATATGTTGAGAGCTTGGTCGTCGAAGTCAACGTTCACTACAAGCCTCTTCTCAAGGTGAGCAAGCTTCTTCTCCTCCTCCGTCATGATGATAAATCCATATTCGGAGTACCGCGGAGCGTATAGAGGTGGAGCGGATGATCGTGTTGAACGACGAGGTGGGACGGGCGGCTCCTCCGTACGTCCTTGAGGTTCCATGAACCTCATAGACGAGCTTCTTGTGGCCCTCATGCCACCGAGGAGAAGAGTGTCGTTCCTCCTCGGCGGTGCCATGTCCTCCTCCATACTCCGAGGAGACTCGAAAACCGAGTGCCTCCTCGAAGATGTTGTCAATGATGGCTTGGATGACGCCGATCCCTTCTTCTTGGTAAAACGGCTTGTAGTTTTCTTCCACATGTTTGCTGCACTCTCCTCATTAGTATAACCCCGGGGTTTTCAACCGGTAACAAGGCACACAAAATTTATTTTGGAGTATGGACTTTGAGTGGAAAGACCTGTTTTGTTGGACGAAACAAACTCGAGATGGATGGCTAAGTGTAAGGTGGTTCTGGACTACAAACTTGAGCATATGAACAGAGATCTGGATGAGCAACTTACCTGCCGAAGGAGAGCACCAGGGTGCTTAAATAAGGGGGAGGACTGATGTCCTGGGCCAACCGGCCTGGGTGGCTTCCTGCCCCTTCCAACTCCGGTTTTCTTCCAGCACACTCATCCTTTCTTTGTGACTTTGTGACCACGTGCTCCATGGGTTGCACCGCCCAAACTCTCTCATCCACTCCTTTGCTTGCATTATTGGTCCTTCCACTTGATGTATTTGCTTTGAGTCATGTCCATGCTCCTTTGCCTCACATGCCTCCATGATTTTCCTGTGAAACAAGGCATTGCTGCCCCCCTGCTTGTCCTTTGCATGTGGCTTTGATGAAAGATGTTGGAAGAGCATCCCGTGATGCATCATGGTGCATGCATGGTTAAGTTAATCAAATTGCCTCCCTCTAAGCATGTCTTAATGCTAAGTACTCCTCTAATTTCGAAAAATAAAAATAAACTAAAGAGCTGCAATGAGTTCAAATATAAATTTGAGGAGTTTTTAAAGCATTAAAAACAAATGTAAGTCAAAAATATTTTCCGACTACTTTTATGTTGGTCTCACCGGTATTATTTGCCTTCATTAGTTGAGAGCAAACTTTTCCTGGCTTGATCATGGGGGTATAGGTTTAGGTTCTAATTTTGGCTAAGTGCGAGAGATTTTGAATGAAATAAAATTAAATGAGGCTTAGAAAAATTCTAATCTTAGAGAAACCAAGGGTATGGATTTTTAAACCAACCAAAAATCAAGTTTCTAGGTTCACGTGAGTCTTACCACGTGCTGAAATTTAGATAACATCTAGGTACAAGGTGTGGCTCTACTCGTGTGTTTTTAGCATGTAAAACAAGTCAACCATAACATCATGAAGAGGATGAAAGGTTGAGATAGTTTCTGAATTTTTTTTAGTTTTGGGTTTCTCGAAAAAGAAGCAAATAACACATAGGATGGCTCATGTAAAGGGTTTATGATCCAAGCAAAATATCCAACCAAGAATTATATCTCTAATATTGTTCAATCACTCTAAGTATAATGTCTTGCGTAGCAAATTTCAAAACTAACTTACTTAAAAAGACTCGAAAAATCTTGAATCGGGTTGTCCTCCCGGTAGCTTATTCTTGACTCGACGAACGGGTTGCCTCCCGCCTAGCGCTTCATTTATAGTCCATGGCTTGACTTCTTTACTTGATTACTTCGGATCAATGCTCTTTGCGGGCGTTGCAATCTTGGGTATCCACTTCCGCACCATCTTGGGCACGGGCTTATTCTCCAGCTTAGTCATCTTTTTGGTCTTCACAGGCGGCTTTTGTTCCTTTATCTTGACGGATGCAACAACTTCTTTGATTTTCTTCACTTCCTTCTTCTCCGGCTCTTCCTCCTTCCTTGGCTCTTCCTTAATGATGCGACGATGAGGTGGAATATATTTAACTTCGATCATGTTGCATACCTCGAGGCGTGGTCGAAACTTGAAAGAACTCCTCTCACCGTTAATGTCGAACTTGATCTCCCCCTTGCCGACGTCGTTGGTAGCTCCCACGGTCTTGAGAAAAGGCCTCCCAAGGATGAGTGGTGGCTTCTCCCTCTCTCCCATATCGAGTACCACAAAGTCGATGAGGATGAAGTGGTGTCCGACCTTCACGGGCAAATCACTCAACTCCAAGCACATGCCCGTAGCCTCCAATGGTAGGTGCAGCTTCTCAAACACATCTCTTGGCATAACGTTCACACTTTCTCCAAGGTCGCACAATGCCTTCTCAAACTTGAATGAACCAGCAGAACATGGAATCGTCGGGCATCTGGGGTCTTTTTGCTTCTCTAGTCCATTTGCAATAGTGGCACTACATTGCTCAGACATCTTGACATGATCTACCCAGAGTGTTGCTATTTCATACTTGTTTACAAGAATATCTTTAAAGTAGCGAGAATATGTAGGAACTTGAAGGGAATCCAATAGTGGCATGTTGATGCTTAACCTACGCATAACCTCCACAAACTTCTCAAAATGATTATCAAGTTTACCTTGGAAGTAGCGTGGCTTGAGTTGTGGTATCTTCGTGTCTTCCCCTGGCATCTCAAACTCGGGCTCTTCGGTGATGATCTTGGTAACCTCCTCCTTAGTAAATTCCTCCACCTCGACGGATGGTTTAGGCTTCCTTGCTCCCGCGGAATGTTCCGGATCTTCAGCCTCTTTCCCTGAACAAGTTTCAATAGCCTTCGCCGTTTCGGGACCTTGAGGTCGTCCCGGAAGCTTCCCTTCACTAGCGGATAGGTGCCCAGCAAGTTGTCCCACTTGCATCTCGAGCATCTTCATCATGTTGAGCACTTGATATTACAGCTTCCGACCTCCGTCACCTTGCCATCGATGTTCTCCAACACCTTGTCTATGGTTTTGAACTTGGTGACGGTGTCCTTGTTGATCTTAGTATGCTCGTCCATGAAGTCCTTCAATTGTATACGAAGCGGAACCGAATTCGGAATGGATGAGCTTGCATTAAATTGAGGTCTACCTTGCCCGTAGCGGAAGTTCGGCAAATCCCCCTTCCTCATGTAGTTGAGAAATTTGGCTTCCTCCGGGCAATCCTTGTGGACATGGCCATATTCTCCACACTCTTTACATGTGGATCTTGCTTCGGCAGCCTTTAAGTCTTGAGCTTCTTTCTTCTCTATCTCCATCTTCTCCAACCTCCACATAAGTGAATCAATCTTGCCTTTGAGTATGTCTTCCTTCTCCATTTGCAAGGCTCCTTTACTGTTCCTAGTGGGTTGAACCGGAAGTAAGCATTCGGACGACGCCCATGTGTCATTGTCTGTGACCTTGAATAGAGTGAAAGTTTGGGTTGGGATAAGCTCGATGATGGATCCTCCTGCCGATGCATCGATGATCGTCCTTGACACCATGGTAAGTCTCCTTGATAGAACTTTTGAATGAGATCCTCTTTCGAGAACTTGTGATGTGGAACCGCCCGAGTGTACTCATTGAAGCGCTCGAATGCCTCCGGTATAGTCTCCATAGGATATTGAGCAAAAGTAGCAATCTTATTGCGCAAGCGTTGAGTTTTACCCGGTGAGTAGTATTCCTTCATGAAGGCCCTCATCTATGTGTCCCAATTTTGCACCGTCTCCACCGATTGAGAGTAGAACCAATGTAAAGCCTTCCCAAGTAATGAGAACGGAAAGAGCCTCACCCTCATTTGATCTTGAGTCACCCCGTACATGTTGAATGTTTGACAAAGTTGAATAAACACTTGGAGGTGAAGGTTCAAATCCTCTTTACCGGTGAAGGGTGAATGTTGCACCATACAGATTGTTGAGGTCTTGATCTCGAACGGCCTTCCGATCTCCGCGAGGTTCAAGATTGGTAGGTCGACGATGTCCGGGGTGCATAGCTCCCCGATCTTGCGCTCCGGCTGCGGTTGTTCTCCCATCAGTGGAAATTGATTCTCCCTAGGGCTTTGAGGTGGTGATTCCTTTGTAGACTCCGATGATCTCTCGGCCTCAGCTTTTGGATCTGCAAATTCCCGCTTTTCATCTTGTGCTTCACGTCTCCTTAGCCTGTAAAGTTTTTTGGATCATTCACAAAACTATCAGGTTTGTTGGAGAGCTAGCCGTCCATCTCCTATTAGGGTTAGCAATAAACAAAATATATACAAAACGAAAAATAAAAACAAATCTAAGAAAACTAGGGTTAGACAAACTAGATTAGATTGATTTTGAGGATGATCAAAAGATAGTAGATGCAAAAAAAACCAAAAGAAAACTGAAAATTATTCACAAAAAGCAATAAAAGATTGAATCTTGATCACTTGTTCCCCGGCAACGGCGCTAGAAAAAGGGACTTATTGATAGTGTATATTCGTATCAAACTTCAATTGGACTTGCAGACAAGTCCCCCGTCGTAGTCAAGGGACCCTTCTTCCCTCAAGTGTGAACCCAAGGTATTGAATCCGTGTAACAAATGTGTGATGCAAGAATCAATCTAATAAATCCGAGAATTTTGATCTTCAAAAGGGAATCTTATGCATCTAATCTAGAGAACATCATGAAAACGAATCTAATCTATGAAAATCGAAGGTAGCAAGAGGTAGAGAAGGATAGATAAACCAATCTAAAGAGATTGGATCAAGCCTTCGTTGAAGTTCCGAGCAAAGAAGAAGTAACCAAGTTCAATCTCATAAAAAGCATCTTTAAATCACGGTTTCCCGTCCGACTCCGAAAATGCCCGCCTTTTGGAGCCACCGTTCTATCACAACGCACCCCTATTCGTGCGGGTTAGTCTAGGGCAAGTCCAAAGAACAAGTTGAAATCTCATGGAAGGTCAGGCATGCACCTCTAGCCACCATGGCTACAAGAACACCCTCAATGATCTATCTCAAGAATAGATCTTAAGATACGAAAAGCCGACTAAAATCAAAATCGTAGGAGAAACACTCGATCGCTAGAAATCGTATTGCAACATGATAATTCAACATAATACATGATACATGAATCAAGATCACCATCTGGATGCTACCTTGATCTTGCTTCTAACTCCGGGAACTCTGACGTGGCCTTCCTTGCAAAGTTGCCACACCGGCTAGGGAGACCCTAGTCAACTAGCTCGACCCTCTCCTCCCCGAGATGGTGTCCTTCTCTTCTCTGCTCCTCGGCGGCGGATGACGAATGAATTGATGCGTAGCTCTTGGCCTCAGGGCTATAAATAGCCCGAATGGCGGCTAGGTCAAAGGGGGGCGAATGGGCCTCGAAGTGGGCTGGGCCAGCCGGCCTGGGCCTATTCGGTCCAGCCTACGGCCTCCTTCGCTTGGTGTTGTTTCTGAGTCTTCTAGAGTATTCCCCCAACTGTATGTGGGCCCTTGACGTCAGTTTCTCCACGATTTAGATGAAGCTCCTTGTCCTGCAAGATTCGGCATTTTTCTGTCTGGGTACTCAGAGTTTTCCATCTTCACGGGTTTGGTCCTTGGGCTTCTTGGAGTCATGTTCACTTCATTGCATGAGTTGTACCGGGCTTCGAGGTCTTGTCACGAGGTGCTTAATGAACTTTACCTGGAAGTCTTGCTTTCAACACAAAATTCCTGCATAAACACTAAACTTCTAAAACCGACATGCACAAATGAACTTGTTATACCAAGGGGGTTAGTACCAGTGGATAAGATATAAAATTCATGCCAACACTGAAGGTAAACTCATGGCTAAGTTGACGGAAATTCACCGTCAACAGGCAGGCCTCGAGTCGGCGGAGCACCGGGGGGCGGCCTCCGAGTTAGCCGGAGCAAAGCGTTCATCCCCCAAGTAGGGCTCGTCGGACCGACCGGAGAAGAGGACTCGGGTCCGCTCCAGGATGTAAGTTCTCGTTCCTGATGTCTTTGTCTTAAGTCTTTCAACTCGTTCACTTTTCAACCTTCGTCTTGTCTTCTCTGCAGCCGCGCTGACATCAGCGTCCTCAGCCTCGCGCCTCTGAAGCGTGTAGCGCTGAGCACACGTGATGCGCCTTCCGAGCCGCGATCCCAGTCCCCATATGCTGAGCCGTTAGTGGTGCAGGCTCAGGAAGGGCTGGTTGTGGACACCGAGGTGGTGGAATTGGTGGCGCCGCCCCCGCCAGCCGCCGCTGTCGTCATGGGAGAAGAGTGGGTGGTGACAGAGACAGCCGCCCCCAGATGGGGTCGGAGTCACGGGTCGGAACTGGCCCAGGCGACGATGATGTAGTGATGGTGCCCGCTGGTCAGGGTGCGCTCCCGCCTCCACCGGCCAAAGGCCACGAAGCCGTTGCGCCGGAGGCGCCAGAGACCCCAGCGGCAGTGACGACACTGACGATCGATGGTGTAGAGGATGCGCCGACGTTCGGCACCTGGTCCCCCTGGCATCGAGGTCATCGATCTTGACACCAATGAGCTCTCGAGCAACGACCGGGAGATTTTTGAGGTCGTGGCGAAACATGTTCTGGTCGACCCGCTGGAGTTAGAGTTTGAGGTCCCCGAAGACGCGACGTCCGCCGCCACGACCTCTGCCAATGCAGGTGCCACATCCAATGGTGCACTCATGTCGGGCGCCATCGTGTCAGAGCAGCCAACGTTGAACTAGGGAGAACACGTCGGACGCTCCGTGCTCTCATTCGTGTCAGAAGCGGTGAAGGGGTTCTTAGAGAGCCTGCGGCTGGCGCGGAGTGAGCTGTGATCACGCCCCCACTTCTGACTGCGGGGCGGATGAGAGTGTTGCTGAGGAGGCGGAGCTGTTGTCCGTTCATCCCACCGCTGTCGTCGAGGAGGCGGCTCCCGCGACAAGCCAGTCCATAATGGCTCCTCAAGAGCGCGATGCCCCCAAGAGCATGGCGATGGCCACCTCTCCGGAGATACAAGAGACCAGGGAGGGGCTCTGGTGCAGCCCTATCCTAGGATGCTGAGGATGGGGACGTGCGGATCCTCGATCTTGCCCAGGTCCCGTGGGCGGCCACCTTCGAGGTCGGCGACGATGCTGAGGAGGACGTGGAGTCCACGACACACCACACCCTCGAGTGCAAATTAACGTGGCTGCGTCGTGCATTCGACTTGCTGATCCTTCCCGCGACGTCGGTGAGTTTTCTCTGCACAACGGCCCGCCTTTGATTCCCTCACTCTTCTGTGGTGTGTAGCTTATATTTTCCTCATCTGGGGCAGAGACTCGCAGCGTCTTGTCGGAGGAGCACGCACACGGCGAACAAGCTCCGCGCGGAGCGGACCCAGTTGGAGATGCAGCTGGTCGTGGCTCGAGTGGCCGCCGCCGCAACGGTGGCGAGTGAGGCGACGATGCGGATATCCCTTGAAGCCGCCAGGCAGTCCGCGGAGGACCGCGCCACAGCTGCACAGTTGAAGGATCAGATGGCGACTAGAGAGGGGGGGAGTGAATAGGAGCCGGTAAAAATTCTTCCCAAAGAACCCGGCCTATGTCCTACTCAAATCCCGGTCACACACAAGCGATGGATCGAATCACGCACCAATCGCCAAGACCACGAGGTTATGGATCAACCTCTAGCCTTAGGAACGATTCCTCAAAGCACACGCGGAAGCACTAGAAAGGGAGGAAGGAATCGAACCAAGAAGCAAAGCACACGGGCTGCGGCGGACCGTCCGCGCGAGAGGGGCGGACCGTCCGCAAGAGCCGCGCGGACCGTCCGGCCGGGTATCGCGGACTGTCCGCACCCGAGCCTCGGACCGTCCGGCCTTAGCCGCGGACCGTCCGTTAATTTACACAGAACGACCCAAAGACACCCCCGTGTCACGGACCGTCCGCGGGGAGCACGCGGACCGTCCGCCAAGCACCCGCGGACCGTCCGCCCGACACCGCGGACTGTCCGAAACTTCGTCCAACCAAAAACCAAAATCACAACGGATCGAAACAAAGGACGAGCAAGAACACGAAGAACTCGGGATGAACTCGAGCGGCGCGGACCGTCCGCCAGGAGGGCGCGGACCGTCCGCGAGGCTCGGACAGAACAGAAAAATGCCCGACCTCGAAAGTCAACTCCCCCAAATCATCATCGGATTTCCCAAACGGTTGAAGCTATGGAGACAAGGGTTTGGGTACTTGAAAAGCGTCACACAAGGATGCTATAGCCCAAAAATCTTGCCTCCTAACTCCCTAAATCACCGGGAATCGCGAATCCTTTGAGCACCACCAAAAACTAGAGCACCGAACGAAAACTCACGAATCGAAGTAGTTTCCGGCGTTTGAGGGCACAAGATCAAGCACAAAGATGCACAAGACATCTATCCATGTTTCCCTCAAAGAAATCCGGGAAGAAACTCACTCAAATCCGCGGAATCACTCCGGGGAACAAAGGCACGAAAATAAGCACAAAAAGCCACGAAAAACAACCCCGAATCTTCTATACAAACCAGGAAAGATTCACAAGGTCTAGCATGCCGCCCTAGCATCCATCCCTCTCAACAAATCTCTCATGAAGCTCTCATGCTAGCCTAGAGAAAATAGGAAGGAAAATAGCTACGAAAATGAGAAAGAGAAGGGAGCAAATGAAACCCTAAGTCGCGGAGAGCGAGAGCCATCAACACACACTCATGGCTTATATATCAGGTCCCGCCGGAGTGGTAAATGACTCGACTACCCCTAGTTACACTACTGGCGATACAACCCACGTAGGGGCATTTTGGTAATGTTTGTGGGTCTTCCCATCGGACGGCCACGCCTTTGCCGCACCCCGCGTCCTCCCGACGCAAGGCATGGTATCCCGCCGCGTGTCCTCCGCCTCGAAGCTTCCCGACACGCCCGGATCCCGTCTCCGTCGTGTTGGGCCCTCGGACTTGGTTTTGAGGCCCAAACCAAGAAACCGTCCGCCGATGGTTTTGTGGGCAAACCACCAAACCCCGCGTGCCCGGTCCGGCCTCCCGCCAAACCACTTGACTTGACCGCCACCGTGCACCGGCTCACTTGTCCATGACTTCGTCTTGCTTGTGTCGTCACCATGTGGCCCGCACCGCGGGCCCCGCCGTCCACCGGGTCCCTCGAACCGAGCCTACTTGTCTCTCCATCTCCCGGAGGCCCCTCAAGGCCGAAGACCTTTCGCGCCCGTTCTTCACCTGCAACAACACGAACTAGGCCGCAGCCTACACCTGCGCACTAAGCCAAGAGTCAGTCCAACACCCGTTGTCAATCACTCATCACTAAGGAGCGGTCATCCACCGACCACTGGGACGTTCCTGGTCCTCAATCTCCCCCTTGATGAGTGCATTGACAACACACAACGCGAAATGAAATTCAGAGTTAAAGAGAAAAGAAGAAGAAGGAAAAACAAATAAGCTCAACTCATGACCAAAACCGAAGAAAGGCAAAGAAAGGTCACAATCCAAGCAAAGCACAAAATTCACACCGAAATCAGCAAGAAAGCTCCCCCTGAACAAATGCAAGCTCCCCCTGAACATGTGGATGCAAACTTCCAAATTTCTGCTCACCTCTTCTGAATTTTCATTAAGCTCACCTTTTCTCCCCCTTGTTGACAATGTATGAATCAAGGTGAAAATGCAGAAATGCAAAGCAAAGCATATAAACAACTACAGGAGCTTCTCAAATAGGCCAAATCTAGTGTCAAAGGCTAAAAATGAGACAAAGATCACACACATGAATCATAGCATAGTCAAAGCATTGCCACAAGTAATATATGAAAATACAAGCATGTGACAAAGCAAAATTTTCAGATTTAAGCAATTTTTACCAAAAGAAGGCTCGCTTCACATGTAAAAGCCTATCCATGTCACACTTGAGCCACAAACATGCACATTACTCAAAGATCATACAAGGATATCAAATTCTTAGCAAAAGATCATGGCAAACACCCATAAAGCAAAGCATGTCATGTCAAAGCTCATGAGCCATGTGTCCACTTCGGGGAGACTTCTCCACAGGTGAACATCATGCAACATGTTTTGCACCCATATGTGAAAGATAAGACATTTTAAGCATAGACATGATGGATGGAGCATTTCTCAAGCATTATGCACTTCTTTTCAAGATTAATTCATTTCATGGTACATGAAGTGCCTTTGCGGCAAAAAGAAGCTTATGCTCCCCCATGAATGCAACATAGGCTAAACATTCACAATGATATCCGGCCTTTGGCCCAAATGCAAGAACAAGGCATCCAAGCACAATCTAAGCATGAAAAGCATATGTAGACCAAACTGTGACATGGAGCAAAATTCCATCAAAAATTAGTCAAGTTAAGCATTTATTTCAAAAGGGGCTATCTCACCACACATATATCTCAAATATTCCAAGAGCATAGCCTCACATCACCATTTCTCCACACATATAACCAATATCTCACAAATAGCCAAAGAGACTCAAATATGGCATATGAAAGAAGCTCATCATCCTAAAATGCAATATATGACAAATGCAACATGATATATGACAAGATGGCTATCCTACCATGGTTTATACATCAAGCAAAGCATGTATATACATCAAAGAAAAACATGGTATGATACATATGGTACAAAAGGAAATCCCCCAAGAATCAACTAGAAAGGGCAACAAACCCCAAGTTCCCCCCGCAAGCGCACAAAGTAGCTTGGTCGAGAGGCTTTGTAAAGATGTCAGCTAGCTGATCCTGGGTAGGGACATGGCTCAAAACAATGGTTCCTTTCTCCACATTGTCCCTCAGGAAATGATACCTCACTTCTATATGTTTGGTTCTGGAGTGAAGCACTGGGTTTTTGGCTACGCTTATGGCACTGGTGCTATCACAAAGAAGTGGGATCTGGGTGCACTCCTCACCAAAGTCTCTCAAAGTGTATGAAATCCACAACAAGCGGGAGCAACAACTAGCGGCGACAACATACTCCGCCTCCGTGGTAGACCGAGCCACACTAGACCGCTTGCGGGAAGACCATGAGACCAACGAAGAACCAAGAAACCGACAAGTACCGAAGTAGACTTCCTCTCGACTCGACAACCGGCAGCAAAATCCGCATCGGAAAAACCATGAAGAGGCAGAGTCGAGGAGGAAGAATACCAAAGGCCAAGACCGAGGGGGCAGACTGTAGGTACCTGAAAATCCTCTTGACGGCCTGTCGATGTGATGTCCTCGGCGAAGCCTGAAAACGAGCGCACAGACACACGCTGAACTGTATGTCTGGCCTCGTCGCCGTCAAGTAGAGGAGGGAGCCGATCATGCTCCTGTACTCCCGCTGGTCCACTGGTTCTCCGTCCTCATCCGCATCCAAAGTTGTCGTACTCCCCATGGGAGTCGACATCGGCTTCACATCTTGCATCTGGAACTTCCTCAGCATGTCTTTCGTGTACTTGGTTTGGTGCACAAATGTACCATCCTTCACTTGCTTGATCTGCAGCCCGAGAAAATACTGCAACTCGCCCATCATGCTCATCTCGAACTCCCCGCTCATCTCATCCGCAAACTTGGCAACAAGGTTATGTGACGAGCCACCAAAGACAATATCATCCACGTAAATCCGAACAATCGGCAAGTCATTTCCATGCTTGAGGAGAAACAAGGTTCTATCCACGGTACCCATCACAAATCCCTCTCGCTCAAAAGAAAACCTCTCAATCTCCCATACCAAGCACGGGGCGCCTATTTCAACCCATACGAGCCCTTTTCAACCCGTATACCCCGTGTGGGTACAACTCGCTCTCAAACCCGGTGGTCGCTTCACATACACCTCCTCCTCTATGACCCCATTCAGAAAAGCACTCTTCGCGTCCATCTGAAACAACTTGAACCCTTTAGCCACGGCAAAGGCTAGAAGGATCCGAATTGCCTCAAGACGGGCCACAGGAGCAAAGGTCTCCTCATAGTTGATCCCCTCCTTCTGACTAAACCCCTGAGCAACAAGTCTGGACTTGTTCCTCACAACCATCCCATTCTCTCCCTCTTTGTTCTTCCAAACCCACTTGGTTCCTATGGGATGGCAATTTGGAGGTGGTTCAACTAACTCCCACACCGGTTCCTCTCAAAATTTTCCAACTCCTCATGCATAGAATTGACCCGGTTTGCATCGGATAAAGCATGTCCAATGTCCTTGGGCTCAAAAGTAGCAACAAAAGCAAGCATGAGCAAAATGAGAGGAATTCCCGGACCTCGACCGTGTAGTGCGTTCATTGATGTCTCCAATGATCTTTGACGGGGGATGCACTTCTTGAATCCGCCGGGGAGCCTCACGCCTCGAGACTACCTCCCCCTCAACTTCGCCTTCTCCCGCCCGGTCCTCTTGTTGCACCGTCGTTGTCCATGAAGTAGACGGTCCATGCTCCAAAGTAGTCGTAGGGGAAGTAGTGGGTACATGCTCGGCTTCGGGCGCATGGTTCTCCCCATCATCATCTCCAACTTCATCTTTCTCCTCTTCAAAGAGGTCCTCGGCCATCTCTTCATCACCTGCACATTCAAAGCCAAGAGAAGTACATGGCATTGTCTCGTCGAAGGTCACTTCGCAAGTCTCCATGATTTTGTTAGTCTCAAGGTTAAGCACCCTATAGGCTCTAGAGTGGTTAGCATATCCAAAGAAAATACCATCACTAGACCTAGCCTCAAACTTGTCGAGTTTTCCCTTTTTCAAAATAAAGCACTTGCAGCCAAAAACTCGGAAATGACTCACTTTGGGTGCCCGACCATGCATAAGCTCATAACGGGTCTTCTTCTTTAAAGCTCTCAATAAAATCCGATTGGAAACATGACAAGTCTGTATTGACCGCCTCGGCCCAAAACCTCCTAGGAGTCCTGTGCTCATCGAGCATCGTCCTAGCCATCTCACAAAGAGTCCGATTTTTCCTTTCCACGACTCCATTTTGAGGGGGCACATAAGGGGTCGAAAACTGATGTTCAAGACCTAGATCACGACAAAAGGCATCAAAACGAGAGTTCTTAAACTCAGAGCCATTATCACTGCGGATAGCTCGAATAGCATTCCCATGCCTCTCGTTTTTCAACCTCACGATCGATCTCGAACAAAACCAAAAGTCTCACTCTTATCCTCCAAGAAGAACACCCGGGCATAGCGAGAGTAATCGTCCACCACAACAAGGACATACCACTTCCCACCCACCGAGCGAACTCGAGCTGGCCCAACAAGATCCATATGCAACAGCTCTGTCGGACGCTCGGTCATGACATCGGTCAGGGGTGGATGGGGAGTGGCTACCATCTTACCATGCCTACACGGAGCACAAACCAAATCCTTCTCAAGCTTCAACTTCGGCAATCCTCGGACAAGGTCAAGACCACTCAAGCGGGAAAACAAATCAAAGCTCAAGTGTCCCAACCGCCTATGCCATTTCCACAAATCAGAAGAAGGACCAGCCATCAAACAGCGAGCAGGACCCAAAGAACGAGAGAAATCAGCCCTGAAAATCTGACCCTCGGGGATGATCATACAGACAAGATCACCTCGAGAATCAAGCAAACGAGACTCACCAGACTTGAAACGCACCTCAAAACCTTCATCAAGCAACTGAGAGACCGAAAGCAAATTAAAACCCAAAGACTTCACAAGAGCCACTCTTTTCAGCGTTACCTTGTCACTCACATGCACAACACCCTCAGACAGCACCCTACCTCGTCCATTGTCCCCAAATGTGATGTACATCTTTTCCTTTACTGGGGTGAGGCTGGAGAACCACTTCTTATCTCCGGTCATGTGTCGTGAACACCCGGAGTCGATCAACCAAATGTTCTCCAAGCCTCCCGCCCGCGGCCGAAACAAGAACGAGAATGAGCTAGCGACTCGACACCGGGGTTAGCACAAAGAAAGTTAAACCGTTGTCGAGCCATCTCGCTCAAAAGAGGGGTTAGCAAACATCACTCCCTTGCCACCAAACTTCCCATGTCCCATGGGAGGAGTACGAGCACCACGAGGGGGAAAACGTGGTCCGTAGTTCCTCCGGAACCCAAAGCCGCGATCATCTCCCCTAAACCCGTACTGAGGACGAGTAGGAGGACGTCCAGCAACACCACCACGAGCCCGACCAAAACTCTCACCAGCACGCACACCATCATCTCTCCTGACAAACCTCTCACCACCACCTCTCTGTGGGAACCTGCCAACACTCCTCACACTTCCCACACCCCATGGAAGTGGCACTCTAGGCTCAGAAATACCGCGAGGCTGGCGATACCTGTCCTGGTTTGCTTGCTCCCTAGCAAGCCTCTCATCCCTCTTCCTCTTGTAGCAAAACTCTGCAAGATGCCTCTCCTTGCCACAATACTCACACCGAAGGGGATGGGTTTTGGTTTTGGCTCGGCTTCTCTTTAGGCTTCTCACCCTTCTCACCCACAAACTTCACCGGTTTTCGGAAATCATTTGTCTTAGGTGGGAATTTGGGTGGATCTTGGGTTGTGTCAAGCTTGTTGCAAAGGTGGTTGGGCTTTGGTGTGAAAGAGTTCTTGGGTGCTTTTGGGAGTGGGACTTGGATCTCTCCGATCACCTCAAACTCGGGGTTAGACTCAACACACTTCTCGTACACACTCTCCCCACCGTTCTCTCCCACTTTCTCACCCAACTTCTCAAAACCCAAACCACGACCATCGGCCTCTCTTGAACTCCTCAATCATGATTTTCAATTGAGGTTCCCGCCCGTACAACCAACCCAACACCTTCCTCAAATAATCATTTTCCTCATAAATGACATCCAAACGGGAAGTAAGTTCAAGATTACGCAAAGTGACTTCATCAAAGCTAGAACATGCATTTGCAACAGGAGATTTCAAAGATGCTTCCAAAGAACTAATGGTAGAACGAGCATCGACAAGCTTAGCATGCATAGTAGGACATGATTTGCAAGCACCAAGCAAAGTGGGTCTAGCCTTAAGCTCATCATGTTCAGTCCTAAGAGCATCTAGTTGAGCCAAGATAGAAGCATTCTTCTCATTAAGCAGTTTGATCTCATTCAACCAAGCATCACATTCAACACATTCAACATCATCAGGAGAAGTAGGAGCAAGTTTCAAAGAGTCATTCTCAAGTTTCAATTCAAGCAATTTTGACTCTAACTCTCCTACTTTCTCACTAGCATTCTCAAGCTGGGCCCTAAGATCTTTCCTCATCTTTTTGGCATCTCTCAAGACACTATCACGGTTATCAAGCAAACCATTCAACCTAGCAATCTCAGCAAGCAAAGAGTCGGGATCACGGTTTACCTCATCCTCCGAGTCGGAGTCGCTGTCTTCCTTCACACTCTTTTTGCTGCTCGAGCTATGGGCCATGCCACAAAAGCCCTCGAGCGCCACACGGCTCGGCCCCGCTGAGGTTCCGGCTTGCACTCTTCTTGCCACCGCGCCTCCCGGCGTCTTCATCTTCGCCGCTTGAGCTTGATCGCTCCTCGCTTGAGCTTGAGTCGACGTCGCTCGCACGGGCCACCATCGCTCTTGCCTTGTTCTTCTTGTAGGTGCTCTTGCTCGGTCGCCGCTTGTCCTTGTCCTTGCTCTTGGACTTGTTGAAGTGCTTGCCCTTGGAGGAGTACTTGTCTTCACGCCTCGGGTGCGCCTTGTACTCGTTCACCTTGTACTTGTTCTCCTCCGCTTCCGGGCACTCGGCGATGAAGTGGCCGCACTTGCCACACTTGTAGCATGTCCCTGAGCTCCGCCTTGCATTCCTCCGACTCTCGTGTAGTCGTTCAAACCTTCTTGAGAGCAAGGCCGGCTCCTTCTCGCCCGGCAAAGACATCAAACTCCTCATCCGGAATGGACATAAGAGAGGACAAAGAAAAGCGTCGACGGGAAGGGTTAGATTTGCCCTTTGATCCTCCCACAAGAGCAAGACTATGGTCGGCCGAGCCCTCATGCTTGGATAGCAACTTCCCGTCAACCTCGGCCGACTTGAGCTTAGAAAAGAGGTCATCCAACTCAATAGTCAAATAGTTCCCAGACTCCTTGATGGCCTCAACCTTAGCACCCCAAACATTTGGATCCAAGACATGCAAGAGCTTCAAAGCCTGATCATGCTCGGAATACGGAAAATCCTCAACATTTGCCTTCATGTTGTTCATGATGGCGGTGAACCTCTGAAACATCGCATCAATGTCCTCACCGGGAAGTGGAGTGAAATTCTCATATTGCATCCGGTAAGAGACAAAGAGGCGAGCCTTCACATGGTTATCACCACCGTGAGCAACCAACAACTTATCCCAAATTTGCCAAGCAAGATTCAAATGGCGAACACGCTCAAACTTTGGATCACACAAGCTCCGGCACAAGTGATCAACGGCTTTTGCATTATCCTCATACTTGGCCTTGGCATCGGCATCGGTCACCATAAGAGTATGGATGTTGACCGGAATAGCATATGTCTTGTCAAGCACAATAAAATCCAACAGCTTCCCTCGAAGAAAGATCATCATACGAGCCGCCCACTTGTGGTAACCCTTGCCATCGAAGTGCGGCGGACCGCCCCGCTCAACGTACGCCATCTTAGGATTCGAGACTTGTCAAAGTCGTAAAGAATCCGGCACCAAGCTCTGATACCAATTGAAGGATCAGATGGCAACTAGAGAGGGGGGGAGTGAATAGGAGCCGGTAAAAATTCTTCCCAAAGAACCCGGCCTATGTCCTACTCAAATCCCGGTCACACACAAGCGATGGATCGAATCACGCACCAATCGCCAAGACCACGAGGTTATGGATCAACCTCTAGCCTTAGGAACGATTCCTCAAAGCACACGCGGAAGCACTAGAAAGGGAGGAAGGAATCGAACCAAGAAGCAAAGCACACAGAGGCTGCGGCGGACCGTCCGCGCAGAGGGGCGGACCGTCCGCAAGAGCCGCGCGGACCGTCCCGGCCGGGTATCGCGGACCGTCCGCACCCGAGCCTAGGACCGTCCCGGCCTTAGCCGCGGACCGTCCGTTAATTTACACGAACGACCCAAAGACACCCCCGTGTCACGGACCGTCCACGGGGAGCACGCGGACCGTCCGCCAAGCACCCGCGGACCGTCCGCCCGACACCGCGGACTGTCCGAAACTTCGTCCAACCAAAAACCAAAATCACAACGGATCGAAACAAAGGACAAGCAAGAACACGAAGAACTCGGGATGAACTCGAGCGGCGCGGACCGTCCGCCAGGAGGGCGCTGTTGACGGTGAAAATCCGTCAACCTAGCCATGAGTTTACCTTCTATGTTGGCATAACTTTTGTATCTTATTCATTGGTACTAACCCCCGTGGTATAACAAGTTCACTTGTGCATGTCGGTTTTGGAGTTATGTGTTTACGCAGGGTTTTAACGTTGAAAGCAAGACTTCGGGATAAGTTCATTAAGCACCTCATGACAAGACCTTGAAGCCCGATACAAGTCAAGCAATGAAGTGAACATGACTCCAAGAGCCCAAGGACCAAGCCCGAGAAGATGATAAACTCGAGGACCGAACCGGAAAAGTGTCGAATCTTGCAAGACAAGGAGTTGAGTCCAATTCGGAGAGAAACCGACGTCAAGGGCCCACATGCAAAAGGGAAGAACATCTAGAAGTCGTGGGAAGCAACACCGGGCGAAGCAGCCGCGGGATGGGCCGAATTGGGCCCGAGCCGGCCGGCCCAGGGCCGGCCGGCCCGCCCCACCCAATTCGGGGCCCAATCGGGCTCTCCTTTGACCTAATTGCTTCTCGGGCTATAAATAGCCCCCCGACCGAGAGCCACGCAGAGAGGATTTCGTATTCCGCCGCCGAGGAGCGAGAGAAGCTTGAGGGACACCAACTTGAAGATGAGGGTCGTGCTAGTTGTCTAGGGTTTCCCCGGCCGACGTGGGAACCTTGCATGGAAGACCACGTCGGAGCTCAAGCACGAGGATCAAGATCGAGGGAGGGCCCGGTGGTGATCTTGTTCATGTAATCATTCATGGTGAAGTTTGTAAGTGAATTCGATTTCTAGCGATCAAGTGCCTTCTCGATGATTTTGTTTTCTTCTTGGTTTTGCTTCTTCTACGATCTATACTTAAGATAGATTACATAGGGTGCTCTTGTAGCCGCGGTGGCTAGAGGTGCATACCGGACCGGCCAAGTGATTTCAACTTGTTCTATCGAACTCGCCCTAAGCTCCCCGCATGAATAGGGATACGTTGTGACAGAACGGGGGGTCTCGAAAGGCGGATGTTTTCGGAGTCGGATGGGAAGGCCACGATTTAAAGATGCTTTTAATGAGATTCGCTTTGCTATCTTCATCTATCTTGTTTGGAGCTACAACATAAGCATGATCTAGATTCTCTAGATTGGTTATCTCTTGCTTTCTCTTGCTACCTCTTTAGTAGATTAGATTCGTTTTCTTTATGAGTTAGTAGATTAGATGCAACTTACTTTCATAAGATAGCTTACCTTGCTTTACTAGATTGAATCCTTGCGTTGCACATTGTTCCACGGATTCGATACCTTGGGTTCACCACTCGAGGGAAGAAGGGTCCCTTGACTACGACGGGAGACTTGTCCGCTTGCAAGTCACAAACGAACTTTGATACAAATATTAACCGTCAACAAGCCCCTTTTTCTGGCGCCATTGCCGGGGAACAAGCAATCAAGATCCGATCTAGTATCGCTTATCTTTCAGTTTTTCTTTTGATTTTCTTTTGCATCTCTTATGTTTGATCATCCCTGAAAAGAAAAAAAAAGGAGTCAATCTAATCTAGTTTTCATTAACCCTAATTTTTCTTTTGTTAGATTTTTGTTTTATTACTAACCCTAACCGGAGATGGTTGGCTACCTCTCCAAGAAACCCAAACTTTTTTGTGGATGATCCAGGAAAACTTTACAGGCAAAGGTGACATGCAACACAAGCTCGAAGGACCATCAAAATCTCCAAGGGAATCACCACCTCCAAGTCAAGACGCCGGAAGGCCGTTCAAGATCAATGAGGACGGAGAAGATGGAGATAGAGAAAGAAGCTCAACACCTAAAGGCTGCCAAGGCAAGATCCACATGCGGGGTGTTCATCGTGATGAAGATGTTAGAGACGCAAGTGGGACAACTTGCCGGACAACCGATTAGTGACAAAGAAGAATATCCGAGACAACTCCAAGGTCCCAAGACGGCGAAGGCTACTCAAACTCATTCGGGAGAGATGAAGGATCACACTAGAGACCATGAAGATCACGACCGAAGGACCGGAGTTCGAGATGCCGAGCCACAAGGAAGTTGTTGCATTCGTCAAGACCAAAGGACAAAGCCAGCCTGTGAAGACCAAAAAAAATTTTGACTAAGCCAAAGTGGGTACCCAAGATTGCAACGCCCGCAAAGAGCGTTGATCCGGAGTAATCAAGTGAAGAAGTCTAGCCATGGACTATAAACGAAGCGCTAGGCGGGAGGCAACCCGTTTCGTCGAGTCAAGAATAAGCTACCGGGAGGACAACCCGATTCCAGGTTTTTCAAGTCTTTTTAAATATAATTCAGTTCTGAATTTTACTACGCAAAACCTTAGACTTAGAATGGTTGAATAATATTAGAGACATAATTCTTGGTTGAATATTTTGCTTGATCATAAACCCTTTACATGAACCATCCTATGTGATTGTTTGCTTCTTTTCCGAGAAACCACAACCAAAAAGAAAAAAATTTCAGAACCTAACTCAACCCTTCACCCTCATTATGGTGCTGTGGTTGACTTGTTTTTCATGCTAAAAACACTCGAGTAGAGCCACAACTTGTATCTAGATGTTATTTAAATTTCAGCATGTGGTAGGACTCGCGTGAACCTAGAAACTTGATTTTTGGTTGGTTTAAAAATCCATATCCTCGGTTTCTCTAAGATTAGAATTTTTCTAAGCCTCACTTAATTTTATTTCATTCAAAATCTCTCTCATCTAATCAAAATTAGGACCTAAACCTATGCCCCCATGATCAAGCCGGGAAAAGCTTGCTCTCAACCAATGAAGGCAAACTATACCGGTGAGACCGAAATCGACGTAATAAAAAAATATTTTCGACTTGCATTTGTTTTTAATGGTTTAAAAACTTCTCTAAAATTATGCTTGAGCTCTTGCATGGCTCTGAAAAATATTTTTAAATTTCGAAATAAGAGGAGTGCTTAGCCTTAAACACACTTAAAGGGAGGCAATCTAGTTAACCTAACCATGCATGCACCATGATACATCACGGGATGCCCCTCCAACATATTTAAACCACATGCAAAGTACAAGCATGGGGGGGCAGCCAAGGCTTTGTTTTGTAGGAATATCATGGATGCATGTGAGGCAAGGGAGTATGGAAGCGAATCAAGCGAAAACATCAAGTGGAAGGAGCAATAATGCAAGCGAAGGAGTGGACGGGAACGTTTGGAAGGTGTACGCGGTCACGAAGCAACATGAATGCACTAGAGAAGAACCGAGCCAAGAGGAGGAGAGAGGTAAGTCTTTCATCCAACTCTTTGTTCATGTGCTCTAGTTTGTAGGCCGGAATCACCTTAGACTTAGCCATCCACCGCGTTTGTTTCGTGCAACAAATCACATCCTTAATCCACTCAAAGTCCAGACTCCAAAATAATATTTGTGTACCTTGTTACCGGGTGAAAACCCCGGATATTTATTTGTGAGGGAGAGTGCTGCAATCATGGAAGAAAACTACAAGCCTTTTCACCGAAGAAGAAGGGATCATCGTCGTCTAAGCCATCATCGACAACCTTTTCGAGGAGGCACTCGTTTCTGAGTTTCCTCGGGGTATGGAGGAGGACACGGCACCACCGAGGGGGAACCACACTCTTCTCCTTGGTGGCATGAGGGCCACACAAAACTCGTTTATTAGGTTTACCAAACTTCAATAACATATGGAGGAGCCGCCCGTCCAACCTCACCACTTGACACGATCATCCGCTCCACCTCCATATGCTCCGCGGTATTCCGAGGGGTATGTCATCATGACGGAGGAGGAGAAGAAGCTCGCTCGCCTTAAGTAGAGGCTTGTAGCAAACGTCGACATCGACGACCAAGCTCTCCACATATTGGGTTTCAAACGGGACACCGGTGCAATTCTCTAGCGGAGTGTCGGCAAACACCCACAAGAAATTCGCCTAGGAAATTTTCATGACCATGGCGTATACCCTTGATGAAGGAGTGCCGAGTCTCTCATTCCGTTGGAGGGAGCCCACAAGTGGAGAAGAAGGAAGACACCGTCGGAAGGGTAACCTTGATCGGTGATGCTATTTCTAGCACCTTGATGGGGTAATCTCCTTTCATTCATGGGTTGCAGTCGATCTTGAGATGTAATCACACTTTGTTGGATTATCTATCTATCATCTTGTGCTGAAAATACTTTAATGCTTAAGGCTAGCAACCATGCCGTAAAGGGAGTAAGGGCTCCAATGCTTCCTTGGATCCATTCAACACAATCCCCGATAGATTAGATTGGTTTTCATGTTCGAAACGATTGCATGTTCTAGTATCGCGGACCCATGGGCGAGTGTCCCCTATTTTCAAAAGGGAGCTCCGGAACAAGTATGTGCATGAAGGCACATGGGAAGGCTTTTGGAGTATGATCACGGGAAGAGACCATCAACGAAAAAAATACTATCCGGAACCCATTATCCAAGTGTGTCACTTTTGTGCAAGTGGACTTTTGGGAGAACAAGAGAGACAAAGATAACCAACACGGAGTTGAGTTGGCTTTACTTGGCTTTGTTGCCAAGTGTCCAATAGACCCCACTCACCTATGATCAACCGGTGGTGTTGTTGCAACATCGAGTTCGGAAGATATTGGTTCGGGGTGTTACCTCTCCATATTGGCTATCTCTTTAAAACCGGGTATTACAAGGAACCCAAATCATCTCCTACCCGGGACTTCCCGAGGAATATATGAAGAAAGGAAAATATAAGAGTGAAGATGAGAGAGGAGGCTTGCAAGTGGCCTAGGTGAATTTGCCCCTTCCGGATTTGAAGATTAAGACTTTTCTTGAGGGGAAGAAGATCGGTTAGAGGAAGGACTTCTTGTGCCGGCGAAGAAAAAAAAAATAAAAGGAGAAGGATTATAGGAGAAGGAGCTTCCACGACCCAAGAAGGAGGTGCACAACAAAAATTATGTCCCACCATTGGGAGGAACCCCGGCGCCGCCGAGTTACTACGGTGGTGTACCAATGCAAGCATGGGGGAGTGGTGCAGCCATACCCCCACCATTTTTGCGGTGCCCAACGTAGCCTTTGCGGAGCCATATGCACACCTTCCTCAACCACAACAAAATGGAGCCACCATTGGAGGATACGCTGCAAGGAACATGCAAATTATTGCAGCCATCCAAACCAATGCCAACTAAATGGGTGAAGGAAATGCAAACGTCGCTTATGTGCTTGGACACCTTCACCTAGCACCGTCGACAATTCATAGGAGGAGTGGTGCATTCCTATTACAAGTAAGGGTACAACAACCAAGACTTTCAATATCAACCACCGGCGGAAGATTAGAGAAAGGAGGAGCTTTAGTTATCTTTCCTTTACCCCCTTTTCTTTAATTTTCAGCTTGTATGCACCTATGTTTGCGTAGTATTTTCAGCTTTGCTTTAATTTTCAGTTTTTAGTTTAATTTTCAGTGTGTATCTTAGTTTTTATTTTCATCATGAATAACGTCACCACCAAGTTTTTACCCTTGGTAAAGTTACAAAGTTTGTGCCATGATGATATATGATTATAATTGCCGCTTTGTTTATCTTTGTAATTGGTTTATGCATGTTTGAACTAGTGCTCTCTTAAAAATACAAATCTGAAATTATCTAAATGCTAGCTCAATCTTCAGCGGAGGTTATGATTAAAATAAAGACCCATAGTGTTTTATGTGCTCTCAAGTTATGAATAGATTAAAGATGTCTTTTATGTTCAAAAATATCGCTAACCTTGTCATAAATATCACTTGTGTGTTGCTCAACCTATCCAAAGACTTATATATATTTGAGTGCATAAACCTTAGTGTACAAGATTTATTTTTGGGTGAGTTATTGCAGGCCATGATTTCTCTGGCCCGAGACTAAGAAGCTGGTCATTTCGTTTTTGCGTATCTATCTTTTTGCTAGCCTTTTATCCGTGCATTGTGTATCCCCGCATCGGAGATCTCACAAACTTCGCCGGATATCCACCCTTAAACCAAATATCATCTTTTGTGATTACCTCCTTGACCACAACCTATCATTGAGAATGGATCATCAATTCAAGGAAGATCGCAAGACGGTGCCAACATTGAAGATTTCAAGTATCTCTCCTAGGAAAAATATCCCGGTACCTACCTTATTTTTCGCCTCTTTGCTCGAGGACGAGCAACGTCTAAGCATGGGGGAGGAGGTAGGTACGGTGCAGTTTTAGAGTTCAAAGGGGAATATTTAAAAAAAATGATGAAAGAAAAAAATCCAGCGATACTCATGACTTTCAAGGTATAAAAAATCAAAACTTCATTGTGGAAGTCATGGGCTGAATGTATGACGAGGAAAAAATGAATGAATGAAAGAAAGAAAAGAATGAGAAATATGAGAAAGAAAAAAAAATGTGCGTAAAGTAAATTCCCTAGCTCTCTAAAAGTGCATTCAAGGCTTCAAGTTTAAAAGATCCATTCTCATTTTCCAACCATGTGCAATCCGATAACGAGGACTTCCTTTGTGCCTCGGGATCACTCTTTGCCATTTGCACATGTCCACTCATCTGAAAGTGTGTGTATTTTTCTCTTTCCCCTCCTTGATTTAACATTATTTTCCAATGACCTTTTTGACGTGTCTCGGTAAGACCATGAGAAGCTTGTCTTGTTTTGACAACACCTCATTTATAAAATCTTGTTAGGACTAAACTTTCCCAAAGCTCCATATAAAGCCTACCACATATATATGAGAGGGAAAGGAGTAGAATATATAGGCTTGAGAGACAAGTGAGATGAGAGTTCATGAGCAATATACAAGATGATTTAAATTTGTGAACTTGGTTTAGCTTTTCTTTATCTCGTTCTTTATTTCAAAAATTCTGAGGTCTATTTAAACTTGGTGAGCATGTTAATACTTGTGGGATAAGCTTAATAAGAATCTACCCTCCGTCGAGGTGAAGGCTAGTACATTATGGAACTTTAACGAATTAAACTTTTGAGAGCATTATGTTTTTTTTTTTCATGTATGATCAAGTGCAAGGTTTAAACATTGTTTGGCAATGATGATATCCATCGAAGGCTTACTCGAGGACGAGCAAGGTTTAAGCATGGGGGAGATGTTGACGGTGAAAATCCGTCAACCTAGCCATGAGTTTACCTTCTATGTTGGCATAACTTTTGTATCTTATTCATTGGTACTAACCCCCGTGGTATAACAAGTTCACTTGTGCATGTCGGTTTTGGAGTTATGTGTTTACGCCGTGGTTTTAACGTTGAAAGCAAGACTTCGGGATAAGTTCATTAAGCACCTCATGACAAGACCTTGAAGCCCGATACAAGTCAAGCAATGAAGTGAACATGACTCCAAGAGCCCAAGGACCAAGCCCGAGAAGATGATAAACTCGAGGACCGAACCGTAAAAGTGCTTCGAATCTTGCAAGACAAGGAGTTGAGTCCAATTCGGAGAGAAACCGACGTCAAGGGCCCACATGCAAAAGGGGAGAACATCTAGAAGTCGTGGGAAGCAACACCAGGCGAAGCAGGCCGCGGGATGGGCCGAATTGGGCCCAGGCCGGTCGGCCCAGGCCGGCCGGCCCAGCCCAATTCGGGGCCCAATCGGGCTCTCCTTTGACCTAATTGCTTCTCAGGCTATAAATAGCCCCCTGACCGAGAGCCACGCAGAGAGGATTTCGTATTCCGCCGCCGAGGAGCAGAGAAGCTTGAGGGACACCAACTTGAAGATGAGGGTCGTGCTAGTTGTCTAGGGTTTCCCTGGCCGACGTGGGAACCTTGCATGGAAGACCACGTCGGAGCTCCGGCGCGAGGATCAAGATCGAGGGAGGGCCCCGGTGGTGATCTTGTTCATGTAATCATTCATGGTGAAGTTTGTAAGTGAATTCGATTTCTAGCGATCAAGTGCCTTCTCGATGATTTTGTTTTCTTCTTGGTTTTGCTTCTTCTACGATCTATACTTAAGATAGATTACATAGGGTGCTCTTGTAGCCGCGGTGGCTAGAGGTGCATACCGGACCGGCCAAGTGATTTCAACTTGTTCTATCGAACTCGCCCTAAGCTCCCCGCATGAATAGGGATACGTTGTGACAGAACGGGGGTCTCGAAAGGCGGATGTTTTCGGAGTCGGATGGGAAGGCCACGATTTAAAGATGCTTTTAATGAGATTCGCTTTGCTATCTTCATCTATCTTGTTTGGAGCTACAACATAAGCATGATCTAGATTCTCTAGATTGGTTATCTCTTGCTTTCTCTTGCTACCTCTTTAGTAGATTAGATTCGTTTTCTTTATGAGTTAGTAGATTAGATGCAACTTACTTTCATAAGATAGCTTACCTTGCTTTACTAGATTGAATCCTTGCGTTGCACATTGTTCCACGGATTCGATACCTTGGGTTCACCACTCGAGGGAAGAAGGGTCCCTTGACTACGACGGGAGACTTGTCCGCTTGCAAGTCACAAACGAACTTTGATACAAATATTAACCGTCAACAGGCGCGGACCGTCCGCGAGGCTCGGTCAGAACAGAAAAATGCCCGACCTCGAAAGTCAACTCCCCCAAATCATCATCGGATTTCCCAAACGGTTGAAGCTGTGGAGACAAGGGTTTGGGTACTTGAAAAGCATCACACAAGGATGCTATAGCCCAAACATCTTGCCTCCTAACTCCCTAAATCACCGGGAATCGCGAATCCTTTGAGCACCACCAAAAACTAGAGCACCGAACGAAAACTCACGAATCGAAGTAGTTTCCCGGCGTTTGAGGGCACAAGATCAAGCACAAAGATGCACAAGACATCTATCCATGTTTCCCTCAAAGAAATCCGGGAAGAAACTCACTCAAATCCGCGGAATCACTCCGGGAACAAAGGCACGAAAATAAGCACAAAAAGCCACGAAAAACAACCCCGAATCTTCTATACAAACCAGGAAAGATTCACAAGGTCTAGCATGCCGCCCTAGCATCCATCCCTCTCAACAAATCTCTCATGAAGCTCTCATGCTAGCCTAGAGAAAATAGGAAGGAAAATAGCTACGAAAATGAGAAAGAGAAGGGAGCAAATGAAACCCTAAGTCGCGGAGAGCGAGAGCCATCAACACACACTCATGGCTATATATCAGGTCCCTCCGGAGTGGTAAATGACTCGACTACCCCTAGTTACACTACTGGCGATACAACCCACGTAGGGGCATTTTGGTAATGTTTGTGGGTCTTCCCATCGGACGGCCACGCCTTTGCCGCACCCCGCGTCCTCCCGACGCAAGCCATGCGATCCCGCCGCGTGTCCTCCGCCTCGAAGCTTCCCGACACGCCCGGATCCCGTCTCCGTCGTGTTGGGCCCTCGGACTTGGTTTTGAGGCCCAAACCAAGAAACCGTCCGCCGATGGTTTTGTGGGCAAACCACCAAACCCCGCGTGCCCGGTCCGGCCTCCCGCCAAACCACTTGACTTGACCGCCACCGTGCACCGGCTCACTTGTCCATGACTTCGTCTTGCTTGTGTCGCCACCATGTGGCCCGCACCCGGGGCCCCGCCGTCCACCGGGTCCCTCGAACCGAGCCTACTTGTCTCTCCATCTCCCGGAGGCCCCTCAAGGCTGAAGACCTTTCGCGCCCGTTCTTCACCTGCAACAACACGAACTAGGCCGCAGCCTACACCTGCGCACTAAGCCAAGAGTCAGTCCAACACCCGTTGTCAATCACTCATCACTAAGGAGCGGTCATCCACCGACCACTGGGACGTTCCTGGTCCTCAACAGTCCGCCGCTGCCACGCCCGCAACGAAGCAGGATACCGTGGGGACGAGGTTGGCTCTCGCCGAGGCTGAGATCGAGAAGCTACATGCTGCCGCGGCATCTGCCAACGAGGCTGCCGAGAGGGCCACCACCGTCGCCGCTGCTACCGAGGCCACCACCCGAGACGCCGCCCACGTCGCAGCTCAGGAGAAGGCGGTGCTCGAGACGAAGGTGGCGGACTTGGAGCACGACTTAGCCACCGCCGGAGTGGACCTCGCAACGGCTGATCGCCAGTTCACTGAGGTTGCCAACCAGCTCTAGGTGGTTTCCGAGGAGGCGGCGCGGTTGCGAGAGAGCAACGCCAAGTTGTCGGAGGACCATGAGGGTGAGTCGACCAGGCGCTTCCTTTCACCATTTTTTATTTTCTCTTGCCTCTTGCTCATTCTGACTTGCTTCCTGGTGCTCTAGGAATGCGCGTATATCGTGCCGGGATGACCTTGAAGTTGGAAGAGCAAAAGCTAGAGTTGAACTCCGCACGAGAAGGACAACTAGATCAGGCGCTTGTTGGAGCAGCTCGAGAGTAAGCCCAGCATCCTGACTCCATCCTTGCCTTTCATATGAGCCTATTGTAACTCATCACCTTTCCTGTTCTCCTTAGAGACCAAGGCTGAGCTCGAGCAGTCCCAGAAGGCCCAGGAGCAAGACGCAGCCGAGCTGAGCCAGGCTCGAAACGCCCGGCGCGAGTTGGAGGAAGCGCGCAAGGTGAACATTGAAGACCTCGCCAAGCTCGGAAGGGCTGTTAGCATGGTCATGTCCAAGCTTGGCGTGTCACTCGGCCGGTGCTGCTCGATACGCTTGTTGAAGAAGTCGGGTGCCTCCTGGGAGTGATCCGGGAACTTGAGCTGTCGACGGCTCGGAGGGCGGTGCACCGAGTGCTCGCCATGTTCGAATCACACTACCAGGGGCTACACTGCACAGTGCTGAGTGGCGGCTGGGCCCCCGGCATCTCCGACATGCAATGTGACGAGCTCGAGGACGACTGCACTTCCTTTGCCCGGGACATGGACGACACTGCCTTGAAAGACCTAGAGCTGCTACCACAAGACACACCAGAGGACCTGGAAAGTTCCAGGCCCTCGGCTTAGATGTATCATTTCAATTACGTGTAATGATAAGAAGAGTTCACAATATTACGAATCAGAATCGCGTAGTTGAGAACTCATTCGAGTAGCATTTCAGCTCGATCGTTCCCGAGCGCCCGAGGACGACTACCGTAATGCGTAGCCGACCTTAGGAAGTCAAGACGACCAAGCTCTACTCTGGAGCCACGGAGGCGTAGGAGTCGGGAAGATCGGCCTTCTTGACTCGCCAAGAGTCACCACTCATTCGCAGCCCCCAAGAGCTCGGGAGGTTCGAGAGGTAACCCTGCACGGTTTTGTCATAAAAATCACTTTAGACCAGAGTCTAGGCGGTCACTCGAATGCCTTTGAAAAGAGGTCGAACGAAGACTTGGGGATTTGAGTTGTGCTCGCAAGTCTTCGCACCGTAGCCGCGGAGGCGTAGGTGTTAGGAGCTTTGAACGAGCAGGAACATCTCACCCCATGTAGGCCATCGCCCTTACTTCTCGCAAGATCGAGTTTCCGTCAAAAAACCTTTCTCTCGTGTGATCAGTCGCCACACAGTTGTCAGGATTTTATGACAAAAAATGTAAAATCAGAATGAGGGCATCATGCCCTAGGTAGCCCTTGAGCAGGGAGTGTTTCTGCACAGGTACAGGGACACTTGCTGCTCAGCCTTTAGGGTAGCCGCACGTCCATAATCATGGGAATCGATAAATTATTCCAACTCAAAGACATGTGAACAAGGCATGCAACATCTATTTATTGATGTACGAGATTCGACTACTTACTCAAGGGTAAAACGGGCACAGGTGTTCGATGTTCCATGCGTTGGAGACGACCCTCCCATCTCCATATTGGATCTTGTACGTTCCTAGTCAGAGCACCTCGTGGACGATGAATGGCCCCTCCCAAGGTGGCGCGAGCTTGTGCCGGTCCTTGCTGCCTTGAACTCGTTGAAGGACCAGGTCTTCGACGTGGAACTCACGAGGACGCACGTTGCGCTCGTGATAGTGTCGCAAAGCTTGTTGGTAGTTGGCGCAACGTAGCAGCGCCCCATCCCACGCTTCATCGAGTTGGTCAATCGCATCCTCAAGTGCGTCCTGGTTGCCTTCCTCGGTGTAGGCTCGTACTCATGGGTTGTCGTAGTCAATGTCTGTTGGTAGGACTACCTCCGAGCCGTGCACCATGAAGAAGGGTGTGAAACCCGTCGCCTGGCACAACATGGTGCGCAGGCTCCACAGCACGGACGGTAGCTCGGCTACCCACCTCGCCCGGAACTTCTCGAGCCATTTGAAGATGCGAGGCTTTAACCCTTGCAGGATCATTCCATTTGCCCTTTCGACTTGTCTGTTTGTCTTAGGGTGCGCCACGGCCGACCAGTCCACGCGAATGTTGTTGTCGTCGCAGAAGTTGAAGAATTTCTTCCCCGTGAACTGGGTGACGTTGTCGGTGACGATCGTGTTGGGTATGCGAAGCGGTAGATGATGTCAGTGAAGAAAGATACGGCTTCCTCGGAGCGGACATTCACGATGGGCCGAGCCTCGATCCACTTAGAGAACTTGTTGACCGCCACGAGGAGGTGCGTGAAGCCCCCTGGTGCTTGTCGGAGCAGCCCCACCATGTCGAGGTGCCACACGGTGAAAGGCTATGTGATGGGGATGGTCTGGAGCGCTTGCGCAGGGAGATGTGTTTGTCGAGCATAGAACTAGCATCCCTCGCAGCGTCGTACGATGTCCTTGGAGTCGGCTACCGCAGTGGGCCAGTAGAATCCTTGTCAGAAAGCTTTCCCAACAAGTGTTCTCGGGCCTGCATGATGACCGCACGTGCCTGCATGGATCTCTCGTAGCAGCTCGCGACCTTCATCCCCAAGGATGCACCGCATGAGCATGCCAACAGCTCCATGCTTGTAGAGCTCACCCTCAATGAGGACGAACGCCTTTGCTCGTCACGCGATGCGTCGAGCCTCTGTCTGGTCGGAGGGAAGCTTCCCTTCGATGAGCCACTCGAGGATCGGGAACCGCCAGTCGGGATCTTCAAGATTCAGCTCGGGTGGTTGGTGTGACAACTCGCCCAGGAAAATACCGTACTATTACCTAAAACCAATCCACTTTGGTCATTAAGCAATAGTAAAGTATCATCCTGTCGTTAGTTGTCGGGTTAACGCCCGGTAAATCACATGGAGATCATACACAAGATCTAACATATGCATTAAAACTCACACGAAGGCGAGTCCAGAGTACAAAATAAATTTAAGTCCAAATTACCCCTGGGGGTTAAATTCTTACAACCTTTACTCAAGACAATAAATAAAGGTTCAGAATTCCAAAACAGCAGAAATAAAATAAACTAACGCAACAGTAAACATCACAGGAGGCCTTTTGTGATGTCATCACTTGTCGTCATCCACCCGGTCAACAACACCTGCACAACAGTTTTTAAAGCAAGGCTGAGTATACTAATACTTAGCAAGACTTAACCGTCGGCTGATAACTACATCACCAATCTCTAGAAATGAGAGGCTTTTGGCTGGTGGAGTTTCTTTTGCTGAACAGCCACGAAGAGTATGTCCTTACTTTCAATATTTTAGCACAAGTTATAGTTGATTACCATTGCTAAGTGTGACAACTAATTCAATCAAGAATTGTACAAACAATTAATTCATACAATAATATTCACCAAGTTCCATCATTACAGGATATCATGGTCAGTTGATTAAGCAGTCTCAAATAACGGTGAGAGGCCGACAATCGATTGATTTAAATCTTGCAAGGTAAACCTAAACACACGGTAGGGTGACCCCGCGAGGACAACCATCCAGGTAGTTCCCAAAAATCCTTGGGTTGGGATCAAATCTTACAGTCCTGAGTACAAGGCTAACTGGCATACCCCGCGAGGCACCCAATCTCACACATGCACCCCCTTCTTGGTAGCTAGCCGGGTAGGTGAATACTCAAGAGTAGTAAGGGAGAGTTCTCGCACCGCCTCATTAAGGTACTAGGCTTACCGGTCCCATTCCCGACAAGTTCTTAGTACGTTCAAAAGCTTAGCCCACGAAAGCCACTGGACCGGAGCCCAAATCCCATGCTCTTACCACACGAGCAATCCATTTATAAAGATCATATGATTCCAGCATAAGAACCTATTCTCGCGAGTGACGAACATCACTCGACTTGTACCGGTCCTATAGCATAGCAGCTATCGCCTTGGGCCCTTCTGGACTTTGGTCCAGGCCTTGGGCTACGAACACATGCTGCAGCTCTTCGTCGGCACCTTCATCTCCTCCATCCGGCATGAGCGTACATCTACCGTCACGAAGATCTGCACGAAGATGCAAATGCAAGATTTATTTGATGATTCTTAATTAATTAATTACAATCAACAAATGACAACCATGGGGTGCATGGTTGACCACATTCACCTAGATAAGAAATACATTCAGCATACTCTTCCAAAAAGGAACAAGATGTGGTTCATTATTAATTACTCTTTTCGATAGTGATTGTGTACATATTTATGGAAATAATTTAATTTAAATTCCACAAACAGAATTGGGTTGGTCTTTATCCTTTTAAATGATTTACATCCACACATGGGGTTATTAGGGGTGTGGTTGGTGATTTTCCCGTTTAATTGACTATTAAGCTTTAAATGACTTCCATTACTTTTATTCATAAAACAATTTAATAAATTCAGTGGAAGGGTTTATTAAGCACTAAACACCTATAACAAGCCACTGAACACACATGCATGCTTAGGATGGCTAGGAAATTAATTATATTTAAATAACAAAAGCTAACTAATGAAGCAAGACTAATGCATATATAAATAAATACACATCAAATTGATTTCAACTTTCTCCCACATGATCTCTGGTCCAAAACTAGGCTAGGGATGCAACATATACACCAAGAACTCTTATGGATCTTGATTTATGCATTTACCAAGAAAAACAAGCATATTTCAAGAATAACTATTTTTGACAGTTATAAAATTGTGATTAATTCACCAGGGGTGTATTTTGACATAAAAAGATAACATGCAGAAGTTGGTCACAAAAATCTAATTATTTTTAGCTACAAAAATTATTTGGACAGATTATGCATTAAATAGAAAACAATTTATATAAAAAGATTTATAAACTAACTTTGTGCAGTTTATGGTACAGGAGCTAGCCATAACATAACACACAACATACCCAAAAATTAGCTATAGAGGACTTGTAGATTTTGAGATACAACAGATCTAGGTTTTTCACATTTCTATTTTTCATGCACAAATTATCACATAAAACTATGGACAATGTTTACAAAAGTTGTAGTAATTTTCATCAGGAATCCAACAAAATTGGGTTTGCATTTTTCTGAATTTTCTAAGATTTTCTATGCATTTTACAAGGTACAGCAAAACATTAAGTACTATTGAAGATTCAACTTGCAACAAGGTCCCTGGATAGTTTTAGAGTCTTGCAGACAAGTCCCTAGTTCACGCCCAGGCCCCTGAAAAGAAAAGGAGCCCTGCAATGGGGTCCTTGGGGCTGGCCGCCGGCGGTCCGGCCTAGATTCCGGCGAGGCCTCGCCGGGGCTCGGCCGGGGAACGGCAGAGAGAGGTCCAGGAGCTCACCTAAGACCTAAATGCGGCCAGAGAAGGGGCGGGGATGGTGTCGGCGAGTGGGCTCAGCGGCGCAGGAGCTTGGCAGCCGCTGGGGCTCGGCTCCGGCGAACAGGAGGGCTCAGCCTGGTTAGCAAGCGAGCGGGGAGTCTTGAGGAGGTCCTGGGAGAGGTATTGAAGGCATTTGCCGGCAATGGAAACTAACCGAGGGCGGAGCTCGCCGAGCGGCGTCAATGGAGGATGACAGCGGCGTGCTCACTCGCGAGGAGAAGGGCGGCTCCTTAAATAGGCAAGTGCGCGTCGGGAGAGGGGAGGCAAGGCCTTCGACGCGAAGGAATCTCGACATCAATGCTGCGGTACTGCGGTCGTACCTCGGTAGGCGCGCTTGTGGCAGGGAGGGCACCGGGCGGACCAGCGGGCATGGCGGTGCACGGCCGGGCCGGTCCGGCGCGAGCGGTGGCCCGATGCGTGGAGGGGACGGACTTCGAGGCGCGCACGGCCTTGGGACGGCGCACGGCCTCGGGGAAGGCGCGGGCGAGGCCCGGACGCCGAGGTGGTGGGGTGCACGCGTGGCGTGCGCGGGCAAGCGGGCGCACTGGAGTGCACTAGAGCACGCGACGTCGCGTTCCGGCGTCGACTCACTCGGTGTACCCCGGTTTGACTGAGTTTATCTCGATATTTTGCAACTAAAGTGCACTAAGTGGTGAATAGGAAAGTTGTAGATCTCACTACCCTCTACAACTTTTACAAAGGCTCTATGGTGTTTTCCACCACGGTTTTTGCACAAATTGCTGCCAAACTTTGAATGCCACTCAATTTCGATGAACAGGGGCTGCTGGCAGTTAACCAAGTTTTCCACCCTTTTCCACTCAAAATTTGAAATGCCATTCAACATTAAAGTTGTGTCCCTCGAAAAACTTGACAACTTTTATATTGGGAGATTTTGAAGTGTTTAGGTGAAATTTGGAGAATGCGGCAAAAGTTCCGGAGGACGTTCAAAGACACTAATGTTTAAGTGGGGTATGACCGTGCTTTTGATAGAGGGTTGACCACAAGTGTGTGTTGACTTGGTCAAGGGTGTCATTGGGGATTGTTGGCGGGGTTTTCGAGGTGATGACCGAAGTTGACCATGGTTTGACCCAACTGATTCGGTCATTAGCACTAATAATGCTAATTAAAAACCTAGGGCGTCACAGCCTTCCCCCCTTAAGAGGAATCTCGTCCTGAGATTCGAAAGTAAAAGACCAAGTAGGGAGATGTTCTCGGATAGAGATGTTACCCATAGAGTTATGCTGGTCTGGCTTCCCTTGAAAGATCGGCTTCTTGTCGTGATCACCTTTAGCCGCTCCGAGGTCTTGATTCTGCTGCTGGAGGTTCGGGCAATTACGTATGAAATGCCCGGGTTGTCTACAATTGTAGCAAAGGTCGGGCGGAAGTTCTTTGGGCTTGGAAACTTGTTGCTGATGTTTCTTGGCGATACAGAGCTTCTTCCCCTTTTGCTTTCCTAATATCTCGGCTTGCGAGTGAGTTTCACCGTCGGGGAGCTGAGTGGTCTTGTCGGTGTCGCAACTTCGTTTGCTCTCACGCGGACGAGTCTCCTTATAGGTAATTTCCCACTCACTTACATCTATCTCAGATAATACTCGCTTGTTGCTCCGACTGTTGCTCTCTTCCTTTATGAGGTCCATCGGTAGCTGAGAAGGTGGTAATATGGAGTCAGAGGTTTTGAGTTGACCTTGAGTCACATGATCCACCAACAGATTGAACAAGCGGGCCTGCTCGACCATGGATGCAGATAAAGACTGAGAGAGACCGTGTGCCAAACTAGTTTGAGATGGTCCTCCATAACGTCCTTGGATGATATCATACACTACCTGATTCAGCACTGAATTTTGCCCCTCAACATCTGGATTGCGCCGACAATGGTATTCATGTCAGTCTGGGTAGGTACTCTGGGTGAACAGGGCTCGAAGGGTCGAGGCTCCTATTGCATCGGTTGCATCTGTTGTAGTTGTTGGGCCATCTGTTGATGTGCCTGCAGGATCTGGCACAACACTTTGGTTTTCGCTGCCACGAATGCCTCTGTCAGTGTCGTGGGTGGTGGCGGCGGTAGGTCACCACTGCCCAACGCACAAAAACCATTGGAGGTACTGTGTGTCGGTCCGACCATCTAAAAATTTGAGTTTCCTTTTAACATGCATTCCGAAGCTTGCTCATAAATTAACAAGTCGAACATGCATGATGAAAACTCGTTTATGGTAAGTATTGCAAATCCAGACAACACAGCGGTCATAAGCATAAAATCTCTTCTCATGCACTGAAAATTTCCCATTTTAGTCAATAGATGCAAGCCTTTACAACTCTAAAGTGGATATTTAACTCCGTTGCGAACTCCAAGGTTATTCATAATGGCGGAAATCATGAGGAAAAAACTCACGACACCGCCCTCTAGGCTGAAGGGCGCACCAAGGAGAATTTAGCACAAGCTTCCATCGATCCCGGGTTAACTCCTTTATCAATTTTGAGATTTTGGCAGGTACGATCCTGGTCATCGATGGATAAGCGATGGATGACTTCTCAACATTGACTTTTCGAGAACCTTGACTGCTCAAGAAAACTCTACTCCTACTAAATTATCTTAGCTAGTGGAAGGGAATTGATGCTACGAGGTCGTCGAGATTGGCGACAAGAGACCAAATCGACGGTGCTCACCAAAACAGACTTTTATGAAGAAAAGGAAGGCTAGTAAAAGATTTCCACAACTTCTTTGTACGGAAGACAATTTAGTGTGGGAACTTCAGAACAATCTTGCTCACACTTTAATTAACTTGTGAATTTGGGTGTTGATGACTCATTTCATTGCAGTGCAATGATTTTAAAAGTTGGTGTGATGCACACGATTGTGAAGACACGATGCACATGCTCATGCAGTATGGTGCTCATGATGCATGTTAGTACAACTTGGTTACCCACAAAATGAAATAGTGATTGCGAGGGCAATCACAAGCAGAGAAAGAGTATGTGTGGTGAGTCGCATTCTCACAACCAAGATACCAAGCGCGCTCCTAGCGGCAGTCATGTGGCTGCAGCACACGTGATACCCTAGGTTCCGTCGTGGCACCTTTGGTTATGGGACAACAACATCACCAACAAGAGACATAGGGTATGAGTATGGAAGTTTCCATGCGAATGCACGTTAGTACACCCAAGCTTCCCAAATGCATATGCTATGCAATGCATACTCAAAAAGTGACATTTATTTTAATTAAAAAATTGTGAGCAAGACCAAAACGAATAAGTCCAGGATTGAGAGATCGGATTAATCATGATTGGCAAGAAATTTATGGACGAGATTGAGACTCATCACAGAACTTTTGATCTAAACACCACCAGCATGAATCATATCTTACGAAAATCATTGCTGAAAGATGTTTAAGCAAGGCATTACATTGATGAAAGATCTTTGGATTACCAAAACAACGTTTGGGGATTACAATGCAGACTAGTTGCCCAAAAAAAAGCTCCTAGTTCAGCCAACCACAAAACTAACCAAATGCAGCTGCACACACTAGGGTTCTTACAACTATCACACTCGTACGACTCAGAATTTATTACCAACATACCAACTTCCTAGGGTTGGATCTTCCATGTTGAAGGACTATGGTGACTCGGGTCCAGACTCTACTCCGGACTCTCCTTGGATGTCCTCAGTATTTTCTTCTTCTTCTTCTTCTTCTGGTCTGGGAATGACAGGTTCCGGAGGTGGAGCTACTATAGCTTCTAATTGATTCTCTAGTTCAAACATATACTAGTCATTATGCTGCAGCAGGAAATTCTGCTCATGGATAACTTCACTCAGTTCTCGTATCTTTGCCTTGTCCTTGCGTCTTTCCTTCTTGAGATTAGCTATCAATACTCGGGCTTCCCTCAATGCTTGAGTTGTATTCTGCATTTCTTTAACTCGGTACCTATATATTTGGTGTCTATAGAATACACTTTCTCCCACCATCCATCAGTAGGTGTCGTACATGGCTTCAGAAAAACGAACTGAGGTGGCGAGATCAAGACTATAGTGGGAGTTGCCCTGAGCTGGAAGACAAGCTTCGCGTTCGACACAAGGTACAGTGTGTCACTTAGGTACAGGAATCACTTTGGCTGCAGAGCCAGATACCTCGTCAGGGTGCTTCCCACAAAAAGTTGTGAGCGCTTCGAGAGCAGCCTTATGCACAGTGTCAGCCAGGTTCTGTCCTTGTGCCTTACACTCTCACTCTTCCCAAGCAGGATTGGTTGGGCACACGGAAATCTTCACCTTCACTTCACAATGAAGGATCTGGCTGGTGGCCATGACCTCACGTGTCGAGTACTCGGGGTAAGTAGTGTACCCAAAGTCCTTCAGGGTGTCCCACAAAAGTGCAGGATATCCACCCTCCTCGAGGTATATCACAAGAGTCCATGTTTCCACATTTGCCGACGCAGATCCAATGTTATCCATCTGGGCATAACGACAAAGTGAGAACCAAATGGTGTGAGCATACAAGGATAAACTCGATCCATGATAAAAGGGTATGTGGTTAAGAAATGGGGTAATCATGTGTACCAAGGTACAATCGTATGCTAGAACTTGAAACGAGCAGACATACATAATGACATAAAGTTCTGGCAGTTGTGAACAAAAATTCATAACTTAAAAACCAGAGCCCCAAAATATTCCCACATTTGTGTAGCAATCTCAGCAAGGTTATGAGACACAAGTTTAGGTATGCAAGGTTGAGCTAGAAGATTAGGAAGGTGCTAAACTAAGCAAGATCTTGGTTTAGGTTTCTGGAAAATCAGCAAGACATGGGTTCACAAAACTGAGCACAGCTTGAGGTAGACCAAGGCTATGATCGTGAATTTCGGCGAGCAGAAACTAGATTAGATTTGGAGCAACTTTGGCAGAGATCATCTAGACAAAAAAGATTCTTGAATAGTGGACAACAATCTAAGCAACAACCCTAATAGATTTATGGATAACAACACATCTACACCTGAGAGGCTAGGCATGACAAAACAAACTAGCAATATGTTACCTTAGAGAGCACATAAACAAGTAGGGGTTCAGTTTTAAGTTTTTCCATGACTTTTAGCATGATGCAAGGTGTCCTATTCGTCCTCGCAAGGCAATCAAGCCAAAACTCGAAGTTAGCGCCGGTGGCAAGGCACATACACGTTTCTCCCTATAATAACTAGTCGAGAACTACTCGATGCTCGCTTAACGACTTATGAAACGACGTTAGTGTACCTGCAGAAAAAGAACCTTCCATGCCAGCACGTCACGGAAGCATCCACATACATTACCGTTCACTATAGAAACGACATCCATGCGTTAAGCCGCTGCATGGACAGCATCCAACCTCGGACACTCTCCGTTGGAATGGAGTGTATCCTTGCCTCGCATATTTTACATGCGAAATGCGCACGTATGACAAACGTGGTGACATCACAACTCATGACATGTTCATCTTCAATAGAGCATGTTGTTGGCGCAAAAAGTGCACCTAGCGCCAAACACACAGCAAGCCGAACAAGCTGGCTTCGCACGCGCAAAGAGTAACGGTGACGTGCCAGTCAATTTATCCTGAAAATTAACAAAAGATAAAGCAATTAGATACCAAAGCTTGGAACTTGCCGGGTGGTACCAGACAGTTCCATATTTATGGCTAAGAAGCCACCCGAGATGACACATAGCTATGTAAAAGCTATTTGCCAATGAACTGAGAACATTCGGGAACATATAAGAGGAAAATCAATACTGTCGAATGAATGACGTAAGCATGACGGCACTCGGTCTTTGTTTGGTCAAAGATACATGCACATGATATTATGACCGATCTCCGTAATAAACAACGTTAAATAAATGAATAAAGTAAAGCGCGAATGTAAGCATGTAATAAACAAGCATGCATAGATCCAAAGTGTCAGTGCGGAATATGGTCCCGACACTAACCAGTAGATAGCGCCGTGGTCTATCCCTCAATGGTCGATGCTAAGCAACAAATGACACAAGGTTTTATCCTGGTTCCGGCCGAGGGGGCCGTACGTCCAGCAGGGGTGTGCTCGTGGCACTATATTGCTCTGCACCGGGGGTGCTTGTAGTGGGGCAAGTACAAGCAAGGCGGGAGAGGAAGTGTGGCTTCCAAGTCCCTGAAAGAGTGGCTGAAGGTGTTGTGGGAGAATAAGAGAGTGAGTGCACGGAGTGTTGTGTTCAACTCCTCTGTCCCCCCACGGCTGGGGGATCGCCTCCCCTTTTATAGATCAAGTGGACGGCGGGTTACATGCGCACCGCGCTACTTAGATATGTGGAGAAGTGCAACGTGCTACGGTGTAGAGTGGGCGGCCGTCCGTGCGATTCCCACCACGATCCGGTCATCATGGCCTGACTTGTACCCGAACAGTGGCGGTTCGAGGGTAGGGGAGCAGCGGATGGCGGTGATGTCCTCTGATAGGCTCGAGGGAGGTGCTGACGCCGACCCGTACGGCGCACAGGAGTTGGCAGAACGGCGTTCCTTCCCAACGCGCCTCACGGGGCCGGAGTCGTTGCTACAGGGTCCGGCGTGCGCCTGCGCGTGCGGGTACGGCGGCCACGCCGTTATAGTGGCGGGGATGGCAGTCCACCGGCCTACCGCCTCCACCTAACCCTGTAGGGTCACAAGAAAGTACATCGAGGGTGCGCCGGCCCCCTTTCGAGGGCTCGGCGCGTTAGCCGTACCGAGGCGTGCGCGCGGTGTCACGGGACTGGCACCGGCCGCAGCGCACGGTCCATCCTCACGGTGGTGGGGATGGGCTCCTCCCCGGGGAGTTGGTGCGGCGGCACCGGGCGCGAGCCCCCGGCGCATGATGGCGCCGTCCCGCGGCGTCGGGCGTTAAATGCCCGTGTACGGGGCCGGCGCACGCGTGCGGGACGCCCGCGAGCGTGGCGGGCCGCGGCCCGAGGGCGGGGCGTACCCTCGAGCGAGGCGAAACCCCCGCTCGAGGGAAGTGCTGCCCCTCGAGCGGGGCGATGCCCGCCCGAAGGGTGTGTGCAGCCTCGAACGAGGCGGAGTCCGTTTCGAGGGGATCCTTGCGTGGGCCGCCTCGATGGGCCATCGGAGTCCCTGTGGGCCGTGTCCTGCATGGTTAGGCACCTGCATGGTTAGGCTTAATATTATCGGGTTTCGTCCTGGGTTTTAAGTGGGTTTTCCCCCATTGTTTAAGGGGACCCCTAGGGTTGTCCCCGACAGTAGCCCCCGAGCATCTGTGGGTTTGCGCGTTGCGGCTCCCGCATGCCGGAACCTACTGATAGGACGTTCTTCCCTCCTTGTCCGCGAACGCTTTCCGTGGGGCCGCGTCGGCCGGACCCGCGGGTCTAGCCCCCGAAGCCTGCGCAGAGTGTGGGTTCTCCTGCAGGGGTTAACCGCGAGAACTTTGGTCAGAAAGGCGTGGCACATATGCCAACCGGCATCGGCGGTATTTCGGCGGCTCGGCCGGGGGTGCACGCTCCCCTGTCACTGTCTCGGGCGGGTGCAGTTTCAAGGAGGTGTAGCCGTGCATCAAGCCCCCGAGCCTTGGCCCGTTCGCGGCGATCGGGTAGAGCCTGACGACTTGTTTTTAAACGCGCCCTCGCCGTCCCTCCGCGGGACGGAGGGTGAGGTTTCTGCAACTCCCATCGAGCGGGTCGCGAATTGCTGATTCCTCTTCGAGCTGGTAGCAGGTGGTTCAAGTGGACGCCCATGCCCCGTTCGATAAGGGTAGGCTGCGCGGTCCGGAGACACGTCCATGGAAGCGCTTGCGTGGGTTTGCTAGGTGGGGCTCGGTCCCGTTCGCTAGGGACCGAGGGCGCGGAAGCTCTCCCTCGGTGGGATCCCCCTGCTAGCTGCCCTCGCTGGCTCTCGAACACGACATGTGGGGCACCCTCGAGCCGACGGGCTCGAGGAACGGCTCGAATGCGCGTGCCCTCGTCGTCCCTAACTCTGCGATCTGTGGCGCCTGTTCGAACCAGTCGAGGGTCAGTCTTCGAACCTCTGATCAGTAGGGCCGTGCGGGGTGGCGCCTGGGCGGCCCCGTCTTTTCACGTTTGCGGCCGTCGAGGGGTCTGGGCGTGCCGGCCCTCGAGGTGCTGGTTGGTAGCACAGCGTATGTGCTTTCTTTTAGAGGGTTGACATTGTCTCGAGCCAAGGGCTCGTGCCGCTCGAGGGTTTGGCGTGGCATGGGTGCCCGCGGTTGCCTGCTCTACATCGAGCAGGTCCCGGGCGACCTTCTCACGTCGATATCCCATCGAGGGTTGACGTCATTTTGAGCCAAGGGTCATGCCGCTCGAGGGTTTTACGTGGCATGGGTGCCCGCGGTTGCCTGCTCTACATCGAGCAGGTCCCGGACGCCCTTCTCACGCTGATATCCCATCGAGGGTCGCCTTTGTTTCGAGCCGAGGGTCATGCCGCTCGAGGGTTTTACGTGGCATGGGTGCCGCGGTTGCTCGCTCTACATCGAGCGAGATCCCGGACGACCTTCTCACGCTGATATCCCATCGAGGGTCGCCTTTGTTTCGAGCCGGGGGTTCGCCCCGCTCGAGGGTTCTCCTTGCTTGACAAGGGACCGGGCATTTAAGTGCCTTGCGGTCGTGGCCGCGGTTTTGCAGCGCGGGCGCGTCTTTTTAGGCGCTGCGGCCGCGCGCGCGCGCGTAGTGGGCGGCGTGGCGGGGGCGGACGTGACGGCTTCGCCTCGGTCGGCCGCCGGTCTTTGCCGTAATGATGGCCCGCCTGCAGTGTTGTGGCCGCTGCGGTCGTGGTGGGGCCCACCCGTCGACGCGATGGAAAGATTCCCTGCAGTTAATGCTAGCGGGGCGTCCGCTCCGGAGAGCTCGCCCGTCGGCCTATAAAGCTGCGGGGAGGAGGGGGCGGCGGTTTTTTACCTTAGTGTCTCACCATTTTCGGTCCTCCGCCCCTTCGTCTTCGTCTCGCTCTTGCCACCGCGCGGTTTCGCCGTTAGAGCTCTTTTTCCCGTTTCCGTGTCTTCCGCCTTCGCATTCCTTCGTCCCTCCTCATGGCGCCGCCTCAGCTTCCCCTTAGGATCCTGGAGCCGTACGCCTGGGAGAGGTCGACGGTGACCCGGCTCGCCCTTGGCGAGCTGGTCGCCGCCGGTCAGCTGGCGGCTAACGAAGAAGGGCGTCCGGCGGAGTGGATCGTGCCGCCGGCGGCGCACCACGAGCCCAACCCGCCGGGAGGGCTACGTGGTGAGCTTCGTCCGCTACCACGAGCGTGGCTTCAACGCGCCGGCGAGCACCTTCATGCGGGCGATGTGCTACTACTACGGGGTGGAGCCGCACAACTTTGCCCCCCAACGCGATCTCGCGGGCGGCCACGTTCGTGGGCGTCCGCGAAGGGTACCCCGGGGATCCCGGTCCAACCGGGATCTGCGGGTTCACCTTTTCCGCGGGGAGCTCATCACGCGCCCCACGTCGGAGCCGAGGACTCGCCGCGCGGTGCGCGCCGGGCGGGATGTCGCTTGCCCCGCGGGGGCAGCTCAAGGATTTCTACATCCCCCGCACCATGACGACGAACAACACCGGGCCGGGAGCGGGGATGGTTCTACCGCGCAATGCCGAGCCTCGGCCTTCCTCCCTACACCGGTCGGGTATTCAAGAAGAGGCCGGACTCCCGGGGCTACGGGGTGTCTACGGCCCAAAGATCGGGCGCGGCAAGAGTCCGTCCTCGCCGCCTGCGCGGCGGCGGCGAAGCACGGGCTGAACGTGATGGGCGTCCTCGCCTTCCTCCACCACCGGCGGGTCGTGCCTCTGACGGAGAGGCCGCTCTGCATCTTCGAGATGACAGAGGCGGCCAACCCCGTCGACCTGGTGAGGTCGCAGATGCTCCCGACGCCCCTTGAGCGGCCGTATGCGCTCACCCGGGCACGGAACGCCGTCGACACCCGGGTGCCGCCACCTGCGGGTCGGACCCCATGGGACCTTGAGATGCTCCCCACGGGCCCGCTGGTGAGTTGGGTTCCTGATTTTGTTTTAGTTCTTGGTCTTTCTTTTGTTTCCTGATGCGCCATTGTCGCTCCTGTGCGCGGTGGTGGAGTTCAACATCGCCAAGTCCGTTCCACCCACCCCCGACTCCCGTGCGCTCGGCGGGCGGCGCGGCGGGGGAGCAAGGGAGCGGGCGGCGCGCAAGAGGGAGCACGCGAGGCGACGGCCAAGCACGCCGCGGCCGGCGGGCCGCGGAGTACCGACGGCGCGAGGAGCTGGAGCTCTCCTCCCCGGAGATCGAGGAGCCCTCATCCTCGGAGGAGGACAAGGAGGAAGAGGCTGAGGGGGAGGGCCCCTCCGACAGGTGGCAGCCAGCGCCCCCGTCGCCAGAACCAACGCTGGCGTCAAGGGCGGCTTCGCCGGGGGCGGGCGCACCGGCGCCCGCCGCCGGGCAATCGTCATCGGGGGCGGCACGCGCCGCGGAGGTGCCGGCGCGCGCCATGGAGGCACGCGCGGCGGACGCGCCCGTGCGCGCGCGTCAAGCGGCCGCGCGCGCGGGGAGCGTGCCCGCGCGCGCGGCGTCATCGTCGAGGGGGCGCGACGGCGGGCGTGCCCGCGCGCGGGCGAGCGTGCCCCCGCGCGCGGCGGCGCCCTCGGGAGGCGCGGCGTCGGGCGCGCCCGCGCACGGGGCGGGTGTGCCGCGCGCGTGCGGCGGCGCCATCGGGGGACGCTACGGCGGGCGCGGCGGCCGCGCGCCGGCCTCATCCGCGGAGGCCTCGAGGAAGAGGAAGCGGGCCTTTTCTTCTTCGAGGTAAGGAGCCTGTCCTTTTTCGTTTGGTTTGATTTGTCGATGATTAGGCGTCCTAACCTTCTGTCCGTGCCTGTGCAGGGTGGTGCCAACCGTGCCTCCTCTCGCACCTGCCAAGGTGCTGAGGACGGACGCGTCCATCCCCACCCGGCGGCGCTCGTCGAGGGCGTCGCGCCGGGGACAAGCACGGCGGCGGGTGCGAGCTCGCAAGCCCCGGTTGGGGCCTCGAGGCCCCGGCCGTCGGATCGCCCCGCCGCGGCGCGGCCCGGAGGTCGCCGGGGGCGGCCGCACCGGTCGTCATGGAGACATAGGCGCGCGGCGGCGGCGTTGGTGGAGGTGCGGCCCGCGGGGCCGTTGCGGTGGAGGGGGCGGAGCGGGAGCAACCCGCGGCGCCCGTGGCGCGCAGGCGCGGCCGGGAGGTGGCGGGCGCGACGCCGCGCGGCCGGCGCCGCGGCCGCGGAGGCGTTGGTGGAGGTGCCGGCGGAGGTGGCGCAAGCACCGCGCCCGCCGGCGATTTGCAGGCGGAGGTGGTGGAGCTCTCGGATGAATCCCCGCCGCCTGGGTGGAATCAGTGGTCCAGCTGGCCCACGAACTCCCCCGAGCCCCGGGGAGGGGGGCCCTCGTGAGGCGGCACGAGGGTCACATGGTGGTGGGGGGCCGAGGACATGGTGCCGAGGCCTCGTCCCCCCACGCCGGCCGCCCTGCCCAGGTGGAGGGGGCCGTCGGTGATCCCCCGGCGTTTGGCCGACGCCCCGGGGAGCAGAGCTCGGGGCGAGCTTCGGAGCCACGGCGCCACGCTCAACCGCGCACCGAACGAGGCGCCGCAAGTCCACGGCGGCCCGGCCTGGCTCGTCTTCCGGGTGAGCCATGGTTGCTCGTCCCTCTTCCCTTTTCGTTTTCGTATGCCGCATTCAAGCCTTGGCGCTTACGGGATTTGGTGTGTGGATGCCGGGAGCTCGAGCGCCGTGCCCATGACAAGTACGACGCCTTCGACCGGTGAACGCCGAGGCCCACCGCCTCCGGGAGCGGTGCGGCGCTTTCGACGCGCTTGCGGACGCTCTTAGGACGCCGGGACACGGGCCGGCGTACGGGCCCCGGCTCGGCCCGACGAGCTCCCCGAGAGCTCGAGGCGGGGCACGCGCGCGTCGCTCGAGCCTCGAGCGGGTCCACGCGGCCCTCTTCGATCGCGACGAGGCGCCGTGGAACGCGCGCGCGGATCCGGAGAAGACGCGGACGCCGGGCCGCCAAGCGGGGAGGCGGAGGTGGCCACCGCTCGCGCCGAAGCCCGGGAGCTCCGCACGTCGCTCGAGGGGGCGCGGGCGCAAGCCGCCGTGCCGAGGAGCGGGCGCGCGGGTTGGAGCAGCGCGCCAAGGAGGCTGACGACCTGAGGGCCGCCCTCGACGCCAAGGCCGCGGCCCTTGTCACTGCTGAGGAGCGGCTCCTGCAAGAGAGCACCGCCCGCCAAGGGGCTGAGGAGCGGCTCCAGCAGGAGCAGGCCGCTCTCACCAATGCCCGTGCAGCGCTGGAGCAGGAGCGCGCCGCCCACGAGGTGACGCGGAAGTCCTTGGCGGATCAGGACGCCAAGCTCTCCAAGGCTGAGGGCGAGGTCGTTGTGCTCAGCATTGTGAGCGCAAACCAGGAGATGGCCCTCCAGGAGCAGGGTGAGACCATCAAGCGCCTCGAGCTTACGGTCGAGGCCGTGCGCCGCGACCTCGAGATGGAGAAGAAGCAAGTCGAAGGTGAGCCACAATCTGACTCTTGTCCTGTTGGATTTTCGATTGGGAACTTCGCATTCCCTTTTTTCTGATTTATCCCTTGCCTTGATGTTCCCAGGCTTGCGCACTGCTCTGGGGCACGCGGCGAGAGCGGGCCGAGGCGCCGCAGCCTCCTACAACTCCTCCGAGCAGGAGCTGCGGGAGCTGCGCGATGTGGCCCTCGAGACCTGTCGCGTCGTCGAGGAGGGCGAGGCACGTGCCGCCAGCGGTTCGGCGGCCGGCCCGTCTGCGCGCCCTTGGTGGCCACGTCACCGAGCGGATGCGCCGGGCGCTGCAGCTGGGCGTCCAGAAGGCCCTCGGAGTGGTGCGATCCCACTACGAGGTAAACTTCGAGGCGCTGGCGGAAGGCTACGTCGTACCCGAGGGAGTCGAGGACGAGGTGGCCATGGAGCGTATGGATGCGCTCGCTGCTGATGCCGCCGGGTCGCTCGCCGAGGCCTTCGAGGAGTTCCTCTTCCCGGACGCCGCTGACGCTGCTGCTCCTCCCGCCTGAAAGCAGTTGGGCGCTAGGCCCGTTTTTTGTTTATGTGTATCAGAATTCTGGCCCCGTGGCCTTTTGTAAACAAACAAGATGTTTCATGAACATAAGCAGTAGATGTAAATGAAGTTGTTTGTTTATCACGCTTTTTTGTTTCTCCTTCTTCCTGAGTGGATTCTAGTTAGGGAAGTTCGATTTTCGCAGGGGGCCCGCTGGGTTGGAGGCGAGAGAGAAGGGCCATAGCCACGCGGCGTAGGCTATCTCGCGGCTCGCACGCTCCTTCCGCCGTGCCGCCCGCGCCCGTTCGAATCGTGGCTCGAGGTTGAAGTAGGAAGCAAACTTAGCGCGTGTGGATTGTTGCGTTTTTTGCGCGAAAAAATGGGACCATTTTGGGGGGGGATGCCCCCCGCAGTAGCCCCCGAGGGTAACTTGGGTTTCAGAGGAAAGCCGAGTTATCCTTTTCATTAAACTTGACGTTTTTACATAGTCGTTGCCAACTGGGGTGTTGGCGATGTGCTTTTTACAACAAAAATACTTGGAAAATCCTAGCTAAGGGTAGAAGCGACGTAGCTGTTGGATGTTCCAAGCGTTGGTGAGCTCTTCGCCGTCCTCGTTGGCCAGCTTGTATGTGCCCGGTTTGAGTACCTTCACCACGACGTAGGGTCCCTCCCATGGGGGTGATAGCTTGTGGCGTCCTCGGTTATCTTGGCGCAGCCTTAGGACCAGATCCCCCTCGCTGAAATCCCTCCGACGTATCTTGCGTGCTTGGTAACGTCGTAGGACTGTTGATACCTTGCGGAGTGCATCAACGCCACGAGGCGTACTTCGTCTAGCTGGTCCAGCGAGTCCTCGCGGGCTCGCTGGTTAGCATCCTCGTCGTAGCCTCGAACCCTGGGCGACCCGTATTCTAAGTTCGTGGGGAGGACGGCCTCCGCGCCATGGACCAGGAAAAACGGGGTGAACCCGGTGGCTCTGCTTGGGGTGGTCCTTAGGCTCCACACGACTGCTGGTAGTTCTTGGAGCCATTTTCGTCCAGATTTGTTGAGCTGGTCGAAAATTCTGGGCTTGAGGCCTTGTAGGATCATGCCGTTGGCGCGCTCCACTTGGCCGTTGGTCTGTGGGTGTGCCACAGCCGCCCAATCCACGCGGATGTGGAACTTATCACAGAACTCCAAGAACTTCCGGCCCGTGAATTGGGACCCATTGTCCGTGATGATGGAGTTTGGCACTCCAAAGCGGTATACGATGTCGGTGAAGAACGTGACCGCCCGCTCGGCCCTTAAATTCGTGATGGGGCGCACCTCCACCCACTTGGAGAATTTGTCGATCGCGACAAGCGGATGGGTGAAGCCCCCCGGCGCCTTCCGCGAGGGGCCCGACGATGTCCAACCCCCACACGGCGAACGGCCATGTCACGGGGGATCGTTTGCGAGGGCATGAGCGGGCAAGTTGGACTTGCGGGCGTAGAACTGGCACCCTTCGCAGGTGCGTACGATTTCGCTGGCGTCCGCGACCGCGGTGGGCCAATAAAAGCCCTGGCGGAACGCGTTGCCGACGAGGGTGCGGGGTGCGGCGTGGTGGCCACAGATCCCCGCGTGGATGTCCCGTAGGAGCTCGCGCCCCTCGGGAATGGGTATACACCGCTGGAGGATGCCAGAGGCGGCGCGCTTGTACAGCTCGCCGTCGACGAGGGTGAAGGATTTGGCCATCCTGGCGATGCGCCTGGCTGCGGCCCGTTCCGCGGGGAGTTCCCCTCGAGCGATCCAGGCGATGTATTTTTCCCGCCAATCCACTTGGACGGGAGCCTGCTCTATGTCCATCGCATCGACCTCGTGGGAGCCGTACCCCTCGAGAAGGGAGAGCACGTACGCCTCGTTCGAGGGGTCCTCATCCATGGGTTCCGCACCCGCTGGGTTCGAGGGAGCCCCCGAGGGTCCGTCGTGGCTCGAGGGGTAGGGCTTGAAGGCGACCGAGGGTTGCGCGACGTCACGCGCGAAAACGTTCGGGGGGACGGTGATCCGCCCGGATGCGATCTTCGCCAGCTCGTCTGCTTCCTCGTTGTACCGGCGGGGTACATGATTAAGCTCGATGCCGTAGAACTTGTCTTCGAGGGCCCGCACGGCTTTACAGTAGGCCTCCATCTTGTCGTCGTGGCAGCTCGCGTTCTTCATGACTTGATCGATCACGAGCTGCGAGTCCCCTCGCACGTCGAGGCGTTTGACGCCCAACTCAATGGCGATTTTGAGGCCGCGAGAGAAGGGCCTCGTATTCCGCCATATTGTTGGACGCGGGGAAAGTGGAGGCGCACTGAGTAGCGCATGTGCTCCCCGAGGGGTGACACGAAGAGCAGGCCCGCGCCCGCTCCCTGTCTTCATCACCGAGCCGTCGAAGAACGAGAGTCCAAAGACTCGCTGGAACCCGAGGGGGCGGCGCCTCGCGTGTCCGTCCACTCGGCGACGAAATCGGCTAGGATTTGCGATTTGATGGCCTTGCGCGGGGCGTAGGCAAGCGTCTCGCCCATCAGCTCCACGGACCATTCGGCAATCCTGCCTGCCGCGTCAGGGTTGCGAATGATCTCTCCTAACGGGAAGGAGGAGACCACCGTGACCGGGTGGGCCTCGAAGTAGTGGCGGAGCTTGCGCCGCGCAAGGACTACCGCGTACAGCAGCTTCTGGACCTGGGGGTAGCGCGCCTTCGTGTCCGACAGGACTTCGCTTATGTAGTAGACCGGCCTCTGCACGGGCAAGGCGTGCCCTTCCTCCGTGCGCTCTACGACGATCACGGCGCTGACCACCTGGGTGGTTGCGGCCACGTAGAGCTGCAGGGGTTCGCCGTCTCGCGGCGGCGTGAGGATTGGAGCGTGCGTCAGAGACGCCTTCGGCCTTGTCGAGCGCGTCCCGGGCCTCGGCGGTCCAACGAAGCGCTCGTGCTTCTTGAGCGGCCGGCAGAGGGGCGGAGCCCCTCTCACCGAGCCTCGAGATGAAGCGGCTTAAGGCGGCGAGGCACCCCAACACCTTCTCGCACCCCTTTGAGGTCCGGATCGGACCCATTCGCTCGAGGGCCGCGACCTTTTCGAGATTGGCCTCGATTCCCCCATCGGGAGATGATGTATCCTAGGAGCATGCCCCGCGGCACTCCAAAGACACATTTTTCGGGGTTTAGCTTGACCCCGTTGGCCCGTAGGCAGTTGAACGCGACGCCAAGGTCGCTAACCAGGTCGTCCGCCTTCCTGGTCTTGACGACGATGTCGTCCACGTAGGCTTCGACCGTCCGCCCGATGTGATCCCCAAAAACGTGCTGCATGCAGCGCTGATATGTTGCGCCCGCGTTTCTGAGGCCAAAAGGCATCGTGACGTAACAGAACGTCCCGAACGGTGTGATGAACGAAGTCGCGAGCTGGTCGGACTCCTTCATTTTTATTTGGTGATATCCCGAATAGGCATCAAGGAAACAGAGTAGTTCGCACCCAGCCGTTGAATCAACGATTTGATCTATGCGTGGCAAAGGAAAAGGAACTTTTGGACATGCTTTATTAAGACTAGTGTAGTCTATACACATCCGCCACTTCCCATTCTTCTTTTTTACAAGCACGGGATTAGCTAGCCACGTAGGGTGGAACACTTCCTTGATGAATCCGGCCTCGAGGAGCTTCCGCAGCTCCGCTCCGATCGCCCGTCGCCGTTCCTCGTCGAAGCGGCGCAGCCGCTGCTACACGGCGCGGGTGTTTGGCAGGATATCAAGGGAGTGCTCGGCGACTTCCCTCGGGATGCCTGGCATATCCGAGGGGCTCCACGTGAAGACGTCGGCGTTGGCGCGGAGGAAGTCGACGAGCACTGCTTCCTATTTAGGGTTGAGGGTCGAGCTGACCCTCAACGCCTTGCCCTCGGGGGCCGACGGGTCGAGGGGGACCCCTTTGGTCTGCTCGGCGGCCTCGAAGGTGCCGACGTGTTTGGCGGCGGAGCCGAGGTCATCGTTGACCATCTTCTCCAGCGTGTTCACCAGCGCTTCATCCAGCGCCAGTGCCTCTGCGTGTTCCACGCACTCGACGTCGCAGTCGAATGCGTGCTCGATCGACGACCCGACGGTGATGATGCCGTTTGGCCCGGCATCTTCATCTTCAGGTACGTGTAGTTGGGGACCGCCATGAATTTGGCATAGCAAGGTCGCCCCAGTATGGCATGGTAGGCCCCTTTGAACCCCACCACCTCGAAGGTGAGGGTTTCCTTACGGAAGTTCTTGGGGGTACCAAACCGGACCGGCGGATCGATCTGCCCGAGGGGTTGAACCTGCTTGCCGGGCGCGATGCCGTGAAACGGCTTCGTGCTGGGCCGCAGCTGGTCCAGCCCAATCCCCATCAGGCGCAATGTATGCGCGAAGAGGATATTGAGGCTACTGCCTCCGTCCATAAGGACCTTCGAAAACCGGGCGTTCCCAATGATGGGATCGACCACCGGCGGCACCGGCCCGGTTCGGGATACGGTTTGGGTGGTCGTCCCGGCTAAAGGTGATGGCATCCTTCGACCAGTTGAGGAAGGCCGGAGGCGCTCTCTCTCGCGGCGAGGACTTCGTGCCGCTCCTTCTTGCGCCGCCGGGTCGACATGTCGACGTAGGTCCCCCAAAGATGAGGAACACATTTTCAACGGTGGGGGAAGCCGCCGGCGTCGCCATCGCCTCCGTCTTTCTTGGCCTCTCGCCTCCTTCGCGGCGGCGCGGCCATAGAATTTCTTGAGCATGTCGCACCGCTCAAGAGTGTGGTTCACGGGGGTCTTGTGGTAGGGACATGGCTTCTTCGGCATGTCATCAAACACCCCCGGCCTCGAGGAGCCTGTCGAGGGCCCCGTCGAGCCGGGTCGCCGCCGAGAGCCTCGGTATTGCCGCCGTTGCGCCCTCGCTCGCGCGCCTTGCGGCGCGGCTTTTTCCCCTTCTTGCCCCGCTTGTCGTTGCGGTGCGGCTCCTTGGACCCGCCGCCCTCCGCGTGCGTGTCCTCGGAGCGCTTGCCCTTCTTGCCGTCGAAGATTGCCCCCACGGCCTCCTCTCCGGAGGCGAAGCTGGTGGCGATGTCGAACAGCTCGTTTGAGTCCGCAGGCGGGCTGCGTCCCAGCTCGCGCACGAGGTCCCGGCATGTGGTGCCCTTGAGGAACGCGTGCACGATCTCGGATCGTGCCACGTTGGGGAGCTCCGTGTAGCGCTTGGAGAAGCGCCGTATGAAGTCCCGCAACGATTCGCCGGGCTTCTGCGTGCAGGAGCGCAGATCCCACGAGTTCCCAGGGCGCACGTATGTGCCCTGGAAGTTGCCCACGAACGTGTGGACTAGATCGTCCCGGGTATGGATGCGGGCCGGCGGGCAAGTGCTCGAGCCATGTCCGGCCGCGTCGCCCAGATGCAGGGGCAAGTTGCGGATGATCACTTCGTCGCTAGTGGCCCCGCCCAGCTGGCAGGCTAGGCGGTAGTCGTTGAGCCAGACACGGGGGTCCGTTTCCCTGTTGTATTTGACGATCGTCGAGGGCTGGCGGAAGCGCTGGGGGAACGTCGTCGTGCGGATCTCTCGGCTGAACACGCGGGTGCCAGGGGGTTCCGGCGTCGGGGAGCGATCCTCACCGCTGTCGTAGCGTCCACCCCTTCGAGGGTGGTAGCCCCTGGCCGCTCGTGCGTCCGCCTTGCTCGTGCGCCTGGCGTTGATGACGTTGCGGGCGTCGCCATCCAGCGCCCTGCGCGCGTCGAGGAATCGTTCCTTGGCCGGCGTGCGTCCTTGGTCGGTGGGATGCCCCGCTGGTCCCCCCGCGTGCACCGAGGGTTCACCTCCCGGTGCAGCTTCGTCACCCCGCGCATCCCCCTGTTGGCGGATGCGTGAGGCCGAGCTTTCGGCCTGCTGGACGGCCGCTTGCTCGATGAGAGTTTGCACCTCGCGGTGCATATCTCGAGCCTCGGGGGTCGAGGGTGCTGGCATAGCCCGTAGCAGCGTCGCGGCGGCGACGAGCTTCTGGCTCGCTCGTGGGGGCACGTCCGTGTTTCCGACGTTGGTGGCGGTGTTGAGGCGGTCGCGGACCGTCGGCCCGGGCCCTCCCGCGCGCGTTCGCCACACGCGAAGCCTCCCCCCTGCCATTGAGGCGCGGAGCAACCGCACCGTTCGGTACTCTTACGCTAGCTTGGCCTCGAGCTCACGGGCTTGGGCCAGTTGTGCGTCGACGTCGGCCCCAGCAGGGGCGCTTGGCCGGCGGCCGGGCGCGCGGCGATCCCCTCGGGGCGGGCGTGACTTCCCCCGTCTCCGCGCCGCCGCACCGGCGGCGTTAGCCGGTCGTTGGTGATGACGGCGCAACACTCCCGCGTGGGGTCGTAGCTCCGGTGCCGGGAGTCGTCGGAGCGGCCCGAACCGGCAGTCCGCGGCGTCGAGGAATCGCCGGAACGCGACTGGGTCCGGCACGCCGGAGAAGTCCCACTCCGCGTATCCGTGGCGGTTGGCGGGTGGCATCGTGTCGACGGAGCCCAGGGATGACTCATCCGCCTGGCCGAGGTGCGGGGTCCCTGGCGACGAAGACATGGCGGCCAGGTGGAACCCTGCGCATCGTCGTGTTGACGTTGGTGTTGTAGGCCGTCGTGGCGCCACGCAGCCCGATGGGGACGCGCGGTCCGAGACCGCGCGCGGTCCCGCCGGGGTGGTGGCGGCCGTCGTGAAGGTGGGCGCACCGCGCCGGGTGGCGGCGCGCTCCGCCCGCCGCCGCTCGGACCGCGCCGACGCGAGCGTCGCCCGCGAGTGACGGTGGCGTCGTGGCGCCGACGGACCCGCGGCCTCCGTGCCCGCGGGCGCCGCGCCGAGTCGTGCGCGTGGCGGGGGTCCGAGCGGCACGGGCCTGACGCCGCGCGCGGAGTTCCTCACGGTTAGTGAGGCGCATGAGATAGCCATTCCCCATGGCCTGAAAGTTCAGATCCCCGAAGCGGATCTCGAACCCGGCCGGGAGGGGGTCCGAGCTACCCATGCAGTAGCGTGTAGCACGGTATTCAGTGCGGATCACCATGGAGGGAGTTGGCGAAATGACCTTAGGCGCTCGTCGGCCCCACGGTGGGCGCCAACTGTCGGTGCGGAATATGGTCCCGACACTAACCAGTAGATAGCGCCGTGGTCTATCCCTCAATGGTCGATGCTAAGCAACAAATGACACAAGGTTTTATCCTGGTTCCGGCCGAGGGGGCCGTACGTCCAGCAGGGGTGTGCTCGTGGCACTATATTGCTCTGCACCGGGGGTGCTTGTAGTGGGGCAAGTACAAGCAAGGCGGGAGAGGAAGTGTGGCTTCCAAGTCCCTGAAAGAGTGGCTGAAGGTGTTGTGGGAGAATAAGAGAGTGAGTGCACGGAGTGTTGTGTTCAACTCCTCTGTCCCCCCACGGCTAGGGGATCGCCTCCCCTTTTATAGATCAAGGGGACGGCGGGTTACATGCGCGCCGCGCTACTTAGCTATGTGGAGAAGTGCGACGTGCTACGGTGTAGAGTGGGCGGCCGTCCGTGCGATTCCCGCCACGATTCGGTCATCATGGCCTGACTTGTACCCGAACAGTGGCGGTTCGAGGGTAGGGGAGCAGCGGATGGCGGTGATGTCCTCTGATAGGCTCGAGGGAGGTGCTGACGCCGACCCGTACGGCGCACAGGAGTTGGCAGAACGGCGTTCCTTCCCAACGCGCCTCACGGGGCCGGAGTCGTTGCTACAGGGTCCGGCGTGCGCCTGCGCGTGCGGGTACGGCGGCCACGCCGCGCGCGTGGCGGGGATGGCAGTCCACCGGCCTACCGCCTCCACCTAACCCTGTAGGGTCACAAGAAAGTACATCGAGGGTGCGCCGGCCCCCTTTCGAGGGCTCGGCGCGTTAGCCGTACCGAGGCGTGCGCGCGGTGTCACGGGACTGACACCGGCCGCACTGCACAGTCCATCCTCACAGTGGTGGGGATGGGCTCCTCCCTGGGGAGTTGGTGCGGCGGCACCGGGCGCGAGCCCCGGCGCATGATGGCGCCGTCCCGCGGCGTCGGGCGTTAAATGCCCGTGTACGGGGCCGGCGCACGCGTGTGGGACGCCCGCGAGCGTGGCGGGCCCCGGCCCGAGGGCGGGGCGTACCCTCGAGCGAGGCGAAACCTCGCTCGAGGGAAGTGCTGCCCCTCGAGCGGGGCGATGCCCGCCCGAAGGGTGTGTGCAGCCTCGAACGAGGCGGAGTCCGTTTCGAGGGGATCCTTGCGTGGGCCACCTCGATGGGCCGTCGGAGTCCCTGTGGGCCGTGTCCTGCATGGTTAGGCACTTGCATGGTTAGGCTTAATATTATCGGGTTTCGTCCTGGGTTTTAAGTGGGTTTTCCCCCATTGTTTAAGGGGGCCCCTAGGGCTGTCCCCGACACGAAGCACTTGTCCACCGCATGTCTAGGTACTCTAAAACCCGTCGGGTACGATATCAAACAAATCTATCCACCGCATGATACAATTTGCATGAAGACCATACCACTTTCCACAAATAGATCTATCCACCGCATGATACAATCTAAATATGGAAAGCTAAAAGCATACATCATTTAAAGCATGAATTACGCACGTGTTCTACTCGTGAAGAAACATAACCGAATGCGGCTGAACAGCTGATTCGGGGTCCATGAAGAAGGAACAAACGTTACCAAGCGAATAAATCTATCAGGTTGATTCGAAATCTAATCCACCGGATGACTAGCTCTAAAGCAACCTAAAACCTGCATCTACCGCATGATACTCGGTTCTTTCAAGATTTATACCAACAATGGCAAGCCTGAACCCACAACACGTAACAACCTAGATCGATTCGGTTTCGGCTTTTAAGAGCACAAGATCCGCATATTAAGACATGAAATCTACTCGTACAAGGATCACAAAAGAAGTGAGCCGATCCAAACCCATCTAGATTGGGCAAAGGTGTTACATGAATCTAAACATGAAGTAAAAACTCAAGGTAACACAGGGTAACTTAATGAATCTATTGGATCTTGCCATAATCCAATAGAGCCGATAACTAGCTTCAAGCTAGATCTTAGCCTACCGCATGGCTCATGACCTAACAAGAAACCCTCTTGAACCAAGCTTGAATCTACCGCATGACACGAAGCATGGTAACAAGACTACTTGCATCAGATCTAAATCCACCGCATGATACTAGACATGATACAAGGTTGCCGGTACTCACGGAGGTCGACGGATCGATGGGCCCTCTCGAAGAACTCGACGACACGACAAAAGGACTCTAGGGTTTGGCGTAAGGCCGGTGTGTATTGAAGAATGATTGTGTCCTTTACATACATTCAGGGTTCATATTTATACCCTGCCAAGTACAATCTCGAATGGATTCATTGCCTAACTTATCTCTAAGCTTAATTGCCTATCCATCCATTCGTCCTCCCTGCTTGAGCCACGTCATCGTTCAAATCCCGCAAAATCAGCTCTACTGTTCCTTTGCCGAACGGGAGCAGATAGCCGACCGCAGACTTCTTTGCCGAATACATCTGAGAAATCCTTCCCTTTCACGAGACGGACTCCTGACCGAGCTGGACCCACTGGTCAGACTCCTTACCAAATTTTGGTGTTAACATATGCCCCTTCAATTGCGGGATAAAAGTAATTTTGTTCCGCAATTGACTCCAGCCACGAATAGCGCAACTCAAATCTGTCAACACCTGTTCTTCTCCAATCCGTCGGAATCTTCGTCTAGATTCAAACCCTAGATCTCCTTGTCCCAAGCTCAAGTCTTCAATGGCGGCTCCAAACCAAGATGCTCAGGTAAATCCTTCCCCGTAAGCTTCATTCGGCATTTAGGTTTTCAATTTTACCTGAGATTTTGTTTCCGCCTTCCTCAGGAGCCTTCAACTGAGCTTTTGATTCGCACCGAGGCCAATTCAAGATCTTATTACCTTGGTCCCGTGGGGAGCTCTGATCCTCGAGATTTCATCGCGGCTGAATCTCAGAGGATCCCCTTCAAAGCGGCTCTGTCCTCACCTCATCAGTGGCAAGACGCCTTCAAGAACTGGCCTTTACCTCCAATCGCAGGCTGGAAAACTTGGTACCGGAGGATTCTCGCAGACAAAAGTGGATTGACCAAGAACTGGGATGCCCTCCGCATTGCTCAATGCCTGGAGTTATCCTTGGCCGAGACCCCCAAAAATGAAGACCTTCTGATAGCAGCCTGCCACTTTTGGTCAAACGACGTCAACGCTTTCCTGTTTGGTCACGGCCCAATGTCTCCAACCCTGGCCGATGTATATATGATCACCGGCCTTGACATTACAGGATCTGTTCAGCCTTGGAACTTCAAAAATTCCTCACGGCAAACAGGGGTGAAGCCAGGGAACGGATACAAGAATTACATCTTGAAGCACATGAAAGACAATCCCCTTGGTGATGTTGAATACAGGGCATTTCTGAATATGTGGCTGTGCAGATTTGTCTTCTGTGGCAAAGCCAACGAGCCTACCCTGAACCACATTGCAATGGCGTCTCATTTGGCCAGTGGCAACCGCCTTCCCCTTGGGAAATTCTTCCTAGGCAGTGTATACCATATGCTTCACCAAACTGTTACTCAGATGTACACTAGCCAAAGGATAACATGTGTCAACGGCCCTTGGTGGTTCGTTCAGATATGGCTGCAGCTCCACCTGCATCAAATTGTTGGTGTTGATTTGAACACCAGGCTTTTCCCTTCATCCAATCACCCTGAAGGAGAAAACAATGCTACCAGGGGATGCCAGAATTATGGAGAAGCGGCTTCAACTGTTCTCATTCGAAGAAGACATCGCCCGGCCTTTTCGAATTGTTCTTCAAAGGTTTCCGTAATCCTCTCGGCTTCCCTATCTGGATAACGACACCTTGACTTTCCCTGTCGAATTTTCTTTTGAGCCCGGTCATCAAGATGGAAGATTCTTAGAGATTTTCAACATCATCATCCTCCCATGTATGCTGCCGGCTGAATTCAACGGAGGAAGGCTGAATGCTAGCACTTATGAATATTACCAGCCCAATGTAATGGTCAGGCAAATTGGATGTGGTCAAATGCCCCCAAGATTGTTCCTGCATGAATTCCTCAAGCCCAGAGAGGAAATCAAAGAGAGTATGCATAGCAGCAGGGTTTTCCATTACGTGTGTAGTCCTACTATCTACACCTGGCCTTTCGTGCCCATAACCATAGCTCATCCCACCTTTAACTCCTGGTGGCAAGAATTCCACAATCACATCTTCAGTGAGCCTGTACACGTGTTCTGTGCAGAGTTGATGCCTGATTTCCTGCCAACTTCAGAGGTAACATAATGAACCTTTGGATCAGACATTTCTCCTTTCAATCATGATTCTGACCTCATTCCTTTGATTCCACAGAACACAGTGCCTGCCCCTCGAGCCAGGAATATCACCTATAATGTTGTAGGCCCAATCTCAGCACTGGGATTCAAATCCACAACTCTGGCTCAGTTAATGGCTAGGTTTGCTACAACAGACCCCCGGCCTCTCTAGCCTTGTTGTCGACGGGAGGCAAGGTTTGTCTCTGGTTGCTCCTCCAAATGCCAAGAGGAGGAGAACTGTCAAGAAAATCCTTGTTGAGGTAAAATCCTTTACCTTCTTGATCCCAAGATTACTCTGGTTCCTGATAAATTATCTCTTCGTGCATTCTCGGACCGAGCCCAAAGAACCTTCGGTGTCGAACCCCGCCAATGCCCCATCCACAGGTATGACCTTTATTGTCCTCTTTTAAGGATGAACACTGGCATTTACCCTTGTGACTTGACACTTGCAGAAGAAACAGTGGAAGAACAACTGGTTGATATCCCAGTGGCTCAACAAGCAAGTCCACCCAGGGTCGAATTACCTATCCCAGTGGAGATCTCATCTTCATCACCCTCTGCAGAAGCAATGAATTCTCCAGAGATGAGTCTTCCCATCCAGCCAGAGCCATCAAGTCCTCCAAGGGCACAATCACCTGTTGGTCACGCAGCGACTTCAATCCCAACAGAGGTGGAGCCGACTCCTCAACAGCCAGAAGCCCATGAATTACCAGCTACTGCATCAACACCTTCTAACTTGGAAGCTTCAGCTCTACCTGGAGCACCTCCTTCACCTGTGATTGTCCCTGCTCAAGAAATCAGCCGTGAGGTACTCATTTGCACTTAACTCTGCTACCTTTACATTTGGCACCCTTAACTCGGCAATACTGCTTCTTAGGATCAGGCTCCGTTATCATCAAGCCTGCCATCAGGGAGCAATCCAATTGCCGAGGCAATGGAAGGAACGCACCAGCCTCTGTCAGATGAGGTGTCATCAAAGCTCAGAGAAATCGCTGCCTGGCTAGAAAGGGATGCACAAGATCAGTTCAAGGATCTTGATCACTTCGAAGAGATGCTTGAATCTATCGGCCAAGAACTTCCTGAAGACGTCAGAGCTTCTTTAGTATCCATCTGTGACTTGGACATCCTTTATGCGCCCATAAGGCACGCTTTGAGGAAATTGCACTCCCGCCCGGCTATCGAAAAGAAGAAAGCTGATGCTGAACACGCCATGAACGGGGCACGATCCCAAGCAGAGAGCCACAGAGATACATTGGCTAGCCTGCATGCTTCTTATGATCTGAAAATTGCCAGAAAAACCGCTCTAGAAGCAGAACTGAGAAGCCTGTCAGCTGAGATAGAGGCTGATAAAGAGAAAATAGCCGAGCTCCCGGGATTGATAGAAAAGACCCAAGCGGAAGCAAAATCGGCTATCACCAGGATAGAGCAATGCAATGCAGAACTCACCAACTTGTCCGGTGCTCAAAAAGATTGTCAGGAACTGCTGGACCGCTTCCATCAAGCAACATCCAATGCTCGTAGTGTGATCATGAAACATTTGAACATTTGAATACCCACATTGATGTATAGCCGAATTGATCGTTCTTGTAATACTTATCCTTGCATTTAATTTCCTTTTCTTTCGCATACCTCTAAGTGTAAACGCTGAACGATCCAATCGGCAAGGAAATGCCAACACCCGAATAGCACCTTGACTCCTTTCAGCCGAGCCAATCAACTGAATGTGACTCAGCCTAGAACTCCAAGCGACCCGCCGGCGGGCTGGCCAAGGAAATCTTTCCACCTTCCGATTTTCTTGGGATATGAGCCACGATCTAAAGCCACGACTCAAAGCCACGATTCATCTTGCCAGGCCTATAAATGCAACCGTAGGTGCCCCTAGCTCTCCACCAAGCCTTTTAGCTCTCTAATCTTTGCCAATCTCAGCTCTTCCTCTCTTCAAACAGTGCACATCCCAAGCCACCATGGTGCGCAGCCTCAACCGCCGCCGCGCCTCCGACGAGGCAGAGGGGAGCAGCGCCAACGCGCGCCGGAGGCAATGATCGTCGATTCTTCCTCTTTGCTTCAACTTTTACCTTTTCTTGTTCTGACGATCATCTCCTTTTCAGGTTGATTCAGTGGAATCTGTCTCCCGCGCCGGCCAATCAACCTCTTCCAGACGACTCCTCGGAGTCCGACGGTCACTCCCCCGTGCCCTACGGGGAAGAAGACGCTCTCCGCTTCAGGGAGGAGCTGGAGACGGCCCGACGCGAGCTGGAGGACGTCTCCAAGAAAGCGGGCATAGCCGAGCTTGAGTGGGAGGACCAGCGCAAACAGCTGCTGGAAGCCATTGACGGTACCGCTCTGTAACCGAATCTTTGATCCAACCCGGCTTTGATGCTAATTCCCTTTTTCTTGCAGCCCGCGATGCCGAGCTCAACCAGCTGAAGGCGCTGGTGGAGCAGCTGGCCGATAAGGTGAATGCCCGCGGCGACACGCCGGCGGAGCGCCTTGCCGCGGTGGAGCACCGCGTCGACGAGGTGGCGACCCATGGCGTTCGTTTGGGCACCACCTTGGGCCTGGCTGCCATGGCGACGCATACGGACGTCGACTACTCCACCAGGCCGCGCGGCTTCCGGGGCGGCGCACCGGAGGACATCGACGAGATCGAGCTCATCCTGGAGCGCCTCGATGGCCACGGCGACGCCATTGCCGAAATCACTCATCCCCAATCTGTACTGAACAGGCTTTTCGACTAGATTGTATTAGGGATGTTTGATCATCGGCAATAAATAAGAACTTTTGAATTCTATATTTGTGCTGTCATGAATTCGCCTTGCACTCACATCCATGATTCTTATTTTTCCTTGAATGCATCCGGGAACTATCTTGAGCCGAACGCGCTAGAATAGTTGCCCCTTGGCGCAAAATCCACAGAAGATCCTGATTCGGCAATCCACGAGCACTGTTCAAGCAAAAACCCTTTGTACTTGGAGAGAAAAACCCTGCCGTTTGGTATTCTAACAGTGCGTACTGGCCGGTCATCACTCCCAATGCACCCCTTCGGTCAATAAAAGAGCCTGCTGAGATGCCCTGCAAATCCACCCGCACACTCATCCATCATTTCTCATTTCTTCCCCTGTCTCTAGAGGAAAAAAAACCCCAAGGCCATGGACAAGGGCAAGCAACCCCAGGAGGGCAGCTCATCGAAGAAGCGTACGATTCGAAGGTGAGTTCTTTCTTGATTTGTTCCTCGTTCTCCATATGATCCCACGCTTCATGTTTTCTTCTTTTCCTCTTTCAGCCTTGATTTTCTCCATGAAGAAATCATCGGGACTGAAGATGTGCCTGAGTACATCTCCTCCGATTCCTCCCTCGAAGCAGAGGATGCCACGCCTGAGCAGAGGAACAGCCATCAACTGCGCCGCCGCGTTCGGCACCTGGAGCACGGCCTCAGGGACATCACCGCCCGTTGCCAAGCCGAACGCGAGCGTCGCATGGCTCTGGAGGCACTAGTAGGGGGTAAATGTTTCTGACCTCTTCTTGACTTCATGCCCGCATTCGGATTTCTTGCCCCTAACATCGATTCCTCCGTTTTAGATGTCTCTGACAGGTACAACAACCTGAAGATGGCCTGGGACAGCTTGGTGGAGGCCGCGAACCATGGTCACCCCCATGCGTTCCAAGTTACCGTTACGGTGGTCCTGGAACAGCTGAAGAGGGAGCAGCAGAGGAAGCAAAGAAAAGATTGAATCATACTTTTGCTTCTTCCTCCACGCCTTCTGCTTCCCACCTCCTTGTAGATCTGACCATCAGGGTTGTTAGATGTAAACCTGCAAGAAGTAGTTGTAATATGATTTTGTGCTAAGGGCAATGCATCTAGGCACTGGCCATTTCTTTTGTTTATGGATTTTTGTTCTGAAGGCGGCCTCGTTCTTGAGCGCTGGCTGTTTCTGTGTCAGATGTGTGTAATCATCGATCGAACTCAATGCTAGGATAATATTTCTTCAGATATCTTTCATTTATTGCAGCAGAAAATTCCTCTCCTAGCAGAGTTTTCAACATATATGCATTACCAATGACGCATCTGACCACATGAAAAGGTCCTTCCCAGTTAGGGGACCATTTGCCGAACTCACTGTACTTAGTTCCAATCGGCAATAGCGCTTTCCAAACCAAATCTCCTTCTGCAAATTGCCTTACTTTTACCTTCTTGTTATAATACTTGGCAACCCGCAGCTTGTTCTTCTTGATGTTTTCCAAGGCTCTAAGACGGATCATGTGCAAATCCTCTAGTTCATCCATCATTAGGCCACTATAATCTTTGGAGCCCAAATCTTCCTGTAACACCACTCTCCTTGAATCTGATTGCATCTCCCAAGGCAAAACCGCTTGGTGCCCATAAACCAACTCGTAAGGAGAAGTTTTTGTAGCTCCATGGGGGGCCATTCGGTAAGCCCACAGTGCCTCACTGAGTACCGAATGCCACCTTCTTGGCTTCTGGTCGATCTTCTTTTGTATCAGCTTGATCATGATCTTGTTAGAAGCCCTCGCTTGACCATTAGCTTGGGCATAATAAGGAGAGGAGTTAAACAATTTAATCCCCATGCTTTCGGCGAACTTTCTGAACTCTAGTGACACGAATTGTGCCCCCTGATCAGTGGTGATAGTCTGAGGGATTCCAAACCGATAGATGATGTGCTCTTTGACAAATTCAACCATGTTCTCTGATGTCACATTCTTCAGTGGGATCGCCTCAACCCATTTAGTAAAATAATCTGTAGCCAAAAGCACGAACTTATGCCCCTTGCTAGATGGTGGGTTAATTTGGCCAATCGAGTCTATCCCCCGACCCCCGAATGGCCATGGCTTGATGATGGGATTTAATGCCGACGCGGGGACCCTTTGAATATTTCCAAACCTCTCGGCAATCCCGACATCCCTTGTAATACTCAAAGCAATCCTCTAATATCGTCGGCCAAAAGCATCCGGCTTGTCTGATGACCCATTTCATACGGTAGGCTGACTGGTGTGCTCCACATATCCCATCGTGCACTTCGCTCATCATTTTCTTGGCCTCTTCCGGACCCAGGCATCGTAGCAATACCCCATCTAATGATTTATAGAATAAGTTATCATCCAGAAGAATGAACTTTATGGCCTTGTACCTGAGCTTCCTAGAGACCTTGTGGGATGGATCGTTCAAGTAGTCAACGATCTCTTTCCTCCAATCATCTTCTGCAAGATCCGTCCTCAGTGCGCATGCCTCTGCAGCAAACGCTTCTTGGCTCTCTTTGTAACCATAGGCGCTTTGAGCTAGCCTGTTTGCTTCTTCGTTATGTTCCCTAGGAATATGTTGTAGAGTCACCAGTGGGAAGCTCTTCAAGATTTCTCTGCATTCTTCGTAGTAACTCCTCAGTGCTTCACTTTTGCATTCGTATTGGCCGTTCAATTGCTTGATTACCAGCTCTGAATCTCCATAAACTTCGACTGAAACGGCCCCGGCTTCTCTCAAATATTGAAGCCCTCGAAGCAATGCTTCGTACTCAGCCTGGTTATTTGTGACAGTGGGTTGTATAGGGATGGCAAATTCAAACAACTCACCTCTAGGCGAAATCAGTAGGATCCCTACTCCCCCACCTCTACCACATGACGATCCATCAAAAAACAAAGCCCAGGGGGTAATTTCAAGTAAATTAATTGATGGATCGCGATGTTCAGTTATAAAATCGGCAATGATCTGACCTTTGATGGCCTTTGCCGATTCGAACTTTAACTCGAACTCTGATAAAGCCAAAATCCACTTGCCAATCCTGCCGTTCAAAATTGGCATAGATAACATATGTTTTATCATGTCAAACTTGGAACACACGGTGCATTCGGCATTCAATAGGTAGTGCCGAAATTTTGTACACGAGTAGTACACGCAAAGACACAGCTTCTCTACAGCCGAATACCTGGTTTCAAGATCAAGTAATTTTCGGCTAAGATAGGCTACTACCCGCTCCTTTCCTTCAAATTCTTGAATAAGGGCCGATCCAATGGTTTGGGTATCGGCCGCCACGTACAACTTGAAAGGCTTGTTCAGCTGAGGAGGAACCAGCACTGGTGGCTCCTTCATGTACTGCTTAATCTCATCGAAAGCCTTTTGTTGTTCGTCGCCCCAGGTGAACTTCTGATCTTTCTTTAACTTCAACAACGGAGAGAATGGCAAGACCTTCTGTGATAAATTTGTTATGAATCTCCTTACGAAATTAATCTTGCCGAGTAGTGACTGCAATTCCTTGAGGTTAGTTGGAGGAACAACTTCATCAATGGCCTTCATGCTCTTTTTGCCAACTTCAATTCCTCCTTCGTGGACCAAAAATCCCAAGAATTCTCCCGCTGATACTCCAAAAGCGCACTTGTTTGGATTCATTTTCAAACCATGCCTCCGGGCGCACTCCAAGGTCCTCTTCACATCTTCCAAATGCGTGTCATGACTCAGGGACTTGATTACCACGTCATCAATGTAGATTTCCACAACTTTGCCGATTAACTCGTGAAAAATATAATTCATGGCCCGTTGATAAGTTGCACCGGCATTCTTTAACCCAAACGTCATGACTATCCATTCAAACAGGCCTATATGACCAAGACATCTAAAGGCCATCTTTGATATGTCCTCTATCACCATGAAGATTTGGTTGTAACCCGCATTACCATCCATGAAGCTGATGACTTTGTGCCCAGCTGCGGCGTCAATCAACAAATCGGCAATAGGCATTGGGTAACCATCCATTGGAGTAGCTCTGTTCAGGTCCCTGAAATCTATGCAGACCCTCATTTTTCCATTCTTCTTGTATACAGGGACGATGTTAAAAATCCACTCCGCATATCTGCATGGCCGAACGAAGTTTGCATCAAGTAATCTTTCAATTTCCTTCTTCACATCGGCCAATACTTCATCCTTGTAGATCTTCCGGGGTGGTTGCTTGTATGGTTTGAAACCAGATTTGATTGGCAACCGATGCTCGACGATAGAACAATCCAATCCAGGCATCTCCGAATAATCCCAGGCGAAGCAATCTTTGTATTCCTTGAGAAGCTTAATTAATTCTCCCCCGAAGTCCGCTGCAAGCCCGCGCCGATGAATGTCGGCCTTGGCTTATCACCGTTTCCAATGTCAACCTCTTCTAATTTATCGCCCGACATGAATCCGCCTTTGACTTGCCATCGCGTCGTCTACGGGGTTCTCCATTAAAAATTGTTATAAGAGCCGACTGCTTGAATCGGCTGTTGATCACTGCTGACAGGCTCAACAAGACCTTCTCCCCAGTCTTTCCCTGAAAAGCAATCAATACCCTGGTACTCCCAGAAAGCTGGTTCCATGTTTGCCACGCTTACGGACTCATCTGCCTGGACGACCTCAACCTCATCATCCACCCACTGGATAAGCTGTTGATGCATGGTGGACGGGACACAACAGTTGGCATGAATCCAGTCCCGCCCAAGCAGCAGGCTGTAGGCCCCCTTGCCTTCGATGACAAAGAAGGTAGTGAGCAGCGTCTTGGATCCGATCATCAAATCCACGTGAGCGCATCCCTTGGTATCTGAAGGGTTCCCAGCGAAGTCATTCAGGATTATACTTGTAGGTGTCAGATCGCTCGGGCCCATGCCAAGCTTCCTGAAGGTGGTGTACGGCATTACGTTGACTGCCGCTCCACCGTCGACGAACATCTTTGTCAATGGCTTGCCATTGACGTATCCTCTCAAGTACAGCGGCCTCATATGTCGATTCTTGGCCGGTTTGTCGAAGACCGCCCCGCTTGGCCGCACCGGTTGTGCCATCATCCCCTCGGCTTTCGCTCATCATCTAGGGCCGCTTCCTCCCGCACAACCTGGTTAGCAGGAGCCATGAACTCGTTCGGCAGAAAGTATACCATGCATGTTGGAGCCGAACGGTTCGATCCTTCAGGTTGATCTTTGGGGCGCCACACCTGCCTCGTCTGGATTCCAGCTTGCCTCAACTCGTGGTTCCTCAAGCGCTGGACCCGTCTCTTCTGGCTTCTCCTCAGGCCGGGCGGGCACCATTGCCCCTTCTGCCAGACGTAGTCACCTTCATCCTCATCTTGATCAGCCCACCTGAGGTCAGCTTGCCACTTCCTAGGATGATCAATGACTTCAATTTTTTGGCGCCGATCCCCATTAGGTTGGATCCTTCCAATTCTCTCGTGGACGGATCGGCGATTGGCAGTCTCCTGCTTGTACTCAAAATACCTGTCACTGCATTCAGGACAGTTTTTCAATGTGGGCAGCTTCAACCCCTCATTCCAGCAATGCCTGAAGAAGGCACATCCCCAGTGCACGCGCTCCTGCTCGCGCGTGTATTGCTCCTGGTCCCTTCTGCGCGCTTCTTCCTAGCTCTGCGCGTCTCCTCCTCAGCTCTGCGCTTCTGGTAGCGCTCTTTCTCCATCTGGTGCTGCCACTTGTTCAGGAGGATGCGCGTGGTCACCTTGGGCTTAGCTCTGGACGACTCCCCGATCTCTATGTGACTCCTGAGAACGCGAGGAGCCTCACCATGCACCTGTTCCAGAGTCACTTGGCGTTCTGGGTCCACCGCCCCATCTTGTCTAGCCCTGGCTGAGGTCAATACCTTGACTTTCCCCTTCTCCTCGGCCGTTATCACGTTGACAGAAAAGCCCACCATGTTCTGAGGGAAGGGGCGGCCATCCAGCTTCATTTTGTTGTCAAACTTGAGGTGACCCTGCAATCATTGATGGAGTGTGAATCCCTGTCGTGGAAGCCACAGTAACGTTTTCCTTTAACTCCATCGGGCCGAAGCATGGAATGCCGCTCAGGCAGCTTGATTCAGCCTTCCTTTACTAGGAGCTCAAAAAATTTGTCAGCTTTTGTGATATCAAAATCGTAGGTGCCCTTGGTCTGCTTGACCCAGCGCTGATTCATCGTCAAAGGCTCCTTTCCCCACATGATCTCTGCCGCGGCCACATCCAGTTCGTCATCGGAGTCTTTGACCAGGTCAGCCTTGTCTAAGAACTGGTTGTAGATGTCAGCGACGTCATGCTGCTTGCCAAACTTGGCATCCTTCTTGAAGCCGTACGCCTGGTTGCTCATCAGTGATAGCTTCTGTGATAGCTGGCCCAGGTTCTCGAACTCCATCCCGAACAATTTCTCGCGTATGGCCGGCAGCATCCCGGTGATGGCCATGTCAGCCAACTGGTCATCTGGCAAGTTAAGCGAGAAGCACATGCCTTTAACCTTCCTGAATCTCCTGAGAAATTCCAATGGCGTCTCGCTATGCCTCTGCTTCATGGTAGCAAGGTCAATCAGCTTCTTCTCCGAGCTGCCGCTGAAATAGTGAGCGTGAAACTTCCGCTCCAGGTCCTTCCATCTGCTAACTGACTCAGGGGGCAGGGACGAGAACCATTGGAATGCTGGACCTGTCAGTGACGCGGGGAAGTAGCAGACCCTGAATGCTTCCTCAGCTGAGCATTCCCCGAGCTGCATGAGGTAACGAGCGATGTGCTCAACTGTGCTTGTGTCGTCCTGCCCTGAAAACTTCGTGAACTCCGTTGGCGGCTTCACCCTTGGCGGAAGGAGCACATTGTAGTACCACTCCGGGAACGGTGGCTTATAGGCGGGTCCCTGCATTTTTGGCTTGAGGCCGAACTGATTTTGCATCAATTCGGCCATCTTCCGCGCCAGGGCGTCGTCCTCTTGCGCGCCTGCAGCTGGCGCGTATCCTGGGTGCGGGAAGGCGTCGAATGCCCCGTAGTTTCCCACCTCGTGGTAGCCTCCGCCGTACAGGTTTCTCTGCAACCAGTTGCTCGCCGGAGCGATCCTCTGACCGGAAGCGAACGGGGCCCCGGGCGAGCCAAATGCCATATCTCCGTACGTGGGCTGGTACGGATTCGGCTGTTGCACAGGTTGACCTGTGCTACCCTGCGGTGGTGGCTGGATTGGCTGTCCCCCTGAGGCCTGCAGTGGAGGCTGAACCGGCTGTTTCCCAGCGGCCCGTGGAGGAGGCCGGGAAAGCTTGACTTCCAGCGCTTCGGGAAGGAGGCTGCACTGGCTGGCTCCGAAGCGGCGGCTGAGAGCTTGATTCGCCCAGCTCCACAGTGCCCCCCTGGACGGGCGCCTTGCTAAATGCTTGTTCCATGCCTGGGCCAAAGACGGCCACCATCATCTGCTGGAGCACACCGAGGAAAGCTTTGTTGTGCTTGCTCAACATGTAGTCAGCAGATTCCTGGAATACCCGCATGCACTCCTCTTTCTCCTGCTGAATCGTGGCATCGCTTTCCCGCGGCAGCAACACCCTGGGCATCTCGTTCTTCAAGTATGGGACGCCACTCCTATTTTTCTTGAAAGACAGCGAGACATTTCGCTCGAAAGCTGGTCCATGGCGTCCTGGAGTTGCTGCCGCTGCTCAGGAGATAGGTCTTCAAGGCTGACGTCCATGATGTCTGCGATCTCGGGCATCTTGATCTATTCGGCTGGGTCCCACTGGGCGTGCCAAAAAGTGTGTTAGCGCAAAAAGTGCACCTAGCGCCAAACACACAGCAAGCCGAACAAGCTGGCTTCGCACGCGCAAAGAGTAACGGTGACGTGCCAGTCAATTTATCCTGAAAATTAACAAAAGATAAAGCAATTAGATACCAAAGCTTGGAACTTGCCGGGTCGTACCAGACAGTTCCATATTTACGGCTAAGAAGCCACACGAGATGACACATAGCTATGTAAAAGCTATTTGCCAATGAACTGAGAACATTCGGGAACTTATAAGAGGAAAATCAATACTGCCGAATGAATGACGTAAGCATGACGACACTCGGTCTTTGTTTGGTCAAAGATACATGCACATGATATTATGACCGATCTCCGTAATAAACAACGTTAAATAAATGAATAAAGTAAAGCACGAACGTAAGCATGTAATAAACAAGCATGCATAGATCCAAAGCACTTGTCCACCGCATGTCTAGGTACTCTAAAACCCGTCAGGTACGATATCAAACAAATCTATCCACCCCATGATACAATTTGCATGAAGACCATACCACTTTCCACAAATAGATCTATCCACCGCATGATACAATCTAAATATGGAAAGCTAAAAGCATACATCATTTAAAGCATGAATTACACACGTGTTCTACTTGTGAAGAAACATAACCGAATGCGGCTGAACAGCCGATTCGGGGTCCATGAAGAAGGAACAAACGTTACCAAGCGAATAAATCTATCAGGTTGATTCGAAATCTAATCCACCGGATGACTAGCTCTAAAGCAACCCAAAAACCTGCATCTACCGCATGATACTCGGTTCTTTCAAGATTTATACCAACAATGGCAAGCCTGAACCCACAACACGTAACAACCTAGATCGATTCGGTTTCGGCTTTTAAGAGCACAAGATCCACATATTAAGACATGAAATCTACTCGTACAAGGATCACAAAAGAAGTGAGCCGATCCAAACCCATCTAGATTGGGCAAAGGTGTTACATGAATCTAAACATGAAGTAAAAACTCAAGGTAACACAGGGTAACTTAATGAATCTATTGGATCTTGCCATAATCCAATAGAGCCGATAACTAGCTTCAAGCTAGATCTTAGCCTACCGCATGGCTCATGACCTAACAAGAAACCCTCTTGAACCAAGCTTGAATCTACCGCATGACACGAAGCATGGTAACAAGACTACTTGCATCAGATCTAAATCCACCGCATGATACTAGACATGATACAAGGTTGCCGATACTCACGGAGGTCGATGGATCGATGGGCCCTCTCGAAGAACTCGACGACACGACAAATGGACTCTAGGGTTTGGCGTAAGGCCGGTGTGTATTGAAGAATGATTGTGTCCTTTACATACATTCAGGGTTCATATTTATACCCTGCCAAGTACAATCTCGAATGGATTCGTTGCCTAACTTATCTCTAAGCTTAATTGCCTATCCATCCATTTGTCCTCCCTACTTGAGCCACGTCATCGTTCAAATCCCGCAAAATCAGCTCTACTGTTCCTTTGCCGAACGGGAGCAGATAGCCGACCGCAGACTTCTTTGCCGAATACATCTGAGAAATCCTTCCCTTTCACGAGACGGACTCCTGACCGAGCTGGACCCACTGGTCAGACTCCTTACCAAATTTTGATGTTAACACATGTCATCCTTCGTATGACTTCATACGGAAAGCACACTTGTAAAACACGTGGGCGACCAGACGACAAGATGGGATCCGTTGAATAGATCACTCCATCAACCCTCGCAATTCTTGTGATGCGGCATAGCACACATATGAAACACGTGGCTCAACTAGTTTGGTTGTGCAAGAAAGTAAGTCTGACATAAAGTAAAGTGCTGGAAGTTAGCAAAATAAATCATAGGTTAATAAGCCACCCGAAAGAACCCAAAAATTCCGTCTAGGGCCTCTCGGTCTAGTTTATCCTTATTGGACCAATGTATTTTGCAGCTCCAAGCAATCTTGGCAAATTTTATTCGAAATCATGTGATAAAGGTTGTTAAATAAACTTTGGTGCATACTCGCTCTGATACCAGCTGTGACAACCTTCCCAAGAAAATATCGTACTATTACCTAAAACCAATCCACTTTGGTCATTAAGTAATAGTAAAGTATCATCTTGTCGTTAGTTGTCGGGTTAACGCTCAATAAATCACTTGGAGATCATACAGAGGATTGAACATATGCATTAAAACTCACGCGAAGGCGAGTCTACAGTACAACATAAATTTAAGTCCAAATTACCCCTGGGGGTTAAATTCTTACAACCTTTACTCAAGACAATAAATAAAGGTTCAGAGTTCCAAAACAGCGGAAATAAAATAAACTAACGCAACGGTAAACATCATAGGAGGCCTTCCATGATGTCATCACTTGTCGTCATCCACCCGGTCAACAACACCTGCACAACAGTTTTTAAAGCAAGGCTAGGTATACTAATACTCAACAAGACTTAACCGTCGGTTGATAACTACATCACCAAACTCTAGACATGAGAGGCTTTCGGCCGGTGGAGTTTCTTTTGCTGAACAGCCACGAAGAGTATGTCCTTACTTTCAATACTTTAGCACAAGTTCTAGTTGATTACCATTGCTAAGTGTGCCAACTAATTCAATCAAGAATTGTACAAACAATTAATTCATACAACAATATTCACCAAGTTCCATCATTATGGTATATCATGGCCAGTTGATTAAGTAGTCTCAGATAATGGTGAGAGGCCGACAATCGATTGATTTAAACCTTGCAAGGTAAACCTAAATACACGGTAGGGTGACCCCGCGAGGACAACCATCCAGGTAGTTCCCAAAAATCGTCGGGTTGGGATCAAATCATACAGTCTTGGGAACAAGGCTAACTGGCATACCCCACAAGGCACCCAGTCTCACACATGCACCCCCCTTCCCGGTAGCTAGCCGGGTAGGTGAATACTCAAGAGTAGTAAGGGAGAGTTCTCGCACCGCCTCATTAAGGTACTAGGCTTACCGGTCCCATTCCCGACAAGTTCTTAGTACGTTCAAAAGCTTAGCCCACGAAAGCCACTGGACCGAAGCCCTGAGGACCAGGAGCGTCCCAGTGGTCGATGGATGATCGCTCCTCAGTGATGAGTGATTGACAACGGGTGTTGGACTGACTCTTGGCTTAGTGCGCAGGTGTAGGCTGCGGCCTAGTTCGTGTTGTTGCGGGGTGAAGAACGGGCGCGAAAGGTCTTCGGCCTTGAGGGGCCTCCGGGAGATGGAGAGACAAGTAGGCTCGGTTCGAGGGACCCGGTGGACGGCGGGGACTGGGTGCGGGCCACATGGTGGCGACACGAGCAAGACGAAGTCATGGACAATCGAGCCGGTGCACGGTGGCGGTCAAGTCAAGTGGTTTGGCGGGAGGCCGGACCGGGCACGCGGGGTTTGGTGGTTTGCCCACAAAACCATCGGCGGACGGTTTCTTGGTTTGGGCCTCAAAACCAAGTCCGAGGGGCCCAACACGACGGAGACGGGATCCGGCGTGTCGGGAAGCTTCGAGGCGGAGGACACGCGGCGAGATCGCATGGCTTGCGTCGGGAGGACGCGGGGTGCGGCAAAGGCGTGGCCGTCCGATGGCAAGACCCACAAACATTACCTAAATGCCCCTACGTGGGTTGTATCGCCAGTAGTTAAGTTAGGGGTAGTCGAGTCATTTACCACTCCGGCGGGACCTGATATATAAGCCATGAGTGTGTGTGGATGGATCCCTCTCTCCGCGACTTAGGGTTTCATTTCCTCCCTCCCATTTTCTCATTTACGTAGCTATTTTTCCTTCCATTTTCTCTAGGCTAGCATGAGAGCTTCATGAGAGATTTGTTGAGAGGGATGGATGCTAGGGCGGCATGCTAGACCTTGTGAATCTTTCCTGGTTTGTATAGAAGATTAGGAGTTGTGTTTTTCGTGGTCTTTTTGTGCTTGTTTTCGTGCCTTTGTTCTCGGTGCGATTCCGCGGATTTGAGTGGGTTTCTCCGTGGATTTCTTTGAGGGAAACATGGATAGATGTCTCGCGCATCTTTGTGATTGATCTTGTGCCCTCAAACGCCGGGAAACCACTTCGATTCGTGAGTTTTCGTTCGGTGCTCAAGCTTTTGTGGTGCTCAAAGGATTCGCGATTCCCGGTGATTTAAGGAGTTAGGAGGCAAGATTTTTGGGCTATAGCATCCTTGTGTGACGCTTTTCAAGTCCCCAAACCCTTGTCTCCGCAGCTTCAACCGTTTGGGAAATCCGATGATGATTTGGGGGAGTTGACCTTCGAGGTCGAGCCGTTTTCTCGTTCGTTCGTGTGGCGCGGACGGTCCGCGGGGGGGGGTCGCGGACGGTCCGCGGGCGGCGTGTTCGTCCCGTGTTCTTCATGTTCTTGCTCGGCTTTTGTTTTGATCCGTCGCGTTTTTGGTTTTCGGTTGGACGGAGTTTCGGACGGTCCGCGGCGAGAGGTCGGACGGTCCGCGGCGGACGTCGGACGGTCCGCGGGTGCACGGCGGACGGTCCGCGTGCTCCCCGCGGGCGGTCCGTGGTTCGGGTGCATCCCCGTTGGTTCCGTGTGACTTAACGGACGGTCCGCGGAGTAGGCCGGACGGTCCGCGGTGTTGGCGCGGACGGTCCGCAGTAGCAGGCCGGACAGTCCGCGCGGCCCATCGCGGATAGTCCGCCCTGTCTGGCCGGACGGTCCGCCAGAGGCTGTGAGCTTTGCTTCTTGGTTCGATTCCTCCCTTCCTTTCTAGTGCTTCCGCGTGTGCTTCAAGGAATCGTTCCTAAGGCTAGAGGTTGATCCATAACCTCGTTGTCTTGGCGATTGGTGTGTGATTCGATCCATCGCTTGTGTGTGACTGGGATTTGACTAGGGCATAGGCTGGGTTCTTTGGGAAGAATTTTTACCGGTTCCTATTCACTCCCCCCCCCTCTCTAGTCGCCATCTGATCCTTCAATTGGTATCAGAGTAGGGTGCCGGATTCTTTGCGACTTTGACAAGTCTTGAATCCTAAGATGGCGTACGTTGAGCGGGGTGGTCCGCCGCACTTCGATGGCAAGGGTTACCACAAGTGGGCGGCTCGTATGATGATTTTTCTTCGTGGAAAGCTGTTGGATTTCATTGTGCTTGACAAGACCTATGCTATTCCGGTCAACATCCATACTCTTATGGTGACCGATGCCGGTGCTAAGGCCAAGTATGAGGCTAATGCAAAAGCCATTGATCACTTGGTCCGGAGCTTGTGTGATCCTGAGTTTGAGCGTGTTCGCCATTTGAATCTTGCTTGGCAAATTTGGGAGAAGTTGTTGGTTGCTCACGGTGGTGATAACCATGTGAAGGCTCGCCTTTTTGTCTCTTACGGATGCAATATGAGAACTTCACTCCACTTCCGGTGAGGACATTGATGCGATGTTTCAGAGGTTCACCGCCATCGTGAACAACATGAAAGCTAATGTTGAGGATTTTCCTTACACCGAGCATGATTAGGCTTTGAAGCTCTTGCATGTCTTGGACCCAAATGTTTGGGGTGCTAAGGTTGAGGCCATCAAGGAGTCTGGGCATTATTTGACTATTGAGTTGGATGACCTCTTCTCTAAGCTCAAGTCGGCTGAGGTTGACAGGAAGTTACAATCCAAGCATGAGGGCTCGACTGACCATAGTCTTGCTCTTGTGGGCGGATCAAAGGGCAAATCTAACCCTTCCTGTCGACAGTTTTCCTTGTCCTCTCTTATGTCTATTCCAGATGAGGAGTTTGATGTGCTGGGCGAGGAGGAGCTGGCCTTGCTCTCAAGGAGGTTTGATCGACTACACGAGAGTCGGAGGAATGCAAGGCGGAGCTCAGGGACGTGCTACAAGTGTGGCAAGCGTGGCCACTTCATCGTCGAGTGCCCAGAAGCGGAGGAGAACAAGTACAAGGTGAACGAGTACAAGGCGCACCCGAGGCGTGAAGACAAGTACTCCTCCAAGGGCAAGCACTTCAACAAGTCCAAGAGCAAGGACAAGGACAAGCGGTGACCGAGCAAGAGCGGCTACAAGAAGAACAAGGCAAGAGCGATGGTGGCCGGTGCGAGCGACGTCGACTCAAGCTCAAGCGACGAGCAGTCAAGCTCAAGCAGCGAAGATGAAGATGCCGAGAGGCGCAAGGGCAAGAAGAGTGCAAGCGGGAACCTCGGCGGGTTGAGGCCGTGTGGCGCTTGAGGGCTTTTGTGGCATGGCCCATAGCTCAAGCAAGCAAGAAGAGCGAGAAGGAAGACGGCGACTCCGACTCGGAGGATGAGGTAAATCGTGATCCCGACTCTTTGCTTGCCGAGATCGCTAGGTTGAATGGCTTGATTGACAACCGTGATAGTGTGCTAAGAGATGCCAAAAAGATGAGGAAAGATCTTAGGGCTCAACTTGAGAATGCTAGTGAGAAAGTAGGAGAGTTAGAGTCCAAATTGCTTGAATTGAAACTTGAGAATGACTCTTTGAAACTTGCTCCTACTACTCCTGATGATGTTTGTTGACGGTGTATTTTGGTGCACCTAGCATGTTCATTACACTTTGGTTTGGATTTGATTATGGAACTAACCCGCCACTAGGCACATTAATCATATAACAAGTTCATCTTTGTGCATGCAATTGGAAGTGTTGTGTTTATGTAGGAAAACATGGACATAAAGGACGGATTCGCAATAAGTTCAAAGGAGCATTCATGGAGTCTTGTTCGTGTTCATGAGCTCGCTGAAATTACTTCCAATGGTGGTGAGGACCGAAGTGCTACGAGGAACACCCCCCGGGATTGAAGCGTAAAAGATCAAACTTCATGCAAAGAGAGCCTCCATCTTGATCGCGAGGATAACGGCGTCAAAATCATCCAAGTGGAGGGGGCAAAGTAGATAAGTGCACGAGGACCCACGGAGCAAAAAGGGCGACCGAACCGGCCGAAACCGGGCTCGGGCCGGCCGGCCCCGGCGGCCGGCCCGGCCCCACTTCGGGCACCGGTTCGGTCCCGTCTTCCTTGCCCTCGAAGGATCTTCGACCCTAAAACCCCTGACACGCCGCCAACACAGAGAGAGGAATTATTCGCACCAGAAGGCCATCCACAAGCTAGAGAGAGAGGAGGAGGATCTCCGGCGGGAGATCAACCACCTCGAAGGAAGCACCCTCTCGTGGAGGAGGAAGACACCGGCGGAAGGGAAACCATGATCAACGGTGCCATGATCAGCACCTTGATGGGGTAATCTTCTCATTCGTCCATGGGTTGTAATCGATCTTGAGATGTAATCGCACTTTGTCGGATTATCTATCTATCATCTTGTGTTGAATATACTTTAATGCTTAAGGCTTGCAACCGTGCCGTAGAGGGAGTACGAGCTCCAATGCTTCCTTGGATCCATTCAATACGCCGTGGCCATCAAAGGTCTAGTCATGAATACCTTCGCGTAGTGACGGTACGAGAGGAGGGAAAGGGCGAAACCGTGGTCACAACCCGGTAGATTAGATTGGTTTTCATGTCTTTAAGCGATTGCATGCTCTAGTATCGTAGACCCGTGGGCGAGTGTCTTCTACCTTGATCGTTTATCACTCTCTCTAGTGTAGTTTAGTGTTTTCTAGTATAATAGTAGTTAGGGTTTTAGTAGCTAGTGTGTCGTTGTTGATCGAACGCTTGTAATCCCCTTGCTCCGCGGATTGACAAGAACCTTGGGAATCCCGTGGTGAAAAAGGTGTGGGGTCCGTACGCTTGCGGATCGTAGAGGGATACGTCTTTTATCCGTCAACAATGTTGAATGTCTTGAGTGTGATGCATGGTTGAATGAGATCAAGTTGCTTAATGAGAAGAATGCTTCCACTTTCGCTAAACTAGATGCTCTTAGGATTGAATATGATGAGCTTAAGGCTAGACCCACTTTGCTTGGTGCTTGTAAATCATGTCCTACTATGCATGCTAAGCTTGTTGATGCTCGTTCTACTATTAGCTCTTTGGAAGCTTCTTTGAAATCTCCTGTTGTCAATGCATGCACTAGCTGTGATGAAGTTACTTTGCGCAATCTTGAACTTACTTACCATTTGGATGTCATCTATGAGGAGAATGACTATTTGAGGAAGGTGTTGGGTTGGTTGTACGGGGCGGGGAACCTCAATTGAAAATCATGATTGAGGAGTTCAAGAGAGCTGATGGTCGTGGTCTGGGGTTTGAGAAGTTGGGTGAGAAAGTGGGAGAGAACAGTGGGGAGAGTGTGTATGAGAAGTGTGTTGAGTCTAATCTCGAGTTTGAGGTGATCGGAGACATCCAAGTTCCACTTCCAAAAGCACCAAAGAACTCTTTCACACCAAAGCCCAACCACCTTTGCAACAAGCTTGACACAACCCAAGATCCACCCAAATTCCCACCTAAGACAAATGACTTCCGAAACTTAGGTGAAGTTTGTGGGTGAGAAGGGTGAGAAGCCTAGAGAGAAGCGAGCCAAAACCAAAACCCATCCCCTTCAGGTGTGAGTATTGTGGCAAGGAGAGGCATCTTGCAGAGTTTTGCTACAAGAGGAAGAGGGATGAGAGGCTTGCTAGGGAGCAAGCAAACCAGGACAGGTATCGCCAGTCTCATGGTATTCCTGAACCTAGAGTGCCACTTCCACGGGGTGTGGGAAGTGTGAGGAGTGTTGGAAGGTTCCCACAGAGAGGTGGTGGTGAGAGGTTTGCTAGGAGAGATGATGGTGTGCGTGCTGGTGAGAGGTTTGGTCGGGCTCGTGGTGGTTTTGCTGGACGTCCCCCTACTCGTCCTCAATATGGGTTTAGGGGAGATGATCGCAGCTTTGGGTTCCAGAGGAAATACGGACCACGTTTTCCCCCTCGTGGTGCTCGTACTCCTTCCATGGGACATGGGAAGTTTGGTGGCAAGGGAATGATGTTTGCTAACCCCTCTTTTGAGCAGATGGCTCGACACTGGTTTAACTTTCTTTGTGCTAACTTCAGTGTCGAGTCGTTAGCTCATTCTCGTTCTTGTTTCTGACTACAGGCAGGAGGCTTGGAGGACATTTGGTTGATCGACTCCGGGTGTTCTCAACACATGACTGGAGATAAGAAGTGGTTCTCCAGCCTCACCCCAGTGAAGGAAAAGATGTACATCACATTTGGGGACAATGGACGAGGAAGGGTGATGTCTGAGGGTGTTGTGCATGTGAGTGACAAGGTAACATTGAAGAGAGTTGCGCTTGTGAAGTCTTTGGGTTTCAATTTGCTTTCGGTTTCTCAGTTGCTTGATGAGGGTTTTGAGGTGCGTTTCAAGTCTGGGGAGTCTTGTTTGCTTGATTCTCGAGGTGATCTTGTCTGTATGATCATCCCCGAGGGTCAGATTTTCAGGGCTGATTTCTCTCGTTCTTTGGGTCCTTCTCGCTGTTTGATGGCCGGTCCTTCTTCTGATTTGTGGAAATGGCATAGGCGGTTGGGACACTTGAGCTTTGATTTGGTTTCCCGCTTGAGTGGTCTTGACCTTGTCCGAGGATTGCCGAGGTTGAAGCTTGAGAAGGATTGGTTTGTGCTCCTTGTAGGCATGGCAAGATGGTAGCCACTCCCCATCCACCCCTGACCGATGTCATGACCGAGCGTCCGACAGAGCTGTTGCACATGGACCTTGTTGGGCCAGCTCGAGTTCGCTCGGTGGGTGGGAAGTGGTATGTCCTTGTTGTGGTGGACGATTACTCACGCTATGCCTGGGTGTTCTTCTTGGAGGATAAGAGTGAGACATTTGGTTTTGTTCGAGATCTGATCGTAAGGTTGAAAAACGAGAGGCATGGGAATGCTATTCGAGTTATCCGCAGTGATAATGGCTCAGAGTTCAAGAACTCTCGTTTTGATGCCTTTTGTCGTGATCTAGGTCTTGAACATCAGTATTCGACCCCTTATGTGCCCCCTCAAAATGGAGTCGTGGAAAGGAAAAATCGGACTCTTTGTGAGATGGCTAGGACGATGCTCGATGAGCACAGGACTCCTAGGAGGTATTGGGCTGAGGCGGTCAATACGGCTTGTCATGTTTCCAACAGGATTTTATTGCGAGCTGTCAAGAAGAAGACCTGTTATGAGCTTATGCATGGTCGGGCACCCAAGGTGAGTCATTTCCGAGTCTTTGGCTGCAGGTGCTTTATCCTTAAGAAGGGAAAACTCGACAAGTTTGAGGCTAGGTCTAGTGATGGTATTTTCTTTGGATATGCTAACCACTCTAGAGCCTATAGGGTGCTTAACCTTGAGACTAACAAAATCATGGAGACTTGCGAGGTAACCTTCGACGAGACAATGCCATGTACCTCTCTTGGCTTTGACTGTGCAGGTGATGAAGAGATGGCCGAGGACCTCATTGAAGAGGAGAAGGATGAAGCTGGAGATGATGATGGAGAGAACCATGCGCCTGAAGCTGAGTGTGTACCCACTACTTTCCCTACGACCACTACGGAGCGTGGACCGTCTACTTCATGGACAACGACGGTGCGACAAGAGGACCAGGCGAGAGAAGCTGAAGTTGAGGGGGAGGTAGTCTCGAGGCGTGAGGCTCCCCGGCGGATTCAAGAAGTGCACCCCCTGTCGAAGATCATTGGGGACATCGACGAACGCACTACACGGTCAAGGTCCAGGAATTCCTCTCATTTCGCTCATGCTGCATTTGTTGCCACCTTTGAGCCCAAGGACATTGGACACGCTTTATCTGATGCAAACTGGGTCAATTCTATGCATGAGGAGTTGGAAAACTTTGAGAGGAACCAGGTGTGGGAGTTAGTTGAACCACCTCCAAATTGCCATCCCATAGGAACCAAGTGGGTTTGGAAGAATAAAGAGGGTGAGAATGGGATGGTTGTGAGGAACAAGTCCAGACTTGTTGCTCAGGGGTTTAGTCAGAAGGAGGGGATCGACTATGAGGAGACCTTTGCTCCTGTGGCCCGTCTTGAGGCAATTCGGATCCTTCTAGCCTTTGCCGTGGCTAAAGGGTTCAAGTTGTTTCAGATGGATGTGAAGAGTGCTTTTCTGAATGGGGTCTTAGAGAAGGAGGTGTATGTGAAGCAGCCACCTGGGTTTGAGAGCAAGTTGTACCCACACAAGGTATAGAGGTTGAAAAGGGCTCTGTATGGGTTGAAACAGGCGCCCCGTGCTTGGTATGGGAGATTGAGAGGTTTTCTATTGAGCAGAGGGTTTGTGATGGGTACCGTGGATAGGACCTTGTTTTTCCTCAAGCATGGAAATGACTTGTTGATTGTTCAGATATACGTGGATGATATTGTCTTTGGTGGCTCGTCACATAACCTTGTTGCCAAGTTTGCAGATGAGATGAGCAGGGAGTTCGAGATAAGCATGATGGGCGAGTTGCAGTACTTTCTCGGGCTGCAGATTAAGCAGGTGAAGGACGGTACATTTGTGCACCAGACCAAGTACACGAAAGACATGTTGAGGAAGTTCCAGATGCAAGATGTGAAGCCGATGTCGACTCCCATGGGGAGTACGGCCACTTTGGATGCGGACGAGGACGGAGAACCAGTGGACCAGCGGGAGTACAGGAGCATGATCGGCTCCCTCCTCTACTTGACGGCGAAGAGGCCAGACATACAGTTCAGCGTGTGTCTGTGCGCTCGTTTTCAGGCTTCGCCGAGGACATCACATCGACAGGCCATCAAGAGGATTTTCAGGTACCTACAGTTTGCCCCTGGTCTTGGCCTTTGGTATTCGTCCTCCTCGACTCTTTCTCTTCATGGTTTTTCTGATGCGGATTTTGCTGGTTGTCGAGTCGAGAGGAAGTCTACTTCTGGTACTTGCCAGTTTCTTGGTTCTTCATTGGTCTCATGGTCTTCCCGCAAGCAGTCTAGTGTAGCTCAGTCTACCACCGAGGCGGAGTATGTTGCTGCCGTGAGTTGTTGTTCCCAGCTGTTGTGGATTTCATACACTTTGAGAGACTTTGGTGAGGAGTGCACCTAGATCCCACTTCTTTGTGATAGCACCAGTGCCATAAGCATAGCCAAAAACCCAGTGCTTCACTCCAGAACCAAACACATAGAAGTGAGGTATCATTTCTTGAGGGACAATGTGGAGAAAGGAACCATTGTGTTGAGCCATGTCCCTACCCAAGATCAACTTGCAGACATTTTCACAAAGCCTCTCGACCAAGCTACATTTGTGCGCTTGCGGGGGGAACTTGGGGTTTGTTGCCCTTTCTAGTTGATTCTTGGGGGATTTCCTTTTTGTATCATATGTATCATACCATGTTTACTTTGATGTATATACATGCTTTGCTTGATGTATAAACCATGGTAGGATAGCCATCTTGTCATATATCATGTTGCATTTGTATCATATTGCATTTTAGGATGATGAGCTTCTTTCATATGCCATATTTGAGTTTTTTTGGCTATTTGTGAGATGTTGGTCATATGTGTGGAGAAATGGTGATGTGAGGCTATGCTCTTGGAATATTTGAGATATATGTGTGGTGAGATAGCCCTTTTTGAAATAAATGCTAATCTTGACTAATTTTTGATGAAATATGCTCCACTCGTGTGTAGTTGTGTATCCATGTCACAGTTTGGTCTGAATGTGCTTTTCATGCTTAGATTGTGCTTGGATGCCTTGTTCTTGCATTTGGGCCAAAGGCCGAATATCATTGTGAATGTTTAGCCTATGTTGCATTCATGGGGGAGCATAAGCTTCTTTTTGCCGCAAAGGCACTTCATGTACCATGAAATGAATTAATCTTGAAAAGAAGTGTATAATGCTTGAAAAATGCTCCATCCATCATGTATATGCTTAAAATGTCTTATCTTTCACATATGGGTGCAAAACATGTTGCATGATGTTCACTAGTGGAGAAGTCTCCCCGAAGTGGACACATGGCTCATGAGCTTTGACATGACATGCTTTGCTTTATGGGTGTTTGCCATGATCTTTTGCTGAGAATTTGGTATCCTTGTATGATCTTTGAATGGTATGCATGTTTGTGGCTCAAGTGTGACATGGATAGGCTTTTACATGTGAAGCGAGCCTTCTTTTGGTAAAACTACTTAAATCTGAAAATTTTGCTTTGTCACATGCTTGTATTTTCATATTGTCGGGGACAGCCCTAGGGGTCCCCTTTAACAACTGGGAAATCCCCACTTAAAACCCGCAACAATCTATCAGAAGACATCACAGTCAGCAGCTCTTTTGCATGATCGCCACCTTACTTGTCACTGTGCTCCGTACGGGCCGACGTCAGCAGCTCCCTCGAGCCTATCAGAAGACATCACAGTCATCGGCCGCCCTCCTACCCTCGAAGCCGCCACTGTTCGGGTACAAGATAGGCCATGATGGCCGGATCGCTGCAAGGATCGTCCGGATGGCCGCCCACTCTACAGCATAGCACGCCACGCCCCTTCACGTAGCTAAATAGCGCGGCGCGCATGTGATTCGCTCCCTCCTTGACCTATAAAAGGAGGGCGAACCCCCCCCCCCCCCCGCCGCGGGGAGACAGACACAACACAACAGGAGACAGGCTGCGCCACGCACTTGCTCTCCAATTCTCCCACAACATCTTCAGCCACTACACCAGAGACTTGGAAGCCACGCTTCCTCTCCCGCCTTGCTTGTAGCAGCCCCACTACAGGCACCCCCGGTGCTGAGCAATATAGTGCCTTGAGCACGCCACTGCTGGACGTACGGCCCCCTCGGCCGGAACCAGGATAAACTCTGTGTCTCTTGTTGCTTAGCATCGACCATTGAGGGATAGACCTCGGCGCTTATTACTGGTTAGTGTCGGGACCACATTCCGCACCGACAGTTGGCGCCCACCGTGGGGCTATCAAGCGCCTAAGGTCATTCCGTCAACTCCCTCCATGGTGATCCGCACTGAGTACCGCAGTTCGCGCTACTGCATGGGCAGCTCGGACCCCCTCCCTGCCGGGTTCGAAATCCGGTTTGGGGGCCTGAACTTTCAGGCCACGAGGAACGGCTACCTCATGCGCCTCACTAACCGTGAGGAGCTCCGCGCGCGGCGCCAAGCCGGGTCTGCACCGGCTCCCGCTGCGCGCACCATCACGGCGCGGACGCCCGCAAGCGCGATGCCGCGGGCCCGTCGATGCCACGACGCCGCCGCCGCTGCGGTCAACGTTCGCGCCGGGCACGGTCCGAGCGACGACAGGGCCGAGCGCGCCACCTCTCGGCACGGCGCGCCCCGCGCCACGGCAGCCGCCACCCCAACGGGACAGCGCGCGGTCTCCGGACCGCGCTTTCCCATTGGGCTGCGTGGAGCCACGACGGCCTACAACGCCAACGTCAACACCACGATGCGCAGGGTCCCGCCTGGCCGCCACGTCTTCATCGCCAGGGATCCCGGTGCCTCCGCAGGTGACGAGTCGTCCCTGGGCTCCCTCGACGCGCTGCCGCCCGCCAACCTTCACGGGTATGCGGAGTGGGACTTCTCTAGCGTGCCGGACCCAGTCATGTTCAGGCATTTCCTTGACGCTACGGACTACTGGTTCGGCTGCTCCGACGACTCCAGCACCGGGAGCTATGACCCCACGCGGGAATGCTACGTCGTCGTTGCCAACGACCCGGCCAACGCCACCGGCGCTGTGGGCGCCGGCGACGGAGAGATCACGCCCGCCCCGAGGGGATCGCCACGCGCCCGGCCGCAGGGCCAAGCGCTCCTGCTGGGGCCGACACCGACGCGCAGCTGGCCCAAGCCCGCGAGCTCGAGGCCAAGCTGGTGGAGGAATACTGGACGGTGCGGCTGCTCCGTGCCTCAATGGTAGGGGAAGCCTCCGCGCGCGGCAAACGTGCACGGGAGCTGGGCAAACAGGTCCGTGACCGCATCAACGCCGACCCAAACGTCAACAACACGGATGCACCTCCGCAGGCGAGCCAAAAGCTCATTGCCGCCGCGACGCTGCTGCGGGCCATGCCGGCACCCTCGACCCCTGAGGCGCGATACCTGCACCGCGAGGTGCAGACTCTCATCGAGCAAGCGGCCATCCAGCAGGCCGAGAGCTCGGCGTCGCGCATCCGCCAACAGGGGGACGCGCGAGACGACAGGGCCGCACAGGGGGGCGAACCCTCGGTCCACGCGGGGAGGAGCGGCGGGGCGACCCGCCAACCCGGAGACGCACGCCGGCCAAGGAGCGGCTCCTTGACGCACGCGGGCGGCGGGACCGGCGACGCCCGCAACGTCATCAACGCCCGGCGCACGAGCAAGGCAGACGCGCGAGTAGCGGTGGGCTACCACCCTCGACGGGGTGGACGCTACGACAGCGACGAAGACCGCTCCCCGACGCCGGAACCCCCGGGAACCCGTGTGTTCAGCCGGGAGATCCGCGCGGTGGCCTTCCCTCAACGCTTCCACCAACCTTCGACCATCGTCAAGTACAACGGGGAGACGGATCCCCGCGTGTGGCTCAACGACTACCGCCTGGCGTGCCAGCTGGGTGGGGCCACCAGCGACGAGGTCATCATCCGCAACTTGCCCCTGCACCTCGGCGATGCGGCCCGGACATGGCTCGAGCACCTGCCTGCCAGCCAGATCCACAACTGGGACGACCTAGTCCTCACGTTCGTGGGTAACTTCCAGGGCACGTACGTGCGCCCTGGGAATTCCTGGCACCTGCGCTCCTGCACCCAGAAGACCGGCGAGTCGCTGTGGGACTTCATACGGCGCTTCTCCAAGCGCTGTATGGAGCTCCCCAGCGTGGCGCAGTCCGAGATCGTGCATGCCTTCCTCGAGGGCACCACGTGCCGGGACCTTGTGCGAGAGCTGGGACGCGGCCCGCCCGCGGACTCCAACGAGCCGTTCGACATTGCCACCGGTTTTGCCTCGGGGAGAGGAGGCGCGTGGGGGCGATCTTCGACGGCAAGAAGGGCAAGCGCTCGGAGGACGCGCCGCCGAGAGGGCGGCAAGTCCAAGGAGCCCCACCGCAACGACAAGCGGGGCAAGAAGGGAAAGAAGCCGCGCCGCGAGGCGCGCGAGCAGGGGCGCGACGGCGGTAATGCCGAGGCTCTTGCTGTTGACCCGGCTCGACGGGGCGGCCCTTCGAAGTCCGGGGGTGTTTGATGACATGCTAAAAAAGCCATGTCCTTACCACAAGACCCCAATGAACCATACCCTTGAGCAATGCGATATGCTCAAGAAGTTCTATGGCCGCGCCGCCACGAAGGAGGCGGAGGCCAAGAAAGACGGAGGAGATGGCGACGCCGGCGGCTTCCCCGCCGTGGAGAACGTGTTCCTCATCTTTGGGGGGCCAACCGTCGACATGTCGACTCGCCAGCGCAAGCGGTAGCGGCACGTGGTCCTTGCCGCGGAGAGGGCGCCTCCATCCTTCCTCAACTGGTCGGAGGACGCCATCACCTTCAGTCGGGAGGATCACCCGAACCGCATCCCCAACCCGGGCCAGTACCCGCTGGTGGTCGACCTAATCATCGGGAACGCGCGGTTCTCGAAAGTCTTGATGGACGGAGGCGGCCGGCCTCAACATCCTCTACGTGCACACGCCGCGCCCGCTTCGGGGATTGGGTTGGACCAGTGCGGCCCAGCACGAAGCCGTTCCACGGCGTCGCGCCCGGCAAGCAGGTCCAGCCCCTCGGGCAGATCGATCTGCCGGTTTGGTTCGGCACCGCGAAAAATTTCCGCAAGGAAACACTCACCTTCGAGGTGGTGGGGTTCAAGGGCGCTTACCATGCCATACTTGGGCGGTCCTGTTACGCCAAATTCATGGCGGTCCCCAACTACACCTACTTGAAGATGAAGATGCCAGGACCAAACGGTGTCATCACCGTAGGCTCGTCCATCGAGCACGCATTCGACTGCGACGTCGAGTGCGTCGAACACGCAGAAGCACTGGCGCTGGATGAGGCGCTGGTGACCACTTTGGAGAAGATGGTCAACGAGGACCTCGACTCCACCGCCAAGCACACCGGCACCTTCGAGGCCGCGGAGCAGACCAAGGAGGTCCCCCTCGACCCCTCTGCCCCCGAGGGCAAGGCGTTGAGGGTCAGCTCCACCCTCGATCCCAAATAGGAAGTGGTGCTCGTCGACTTCCTCCGCGCCAACGCCGACATCTTCGCGTGGAGTCCCTCGGATATGCCAGGCATCCCGAGGGAGGTCGCCGAGCACTCCCTTGACATCCTGCCTCACGCCCGCGCCGTGCAACAACGGCTCCGCCGCTTCGACGAGGAGCGGCGACGGGCAATCGGAGCGGAGCTACGAAAGCTCCTCGAGGCCGGGTTCATCGAGGAGGTGTTCCACCCAACGTGGCTAGCAAACCCTGTGCTTGTAAAGAAAAAGAACGGGAAGTGGCGGATGTGTATTGACTACACTAGTCTTAATAAAGCATGTCCTAAAGTTCCTTTTCCTTTGCCACGAATTGATCAAATTGTTGACTCAACGGCTGGGTGTGAACTGCTCTCCTTCCTTGATGCCTACTCCGGGTATCATCAAATAAAGATGAAGGAGTCCGACCAGCTCGCGACTTCGTTCATCACGCTGTTCGGGATGTTCTGCTACGTCACGATGCCGTTCGGTCTCCGAAACGCGGGTGCGACATACCAGCGCTGCATGCAGCACGTTTTCGGAGATCACATCGGGCGGACAGTCGAGGCGTACGTAGATGACATCGTCGTAAAGACCAGGAAGGCGGACGACTTGGTTGGCGACCTTGGCATCGCGTTCGGCTGCCTACGGGCCAATGGGGTCAAATTAAACCCCGAAAAGTGTGTCTTTGGAGTGCTGCGGGGCATGCTCCTGGGATACATCGTCTCCCAACGGGGAATCGAGGCCAACCCTGAAAAGGTTGCGGCCCTCGAATGAATGGGGCCAATCCGGGACCTCAAAGGGGTGCAAAAGGTGCTGGTGTGACTTGCCGCCTTGAGCCGCTTCATCTCGCGGCTCGGCGAGAAGGGCCTGCCCCTCTATCGCCTCCTCAAGAAGCACGAGCGCTTCTCCTGGACCGCCGAGGCCCAGGATGCGCTCGACAAGCTAAAGGCGTCCTTGACACACGCCCCTGTCCTCACGCCGCCGTAGGACGGCGAGCCCTTACAGCTCTACGTCGCCGCGACCACCCAAGTGGTCAGCGCCGTGATCATCGTGGAGCGCACGGAGGAAGGGCACGCCTTGGCTGTACAGCGGCTGGTCTATTACATCAACGAGGTCTTGTCCGATACCAAGACGCGCTACCCCCAAATCCAAAAGCTGTTGTACGTGGTGGTCCTCGCGCGGCACAAGCTGCGTCACTACGTCGAGGCCCACCCCGTCACGGTAGTCTCCTCCTTCCCGCTGGGGGAGATCATCCGCAATCCTGACGCGGCGGGCAGGATCGCCAAATGGTCCGTGGAACTGATGGGCGAGACGCTCGCCTACGCCCCACGCAAGGCCATCAAGTCCCAGATCCTGGCGGATTTCGTCGCCGAATGGACGGATGCGCGCCCTCGCCACCACCACGGATCCGGGCGAGGCCGGACTGCGTCCTTCGACGGCTCGATGATGAAAACAGGGGCGGGCGCGGGCCTGCTCTTTGTGTCACCCCTCGGGGAGCACATGCGCTACACGGTACGCCTCCACTTCCCCGCCTCGAACAACATGGCCGAGTACGAGGCCCTCCTTTGTGGCCTCAAGATCGCCGTTGAGTTGGGCGTCAAGCGCCTCGACGTGCGAGGGGACTCGCAGCTCGTAATTGACCAGGTCATGAAGAACGCGAGCTGCCATGACGACAAGATCGAGGCCTACTGCAAGGCCGTGCGAGCCCTTGAAGACAAATTCTATGGCATCGAGCTCAACCACGTGCCCCGCCGGTACAACGAGGAGGCGGACGAGCTGGCCAAGATTGCGTCCGGGCGGATCACCGTCCCCCCGAACGTTTTCACGCGCGACGTCGCTCAGCCCTCGGTCATCTTCGAGCCCCACCCCTCAAGTCACGATGAACCCTCGGGGGCTCCCTCAAATCCAGCGGGTACGGAACCCATGGATGAGGACCCCTCGAACGAGGCGTACGTGCTCTCCCTCCTCGAGGGGTATGGCTCCTACGAGGCCGACGTGATGGACATCGAGCCGGCTCCTGTCAAGGCTGACTGGCGCGACAAATACATCGCTTGGATGGCCCGAGGAGAGCTCCCCTCGGACCGGACCACGGCAGGCGCATCGCTAGGATGGCCAAGTCCTTCGCCCTCGTCGACGACGAGCTGTACAAGCGCGCCACCTCCGGCATCTTACAGCGGTGCGTGCCCATCCCCGAGGGGCGTGAGCTCCTACGGGACATCCACGCCGGGATCTGTGGCCATCACGCCGCGCCCCGCACCCTAGTTGGCAACGCTTTCCGCCAAGGCTTTTACTGGCCTACCGCGGTCGCGGACGCCAGTGAAATCGTACGCACCTGCGAAGGGTGCCAGTTCTACGCCTGCAAGTCCAACCTCCCCGCCCATGCCCTACAGATCATCCCCATAACATGGCCGTTCGCCGTGTGGGGGCTAGACATCGTCGGGCCCTTGCGGAAGGCGCCCGGGGGCTTCACCCACCTGTTGGTTGCAATCGACAAGTTCTCCAAGTGGGTGGAGGTGCGCCCCATTACGAATCTCAGGGCAGAGCAAGCGGTAACGTTCTTCACCGACATCGTTCACCGCTTTGGAGTGCCAAACTCCATCATCACCGACAACGGGTCCCAGTTCACGGGCAGGAAATTCTTGGAGTTTTGCGACAAATTCCACATCCGTGTGGATTGGGCAGCTGTGGCACACCCACAGACCAACGGCCAAGTAGAGTGTGCCAACGGCATGATCCTACAAGGCCTTAAGCCCAGAATTTTCGACCAGCTGAACAAATCTGGTCGGAAATGGCTCCAAGAATTGCCAGCAGTCGTGTGGAGCCTAAGGACCACCCCAAGCAGAGCCACCGAGTTCACCCCATTTTTCCTAGTCCATGGCGCGGAGGCCGTCCTCCCCACGGACTTAGAATGCGGATCGCCCAGGATTCGAGGCTACGACGAGGATGCCAACCAGCGAGCCCGCGAGGACTCGCTGGACCAGCTCGACGAGGCACGCCTCGTGGCCTTGATGCATTCCGCGAGGTATCAACAGTCCCTCAGGCGCTTCCAAGCGCGCAGGATACGCCGACGGGACTTCAGCGAGGGGGATCTGGTCCTAAGGCTACGCCAAGACAACCGAGGACGCCACAAGCTATCGCCTCCATGGGAGGGACCCTACGTCGTGGTGAAGGTACTCAAGCCCGGCACATACAAGCTGGCCAACGAGGACGGAGAAGAGCTCACCAACACTTGGAACATACAACAGCTACGTCGCTGCTACCCCTAGCTAGGATTTCCAAGTTTTTTGTTGTAAAAATCACATGACCGACGCCCTAGTTGGTGACAACTATGTAAACGCCTCAAGTCTAATGAAAAAGGGCAACTCGGCTTTCCCCTGAAACCCAAGTTACCCTCGGGGGCTACTACGGGGGGCATCCCCCCCCCCCAAAACGGTCCCATTTTCTCGCAAAAATAAAACAACTCACACGCGCTGAGTTTGTTTTCTACTTCGACCCCGAGCAACGATTCGAACAGGGCGCAGGCGGCCTAGCGGAAGGAGCGCGTGAGCCAGAGATAGCCCACGCCGCGAGGATACGGCCCTTCTCTCTCGCCTCCAACCCAGCAGGCCCCCCGCGAAAAATCGAACTCCCCTAACTATAATCTACTCAGGAAGAAGGAGAAACAAAAAGCGCAGTAAACAAACGACTTCATTTCGTATCAACAAACGTTTACGATTAAAATAACTTGTTTATTTACAAAGGCCGCGTGGCCAGAATACTGATGCACAAACAAAAACGGGCCTAGCGCCCGACCGTCTTCCGAGCGGGGAGGAGCGGCGGCGTCAACAGCATCCGGGAAGAGGAACTCCTCGAAGGCTTCAGCGAGCGACCCGGCGGCATCAGCGGCAAGCGCGTCCACGCGCTCCATTGCCACCTCGTCCTCGACACCCTCGAAAACGACGTAGCCCTCCGCCAGCGCCTCGAAGTTGACCTCGTAGTGGGATCGTACCACTCCGAGGGCCTTCTGGACGCCTAGACGCAATGCCCGGCGCATCCGTTCGGTGACGTGGCCGCCAAGGGCGCGCGGGCGACCGGCGGCGAGCTTCCGGCTCGCGCTTCGCCCTCCTCCACGACCGGCGGGTCTCGAGGGCCGCGGTGCGCAACTCCGCCGGCTCCTGCTCGGAGGAGTTGTAGGAGGCCTGCAGCGCCTCAGCCCGCTCGGCCGCGTGCCCCAGAGCAGTGCGCAAGCCTGGAGTCACCAAGACAAGAAAGAAATCAGAAAAAGGGGTGCGAATTCCCAAACAGAAAACCAACCAAACAGGAGTCAAGCAGCGGCTCACCTTCGACTTGCTTCCTCTCCACCTCGAGGGCGCGACGCTCGGCCTCGACCGTCAGCTCGAGACCCTTGATGGTCTCGCCCTGCTCCTGGAGGGCCAGCTCCTGGTTCGCGCTCGCGATGCTGAGCATTATCAGCTCGCCCTCGACCTTGGAGAACGCGGTGTTCCGCTCCTCCAGTGACTTCTGCGCCGCCTCGCGAGCGACGCGCTCCTGCTCTAGTGCCGACCGGGCGTCGGCGAGGGCGGCCTGCTCCTGCTGGAGCCGCTCCTCAGCCCCTTGGTGGGCGGTGCGCTCCCCGCGAAGGCCGGTCCTCGAAGGCGGCGAGCGCCGCAGCCTTGGCGTCAAGGGCGGCCTTCAAGTCGTCGGCCTCCTTGGCCCTGCTGCTCCAGCGCGCGCACGCGCTCCTCGGCCCCGGCGGCGGCCGCGCCTGCGCCCTCTCGAGCGATGAGCGAAGCTCCCGGTTCTCGCCGCGGACGCCGGCCACCTCCGCCTCCCAGTTGGTCGCCAACGTCCGCATCTTCTCCAGGTCCGAACGCGCCCGCCACAGCGCCTCATCACGGTCGATGAGGGCCGTGCAGATCCGCTCAAGGCTAGAGTGACGCGCCGGGTCTTGCCTCGTGCTCTCGGGGAGTTCATCGCGCAAGGCCACGGCCCGGTACGCCAACCAGCCATCCGGAGTCCTGAGGGCGTCGGCGAGCGCGTCGAAAGCGCCGCATCGCTCTCGGACCTGGTGGAGCTCGGCGTTCACCCGATCGAAGGCGCCGTACTTGTCGCGGGCACGGCGCTTGAGCTCCTGTCACCCACAACATGAAACACGTAAGCGTCACGATACAGAGACAGCACGCAAAGACGAGGGAAAGAGGAAAACGAGCAACAACGCCCTACCCGGAAGACGCGCCATGAGGGGCCGCCGTGGACCCTCAGCGCCTCGTTCAGCGCGCGGTCGAGCGTGGCGCCGTGGCCGCGGAGCTCCCCCCACGGCTCCTGCTCCTCCGGGCGTCGGCGAACGCGAGGGCGGGTCGTCGGCGACTCCCTCCACCCGGGCGGAGTGGCGGCGCGAGAAGACGAGGCCTCGGCGCCATGTCCCCGGCCCCCGTCACCACGTGGCCGTCGCGTCGCCTCACGAGGGCCCCCTCCTGGGACTCCGTGGAGAGTGTGGGGAAGCTCACCCATTGATCCCACCCGGGCGGCGGGTAGTCGTCGTCTGGGACCTCCACCACCTCGGCCGGGAGCCGGCGGGCGGCGCCGGCCCTAGCGCCGCCTCCGCCGGCGCCTCCACTTGCGCCTCCGTGGCCGCGGGCGCCGGGCGCGGCGTCGCGGCCACCGCCTCGGGCCGTGCCTCCACAACCACGGGCGCCACCGCGGGCCGCACCCGCTGCGCCTCCTCCGCCGGCCCCGGCGCCGTGTAGTGCGCCTCCGTCGCGGCCGCCTCCGCGGGTTGCGCCTCCGCCACGGCCGCCGCCATGGGCCGCGCCTGCCGCCACGGCCGCCGCCGTGAGGCTCGCGCCTCCGCCACGACCGCCGTCGTGGGGCCGCGCCCCCACCACGGCCGGCGCCGGCCGCTCCTCGGCGACCGCCGACCGCGCCATGGCGGGCCGATCCGCCGGCCGGGGCCTTGAGGCCCCGCTGCGCCTGCGAGCTCTCGCCCGCCGCCGCCGTGCTTGCTCCCGCCCGCGGTGCCCTCTACGAGCGCCGCCGGGTGGGAATGGCCGCGTCCGCCCTCAACACCTTGGCCGGTGCGAGGGGAGGCACGGTTGGCACCACCCTGCGCAAGCACAAGCAAAAAGTCAGAACGCCTGGTCACCAAAAAACCAAACACAGCAGAAGGGCAAGCCCCTTACCTCGAAGAGGAGAAGGCGCGCTTCCTTTTCCTCGAGGCCTCGGTGGACGAGGCCCGCGCGGCCGACGCGCCGGTCGCCGCGCCCCCCGACGCCTCCGCCGCGCGCACGGCTCCGCCCCGCGCGCGGGCACGTTGCTGCGCGCGCCTCCGTGGCGCGCGCCGGCACCTCCGCGGCCGCGCGCCGCCTCTGTCGTTGATTGCACGGCGGCGGGCGCCGTTGCGCCCGCCCCGGCGATCTGCCCTTGCCGCCGGAGCCGGCTCCGGCGACGGGGGGGCAGGCTCCCACCTATCAGGGGGGCCCTTCCCCCCAGCTTCTTCCTCCTCGTCCTCCTCCGAGGACGAATACTCCTCGGTCCCCGGCGAGGAGAGCCCCTGCTTCTCGCGCAGCCGGTACTCCTCGCTCCGCCGCTCACCGCGCTCGCGGTGCCACCACGCGCGCTCCCTCCCCGCGCGCCGCCCGCTCCCGCTCCCGTTCGTCGCGCCGCCCGACCGACCGCGCGGGAGTCAGGGGTAGGCGGGACGGACTTCGCGGCGCTGAAGGTCACCAGCTACAGGTGAGAACGTCAAAGGCGTGTCAGGGGCCAGGAACATCATCAAGAACGAAAAACAAGGCCAAGAACCACACTCACCAACGGGCCGGTGGGAAGCATCTCGAGGTCCCACGAGGACCGCTACTGGCGCAGCATCCGGGTGTCGACGGCGTTCCGCGCCCGCGTGAGCGCGTACGCCCGCCCGAGGGGGGTTGGGAGCATCCGCGACCTCGCCAGCGCGACGGGGTCCGCCTCCTCTCGTCATCTCGAAGATGCGGAGCGGCCTCTCCATCGGAGGCACAACCCGCCGATGGTGGAGGAAGGCAAGGACACCTGCTTGCGGTCGGCCGCGCGTCGCCAAATTCCTCAAGGCGGCCGGGGAGCGAGTCCGGCCCGCCTCCGATCTCGGGCCGTGGACACCCCCGTAGCCCCGGGGAGTCGGGCTTCCCCTTGAACACCCGACCGGTGTAGGGGGGAGGCCGGGCTCGGCGTTGCGCAAGTAGAACCACCCCCGCTCCAAGCCGGCGTTATTCGTCGTCATGGTGCAGGGGATGTAGTCGTCCTTGAACTGCGCCCTCACGGCGAGCGACATCCCGCCGGCGCGCACCGCGCGGCGGGTCCTCTGCTCCGTCGTGGGCTACGTGAAGAGCTCCGCGCGGAAGAGGTGTAGCCAGAGCTCCCAGTTGACCGGGATCCCTAGGTACCCCTCGCAGACGCCCACAAATGTGGCCGCCTGCGAAATCGCGTTCGGCGCGAAGTTGTGTAACTCCACGTCGTAGCGGTGGCAGAGCGCCCGCATGAAGCGGCTCGCCGTCGCGGTGAAGCCGCGCTCGTGGAAGCGGGTGAAGCTCACCACATAGCCCTCCGGCGGGTTGGGCGCGTGGTCTCCCGCTGGCGGCACGATCCACTCCGCCGGTCGGCCCTCCTCGTTCGCCACCAGCTGGCCGGCGGAGACCAGCTCGTTGAGAGCCAGCGGGGTCACCGTCGACCGCTCCCAGGCGTACGGGTCGAGGATCGTGAGGGGCGGAGGCGGCGCCATTAAAAGGACAAGAAATGCGAGAGCGGAAAACAAGGAAATGAAGAGGAGCTCTAATGGCGAAGGCGCACGATGGCAAGAGCAAGCCGAAGGCGAGAGCACAAGGGCGAGAACGGCGAAATGCTAAGGTAAAAAACCGCCGTTTTTCCCTCCCCTCAGATTTATAAGCCGCGGGCGAGCTCTCCGGGGCGGACGTCCCGCGTGCATTAACTGCAGGGAATCTTTTCTCTCGCCGACGAGCGGGCCCCACCATGACCGCGGCGGCCACGCCACCACGAACGAGCCATCATCACGGCGAAGAATAGCAGGGGCCGCGACAGCGGTCACGTCCACCTGCCCACGCCGCCCACTACGCGCGCGCGCGGCTGCGACGCCTGAAAAAGCGCGCCCGCGACACGAAATCACAGCCCCGACTGCGTAGCATTTAATGGCTCGTTTCCTTGTAAGGTACGCAGAACCCTCGAGCGTCACGAACCCCTGGCTCGGGAGAGTTCCAACCCTCGAAAGGGTTCAGGCGTGAGAAGGTAGCCTCGGGGCCCGTCTGAAACAAAGCGGGCACCACAAGCACCCATGCCACGTAGAACCCTCGAACGGCACGGACTCCTGGCTCGGGATAATTTCAGCCCTCTAAAGGGTACAGGCGTGAGAAGGTCGCCTCGAGGCCCATTTTGAAACAAAACAGGCATCGCAAGCACCCATGCCACGTAGTACCCTCGAGCTGCACAAGCCCTTGGCTCGGGATAACTTCGACCCCCTAAAGGGCACAGGCGTGAGAAGGTCGCCTCGAGGTCCGTTTTGAAACAAAGCGGGCATCGCGAGCACCCATGCCACGCTGCTTTACTGATCAGCGCCTCAGGGGCTGGCTCGCCCAGGCCCCTCGATGGTCGCAGATGCCAGGCCGGGGACGCTTAGCCGCCACCCCACACCATTTCTGTTAATCAGCGCCCCGAGGGCTGGCTCGCCCAGACCCCTCGACGGTCGCAAACGCAAAGACGGGGCCGCCCAGGCGCCACCCCGCACGGCCCTACTTATCAGAGGTTCGAAGCCTGACCCTCGATGGGTTCGAACAGGCGCCTCAGATCACAGAGTTAGGGACGACGAAGGCACGCGCATTCGAGCCGTTCCTCGAGCCCATTGGCTCGAGGGTGCCCCATATGTCGTATTCGAGAGCCGGCGGGAGGGCCTGGCGGGGGATCCCACCGAGGGAGAGCTTCCGCGCCCTCGGTCCCTATCGAACGGGACTGGGCCCCACCTAGCAAACCCACGCAAGCACTTCAATGGACGTGTCTGCGGACCACGCGGCCTACCCTTATCGAACGGGGCATGGGCGTCCACTCGAACCACCCACTAGCAGCTCAACGAGGAATCCGCAATTCGCGACCCGCTCGATGGGGGTTGCGGAAACCTCACCCTCCGTCCCGCGGAGGGACGGCGAGGGCGCGTTAAGAAACAAGTCGTGAAGCTCTACCCGATCGCCTCGAAGGGCCCAGGCTCGGGGGCTTGACGCACGGCTACACCTCCTTGGCTTGCACCCGCCGGAGACAGTGCCAGCAGCGCGTGCGTCACCGAAGCCGGCTGGGACATTGCCGACGCCGGTTCAAACATGCACCACGCCCTCTGACCAGCTCTCGCGGTTAACCCCTACAGGAGCATCCACGCTCCTGCAGGGCTTCGGGGGCTAGACCCGCGGGTCCGCTGACGCGGCCCCACGGATAGCGTTCGCAAGACAAGAAGGGAAGAACGTCCTATCAGTAGGTTCCAGCATCTGCGGGAGCCTCAATGGCAAACCCACGGATGCTCGGGGGCTGCGTCGGGGACGACCCTAGGGGTCCCCTTTAACAAGTGGGAAATCCCCACTTAAAACCCGCAACAAAGCCGAACACACTTTGCCTAACCATGCAGGATACGGCCCATGCCGCGGGGACCTCAACGGCCCACCAAGGCAGCCCTCTTGAAGATCCCCTCGAGCAGGCTTCGCCTCGCTCGAGGATGCGCGCCTCCCTCGGGCGGGCTCCGTCCCGTTCGAGGGGGTGCGCTTCCCTTGAATGGGCTCCGACTCGCTCGAGGGCCCATTCGAGGGGGTGCTTTGTCACATGCTTGTATTTTCATATATTACTTGTGGCAATGCTTTGACTATGCTATGATTCATATGTGTGATCTTTGTCTCATTTTTAGCCTTTGACACTAGATTTGGCCCATTTGAGAAGCTCATGTAGATGTCTATATGCTTTGTCTTGCATTGCTGCATTTTCACCTTGATTCATACATTGTCAACAAGGGGGAGAAGAGGTGAGCTTAATGAAAATTCAGAAGAGGTGAGCTGAAATTCGGATTGCATCCACATGTTCAGGGGGAGCTTGCATTTGCTCAGGGGGAGCTTTCTTGCTGTTTTTGATGTGGAGTTTGTGCTTTGCTTGGCTTGTGACCTTTCTTCACCTTTCTTTGGTTTTGGTCATGAGTTGAGCTTCTTTGTTTTTCTTTCTTCTTCCTTTCTTTCTTTCTCTGAATTTCATTTCGCGTTGTGTGTTGTCAATGCACTCATCAAGGGGGAGATTGAGGACCAGGAGCGTCCCAGTGGTCGATGGATGATCGCTCCTCAGTGATGAGTGATTGACAACGGGTGTTGGACTGACTCTTGGCTTAGTGCGCGGTGTAGGCCGCGGCCTAGTTCGTGTTGTTGCGAGGTGAAGAACGGGCGTGAAAGGTCTTCGGCCTTGAGGGGCCTCGGGAGATGGAGAGACAAGTAGGCTCGGTTCGAGGGACCCGGTGGACGGCGGGGCGGGTGCGGGCCACATGGTGGCGACACGAGCAAGATGAAGTCATGGACAATCGAGCGGTGCACGGTGGCGGTCAAGTCAAGTGGTTTGGCGGGAGGCCGGACCGGGCACGCGGGGTTTGGTGGTTTGCCCACAAAACCATCGGCGGACGGTTTCTTGGTTTGGGCCTCAAAACCAAGTCCGAGGGCCCAACACGACGGAGACGGGATCCGGGCGTGTCGGGAAGCTTCGAGGCGGAGGACACGCGGCAGGATCGCATGGCTTGCGTCGGGAGGACGCGGGGTGCGGCAAAGGCGTGGCCGTCCGATGGCAAGACCCACAAACATTACCTAAATGCCCCTACGTGGGTTGTATCGCCAGTAGTTAAGTTAGGGGTAGTCGAGTCATTTACCACTCCGGCGGGACCTGATATATAAGCCATGAGTGTGTGTGGATGGCTCCCTCTCTCCGCGACTTAGGGTTTCATTTCCTCCCTCCCATTTTCTCATTTTCGTAGCTATTTTTCCTTCCATTTTCTCTAGGCTAGCATGAGAGCTTCATGAGAGATTTGTTGAGAGGGATGGATGCTAGGGCGGCATGCTAGACCTTGTGAATCTTTCCTGGTTTGTATAGAAGATTCGGAGTTGTGTTTTTCGTGGTCTTTTTGTGCTTGTTTTCGTGCCTTTGTTCTCGGTGCGATTCCGCGGATTTGAGTGGGTTTCTCCCCAGATTTCTTTGAGGGAAACATGGATAGATGTCTCGCGCATCTTTGTGATTGATCTTGTGCCCTCAAACGTCGGGAAACCACTTCGATTCGTGAGTTTTCGTTCGGTGCTCAAGCTTTTGGTGGTGCTCAAAGGATTCGCGATTCCCGGTGATTTAGGGAGTTAGGAGGCAAGATTTTTGGGCTATAGCATCCTTGTGTGACGCTTTTCAAGTCCCCAAACCCCTGTCTCCACAGCTTCAACCGTTTGGGAAATCCGATGATGATTTGGGGGAGTTGACCTTCGAGGTCGAGCTGTTTTCTGTTCTATCCGTGCGGCGCGGACGGTCCGCGGGGGGGTCGTGGACGGTCCGCGGGTGGCGTGTTCGTCCTGTGTTCTTCGTGTTCTTGCTCGGCTTTTGTTTCGATCCGTCGCGTTTTTAGTTTTCGGTTGGACGGAGTTTCGGACGGTCCGCGGCAGAGGGCGGACGGTCCGCGGGTGCCTGGCGGACAGTCCGCGTGCTCCCCGCGGACGGTCCGTGGTTCGGGTGCGTCCCTCGTTGGTTCCGTGTGATTTAATGGACGGTCCGCGGAGTAGGCCGGACGGTCCGCCGTGTTGGCGCGGACGGTCCGCGGTAGCGAGCCGGGGACGGTCCGCGCGGCCCATCGCGGACGGTCCGCCCTGTCTGGCCGGACGGTCCGCCAGAGGCTGTGAGCTTTGCTTCTTGGTTCGATTCCTCCCTTCCTTTCTAGTGCTTCTGCGTGTGCTTCAAGGAATCGTTCCTAAGGCTACAGGTTAATCCATAACCTCGTTGTCTTGGCGATTGGTGTGTGATTCGATCCATCGCTTGTGTGTGACCGGGATTTTACTAGGGCATAGGCCGGGTTCTTTGGGAAGAAGTTTTACCGGCTCCTATTCACTCCCTCCCCCCCTCTCTAGTCACCATCTGATCCTTCAAGCCCAAATCCCATGCTCTTACCACACGAGCAATCCATTTATAAAGATCTTATGATTCCAGCATAAGAACCTATTCTCGCGAGTGACGAACATCACTCGACTTGTACCGGTCCTATAGCATAGCAGCTATCGCCTTGGGCCCTTCTGGACTTTGGTCCAGGCCTTGAGCTACGAACACATGCTGCAGCTCTTCGTCAGCACCTTCGTCTCCTCCTTCAGACACGAGTGTACATCTACCGTCAGGAAGATCTGCACGAAGATGCAAATGCAAAATTTATTTGACGATTCTTAATTAATTAATTACAATCAACAAATGACAACCATGGGGTGCATGGTTTACCACATTCACCTAGATAAGAAATACATTCAGCATACTCTTCCCAAAAGGAATAAGATGTGGTTCATTATTAATTACTCTTTTCGATAGTGACTGTGTACATATATATGGAAATAATTTAATTTAAATTGCACAAACAGAATTGGGGTAGTCTTTATCCTTTTAAAATGATTTACATCCACACATGGGGTTATTAGGGGTGTGGTTGGTGATTTTCCCGTTGAATTGACTATTAAGCTTTAAATGCACACCTAGGAGAGCTATGGGAAAAAATTAATTATATTGAAAATAACAAAAGCTAGCTAATGAAGCAAGACTAAAGCATACAAAAATAAATACACATCAAATTGATTCCAACTTTCCCCCACATGATCTCTGGTCCAAAACTAGGCTAGGCATGCAACATATACACCTAGAACTCTTATGGATCCTGATTTATGAAATTACCTAGAAAAACAAGCATATTTGAAGAATAAAAATTTCTGAAAATTACGAAATTGTGATTAATTGACCAGGGGTGTATTTTGGCATAATAAGATAACATGCAGAAGTTGGTCACAAAAATCTAATTATTTGTAGCTACAAAAATCATTTGGACAGATTCTACATAAATAGAAAATAATTTATAAAAACGATTTACAACATAAATTTGTGCAATTTTTGGTACAGGAGATAGTCATGACATAACACACAACATACCCAAAAATTAGCTACAGAGGACTCGTAGATTTTGAGATACAACAGATATAGGTTTTTCACATTTCTATTTTTCATGCAAACATTATCATGAAAAACTATGGACAATCTTTACAAAAGTTCTAGTGTTTTTCACTAGGAATCCAACAAAATTGGGTTTGCATTTTTCTGAATTTTCTACGATTTTCGATGCATTTTACAAGGTTCGGCAAAACGTCAAGTACTATTGAAGATTCAACTGGCAACAAGGTCCTTGGATACTTTTAGAGTCTTGCAGACAAGTCCCTAGTTCACGCCCATGCCCCTAAAAAGAAAAGGAGCCCTGCAATCGGGTCCTTGGGGCTGGCCGCCGATGGTCCGACCTAGATTCCAGCGAGGCCTCGCCGGGGCTCGGCCGGGGAACGGTGGAGGGAGGTCCAGGAGCTCACCTAAGACCTAAATGTGGCCGGAGAAGGGGCGTAGATGGTGTCGGCGAGTGGGCTCGGCGGCGCAGGAGCTTGGCGGCCACTGGGGTGGCTCCGGCGAACAGGAGGGCTCGGCCTGGTCAGCAAGCGAGCGGGGAATCTTGAGGAGGTCCTGGGAGAGGTATTGGAGGCGTTTGCCGGCGTCAATGGAGGATGGCGGCGGCGTGCTCACCCGCGAGGAGAAGGGCGGCTCCTTAAATAGGCAAGTGTGCGTCGGGAGAGGGGAGGCAAGGCCTTCGCCATGAAGGAATCTCGGCGTCAATGCTGCAGTACGACGGTCGTACCTCGGTAGGCGCACATGTGGCAGGGAGGGCACCGGGCGGACCAGCGGGCATGGCGGTGCGCGACCGGTTGGTCGGCACGAGCGGCGGCCCGACGCGAGGGCGGGGATGGACTTCGAGGCGCGCGCGGCCTTGGGATGGCGCGCGGCCTCGGGAAGGCGTGGGCGAGGCCCGGACGCCGAGGTGGCGGGGCGCGGGCGCGCTGGAGCGCGCGACGTCGCGTTCCGGCGTCAACTCACTTGGTGTACCCCGGTTTGACTGAGTTTATTTCGATATTTTGCAACTAAAGTGCACTAAGTGGTGAATAGGAAAATTGTAGATCTCACTATCCTCTACAACTTTTACAAAGGCTTTATGGTGTTTTTCTCCATGGTTTTTTACACAAATTGCTGCCAGACTTTTAATGCCACTCAAATTCGGTGAACAGGGGGCTGCTGGCAGTTGACCAAGTTTTCCACCCTTTTCCACTCAAAATTTGAAATGACATTCAACATGAAAGTTGTGTCCCTCGAAAAACTTGACAACTTTTATATTGGGAGATTTTGAAGTGTTTAGGTGAAATTTGGAGGACGAGGCAAAAGTTCCGGAGGACATTCAAATACACTAAGGTTTAAGTGGGGTTTGACCGTGCTTTTGACTGAGGGTTGACCACAAGTGTGTGTTGACTTGGTCAAGGGTGTCATTGGGGATTGTTGGCGGGGTTTTCGAGGTGATGACCCAGGTTGACCATGGTTTGACCGATGTCAGCAGGTTCGACCCAACTGATTCGATCATTAGCACTAATAATGCTAGTTAAAAACCTGGGGCGTCACAGTTGGTCAATCGCCATGACTTCGGGCTCCTCGACCTCTGGTGGGTTTTCTCCCTCTACTTGCATAGAGGGTGCATGTTGATCACTCGCGAAGACCCCGTGCAGTACCCGCTTGTGACTTGATGCGGTCTTCGCGAGCACGTCGGCGGTTTTGTTGTAGTCGCGCAGCACGTGATGAAGTTCGAGTCCATGGAACTTTCCCACCAGGTCACACACAGCTTGGCAATACGCCACCATCTTCGGGTCTACGCAGTTCTTGTCTTTCATGACCTGGTCCACGACTAGCTCAGAATCTCCCCTGATCTCGAGACAACGGATCCCAAGCTCAATAGCTATTCGGAGGCCATTCATTAGTTCTTCGTACTCGGCGACATTGTTGGACGCCAGAAAGTGCAGTCGGACCAAGTACTCCATGCGCACGCCCAGAGGCAAGACGAAGACAAGGCCTACACCGGCTCCTTCCTTCATGATCGAGTCATCGAAGTACATGATCCACGTCTTGTGCTCGATCGGCGCCAGAGGAGTTTGGATCTCCGTCCACTCAGCAATGAAGTCCGCAAGTACTTGAGACTTGATGGCACTGCGGGGCGCATACGATATGTTCTGCCCCATCAACTCGAGCGACCACTTGGTGATTCTCCATTCAGCTTCGGGTTTTGGATGACCTCCCCGAGTGGGTACTTGGACACCACAGTGATGGGAAGCGCGTCGATGTAGTGTCAGAGATTGCACTTGGTCATCAAGACGGCGTATACAAGCTTCTGCATTTGCGAGTATCGTGTCTTGGTCTCGGAAAGTACCTCGCTGACAAAGTACACGGGTCGCTGCACCTTTTGTGACCTTCCGGGCTCTTCTCGCTCAACAACCAGTGCAACGCTAACCACCTGAGTTGTCGCGGAGATGTACAGGAGCATCGGCTCTTTAGGTGTCAGAGCCATGAGGATCGGCGGGCTCTTGAGCATGTCCTTGAGGGAGTCAAGTGCCTCTTGTGCCTCGGGGTCCACGAAAAGTGGTCAGACTTCTTCATCAATTTGTACAACGGCAGACTGCGCTCACCAAATCGCGCTATGAAGCGGCTCGGAGCTACGAGGCAGCCCGTGACACGTTGTACACCCTTCAAGATCTTGATCGGCCCCATGTCCATGATGGCCGAGATTTTCTCAGGGTTCACCTCGATGTCGCGTTCTGACACGACAAAGCTAAGGAGCATGCCCCTTGGGACCCTGAAAACGCATTTCTCGAGGTTCAGCTTTACCTCGTGTTGTCGCAGCTTCGCAAAGACCTCGGTGAGGTCAAGGACCAGATCTTCGGTTTTTCTCGACTTGACCACAATGTCATTGATGTATGCTTTGATGATGCGTCCTATCAGCTCCCCGAAGACACGCCGCATGCATCGCTGGAACGTTGTGCTCGCATTCTTGAGCTCGAAGGGCATTGTCTTGTAAAAACACACGTCGAACGGAGTGATGAACGAGGTTGCGAGTTGGTCCGCTATGCACATCGCTATCTGTGGAACCCGGAGCACGCATCGAGAAAATAGAGGGTTTCACACCCAGCTGTCGAATCGACTACCTGATCTATACGAGGCAAAGGAAACGGATCCTTGGGACATGCCTTGTTAAGCCCCGTGTAGTCAACACACATCGTCCATTTTTTATTCTTCTTCTTTACAAGTACAGGGTTAGCAAGCCACTCGGGGTGGAATACTTCTCAGATAAACCCTGAACTAAGGATCTTCTTGATCTCCTCGTTGATCGCCTTGCACTTCTCATCGTTGAAGCGGCGAAGGCGTTGCTTTACCGATTTCGATCCCGACTTGATATTCAACATGTGCTCGGCAACCTCTCTCGGGATCCCCTTCATGTCGGAGGGTTTTCATGCAAACACATCGAGGTTCGGTTTGAGGAAGTCGACGAGCGCGCTTTCCTATTTAGGATCGAGCGTCGTCCCGATACGGAGTGTATGGCCGTTGTCGGAGACAGCCACATCCTTGACATCCTTGGCGGGCTCGAAAGAGCATGCCGGTTGCTTAGACGACTCGGGTGTCGGTGTTTTAGACTGGCTACCTACTAAGGGGAGTACCCAAAGTAGATGAATGTGGCCTCGCCGAGATCGGTAACTCGAAGGAAGAGACATGTGCCACACAATTTAGACAGGTTCGGGCCGCGAGGTGCGTAATACCCTACGTCCTGTATGTTGCGTAGCTCTGGATTGATTGGGTACGATTACAAGATGATGCAATCTTACGCCGTGAGATGAGATGATGGAGAGAGGAGTCCCTGCCTCGCCTTATATAGTCTGGGAGGCAGGGTTACATGTCGGTTCAGGGAGAGTACTAGTCGAGTACATCTAGGAGTCCTCCATACAGTGCAGGACATGTACAGCTTCCTAACCGAGTACTTCTCCTCCGTAGTCCTTGTGCTTCACGCCATGTCCTCGGACGGGGGCTCGGCGTGGAGCCTCTCAGACTAGATGAGTGCCTCAACAAACTGGAAGCACTCAGCGTCGCACTCGAATGCGCGCTGATACGTGGTCCCTACTGTCATGAACCCCTTCGGGTCGGGAATCTTCAGTATCAGGTACGTATAGTTGGGCACGGCCATAAACTTCGCGTATGCCAGCCTCTCGAGGATCGCATTGTACGTCTCCGAGAACCCCACCACCTCGAAGGTGAGGGTTTCCATGCGAAAATTTCGCAAGTCCCTTAACGTGATGGGCAGATCGATCTACCTGATGGGGAGTGCCCTCCATTCCAGGGATGACCCCGTGGAACGACACGATCGACAGCTGCAGCTGGGACCGCGGGATGCCCATGTCGTCAAGCGTAGACGCATAGAGCACGTTGATCCCGCTTCCCCCATGCATTAGGACCTTGTGGATCTGTTTGAACTTGAATAGGGGAGCTACCACTAGTGGGTAGGATCCTGACTGGGGCACATGGTCGGGATGGTCCTTGCGGTCGAAGGTTATCGGAACCTCCAACCACTTCAGGTAGGATGGTTTCACAGCGTCGACGTTGAAGACTTCTCGCCGAATGAGATTCTCGTGCCGTCTCGAAGGTCTTGCCGGAGATCCACAAAAGATCATGTGCACCACGCCATCTTCACCTGGGTACATAGCCCCCGAGCCATCGTCGTTGTCGGGGGATGGCCCTCCCTTCTTGGGTGGATCCGCCGCTCTTGGCTTGAGGGTGCTGTTGACGTAGTTCTTGATGAGCCGGCAGTCCTTGAGCGCGTGCTTCACGGGGACCTCGTGGTGCAGTCATGGCACATCTAGAAGTTTCTCGAAATGGTCCTTTGGCGGACCGGGCTTTGTTGGGTTGCCCTTGTGACGCGACGCCTTGCGCTCCACCGCAGCGACCAAGTTGTCATCGCGGCGGCGCTTGTCGTTCTTCTTCTTCTTCTTGAAGCGTGAGGACGCCCCCTCGCCGTGGTCCACGACCTGCTTCCCCTTGCCCTGAGGGGTGTTAAGCATCGCGGTGACCGCTTCCTCACCGTCTGTGTGGTTGCTCGCGATGTTGAGGAGCTCACGGGTTGTACGAGGCATGCGACGTCCGAGTCAGTGGATGATGGAGGTGCAGGTCGTGTTGTTCTGAAACGCCGAGATGGCGTCGTTGTCGGTCGCATCGGGAAGCTCGGTGCAGCACTTGGAGAAGCACCAGATGTACTCACGCAAGCTTTCTCATGACTGCTGCTTGTAGTTGCGCAGCTCCCACTACTTGCCGGGGCGTGTGTACGTGCTTTGGAAGTTCTCGACGAAGACTCAACGCATGTCGGTCCAGTTGTTGATCTTGTTGCGTGGCAGGTGCTCGTGCCACGTCCGCGCGGAGTCACCGAGATAAAGCAGCAGGTTCTTTATGATGAAGAGGTCGTCTGCCGCTCCTCCCGCGTGACATGCGAGACAATAGTCCTCGAGCCACACGTTGGGGTTGTTGTCCCCGTCATACCTGGGTACGTTGGTCGAAGCCCAGAAACGCGAGGGGAACCTCGCATCTCGGACACTCTGGCCAAAGGCTCATGGACCCCTATGGTTCGGCGACCAGCTGCAGTCATGATCGTCCTCGCTATCGTGGCGTCATCCGCGCCCTCAGTCATCGTGGTGGCGCAAACGGATGTCGCGTTGGTTGTCCACACTCCCGGCCTGTCAGTGAGCGTCAATGGTGTTCCGCGCATCACGACCTGGGCCGAGCCGACTCTTTACCGCTAACGCCACGGCCCCGCCTCCTTCCCCGCGATCCTGATGCTGAGAGGGAGGTAAATTCGGGCCGTGTGTGGATGGTGCTCCTGTTCGTCCACGCTCCGTCCACTGGCATGAAGCAGAACTTTCCGCTTGTTGTGCTGCTGCGGCCTCGAGCAGCGCCTTCAGCTGCTGACGCACCCGCCTCTCCTCAGAGGTCACTGCCTCCGGATAGTCGCGCAGTAACATGGTTGTAGCGGCGAGGTTCTGCGACGCCCGCCTGAAGAGCGGCAGGGCATTAGTGTCGTTGTAGGCATTGACGTTCGTGCCCTCGTTGGCGCATCGGTCATTGTCACGTGCACGTCCTCGAGCCAGCGGCGTCGGGGCGTGGGCTCGAGGTTGTTCGGCAGCTGGGCGACGCTCCTGTCGCTCGTTGTTCCCCTCATGGGGCTGCTCCTGCACCGGGACCATCTGTGCGGGTTGTTGGTCGCGGGGCTCTGGGTCCTGCCCCAGCTCCCGGTGAAGGATGGCCAACTCCTCGTCGAGCTGGCGCCTGGCTTCCGCAAGCTCGTCGAGTCGTGCCCATCGTTGGGCATCGGTGGCGCGGCGACACGGCACTGGCTTCGGTTCGGAGCTGCGTGAGGCGAGACCACACTGCGTGAGGTTCAGTGTCCTCCGGGTCATCACAGAGCCGGAGGTGGCGCCGGTCGCGCGCAGGTTGTTGACGTAGGCCGTCACCGGATCGTCTGGGAGGCCGGGCTATCCACGGGGGTACATGGCGGTGTACCGCTCCATGAACTCCCCCCAAGAAAGCAACTCATCTTCGCTTGCCTAGAAGGCGAGATCGGTGAGGTAATAGGCGGCGAGCCTAAAACGCTACTATGTTGGGTTTGGCCCCAACATGGTGATGATCGTCTCTTCTAAGAAGCCTCAGACGAATGCCGCGCAGACCGCAACCCCTTCAGGACATTGGGACGAGGTGGTCAGGCGAAGGTACGCCCGGCAACAGACTCCGCCGGCCCGGTGTAGACGAAGCCGAGGGAGTCGAAACGCAAGGTGGTTGTTGACGGTCCTTACAACAAAGTTTCGACCGTCAAAACCTCAGGTTCGAGATGAGTATACAACAAGTTTCATGCACATTTGTATACTAATAAAGTTCCACGAGTTGTGTTGCAATTTTTATGAACAGGTACACATTTAGGAGGAAAATGGAACCAACGTGCCACACGAGCTAGGCACGGCCGCACCACCAGGAACGGCCGGCCCTGCAGGTGCGGCCGGCCGGGCGTGTGCGGCCGCCCGCGGGGTGCGGCCGCATCTGCCCCGTGCCACGTCCTCGGTCCCAATCAAGTCCTTCCCCACGTGCACAACTTGGATGAACGAGATTGATCAAGGAAACGTCAGTTTGATCGAATGGATGAAGTTGTGATCACTTGGATCAATGGGTCCACCTCTCCGGCCGATCAACCGCCACAACCGTCATTCCAAGACCATCCTGAGTGTCACCAAGCGAAGGCGGTTCATCCCACGGCTTAGAGGTGGGCCGGCCGCACCTCCCAACCGCCATACCGGCCAAAACTGACGCAAGGAACTGACCCTCAACCGCCTTAGAAGCAAGGATCAGGAGCGTCCAAGTCAAGAGGCGGTGGATCATAGGGCTGGCCGCACCTATGAAAATGGGCTCACACACTCAACCGACCTCACTTACCTATAAAAGGAGCCTCACACCCTCTGGATCGAACACACATCGCTGGAGCATCTCATTTCCACTCTTTTGTTCACTTAGAGTAGGATTAGTGTACATTTGGAATTAGAGTCGAGTCAAGCAAGTCTCGGGGTTACGGAGGAGTCTTCTTCAGAGTTCCGGTATTGCTCGTGTATCCTTTCTTTGTTTAGACTCAAGTACAATTCAAGTTATCTTTCTTCTTACTTTTCGAGTCAATTACATTCATCTTTTACTTTGCTCTAGAAGCTTTATTCTTGGTTTAGACTAAAGTTAGTTTAGTCTTGGTTAGCATAGCTCTCTTGAACCCTATAGTGTTATGGTCGTTCTTCGCTTGATCTCCGGTGTTTCACCGGAGAGAGAGACCTTCCTTCGCGGTACCCGGGGAAAGGTTCTTTGGTTCGTTGTGAGTGCGGTGCTCAGAGCTTACCTTAGTCTTAGATTGGTGTCCCGCGCAATGGAATAGTTGTGGTACCCTAAGGAGGTGACACCTCTGGACGGGCTGTGTAGTCCACCACGTTAGTTCGGGCCGGTAGGATTCAGCGCGTCGTAGTCCTCCCTTCTCATCCTAGTCTGAGGGCTCGGCTTTGCATGCCCCTACAGCACTAGAAGAGCTTGTTGAGTTAGCTTACCTTGGTTATCCCATGCTTTAGCCCTCTACCTAGAGTTGACAAGAATAGATAGATTGTGTTAGGATCCTTTCTCGTCTCGTTGTCCTCCCAACTCACTATCCTCTCTAGTCTTTTATCTAGATCTCCTAGCGTGTGTCAAGTTATCCCCGAATATCTTTATTCGTTACCCCCCGCTATAGCTCTTTACCAAGTCTTGATTATTCTCCACCGTTTACTTGATCATCTTTGTCGTCGTGCCTCCCTTGGGAAAATATAAATCGACAATCTGAATACCACCGGGTGAAGTGCTACAACGGTAATCTGTGCGCTTGCGGACCTTTCTGTGATCGTGTGTTTTACCCCAGACGTCCCCTAGTCCCATTACTAGAGGTGTGAACCCGGCGGCGATGCTTGTAGGTGCCAACAAGCATTTCTGTCGCCGTCGCCGTTTTGTGCCAGCCTAGTGGTGAGGCTAAGGAGCATCAACAGTGGCCCCAGTGGTCAACAGTACCCTGGGGCCCTCCATCCGATCCGCTGGTGAAGTTTGTCGAGACACACGATGTGCTTCTACCTGGCGTGCCAACTGTCGGGGTTCTCTACCGTCGGATAGTAAATTTCTGTCGATCGTGTGTCGGGCTCGGATGGTTAGCACAAGAGACAACGAGATTTATACTGGTTCGAGCCTTCGAGGAGTAATACCCTACGTCCAGTGTCGAGAAGTTGTGTTCCCATGCTAGGGTTGTTTGTAGTAGGTGTTACAAACTGGTCGGGAGAGAGTGTCGGACCCAAGTCCCTTAGAATAGGAGTTCGGTTCGCCGGCTATCTAACCCTTGTAACGGTTGCCCTCCTCTCCCTTTTATAGATGCAAGGGGAGGGGTAACAAGGGGAAAGAAAAATAAGAATTACAGTGTCGGTCATTGAGATGTCTCTTCGCGCGTCGCTGTCCGTCAGGGCGCATTGAAGTGGAGTTGTGTTGCCTTGTCGTGGAAGCAGCCGTGTGGCCGGGCGGGGTTGTTCACACTGGGACACTTGGCACTCCCTCTGAGTAGTTCGGTGGCGTCTCGGCTCGTCCGAGTACTGGATTAGCTCGCCACATTAAGATCTAACCGTAGGCCTGAGCACGTCGTAGGGGGTGCTTGAGTGCCTCGGGGGGAGCTTGCGTGCTGCAGAGTTAGAGATGATGGCGATGTGATGACTGTGCAGTTGGGCAGAGTCATATTAAGGCTCCTGTCGGGGCCAGCTGCCCACGCCGGCTGTCAGCTGGTGTGTTTGCATGGCGCGGGGAATCGGTCCTCCACCCGTCGCGGTGAAGATGTTTGCGTCTGGGGGTTGCGCCGAGCGTCGTGGCCCACACCTCAGTCGGAGGCAGAGACTTGTTGTGCGAGGCGGAGACTTGTCGTGCGAGGCGGAGACTGCTCGGAAGAGGTCCCTCTAGCAGGTAACTGGTCGGAGATGCTCCCAAATAGTCGGGAACAAAACAACTTGCTAGTGATGGTGTGACAACCCGCCCAGGAAAGTACCGTACTATCGCCTAAGACCGATCCACTTTGGTCATTAAGCAATAATAAAGTACCATCCTGTCGTAAGTTGCCGGGTTAACGCCCGGTAAATCACTTGAAGAGCTCAAGGATCGAATATATGCATTAAAACTCACTCGAAGGCGAGTCCAGAGATACAACAACATTCATATCCAAATTCGTACCCCGAAGGGTTTATTTATTACAAACCATAGTTTCTGTCATGACGAAACAATTCAGAGTTTTCGAAAAGCAGCGGAAATAAACTAGCAGCAGCAAAGTCACCACGGAAGGCCATCCATGATGCTTCAGTAGTCGTCCTCCACCCACTCCAGCTCCCAGCCGGGCGGGATCTCACCGGGCCACACATCACTGAAGGCATTACCTGGATCAACACATTATAGCAAGGCTGAGTATACTAATACTCAGCAAGTCTTACCCGTCGGTGATTTCTACTTCACCAATTCTAGACCATGAAAGGCTTTTTGGCTACTGGGTTGCTTTTGCTAAAAAGTAACAAAGAGTAGGTCCTTACTTTCAAGATTTTAGCACAAGTTCTAGTAGGTTTAGTCTTTACTACATTAGCCAACTAGTGCAAACAAAGTTGTACAATACAATTAATCAAACATCATCTTCATCAACTTCCATCATTAGGGATCACATGACTAGTGGAGTAAGTAGTCTCGGATAACGGTGAGAGGCCGACAATCGATTGATTTAAACCTTGCAAGGTAGACCCAAACACACGGTCGGCTGCCCCCGCGAGGACAACTCCCCGGACCGTCCCCATAAATCCTCGGGTTGGGATCGAATCTTACGATCTTTGGTGCAGCTATCCGCATACCCCGCGAGATACCCGGAGTCACCATACACCACCGTAGCTAGCCGTGAGAGCGAATCCCAAGAGTAGTAATAGTAAGATCCCTCGTCGCCTCATTATGGTACTAGGCTTACCGGCCCCATACCCGGCATATGCTTGGTACGTTCAAAAACTTAACCCACATAACCACCGGACCGAGCCCGCATCCCATGCTCTTACCACGTGAGCAATCCATTTAAGGATATAGTATGATTCCTATCTAGGAACCTATTCTCGCGAGTGAGGTCATCACCCGACTTGTAACGGTCCTATAGCTTAGCAGCTATCGACCTATCATACTAGTAAGGACAAAGGTACCTATGGATCATGCATCTAGGGTTTCATTCAACTCCTGTACGTAAATGCACAATCATTCATAGATAATTGAATAAAGAACTTTAAAACTAGGTTAGATGCACCGGAGCTTGCCTTCGTCGACTAGGTTAGCTTGGGCACCCTCGGTGTCGAGTACTTCCACGTACTGCAGAGAACCTTCCGCTCCGCCTTCCTCGGTTTCCGGGACCAGGGAGTAATCTCCGTCCGGAAGATCTACACGGAATGCAATGCAAGATTTAGGTGATGTGATGGTTTGTTGTCTTACCCATCTCTGGGTTGGTCATATTCACCTTAACAAGCATCTATCTAATGTTTCTCTTTTAGGAAGGTTATTAGTTGTACATGGGTTACTCTTTTATTCCATATTTGAATAAGGTTTTTATTGAGCTTATCATTTCATGTGAAAGCTTCATTTTATTTTATCTTTACCCACATGGTGTAATTAATAATTATATTCATGAATTAATTCCTTATTAGTGCTGGTAATTAAATTTCTTTTATTTATATTAAATAATGCCTTCAAAAAGGAAAAAGATTTAATTAAGGATTTTCTTTTATTTAATTTCCCTTTTAATATTAAAAGGGCATTTAGGCCTTTTATTAAACAATTAAATTACCAAAAATTAAAGGAGTGTTTCTTAAGCCTACTAGCACCTATCCTGGTCCATTGGACCCACATGCAAAGGTTGGATGCTAGGAAAATAAATATTATTGAAAATAACAAAGGCTAGCTAGTGATGCAACTTAAATGCATATAAAAATAATTAAGCATCAACATGATCCAAACTTTCTTGTGCATGTTCTCTGGTCCTAAACAAGTCCAAAAAGCTAGCATGTTCACATGGGACCTCTACTGAACTTGGTTTATTAATTTACAAAGGAAAACATGCATTAATCAAGAATAATTATTTCTGTTAACTCCAAATTCATGATTAATTCACAAGATGTGCCTTTTGACATCACAAGACAGGGTGCACAAGTTGGGCTCAAGAACATGAATATATTTAACATGAAAAATCACTTAGGCGATTCTTGCGAGAATGGAAAAGAATTTGTCTAGCAAAATCTCCTGCATAACTTTGTGCAAATTTTGGCACAGCATCTAGTCATATCCTAACCCACAACATATCCAAAGCTCAGCTACAGAGGAGTTGTATTTTTCAAATTAGGACAGATTCAAGTATAACACATTTATATTTTTCCTGCCAAAACTATTTTGAATCTAGTCACGAGTACACAACACAGAGGTGGGGTTTAACATCCTGAACCCTACAAAATTAGTTTGGGAATTTTCTGATTTTTCTGTGAATTTCTAGGAATTTTCTAAGACCTTGGACTGATCTGTAAGAAAAGTTAGATATGCTCTTCACAAACTAGTCCTGCCTTTTTACTCAGAGCACCCTAACAAGAAATGAATCCCTGCAATTGGGTCCTTGGCCAGGCCGGCGGCGCGGGCATGGCCGATCCCGGCGAGCCGGCGGCGATCCCGGCCGGCAAGCGGCCGTGGAGGACCACGTGCTCACCTAGGGTGGCCGGGTAGGCGCGGTTGGGGCGGAGAGACCCCCGCACGGCGGCACTCGACGGCGGCCGGCGAGCACACCTGCGGTGGCTCGGGTTCCCGGCGAGGAGAGCGCGGGCTTGGACAACACGCGACCCTGGGAGTTGTAGTAGGGGCTAGGGAAGCTCGTGGTGCGGTTGGCCGGTGGGGAGAGCGAGCGGCGAGCTCCGGCAGGCGGCGGCGGCGGCAATGGCGGCGGGGTCGCTCGGGTGGCGCGCGGGGAGGAGAAGGACGGCGCTTAAATAGCCCCGGGGCGGCCCGGCGATGACGGCGGCGTGACCCTTGGCCGTAGTACGGCGCACGCGGGCGAGGGGGGCGTGAACGGACCGCCGGTCCAAAGGGGGGCGTCCGGCCACCGCACGGCGCGCGCGGCGCGTCGGCGCGTGGCGCGCGCCGACCCCCGCGCGTTGCGGGCGCGGGTCGCCTCGGCACGGGTGCTCCTAGGGGAGCGGTCATCCTCGGGCGGCGGGCGTTGGGACGCGTGCGGGCGCGGACGCCGGAGCGCGGGCGGCGGTGGCCGGCGACGCGCGGTGCACGGGTCGCGCACGATGTCGCGGCGCGGCGCGCACTGGCCCTAGCAGTGTTGCTGGTGCTATGTTTGAGCAACTGTTTCTCCAAAATTTTGAATAAAACCTAACCAAGCAATGAATACCAAAGTTGTAGATCTAAGTACTAGCTACAACTTTCACAAAGGTTGTACGGGGTTTTTCTCTCTAGATTTGAATCTGTGGGAATGCCAACTTTGAATGTCAGCTTGTGCTTGGCAACAGTAAAAGCTGGTTTGCAAGGGGTTTTTCACAATTTTCCCTTCCAAATTTGCAATGCCACTCTACATGAAAGTTGTGTCCCTCAACAAGACCTACAACTTTCCTAAAGGTAGAATTTTAAGTGTTTAGGTGAATTTCGGAGAACGCGGCAAAAGTTCCGGCAGACACCTGTGGACACTGGATGGCAAGGGGGTTTGACCCACCCTTTGACCATGGGTTGGCCCCACAAGTGTTTTAACTATTCACTAGGGGTCTCTAGGGGTGTGTTAGGGAGTTTTCATGGGTGAGGGCCCAGGTTGACCTAGGGTTGACCATTTGACCGGCTAATCCTGTCATTAGCGTTAACGATGATAATTAAAAACCTGGGGCGTCACAGATGGTCTTGGCAGGGGTCCCCGGTCTTCCTTGTCCTAAATCTTGGCCTTCACGTTGTCAATGGTGTCAGAAGGCTCTGTTCCGTGAGTGATTATCTCGCTGTCAAAATGGGCCCCTAATCCGGGCCTTCGTCAGAGGTGGCCCTGCGGATGGAGTCGAGTCGTTGTTCCTAAAGGAGGGAAGTTTGGCCTGGCCTACTGGTGGTCGATGTTGGGCCTTCATTGATGCGGTCCGTTATTAGCCTTCCTGATTTCGGGGGTTTAGGGGCTAAGATAATTACCCCCGGTTTCTCCCCTCTTCAGGCACCGTGAATGGGGCATCGAACACAATCAGACAACAGACAACGAAATCGATCAGACAACACATAGCCACAGTGATCACGCGATCACACCACGAACACCACCACCTCAAGAGACATGGGACCTGCTCCCTCTCTCAACCTAAGCTTTTACCCCTACTACAAGCCCCTCCTAAGCATATAGAACACTTCCCCCGACTGGATGTAGGGCCCCTCGCGTGCCTGAACAAGTATAATCCTTGTGTCTCTAGTCCTAACCGCCCGGATCCAACGCACGAACTTACCAAAACTTACTTGCCGGCAGTATCAAACCCCGACATAGGGAAGGGAAGACACCAATGAGGGTGGAGGTGGTCGCAGGGCCAGGGAGACGATACCCCGCCGGAGGAGGAGAGATGTCGTCGGAGGAGCTCAGTCGTCGGAGCAGCGCAGCCGCCAGAGGGAAGGAGGTGGCGGCGTGAGTGAGAGGATGAGAGGCAAGAAGAAGGAGGAGGGGAGAAGGTAAAGTTGTGTTGTTTTGCAGATTGGACCCTGTGAAAAATATTTCTTCACAGATTAGTTCTTGAGTGGAATATAGGTACCCAGTTGCACTGCTGGAGAAAGCAACTTTGTGGTAACTAATTTTTTTGTTTTACACGACCTAAAACCATTTTTAGGTCCTCGAATTTAGCAACACTGCTAGAGATGCTCTGAGGCAAGCCGCCCAACTTAGGCAAATGCATGGGAGTTAGTTGAAGGATGTAATTGGAGGGCTCTCGGTAAAACTAAGTAGAGAGAGCTCTGCGTCTAGCCTCTGCGTATCAGCAATCGATGTGACAAATATGGATCTCAGTGTTTCCATCGTTTGTGACGAAGTTTGTAAGTTTTTGTGCTCTTTTATCTCGTTTCATGCACGAGTTTCAACAATATTTTGGTTAGGAAAAATATATTTTCATCCCTCCAGTGTATTTAAAAAATGTGACATTCATCTCGTTTGGTACAAATCAATCTCTTATAACTAACTTAATCCTGAGCAATATGTTTGTTAATGGGGCATTAAGCTACGTAGCAATTTCGGTGGCCCATAACTAATTTTATGAGAATGAAAACGACATTTCACTCACTGGCAATGTGATTTTTTACAATAGCAACAAGACATGTTGAATTCCAGCAGTACGATTTTTGTGAGCGAGCCCAAGTCGCACCGGTGCCACGGACCCAAGTTCCAACCGAAACGAAAACCCGGCGCACCACGTTTGCAATCTGCGGAAACAAATCTGAGCGCCACGTTTGGCTTCGTCATGTCTAGGATGGCAGTGAATCGGGTTTGGAGCAGATATCCGCGGATTTGGGTATGTGAGTGGTAGGTTTGGTTCATATTTTCACTCACGGGTTTGTGGATTTGGATATCCACAACACCGTGGGATTGGGGTAGATTCTACATTTCACCCGTGGATATCCATTGGAGCTCTGAAAAATTGATCCCACATAAAGAATTCTAATCACATAAGAAATATTGTTATTGTTGTTTCTTTTTATAATCAACTTGTTAATTTATAATCCTCTGAACATGTAAGTAATACTGAACATGTAAGTAATTTGCGATTCTATTTTTATTTCACCAGTGAAGTTGATTTCACCTTAACTAATGAATTATAAACTGTGCACTATTGTTTATTTGGAGGACTATGAATGTTGGTTTGTGTTGTTTTTCATATGTATTGAACTTGTTGGAGGACTATGAATGTTGGTTTGTGTTGTTTTTCATATGTATTGAACTTGTATTGTGTTGTATTGCATATTCTGAAATAAGCTGAACAATACTGATGTATTATGTGCTCTTGTTTATAACAATCGAACCAGGTTTTGAATATCCGCATATCAGGGTTTGGATCTGAATTTTCACCCGAACTAATTTTTAGGTTGAATTTAAGTTTTAAGTTTGAGTTATGAGTTTAGGTACCCTGACACTGCATTCCGATCCGAATCCAACCCATCGTTATTCTTTCTGGTCATCGTCTCGTCTCCCCGTCTTCTCGCCCGACTAATAAAAACCTCGCGAGAAGCGACGAGAGAGCACACTTCCTTCGCTGTTGTTCCGCCCCAAATCTGCTTTTCCTGCGGGGGGCACGCACCAGGCCAATTCGAGCCGATCGAGGCCGGCAATGGCGGGGCTGTCGCTGCGGTGCGGCGACTGCGGCGCGCAGCTGCGGAGCGTGGAGGAGGCGCAGGCGCACGCCGAGGCCACGAACCACGCCAACTTCGTCGAGTCCACCGAGGCCGTCCTCAACCTCGTCTGCTCCGACTGCGGCAAGCCATGCCGGTCCCAGACCGTAAGATCTTCCACCCTCCGCCGCTCTCCCCGGTTCCGCCCCGTCGGATTTGGTGATCCAGTCCGGCGCACCTCGGGGGGTTCTCGATCCGGTTCCGATCGCGTATGATGTATGAGTTCGGTGGTTGATGATTCCACGCGGTGTTTGTGTCTGTGTGCAGGAGGTGGACTTGCACACCAAGCGCACGGGCCACACGAATTTCGCGGACAAGACGGCTGAGGCGGCCAAGCCCATCGATCTCGAGGCGCCTCTGAAGCCGGCCTCCTCCTCGGAGACTATGGACGTCGACGCCCCGGCCTCGGCAAGCGAGGAGCCGCAAGGTTTGGTTTGACAGTGTACTCCTTTTCTAGATGGGCGAAAGGATTTAATCTGTTCTGGTCTCACCATGAATTGCGGTGGTGGTTTGATTTTGGCAGAGATGGTCGTGCCGGAGGTGAACAAGGAGATGCTTGCCGACCTTGAGGCCATGGGGTTTGCCACGACGCGTGCCACTAGGGCACTTCATTTCTCCGGTATGTTTACGGATAATGTTGGCTTCTTTCATTGGAATGTTGTTACGACTGTTGAGTGCTGACTGCTTTCACTGAATTTAGAAATCCTTATAGTGTTGAGGATTCAATGATTGCACAGGAAAAAAATCATCATATATAAGAGCCTCAGACATAATTTGCGTAGGAACTTAAGGTGTCAAGCAAATTTCCATGTAATAACCAATATAATACTCTTTTAGAGAAGATTCAGATGATGCAGCAACTGTCTAAGGAACTGGTTAGTTTGGTTAGTTTGGTGCTCATGACATGTGACAATGAGGATATGTTTCTGCTCACACTAGACATACATCAAAATAAAATATATCCATTTAGAATATCCAACAGATTCTTTTTCCAACTTAGATTTGTATATCAAAGAGAGTAGAAAAGTATGATTTGTGGGACGCATTTTCTCCCATAGCACTAAGGTATTTTAAGCATCGACCCCTAAGTCAAGACTTTATCTGACTAGTATAGTATATGCTTGGCAGTTGAAATACACATCGCCGTATTCCATTCTTTTCCACTCTTGACTGCTTTGCCAAGCCCAAATTCATCCGCTATGAATATAATTGGACTTACTTTCTGTAAGTCAAGCTTCGGGGCAGAAATATGAAGGACAAAAAATTATACATCAGATGCTGATTGATTCAGCTTGCTTGGTAGAGATTTCTGTGGCTGTGCTGCAGCTGCAGATGTGGCAGCCAACAAACAACCTTTAAAGCAAAATGCACACACACACAGCCAAATAGCAGCACGCCAGCACCTGCAGCTAGAGATGGCTATTTTTAAGAACTCATGTATAAATTGGGTTGTATTCTTAACTTGGTAAATAGGTGATGGTCGTATAAAATTACTACAATATCTGAGAAAAACAACGGATATCTGACTCTTTGGTTCTTTTATGAATGGTTCTCATATAATTGTAAAGCAACAATACAATGATATTCATTCTTTGCTGATCCACTTGCGATTAATGTAGGTAATAGCACCATTGAAGGTGCTATCAACTGGCTTTCTGAGCACCAGGAAGATGCGGATATTGACGAAATGCCTCTGGTATGATGACATTTTTAAACTTATGTCATGGTTAATTAGTAATTTGTTCCTTTTGATATTCTGACAGTGTTAATTTGATTCCCTATTTGAAAAGTACTACTCTGATGGTGTTAATTTGATTCCCTATTTGAAAAGTACTTATCTTGCTATTCTATTTCCATTAGGATGTACTTCATAGTTGGTTTCGCAACCTATTTCATTATAGTTTCTATGTTATATTATTGAAATCTCTGCAAACCTCTGTTTCACCAAGAAATGGTTAATATATAATCTCACATTTATGGATTTTAGAAAAAGGCACGCAGCCAATTCAAAGGAAACCTCATTTGAAGTACGTACTGTTGGTTTGAATGGGTTGATGCCAATCGCGTCGCCATTTGTGTTTGCTTCTACATGCACTTCAAATGTTCCATCACTTGCACACTAGATTTCATTTGTTCCATTGAGCTTTAGTTATTCACTTATTTTTAGTGGGGCATAGATATTACATTCCATGCCATACTAACACTTCAGCAAGAAATTTTCTTTTTACAAGTGTTTAGGTTCATTTTATCTCGTATTAGGTACCAGCTAATTCAAAACCGGAGGATAATAAACCCAGCCTGACTCCTGAGGAAATGAAGATTAAAGCGCAGGAGCTAAGGTGCTTTGATGAACCGTTCTTTTTGTATGGTTAAATAGTTGATTCAAATCTGGTAGAACTTTTGTTTTTAGCGCTCTCATCTTGCTAGTTCTGCATGAGTTCACTTGCATCTGAATATTTTCTGTGCTTGACATGGTTCGCATCTGATATTTTCTGTGCTTGACGTGGTTCAGCTAATACTCCATCTGTCTCGATATATGTAGCTGTTGAACAGTAAGGAACAATGTATAGCTTTTGTAGAACAGAACCAATATATTTATGTTGATGAGCAAACTAATTATAACTAGTATATCATTATGACTTCTGCTACCAGGGGTCTTGTGCCTTTTTGCAGTGCTTTAAGGATCCTGACATTAGTCACGGTAATCCTAAAATTATTAACCACAGGTACTGGGTAAAATCGTATTTCCTTGATAGCGTAATCAACATATCTTATAACACTGCTATTAGAAGACCACCTTTTTTTAATGTTTGCTCCTAATTGTAGATTTAGAAATTCAGAATGGTTGGGCACAAACTGTTATGGGCATGGTTTTGACTTTCTAAAACAGTTTATTCTTGAATCTTAGAACTTACTCCCTGCGTTTTGAATATATGTCATTTAAACATAATACCTTTATAAAATGGAGGGAGTATTTGGCTCTATGAAATATTGTTTTCTTTGATCTTGTACTGAAAATTCCCCTCCTAGGGAACGTGCTCGCAAGAAGAAAGAGGAAGAAGAGAGAAGAATGGAAAGAGAAAGGGAGAAGGTATGGTCTTAACTCCCCTTTAACCTTGCTAGCTGGGTGCTGCTTGGTTCTTACATTGATCATCGACTCATTGTTCCTGAACATATCCTTAAAATTTGAAATAAATCAGCCAGGAAGGGCCATGATTTTCGTGAATTCCATGTACACATTTTTGTATACACAATTCAGTAAAAAAATATCTGCAAAACAGAATTGTAGAACCAAACCAGCACCTACTCTTAACTTTTTAAGTAGTAGAGATTGATGTGATGTGGCATATCTTCATTTAGAATGGCATTAAAAATTTATAGGAAAGTACCATTAACAAAAAATAACATGGCAGTTTTACATATACTGTAAATATGGTGAAAGTACCATGAAACTGCCACCTGAATGATGTGCATTGCTTGGGTTTCAGAACAAATAGAGCTCAGCATCATTTTAATCCATACAATGTATCTCCATCAGGCTTCTTTTTTACAGATTTTTTTATTAAAATTCTTTTTCTAATAGAACGCACCATCATTTCTTTTTGACAGTCAATTTGCTTTTGCTAACATTTTTTATATTCAGGAAAGAATACGAATTGGTAAAGAACTTCTTGAAGCCAAAAGAATTGAGGAACAAAATGAAAGGAAACGGTTGGTTTTCCTTCTCTATCTGTGATTGCGCTCGCTTCTGTCTGATTTTCATGTACACCTGACTAATTTCTTTTCCACCATTGGCAGCATGATAGAGTTGCGCAGGCTTGAGAAAGAAGAGGAGAAAAGGGCTCGAGAAAAAATCCGCCAGAAACTGGAAGAAGATAAGGTTTCTAGTTTCTCCACCTCATGTTTAATAATCTTTCTCGCTTTTTGTCTTTTAAGTTTTCAACTGATGTAGAAAATACTAGTAACTGGGGCTTAAAAATGGTTTTTCTTTGGCAGGCTGAAAGGAGAAGGAAACTAGGATTGCCACCAGAAGACCCAGCAGCTTCCAAACCAAGTGCACCACCTCCTGTTGAAGAGAAGAAGGTATCTTTTTTCTTCAAAAATTGAATATCCTTTACCATTATGAATAAGGTGCAGTTTGTAGCTGTATGAGCTCAGCTTGACTGTTAACTTTGCAGCTGAGATGCATTTGTTAGTAGTGAACTTCTTACGGACTTTGCTACTTAATTGACTTCTTATTTTAATATATTCAATGCTCACTGTGACATGAATATGCAGAGTGCATTGCCTGTCAGGCCAGCTACAAAGGCAGAGCGGATGAGGGATTGTCTACGAAATCTTAAGCAACAGAACAAGGTAAAATGTGCAGTTTTTGTTTTCCTTGAGCCCCCTTTTATTTCACTTTTTGCACATCTGCCTGGCCCTGGGAAATCCATCTGCCTGACCCTGGGAATCCATCTGTTTGCTGTCATATTTTGATCAATTAGTGGGCGGCTTGTCACCCTTGTTCATGAGATATGGGTAGGTATGATTGTAGATGAAAAAAATGAGACATACTATTTTTTAAGATCGAAGGTTGTAGATGAAAAAAATGAGACATACTAATTTTCTAAGATTGAAGTAATAATTAGTGACAAGGTGCAGTTGCCAGTCATGCTTCTGCTGCTGCAGCCCATTGCCACTGATGGAATACCCTCTGCCTTGCTGCACTCCCTCCACTCCCTGCTGTAGACATCTTACCTTAGTCCTATAAGCTTTGTTACCTTAGCAATCATGTCGCTGTGTAATCACACTGTCATCACTCCTGCCTGCTGCTTGGCTGCTGCTGCACATGCTCCCTGCATGGTTGGGTGTCTTGGCGAACCCTCACAGACTGTGGTAGCCTAACCCTAGCGTTAGCCAGTTAGTCTCCATTGTTGCAAAAGAAGCTGGCTTCTAAAGGTTTTTTTCACATGACATTCAATTTTTGACGTTGTGCAACTCTTATCATTTTGTGACAGGATAATGATGCCAAGGTTAAGAGGGCATTTCAAACACTCCTTACCTATATTGGAAACGTTGCTAAAAATCCTGATGAGGAAAAATTCAGAAAGATCAGGCTCACCAATGCTACATTTCAGGTTTTTCTACTAAAAATAAAATTGGCAAGGTGCTTGCTAACCTGTTAAAGAACATTTCATCGATATTCTGTTTGTTTATTTCCCACCTTACAGGAGAGAGTTGGAAATCTGCATGGAGGCATAGAGTTACTTGAGCTCTGCGGATTTGAGAAACTTGAAGGCAATGAATTCTTGTTTTTGGCAAGGGACAAGGTTGACAAGGCCATCCTGAACACGGCTGGAGCGGAGCTGAATTCTGCAATCACAAATCCTTTCTTCGGAGTCCTTTGAATTATTGAAAACCAAATTGTATACTCAAAACCTTTTTGTTTCGCCTCTGCTTGACATGCAGTTGTGTGTAACATGGCATGGACCTATTTGTGAGTCACGGAGTACACGAATTATTACAGATTACATGCATAGTTCTTCCGTACATTCCTGAGGATCTTTCAAGCAATGTACTGTGCATGTACTATTTTGAAGTGGCTGGGCACTGGGCTCGTGTAGACATCGATGCCTTTCTATTTTTGAAATAATCTTTCTATGCCCCTGTTATGGGTGGCCGGAGGGCCAGCCCTCCACGCATAAGAGATAGTATTAGTTGGATAAGATCAATTAGAGATAAGATTAAAGTTAGTTTTGATCTTTACTCAAGGGAAGTCATCCCCTCTATATAAAGGGTGGCAGTGTATTCAGATAATCAATCAATGAAGAATTATCAATCCCAAATCCTTCAATTCTCCTAAGCCGCTGGAGCAGCAGGGTTACCCTGTCCTCTGTTGCTATCTTCCGGCTATTACATTGATATCAGACGGCCAGCGATCCTCGGCTCCATGGCTTCTGCTGCCTATCACTCTATGTTGCTGCCTGCTTTAAAAGCAGCATTGAAGGCTCGACTCCTGGGCGATTTCGATCTCGTTGAGGCTGAGAAGATAATTCCTTCCAGGCCGCATCCATCGCGGGCTGACGACGAGGCGAAGGCTGCAGCCGCAGCGCCCACGGTGGCGGCGGCGGCCTCATCCTCCTCCACTTCCGTCTCCGAGCCGGCGGTGGAGACGCGAGCAGACGCTGCTACTGCGGAGGTCCTGCCTCTGTTTTCGACGGCTTCCCTCGACGTTGAGGTTGGGCTGGTGCAGCAGCCAGTTGCGGCAGCGCGCAGCACCCTGACGAGGACGACAGTGGGGCCACTATGCGAACCGCGGGGCATCTTCCATCTTCCGCTGCTAGCGGCACAAGGCGCGGAGCAATCAAACCGGCAGTGCGACAAGCAAGGGCGACGCTGGCGCAATTTCGGCTGGCGGCGCGGCAAGCTGGGACGGAGCTGCCGCTATTTCGCCTGGCGGCGCGGCCAACCAGGGCGATGCTGGCGCTATTTCGTCCGGCGGCACGGCAAGGCCAGCGGCGCAGCAGGTAGGGGGCGACGCTGGCGCGATTTGGCCCCGTGGCGCGGACGCAGTCCCGACTACGGTGCGAGGCCAGCCAAGAGCGAGATTCGCGGTGGAGGCAGCGCGGATGCAGTTCCAACGGCGGCGCGAGGCCAGCCAGGAGCGCGATTCGCGGTGGCGGCGCAGGTTGTTTCGTGTGACTCGGCTGGAGTTGCTGCGGGGAACAGCTCCTCTGTTCTGCCGATGAGGGTTGGCCCGTGTTAGGCTGGTTGTGTACTCGCATGTGGACTGGTGGCCTTCTACGGCCGAGTGTATTCAGCCCATGCGCATCCACTTGCAGGGCTCTTTCCATGGGACCCAGGGGGTGAGCAGGTGCTTCTTCCTTATGCAGACGAGCGTCCTCCTGCAATCGAAGACGGGCCACTACATCTATTTTTTTAGTCAATAATAATCAACTTAAGCCGAGATTAAAAGGATTAAGCGTTTGTCGTGTCGTCCTCCTAGAGGTTTGCTGCACGCCTAAGAGATAGAATTAGTTGGATAAGATCAATTAAAGATAAGATTAAAGTTACTTTTTGATCTTTTCCACGCCTAAGAAATAGAATTAGTTGGATAAGATCAATTAAAGATAAGATTAAAGTTACTTTTGATCTTTACTCAAGGGTCAAGTCATCCCTCTATATAAAGGGTTGTAGTGTATTCAGATAATTAATCAATGAAGAATTATCAATTCCAAATCCCCTAATTCTCCTAAGCCGCCGGAGCAGCAGGGTCTACCCTGTCCTTTGTCGTGTCCCTGTCCCGGCCGGATCTTCCGGCTATTACAGCCCCTTGACAGATGAATCTGTAGCAGCCCAAAACGAAGTGCTTCGCTAGAGCAAATTGGCTCAAGCATGGGGATCGAAACACCAATTTTTTTCTTCAGTTTGCTTCGGCGAGAAGGAAGAAAAACCTGGTCAAGGGGCTAATTGATGATTAGGGAGTGAAACCTGAGGGAGTGGGAGAGATGAAAGTGATGGTCAGAGATTTGCCAATTATTTACTTCAGAAGTACAGGAGGTAGATCAGGGAGTGCTAGAGGACGTTAATCGCAGGATCACGGCTGATATGAATATGCTTCTAATTGCCCTTTTTTCAAGGGAAGAGGTGAAGAATGCTCTTTTCAGTATTGAGAAATTTAAAAGCCCCCCGCCCCTGACGGTTTGAATGCTATCTTTTTCAACCGTTTCTGAAATATGATGGAAGATGAATTAATTGATGAGGTACTCTAGGCAATTAATAATGCAGTAATCCCAGAGGGGTGGAATGATACTACAATTGTCATGATCCCTAAAGTGGATAATCCAGAGAGAGTAACTCAATTCCGGCCTATCTCCCTAAGGTCTACAAGGTGATCTCCAAGGTTTTATCTAATAGACTAAAGGTTATTTTACCAAATATTATCAGTCACCATCAAAGTGCTTTTGTCACTGGAAGATTAATAACTGATAATATTTTGTTGGCTTTTGAATGTATTCATGCTATGAAGAAGAAAAGAAAAAGGAGACTGTGTGCTATTAAGCTGGATTCCTGGATATGCAGAAAGCTTATGGTAGAGTGGAATGGATTTTTCTTGAAAAGATTATGATTAAATTTGGTTTCGACCAGAGATGGGTTAAACTCATTATGGCGTGTGTCTCTTCGGTTAAATACAAAGTCTGTTTCAATTCTGTAGAAACAGACCCTATGATGTCGACAAGGGGTTTGCGGTAGGGTGATCCTTTATCGCCTTACCTCTAGCTGTTGGTGGTTGAAGGGCTGTCATGCATCATCAAGGGAGCTGAGGAGGGAGGAGATTTGGAGGGTATCAAGGTCTGCAGAGAAGCACATGTGATCTCACACTTATTCTTTGCAGATGAATCACTTATTTGGATGCACGCGGACAAAAAGAATGCAGAGTGTTTATCTAACATCTTGAACAGATACCGTGCAAATTCAGGACAGAGAGTTAGTGAAGCAAAGTCAAGCATCTTTTTTCCAGAGAATACAGAGGTAAATGTGAAAGCAGAAGTTTGTGAAGTTCTAAATATTATGACCGAAGCTCTGAATGATAAATATTTAGGACTGCCGTAGAAGCAGATCACAGTGACTGTTTCCGACATTTAATTGATCGGGTGATCTCTAGAATTAATGGTTGGAAGGAGAATTTGTTGAGTTCGAGAGGAAAGGAGATTCTAATTAAATATATTGCTCAAGCTGTTCCAGTATATGCGATGATGGTGTCCAAAATTCCTAAAAATATTTGGAAAGGAATAACAACAACCATCTCAAAATTCTGGTAGGGCGAAGACAATGATCATAACAAAATTCATTGGCAAGAGTGGTGGAAACTGTGCATGCCGAAGTGCTATTCAGAGATTTGCAATCTTTTAATTTGGCAGTGTTAGCCAAGCAATTTTGCAGGCTATTAAGGGAACCAGATTCCCTATGTGCCAGAGTTCTAAGAGCCAAGTACTACCCGGATGGGAGGCTTCTCAATGCAACGATGAAAGCTGGAAGCTCTTATACCTGACAGAGTATCTTAGCTGGTCTTGAATGTTTTAAATTGGGTTATATATGGCGAGTGGGGGATGGTACACAAATCAAGATTTAGGATGACAATTGGATTCCAGGCAATCATAATCTGAAGATTCAAACTCGGAGGGGAAATAACATAATCAGTAGAGTATTCCTATTACTGAAGGGATGATTGTGTTGCTTGGCATTTTAATAGGAGCAGACTATTTTCGGTGAAGTCAGCGTATCATGGGCGATGGAAAAAGAAATTTGCCACAAGACAAAGTGTTCACCAAGGAGATGGAACTAGTAATCTGCAGGTATGGAAAAATCTGTGGAAACTCCAGCTCTCGGAAAAAATAAAAAATTTTGGATGGAGAGCTCATAAGGATTTATTGTCATGTCGTGCTATTTTGGCAAACAAACAAATCAGGTCGCAGGGGGGTTGCCAAGTCTGCCAGAATGGAGCTGAAGACATAAAACACTTAATTTTTTCGTGTGACTGAGCTAAAGGTGTATGGAGATCAATTGGGGTTTGGGAGAAGATTAGTGAACTGTCGGATACCGACTGCACTAGGTCTGAAGTTTTGGAAGAGGTGATCTGAAGAGGAGAGCTAATACACTAGTTAGATATAGGTTTTGCTGAGCTTATTCTAACAGGAGGGTGGTACTTGTGGTGGGAGAGGTAACGTTTAGACATGGGGAACAACAAGATCAGGTCTTTCTATTATTTCATTAATGAAGAATTACAAGATGGCGACTAAACTTGTTGCTAGTTTAAAGCAAGGATGGAAAAAACCTCTAGAAGGATTCTTGTTGCTGAATATTGATGCGTCCTTTGACGACGATGGGGGATGTGGAAGCACAGGTGCAATTTATTAGCTCAAAATTAACTTTCTCAATTAACCGAGAAACATAGTTGGCATACTGTGACGCCTCAAGTTTTTAATTAGCATCATTAGTGCTAATGACCGAGTCAAACCTGTTGACTCTAGTCAAACCTTGGTCAACCTGGGTCATCACCTCGGAAAACCGAGTCAACAATCACTAATGACCCTCTTAAGCAAGTCAACACACACTTGTGGTCAAACCTTGGTCAAGATCAGGGTCAAAACCCTAGTCAAACCCTTGGACCCTAAGACCTTGTTTGGAACTTTTGTCGCGTTCTCAAATTTTCACCTAAACACTTCAAAATCGGCCAATATAAAAGTTGTTCGTCTTGTCAGGGGACACAATTTTCATAATCGGCGGCATTGGAGATTTGGAGTAGAAGTTGCTCAAAAACACGGTCAATGCCAGTCTCCACCTTTTGACTGAGCCGAGAAAAACAGAAACTTTGAGCCAAATTTCTGATCAATCCGGGCAAAATCTCTTAGGCCGGCCTTTGCAAAAGTTGTAAAGGGATCTTTGATCTACAACTTTACAATTTGCACTTGGGAGCACTTTAGTTCAAGTTTTTGGAGAAATCCGCAGTCAAACGCAGTTAAATGAAAAACAAACAAGGGACGTCGTGCCGCGCTCCGCGCTCCAGAGCGCGTGCCCGCGCGTGCCGCATGGCGTCCCGGTTGTCCTCGGCGTCCGGTCCCCCGCGACGGCCCGACGCACCCCGAGGCCCCGCGCCTCTCCCTAGGTTGCACGCACCCAAGTACTCACCTAGGAGCTTGCGTCCTCACCGCGTGGAATGCCCCCGCGCGCCGCCGCCGGTCCCTGTCGCACCGTCCGCCGGCAAGGCCTGCACGCGTCCCCACCGCGGTCGGGCCCCCCTATTCACTCAGTTTTGCTTCGTGGTGAAGCATTACCCTCCAGTGCATGCTCACCGGCTATATAGTGACATCCCCCTCTTCGCTCGCGCCCGCTGCCACTCCGCCGCACTCGCCATTGTCGCCGTCGCGGTGAACTCGCTCCCCCGCACCTCACCGCCGTCGTCGGAGCTTTCTAGCCCCCCTCTCCACACACCCACACGACCTCCCGAGCCTAGCATTGCCGGCGTAGCCTCGCTCCTCGCCGGAGGTTTCAGGCCGTAGCGCTCGCCGCCGCCTGGCATCGCCGTGCGCCGTCGCCGGTGACCTTCCCGAGCCGTTCAACCACCTAAGCCTCGGCCCTAGGGCACAACCAAGCTCCTTCACCCACATGTGGCCTAGATATCCCGTCATCCCACCGGAATTTCCCATCGCAGCGGCAGCCGACGCCATGCGCCGTCGCCGGAGACGTCCCCGCCTCCAAATGTGCCATAGTCGGGCCTAGGTGAGCCCAATCGCACGCTCGGCTCATTTGTTGGCCACGCCTGGCCCCACATCACCACCGGCAAGCCACCGCTGCCGGCAAGGGCTTACTTGTGACGATTCATGGCCTCGAGGGCATAGGTGTGATTTCCAAAACCTTTCCAGGGGCCTGCTTGTAAAGTGATTCTTCAATAGTGTTTGGGTTTGTGTTGATTCTTAGAACATTCATAGAAAATTGTAGACAACTCGGAAAATTGCAAACTCATTTTTTTTGGTTTCCTTCTGATGAACCCTACAACATTTGTAAAGCATGACCCTACTTTTTTTCTGGTAGTTTTTGCATTAAAAATAAGAAACTGTTAAACCTAGATCTGTTGTAGTTCAAAATCTACAAGTGATCTTGAGCTAAATTTTGGATATGTTATGTGTTAGACCATGTCTAGTTTCTGTGACAAAAATTGCACAAAGTTACTGTGTAGAGCTTTTATTATGAATTTTTTTGTATTTATGATGATTCTGTATAAATGATTTTTGTAGCTAAAAATAATTAGATTTTTCTTCTCAATTTCTCCATGTGATCTTTGTATGACTAAATTCACCTCTTGTGAATTAATAATGATTTTATATCTGCCAAAAATATTTAATCTTGTTTTATGCCTAATTTTCAATATAATTGCATGGCTCAAGATCTAGAGTAGCTCTTGATAAGTTTGTTGTTTTCCTAACTTAGTTTTGAGCCATAGAATCAGTGACAGAAAGTTGAGATCTTTTTGTTGTGTATTTATTTTATATGCATTTATCTTGTTTGGATAGCTAGATTTTGTTATTTTCAATATGATTAATTTCATGGCTCTTTTAAGTGTGCATGTGTATGCAGTGGCTTTGTATAGGCTTGTAGTGCTTCATAAACACTTCCACTGGATTTACTAATTTATTTTGTGAATAAAAGCAATGCAAGCCATTTAAGCTTAATATTAAAATTAAATTGGAAATCACCAACACCACATCTAATGAGCCTAGGTTGTGATGCTAACCTTGCTAAGAAGCTAAGTGTCACCACCCCTTGCTGTTTGTGGAATTTTAATTAATTTATTTACATAAATATGTACACAGTCACTATAAAAAAGAATAATTAATAAAGAACCACATATTGTTCCTTTATTGGAAGAGTATGCTGAATGTATGTTTATCTAGGTGAATGTGGTCAACCATGCACCCCATGGTTGTCATTTGTTGTCTGTAATTAATTAAATCAAAATCCGTCAATTAAACCTTGCATTTGCATTCTTGTGTAGATCTTCCCGACGGTAGATATACGCTCGTGCCGGAAGGAGGAGACAAAGGAGCTGACAGAGACGGGCACTATGTCGCAGTAGAGCAAGACCTGGACCAAAGTCCAGAAGGGCCCAAGGCCAACCTTGCCAGCGAAGGCAAGCCTCGGATCATTAACCCTTCCTTTTAAAATTATGCAAGTACCTGTGCTATGTTTGTGCATTTATGTTTCAGGAGTTGAATTGAAACCCTAGATGCATGATCCCTATGTACCTATGCTCTTTTACTAGTATGCTAGGTCGATAGTTGTTATGCCATAGGACCAGTACAAGTCGAGTGATGTTCGTCACTCGTGAGAATAGGTTCTTATGTTGGAATCATAAGATCTTTTTAAATGGATTGCTCATGTGGTAAGAGCATGGGATTGGGCTCCGGTCCAGGGGCTTTCGTGGGCTAAGCTTTTGAACGTACTAAGCACTTGTCGGGAATGGGACCGGTAAGCCTAGTACCTTAATGAGACGGTGCGGGAACTTACCCTTACTAATCTTGAGTAGTCACCTGCCCGGTTTGCCACCGGGAGGTGGGTACATGTGTGAAACTGGGTGCCTTGCGGGGTACGCTGATAGCTGTGTACCCGGGACTGTAAGATTCGATTCGAAGCCAAGGACTTTTGGTAACCGCCTGGTGGTTGTCCATGTGAGGGCACCCTCCATGTGTTTAGGTTTACCTTGCAAGGTTATAAATCAATCGATTGTCGGTCTCTCACCGTTATCTGAGACTGCTTAATCAACTGGCCATGATATCCCTTATTGATGGAACTTTGTGAATATTGCTGCTTGAATTAATTGTATTGTATAATTCTTGATTGCAATAGATGGCACACTTAGAAATGGTAATTAACTAGAACTTGTGCTAAAATATTGAAAGTAAGGACATACTCTTTGTTGCTTTTCAACAAAAGAACTCCACCGACCCAAAAGCCTCTCATGTCTAGAGTTGATGATGTAGTTATCACCTGACGGTTAAGTCTTGCTGAGTATTAGTATACTCAGTCTTGCTTTATAAATGTTATTGCAGGTGTTGTTTGACCTTGTGAGATTCCACCCGGCTGGGAGCGGGAATGGGTGGATGATGACGAGGGATAGCATCACAGACGGCCTCCTGTGATGTTGATCGTTGCGTTAGGTTATATTATTCCACTGTTTTCGAACTATGAACCTTTACTTATCATGTCATGAACAATGGTTTGTAATAATTATACCCTTAGGGGTAATTTGGATTTAATTTGTGTAATGTACTCTGGACTCGCCTTCACGTGAGTTTTAATGCATATGTTTGATCCTCTGTGTTATTTCCAAGTGATTTATCGGGCATTAACCCGGCAACCAACGACGGGATGGTACTTTATTGTCACTTAATGACAAAAGTGATTTGGTTTAGGCGATAGTACAGTATTTTCCTGGGCGGTTTGTCACAAGTACATATAATAGCACATAGTTGCAGGGGTATTTAGGGAAAAATAAATAACCAAAAAAGGAGCTACTAGACTTAACCATCATTCCCCCCTAAGTCTAGCAGCCATTACATAACTGGATAGAGTTTATTACATAGATATATAATGTCTTCATTCTAGTGATCTTCCCTAGGTCTTGAGAGGAAGCTGCACTACCCAACCCTTGAGCGAAGTTCTTGGAACTTGATCTGCCCAAGTGACTTGTTAAGGAAGTCAGCTAGCTGATCCTTGGTTCTGATGTAGTACGCCTTGACACTTCCTTCCTCGAAACAATCCCTGATGAAGTGGTACTTCACTCTAATATGCTTGCTACGCTTGTGGAAGACCGGGTTCTTCGCCAGAGCTAGAGTGGACTTGCTGTCCACCCTGAGATCAACTGCTTTAGCTTCTCTCCCAAGAAGGTCACCGAGCAGCCGAGCAAGCCAAAGTGCTTGAGTAGAAGTGGAAGAGGTGGAAATGTACTCAGCCTCGCAGCTAGAAAGAGCCACCACTTATTGCTTGACGGACTGCCTGCTAATGAGGCACTTGCCGAGGAAGAAGAGCATCCCGCTTGTGCTCTTGCTGGTGTCGATGTCACCGGCGTGGTCGCAGTCGCTGTAGCTAATGAAGCATTCCGCGTCAGGACTCCTCAAGTAAAAAAAGCCGTAGTCGAGAGTCCCCACAACGTAGTGGAGGATCCTCTTAACAGCCTGCTCGTGCTCCTTCGTCGGTTACTGCATGAACCGACTGACGTAGCCGACGGAGAACACCAAGTCCGGCCGCGTGTGGGAGAGGTAGGGAAGGCTCCCCACAAGGCACTAATACTGTGTGGTGTCCACATTCTCATCCATACTATCATGACTCAGCTTCAGCCTCTCCTCCATCGGAGTGAGAACTGGGTTGCAGTCAGTGAGCCCTGCTAGATCTAGGACGCGCTTGGCGTAGACCGTTTGTCGAAGCGTGATCCCGATGCTATCCTAGCGCACCTCTATCCCAGGTAGAAGGAGAGAGGCCCCAGATCACTCATCTGGAAGGCGGCCTTCATTTCCTCCTTAAAAGCTTCCACACCCTCATCCTTGGAGCCTGTGATGATCAAGTCGTCGACATAGACGCCCACCAGCAGAACACTGCCATCCTGGCCCCGCCAGCAAACGGCCTCCTCGTGCAGGCTTTGCTCGAAGCCCTTTGCCTTCAATGTACGGTCCAACGTCATGTTCCACACCCTCAGGGCTTGCCGCAGACCATAGAGAGCCTTACGCAGACGCAACACCTTGACCTCCATCCCGGGGATCACAAATACCGGTGGCTGGTGGACGTAGACCTCCTCCTTCAAGTCGTCGTTGAGGAACGCTGACGGGACCTAAAGTTATGGGTACCCAAAGACAATGATTGTGATCGACTATCACATCTATGACGACTCCCGGCATATTTTTTGGTGTCTTTCTGGATTTATTTTCATGAAGGAAAACGACTCCAAAATCAACTAGTATTCCGGGAATTAATTTTGTGAAGGAAACCGGCCAAAGCCCACCTCCATCACCTCCAGAATAAGCTACTTCCGACAAGCTGGAAGCCTTCTCCGAGAAGTATGCATGCGCCAGGTGTCAAGGGCCATCGCACATGGCAACAGCAGCCAACAAGGATCAAGGGCAGTGGGACCCGTAGCATGGGAAAAGACCTCCCCTTTACAGCTGTTGAGCATGCACAACCTCGCCCCCCCCTCTCTCTCTCTTCACTAATGTTGCTCGCACCCTTTGTCTGATAAAGGGGAGAGCAAGGGTCCTCACGTGGAGAGAGAGCTTTTTTTACTTTGTCTTTCTCCTTCTCCTAGGAGTAGCACTTCTACTTTGATTGCTTCCTTCTCCTCACGAGAGAAGCAAACTCTCACTTTCTTCTTTAACCTCTAGCCAGCCATGGCTTCTACGAACTACAGAGACTTGGGACCGAGCTCCCTCTCTTGCCCATTTGTAACCCCTACTACAAATCAGCGCAAATAACACAGCAGCTCGAACTGGACGTAGGTTATTACTCTCCGGAGGCCCGAACCAGTATAAATCCTGCGTACCCCCATTTGTGCAACCGTTCGAGGCCTGGCACGAAATCCGAGAAATTTACTATCGGCGGTTAGAGAACCCCGATAAACGCCGACTTCATGTCCATGTGATGGTCGCGCCAGCCCTCCCGGGCTACCAATGCGAGGAGAAGACACAGACTCCATCCGTGCAACAGGAGTGAAGGCATCATAGAAGTCGACTCCCTCATGCTGCACAAACCCGCGTGCCACCAGTCGTGCCTTGTTCTTGACAAGAGCACCAACTTCACCCTTCTTCACCTTGAACACCCACTTAAGGGTGATCGCACGATGACTGGGAGGGAGATACACCAGCTCCCAAGTCCCATTCTTCTCGACCACTTCCATCTCTGCCTTCATCGCGACGTGCCATGTTGCATGTTTCTCCGCCTCGGCGAAGCAGCGAGGCTCACCGTCGTCGTACGTGAGGTGGAGTTCTGCCTCCATGTCGTGCGGCACAGGTCTCGGCACCGGCTGGTGTGACAACCCACCCAGGAAAATATCGTACTATCAACTAAACCAACCCGCTTTGGTCATTAAGCAATAATAAAGGATCATCCTGTCGTTAGTTGCCGAGTCAACGCTTGGTAAATCACTTACATAGCAACAAGGATCGACATATATGCATTAGAACTCACGCGAAGGCGAGTCTAGAGTACAAACATCAATTTAAGTCCAAGTTACCCTTGATGGTTAAATTATTACAAACCAGAGTTCATGACTTGAAGTAAAGGTTCAGAGTTCGAAAATAGCGGAAATAAAATAACTAGCGCAATGGTAACATCACAGGAGGCCATCTGTGATGCCATCACTTGTCGTCATCCACCCGGTCAACAACACCTGCAACAACAGTTTTAAAGAAAGGCTGAGTATACTAATACTCAGCAAGACTTAACCGTCGGGTGATAACTACATCACCAAACTCTAGACATGAGAGGCTTTATGGCCGGTGGAGTTTCTTTTGCTGAAAGGCAATAAAGAGTATGTCCTTACTTTCAACATTTTAGCACAAGTTCTAGTTGATTACCATTTCTAAGTGCGCCAACTGATTCAATCAATAATTGGACAAGCAATTAATTCATACAACAATATTCACCAAGTTCCATTATTACAGGATATCATGGCCAGTTGATTAAGTAGTCTCAGATAATGGTGAGAGGACGACAATCGATTGATTTAAACCTTGCAAGGTGGAACTAAACACACGGTAGGGTGCCCCCGCGAGGACAACCACCAGCCAGTTCCCAAAACTCTTTGGGTCGGGATCGCATTTTACTGTCTTTGGTACAGGCTATCTGGTATACCCCGCGAGGCACCCAGACTCACCATGCACCACCGGTAGCTAGCCGTGAGACGCATCTGAAAGTGCATCTAGGCCCCTAAGTGGATTTTGGTGAATTGAATGACAAGGCGATTAAAGGACTAATGAATTTGTCTAAGATTGTGAGCAGGTTTCCTTTATATATTCATGAGCAACCATTAAAGTATTTAAATATGGATGTATATGTTGGCTCACATTGACAAAGACAAGTATGCGGTGCAAGACTTCATGAGTTTATTAAAAAAGGACAAAATGATGAGTGTACACACAATGGTTCCAAATTGGAAGCTTGCACATCCATTTCAATCAAGATCAAGCATTTGGAGCAGGGTTTTCAAATGAAAGGTTAATTGTGTATGAGGCAAAGCGGAACTCAAGGTGGATTGGGTAAGTGATGAAGAGATCAACCGAGGTGTCTAGGGTGAGGGACTAACCAATCTTTGGGGTCTTTGCCCGGCCGCCATTAGTGTTTTGCTAAGGTGAAGTTCTAGCATCCGTGGGGTCTTCATGTATCATATCCAAGCCTTAACCGAGGGAAGCGTTGCAACGTATCAAAATGTTATGATTGGTAATATGGAGTGACTTAAGGATTAAAGTGTTCACTCTCATGCAAAAAGGGAAAATCCTAAGTCACTAGCTCAAGTATGGAGTTGCTCAAGACATCGGCTATGTTAAAAGCCCTCGCATTGGATTTACAAAAGTACGACAAGATTGAAGATCTACAAACTCAAGTGATCAACCGGTTTTATATTTATTCTTGAGTTTAGGTATGTCGTACTATCAAGAGGGATGCAACATTAGCTCTAAGACAAAGAGCAATAGTGCTCATTAGTTGACCTAAGCGAGAACCAGCCTTGAGAGAGTCTCTGTGTAGTCTAACAAACCTCTAACCCAGCCTTTGCCATTTCAACTCGTGTTGAAGTGCTTGTGAGAAGAGAGAAGGGTTTTAGGGCTCTCTCTGCCTAGGGCGGTCTAACCGCCCAGGGGGGGCGGTCTAACCGCCCTTAGCAGCCCAACGGCTAGTTTTTCAAACTGACCATTGGGGGGCGGTCTAACCGCCCTGACCAGGTGGTCTAACCGCCTTTGTCAGAGAACTAACGGCTAGTTTTCCTTGTGAGGGGTATAAGTACCCCATGAGCTCCACTTGTTGGGGCTGCTGATTCTAGGGTTGTTGAGGTGCTTCCCCTGCAGTTTTTCATAAGCCAAAGCCAAAGAAACACTCCCCAACTCTCTCTTTGTGAGATTTGCTATTCAAGCCACATCCTTGTGTTGGGTTGAGAGTTTAAGCCTTTGTGAGATTGTGTGAGCTGAGCAAGAGCATCCCATAGCTTGAGCACTTGTGATTCACATCGAAAAGCCTTTGAAGCATTTGTTACTCTTGGAGGTTTGCCTCCTAGACGGCTAGGCGTCGCCGGATAGCTCCCAAGGTTGTGGTGAGCAGCGGCAAGTTTGTAAGGGCTGTGATCTTGCCTCTTGGTGGAAAAGATCGCCTTAGTGCAAGTGAGGAAAGCGGTTGAAAGAGAACCAGCTTGTTGTGGGAGAATTCCCTTACAAGCTCCTCAACGGAGACATAGTCGTTCCTTTGTGGGCGGTGAACTTCAGGAAACAAATCCTTGTCTCTCCTTTGTGGTTTGCCTCACTTGTTTTGATTTATAGCACATTTACTTTGCTTCTGCTCTATCTACTTAGGTGTGCTTATCTTTGAGTGCAGGGATCATCACCCTGCCCGTGATCATCTACAAGAGCTACTCAAGAGCTTAAGTTCATGCTAGAAGTCAAGAGAAGACTTGATTTGTTGTAGGTTTGCTGGCAGGGTGGTCTAACCACCCCTAGACCCGGTCTAACCGCCCCCTTGTGGTTCTGCACATCAGGGGCGGTCTAACCGCATGGTAGTGGCGGTCTAACCGCCTGTGCCAGAGAAGCTCAAGTTGTGGGGGAAAAGTTTTATTTGGTCGTCTCGCCAATTCACCCCCTCATCTAGGCGGCATCAAGGTCCTTTCAGCATCCCAAGATTAGTAATAGTAAGATCCCTCACCGCGTCATTAAGGTACTAGGCTTACCGTACCCATTTCTGACAAGTGTTTAGTACGTTCAAAACCTTAGCCCATGAAAGCCACTGGACCGGAGCCCAAATCCCATGCTCTTACCATATGAGCAATCCATTTATAAAGATCTTATGATTCCAACATAAGAACCTATGTTTGCGAGTGATGAACATCACTCGACTTCTACCGGGTCCTATAGCATAGCAGCTATCGACTTAGCATACTAGTAAAAGAGCATAGGTACCTAGGGATCATGCAACTAGGGTTTCAATTCAACTCCTGAAACGTAAATGCACAACCATAGCAAAGATAATTGCAAAATTTTGAAAAGAGGGTTAATGATCCGGGCTTGCCTTCGCTGGCAAGGTTGTCCTTGGGCCCTTCTGGACTTTTGTCCAGGTCTTGACCTATGTCCATGTACTGCAGCTCTTTGCTAGCACCTTCGTTCCTCCTTCCGGCACGAGTGTATATCTACCGTCGGAAAGATCTACATGAGGATGCAAATGCAGATTTACTTGACGATTTTAAATTTAATTTATTACAAGCAACAAATGACAACCATGGGATGCATGGTCGACCACATTCACCTAGATAAGAAATACATTCAGCATACTCTTCCAAAAAGGAGCAATATGTGGTTCATTATTAATTATTCTTTTTGCTAGTGACTGTGCACATATCTATTTGTATAAATTAATTTAAATTACACAAACAGCAAGGAGTTGGTCTATATCCTTTTTAGGAAGATTTTCAACACAAACCTAAAGTCACTAGGTGTGTAGGTGGTGATTTTCCAATTTACTTTAATACAAGCTTAAATGACTTCCATTACTTTTATTTATAAAATTAATTAATAAAATTCAGTGAAAGGTTTATTAAGCACTAAAACATATGCAAATCCACTAAACACACATGCACACCTAGGAGAGCTATGGAAAAAATTAATTATATTGAAAATAACAAAAGCTAGCTAATGAAGCAAGACTAAAGCATACAAAAATAAATACACATCAAAATGATTCCAACTTTCTCCCACATGACCTCTGGTCCAAAACAAGGCTAGGGATGCAACATATACTCCTAAAACTATACAATTACAAACAAAAACAAGCATATTTTAAGAATAAATATTTCTGGCAATTATAAAATTGTGATTAATTCAACAGAGGTGCATTTTGGCATATAAAGATAATATGCAGAAGTTGGTCACAAAAATATAATTATTTTTAGCTACAAAAATCATTTGGGCAGATTCTGCATAAATAGAAAACAATTCATATAACCAGATTTACAACATAACTTTGTGCAATTTCTGGTACAGGAGCTAGGCATAACATAGCACACAACATAACCAAAAAATGGATACAGAAGACGTATAGATTTTGAGATACAACAGACCTAGGTTTTTCACATTTCTATTTTTCTTGCAAAAATTATCAGGAAAAAGCATAGGCAAGTTTTACAAAAGTTGTAGGGTTTTTCCCCAGGAGTCTAACAAAATTGAGTTTGCATTTCTCTGAAGTTTCTACGATTTTCTATGCATTTTACAAGATTCAGCTGAAAGGCTTTACTATTGAAGATTATATCTTACAAACAGGCCCTTGGAAATTTCTTGCTATTCGCAACCATACCCTCGAGGCACACAAAACATCCTGGGAAGACCTGGAGGTTTGCAATTGGGTACCTGGACCACGGGGCGGCGCGGCCGGCCGGAATCCGGCGAGGCCAGCGGCGCTCTCGGTCGGGGAATAGGTGGGAAAGGTCAAGGGGGTCACCTTCGGTCGATTCGCGCCCAGAGTTGGGGTCGGGTTGCCCTGGTGATGGCGTGCGGCGGTAGCAGGCGGCGCCGGCCGCGGCAGCATGAGGTCCGGCGAAGCTCGACGGGCTACGGGGCAACACGCGATGCTCTGAGCTCCTATGGGACCTAGGCAAGGTGTTGGAAAGGTCATGCGGCCGAAGGAGTGAGCAAGAACAGGAGCTCGCCCAGACATCGCCCATGGCGGCTCGGCGGGGCTCGAGGAGCTGGCTAGGCGTGGGCGCGCGCGAGGCAGCTTGGCGACCTTAAATAGGCGAACTGGGCGTGCAGGGCGCGTAGGCTTAGCCTCGAAGCAATGGGTGGCCGTGGGGGCGGGGCGGCGTGCCGGCGGGCGGCGCGGGCGAAGGCGCGCGCGCGCGCGGCGGCGACGCGGCGCGTGGCCCGCGGGACTTCAAGGCGCCTCGGAGTGCTCCCGGACTCGGGGTGTGGGACCTCGGAAGGCGCGTGGCCTTGGGATACGGTCGGGTGGGCCCGGACGCCAAAGACAGGCGCGGCGCGCGCGGGCGACATCGCGGCGCACACTCACGTTCCGGTGCCTCCATTTCATCTTAGGCCACTTTGACCGTGATTTACTCCCAAAATTTGAACTGGAGTGCACCGAGTAGTAAAAACCAAAGTTGTAGATCTCACTACCCTCTACAACTTTTACAAATGCTCTGTGGTGTTTTTCTCAACGGTTTTTGCATAAACTGCTGCCAAACTTTGAATGCCACTCTGTTCCGGTGAACAGGAGCAGCTGGCAGTTGACCAAGTTTTCCAACCTTTTCCACCCAAAATTTGAAATGCCATCCAACATGAAAGTTGTGTCCCTCGAAAACTGGACAAATTTCATATTGGGAGATTTTGAAGTGTTTAGGTGAAATTTGGAGAACGCGGCAAAAGTTCCGGAGGACATTCAAAGACTTTAGGGTTTAGGTAGGGTTTGACCATGTCTTTGACCAAAGTTTGACCACAAACGTGTGCTGACTTGTTCAAGAGTGTAATTAGGGTTTGTTGGCGAGGTTTTCGAGGTGACGACCCAGGTTGACCTAGGTTTGACCAATGTCAACAGTGTTTGACTCGGTTGACTCGGTCATTAGCATTAATGACGCTAATTAAAAACCTGGGGCATCACAGCTGGTCGCCAAGGATGTCCGCCATGGTACCGGAGGGGCTCGCCGTCATGGTACGCGTCGACGCGGTCCTGAAGGACCGAAACGGCGAACCAGAGAGGGGGGGAGTGAATGGGAGCCGATAAAAATTCTATTCAAGAATTCGGCCTATGAACCCAAATTCACTCGTGCACCTCCGCAAGCTTCTCTTGCCAAGTTCACGTAGCCACTGGAGTGCTACTGAACCTAGGAACAAGACCCGAACAACGGCCTCAACACACACGCGGCGGAAACTCACACGACAAGGCTGCGGGCGGCCCAAGCCGTCGGGCCGGTTTCGAAACCGTCGGACCGCTCTGTTGGACTTAGCCTCACGAGGGCGAGAGAAAAACCGGTCGGACCGGTTAGGCAAACCGGTCGGACCGATTTTGTCCGAAACTCCCCAAAGACCCCAAACACTTCAAAAGCCTTTCCACATCCGAACAAACGAAGCCATGGAGCAAGAAAGACTTCCTTGTTCAAAGATCTTTCTCGACGACCCATCGGGCGAAACCGGTCGAGCCGGTTTGGGAAGCCGGTCGGGCCGGTTTTAGCCTGAACGATCGAGAAGAACACGGCCCCGCGGGTCAACTCCCCCAAAACCAAATCTCAATCTCCCGAATCGCTCCACGGACTTGAACAAAACTTTGGGGATATCAGGAACACCTCATGAGGAGTCCATGGTCAAGTTTAATCCCACCAAATCTCGTCCAAAAAGGAGGAATCGAAGAAATCCCGCCAAAGGCACTACCAACTCAAGAACTCAAGAAACCCCAAAATCGAGCACTTTTCCTCACGGATTTGGGAGGGGAATCACAGCCCAAAGAACCACGAAGGGTTCCCACAAATTTCCCCCATCAAATCCCCAAAGGAAAGGTCCCGAAAACACCGCAAAGAAATCACCGGGAGAGGGCTCCGAAAATCACCACCAAGAACTATCGGGAAAAACACATTCAAACCTTGAGGAATCACGCCGAATCATCTATACATGAAACAAAGATTCGTACAAGGTCTAGCAAGCCGCCCGATCATCCATCCCTCTCTACAAGATTTCTCCGTGAAGCTCTCTTGCTAGTCCTAAGGAAAACCTAGAGAAAATAGGTGGAAAATAGGAAAACTAATGAGCTAGAGTTCCAAGAGTTGGCTGCCAACCTCTCACCTCTTGGGTTATATAGGCGGCAACCGAATGTCTAAAATGCCCCTCTCTACTAACTAGGGATACAAGCCCCTCAAGGGCGGATTCGGAATTCCTGATGTATTCACCATCGGACGGATGCCCAGCGACCGCACCCTGCGTAGCCTCAACGCAAGCCTTGCGATCCCGACGCGTGTCCTCCGCCTCGAAGCTTCCGGCGCCTGCGACCCCAAACCGGTCGGACCGGTTCTCCAAACCGGTCGGACCGGTTTTGGCCGACGACCACACCCGATCTTCGGCCTCGGCTTTGTGGCTCGGCCCGAGTAACCGGTGATTTTACGGTGAACCACCGCAAACCCCGCGAACTTGATGTAGCCTCCGCCAATCACCACTCATGACTTGGCTCCCATGAAGTCCCGGCTCGACCTTGGTTTTGTGGCTCAACCAAGAAACCGTCCACCGACTTCATCTTGCTGTTCTTGCCACCATGCGGCCCGCACTCGACCCCGCTGGCCACCGGGTCCCTCGAACGAAGCCTACTTGTCTTCTCCACACCTGGAGGCCTCACCGACAACGACCTTTCGCGCTTGTTCTTCACCTGCACCAACACGAGTCAAGCCGCAACCTGCACCTGCAATACTTAGCCAAGAATCAGTCCACACAACGTTGTCAATCACTCATCACACAAGGAAGCGACCATCCACCGGTCCTCGAACCACACATGGTCCTCAATCTCCCCCTTGATGAGTGCATTGACAACACCCACATGAAAGTAACAAGTGAGAAAAGAAAAAGAAAAGAAACAAACAAAAAGAAACTCCAACAAGCGATCGAAAGCCAAACAAAGGCAAAGATCAAGATCACTTGAAGAAAGCAAGTCTCGGACCCCTTAGGCAAGGGCAACGGCTCGACACATCCGAGACAAAAACCATGCTCAAGCAAAGAGCACCAACCACCAAAGCACACAAGAGCTCCCCCTGCACAGAAGCAAGCTCCCCCTGATCAAGTGCCAACACAGGGCACAAACCGGTCAGACCGGTTCCCATAACCGGTCAGGCCGGTTCCACCAAAACCGGTCAGACCGGTTTCCACAACCGGTCAGGCCGATTTCACACAGCAGACCACACCCCAAAAGCCAAAAATGCAAAAGGAATGCACAAGCTCCCCCTTGACACTTGGGATAGGTTCCAGGGATACAAAACAACTTTTCTCCACCTTCCTTTCTCCCCCTTGTTGCCAATGCATGAATCAAGGCACAAATGCAATCTAGAGCTTCTCAAGTATACAAAATTCATCACAAGATGCTACACATGTCCAAATGAGCAAGTTAGATACTCTACGGGTTTGTATGGACCTCAACTACATGATCACCAAGTTTCACAACCATTGGACAAGGCTAACAAGGATTTGAGTAATTTTGCGAAAAGTTACTCTCTCACACGCAAAAACCTAGACATGAGCAAAACATGCCAAAATGGCAAAGCCACACAAACTTCATGCTAGGACAGCCATTCTAATCATAAGACCATCACAAACACCCACAAGCACCTCATGTCATGTCAAAGCCACCGAGCCATGTGCCTACTTCTATGTATGAGACTTCTCATTGGTAGGCAACATGCAACGGTTTAGCACCCAAAGCAAAATAAATTCAGCACATATGACATGGGAGCACATTTCCAAGCATTTTTCATTTCATTTTCAGATTTGTAAATGGTACATGAAATGTCTTTGCGACAAAAAGGAACTTATGCCCCTCCACAAGATGAAGCAAGAGGGCTAAACATTCATGATGGCAAATGAGCCTTTGGCCCCATATGATCAATAAACTAGCTATCCAACCACAAATTAAGCATAGCAAAGCCACTAAAACATGTCAAGATCATATAAAGGTATTTACACATGAGAGAGCATACATGTGACATTTTTCAAAAACATAGCCATCAACCATGGATTATTCATCAAGATCATCAAGAGCTAAGCCAAACTAACCATAGCATACCAAACAAGCTCACAAAGACATATATCTCATTCCATGGTGAACAATGTATATAAGAGAAGCTTTTCCTATCCAACGCATATGATACAAAATGCATGCAATCTAAGATACAAGGATGCCTATACATCATGTTACACATGCCATGCCAAATGCAAGGAGTGCACAAAGGAAAGCTATACATATGCTACAAACCGGCTCCTCGAGGGGAGGCAAAACGGGCTCGACACCACCGGCAAAAGAAAGCTCCCACACACCCAACTCGGGGAAATCAAACACACACCAAGTTCCCCCGCAGACGAGTGAAAGTTGCTTGATCTAGGGGTTTGGTGAAAATATCGGCTAGTTGGTCATGTGTGGGTACATGGATCAAAGCTATCTTCCCTTTCTCGACGTTGTCTCTCAGAAAATGATATCTCACTTCTATGTGTTTGGTTTTGGAATGGAGCACTGGGTTCTTTGCAACGCTTATGGCACTGGTGCTATCACATTGAAGTGGGACATGGGTATACTCCTCACCAAAGTCACTCATGGTGTAGGTGATCCAAAGGAGCTGAGAGCAACAACTAGCAGCGGCAACATACTCGGCTTCGGTCGTGGATTGAGCAACACTCGGCTTGCTTGCGGGAAGACCAAGACACCAAAGAAGAACCCAAAAAGCTCGGCAAGTCCCGAAGTGGACTTCCTATCCAACCGACACCCGGCAAAATCCGCGTGCGAAAAGCCATGAAGCGCCAAAGAAGAGAACGCGGAGTACCAAAGGCCGAAGTCGGGAGTGTGACGCAAGTACACGAAAATTCTCTTCACCGCTTGCCGATGCGAAGTCCTCGGAGACGCTTGAAAACGAGCGCACGGACACACCGAGAAGCGTATGTCCGGCCTCGTCGCCGTCAAGTAGAGGAGTGACCCGATCATGCTTCGGTACTCCTTCTGGTCCACGTGTTCACCTTCCTCGTCCGCATCAAGAGCCGTAGTCGTACTCATCGGCGTCGTCATAGCCTTGGAGTCCTCCATCTTGAACTTCCTCACAATGTCCTTGGTGCACTTAGCCTGGTGCACAAATGTTCCTTCCTTTGACTGCTTGATTTGTAGCCCGAGGAAGAAGCGCAACTCACCCATCATGCTCATCTCAAACTCCCTGCTCATATCATCCGCAAACCTCGCAACAAGGGAGTTAGACGAGCCACCAAAGACAATATCATCCACGTACACCCGCACAATCGGGATATCTCCGCCCCTGCCTCAGCAAAAACAAGGTCTGATCGACCTTCCCCATCTCAAAGCCTCTCTCAAACAAGAACCCCCTCAACCTCGCCATACCAAGCTCTAGGCGCCTGCTTCAACCCATACGGCGCCTTCCTCAACTTGTACACCGGTGGGGGTACTTCTCACTCTCAAACCCCGAGGTGCCTCACATACACTTCTTCCTCCAACACTCCATTCAGAAAAGCACTCTTCATATCCATTTGGTGCAACTTGAACCCTTTAGCCACAGAAAAGGCTAGCAGGATCCTAATCGCCTCCAAACGGGCTACGGGAGCAAAGGTCTCCTCGTAGTCGATCCCCTCCTTTTGACTGAACCCCTAGGCAACAAGTCTCGACTTGTTCCTCACAACCTCACCCTTCTCTCCCTCTTTGTTTTTCCACACCCACTTGGTACCAATCGGCTTACACCCTGGGGGAGGGTCAACCAACTCCCACACCTGATTCCTCTCAAAGTTCTCCAACTCCTCATGCATCGAGTTAACCCAATTGTGATCAGATAATGCGTGTCCAATGTCTTTGGGCTCGAAAGAAGCAACAAATGCAGCATGAGCGAAATGGGAATTGTTTCGAACCCTCGACCGTGTAGTGCGTTCATTCATGTCGCCGATGATCCTCGAAGCTGGGTGATCCACTTGAAACCGCCGGGGAGGTTCTCGCCTCGAAGCTACCTCCCCCTCAACATCAGCATCTCCTCGTTCTTGATTTGTCGTCGTAGGTGTAGCAGAGGGCCCATCCATCATCGTAGTCGAAGTAGTGGGTACATGTTCAGCCGGAGGCACCGCACCGCCATCCTCATCATCACCATGTTCATGCTCCTCCTCCGAAAGATCTCCTCGCCAAGCTCGTCATCACCCGCACACTCAAAGACAAGGCGACTACGTGGCTCTGTCTCGTCGAAGGTTACCTCGCAAGTCTCCACGATTTGGTTAGTTTCAAGATTGAGCACACGATATGCTCTAGAATGAGATGCATAACCAAAGAAAATACCATCAACAGACCTAGCCTCAAACTTATCCAACTTCCTGCCTTTCTTCAGAATGAAACACTTGCAGCCAAAGACATGGAAGTGACTCACCTTGGGTGTGAGACCATGCATCAACTCATAGCATGTCTTCTTTTTGTGCACTCTGAGGTATATCCTGTTCGACACATAGCATGCGGTATTCACCGCCTCAGCCCAATACCTCCTCGGAGTCCTATGCTCATCAAGCATCGTCCGAGCCATCTCACACAAGGTCCTATTCTTCCTTTCCACAACACCATTCTGGGGAGGCGTATACGGACTCGAAAACTGATGCTCAAGACCCAAGTCATGACAAAAAGTTTCAAAACGAGAGTTCCTGAATTCCGAGCCATTATCACTGCGGATAGCTCGTATGGCATCTCCGTGCCTCTCGTTCCTCAACCTCAAGACTAGATCTCGAACAAAACCAAACGTCTCCCCCTTATCCTCCAGAAAGAACACCCACGCATACCGAGAATAGTCGTCCACCACAACAAGGACATACCACTTCCCACCGCGGATCGCACACGAGCCGGGCCAACAAGGTCCATATGGAGCGGCTCGCATGGACGCTCAGTCATCACATCGGTGAGAGGCGGGTGAGAAGAGGCCACCATCTTGGCATGCCTACACGGAGCACAAACCAACTCTTTCTCAAGCTTCAACCGTGGCAATCCTCGGACCAAATTGAGTTTACTTAAGCGAGACAAAAGGTCAAAGCTCAAGTGACCCAACTTCCTATGCCATTTCCACAACTCACTCGAAGAACCGGCCAAGAAACAACGCTCAACACCCGAAGACCGAGAAAAATCAGCACGAAACACCGACCCTCGGGAACGACCATACAAACAAGGTCCCCTCGAGAGTCCACAATCCGAGAACCACCAGGCCGAAACAACACCTCAAAGCCCTCATCCAACAACCGAGACACGGAAAGCAAATTGTACCCCGGCGATTGAACGAGAGCAACACGCCTCGAGTGATCTTGTCACTCACTTTTATCTCACCTTACGAAAGCACACGCCCACGCCCATTGTCCCCAAAGGTGATGTACCTCTTCGTCACCACGGGACGAGACTTGAGAACCACCCCCTGTCTCCGGTCATATGCCTCGAACAACCGGAGTCAATCAACCAAATGTTCTTCAAGTCTCCCACACGAAAATCAAAAATAGGCACGTGAGCGAACAAACGACTCAAAGCGGGGTTAGTACCAAAGGAGGAAAACCAGTGCCGAGCCATTTGCTCGAAAGTGGGGTTAGCACCAACCAAAGCATCTCTCCTACCAAAACTACCTCCACGAACACCACCACGGTAACCACCCTGAGGGAACCACCCCTCTCTGCTTGGAGGAGGACCAAAACCACGAAAGAGAACTCGTGGACCGTCCCTCCTTTCCTTCTCAAAGCTACGACTCCTCCCATCCCCGTAGTGAGCTCGAGGGGGAGAACGCCTAGCAACCCGACCACCGCAAACTCTCCAGCCCATCCACCAGAACCACGACCTCCAGAAACAACCCTCGCACCTGTATGAGCACGGAAACCAAGCTTGTCATTCCGCAGACCCCAAACCGGTCTGACCGGTTCCAAAACCGGTCTGACCGGTTTCACTCCTCCAGCAACACCTCCTGCACTCTTTCGATCACCCCAAGCCGGAACTATCCTCACACTCGCCTTGGCCCTGGGCATCTGCACACGAGGCTTAAGTACACCACTGGAGGGGTGAAACTTGTCCCCGTTCGCCCACTCCTTCGCCATTTTCTCCTCTCGCTTCCTCTTGAAGCAAAACTCCTCCTTGTGGCCATCTCTTCCACAATAGCCACAATGGAACCTCACAAGCTTAGGCTTAGGCTTGGGATGTGGCTGCTCACTCGGTTTCTCTCCACTCAAATCCTCCCATAGGTTTCTCACCACTAGCCTTCTTACTCTCCTTCCCAAAGAACACTTTCCCCGAAGTGCTCACAAACTTGATAGGCTTTTGTAGGTCATTTGTGGGTGTAGGAAACACGGGTGGTCTTTGGGGTTGTGTCTAGTCGGTTCCTTAGATGGTTAGGTTTTGGTGGGAAATCATTTTTGTGGTGGGTTTTTGGTGGCTCCGGGATATTCTCTCTACTTCCCTCACCAACCTTGTTTACCCCAAGCCCCTCACCATCTTGCCTCTTAAAGGCCTCGATCATCATCCTCAAGCGAGGCTCGTGGCCAGGACAACCAACCCATCAACTTCCTCAAATCATCATTCTCATCCCGCAAGCGATCAACATAATGTGCAAGCTCCGCATTTTTCAAAGCATGCATTTCACGGGTAGATCAAGATGTAGGCATGGGTTCCTTCAATTTAGCCTCGAGCGAACTAGTGTAAGCATGCATCTCATCAATTTTAGCATGCAAAACGGGGCAAGAAGTGCAAGCACCTAGCAAAGCGGGTCTAGACTTAAGCTCGGCCACTTCAACCCTAAGCACATCTAGTTCCTCACACTTGGAGGCATGCTTCTCCTTAAACAAAGCAAGATCGGCAAGGAATATGGAGCAATCGGCACAATCATTCTCATCGAAACAACGGGGCTAGCCTTAAGCGAATCAATCTCAAGCTTGCTATCAAGCACCCGTGTCTCTAGCTCGGCCACTCTAGTCCTAGCATCCTCGAGTGAAGCCCTAAGCTCTTTCCTCATTTTCTTGGCCTCTCTAAGCATGTCATCACGGTTATCAAGCAAAGAGCCAAGCCTCTCATTCTCCTGGCGCAAGAAGGGAAGCTCATCACGCACCTCGTCGTCGGACTCGAGTCCGAGTCGCTCCGTGTGCTCTTCTTGCTTCGCCGGAGCTCAACGCCATGGTGCGAAGCCGTCTCTCGCAAAGCGGCTCGGCCGCTCGGGTTCTTGGACGACCTCTTGTTCTTGCGGCGATCTCCCTCGTCGTCGGCCGCTGCTCGAGCTCGAGGTGGAGTACGCGGGCCCGGAGTCGACGTCGCTCGCTCCAACCATCGCTCGGGCCTTGCCTCGGCCCTCCTTCTTCCTCGATCGTCGCTCGTCCTTGTACTTGTTCTTGTGCTTGCTCTTGTGGTCGCGCCTCGAACGGTACTTGTCATCGTTCTTCCTCGGCTTGTGCTTGTAGGCGTCCTTGTTCTCGGCCTTCTCCGGGCGGTCGGCGACGAAGTGTCCCGGCTTTCCCGCTTTGGAAGCAAGTCCTCGTGTTCCTCCTCATGTTCACACGGTTCTCGTGCGGCCTCTCGAACCGCCTCGTCAACGGCGCCAGCTCGTCCTCTCCAAGGTCATCAAACTCCTCATCCGGCATAGACATCAAAGAGGAAAACGAGAACATCTGGTGGATGGGTTAGAGTTAGTCTTTCCTTTGGAACCACCAACGAGGGCAAGACTATGGGAATCAGTCGGTCCCTCGAGCTTGGCAGTCATGCCCCTATCCACCTCAGCCGACTTGAGCTTCGAGAACAGCTCGTTCACCGTCAGAGTATCATACCGCTCCGACTCGACCGTGGCCTCGAACTTTCCGCCCCATATCGTACGATCCAAAGAGTGTAAGAGCTTGACCGCTCTATCATGATCATCGTACGGGAGCACGTCCACATTGGCCCTCATGTTGTTCACCACCACCGTGAACCTGCGAAACAAGGCATCGATGGACTCACCGGGGAGATGAGTGAAGTTCTCGTACTCTCTCCGTAGGTCGCATACAACCGTGCCCTGAACACGGGCGTTCCCAACATGAGCCTCCTTCAACACCGCCCAAATCCTACAAGCCAAGTGCTCGGTGTGCACCCGATCGAACTCGGGCCGACACAAAGCACGAAACAAGTAGTCGACCGCCTTATTGTTGGCGTCGAATCCGTCCCCTCGACCCCGGAGCAAGGAAATCCATCGGCTGGACATAGCCTGTGTCCACCGTGACATCCCAAAGCGGTGACCCTTTCCGCGGAGGAACGCACCCATCCGCTTGCTCCACATCCGGTAGTTCTTGCCATCGAAGTGTGGAGGACCCGAACCCCGTTCCCTGGTACGCCATCCTTGGATCTTAGGCGGTTAGAGTCAACAAAGACCCGAACCGGCTCGATACCACTTGAAGGACCGAAACGGCGAACCAGAGAGGGGGGGGAGTGAATGGGAGCCGATAAAAATTCTATTCAAGAATTCGGCCTATGAACCCAAATTCACTCGTGCACCTCCGCAAGCTTCTCTTGCCAAGTTCACGTAGCCACTGGAGTGCTACTGAACCTAGGAACAAGACCCGAACAACTACCTCAACACACACGCAGCGGAAACTCACACGACAAGGCTGCTGGCAGCACAAACCGGTCAGGCCGGTTTCTGAAACCGGTCGGACCGCTCCTGTTGGACTTAGCCTCACGAGGGCAGAGAAAAACCGGTCAGACCGGTTAGGCAAACCGGTCAGACCGATTTTGTCCAGAAACTCCCCAAAGACCCCAAACACTTCAAAAGCCTTTCCACATCTGAACAAACGAAGCCATGGAGCAGTAAAGACTTCCTTGTTCAAAGATCTTTCTCGACGACCCACGGGCGAAACCGGTCGAGCCGGTTTGGGAAACCGGTCGAGCCGGTTTTAGCACGAACGATCGAGAAGAACACAGCCCGCGGGTCAACTCCCCCAAAACCAAATCTCAATCTCCCGAATCGCTCCACGGACTTGAACAAAACTTTGGGGATATCAGGAACACCTCATGAGGAGTCCATGGTCAAGTTTAATCCCACCAAATCTCGTCCAAAAAGGAGGAATCGAAGAAATCCCGCCAAAGGCACTACCAACTCAAGAACTCAAGAAACCCCAAAATCGAGCACTTTTCCTCACGGATTTGGGAGGGGAATCACAGCCCAAAGAACCACGAAGGGTTCCCACAAATTTCCCCCATCAAATCCCCAAAGGAAAGGTCCCGAAAACACCGCAAAGAAATCACAGGGAGAGGGCTCCGAAAATCACCACCAAGAACAATCGGGAAAAACACATTCAAACCTTGAGGAATCACGCCGAATCATCTATACATGAAACAAAGATTCGTACAAGGTCTAGCAAGCCGCCCGATCATCCATCCCTCTCTACAAGATTTCTCCGTGAAGCTCTCTTGCTAGTCCTAAGGAAAACCTAGAGAAAATAGGTGGAAAATAGGAAAACTAATGAGCTAGAGTTCCAAGAGTTGGCTGCCAACCTCTCACCTCTTGGGTTATATAGGCGGCAACCGAATGTCTAAAATGCCCCTCTCTACTAACTAGGGATACAAGCCCCTCAAGGGCGGATTCGGAATTCCGATGTATTCACCATCGGACGGATGCCCGGCGACCGCACCCGCGTAGCCTCAACGCAAGCCTTGCGATCCCGACGCGTGTCCTCCGCCTCGAAGCTTCCGGCGCCCTGCGACCCCAAACCGGTCAGACCGGTTCTCCAAACCGGTCGGACCGGTTTTGGCCGACGCACCACACCCGATCTTCGGCCTCGGCTTTGTGGCTCGGCCCGAGTAACCGGTGATTTTACGGTGAACCACCGCAAACCCCGCGAACTTGATGTAGCCTCCGCCAATCACCACTCATGACTTGGCTCCCATGAAGTCCCGGCTCGACCTTGGTTTTGTGGCTCAACCAAGAAACCGTCCACCGACTTCATCTTCTTGTTCTTGCCACCATGCGGCCCGCACTCGACCCCCCGCCGGCCACCGGGTCCCTCGAACGAAGCCTACTTGTCTTCTCCACACTTGGAGGCCTCACCAGCAATGACCTTTCGCGCTTGTTCTTCACCTGCACCAACACGAGTCAAGCCGCAACCTGCACCTGCAATACTTAGCCAAGAATCAGTCCACACAACGTTGTCAATCACTCATCACAAAAGGAAGCGACCATCCACCGGTCCTCGAACCACACATGGTCCTCAATCTCCCCCTTGATGAGTGCATTGACAACACCCACATGAAAGTAACAAGTGAGAAAAGAAAAAGAAAAGAAACAAACAAAAAGAAACTCCAACAAGCGATCGAAAGCCAAACAAAGGCAAAGATCAAGATCACTTGAAGAAAGCAAGTCTCGGACCCCTTAGGCAAGGGCAACGGCTCGACACATCCGAGACAAAAACCATGCTCAAGCAAAGAGCACCAACCACCAAAGCACACAAGAGCTCCCCCTGCACAGAAGCAAGCTCCCCCTGATCAAGTGCCAACACAGGGCACAAACCGGTCAGACCGGTTCCCATAACCGGTCAGGCCGGTTCCACCAAAACCGGTCAGACCGGTTTCCACAACCGGTCAGGCCGATTTCACACTGCCAGACCACACCCCAAAAGCCAAAAATGCAAAAGGAATGCACAAGCTCCCCCTTGACACTTGGGATAGGTTCCGGGGATACAAAACAACTTTTCTCCACCTTCCTTTCTCCCCCTTGTTGCCAATGCATGAATCAAGGCACAAATGCAATCTAGAGCTTCTCAAGTATACAAAATTCATCACAAGATGCTACACATGTCCAAATGAGCAAGTTAGATACTCTACGAGTTTGTATGGACCTCAACTACATGATCACCAAGTTTCACAACCATTGGACAAGGCTAACAAGGATTTGAGTAATTTTGCGAAAAGTTACTCTCTCACACGCAAAAACCTAGACATGAGCAAAACATGCCAAAATGGCAAAGCCACACAAACTTCATGCTAGGACAGCCATTCTAATCATAAGACCATCACAAACACCCACAAGCACCTCATGTCATGTCAAAGCCACCGAGCCATGTGCCTACTTCTATGTATGAGACTTCTCATTGGTAGGCAACATGCAACGGTTTAGCACCCAAAGCAAAATAAATTCAGCACATATGACATGGGAGCACATTTCCAAGCATTTTTCATTTCATTTTCAGATTTGTAAATGGTACATGAAATGTCTTTGCGACAAAAAGGAACTTATGCCCCTCCACAAGATGAAGCAAGAGGGCTAAACATTCATGATGGCAAATGAGCCTTTGGCCCCATATGATCAATAAACTAGCTATCCAACCACAAATTAAGCATAGCAAAGCCACTAAAACATGTCAAGATCATATAAAGGTATTTACACATGAGAGAGCATACATGTGACATTTTTCAAAAACATAGCCATCAACCATGGATTATTCATCAAGATCATCAAGAGCTAAGCCAAACTAACCATAGCATACCAAACAAGCTCACAAAGACATATATCTCATTCCATGGTGAACAATGTATATAAGAGAAGCTTTTCCTATCCAACGCATATGATACAAAATGCATGCAATCTAAGATACAAGGATGCCTATACATCATGTTACACATGCCATGCCAAATGCAAGGAGTGCACAAAGGAAAGCTATACATATGCTACAAACCGGCTCCTCGAGGGGAGGCAAAACGGGCTCGACACCACCGGCAAAAGAAAGCTCCCACACACCCAACTCAGGAAATCAAACACACACCAAGTTCCCCCCGCAGACGAGTGAAAGTTGCTTGATCTAGGGGTTTGGTGAAAATATCGGCTAGTTGGTCATGTGTGGGTACATGGATCAAAGCTATCTTCCCTTTCTCGACGTTGTCTCTCAGAAAATGATATCTCACTTCTATGTGTTTGGTTTTGGAATGGAGCACTGGGTTCTTTGCAACGCTTATGGCACTGGTGCTATCACATTGAAGTGGGACATGGGTATACTCCTCACCAAAGTCACTCATGGTGTAGGTGATCCAAAGGAGCCGAGAGCAACAACTAGCGGCGGCAACATACTCGGCTTCGGTCGTGGATTGAGCAACACTCGACCGCTTGCGGGAAGACCAAGACACCAAAGAAGAACCCAAAAGCGGCAAGTCCCGAAGTGGACTTCCTATCCAACCGACACCGGCAAAATCCGCGTGCGAAAAGCCATGAAGCGCCAAAGAAGAGAACGCGGAGTACCAAAGGCCGAAGTCGGGAGTGTGACGCAAGTACCTGAAAATTCTCTTCACCGCTTGCCGATGCGAAGTCCTCGGAGACGCTTGAAAACGAGCGCACAGACACACTGAGAACTGTATGTCCGGCCTCGTCGCCGTCAAGTAGAGGAGTGACCCGATCATGCTTCGGTACTCCTTCGGTCCACGTGTTCACCTTCCTCGTCCGCATCAAGAGCCGTAGTCGTACTCATCGGCGTCGTCATAGCCTTGGAGTCCTCCATCTTGAACTTCCTCACAATGTCCTTGGTGCACTTAGCCCGGTGCACAAATGTTCCTTCCTTTGACCGCTTGATTTGTGGCCGAGGAAGAGCGCAACTCACCCATCATGCTCATCTCAAACTCCCTGCTCATATCATCCGCAAACCTCGCAACAAGGGAGTTAGACGAGCCACCAAAGACAATATCATCCACGAACACCGCACAATCGGGGATATCTCCGCTTACTGCCTCGGCAAAAACAAGGTCCGATCGACCTTCCCCATCTCAAAGCCTCTCTCAAACAAGAACCCCCTCAACCTGCCATACCAAGCTCTAGGCGCCTGCTTCAACCCATACAGCGCCTTCCTCAACTTGTACACCCGGTGGGGGTACTTCTCACTCTCAAACCCCGGAGGCTGCCTCACATACACTTCTTCCTCCAACACTCCATTCAGAAAAGCACTCTTCATATCCATTTGGTGCAACTTGAACCCTTTAGCCACAGAAAAGGCTAGCAGGATCCTAATCGCCTCCAAACGGGCTACGGGAGCAAAGGTCTCCTCGTAGTCGATCCCCTCCTTTTGACTGAACCCCTGGGCAACAAGTCTCGACTTGTTCCTCACAACCTCACCCTTCTCTCCCTCTTTGTTTTTCCACACCATGTGTGGTTCGAGGACCGGTGGATGGTCGCTTCCTTGTGTGATGAGTGATTGACAACGTTGTGTGGACTGATTCTTGGCTAAGTATTGCAGGTGCAGGTTGCGGCTTGACTCGTGTTGGTGCAGGTGAAGAACAAGCGCGAAAGGTTGTCGCCGGTGAGGCCTCCAGGTGTGGAGAAGACAAGTAGGTCGTGTTCGAGGGACCGGTGGCCGGCGGGGGTCAAGTGCGGGCCGCATGGTGGCATGAACAAGCAAGATGAAGTCGTGGACGGTTTCTTGGTTGAGCCTCAAAACCAAGGTCGAGCCGGGACTACGTGGGAGCCAAGTCATGAGTGGAGATTGGCGGAGGCTACACCGAGTTCGCGGGGTTTTCGGTGGTTCACCAGAAAACCACTGGGTTCCTTGGTTGATCCACAAAGCCAAGACCGGAGAACCGAAGACGGAGGTGCAGCAGCACCAGACCGGTCTGACCGGTGAGGAGCACCGGTCCGGCCGGTGTGTGACGACGCGGTCCGGAATCTTCGAAGCGGAGGACACGCGTCGGGATCGCATGGCTTGCGTCGAGGCTACGCGGGGTGCGGTCGCCGGCATCCGTCCGATGGTGAAGACATCAAGAATACCAAATCCGCCCTTGAGGGGCTTGTATCCCTAGTTGTTAGAGAAGGGCATTTTAGACATTCGGTTGCCTCCATATAACCCAAGAGGTGAGAGGATGGCAGCCAACTCTTGGAACCCTAGCTCATTAGTTTTCCTATTTTCCACCTATTTTCTCTAGGTTTTCCTTAGGACTAGCAAGAGAGCTTCACGGAGAGATCTTGTAGAGAGGGATGGATGATCGGGCGGCTTGCTAGACCTTGTACGAACCTTTGTTTCATGTATAGATGATTCGGCGTGGTTCCTCAAGGTTTGGATGTGTTTTCCCCGGTTGCTCTTGGTGGTGATTTTCGGAGCCCTCTCTTCGTGATTTCTTTGGGGTGTTTTACGGGCTTTTCTCTTGGGGATTTGATGGGGGAAATTTGTGGGAACCCTTCGTGGTTCTTTGGGTTGTGATTCCCCTCCCAAATCCGTGAGAAAAGGTGCTCGATTTTGGGGTTTCTTGAGTTCTTGGGTTGGAAGTGCTTTCGGCGGGATCTCTTCGATTCCTCCTTTTTGGACGAGATTTGGTGGGATTAAACTTGGCTATGGACTCCTCATGAGGTGTTCCTGATATCCCCAAAGTCTTGTTCAAGTCCGTGGAGTGATTCGGGAGATCGAGATTTGGATTTGGGGGAGTTGACCGCGGGTCTTGTTCATCCCGAGCCGCCCGAGCTACACCGGTCGACCGGTGCTCTTGACCGGTCCGACCGGTGCGAGCCCTTGTGGGTTTTTGCTCGGGTGAACGTCTTGGTGTGTTCGTTGTTGTCCCGTGGTCTTGTTGTTTCGAGTTTGGGTCCGTTTGGTGGTCGGTTGGCTCGTTTGGTGTCTTGGGGGCTTTCGAGTCGCCATCGGTCCGACCGGTGTGTCTCACCGGTCGACCGATGTAGAGCCACTTAGTGGAAGTTGCTCGGTTTCACCGGCGAGGGACCGGTCGGCCGGTGGTGCTCACCGGTCGACCGGTGTGGGTCCGTAGACTCGAGGTTTGGTTTTTCCGTTGCGTTTCTCGGGTCGGAAGGTTGCGTGTTGGTTCCTAGGTCCGGTGGCACTCCGGTGGCTACGTGGGCTTGACCAACCTTGGTAGTGAGTCGGAGACGTGTGTTGGAAGCCGCGTTCGTCTTGTTGGAGTTTTCATCTCCTTCGAGAAGAATTTTTATCGGCTCCCATTCACCCCCCCCCCCTCTGCGGTTCGCCGTATCGGTCCTTCAAGTGGTATCGAGCCGGTTCGGGTCTTTGTTGACTCTAACCGGTCTAAGATCCAAGGATGGCGTACCGAGAACGGGGTTCGGGTCCTCCACACTTCAATGGCAAGAACTACCGGATGTGGAGCAAGCGGATGGGTGCGTTCCTCCGCGGAAAGGGTCGGTTGCTTTGGGATGTCACGGTGGACACGAGGCTATGTCCAGGCGATGGATTTCCTTGCTCCGGGGTCGAGGGACGGATTCGACGCCAACAATAAGGCGGTCGACTACTTGTTTCGTGCTTTGTGTCGACCGAGTTCGATCGGGTGCACACCGAGCACTTGGCTTGTAGGATCCGGGCGGTGTTGAAGGAGGCTCATGTTGGGAACGCCCGGGTTCGAGGCACGGTTGTATGCGACCTACGGAGAGAGTACGAGAACTTCACTCATCTCCCCGGTGAGTCCATCGATGCCTTGTTTCAGAGGTTCACGGTGGTGGTGAACAACATGAGGGCCAATGTGGACGTGCTCCCGTACGATGATCATGATAGAGCCGTCAAGCTCTTACACTCTTTGGATCGTACGATATGGGCGGAAAGTTCGAGGCCATAGTCGAGTCGGAGAGGTATGATACTCTGACGGTGAACGAGCTGTTCTCGAAGCTCAAGTCGGCTGAGGTGGATAGGGGCATGACTGCCAAGCTCGAGGGACCGGACCGACTCCCATAGTCTTGCCCTCGTTGGTGGTTCCAAAGGAAAGACTAACTCTAACCCATCCACCGGGATGTTCTCGTTTTCCTCTTTGATGTCTATGCCGGATGAGGAGTTTGATGACCTTGGAGAGGACGAGCCGGCGCGTTAACGAGGCGGTTCGAGAGGCCGCACGAGAACCGCGTGAACATGAGGAGGAACACGAGGACTTGCTTCCGGTGCGGCAAGCCGGGACACTTCGTCGCCGGCGCCGGAGAAGGCCGAGAGCAAGGACAGCTACAAGCACAAGCCGAGGATGAACGATGGCAAGTACCGTTCGAGGCGCGACCACAAGAGCAAGCACAAGAACAAGTACAAGGACGAGCGGCGGTCGAGGAAGAAGGAGGGTCGAGGCAAGGCCCGAGCGATGGTTGGAGCGAGCGACGTCGACTCCAGTTCCGCGTACTCCACCTCGAGCTCGAGCAGCAGCGAAGACGAGGGAGATCGCCGCAAGAGCAAGAAGTCGTCCAAGAACCCGAGCGGGCCGAGCCGCCGCGAGAGATGGCTTCCGCACCATGGCGGCGAGCTCCCGGCGGCAAGAAGAGCACACGGAGCGACTCGGACTGCGAGTCCGACGACGAGGTGGGTGATGAACTTCCCTTCTTGCGCCGGGGAGAATGAGAGGCTTGGCTCTTTGCTTGATAACCGTGATGACATGCTTAGAGAGGCCAAGAAAATGAGGAAAGAGCTTAGGGCTTCACTCGAGGATGCTAGGACTAGAGTGGGTGAGCTAGAGACACGGGTGCTTGATAGCAAGCTTGAGATTGATTCGCTTAAGGCTAGCCCTGTTGTCTCCGATGAGAATGATTGTCTTGATTGTTCTATTTTCCTTGCCGATCTTGCTTTGTTCAAGGAAAAGCATGCCTCCAAGTGTGAGGAACTAGATGTGCTTAGGGTTGAAGTGGCCGAGCTTAAGTCTAGACTGCTTTGCTAGGTGCTTGCACTTCTTGCCTCGTTCGCATGCTAAGATTGATGAGATGCATGCTTACACTAGTTCGCTCGAGGCTAAATTGAAGGAACCCATGCCTACATCTTGCTCTACCCGTGAAATGCATGCATTGAAAAATTTGGAGCTTGCACATTATGTTGATCGTTTGCGGGATGAGAATGATGATTTGAGGAAGTTGATGGGTTGGTTGTCCGGTCACGAGCCTCGGTTGAGGATGATGATCGAGGCCTTTAAGAGGCAAGATGGTGAGGGGCTTGGAGCAAACAAGGTTGGTGAGGGAAGTGGAGAGAATATCCGGAGCCACCAAAAACCCACCACAAGAATGAGTTCCCACCAAAACCTAACCATCTAAGGAATCGGCTAGACACAACCCCAGCTCCATCCGTGTTTCCTACACCCACAAATGACCTACAAAAGCCTATCAAGTTTGTGAGCACTTCGGGGAAAGTGTTCTTTGGGAAGGAGAGTGAGAAGGCAAGTGGTGAGAAACCGGTGGAGGGTTTGAGTGGAGAGAAACCGTGTGAGCAGCCACATCCCAAGCCAAAGCCTAAGCTTTTGAGGTTCCATTGTGGCTATTGTGGGAGAGATGGCCATAAGGAGGAGTTTTGCTTCAAGAGGAAGCGAGAGGAGAGAATGAGGAAGGAGTGGGCAAGCAAGGACAAGTACCACCCTTCCGATGGTGTACTTGAGCCTCGTATGCAGATACCCAGGGGCAAGGCGATTGTGAGGACAGTTCGGGCTTGGGGAGAGAAGAAGGCTGCGGGTGGTGTTCTTGTCCAGGCACCGGTCGGACCGGTGTGGGGCACCGGTCGGACCGGTGCGGGCACAGACGGACGGATGTTCGGGTTTCGAGCTCGTACGGGTGCGAGGGTTGTTTACGGTGGTCGTGGTTCGGTGGTTGGGGTGGGAAGAGTGCGGGTGGTCGGTTGCTAGGCGTTCTCCTCCTCGTGCTCAATACGGGGATTGGAGGAGTCGTGGCGTTGAGTTGGAGAGGAAGGACGTTCCACGGGCTTTCTTGCGTGGTTTTGGTCCTCCTCCGGGCGAGAGAGGGGTGGTTCCCTCGGGGGTGGTTACCGTGGTGGTGTTCGTGGAGGTAGCTTTGGTAGGAGAGATGCTTTGGTTGGTGCTAACCCCACTTTCGAGCAAATGGCTCGGCAACATCGGTTTTCCTCCTTTGGTACTAACCCCGGTCTTTGAGTCGTTTGTTCGCTCACGTGCCTATTTTTGATTTTCGGGTGGGAGACTTGAAGAACATTTGGTTGATTGACTCCGGTTGTTCGAGGCATATGACCGGAGACGGGGGGTGGTTCTCAAGTCTCGTCCGGTGGTGACGAAGAGGTACATCACTTTTGGGGATAATGGGCGTGGGCGTGTGCTTTCGAAGGTGAGATAAAAGTGAGTGACAAGATCACTGCGAGGCGTGTTGCTCTTGTTCAATCGCCGGGGTACAATTTGCTTTCGTGTCTCGGTTGTTGGATGAGGGTTTTGAGGTGTTGTTTCGGCCTGGTGGTTCTCGGATTGTGGACTCTCGAGGGGACCTTGTTTGTATGGTCGTTCCCGAGGGTCAGGTGTTTCGTGCTGATTTTTCTCAGTCTTCGGGTGTTGAGCGTTGTTTCTTGGCTGGTTCTTCGAGTGAGTTGTGGAAGTGGCATAGGAAGTTGGGTCACTTGAGCTTTGATCTTTTGTCTCGCTTGAGTAAACTCAGTTTGGTCCGAGGATTGCCACGGTTGAAGCTTGAGAAAGAGTTGGTTTGTGCTCCGTGTAGGCATGCCAAGATGGTGGCCTCTTCTCACCCGCCTCTCACCGATGTGATGAGCGAGCGTCCATGCGAGCTGCTCCATATGGACCTTGTTGGCCCGGCTCGTGTGCGATCCGCGGGTGGGAAGTGGTATGTCCTTGTTGTGGTGAATGACTATTCTCGGTATGCGTGGGTGTTCTTTCTTGAGGAGAAGGGGGGAGACGTTTGGTTTTGTTCGAGATCTAGTCTTGAGGTTGAGGAACGAGAGGCACGGAGATGCCATACGAGCTATCCGCGGTGATAATGGCTCGGAATTCGGGAACACTCGTTTTGAAACCTTTTGTCATGACTTGGGTCTTGAGCACCGGTTTTCGAGTCCGTATACGCCTCCCCGGAATGGTGTTGTGGAAAGGAAGAACGGGACCTTGTGCGAGATGGCTCGGACGATGCTTGATGAGCATAGGACTCCGAGGAGGTATTGGGGCGAGGCGGTGAATACCGCATGCTATGTGTCGAACGGAATATACCTCGAGTGCACAAGAAGAAGACATGCTATGAGTTGATGCATGGTCGCACACCCAAGGTGAGTCACTTCCATGTCTTTGGTTGCAAGTGTTTCATTCGAAGAAAGGCGAGGAAGTTGGATAAGTTTGAGGCTAGGTCCGTCGATGGCATTTTCTTTGGTTATGCATCTCATTCTAGAGCATATCGTGTGCTCAATCTTGAAACTAACCAAATCGTGGAGACTTGCGAGGTAACCTTCGACGAGACAGAGCCATGTAGTCAGCTTGTCTTTGAGTGTGCGGGTGATGATGAGCTTGGCGAGGAGATCTTTCGGGGAGGAGGAGCATGAACATGGAGATGATGAGGATGGCGGTGCGGTGCCCCCGGCTGAACATGTACCCACTACTTCGACTACGATGATGGATGGACCCTCTGCTACACCTACGACGATAAATCAAGAACGAGGAGAAGCTGATGTTGAGGGGGAGGTAGCTTCGAGGCGAGAACCTCCCCGGCGAGTTCAAGTGGATCACCCAGCTTCGAGGATCATCGGCGACATGAATGAACGCACTACACGATCGAGGGTTCGGAACAATTCCCATTTTGCTCATCTTGCGTTTGTTGCTTCTTTCGAGCCCAAAGACATTGGACACGCACTATCTGATCACAATTGGGTTAACTCGATGCATGAGGAGTTGGAGAATTTTGAGAGGAATCAGGTGTGGGAGTTGGTTGACCCTCCCCCAGGGTGTAAGCCGATTGGTACAAAGTGGGTGTGGAAAAACAAAGAGGGAGAGAAGGGTGAGGTTGTGAGGAACAAGTTGAGACTTGTTGCTCAAGGGTTCGATCGAAGGAGGGGATCGACTACGAGGAGACCTTTGCTCCCGTAGCCCGTTTGGAGGCGATTAGGATCCTTCTAGCCTTTTCTCGTGGCTAAAGGGTTCAAGTTGCACCAAATGGATGTGAAGAGTGCTTTTTCGAATGGAGTGTTGGAGGAAGAAGTGTTTGTGAGACGACCTCGGGGTTTGAGAGTGAGAAGTACCCCCACCGGGTGTACAAGTTGAGGAAGGCGGCGTATGGGTTGAAGCGAGGGTGCCTAGAGCTTGGTATGGCGAGGTTGAGGGGGTTCTTGTTTGCGAGAGGCTTTGAGATGGGGAAGGTCGATCGGACCTTGTTTTTGCCGAGGCGAGGGCGAGAGATATCCTGATTGTGCAGGTGTACGTGGATGATATTGTCTTTGGTGGCTCGTCTAACTCTCTTGTTGCAAGGTTTGCAGATGATATGAGCAGGGAGTTCGAGATGAGCATGATGGGTGAGTTGCAGTTCTTCCTCGGGCTACAAATCAAGCAATCAAAGGGAGGAACATTTGTGCACCAGGCTAAGTACACCAAGGACATTGTGAGGAAGTTCAAGATGGAGGACTCCAAGGCTATGACGACGCCGATGAGTACGACTACAGCTCTTGATGCGGACGAGGAAGGTGACCATGTGGACCAGAAGGAGTACCGGAGCATGATCGGGTCACTCCTCTACTTGACGGCGACGAGGCCGGACATACAGTTCTCGGTGTGTCTGTGCGCTCGTTTTCAAGCGTCTCCGAGGACTTCGCATCGGCAAGCGGTAAAGTGAATTTTCAGGTACTTGTGTCACACTCCCGACTTCGGCCTTTGGTACTCCGCGTCCTCTTCTTTGGCACTTCATGGTTTTTCAGACGCAGATTTTGCCGGGTGTCGATTGGATAGGAAGTCCACTTCTGAGACTTGCCAGTTTTTGGGTTCCTCTTTGGTGTCTTCGTCTTCCTGCAAACAATCGAGTGTTGCTCAATCCACGACCGAAGCCGAGTATGTTGCCGCCGCTAGTTGTTGCTCTCGGCTCCTTTGGATCACCTACACCATGAGTGACTTTGGTGAGGAGTATACCCATGTCCCACTTCAATGTGATAGCACCAGTGCCATAAGCGTTGCAAAGAACCCAGTGCTCCATTCCAGAACCAAACACATAGAAGTGAGGTATCATTTCCTGAGAGACAATGTTGAGAAAGGAAAGATAGCTTTGATCCATGTACCCACACATGACCAACTAGCCGATATTTTCACCAAACCCCTAGATCAAGCAACTTTCACTCGTTTGCGGGGGGAACTTGGGGTGTGTTTGATTTCTTGAGTTGGGTGTGTGGGAGCTCTCTTTTGCCAGTGGTGTCGAGCCCGTTTTGCCTCCCCTCGAGGAGCCGGTTTGTAGCATATGTATAGCTTTCATTTGTGCATTTCTTGCATTTTGGCATGGCATATGTAGCATGATGTATAGGCATCCTTGTATCTTAGATTGCATGCATTTTGTATCATATGCATTGGTTAGGAAAAGCTTCTCTCATATACATTGTTCACCATGGAATGAGATATTTGTCTTTGTGAGCTTGTTTGGTATGCTACGGTTAGTTTGGCTTAGCTCTTGATGATCTTGATGAATAATCCATGGTTGCTAGCTATGCTTTTGAAGAATGTCACATGTATGCTCTCTCATGTGTAAATGCCTTTACATGCTCTTGACATGTTTTTGTGGCCTTGCTATGCTTAATTTGTGGTTGGATGGCTAGTTTATTGATCATATGGGGCCAAAGGCTCATTTGCCATCATGAATGTTTAGCCTTCTAGATTTATCTTGTGGAGGAGCATAAGTTCCTTTTTGTCGCAAAGACATTTCATGTACCATTTACAAATCTGAAAATGAAATGAAAAATGCTTGGAAAATATGCTCCCATGTCATATGTGCTGAATTTAATTTGCTTTGGGTGCTAAACCGTTGCATGATGCCTACCAATGAGAAGTCTCATAAATAGAAGTAGGCACATGGCTCGGTGGCTTTGACATGACATGAGGTGCTTGTGGGTGTTTGTGATGGTCTTATGATTAGAATGGCTGTCCTAGCATGAAGTTTGTGTGGCTTTGCCATTTTGATATGCTTTGATCATGTTTAGGACTTTGCTCATGAGAGGCAAGTTTTTCGCAAAATTGCCAAAATCCTTTTTAGCTTCGTCCAATGGTTGTGAAACTTGGTGATCATGTAGTTGAGATCGATACGAAACCGTAGAGTACCTAACTTGCTCATTTGGACATGTGTAGCTTTCTTTGTTGAATTTTGTCTATTTGAGAAGCTCTAGGTTGCATTTTTTGTATTTTTGGCTTGATTCATGCATTGCCAACAAGGGGGAGAAGTTTGAGCTTGAAATGGCTTGCTGGACGTGTTTGGAAGGTTTTCAGGTGGTTTTGAACCATTTCTGGGCTCTGTTGTGCACCGGTCTGACCGGTCAGGGTCACCGGTCTGACCGGTGTGAGTGCTGGTCCTGTACATATGTTGGGCACCGGTCTGACCGGTGGTGATGACCGGTCTGACCGGTGTGAGCTGAAATTCTTTGCAGCCTGCCCTGTTTTCGTTGTTTTGCATGCATTCGTCCGGGGGAGTTGCATTGGTTCGGGGGGGAGCTTGCATGTGTCCAGGGGGAGTTCTTTGTGAGTTTTCGAGCTTTGTTTCGGTGGTTTGTGCTCTTTGCTTGAGCTTTGCTTTGTCTCGGATGTGTCGAGCCGTTGCCCTTGCCTAAGGGGTCCGAGACTTGTCTTCTTCAAGTGATCTTGCTCTTTGCCTTTGTTTGGCTTTCGATCGCTTGTTGGAGTTTCTTTTTGTTCGTTTCTTTTCTTTTTATTTTCTCCCTTGTTACTTTCGTGTGGGTGTTGTCAATGCACTCATCAAGGGGGAGATTGAGGACCATGTGTGGTTCGAGGACCGGTGGATGGTCGCTTCCTTGTGTGATGAGTGATTGACAACGTTGTGTGGACTGATTCTTGGCTAAGTATTGCAGGTGCGGGTTGCGGCTTGACTCGTGTTGGTGCGGGTGAAGAACAAGCGCGAAAGGTCGTCGCCGGTGAGGCCTCCGGGTGTGGAGAAGACAAGTAGGTCGTGTTCGAGGGACCCGGTGGCCGGCGGGGTCAAGTGCGGGCCGCATGGTGGCATGAACGAGCAAGATGAAGTCGTGGACGGTTTCTTGGTTGAGCCTCAAAACCAAGGTCGAGCCGGGACTACGTGGGAGCCAAGTCATGAGTGGAGATTGGCGGAGGCTATACCGAGTTCGCGGGGTTTTCGGTGGTTCACCAGAAAACCACTGGGTTCCTTGGTTGATCCACAAAGCCAAGACCGGAGAACCGAAGACGGAGGTGCGGCGGCACCGGACCGGTCGACCGGTGGGTCCGACCGGTGCCGCCGGTGGGGACCGGTCGGACCGGTGAGGAGCACCGGTCGACCGGTGTGCGACGACGCGGTCCGGAATCTTCGAAGCGGAGGACACGCGTCGGGATCGCATGGCTTGCGTCGAGGCTACGCGGGGTGCGGTCGCGGGCATCCGTCCGATGGTGAAGACATCAAGAATTCCAAATCCGCCCTTGAGGGGCTTGTATCCCTAGTTGTTAGAGAAGGGCATTTTAGACATTCGGTTGCCTCCATATAACCCAAGAGGTGAGAGGATGGCAGCCAACTCTTGGAACCCTAGCTCATTAGTTTTCCTATTTTCCACCTATTTTCTCTAGGTTTTCCTTAGGACTAGCAAGAGAGCTTCACGGAGAGATCTTGTAGAGAGGGATGGATGATCGGGCGGCTTGCTAGACCTTGTACGAACCTTTGTTTCATGTATAGATGATTCGGCGTGGTTCCTCAAGGTTTGGATGTGTTTTCCCCGGTTGCTCTTGGTGGTGATTTTCGGAGCCCTCTCTTCGTGATTTCTTTGGGGTGTTTTCTGGGCTTTTCTCTTGGGGATTTGATGGGGGAAATTTGTGGGAACCCTTCGTGGTTCTTTGGGTTGTGATTCCCCTCCCAAATCCGTGAGAAAAGGTGCTCGATTTTGGGGTTTCTTGAGTTCTTGGGTTGGAAGTGCTTTCGGCGGGATCTCTTCGATTCCTCCTTTTTGGACGAGATTTGGTGGGATTAAACTTGGCTATGGACTCCTCATGAGGTGTTCTCGATATCCCCAAAGTCTTGTTCAAGTCCGTGGAGTGATTCGGGAGATCGAGATTTGGATTTGGGGGAGTTGACCGCGGGTCTTTGTTCATCCCGAGCCGCCGGAGCTACACCGGTCCGACCGGTGCTCTTGACCGGTCGACCGGTGCGAGCCCTTGTGGGTTTTTGCTCGGGTGAACGTCTTGGTGTGTTCGTTGTTGTCCCGTGGTGCTGCTTGTTTCGAGTTTGGGTCCGTTTGGTGGTCGGTTGGCCTGTTTGGTGTCTTGGGGGCTTTCGGTGCCATCGGTCCGACCGGTGTGTCTCACCGGTCCGACCGTGTAGAGACACTTAGTGGAAGTTGCTCGGTTTCACCGGCGGGGACCGGTCGACCGGTGGTGCTCACCGGTCCGACCGGTGTGGGTCCGTAGACTCGAGGTTTGGTTTTTCCAGTTGCGTTTCTCGGGTCGGAAGGTTGCGTGTTGGTTCCTAGGTCCAGTGGCACTCCAGTGGCTACGTGGGCTTGACCAACCTTGGTAGTGAGTCGGAGACGTGTGTTGGAAGCCGCGTTCGTCTTGTTGGAGTTTTCATCTCCTTCGAGAAGAATTTTTATCGGCTCCCATTCACTCCCCCCCTCTCTGGTTCGCCGTATCGGTCCTTCACCTTAACACCCGTTACATGCACCTACAGCTGTAACAGTTGTTGTTCGACACCCGTTACAGATAAGTGCGGTAGGCCGACCCCGGGGTTGGCCTCCGCAACGCCCGTTACCAATGTGGACTTCTGGTAACGGTCTTCTTAAACACATGTTACATGAATTCTTTGTAACGGATGTTAAATTGAGTCTGTTACACAAGTTAAACTTGTCAGTAATGTGCTGATAAAGTCCATTACTGATCAATGCCCTATCGGTAACGGGCTGTTTAAGTCTGTTACTAATCAGCCTGTTACTAATCACTATCGTATTGGTAATGGGCTATAAAGTCTGTTACCGATGAGCATTTGACGCCCGTTACTAGACTGAGAGCTCAATAATTAAAGTCTATTAGCACTCTTCACTGCCGTGAAGCGGGAGTGTGGCGGCAGTGAACAAATGAGACGGAGGTTTGTTATTCAGTGTCTCCTTTGTGAAGAAAGGAGACAGAGGTTTGTGAATCTTCGTCTCTTTTGAGTCTGTCCTCATTAAGAGGTCAACTCGATCTCTCATTACTTCCATTTCTTCATACAGGCACAATCAACACACATATCTTTTGAGACAAAACAGACATCATAAGAGAGATAACTTGTCCACAAAGATGAAGATAACTTGTCCACGGGAATAAAGATAATTATTACAAAAGGTTAACTTGTCCACTAGGTTAGGACTTAACTTGTCCATCACATTATTTAATATGGTCGTGCTATCTGACCATACACATCAACAAAGGTATACCCCTTGAACATCCACAAAAGTATGGCTACTGACCCTGCACATCAACAAGCTTGAACTAGATCATGCCCCATCAAGATGGCTCTTTTTTGTAGCCTCTTCGTAAGAAACCAAGGATTCTTGAAGCCCTTCGAGCGCATCTTCAATGGGCTCAAGATTTTGTTCAGTAGTATACTTGTACCTCCTTATGTGCTTAGCCTTCTTGATGAGGATGTTCACTTCTTTCGTGATTTTTTGCAATAGTTTCATATAATCCCAGACATTAAGGTTTAGAAATAACTCAAGCTCTGCTCACGACTCAAAGAGTTTTGCCTGAAACAGGATCAAACATGGTATAAGAATAACATAGTTAATTTAGAACTAATTTGCCTCAGAACTTGGAGCAGTATAGGAATAGTAATCATCATAGGAAAATTATATAAGAAATTTGAAATTATCCTAGGCTTCATAGCAGGGTCTGACAAGTAAAAGTAAAACTTAGTTCAGAACTGATTTATTGCAGTGCCACCAACAACCTACTGGATCCAAACTTTGCGGCTTCTATTGTGCCTATCACATGCTTAAATTAAAAGATAGAGGCCCACATATGGAGGAACTTTATTGGGATCTTCATTTGTAAAACCTGCAACTGAGCATAGTTCTTGCTTATTAGCACTGCACATGTTTGGTAACCACTTATATATGTGTGCTGACTGGTGACATTGTTATATCCAAAGAATAGGGCTAGATGAGCATCCTCTCGACAAATCAACGATGGTCTATGTTCGTGAAAGAATTACCACATTCCTCATGGAACAGGTGATCACAGTCGAAGGAAAATTACATGCTGATGAAACTGTGTGGGATCATATTATACATGGTGACTAGGAAATTTTTGCATTCCTCCTTGTCCATGAATGTTGTGATATTGTTGTCAAGCCAGTGGTGCTTCTTTACTTGTGAGATGATGATGCTGAATTTTGTCATATGATGCATGTGAATTATGTGGATTTCTGTGAATTTGGATGTTGGATCTAATTTCTGTGAATTTAGTCATATCTTGGCTGGTTCCAGAATGCAGCCCCTGATGGTTGCCAAATCCTGGCTGGTTCCAGGATGCAGCCAGCAAGCAGGCAGCAGGCAGCAGGCTATTGTAGGGGTGGCCTACGTATCTATAATGGGTGTTAATTAAAGCTCGTTACAAACACTGATCACTAAGTAACGGGCTTCAATCAGAACACTCGTTACAAACATGCCAACAATGTAACAGGCACCGTAAAAGCTCATTACCAGTACTGACCGGTGGGCCCCAGAATTTGGCCCGTTCGTTGAGACATCGGATACGCAGCACTGCATGCGTCTGTGGTATTGATTTCACAATAACGGGTTCTGTTTTGGTGCCCGTTACCAAAGTTCCCTGTGGGCCCAGAGAAACAGTCATTTTCATGTGACTGGTGACTAGTTGTGGTAACGGTTGTTCTTTGATGCCCATTACAAATCCTAGTTGTGCTGAGATGCATGTGAAATAGACGCATCTCATTTCGTCGAGACATCGGAGACGCAGTTTCACAAAACATGTCTCAAATGTTGAGTTACTGTAACGGGATCTGTTTTGGTGCCTGTTACCAAAGTTCTTTGTGGGCCCAGAGAAACAGCCATTTCACGTGATCGGTGGCAAGTTGTGGTAATGGTCGTTGTTTGATGCCCGTTACGAATATGTGTTATCAGTAACGGGCATTTGCCCGTCACCTTTTTGGCTCATTTGTAACAGTTGATCGGTAATGGGCGCTTTGCCTATTACCAAAGGTCATCTATGCCCGTTACCAAAGTGAGTTTTTCACGTAGTGGCTGCAGCGCCCGGCGGACTGGCTATTAACGCAACAGAGTGTGGCATGGCTGCCGATAGTGGTGGTGGTTTATAACTTGCCACTGGTATACTTGCCGGAGTCGGTGGAGTAGAGCTTGTCGCGGCCGGTGAAGCCGCGAAAGTCATTGGAGTGGCGCTCACTGTAGCTGGTGTCCCCACCGCGATTGGTGAAGAGCATGACGTAGTCGACGAAGAGCTCGCTGGAGACCCGAGTACTAAGTGAGGCACGCTGTGACAACCCGCCCAGGAAAATACCGTAGTATCGCCTAAACCAATGCACTTTGGTCATTAAGCCATAATAAAGTATCACCCTGTCGTTGTCGGGTTAACGCTCGGTGAAATCACTTTACGTAGCAACAAGGATCAACATATATGCATTACAACTCATGCGAAGGCGAGTCGAGAGATCAACACATGATTAACATCCAAATCTACCCTGAGGGGTTTAGTTATTACAAACTCAAGTCTTTGACATGAAACGAAGTTCAGAGTTTTGAAAACAGCGGAATAAACTAGACGGAGCAAGGAGCATCACAGGAGGCCTGCCATGATGCCTTCATTCATTGTCCTCCACCCACTCCAGCTCCCAGCCAGGCGGGATCTCTCCAGGCCACACATCAGCAAAGGCACTACTTGGAACAGCAGATTATAGCAAGACTGAGTATACTAATACTCAGCAAGACTTACCTGTCGGTGGTAACTACATCACCAACTCTAGACATGCAAGGCTTTTTGGCCACTAGGGTTTCTTTTGCCGAAAAGAAACAAAGTGTATGCCCTTACCTTCAAGATTTTAGCACAAGTTCTAGTTGATTACTCTTTGCTAAATTAGCAAGCTATTGCAAGCATAAGTTGTGCAATACAATTAATCAAGCATAAATATTCATCAACTCCCGTCATTAGGGATCTCATGGCCAGTAGGATAAGTAGTTTCAGATAACGGTGAGAGGCTGACAACCAGTTGATTTAAACCTTGCAAGGTAGACCTAAACACACGGTAGGGTGCCCCCGCGAGGACAACCACCAGGCGGTTCCTGAAAATCCTCGGTTCGGGATAAAAGGCCACAGTCTTCAGTACCGGCTATCTGGCATACCCCGCGAGGCACCCAGAATCACACGTGTACCACCGGTAGCTAGCCGTGAGACGCATCCCAAGATTAGTGACAATAAAATCCCTTACCGCTTCATTAAGGTACTAGGCTTACCGGTCTCATTCCCGACAAGTGCTTAGTACGTTCAAACAGTTAACCCACGAAAGCCATTGGACCAAAGCCCACATCCCATGCTCTTACCACATGAGCAATCCATTTAAGGAGATCTTATGATTCCAACATAAGAACCTATTCTCGCGAGTGACAAGCATCACTCGACTTGTAACGTCCTATAACATAGCAGCTATCGACCTATCATGCTAGTAAAGACATAGGTACCTAGGGATCATGCATATACGGTTCCATTCAACTCCTAAGCGTAATTGCACAATCATCCATAGATAGTTGCATAAGATTTCAAAAACACTTAGGTTAATGCACTGGGGCTTGCCTTCGTCGGCACAGTTAGCCTGAGGGTCCTCGGTGTCCTCGCTCACTTCCACGTACTGTAGCTCCATGTCAGCTCTCCTTCCTCGGCTTCCGGCACAAGAGCGTAGTTACTGTCAGGGAGTTCTACACGGAATGCAATGCAGGGTTCAGGTGGGGTGGGAGTTTAATTATTTTATCCAACTCTTGCTAGCCATATTCACCTTGACAAACAATTATTTAATAATTCTTTTCATTAAGGTTATTATATGTGAAGGTTTATTATTTTAAATCTATTAATAGTGACTATGTACATATTTATGAAAATAAATTAAATTAAATTCACAAAATAGCAAGGGTGCATTTATAGACCCTAATTAAGCTACTTAACCATTTAAAAATTATTAAGAAAGTAAAGGTGATTTCTCTAATTAAACTTAATGGAAGGCTTAAATGAATTTCAACTTTTCACAACAAAATAAATTATAAAAACAGAGCTAGGGGTACATTGCTGGTCCTAAGGACCCAAACACACCACTGGTCCACGGTTTGAAAATAGAAGAGCTATAAAAGCTATACATCCAAAAATGGCATTTCCTAGCTATATACATTATGAGAAATGCATAAATAAATAAATAAAGAGCTCCTACACCCTAACTCTTTCCTACAACTTCTCTGGCCTAAAACAAGTCTAGGAAACCAGCATGTTCATCACAAACACATTTGAAATTTGAACTATGCATTTAAATGTAAATCAAATCATAAATCGAGATTAAATATTTCTAATAGAGATAAATTCATGATAAATTCCAGAAAAATTGAATCTAGGCATAACATGAACATAGCCACAAGTTGAGCACAAAAATCAATTTACATTTTGCTACAAAAATCAATAAGACAGAAATAGCATAAATACAAGGTAATTCATACAAAAGATCCACACAGTAACTTTGTGCAATTTTTTTCCTAGGCCCTACAAATGATATAACTAGCAACATATCCAAAGTTTAGCTCCATAGCCCTTCTATATTTTGAACTACAACAAAATGATGTCAAACTGAATTTGAATTTTAATTCAAAATCTATAAGTCAAAACTATGGTCATGCTTTGCAAAAGTTGTAGGTCTAGTCTCACTGAGACCAACAAAATTGGTTTTGCATTTTTCTAATTTTTCTACAAATTTCTAGGATTTGTCTAAGGTGTTGGATCTAGTTGCAAGAAAACTAAGTTAAATATCATCACAGATAGGTCCCTAGTTTACATATATGCCCCTGGGAATTTACAATCGTGCCCTCCGGCGGCGGGGCGAGCTCGCCGGCAGCAAACAGCGGCTAGAGCAGGTGAACAAATGGCACTGGAGGTTAATTGGACTCACCACAGATCGATTGGGGGTGGTGGCGCAGACGGAGATGATGCCGGTGAGCGGTGGCGGCGCTCCCGCCTCGGCTCGGATTCCAGCGAAGGGAGGTGCAATGCAGGTCAACACGTGGCCGTGGGAGTTTCTCTAGGTCTTAGGGGAGGTGCATGGTGGCTTGGCCGGCTGTGGAAGCGGACGGAGGCCAACTTCATCGCGGTGGCGACAATGGCGTGCGGCGGGGCGGTGTGCGCGCATGGGGAGGGTCGAGCTGCCTTTTATAGGTGCGGGTGAGACCGAGGGGGAGTGCGAGCGTCGCCTCGAAGAGAGGGAGGAGGAGTTAAGGGGAGGTGCGCGGCGGCCGAGGCACACAAGGCGTCGCCCCGGGAGGGCGCGGCGGGGGGGGGTTCGGCGGGCGTCGGCGGATGGCCACGCACGGGAAGAACGCGCCCCAAGGGGGGTTTCGCTCGGGCGGCGCGCGGGCGTGATGATGCTGCCGGCCACGGGCGCGCGGCCAACGGCGCGGCGGCGGGGGGCGGACGCCGATTCAGCGTGGTGGCGCAAGGCGCCGGCGCGCGGGAGCGCGCCCTCGAATGTCGATGCCCGATTTTAATTCGAACTGGCTATGTTTGAATGTCTCAAACTTTTAAATTTCAAACTAAACTCAAAAACCTATAGATAGGACTTCTGTAGATGGATCAATTCTCTACACAATAGGCACTAACTGAGCTCAATTTGATTTCGAAATGAGGGAGAAAACTTGATGCCAAGATGCAAGAAAACTCGACCCTGAAGAACAGTAGTCAGCGGGTTTGACTTGAATTTTCGGGCTATTTTTCCTTCGAATTTCAAATGCCAACCTGAAGATGAAATGTGTCCCTCACAGTTCTACACAACTTTTATATTGGCAGAATTTTGAATATTTAGACAAAAAATGGATAACATGGCCAAAGTTCTAGAGTGATACATTGACATCAAGGGGTTTGACCCACTTAGCTAGGGTTTTGACCAATGTAGTTAGTGTTGACTTGTCAAAGGTACTCAAGGGTGAGTGTTAGGGAGGTTTTCAAGGTGATGGCCCAGGTTGACCATGATTTGACCACAGTCAACTGTTGTGACCAGCAATTAGGGTTAATTAAAAACCTGGGACGTCACACACGCTCGGTGAAGAAGCAAAGCTGCCCACTCCTCCAGTCCCCTCGTAGTGGACGTAGTTGACGGTGAAGTCATCGTACGTCGGAGTCGAACCGTCATCCACCATCTTGCCCCACGTCCAACCTCGCCCTTCGCCGAACCCAATGTCGCGCGCCGTGCGCACACGCTGTGTCACAGGGTCGAGGATGCGGTAGCCCTTCACTTCTTCGGCATAGCCAATGAACACTCCTAGAGTGCTTCGATCATCAAGCTTGCCGACGTGGTTCAGCTCCTTGATGTAGACGAGGCAGCCGAACACACACAGGTGGCCGACCGCCGACTTGCGCCAATGCCAAGTCTCGTATGGAGTCATCCCGTCAAGCGCCTTGGTGGGTGAGTGGTTGAGAATGTACACGGCGGTCATCACCGCCTCACCCCAGAACCTGGTTGGCATCCTTCACTGCTTGAGGAGAGCTCGGGCCATGGCTACCACCGTCTGGTTGCACCACTCGACGCAGAGAAGTGTCGCCGGATCCCCTCATCGGTGCTGTACAAGGAAAACTCAGCTGACGTGAACTCGTCGTCGTTGTCCATGCGAAGCACCTGAAGCTTGCTCCCGCTCTCGTACTCCGCGGCGGCCTGGATGTGCTTGATGGCGTCCACCGCAGCTCCCTTGGTGTCGAGGATGACCGCCCACATGTACCGAGAGACGTCATCGACAGGTAGTAAGAAGTAGCATCGTCCTCCCAGCGTGGCTGGCGTCACCGGTCCGGAGAGGTCGCCGTGCACGAGCTCGAGTCGCTCCTTGGCTCGAAAGCTCGCTTGGCGTGGGAAGGAGAGGCGCTTCTGCTTTTTCATGACACAGGTGTCGCAGAGCTGCTCAACGTGGTCCACGCGCGACATTCCCCGCACCATCTCCTGGGTGCCGAGCTACCGCAAAGCCTCGAAATTGAGGTGCCCGAAGCGCTCATGCCACCACCAAGCCTCATCATTGTGACGAGCCGCAAGGCGGAGAGGCTATGTCACCTCGGCGTGGAGGACGTAGAGGTAGTCGCTCCCCTTGGCCACCTGGCTAGAAGGTGCTACTGTCGATCCCAAATGCGAAACACTCTGTCCTTGATCTCCACGCCGAACCACTCACATCCAGCTACCCAAGGCTGATGATCGAGTTGCGTAGTGCGGGGATGTAGAAGACCTAGTTGAGGAGTCTGTGCTCACTAATCCTGGCGACGACGACGACAGAGCTGATGCCCTTGATGTCGACGCCTGAAGAGTCATCGAACCTGACGGAGCCTCGAACGTCGGTGTCCAGGTTGGAGAAGAACTCCCGCCGCTCGGTCATGTGGTGTGTCACACCACTGTCTAGGAACCAGTCGTCGATCTTGTCGTCGTCGAAGGAGACGCACGCATGGGGCTAGTCGAGGTGGAGTAGAGCAGTCGTGGCCGATGCCGCTGGGGTGCACTCGATGCTCCTGTGAGCCAGGAATAGAGTCGGCTCATCGTCCACCACAGCCTGTGCGACGTGCGCCTGGCTGCGCCTCGACTGGTGGCACTCCCTGGCCCAGTGGCCAGCCCTGCCACAGTTGCGGCAATTGTCGTCTCGTACCGGCCTCTGCTCACCGGTGGCGACATGCTCACCGCCTCCACGTACACCACCCTCGGCGCCACATCACGCCGCACCCTCGACGCCTTCTCGCGGTCTGCCTTCAGCACCTCCTCGCGCCTTGGGCGCTCTACGCGGCCTGCGCTTGCGGCCGCCCAAAGAGGAAGAAGGATCCCCCTTCTTTTGCTCCTTCTGGCAGACGTGGTAGTGGTAGTGCTCAGTGGCGTAGTGGAGCTTGCCACCAACAGAGAGTGCTTCACCAGCCGCCAACGCCTCCTCATCATCGACGGCCTTGAACCGCCCTATCACCTCCTCAATCATCAAGGTCGAGATGTCAAGCATCATCTGGATGGCGATCTTGAGCTGCAGGTACTTCGGAGGAGAGCTGCGGAGGAACTTGGCAACAGCTCACTCCTCAGTGATGTCGTAGTCATCGTACTGCTCCATCTGCTGCCTGAAAGTGATGAGGCGGAGAGCGAAGTTGTCGACGTCCTCACCCGGCTTGAAAGCCAAGCGATCCCACTCCAATCGAAGCTTCTGCAGCGTGGACTTGCGAACACGATCGATGCCGATCCGAGCCGTAGAGATGGCGTCCCAAGCGTCCTTGGTCGTCCCCTTCCCGGAGAGGGATGGCACCATCTCCGTCGGGACCGCGGAGCAGAGCGCCTCAAGCGTCAGCCGGTCCTCGTGACGACTCACGCCGCCCAGACGCACCGCAGTCCACATCTGAGGCGCCTCAAGCTTCACCTTCATCATCGAAGACCACTCAGCGTAGTTGGTCTTCGTCAAGACAGGCCACTGTGTGTTCCGGAGTCCCTGATGATGGTCTTGACCACCCTCGGGGGCGCGTCGTCGTGATCGTAGTCGGAGTCGGAGTCGTGAACGGAGTCGTGGACGGAGCTGTGAACGGAGCGCCTCTCGACACGAGGACGCTCGACATCCTAACGACGTGGGTCTGGGACCCACCCGTGCACCTCCGCAGCCCGCTGTCGTGCAATGTCCCCTGCCTGCACCTCCTGCGGCAGGGGACGAGCACCCTGCATTGCACCATCGACGGGTGGTACGTTTTGCCCAACACCCAGTACAGTGTGACCAAGCTCCTCCTGGTCACACTGCACCACCTCAAGCGTCACCTCCAACTCCTCCTGGAGCTGTGCCGTGTCCTGCTCTTACTGGATGGCAACAACCCTGGTACGTCGAGCTACGGCGCCGCCGCGGTCTGCAAATCCGCCACACGTGCTGCCCGAGCTGCAGCTGCGCGCCGCCGCTCGGTCTCCCACTGCCGGTCCTCCTCCTTCTCGTGTGCAGCGGCTGCGCACCGCTCCCGGCGCCGCTCTGCTGCTGCCTCCTCCTCGGCCACCATGCGCCGCTCCTCCTCCTCACACACTGTGCGTTGCTGCGTAGCCGGCCCCGCCTCCCGTCTATCTGCCGCTGCATCAGCCTCCTCCAACTCCGCCCTCCTCCTCACACTGGACGTCAACGAGCCGAGCGAGGAGGGAGAGGAGGAGACATAGGTGTGGATAGAGACTGGGGAAGGCGCGCCAGCTGCTGGACCTCTTGGAGCTAGTTCGCCTGCGCTGTCCACGGCGGCACCACCCACGCCGTGCGCGCTGGCACCGCATGCAGTCCGAGCTCCGCACGAGCCTGCCATAGAGTCGAAGGAGGGAGGTTGCTTTGGGGATGGAGAGTCGCCGGGTCAGCACCACCACCTCCCCTGTTGGATCCTCGTGCACGCGCACAAGCCTCTGCTCCACACACCTGCGCACACACGCCGTCGCCCGATTCGCTCCTCCCACACGATGCACGCGCTGAGCCGCTGCTCACGCACACGCCTCTGTCGCCTCCTGGAAGCCCGCCGCACCGCCTGGAAGCCACCGCCCCGCCGAATCGAGCTATGTCGCATCGGAGTCGGACTTCTTGCCCGAGTCAACACGCGCCGGCTGCTCTGATTTGTCGTGCCTCCGCCCCGATCTACACGTGCGAGCATCGGATCTGCGTACGGAGAGGTCGGAAAAGGTAGCTGGTCGGTCGGATCTTGGCCGGGGAGAGGCAACGCCGATGTGGTCCCGCACCACCGGGAGCTAGGGTATCGGGGCTGGGGTAGAGCACAGGGAGAGATAGGGAAGACATGTAGGCTCTATATACCACTTGTTAGTCCAGAATTAACTTTCTCAATTAACCCAGAAACATAGTTGGGGTACACATAGTAGCACATAGCTGCAGGGGTATTTAGGGAAAAATAAATAACCAAAAAAGGAGCTAATAGACTTAACCATCACAATTATCAGGGATGGTTCGGGTGTTATGATTGCAGCGTCATCCACCTTTATCTCCCACCTTGTGGAAGCCCTAATGACAGAAGCTTATGCGCTCAAGGAGGGTCTAATGCTAGCTCAACATATAGGCGTCAATTGATTAATAGTTCAATCTGATTGTATGGAGGTTGTGGAGATAATGAGAGATGGAGGCTTCACTGCCGATTCGGCGGCGGCTATAAATGGTGAATGCACCACTGTCTGGAACATCTTAACCGGGATGCAAATCAAATGTTGCATGAGTTAGCAAGGCAGGCTATGGTTACAAAAGTTTATTGTTTTGTGGACGATGATCCCCAAGTTTCATTATTCAGTATTTATCCAACGAGGTAACCATTCTTAATTAATAAAGTCGGCTTAATGCTAAAAAAAGAGGAGCTCAAACTCCTGCAATTATGGCACGATCTAGATGACCTATTTGTAAGTCGCAGATTTCACAGGTTATTACAGGTTATTACAGTTCGCATCTACTTTCTTTCAAATTATTTAACTTTTTTTAGATACATTTATTTTATTATGTATCTAGACGTAATTATATATCTACTCCCTCCGGTTTGGCAAAGGAAGACATTTAGGACAGCGACACGGTCTCCAAAGTGCAACTTTGACTTCCTATTTTTACAAAAATAATTATTAAAAACTAACATATGTGTACTTTAATGAAAGTATTTTACAAGACAAATCTACTCATGTAGTTTTCACATTTCCAAACTCAACAACTTAAAAATTATTCATGATTTATATTCTCAATGTTTGAATCAAATCTTGTCCAAAACGTCTTCTTTTACCAAACCGGAGGGAGTAGGTGCGTAAAAAATCAAATGTATCTAAGAAATCAAAACGACAAGGAAAAACAGAATTTGAAACGGATGAAGTACGTACATTGCTGAGGCGTGCATCTACATTTTTCAAGCCAGTGCGCTCGTTTAGTTTGAATCGATTTTTTTTACTTGGAAATTCTCTTCTATGGCATGATGAAGATGAACTATGCCTAATAAAATCCCGAGCATCCGAACTTCACGTCATATGATCATACAAAATGCTTCGCTGTGTGTCTTTGTCTAGAGCTGGGCAAGGAATGCATGAACAACATGAATCGGGATGAAACTCGCGTGCATTTTATCGTGTCCAAAACAAAGATTTCTTACAGAGATTTCTTAACGATATGGTCCGAGTCGTGACCAAAACAAAGATTTCTTACAGAGATTTCTTAACGATATGATCCGAGTTCTTAACGTGAGTCTTGTGGGGACGCCTGGAGGGCCCACGGTTCGGGTTATGTGTTTAGCGGATTTGTTTCCGTATTTGACTGCAATCAGTTTAGTCCACCATATATAGACATTTTGTAAGCCGCACGGAAGAGCGAGAGGGCTCATTGTATTCTCTGTGTTGCAACTCTCTCATCATAGTGAAGATCGCCGATTTGTGCCCGTGTTTTTTTTCCTCAAGGGTTTTCCACGTAAAAAACGTGTCTCCTGTTCGATCTTGTTTTCACATTATTTGCTAACAGGTGGTACCAGAGTTTGGTACGAGATTCAATTAAAAAAATCACCTCCGCAGCGTTGCTGCCTCGCAAGCCGAGGTGGAATCTCGAACGGAATCTATTTTCTATTTGTCGTCGCGTCAAGATCAAGCTCAAGACTGAGTCGAGCTGTGCCGTTCGCTTCATCCATCTTAAAAAAACTGTACCGTGCGAGCAGGTTCTTTGTGTTCTGTGCGCTAGATTAATTTCAGACGGAAAAAAAATCCTCTTGCTGCACAGATTTCGAACACCGTTCAGCTGTCCGCCATTGTCTCCGTGAAAATCAACTTTGTGGAGTTCTGCTACAGCCACACAAGGAAGGCTACCAGGAGATTCATCCATCAGCTATTGCTAAACGTACACAGAGTTGTACACAAGGCTCCAGGTTATTTGCTAGGGTTACACCGTTTCATACCTAGTTTATTTACTGCAGATTATTTTCTCTTGGTTATTTTCTTCTAATGGCTACTATGAAGTACGATATTCCACTGCTTGATCGAGATACGAGGTTCGCATTGTGGCAAGTCAAGATGCGAGCTGTTTTAGCGCAGGCTGATTTGGATGATGCACTTGATAAATTCGGGAACAAGGATTCAAAAACTTGATCTGATGATGAGAAGAAGAAAGATCGTAAAGCCTTGTCTCATATTCATCTTCATCTTTCAAACAATATTTTGCAAGAGGTTTTGCAGGAGAAAACCGCTGCTGCTTTGTGGCTCAAGTTGGAGTCAATTTGCATGTCAAAAGATTTGACAAGCAGGATGCATATGAAGATGAAGTTATATACGCACAAGTTGCAAGAAGGTGGCTCTTTGTCTACCCATCTTTCGGTCTTTAAGGAGATCGTCGCTGACCTACAGTCTATGGAGGTAAAATATGAGGATAAGGACTTGGGTCTTATTCTTTTGTGCTCACTGCCTAGTTCTTTTGCAAACTTCAGAGACACTATATTGTATAGTCGTGATACTCTAACGGTGAATGAGGTTTATGAAGCTTTACAAGCTAAGGAGAAGATGAAACAAATGGTGTCTTCTGAAGGTTTCACTTCCAATGGAGAAGCATTGTCTGTTCGTGGCAGGACACAAAATAAATCAAATGATGGTTATAGAGGCAAGAGCTCGAATGGCTATAGAGGTCGTTCAAAGTCTAGAGGCAAGGGTGAAAAATTCTGCAGGTACTAAAAAGGATACTCATTTTATTTCTGAGTGTTATAAATTGAAGAACAAGGAAAAGAGAACTGGCACTTATAGACCGAAAGGTCATTTTGATGAAGGTAATGATTCTGTTGCTGCTACTACTGATAGTTCAGATCGCTCTGAGGTTCTTGTTGCTTTTGCTGGATGTGCAAATAATGATGATGAATGGATTCTTGATTCCGTTGCTTCCTTTCATATATGCATTAATAGAGATTGGTTCATTACTTATGATTCTGTCCAAGGTGGTTATATTAAAATGGGTAATGATAGTTCACATCAAATTATTGGCATTGGATCTGTTCAGATTAAGATGCATGATGGTATTATCAGAACTTTGACAGATGTGAGGCATATTCCAGATATGAGTAAGAATCTTATTTCTTTAAGTACTCTTGATGGTAAAGGGTACAAATACTCCGGTGGAGATGGAGTTTTGAAAGTGTCAGAAGGTTCTCTTATTGTTATGAGGGGTGATTTAAAATCTGCCAATTTGTATCATATTCGAGGTACTACAATTACAGGTGATGTTGCTGTAATTTCTAATTCATTATCTACTTCTGATGCTATTAACCTTTGGCATATGCGTCTCGGGCATATGAGTGAGCTTGGCTTGGCAGTGCTGAGTAAGAGAGGACTTCTCGATGGGCATAGCATCAGCAAGTTGGATTTCTGTGTGTCGGGGACCGCCCTAGGGGTCCCCTTAAACAACGGGGAATCCTCACTTAATCCCGGTATCAAAACACGCTAAGCCTGACCATGCAGGTAACTAACCATGCAGGACACGGCCCACGCCGGGATCCCGACGGCCCACCGAGACGGCCCACGGAGAAGACCCCTCGAGCAGGCTCCACCTCGCTCGAGGACGCGCTCCCCCTCGGGCGGGCTCCGCCCCGTTCGAGGGGGAAACCCTTTCCCTCGAGCGGTCCGCCCCGCTCGAGGGATCGCCCCCCTCGAGCGGGTCTCGACTCGCTCGAGGGTTCGCTCCGCCCTCGGGCGGGGCCCGCCACGCTCACGGGCGCGCGCGCACGCGTGCGGCCGGCCCCGTACTTGGGCATTAGCCCTGACGCTGCAGGACGGCGCCATCATGCGCCCTGGGCTCACGCCCGGTGCCGCCGCACCAACTCCCCGGGGAGGAGCCCATCCCCGCCACTGTGGGGGATGGACTGTGCGGTACGGCAGGTGACAGTCCCGAGACACCGAGCGCCCACTACGATACGGCTAACGCGCCCGACCCCCTCGAAAGGGGGCGGGGGGCGCACCCTCGATCTCACTTTTTCGTGACCCTACGGGTTAGGTAGGGGGCGCCGAGGGCGGTGGATGGCCATCCGGTCACCGTAACGGTGCGGGCCGCCGTACCCACGCGTGCGGACGCACGCCGGCACCGCGAGGGCGCACGCCGGGCCTTGCGGCAGCCACTCGCGCGCCGCCGCGGAACGCATTGGGAAGGAACGCCGTTCGCCCGCGCCTATTCCCCGTACCGGCCATCATCGGCACCTCCCTCGAAGCCTATCAAAGGACACCACCGCCATCTCGCCGCCTTCCTACCCTCGCCCCGCCCCTTGTTCGGGTACGGGGGTAGGCCATCATGGCCGGATCGCAGCGAAGATCGTCCGGACGGCCGCCCACTCTACACCGTAGCGCGACGTGCTCCCTCACGTAGCTAGGTAGCGCGGCGTGCATGTAACCCGTCGCCCCCTTGGCCTATAAAAGGGGGGGGGGCGAGCCCCCGGCGCGCGGGGGGGGGGGGGGGGGGGGGGGGGGGGGGGGGGGGGGACGATTTCAGTTGGACACATCACACCGTGCACTCACTCTCTTATTCTCCCACAATATCTTCAGCCACTCCACCAGGGACTTGGAAGCCACGCTTCCTCTCCCTAGCTTGTATTTGCCCCACTACAAGCACCCCGGTCTTGAGCAATATAGTGCCACGAGCACAACCTGCTGGACGTACGGCCCCCTCGGCCGGAACCAGGATAAAACCTTGTGTCATTTGTTGCTTGGCATCGACCATTGAGGGATAGACCTAAGCGCTATCTGCGGTTAGTGTCGGGACCATATTCCGCACCAACAGTTGGCGCCCACCGTGGGGCACACGAGCGCCTAAGGTCATTTCACCAACTCCCTCCATGGTGATTCGCACTGAGTACCGTGGTACCCGCTACAACATGGGTAGCTCGGACCCTCTCCCGGCCGGGTTCGAGATCCGCTTCGGAGACTTGAACTTCCAGGCCACGGGGAACGGCTATCTCATGCGCCTCACCAATCGTGAGGAGCTTCGCGCGCAGCGCGAGGCCAGGTCTGCTCAGACCCCTGCCGCACGCACGACTCCGGCGCAGGCACCCGCGGGCACGGATGCCGCGGGCCGTCGGCGCCGCGACGCCACCATCGCTGCGGGCGGCGCTCGCGTCGGGCGCGATCCGAGCGGCGGCGGGCGCGAGCGAGCCGCAGCCCAGCGCGGTACGCCCGCCACCACGATCGCCACCGCCCCGGTGGGACAGCGCGCAGTCTCCGGACCGCGCATCCCCATTGGGTTGCGTGGCGCCACGACGGCCCATAACGCCAACGTGAACACGACGATGCGCAGGGTTCCGCCCGGCCGCCACATCTTCGTCGCAAGGGACCCAGGCACCTCAGCAGCAGATGAGTCGTCCCTGGGCTCCGTCGACACGATGCCACCCGCCAACCGCCATGGGTACGCGGAGTGGGACTTCTCCGGCGTGCCGGACCCAGTCGCGTTCAGGCGCTTCCTCGACGCCACGGACTACTGGTTTGGCTGCTCCGACGACTCCAGCACCGGGAGCTACGACCCCACGCGGGAGTGTTGCGCTGTCATCACCAACGACCCGGCCAACGCCGCCGGTGCGGCAGGCGCTGGAGATGGGGAAGTCACGCCCCGCCCCGGGGGATCGCCGCGCGCCGGCCGCGGGACCGAGTGCTCTGCCGGGGCCGACGTCGACGCACGGGTGGCCCCCAAGCCCGCGAGCTCGAGGCCAAGGCGGCGGAGGAGTGCGGACGGTGCGGCCGCTCCGCGCCTCGATGGCCGGGGGAGGCCTCCGCGCGCGGCGAACGCGCGCGGGAGGGGGGGCCGACGGGTCCGTGACCGCCTCAACCCCGTCCCCAACGTCGACAACGCGGATACTCCGCCACGGGCGAGCCAAAAGCTCATCGCCGCCGCGGCGTTGCTACGCGCCATGCGGCACCCTCGACCCCGAAGCTCGAGACATGCACCGCGAGGTGCGGACTCTCCTCGAGCAAGCGGCCGTCCGGCGGGCCGAGAGCTCGGCCTCACGCATCCGCCAACGGGGGGGGACGCACGGGGCGATGATCCCGCACCGGGGAGGCGAACCCTCGGTGCACGTTGGTCAACCCGCTGACCAGGAGCGCACGCCGGCCAAGGAACGGCTCCTCGACACGCGCAGGGCGCTGGATGGCGATGCCCGCAACGTCATCAACGCCGGCACGCACCGGCAAGGCGGACGCGCGGCGGCTAGGGGTTACCACCCTCGAAGGGGGTGGACGCTACGACGGCGGTGAGGATCGCTCCCCGACACGGAGCCCCCGGGCACCCGTGTGTTCAGCCGGGAGATCCGCACGGCGGCGTTCCCCCAGCGCTTCCGTCAGCCCTCGACAATCGTCAAGTACAACGGGGAGACGGACCCCCGCGTCTGGCTCAACGACTACCGCCTAGCTTGTCAGCTGGGCGGGGCCACTAACGACGAAGTGATCATCCGCAACTTGCCCCTGCACCTGGGCGACGCGGCCCGGACATGGCTAGAGCACTTGCCCGCCAGCCAGATCCATAACTGGGACGATCTAGTCCACACGTTCGTGGGCAACTTCCAGGGCACGTACGTGCGCCCTGGGAACTCCTGGGATCTGCGCTCCTGCACGCAGAAGCCGGGCGAGTCGCTGCGGGACTTCATACGGCGCTTTTCCAAGCGCTGCACGGAGCTACCCGGCGTGGCACGGTCCCGAGATCGTGCACGCGTTCCTCGAGGGCACCACGTGCGGGACCTTGTGCGTGAGCCGGGACGCAGCCCGCCCACGGACTCGAACGAGGCGTTCGACATTGCCACCGGCTTCGCCTCCGGGAGAGGAGGCCGTGGGGGCGATCTTCGATGGCAAGAAGGGCAAGCGCTCGAGGACACGCCCGCGGAGGGCGGCGGGTCCAAGGAGCCGCGCCGCAACGACAAGCGGGGCAAGAAGGGGGAAGAAGCCGCGCCGCGGCGCGCGAGCGAGGGCGCAACGGCGGCAACACCGAAGCCCCTCGGCGGTGACCCGGCCCCGACGGGGCCCTCGGCCGGCCCCCTCGAGGCCCGGGGGTGTTTGACGACATGATGAAAAAGCCATGCCCCTACCACAAGACTCCCGTGAACCACACTCTTGAGCAATGCGACATGCTCAAGAAGTTCTACGGCCGTGCCGCCGCGAAGGAGGCGAGAGGCCAAGAAAGATGGAGGCGATGACGACGCGGGCGGTTTCCCTGCTGTCGAAAATGTGTTCCTCATCTTTGGGGGACCTCTTGTCGACATGTCGACCCGGCAACGCAAGAAGGAGCGGCACGAAGTCCTCGCCGCGAGAGGGCACCTCCGGCCTTCCTCAGCGGTCAAAGGACGCCATCACTTTTAGCCGGGATGATCACCCAAACCGCATCCCGAACCGGGCCGGTACCCCCGGTGGTCGATCCCATCATTGGGAACGCCCCGGTTTTCGAAGGTCCTTATGGACGGAGGCGGTAGCCTCAATATCCTCTTCGCGCATACATTGCGCTCGGTGGGGATTGGGCGGGACCGGTGCGGCCCGGACGAAGCCGTTTCACGGCATCGCGCCGGCAAGCGGGTTCAACCCCTCGGGCGGATCGACCGCCCGTCCGGTTTGGGACCCCCAAGAATTTCCGCAAGGAAACCCTCACCTTCGAGGTGGTGGGATTCAAAGGGGCCTACCATGCCATCCTTGGGCGACCATGCTATGCCAAGTTCATGGCGGTCCCCAACTACACGTGCACCGAAGATGAAGATGCCGGGTCCAAACGGCGTCATCACCGTCGGGTCGTCGATCGAGCACGCATTCGGCGCGACGTCGAGTGCGTGGAACATGCGGAGGCGCTAGCGGCGGATGAAGCGCCGGTAAACACGGCCGGAGAAGATGGTCAACGACGACCTCGGCTCCGCCGCCAAGCACGTCGGCACCTTCGAGGCCGCCGAGCAAACCAAAGGGGTCCCCCTCGACCCGTCGGCCCCGGGGGGCGGGCGTTGAGGGTCGGCTCGACCCTCGACCCCAAATAGGAAGCGGTGCTCGTCGACTTCCTCCGCGCCAACGCCGACGTCTTCGCGTGGAGCCCCTCGGACATGCCGGGCATCCCGAGGGAGGTCGCCGAGCACTCCCTTGATATCTGCCTAACGCTCGCGGCCGTGCGGCGGCGGGCTGCGCCGCTTCGACGAGGAGCGGCGACGGGTGATCGGAGCGGAGCTGCGGAAGCTCCTCGAGGCCGGATTCATCAAGGAAGTGTTCCACCCTACGTGGCTATCTAATCCTGTGCTTGTAAAAAAGAAAAATGGGAAGTGGAGGATGTGTATAGACTACACCAGTCTCAATAAGGCATGTCCAAAAGTTCCTTTTCCTTTGCCACGCATAGATCAAATCGTTGATTCCACAGCCGGGTGTGAACTACTCTGTTTCCTTGATGCCTATTCGGGATATCACCAAATAAAAATGAAGGAGTCCGACCAGCTCGCGACTTCGTTCATCACACCGTTCGGGACGTTCTGTTACGTCACGATGCCTTTTGGCCTCAGAAACGCGGGCGCGACATATCAGCGCTGCATGCAGCACGTTTTTGGGGACCATATCGGGCGGACGGTCGAGGCTTACGTGGACGACATCGTCGTCAAGACTAGGAAGGCGGACGACACGGTTAACGACCTTGGCGTCGCGTTCGGTTCGCCTACGGGCAAACGGGGTCAAGCTAAACCCCGAAAAATGTGTCTTTGGAGTGCGCGGGGCATGCTCCTAGGGTACATCGTCTCCCGGCGGGGAATCGAGGCCAACCCCCGAAAGGTCGCGGCCCTCGAGCGAATGGGTCCAATTCGGGACCTCAAGGGGGTGCAGAAGGTGTTGGGGTGCCTCGCCGCCTTAAGCCGCTTCATCTCGAGGCTCGGTGAGAAGGGGCACCGCCCCTCTACCGGCTGCTCAAGAAACACGAGCGTTTCTCTTGGACCGCCGAGGCCCAGGAAGCGCTCGACAAGCTGAAGGCGTCTCTGACGCTCACGCCGCCGCGAGACGGCGAACCCCTGCAGCTCTACGTGGCCGCAACCACCCAGGTGGTCAGTGCCGTGATCGTCGTAGAGCGCACGGAGGAGGGACACGCCTTGCCCGTGCAGAGGCCAGTCTACTACATCAGCGAAGTCCTGTCGGACACAAAGACGCGCTACCCCCCGAGTCCGAGAAGGCTGTTGTACGCGGTAGTCCTCGCACGGCGCAAGCTCCGCCACTACTTCGAGGCCCACCCGGTCACGGTGGTCTCTTCCTTCCCGCTAGAAGAGATCATTCGCAACCCCGACGCGGCGAGCGAGGATTGCCAAGTGGTCCGTGGAGTTGATGGGCGAGACGCTCGCCTACGCCCGCGTAAGGCCATTAAATCGCAAATCTTAGCCGATTTCGTCGGCGAGTGGACGGACACGCGCGCCGCCCCCCTCGGATTCAGCGGCGACTCGGACTGCGTTCTTCGACGGCTCGGTGATGAAGACGGGGAGCGGGCGCGGGCCTGCTCTTCGTGTCACCCCTCGGGGAGCACATGCGCTACGCAGTGCGCCTCCACTTCCCCGCGTCCAACAATATGGCTGAGTACGAGGCCCTCCTCTGCGGCCTCAAAATCGCCATCGAGTTGGGCGTCAAGCGCCTCAACGTACGAGGGGATTCGCAGCTCGTGATCGATCAAGTCATGAAGAACGCGAGCTGCCACGATGACAAGATGGAGGCCTACTGTAAAGCCGTGCGAGCCCTCGAAGACAAGTTCTACGGCATCGAGCTTAATCATGTACCCCCGTAGGTACAACGAGGAAGCGAGATGAGTTGGCAAAAATAGCATCCGGGCGGATCACCGTTCCCCGAACGTTTTCGCACGCGACATCGCACGGCCCTCGGTCACCTTCGAGCCCTACCCCTCGAGCGACGGCGGACCCTCGGGGGCTCCCTCGAATCCAGCGGGTGCGGAACCCATGGAAGAGGACCCCTCGAACGAGGCGTACGTACTCTCCCTTCTCGAGGGGTACGGCTCCCACGAGGGCCGTCGCGATGGACATCGAGCCGGCTCCCGCCCAGGCGGACTGGCGGGAGAAGTATACCGCCTGGATTGCTCGAGGGGAACTCCCCGCAGACCGGGCCATAGCCAGGCGCATCGCCAGGATGGCCAAGTCATTCACCCTCGTCGACGGCGAGGCGTACAAGCGCGCCGCATCGGGCATCCTCCGGCGGTGTATACCCATTCCGAGGGGCGCGAGCTCCTGCGTGACATCCACGCGGGGATCCGTGGCCACCACGCCGCGCCGCGCACCCTCGTTGGCAACGCGTTCCGCCGGGGCTTCTGCGGCCTACCGCGGTCGCGGATGCCGGCGAAATTGTGCGCACTGCCGAAGGGTGCCAGTTCTACGCCCGCAAGTCCAATTTGCCCGCTCACGCCCTGCAAACGATCCCCGTAACATGGCCGTTCGCCGTGTGGGGGTTGGACATCGTCGGGCCCCTGCGGAAGGCGCCCGGGGGCTTCACCCACCTGCTTGTCGCGATTGAAAAATTCTCCAAATGGGTGGAGGTGCGCCCCATCACGAATTTGAGGGCTGAGCAGGCGGTCACGTTCTTCACCGACATCGTCTACCGCTTTGGAGTGCCAAACTCCATCATCACGGACAATGGGTCCCAGTTCACGGGCCGGAAGTTTTTGGAGTTCGCGACAAGTTCCACATCCGCGTGGATTGGCGGCTGTGGCACACCCACGGACCAACGGCCAAGTGGAGCGTGCCAACGGCATGATTCTGCAAGGCCTCAAGCCCCGACTTCCGGCCCGGCTCAACAAATCGGGCGAAAATGGCTCCAAGAACTACCGGCGGTCGTGTGGAGCCTAAGGACAACCCCAAGCGGAGCCACCGGGTTCACCCCGTTTTTCCTAGTCCATGGTGCGGAGGCCGTCCTCCCCACGGACTGGAATATGGGTCGCCCGGGATTCGAGGGTACAACGAAGATGCTAACCGGGCCGAGCCCGCGAGGACTCGCTGGACCGGCTAGGACGAAGTACGCCTCGTGGCGTTGATGCACTCCGCAAGGTATCAACAGTCCCTACGACGTTACCAAGCACGCAAGATACGCCGGAGGGATTTCAGCGAAGGGGATCTGGTCCTAAGGCTACGCCAAGACAACCGAGGGCGCCACAAACTATCGCCCCCATGGGAGGGGCCCTACGTCGTGGTGAAGGTGCTCAAGCCAGGCACATACAAGCTAGCCAACGAGGATGGCGAAGAGCTCGCCAACGCTTGGAACATCCAACAGCTACGTCGCTTCTACCCTTAGCTAGGATTTTCCAAGTACTTTCTGTTGTAAAATCGCATGGCCAACACCCCAGTTGGTGTCAACTATGTAAACGCTCCAAACTTAATAAAAGGGCAACTCGGCTTTCCCCTGAAACCCAAGTTACCCTCGGGGGCTACTGCGGGGGGACACCCCCCCCCAAAATGGTCCCATTTTTTTCGCGCAAAAAACAAAACAACACGCGCTAAGTTTGTTTCCTACTTCAACCTCGAGCCACGATTCGAACAGGGCGTAGGCGGCACAGCGGCAAGAGCGCGCGAGCCAGAGATAGCCTACGCCGCGCGGCTATGGCCCTTCTCTCTCGCCTCCAACCCAGCGGGCCCCCTACGAAAATCGAACTCCCCTAACTAGAATCTACTCAGGAAGAAGGAGAAACAAAAAAGCGCGATAAACAGACGATTTCATTTACAACAAATACCCATGTTCATGAAATAACTTGTTTACAAAAGGCCACGAGGCCAGAATTCTGATACACATAAACAAAAAATGGGCCTAGCGCCCAACGGCTTTCAGGCGGGAGGAGCGAAGACATCGGCGGCGTCCGGGAAGAGGAATTCTTCGAAGGCCTCGGCGAGCGACCCGGCCGGCGTCGGGCAGCCGAGGCGCATCCGCGCGCTCCATGGCCACCTCGTCCTCGACGCCCTCGGGCACGACGTAGCCTTCGCCGGCGCCTCGAAGTTCACCTCATAGTGGGATCGCACCACTCCGAGGGCCTTCTGGACCCCCAGCTGCAACGCCCGGCGCATCCGCTCGGTGACATGGCCACCGAGGGCACGCGTACGGCCGGCCGAGGGAGCTGCCGGCCTGGGCCTCGCCCTCCTCGACGACGTGGCGGGTCTCGAGGGCCGCATCGTGCATTCCTCGCAACTCCTGCTCGGAGGAGTTGTAGGAGGCTGCGCCGCCTCGGCCGCGCGGCCCGCGTGCCCCAAGGCAGTGCGCAAGCCTGGAACCGACAAGACCAGAAGAAATCAGAAAAAGGGGGTGCGAGCTCCCAAACAAACCAGCAAGCAAGAGTCAAGCGATGGCTCACCTTCGACTTGCTTCCTCTCCATCTCGAAGTCCCGCCGCACGGCCTCGAGCGACAGCCTCAAGGCGCGGGACGGTTTCGCCTCGCTCGCGGAGGGCCGGCTCCGGTTGGCGTTGCGATGCGCGAGCACGAGCGCCTCGTCCTCAACTTTGGAGGAGCGCGGTGCTCCGCTCCTCTAACGACTTCCGCGTCCCCTCGTGGGCGGCGCGCTCCGCGCTCCGGCCGCACGGGCATCGACGAGGGCGGCTCCGCCCCTCGCTGCGGGCCCGCTCCTCGGCCCCTTGGACGGCGGCGCTCTCTCGCCGGAGCCGGTCCTCGGCCGGTGACGAGGGCCGCGGCCTTGGCGTCGAGGGCGGCCTTCGAGTCATCGGCCTCCTTGGCGCGCCGCTCCCGGCCGTGCGCCCGCTCCTCGGCCCGGCGGTTCGGGCCGCCCGCGCCCCCTCGAGCGCGTGCGGAGCTCCCGAGCTTCGGCGCGAGCGAGGGCCACCTCCGCCTCCCAGTTGGCGGCCAGCGTCCGCGCCTTCTCCAGGTCCACGCGCGCATTCCACAGCGCCTCGTCGCGATCGACGAGGGCCGCACGAATCCGCTCGAGGCTCGAACGCCGCGGGCGTCTGTCCTGAGCTCTCCGGGAGCTCGTCGCACCATGCCGCCGCCCGATACGCCGCCCGGCCGTCGGCGTCTAAGAGCGTCCGCAAGCGCGTCGAAAGCGCTGCATTGCTCCCGAAGCCGCTGGGCTTCGGCGTTCACCCGGTCGAAGGCGTCGTACTTGTCATGGGCACGACGCTTGAGCTCCTGGCAATTACAGAATCGAAGCCCGTAAGCGCCAGGACTTGAATGCAGTATACGAAAACAAAAGGGAAAAAGAGCGAACGATCGCAGCCTACCTGGAAGACGAGCCAGGCCGGGCCGCCATGGACCTGCAGCGCCTCGTTCAGCGCGCGGTTAAGCGTGGCGCCATGGCTCCGGAGCTCGCCCCAGAGCTCCCGCTCCCCCCGGCGGCGGCGAACGCGGGGGATCCTCCACGCCCCCCCCCCCCCCCCGGGCGGGCGGCGGCGTGGGAGGACGAGGCCTCGGCACCGCGTCCTCGGCCCCCCACCACCATGTGACCCTCGTGCCGCCTCACGAGGGCCCCCCCCTCCGGGGCTCGGGGGAAGTTCGTGGGCCGCCGGCCCACGATTCCACCCGGGCGGCGGGGAGTCATCCGAGAGCTCCACCACCTCCGCCCGCAACCGCCGGCGGCGCGGCCGCTTGCGCCGCCTCCGCCGCACCTCCACCCGCGCCTCCGCGGCCACGGCGCGCCGCCGCGCCGCCGTGGCCGCCACCTCCGCGCTACCGCCGCATCCACGGGCGCTCCCGCGAGGGTTGCGCCCGGCTCCACCTCCTCCGCAGGGGCGGCCACCGCGGGCTCCACCACTACCGTCGCCGCCGCCGCGGCCCGCGCCTCCGTGGCGACCGACGCCGCCGCCCCCCGGCGACCGCCGGCCGCGCCGCGGCGGCCGATCCGCCGGCGGGGCCTCGAGGCCCCAGCCGGGCCTTGCGAGCTAGTGCCCGCCGCCACGCTTGTCCCAGGGCGTGACCCCCTCGACGAGCGCCGCCGGGTGGGGATCGATGCGTCCGTCCTCAGCACCTTGGCCGGTGCAAGAGGAGGGACGGTTGGCACCGCCCTGCGCAGGCACGAACGGAGGGTTAGAGCATCTAATCACCAGCAAATCAAACCAAACAAAGGAGGACAGGCTCCTTACCTCGCGGAGGAAAAGGCCCGTTTCCTTTTCCTCGAGGCCTCGCGGAAGAGGCCGGGCGCGGCGGCCGCGCCGGCCGCAACCGGCGCCCCGACGGCGCCGCCGCACGCACGGGCACGCCGCGCCCGGTGCGCGGGCGCGCCCGATGCCGCACCTTTCGAAGGCGCCACCGCGCGCGGGGCACGCTCACCCCGCGCGCGAGCACGCCTCTCGTCGCGCCCGGATGATGACGCGCGCGCGCGGGCACGCTCCCCCCCGCGCGCGGGCACGCTCGGACGCGCGCGCAAAGGCACGTCCGCCGCGCGCACCTCCGTGGCGCGCGCGCGGCACCTCGCGGTGCGTGCCGCCACGACAACGATTGCCCGGCGGCGGGCGGCCGCGCGCGCCCGCTTCGAACGAAGCCGCCCCCGACGCCGGCGCGGGTTCCGTGTGGGGGGGCGCGAGGGCCGCCACCGTCGAGGGGCCCTCCCCCTCGGCCTCTTCCTCCTCGTCCTCGTCCGAAGACGAGGGCTCCTCGATATCCGGGGGAAGAGAGCCCCGGCTCCTCGCGCCGCCGTACTCCACGGCCCGCCGGCCGCGGCGCGCTTGACGACGCTCGGCGTGCTCCCTCTTGCGCGCCACCCGCTCCCTGTTGCTCTGTCGCGCCGCCCGGCCGAGCGCACGGGGAGTCGGGGGTGGGCGGAACGGACTTGGCGATGTTGAACTTCACCACCGCACACGGGAGCAACAAAGGCGTGTCGAGAGGCAAAGGCAACGCTAAAGAACCAAAACGAAATCGAGAACCACACTCACCAACGGGCGATGGGGAGCATCTCGATGTCCCACGGAGTTCGCCCCTCGGGCATCCGGCGGCGTCGGTGTCGACGGCGCTCCGCGCGCCGGGTGAGCGCATACGGCCGCTCAAGGGGCGTCGGGAGCATCCGCGACCTCGCCGAGTCGACGGGGTTGGCCGCCTCCGTCATCTCAAAGATGCGAGAGCGGCCTCTCCATCAAAGGCACAACCCGCGCGATGGTGGAGGAAGGCGAGGACGCCCATCGCGGCTCGGCCCGTGCTTCCTCGGTCGGCCGCAGCGCGCCCGGCACCGATTCCCTGCCGCGTCCGATGCCGGGGTGGGGGACACCCCGTACCCCCGTGAGGCGGGCCTCTCCTTGAACACCCGCCCGGTGTGGGGGGAAGGCCGGGCTCCTGGTGTTGCGCGGATAAAACCATCCCCGCTCCCGGCCGGCGTTGTTTGTCGTCATGGTGCGGGGATGTAGACATCCTTGCGGCCGCCCGGCGCAGGCGAGCGACATCCCGCCGGCGCGCATCGCGCGGCGGGTCCTTGGCTCTGTCGTGGGCTGCGTGACGAGCTCCGCGCGGAAAAGGTGCACCCAGAGCTCCCAATTAACTGGGATCCCCAGGTACCCTTCGTAGACGCCCACGAACGTGGCCGCCTGTGAGATAGCGTTAGGGGCGAAGTTGTGCAGCTCCACCCCGTAGTAGTGGCACATCGCCCGCATGAAGGTGCTCGCCGGCGCGTTGAAGCCACGCTCGTGGTAGCGGGAGGAAGCTCACCACATATCCCTCCGCCCGGGTTGGGCTCATGGTGCGCCGCCGCGGCACGATCCACTCCGCCGGGCGCCCGTCTTCGTTAGGCCGACGGGCCGGCCGGCGGCGACCGCCCTCGCCAAGGGCGAGCCGGGTCACCGTCGACCTTTTCCCCGAGCGTACGGCTCCGGATCCTAACGGGAAGCCGAGGCGGCGCCATGAGGGGGGCGAAGGAGTGCGAAGGCGGGGACCGGGAAAGGGGGAGGGAGCTCTAATGGCGAGACCGCGCTGTGGCGAGAGCGAGGCGAAGGCGAAGGGACGGGGGACCGAAAGTGGTAAGATGCCAAGGTAAAAACCGCCGTCCCCTCCTCCGTGGCGTTTATAGGCCGACGGGCGAGCTCTCCCGGAGCGGACGCCCCGCCAGCCGGCATTAACCGCAGGAATCTTTCCATCGCGTCGACGGGCGGGCCCCACCACGACCGCGGCGGCTCTAACATCGCAGGCGGGTCATCATTACGGCAAGGACCGGCCGCGACCGAGGCAAACCGTCACGTCCGCCCCCGCCGCGCCGCCCACTACGCGCGCGCGCGCGGCGCAAGCGCAAAAAGGCGCGCCCGCGCCGCAAACCCGCGACCACGACCGCGAGGCATTTAAATGCCCGGTCCCCTTGCTAAGCGGGAGCACCCTCGAGCGGGGCGGACCCCCGGCTCGGCGAGCAGGCGACCCCCTCGATGGGATATCGGCGAGCGGCGATGTCGCCCGGACACCGCTCGATGTAGAGCAGCGACCCGCGGGCACCCATGCCACGTGAAACCCTCGAGCGGCATGACCCTCGGCTCCAAACAGAGATGACCCTCGATGGGATATCGCCGTGAGAAGGCCGTCCGGACCTGCTCGATGTAGAGCAGCGCACGCGGGCACCCATGCCACGTGAGACCCCTCGAGCGGCATGACCCTCGGCTCCAAACGAGAGGCGACCTCGATGGGATATCGCGTGAGAAGGTCGCCCGCACCCTCGCTCGATGTAGAGAGCGGACAAGGCGCGGGCACCCATGCCACGCAAAACCCTCGAGCGGCCCGGCCCCCGCTCGAGACAATGTCAACCCTCCAAAGGGAGGCACGCGCGCGAAGGGGACCGCCCGTGTCACGCTTGAAATAGAGCGACACCGAAAGCACTCATATCGCGCCGTGCCGCCAACAAGCGCCTCGAGGGCCGACTCGCGTGCACCCCTCGACGGCCGCAAACGCGAAAAGACGGGGCCGTCCATGCACGGCCCCGCACGGCCTTACCGATCGAGGTTCGAAGCCTCGACCCTCGACGGGTCGAACAGCGCCCCAGACACAGAGTTAGGACGACGAGGGCACGCGCATTCGAGCCGTTCCTCGAGCCCGTCGGCTCGAGGGTGCCCCACATGTCGTGTTCCGAGAGCCGGCCGAGGGCAGCTTGGGGCCGGGGATCCCACCGAGGGAGAGCTCGCGCCCTCTGTCCCCTAGCGAACGTGACCGAGCCCCACCTAGCAAACCCACGCAAGCGCTTCCATGGACGTGTCTCCGGACCAGCGGCAGCCCTACCCTCATCGAATCTGGGCATGGACGTCCACTCTCTGAACCACCCGCTAGCAAACCCCGAACGAGGAATCCGCGATTCGCGACCCGCTCGATGGGAGTCGTGGAGACCTCACCCTCCGTCCCGCGTGAGGGGACGGCGAGGGTGCGTTAAAAAACAAGTCGTCGCTCGACCCGATCGCCTCGAACGGGCCAAGGCCCGGGGGTTGACGCGCGGCTACACCTCCCTGGAAATTGCACCCGCCGCAGACAAGGACAGTGAGCGTGCACCCCCGAAGCCGCCGGAACACCGCCGATGCCGTTGGCATATGTGCCACGCCTTCTCCGACCAAAGTTCTCGCGGTTAACCCCCGGGCGAGGAGAACCTACACTCCCCGCATGGCCGGAGTTGAGACCCGCATGGAGCCACGCCGACGCGGCCCCACCGGAAAGCGTTCGCAAACAAGGAGGGAAGAACGTCCTATCGCAGGTTCCGCATCCGGGGGAGCCTCACGGGCAAACGCGCATGCTCGAGCTACCGTTCAGACCGCTCTAGGGGTCCCCTCTTTAAACAATCCAGGGAATCCTCACTTAATCCCCGTATCAAAACACGCTAAGCCTGACCATGCAGGTAACTAACCATGCAGACACCGCCCACCGGGATCCCGACGGCCCACCGAGACGGCCCACGAGAAGACCTCGGGAGGCTCCGCCCGCTCGAGGACGCGCTCCCCTCGGCGGTCCGCCCGTTCGAGGGGCAACCCTTTCCCCGAGCGGTCCCGCCCCGCTCGAGGGATCGCCCCCTCGAGCGTAGTCTCGACTCGCCGAGGGGGTTCGCTCGCCCTGGGCCGGGGCCCGCCACGCTCACGGGCGCGCCCCGCACGCGCGTGCGCCGCCCCGTACTTGGGCATTGAACGCCCCGACGCCGCAGACGGCGCCATCATGCGCCCGGGCTCACGCCCGGCGGCCGCCGCACCAACTCCCCGGGGAGGAGCCCATCCCCGCCACCGTGGGGGATGGACCGTGGGCAGATGCGTGATGGGCCCCGAGACACCGCGCGCCCACTACAAAGAGCTGCAACGCGCCCGACCCTCGAAAGGGGGCCGGCGCACCCTCGATCTCACTTTTTCGTGACCCGACTGGCCAGGTAGGGGGCGCTGGGCCCGTGGATGGCCATCCCGGCCACCGTAACGCCGTGCGGCCGCCGCACCCACGCGTGCGACGCACGCCCGCACCGAGCGCACGCCCCCGGCACCGAAGAACCACGCGCACGCCGCGGAACGCATTGGGAAGGAACGCCGTTCGCCCGCGCCTATTCCCCCGTACCAGCCATCATAGCACCTCCCTCGAAGCCTATCAAAGGACACCACCACTATCCTGCGGTTCTCCCACCTCGGAACCGCCACCGTTCTCGGCACGGGGTAGGCCATCATGGTCGGATCGCGCCGAAGATCGGCCGATCGCCGCCCACTCTACACCGTAGCGCGACGTGCCCTCACGTAGCTAGGTAGCGCGGCGTGCATGTATTCTGCCGCCCTCCTTGGCCTATAAAAGGGGGAGGGCGAGCCCCCGCCCGGCGGGGGGGGGGGGGGGGGGGGGGGGGACGATTTCACTTGGACACATCACACCGTGCACTCCCTCTCTTATTCTCCCACAATATCTTCGCCCACTCCACCAGGGACCTGGAAGCCACGCTTCCTCTCCCGCCTCGCTTGTATTTGCCCCACCACAAGCACCCCCGAGCCGAGCAATATAGTGCCACGAGCACACCCCCGTCGGACGCACGGGCCCCGCGGCCGGAACCGAGGATAAAACCTTGTATCTTTCTCTCTATTTTTTTAGCATAATTTTTACACATCCAACTCATTCTCTCTTTGTCTATGTTTCCAACCCATCCAACTATCTTCCTTTGCTCGGCCCGGGGAGCAATCTCAAGTATCGGGCCGTAATCCCATCGAGTTGGAGCCAGCACCCTCTTCCCTCTTTCGTGCTGGCCGGCCCCGGTGGACCCTACTTGTCATCCCTCACCCCACCCCTTCGATCGACCCGAGCAAGACTCGAGTCCCGAGGCACTTGCTCGGCTCCCGTGCATGTGCCCTACCCTTTGCTTGGCCTCCCGGCCTTGCGCGACCTCGCCTTCTCGTGACGTTCGGCTTGTCCATCTAACTTTGCCGGCTCACCATTCCCTCTATCTCATTGCCGGTCGGAGCTCGAAAGTCCATCAAGACCGACTCCCTGCCGTCTCGCACACACATGACCAACTTGGATCGGTCGTGTGATGCGGGGGATCTTGCCCGGAAACCTTGCTCACCCATGCCGAGCCGATCAGCTCACGCGCATTCATCTGCAGCTTTCCCGACCATGTCGCTTCCTCTACATCGACATGTGAGCGCTACACGTCATGCCTCGAGCCAATGCTCCCATGCCTTGCGTTACGCCGGTGCTCGCCACTCACTGTGCGCTAAGCTCGTATGCCGCGCCGCTCGCATTGCTCGGCCACTGTGCTCGTGTGCCGGTCCGCGTCTCTACACGCACACCCAAGCTCTCGCTGTTGCACATCGCCGTGTCTTATGACCGATGCCTTTGTCCTTTAGCCTCGCCGGTCCCGGCCCCGCTTGGCCTCTTCGAGTCTTCACACGCACCTCTCGCGTGCGCGGCGTGTCCTCCATTTTCCTCTCAAAAATTGTCACTCTCCTTGCACTCTCTTCCTTTCGTAACAGCCATCTCCACCATCCTTCTTCTTATTGTTTGCCGACTCATGTTGGCGTGTCCATCGTGGCACCGCGAAAAGCATTGCATGCCGCACGGCCGCCACCGTACCCGCTCAGCTTCCGCGGCTGTTTGGCCTCACGCGTTCTGCGCCTCACCCACACATGTCGCGCACAGGACTTCGCCTCACCGACTGCCATCCACTACCGCCCACCGTGTCCAAGCCGCTCAGCTCCCATGCGCCCGCCCATCTCCCTGGTCGCGCTTGATTCCCTCCCGTCGGCTCGCCTCCCCGCTGCATGCTTGCACCTGGCGCGCCGCCGCCTGGCTCTTGTGCCCATGCGCCCACGGTCGGCGTATGCCTCAAACGCTTATGTTCTCCTCCGCATGCGCCACCTTTGCCTAGGAAACCCATTTGCGTGTTCCACCCCTCGCACGCACTCTGCGCCCTTTCATCTCCAGTGTAACACGACTTTTCACCAGGCATCCACTATCACCCCCACCTTCAAGTGCCATTATGGGCCACCCAAGCTCTAATGGCCGGCCGTTACTCCTTCTATAAGTCTTTGCGCCGTTTCCCTCTCCCCTCCGTGTCTCACCTACTCTTAAAGCCGGACGTATAGCTCCTCTCTCTGACTCACACCGCCGTGCCTCACTCCACCGATGTACTCCACCAGTAATTGCACGTCATCAAGGCCATCAATGGGCACGCTACCCTTTCCTCTTTCTTCCTCGCTCTATAAAAGACGCCCCAGAAACGCCATTGCGTGCCACTGGCACTCCGCGCTCTGTCTTCACCCCTTGATGTCTAATCTTCATCACGGGAGCACTCCCATGTAGACCGTGTCTTGTCGGCCGAAGTCGGTCGCCGAGTGCTGTTTTGCCGTGACGAAACCTTGCCGGAGAGGGAAGTCGACGGCACCCAAGCTCGCGACGCCAAGGGCGGCCGTTCCGCCGGTCGCCGTTGTCGTGCCTAACGCCGGGGAACCGCCACGCGAGCCATGCATGCCCCGGCCGTCGCTGCGTCATCTTCGTCCCTACAACGGAGAAGCTTCCCCCACGTGAAGGCCAAGTCGATGCGGACCACAACACCCGAGCTGCACCTCTTCGTCGGGCCTGCCCCTCTACCGGCTGCTCAAGAAACACGAGCGTTTCTCTTGGACCGCCGAGGCCCAGGAAGCGCTCGACAAGCTGAAGGCGTCTCTGACGCACGCTCCAATCCTCACGCCGCCGCGAGACGGCGAACCCCTGCAGCTCTACGTGGCCGCAACCACCCAGGTGGTCAGTGCCGTGATCGTCGTAGAGCGCACGGAGGAGGGACACGCCTTGCCCGTGCAGAGGCCAGTCTACTACATCAGCGAAGTCCTGTCGGACACAAAGACGCGCTACCCCCGTGTCCGAGGCTCGTTGTACGCGGTAGTCCTCGCACGGCGCAAGCTCCGCCACTACTTCGAGGCCCACCCGGTCACGGTGGTCTCTTCCTTCCCGCTAGAAGAGATCATTCGCAACCCCGACGCGGCAGGCAGGATTGCCAAGTGGTCCGTGGAGTTGATGGGCGAGACGCTCGCCTACGCCCCGCGTAAGGCCATTAAATCGCAAATCTTAGCCGATTTCGTCGGCCGAGTGGACGGACACGCGCACCGCCGCCCCCACAAATCCAAGCGAGTGCTTGGACTCGTTCTTCGATGGCTCGGTGATGAAGACGGGGAGCGGGCGCGGGCCTCGCTCTTCGTGTCACCCCTCGGGGAGCACATGCGCTACGCGAAGTGCGCCTCCACTTCCCCGCGTCCAACAATATGGCTGAGTACGAGGCCCTCCTCTGCGGCCTCAAAATCGCCATCGAGTTGGGCGTCAAGCGCCTCGACGTACGAGGGGATTCGCAGCTCGTGATCGATCAAGTCATGAAGAACGCGAGCTGCCACGATGACAAGATGGAGGCCTACTGTAAAGCCGTGCGAGCCCTCGAAGACAAGTTCTACGGCATCGAGCTTAATCATGTACCCCGCCGGTACAACGAGGAAGCAGATGAGTTGGCAAAAATAGCATCTGGGCGGATCACCGTTCCCCCGAACGTTTTCGCGCGCGACATCGCGCAGCCCTCGGTCACCTTCGAGCCCTACCCCTCGAGCGACGGTGGACCCTCGGGGGCTCCCTCGAATCCAGCGGGTGCGGAACCCATGGAAGACGACCCCTCGAACGAGGCGTACGTACTCTCCCTTCTCGAGGGGTACGGCTCCCACGAGGCTGTCGCGATGGACATCGAGCCGGCTCCCGCCCAGGCGGACTGGCGGGAGAAATACACCGCCTGGATTGCTCGAGGGGAACTCCCCGCGGATCGAGCCGGGCCATAGCCGGGCGCATCGCCAGGATGGCCAAGTCATTCACCCTCGTCGACGGCGAGCTGTACAAGCGCGCCGCATCAGGCATCCTCCAGCGGTGTATACCCATTCCCGAGGGGCGCGAGCTCCTACGTGACATCCACGCGGGGATCTGTGGCCACCACGCCGCGCCGCGCACCCTCGTTGGCAACGCGTTCCGCCAGGGCTTCTATTGGCCTACCGCGGTCGCGGATGCCAGCGAAATTGTGCGCACCTGCGAAGGGTGCCAGTTCTACGCCCGCAAGTCCAATTTGCCCGCTCACGCCCTGCAAACGATCCCCGTAACATGGCCGTTCGCCGTGTGGGGGTTGGACATCGTCGGGCCCCTGCGGAAGGCGCCCGGGGGCTTCACCCACCTCGCTGGTCGCGATTGAAAAATTCTCCAAATGGGTGGAGGTGCGCCCCATCACGAATTTGAGGGCTGAGCAGGCGGTCACGTTCTTCACCGACATCGTCTACCGCTTTGGAGTGCCAAACTCCATCATCACGGACAATGGGTCCCAGTTCACGGGCCGGAAGTTTTGGAGTTCTGCGACAAGTTCCACATCCGCGTGGATTGGGCAGCTGTGGCACACCCACAGACCAACGGCCAAGTGGAGCGTGCCAACGGCATGATTACGCAAGGCCTCAAGCCCCGAATTTTTGACCGGCTCAACAAATCGGCCGAAAATGGCTCCAAGAACTACCAGGCGGTCGTGTGGAGCCTAAGGACAACCCCAAGCGAGCCACCGGTTCACCCCGTTTTTCCTAGTCCATGGTGCGGAGGCCGTCCTCCCCACGGACCGGAATATGGGTCGCCCGAGTTCGAGGGTACAACGAAGATGCTAACCGGCCGAGCCCGCGAGGACTCGCCGGACCGCCTAGACGAAGTACGCCTCGTGGCGTTGATGCACTCCGCAAGGTATCAACAGTCCCTACGACGTTACCAAGCACGCAAGATACGCCGGAGGGATTTCAGCGAAGGGGATCTGGTCCTAAGGCTACGCCAAGACAACCGAGGGCGCCACAAACTATCGCCCCCATGGGAGGGGCCCTACGTCGTGGTGAAGGTGCTCAAGCCAGGCACATACAAGCTAGCCAACGAGGATGGCGAAGAGCTCGCCAACGCTTGGAACATCCAACAGCTACGTCGCTTCTACCCTTAGCTAGGATTTTCCAAGTACTTTCTGTTGTAAAATCGCATGGCCAACACCCCAGTTGGTGTCAACTATGTAAACGCTCCAAACTTAATAAAAGGGCAACTCGGCTTTCCCCTGAAACCCAAGTTACCCTCGGGGGCTACTGCGGGGGGCACCCCCCCAAATGGTCCCATTTTTTTCGCACAAAAAACAAAACAACACGCGCTAAGTTTGTTTCCTACTTCAACCTCGAGCCACGATTCGAACAGGGCGTAGGCGGCACAGCGGCAGGAGCGCGCGAGCCAGAGATAGCCTACGCCGCGCGGCTATGGCCCTTCTCTCTCGCCTCCAACCCAGCGGGCCCCCTACGAAAATCGAACTCCCCTAACTAGAATCTACTCAGGAAGAAGGAGAAACAAAAAAGCGCGATAAACAGACGATTTCATTTACAACAAATACCCATGTTCATGAAATAACTTGTTTACAAAAGGCCACGAGGCCAGAATTCTGATACACATAAACAAAAAATGGGCCTAGCGCCCAACGGCTTTCAGGCGGGAGGAGCAGCAGCATCGGCGGCGTCCGGGAAGAGGAATTCTTCGAAGGCCTCGGCGAGCGACCCGGCGGCGTCAGCAGCGAGCGCATCCGCGCGCTCCATGGCCACCTCGTCCTCGACGCCCTCGGGCACGACGTAGCCTTCCGCCAGCGCCTCGAAGTTCACCTCATAGTGGGATCGCACCACTCCGAGGGCCTTCTGGACCCCCAGCTGCAACGCCCGGCGCATCCGCTCGGTGACATGGCCACCGAGGGCACGCAGACGGCTGGCCAGGGAGCTGCCGGCCTGGGCCTCGCCCTCCTCGACGACGTGGCAGGTCTCGAGGGCCGCATCGCGCAATTCCTGCAACTCCTGCTCAGAGGAGTTGTAGGAGGCCTGCAGCGCCTCAGCCCGCTCAGCCGCGTGCCCCAAGGCAGTGCGCAAGCCTGGAACCGACAAGACCAGAAGAAATCAGAAAAAGGGGGTGCGAGCTCCCAAACAAACCAGCAAGCAAGAGTCAAGCAGTGGCTCACCTTCGACTTGCTTCCTCTCCATCTCGAAGTCCCGCGCGCACGGCCTCGAGCGCCACGGCTCGAGGCGCCGGACGGTCTCGCCTGCTCGCGGAGGGCTAGCTCCTGGTTGGCGTTGCGATGCTGAGCACGAGCGCCTCGTCCTCAACTTTGGAGAGCGCGGTGCTCCGCTCCTTCAACGACTTCCGCGTCCCCTCGTGGGCGGCGCGCTCCCCGCTCCGGCGCCGCACGGGTATCGACGAGGGCGGCTCGCCCTCGCCGGAGCCCCGCTCCTCGGCCCCTTGACGGGCGGCGCTCTCTCGGCCGGGAGCCGGTCCTCGGCGGTGACGAGGGCCGCGGCCTTGGCGTCGAGGGCGGCCTTCGTGTCATCGGCCTCCTTGGCGCGCCGCTCCGCCCGTGCGCCCGCTCCTCGGCCGGCGGTGCGGCGCCCGCCCCCTCGAGCGACGTGCGGAGCTCCCGAGCTTCGGCGCGAGCGGTGGCCACCTCCGCCTCCCGGTTGGCGGCCGGCGTCCGCGCTCTTCTCCGGTCCACGCGCGCATTCCACGGCGCCTCGTCGCGATCGACGAGGGCCGCACGAATCCGCTCGAGGCTCGAACGCGCGCGGGGCGTCCCGCCCCGAGCTCTCCGGGGAGCTCGTCGCACCATGCCGTCGCCCGATACGCCAGCCAGCCGTCCGGCGTCCTAAGAGCGTCCGCAAGCGCGTCGAAAGCGCCGCATTGCTCCCGAAGCCGCCGGGCTTCGGCGTTCACCGGTCGAAGGCGTCGTACTTGTCATGGGCACGACGCTCGAGCTCCCGGCATCCACACGTCGAAGCCCGTAAGCGCCAAGGACTTGAATGCGGTATACGAAAACGAAAGGGAAAAAGAGCGAACGATCGCGGCCTACACGGAAGACGAGCCGGGCCGGCCGCCATGGACCCTGCGGCTCCTCGTTCGGGCGCGCGGTTAAGCGTGGCGCCATGGCTCCGAGCTCACCCCGAGCTCCCGCTCCCCCCGGCGGCGGCGAACGCGGGGGGGGATCCTCCACGGCCCCCCCCCCACGGGCGGGGCGGCCGGCGTGGGAGGACGAGGCCTCGGCACCGCGTCCTCGGCCCCCCACCACCATGTGACCCTCGTGCCGCCTCACGAGGGCCCCCCCCCGGGGCTCGGGGGAAGTTCGTGGGCCGCCGGCCCACCGATTCCACCCGGGCGGCGGGGAGTCGTCCGAGAGCTCCACCACCTCCGCCCGCAAATCGCCGGCGGGCGCGCCCGCTTGCGCCGCCTCCGCCGGCACCTCCACCCGCGCCTCCGCGGCCACGGGCGCCCGCCGCGCCGCCGTGGCCGCCACCTCCGGCGCTACCGCCGCATCCACGGGCGCTCCCGCAGGTTGCGCCCGCTCCACCTCCTCCGCAAGGGCAGCCACCGCGGGCTCCACCACTACCATGGCCGCCGCCGCCGCGGCCCGCGCCTCCGTGGCGACCGACGCCGGCCGCCCCCCGGCGACCGGCCGGCCGCGCCGCGGCGGGCCGATCCGCCGGCCGGGCCTCGAGGCCCCGCCCGGCCTTGCGAGCTAGTGCCCGCCGCCACGCTTGTCCCAGGGCGTGACCCCCTCGACGAGCGCCGCCGGGTGGGGATCGATGCGTCCGTCCTCAGCACCTTGGCCGGTGCAAGAGGAGGGACGGTTGGCACCGCCCTGCGCAGGCACGAACGGAGGGTTAGAGCATCTAATCACCAGCAAATCAAACCAAACAAAGGAGGACAGGCTCCTTACCTCGCGGAGGAAAAGGCCCGTTTCCTTTTCCTCGAGGCCTCTGCGGAAGAGGCCGGCGCAGCGGCCGCGCCGCCGCAGCCGCCTCCCCGACGGCGCCGCCGCACGCACGGGCACGCCCGCCCCGTGCGCGGGCGCGCGCCCGATGCCGCACCTCCCGAAGGCGCCACCGCGCGCGGGGGCACGCTCACCCCGCGCGCGCACGCGCGCCGTCGCCGCGCCCCGTGATGATGACGCGCGCGCGCGCGGCACGCTCCCCCCCGCGCGCGGGCACGCTTGACGCGCGCGCAGCACGTCCGCCGCGCGCACCTCCGTGGCGCGCGCGGCACCCCCCGCGGTGCGTACCGCCCCCCGACAACGATTGCCGGCGGCGGGCGCCGGCGCGCCCGCCCCGGACGAAGCCGCCCCCGACGCCGCGCGGGTTCCGTGACGGGGGCGCGGCCGCCACCCCGTCGGAGGGGGCCCTCCCCCTCGGCCTCTTCCTCCTCGTCCTCGTCCGAAGACGAGGGCTCCTCGATATCCGGGGAAGAGAGCCCCGCCTCCTCGCGCGCCGCCGTACTCCACGGCCCGCCGGTCGCGGCGCGCTTGACGACGCCTCGGCGTGCTCCCTCTTGCGCGCCGCCCGCTCCCCGCCGCTCCGCTGCGCCGCCCGGCCGAGCGCACGGGAGTCGGGGGTGGGCGGAACGGACTTGGCGATGTTGAACTTCACCAGCTGCACACGGGAGCAACAAAGGCGTGTCAGGGGGCAAAGGCAACGCTAAAGAACCAAAACGAAATCGAGAACCACACTCACCAACGGGGCGATGGGGAGCATCTCGATGTCCCACGGAGTCCGCCCCTCAGGCATCGGCGGCGTCCGGGTGTCGACGGCGCTCCGCGCCCGGGTGAGCGCATACGGCCGCTCAAGGGGCGTCGGGAGCATCCGCGACCTCGCCGGAGTCGACGGGGGTTGGCCGCCTCTCGTCATCTCAAAGATGCAGAGCGGCCTCTCCATCAAAGGCACAACCCGCCGATGGTGGAGGAAGGCGAGGACGCCCATCGCGGTCGGCCCCGTGCTTCCTCGCCGGCCGCAGGCGCGCCCAGGACCGATTCTTGCCGCCGCGTCCGATGCCGGGGTGGGGACACCCCCGTACCCCCAGGAGGCGGGCCTCTCCTTGAACACCCGGCCGGTGTAGGGGGAAGGCCGGGCTCGGTGTTGCGCGAGATAAAACCATCCCCGCTCCCGCCGGCGTTGTTTGTCGTCATGGTGCGGGGGATGTAGACATCCTTGAACGCGCCCCCGCGGGCGAGCGACATCCCGCCGGCGCGCATCGCGCGGCGGGTCCTTGGCTCCGTCGTGGGCCGCGTGACGAGCTCCGCGCGGAAAAGGTGCACCCGTAGCTCCCACCAATCGGGATCCCCAGGTACCCTTCGTAGACGCCCACGAACGTGGCCGCCTGTGAGATAGCGTTAGGGGCGAAGTTGTGCAGCTCCACCCCGTAGTAGTGGCACATCGCCCGCATGAAGGTGCTCGCCGGCGCGTTGAAGCCACGCTCGTGGTAGCGGAGGAAGCTCACCACATAGCCCTCCGGCGGGTTGGGCTCATGGTGCGCCACGGCGGCACGATCCACTCCGCCGGCGCCCGTCTTCGTTAGCCGACAGCTGGCCGGCGGCGACCAGCTCGCCAAGGGCGAGCCGGGTCACCGTCGACCTTTCCCAGGCGTACGGCTCCAGGATCCTAACGGGAAGCTGAGGCGGCGCCATGAGGGGGGGCGAAGGAGTGCGAAGGCGGGGGACCAGGAAACGGGAAAGGAGCTCTAATGGCGAGACCGCGCGGTGGCGAGAGCGAGGCGAAGGCGAAGGGACGGGGGACTGAAAGTGGTAAGATGCCAAGGTAAAAAACCGCCGTCCCCTCCTCCGTGCAGTTTTATAGGCTGACGGGCGAGCTCTCCGGAGCGGACGCCCCGCCAGCATTAACTGCAGGAATCTTTCCATCGCGTCGACGGGCGGGCCCCACCACGACCGCAGCGGCTCTAACACTGCAGGCGGGTCATCATTACGGCAAGGACCGGCCGCGACCGAGGCAAAACCGTCACGTCCGCCGCCGCGCCGCCCACTACGCGCGCGCGCGCGGCCGCGCGAGCGCCTAAAAAGGCGCGCCCGCGCTGCAAACCCGCGACCACGACCGCGAGGCATTTAAATGCCCGGGTCCCTTGCCAAGCAAGGAGCACCCTCGAGCGGGGCGGACCCCCGGCTCGAAGCAGAGGCGACCCTCGATGGGATATCAGCGTGCGAAGGTCGCCCGGGACCTGCTCGATGTAGAGCAGGCAACCGCGGGCACCCATGCCACGTGAAACCCTCGAGCGGCATGACCCTCGGCTCCAAACAGAGATGACCCTCGATGGGATATCAGCGTGCGAAGGTCGCCCGGGACCTGCTCGATGTAGAGCGAGCGTGCACCGCGGGCACCCATGCCACGTGAGACCCTCGAGCGGCATGACCCTCGGCTCCAAACAGAGGCGACCCTCGATGGGATATCAGCGTGAGAAGGTCGCCCGGCACCTGCTCGATGTAGAGCAGACAGCCGCGGGCACCCATGCCACGCAAAACCCTCGAGCGGCCCGGCCCCCGGCCGAGACAATGTCAACCCTCCAAAGGGAGGCACGCGCGCAAAGGGACCGCCCGGGTCACGCTTGAAATAGAGCGACACCGAAAGCACTCATACCGCGCCGTGCCGCCAACAAGCGCCTCGAGGGCCGACTCGCGCGGTACCCCTCGACGGCCGCAAACGCGAAAAGACGGGGGCTGTCCATGCACGGCCCCGCACGGCCTTACCGATCGGAGGTTCGAAGCCCGACCCTCGACGGGTTCGAACAGGCGCCCCAGATCACGAGTCAGGGACGACGAGGGCACGCGCATTCGAGCCGTTCCTCGAGCCCGTCGGCTCGAGGGTGCCCCACATGTCGTGTTCGAGAGCCGGCGAGGGCAGCTAGCCGGGGGATCCCACCGAGGGAGAGCTTCCGCGCCCTCGGTCCCTAGCGAACGGGACCGAGCCCCACCTAGCAAACCCACGCAAGCGCTTCCATGGACGTGTCTCCGGACCGCGCAGCCTACCCTTATCGAACGGGGCATGGACGTCCACTTGAACCACCCGCTAGCAGCTCGACGAGGAATCCGCGATTCGCGACCCGCTCGATGGGAGTCGTGGAGACCTCACCCTCCGTCCCGCGGAGGGACGGCGAGGGTGCGTTAAAAAACAAGTCGTCGAGCTCGACCCGATCGCCTCGAACGGGCCAAGGCTCGGGGGCTTGACGCGCGGCTACACCTCCTTGAAATTGCACCCGCCGAGACAAGGACGAGGGGAGCGTGCACCCCCGAAGCCGGCCGAAACACCGCCGATGCCGGTTGGCATATGTGCCACGCCTTTCGACCAAAGTTCTCGCGGTTAACCCCCGGCAGAGAACCCACACTCTCGCGGGGCTTCGGGGGCTAGACCCGCGGGTCCGCTGACGCGGCCCCACGGAAAGCGTTCGCAAACAAGGAGGGAAGAACGTCCTATCGGCAGGTTCCGGCATCCGCGGGAGCCTCAATGGAAAACCCGCGGATGCTCGGGGGCTATTGTTGGGGACCGCCCTAGGGGTCCCCTTAAACAACGGGGAATCCTCACTTAATCCCGTATCAAAACACGCTAAGCCCGACCATGCGGGTAACTAACCATGCGAGACACGGCCCACGCCGGATCCCGACGGCCCACCGAGACGGCCCACGGAGAAGACCCCTCGAGCGAGGCTCCGCCTCGCTCGAGGACGCGCTCCCCCCCTCGGGCGGGCTCCGCCCCGTTCGAGGGGCAACCCTTTCCCTCGAGCGGTCCCGCCCCGCTCGAGGGATCGCCCCCCTCGAGCGGGTCTCGACTCGCTCGAGGGTTCGCTCCGCCCTCGGCCGGGGCCCGCCACGCTCACGGCGCGCGCCGCACGCGTGCGCCGGCCCCGTACTTGGGCATTTAACGCCCCGACGCCGCAGACGGCGCCATCATGCGCCCGGGCTCACGCCCCGTGCCGCCGCACCAACTCCCCGAGGGGAGAAGCCCATCCCCGCCACTGTGGGGGATGGACTGTGCGGTACGGCGGGTGACGAGTCCCGAGACACCGCGCGCCCACTACAGTACGGCTAACGCGCCCGACCCTCGAAAGGGGGCCGGGCGCACCCTCGATCTCACTTTTTCGTGACCCTACGGAGTTAGGTAGGGGGCGCGCGGTGCCGGTGGATGGCCATCCCGGTCACCGTAACGGTGCGGGCCGCCGTACCCACGCGTGCAGACGCACGCCCGGCACCGCAGCGCACGCCCGGCACCGCAAAGAACCACTCCGCTGCCGCGGAACGCATTGGGAAGGAACGCCGTTCTGCCCGCGCCTATTCCCCGTACCAGCCATCATCAGCACCTCCCTCGAAGCCTATCAGAGGACACCACCGCCATCTGCCGCCTTCCTACCCTCGAACCGCCACTGTTCGGGTACGGGGTAGGCCATCATGGCCGGATCGCAGCGAAGATCGTCCGGACGGCCGCCCACTCTACACCGTAGCGCGACGTGCTCCCTCACGTAGCTAGGTAGCGCGGCGTGCATGTAACCCGTCGCCCCCTTGGCCTATAAAAGGGGGAGGCGAGCCCCCAGCCGCGGGGGGGGGGACGATTTCAGTTGGACACATCACACCGTGCACTCACTCTCTTATTCTCCCACAATATCTTCAGCCACTCCACCAGGGACTAGGAAGCCACGCTTCCTCTCCCGCCCTGCTTGTATTTGCCCCACTACAAGCACCCCCGGTGCTGAGCAATATAGTGCCACGAGCACAACCCTGCTGGACGTACGGCCCCCTCGGCCGGAACCAGGATAAAACCTTGTGTCATTTGTTGCTTGGCATCGACCATTGAGGGATAGACCTAAGCGCTATCTACTGGTTAGTGTCGGGACCATATTCCGCACCGACACTGTGAGCATTGTGTGTTTGGCAAACACAAGAGGGTGAAGTTTAATACCGCTACTCATTCAAGTAAAGGTATTCTTGATTATGTGCATTCTGATTTATGGGGACCATCTCGCAAGCCTTCTCTTGGTGGTGCTCGTTATATGTTGACCATAATTGATGATTATTCTAGAAAGGTATGGCCATATTTCTTGAAAGATAAATCAGAAGCATTTTCAACATTTAAAAAGTGGAAGACTATGGTTGAAAATCAAACTGAAAAGAAGGTTAAAAAGCTTCATACTGATAATTGGATGGAATTCTGTTCTCACGAATTTAAGTCATTTTGCAAATCTGAAGGCATTGTTAGGCACTACACTGTTCCTTATACACCCCAACAGAATGGTGTAGCTGAGCGTATGAACAGGACTATCATCTCTAAGGCCCGTTGCATGTTGTCTAATTCTGGTTTGAATAGGCATTTTTGGGTCAAGTCGCTTCCACTGCTTGCTATTTGATTAATCGTTCACCCAGTATTGCTATTGATAAGAAAACTCCAATTGAGGTATGGTCTGGTTCTCCAGCTGATTATTCGCATTTGAGAGTTTTTGGTTGTACTACTTATGCTCACGTTGATAATGGTAAATTAGAACCTACAGCTGTTAAGTGTATCTTTCTTGGTTATCAATCTAGTGTTAAAGACTATAAATTGTGGAATCCACAAACTCAATAGGTTGTGATTAGCAGGAATGTTATTTTTAATGAATCTGCTATGTTGTCTGACAACCCTTCTACTAGTTCTCCTGTTCAGCAAACTTCAAGTGTGCAGGTGGAGCATTTTAGTGATGTTGATAGTACACCAAATAATGATAATGTTGTTGTCCAAGATGCACCTAATGTTAATGATTCTCAAATTGTTGATGATCCATCTATTGTTGAGCATTCTTCTCCAGTTGTGCAGCCTCCACAACATTCAATTGCTAATGATAGGCCCAGAAGGGACCTAAGTCTATAAAAAGGTTGATTGAAGAATGCAATGTTGCTTATGCTTTAAGTGTTGTAGAAGAGATTGAAGGTGCTGAACCTTCTAATTATTCTAAGGCTATTATTTCTACTGATGACAACTACTGGATGGACGCTATGCATGATGAGATGGAGTCTCTTGAAAAGAATGGTACTTGGGATTTACTGCAATTGCCCAAGGGTAAAAAGATCGTTCGTTGGAAATGGATTTTCAAGAGAAAGGAAGAAAGGTATAAAGCAAGGTTGGTTGCTAAAGGCTACGGCCAGATTCCAGGTATTGACTTTAATGATGTTTTTTCCCCAGTTGTGAAGCATAGTTCCATTCGTACCTTGTTGAGTATTGTTGTTATGCATGATTATGAGTTAGAGCAGTTAGATGTCAAAATTGCGTTCTTGCATGGGGAGTTAGAAGAAATCATTTATATGGACCAACCTGAAGGTTTTGTTGTTCCTGTAAAAGAAAACTTTGTTTGTAGATTGAAGAAATCTCTTTATGGCTTGAAACAATCTCCTAGGCAATGGTATAGGAGATTTGACTCCTTTATGATCTCTCATGGTTTTAAGCGGTCTGATTATGATAGTTGTGTCTATTTGAAGACAGTTAATGGTCCAGCTATTTATTTGCTTCTTTATGTTGATGATATGCTGATTGCTGGAAAAGATAAATCAGACATAGCTAAGCTGAAGGCACAATTGAATTTAGAATTTGAGATGAAGGATCTTGGTGCAGCCAAGAAAATTCTTGGTTTGGAAATTATCAGAGATAGAAAATCTGATATGTTATATCTCGGTCAGCAAGGTTATATTGAGAAGGTTCTTCCTCGTTTTAATATGCAAGATGCAAAACTAGTGAGTACTCCGTTAGCTCCACATTTTAAATTGTCCTTGGATTTATGTCCAGCTTCAGATGAAGATATTAAGTACATGTCTAGAGTTCCATTTCAAGTGCTGTTGGTTCACTTATGTATGCCATGGTCTGTTCTCGTCCTGATTTAGCTCATGCAATGAGTGTTGTCAGTAGATACATGGCTAATCCTGGCAAAGAGCATTGGAATGCAGTTCAGTGGATTTTCAGATATCTGCGTGGTACTTTTAATGCTTGTTTGCGGTTTGGGAAATCTACACGTGGACTTGTTGGTTATGTTGATTCTGATTATGCTGGTGATTTGGATACTAGGAGGTCTCTCACAGGTTATGTTTTCACCATTGGTGGTTGTGCTGTAAGTTGGAAAGCACGTTTACATGCTACTGTTGCTTTGTCCACTACTGAGGCTGAATATATGGCTGTTTCTGAAGCTGCTAAAGAAGCTATTTGGTTGAGAGGCTTATACTCTGAACTTTTTGGGATTTCTTCTTGCGTTACTATACATTGTGATAGTCAAAGTGTTGTTTGCCTTACTAAAGATCAGATGTTTTATGAGAGAACAAAGCACATTGACATCAGGTATCATTTTATTTGAGATGTTATTGCTCGAGGTGGTGTTATTAAAGTACGCAAGATTCATACTCGTGGCAATCCCGCTGATATGATGACTAAGCCTGTTCCTACAGCTAAGTTTGAGCTATGCTCAAGCTTGGTTGGGATTAAAGTGTAAGTCCTAGTGACTTTTGGCGCCGGTGATTATTTATTATTGAAGTGAGTTCATTGATGATACTTCATTCGCTGCAAGATGGAATTCGTCTTAAGGTGGAGTTTGTTGGATATGATCTAAATTCTTAACGTGAGTCTTGTGAGGACGCCTGGAGGGCCCATGGTTCGGGTTATGTGTTTAGCGGATTTGTTTCCGTATTTGACTGCAGTCAGTTTAGTCCACCATATATATACATCTTGTAAGCCGCACGGAAGAGAGAGAGGGCTCATTGTATTCCCTGCGTTGTAACTCTCTATCATAGTGAAGATCACCGATTGACGCCCGTGGTTTTTTTCCCGCAAGGGTTTTCCACGTAAAAAACGTGTCTCGTGTTCGATCTTGTTTTCGTATTATTTGCTAACACACCAGGTAGCTCATTATCTGATGATGAACTTGAGCTAATCAAATCGATCAATCGGAGACTGAGACTGAGAGTGAGTCATCACTCATCAGTCAGAGCTGAACTTGCCGGTCGTAGATCCAGCTGAATGGCGCGAACTGGGCTTCCTTATTTGTCCTGTCGTGCGCCCTCTCCTCCAGCCTCCTGAACCTTGTCCCCAGCGAGCACACGAACTCCTGCGCGCGCCGCCCTTCCCCGGACAAGCCCGTGAGGTCGGCGACGCCCCACCGCCGGACGAGGAACTCGATGATGTCGGCGTAGTCCCTCGCCGTGTACACCCCGATCCGCTGCGCGACGGCGCTGAAGCGCGCGAAGAGACGCCCCTCGTCCCGGCCGTCGGTCATGAGGTGCGCCGGCATGGCCACCTTCTTGCGCATCATGTCGGCGAACGCCCGCGCCGTGTAGTCCGGGTCCACCTCGAAGAGCTTCCCGACGATTCTCTCGTACGCCGTCTCGTGCCGCCGCTCGTCGGCGGCAATGGCGCCGCACGCCCGCGCCAGCGCCGCGTCGCCGTGCCGCCGCGCCTGCCGCGCCGTGTTGCCGTGCGAGATGAAGGTCGCCCGCTCCTGGAACGACGTGTAGATGAACCCCTGGTACGGGTTCGTCTCCGTCTTCGGATCCTGCCGTTATATAGAGCCATGCATTGAGAAATCCGGTGAGAACAGCAGAATCTCCCATGGCAGATAATTTGAGCAGAGCAGAGCAGAATCCATGGTACCATCCCTGAGGCGATGAGGTACTGGATGGTCTTCTCGATCTGGCGCATGTCGACCCTGCCGGTGAGGAAGAGGTACTTGTTCATGAGGTCGCCGTGGCGGTTCTCCTCGGCGGTCCAGGCCCGGGTCCAAACGGCCCAGCTGGTGGGGCTCACTCCGGTCTCGTCGCGGACGCCGCCGTCGAGGGTGTTGAGCATGGTCTGGTACGTGGGGAGCGCCTCTTCGGTGACCATGTCACCGACGAGGCACACCAGGAGGTCGTCGGGGATCTCCGCGGCGCGGGCGCGTAGCTCGCGGACCTCGTCGGCGAACGACTCGGAGGACGCGTCGGGAAGGTAGTCCTGCGGCTGCCAGGAGCTCTCCACGGGCTTGAGCAGCGGCAGGATGTTGGCCGCCGCCCACGGGTCCAGCGACTCGAAGATCTCCCGCTTCTGCGGCGGCAGCGAGTGCGTCACCGGCCGGCGAACCTCGCGGGGTGGGGCGAAGGGCTTCTTGTTGGGAGCCCTCACCCTTGGCCACCAAATTGTAGCAGACATCGTCACAAAGCAGAAAATTCAGAGCAAGCCTAGTGCCGGCAAAATCAGGAACGCGCGAAAGGAAACGGGGACCCAAGTGCCCAACAAAAGCAACAAATCCTTGGCAGTAATATTCAGAGGAGGAGGAGGAAGCAGGATGGAATGCTGCTCACTGGGCCGCGGAAGCCATGGCCACCACCGGGGACAAGGCCTTCCTCCTCCTGCTGCTCCCCGTGAGAGGAGGCGTGGTCGTCGCCGCCGTCGGGGCACCAAATAACGCGCCGCAGGAAGGGAGGACCGCCGCCGCCGCGGCCGCCGTCATCAGAGACATGACCGCCACCACCTTCACCCTCCGCGGTGCTCTAGCTAAGAATGCAGGCGGCGGCAAGCGATGCAAGAAATGAGCCCTGCCGGCAGTTCCGATGACGGGCTAACTCGTTAGCTGGCCATGACGTACTCTAAGGATCCTCTGGGTGCGTGTATGGATGCCGGTGGGTATACTGCACAACCCTAACTATCTAGTGTGTGCTTGGTGCTCACACGTTCACTACAATAGCGTGGCGCGTGTTTATAGGTGCTTGCGAAGCTCAAACAAGCTAACATCAAGAACGCATGACGCTGTTGTCGCGGCATTAAACATACATCTGAGTGTTTTTGAAGCAATTGTCAAGCAGATACTCAATAAGACAGATATGACAGAAGCAACATCGGAATCGTGTAGACCGATATAGGCAAACCGGCCAGATTGCTAGCCACAATGCAACCATGAACCGTTACAACTGATTAACTGAGCAGCAGATATGAACACAGATATCTGCTGTCATAATGTGGGTGAACAGCAAAGAAGACCTTATCAATTGATGGCCCTATGGCTATAACCAGAGTTCAATACAGGTGAGATGAGAATACATCATGGCGAGAATACATCATGGCGCTACAACAATTCAATGAACTGACACGAATGTCAATTATTCTTCAGGAGTGCAACGAGTGAATAAAAGTTGTAAGCAAAAAAAGAGTGCACATGAGGCCATCCAAAGACAGGCCTCATCTGAACACTAAACGAGGAAAGCAAGACCCCACCCTGTAAGGATCGTAAAGTGCCACCACACATGCTATATGGCATCATTAGGCTTTGATGGTCACGCTGCACAGACAAGATCCCGAGGGCTTCAGCTTTGACGTACACCACTCAGAACCCACTGGTGCAGCGGGATCATACATCAGTGTCTGATACCCGGGCTCTTCCGCCAACGGGAAGAGCAGCAGCTTGTCATCATGTACGCCCAATGAAAAACGAGTGCTTGAGCTGCCTGTAAGTGGCACCGGGATCTTCTGCCACGAGTTATCAGCTGGGTTAAAGATTGCCAGAGACCTCTGGTTCTTCCATTCAATGCAGAAGAGCTTCTCACCAAGAACGGCATGAGCTGTGACCATCACACAGCCATTCTTAACCTCTCCCCAGGCATGGTTGGTAGGATTGTACACGTCAACAAAACGAGAGTTGCCAATTGTGAAGCTTGAACGGCCACCCATGACATAAAGCTTCCCTTCAAAACTGCACCCGAAGCAGCCCCACCTCGGCCTGCGCAAGCTCTCAACCAATGTCCATCTATTCTGTTCTGGGTCATAAACTTCAACACTAGACAAACTGTCACCATTCAGACCAAATCCACCAGCAACATATATCACACCATTGACCTCTGCGCAGGCGAAGTCACATCGAGCCACATTCATCTTAGCAAGCAAAGTCCACCTGAGGAATGAAAGCTCTAAATGAATAAGCCTAATAATTTGAAATGATGTGACCTTAATCAATAATATGCATTTGAATAATATCAGTGCTGATAAATTTCTCTTGAGTGTATATATTCTTTCAGTTGTTGGTTTAACTTGAACTTTATGATATTGGTAAGATCATTCGATTCAACAGAAATCTACCATAGTGTAATAAACATTATATACATGGAGGATCCAAGCATACCTGTTGAGGCAAGTATCATACTGGTAAACCTCATCCGAAACATATTCCTTCCCATGGTCAGCAGCATAGCCAGCAATAACAAAGAGCTTCCCACCAATAACAACCACACCAAATCCTGCCTTGGTTAATCCAGGCATTCGTGGAAGAGGGCTTTGCGTCTGCCCTGAACCCTCCAAAATCTCCCAGTGCGACCCCTTTGTGCCAGCTTCTGGAGTTAAGACATACACCCACTCCTCAAGTTTCCCAACCTCCTTCCTTACAGCTATTAGTTCCTTGCTCTCAAGAAATGACATCCACCGCTTGGAAACTGCACCCATAACAGGAAAATGACAACGAGGAACAAGGGCAAGACATATCTTTGCCAAGTCTTCAGGCAAGCCTGGTATTAGATCACAGTATGAATCGTGTTCCTCGTGGGGCATAAGCCCTGAATAAAGTTTGGGTTTTGTTGGAGGCTTGAGATGCATCCTCGCACGTAGGCACGTCTGTGATTGAGCAAATTGCTCTTGTGACCCAACAAATGCGAGCATTCTGAGATGCAGGAGGAAGCACCTCAATGTTCTCCTCTTGCAAACCAATAGGAATAAAAACCCTTGGCTTACTTAAAGACCCTATCTACTATAAATGGCAATGGCTGAAAGGGAAGGATTCGTGGAATCCGTCGCCTATAGGAACGGTCAGGGACAAGGGTTTGAATGATGCTGAAATGACGTTCTTCAACTTTGATGTCTCTGTTTTCGTTACCCTTGCTGTATCAAATGCCATCCGATAGTGAGAGTCTGTGGAATAGATTTTCCTGGTAGAATCAACAGTACTCTCCTTATTGACAAGGTAGAAACAGTTTCCTCCCTCACACATGGCCCCAATACCTACAGAAACAGTGAACATACGCTGTTAGCAGGAGGAAAACTTTTAGCTGCCAGTCATCTTCAGAGAGCGGGAGGCACATACCTATGTCCATATAAGTTTGTATCACAATTAGCCAGCAGTAGCATCCATTTCTTATACAAGTCTAATCAGCTGCAGTAATTAAGTAAAGTTAGAAGGAGGAAAAATCAGATTGACTTACATATAAGCACAAACATTCCAAGTAATTGCACGTTACTTTCTAAACCATTCACGGCAACTGTTCTACTATTGATGTTACTACCAAGCTTGGCAGGAAAAGGAGGTATCCAACTACTCCATGTCTTCAGTGGTATCACAAAGAGAACAGAATACATATATAGGAGATACCAATAATCTGATTCCACCCACAAACATAAAAAAGGTGGAGTTGCTAAGGATCAATTCATTAGAATAAAGGATCGGGCACTAAGAGGGAAAAAAATCCATAATCACTCCTACGCAGGTAAAATTATGCTGCTGGGAAAAATGCATTGGTTTTTATTAAAAATTGCGGAAATAGAACAGAAAAACAGATATCAGAAACAGTTATAAGCAGAACTAATAACAGCTGAATCCCAAGAAACAGGGACACAGGGGCACGGTGCTCCAGCTGAATCCCAAGATTCTTGGAAACCAAACCAGCATCATTACTCAGCCACGCAGCAGGCAAATCCGAAACGCACATGAATGAGGATTTGGATTTGATTGCTGTGCAGCGAAGGAAATACTCCCGAGGACAAAAACGAGCAATCATCCGTGGCGGAGCTTTTCCTTACCGGTGAGAGGAGGAACCGACCCACACCCGGCCCGGACGGACCAGCGGCGTCCCGGGGGTAAAGACGGTCACGGGAGGAGAGGGGAGAGGCGCGGCGGCGGCGGCGAAAATGGAGGGATCTGGATCGAGGGGAGGAGGGCGGTGGAGGAGGAGAGCCGACAAGAAACTTGGGGCACGGTTGGTGAGCGAACGGTGGATCAACACGGTTTGGGTTGGCACGGGTTGAGCTGGATGATGAATTTATATATGAGTAGCAAGGGCATGTACAGCAGTGTATATAGCTGTTGTCTATTTGACACACACAGCTAAATAGACAGCTTGTGCAATGTTTCGTCCGTTTGTCCGTCTGTAAGACATTTAATTCTTCGGTAATGCTCAGGAGTAGACGTCCGACGCCAACGAAAATACTGGACACGCCGAGTCCGACATCTCTTTTCCTCCATCCATTTTCTTTTTTCATTTCCTCTCCTCTCTCCAGAGACGGAGCACCCAAGGTGACGGCAGAAGCTCTCCCTCAGTCATGGCGGCGCGAGGATGCGGCCGGCCAGCGGCCCCACGCGGCTCGCGACGGAGCAGCTCCAGGGACGGCGCAGGCACGGCGACGATGGGAGAAGCTCCAACCCCAAGTTGTCCCTCGCAGTTGTCTGGCGTCTTGCAGCACAGCAGAGCGGTGCGAGGGGAAGTGCTAGTACACAACGACGAGGGCCCCCTCCCGGTGTAGGAGCCCTGCTGGCCACGGAGCTCGCCGCTGATGCGAGCTGCTCCTCCCCGCAGCCAGGGGCGACACGACCGAGGGGGGCTGTAAAGCTCGCCGACGGCGTAGGAAGAGGGGGTCGTGAACTACTCCCCCACGGTCTGGGACGAGCTACGTCGGCTGCCAGGGTGTCGCCGAGCGCAGAAGAGGGTGCGCAGGCTGCATGTCACCGAGCACGGAGGAGGGGTGCTGGGCGCGGCCGGGGGTGAGCTGTGCAGGCCGCGCGCTCCCCAGCGGCTGTGGAGGAGAGCCGTGCCGCGCTGCAAACTGCTCCGAAGTGAGGATGTCAGGTTTGACACCTATGTTGCAAGCGAACGTCTGACGTGTTTCAGTTGTTTCGAAAAAATGTTGCAAGTATTTCATGATGATGTTGCAAAAGTAGATCTTGATGTTGCGATGTTACATATGTGTCTCGTGCGCGTTGCAAGTGTGTTATATGAATGTTGGATTTTTCATAAAGACATTAGCTCGCAATCAGCAGGCCGCCCCCTGGCCAAGGCCGCAGTTGGATGCGAGGCATCCGAGCTCGCCGGCCGGCCACCACTTCCCCACGCTGGCCGCGAAGAACCTGCCTCCTTCTATTTTTTTGATTTTTTATGTTGCAAATGTTGTATATCGGTGTTGTAACAATGTTCTTGACATGTTGTAATCAGTCGTCTTCATGATATAATCGTTTCTTGTTATGTTGCAAATCATTGCGCACATGTTGCATCCGTGTTCTTGACATATTGCAAGTGTCCCATGCGAATGTTTCAAAATTAGGTCTAATTTTTTTGATGTTGCAACCATTAATTTTCGATGTTGCAGATGCTGAGTGTCGATGTTGTAGACATGCGTTGTTGGGTGTTGCAAACATTATTTTTCAACGTTGCAGACGTTGCGTTTCGATGTTGCATACATGTGGTGTTGGGTGTTGTGTTTAGGAGAAGTGAGAAGAGGCTCCTAATGTTGGATGTTGCACGCAACACGGGTCGCAACATGGCCGCAATATAGTCGCAACATGGGTGAGGAGAGAAGAAAGACTCCTAACGTTGGAGGTTGCAAGCAACCGCGTTCGCAACATTTTCATAACACGTTCGCAACATTTACCCGGTAGTCTTTGGATCTAACGGCTGGCGATTGAGGATCCTAAGATCTAACGGCCATGGACCCGTCCGATGCTAGCGCCCGGATCGGACGTCCGGGCGCTAGCAGTGCCGTTAAATCTTTCATTGACACATACATCATGATGATCATGTGCGCATTTGATCTTTGTAACCATTTTGATGTTCGATTGAGATGTAATACATGACATTGAATTAATTCACATAAAATATTTATAAAACCATTACTAATATATATATAAGCACTCTGAGTACATGATATGATTGTAAATTGAAAAAAGTACGTGATATGATATAGTAAAGCTGAAGTACCATTACAATGTAGATTTAAGTTTCTTTAGGCCCAAAACGCTGCAATATGTGCTCAACTAAATCCTTCTTGAGTTGCTTATGTGTAGAAGGATGACGTATAGCCGAGTTTCTATCAAGTACCTCTGCGAATTTTGGATTTGGATTCCGAAAGGACCTTGATGTCGCCTAGAGGGGGGGTGAATAGGCGAGACGACCAATTTAAACTCTTTCTCCCCAAACACTTGAGCTGACAGTGCTCCACAGGTCAGACCGGTGGTGACGACCGGTCGACCGGGCCAAGCACCGGACTTCACGAGTGACACCGGTCGGACCGGTGCGCCTCACCGTCGTACCGGTGTAGCACGAAGAACCCGCAAAAACGACTTCAAGCACCTCTTGGCTTCTAGCACGAACCAAACTCGGGGTGTGGCTTTTGTAGATGATCACAAGCGAGTAATGAGCCCCTGCACACACAAGTAACACACCCAAGTAGATCGAAGCGGAAGCAAATGAAATATGCTAGAAAAACAACTTAGTGAGTCGAACCACACGAAGAAGCAAGGATTTGTTTCCCGAAGTTCACCACCCACTGAGGAATGGCTACGTCTCCGTTGAGGAGCTTGTAAGGGACAATTCCCACAACAAGCCGGGTCTCTTTCAACCACTTTCCTCCTTTCCACTAAGGTGATCTTTTCCACGAAGAGGCAAGATCGCGGCCCTTACAAACTTCCCGCCGCTCACCACAACCTTGGGAGCTAGCCGGCGACACCTAGCCGTCTAGGAGGCAAACCTCCAAGAGTAACAAATGCACCAAAGTTTGTAGACTCGAAACCAAAGTGCTCAAGCTATGGAAACTGCTCTTGTTAGCTCACAAAGTCACTCCTAGGCTCACTTCCTCAACCCAACACAAAGATGATGGCTTGAATCCACAAATCTCACAAAGAGATGGTTGGGGAGAGCCACTAAGGCTTAGAGCTAGTTAGAAATGGCTTGGGACCTCAGCAAACACACTAGAACCAGCAACCCTCACTTGAAGAGGGCTTGGGGTATTTATACCCCTCAAATGAGAAAACTAGCCGTTAGTCTCGGCAAAGCACCGGTCTGACCGGTGCCTCACACCGGTCAGACCGGTGTACGAAAAACTAGCCGTTGGGCTAGCGGCACCGGTCAGACCGGTGCCTCTGACCGGTCAGACCGGTCAGGCCCGAGTTACCCCCAAAACCTCTTTTAAGGAAACTAGCACTTCACCACCAAGATGAAATGACCCAGGTTAAGATAGGAGGGTTTGTTAGCACACTCAAAGGCTAGATCTCACTTAGGTCAACTAAAGAGCACTTTGACTTGGTCAACTCGCTAAGTTGCATCCCTCTTGATAGTACGGCATACCTATACTCAAGAAAAGAATAAAGGAGCTTCGATGACCTCTTGAGCTTGAACAATCTTCAATTCTTGCCATACTTGATCAATAACCACTTGAGGGCTTTTAATATAGCCTTTGACCTGAGCACATCCATACTTGAGCTAGTGACTTAGGATCTTTCCATATAGCATAAGAATGCACACTTGGATCCATGGTCACTCCATGTTGCCAATCTTAACGAGTTGATGACTTGCAAAGCTTCCCTCGGTTAAGGTTTGAATATGATACTTGAAGACCCCACGGATGCTAGACCTTCACCCTAGCAAAACACGAATGGCGGCTTAGCTACGGCCCCAAAGATTGCTTAGTCCCTCACCCTAGCCATCTCGGTTGATCTCTTCATCACTTATCCAATCCACTTTGAGTTTCACTTTGCTTCACACGCAATTAACCTTCATTTGAAAACCCGCTTCAAATGCTTGATCTTGATTGACAACGGATATGCAAGCTTCCATTTTTAGAACCATGGTGTGTACACTCATCATCTTGTTCTTTTTTAATAAACTCATGAAGTCTTGCACCATATACATGTCTTTGTAAATGTGAGCCATAAAATACATCTATAATTAAAATTACTTCAATGGTTGCTCATGAATATATAATGAAAACCTGCTCACAATCTTAGACAAAAGCATTAGTCCTTTAATCGCCTTGTCATTCAATTTACCAAAATCCACTTAGGGGCCTAGATGCACTTTCAATCTCCCCCTTTTTGGTGATTGATGAAAACACGATTAAAGCTTACAAATAAAACATTAAAGCGCATTTAGATTCTTAGATATAGCTAGAGCTCCCCCTTAATTTGTGCTTTGAGTTGGATTTCAAAATAATTGGCCTTAAATGCCATTAGCACAAATTTGGAAGAAAAGACGTGTGAGCTCCTCCTATATCTTAGAATCAGTGGAGTGCAACATGTGTGAGCGACAATAAAATCCGTGATGCGTATGACAAGATATGCACAAAGCAAAGGGAAGTGAGCTGACTAGACAGCACCGGTCAGACCGGTGCCCCCGACCGGTCGGGCCGGTCGGAGTCCGCCCGGCCCGCTCAACTGGGCGGCACCGGTCAGACCGGTGCCCCTCACCGGTCGGACCGGTCGGAGTCCCATCGGCGCACAAAGCAACGAAGTGCGTGCTATTTGGTCCAAGGTGATCATGCCGTGGTTGCAAGTCGGTTTAGATCACCTTGCTCCATTTAGCCAACACAAACAAACACCATTCAAAGCATGCATCACAATCTAACAATAAGGTCGCTTAAATATTACAATAAGGTTTAAAACACACAGTGGCACTCACACAAAAGTTCTCAAGTCCACTAAGATGAAGTTCTAACTTATTACATGGCTTCTCTCAACAGCCAACAGGCACCGTCAGACCGGTGCAGGGCACCGGTCAGACCGGTGCAACACAGACAACAGCTCAGACAACATAAACTTGTGGCTTTAATCTCGATTCTTCTCCCCCTTTGTCATCAAGCATCCAAGAAGGGCCCGGAGAAGAAACGGGCCGATCACTGTCCTTGAGATCCGTCTCCCGGGTGAGAGCTCCCTCCTATTTGAGATTTGTCAAGTATCCAATGCAAGGGAGAGTTTAGATAAATAGACTCCGAGACGGTGATTTGAGATGGGTGAGCTATGGGTGCGCTGTGTTTACCGTAGTAATAAGGGTTGTAGCCAAAGATCTCAGCGGAGAAGCGAGCGCCCCAGTCTTGTACTTGCTCAGGAGGTGGAGGAGGCGGGGTGCTTGCTCTTCTTCCATGAAATGAGACGATCCAGCCACATCCGGAGGAGGAGGTACAAAGGGTGGAGGTGGAGGAGGAACCGATGAGGACGATCCTTGTCCTTGCTCGGACTCGAAGAACATGGGGCCATATTGGTTAAGCAAGTCCGAGTTGGCCCATCCTCTCATCCTTTCCTCAAAGGAAGGTATCTCAACCTGTGGAGATTCTGGAGATGGTGGAGATCGAGGAGGTTGAAAACCTTCGGCATTGTGCATTAATTTCATTGTGTCCCTCATTTGCTTATTAGCCCTTCTCGACCTTTGTTGCTCAACTTGGATGTCATGCTGGCTCCTGCACATCCCAAAAATGAAGTTGAGAAACTTTTTCAAAGGGGAGGTGGATCTGCGTGGCCTGCCTGGCTGCCAGCCACCCCACCGGTCAGACCGGTGACGGTCTGAGCCCCAGCCTGAGGCAGATCTGGCCTAGCTGCTCCCTCCTCAAAGATTTCTTCCTCATGGCCTGGTGCATGCTCAACTCTAGGTGATGGAAGCCGAGGATTCTTGCTAGGGTTGAGCTTCAGAGGCTTGTGTGTCACATTCTTCGGAAACTCCGTCTTTTCAACCTTTTCAATCATATACATGATGTAAGGGCTGTAGCTGCAAATCTTCTTGGGGTCCTCGGATAGATGCTTAATCTCTTGCCAAATGAAGTCCCCAACACTGAACTCCGGAGCTCCCGGTCTCAAAGCCACCATCAAGTTTTTCTGGAACTTTGTGATTTCTGAGGGGTTTCCATCTCTAGGTGTAATAGACACCCTAAGGAGCCTATTAGGACAGCAAAGTAGGTGTAGAGGTTCTTCACCTTCCCATAGTTAGCATGCTCACCACGAGGGTACATCACATGCAAAGCATCCTTCTCCAGCTCTCCCTCATCATGGAGCTTCCTCAACTCCCCATCTCCCGCCATGATCCCAAAGCACCTCAAAAATCTGTGAAAGGTGATGGAGTACTTTTGGTCGTTGGTCATCCAAATCATAGCCCTGTCGGCCTCAATGTGACCAAAGTGCACTGTGGCAAAGAACTGGGCGATGATCTCCTTGTTCCAATCCTGTCGGAACCCATAAGTGTCTTCACCCTTTGCCTCTCACAGTTGCTCATGATTTCATCAAATATAGGGTCTCCTTTCCTAGCCATGTGCTCCCAATCCACATATTGTGCCTTGTGTGTGATTTTGGGCTTCTTTATAATCATTGTAGCATAGTAATCTTGCTGAAATTTGGCCCAAAACCTCGGATCCGATGCGGTCTTGCCCTCCTCATAAGGGTTCTTGTCCCTTAGCTTCTTCAGGGCCTTGGTCATGCCAGCCCCGTGGTACTTCACCGGCCTGTCAGGGTAAATGTAAGTAGGTGGCATGATCCTCAACCTACCCTGATCGTCGTCATCTTCCTCCATAGCATCTACATCCTCCTCCTCATCCTCGTCCTCATCCTCAGCAGCATCGCTGTCTGACCCAGCCTCCTGGTGCCTCCTCAACTCAAACTGACCCGGAAAGGTCTCATCTTCAACATTGTCATCGCTTCCTCGTTCGGTGTCACCTCCTAGATCAGGATCCTCAACACTTGCTTGAGTTGGGCGGCGTCTCAATCTCTTGCCGCTGATGTTGACAGTGCTGCCCCCTCCCCAAAATCACCGGGGATAGCTCCTCGGCGAGTGAGGACTTCTTCTCTTCTTTTCTTTGCCCCTTCCTTTTCCCGCACCATAGCTGTTGTCCTGAGTCACACATAGGATGACAAGAGTGTATAAGACTCTAGGAAAAGATTGAATTGAATTGGAATTGATTCTTGAAAGTTCAGAACAATTGGGTCTGTTCTGGGCCACACCGGTCAGACCGGTGAGGGGCACCGGTCAGACCGGTGCCACCCAGAATAGAGCCAATGGCTCCCACATTCAATCTGAGCAGCTATTAATCTAAGATTTGGTCTAGATGAACAAAAGACATCCTAGAATAGATATGTGTTGAAAATCAAGAAGAAAACACAATTTGGGGGTGGACATGCGCCACTGGTTAGACCGGTGACGGCCACCGGTCAGACCGGTGAAGGCCGTCCGACCCCAATTCATGATTTCTCACAATGTGTCCAACAAAACGTTATGGATCTATAGGAATGTCTTCTAGGTGATCTCAGAAGATGTTCTACCAAAGGGAATTCAAAACTTTGCACCATGTGAGGAGATCGGGCAAAAGAAAGGTTTGAATACCTTTGGAGAGATGAACTCGAGTTGAATCCAAGAAACTCGAGGGGGAAAGTGAAGAGGGGCCTTGGGAGATCCTTTTCCTTCCAATCTTGAGGCCTTTCCTTGGTTCAAACTTCAATCACCATGGATTTTGAGAGAGGTGAAAGTGAGAAGAGGGAGGAGTGGTGTTCACGGTTTGAGGCAGGAGAGGGATAGAGGAGAGAGAAGGAGGGGGGGGGGGGTAAAAGAGGATTCCTTTTACTGTGGCCCCACGGGTTGACGCCGGGCGCCACCGGCCGACCGGTAAGGATGCCCGCTGGTCAAGCCAGAGAGGCCTTATCGGTTTTTCCGGTCCACCCTCGGTAGAACCGAAGATCCTGATAAAATTCAACAGAGAGTCCTTATCGGTAGAACCGACATGCCCTCGGTAGTACCGACCTTTTTCTTCCTTTTTGAGATTTTGCTCCTTGAAACTTCTCCAAATAAGTTATAGGACTATTCTAATCCACTTAGGTTGCATAAACACGATTATGTGACTTCAAGGTCACCACCGGTCAGACCGGTGGCTTGCACCGGTCAGACCGGTGCTCCCTTGAGAAACAGATTTTGAGCCACAGCAATAGATTTCTATTTCAACCTTTAGGGATGTTTTGGATATGAGATAGAAAGATGATATTGATCCAAAAATCATCAATTCTTAGAAGAATGAGGATTAACCAATTTATTTGTGAATTCTTGATCCTTCCAAGATTGAGAGAGATAAGTAAGAATGGATTTTAGGGACTTGAGAGAATCTTCTTAATTGTGACTAGCCATTAGTCAAACAAGGAGAACTATAGTCACAACTAAGTTGATTGGGTCACTAAGACCAAGAACCAAATATTTTTCAAAGAAAGCACACTTCCTATACATGCTAGTTGATTTTTCGAAAAATCTATCCTATATCACAAAGTGCATGCATCCACTTCAAATGAATGCCCTAACAAGCATATTTGGCTCATATCTTCATCCTCGAGACACAAAGACGAGTGGAAGTAGAGATATCAACCAAATATCTAGAGAGGAGCTCAAGAGGTCCATTTGAAGCAATTACATGCTAAGGATGACACGCTAGCATGATGTTATGTCCTAGATGCATTACGGTATTTCAATGAGTTTCGTGAAAACATACCTTTGCCTTAAGGCCATTTCATTTGTGCATAAATTAAATTTTGATCGGTGTTAGCTCTTACTTTGTTCTTTTGGAAGTTACGCTTATCGAGAGCTTCCTTTAAGATGCACAAACGAATGAGACTACAAGATCACTTAGAAGAAATTGTTAGTCCCACAAGTGACACAAGTGTTGTAATGAGCTCCCCCTTAAGTAGTGCTAGAGAATTTGAGTTTCTCGACCAAGGCACTTTGTTCAATTAAGAACTTGTTGAGGCTCATTCCAAAACTTGGTCACAACACATGAATGATTTGATAATTGACATGTGTTTAGCTTCTCATAACCTTTGATGCCAAATCACCCTTCTTCTTGAGGGTTTGGACAACGCCGGGTCACCCGGGCACTCGTGCTGGGTCACCCTGCAGCATTCAGAGGCATACCGGGTCACCCGGGCACTTGTGCTGGGTCACCCGCCAAATTTGCACTTGCTGCGTTGTCACCGATCAGACCGGTGACCACCACCTGACCCATTTTGGTGATTTTTCCTTCCCTTTTCCTTGAGTGAGTGAATGTATCACTAATTTCAGTCTTGCAACCAAGGATAAGGCATTGCCCTACTAGAGAGCCATTAAGAGCATCGAATGGCATGAGAGAGTAAATTTTCATAAAAATAATCAAAGTCACCACCTCATGCTTTGCTTATGCAAGAAGAGCATCACATGAGTGTTCGCCAAGGACCAAAGGTGACTTAGACTCAATTTAGCGCATTGGTTACCGAGATGACATTGATTTCACGATTTATATGAGTGTGCTCTTCACATGGTTAATTGAATCCATCAAGATTTCCAAGTCTTCCAACCATGTGCTCAATGCATCTCTTTCAACCTGCAAGCTCAGTAAGCATTTCTTGGTACCAACACTTGTTGGGTCCTATTGGGTTAGTCACAAGGTGCTTAGGAACCCAAATAGCTCTCATGCTACAATGAGGTGAACTGATCTCCCTCATAGCACAAGTTCTATTCTTATCGTTCCTAAGCTTATGGAAATCATAATGGACAAGGTTTGATTTAGGGATGTTACCATTTGGGCAATCCTTGCCTATGTGACCCTTTTGACGGCATTCGTAGCAAATGCGACTTTTGTTCTTGTTGGTCACACCATTCCTTGCAATTTCTTTTCTACACTTGCTTCTGAGACTTGTTCTTGGAGAAGGTGGCTTCCTTGCCTTGTTTGCTTGAAGTGGGGCTGCCCTGGCCAGCACCGGTCTGACCGGTGGCATGCACCGGTCTGACCGGTCACGGTCAGAGCCACTGCCCGTTGTTGCTTTTGGGCACGAGTCGGCAAGGTGTCCCTTTTCTCTGCACTTGTAGCACACCCTCCACTTGTTGGAGCTTCTAGACTTCTTGGAGAGTGACTCTTGTGCCTTGTGCTTGATCGGGCGATATTGGGGTTTGACTTCCCCAATCTCGCTCTTTTCTTGAATCTTGTTCTTGTGGGACCTTGTATGTTGTTGAGGGGTTGAACTAGTGGCGGTTGATCCCTTCCCAAGCTTCTTCACCATGCTTTCACAGTTATCTTGAGAAGGTTGCACTTTGCTTTTCTCCTTCAACACATACAAGTCCTTTTGGAGCTTTTCGACCTCTTGCTTTAGTTTATCATTTTCTTCAGCAATGAGGTCATCACAAGATTCTACAAGTACATGCTCAATGCTAGATTGGCTTGCTTGAGACAAACAATCATTAGCGCTAGATAAAACAACTTGAACTTGTGAGCATGTGCATGTGTGAGATAGAGGTTGTAGAGATTTTACCGATGAAAGCACAACCTCATGGGCTATCTCTAGTGTTGCATAAGAATCAACAAGCTTTTCAAAGGAAAGTTCAAGTTCATTGTGATTGGCTTGTAGGACCATATGCTCGCTAGTGAGCTTCGCAAGTTTGGCTTCTAGATCATCATTGGCATCTTCTTCTAATTTAGCTCTACAAGCAAAGGATTTGATGTCATGATCATATTTGTTAGCCAATGTTTCATACTTACAAACCAAGGATGCAAGTTCGGATTTGAGAAGCTCAATTTCTCTTGATGAAGAGCTTGAAGCTTCAATCTTTTGGTCCTTAGCCCCTTTGGCTTGTCTCTTCTTCTTGCTTCTCTTCTCCTTCTTGGCCATCAAGCAAGTTGGTGTGCCCCTGCTGGCACCGGTCTGACCGGTGTGTGTCGCCGGTCTGACCGGTCCCTGCAGAGGGACAACGTCTTCGCTTCTTTGCTCTTCTTCTTGCTTGGGGTTTGATGCTTGATGATCAGGGGATGTTGTAGAGGTAGGGCACATCTCCACTGACTCATCTTCATCAACGCTCTCGAGTTCATCCCATTTGGTGTTTACCAACTCAAGTAGTAATTTCCAAATGAGATGAGCATCTTCGGAAATCTTTTTGCTTTTCAAGATAATATACTTTAGTTCTCTACATACATAGCTACACAAAAGGTTAGTAATAACGGCATTGAGTTGCTTCTTCTCCAAGTCCATTGGCGAGACACATGTCTCATCCTTTGGAAGGATACTCGCAACCTTAATGCTCTCAGCGGTAGGGCCCAAAACCTTAAGTGCAATGAGAACATTAGAGCACCAAGAAGAATAGTTTGAGCCATCTAGAGCTAGAGGCTCAAACGGTACCTCACAAGTTGTCGACATCGAAGAACTCCAAGCGGTTAAGCTCGAATCGGAGCACCAAGCTCTGATACCAATTGAAAGGACCTTGATGTCGCCAAGAGGGGGGGTGAATAGGCGAGACGACCAATTTAAACTCTTTCTCCCCAAACACTTGAGCTGACAGTGCTCCACAGGTCAGACCGGTGGTGACGACCGGTCAGACCAGTCAAGCACTGGACTTCACAGGTGACACCGGTCAGACCGGTGCACCTCACCGGTCAGACCGGTGTAGCACAGAGAACCTGCAAAAACGACTTCAAGCACCTCTTGGCTTCTAGCACGAACCAAACTCAGGGTGTGGCTTTTGTAGATGATCACAAGCAGAGTAATGAGCCCTGCACACACAAGTAACACACCCAAGTAGATCGAAGCGGAAGCAAATGAAATATGCTAGAAAAACAACTTAGTGAGTCGAACCACACGAAGAAGCAAGGATTTGTTTCCCGAAGTTCACCACCCACTGAGGAATGGCTACGTCTCCGTTGAGGAGCTTGTAAGGGACAATTCCCACAACAAGCCGGGTCTCTTTCAACCACTTTCCTCCTTTCCACTAAGGTGATCTTTTCCACGAAGAGGCAAGATCGCAGCCCTTACAAACTTCCCGCTGCTCACCACAACCTTGGGAGCTAGCCGGCGACCTAGCCATCTAGGAGGCAAACCTCCAAGAGTAACAAATGCACCAAAGTTTGTAGACTCGAAACCAAAGTGCTCAAGCTATGGAAACTGCTCTTGTTAGCTCACAAAGTTACTCCTAGGCTCACTTCCTCAACCCAACACAAAGATGATGGCTTGAATCCACAAATCTCACAAAGAGATGGTTGGGGAGAGCCACTAAGGCTTAGAGCTAGTTAGAAATGGCTTGGGACCTCAGCAAACACACTAGAACCAGCAACCCTCACTTGAAGAGGGCTTGGGGTATTTATACCCCTCAAATGAGAAAACTAGCCGTTAGTCCCGGGCAAAGACCGGCCTGACCGGTGCCTCACACCGGTCAGACCGATGTACGAAAAACTAGCCGTTGGGCTAGCAGCACCGGCCAGACCGGTGCCTCTGACCGGTCAGACCGGTCAGGCCCGAGTTACCCCCAAAACCTCTTTTAAGGAAACTAGCACTTCACCACCAAGATGAAATGACCCAGGTTAAGTTAGGAGGATTTGTTAGCACACTCAAAGGCTAGATCTCACTTAGGTCAACTAAAGAGCACTTTGACTTGGTCAACTCGCTAAGTTGCATCCCTCTTGATAGTACGGCATACCTATACTCAAGAAAAGAATAAAGGAGCTTCGATGACCTCTTGAGCTTGAACAATCTTCAATTCTTGCCATACTTGATCAATAACCACTTGAGGGCTTTTAATATAGCCTTTGACCTGAGCACATCCATACTTGAGCTAGTGACTTAGGATCTTTCCATATAGCATAAGAATGCACACTTGGATCCATGGTCACTCCATGTTGCCAATCTTAACGAGTTGATGACTTGCAAAGCTTCCCTCGGTTAAGGTTTGAATATGATACTTGAAGACCCCACGGATGCTAGACCTTCACCCTAGCAAAACACGAATGGCGGCTTAGCTACGGCCCCAAAGATTGCTTAGTTCCTCACCCTAGCCATCTCGGTTGATCTCTTCATCACTTATCCAATCCACTTTGAGTTTCACTTTGCTTCACACGCAATTAACCTTCATTTGAAAACCCGCTTCAAATGCTTGATCTTGATTGACAACGGATATGCAAGCTTCCATTTTTAGAACCATGGTGTGTACACTCATCATCTTGTTCTTTTTTAATAAACTCATGAAGTCTTGCACCATATACATGTCTTTGTAAATGTGAGCCATAAAATACATCTATAATTAAAATTACTTCAATGGTTGCTCATGAATATATAATGAAAACCTGCTCACAATCTTAGACAAAAGCATTAGTCCTTTAATCGCCTTGTCATTCAATTTACCAAAATCCACTTAGGGGCCTAGATGCACTTTCAGATTCCTGTTTGTACTCACTTCCGGTGGTAGGACAATAGTTGCACTCGGGTTCTCATTTAAATCCAATGGAATTTTAACCAAGTCTTTTTCATCTTCAACTATCATATTGTGGAGGATGACGCAAGCTTCCATTATATTAACAACATCACTCCGCTTCCACAATCGTGTTGGTCGACGTACAATATCAAATCTGGATTGCAACACACCAAATGCACGCTCAACATCCTTCCTTGCCCCTTCTTGATGTTGCGTATATAATTTGTGTTTATCCGTTTGTGGCTTTGATATTGTCTTCACAAAGACTGCCCACTCGGGATATATTCCATCAGCAAGATAGTACGCCGTGTCATATTGGTTCTCATTTACAACAAATAGAACTCTTGGAGATTCTCCTTTTACGCGTCAATGAATAGTGGAGACTTATTCAGCACATTTATATCATTATAGGCCCCAGTGGTACCAAAAAATGCATGCCATATGCGAAGGTCACGTGATGCAACCGCTTCAAGGATCATAGTAGGAACTTTTTTGTTACCACTAGTAAATTGACCAACCCAACCTTTAGGGCATTTTTCCCATGGCCAATGCATACAATCAGCACTTCCTGCATGTCCCGGGAAGCCACGAGACTCATTTTCTAGCAAGATTTTCTCTAGTTCATCAACTCTAGGAGGGCGCATATACTCCGGACCAAAGCATTCTAGCAAATTTCCCCAAGCACTCCAAAGCCGTGCTAGCAGCAATTTTCAAAACCTCATCCAGTTGGTCAGCTGGCGAACTATATGCTAGCATTCGAATGGCAGTAGTGCACTTTTGAAGAGGTGAGTGGCCATCTCTTCCAGTCGCATCTACTCTTTGGGTAAAAAAAGATCCCAATCACTTAGAGCTGCAACAATTCTAAGGAATAGTGGCTTGTTCATTCGAAACCTTCTACGAAACATCTCATCGGTATATATAGGTTTGGCAGAGAAGTAGTTAGCTACAAGATCATCATGACCAGCTTCTCGATTTCTAGGTATGTACCTCCGAGGTCCACTTTGACGTTGGCGGCGGTTTGGTGGTTTGGAAGATGCAGCTTCAACTTTGGCCTTCAATTTCTCACCAAATTTTCTTCAAAATGAATCCAATTTTTCAGATCCGGCAAGAAAATCATCAAACGTATATACATCTGCTGGATCGATCTCTTGAATATCCTCTTCCTAGACCATGAAAGTACAATTTACTTAGAATAAAATAGACTAGCTGAAAACCAAAAATGATGTTGTTGAACTTGATTTCCTTCACAGTAATTTGGGAAAAGAAATAGTGTGGGTCACTCTACGAGGAAATCGGAAACTCTACTGTTGATTTCTTGAATTGGATTTAGACTCTAATTTATATGTTAAACCGAAGGAGCACGATGCAATTTGAGTAGAGAAGTTAAACTACAAGTAGATTAAAATAGGAAGGAAAAACAAATAGCATCGAGTACCTGTTCATGCTCATCTCCATTAGGAGCAGCATCATCTATGGGAGCAGGCGCATGATCATCTCCTAGGACAGGCACATGATCATCTCCAGGCGCAGGAGCATGATCATGTACATGGTCAGGCGCATGACCATCTCCTGGAGCAGGAGCAGGCGCAACATCTCCAGGCGCAGGCACGTGGTCATCATCCATTGCCATGGATTAGAAAAATGGGAGAGACAGGAAGGTGTGCAGCAATATCTATTATTTATACACACACAAGAGTAGCAGCGCAAGAGACAAGAACGCAAGAGGCATATGGACTTCTGACGTTCCAATTAAAAGGACATGCACATTTCAGTTCACACAATTTAAAAAGCATTCACATTTCAGTTCACAGAATTCAAAAGGACATACACATTTCAGTTCACATCCTTGTTCACATTTCAGTTCTCATTGTAGCTTCCAGCAGGTTGAGGAACGATGAGTGGCCACAGCTCAGCTCCACTACTCCAGAACCTGTAGAGCACAGTTAACAAAATGCATGTGACCAAAATGTTGTGAATAAAGAAGCTTCTTTGATTGATTTTCTTTCTAATGTTTATTTTGTCCTACATATCAATGGCTGAAATGCCACTTTGAAATCAGCAAGTTAAGGCTAGCTGCTGCTGAGTTTTTAACAAACTATCTGGATAGTAAAATTACAAGGCTCTGAGGACATGAACTTCTCGACTGAAATGTGAAATGACACAAAGATAGCACTACTTACTTTGACGTAATCATTTTGGAGACAGCATGGAATCAGGCAACATTGGAGACAGCTGAAATGACACATATAGAATGACAGCATGGAATCAGGCACAAAGACTGACAGGAACTAAAAAATATAGCAAGTCTGTTAACTCCACAGATAGCAATTAGGTCACCACCATTTTTAGATAAGTTGACAGGAAGAAAAAATAGGAAGACATACTTGCACTAGTTATATGCTAAAAAAATGAAGAAAAAATGACAAAATGACATATGGCTCACTCACCTCAACTGAAATCAGCAAATATTTTCTGCTTCAGACACTTCATTGTATTTGCATGATCTATTTTTTCTTCAGTAGACATGACAGAGACGTCTAATGCTAGAAGTTTGTCATATGTCTCAAACATTTTAGCTTCAAGTTCTAATTTTCTTGCCTCCTTTTGCTCCTTGGCTGCCTCCTTTTGCTCCATTGCCGCTAGATGGGTGAGCTTTGCTTGTTCAATCTTCTTGGATGATAGTTTCTTTTGTCCTTCCAAAACCTTCAGCCGGTTAGCATGTTCATCAGCCTGAATTTTACCAAATGTATTCATCTCCTCAAGGTCTGTACTATCAATGACCTTCTTGTTGGCATTTGCAGCTTTCTTTTCAAATGCTACCTTCTTAGCTGCCTTTTGTCCTATTGGCCTAGGGATTTCTTCCACATCCTCTAGGTCTGCATCACCCATGTCATCTCCTTCATCATCCTTCTCTAAACTCTTTCTTTTAGGTGCTTGTTTCAAGCCATTGTTGTATGATTTCCACTTTGCTTCATGTCTTACAGTTTTCCACACATCCATCAACACAAAGGTTGTGAGTTTGAGCTTCTTGTTGTCTTCTATGTAGAAGACATGAGCCTTCTCAATCCACATTTTCTCATTGTATCCACTGCTGAAAACTCTCTAAGCCTTAATCCAAGCATCATTGAAAAGGTCAGTCCATCTATTTATCTTGTGCCACTTGTCCTTGGCTTGCTTAAGATTTCTTTTCCTATTGGCTGGAGTAGTCTCGTTGTATGTCTCAACAACATCAACCCAGTAATGCTCATTCTTCCTATTTGCTCCTTGGGATGAGTCCGTAGAATTCAACAACCAAGAGCTCATCTATAATGAACAAAAGTATTAAATTGTTGCTGCTGAAATACAATAATAACTGGAAAACAAATTGAATTAAGCAACTCACCAGCCTAACATCTTCGTCTTGTGTCCACAAGATGCGTTTCTCAGTCCTAACAACTTCATTCCCACTGTCGACATTAACCAGTGATGAATGAGGGGTTGTTGTTTCTTCGTTTGATGGTGAAGTGCTAAAAGGTCGCGGCGGCTTGAATGGTACAGAAAGAGAAGGCCCTCCAACTAAGTGATGATTGTGAGACATTTGAGGCTAGTTCTTGATTAAATTATGAATCCACCAGGTGGTGTTGGATCATTATCCCTGCATCAGTCAATTATAATTTATGAATGTATATCCACATATGACCCTCAAGCATGCATCAGTGTATGGCATGCATCTCTTCATGGCCACATCAAACAAATTCAGAAAATAAACTGTATTATCTGTGCAAAATTCAGATAATAACCTATTTGTGATTTTCTTGTTATAACTATCTCTTCATGGCCACATCAAACAGTACAGATAATGGCTAACTGATAGTTTCATAAATTTGGCCAGCCTAATTTCTAGTCTTGTTTTCATCCAAATAGAGCCTGAACAATGACCATAAAAAGATCCTAAAACCTTCCAGTTCTAAGAAAATGTAAATAAACTTGTGAGTTACAACTGGTCCTGCATGGCATATCAATGCCATGGTTATCCATTTGAAATTGTCATAACTGACCATTTAGTTCCAAATCAATCTGTTGGCATTACAACCTATACTATTTGTGCACAATGTCCATGGAATTCAGAAGTAGAGTATGACAACAATTTCAAAAAAGGTACATAGTATATGTAAGTCAAACAGAGAAATTGAGACTACTATCTTTGCTCTATTCATTAGAAACTGATAAAAATTGATAATAAGCAAAAAATACAACAATTATATGTGCTCTAATCAGAGGAAACTGAGAGTAATTTGTTACCATGTTGATGTATCAAAAGCTTGATGACGCATCCATGGATCATTCAGACTACAACCAATGCCTTCGGTCCAGAAACCTCCATTCGCACTACCATCAGCGTTGGTTGTCGAAGTAAACCGGGAACTGAAGGTGGAGCCTCCGGTGAAGGATGCAGGGGAATCGAATGCGCCGGCAGTACCTTCTGAAGGTGGGGGCACCAACACACCACTTCTTGCCGCTGCCGCCGTCGTCACCTGTGCCTTTGTGGTCGTAGTGCCCTTTGCCCCTGCCGCCCCCTTCCGTGCACGTGCTGCAACGGCCTTCCTCTCCCGCATCGCAGAAGCTTGTAGGAGACCTTGCGCCACCACTGCCTCAATCTGCTCACGCCGCATCGATTCAGATCTTGCGCCGCCGCCGCCTTCTCTCTGCTCACGCTGCTAGGGTTGGCAATGGTGGCAAAGGCTAGAGATTCAGCTATATGAGGGAGAAAATGGCGCGAAGGGGAAGAATTGGGGCACCTGCTTCCCGCACGGAGGGCCGGCCGCGGCAAATCCCGTGGAGGATGCGGATCGACAAGGGGGCGGCGTACAACGGTGCTGGAGGAGTCGATTTAGCTTTGGAGCACGCGCCTCTGCCGTCCTCTCGCGAAAGGACGACGCGGTCGTCTGCTCACACGCGGGGGGGGGGGGGGGGGTGTTTCTGAAAAAACACCAGTACACAGACAGCGTGTCGACGACCGTTGTACATGCCCTAATGGCACGGGAACGAACGACACCGTATTTCGTTCCCCCTTTCGTTCACGTTTTCGTGGTGGTTGCCGGAATCAGATCGGAGTCAACGATTTCCTTTCCTTCCTGATCCCCCCTCATTTTTTCTAACTTTATTATCCGTCGAGTGGACGATCACCACTAGGGACTCAAGTGGGTACTCAACAGTGTTTTTTAACTGGTTAATTACGATAGCATGCCACCCTAGTTATTTCCTTCTTAAAATTAATTACATGAAATGACATCCTAATTCATTTTATCATTTTTTTGGGTCGACTCAATGACCCATCACAATCCCAACTTGCATCCCTAATCACCATGTCAGGACGAAGTGCCCATCTCCTTCCTTGGAGCAGAGCAGCATTCTTCAACCTCTCGTCTCCACTAGCGGAGCTAGGTGAGGGCCAAGCTGGGCCATGGCCCCCTGCTTTGGAGAAATTTTGATGAAAACACTTCTGCATGACTGTCAATACTATTGCAAGTCTGACAAAACTATTGAAAATATGCATAGCTACATGCTAGATGCATGTATGTGTACATCTTTTAGCTAACTTTCATTGCTAAATATGGATTTCAAGTTAACAATATAATTTTAATGTAGATAATTTGCTGGGCATGCATTTTATTTGTCGATTCTCCTTGAGACCTTGACACTTTTAATTGCTTTTTCAAGCTAGTTATACTATTTCTTTGCAGATATTTACGCTTACATAACATAACACACTGGAGTTATGTAGTTGTTGAGATTATGATGAAATTGGCCCCTGCTTGGTTCTAATCTTAACTTCGTCACTGCACGTCTATTACCTTCGTTTCACCGGTCATCCTTCATAGCTATCGTGGTGGCGACTGTGATGTAGCATGCGCGAGGTTCGAATATGATGGTATCACTCTGTCAGGTGGAGTATGGTGTTGTAGTTGGCACCACGGTAAAAGGTCCCGCCACGACTGTTTTCTTGGTGTGGTGTGGTATGCCTTCTCTCAAGTCCTTATCGTCATGGGTTAAAGCGGAATGTTTGATGTCTCTATCCAATATGTCGGTGCTTTTCTTCGTATTGAGTAGTTAATTGTGTTAATGTTCCAATCTAACTGGACATTTTTCTAGTTTTTCATTCTTTTCTTTACCTATGTATGACGTCTCAAGATCGTAGTCTTGTACATTTTCTACTACATCAATTAACCACGTACTATCTTACATGATTTGTTGAAAATCACCCATAACTGTTGACGTCACCACTCCTAACCGCACAACATGATCCCTCGTGGTTGGTGGTATGAACACTGCCTCCCAATGTTACTCAACGCTATCTCCTCTACGACATCCTTGTCTCGTTGTCGACTCTTTAGAGGGTGACAAGAAATTTGATACATCCTCTATATCGAAATATTTGTCGTTGTTAATTTTTTCTATAACTTTAACCATTCATTTTATTCAAAAAATATTGTAAATACGTAAAAAAATAAGTCAAGCTTAAAATACCTAAAATAGAAACCATTTAGTAACCAAAATAGATGTTACGAATAAAACGAATGGTCAAAGTTGTAAAAGAGTTAATAACAACAAATATTTTGATACAGAGAGAATATTAGGGAATTGAGATGCAATGATGCAAATTCTTTTAGTTTTGTCTCTGTTTTCCTTCATTTCTTCTTTTCATCCATCGCTGTTTTTCCCTCCAAGGGCATCGATGGTGATGGAAAATCGCCTGTAGCGCGCTGGCATTGAACGATGCAGTCTTTGACAAAGTAAAAATTGTGTGCGTGGAGGGATAAGTGCTTGCTTTGAGAAACAAGTACAAATTGTGTGCGTGGAGGGATAAGTGTTTGCTATTATCCGAGTCACCGCCAGCTTCATCTCGCTGGTAGCTACGGTGGTAACACCTCTCTTTAAGAAATACTAGCAGTGATGCCTGTGCGTTGCTACGGATCTTAACCCGTTCCTAGGTATTCCATTTGTATTACTACATGAAATAAAATGAGTTTTCTAGGATTTGTTTCCTTACCTTCCTGAACATATGTTGTGAACCATCAAATCTCCACACATTTATGCACTATACTCCTTTCTTGATACTATTGTCATGTACTCATCAATCATTGCCACAGCCTCCATGCTACAACCATTGGTGTAGTTAGCCGAGAATTTTAGTTAGGGTGGCTCCGCCCCAACGTGGCCACCGGCTCCGCCGGTGGCTACAACCAGTGTTACAAGCAGAGTCCACATGGAAGGTGGTCTTTTTTGACAAGAGCTTCGTCATTCATTAAGTAATAGAGTTACAATCATTAAGCAGGCATTCCTGCAAGAAGCTAGGGGGTGTCTGCTTAATGATTGTAACTCTATGATGAATGATGAAGCTCTTGTCCAAAAAAAAGGCCACCTTCCGTGTGGACTCTGCTTGTGAAGGAGACACTGCTATATGCAATTACATGGCTATCATTTGTATAATTTCAAGGAAGATATAAAATTCAGACATTGTTACATCACGATGATATATATATATATATATATATATATATGTGCACCTTTTTTGGATTTTTGTCATGCACATAATGTGTCAGCTGGTCTAAAAGTGAAGCAGAAGAAGGTTAGAGGTCCTTCCTTTGTGTGTTTATGGATGGCGCATGTGCTAGGAAGCATGAAGGTACCAAACCTTGGCACATCGATACTCTCACTTTAGAATTTGCTGCACGGTATTGGACCGTAATATAAATACTCAAGTAGATTCTGATTTTATAGTTTTAAAAAAAAAAGTAGATTCGGATTTTATTAGTGCCAAAAGGTTGCTAGTTGTTCAATTTGAACCCTACATGACATGATGCATTTTTTGTTAATTAATTAATTTCTCGGCACACTCTTTTTTTTTGCCAGGCTAGTACTATATTCTTGCGCTCATATCCTGCAGTGCCAGCTCACAGTCACGGACCGTCCGACGGAGCTCTTCACGCTGGGTTGCCTGGTTTTATACGGAACCGACTGCCAAGCCAGTTTTTATGTGGGGAAGGCTGGTTTTCTCGGTTTCTCTCGTAGATTTCACCGTGACGGATTAGGAGAGGGGCGACGGACGAAGATTTTGGGCAGAAACGGTCCTTGCTTTAATATTAGGTAAAGATATACTCGATCCTGCAGGTGATAAGTGGAGCTTGTTTTGTGGATAAGTTTTTTTCTAGCACATTTTTTTAGAAATTGTATTAAAGAACCCGGCCTCTACACTCCCTGGAGAGTGTACGCAGCCCAAACAAGGTCCAAAGCATTACAAAGGCAGTACTCAGACTGCAACCACACAACTAAACTAACACGTTCATAAGACGCCATAGACAAACTGAAAACAAAGCAATAGATGCAACACATTTGCTACCACACACAACCAGCGAAAAACGACTGCTAATTAGTAATCCTTCTAAAAGAATTCCAGCCAAATTTGTTGAAGATTTCTAACGCGGTCGTCTCCAAACAACGACTTCCAGCCAACAAGCACCTCCGCTCTTCTTCCTTGGTCAAGATTGACCAACTCCTAATCCAGAAGGCGCTTTTAAAAATTACCTGCAAGCATGAACAAGGTTTTGATCGTTGAAAAACCGAATCGTTCCTACTAAGCCATATAGCCCAGCACACAGTCGCTACCCCTAGCAGCACATGCTTTCTTTGTTTAACACTAAAGCTTTTAATCCATGCTCCAAAAATATCATTCATACTTCTTGGCTTTTTAATATCAAAAGTAATACTAACTGTGCTCCAAACTCGCATAGCAATCGGGCAATCAAAGAAGAGATATTGAATTGTCTCATATTGACCACAAACACAACACTCGACTCCTCCCTTCCATTTTCTCTTAGCCAAATTATCTTTAGTAAGAACCACCCCTTTCCTTAAATACCACAGGAAAATCTTGATTTTTAAAGGCACTTTAATTCTCCAAGACGAAGTATCAAAGGGAACCCCCTCCCTAGTCATAATATCATTGTACATAGCTCGCACTAAGACTTGCTTCTATTCCAAACAAAAGTGTCTCTCTGCCTATTAAGGTGAACACCCAATATACCGCCTACTAACTTCAACCATTTAACCCGGTTTTCCCCATCCACCGCCCGCCTAAATGAAATGTTAAATGGCACTGTACTTAAAACTTGAGCCACCGTAACATTCTTTTTCCTAGCGATACTATACAAGGATGGGAAACTTTTCATCAATGGTTCATTACCGACCCAAAGATCCTCCCAGAATCTAGTCTGAGCGCCGTCTTGGACCATAAACCGGCCTCTTTCGAGAAACAAACTCTTAACTTCCATTAGCCCGGACCAAAATTGCGAGTCCCCCTTTTTCTTTTGTACTTGTGCAAGCATTTTGTTTTTTTAGATATTTCTTCCTTAGAATCTCTCTTGCCACAGGCCATCCTCATTTAACAATTTAAACAACCACTTGCTCACAAAACACTTATTCTGCACCTCCAAATCGATAATACCAAGGCCCCCAACACTCTTTGGTTTACGCAAGATACTCCACTTAGCCAATCTATATTTTTTCTTATGCTCATCACATTGCCAGAAAAAATGAGATCTATAATAGTCAAGCTTCTCCACTACACCTTGAGGTATTTTGAAGAATGACATCAAGAACATTGGCAAGCTTGAAAGCACTGAATTAATCAGCACAAGCCTCCCTCCTGACGAAAGAAGCTTGCCCTTCCAATACTCAGTTTTCTGAAATCTGTCTTCAATTGCACTCCAATCCTTATTTAAGAATTTGCGACTGCTCATCGGGATTCCTACGTACTTAAAAGGCATTTCCCCTTCTTTACAACCAAACATCTCCACATAATCAGCAATTCTATCTTTTGTTTCGCCAAAACCAAATAACTCACTCTTATGAAAGTTTATCTTCAGGCCAGAAAGCTTTTCAAATGCGCCTAGCACGAGCTTCAAATTCCTGGCCTTTATCAAATCATCCTCAAGGAACAAAATTGTGTCATCTGCATACTGCAAGATGGATAGGCCACCATCAACTAAGTGAGGAACCAATCCGTCAAACAAATCCTGTGATTTTGATCTCTCAATGAGCACAGCCAGCATGTCTACCACCACGTTAAACAAAACGGGTGAAAGAGGGTCACCCTACCTCAAAACCTTCCTAGTTTGAAAAAAGTGACCGGATTCATCATTAACTTTAACATTAACACTGCCGCCAGAAAAAATCTTTTTTATCCACTGGCACCATTTACTAGAGAACCCCTTCATCTTTAACACCTGCTGCAAGAAAATCCAGTTCACTTTATCGTAAGATTTTTCAAAGTCTAGCTTTAAGATGATCCCCTTTTGCTTTTTCCTCCGCAACTCATGTAAAGTCTCATGAAGGACAACAACCCCCTCTAAAATATTACGCCCCGGCAGGAAAGCCGACTGCGATGGCCCAATCACTTTGCTCGCTACCAGCGCAAGCCTGTTCGCAATCACTTTTGTAAAAATCTTAAGCTAACATTGAGCATGCAAATAGGGCGATATTGCTGAATTTTTGTGACTTCCTGTGCCTTAGGCAACAAAGTAATGGTTCCAAAGTTAAGGCAGAACAGAGGGAGGCTATCATTGTGAAAGTCTCTGAACATAGACATAAGGTCGTTCTTAATGAGACTCCAAAAAACCTGATAAAATTCAGCTGTGAAGTCATCTGGTCCCGGCGCTTTATTATGCTTCATATGAAAAATCGCATCTCGCACCTCCTTCTTTGAGAACTCTGCCACTAGTGCTTCGTTCTCCTCCGGAGTAATCTGAGGGACATCCTCAACCAAGGATTCGTCCATTGAGAAATTATTCCTCTCCGGCTTCCCAAATAATTCTTTGTAATAATTTGTTATATATTCTTGTAGCTGATCTTCTCCCTCTATAGTGCCTTCCTCCTGCTCAAGTCGAAAAATTCTAGTTTTTCTTCTTTTCCCATTAGCAACCATCTGGAACTTTTTATCCACATTTGACGAATATGGTTGACCACTCGGCCCTTGTGTTATTTTTATCCACTTGGTCGATTGGAATGTTTTACACGGTTCAGACTTGTATCTAGTGACTCCTCTGATTGAATAAAAATGGTCACGCTTAACGGGATTTGATGGATCATATTTCAATTCAAATAAAGAGCGAATTTCACACTATACTATGAACTTTTACCGATATCTCATTTAGTTCTGCAAACTAAAAAAAGAGGTCATCAAGGTTCGTAAAATTTTAAAGAGCAGTAGTCTAGGTCCGATGTGGTGGTGATGAGGCACGCATGGTCGCAGGTAGGGGCATGGTGTAGCCAGCTCCTCCACCGTCGCAGCAGCACCACCAGTGCCGGCCCTGAGGCCATGCAACAGAGGCGACGGCCGGGGGCCAAAGGAAGAGGGGGCCCAACAACCAGCAGGAGATTAGAGTATCCTCACGTGCTAGTGCGCTAGAAAAAAAGTTAGCAGGTCACGTACTCACGTTGACTCACATAACTACTTAAGGCAGTAAAGGTTAGCAGGTCACGTCACGTCCTGTACTCCCGTTCCGCAGTTCGGCAGCCCTCATAGCCGCCGCCAGATAAAAAAAGCCACTGCCAAGCACACTCGCAGATCGTCGACGCCGAGCCGCCGCCACCAGGCACACGCGCAGGTCGCCTCCATGGCGATGGCCTGATAGTGATCGATTGATCGCTATTCGCTACCAGCCACTTGTCTACTTCCACGCCGTTGTCCGTCGAGAGACTCTCGTGAGCACGATTGCCGCCGATGCCCGGTGGCGGTGATTAACCAGCCAATAGGCACCAACCATTCATCCAATCTAGTTGATCATCCAACACGTCTAACAAAGGTTATTTTTAAATAATGTTATTCTTCTTAAAATAAATTTATGTAGTAATTATAATTTATATTGTTGTCTACTAGAGGTTATTTTTTAAATAATATTATTCTTCTTTAAATTAATTTATGTGATAGTTATCATTTATGTGATATTTTTTAAAAAAGGCTTGGCTATGTGCACTATCGAGAGGGATATCTTGGACACTATTGATCTTAGTGTTGTCCTTGATGACTTTGCATCAAGAAATGCTCGAAGATAAATTTTTTCATGACAAGTAAGAGATATATTATTTTTTAAGGTAATCATATTAGTTATAGAAGTACAAAGATATTGCTTTTTTAAAATTTTATTTCTCTGTAATTATCAGACTTGCAATATTAAAAATATATTATAAGTTATATATATATATATATATATATATATATATATATATATATATATATATATATATATATATATATATATATATATATATATATATATATATATAGTCTAGAGGGGCCTTTGCGACAAGTTCGCCGCGGGGCACTCGAAAACATAGGGCCGGCACTGAGCACCACCTCCCGCTGCCGAGAGGCTCATCACCACCGCTTTGGACCTAGACACCGCTCTTTAAATGTTGATGTACCTAGATGACCGCTCTTTTAAAGTTCATGAACCTTAGGTGAATGCTTATTTAGTTTGCAGACCTAAATGAGATCCCGAGAAAAGTTTATATACCTAGATGATTGATTTTTTAGTTTGTGAACCAAGATTATATCTCGAAAAAAGTTCATGAACCTACAGTGAATACACTCTTAATTAAATACTATCTAAGTAGTCCAGTCTTTATTATTAAAAAACAGAATAGATCATGTAAATCTAGTGACATTTGACTTTTCATCCTCACATTTGACAAGTCAACAAGGACCGGTGTCAGCTACAGCATATACGTAGAACTACTTGATTGAGCTGAGCTCCACTTATTAATGCGTCACCTCTTTTCTTTCGATTTAGTCAACTTCTCAAACTTTAGTTGTTTGTACCCTTTTCTGACTAGGGATGCCGAGAGATATATGTACCTTTGTCATCAAAACTAAATTCATAACTTTACATTTTTTTATGAAGGAGGGAGGCACCGATCACACCTTCCTTCCAAATTGGTCAGATCGGCGTGGTCAAAATTCGCAAATTACAAATTGGATTTAAATCTTAGATGGTTCATGTCGAGTAGATAAAAATTCATATATAGAACGTTTAATTTGAATTTTCGATAGGAGAGTTATGACTTGGAAACCAGGAGAACCAATTAGACCACGGTCGGACTCCTTCATACGCTAAGCAGCCGCGCGCAACGTGCAAGTATTTAGTACTTCCTCTGTCCCTAAATATAAGCATTCGTTGTCTTTTTCTGATCACATTTGACCGTTCGTCTTATTCAAAAAATTTATGAAAATATTATTTATTTTGTTATGACATGTTTCATCATCGTATATATTTTCAGTATATTATAATTGTTTTTACATTTTTACAAATTTTTTTGAATAAGACAAATGGTCAAACGTGCATCACGGAAATCGAAGAGTGCTTATATTTAGAGGCGGATTGTGCAGCTGCTGGTTGCGGGTGATGCGACGACGGCCGGTGCGAGCGTCAGCATCCGGCGAAGATATGCCTACCAATGGCCTGGGGGAGTGGGGGATGATGGGTTGGGTTGTCCTGCCGCTATATCTGAGGGAGGCCACAACCTGGCAACAAGCAGCTGCAGCCTGCAGGAGATGGACATCATTTTCGCCGGCCGTTTCAATCAATACATATTCTCTCGAGATAGCAACGGATATGCAGTAGTCAGATCAAGATTTCTCTTGAGATACACTCCACTACCATAGTATACTCTCTCTACTCGCCTCGTGGAAGATTCGGCTCGGTTCGATCGTTGAATTTAAGATATAGAGTGGTGTGGTCGCATGTGCACACACACGTGAAAGGTGCTTGTGCGGGTCAACTTCTCAATGAATCACAGAGTCTTGTTCGTTTGTATATGAATTAAAATCACATACAAAAGAAGTCGAAGCTGCTGAAGAAGTTGGTTGGTCAAATTCAACTTGAGAGGATCGACTACTACTGGTGGCAGCATGTAATTACAGTACAAAATGTTTAACTTACAGAAAGTTGGAAACACGTTTTCAAAAAGAAATTGCTTAGTTTTTTTATCTGTTATAATGGCAGAAAGTTGGAAACACGTTTTCAAAAAGAAATTGCTTATTTGTTTTATCTGTTATTATGGGCAGCGTGTGCGGTTGGTGCGTGGAGGAAACCCAAAGCTAGTAGTAGCTGCGAGCTTGCGACTGCGTGAGGAAGGGGAACCAGGGGAGGCTTGTTTAGTCTAGTCTCAGTGCACGTGTCATGAACACGGTTATCTAGAGTGACATATCATCTAAAAATATTTAAAACAATAATGAAACACTTCACTCTCAATGCATAATTTCATCTATTGTTATTTTTTAGGTTGCATGCAAGACACAAGTTGTCTAGGTAACTGTATATAGGGAGTGTTATCCTCATGAAACTCATCTTACATCTCTCTTCATTAATACACTGTCACATCATCAAAAGTGCTCACATGACAGCTGTTGACGCAAAATGTGCACCTAGCGCCAAGCACACAGCAAGCCGAACAAGCTGGCTTCACACGTTCAGAGAATCACAAGACGTGCCAGTCAATTTTCCCTGAAAATTAACAAAAGACAAAATAGTTAAATACCAAAGCTTGGAACTTGCCGGGTGGTACCAGACAGTTCCATATTTACGGCTATAAAGCCAAATGGAATGACATATAGCTATAGAAAGCTATCTGCCAGTAAATTGAAACCATTCGGGAGCGTTAGAAAGGAGAAGTAACATAGCCGAATGGATGACGTAAGCATGACGACGATCGGTCTTTGTTTGGACAAAGATGCACGTGCGCAAGACCGTGACCGATCCCCGGGATGATCAACATTAAATAAAATAAATGAAGTAAAGCATGAGCATAAGTATGTAACAAACAAGCATGCATAGGCCCAAAGCACTAGTCTACCGCATGTCTAGATACTTTAAAACCCGTCGGGTACGACACCAAACAAATCTATCCACCGCATGATACAACTTGCGCGGGATCGTACCACTTTCCACAAATAGATCTATCCACCGCATGATACAATCTAAATATGGAAAGCTAAAAGCATACATTATTTAAAGCATACATTACGCACGTGTTCTACTCGTGAAAAACATAACCGAATACGGCTGAACAGCCGATTCGGGGTCCATGAAGAAGGAACGAACATTACCAAGCGAGATAAATCTATCAGATTGATTTGAAATCTAATCCACCGGATGACTAGCTCCAAAGCAACCCAAAAACCTGCATCTACCGCGTGATACCCAGTTCTTTCAAGATTTATACAAACGTTGGCAAGCTTGAACCCGCAACACGTAACAACCTAGATCGATTCGGTTTCGGCTATCAAGGAACGCGTGATCCACGTATTAGAAATAGCCAAAGGATCGAACTTGACTCGCATAAGGATCACCAAAAGGTATAAAGCCGATCCAAACCCATCTAGATTAGGCAAAAGGTGTTACATGAATTTAAACATAAAGCAAAACTCAAAGCAACACGGGGTAACTTAATGAATCTATTGAATCTTGCCAAAATCCAATAGAGCCGATAACTAGCTTCAAGCTAGATCTTAGCCTACCGCATGGCTCATGACCTAACAAGAAACCCTATTGAACCAAGCTTGAATCTACCACATGACACTAAGCATGGTAACAAGACTACTTGCATCAGATCTAAATCCACCGCATGATACTAGACATGATACAAGGTTGCCGGTACTCACGGAGGTCGACGGATCGATGAACCCTCTCGAAGAACTCGACGACACGACAAATGGACTCTAGGGTTTGGCGTAAAGCCGGTTTGTATTGAGAATGATTACGTATATCTGTTACATACATTCAGGGCTCATATTTATACCCTGCGAAGTACAACCTCGAATGGATTTGATAACTAATTTATCTCTAAGCCTGATCGCCTATCCATCCATTCGTCTTCTCCGCTTGAGCCACGTCACCGCACAATCCCACAAAATCAGCTTAACAGTTCCTTTGCCGAACGGAAGCAGATAGCCGACCGCAGATTTTTCTGCCGAACGCATCTTAAGAAACGTTCCTTCCACCGGACGGATTCCTCACCGAGTTGGACCCACAAGTCAGACTCTCTACCAAATTTTGGTGTTAACACATGCCCCTTCAATTACGGGATAAAAGTGATTTTATTCCGGAATTGACTCCAGCCACCAACGTCTTCAAATCGAATCTGTTCAACACCTATTCTCTCTCTTCGCAATCCGTCGGAATCTTCGTCTAGATCCAAACCCTAGATCCCCTTGTTCTGAGCTCGAATCCCCAATGGCGGCTCAAAATCAAGCTGCTCAGGTAAATTCCTCTACCATAGCTTCATTCGGCATTTAGGTTTTCAATTTTTACCTGAGATTTCTTTTCCGCTTTCCTTCAGGAGCCTTCCACCGAGCTTTTGATTCGTACCGAGGCCAATTCAAGATCCTACTACCTTGGTCCTGTGGGAACCTCTGATCCTCGAGATTTTATCGCAGCCGAATCTCGAAGGATCCCCTTCAAAGCGGCTCTGACCACACCTCCTCAGTGGCAGGATGCTTTCAAGAACTGGCCCTTGCCCCCAATCGCAGGCTGGAAAAATTGGTACCAGAGGATCCTTGCAGACAAGAGTGCCAGGACCCAGAATTGGGATACCCTCCGCATTACTCGATGCTTGGAGTTATCTTTGGCCGAGACCCCCAAGAACGAAGACCTCTTGATAGCGGCTTGCCACTTCTGGTCAAATGGCGTCAACGCCTTCCTCTTTGGTCACGGCCCGATGTCCCCAACTCTGGCCGATGTGTACATGATCACCGGCCTTGATAATACAGGCTCTGTTCGTCCCTGGGATTTCAAAGGTTCCTCCAGACAAACAGGGGTGAAACCAGGGAGCAGATACAAGAATTATATCCTGAGTCACATGAAGGACGACCCCTTGGTGAAGTTGAATACAGGGCGTTTCTGAACATGTGCTATGCAGGTTCATCTTCTGTGGCAAAGCCAATGAGCCTACCCTGAATCATATTGCAATGGCTTCACACCTAGCCAATGGAAATCGCTTCCCTCTTGGAAAATACCTCCTGGGCAGTGTGTACCACATGCTTCATCAAACTGTCACCCAGATGTACACCAGCCAGAGGATAGCATGTGTCAACGGTCCCTGGTGGTTTGTCCAAATGTGGCTGCAACTGCACATGCATCAGATTGTTGGTGTTGATTTGAACACTTGGCTCTTCCCTTCATCCAATCATCATGAAGGGGAACCCCCAGCCACCAGAGGATGCCAGACTTATGGAGAAGCTGCTTCAACTGTCCTCATCAAGCAGAACGTCAGCCAGCTCTTCGAGCTCTTCTTCAAAGGTTTCCAAAATCCTCTCCGGCTCCCTTATTTGGATAATGACAATTTAACTCTCCCTTGTGAGTTCTCCTTTGAAACTGAACGCCAAGATGGAAGATTTCTGGAGATCCTCAATATCATCATCCGCCCATGTATTCTGCCGGCTGAATTCAGTGGAGGAAGGCTGAACCATAGCACTTATGAATATTATCAACCCAACATGATGGCTCGGCAACTCGGATGTGGCCAGATGCCCCCAAGACTGTTTCTGCATGAATTCCTCAAGCCCAGAGAGGAAATCAAGGAACTTATTCAAACTAGCAGAGTTTTCCAGTATGTGTGCAGTCCTTCTGTTTACACCTGGCCTTTCATACCCACAACAGTAGCTCATCCCACCTTCAACTCCTGGTGGCAAGAATTCCATGATCACATCTTTAGTGAGCCTGTGCATTTGTTCTGTATAGCACTGATGCCTGACTTTCAACCATCTTCAGAGGCAATATGATTAATCCTTAAATCAGACATTCCCTCCTCCAACCATGATCCTGATTTTATTTCTTTTGCCCACAGAACACAATGCCTGCCCCTCTGGCCAGGGAGATCGCCTACAATGCAGTAGGCCCCATTTCAGCATTGGGGTTCAGATCACCAACCCTGGCTCAGTTAATGGCTAGGTATGCCACAACAGATCCAACTCTGTCTAGCATTACTGCTGACAGAAGGCAAGGCTTGTCTCTGATTGCTCCTCCAAATGCCAAGAGGAGAAGAACTATCAAGAAAGTCCTTGTTGAGGTAAAATTTCTTCCTTTCTTGATCACGGGATTACCCTTTTTCGATAAATCATATCTTATGCATTTTCGACTAGAACTCAAAGCAATCCTCGGCTTCGAACCTCGCCAATGCCCCATCCTTTGGTATGACCTTTACTGTCTTTTCTTGAGGATGAACACTGGCATTCATTCTTAATTTGGCATCTGCAGAAGAAACAATGGAGGATCAACTTGTGGACGTCCCAGTGTCTCGACAAGCAAGTCCACCCAGGGTTGAGCCACCTGTCCAAGTGGAAATCTCATCTTCATCAGGGACTCAATCACCCCCTGTTCAGACAGAAGCACCAGACTCGCCAGAGATGAATTTCCCAATTCAACCAGAGCCATCAAGTCCTCCAAGGGCCCAATCACCCACTGGTCAAGCAGAAACATCAACCCCAGCAGAGGTGAACCCATCTCCTGTTCAGCCAGAAGCTCCTGAGTTGCCAGAAACTGCATCAGCGCCCTCTCACACAGAAGCTTCAGCTTTGCCTGGAACACCTTCTTCACCAGTGGCCGCCCCTGAACAAAATCCTGCTCCAGTTCAGGAAATCAGACATGAGGTACTCATTTGCACCTAACCCTGCTATCTTTTACTTCCAATACTCCTGACTCGGCAATATTGCTCTTTCAGGATCAGGTCCCATCATCATCAAGTCCATCAATGGGGAACAATCCAGTTGCCGAGGCAAGGGAAGGAGTGCCTCAAACTTTGTCAGAGGAAGTGCGAGAAAAGCTCAAGGAGATTTTTGCCTAGCTGCAAAAAGATGCACGAGACCAGTTCAAAGATCTTGATCACTTTGAAGAAATGCTCGAACCCATCAGCCAAGAACTCCCTGAGGACATCAGTGCCTCTCTTGCATCCATCTCCGGTCTGGAAATTCATTATGTGCCCATAAGACAAGCTTTGAGAAAGGTGTCCTCCCGCCCAGCTGTTGAAAAGAAGAGGGCCGCGTCGAACAAGCCGTGAAAGGGGCACAATCTCAGACCGAGAGCCACAAAGATACATTGGCCAATCTGCAAGCTTCTCGCGAATTGAAGATCGCCAGAAAAGCCGCTTTGGAGGCAGAACTGAGAAGCCTGTCAGCTGAAATAGAGGCCGATGACAAGAAAATAGCCGAGCTCCCTGGATTGATAGAGAAGACCCAAGAGGAAGCAATATCGGCTATAGCTAAGGTGAAACAATGTGATGCAGAACTTACCACCCTGTCCAGCGCCCAGAAAGATTATCAAGAGCAGATGGAAAGTTTTTGCCAAGCAACATCGAATGTCCGTAGTGTAATTACGAAATATTTGAACATCTAGATGCTTCAATCGATGTGTAACCGAATTGGTCGTTCTTGTAACATTTGTTCTTGCAATTTTATTTCTCTTTTCTTCTGCGTATCCTTAGATGCAACGCTGAACGACCCATTCGGTAAGGAAATGCCAATACCCGAATGACACTTTGACTCCTCTCAGCCGAGCCAGTCAACCAAATATGACTCAGCCTAGAACTCCAAACGACCCGTCGGCGGACTGGTCAAGTAAACCTTTCCACCTTCCGATTTTCTTGGGATATGCGCCACGATCCAGAGCCACGACCTGAGGCCACGATCTGTCTTGCCAGGCGTATAAATGAAAACCGTAGGTGCCCCTAGCTCTCCACCAAGCCTTTAGCTCTCAAATCTTTGCCAATCTCAAGTCTTCTTCTTTTTCCAAACAGCGCAAATCCCAAAAGCATGGTGCGCAGCCTCAACCGGCGCCGCGCCTCTGATGAGGCGGAGGGGAGCTGCGCCAGTGCACGCCGGAGGCAATGATCGTCAATTCCTGTTCTCTGATTCATCTTTGATCTCCTTTTGTTTTGACGATCATCCTTGTTTCAGGTTGATTCAATGGAATCCATCTCCCGCGCCGGCCGGTCAGCCCCTACCGGATGACTCCTTGGAGTCCGACGGTCACTCCCCCGTGCCCTACGGGGAACTCGATACTCTTCGCTTCAAGGCGGAACTGGAGGTGGCCCAACGCGAGCTGGAGGACGTCTCCAAAAAGGCTGTCATAGCCGAGTTGGAATGGGAAGACCAGCGCAAGCAGCTGCTGGAGACCATCGACGGTACGGCCCCGACACCGCTCTTTGATCCAATCCGGCCTTTGATGCTAATCTCCCTTTTTCTTGCACCTTGCAGCCCGTGATGCCGAGCTCAACCAGCTAAAGATGCTGGTGGAGCAATTGGCCGACAAGGTGAACGCCCGTGGAGACACGCCGGCGGAGCGCCTTGCTGCGGTGGAGCACCGCGTGGACGAAGTGGCTACCCATGGCGTCCGCTTGGGCACCACCCTGGGCCTGGCTGCCATGGCAACGCACACTGACGTCGACTACTCCACCAGGCCGCGCGGCTTCCGGGGCGGCGCGCCAGAAGACATCGAGGAGATTGAGCTCATCTTGGAGCGCCTCGATGGCCACGGCGACGCCATTGCCGAACTCACTCATCCCCAATCTGTGTTGAACAGGCTCTTTGACTAGATTGTATTAGGGATGCTTGATATCGGCAATAATAAAGAACTTTTGAATTCCGTGCTCGTACTGCGATGATTTTCTTCATGTTTGCATCCGTGAATCTTGTTTTTCCTTAAACGTATTCGGGAACTAGCTTGAGCCGAACACGCGAGAACAGATGCCCCTTGGCGCAAAATCCACAGAAGGTCCCTGAATCGGCAATCCGTAAGCACTGTTCAAACAAAAACCCTTCGCATCCGGGAAGAAAACCCTGCCGCTTGGTATTCCAATAGTGCACGCTGGCTAGTCATCACTCCCAATGCACCCCTTCGGTCAATAAAATAGCCTGCTGAGATGCCCTGCAAATCCACTCGCACACTCATCCATCACTTCTCATTTCCTCCCCTGTCCTCAGAGGAAAAAACCCCAATGCCATGGACAAAGGCAAGCAACCCCAGGAGAGCAGCACTCCGAAGAAACGCACGATTCGAGAGTGAGTTTTTCCCTTGACTTACTCCTTGTTTTCCTGTATGATCTTGCGCTTTACCTCCTCTCTACCTTTCCTCTTCCAGCCTTGATTTGCTTCCCGAAGAAATCATTGGGACCGAAGACATGCCTGAGTACGTCTCCTCTGATTCTTCCCTCGAAGCAGAGGATGCCACGCCTGAATAGAGAACCAACCATCAACTGCGCCGCCGCGTTCGGCACCTGGAGCATGACCTCAGGGATATCACCGCTCGTTGCCAGGACGAGCGCGAGCGTCGCATGGCTTTGGAGGCATTAGTGGGAGGTAATGTTTCTAACCCTTTCTTGACTTCGCGTTAACATCTGGATCTGTGCCCCTGATAACCACTCCTTTGTTTCAGATGTCTCTGATAGGTACAACAATCTGAAAGCGGCTTGGGACAGCTTGGTGGAGGCAGCAAATCATGGTCACCCCTGTGCATTCCAAGTTGCCGTCACGGTGGTCCTGGAGCAGTTGAAGAGGGAGCAGCCGAAGAAGCAAAGAAAAGATTGAATCATACTTCCGCTTCTTCCTCCAGGCCTTCTGCTTCCCACCTCCTCGAAGTCCTGATCACCAGGGTTGTTGGATGTAAACCTGCAAGAGGCAGTTGTAATGTAGTTTTGTGCTAAGGGCAATGCATCTAGGCACTGGCCATTTTCCCTTGTTTGGGATTTTTTGTTCTAAAGGCGGCCTCGTTCTTGAGCGTCGGCTATTCCTGTGTCAGATGCATGTAATCCCACTGCTGGTGATCACCGATCGATTTCAATACTAGGATAATATTTCTTCAAATATCTCCCATTTATTGCAGCAAAAAATTCTTCTCCTAGTAAAGTTTTCAATATGTATGCATTACCAGGGACGCATCTGACCACGCGAAAGGGTCCTTCCCCGTTAGGGGACCATTTGCCGAATTCGCTGTATTTGGTTCCAATCGGCAATAGCGCTTTCCAAACCAAACCCCCTTCTGCAAATTGCCTGACTTTTACTTTCTTGTTATAATACTTGGCAACCCGCAGCTTGTTCTTCTCGATGTTTTCCAGGGCCCTGAGATGGATCATGTGTAAATCTTCTAGCTCATCCATCATTAGGCCACTGTAATCTTTGGAGCTTAAATCTTTCTGTAACACGATTCTCCTGGAATCTGATTGCATCTCCCAAGGTAGAACCGCATGATGTCCATAAACCAATTCATAAGGAGACGTCTTTGTAGCTCCATGAGGGGCCATTCGGTAAGCCCACAGTGCCTCACTGAGTACCGAATGCCACCTCCTCGGCTTCTGGTCGATCTTCTTTTGTATCAGCTTGATCATGATCTTATTAGAAGCCTCTGCCTGACCATTAGCTTGGGCATAATAGGGAGAAGAATTAAACAATTTGATTCCCATGCTTTCGGCAAACTCTCTGAACTCCAGGGACACGAATTGGGCCCCTTGATCAGTTGTGATTGTCTGAGGGATTCCAAACCGATATGATGTGCTCCTTGACAAATTCAACCATGTTTTCCGACGTCACCTTCTTCAGTGGGATCGCCTCAACCCATTTAGTAAAATAATCTGCAGCCAAAAGCACAAACTTATGCCCCTTGCTAGATGGTGGATTAATCTGGCCAATCAAGTCTATACCCCAGCCCCTGAATGGCCATGGCTTGATAATGGGATTTAATGCTGACGCGGGGACCCTTTGAATATTTCCAAACCTCTGGCAATCTTGACATCCCTTGTAATACTTAAAGCAATCCTCTAATATCGTCGGCCAAAAGCACCCAGCTTGCCTGATAACCCATTTCATGCGGTAGGCCGATTGGTGTGCTCCACATATCCCATCATGCACTTCACTCATCATCTTCTTGGCTTCTTCTGGACCCAGGCATCGTAACAACACCCCATCTAATGATTTGTAAAACAAATTGTCATCCAGAAGAACGAATTTTATGGCCTTGTACCTGAGCTTCCTAGAGACTTTTCGGGATGGATCTTTCAAATAGTCAACGATCTCTTTTCTCCAATCATCCTCCGCAAGATCCATTCCCAGTGCACATATATCTGCAGCAAACGCTTCTTGACTCTCTTTGTAACCAGAGGCGCTCTGAGCCAACCTGTTCGCTTCTTCGTTATGTTCCCTAGGAATATGCTGTAGAGTTACCAACGGAAAGCTCTTCAAGATCTCCCTGCATTCTTCGTAGTAACTCCTCAGCGCTTCACTTTTGCATTCGTATTGGCCGTTTAATTGCTTGATTACCAACTCTGAATCTCCATAAACCTCAACTGAAACGGCCCCGGCTTCTCTCAAATATTGAAGCCCTCAAAGCAATGCCTCGTATTCAGCTTGATTGTTCGTAACAGTGGGCTGTATAGGGATGGCAAATTCGAACATCTCACCTCTGGGTGAAATTAACAGAATTCCTACTCCCCCACCTTTACCACATGATGATCCATCAAAGAATAAAGCCCAAGGAGTAATTTCAAGCAAATCAATTGATGGATCTCGATGTTCAGTTATAAAATCGGCAATGATCTGACCCTTAATAGCTTTTGCCGATTCGAACTTCAACTCGAACTCTGATAAAGCCAAGATCCATTTGCCAATCCTGCCATTCAAAATTGGCATAGATAACATATGTTTTATTACATCAAACTTGTAATATACAGTGCATTCGGCATTCAACAAGTAGTGCCGAAACTTTGTACACGAGTAGTATACGCACGAGCACGGCTTCTTCTCTGCAGCCGAATACCTGGTCTCAGGATCAAGTAATTTTCGGCTAAGATATGCTACTACCCGCTCCTTTCCTTCGAATTCTTGAATAAGGGCCAATCCAATGGTTTGGGTATCGACCGCCACGTACAACTTGAAAGGCTTATCCAATTGAGGAGGGACCAACACTGGTAGCTCCTTCATGTATTGCTTGATCTCGTCGAAAGCCTTTTGTTGTTCGTCGCCCCATGTGAACTTCTGATCTTTCTTTAGTTTCAGTAATGGAGAAAACGGCAAAACCATCTGTGATAAATTTGAAATGAATCTCCTTACGAAATTAATTTTGCCGAGCAGTGATTGCAATTCCTTGAGATTAGTTGGAGGGACAACTTCATCAATGGCCTTCATGCTCTTCTTGCCAACTTCAATCCCCCCTTCGTGGACCAAAAATCCCAAGAACTCTCCAGCTGATACCCCAAAAGCGCACTTGTTTGGATTCATCTTCAGGCCATGCTTTCGGGTGCACTCCAAGGTCCTTTTCACATCCTCCAAATGTGTGTCATGACTTAGGGACTTGATTACGACATCATCAATGTAAATTTCAACGACTTTGCCGATCAACTCGTGAAAGATGTAGTTCATGGCTCACTGATAAGTTGCACCGGCATTTTTCAACCCTAAAGTCATGACTATCCATTCAAACAGGCCTATATGACCAGGACATCTGAAGGCCGTCTTTGATATATCCTCTATTGCCATAAAAATTTGGTTGTATCCTGCATTGCCATCCATGAAACTGATAACTTTGTGTCCAGCAGCGGCGTCAACCAACAAATCAGCAACAGGCATGGGGTAACCATCCATCGGAGTAGCTCTGTTCAAATCCCTGAAATCTATGTAGACCCTCATCTTTCCATTCTTCTTGTAAACAGGGACAATGTTAGAAATCCACTCCGCATATCTGCATGGCCGAACGAAGTTTGCATCAAGTAATCTTTCAACTTCTTTCTTCACATCGGCCAATACCTCATCCTTGTAGATTTTCCGGGGTGGTTGCTTATATGGCTTGAAACCAGATTTGATTGGCAACCGATGCTCAACAATAGAACGGTCTAGTCCAGGCATCTCCGAATAATCCCAGGCGAAGCAATCTTTATATTCCTTGAGTAGCTTGATTAAGTCCTCCCTGAAGTCTGATTGCAAGTTTGCGCTGATGAACGTCGGCCTCGGCTTGTCACCGCTTCCAATGTCAACTTCCTCTAATTTATTGGCCGACATGAATCCTCGCCCCAACTTGCCATCAGTACCATCGACGGGGTTCTCCATTAAAAATTGCTATAAGAGCCGACTTCTTGAATCGGCTGTTGATCGCTGCTGACAGGTTCAATAGGACCTTCTCCCCAGTCTTTCCCTGAGAAACAGTCAATGCCTTGATACTCCCAGAAAGCTGGTTCCACGTTTGCAACGCTCACGGAGTCATCTGCCTGGACCACCTCAATATCGTCATCCACCCATTGGATGAGCTGTTGATGCATGGTGGATGGGACGCAGCAATTGGCATGAATCCAGTCTCGTTCAAGCAGTAGGCTCTAGGCTCCTTTACCTTTGATAACAAAGAAGGTCGTGAGCAGTGTCTTGGACCCGATCATCAGATCCACGTGAGCGCATCCCTTGGTGTCTGAAGGATTCCCGGCGAAATCGTTCAGTATTATGCTTGTAGGCGTCAGATCGCTAGGGCCCATGCCAAGTTTCCTGAAGGTGGTGTACGGCATTACATTGACCACCGCTCCACCGTCGACAAACATCTTGGTCAATGGCTTGCCATTGACATATCCCTTCAAGTACAGCGGCCTCATGTGTCGATTTTTGGCCGGTTTGTTGAAGATGGCTTGCTTGGCTAGCACCAGCTGCGCCATCAGCCCCTCGATCTGCTCATCGTCCAGGGACGCCTCTTCCTGCACAACCTGATTAGCGGGAGCCATAAATTCATTCGGCGAGAAAATATACCATGCACGCCGGAGCCGAACGCTTTGACCCTTCGGGGTTTATCCTTTGGACGCCACACCTGCCTTGTCTGGATCCTAGCCTGCCTCAGTTCACGGTTCCTCAAGCGTTGAACCCTTCTCTTCTGACTTTTTCTTAGGCCAGGCGGGCACCATTGCCCCTTTTGCCAGATGTACTCGTCCTCGTCTTCCTCTTGATCAGCCCACTTCAAATCAGTTTGCCTTTTCCTGGGATGATCAATGATTTCAATTTTTTGACGTCGATCCTTGCTAGGATGTATCCTTCCAATTCTTTCATGGACGGATCGGCGATTGGCAGTCTCCTGCCTGTACTCAAAATACCTATCACTGCACTCAGGGCAGTTTCTCAGTGTGGGCAGCTTCAAACCTTCGTTCCAACAAGGCTCGAAGAATGCACATCCCCGGGCGCGCGCTCCGCTCGCGCGTGTATTGCTCCGCATCTCTTCGCGTGCTTCCTCTTCGCCCCCGCGCCTCTCCTCCTCGTACTTTCGCTTCTCGGTAGCGCTCTTTTTCCAGTCGGCGCCGCCACTTATTGAGGAGGATACGCGTGGTCACCCCGGGCTTGGATGCGGACGATTCCCCGATCTCGACGTGGCTCTTGAGAACGCGGGGGGCCTCACCATGCACCTCGCTCCAAAGTCACCCGACGCTCCGGTCTCTTGCTCCATCCTGCCTTGCCCTGGCTGAGGTCAAGACTTTGACCTTGCCCTTCTCCTCAGCTGTTACCATGTTGACCGAAAAACCTACCATGTTCTGAGGGAAAGGGTGGCCATCCAGCTTCATCTTGTTATCAAATTTGAGGTGTCCCTCCTGGATGGCTTTCTGGATCCTCATTCTGAAGACCCTGCAGTCGTTGATGGAGTGCGAGTTCTTGTCGTGGAAGCCACTGTAACGTTTCTCCTTGACTCCATCGGGCCGAAGCATGGAATGCCCTTCAGGCAGTGTTATTCGGCCTTCCTTCACCAGGAGCTCAAACAGCTTGTCAGCTTTTGTGATGTCGAAATTGTAGGTGCCTTTGGTCTGTTTGACCCAGCGCTGATTCATGGTCAATGGTTCTTTTCCCCACACGATTTCGGCCGCAGCCACGTCCTGGTCATCATCAGAATCCTCCATCAGGTCGGCTTTGTCCAGGAACTGGTTGTAGATATCCGCCACGTCGTGCTGTTTGCCAAACCTGGCATCCTTCTTGAAACCGTATGCTTGGTTGCTCATTAACGACAGCTTTTGGGACAGTTGGCCCAAGTTATCGAACTCCATGCCAAATAGCTTCTCACGCACGGCCGGCAGCATCCCGGCAACGGCCATGTCGGCCAACTGGTCATCCGGTAGATTGAGCGAAAAACACATGCCCTTCACTTCCCTGAACCTCCTGAGGAATTCCAAGGGGGTCTCGCTATGTCTCTGCTTCAGGGTAGCGAGGTCGATCAGCTTCTTTTCCGAGCTACCGCTGAAATAGTGGGCGTGGAATTTTCGTTCCAGCTCCTTCCACGTGCTAACTGATTGAGGGGGCAAAGATGAAAACCACTGGAACGCCGCACCCGTCAGTGACGCGGGGAAGTATCTGACTCTGAACGCTTCCTCAGATGAGCACTCTCCAAGTTGCATCAGGTAGCGAGCGATATGCTCCACCGTGCTCGTGTCATCCTGCCCGGAGAACTTTGTGAATTCCGTCGGAGGCTTCACCCTTGGCGGCAGGATCACGTTGTAGTACCACTCCGGGAACGGCGGCGTGTAGGTAGGTCCTTGCATTTTTGGTTTGAGGCCGAATTGATTCTGCATCAAATCGGCCATCTTCTGCGCCAGGATATCGTCCTCCTGCGCGCCTGCAGCTGGTCCGTAACCCGGATTTGGGAGAGCGTCGATGGCTCCGTAGTTTCCCACCTCGTGGTAGCCTCCGCCGTATAGATTCCTCTGCAGCCTGTTGCTTGCTGGAGAAATCCTGTAGCCGGAAGCAAGCGGGGCCCCAGGCGAGCCGAATGCTAATTCCCCGTACATGGGCTGGTACGGGTTCGGCTGTTGCACAGGTTGACCCGCGCTGCCCTGCGGTGGTGGCTGGACCGGTCGCCCTCCCGCGGCCTGCGGGGGGGGGGCCGAACCGGGCGACCCCCGAGGCACCTTGTGGAGGAGGCTGGAAAGCTTGGCTCCCGGCGCTGCCGCGGAGGAGGTCGGGCCGGGCCGGCCCGCAATGGCGGTTACATTGGGCTGATAATACTCATAAGTGCTAACATTCAGCCTTCCTCCATTGAACTCAGCCGGCAGTATGCATGGGCGGATTATGATGTTGAAGATCTCTAAGAATCTCCCATCTTGATGGCCGGGTTCAAAGGAAAATTCAACAGGGAAGGTCAAGGTGTCGTTGTCCAGATAAGGAAGCCAGAGAGGATTGGGGAAACCTTTGAAGAATAGCTCGAAAAGCTGGCTGATGTCCTGCTGAACAAGAACAGTTGAAGCCGCTTCTCCGTAATTCTGGCATCCTCTGGTAGCTTGAGGCTCTCCTTCAGGGTGATTGGACAAGGGGAAGAACCTGGAGTTCAAATCGACACCAACGATCTGATGCATGTGGAGCTGCAGCCACATTTGAACGAACCACCAAGGGCCGTTGACACATGTTATCCTTTGGGCGGTGTACATTTGGGTAACTACCGATGAAGCATATGGTATACGCTGCCCAAGAAGAATTTTCCCAGAGGGAGGCGGTTGCCACTAGCCAGATGAGTCGCCATTGCGATGTGGTTCAAGATGGGCTCGTTGGCTTTGCCACAGAAAACAAATCTGCACAGCCACATATTCGTGAAAGGCTATGTATTCAACATCACCAAGGGGGTTGTCTTTCATATGCTTCAAGATATAATTCTTGTATCCGTTCCCTGGCTTTACCCCCGTCCGGCGTGAAGAGCCTTTGAAGTTCCGTGGCCGGGACCCCGTGATGTCAAGGCCGGTGATCATATATACATCGGCCGAGTTGGAGACATTGGGCCATGCCCAAAAAGGAAGGCGTTGACGCCGTTTGACCGAAGTGGCGGGCGGCTATCGGGAGGTCTTCGTTCTTGGGGGTCTCGGCCACGGATAACTCCAAACACCGGGCGATACGGAGGGTATCCAGGTTGGTCAATCCACTCTTGTCTGCAAGAATCCTCCGATACCAAGTTTTCCAGCCTGCAATTGGAGGTAAAGGCCAGTTCTTGAAAGCATCTTGCCACTGAGGCGGTGGAGACAGAGCTGCTTTAAAGGGGATTCTCTGAGATTCAGCTGCGATGAAATCTCGAGGATCAGAGTTCCCCACAGGACCAAGATAATAAGATCTCGAATTGGCCTCGGTACGAATCAAAAGCGCAGTAGAAGGCTCCTGGAAGAAGAGCGGAAAAGGAAATCTCAGGTAAAATCGAAAACCTAAGTGCCAAACGAGGCTTGCGGGGGATGAATTTACCTGAGCATCTTGGTTCTGAGCTGCCATTGGAGGTTTGAGCTCGGAACGAGGGGGATCTAGGTTTGGATCTGGATGAAGATTCCGGCGGATTGCGAAGAACAGGTGTTGACGGATTTGATTTGAAGTATTCGTGGCTGGAGTCAATTGTGGAACAAAATTACTTTTATCCCACAATTGAAGGGGCATGTGTTAACACCAAAATTTGGTAAGGAGTCTGACTTGTGGGTCCGGTTCGATAAAGAGTCCGTCTGGTGGAAGGAAGGATATTTTCAGAGATATTCGGCAAAGAGATCTGCGGTCGGCTATCTGCTTCGGTTCGGCAAAGGAACAGTAGAGCTGATTTTGTGGGATTGGACGGTGACGTGGCTCAATCAGGAAAGACGAATGGATGGATAGGCGATCAAGCTTAGAGATAAGTTAGGCAACGAATCCATTCGAAGTTGTGCTCAACAGGGTATAAATATGACCCCTAAATGTATGTAACAGACACAATCATTTTTCAATACACACCGGCCTTACGCCAAACCCTAGAGTCCTTGTCGTGTCGTCGAGTTCTTCGAGAGGGCCAATCGATCCGTCGACCTCCGTGAGTACCGGCAACCTTGTATCATGTCTAGTATCAAGCGGTGGATTTAGATCTGATGCAAGTAGTCTTGTTACCATGCTTCGTGTCACGCGGTAGATTCAAGTTTGGTTCAAGAGGGTTTCTTGTTAGATCATGAGCCATGCGGTAGGCTAAGGTCTAGCTTGAAGCTAGTTATCGGCTCTATTGGATTTTGGCAAGATCCAATAGATTCATTAAGTTACCCTGTGTTATCTTGAGTTTTACTTTATGTTTTAATTCATGTAACACACCTTTGCCCAATCTGGATGGGTTTGGATCGGCTCTATCTCTTTTGTGATCCTTGATCGAGTAGATTTCATATTTTAATACGTGGATCTTGAGTTTTCCGATAGCCGAAACCGAATCGATCTAGGTTGTTACGTGTTGCGGGTTCAAGCTTGCTAATGTTCGTATAAATCTTGACAGAGCCGGGTATCATGCGGTAGATGCAGGTTTTTGGGTAGCTTTGGGGCTAGTCATCCGGTGGATTAGATTCCCAAATCAATCTGATAGATTTATTCACTTGGTAATGTTTGTTCCTTCTTCATGGACCCCGAATCGGTTGTTCAGCCGCATTCGGTTATGTTTCTCCACGAGTAACACATGCGTTATTCATGCTTTGAATGATGTATGCTTTTAGCTTTCCATGATTAGATCGTATCATGCGGTGGATAGATCGATTTGTGGAAAGTGGTACGGTTTTTCATGCAAGTTGTATCATGCGGTGGATAGATTTGCTTGATATCGTACTCGACGGGTTTTAAAGTAACTAGACATGCGGTAGACTAGTGCTTTGGATCTATGCATACTTGTTTAATACATGATCATGTCCGTGCTTTACTTTATTCGTTTATTTAATGTTAATCCCCATGGGGATCGGTCATGACTTCGTGTACGTGCATCCTTGTTCAAACAAAGACCGATCGCTGTCATGCTCACGTCATCCATTCGGCAGTGTTACTTTTTCCCCTTTGCGGTCTTCCGAATGGTTAAAGTTCGTTGGCAGATAGCTTTCTATAGCTATGTGTCATCTCATTTGGCTTCTTAGCCGTAAATATGGAACTGTCTGGTACCACCCGGCAAGTTCCAAGCTTTGGTATTTAACTACTTTATCTTTTGTTAATTTTCAGGAAAAATTGACTGGCACGTCTTTCGCTCTCTGCGCGTGTGAAGCCAGCTTTGTTCGGCTTGCTGTGTGTTTGGCGTTGAGTGCACTTTTCGCGTCAACACACTTTTTGGCACGCCCAGTGGGACAACAGCCGAATAGATTCAAGATGCCTGAAATCGCATACCTCATGGATGTCAACCTTGAAGATCTTTCTCCAGAGCAGCGGCAGCAACTCCAAGACGTCGTGGACCAGTTTCAGTAGAAGTGTCTGCTGTCGTTCAAGAAGAATAGAAGCGGCGTCCCGTATCTGAAGAACGAGATGCCAAGGGTATTGCTGCCAGGGGAAAGCGATACCACATCCCAACAGGAAAAGGAGGAGTGCGCGCGAGTGTTCCAAGAATCAGCAGATTACATGCTTAGCAAGCACAACAAGGCTTTCCTCGGTGCGCTCCAGCAGATGATGGTGGCCGTCTTCGGTCCTGGCATGGAACAAGCGTTCAGCAAGGCACCCGTCCAGGGGAAGACCGTGGAGCTGGGCGAGTCAAGTTCTCAACCGCCGTTACGGAGCCAGCCACAGCAGCCTCCTCCGCAGAGTTCTGGAAGTCAAGCGTTCCAGCCTCCTCTGCAGAGCACTGGGGGTCAACCGGTTCAGCCTCCATTACAAGCCTCAGGGGGACAGCCAATCCAGCCACCACCGCAGGGTAGCACAGGTCAACCTGTGCAACAGCCGAATCCGTACCAGCCCACGTACGGGGACGTAGCATTCGGCTCAACCGGCGCCCCGCTCACTTCCGGTCAGAGGATTGCTCCGGCAACCAACTGGCTGCAGAGAAACTTGTACGGCGGTGGCTATCATGAGGTGGCAAACTACGGGGCGTTTGATGCTTTCCCACATCCAGGGTACGCGCCAGCTGCAGGCGCGCAGGAGGACGACGCCCTAGCGCGGAAAATGGCCGAATTGATGCAAAATCAGTTCGGCCTCAAGCCAAAAATGCAGGGACCCGCCTATAAGCCGTCGTTCCCAGAATGGTACTACAATGTGCTCTTGCCGCCAAGGGTGAAGCCGCCAACGGAGTTCACTAAGTTTTCAGGGCAAGACGACACGAGCACGGTCGAGCACATCGCTCATTACCTCATGCAGCTCGGGGAGTGCTCGGCTGAGGAGACATTCAGGGTCTGCTACTTCGCCGCATCACTGACAGGTCCAGCGTTTCAGTGGTTTTCGTCCCTGCCTCCTGGATCAGTGGCCAGATGGAAGGACTTAGAGCGGAAATTCCACGCTCATTATTTCAGCGGCAGCTCGGAGAAGAAGCTGATTGACCTTGCGACCATGAAGCAGAGGCATAGCGAGACGCCGCTGGAGTTTCTCCGGAGGTTCAGGGAGGTCAAGGGCATGTGCTTCTCACTTAACTTGCCAGATGACCAGCTGGCTGACATGGCCGTCGCCGGGATGCTGCCGGCCGTGCGCGAGAAGTTGTTTGGGATGGAATTTGAGAACCTGGGCCAGCTATCGCAGAAGCTATCGCTGATGAGCAATCAGGCGTATGGCTTCAAGAAGGACGCCAAATTTGGCAAGCAGCACGACGTCGCTGACGTCTACAACCAGTTCTTGGACAAGGCTGACCTGTTCGAGGACTCGACGATGAATTGGGTGTAGCCGCAGCAGAGATCATGTGGGGAAAGGAGCCCTTGACAATGAATCAGCGCTGGGTCAAGCAGACCAAGGGCACTTACGATTTTGACATCACCAAGGCTGATAAATTGTTCGAGCTCTTAGTGAAGGAAGGCCGGATCAAGCTGCCCGAAGGGCATTCCATGCTTCGGCCCGATGGAGTTAAATCAAAATGTTACTGTGTCTTCCATGACAGGGATTCACACTCCATCAATGATTGCAGGGTCTTCAGGATGAGGATCCAGAAGGCCATCCAGGAGGGTCACCTCAAGTTCGACAACAAAATGAAGCTGGATGGCCACCCCTTTCCTCAGAACATGGTGGGCTTTTCTGTTAATGTGATAACAGCCGAGGAGAAGGGAAAAGTCAAGGTCTTGACCTCAGCCAGGTCTAGACAAGGTGGAGCAGTGGACCCAGAGCGCCAAGTGACTCTGGAACAGGTGCAAGGTGACGCCCCCCGCATTCTTAAGAGTCACATCGAAGTTGGGGAATCATCCAGAGCTAAGCCCAGGGTGACGTCGCGCATCCTCCTCAACAAATGGCAGCGCAGATAGAGAAAGAGCGCTACCGGAAACGGTGCTACGAGGAGGAGCGGCGCGCGAGCCGAAGAGGAGGCGCGCGAAGGGACCGGGGAGCGATGACGCGCGCGAACAGGAGCGCGCACACTGGGGATGCGCCTTCTTCAGGCACTGCTGGAATGAGGGTTTAAAGCTGCCCACGTTGAAGAACTGTCCTGAATGCAGTGACAGGTACCATGAGTATAGGCAGGAGACTGTCAATCGCCGATCCGTCCACGAGAGAATTGGAAGGATCCATCCTAATGGGGATCGGCGCCAAAAAATTGAAGTCATCGATCAGCCCAGGAAGCGCCAAGCTGATCTCAGGTGGGCTGATCAAGAAGATGATGAGGATGACTACGTCTGGCAGAAGGGGCAATGGTGCCCGCCCGGCCTGAGGAGAAGCCAGAAGAGGCGAGTCCAGCGCTTGAGGAACCGCGAGATGAGGCAGGCCGGGATCCAGACGAGGCAGGTGTGGCGCCCCAAAGACCAACCGGAGGGATCGAAGCGTTCGGCTCCAGCATGCATGGTATACCTTCTGCCGAACGAGTTCATGGCTCCTGCTAACCAGGTTATGCAGGAGGAAGCTTCCTTCGATGACGAGCAAACCGAGGGGATGATGGCACAACTGGTGCTGGCCAAGCAGGCCATCTTCGACAAGCCGGCCAAGAATCGTCATATGAGGCCGTTGTACTTGAGGGGGTACGTCAATGGCAAGCCATTGACCAAGATGTTCGTCGACGGTGGAGCGGCAGTCAACGTAATGTCGTACACCACCTTCAGGAAGCTTGGCATGGGCCCGAGCGATTTGACGCCTACAAGCATCATCTTGAATGATTTCGCCGGGAACCCCTCAGACACCAAGGGATGCGCTCACGTGGATTTGATGATCGGGTCCAAGACGCTGCTCACCACCTTCTTTGTCATCGAAGGCAAAGGGGCCTACAGCCTGCTGCTTGGGCGGGACTGGATTCATGCTAACTGTTGCGTCCCATCCACCATGCATCAACAGCTTATCCAGTGGGTGGACGATGAGATCGAGGTCGTCCAAGCAGATGACTCCGTGAGCGTGGCCAACATGGAACCAGCCTTCTGGGAATACCAAGGCATCGATTGTTTCTCAGGGAAAGACTGGGGAGAAGGTCCTGTTGAACCTGTCAGCAGTGATCAACAGCCGATTCAAGCAGTCGGCTCTTATAGCAATTTTTAATGGAGAACCCCGTAGATGGCACTGATGGCAAACTAGGGCGAGGATTCATGTCAGCTGATAAACTAGAAGAAGTTGACATTGGAAGCAGTGATAAGCCAAGGCCGACGTTCATCAGTGCAAATTTGCAGCCAGACTTCAGGGGGAATCTGATTGAGCTTCTCAAAGAATACAAGGATTGCTTCGCCTGGGATTATTCGGAGATGCCTGGACTGGATCGTTCCATCGTCGAGCATCGGTTGCCAATCAAGCCTGGTTTCAAACCATATAAGCAACCACCCCGGAAAATCTACAAGGATGAGGTATTGGCCGATGTGAAGAAGGAAATTGAAAGATTACTTGATGCAAACTTCGTTCGGCCATGCAGATACGCGGAGTGGATATCTAACATCGTCCCTGTGTACAAGAAGAATGGAAAAATGAGGGTTTGCATAGACTTCAGGGACCTGAACAGAGCTACTCCGATGGATGGATACCCGATGCCTATTGCCGATTTGTTGATCGACACCGCTGCCGGACACAAGGTGATTAGTTTCATGGATGGCAATGCGGGATACAATCAGATCTTCATGGCAATAGAAGACATATCAAAGACGGCCTTCAGATGTCCCGGTCATATAGGCCTGTTCGAGTGGATAGTCATGACATTTGGGTTGAAAAATGCCGGTGCAACCTATCAACGGGCCATGAATTACATCTTTCATGAGTTGATCGGCAAGATTGTGGAGATCTACATTGATGACGTGGTGATCAAATCCCTAAGTCATGACACCCATTTGGAAGACGTGAAAAAGACCTTAGAGTGCACCCGGAAACACGGTTTGAAGATGAATCCAAACAAGTGCGCTTTTGGGGTATCAGCTGGAGAATTCTTGGGGTTTTTGGTCCACGAAGGGGGAATTGAAGTTGGCAAGAAGAGCATGAAAGCCATCGATGAAGTTGTTCCTCCAACAAACCTCAAGGAGTTACAATCACTGCTCGGCAAGATCAACTTCGTGAGAAGATTCATTTCAAATTTATCACAAAAGGTGTTGCCATTCTCTCCATTGCTGAAGCTGAAGAAAGATCAGAAGTTCACGTGGGGCGACGAACAACAAAAGGCTTTTGATGAAATCAAGCAGTACATGAAGGAGCCACCGGTGTTGGTTCCTCCTCAGCTAAACAAGCCTTTCAAGTTGTACGTGGCGGCCGATACCCAAACCATTGGATCGGCCCTTATTCAAGAATTTGAAGGAAAGGAGCGGGTAGTAGCTTATCTTAGCCGAAAACTACTTGATCCTGAAACCAAGTATTCGGCTGTAGAGAAACTGTGCCTCTGCGTGTACTACTCGTGTACAAAGTTTCGGCACTGCCTGTTGAATGCCGAATGCACCGTGCATTCCAAGTTTGATGTGATAAAACATATGTTATCTATGCCAATTTTGAACGGCAGGATTGGCAAGTGGATTTTGGCTCTATCAAAGTTTGAGTTGAAGTTCGAATCGGCAAAAGACATAAAAGGTCAGGTCATTGCCGATTTTATAACTGAACATCGTGATCCGTCAATTGATCTGCTTGAAATTACCCCTTGGGCTTTATTTTTTGATGGATCATCGTGTGGTAAAGGTGGGGGAGTAGGGATCCTACTGATTTCGCCCAGAGGTGAGATGTTTGAATTTGCCATTCCTATACAACCCACTGTCACAAATAACCAGGCTGAGTACGAGGCATTGCTTCGAGGGCTTAAATATTTGAGAGAAGCTGAGGCCGTTTCAGTTGAAGTCTATGGAGATTCAGAGTTGGTAATCAAGCAATTGAACGGCCAATACGAGTGCAAAAGTGAAGCGCTGAGAAGTTACTACGAAGAATGCAGGGAAATCTTGAAGAGCTTCCCATTGGTAACTCTACAGCATATTCCTAGAGAACATAACGAGGAAGCAAACAAGCCGGCTCGGAGCGCCCTCGGCTACAAAGAGAGTCAAGAAGCGTTTGCTGCAGAAGTGTGTGCACTAGGGGCGGATCTTGCAGAAGATGATTGGAGGAAAGAGATCGTTGATTACTTGAAGGATCCATCCTGAAAGGTCTCTAGGAAGCTAAGGTACAAGGCTATTAAGTTCGTTCTTCTGGATGATAATCTATTCTATAAATCATTAGATGGGGTATTACTACGATGCCTGGGTCCAGAAGAGGCAGCGAAGTGCACGATGGGATATGTGGAGCACACCAGTCAGCCTACCGTATGAAGTGGGTTATTAGACAAGCTGGATGCTTTTGGCCGACGATATTAGAGGACTGCTTTGAATATTACAAGGGATGTCAGGATTGCCAAAAGTTTGGGAATATTCAAAGGGTCCCTGCATCAGCATTGAATCCCATCATTAAGCCATGGCCATTCAGGGGCTGGGGTATAGACTTGATTGGCCAAATTAATCCACCGTCTAGCAAGGGGCATAAGTTCGTGCTTTTGGCTACAGATTATTTCACTAAATGGGTTGAGGCGATCCCACTGAAGAAGGTGACGTCAGAAAACATGATCGAATTCGTCAAGGAGCACATCATCTATCGATTTGGGATCCCTCAGACAATTACCACTGATCAAGGGGCACAATTCGTGTCACTAGAGTTCAGAGAATTTGCCGAAAGCATGGGGATCAAATTGTTTAACTCCTCTCCCTATTATGCCCAAGCTAATGGTCAAGCAGAGGCTTCTAATAAGATCATGATCAAGTTGATACAAAAGAAGATCGATCAGAAGCCAAGAAGGTGGCATTCGGTTCTCAGTGAAGCACTGTGGGCTTACCGAATGGCCCCCCATGGAGCCACAAAGACTTCTCTTTACGAGTTGGTTTACGGGCATCACGCAATCCTGCCTTGGGAGATGCAATCGGATTCAAGGAGAGTGGTACTGCAAAATGAGTTGAGCTCCAAGGATTACAGCGGCCTAATGATGGATGAGCTAGAGGATTTACATATGATCCGTCTTAGGGCCCTGGAAAACATCGAGAAAAACAAGCTGCGAGTTGCCAAGTACTACAACAAGAAGGTAAAAGTAAGGCAATTTGCAGAAGGCGATCTAGTATGGAAAGCATTATTGCCGATTGGAACTAAATACAGTGAATTCGGCAAATGGTCCCCTCACTGGGAAGGACCTTTTCGTGTGGTCAGATGCGTCCCTGGTAATGCATATATATTGAAAACTTTGCTAGGAGAAGAATTTTCCGCGGCGATAAATGGAAGATATCTGAAGAAATATTATCCTAGCATTGAGATCGATCAATGATTACACACATCTGGCACAGAGATAGCCGGCGCTCAAGAATGAGGCCGCCTTCAGAAAAAAAAATCCTCGAACGGGAAAGATGGCCAGTGCCTAGATGCATTGCCCTTAGCATAAAAACTACATTACAACTGCTTCTTGCAGGATTACATCGAACAACCCTGGTGGTCAGATATCCGAGGAGGTGGGAAGCAGAAGGCGTGGAGGAAGAAGCGAAAGTATGATTCAATCTTTTCTTTACTTCTTCAGCTGCTCCCTCTTCAGTTGTTCCAGGACCACCGTAACGGCAACTTGGAACGCATGGGGGTGACCATGATTAGCGGCCTCCACCAAGCTATCCCAGGCCGCCTTCAGGTTGTTGTACCTGTCAGAGACATCTGAAGCAGAGGAATCAAGGTTAGGGGCAAGAAATCCAAGTGCAAGCACGAAGTCAAGAAGGAGTCAGAAGTGTTTACCCCCTACTAGTGCCTCCAGAGCCATGCGACGCTCGCGCTCGGCTTGGCAACGGGCGGTAATGTCCCTAAGGCCGTGCTCCAGATGTTGAACGCGGCGGTGCAGCTGATGGTTGGTCCTCTGTTCAGGCGTGGCATCCTCTGCTTCGACGGAAGAATCGGAGGAGATGTACTCAGGCACATCTTCGGTCCCGATGACTTCTTCAGGAAGCAAGTCAAGGCTGGAAGAGGACAAGAAGAAAACATGAAGCACGGGATCATACGGAAGAACGAGGAGTAGATCAAGGGAGAACTCACTTCCGAATCGTGCGCTTCTTTGATGAGCTGCTCTCCTGGGGTTGCTTGCCCTTGTCCATGGCTTTGGGGTTTTCTTCTCTAAGGACAGGGGAGGAGATGAGAAATGATGGATGAGTGCGCGAGTGGATTTGCAGGGCATCCCGGCAGGCTATTTTATTGACCAAGGAGTGCATTGGGAGTGATGACCGGCCAGTACACACTGTTGGAATACCAAACGGCAGGGTTTTCTCCCAAGTGCGAAGGGTTTTTTCTTGAACAGTGTTTATGGATTGCCGAATCGGGATCCTCTGTGGATTTTGTGCCAAGGGGCAGTTATTCTCGTGCGTTCGGCTCAAGATAGCTCCCGAGTGCATTCAAAGAAAACAAAACTCGCAGATGCAAAATGCAAAGGGAGTCATCATAAAACAAGCACAGAATGCAAAAGTTCTTCATCTATTGCCGATATTTACACATCCCTAGTACAATCTAGTCGAAAAGCCTATTCAACACAGATTGGGGATGAGTAATTTCGGCAATGGCGTCGCCGTGGCCATCGAGGCGCTCCAGGATGAGCTCGATCTCGTCGATGTCCTCCGGCGCGCCGCCCGGAAGCCGCGCGGCTTGGTAGAGTAGTCGACGTCCGTATGCGTCGCCATGGCAGCCAGGCCCAAGGTGGTGCCCAGACGAACGCCATGGGTGGCCACCTCGTCGACGCGGTGCTCCACCGCGGCAAGGCGCTCCGCCGGCGTGTCACCGCGGGCGTTCACCTTCTCGGCCGATTTGCTCTACCGGCGCCTTTAGGCGGTTGAGCTCGGCATCGCGGGCTGCAAGAAGCAAGAAGAGAAGGATTAGCATCAAAAGCCGGATTGGATCAAAAATTAATCTCAGAGCCGTACCGTCGGTGGCCTCCAGCAGCTGTCTACGCTGGTCCTCCCATTCCAGCTCGGCTATGCCCGCCTTCTTGGAGACGTCCTCTAGCTCGCGCCGGGACGCCTCCAGCTCCTCCTTGAAACGGAGGGCATCGGCTTCCCCGTACGGCACGGGGGAGTGGCCGTCGGACTCCGAGGAATCGTCCGGAAGGGGTTGATTGGCCGGCGCAGGAGACAGATTCCACTGGATCAATCTGAAAAAAGGGGGATGATCGTCAAAGCAAGAAGAAGATCAAAAGTCGAATCAAAGAGGAGGGATCGACGATCATTGCCTCCGGCGCGCGTTGGCGCTGCTCCCCTCTGCCTCGTCGGAGGCGCGGCGGCGGTTGAGGCGGCGCACCATAATGGTTTGGGATGTGCACTGTTTGTAGAAGGGCTGAGATTGGCAAAGATTCGAGAGCTAGAAGGTCTGGTGGAGAGCTAGGGGCACCTATGGTTGCATTTACAGGCCTGGCAGGATGAATCGTGGCTTCGAGTCGTGGCTTTGGATCGTGGCGCATATCCCAAGAAAATCGGAAGGTGGAAAGGTTTCCTTGGCCAGCCCGCCGGCGGGTCGCTTGGAGTTCTAAGCTGAGCCGTATTCAGTTGATTGGTTCGGCTAAAGAAAATCAAAGTGCCGTTCGGGAGTTGGCGTTTCTTTGCCGAATGGGTCGTTCAGCATTATATTTAAAGGTGCGCAGAAGAAAGGAAACAAATTGCAAGAAGATATTACAAGAACGACCAACTCGGCTATACATCAATACGGGCATTCAAATGTTCAGATGTTTCGCAATTACACCACGAGCATTGGATGTTATTAGACGGGAGTTGTCCAGCAGCTCCTGGCAATCTTTTTGAGTGCCAGACAAGTCGGTGAGTTCTGCATCGCATTGCTCTATCTTGGTGATAGCCGATTTTGCTTCCGCTTGGATCTTTTCTATCAATCCGGGGAGCTCGGCTATTTTCTCTTTGTCAGCCTCTATCTCCGCTGACAGGCTTCTCAGTTCTGCTTCTAGAGCAGCTTTCCTGGCAATTTTCGGATCATAAGAAGCACTGCGGGTTAGCCAATGTATCCTTGTGGCTCTCTCGCTTGGGATTGTACCCCGTTCATGGCGTGTTCAGCATCGGCTTTCCTTTTTTTTTCAATAGCGGGCGGGAGCGCAATTTCCTCAAAGCCTCGCTTTATGGGTGCATACGGGGTGTCTAAGCCATAGACGGATGATAGAGAAATTTCGATGTCTTCGGGAAGTTCTTGGCCGATGGATTCAAACATCTCCTCGAAGTGATCAAGATCTTTGAACCGATCTTGTGCATCCCTTTCTAGCCGGGCGACAATTTCTCTAAGCCTTGAGGACACTTCATCCGACAAGGGTTGATGTGCCCTTTCCATCGCCTCGGCGAGTGGATTGCTATCGATGGCAGGCTTGATGATGATGAAGCCCGATCCTGAAAAGCAGTATTGCCGAGTTAAGAATGCTAAACGTGGAGCAGCAGAGTTAAGTACAGATGAATACCTCATGGCTGGTTTCCTGAGCAGGGGCAATCACAGATGAAGGAGGTAATCCAGGTAGAGCTGAAGCTTCCGAGCTGGGAGGTGTTGATGCAGCTGTTGGTAGCTCGTGGGCTTCTGGCTGATGAGGAGTAGGATCTACCTCTGTTGGGGCTGTTGTCTCTGCATGACCAACAGGTGATTGTGCCCTTGGAGGACTTGATGGCTCCGGCTGGATTGGGAGAGTCATCTCTGGAGAATTCATTGCTTCTGCAGAAGGTGATGAGGATGAGATCTCCACTGGGATAGGTAATTCAACCCCGGGAGGACTTGCTTGCTGGACCACTGGGACATTTACAAGCTGCTCTTCCATTGTTTCTTCTGCAAATGTCAAATTGAAAGGGTAAATGCCAGTGTTCATCCTTAAGAAAAAGACAGTAAAGGTCATACCAGTGGATGGGGCATTGGCGAGTGCATCGGTTACGAAGGTCTGCGGGGGCTGCGGTCCGGAAATGCACAATGATAAGATTCATCAAGAACAGAGTAATCTTGTGATCAAGGGGGTAAAGGATTCTACCTCAATGAGCACTTTCTTGACAGTTCTCCTCCTCTTGGCAGTTGGAGGGGCAACCAGAGATAGACCTTGCCTCTTGTCGGCAGCGGCTAGAGAGGCTGGGATCTGTTGTGGCATACCTGGCCATTAGTTGAGCCAGAGTTGTGGATTTGAATCCCAGTGCTGAGATTGGGCCTTCAGCATTGTAAGTAATATCCCTGGCTCGAGGGGCAGGCACCGTGTTTTGTGGACAAGAAGATGAAGGTCAGAATCGTGAATAAAGAGGACATGTCTGATCCAAGGGTTCATTGTATTACCTGCGAAGTTGGCGGGGAAATCGGGCATCAACTCGCACGAACACATGGACAGGCTCACTGAAGATGTGATCATGAAATTCTTGCCACCAGGAGTTAAAGGTGGGGTGAGCTATGGTTGTGGGCACGAAAGGACATGTGTAGACAGTTGGACTGCACACATAATTAAAAACCCTGCTGCCCTGCATCAACTCTTTGATTTCCTCTCTGGGCTTGAGGAATTCGTGCAGGAACAATCTTGGGGGCATCTGTCCACATCCAATTTGCCTGGCTATTACATTGGGCTGATAATACTCATAAGTGCTAACATTCAGCCTTCCTCCATTGAACTCAGCCGGCAGTATGCATGGGCGGATTATGATATTGAAGATCTCTAAGAATCTCCCATCTTGATGGCCGGGTTCAAAGGAAAATTCAACAGGGAAGGTCAAGGTGTCGTTGTCCAGATAAGAAAGCCAGAGAGGATTGGGGAAACCTTTGAAGAATAGCTCGAAAAGGTGGGCTGATGTCTGTCGAACAAGAACGATTGAAGCCGCTTCTCCGTAATTCGGCATCCTCCGGTAGCTTGAGGCTCTCCTTCAGGGTGATTGGACAAGGGGAAGAACCTGGAGTTCAAATCGACACCAACGATCTGATGCATGTGGAGCTGCAGCCACATTTGAACGAACCACCAAGGTCCGTTGACACATGTTATCCTTTGGCTGGTGTACATTTGGGTAACAGTCTGATGAAGCATATGGTATACGCTGCCCAAGAAGAATTTTCCCAGAGGGAGGCGGTTGCCACTAGCCAGATGAGTTGCCATTGCGATGTGGTTCAAGGTGGGCTCGTTGGCTTTGCCACAGAAAACAAATATGCACAGCCACATATTCAGAAAGGCTCTGTATTCAACATCACCAAGGGGGTTGTCTTTCATATGCTTCAAGATATAATTCTTGTATCCGTTCCCTGGCTTTACCCCTGTCTGGCGTGAAGAGCCTTTGAAGTTCCAGGGCTGGACAGACCCTGTGATGTCAAGGCCGGTGATCATATATACATCGGCCAGAGTTGGAGACATTGGGCCATGCCCAAAAAGGAAGGCGTTGACGCCGTTTGACCAGAAGTGGCGGGCGGCTATCGGGGAGGTCTTCATTCTTGGGGGTCTCGGCCACGGATAACTCCAAACACCGGGCGATACGGAGGGTATCCGGGTTGGTCAATCCACTCTTGTCCGCAAGAATCCTCCGATACCAAGTTTTCCGACCGCAATTGGAGGTAAAGGCCGGTTCTTGAAAGCATCTTGCCACCGAGGCGGTGGAGACGAGCTGCTTTAAAGGGGATTCTCTCGAGATTCGAATTTGCGATGAAATCTCGAGGATCAGGGTTCCCCACAGGACCAAGATAATAAGATCTCGAATTGGCCTCGGTACGAATCAAAAGCGCAGTAGAAGGCTCCTGGAAGAAGAGCGGAAAAGGAAATCTCAGGTAAAATCGAAAACCTAAGTGCCGAACGAGGCTTGCGGGGGATGAATTTACCTGAGCATCTTGGTTCTGAGCTGCCATTGGAGGTTTGAGCTCGGAACGAGGGGGATCTAGGTTTGGATCTGGATGAAGATTCCGGCGGATTGCGAAGAACAGGTGTTGACGGATTTGATTTGAAGTATTCGTGGCTGGAGTCAATTGTGGAACAAAATTACTTTTATCCCACAATTGAAGGGGCATGTGTTAACACCAAAATTTGGTAAGGAGTCTGACTTGTGGGTCCGGTTCGATAAAGAGTCCGTCTGGTGGAAGGAAGGATATTTTCAGAGATATTCGGCAAAGAGATCTGCGGTCGGCTATCTGCTTCGGTTCGGCAAAGGAACAGTAGAGCTGATTTTGCGGGATTGGACGGTGACGTGGCTCAATCAGGAAAGACGAATGGATGGATAGGCGATCAAGCTTAGAGATAAGTTAGGCAACGAATCCATTCGAAGTTGTGCTCAACAGGGTATAAATATGACCCCTAAATGTATGTAACAGACACAATCATTCCTCAATACACACCGGCCTTACGCCAAACCCTAGAGTCCTTGTCGTGTCGTCGAGTTCTTCGAGAGGGCCAATCGATCTGTCGACCTCCGTGAGTACCGGCAACCTTGTATCATGTCTAGTATCATGCGGTGGATTTAGATCTGATGCAAGTAGTCTTGTTACCATGCTTCGTGTCACGCGGTAGATTCAAGTTTGGTTCAAGAGGGTTTCTTGTTAGATCATGAGCCATGCGGTAGGCTAAGGTCTAGCTTGAAGCTAGTTATCGGCTCTATTGGATTTTGGCAAGATCCAATAGATTCATTAAGTTACCCTGTGTTATCTTGAGTTTTACTTTATGTTTTAATTCATGTAACACACCTTTGCCCAATCTGGATGGGTTTGGATCGGCTCTATCTCTTTTGTGATCCTTGATCGAGTAGATTTCATATTTTAATACGTGGATCTTGAGTTTTCCGATAGCCGAAACCGAATCGATCTAGGTTGTTACGTGTTGCGGGTTCAAGCTTGCTAATGTTCGTATAAATCTTGACAGAGCCGGGTATCATGCGGTAGATGCAGGTTTTGGGGTTGCTTTGGGGCTAGTCATCCGGTGGATTAGATTCCCAAATCAATCTGATAGATTTATTCACTTGGTAATGTTTGTTCCTTCTTCATGGACCCCGAATCGGCTGTTCAGCCGCATTCGGTTATGTTTCTCCACGAGTAGAACACGTGCGTTATTCATGCTTTGAATGATGTATGCTTTTAGCTTTCCATGATTAGATCGTATCATGCGGTGGATAGATCTATTTGTGGAAAGTGGTACGGTTTTTCATGCAAGTTGTATCATGCGGTGGATAGATTTGCTTGATATCGTACTCGACGGGTTTTAAAGTAACTAGACATGCGGTAGACTAGTGCTTTGGATCTATGCATACTTGTTTAATACATGATCATGTCCGTGCTTTACTTTATTCGTTTATTTAATGTTAATCTCCATGGGGATCGGTCATGACTTCGTGTACGTGCATTCTTGTTCAAACAAAGACCGATCGCTGTTATGCTTACGTCATCCATTCGGCAGTGTTACTTTTTCCCCTTTGTGGTTTTCCGAGTGGTTATAGTTCGTTGGCAGATAGCTTTCTATAGCTATGTGTCATCTCATTTGGCTTCTTAGCCATAAATATGGAACTGTCTGGTACCACCCGGCAAGTTCCAAGCTTTGGTATTTAACTACTTTATCTTTTGTTAATTTTCAGGAAAAATTGACTGGCACGTCTTTCGCTCTCTGCGCGTGTGAAGCCAGCTTTGTTCGGCTTGCTGTGTGTTTGGCGTTGAGTGCACTTTTCGCGTCAACACATACATTATTTAAAGCATACATTACGCACGTGTTCTACTCGTGAAAAACATAACCGAATACGGCTGAACAGCCGATTCGGGGTCCATGAAGAAGGAACGAACATTACCAAGCGAGATAAATCTATCAGATTGATTTGAAATCTAATCCATCGGATGACTAGCTCCAAAGCAACCCAAAAACCTGCATCTACCGCGTGATACCCAGTTCTTTCAAGATTTATACAAACGTTGGCAAGCTTGAACCCGCAACACGTAACAACCTAGATCGATTCGGTTTCGGCTATCAAGGAATGCGTGATCCACGTATTAGAAATAGCCAAAGGATCGAACTTGACTCGCATAAGGATCACCAAAAGGTATAAAGCCGATCCAAACCCATCTAGATTGGGCAAAAGGTGTTACATGAATTTAAACATAAAGCAAAACTCAAAGCAACACGGAGTAACTTAATGAATCTATTGAATCTTGCCAAAATCCAATAGAGCCGATAACTAGCTTCAAGCTAGATCTTAGCCTACCGCATGGCTCATGACCTAACAAGAAACCCTCTTGAACCAAGCTTGAATCTACCGCATGACACTAAGCATGGTAACAAGACTACTTGCATCAGATCTAAATCCACCGCATGATACTAGACATGATACAAGGTTGCCGGTACTCACGGAGGTCGACGGATCGATGAACCCTCTCGAAAACTCGACGACACGACAAATGGACTCTAGGGTTTGGCATAAAGCCGGTTTGTATTGAGAATGATTACGTATATCTGTTACATACATTCAGGGCTCATATTTATACCCTGCGAAGTACAACCTCGAATGGATTTGATACCTAATTTATCTCTAAGCCTGATCGCCTATCCATCCATTCGTCTTCTCCGCTTGAGCCACGTCACCGCACAATCCCGCAAAATGAGCTTAACAGTTCCTTTGCCGAACGGAAGCAGATAGCCGACCGCGGATTTTTCTGCCGAACGCATCTGAAGAAACCTTCCTTCCACCGGACTGATTCCTCACCGAGTTGGACCCACAAGTCAGACTCCATACCAAATTTTGGTGTTACAACACCTATTTAATGTCTATGAAACCCCCACTGATAAGACACACGTGGAGCATGGCCGAAACGTCATGAGATTTGTTGACAGGACATGGTCACCACTTGGGAGTGATATGTAGAAAGAGAACTCAATGTATATTATTGGGAAATATAATTTTAATCTCTTATGTGTTATTGAAAATTAAGACATCCTTCTATGTCACTAGTTAAATTTGTTACCCTCTACATGCCATTGCCGTCAATTTGGACCCTTACCCTACGGTTTGCCTATTGGTGCCTGGACACCAGTGGGTAGGCCTCTTGTTTTTGTCAATCATCCATATTCAAATCCACACCCATCACAAATGGGGAGGGTATGAGTAGAAAATAATTATCTATTAGAGAAATGGAAAGAGTAGGGTGTGGGGAGGGTACAAATAATCGATTGGGTATGTATAGAATCTAGTATAAAACTAATTATCCATTGGGTATGGGTGAGATTGAGGAGGGTAAGATGTGGATGATAATTATTTAGATTTGGGTATGAAAAAGAGTGGATTTGTCCATACCCTGCCCAGTGGCAGGCTTACCGGTGGGTGGGAGAGAAAAATCTCCTCCTTCCCGCGCTCGGCACCTCGCCCGCCCACAACGCCTCGCCATGCGCATGCACGAAGCCTACCCCGGCTGCGCTCGCGCTGTTCGTCTGCGCAGCATGCCACCCTCGCCTGACGTGCCGTGCCAGCCACGCCTCACCGGCTTCGCCTGAGGGGGCTTCGAGCGGCGGCAGCCCCGCTTCGACCTCGGACGTTAGCAATGACAGCCTTGGCCGAAGCTTCAACGTCCGAGTTCACAAGTGGGTGTGCGAAAGGATGGAGGCCCCAAGGTGCGGACAAGCTCGAAGCCCCGTCTCTATGCGTCGACATAGAATGAATGTCTTAAATTTCAATGGTATATATGGATTAGTTGTATTTTTCGGAGTACACGGAATTCCATATAGATATGACTACCGCAAGTATATGCACGAGACATAACTACGTACTCGCTCCGTCTCGGAATATAACTTCGTTTAAATTTTTTGGAAAGTCAAACTTTTTCAATTTATTCTTAATAAAGAAATAATCATAAATGCTAATAACATAAAAATGACGATTACATTATTGTTGGCTAAAATAAATTATCTTTTTTCCAAAATAAATAAATTGCATCTAGGAGAAAGCATGGCAAAAGAGCAGATCTGACAAAACAGTAGTTTTCACCAGAGGCTAACTAACAAAAGCATCAATTTAACTATGTATTTTAATTTCTTAGATCTCATATCGCTCCACCTCTGATTGTGCATGATCAAATTAAAATATAGTCCTATAGATAGCAATGACGATATGAAGTGATGATGATAGGCATCGATCCACTCCCCGATCTCAGCTCCATCTTTTGGAATTGTAACAGTTTACATGTACAAGATATAGTACTTGTTAATGGTTCCAGCCAAGGGTTAGATGCGCACCACCGCGTCAGAGCAGTTGTTAAATAAATCGAAATACCCAGCTGTGCCTAAACTCGATGTATCACGGAAGATGTGGATCTGAAGTTAAGAAAAATGTGGATCCTAGCAGGGGTGAAAGGTAAGCAGTTTGTATCCATTTTTTTTTAACAAACATCACTCAGTGCATTTTGTATACATGTGACGCGGCGTGGATAAGTACCGGCCGGGTGGAGCCAGTGCCAAATGCAACAAAGTCTCGGCTGATTCTTATTCCTCGCCGTCGTGGCCGTGACGACACGTGATGCATCAACAGCTACTCGGACGACGCCGGATGCCCGGAGCGGGGGTGGGGAAAGCCGGTCGGACGGGCGGCGTGGGGGACCGACGCGGAAACCCGTCGCCATCCTCCTATCTGCAGCAATAATTGCGATTCCTTTGGATGGGTTGGCCACGCCACTCGCCCGGCGCCATATCGGGGATGCTTCCCGTCGTCTCCCACAAGTCAGTGTCTCTCTCAAGTCCCAAAGCACTCTTTAAAAAGCCCAACGTGGATTTCATTTATTGGGCTAAAACTTTCAGCCCATCATGGCCTGTAGTTTTTACCTAAAAACGATAAGAATTTGTTTATAGTCAATTGAGGCCTAACAAACCTAAACAAGCAAAGGTCCAACAAACAGATCCGTTCTTCTTCGAGACTAGTTGAGTGCATGCACATGCGACACGTGTTTTTTAAAATGATCTACTCAATAAGAAGTTTATGTGTTCTAAAAAAAGAATTTTATGTTATGCATGTGTGTGTTGTGTGTGTCTATATATATATAGGACTCCGCTATTCGGTACCCAGGGTACTGAATATTATTCAGTACCCTAGCCCTCCCACGAGCCGTGCCCGGCTGCTCCGTCCGGATGCACCTTCCCCTCGCGCCCGGTTTTCTATATGCGTGCGTGATGCAGCAATCGGTTGTTCAGTTATTTGCTAAAAAACCGGCGTCAGAAGAGAGGAATGGCCCACGTATTCCCACAGTGATTGACGGGTCCATCCAGGATTCCAGGACGCGTACGGATGTGCAAAAACATGTAACACATATGTGATAATTTCATAAATACTTTAAAAATCCAAATAAGTTCATGTGTGAACTATTAACTAATCGTACGTGGTACTTGACCTCTTGATACCTCTGCTACACGGCCAATTTGATTTCACAAGAACATTTGTAATTGACCAAAAATCCTTCGATCACATGAATTTTTTACCAAACCATTTAAGACCAAACTTTTGTGGCCAAAATACTATTTGAGTCTTCATAGTCGATCATGAAGACTCAAACTTTTGTGGCCCCAACTCTATTTCAATTAACAAGGAAGTTGATGCTGACAGAGACCATGCCATCATTGACGATCTAGCTCAATTATTTACTCAAGCTCTTACAGGTTATCTTACAATCACTACTAAATATTTTCACATCTGCTTGCACAACTTACGTGATTAAAAGTTTTGGCCACCCAACAAACATTGAAAATAACAAAAATATGTGTCAGTAAGCATGACAGGAGTACATGACCAAAGGGAAGGAATCCTTCTTTGCTCGCTCCACACTCTTGACAGGACCAAGAGGGCATTAGATTTCGTAGCGAAGACCAGACAGCTCTTCATGAGCCAAACACATGAGGCAAACATCTGAATTTCTCAGATAAGCCTGTCGTTCGGAACTCCGCTTTGCCAGCACTCTCCATGTGATACGGGCACTCCACCTAAAAATAAGATGCAGCAACCAATATAAATAAGATTAAAAGGGAAAGCAAAATAGACGTACTTAAAAAAAGACTATGAAACCCCATTCTGCGTTCAACATCTTTCTCAGTTAGCAGGAATTAACTGAGTGCTGTTTTTCTGAGACCGTCACCTGCTAAACAATAATCCAACTCAAATGCCACACCAGATGAACATATACCATATATAAATACAGAACATGGACAAGACAGTATAGGAAGTACCATGCTTAATGGAAAGGAGTGTACACGACTACAAGGAAACAAAAATAATGCAGATCCATATCAACTTCCCCAAATAAACTTACACAGATGCTTTCAGTTAATTCCGTTGTAAGTACACTTTAATCCATCTTCATTTATAAAACGGTTTTTATACTGTGGGGAGCTCCCCCGCAGTTTTCCTTAAAAAAACTTACACGGGTGTACATAGAAGGATCAGTCCACCAAGTACACACAGTAGCTAGCAATTTCACAATTATGAAATACCTTCATCTAGAGTAGTAGTGTAGCCCAAGATTTCTTTATGATCATTCAGAAGGAAAATGAAAACTAGTGCATACTTCCTGATCATGGATACATGGATGATAAGGCATGAGGACGGCACAGAACAGCCTAGCGTCTTGAAATGCAGCTGATTCCCTTCATTGTCTCCTAGCTAGGCCTCAATGATCTGACCTCACACTGTCATTCTGCAACATTTGTACCCAAAGGATCGGCAACTAGAAGCACAATAAAATCCCATGGACTTTTCTCTCTCGAGTATTGTAGGAAGCTAAGGCTGCAGGGTCAGGGTGGAGGCACGCTGGCCTGTAGCATCCTTTAATGAACTCCCATAAATTAGCAAAACTGCAAAAATATTTTACTTAATCCAGTCATACGCTATGTATCATGTCAATACTTGCACAATGTAAAGTCAGTTTTGAGTAATTATTTCTAAACTTGGGCACTGATGATGTAGCAAAAAGTCAACAAAATAATTTCTCTAGAACTAATTCATATTAGCTGTGGTCATAAAAATCAACACTCTTCAGCTTCCATACCTTCATTGTGCGAGAGCTTGCAAACAACATTTATGATTGGACATACAAGCTGACAGCTTAAAACATTAGCATAATACAATGAGGAACAATGAGTAGAAAGATCATGGAGGGGTCCAGCGATACAAGAGAGAGAGTGAATGCCTAGCGCGGTGATCGTCCTAAATCCGAAGAATAACCCATTGCTTAAAGGGATGAAATGCTTTGGGTTGGGTTTATTAGATAATTCGAAGTGCATAGACTTCTAGAAAGAAAAAACATGTATGGGAACATGTGAATGCGCATCAATATCAAGTTGTTCTCGGCCGTCGGCTTCTATCAGTCTATTGTAATTAGCATATCTTCGAGAATTAGAGAATGTACCCGATATTTAGCAATCCCGAAAACACATGGATGGAGATGGATCGGCTCACCCGAATCCATCAAAGGGTCCATCATGGTCGAACAATCACAAGGCGGCTACACCGCAAAGGCTTACAAAATGAAAATTTATCATATTGGGAGAGAAAACAAACTAATAGATACATGGTGGCATCATAAAATTGTCCAATTGTCCGCAACAAAATTTTACAATTGTCTACTACAAAAATTTTCCAATTTTGTCGGCTACGAATATGCACGGCGGTAGTGCGCAAAGAAAGAAAAACAGAGAAATACGTAGTAGATAGCAAGGATGGCGCACCATAGGATAGGGATGGAAAAGTGGATATGGAAAGAGATCATACAGGCCACCTAGCAACATCACTGCAGGGGCCTCCGTGCATGGCTCCATTCCAATCCGGCACTGCCGAATCCACCGGCAGTCAGGTCACGGCTACATTAGAAATCCATCACGTGAAATTGAGAAAAATGTTTAGGAATCGAATGGGGTGCAGATTATTGACGGGGCACCTTGCAGTGTTGGGAAATCTCCACAAGAATCATAGAAGAATCAGGGGTGGAGCCACCTTTTGTGTTTGCTCGTGGAATACAAAGAAGAATAGGGCTCACCACCGACGATGAATACCAACGAAATCGTTGGCACTCATAGGGCCTTCGCGGCGCTGCAGTCGTCAGTGGGCGCAGAAGCCTGTGGAGGCCGAAGGAGGACGGACTGCCTTCGACGCCACCCCCAACGGGAGCACCAGATCAAATTGCAGGACAAGAGCTCCATAGATCGGAACCAAACAATGGACAATCGATCAGAAAATCAATGGAAAATCAGGAGTATCACTATTAACCACTCGGAGAATAAATTAGGAAACTCAACTTCAGCAAGGGATGGAGGTGGATGCAATTGCCGATGGAGCGACCAGCTCCAGTGCATCGCGCCGCCGCCCAGCTGCCGTGGTGCTGCACCTCGAGGGGGGCGGCGACGGGACGCTGTCATAGGCGGGTATGGCGTGGGCGGCGGCGGTGGCGGAAGCGGGAGCGCGAGGAACGGCTCCGGGGCATCGCGCATCCATCGCCGCCCCGCCCTCTCCGCCCGGGGCCGCCGTGGTGTTGCGCGTCGAGGTGGAACTGCGCCTCGAGGGGGGCAGCGGCGAAGGGAAGGGGTCGTAGGTGGGCGGGCGTGTGGGGCGGTGGCAGAACGAGGTCGCAGGAGCAGGGGGTCATGGGTGGCGGCGGAACGAGGTCGCAGCAGCAACAGGGTCTGTGGGCGGTGGCGGTTTTCCGGAACCCACCATATGTGGGGACGTGGGACGACCGGGAGAGGATAAAACCGGTAAAAAAACCAGACTGGGTCGGGCCGTGGGGAGCGGAGGGCGAGCGAAAAAGGTGTATCGTGGCTCCCTCGCGTGCCGAATATTATTCAGTACCCAAGGTACTATGTAATATACCTATATATATATATAGCAAAGATGAATGCTAAAAAATTAATTAGCAACACAAAAAATAAATTATTTATAATAAATCTAGTGGTCAAAAGTTTAACATTTATAGCTAAGATGAATGCCAAGAAATATATTAGAAGCACACAAATTATAGCAAAGGTGATTGTTCGCTACATTGATGCAAAATTCAAGAGCAAGAAAAAAACCATATGGTTTCAAGCACTAGAGTATCCTCATTCCAGCTATGCTATTGAAGAAAGATTACTAAGATGTTTGACTGGGGAATAAGAGAGAAGATCTTCACGTTGACATTAGATAATGCTAGTAATAAAAATTATGCATGTGAGTTGCTAGTAACAGATTGCAAGCATGATCCAATGCTTGGTGGAGAGCATCTCCACGTTTGATGTTGTGAGCACATGTATACTTAACCTCTTAGTTGAGAATGATATGAGCACAATACACTCAACAATACACAAAAATCCACGAGCTACTAAAGTGCATTGATTCTTTGGTATAAGGCTCCAAGTGTTGAATCAAATTCCAAATGGGAGGGTCATGGTCTCAAAATATACTGACATCACAACTAGATGGAACTCCGCGTACAAAATTCTTAGAGTGGAATACAAAACTATTATGAACACTTATCACCTAAATAGTTAGAGGTTGGTCCGAGTGAAGAAGAATGGGACAAGGTAGAAGCAATTTGCAAGTTTCACAAAGGCTTTGAGGACCTTACCTTTTGTTTCAGCTTATATGACAACTACAACACACAAGTTTCCATCCCTAATTTTTTGCATTCAGCGTGCACTAAAACACAAACCAACCTGGAAATTGACTGACTTCCTCAAGTAATTGGCAACATCCATGTGTTCTAAATTTAGAAGTATCGAGACCCGGGAGAAATTAACCTTCTAATAAGACATCCTCATAGAAAAAACAAAACATCACATTTAACCTTGCTCTAGTCATCACCACCATATTAGATCCAAGAAGGAAGAAATTATTTTTGGATTTCTTTTTTCAGAAGGTGTGCAAAAGAGCAATACACAATGACATGTTCTAGCAAAATCCTCATAATGGGATCACTACTTTTAGAAAAAAAACAAAGATATAAGTTGAATTTTCTCAATACACTAGTCACAAGTAATGTTCTGCATTCATCAAAATCCGAGATTGATGTCTACTTAGGAGAAGAGTGTGAGTCAGATATCAGATATTTTGATGTTTTAGCATGTTGTAAAAGCAAACAAGAACATTATCATGCAATGTCTGTTATGGCTCGTAACTTTCTTGCAATTCCCCTTAGTATTGTTTCATCTAAATCGACATTTTGTTGTAGTGAAAGGATTCTTAGAGACATAGAAGCTAGCTAACTTAAAAAATGCTCAAGCTCTTGTCTGTGCTAAGGATTGGTTCTACAAGATCAAAGTTTCATTTAAAATTTATTTTTGTAATGTTGGTTTTCTTTTCCCCTTTCTACTAATTTATTTTTGTTGTTACACAGGAATAAAACTATTAGAGGATACATGCCAGTAAATTGCTTTGGTAGGTTTGATTTGAACTGCACATAAACTTGCACATTAAATGTAATCGATTTTAGTATAACTCTCCCATAGTTTGATGTTCAATCTAATTGAGTTTTCTTTCAAAAAAATGGTAGTAATCCTTGCATATTGTTGTCCTTCTATAGAATGCTTGCAGTTTTGTAAGCAATGACCGCTTTGTTGAAGTTTTACTTGCAGTCTGCTTTGATGAGTATCATATCATGTTGTATTTACTTTGTATCTGGTGCAACTAAGAGTTCAAGAGAAGCATGAAGAGCCATTTTGTGTATTGCTTTTAAACATCTACTCATTTCTGGGTACTAGAAGCCATTTTGTGTATTGCTTTTAAAATTTACCGAAGGCTTATCTGTAGAGTTTGCCTAATTTAAAGAAGATGCCATATGTATTTTGACATTTTTTTAGTGCAGCCATTTGGCATTGTGATCCTCGGTAATTTGTTCATGTCATCTTAGTTAGTAGCTCCATTTTCCTTTTGTCATTGTGGTTGACATACAATATGGTTTGCTTTGGTGTGTACTCGTGTAGTTGGTTTGCTTCAGTTCAGTTTAGAAGTAGTATTGGTTTGGTATGATGGTATGAGGTTGATGTTGACGGTGAAAATCCGTCAACCTAGCCATGAGTTTACCTTCGGTGTTGGCATGAATTTGTATCTTATCCACTGGTACTAACCCCCGTGGTATAACAAGTTCACTTGTGCATGTCAGTTTTGGAGTTAAGTGTTTACGCAGGGTTTTAACGTTTAAAGCAAGACTTCCGGGATAAGTTCATTAAGCACCTCATGACAAGACCTTGAAGCCCGGTACAAGTCAAACAATGAAGTGAACATGACTCCAAGAGCCCAAGGACCAAGCCCGAGAAGATGGAAAACTCCGAGGACCTAGCCAGAAAAGTGTTGAATCTTGCAAGACAAGGAGCTCCGTCCAATTCGGAGAGAAACCGACGACAAGGGCCCACATGCAAAAGGGGAGAGGATCTAGAAGACTCGGGAAGCAATACCAGACGAAAGAGGCGACGGATTGGGCCGGGATGGGCCCAGGCCGGTCGGCCCGGCCGGCCGGCCCGGCTGTTCGGGGGGCCCAGTCGGCCCCCCATTTGACCTAGTTGCATCTCGGGATATTTATAGCCCCCTGACCGAGAGCCACACATCAACCAATTCTTCATCCGTCGCCGAGAAGCAGAGAAGCTTGAGGGACACCATCTCAGAGATGAGGGTCGTGCTAGTTGTCTAGGGTCTCCCTAGCCGACGTGGGAACCTTGCATGGAAGACCACGTCGGAGCTCCGGAGCGAGGATCAAGATCGAGGTAGGGCCCCGGTGGTGATCTTGTTCAAGTAATCATGCATGGTGAAGTTTTTATAGTGAATCCGATTTCTAGCGATCAAGTGCATTCTCGATGATTTTGTTTTCTTCTTGGTTATGCTTTTTCTCCAATCTAGTCTATAGCTAGATTGCTTAGGGTGCTCTTGTAGCCGCGGTGGCTAGAGGTGCATACCGGACCGGCCATGTGTTTTCAACTTGTTCTTATCGAACTCGCCCTAGACTACCCGCATGAGTAGGGATACGTTGTGACAGAACGGGGGTTCCGAAAGGCGGGCGTTTTCGGAGTCGGAAGGGAGGCCACGATTTAAAGATGCTTTTAATGAGATTCGCTTTTCTATCTTCATCTATCTTGTTTGGAGCTACAACATAAGCATGATCTAGACTCTCTAGATCATCTCTTGCTTTCTCTTGCTACCTCTTTAGTAGATTAGATTAGATTCATTTTCTTTATGAGTTAGTAGATTAGATGCAACTTGTCTTCATAGATAGCTTACCTTGCTTTACTAGAGTGAATCCTTGCGTTGCACATTGTTCCACGGATTCGATACCTTGGGTTCACCACTCGAGGGAAGAAGGGTCCCTTGACTACAACGGGAGACTTGTCCGCTTGCAAGTTTAAATGAACTTTGATACAACTATTAACCGTCAACAAGCCCCTTTTTCTAGCACCGTTTCCGGGGAACAAGCAATCAAGATCCGATCTAGTATCGCTTATTTTTTAGTTTTTCTTTTGATTTTCTTTTGCATCTCTTAAGTTTGATCATCCTTAAAAAGAAAAAAATCAATATAATCTAGTTTTGATTAACCCTAATTTTTCTTTTGTTAGATTTTTATTTTTGCTAACCCTAACCGGAGATGGTTGGCTACCTCTCCAAGAAACCCAAACTTTTTTGTGGATGATCCAGGAAAACTTTACAGGCAAAGGAGACGTGCAACACAAGCTAAAGGGTTGGAAACCCTAGATCCAAAAGCCAAAGTCGAAGGACCGTCAAAATCTCCAAGGGAATCACCACATCCAAGTCCAAAGGAAGATCAACCTCAACAACCGGAGCGCGAGATCGAGCTATGCACCTCGGACATTGTTGATCTACCTATCATAAACCTTCAAGATGCTGGAAGGCCGTTCAAGATTAAGAGGAGGATAGAGAAGATAGAGATAGAGAAGAATCCGAGACAACTCCAAGGTCCCAAGACGGCGAAGGCTACTCAAGCTCATTCGGGAGAGATGGAGGATCACACTAAGAAGACCATGAAGATCACGACCAAAGGAACGGAGTTTGAGATGTCGGGCCATTACATGAAGGAAGTTGTTGCATCCGTCAAGACCAAAGGACAAAGCCAGCCTATGAAGACCAAAAATACGAATAAGCCGAAGAATAAGCCCGTGCCCAAGAAGGTGCGGAAGTGGGTACCCAAGATTGCAACGCCCGCAAAGAGCGTTGATCCGGAGTAATCAAGTGAAGAAGTCTAGCCATGGACTATAAACGAAGCGCTAGGCGGGAGGCAACCCGTTTCGTCGAGTCAAGAATAAGGTACCGGGAGGACAATCCGATTCCAGGTTTTTCGAGTCTTTTTAATAATTTAGTTTTTGAATTTTACTACTAAACATTAGACTTAGAATGGTTGAACAATGTTAGAGACATAATTCTTGGTTGAATATTTTGCTTTGTCATAAACCCTTTGCATGAACCCTCCTATATGTTTGTTCGGTCTTTTTTCGAGAAACCACAACCAAATAATTTCAGAACCTAACTCAACCCTTCACCCTCATTATGGTGCTGTGGTTGACTTATTTTTCATGCTAAAAACACACGAGTAGAGCCACGACTTGTATCTAGATGTTATTTAAATTTCAGCATGTGGTAGGACTCGCGTGAACCTAGAAACTTGATTTTTGGTTGGTTTAAAAATCTATATCCTTGGTTTCTCTAAGATTAGAATTTTTCTAAGCCTCATTTAATTTTATTTTATTCAAAATCTCTCTTATCTAATCATAATTAGAACCTAAACCTATGCCCCCATGATCAAGCCGGGAAAAGCTTGCTCTCAACTAATGAAGGCAAACAATACCGGTAGGACCAACATAAAAGTAGTCGGAAATATTTTTCGACTTACATTCGTTTTTAATGCTTTAAAACCTTCTCTAAATTTATGCTTGAGCTCTCCCGTAGCTCTGATTTTATTTTTTATTTTCGAAATTATAGGAGTGCTTAGCATTAAAACATGCTTAGAGGGAGGCAATCTAGTTAACCTAACCATACATGCACCATGATACATCACGGGATGCCCCTCCAATATCTTTTATCAAACTACATGCAAAGTACAAGCATGGGGGGGCAGCCAAGGCTTTGTTTTGTAAGAATATCATGGAGGCATGTGAGGCAAGGGAATATGGAAGTGAGTCAAAGAGAATACATCAAGTGGAAGGAATAATAATGCAAGCGAAGGAGTGGACGAGAACGTTTGGAAGGTGCACGCGGTCACGAAGCAACAAGCATGAATGCACTAGAGAAGAACCGAGCCAAGAGGAGGAGAGAGGTAAGTCTTCCATCCAACTCTTTGTTCGTGTGCTCTAGTTTGTAGGCCGGAACCATCTAAGACTTAGCCATCCACCTCGCTTGTTTCGTGCAACAAATCACATCATTAATCCACTCAAAGTCCAGACTCCAAAATAATATTTGTGTACCTTGTTACCAGGTGAAAACCCCAGATATATATTTGTGAGGGAGAGCGCTGCAATCATGGAAGAAAATTACAAGCCTTTTCACCAAAAAAAGAAGGGAACATCGTCGTCTAAGCCATCATCGACAACCTCTTCGAGGAGGCACTCGGTTTCCGAGTCTCCTCGGAGTATGGAGGAGGACACGGCACCGCCGAGGAGGAACCACACTCTTCTCCTCAATGGCATGAGGGCTACACGAAACTAGTTTATGAGGTTCACCAAACTTCAAGGACATATGGAGGAGCCGCCCGTCCAACCTCGCCACTCGACACGATCATCCGCTCCACCTCCATACGCTCCGCGGTATTCCAAGGGGTATGTCATCATGACGGAGGAGGAGGAGAAGAAGCTCGCTCGCCTTAAGTAGAGGCTTGTAGCGAACGTCGACATCGACGACCAAGCTCTCCACATATTGGGTTTTCATACGGGACACCGGTGCAATTCTCTAACGAAGTGTCGGCAAACACCCACAAGGAATTTGACTAGGAAATTCTCATGACCATGGCGCCTATCCTTGATGAAGGAGTGCTGAGTCTCTCATTCCGTTAGGAGGGAGCCCACAAGTGGAGAAGAAGGAAGACACCGTCGGAAGGGTAACCTTTCTCAACGGTGCTATGTCTAGCACCTTGATGGGGTGATCTCCTTTCATCCATGGGTTGTAATCGATCTTGAGATATAATCGCACTTTGTTGGATTATCTATCTATCATCTTACACTGTGACCATCATAGGTTTAGTCATGAATACCTTCGCGTAGTGAGAGTACGAGAGGAGGGAAAGGGCGAAACCGTGGTCACAACTCCCGATAGATTAGATTGGTTTTCATGATCAAAACGATTGCATGTTCTAGTATCGTAGACCCATGGGCGAGTGTCTCCTATTTTCAAAAGGGAGCTCCGGAACAAGTGGATGTGCATGAAGGCACATGGGAAGGTTTTTGGAGTATGATCACGGGAGGAGACCATCAACGAAGAAATACTATCCGGAACCCCATCATCCAAGTGCGTCACTTTTGTGCAAGTGGATTTTTGGGAGAATGAGAGAAACAAAGATAACCAACACAGAGTTGAATTGGCTTTACTCGGCTTTTCCAGGCAGCCAATCGACCCCACTCACCTCATGATCAACCGGTGGTGTTGTGAAGCAACATCAAGTTCGGGATATATTGGTTCGGGGTGTTACCTCTCCATGTTGGCTATCTCTTTGAGACCAGGTATTACAAGGAACCTGGATCATCTCCTACCCGGGACTTCCCTAGGAATATATGAAGAAAGAAAAATATATAAGTGAAGATGAGAGAGGAGGCTTCAAAGTGGCCAAAGTGAATTTGCCCCTTTCGGAAGGAAGGTTAAGACTTTTTCTTGAGGGGAAGAAGATAGGTTAGAGGAAGGACTTCTTGTGCCGGCGAAGGAAATGAAAGAGAAGGATTATAGGAGAAGGATCTTCTATGGCCCAAGAAGGAGGTGCACAACTGTAGCGAACATGGCCTCATATGCCATTTGTTCGGAGTTTGATTTTGGTGATTCATGACAACATGATCATTGGGACTAACCATATTGTTTGAGCATATCTTTGGAGACATTTCCAGGTCCCAAGGATGCAAGAAAACCCCATGCAAAAATGCCAAAACAAAGGGTCAAAACCGAGCAAGAAAAGGAAATGAGAAGACACCGTCGGATGAACCGACGGTCCCTCAAATACAAGCGTCGGTGCAATCGTCGGACGAGTTGGTGCACAGGGTCAAACCCTAGGTACCGTCGGATGAACCGACGATCCGTTATTTAGTAGCGTCGGACGAGTTGCAGAGGAAGAGCAAGGAAGACAGTAGCACCGAATGATCCGACGGTCTGAGTGGGGACACCGTCGGTCCATCCGACGCTCAGTTTGAATTCATACAGAGACGCGCCAAGACAGAGCCTTCAGCACCGGATGATCCGACGCCCTGGTCAAGGTGAAGCATCGGTCTATCCGACGGTCAGTTGGAAGCTAACAGTAACGACTTGGACGCGAGGCCTTCAGCACCGGATGATCCGACGTGGCGTCGGAGCATAGCGTCGGAGCAGTTGTGTCAGAGAACCTCAACGGCTACGTGACGTGGGAGGGGCACCGGATGAACCGACGCCCTGGAAAAGCATAGCGTCGGATCATCCGACGGTACCTTTTTCAGCAGCTTTAGCCAACGGCTAGTTTGATGCCTTGGGCTATTTATACCCCCTCCACTCACCCACTTGAGGTTGCTGGATTGTGTGGAAGTGCAGAGGAGTTCAAGACACATTCAAGATCATATCCAATCCATCCAAGTGCTTAATTGCTCATCCTTAGACTTGCATATGCTTTGTGTATGTGCTTAGTGCTAGGCTTAGCTTAGAGCTGAGTGAGTGCAAGGTTGTGCCAACCTTGTGAGGTGATTCTTGAGTGAATCCAGTTGTACAAGGTTCGCGGAAGCCTTGGGGCCTAAGTGGCTCACCGGCAATCGTCATCGACCCTCCAGCTTGGTGTGGAGCGGCGAGAACACTTTGTGCGGGGGACGTGGAGACCCCCTTCCTTGGTGGAGAAGCTCCTTAGTGGAGGCGGAATCAAGGTGACCAAGGGAGCTTGACAAGTGCCTAAGTGGCTAGCCTTTGTGGCGAGTCAAGTGGTGCTCTTGGGAGAGACTTGGTGACCAGGAAGCAATACTCTTGTGTGAGTGCTTCAACAACGTGGACTAGGGGTGGCTTAGTGCCTACCGATACCACAGGATAAATCACGTGTCAAGAGTTTGCTTCCTCTCATCCCCTTTACGTTTCCACATTTACTCTATTGCAATCTTTGCTTGCCTCTACTTTCCTAGAGTAGTATCATGCTAGGATTGGCTATAGGTTGCAAACCTTCTTTTGGGATGGGAGTTTCATACTAGAACAACCGTAGTTGCACATATAGATAGTATGTTCTAGTTTACCTTTGTGTAAAAGTTAGTGAAGCATAGGTTAAGGTTTTAAGTTGCCTAATTCACCCCCTCCCCCTCTTAGGCTAACGGGCATCCGATTCCTTACAAGTGGTATCAGAGCCGGGACTCACTTCCTTCACAAGGAAACACCAATTCGATTGGTAAATTGTGAAAACCGGCTCATTGGAACGGTTAGGCTTCACCGCCTAGTGAGTTGCTCTATAGAGGAATGAAAGGGGTGGATACCTTAGGTTTGGCTCCACATTTCGATGGCACGGGCTATCCTCGGTGGAAGGTTCTCATGGAGGCCTATCTCCAAGCAATGGACCTCGATGTTTGGAGAGTCACCGATGAGGGCATGAAAAATGGTACTAGAAAGGAAAAGCAATTTGATGTGATTGCTAAGAGTATCATTTTGTCCTCACTAGATGTAGGAGTTTTCAATAGAGTTTTTACTTGTGAAAATGCTCATGAGCTATGGAAAACCATCAAGGAGCAAAATGAGGGTTCAAAAGAAGTTGCTAATGAACACTATGGTTGTCTCCTTGAGGAATTCAATAGCTTTAAGCAACTTGCTAATGAAAATGCCGAATCTATGTACTCACGCCTAAATGTGCTTGTCAATGAGATTAATGCCTTAGGTGTGAAGGACATCACGGACTTGAACATCAACCGCAAGATCCCTCAAAGTCTCCGAAAGCCCGACTATGACTTGGTGAAAGCAATCATCTACGAGAAGAAGCTCGAAGATTTGAAGCCATCGCATATCTTGAGAAAGATCATGGCACATGAGCTTCAACTCATGCCCAAGTCAAAGAAGGCGCCCCAAGAAAAACCTCAAGAACCATCCTCTCCAACAACAAGCCATGCTCTCTCAAGCCGACAAGAGAAAATGTTGAGTAGGATGGCTACTCATGGAAGCTCAAGCGAAGATGATGGTGATGATGGTGACGATGGAGATTCCTCAAGTGATGAAGAGGTTGAATCCATGATGGCCGAGTACGTGAAGAAGATCTTCAAGTATGTGAAGAAAGTCAACATGTACGGCTACAACATCCACTTGAGAGAAGGGCATCATCATCAACACATCAAGTTCACCAAGATCAAGCACAAGCCCAAGAAGAAGGTGGTCAAGGAGAGAAGACCAAGGCAAGAAGCAACCTTCGCCATCCGCGAGTGGACAAGTGGTGGATCAAGTTCTTCTAGCTCAAGCGATGAATCAATAAAGAACTTCACCACCCGCTTCATGCAAGGTCCTTCATCATCCGACATGTGCCTTATGGCCAAAGGTATGGAAAGCAATGTAAGTGATGACGAATCCGACACCACCTCTCTCAATGATCTTGTTGAGCTAATCCATGAGCAAAAAGAAATGCTTGAACAACAAGCTAATGAAATTAAAGAACTCAATGCTCTCAATGATCTTAGTGACACCCTTGCAACAAATTATGAACATTTGTTGTGCAAATTCAAATTGCTTAGCAAGGAGTGTGATGAGCTAAAATCTAAGCTTGAGAGTAATGAGACTAAAACAAGTAATTCCTTTGAGCTTGATGAAACATCTATCCCTTGTGCAATTCCTATCTCCAAGGTAGATGCTTCAACTTCTTGCATTGATTTAATTGATGAATCTTTCTCACCATCTTGCCATGAGAATGTTGTTGTAGAACCATGTGATTATCTCATAGGCAAGGAAAATGATGAGCTCAAGCAAGAAGTGAAATGGCTCCGAGAGAGGTTGGCAAACTTGATGGGCAAGGGCAAGAACGATGAAGAACAAGTGAACATCTCTCAAGACATGAAGAGCAAAGTCCAACCTTCTCAAGATAACCGTGATCCCATGGTGAAGAAGCTTGAGAAGGGTGCAACCGTGACTTGCTACAAGTGTCATGGAGAAGGGCACAAGTTCTACAAATGTCCTCAATTTGTCAAGAAGATGGACAAGGGCGCAAAGAAGAAGTTGAAGCCCACAATTAAGAGCTCCCTCATCTACACCAAGCCCAACCGCAAGAACAAGACAAAGAGAAACACCTACGTCATCAAGAAGAAGGCTAATGGCAAGGTGGTTGCACACAAAGTTGGGAAGATGAAGGAAGAGTGGGATTGGAACCAACCCATTTGGGTGCCCAAGGAAGTCATCACCAACATGAAGGGGCCTCAAATGGTTTGGGTTCCGAAGGCCACTTGAAGGCCATATATGCGGGGACTTGGGAGGCTTGGTACAATCAAGATGAGAAGATTCAAGCCTATAAGCCAAGCTTGCAAATTGGACATGTGTTGCCCAAGTTCCCCGGTTGAGCTAATGGAAACTAGTACCTATCTCTTGCATCATTATAGCTCCATTGCCTTGTTTAGGTTGCATTTGTTGCAATGTTTACATATGGTAGGTTGCTTGTGTCATGTGCTAACCCATGAGCAATCTATATGGTTTGATTAGTGTGTAGGAAAGCTACACTTGTTCTTTCATGGCGCATGTGTTCATATATATCTCTTTGCATCATGAGCAAGCTATAGGGTAAGCTTCCCTTTTGTTATCATAAACAATGTGCATACATTTGGTTGGTGATTCAAACACTAAATGCACACATTTAGGGGGAGCTCATCCTATGGTTTGGTTATGGGACTAACATTGTTTCAAGCTTATCTTATGTAGTCCCTTAGCGACGCGTTCCGGTGCGGTGTTTCATTCTAAGAGAATGCTATTTCACTCTCAATGTGATCTAACATCTCTAAAAGAGTGAATATAGCAACATGAGCTTCATTCTATTGAGTCATGTCCTTGCAAGCTTATGTCTATATAAGTTCAAAGGCAATGTACTCATACATTCCTAATCCTTGTGGTACCCCAAGTGTCTTCTATACAAGCTTCCTTCAAGTGATGTCACCTAGTGATATCATTTCCAAGTGGCTCATCTCAATGTGGTGCCAACAAGGTAGAGAGGATAAACCCCAAGAGGTATGCAATGATCAAAAGACTACAAGTGATATCTACAAGTGGTAATGTAACAAGAACCCATTTGTCTTATCTCTTGTCCTTTAAGCTACCTCTTTGCATGATATGCTCTAAGCTTCCTTGTTTTACAAGTTTGTAGTTGTGCACTTGTCTCTCACTACCCTTGTCTTGCAAGTGGTATTCTTTTTATGCACACACTTAGGGGGAGCTTAGTTTGTATCATGCTAGTCTCATGAGCATGTGATCCACCTTAGTTATTCTCACATGTGGTATCTTCATCGATATCATACATATGGATCATGGTTCATGCGGCTTTCTCCCTTGCATTTAACATCTCTCCTTTGAGCTATGGTTGCTAGATCTTGTTAGTTTCCTTGGACCCGTTTGCTTTGGACTTTTTGGAGATTTTATTCCAAAGGGGGAGAATGTGAGACCAAAGCAAGCGTGTGGCTTAAGCTTACAAGTGGGCTCAAGGATGCTTACAAGTGATTTCAAGGATTTGAGACCAAAGGGGGAGAATGTGAACATAAGATCAAAAGGGGGGAAGTTTGATCTAGGGGGAGTTTGGATGATGGTAAGCATCCAAGCAAGTGTAAGTGGTTCTAATTTTGTCAATTCTAGCAAATTTATGCTTGCTTTGGTTGTGTTGTCATAAATCACCAAAAAGGGGGAGATTGTAGCGAACATGGCCTCATATGCCATTTGTTCGGAGTTTGATTTTGGTGATTCATGACAACATGATCATTGGGACTAACCATATTGTTTGAGCATGTCTTTGGAGACATTTCCAGGTCCCAAGGATGCAAGAAAACCCCATGCAAAAATGCCAAAACAAAGGGTCAAAACCGAGCAAGAAAAGGAAACGAGAAGACACCGTCGGATGAACCGACGGTCCCTCAAATACAAGCGTCGGTGCAATCGTCGGACGAGTTGGTGCACAGGGTCAAACCCTAGGTACCGTCGGATGAACCGACGGTCCGTTATTTAGTAGCGTCGGACGAGTTGCAGAGGAAGAGCAAGGAAGACAGTAGCACCGGATGATCCGACGGTCTGAGTGGACACCGTCGATCTGTCCGACGCTCAGTTTGAATTCATACAGAGACACGCCAAGACAGAGCCTTCAGCACCGGATGATCCGACGCCCTGGTCAAGGTGAAGCATCGGTCTATCCGATGGTCAGTTGGAAGCTAACAGTAACGACTTGGACGCGAGGCCTTCAGCACCGGATGATCCGACGTGGCGTCGGAGCATAGCGTCGGAGCAGTTGTGTCAGAGAACCTCAACGGCTACGTGACGTGGGAGGGGCACCGGATGAACCGACGCCCTGGAAAAGCATAGCGTCGGATCATCCGACGGTACCTTTTTCAGCAGCTTTAGCCAACGGCTAGTTTGATGCCTTGGGCTATTTATACCCCCTCCACTCACCCACTTGAGGTTGCTGGATTGTGTGGAAGTGCAGAGGAGTTCAGGACACATTCAAGATCATATCCAATCCATCCAAGTGCTTAATTGCTCATCCTTAGACTTGCATATGCTTTGTGTATGTGCTTAGTGCTAGGCTTAGCTTAGAGCTGAGTGAGTGCAAGGTTGTGCCAACCTTGTGAGGTGATTCTTGAGTGAATCTAGTTGTACAAGGTTCGCCGGAAGCCTTGGGGCCTAAGTGGCTCACCGGCAATCGTCATCGACCCTCTGGCTTGGTGTGGAGCGGCGAGGACACTTTGTGCGGGGGACGTGGAGACCCCCTTCCTTGATGGAGAAGCTCCTTAGTGGAGGTGGAATCAAGGTGACCAAGGGAGCTTGACAAGTGCCTAAGTGGCTAGCCTTTGTGGCGAGTCAAGTGGTGCTCTTGGGAGAGACTTGGTGACCGGGAAGCAATACTCTTGTGTGAGTGCTTCAACAACGTGGACTAGGGGTGGCTTAGTGCCTACCGATACCACGGGATAAATCACGTGTCAAGAGTTTGCTTCCTCTCATCCCCTTTACATTTCCGCATTTACTCTATTGCAATCTTTGCTTGCCTCTACTTTCCTAGAGTAGTATCATGCTAGGATTGGCTATAGGTTGCAAACCTTCTTTTGGGATGGGAGTTTCACACTAGAACAACCGTAGTTGCACATATAGATAGTATGTTCTAGTTTACCTTTGTGTATAAGTTAGTGAGCCATAGGTTAAGGTTTTAAGTTGCCTAATTCACCCCCTCCCCCTCTTAGGCTAACGGGCATCCGATTCCTTACAACAACAAAATTATGTGCCACCATTTGGAGGAATTCCGGCGCCGCCAAGTTACTACGGTGGTGTACCAATGCAAGCATGGGGGAGTGGTGCAGCCATACCCCCACCAATTTTTGCGGTGCCCAACGTAGCCTTTGCGGAGCCATATGCACATCTTCCTCAACCACAACCAAGTGTGGCCACCATTGGAGGATACGCTGCAAGAAACATGCAAAATATTGCAGCCATCCTAACCAATGCAAACCAAATGGGTGAAGGAAATGCAAACATCGCTTATGTGCTTGGACACCTTCACCTAGCACCGTCGGACAATTCATAGGAAGAGAGGCGCAATCTTATTGTGAGCAAGGGTGCAACAACCAAGATTATTAATATCAACCACTGGCGGAAGATTAGAGAGAGGAGGAGCTTTAGTTATCTTTCCTTCACCCCTTTTCTTTAATTTTCAGCTTGTTTGCACCTATGTATGCGTAGTATTTTTAGCTTTTACTTTAATTTTTAATTTTCAGCATGTGTGTTAGTTTTTATTTTCATCATGAATAATGTCACCACTAAGTTTTTACCATTAGTAAAGTTACAAAGTTTGTGCCATGATGACATATGATTATAATTGCCGCTTTGTTTATCTTTGCAATTGCTTTATGCCAGATTAAGCTAATACTCTCTTAAAATACAAATCTGAATTATCTAAATGCTAGCTTAATCTTTAGCGGAGGTTATGGTAAAAATAAAGACCCATAGTGTTTTATGTGCTCTCAAGCTTTAGATGGATTAAAGATAATTTATTTTTGTTCTTAAATGCAAAGCTAACCTTGTCATAAATACCACTTGCATGTTGCTCTACCTATCCAGAGCCATATAAATATTTGAGTGCAAAAGCTTAGTATACAAGGTTTATTTTTGGGTGAGTTATTTCAGGCCTTGATTTCTCTGGCCCGAGACTAAGAAGCTGGTCATTCCGTTTTTGCGTATCTATCTTTTTGCTAGCCTTTCTATCCGTGCATTGTGTATCCCCACATCGGAGATCTCACAAACCTCACCGGATATCCACCCTTAAAACCAAATATCATCTTTTGTGATTACCTCCTTGACCACAACCTATCGTTGAGAATGGATCATCAATTCAAGGAAGATCGATGGTGCCAAGATTGAAGACTTCAAGTATCTTTCCAAAGGAAAAGTATTTCCGGTACCTACCTTATCTCTATCACCTCTTTGCTCGAGGACGAGCAACGTCTAAGCATGGGGGAGGAGGTAGGTACAATGCAATTTTATAGTTCAAGGGGAGCAAATAAAAAAATTGATGAGAAAGAAAAAGAGAAAAAATGAGAAAGAAAAAGAAAGAAAAAAATGTGAGTATGAGAAAAAAAGATGAGAAAAGAAAAAAATATATATGAGTATGTATGATATAAAAATAAAATAAAAATGAATTCCCCGGTTCTCTAAAGTGCATTAATAATTTCAAGGACTCAAGATTTAAAAGATCCAAACTCATCTTTCCAACCATGTGCAATCCGATAACGAGGACTTCCTTTGTGCCTCGGGATCACTCTTTGCCATTTGCACATGTCCACCTATCTCAAGCGTGTGTAATTTTCTCTTTCCCCTCCTTGATTTAACATTATTTTCCAATGACCTTTTTGACGAGTCTCAGTAAGACCATGAGAAGCTTGTCTTGTTTTGACAACATCTCATTTATAATATCTTGGTAGGACTAAACTTTCCCAAAGAGCTCCATATAAAGCCTACCACATATATGAATGTTATGAGAGGGAAAGGAGTAGAAAAAATATGCTTGAGAGACAAGTTGAGATGAGAGTTCATGAGCAAGATGCAAGGTGGTTTAAATTTGTGAACTTGGTTTAGCTCTTTTTCATCTTGTTCTTTATTTCAAAATTTCTGAGATCCATTTGAATTTTGGGGGCATGTTAATACTTGCGGGATTAGCTTAATTAAATATCTACCCTCCGTAGGGATGAAGGCTAGTACATTGTGGAACTTTAACGAATTAAATTTTTGAGAGCATTATGTTTTCTCATGTATGATCAAGTGCAAGGTTTAAACAATGAAGGGCAACGATGATATCCATCGAAGGCTTACTCGAGGACGAGCAAGGTTTAAGCATGGGGGAGCTGTTGACGGTGAAAATCCGTCAACCTAGCCATGAGTTTACCTTCGGTGTTGGCATGACTTTTGTATCTTATCCATTGGTACTAACCCCCGTGGTATAACAAGTTCACTTGTGCATGTCGGTTTTGGAGTTAAGTGTTTACGCAGGGTATTAACGTTGAAAGAAAGACTTCCGAGATAAGTTCATTAAGCACCTCGTGACAAGACCTTGAAGCCCGGTACAAGTCAAGCAATGAAGTGAACATGACTCCAAGAGCCCAAGGACCAAGCCCGAGAAGATGGAAAACTCCAAGGACCTAGCCAGAAAAGTGCTGAATCTTGCAAGACAAGGAGCTTCGTCCGATTCGGAGAGAAACCGACAACAAGGGCCCACATGCAAAAGGGGAGAGGATCTAGAAGACTCGGGAAGCAATACCAGACGAAGGAGGCGATGTACTGGGTCGGGATGGGCCCAGGCCGGTCGGCCCAGGCCTGCCGACCCAGCCTGTTCCGGGGCCCAGTCGGCCCCCCGTTTGACCTAGTTGCATCTCGGGCTATTTATAGCCCCCTGACCGAGAGCCACGCATCAACCAATTCATCATCCGCCGCCGAGGAGCAGAGAAGATTGAGGGACACCATCTCAGAGATGAGGGTTGTGCTAGTTGTCTAGGGTCTCCCTAGCCGACATGGGAACCTTGCATGGAAGACCACGTCGGAGCTCCGGAGCGAGGATCAAGATCGAGGTAGGGCCCCGGTGGTGATCTTGTTCAAGTAATCATTCATGGTAAAGTTTTTATAGTGAATCCGATTTCTAGCGATCAAGTGCATTCTCGATGATTTTGTTTTCTTCTTGGTTATGCTTTTTCTCCAATCTAGTCTATAGCTAGATTGCTTAGGGTGCTCTTGTAGTCGCGGTGGCAATTGACTAACTTCCTCAAGTAATTGGCAACATCCATGTTCTAAATTTAGAAGTATCGAGACCCGGGAGAAATTAACCTTCTAATAAGACATCCTCAGAAAAAACAAAACATCACATTTAACCTTGCTCTAGTCATCACCACCATATTAGATCCAAGAAGGAAGAAATTATTTTTGGATTTCTTTTTTCAGAAGGTGTGCAAAACAGCAATACACAATGACATGTTCTAGCAAAATCCTCATAATGGGATCACTACTTTTAGAAAAAAACAAAGATATAAGTTGAATTTTCTCAATACACTAATCACAAGTAATGTTCTGCATTCATCAAAATCCGAGATTGATGTCTACTTAGAAGAAGAGTGTGAGTCAGATATCAGATATTTTGATGTTTTAGCATGTTGTAAAAGCAAACAAGAACATTATCATGCAATGTCTGTTATGGCTCGTAACTTTCTTGCAATTCCCCTTAGTATTGTTTCATCTAAATCGACATTTTGTTGTAGTGAAAGGATTCTTAGAGACATAGAAGCTAGCTAACTTAAAAAATGCTCAAGCTCTTGTCTGTGCTAAGGATTGGTTCTACAAGATCAAAGTTGCATTTAAAATTTATTTTTGTAATGTTGGTTTTCTTTTCCCCTTTCTACTAATTTATTTTTGTTGTTACACAGGAATAAAACTATTAGAGGATACATGCCAGTAAATTGCTTTGGTAGGTTTGATTTGAACTGCACATAAACTTGCACATTAAATGTAATCGATTTTAGTATAACTCTCCCACAGTTCGATGTTCAATCTAATTGAGTTTTCTTTCAAAAAAAGGGTAGTAATCCTTGCATATTGTTGTCCTTCTATAGAATGCTTACAGTTTTGTAAGCAATGACCGCTTTGTTGAAGTTTTACTTGCAGTCTGCTTTGATGAGTATCATATCATGTTGTATTTACTTTGTATCTGGTGCAACCAAGAGGTCAAGAGAAGCATGAAGAGCATGATTTATTATTTAAACATCTACTCATTTCTGGGTACTAGAAGCCATTTTGTGTATTGCTTTTAAATATTACCGAAGGCTTATCTGTAGAGTTTGCCTAATTTAAAGAAGATGCCATATGTATTTTGACATCTTTTTAGTGCAGCCATTTGGCATTGTGATCCTCGGTAATTTGTTCATGTCATCTTAGTTAGTAGCTCAATTTTCCTTTTGTCATTGTGGTTGACATACAATATGGTTTGCTTTGGTGTGTACTCATGTAGTTGGTTTGCTTCAGTTCAGTTTAGAAGTAGTATTGGTTGGGTATGATGGTATGAGGTTGATGTTGACGGTGAAAATCCGTCAACCTAGCCATGAGTTTACCTTCGGTGTTGGCATGACTTTTGTATCTTATCCATTGGTACTAACCCCCGTGGTATAACAAGTTCACTTGTGCATGTCGGTTTTGGAGTTAAGTGTTTACGCAGGGTTTTAACGTTTAAAGCAAGACTTCCGGGATAAGTTCATTAAGCACCTCATGACAAGACCTTGAAGCCCGATACAAGTCAAGCAATGAAGTGAACATGACTCCAAGAGCCCAAGGACCAAGCCCGAGAAGATGGAAAACTCCGAGGACCTAGCTAGAAAAGTGCTGAATCTTGCAAGACAAGGAGCTTTGTCCAATTCGGAGAGAAACCGACGACAAGGGCCCACATGCAAAAGGGGAGAGGATCTAGAAGACTCGGGAAGCAATACCAGACGAAGGAGGCGACTGACTGGGTCGGGATGGGCCCAGGCCGGCCAGCCCAGCCTGTTCCAGGGCCCAGTTGGCCCCCCGTTTGACCTAGTTGCATCTCGGGTTATTTATAGCCCCCTGACCGAGAGCCACGCATCAACCAATTCGTCATCCGCCGCCGAGGAGCAGAGAAGATTGAGGGACACCATCTCAGAGATGAGGGTCGTGCTAGTTGTCTAGGGTCTCCCTAGCCGACGTGGGAACCTTGCATGGAAGACCACGTCGGAGCTCCGGAGCGAGGATCAAGATCGAGGTAGGGCCCCGGTGGTGATCTTGTTCAAGTAATCATTCATGGTGAAGTTTTTATAGTGAATCCGATTTCTAGCGATCAAGTGCATTCTCGATGATTTTGTTTTCTTCTTGGTTATGCTTTTTCTCCAATCTAGTCTATAGCTAGATTGCTTAGGGTGCTCTTGTAGCCGCGGTGGCTAGAGGTGCATACCGGACCGGCCAAGTGTTTTCAACTTGTTCTTATCGAACTCGCCCTAGACTACCCGCATGAGTAGGGATACGTTGTGACAGAACGGGGGTTCCGAAAGGCGGGCGTTTTCAGAGTCGGAAGGGAGGCCACGATTTAAAGATGCTTTTAATGAGATTCGCTTTTCTATCTTCATCTATCTTGTTTGGAGCTACAACATAAGCATGATCTAGACTCTCTAGATGTATCTCTTGCTTTCTCTTGCTACCTCTTTAGTAGATTAGATTAGATTCGTTTTCTTTATGAGTTAGTAGATTAGATGCAACTTGTCTTCATAAGATAGCTTACCTTGCTTTACTAGATTGAATCCTTGCGTTGCACATTGTTCCACGGATTCGATACCTTGGGTTCACCACTGTAGGGAAGAAGGGTCCCTTGACTACGACGGGAGACTTGTCCGCTTGCAAGTCTAAACGAACTTTGATACAACTATTAACCGTCAACAGTCGACATACATTTGTAATTAATTTTGGTGTGTTTTGGTCCAGTTTTGCAGCTTTAACCATCCCTCAGAGTGGAAAAAATAAAATATTCCAAACATTGGATGTTGACGGTCGACATTAATAATGTATATCCATGATGCATATGAAGAAATGGAGCAAGTAAAAAGCAAAACCCAGTGTCAACAACACTCCACTTGTACTTTCTAATAGGAGACACAACTTGATATGAAGTGTCATTCACTATATACAAAAATATCTATTATAATAGTTATTATAAATAGCTAAAACTAGATGATTCTAATGTTAATATGAGACCTGTTCGTCATCACCTTGTTTGTCTGGCTTATAAGCCACCAGCCAAAAGTACTTTTCTCTCAGAACAAACCCACCAGCTGAAAGGACCTTTATGTCGCCTAGAGAGGGGTGAATAGGCGAGACGACCCACTTGAACTTTTCTTCCCCGAAAACTTGAACTACCAGTGCTAGGCGTCACCGGTAAGGCCGGTGAGGCTGACCGGTTAGACCGGTCGCTGGCCCTGCTTTGCAGGAGGCATTGGTCAGACCGTTGCCCTACACTGGTCAAACCGGTGCGCCACAGAGAACCTACAAAAATAGCTTCAAGTTCCTCTTGACTTCTAGCACGAACCAAACTTGGTGCGTGACCTTGATAGATGATCACAAGCAAGATAATGACCCCTGTACACACAAGTAGCCCACCCAAGTAGATCGAAGCGGAAGCAAATCAAATATGCTAGAAAACAACTTAGAGAGGCAAACCATAAAGAGACGCAAGGATTTGTTTCCCGAAGTTCACCTCCCACCAAGGAAAGGCTACGTCTCCGTTGAGGAGCTTGTAAGAGAACTTTCCCACAACAAATCGGTCTCTTTCAACCACTTTCATCCTTTCCACTAAGGTGATCTTTTCCACGAAGAGACAAGATCACAACCCTAACAAACTTTCCACTGCTCACCACAACCTTGAGAGCGAGCCAGTGACGCCTAGCAGTCTAGGAGGAAAACCTCCAAGAATAACAAATGCTTCAATGCTTGTAAACGCGAAACCAAAGTGCTCAAGCTATGGGAATGCTTTTGTTAGCTCACAAAGGCTCTCTTGAGCTCACTCTCTCAACCCAACTCAAAGAATATGGCTTGAATCCACAAATCTCACAAACAGAGGTTGGGGAGATCCACTAAGGCTTTGGCTTAGCAAGAAATGGCTTGGGAGCTCAGCAACAACACTAGGAACAGCACCCCTCCACTATAGGAGGCTTGGGGTATTTATACCCCTCAAAAGAGAAAAGTAGACGTTAGCTATTGGGCGGCACCAGTCAGACCAGTGTTTGAAAAACTAATCGTTAGGCTAGCAGCACCGGTTAGACCGGTGCCCCTGACCGGTCAGACCCGAGACACCCCCAAAACTCTTTCTTTCACTCCAACACTTCACCAAAGAGATGAAGTGCTCAGGTGAGGTTAGGAGGTTTTGTTAGCACACTCTAAGACTCTCAAGGCTATTTCTCACAAGGTTTTTCTAAGAGCACTTTGACTTGGTCATTAAGCTAAAGTTGCACCCCTTGATAGTACGACAAATCTATACTCACTAATAAATAAAAACACCGTGTCAACCTCTTGATCTTGAATGTCTTCAATCTTGCCATACTTAAATAATTCTAACATGAGGGCTTTCACTTTTAGCCAATGTCTTAAGCACGTCCATACTTGAGCTAGTGACTTAAGATCTTTCCATCTAGCATAAGAATGCACACTTAAATCCATAAGTCACTCCATATTGTCAATCATAACTTTTAGATGAGTTGCATTACCTCCCTCGGTTAAGACTCGGATATGATACTTCGAGACCCCACGAATACTAGCTACTTCACCTTAGCAAAACACTAATGACAACCTAGCTTGAACCAAATATTGCTTAGTCTCTCGCTCTAGTCATCTCGATTGATCTCTTCATCACTTATCCAATCCACGTTGAGTTCGGCTTTGCTTCATCCACAATTAATCTTCATTTTGAAATACTGCTTCAAATGTTTGTTCTTGATTGACAACAAATATGTAAACTTCCAATTGAGGACCATCAAATATATACTCATCCTTGTATACGTTTTCAATTAACACATGAAGCTTGATTGGCTTTATTCAACGTGAGTCATATAATATTCATTCATCAATACATGTCAATCATAGCTCCTGAATATATAAATAAAACCTGCTCACAATCTTAGACAAATGAGTTAGTCCTTTAATTGCTTTGTCATTCAATTCACCAAAATCCACTTAGAAGCCTAGATGCACTTTCACCAGCCAACAATGATTTTCTCTCAGAATAAATCAGCATCAACCACTAGCCAAAAGAACATGATGAAAGTTGTTAGCTTGTAGATAAATAGTAAACCTGTTTCTTGTGTCTTGTATCATCAAATGGCTCATTTTTTAGGAAAACTTCCAGCAAAGGTTGTACCAAATGGCTCATGTTTTTGCTGCCATAAAATGTGGCATGGCAGACTTCTACGAGAGAAGTTTGGCGATTGGGAACAATCCGTGTATCCTGAATTTGTCTAACTAATAAGGTTGTATTGAGAGCCTTCATTATTATCTACTATTACTTATATCTGTTTTAATTTTAATTTGTTGATTTGTGTGCTACAATAATGGCCTTGACACATTTTCTTAGCCCCATAGTCTAGACGCCATATATTTTTTGCATTTATTCTGTCATCCTTCCTCTGTTCATTTTATTATGTTGGTCTGACTTTTCTAAATACATAATTTTATTATGATCTTAAATATATAAATACTAAAAACTTGACTACTTTGTATGAACTTTTCTTAGTTATCACAATTACAAAAAAAAACCTAAACAGAGAAAAGGGGCTTCCCCTAAAGAATAGACCTACTTTTTTTTGCTCTTATTAAAAAACACCATGAATAAAAATCGATACCATCATTTCATTTGAACTTTTCTTTTTTTGAAAATATATTTGTAGCAACTATAATGTCTGCCTATATAACGAATCGGTAAAATGATTTGGAGCGAAAACTTATATTTTGCTCGGTCAAAAAATTCTGAAGAAAAAGAGCGTTGCCAATTGCCATGGCCCATGGCAGAGCCATCGGTGGGAAAGGGAAATTGTGGCATTGGCCGGTCGGTGGTGGCAGTCCGGCGCAAGGTGCATGATCTTCCAGTTTTTTTAAGCTGAAGATGGCAGCGCCGAGGATCCCCAGTCACGCAAATCAAACTGACACACCCTGCTGCTCGCCTGCTTGTGCTCGGCTTGACCCTCCCCGTGACGCCGCGCCGACCGCACACACACTCCACGCGCCCCGCCAGACTCCGCAGCGACCCAACACAGCGGTCAAACAAAGGCAGCGGCGGCGTAACACCCAAGCCACCTTTGCTCCGCCCCGCTCCGCTGCAGCTCAAAAAAAAAATCCCCTTCCACTCGCTCTACGCCCGAGGCGGCCGGCGGCGATGTCGTCAGCGGCGCCCCCGCCGCCCCAGCCGGAGTCCCCCTCCGCCGGCGCCGGCGCCGGTGGTGGCGGCGACAAGGTCCTGGCCGCGGCCCAGCACATCGTCAAGTCCCTCGCCACCTCCAAGAACGCCGCCGACGACATGATCCGCATCCTCTCCGGCTTCGACAACCGCCTCTCCTCCATCACCAACGACCACCTCTTCCCCTCCCCGGACCCCTCCTCCGGCTCCGGCTCCGCCTCCGCCTCGGGCTCCTCCGCCTCCGAGATCTCCGCCGCCGCCGCCTTCGACGCCGCCGACCAGCTTATCCAGCTCTGGGACGCCACCCCGGAGGCGCTCGTCTTCGAGGCCCCCGAGGAGGACGTCGCACAGTACCTCGCCGCCGTGGACGTCGCCGTCGAGCACCTGGCCCGCGGCGGGCCCGGGGGCGCGCGCGCCGGGGTCGCCGTCCAGCTCGCCATGGCGCGGCTCGAGGAGGAGCTCCGACACCTCATGGTCCGCCACGCCGTCCCCATCGACCCCACGGGGCTCTTCTTCTCGCTCCGCCGCCTCTCGCTCGAGTCCATGGACGACCTCGACGCCTCCTCCGAGTTCGACGCCGCCACGCCGCTCAGCCTCGACGGCACCCCCGCTGGCCCGGAGACCGCGCGCGGCGGCGCGCTGGGATCCAACCCCTTCGAGGACCAGGTCTTCGACCCCGTGCGCCCTGAGGCCGTCGACGAGCTGCGTGCCATCGCCGACCGGATGGCGCGCGCGGGCTACTCCCGCGAGCTCGCCGACGCCTACTGTGGCGTCCGCCGCGACCTGCTCGACGAGTACCTCTCCGTGCTCGGCGTCGAGCGCCTCAGCATCGACGAGGTGCAGCGCATCGAGTGGAAACTGCTCAACGACAAGATGAAGAAGTGGGTGCACGGGGTCAAGACGGTCGTGCGCGTCCTGCTCGCTGGTGAGCGCCGCCTCTGTGACCAGGTGCTTGCCGCTTCCGACGACCTTATGGAGGAGTGCTTCCTTGAGTCCACCAAGGGATGCATTATGCAGATTCTCAGCTTTGGGGATGCCGTGGCAGTGTGTCCCCGCTCACCGGAGAAGGTCCCCCGGATCCTTGACATGTATGAGGCGCTTTCAGAGGTGATCCCTGAAATGAGGGACTTGTGCATAGGGAGTTCTGGGGATGGTGTCATCAGTGACGTGCAGGCCATACTTGATAGGCTTGGGGATGCTGTGAGGGGTAACCTGTTTGAGTTTGGGAAGATGTTGCAGCAGGAGACATCACGGAGGGCGATGACGGCTGGTGAGATCCACCCGATGACACGTTATGTCATGAACTACTTGAGGTTGCTGGTTGTTTACAGTGAGACACTTGATGTCCTCTTGGCTGATGACAATGGTGATGATGATGCTTTCAGAACTCCTTATGATCAGGATCAGGAACACTTGGAGAGCATGGCCCCTCTTGGAAGGCGTCTCCTGAAGCTAATTTCTTATTTGGAGGCCAATTTGGAGGAAAAATCTAAGCTCTACGAAGATGCTGCTCTCGAGTGCATATTTGCCATGAACAATTTGCTCTATATTGTTCAAAAGGTGAAGGATTCTGAGCTAGGGAAGATTTTAGGAGATCACTGGATAAAAAGGCGAAGTGGTAAGATTCGGCAATATTCAAAGAGCTATCTAAGGATTTCTTGGACCAAGGCTTTATCTTATTTCAAGGAAGATGGATATGGGAGTGGTAGTGGGAGTGGGAGTGGCAGTGGGCATTCAAGTTCTAGGATGTCCGTCAAGGAAAGGTTCAAGAACTTCAACATGGCCTTTGAGGAAATTTACAGGAACCAGACACTCTGGAAAGTTCCAGATCCTCAGCTCCGGGAAGAACTGAAAATATCAATATCTGAAAATGTAATTCCAGCATATCGTGCTTTTCTGGGCAGATATGGTCATCAAGTGGATGGGGGAAGAAATCCAGGAAAATATATAAAATATACACCGGAAGATTTGGAGAGCCAGCTATCTGATTTATTTGAGGGGTCATCGGTGTCTGCCAACCACTCTAGGAGAAGAACATAGTTCATGGTGTCAGGATCATGTTTCAGGTATGATCTTGTTAGAAAGGTCATATGTTCATGCATTTTTGGGGACATCATATCTGTTGATTGGATGCTTGTTCCCATAGTAGTCGTTACAATACTGTAATACAACATATGTGGACCTTGTATGCGTACTGCTGCACAGTGTGTACTAAGAAATGCTGTACATTATGTCCTATTGTTAATTGTGATATGTGCTGACTATCCCACATTGGCTGTGAAGGACCATTTGCCACTAGGTAGATTATTGACTGTCCAAGAGAACTTTCTCGGTTGATTAATTGGGGTTGCCAACTTGCCATATTTCTCAGGAATTGTGGAGTCATATTCTATTGATGATGATGATAGAGAAACATGTGGTGCTAAATAGAAAAAAAATAGATTTTGCACTTTCACATTTTTCCATTTTGTTCTTGCAAAGTTAGAAAAAGAAAGCCTACCTGCTTGCTCATTTCTCAACACTCTAGAGGTAGCTCTGTCTTCATTTCTGACTTCTTGCAAGCATTTTAGTAAGCAAACCTTCCATTTAGTCATTGATGATAAATATTGCTCTTCTATCACTTCTTACTTTTCAATGTTTAATTTCCATACAGTGCTGTCTATTCAGCCTCATTTTTTAATATAATATGTTGCCACTTTAGAAATTTTGTATATGTGGTCCATTCTGCAATGAGAGTGCTGAAGTATGTGCTAATCATTGATTAATTATTAGGCTTAATAGTTCCATCTCGCGAATTAGCCACCATCTACATAATTAGCTCATATTTAGTCCTCCTAATTAGCATCAGAAGATTCGATGTGACAAGGATTAAATTTTAGCCCCCAGAGCCTATAGGAAATTAGTTATGCATGGAAGTCAACTTAGCATAAAAAACACAGAGATCCTGCATTTGAAACCTGGTTGACCAAAAAAAAAATTTAGACAGCTGTTGGCCCAAATTCATGGAAACCATAACTGTAGTTTCATGGTCCCACCATTGTCGAGTTCAGTCTGCAGTTGTAGTACACTGCACACTTGAAGGAGTGTTTTAAGCACGATTAGATTTGCCGGTTTTCCTCAGAGGGTTTTAAGTATGATTAGGTTGCGTGTTTTCCTGCAGCGGGAACTTAGGAATGAACTCAATAAGTCAATGTTTCATTACTTAGTACCTGAATCTACATGTTCTTGCCACACGGGGCTAAACACTAGGATGAAAATATGGCTTTTAATTCAAAAGTTATTTTACTTGATAGAACTCAGCAAATTTTGCTTGCTTCTGCCCAAACATGGCTGTGGTAGTGGCCAGCCTCACAAATTTACAACATGGTCCATGCATATGAATAGGAAATTCTGATGTGGTAGTATGGTGTTTGAAACTTATCTTCAGACAGAAGTAGGATTTTGTATTGTCAACAATTTGACCAAAATTGTGTTTCCACCTGTGATAATTGTTAACTTTGGCCGTACTTGAATTTTGATGCAGGGGCATCAAGTAGCATCATTAGTGGAAAGAGTGCCCTACTAAATCTTGATAATATATAAGCACTTCATCTCTTTGTAAGGTTGGTGAGATTTAGTATACATTGTTTAGACAATTGAAACTAATGCACGGCAAATAGCATGTTTGCTCGTATCAGAACATTCTCCACACCTGTTTGACAAAAGGATCTCTGCCTTCGCCATCACTGTCAACTTTGACAACTAAACCATGTGTAAATACTTACAACATATAACAATCTCATTAGATGATGCCTGAAGAAATGGAAATCATTTATGTTAATTAGAGAGATATCCTGTAAATTTCAGATCTGATACTTGACTTAGATTGGAAAAGCATGATGTCCAGAATTCCCTATAGTTCATAATTTTAAGGCTTTGAGATCATAAATAGAACAGGATTTGGGAAGTTTTTTCTTTTCTTTTTGGAGTTTCTGAGTTGGGAGGATTTGCAGGACAGTATAAAAGAAACGAATGACGAACTGTGGACTTTTCTGTCCAATGAAGTTTTCTAGGACCTGGTAATGGAATAACAAATACTGGATGGAGCAGATTGCACATTCACAGAAGTTATCTAATATCCAAACATTTTGATACACAAAGGCACAATTTAAACTAGAGTTAGAGCATATTACTGTTAGTCTGCCATACACTCCACAGAATGCTCGGCTATTGCCTATTGGGGATTCGGGGTTCTAATGTGTACAGGTTAACTTATCAGCATGTTGATGCCCAAATATCGATCAGCTGTTCAGCTTGAGTGTATGTATCACCATGAAATTTTACCAATGTAAGCTTGATGTGCTCTCATATACATCCCAAGGAGGATGATACTTTGAGATCATCTTTTTGGCATCATACTCCTCATGTTGGCCTCCTATAGGTTTTCTTTCCCATTTGCCATTGACTGGTTACCAACTTTTCTTCCAGGCCTTCCACATGTAAGTTATAGGAATGCTCTATTTATGCTGCCAAAATTGTATCTTCTAAAACCAAGCCCGTCATCCACATTTGAAAGGGGCTGAACACTTTCTATATATGTTACTGATGGATACTTCTACCTTTTGTAGTACAGGTTGGATGGTATTCATTTTGTTATGCGTCAAAGCTCAGCCTGGAATATAGTGCTCTATCTTTGTATTGTTAACAGTGCTGGGTATTCTTTTTTAGCTTTATGCAAATGGTTCTTTCATTGATGCATTAATTAATTCTGTCAAAAGAAAATGCACTGTTCATTTCTGTCCTTTTCTTTTTGGAGTGATTTATTTCCTCTGTTTCTGTATTTGTCAACTTCTATTTTTATTATATTTCTGTTTTTTTTAGAATTCTGTTTTCATTTGTCAACACATTTGTGGCAGAAAATCTGTTCACTTTTTAATGCCTATTATAATTAAGTATTTTGTGATGCTGCTGGACGATGGTGGCATTATATTGTAGTAGATTATAAAGAAATATCCAAATTTACAACATGACTTGTTTAATAAACAGAAACAGACTTCGCGGGTGCTGAATGGATTTTAGTCTCTATTCTCAATTTCTACTTTCAGGTCAACTTGTTATTATGTTAATATTTCTTTTCAGTTGATGATTGCTATTATGTTAATTGTACTGCTATATTTTTATGCCCTGTACTGTTATCTGTCGATTTCTCAAGTCCCTTCTTGTCTGAAATAATGGTTCATTGTTTAATGCGAACATGTAGAGAATGGGGGTGGCATCAGATTTTTGTTGGTGCATTTTATTGCAGTGAGTGAACTTTGCGCTGGTATTGGATTTTGGCAGAAGCCGGCTATATGGGCCTTGCAGTGATTTCAGACAAGGAAAATGTCTAATTTGTTTTTGCTGCTATTTCTGCATCAGTTAAGCGTTTTTTTTAGTGGCCATTACTTTATTTAGTGATGCAATAATAGGTGAACTCAAGTTGATGGGCTAATAAAAATAGACGTTTCTGATAACTTTTTTGCAAAAGGAATTCCTTTGCAAAATAGTAGCACTGTTGGACTGGGCCAGTGGGGCCCCACTGTTCGAAAGGAAAAACAAACTCGGTGGACAATGCGCATCATATCATACTTTCTAAATGTGGGCCTCTTGGTTTGCTTGCTTGCATATACCTTTTATCAAGCAGATGTGAAAATGCTGCACTGTTCAGATAGCATGGTAAACGTCTTTGAGAGATTGAGTGGCCTGATATTTTAACTTTTTGCACCTCCTCGAATAGCGTATAAAATTTTCAGATGTGTATGAGTGCTCAAGCATTTTGTTTGTTAGAAAGTTTAAAGTGTTTGAAATTAATGAGAGTTGTTCATCTAATTAAATTTAACGTTGATACTTTCAAAAAAAGGAAAACTTATTGGCACATAAGTATATACATGGCAGTACTTCATGCTTCATTATAAACATGATCACCCTATTGAAAATCCATCGATCTCGTAATAATTCGGGGTTCTGTCTCTGCAAATGGTAATCAACAAGGCACGCATTTATACTGTACGAATATGGGTTTATATGGGCTTTCAGCACAAATTGGGGTGGGAGCGCCGGATCTGTATTTTCCATATATTCGAAATCTGCTCTAATTCCGAAGGAGGAAGCTCAAATCTCCATTCAAAAAAGCAAGAACATGAGTACATCTCTCTACAGCCCAAACACCCCCCAAATTTACTCCAAGAAACGAGCTCGATCGATTTCTTGTCACTTATTATTCCACGTAGTAGTAGGTACGTAGACACCCCCCAAACTGTTTAGTTAATTAGGTTGGATCAACCGTTACCATTTCCCCAGTTGATTAGGTGATCAGTAGGAGAGTATTCAGTAGCAGGGGCCTTCTTGCATGGATATCAAGGGATGCTCAGGCTCCCCTCTCGAGCATCTCGCAGAACCTCTTGAAGGACTCGAGCTTCTGCAGCTTCATCTGGTCGTGGAACCGCCGGATGAACACGTCCGCCACGCGGTCGATCTCGTCCTCCAGCCGGAACTCCCCATCCGTTGCCAGCTGCTTTTCGCCGTCGCCATGTTCGTGTTCCACCTCCTCCCCGGCGCCGGCCAGCGGCGAGCGCCCGAGGCCGCTGCCGGCCCGCTCCAGCGCGAAGCTCGGGAGGCTGCTGAGCACGACGGCCCGGCTCTCCTGCTCCACCACGAAGCTCGGCAGGCTCTCCAGCACGGCGGCCTTCCTGCCGCCGGCGGCGGCTGTGAAGAGGTGCTCGCCGGCGGCGCCTCCACGTCGCGAGCCCTCCGTGCCCTCGCCGCCGCCGCTGTGGCCGCCGGCAAAAGCCGCATTGCCCGCGTACCCTCCGCCCAGCTGGCCACTGCCACTAGCGCCGCCGCCGCCGCCCATGACGGCGTGGATCTTGCTCTGGATGGCGCTCAGCAGGAGCTTCTTGTTGCGCATGATGCCGAGCACGACGAGGCGCGTCCGCAGGGAGCTCGCCCTGGTGCCGACCGCCGTCGACCTCACCGCCGCCACGATGGCGGAGAAGAGCTGCTTCAGGTACCTCGTCGCCTTCTTCATCTCCGACGATCCTCCGAACAACCAAGAAATCGCAGCAACCTTACTTCACCAACACAATGCTGCTGGCTAGCTTTGCAAAAAATTAAAATAGATCAAGAACTACTGGTGCCGCTGCTGATTTCTTGCTGGTAGTGTGCAATGAACAACTGTAGTGTATACATGCAAGGACCTGTGTGTTTTGGCATGGAGTTTGGTCGGGAGGGTTTCATGGGTATATATAGGGGTGGCGGTGGCCGGCACTGAGAGATCTTGGATATCGTCTTCTTCCGGGAAGCTTCATGCTCACAGCTCACATGGATCCACGCTTGCATGGTCGCCAGGAATTATGGGCACTGCGGAAAGGGAGCGAGCTAGTAGCTAGCAAAGGATCGGAGGGCCAAGGCCCAAAAGTGACCAACATCCATGCATCGACCAATCGATCTAGGGGCTGCTGATTAAAGCAAAAGCTAGCGGTAACAAATATATAAAGATGGTAAAGTTCAAAGATACCAATGTTGTACGCATCATCACCCATGAAAAAGGGCCGATGGATGATGTTCAGTTTGTGTCATTTGGTCTCAGTTATGGGATCCCGATGGACCCTGCGCTGCTGCTGGTTAGTAGCCGGGCTGCTATGTAAGGAATCGTATGCTCATAGGCTAAGAGGGGGAGGGGGTGAATTAGACAAACTTAAAATCTTAACCTATGGCTTCACTATTTTTGCACAAAGATGTGCAACTAGGCTTGTTCTAGTGTGAAACTCCCATCCCAAAACAAGGTTTGCGATCTATAGCCAATCCTAGCATGATGCTACTCTAGGAAAGTAAAGGCAAGCAAAGATTACAATAGAGTAAATGCGAAAACGTAAAGGGGGTGAGAGGAAGCAAACTCTTGACACACGATTTATCCCGTGGTATCAGTAGGCACTAAGCCACCCCTAGTCCACGTTGAAGCACTCACACAAGAGTTTTTGCTTCCCGGTCTCTCCCAAGAGCACCACTTGACTCGCCACAAAGGTGTCACACCCGACTTTCCGAAGAAAACCAAGTGCATACCTATATGCATGCCAGGATCAAGTTTCATGCATATAGTGACATAAAAGTGAATACAGAAACAGTATCACGTATGAAAAAGAAAGATTATCAGAGATTTACGCTTAATCCTGGAAACGAAGGCTCCAAACATCACAGGCAATCGACTGGGGGTTGCGTACGCCTAGCACCAGCAACATCTTCACAAGACTTCAAAGTAGCATCCTCTTTCTGAGCAACAATGGTTATAGCAAGGGTGAGCACTTGTCGTACTCAGCAAGTGTGGAGAAAAGAATGAATGCAAAGGCTTTATAGTGGACTGGCTCAAAGCATTTAAGCAATTTTAGTTGGTCAAATTTTATTAGCACCTGATTACTAATAAAGTATAAGTTTATACCAACCCACATTAAGCATAAGATAAGAGATACGCCATAAGCACATGGCAAGCATAACCAGAGAGAGAGAGAGCGATTTAAGTCCATCTTCAAGTTTAATTATCATGTGAGGGTCCAGGCCGCTCTTGACCGTGAGCACGGCTAATCGATTAGTTTTACACTGCGAGAGGTTGTACATCTTTACCCACAAGTCGCGTAAAAGTCCCGAAGAACTTTAAACCCAACCATGCGATGCCGGCCAAGCATCATACCACACTACCGAGGTGTGATTGCATAGGGACGCTACGAGGCCTTTACAAAGAGTCCTCCCGTGCGTATTAGTCCATAGTAGTATGTCATAGAGGCTATCTTTCGTTCCACACTTCTATTACGGACGGTAAGCCATAGAGTCTTCCGTTCCATCACCGCTCCGAATAGAAGTAGCCATAAAAGCATTCCTCCGTCCCAACCTACTATGCGAGTAATAATCACACAAAGACTTCCCTAATTAATCGGCCAAGACCGAGCCATATAGTCCTTGTGGTTGCACTCGTTGTCCGGGTGGTTCTCCATGTTCCGATTAAGCATATGATCTTGTATTATGCAATCAAAAGTATAGCATAAAGGTATAACATGATTCATAATTAATGTTCATTAAAACCACCATAACCCAAGTATAGCAACTAAGCATAGCTACCCAACATAAAGATAAACCCGTTTGATCAAGGCACAGGATAAATAACACTAGTCAAACCTTAAACATGGGTCCCATCATATTAATGCAAGCATATGCAATGAGTGATTAAATATAGTTCTTAGGACAAAATCAAGAACACACTTGCCTTTAACCAAAGTAATGTCGTGGCTCAGAATCTTCAACTTCAAGTTCTTCCAAGCTTCTCGAACGGCGTTCACTCTAAGCGCATCAATCATCGGCACAAACATACACAAAGGAAACAAACCAACATACTAAGAACAAAGCACCAATCAAAAGAAACTTTAAAAGAACGCACTAAAGGATAGGCTTGATTAGATGGATCACTAAAGAACACAAAGTGTGCTTGGAACGGCTTGGTTAGCTTTAAAGAGATGGTTACGGAAGATTGGAAAGATCACTCTGGGATAGAGTTTGATTCTATTGGTTACGCAAGCGCGAGAAAAACTGAAAACAAAACTAAGCTCGAAACTATCGTGAGATCATTATCAAACAACAAGAGACTACGCTTGGCATATTTTAATTAAGAAACCACGTGAAAGAATATTTCAGAGAAATACTCTATGTTACCATTACACAGGTTACATTTAATTAAAGAAATCACGATAAACCTAATCATGTTTTATTTATAACATTCCAGTAGAAATTATGTCAAATTAACAATTACTTTAGAAAGATGAAGCGGGTGTAAGATATCTAACGAGTAGCTTTATATCACGTGTTCAACTAAACATATTTATATTGAAAAGGCATTTATGAAGTCATTAGGCATATTAACTTTATTATGAAAACCGGTGTTTAACTCTAACATCTTTTATTTAGAAAAACTAGTTATAAATAAGGATTAACCAATTACATCATGATTAAAGAAAACCGGATTAGAACCTATTCACTTTTTATTCATAAAAGTATTGGAATAAGAATTAGTCAAGATTAACATGCATCTTTAATATTAAAACAAGTAGCAGGTGATACACGTGCTAACGCATAAGTTATGGTGAAACGAACTAGAACAGCACAAACGGACTATCAACGTATAAGAGAACCTTAAGATGGGTTTAGGAAAACTAGCTTACGTAGAGAACTAGATCGAAGGGCAAGAACTGAGCAAAAGGTAAGCTAAACTACTTGGTAAAGGAACTGATAACAAGATTAGCTCTGAAGAAAGGTATAGCTACGAACGATTGGGCATAAGAACATAGCTGATTTATAAAAAGACAACCTAACAGAGATGGGATAGACATCAACTAGCTAGATGCTGATATACAAGATTCTAGGATAAACATGAAACAAGGGTGATAAGATTACTTGATAGGCAAATGAGCGGTGCAAACTACTCACATAGACAAAACTTCTAAGATAAGCAGAAACTCTAAGGCTTGATTAGATGCACACGGTTTAGCTTGGGCCGACACTAGAAAGGTTTAGAGCTTCTGATAAACTTGATCAAAAGAGATAAAGCTGATACCGAACGTCTAACGAATTGTTTGCATTTATGAGAGAACAAGACTATGAACTAGGTTCATTTTAATTAACAAAACAAATATAAAAGGATATTTCAGAAATAAAATATCCTATGTTGACATTAATGCCATATTAAACTTTATTTATGAAACCGGTGTAAAGAACTAGTCAAGTTTTTATTGATAAAGATTCATATATTGATTAAACCGATTAAACATTTTAATTTAGAAAACCGAACTATATGAACAAACTAAACGAAACTTTGTAATTCGAGTAGATCATATTATTAACAAAAACAGTATTAAATTAGTATTAATCAAGATTAACATTTATTTATAAAGCCGGAGTAAAAGCCTAATCAACTTTTAATTATAAAAGTTAATTAATCATTAAGCAAATTAATATTTGACTTATGGAAAACCGAGTAAAAGATCTAATTAGATTTTATTCATAAAAGCATGTAAAGTAATCATTAATCAAATTAAATTTGATTATGAAAAACGATATATAGATCTATATTGCTTTTATTTATAAAAGGCATGCATAACTAGTCATTAATCAAAACTAATATTAATTTTATTTTCAGAAACAAAACATGGTGAAAACTCACCACTAACGCGTGCTTTACATTATTATGGACCTAACGCAACTTGAACGGATTAAATCGGAGCTAAAACGAAGATTTGGTGAGCAAAACAAGATTGGAGGACCTAATCGCGATTAACCGTAGATGTCGGTGGGCTAGCAAAGAAGATGCCGAGACACGGTAAACAGTGCTCGTGAAAAGGATAAAACTCGGTGTTAGATCTGTAAAATCTCTTGGGTCGGATCCGATTGCAAGCATCTAATAGATCTAGGGAGTTTCTTGTAGTTTTGCTAAGACACATGAAATAAATCAAAAATTACCGAAAAGGACGGGGGCTTTTGTGCCGACGACCACCTTATCTTCCTCCTTCGGTTCGATGGCCGAAGACCGGCGGCCCGGCCGCAAGGGTGGGCGGCGCCGGCGACCACGGCCACCGCGGCGGTTGCGGACGAGAACCGAAGGGGCGGCCGGCGACGAGCTCGCCGGCTCGGTCGGCGGCACGGCTTCCAAGGCGCGGCGCGCGCTCCTCGCGGTGGCCCCGCGCGCAAAGACCGGCGGCGGCGGCTCGGGTGACGGGGCGCGGGAGGCGGCGGCGCGCAGGGCGAGGCGGCTAGGGCGCGGGGGCGGCCAGCGGGGAGGGCGCGCGCGCGGGGCGGCCTCCCCTTTTATGAGGGCGCGGGCGCGGGCGGTCCGCCCGGGCCGGCGGCGGCCATGGCTAGGCGGCGGCCGGCCGGGCCCCGATGGGCCATGGCGGGGGCCGGGCCGCGGCGCGGGCGGGCGCGGGCGCGGGCGGGTCGAGCCCACGGGCACGGCCCAGCCTGATAGGTTTCTTTTCCTTTTTTTTTGAAAGTATTTCCAGTGCGAAAAATAATCCAGAAAAATTCCGTAAATTATTTTAAAGCACGAAAAATACTCAGAAGATCACAAAAATTCCAGGAAAATTCCTGGAGATAGATTAAGACGCGAACAACCCAAATAAAGCATTTGGTGCTCATGAAAAAGATTTTAGAGCCTTCTAATAAATAGAAAATGCTCGGAGAAAATGAGAATAAATTCCAGAAAATTCTGGAAAATTCTCGGAAGGTTTTGGACAGCTCCTAAACGCATTGTTGGAACCTTTTTTGCACTCAAGAACCACTAGATGCATCGGCATGAATGCAACACACATAACTTTTATTTAATTTAGAAAATCCATCAAAGGATTTTTCCTATACTATATTTCCGTAAAGAAAATAAATGTTGGAAAAATTTTAAAATTATGAGAAAATCGTTATTTAATTATCATTTCTATTCACATCCTGAAATTGGAAATTTCAGGGTGTGACAAATCTACCCCCCTTAAAAGGAATCTCGTCCCGAGATTCGAAAAAGGCTAGCAAGAGACAAGGGTTTATTTCGAACTCTTTTCATATCCTTCAAAGAATATTATTCCTTTCATGTTACGTAAAACTTTCCACGGCCTAACTTATACCAACATCCTTAGGTATCGGGGGTCTTGTCTTGCTCGTGTCGTTGTCGCCATTCCTTCTTAAAATGACGATCTAGAAACTTCTTCGGCACCCGTTGATAAAGTGTCCACCGACTTTGCAATAAAAACAAGCTTTACTTTCCCTAATATTCCGACGATTCCGTGGGGTCTCATAAATCACCGGTATTGTGACACCATGAGGATATTCTAGATATGCATCTTCATTGTGATCTTCGGGAAAACCTTGGGCTTGTGACATATGATGTAGGTGAGAATTGTTATTGGCTTCCCCCGGATATTCCCGTTTTCTCTTCTTACTCATGATCTCCCGTAGCTTGCTTTCTAGCCCAATGACTTTGTTGATTAAATCTTGTAGACTTGAATAATCATGTAAGCTTAGTATACTTTGAAGATCTTCATTCAACCCTTTGATGAAATGCTCTCGTTTCTTCTTATCACTTTCGGTGATCTTGGGGCATACGAGAGATAATTGAACAAACTTATCCCCGTACTCGGTTACCGTCATCCGTCCTTGCTTTAAGTTAAGGAACTCCTTCCTCTTGAGCTTCATCGCACTCACGGGAGTATGGTGTAAGATAAAGTTGTCTTTGAATTCCTTCCACACAATACTCTCGAGTTGTCGATGTCCATTGGTGTAAGAATTCCACCACTCGAAGCTGCTCCTATAAGTTGCCAAGATGCATACAAAGCTTTCTCTCCATCATTGCACCGTATCATATCTAGCTTCTCTTCAATTGTCTTGATCCGGTCTTCGACTTCTAAGGGATATGTGGTAACCGGAGAACATTGGCGGCTCGACCTTCATGAACTCGCATACTTATCCTCCGGGGGTGGAAATGATGGCGCATCTTGGTTGTATCCATAGTCATCACCGTTCTCGTAGCTTTCTCCTTGGTTACCTCCTTCTTGGTTTTCCATCTGGTTGGTAGGTAAAGATATTATCAGAAGGGAACAAGAGTAGTGCAAAACGGGTGGGGAGAACAAGGAGGTGGGAGGTACAAAAGAAGAACCCAACTAAGCAACTGATGTTATTGCGGATGTAAGACCCACAATACACCAACACTCACTTCAAAGAAACGAATCAATCAAGTTCATAAAACCAAGCATCATCATGCAAACACACAATTCCACCAATCAAGGCATAGCTAAAGGGGAACGACACTACACGTTATTAATGAAGTCAGGGGGTATCCTCCTAATAGATCAGATATATCTCCCAGCAAGGATATCCATAAATAATGGATTTTTCCCAGATCAAGGAGTACGAAATTATGAGTTCAACCCAACTGGAATCACCTCAATCGGAGGTTCAGAACTCGAAATATGAATTAGACAAGATGGCTATGTCAGCAGTGTTGGCAGATTCTGAATGCTCCACTAATTCGTAGGTATCTCCTTGGATACAAAACGAATACTGCTGAATTTTTGACAGAGCAAAGCCGATGAAATTCCTGAACTACTCCAATTGGATTTACCTCAATCGGAGGTCCATAGCCCGATATATAGAATATTGAAGGTAACTAGGTCAGCAGAGTTTACAGATTCTGATAGCTCCAATGTTTCGAGTATAGCTCCTGGAACATGTACTGGATAGGGCTGAATTTTTGATATAAATTCACGTATGAAATTTAGGAACTAGCCCAACTGGTTTCATATCGATCGGAGTTCTGTAGCTCGAGAAAGAATTAAAACAGCGCCGATGTGTCGGGGAGGTGCGCGAGCAGATAGAATGCTAAGAGTAACGGTTCTACCATGAATCAAGGGGGTGTTTATTGAGACAACGGACATGGGAGAACGAAGAGATGTTCAAGGAGAGTGAAGATAAATATACAAGAATTCATGGTATGGAGAAGAGAAGATGGTTAAGAGGTGAGATCCTTCATCAGAGAGGTCAGGGATAAGGTAAGAAGGGATTGTAGAACAAAAGAGGCATTAAGAAGCGACCAGTGCTAACTAGGCTTACGTCCTACAGTCGATACAGCTCTGATACCACTCTGTCACACCCGACTTTCCGAAGAAAACCAAGTGCATACCTATATGCATGCCAGGATCAAGTTTCATGCATATAGTGACATAAAAGTGTATACAGAAACAGTATCACGTATGAAAAAGAAAGATTATCAGAGATTTACGCTTAATCCTGGAAACGAAGGCACCAAACATCACGGGCAATCGGCGGGGGTTGCGTACGCCTAGCACCAGCAACATCTTCACAAGACTTCAAAGTAGCATCCTCTTTCGAGCAACAATGGTTATAGCAAGGGTGAGCACTTGTCGTACTCGGCAAGTGTGGAGAAAAGAATGAATGCAAAGGCTTTATAGTGGAGTGGCTCAAAGCATTTAAGCAATTTTAGTTGGTCAAGTTTTATTAGCACCTGATTACTAATAAAGTATAAGTTTATACCAACCCACATTAAGCATAAGGTAAGAAATACGCCATAAGCACATGGCAAGCATAACCGGAGAGAGAGAGAGAGAGAGAGCGATTTAAGTCCATCTTCAAGTTCAATTCTCATGTGAGGGTCCAGGCCGCTCTTGACCGTGAGCACGGCTAATCGATTAGTTTTACACTCTGCAGAGGTTGTACATCTTTACCCACAAGTCGCGTAAAAGTCCCGAAGAACTTTAAACCCAACCATGCGATGCCGGCCAAGCATCATACCACACTACCGAGGTGTGATTGCATAGGGACGCTACGAGGCCTTTACAAAGAGTCCTCCCGTGCGTATTAGTCCATAGTAGTATGTCATAGAGGCTATCTTTCGTTCCACACTTCTATTACGGACGGTAAGCCATAGAGTCTTCCGTTCCATCACCGCTCCGGAATAGAAGTAGCCATAAAAGCATTCCTCCGTCCCAACCTACTATGCGAGTAATAATCACACAAAGACTTCCCTAATTAATCGGCCAAGACCAGAGCCATATAGTCCTTGTGGTTGCACTGTTGTCCTGGGTGGTTCTCCATGTTCCGATTAAGCATATGATCTTGTATTATGCAATCAAAAGTATAGCATAAAGGTATAACATGATTCATAATTAATGTTCATTAAAACCACCATAACCCAAGTATAGCAACTAAGCATAGCTACCCAACATAAAGATAAACCCGTTTGATCAAGGCACGGGATAAATAACACTAGTCAAACCTTAAACATGGGTCCCATCATATTAATGCAAGCATATGCAATGAGTGATTAAATATAGTTCTTAGGACAAAATCAAGAACACACTTGCCTTTAACCAAAGTAATGTCGTGGCTCGAATCTTCAACTTCAAGTTCTTCCAAGCTTCTCGAACGGCGTTCACTCTAAGCGCATCAATCATCGGCACAAACATACACAAAGGAAACAAACCAACATACTAAGAACAAAGCACCAATCAAAAGAAACTTTAAAAGAACGCACTAAAGGATAGGCTTGATTAGATGGATCACTAAAGAACACAAAGTGTGCTTGGAACGGCTTGGTTAGCTTTAAAGAGATGGTTACGGAAGATTGGAAAGATCACTCTGGGATAGAGTTTGATTCTATTGGTTACGCAAGCGCGAGAAAAAGCGAAAACAAAACTAAGCTCGAAACTATCGTGAGATCATTATCAAACAACAAGAGACTACGCTTGGCATATTTTAATTAAGAAACCACGTGAAAGAATATTTCAGAGAAATACTCTATGTTACCATTACACAAAGTTACATTTAATTAAAGAAATCACGATAAACCTAATCATGTTTTATTTATAACATTCCAAAGTAGAAATTATGTCAAATTAACAATTACTTTAGAAAGATGAAGCGGGTGTAAGATATCTAACGAGTAGCTTTATATCACGTGTTCAACTAAACATATTTATATTGAAAAGGCATTTATGAAGTCATTAGGCATATTAACTTTATTATGAAAACCGGTGTTTAACTCTAACATCTTTTATTTAGAAAAACTAGTTATAAATAAGGATTAACCAATTACATCATGATTAAAGAAAACCGGATTAGAACCTATTCACTTTTTATTCATAAAAGTATTGGAATAAGAATTAGTCAAGATTAACATGCATCTTTAATATTAAAACAAGTAGCGAGGTGATACACGTGCTAACGCATAAGTTATGGTGAAACGAACTAGAACAAGACACAAACGGACTATCAACGTATAAGAGAACCTTAAGATGGGTTTAGGAAAACTAGCTTACGTAGAGAACTAGATCGAAGGGCAAGAACCGAGCAAAAGGTAAGCTAAACTACTTGGTAAAGGAACTCGATAACAAGATTAGCTGCGAAGAAAGGTATAGCTACGAACGATTGGGCATAAGAACATAGCCGATTTATAAAAAGACAACCTAACGAGAGATGGGATAGACATCAACTAGCTAGATGCTGATATACAAGATTCTAGGATAAACATGAAACAAGGGTGATAAGATTACTTGATAGGCAAATGAGCGGTGCAAACTACTCACATAGACAAAACTTCTAAGATAAGCGAAACTCTAAGGCTTGATTAGATGCACACGGTTTAGCTTGGGCCGACACTAGAAAGGTTTAGAGCTTCGATAAACTTGATCAAAAGAGATAAAGTCGATACCGAACGTCTAACGAATTGTTTGCATTTATGAGAGAACAAGACTATGAACTAGGTTCATTTTAATTAACAAAACAAATATAAAAGGATATTTCAGAAATAAAATATCCTATGTTGACATTAATGCCATATTAAACTTTATTTATGAAACCGGTGTAAAGAACTAGTCAAGTTTTTATTGATAAAGATTCATATATTGATTAAACCGATTAAACATTTTAATTTAGAAAAACTGAACTATATGAACAAACTAAACGAAACTTTGTAATTCGAGTAGATCATATTATTAACAAAAACAGTATTAAATTAGTATTAATCAAGATTAACATTTATTTATAAAGCCGGAGTAAAAGCCTAATCAACTTTTAATTATAAAAGTTAATTAATCATTAAGCAAATTAATATTTGACTTATGGAAAACCGAGTAAAAGATCTAATTAGATTTTATTCATAAAAGCATGTAAAGTAATCATTAATCAAATTAAATTTGATTATGAAAAACGATATATAGATCTATATTGCTTTTATTTATAAAAGGCATGCATAACTAGTCATTAATCAAAACTAATATTAATTTTATTTTCAGAAACAAAACATGGTGAAAACTCACCACTAACGCGTGCTTTACATTATTATGGACCTAACGCAACTTGAACGGATTAAATCGGAGCTAAAACGAAGATTTGGTGAGCAAAACAAGATTGGAGGACCTAATCGCGATTAACCGTAGATGTCAGGGGCTAGCAAAGAAGATGCCGAGACACGGTAAACAGTGCTCGTGAAAAGGATAAAACTCGGTGTTAGATCTGTAAAATCTCTTGGGTCGGATCTGATTGCAAGCATCTAATAGATCTAGGGAGTTTCTTGTAGTTTTGCTAAGACACATGAAATAAATCAAAAATTACCGAAAAGGACGGGGGCTTTTGTGCCGGACGACCACCTTATCTTCCTCCTTCGGTTCGATGGCCGAAGACCGGCGGCCCGGCCGCAAGGGTGGGCGGCGCCGGCGACCACGGCCACCGCGGCGGTTGCGGACGAGAACCGAAGGGGCGGCCGGCGACGAGCTCGCCGGCTCGGTCGGCAAAGCACGGCTTCCAAGGCGCGGCGGCGCTCCTCGCGGTGGCCCCGCGCAAAGACCGGCGGCGGCGGCTCGGGTGACGGGGCGCGGGAGGCGGCGGCGCGCGCGGGCGAGGCGGCTAGGGCGCGGGGCGGCCGGCGGGGAGGCGGCGCGCGCGGGGCGGCCTCCCCTTTTATGAGGGCGCGGGCGCGGGGCGGCCCGCCCGGGCCGGCGGCGGCCATGGCTAGGCCGGCGGCCGGCCGGGCCCCGATGGGCCATGGCGGGCCGGGCCGCGGCGCGGGCGGGCGCGGGCGCGGGCGGGTCGAGCCCACGGGCTCGGCCCAGCCTGATAGGTTTCTTTTTTCTTTTTTTTTTGAAAGTATTTCCAGTGCGAAAAATAATCCAGAAAAATTCCGTAAATTATTTTAAAGCACGAAAAATACTCAGAAGATCACAAAAATTCCAGGAAAATTCCTGGAGATAGATTAAGACGCGAACAACCCAAATAAAGCATTTGGTGCTCATGAAAAAGATTTTAGAGCCTTCTAATAAATAGAAAATGCTCGGAGAAAATGAGAATAAATTCCGTAAAATTCGGGAAAATTCTCGGAAGGTTTTGGACGACTCCTAAACGCATTGTTGGAACCTTTTTTGCACTCAAGAACCACTAGATGCATCGGCATGAATGCAACACACATAACTTTTATTTAATTTAGAAAATCCATCAAAGGATTTTTCCTATACTATATTTCCTGTAAAGAAAATAAATGTTGGAAAAATTTTAAAATTATGAGAAAATCGTTATTTAATTATCATTTCTATTCACATCCTGAAATTGGAAATTTCAGGGTGTGACAAAAGGCTAGCCACTTAGGCACTTGTCAAGCTCCCTTGGTCACCTTGATGCCGCCTCCACTAAGGAGCTTATCCACCAAGGAAAGGGGTCTCCACGTCCCCCGCACAAAGTGTCCTCGCCATTCCACACCAAGCCGGAGGGTCGATGACGATTGCCGGTGAGCCACTTAGGCCCCAAGGCTTCCGGCGAACCTTGTACAACTGGATTCACTCAAGAATCACCTCACAAGGTTGGCACAACCTTGCACTCACTCAGCTTCAAGCTAAGCCTAGCACTAAGCACATACACAAAGCATATGCAAGTCTAAGGATGATCAATTAAGCACTTTGATGGATTGGATATGATCTTCAATGTGTCTTGAACTCCTCTGCACTTCCACATAATCCAGCAACCTCATATGGGCGGGTGGAGGAGGTATAAATAGACCAAGGCATCGAACTAGCCGTTGGCTAAAAGCTGCTGAAACTAGTACCGTCGGATGATCCGACGCTATCTTTTTCCGGGCGTCGGTTCATCCGGTGCTACTAGCCGTTGCCTCCACCGCACATGACTTTTCTGACACAACTGCTCCGACGCTATGCACCGACGGTGCGTCGGTTCATCTGGTGCTGAAGACCCTGCGTCCAAGTCGCCTCTGTTACCTTCCACGCGACCGTCGGATAGACCAACGCTTCACCTTGACCAAGGCGTCAGATCATCCGGTGCTGAAGGCTTCGTCTTGGCGCGTCTCTGTATGAATTCAAACTGAGCGTCGGATAGACCTACGGTGTCCTCACTCAGACCGTTGGATCATCCGGTGCTACTGTCTTCGCTGCTCTTCCTCTGCAACTCGTCCGACGCTACTAAAAGATGGACCGTCGGTTCATCCTTCACCATTGTACCAACTCGTCTGACGATTGCACCGACGCTTGCTGCTAAGGTACCGTCGGTTCATCCGACGGTGTCTTTTATTTTCCTTTCTTACTCGGTTTCGACCCTTGTTTTTCTTATTTTGGCATGTGATTTTCTTGCATCCTTAAGACCTAGAAGTGTCTCCAAAGACATGCTAAAACAATATGGTTAATCCCAATGATGATGTTGTTACGAATCACCAAAATCAAACTCGAACTAATAGCATATGAGACAATGTTCGCTACATGCTCATCCTGTCATGCGCTGATATGCACAACGTTTCGCGCAAGTTGACACGATCGATCGTACGTGCCGATTTGCTGGATGCTTTTCGAGGGTTTGGTGGAATATCTCGAGCCTGTAACTTGCACACTTCTGCGGCTAGATTGAGTTTTGCCACTTCGTGAGTGTGTAGTTTGATTTGCTCGTCATATTGTCGAATACTTTTGCGGTATTCAAAGACTGATCTCATTTTCTCCAACCAAACGACACATCTAATTAAGACTGAGTGGATGCAGCAGGGCAAGATTGGCTAATTTGCATTAGGGACTGCATGGTTTCAAGGCTTAATTGAACTCTGAAACTAAATGTTTTCTATAACTAGCTAGCTAGTCCCATAAGGCACTGCTTTAATGGCATGACCAGTTTCATTTGTATTTGTTGCTTATTTATATCTATCAATGATCAAAGTTATATACAGAAAGTTGTAGGGAGTATTATGCCATCTATGAACCGAACGAAATCCATACCCCACCCTTTATATATGCTAAAAATGCATACTTTTACTTTTGAGCTAACCAATGTATACCCCATGTTGCATTGTACATATATACTATATAATTTCTAAATAGACATGTAATCCACCATAATTGCTGCGTTAATCCATCATAGCTAGGGCCTAAACGGAATCTCAGCAGCTAGTAATCGTTGACGCCTTTTTGGAACGAAGCCTTCGCCGCTAAGGATCACCAGTTGGGCCGGCGCGCGGATCCAACTGCAGTATGCGGCGAGGCAGTGATCAGCAGCTAGCAGCGCCCTGCTTCCTTTTGTCCCCCTGTGCTCCCATGGTGACCACCCTGCCATGCCCTACCTGGCTACCTAGGGTGTAATGCAGCAGCACAAACACAGTGCCGGTACACTGCAACTGTTCCTCAGGGACCAAAGCTTAGCCTTTCCCCAAATGCCAAAGCTGAAATGTAATGTAGGCCGAATCCTGCCACTTTCTTTTTCGTCCCTCTTCTATATTATATCTTTAATTTGTGGACCCTGTAAATATCATATCTACAGCCAGAGAATGGGGTTTATTATTTTTTTTACCTTTATGTTTTTGCGACTGTGAATATGCTTTGAGATCCTACTACGAACAAAAGCCATCAAAGTAGTACTAGGTAGGTCAGAGAGATTGGCGATCGCCGTGGATGATTAGCTGTGATTTCTTAGGTGGCCGGCCGCCGTACGAGCCTGAGCTTTGCCGACTTCCGACGCCCGGCCAACCGTGCCGACCTGGGTCTGGGTGCGCCTCAGCTGGCAACACATCGTCTTCTTCTGAGACAAGATGTGGTGACGCGGAGCAAGGCTGATCTGTGATATCATAATTGAGTTTTTGTCTGAACTGCATAGGTTATTTCAGAAACTGTTTTCAGGTTGGACTGCTTCCAATTTTATACTTCGGATTTTTCAAATTTTAATGACTGAGACAACTAAAAAGACGCAAACATATGTTGTTCTTTTATATAAATATTAAAAAAAACTTGTCAGAGATAGTGAATCAGCACGAGGAGCATCGTCGCCGCCAGGACTTCTCCGCAGCCCTGCCTCGCACCTCCGACACAGTTGTACCCTCGTCGAGGGAGGAGGTGCCTCCCTAGTGGAGCGCCGCCGTCGAGCTGACTCCTTTCCCCCTTCCGAGTCCTCTGCAACAACACCGTCGCTACTGGATGCCGCCGTCTGTCTGCTACATGTTGCGGAGGGATACACCCATGGAGGAGGCCTCCGATCTGATGCTGCTCGAGCGTGCGTTCTGCTTCTTGGTTCCACCACTAAGGACAGCCTTGTCGGCGTTGGACACAGCTCGCTCCCACCTTCGGCCACGGCTATGGTTCAGGCGAGCGCACCGACGACCCAAGTTGAGCCATCCAGCGGTGACGTCGTTGTGCCAGCCTCGCCTGCTTCTTCTGAAGAACGCTTAGATTGCTTCCTCGGCGCGATCCAGAAGAAGTCAGTCTCTCCCCTTCTCGCGGCCCCAGCCCGTCCAGCGGTGCAGCCGGCACCATCCGAGGCCCCCAGGCGCAGCAGCTCGAGGCTCACCAACAACAAGCTTGCCAGAATTTTGATCTCCTGTCCTCACGACGAGCCTACTCATGCGCCGCTTAGACATGGAGGCGAGCGAGCTCGACGGTGCCTTCAAGGCACGCTTGACAGGTGGCTTCGCTGACAAGGTTCTCGACTCTCTCCCCATACAGAAGGTGAGCACCAGCTTGGCTCGAGAGGGGCTGCTCATTGTTTGAGCCACACCTCTCTCACCTAGGTTGTCGGTGTAGCGAGAAGTAGCACTATGTATTATTTGTCCACCCAGGTCTTACTTTCATGTAATATCTGGTGGGTGGGTTTGGCGTGCGCCTGGCCAGCCACGCGCTATTATAACAATCTATTTTCATTTTCTTAATACAATGATACGCAGCTCTTTGCGTATTCGTAAAAATGGAGTCTGGCTTCCCGTATATTTTGAAAAAAGAAAAAAGATGAGCACATGGGGATGGATCGGAGCTTTTAATGTGAGCAAATTCCATGGAACATTGTATATCCATTCATGGAGGGAAGGTACCACGAATTTGTGCGTGCGTGTACATACACACTGTACACCGAGGTTCATGCACGATGCGCCGCCGTATAGTACACGTATATCACCCGAGCCCCTTCTCTGCCTCAGACGAGCCCGTCAGAAATACTAGAAATTAAAGCATATATTAATATAATCATTCACCCCCAATTCCTACTAGCAGCTCTGAAATGAACTTGATCAATCCCAGACTTTAGCAATCTCCCTTTTGCGTCCCCTTTTGTGCCTTTTAGCGTCTTGTCACTCGCACATGGACGTACGCATACACCACCAGAATCGGAAGCCAAATCAAAATCACACGCGCACGCAAGTCCATCATCAGATCGCTGTTGGATTAGCGGTCGATTTCGTTGCCTTTGCCTGCTAATGTTGACACTTAACAGCAGCGTTGACACTTAACAGCAGCGTTCAGTCTAGCACGACGTAATGTTAAGTTTGACAGCGCCCAGACGCCAGAACGAGATATTTTGCTAAGATTTTCTGAACATCGATAAATGCACGTACTATTATTGGCTTGGGTTTCGTTTGCCATTTTGCGACTTTCTGCGGCAAACATGTTACATCAGCAAACATGTTTAAAACCGACTCTAATCTTAATTCCTAATAAACATGTTTTAAACATCAAAAATTACAAAACCGGAGCATCGGCATTTCCCATTTGTAAACTGATCTCACATTCCTCATCCAAAAGTCAAATTGGATGCTCAGTATATACATGTTGACCATTTCGATTTTTAAGACTGGCAAAAACATGTTTTTTATTAGAAAAAAAGTTTAAACTACGAAGTCACAATCTTGAAGAAACACACAACTCTACATCACAAAACTTGAGAACAACCTGCTGCACAGACGATCCGACTAACGATGATCTTCTAACGAAGCGGAAGACCACCAAGCACCAATCATGAAGTCCAATGCTACCGAGTGATAGACATTACGAAAGGTCGAAGATGACTGGCACAATGGTAGAGTCGGAGGAGGCTTTGGTACACTCCTTTAGTCCCAGTTCAACTTTGAAGCCGGGACTAAAGGATTTTTGTCGACCTGACCCGAAATAGATGCAGCAACCACCCTCTTTAGTCTCGGTTGGTATTACCAACCGAGACTAAAAGGGGCATTGAACAGCTATTTTCAAACAATGATTGGCTCCCGCCTTTAGTCCCGGGTGACCACCTGGGACTACAAGGTACCCCTTTAGTCTCAGGTGGAAACACTACCCGAGACTAAAGCCTCTCGCATCCACCACGTAAGTCACCCTCCTCTCCTCTCTGCTTTTATTAACTGCTCCACCTACCCCTCAACACTTATCTCTTTCTTCCTTCCTTTCATTCCTCCTCATCTCATCTTCTCGATCTCTTCCCTGCAGGTCGTTGGGCTGGAGGGCGGTGGGGTCGCCGACGCACAACGCGTGGCACGCGGGGCCACCGTCGCACGGGGCCGCGGGCGCGCGGTGCGGACGGCTCGCGGGGCTTCCCGAGTGGCGCGGGGCCGCGAGCATGCGGCGCCGGCGGCACGCGGGGCGGCCCGAAGCGGCGCTCGGTGCGGACGGGCGCGCGCGGGGCCGCCGGCGTGCATGCACGACGCCCCTGGAGGCCGGCGCGGGCACGACGCCCCTGGTAGCCAGCGGGAGGCAAGATTTTTTTTTCTTTTTTCACGATTTTGTGATGAATTGAGTTGTGAATCCAATTGAATTTATGTGTCGTGATGAAGTATTTTATGGATTGTTTACTTCACAAATTTACTTGTGTAGCACCTCTTATGTGTTGTATGATGATGAGATGAGCCTGTGTGTTAGTGGTATGAACTGATTTGAGTATACGATGAATGTAATTTCTTGAAATTGTGGTGTCGTGTTCTTATTTGAGCTCGAGCAATTTGATGTCGTGCAATTTCTTGAAAGAGAATGAGGATGGAGGACAGGGATGGGATAGGGTGCAGGTTTTTTCTAACACTTTTAGTCTCGACTAAAGGTGGTGGGCGCTGGCACTGGTATGCCTCCCCTTTAGTCCCGGTTTGTTCACCCGGGACTAAATGGTGGGGGGGGGGGGGCTTTTGTCTCTCATCATTTGTCCCGGTTGGACATGAGAGACCTATTCCCTTTACCAACCGGGACTAAAGCCCCTCTCCCTACCAGTGGCATGGGAAGAGAGAGCGATCACTTAATTCAACATCAAAAGACAAGGAAGAAATGACACCCCCACCATTGCTCGGGGTGCAAATCCGGCGACTGCTGGCCGGCGACAAAGGCGGCAGCAGCGAGACGACCAAGCGACCAACTTCAGAATCAGAATTATGAAGCAAGTTACCAACTTTATTTCCAAGTGTCAGTGCACAATGCTACCAGGGGTATGATTGGAACTACGGAAAATAATATTGTTGTAATATATGAAATTTTTATGTAACTTTATCTCATTAATATATTTCGAGCAAATTACCATTTTGTGTTTTGAGAAAATCATCATTTTAGCCATAGCAAAAAAAGGTGATACTACCATACTACCGCTAAGTAGCATTGTGCACTGTTAAAAACCTTTTATTTTATCACAAATTGATTTATGAATTTTCTCATCCATTTATAGTACGGTGTTTTCTAAACTTAAATTCAAACCGATTAAATCGTATTTGAGCTTCAACACCTATGATAAGAAATTGAGGGCCTTGGTTATGCTCATTTTTTTATTCCAGCACACATCTTAATAAAGCATTAAATACACAAATTGTGATTGTCATTATCATTAAAATAATTAGGGGTCTAGATGCACTTTCAGCAGCGCGTCCCCGTCGGTGCCGCACGCCGCGCCGTCTGCGCCCCACGACGAGGGCAAGGAACAGGAGCAGCGGGAGTAGGCGCATTGGGGTCCGCTTCTTTTTCCTGGCAAAACAAAGGTGGTGGGGGTTGAGGTGGGAGGAGGGGAGGGGGGAAGAGGTAGCAGCTAACGCTCTCGGTGAGGAGAGTGCGGACAAGAGTGTGGCGAGACGGGGAGAGGTGTGCTTGGTGTGGGTTTGAACACTAGCACACACCGCACCACAAAGAGGAATCTATGGGGAAATCTGGACATTTTTTCTTTTTTATTTTCCTGACATGCAACCCTAAATGTCATAGGGATGTTGGGAAATCTGGAGTTATACCAAACACTTTACCGGATCTCAGATAGTTGCTTCGTGGTGGGGCTACACGGATCTACAACTCTCAAGCTATTTTTTTAAGTTAGAGCTGTGCCAAACACGCCCGTAGTTTGACCAAATTGTCATGGTAATATTGTGTTGTTCTTTTTCTTTATGATGATGACGATGACTTTTACTGTGCATTTGGACTGAGCTTCATACCGGCCGTGTCGCGCCATTCTTTTTCGTTTGGGACGTTTTCTGGTCCATTCCGTTTTCTGTATCATGGGCCCAACACAAAAACCTGACATAGAAGCACAGCCCGCTTCAATATAGCCCAATAGATCCAGTGCCAGAGTCTATAGAATTCCAAACGGGCCGCCCGGCCCTAACCCTATTTGGCCCGGCCCTAAGCGGCCCGGCCCTAAGCGGCACGGTGGCTTGTTCGTGCCGTGTCGGGCCGTGCCACTGTGCCTGAAGGGGCGCCGAAGCACGGAACGACGCCCCTTTTTTCGTGTCGTGCCGACACTAGGCACGACCCCAGCACGATTGGCACGAAGGGCCGGCCGACGGGTTAGTGCCGTGCCAGGCACGATGCACATAAACCCTTCATTCTTCTTCAAATAAACTCAGGAAGACATCAAACACAAGAACAACAGAAATTTCAAAAGTTTGAGCTGGTGCAATGGATGCCTCATTAAAAACCTATCTAGGTAAAACTCACACCTCGTGAGAAACCCTAGATAGGGAAAAAGAGTACAGCCCAGCTCAATCAAATTAAAAAAGGTTCAAATAGTTTAAATATTACAGACCCATGTTCAGTTACATAAATAACCTACAACTACAATACTAAGTACTACTTCTCTTCTAGCACTGGCACATCAAGATATAACTCAGAGTAGCATTCCTCTTCAAGTGACTTGTCTTCCACCTGTTGTTGAAGCCTAGCTTCTGCAGCCTCCCAATCCTTCCCACAGGTGAGGATCTCCACCATGTCCGGGATTAATCGTCGCCTACGCTCCTCAAGGATCCTGCCAGCAGTACTGAAAACAGATTCTGAAGACACAGTAGAAACAGGGACAGACAAAACATCTCTAGCTAATACTGAAAGGACATGATAAGAAAGTTTGTGCTCATGCCACCAGCTAATGATGCTGAACTTATCATCAGTGTGAGAGACATTATCACTATCCAAGTAGCTAGATAGCTCATTACCAACACCCATAGAAGATCCAGCAGAAGGAGAAGCACCAGTGCATGCTGCATGCAGCAAGGCAGAAGCACTGGTCCTTCTGGACATAGTGAGAGTAGGGGTACAGAAAGAGTTACCAGATCCAGGAGTTCCAAACATATCATCATCATCTTCATCATCTGCAAAAATGTCATCCCAAGCACTATTTTTCTTATCAGTAGTGGGTGCTTGTGGACAAGCTTTCCTCTTAGCTGCACCAAACTTGTCATCATATCTCTTATAAATGATATTAAGTTGAGCCCTTACCTCAGTTAAGTAAGATGAGTAGTCAACACCAATCAACTTACCTACCAACCTGAGAAGCCTACTAAAACCCTTCAATTTACCTCTAGGATCCAATATGAATGCAAAAGAGTAAAGCATGGGAATATCCTTCCAGTACTTCAAATACACATCTTTCATGCGAGAAACAACAGGCCTAAGCAAAGCATCATTCTCATACTCCTTCAAGTGCTTGCAAAGCTTAAGCATATGATGCAACATAAGTGGGGAAGTAGGATAATAAACACCAGAAAGTGCAACAGTAGCAGAGTGAAACAGTTGAAGGAATTGAAACATACTCTGAGCAATTGTCCAATGATCATCAGTTAAAAGCACATGGTCATAGTTGTTGTTTATGAAGACAGAAAAATTATGCTTGTAAGGGAGCAAATGCTTAAGCATTAGATATGTAGAGTTCTACCTCACATCCATATCCAAACCAAATTTTCGAGGGCGAATCTCAACAGCAACACAAAACCTCTTAAAGCTTGCAATGTGCTGGTTAAACCATATTCATCTAAGGCCAGTCTCAATGGGGGGTTTCATGAGTGTTTCATGCACATTAATTACAGCGCCACATCAGCAAAATTTCACTTTTTGCGTGAAACCCTTAGGAGAGAGAAGGAAAGAGTTTCACCATGGTGAAACCTTTGGGCACAGTTTCACATGCGTTGGAAACTGTGTGAAACTCCCATTGAGACACAAATAGAGTTTCACCATGCAACTATGCAATTAAACCATGCAATGAGAGAGAGGTTGTGGGACCCTTGATCCTATGAAACTGTGCAATGAAACTATGCATTGAGGGAGACATCTATTTCATATCAAAGTTTCACATCTTGGAAACCGGGACGGTGAAACTCTCCATTGAGACTGGCCTAAGACAGCATAAACTCGCTCAGCAATGTTATCACCAGAATGAGATTCATCAATCAGCCTAAAGCCAATTACCCTCTTTTCCAATTGCCAATCAGGATTAACATAGTGAGCAACAACACTAAGGTAATCCTCTTTAGCATTGCCAGACCAAATATCAGATGTAAGACAAACAAATGTAACACCAGCAAAAGATGCAATAAGGTTATCACGCAAACCATTATGATACTTGATTAGATCTCTAGCTGTGGTTTGTGCAGAGACATGTGTAAATCTAGGGTTATGACAATCCCTAATGTACTCCTCAAAAGCAGGATGTGCACCAATACAAAGAGGAAGGTCAGTACGAGCAATCAAACGACATAAACCAGTACGAGCTCGTTCGGCACTAAACTCCCAGTGACGAACACTACCATCAGAACTAAACGAAAGCAAAGACTGAGATAGACGATTGTTCTCCTTTCTCTTTTCACAAACCTTAAGATGTCGTAACAAATAGCCAGTACCAATAGCAGGACGACCAGCATATTCATGACCACAATGATTGCATTTGGCACCAGTTCTTACCTTCTTACCATTGATGATGGAGAAGAGCTTATGGAAGTCGAGCCAGGCTTTAGAGGTAGCATTTCGCTTCCTCTTCCCCGTGTTAATGTACAGCAGTTGGATCACCAGCACCAGGGGCGGCACCAGCACCAGGGCGGCACCATCACCGGCAACAGCGCCAGCGGCACCATCACCGGCGGCAGCGCCAGCAACACCAACAACATCACCGGCGGCAGCGTTAGCAGCACCATCACCAGCGGCATCAGCAACCTCGACAGGAGCTGCACGAGAGCCAAGCAGCTCTTCTGCATCTACTTCGAGGTCACTCTCTTCATCTCCACGCAAGCCTTCCATACGGTAGTCATCGTTGATGGAGTGACCCTGGTCCTCATCGTCGCTCGACATCGCCGGAGCTCTGGTCCCTCAATAGATCCGGGGGCCGACGACCTCCTGCGAACTGGAGCACCAGTGAGATCACCGGTTCCTCAACGACACCGCGGTGGCCGACGACCTGCAGAAGAGAAGAACAAGTAAACAAAACCAGATGACCACGAACAGAGGCCGAGACGACTAGATCTAGGGTTAGGCCGTTAGGGATTGGGCTTACCTACGAATCGGGAGCAGCAGAGCAGACGGCGAGGCAAGCCATCAACAGAGGAGCGGCCGTCAATGACCACGAACAGAGGCCGAGACGACGAGCTCGTAGATCTAGAGCCAGAGCGGCGGAGCAAGAGGACTGGAGATGGAGAGACGGCGACTCGGCGAGACAGAAGAGCGGCCGGTGATGCCCCAGAACGGAGGCCGAGTCGACGAGCTCGTAGATCTGAGCGGCGGAGTGGCCGGAGTGGAGTGGCCGGAGTGGAGAGGGAGAGGCAGAGGAGTGGAGACTGGAGAGGCGGCTGCGATGCGGCGCGAGAGAGGGAGAGGAATGGGACTAGGGTTTGGGGAGGGGAGGGGCGCCGGGGGCCGGCCGCGGCTTATATGTGGCGCCTCCGTATCCAACAGTCGGGAGGCGCCGCGCCGCATCAACGGTCCTGGGGACGCGCGGGGCCGCGGGGGTAGGGTTGGGGGGTTGGGCCGTAGCAGGCCGGGCCGATTTAGTGCCTGTTATTGGGCCGCTATCGGGCCGTCAACTTTCGGGCCGTGATTCGGGCCGGCCCGCCGTGCTGGGGTTGCGGCCCAAGCACTAAAAGGCCATCGGGCCGGGCCGGCACTAAGCCCTATTGATCGTGCCTAGGGCCGGGCTAGTGCCGTGCTTTTTCGGGTCGTGCCTCGTGCCGCCAATCGTGCCCGACCCATTTGGAATTCTATACCATAGTCCTCATAAAAAGAATCAATTCATCATCAGAAGAAATGAGAATATTTTCTTCTGAACATTAAAGGAGGACCAAATACCATGGCGCTTATAATACTCAGTGTGCATTTTCCCGGCATTTCTTGCCATTTACCCAGAGCTGTTAGTTCTTCTGAAACCTGAAGGCCACGCACACCGTCGTGGATGGTCGCTGCCAAGACAACAGCGCACGCCGCCCTCATGTGAGCGCTGGCCGCTAGGCTTCCACGGTTCCACTTCCACCATCCGAAGTTCCGAACCGAACGTTCCACTCCGGATCCGCATTTATCACGCTGCCCCCACGACCCAACAGTACCCGAACAACATCTCCTCTCGCAGTCGTCCCGTGCCCCGGTCAGCGCCCCCTGGTCCCCGGCCGGCCGCGCTGCCACGACCGCGTGCCAACGCCCACGCGCGAGATGAGATCGATCGAGATCTCTGCCCTGCCCCGGCGGTTTCGGACCCCGGAGGACTCGCGCGGCTCGAGGACGACTCGTGCTAGGCGGAGGCATGTCTGTGAATCAGCTCGCCGGCCCTTGAGATCCGGGAGCACATGGCGCTCGATCCTCGTCCCTCCCGGAGGCGTCCACCTGTGCCGCCCCCGTCCCAGCTATCCCCATGTGCGGCATCGTTTTCTGCTCCCACGGTGGCTCCGGCCCATCACCGGCGGACGGGCGGCTACGGAGGATTCACGCAGCTAGCTAATGATTGTTTAAGCTGCTAATGCACCGCTTCATTATCATCATGATACATTTGGAGGAGCATACACGTTGTAGTATCGTGAAGCACACCTAACTCTTGTTAATTCCATCAGCCTGTTCATTTGGGCGGTGGTGATGGCCGATCTTGGTTTGTTGAGAGAAAAATCTTCTTTGGTTGTTCTTTGGTGTTGGTTTGTTTCCGGAGAGAAAGATCTTCTTGTTTATTGCCTCATAAACCAAGCGAACATGACCCAAATTCTTGTCGACTCAATGCACTCCATACTAATCGACTTTTTTGCGCTCTGCTAACTAACTAGTACCCGCTGCCCTTACCTAAACCGGATTAGTTCAATGCACCAGTCAGCAGCCTCTCTCTTTGTCAGTTTCCCCCAAAACCACCATTATTATTAGATCCCCTGCCTCACCACTCACCAGTCGCCATGGCCCATGCAGAGCTTCTTCTCTCCCCTTCGATTCCCAATGCCCTGAACCGGAACCGGCCGAGGGGAGGCATCGAATCCCCAATCATATGCAGCAGCCAGACAGCTCATGCGTGCTGCTCCCAATCTGCATCCCGCCAAGGACGGACACACCCATGATATGACTGACCCTCCCCGCCACACACACCGTACAGGGAGGGGCACCGTCCATCACCTTTGTCTGTCTTCCTCCTCCTCCTCCCCGTGCCATCTCGTCTCCGCTCTGCACAGGCAGATTGGCGCATCACAAGCAGGGTTGCGCTGAGCGTCGTCGTCGTTCGTCCTCTTCCATGGGTACAGTTCCGACCCTCTCATTCTCGAGATCGAGATAGCTTGCTGCTGCCTGGTGTCGTCGTCCGATCCTGCTTGGGTTGGAAGCTGCTGCCTGTTGTGTTCTTTGCTTACTGCATTGCCCTGCATACGGACATGTAGTTTGGCTTAGCTTGGCGCAGGGTTCCACGCAGGTTTCTTTTTTTTCTTTTTTTTTTGCTTGGATGTCTAGCTGATCATTTTTTACAGTAACATTGAGCTCGTTTGAACCTGTGGTGGTCCTGCTGTGATCTCTTTGTTGGTACTGTCAGAAGGAACTCGGCGATCTTTTGCAGGAGTACGTCCTGGCATTTCGGTTGGTTTAGTAATCGTCGTATTTTGCTGCATTTCGAGGCGTACGTACTAGTATCTCTGAACTTTCCCTGTTCAAAAGGAGAGCCAACAGAGATAGATAGATCCTCCCGTTTCCTCTCTGCATGCTTCTCATTCCTTCCACCACCAAATCTGTTGCATCCATCCATCCGAGTCACTGCTAGCTCTTTCAGCTTTTCCCTTCCGGGCCTTTGATCACTCCCCATCCGATAGAAGAGCTGGCAGGGCCGGCCTGTCGCTGTTGAGCAAAAGCAGGGCCCAAATCCCGACGCGAATCCGAGACCATGATTAGCCTCGCATACTTGCTTTGCTGCTTTGTTTCTTCCCTTGCTGTTGTTTATATTCAGGTGGAATCATGATCATGGTCTTTGATTTTTGATGCGAAGGCATTTCACTACTCATTTGTTATTGTAATAAGCGATGTCGCTCGTGGCGAGGAGAAGCCATCGTCTTTACCGTCTCGTGTCTGAATCCAGGACTGCGATGCTGAGGGAAGCTGCCGCTGACCTGACCGCCGTGACAGGAGGAGCTTCCGCCGCCGCCGCCACCAAGATCCGCCGCAAGCGCTGCGCTGTCTCGCCGTCGGCCGCGTCGCCGGACCGCCAGGGGAAGGCGCTCAGGCTGAAGCGAGGCGTGCGGCTGATCGGCCACCGGAGGGGACGAGGCGGCGGCACCGGCACCGGCAGCGGCGCGTCGCCGCGCGCGGGCAGCGGGAGGAAGAGGAGGATGTCGGAGTCGTCGTGGAACCACCGGCACTGCCGCCACGGCCACGCCAACGTCGAGACGCGGTCCGTGGCGTCGGCGCGGAAGCTCGTCAGCGCGCTCTGGCAGCTCAACAAGGGGGACGCCGCGTTCGAGGAGGAGGAGATCGGGTGGGACGCCGCGGCCGAGCGCCGGGGCACGGATCACCGGCGCAGCGCGTCCCTGGAGGTGAGTGACGGATCCATCACCATCCTCCCGTGGCTGCTCGTTTCCTGCGGGCGATCGTTCGCGCTCTGAACCTGACATTGATTACGCCGCAGTTCTACAAGATTTCGAGACGGAAAAGCAAGGTTCTGAAGGATGATGGAGAGCAGAGGAGCTGGCACAATGGCCATGCCCATGGCCAGTGGTTCTCGGATGTGATAAGCAACGGCGGCACGATGAAGGTGAGTTCGAATCTACTTACACGCTACTAGCACAAGAATGTTTTCCCTTGTTGTGCGTATAGTGTACCAAGATTCTGCTCAAAATCAACTGCTTAAAGTTTGTTTTTCCGCTGAAAGATCACACAATGTTATTCGAAGTAGGATGTTGATGTATACAGCCATTGGCAGATCCGCAGATGTATACACTCTGCATTTTGGATGCCAGTTTCTGAAGTGGCAGTCCATCACCTGCTAACTCCCTCTCTCTGTACCTTTTTCGAGCAAAGGCTATAGATCATTTCCAATAATGATGCGTCCTCTTGTGATTGCCACATGCGATCTTTGTCCACTTGCTCCACCGGCTGTACACCAACCGGCCTTGTTTATTCGTTCGCCCATCTGCCTGCCGATGAGATCCGCGTGTCTAGCAGCAGCCTACTAGGCTGGTAGCAGAGGCGAATCCCGCCGCCGTTGGACACCGCGCAGTTACCTGCTGCTGGTGGTGGATTCTTTTTCTAGCTCTGCGCGGCGCGCCGGCGCGAATGATTTGGGGGTTAATTTGGAATCGCCTTGTGTTTCACAAGCCGAGATGGCAGATTCGGCAGTTGTCAGAGTTGGTTGGTTAGTTTTTTTTTTATGAAACAGGAGTAGGAAGCCCCTACTGATTATATATTAATTAAGAGGAACAACTAGTTGCAACACACTAAATCAAGAAACAAAAAAGAAAGGTAAAAAATAAAAAAGATTACACATAAGTTTCTAGCCATGTAGCCATAAGATGTTTGAGACTAGATTTTGCTCTGAGAATAACTAGAGCAAACTCCTTTCGAAAGCAAGTCTTGGCCGACTGCAGAAAGGGTCGCAGCCCGTTGAAGATGAAGTCGTTGTGGACCATCCAAATAGACCAACTCATGATTATAATGACATCCATGAAGAAAGATAAGTGAAGTTGCTGACAAAATGAAGTGAGGATATCAAAGGGGTCACCAATAGGAATGAACAGATGTAAAGACGACCAGCAGCTTCGTGCAAAATTGCAATGTAGAAAAAGATGCTCCAAAGTTTCTTCAACATGCAGATTGCAGAGAACACGCTCATAGGACGTTTGCAATGGTACACCAGTTGAAGAAGAACAAGAGACCCACGACAGAGAGCCTCCGACTGTGTGTCTGTCAAAGGCTTCTAATCACTCAACTTTTTGCTTGTCTCTAATCGTCCTTCGCTTGTGCTTGCCATGGTCCATGAAAGGGTGATCGAGACTAGCTTGTGCTTGCCATGGTCCATGAAAGGGTGATCGAGACTAGCTCGACATGTTTACTGAGGAAATGCAGTATCTCTCTGAGCAATTTCTGAAACGATCTCTGTTCCGTCCATTTTTCAGGCGCACACGTGTCCGCAGGGCCGCACGGCACGCCCGGGCGACAGGGCGGCGGAGATGCGGGACCTCTACAGCAGCCTCACGGCGTCCACCGAGCTCGTCAGGGTCCTGGCCAACGTCCTGGGCCCCGCCGGCGCGCTCAGCCCGACCGCGGCGTCTGTCCTCGCCGCGCTGCGCTCCGAGCTCGACGCCGCGCGCGCCCGCGCCCGGCGCGTCGCGAGGGACCGCCACGTCGGCGGTGGCGGCGGCGGCGGCGAGGAGGAGCGTCACCTGCGGAGGCAGCTCGCGGAGGAGGCGCGCGCGTGGAAGGCCCGGCACAGGGAGAAGGCCGCGGCAGCCGCGCGGCTCGTCGCCTCGGAGCTGGACGGCGAGCGCCGGTCGCGGCGGCGAGCCGAGCGGGTGGGCAAGAAGCTCGCCGACGCCCTCGCCGACGCCGAGGGGTCGCTTCGGGCCGCCACGAGGGAGCTGGAGCGGGAGAGGGCGGCCAGGGATCGGCTGCAGAAGGTGTGCGACGAGCTCGCCAGGGGCGGCACGGCGGTGGAGGAGGAGGAGCTCCGGCGGGAGGCAGAGGTCGCCGCACGGGAGGAGCTGGAGAGGGAGCGCGAGATGCTGCAGCTTGCCGACGAGCTCCGCGAGGAGCGGGTCCGGATGAAACTGGCAGAGGCGAGGATACAGTTCGAGGAGAAGAACGCCGCCGTCGACCGCCTGCGCCAGGAGCTCGAGGCCTTCCTGGGCACTAACAACGCCAACGACCGCCGCCTAGAATCGCCTGTCCACGACGAGCACCGCCGTGCCGTCGACGATCACCGGTCGTTGCAACTGGTTCTTGCGTCCGAATTCGGCGTCGACGCAATAGACCGTGTTGTCACAGACAAGACAGGTCAGGAAGAAGGCGGCCACGATGGCGAAGCCGACGATGATGGCTCGGAAGGCAGTGACATCGAGCTCAACATGGACGGGAACAGCTGGAGATACATGACAACCGCTTCCAGGGCGACGACGGCCAAGAACGCGGGGGCGTCGGTACACGGCTCACTTTCGGACAGAGGGACGGAATGCGGCGCCTTCGACCGGGGGTCTCATGGCGTGAGAGATGCGCTGGAACTGAAGGAGTGGGGCGACGATGACGGGTGCAGCGACGACGACAGGACCAGCACCAGGGACCTGGACGAGGACGCGGAGAGGTACGAGGCCATCAAGAACCTCCGGGAACAGATGCTGGCCGGCAACGGCTTCGTCTTCCTATCGCAAGGGGAGCCAGACGCCGACAGAGATCGGCATCCGCAGGGTTTGGTATGTCAGATTGAAGACGGGGGACTCTGGTGAGGCAAATGGATTGATGCTGTTGAACGTCTCACAGTGACGTGACATCCGGTTATGTTTCTTGAGAATTTGACAATTTGTGCATAGTTTTGATTTTCGTGTTCCATTTGCACAGTTGTAGCATAGCGCGCGCGTTCTCTCTCTCTTGTGTTTGGATCATATTTAAAAACGAATCTGGCGGGATTATGCTAATCTTGTTGAATCTAGCGGGGTTATGCTAATCTTGTTGCCACTGTGTCAGCGCGTTCTCTCTCTTATGTTTGGATCATCTTTAAAGAATGAATCTGGCGGGATTATGTTAATCTTGTTGCCACACGTCGTGCTTGTCGGGGACAGTCATGAGGATCCCCTAAATAACCAGTGGAAACCCGCTTAAAACTCACAAAAAAACTCAAAACACAAACTAACTCACAAACCTAAAACACGCGCGCGACGCGATCACGACCCTGGTGGCCCCCGCAGCCCGCCAAGGTGGCACGGCAGATGCCCCCTCAAGAGAGGTCTGCCTCGCTCGAGGGCTAAAAGCCCCCTCGGCGAGGTCCGCCTCGCTCGAGGGCACCTGCACGCACGTCGTCCCCGCACCTGCCCCTAAGTACGGGCATTTAAGCTCTGACATCACAGGACGCGCGCCACGGCCCTGACACGCCTGGGAATCACGCCCCGGCGCTGTTCCACCGACTCCCCGGGGAAGGCCATCCCCGCCACTGTGTAACACTATGCGGTGCGGCCGGTGTCAGCCCCGTGACACTGTGCCGCCTACTCCTGTACGACTAACGCATCGAGCCCTCGAAGGGGGGCCGGCGGAACCCTCGAATGCTTTTCCCGTGATTACACAGGGCTACGCCGTGACGTCAGGCCGGCGGGAGCTGTCTCCCCCGTCGCTGTCAGCCCTGAGCGGCCATCCCCGGCACTACAGTGCCACGCCGGGCACTGCGACGACATCCCCGATGCTGTTGGAGCGCACGGGGACAGGACGTCGCCATGCCCGCCACTGTACCGCGTACGGACCCCCCGTTGACAGCACCCTCGAACCGGCCCGCGGGCGGCGGTCGGACAACCAACCACTACGCCACCGCCCGCGAAGCTGCTCCTGTACGGGTACAGGACGCACCACGACGCCCCAACTGGGGCAGGATTCGCCAGGACGACCGTCAGCTCCGTTGCACAGCTCGCCACGCCTCCACACGTAGGAGAATAGTGCGGCACGCATGTAAACTCCTCCCTCCTTGGCCTATAAAAGGAGAGGCAGTCCCCCAGCCGCAGGGGGGAGGGGAGACGGATAGCGATCACGTACATGCTCTCCGCCTTCTTCACAATATTGGCACTTGTCTCAATCATACCTCTAGGACTTGGAGGCCAGGCCTCCTCTCCCGACACGCTTGTAGCCCCCCTCTACGAGCACCACAGTGCGAAGCAATATAGTGCACCGAGCACATCACTGATGGACGTACAGCCTCGGCCGGAACCAGGATAAAACCCGAGTCATTAGTTGCTAGCACCGGCCCATCGAGAGGCAGATCTCAGCGCTCATTACTAGTTAGTGTCGGGACTACATTCCACACCGACAGTTGGCGCGCCAGGTAGGGGACTCGCGCTGAAGATCAGCTCGCCACCAGCCCTCTAGATGGTGATTCGCACCGAGTACCGCGACCAGAGGTATTCCCAGCTGGTTTCGAAATCCCTCCCAGCTGGTTTCGAAATCCCTCCCAGCTGGTTTCGAAATCCGGTTCGGGAGCCTGAACTTTCAGGCCACAGGGAACGGCTACCTCATGCGCATCACCAACCGCGACGAACTTCGTGCGCGGCGGCAGACCGGGGCCGACTCGGCCCCCGTCGCACCCCCGCCGCGCTCGCCCCGCCGCCCGCCCGGGTGGATGCCGCGGGCCCTTCGCCGCCTCGACGCCGTCGACGCTCCGGCCGGCACTCGCGACAGCGCGCGGTCGGAGCGCCGACGCGACCACCGGCGAGACAACAACCGCTCCGACGGGGGAACACTCGGTTTTGGGACCACGCTTCCCCATCGGTTTGCGCGGCGCCACGACATCGTACGTCGCCTCCGCCAACACCGACGCGGCGGCGCGCAAGGCTCGTCCTGCCCGCCATGTTCCAGCAGTCAGGAACCCCAGCGCTTCCGCCGACGACGAGTCATCCTACGGCTCCGCCAGCGAGCTGCCGCCCGCCACCTCGCACGGGTACGCGGAGTGGGACTTCTTCGGCGTGCCTGAACCAGTGATGTTCCGGCGGTTCCTCGATGCCACGGACTACTGGTTCGGCTACTCCGACGACTCCAACGTCGGGAGCTACGACCCCGCACGGGAGTGCTTTGTCGTGCTTGCCAACGACCAAGCAAACGCCGCGAACACGGCAGAAGTCGGCGACAGAGAGGTTCTCCCCGGCCTAGGAACTGGACCGCACCAGGGTGCGGGGCCAAACGCGCCCCCTCCTCGCCGCCGAGGGGGGGCCGCCATCAACGCGCAACTAGCTCAAGCACGCGAGCTCGAAGCGAAGCTTGCGGTGGAGTACCGCACGGTGCGGCTGCTTCGAGCTTCCATCGCCGGGGAAGCCTCCGCGCGTGGCGAACGTGCGCGTGAGCTGGGCAAGCAAGCCCGCGAGCGCATCAACGTCGACTTCGACAACCCGAACACGCCCCCGTGAGCGAGTCAAAAGCTCGTTGCCGCCGCGACACTTCTGCGGGCCATGCCCGCCCCCTCGACGCCCGAGGCGCGAAACCTGCACCGCGAGGCGCAGGCGCTCATTGAGCAGGCGACCGTTCAACAGGCCGAAAGCTCGGCATCCCGCATCCGCCAGCAGGGGAGCGCGCGGGACGACGGGGGCGCGCAAGGCCTCGAAGTGTCGGTACACGTGGGCGGCGCGGCAGAACGACCTGCCAACCCAGGGTGCACGCCGGTCAGGGAGCGGATCCTTGACACGCGCGAGCAAGCCTAAGACGGTGACGCTCGCAATGTCATCAATGCCCGGCGGACGGGCAACACGGAGACACGGGTGGCGGCAGGCTACCACCCCCGACGGGGTGGGCGCTACGACAGCCGAGAGGACCGCTCCCCGACGCCGGAGCCCCCGGGAACCCGAGTGTTCAGCCGGGAGATCCGCACGGCGAGCTTCCCTCAGCGCTTCCGCCAGCCCACGTCGATCGACAAATACACGGGGGAAATGGACCCCCGCGTATGGCTCAACGACTACCGCCTAGCGTGCCAGCTTGGCAGAGCCACCACCGACGAGGTCATCATCCGCAACTTGCCGTTGCACTTCGTCGACTCGGCGCGAACATGGCTCGAGCACCTGCCGGCCGGCCAGATTCATAACTGGGATGATCTGGTCCGCACCTTCGTGGGGAACTTCCAGGGCACATACGTGCGCCTTGGAAACTCCTGGGATCTGCGCGCATGCACCCAGAAGCCCGGCGAGTCGCTCCGGGACTTCATACGACGCTTCTCCAAGCGCTACACGGAGCTCCCGAGCGTGACCCAGTCCGAGATCGTGCACGCCTTCCTCGAGGGTACGACCTGCCGGGACCTAGTGCGCGAGCTTGGGCGTAGCCCGCCGGCTGACTCGAACGAGCTGTTCGACATCGCCACCAGCTTTGCCTCTGGCGAGGAGGCAATGGGGGCGATCTTCGACGGGAAGAAGGGCAAGCGCGTGGATGACGCGCCCGCGGAGGGCAGCAAGTCCAAGGACCCCCAGCAGAAGCACAAGCGGGGCAAGAAAGGGAAGAAGCCGCGCCGCGAGGCGCGCGAGCAGGGGCGCGACGACGATGGAGATGAAGCCCTTGCTGTTGACCCAGCTCGACGGTGTCCTCGAGCGGCCCCTTGAGGCCCTGGGGTATCTGACGACATGCTGAAAAAGCCTTGTCTGTACCACAAGATGCCGGTCAACCACACCCTCGAGCAGTGCGACTTGCTCAAGAGATACTACAGCCGCGCCACCGCGAAGGACGTCAAGGCCAAGAAGGATGGGGGTGACGGCGACGCCGGCGGCTTCCCCGCGGTGGAGAACGTCTTCCTCATCTTCGGGGGGGGGGGGGGGACCGTCGACATGTCCAACAGCCAACGCAAGCGAGAGCGGCACGAGGTCCTCGCCGCGGACAAGGCGCCTCCCGCCTTCGTCGACTGGTCGGAGGACGCCATTATCTTCAGCCGCGAGGATCATCCGAATCGCACCCCCAATCCGGGCCAGTACCCGCTGGTGGTCGATCGGGTCATCGGGAATGCCCGGTTCTCCAAAGTGCTGATGGACGGAGGCAGCAGCCTCAATATCCTCTACGCACACACTCTGCGCTTGCTGGGGATCGGGTTGGATCAGCTGTGGCCCAGCACGACGTCGTTCCATGGTGTCGCGTCGGGCAAGCGTGTCCAGCCCCTCGGGCAGATCGACCTGCCAGTCTGGTTCGGCACACCAGACAACGTCCGCAAGGAAACACTCACCTTCGAGGTGGTGGGGTTCAGGGGCGCATACCACGCCATCCTTGGGCGACCGTGCTACGCCAAATTCATGGCGGTCCCGAACTACACCTACCTCAAGATGAAGATGTCAGGGCCCAAAGGTGTCATCACCGTGGGTTCGTCGATCAAGCACGCATTCGGCTGCGACGTCGAGTGCGTGGAGCATGTGGAGGCACTAGTGCTGGATGAAGCGCTCGTGAAAAAATTTGGAGAAGCTGGTCAACGAGGACCTCGACTCCACCGCCAAACACGCCGACAGCTTCGAGGCTGCTGAGTAGACCAAAGAGGTGCCCCTCGACCCTGCTGCCCCCGAGGGCAAGGTGTTGAGGGTCAGTTCCACCCTCGACCCGAAATAGGAAGTGGTGCTCGTCGACTTCCTCCGCGCCAACACTAACATCTTCGCGTGGAGCCCCTCTGTGACGCCCCAGGTTTTTAATTAACCCTAACAGCCGGTCAAAGCAGCTAACAGTGGTCAAATCACGGTCAACCTGGGCCCTCACCCCGAAAAACTCACTAACCTACTCTGGTGACCCCCTTTGAATAGTAAACACACTTGTGGGGCCAACCCATGGTCAAAGACTTGGTCAAACCCCTTTGTTTCCCTAGTGTCCATATATGTCTGCCGGAACTTTTGCCGCGTTCTCCAAAATTCACCTAAACACTTAAAATTCTATCTTTATGAAAGTTGTCCATCTTGTTGAGGGAGACAACTTTCATGTAGATTGGCATTTCAAATTTTGAGTGGAAAAGCTTGAAAAACTTGTTGCAAAGGCAAGGTCTACTGTTTCAGGGGACAGACTGACACTCAATGTTGGCAGCAGTGTATTTCAAAATCTGTGAAGAAAAACCCCATATAGCCTTTTTAGAAGCCGTAGAGGGTGACTAGATCTACAACTTCCATGTTCAAAGCTTGGTTGGGTTCTATTCAAAAATTTGGAGAATTTTGAATTTAAACAAGGCACCCTCGGCGTCCGCGCCCCGCACGCCGCCCTAGGTCCCTCCGCCCGAGACGCTCCTTCCCCATGTGCGTGCGCACCCCCAGGCTCCGGGAACCCCCCCTCGATGCCGTGCGCCGTCGTGTCCGCGCCGTACGCGCCGAGCGCGCCACGGACCGCCGGTCCGACGGCGGCGTCCCCGCCGTATGGCGCGGCTACCGAGGACGGGTAGCACGACAGCATCTTCGTCGTCGCCGCACCGTCATCCTCGAGCGCCTATTTAAGGTGGCTGCCCACTCCCGCGCACGCCGGCCCGAGCACACCGCGGTCCGCCGCCCGCCATTGCCACCGCCGCCTTGAGCTCACGCCCTCGCTCGCGCTCGCCGCCGCCAACCACTTCACTAGCTTCCCTAGACCCCGGTGCACCTCCCGGGTCACGTGTTGTCCAAGCCTCGCGCCCTCCTCGCCGGAAACCCGAGCCGCCGCGGCAACCGCCGCCGGCCGTCGTCGATCCCCCACGCGGCAGCCCCTCCGTCCCAACTCCGACCACCCGTCGACCCTAGGTGAGATCCTAGTCGAGTCCCATCGCTTGCCCGGCCGGGAGCCGCCGGCCGCCGGAGTCGGCCGCGCGCCGCCGCCTCCCACGGCCGAGGGACCCAATTGCACTTCCCTGATTCTTTGCAGGGGTCTCGGTGATAAATTCCATCTTCTATAGTGTTGCTGCTTTGCAGGATTTTGTAAAATGTGTAGAAAATTGTAGGAAATTCAGAAAATTGCAAAACCAATTTTGTTGGATTCATGGAGAGAAATCCTACAACTTTTGTTATTCTCACAAGGTCTGATTCTGGATATTTTAACATGAAAAATAGGATTGTGAAATACCTAGATCTGCCATAACTCAAAAACTACAACTCCTCTGCATTCAAATTTTTGGTATGTTGTATGTCATGGCATGACTAGCTCTTGTGCCAAAAGTTGCACAAAGTTACGAAGTAAATCTTGCTATATAAATTGTTTTCCATTTCTGCAGAAACTACCTAGATGATTTTTGTAGCTAACAATATTTATGTTTTTGTGCCCAACTTGTGCATACTGTCTTGTTATGTCAAAACAAACCTCTTGTGAATTAATCATGATTTTTGGTTTAACATAAATATTTATTCTTAATTTGTGCATGTTTTTTTTGTAAATTAACGAAGCAAGATGAGTAGAGTTTTTAGGTGTACATGCTGGTTCTTTAGGCTTGTTTAAGACCAGAAAGCATGCATGAGAAAGTTTGGATCATTTTGGTGCTTATTTATTTTTGTATGCATTTAATTTGAATCACTAGCTAGTCTTTGTTATTTTTTCTCCAAAGTATTTATTTTCTAGCTTCCAAGTGTTGCTTGTGGGTCCAATGGACCAGTATAGGTGCTGTTATGCTTAAGAAACACTTCTTTAAGTTTTTAGTGATTTATTGCTTAATAAAAGCTTTAAAGCCCTTTTAAAGATTGAAGAACAATTAAATAAAGGAAATCCCTTTTTAATTCATTTCCCTTTTTGGAAAGTTTTACCTAACTTAATTAAAAGTTAATAAAATATCCTTGCTGGTAAGGAATTAATTCATGAATAAAAATCTTGTTCACACCCTTGCTAGTGAGAGGAAAAGGGATTAAACCTTCACATGAAATAACAAGTACAAAGAAAAATTAATTCAAATGTGCAATAAAAGATTGAATCATGTATAACTAATAACCTTCCTAAAAGACATGTACTATCTAGATACTTGTTAAGGTGAATATGACCAACAAGAGTTGGGCAAGATAACAAACTGTCACATCACCTGAACCTTGCATTGAATTCCATGTAGATCTTCCGGACGGTGAGTACTCCCTTGTCCCGGAATCTGAGGAAGGAGGAGCAGAAGCTTCGCTGCAGTACGTGGAAGTGCTCGACGACACCGAGGGTGCCCAGGCTAACTTAACTAATGAAGGCAAGCCCCGATGCATCTCACCTAGTTTTTAAATGTTGTTATTCAATTATCTATGGATGCTTGTGCATTTAAGTTCAGGAGTTGAATGGAACCCTAGATGCATGATCCCTAGGTACCTTTGTCCTTACTAGTATGATAGGTCGATAGCTGCTAAGCTATATGACTGTTACAAGTCGGGTGATCACCTTACTCGTGAGAATAGGTTCCTAGATAGGAATCACAATATATACTTAATTGGATTGCTCATGTGGTAAGAGCATGGGATTTGAGCTCTGGTCCAATGGCTATTGTGGGTTAAGTGTTTGAACGTACTAATCACTTGTCGGGAATGGGACCGGTAAGCCTAGTACCTTAATGAGGCCGCGAGGGATCCTACTATTACTACTCTTGGGATTCGTCTCACGGCTAGCTACCGGTGGTGTACGGTGACTCCGGGTGCCTCGCGGGGTATGCCGGATAGCCTGCACCAAAGACTGTAAGATTCGATCCCGAGTCAGGATTTTTGGGAACTGCTTGGGAAGTTGTCCTTGCGGGGGCAGCCTACCGTGTGTTTAGGTCTACCTTGCAAGGTTTCAATCAATCGATTGTCGGCCTCTCACCGTTATCTGAGACTACTTACTCCACTAGCCATGAGATCCCTAATGATGGAAGTTGATGAATACTATGCTTGATTAATTGTATTGTACAACTTGTCTGTACTAGATGGCTAATTTAGTAAAGATTAAACCCACTAGAACTTGTGCTAAAATCTTGAAAGTAAGGACATACTCTTTGTTACTTTTCAGCAAAAAGAAACTCAGTGTCCAAAAGCCTTTCATGTCAAGATTGGTGAAGTAGTTATCACCGACGGGTAAGTCTTGTTGAGTATTAGTATACTCAGCCTTGCTATAATATGTTGATCCAGGTAATGTTTTCGGTGATGTGTGGCTCGGAGAGATCCCGCCCGGCTGGGAGCTGGAGTGGGTGGAGGACGACAACTGAAGGCATCATGGATGGCCTCCCGTGGTGATTCTTCTTCCGTTAGTTTAATTCCGCTGTTTCAAAACTCTGAACTATTTCTTTATGGCAAAAACTTCGGTTTGTAATAATTAAACCCTTCGGGGTATGAATTTGGATGTTAATGATGATGTTTCTCTGGACTCGCCTTCGAGTGAGTTTTAATGCATATATGTCGATCCTTGTTGCTATTCGAGTGATTTACCGGGCGTTAACCCGGCGACTAACGACAAGATGATACTTTATTATCGCTTAATGACCAAGGTGGATTGGTTTAGGCGATAGTACGGTATTTTCCTGGGCGGGTTGTCACAGTTGGGATCAGAGCAATTATATGCACCAGAGATTAATTAATAAACTTAATCACTGGTTTTCGAATAAAATTTACCAAGATTGTCTGATTTTCCAAAACACGTTGGTCCGCTAAGGATAATCTAGACCGAGAGGCCCTAGAGGGAATTTTGGGTGCTTTCAGGTGGCGTAATTAAGTTATGGTTTATTTTGCTAACTCCTAGCACATTACTTTATGTTAGACTTACTTTCTTGCACAACCAAACTAGATGAGCCACGTGTTTTATACGTGTGCTGTTCCGCATCACGGGAATTGCGAGGGTTGATGGAGTGATCCATTCCACGGATCCCATATTCGCGTCTGTTTATGAGTTGTGTGGTCGCCACGTGTCTCATACGTGTGCATTCCGCATGTCGATCATGCGAGGCAAGGATACCCTCCATTCAAACAGAGGGTGTCCAAGGTTGGACGCTGTCTATGCAGCGGCTTAACGCATGGATGCCGTTTCTATAGTAAACGGTAATGTATGTGGACGCTTTCGTGACGTGTTGGCACGAAAGGTTCGTTTTCTGCAGGTACATAACAACGATTCGTTAGTCGTTAAGCGAGTACCGTATAGCTCTCGACTAGATATTATAGGGAGAGACGAATAAAAGCCTTGCCACCGGCACTAACTTCGATTTTTGTCTTGATTGCCATGTGAGGTCGGGTAGGACGTCTTGCATGCATATTAAAAACCGAAACAACAAAAATGGACCCAAAAACTGAATTTCCATACGCTCTCTAAGGAAGATTTTGCTAGTGTGTGCTTTTTATAAACTAGAGTACCTCTCATACCTAGCTGTCATGCTGCCGAATTTTTCGAAAAAGCTTGTTCACCTTGATGTACCTTGTGCTAGATTTAATTAAACCAGTTTGTTAAAAACAGTTGCTCCTTAACTAGTCTAGCTTGTAGTCGCAAGTTTCGATCTTAGTTCCTTCGGTTTGGTTTACACTTTCCTAGGCACATCTAAGTCTTGTATCCATCCACCTTGTTTTCTTTGTTTAAGCTCAACCTTGGAAATCAAATGTGTGTAAAAGAACTTCTGTGTTAGCCGAGAAACTTGGGGGGGGGATTTTTGAGGGTTCTGGATTTTTGGTTATGAATTTTTATTCATAGCTGCCAGAACTTCACCATTTGACATGCCGTTCTCCTTGAGACCTGACATGTGTTACATTTTTGTACAGATGGCTTTCCCCGTGTTTCACGAGTTCGACGCTGACGGTACGATCAGTACCAACAGGTTGCACTGGGAGGGTTTTCCACGCCTTGCGTGGGAAGCACTCAGCGCTGCAGGCCACCTCACACCACCAACTTATGAGGTGTCCGAGTTCGAGCGCTATGGCGTTCCCTGTTGCAGAGTGATTTTCACTGTTCTACCACACCCGAACCACGCCGACTGGTTCGACTTGAGTTTTATCTACTGGGGATTTATTACCCATGAGGCCGTTGAGTCAGCAGCCCTCAGAGTGCTGACGAACTTCTGTGACCACAACCCCACTGTGGTAGCTCTCTCTCTCCGTTCGGGCTGTTTCCTGCTGTGAGTCCTCACGACCCGGCATGGTTGGACCGTATGGATGATCTACGGGAGCTGTTGTCACTAGCAGAGCCACTGGATGTCACTCGGACGTTGACTCGCTATCTTAACGTGGTTTTCACACTTCAGGAGCTGCGCTATAATACCGCAGCGGTTATTGGGCAGCGCTTGGAGGCATCTAGGCGAGATTGGCAGTAGCTATCAGCAGCACATCAGCAGTTGAACTTTACACTTACTCAGATGCAGCAAGAGAATGACAAGATGCGTGCCAGGAGATTCCAGTTAGAGCTAGAGGGAGGCGACCGCCTGCAGAGGATTGTAGACCTGGAGGCAGAGAATCACACCTTGGAGGAGAATTCCGATGCGTATGAGAATGAGAGGTTGACGCTACTTCAGAACATTGCTTATATGCAGCAGCAGGTGGAGAAGGCCGAGGTACAGGTGGTAGCCTTGCAGGCTATAGTGGCCTTACAACCACTGCCTCCAGTACAGGCACACCCCGGAGGAGCAGCATGATCTATCTGGTCTGGATCAGACGAGCCAGGCAGGACCACCGTTGCCGACTCCCCCAGCTTCGCCTACGGACAGTGGTGCTTCGGTGGGCAACTAGGTTGTCGACAGCGAGAATAAGAAGGATGTCGATCCTATGGTGTTATCTTCGAGATGTTTAGAGTAGTTAACTTTTTAGCACGTCTTCGTGCAGAGTAACTGCTTGTAACCTTGTCGTGTGGTGGTGCTTTCAAATTCGTGTCTTGTAATGTCCTTGGACCCATGTTCCGTCTTGTTGTAATAATGAATGCTTAAGCATGTGGTGTTTTAATTGAAATTCGCTTGTTCACCCAGAAGTTGAAGTTTTATTGCGTATGATTGCCGAATTCTTGAATAAATCGTTGCAATGACCACGCTGGTCAAAGCTTGCATTTCACAAAAGCATTAGTAAACCAAAGCATTTCTAGGGGCATCACTCGTTTGCCCAATGATTAAGTGCTCGTTCGTATACCACCTTCGTTGGTACCCGAAGTGGCAGAAATTGTCCGAGAGTGAATGTTGGCTCATGTTTTTCGAGTGATCACATTCCTAACTGTGTTGAAGAACGATCCTAGAAATTCTTGTTGGCTATGTGATATCTTTCGACTGTTACTGTCATCATCATATGAATGCTAATGCATTGTGGTTATGTATGATCATGCTTGTCATCATTTGGAAGTAAGCTTTTGATTATGTAACTAACAAGGCTCGCATTTCAGATGGTGGGAACCACGCGCAACTCGCCCAACGGGTTCGGAGCGAACGGTAGCGGTGACTTGCCGCCACCACCGCCCATGACGCCATTGGAGGCCTTCATGGCCACGCAAACCGAGGTGCTGCGCCAGATCCTGCAGATGCAGCAGCAGATCACCCAGCAGATGAACTGAGGGCCGTCACACGGGGCCAACGACGAGGGGCCTAATCAGGTCACCACGTATACTCAGTTCATCGTGATGAAGCCGCCGACCTTCTCCAAGGTGGAAGACCCCCTGGAAGCGGAAGCTTGGATCAAGGCCATAGAGGCAAAGTTCTCGGCCTTTGTGCTGCCTTGCTCTGAGGAGAACAAAGCTAACTTCGCAGCTCTGCAACTGTGGGGAGAAGCTTTGATGTGGTGGGACCATTTCAAGTCGATGCAGTGAGGGCATGCTGTAACTTCGGATGAGTTCAAGCAAGCCTTCAAGAGTCACCACATTCCCAAGGGACTGATGGATGGGAAGATGAGGGAGCTGTTGCCCTCAGGCAGGGATCCGACACAGTGTACTGCTACGCTCAGAAGTTTAACATCTTGTGCCAGTATGGTGGGCATCATGTTGACACGGATGCGAAGAAGATGGAGAGATTCCGTGAGGGGCTAGATGGCAAGTTGTACGAGCGGCTGAACCTGCTTGAGCCCGCAAACTTCCATGAGCTAGTGAACAAGGCTATCTCCCAGGAGGATGCTATGAAGAAGGCCCACGGAGACAAAAAAGGATGTCTGGTTTTGCTCCGGGCAGCGGAACGGGCAAAAAGTTTCACTTTGTGAAGAAGAATGTTCCAAGCCCATCCCAGCCATCTTCAACTGGACGCTGGATGATGAAGCCATCTCAGAGCAAACCCGCAGGGAACTTCCAGTTCCGCAATGCTCAGCAGCAGGCTCCAAAGCCTAATGCACCTCCTCGCAACGTTGGTGATCGTCATTGCTTCAACTGCGGTCAGCCGGGGCATTACATCAGTGAGTGTCCCAAGCCCATGCAGATCAAGCCCAACCCACAGAATCAAGGTGCAGGAAACAAGCCTGCCACTCCGGTTAAGAAGCCTATGGTGCAAGTACGCCAAGGCAAGCTGAACTTCACCGCCATGAGTGATATTCCAGAGGGAGCTTCAGTGTTCATGGGTACATTCTCTATAAACAACACCCCTGTTAAGATTTTATTTGATTCGGGTGCCACCCACAGTTTCATAAGTGAGAATCTACTAGACAAATTGGGTCTAAAAGGAATGCAAACCAAATCAGCTTACAAAATTACCACACCAGGTGGAAACATCACTTCTCACCTAGTAACTTTTGGAGTTCCTTTAAGGTTAGGGAGTAAGGTTATTCGATCTAATCTCATAACCATAAAATTGGGAAGCATGAATGTTATCTTGGGTATGGAGTGGATGAACCAGCATAAGGATATTCTAGATATATCAGATAGGGTCGTAGAGATCAATTCTCCTACGGTCGGGCACACTACCTTGTACCTACCTTTCAAGGACAGTACCGACTCTTGTGCATATGTGACCATTATCTCCCCTCTTGATGAAATTCCAGTAGTGTGTGAGTATCCGGATCTCTTTCCTAATGAGTTGCCTGGTATGCCAGCAGACAGAGATGTCGAGTTTGTAATTGAACTCCAGCCAGGTACTCCACCCATTTCCAAAAGACCTTATTCCTGGAGTTGAGTTGGCCAAGCACCATACCACACTTCCGAGGTGTGATTGCATAGGGACGCTACAAAGCCTTTACAAAGGCATGCAAAAGACTAACGATCCGCATAGTTACAGATCAGGGCGGACCATAACCCTCCCTAGTGGTCAGTACCTTAGCAAAGGCTACTACCCCAAAAGGACCGGGCTATACCCCTGCAACCCGGATCCCTCTCTGCTCCTTTCGAAAAAGGGCCACTAGTACGATCACACACCTAATTATTCGGCTAAGGTCAGAGCCATGTGACACTGTGGTTGCGCATGTTTTCTTGGGTGGTTCTCCATGTTCCGATTAAATCGAGTGTTCTTGCATTACCCAAAACATTAATAATTAAACATAGATTATTTCCATAAAAGACCAATTTAACCAACCCATGTTGAGCAACTAGCAATTTCTACCCAAAACATTATTTAAAAGGGGCTAGGCCAAGGATCAGGGTAAAAGATCTAGGTAAGTCCTTACAAGGTAATCCCGTCAAATTAATGCAATGATATCATAAAAGTAAACTTTAATTATAATGCAGTTATATAGGACAAAAATAGAATCATGCAGGGGGATAAGACCACTTGCCTTCTTCAGCTACAGCAAAAACTTCCTCTTCCTCAAACAACTGCTCCTGATCGTCCCCGAGAGGTGGCTCAGTTGAAACAGGCACGATATCTACGATTCACACATAAAGTATACAATAAATAAAACAGATCACCAATCAATCCTAAAGACTGAAAACATGCTACTAAAGCGACAGGTTCGCTGAGACGATCGCAAGGACTGGTAGAACGCTAAAAACGGAGCCATAACGGAGAAGATATGCTAAAAACAAGGTATAAGGACTAATCTGCGATAAACTAAACTTTTCAGGGACCTAACAGCAAGAAAACAGGGGCTAAAACGTAATTATATTTAAAAACAAAAGGTTTAAATCATTAAAAGAGTGCTCTGGACCTCGGGTAGGATTTTATAATAAAACAGGGGTCAAAACAATAAAAACAGGACCTAAATGCGAGGATCTTTTAAAGGTGGAAGGGTTCAGATATGATATTAAAGAATTTCAGGGGGGTTTCCACAAAACAGCCGGCGGACTCTGGGTGGACCGGGCTGGGCGCGATCTGTGCCGTCGATCTCTGATCGGGCGGCGGGCGCGGTCGTAGACCGGCGCCGTGGACCAAGTCCACTGGTCCACGGTGGACCAAGCCAAGGGGTTTCGTCCCCTTTTAATCTGGGTCGCTGGCTGCGATCAACGGCTGGGGTTGCCTGCGTGCGCCCGACGGTGGCGCCGGCCGGCCCGCGGCGGCGCCCGACCGAAACCTCGCCGGAGGTTCGCCGACGAACGCTATCTGGAGCCAGGGAGCACGGTTTCAGGCGGGGTTTGGCTCTACACGAAGCTAGGACGACGGGAAATCTTCTCAGGTGGTTGGGAAGGTGGCTCCGGCGGCCATGGTGGCTAGCACCGCATGAGGGCGGGTCGCCGGCGGCCGGTGGGTGGCGGCGTGCCCTACGGCTCGATTTAAGTGAAAAGGAGGGCGGGGAAAGGATCCTTACAACGCGTAGGAGCTTCGGTGGGCGAGGAATCGATGAAAGAGATGGCGGCGGCGGAGATCAACGTCGGCGGCCGGCTCCGATGGGTGGCGACGGCGACGAGCGAATTGGGCGCTAGGGACCCTGCAGTTTCAAATTGATGCACGTGTGAGTTCACAAACACGAAAAGGACGTGAAAGGAAGGGGTTGGGGAGCTTCACCGACGACGGAGGAGCTCGGGCGGCGGCAATGGTGCGGCGACCGGTGTTCCAATTCGGTGGCAAAGGTGGCTAGGGCACGGGAAGGTGTGTGAGCTTGGGATTGAGCGAAGGGGGAATGCGGAGGAGCCCTGGGGTCGCTTATATAGGCTCGGGGTGGCTCCGGGAGGCGGTTCCCCAGCGGGCATAGCCATTAATGGCGGTTTGAAGGAGAGTGAAGGGGGGGAGGGGATTTAAGAAGATAACGGCCGATTTAAGGAGGGGAAATGAAGGTAGGGGCATCACTGCACTTGATTAGGGTGGTTTGATGGCGGGAAAGCGGCGGACTCGGCCGGTAACGGCCGGCGGCTTGAAGAGGGGGCGCGGCCTCCGCGCGGCCGGGAGGTGGAAGGAGGTCCTGACCACAGGGCCCCACCTGTCAGCCTCTGGCGCTAAAAGAAAAGGGAGGAGGCGCGGTTTGGGCCGGCGGGGAACCGAGCTGGGCCAGCGTGGGCCGCAAGCGCACGCACGGGGAGAGGCCGCTGGCCTGGAAGCTTCGCGGGCTAAAAGAAGAGAGGTGTTGGGCCGATTGAGGAGAAAGAAGAGAGGAGAGGGAGAAGGCTTTCCTTTTTTAAAAATTCTTTTCAATTTCATTTTTCAAACTTTCAAACTTCAATCAAACAAAAATCCATGCATTCGAATCATGATGCACAAACACTTATTATTTCTAAATTATTTTAGTGATATTAAATATTTAAAAGCCAATTTATTTGATAATTTTTTTATGTCCTCAGGGAAATTAAATCTAGCCACTTGTTGCCTAAATTAATTTAGTGATGGAGTTGTTAGGGTGTTACAAATCCTACCCCCTTAAAGAGAATCTCGTCCCGAGATTCAGGAAGATTAGAGAACAACTGAGGGAATTCTTCCTTAAGCTCGTCCTCTCTTTCCCAAGTAGCCTCATCCTCTGAATGGTGACTCCATTGCACCTTGCACATCCTAATGACCTTGCTGCGAGTAGCCCTTTCTGAAGTATCCAAGATTTTGACTAGGTGTTCCTTGTATGTTAGATCATCCTTTACCTCAAGCTCTTCCAATGGTAGATGCTTTACTCTGACCTCACTTGAACCTTTTTTCAATTGCGACACATGGAACACATCATGAACACCGGCCAAGCGTTCAGGTAACTCCAACCGATAAGCTACTTCACCCCATCTTTCCAAGACTTGAAAAGGTCCGATAAAGCGAGGTGATAACTTCCCTCTGATATTAAACCTTCAAAGACCTCAGATAGGTGACACTCTAAGATATGCATAGTCTCCGACTTCAAATACTACTTCTCTTCTCTTAGTATCTGCATAACTCTTTTGCCTAGATTGAGCAATCTTGAGATTTTCTCGAATTATCTCAACTTGTCTTTTAGCTTCCTTTATTATCTCTGGACCAAAGAGTTGACTCTCCCCTGTCTGGTTCCAGAACAATGGCGTCCTGCACTTCCTTCCATACAGTGCTTCAAACGGTGCCATCTTGAGACTACTCTGATAACTATTGGTGTATGCAAATTCCGCGTATGGCAACCTTTTATCCCAACTTCCACCATGTTTTAATGCACATGCCCTTAACATATCGTCTAAGATTTGATTTGTCCTTTCAGTCTGACCATCTGTCTGTGGATGATATGCTGAGCTGAAATTTAACTTTGTATCCATAGACTCATGTAGTTTCTGCCAGAATCGAGACGTGAACTGAGTGCCCCGCCTCGAAACTATCTTCTTTGGAACCCCATGCAAACATACTATCTTTGATATGTATAGTTCTGCTAACTTTGTTCCCGAGTAGGTGGTCTTTACTGGTATGAAATGTGCAACTTTAGTTAATCTGTCCACTATTACCCATATCGAATCGTATCCATCACGTGTACGTGGTAATCCCACTATAAAATCCATACCAATCTCTTCCACTTCCATTCAGGTACTTGCAATGGTTGCAATAACCCTGCTGGTCTTTGATGCTCCGCTTTTACTCTTTGACATACATCACACAGTGCAACATGAGCTGCAACATCTTTCTTCATACCGTACCACCAATATTTCTGTTTTAAATCTTGATACATTTTGGTACTTCCAGGATGTATAGAGAACGCTGAATCATGTGCTTCTTTCAATATAGACTCACGAAGATGTTTGATTTCTGATACACAAATCCTGTTCTTAAACCAAATAGTTCCCTGTTCATCTTCTCTGAATTCCGAAACTTTGCCTAGTTCAATCAACTTCTTATATCCCTTAATCTTTTCGTCATCCAATTGCCCTTTTCTAATCTCTTGTTCAAGAGTTGACTCAATCTCTAAGGTCATACTTTCACTCTGTGCAGCTATCCCTAGATTGAGTCGTGCCATTTCCCAACACAACTCCTGGGGCATTTATCGATCTACTAACATGTTTGTTTGACTCTTACGACTCAAAGCATCTGCCACAACATTGGCCTTTCCTGGATGATACTGTATATCCAAATCGTAGTCCTTAATCAGCTCTAACCACCTACGCTGTCTGAGATTGAGATCTGTTTGAGTAAAGATGTACTTTAGGCTTTTGTGATCTGTGAATATCTGACACTTATTTCCAATCATATAGTGTCTCCAAATCTTCAGTGCGTGCACTATAGCTGCTAACTCCAGATCATGAGTAGGGTAGTTTTGTTCATGCTTCCTTAGTTGCCTAGAAGCATATGCTACCACTTTTCCTTCCTGCATCAGAACACATCCAAGACCTTGTCGTGATGCATCACAGTACACATCAAACCCTTTGTGTATATCTGGCATTATCAGTACTGGGGCGGTGGTCAATTTCTTCTTCAATTCTTCAAAGCTAGTTTGGCACCTATCATCCCACTTAAACTCCTTTCCCTTCTCCAACAAAGACGTGAGGGGTTTTACAATCCTCGAGAATCCCTCTATGAACCGTCGGTAGTAGCCAAACCAAGAAAACTCCTGATCTCTGGTACACTTTTAGGTGGATTCCAATTTAGCACATCCTGAACTTTACTCGGGTCCACAGCAATTCCTCCGTCAGTGATAATGTGCCCAAGAAAAGAGACCTCCTTCAACCAAAAATCACACTTGCTGAATTTGGCATATAACTGATGTTCTCGAAGTTTCTGCAATACCAATCTCAAGTGCTCCTCATGTTCCACTTCATTCCGAGAAAATACTAGGATGTCATCTATAAATACTACCACAAATCTATCAAGATATTCCATGAAAACCTTGTTCATCAGATACATAAAGTAGGCTGGAGCGTTGGTCAATCCAAAAGACATCACTGTAAACTCATATAGACCATATCTTGATGTGAAAGCTGTTTTAGGAATATCCTCCATACGAATCTTCAACTTATGGTAGCCAGATCGCAGATCTATCTTAGAGAAAACTTTCGCTCCTCTCATCTGATCGAACAGGTCCTCGATCCGGGGTAAAGGATATTTATTTTTGATAGTGACCTCATTGAGAGATCGATAGTCTACACACATCCTCCTAGATCCATCCTTTTTATCTACGAAGAGTGTGGGGGCTCCCCATGGTGATGAACTAGGACGGATAAACCCTTTACTTAACAATTCCTCTATTTGTTTCTTTAATTCTGCCAAATCCTTAACATCCATTCTATACGGTCTTTTAGATATAGGAGCAGTACCAGGTAAGAGTTCAATACTGAATTCAATGTCTCGGTCAGGTGGCATACCTGGTAGGTCATCAGGAAACACATCCGGGTACTCATTCACCACTTTAATGTCCTCCAGAACTTTTCCTTTCATTGAATTCACTATCTCCTTTCCAGTAGGTGACGGTGTTGCAATAAATTCTATTCTGTCCCCTTGTGGACTAGTCAAGTGAACTGACTTCTCCTGACACTGACCAGTCCATCCCTAAGATCACATCTATGCCCCAAGATTTTAGGACTACCAGATTGGATGGAAAGTCTACCCCCATAATTTTAAGGTTTACTTGTGGGCACAGATGACTGGCTTTCATATCACCGCCCGGTGAACTAACAAGCAACGATTTCTTCATTGGACTCACAAGCATATTATGCTTTGCTACGAACTGATCAGTAATAAATGAATGCGTTGCTCCCAAATCAAATAGTACTGTAGCAGGTACAGAGTCAATAGGGAACATACCAAGCACAACCCCAGAAGCGTCCTGCGCCTGCTCCACAGTCATGTTGTGCACCTTGCTGCACACATAGTTCTGTTGTGCTTTATTGTCTGGAGTGCCTGCATTTCCGGGGCGCGCTGGAGTTGATGACTGTCCAACTTTCTGAACATTACTCCTCTGGGGAGTCTGCATTCCACGTTTAGGACAGTTATTGGCATAATGTCCCAGCTCGCCACACTTGAAGCATCCATTAGGCTGCACAGGTGTGGTGTTCCTCGCTGGTGCACCTGGGGTATGAACTGGGCGGTTCTGCTGGAAGTTTGGAGTGCGGGGAGTTTGCGGGTCGAACCGTTGGGGCTGCTGGAAAGAACGCTGCAGCTGCATGTTCTGTGGGTGCTTTCCACCATGTCGTCCAGAGCGGAATGGTGTATTCTGTTGGTAGCTGTAGCGTGGACGAGCATGGCTGCTGGACTGCCCCTGGGATTGAAACTTATGCTTCTGTTCCCCGAGCTCTCTGCGTTTGTTCTCTAAGCCAATTGCCTTGTTTAACAAAGTGGCAAAATCTGGAAAGGTATGGCTCTGAAGCTGATAATTTAGTGGCCCTATCAGCCCATCCAGGAAGCGTTCTTGCCTTTTCGGGTCTGTGTTGACCTCGTCTGGAGCGTAGCGAGACAACTGAGTAAATTTGTCGAGGTATTCATTTACAGACATATTGCCCTGTTTCAGAGCAAGGAACTCTCTCTGCTTTAGCTTCAGTACCCCATCAGGGATGTGGTGTGCGCGGAAAGCATCTCTGAACTGTTGCCAAGTAATGGTGTTGGGCGCAGGATGAGCGGCTGTATAAGCATCCCACCAGTCCGATGCTAGCCCTTCCAAGCGTCCAGAAGCATAAAGGACCATTTCACGGTCATTACACTGAGCTCTCTCCAACTTTTTGGTAACGGTTTTCAACCAATCATCAGCGTCTAGCGGATCGGTTGAGTGGGAGTAAGTGGGTGGGTGGTGGCTCATGAACTCCTTATGCTTGTCTCTCGGAGCAGGTGGTGGTGGTGGCTGTGGCTGATTTTGCTGGGCTTGTAGGTTTTGTACTGCGGCGGTGAGGTTCTGGATCAGCTGCATCTGGGCAGCGAAGAATTGCTGGGTGGCGGGATCCATTCGGGATTGGGTGGGGGAGGTGGCACCGGGTTCTGCTGGTTGGCTATATGTGCCCGAACAACTGGTGGAACGTCCTGTCCTCCTCCTAACCTGGTGTTTACCATCTGATTGTTAGAGAACGATATTTCAGATAAGAATATCGAATTGATGTATAAAGAAGTAAGTTTGAATTAAGGGATCAGCATGATTTCTTTTCTGTGACAAATTCAGTTGATCTCGGTGAAACAGTTGTAACTCATAGTGTCCTTTCCCAAAAATTATGAACTTTTGCCAGGCCGTGTAAAACATATTTATGAAACTAACTCCACTGGTTTTATCTCATTTGGATATCCACAACTTGAGATAAAATTCGAACACCGCAGCTGTGTTGGCATGGTTTTACAGATTCTGTTAGCCCCACGGTTCTGTTTATAACTCTCTGTATATTAATCCTATAGTGCTGAATTTTGGACAGAGGTTGATCCACAAAATTTGTGAACCAAACCAACTGGATTTAGGTCAATCGGAGTTCTGTAGCTTGAGTTATGATTAAAACATTACTGTGCTGTCAAGGAGCTGCGCGAACAGATTTTGTATGATTGATTTGGTATAATAAGTAAGGTAGAAGACAACTTAGAATTGAACCCCAACTAACCATTAACTTAACGATATTTCTCTTGTTGCATTTGTGGCCATCACTCCACAATACAACTCACTCACACAAAGATCCAAATCAAACATGGTTCAATCAACAACTTATTACAATCGTTCGTCCTCGCAGGAACGTCTATCGAAAAAACAAGAAGAGGGTGGATATCCTAGTTCCTATTCCACTGAAGACTTGTGGTCGCTGCTGGAGTGCCGTAACGAAGTCTTTTGCGTGGAGGCGAACGGGAAGGACAAGATGCTTCTGCTTCCTCGGGCGGTTGCTTTGTCCCGCCACCGGGCTTCTAGCCGAGCTATTCTTGCTTGTGCATTCGAAGCTCCCGATGTGTCCTGTCCAACTCTGCTGTTGCTCCCTCCAAATCTATGTTAAGAGCTGCAGTCACTCTAGCAAGTATATCCACACGACTGTCTCGGAAGTCCCCCATGGGTACCACAGTGTTTTCTGTGCCACTGACTCTGCTGGGAACAAACCGGAAGTCTGTGCCTTCTATGCGATCGCGGAAAGTGTTGCTGATAGACCATAGTGCTCTTCTAGCGGCATCGTTGATAGAAGCAGCCTCTGAAGCAAAATGTGCTGTGCTGGGATGGATTGTACGGGTCCTCCATCTTCCTGCCTGTGCCGTGATAACTCTAACGTGGACCTCTGTAGTGTAATAATCCCTCATTCCAGGCTCTACATAGTGCCTGGTGATGTACAAAGGTCTCACTGCATGCTCTATTTCCTGCAACAGTTCCTCCAATAGCTCACAAAACAGACCGTCCGAGCCAACATAGGTGTGCTGATGATACTCAGCTCTGTGATACCTATGCTCATCACCCTGCTCGTTTCCATTCTCATTGTTATTGTCGTTGCCACCATTCTGATTATTATTATTGTCCTCTCCATTGCCTACAGCGCTGTTGTCATCCTACAGTCCTTCTATGTCCACATCTTCTTCTTCCTCACCTTCATCCTCATTTTCATATTCGTCCTCACTGGAACTATCTTCACTACTACTAGAATCATCTCCGGAATCATCCGGATCATTACCTGCAGCATCTTGTTCAAGCTCTTCTTCCTCTACCCAGGCCCGTCGACGGGCAGGAGCGGGGTGAGCGACGGCTCCGGGGCCTCAAAATCAGAGGGCCCCAACCTCCCACTACTCAATCTATTATCTATCTATGTTAATTGCAGATTAAAAATAACTACTATGTTAATTGGTCCATCCCTAATCCATCGTGATCCTTCCTATTCCACGTCTGGCGCGGCGCATCCTCTCGTTGCGCTCTCTTGCACGTCCTTCCGCCTTCCACGTCGGTGTCTCCGCCACGGACGGGGAGCGCCGTGCGGGTGCAGCCCCCATGCTTTGCCGTGGTGGCCCGCGCGTGATCTCGGCCGGCACGACATGCAAGTAGAGCAGGTCCCAAAGCCAGCAAGCATAGGTCGATCTAAGCCGCAAGCACGAGTCAATCTAAGTCGGCAATAATCCGCAATCCACCGTTGCCGGGACCGAAAGACTCAATCGTGAGCAACCGCCGTGACGTAAGTTCATGTCTTCATGATGGCACGGGAGTATTTCTTAAAACAAATTTCATGACGGCTCATTCATGCACACATTATTCTGCGTTGGAATTAAATATTAATTCAAATTGCTTTTCTTCTCTTCCTAGTAGGACATGAGGTCTATTATAAATCGTTACTTCTTTTTACCATCAATATTAGATATAATTCTAAATGTTCTACGGAATAACACATTCTGAAGTTATATAGTTGTGTGAAGTATGTTTTAGTTGGATTTAAAATCTTAGGGCCCTATTTTGTATTTCGAACCGGGGCCTCAAATTCCTGGAGACGGCCCTGCCTCTACCACATCTGGTTCTGGCACAGCTTCAACCACTGGCGGGATTACTATGTCTCCATCTGCATCAACCTCCAGAAAAACTCCATCATACAGCTGTGGATGTTCCTCTGCCTCATCATCCTCAAACACAATCTCCTCTGGATCTTCTTCAATATTTTCCTGGTGCTGCACCGCCTGATATCCCTGCTCCACTGCCTCCGGCTGCAACTGTACCGGATAGTCTCCAATCTCCTGCTGCATCTCCTCATGCTGTGCCTCCTCCTGAGCTGCTGGGTAGCGAGGAGCCAACTGCCCCAAAGGAAGGTGACCACCGGTGCTCTTGCGGGCAGTCTGACGAGTCCTGGCCATCTGTTAAGAGAAAATGAACTCAGCATAGAGGAAATCAAAATGATGCAATTTTCAACAAAAAGAATAAGAACAAATTAGATTTTTATGCGAAAATAAAGTGGTTTTGAAAGATGATAGAATGATCTAGAACATGAATCCTTACTTTTCGTCCATTTCTAACTAAGGCTGCATTCCTACAGTCAACACTGCTCTAATACCACTCTGTCACACCTGATTTCCGAAGAGGAACCAAGTGCATCTCATATGTGCGCCAGGATCAGTTGACACACATATGATAGACGAAAATGAGTGAAATATCATAAATAGTATTAAAACGTATTTCAGAGTTTAACCACTTATTACACTCATGCGAGAGACTCGAATGTCTCTAACAACGAAAAACGATAACTACTCATCGAGTCCTCGTCTTCCGCTCCCACAGGCACTTGACTGGGGTCCGCAAGCCTCAAATCTCATCGTAGACTTCGTAGAATTCTCCTCCAAAATTTTCCTCTGAACAGCGATAAGCAAGGCTGAGCACTCTTATGGTTGGAGCTCAGCAAGTGGGGGAAAAATGCAAGGCTATCAAGGATAGGCTAAGGTTTTGCAGCGGTTAGCAATTTAATGTTGGTCAAGTTTTAATTAAAGAACGCCTAGTTACTATGTGTAAGTTCGTACCTCCCACTTAAGAAAAACTTAAATACAAAACACCCCAAGCTCATCGAGCTTCATCAACCACGATTTAACTTGTCTTTAAGTTTATTAATCATGTGAGGGTACAAGCCGCTCATGACCGTGAGCACGGATGATCGATCAGTTTTGCACTCTGCAGAGGTTTGCACACTTTACCCACAGCTCGCGTAAAAGTTCCAAAGAACTTTGAACCCAACCATGCGATGCTGGCCAAGCACCATACCACACTTTCGAGGTGTGATTGCATAGGGACGCTACGAAGCCTTTACAAAAGCATGCAAAAGACTAACGACCCGCATAGTTACAAATCAGGGCAGACCATAACCCTCCCTAGTGGTCAGTACCTTAGCAAAGGCTACTACCCCAAAAGGACCGGGCTATACCCCTGCAACCCGGATCCCCCTCTGCTCCTTTTGGAAAAGGGCCACTAGTACGATCACACACCTAACTATTCGGCTAAGGTCAGAGCCATGTGACACTGTGGTTGCGCATGTTTTCTTGGGTGGTTCTCCATGTTCCGATTAAATCGAGTGTTCTTGCATTACCCAAAACATTAATTATTAAACATAGATTATTTCCATAAAAGACCAATTTAACTAACCCATGTTGAGCAACTAGCAATTTCTACCCAAAACATTATTTAAAAGGGGCTAGGCCAAGGATCTGGGTAAAAGATCTAGGTAAGTCCTTAAAAGGTATTCCCGTCAAATTACTGCAATGATATCATAAAAGTATACTTTAATTATAATGCAGTTATATAGGACAAAAATAGAATCATGCAGGGGGAAAAGACCACTTGCCTTCTTCAGCTACAGCAAAAACTTCCTCTTCCTCAAACAACTGCTCCTGATCGTCCCTGAGAGGTGGCTCAGTTGAAACAAGCACGATATCTACGATTCACACATAAAGCATACAATAAATAAAAACAGATCACCAATCAATCCTAAAGACTGAAAACATGCTACTAAAGCGACGGGTTCGCTGAGACGATCGCAAGGACTGGTAGAACGCTAAAAACGGAGCCATAACGGAGAAGATATGCTAAAAACAAGGTATAAGGACTAATCTGCGATAAACTAAACTTTTCAGGGACCTAACAGCAAGAAAACAGGGGCTAAAACGTAATTATACTTAAAAACAAAAGGTTTAAATCATTAAAAGAGTGCTCTGGACCTCGGGTAGGATTTTATAATAAAACAGGGGTCAAAACAATAAAAACAGGACCTAAATGCGAGGATCTTTTAAAGGTGGAAGGGTTCAGATATGATATTAAAGAATTTCAGGGGGTTTTCCACAAAACAGCCGGCGGCCTCTGGTGGACCGGGCTGGGCGCGATCTGCGCCGTCGATCTCTGATCGGGTGGCGGGCGCGGTCGTAGACCGGCGCCGTGGACCAAGTCCACTGGTCCACGGTGGACCAAGCCAAGGGGTTTCGTCCCCTTTTAATCTGGGCCGCTGGCTGCGATCAACGGCCGGGGTTGCCGCGTGCGCCCGACGGCGGCGCCGGCCGGCCGGCGGCGGCGCCCGGCTGAAACCTTGCCGGAGGTTCGCCGACGAACGCTATCTGGAGCTAGGGAGCACGGTTTCGGGCGGGGTTTGGCTCTACACGAAGCTAGGACGACGGGAAATCTTCTCAGGTGGTTGGGAAGGTGGCTCCGGCGGCCATGGTGGCTAGCACCGCATGGGGGCGGGTCACCGGCGGCCGGTGGGTGGTGGCGTGCCCTACGGCTCGGTTTAAGCGAAAAGGAGGGCGGGGAAAGGATCCTTACAGCGCGTAGGAGCTTCGGTGGGCGAGGAATCGATGAAAGAGACGGCGGCGGCGAAGATCAATGTTGGCGGCCGGCTCCGATGGGTGGCGACAGCGACGAGCGAATTGGGCGCTAGGGACCCTGCGGTTTCAAATTGATGCACGTGTGAGTTCACAAACACGAAGAGGAAGTGAAAGGAAGGGGTTGGGGAGCTTCACCGACGACGGAGGAGCTCGGGCGGCGGCAATGGTGCGGCGGCCGGCGTTCCAATTCGGTGGCAAAGGCGGCTAGGGTACGGGAAGGCGTGTGAGCTTGGGATTGAGCGAAGGGGGAATGCGGAGGAGCCCTGGGGTCGCTTATATAGGCATATAGGCTCGGGGTGGCTCCGGGAGGCGGTTCCCCGGCGGGCATAGCCATTAATGGCAGTTTGAAGGAGAGTGAAGGGGGGGGGGAAGGGGATTTAAGAAGATAACGGCCGATTTAAGGAGGGGAAATGAAGGTAGGGGCATCACTGCACTTGATTAGGGTGGTTTGATGGCGGGAAAGCGGCGGACTCGGCCGGTAACGACCGGCGGCTTGAAGAGGGGGCGCGGCCTCCCGCGGCTGGAGGTGGAAGGAGGTCCTGACCACAGGGCCCCACCTGTCAGCCTCTGGCGCTAAAAGAAAAGGGAGGAGGCGCGGTTTGGGCCGGCGGGGAACCGAGCTGGGCCAGCGTGGGCCACAAGCGCGCGCACGGGGAGAGGCTGCTGGCCTGGAAGCTTCGCGGGCTAAAAGAAGAGAGGTGTTGGGCCGGTTGAGGAGAAAGAAGAGAGGAGAGGGAGAAGGCTTTCCTTTTTTAAATTCTTTTCAAATTTGTTTTCAAACTTTCAAACTTCAATCAAACAGAAATCCATGCATTCGAATCATGATGCACAAACACTTATTATTTCTAAATTATTTTAGTGATATTAAATATTTAAAAGCCAATTTATTTGATAATTTTTTTATGTCCTTAGGGAAATTAAATCTAGCCACTTGTTGCCTAAATTAATTTAGTGATGGAATTGTTAGTGTGTTACATCTTCTCCTTGGGGTTGTCTCGCTCTTTTCGTCAAAAAGAAAGATGATAGCTTGAGAATGTGTGTGGATTACCGACCGCTCAATGCAGTCACCATCAAGAACAAATATCCCCTTCCCCGAATCGATGTTCTTTTCGATCAATTGGCTGGAGCCAGAGTTTTCTCGAAGATTGACCTTCGTTCTGGTTATCATCAAATCAAAATTCGACTTTGTGACATTCCTAAAACCGCTTTCTCCACTCGTTATGGTCTTTACAAGTTCTTGGTAATGTCTTTTGGTCTCACGAATGCCCCAGCTTACTTCATGTACCTCATGAACTCCGTGTTTATGACGGAGCTCGACAAATTCGTCGTGGTATTTATCGTTGATATTCTCATCTATTCCAAAAGCGAGAAAAAACACGCCAAACACCTCCGAGTTGTCCTTCAGTGTTTGCGAGATCATAAGCTTTATGCTAAGTTCTCCAATTGTGAATTCTGGTTGAAAAGTGTGAAACTCTTAGGGCACACCATTTCCCAAGATGGTATCTCCGTAGATCCTAGCAAAGTTCAAGAGGTGATGGATTGGAAACCACCCAAGTCCGTACACCAAATCCGTAGTTTCCTAGGATTGGCGGGATACTACCGTCGATTCATTCCTGACTTCTCTAGAATCGCAAATCCTATGACGGAACTGCTCAATAAAGGAGTAAAGTTCGTGTGGAGCGAAGCATGTGAGAAAGCCTTCCACACCTTGAGGCAACATTTAACCTCAGCCCCAGTGCTAGTGCAACCGGATAATTCCAAACCGTTTGAAGTCTTCTGTGACGCATCAGGCACGGGTCTTGGCTGTGTCCTTATGCAAGAAGGCCGGGTCATTGCCTATGCTTCACGGGCACTTCGACCTCATGAGCTCAATTATCCTACCCACGATCTTGAGTTAGCTGCTGTTGTCCACGCTCTCAAGATTTGGAGGCATTATCTGATGGGTAATCGCTGTAACATCTTCACTTATCACAAGAGTCTCAAATACATCTTTACTCAGTCAGAGTTGAATATGAGGCAAAGAAGATGGCTTGAGTTGATTAAGGATTATGATCTAGAAGTGCACTAACACCCCGTCAAAGCGAATGTTGTTGCGGATGCCCTTAGTCGCAAAGATCACTGCAACCACCAAGAGTTGGAGCTAGTTAGTGAACCATTATGTGAATAAATGAGGAGGCTCAACTTAGAAGTGGTACCGCAAGGAAGTCTTTATGCCTTAACGACAGAGTCCCATCTGTATGATAGGATTGTCACTGCTCAACGTAGTGATGAAGATATACAGACCATCAAACATAAGCTAGCAGAGGAAGATCCCAAGTATACTTGTTTCCATAAGATCACCAGGATGTGGTATGGTTTGGGAAACGTCTTGTGGTCCCCGTTGATCCGGAAGTTAAGAAGATCATCCTAGATGAGGCTCACAAGTCCAAATTTTCTATTCATCCCGGCAGTACCAAGATGTACCAAGATCTGAAACAGAATTTCTGGTGGTCTAATATGAAGGTGGATATAGCCAAGTATGTAGTCGAGTGCGATACTTGCCACTGGATGAAAGCAAGCCATTTGAAATCGGCAGGTGTACTCCAACCCCTGTCGATACCCATGTGGAAGTGGGATGATATTAGTATGGATTTCATTGTGGGTTTACCCCTAACAGCTAGAAAGAAAGATTCTATTTGGGTAATCATAGACAGACTCACCAAGACCGCTCACTTCATTGCCGTGCATACCACTTATTTAGTACAGCAATATGCAGAGTTGTACATGGACCACATAGTTCGTTTGCATGGAATTCCGAAGACTATAATCTCTGACAGAGGAACTCAGTTTGTAGCTCGTTTCTGTGAGCAATTGCATGAGTGTTTAGAAACCAAGCTAATTCGCAGTTCCAGTTATCATCCGTAGACCGATGGTCAGACGGAAAGAATAAATCGGATTTTGGAAGATATGCTGAGAGCAAGCATCTTGCACTTTGACAAGAGTTGGGATAAGTGTTTGTCTTTTGCAGAATTCTCTTACAACAATAGTTATCAAGGCAGTTTTAAGATGGCACCGTTCGATGCTCTTTACGGACGGAGATGCCGCACTCTGCTGAATTGGTCAGAAGCCGGAGAGAGAACACTCTTTGGTCCGGACTTAGTTAAAGATGCCGAAGAAAGAGTGCAAGTGGTAAGAGAGAATTTGAAGATGGCTCAGATGAGGCAAAAGAGTTACCATGACAAGGGAACCGCACCTCGACACTTTGAAGTGGGAGACTACGTGTATTTGAAGGTGTCTCCCACCAAAGGTGTGCAAAGGTTCGGAGTCAAGGGAAAGTTAGCTCCGCGCTACATTGGACCCTATGAAGTTATAGAAGTATGTGGGCCAGTGGCTTATCGTATCCGATTCTTGGGAACGGTTTTCCGCAGTCCACAATGTGTTTCATGTAACTCAATTGAAGAAGGGAATGTCTGTGCCGGAGAATGAAGTCATCACAGAAGCTAATGCTTGGATTGAGCCGGATTTCTTGCTCATCGAGCACCCATTGAGAGTACTAGACCAAAAAGAGCGAAAGACCCGAAGACAAACCGTACGGATGTACAAGATCCAATGGAGTCATCACACGGAAGAAGAAGAAACGTGGGAGATAGAAGACTATCTCAACACTAAGTATCTGGGCTTCCTGCAATCTCAAAACCGTGAGTTCTTCTCCCCATCTTGTCGTTATCTAATCGAATCTCGGGACGAGATTTCGTTTAAGGGGGGTAGGCTGTGACGCCCCAGGTTTTTAATTAACCCTAACAGCCGGTCAAAGCAGCTAACAGTGGTCAAATCACGGTCAACCTGGGCCCTCACCCCGAAGAACTCACTAACCTACTCTAGTGACCCCCTTTGAATAGTAAACACACTTGTGGGGCCAACCCATGGTCAAAGACTTGGTCAAACCCCTTTGTTCCCCTAGTGTCCATAGATGTCTGCCGGAACTTTTGCCGCGTTCTCCAAAATTCACCTAAACACTTAAAATTCTACCTTTATGAAAGTTGTCCATCTTGTTAAGGGACACAACTTTCATGTAGATTGACATTTCAAATTTTGAGTGGAAAAGCTTGAAAAACTGGTTGCAAAGGCAAGGTCTATTGTTTCAGGGGACAGACTGACATTCAATGTTGGCAGCAGTGTATTTCAAAATCTGTGAAGAAAAACCCCATATAGCCTTTTTAGAAGTTGTAGAGGGTGACTAGATCTACAACTTCCATGTTCAGAGCATGGTCAGGTTCTATTAAAAAATTTGGAGAATTTTGAATTTAAACAGGGCACCAGCGAAATGAAAATCGAGGCAAGGCGCCCTGCGCCGCGACGTCGCGCCGCCGTGCACCGCGCGCCGCGTCGGTGTGCCGCCGCCCTCGGTGTCCACGCCCGCGCGCCGCCCTTGGTCCCTCCGCTCGAGATGCTCCTTCCCCATGTGCGCGCGCGCCCCAAGGCTCCGGAACCCCCCTCGACGCCGTGCTTCGTCGTGTCCGCGCCGTACGCCGGCCGCCGTCGATCCCCCACGCCGTCGATCCCCCACGCCGGCAGCCCCTCCGTCCCAACTCCGACCACCCGTCGTCCCTAGGTGAGCTCCTAGTCGAGTCCCACCGCTTGCCCGGCCGGGAGCACCACCAGCTCGCCGGAATTCGGCCGGCGACGCCGCCTCCCACGGTCGAGGGACCCAATTGCACTTCCCTGATTCTTTGCAGGGGTCTCGGTGATAAATTCCATCTTCTATAGTGTTGCAGCTTTGCAGGATTTTGTAAAATGTGTAGAAAATCGTAGGAAATTCAGAAAATTGTAAAACCAATTTTTTGGATTCATGGAGAGAAATCCTACAACCTTTGTTATTCTCACAAGGTCTGATTCTGGATATGTTTAACATCAAAAATAGGATTGTGAAATACCTAGATCTGCCATAACTCAAAAACTACAACTGCTCTACATCCAAATTTTGGATATGTTGTATGTCTTGGCATGACTAGCTCTTGTGCCAAAAGTTGCATAAAGTTATGAAGTAAATCTTGCTATATAAATTGTTTTCCATTTCTGCAGAAACTGCCTAGATGATTTTTGTAGCTAAAAATATTTATGTTTTTTTGCCCAACTTGTGCAAACTGTCTTGTTATGTCAAAACACACCTCTTGTGAATTAATCATGATTTTTGGTTTAACAGAAATATTTATTCTTAATTTGTGCATGTTTTCCTTTGTAAATTAATGAAGCAAGATCAGTAGAGTTTTTAGGTGTACATGCTGGTTCTTTAGGCTTGTTTAAGACCAGAAAGCATGCATGAGAAAGTTTGGATCATTTTGGTGCTTATTTATTTTTGTATGCATTTAATTTGAATCACTAGCTAGTCTTTGTTATTTTTTCTCCAAAGTATTTTATTTTCTAGCTTCCAAGTCTTGCTTGTGGGTCCAATGGACCAGTATAGGTGCTGTTATGCTTAAGAAACACTTCTTTAAGTTTTTAGTGATTTATTGCTTAATAAAAGCTCTAAAGCCCTTTTAAAGATTGAAGAACAATTAAATAAAGGAAATCCCTTTTTAATTCATTTCCCTTTTTGGAAAGTTTTACCTAACTTAATTAAAAGTTAATAAAATATCCCTGCTGGTAAGGAATTAATTCATGAATAAAAATCTTGTTCACACCCTTGCTAGTGAGAGGAAAAGGGATTAAACCTTCACATGAAATAACAAGTACAAAGAAAAATTAATTCAAATGTGCAATAAAAGATTGAATCATGTATAACCAATAACCTTCCTAAAAGACATGTACTATCTAGATACTTGTTAAGGTGAATATGACTAACAAGAGTTGGTCAAGATAACAAACTGTCACATCACCTGAACCTTGCATTGCATTCCGTGTAGATCTTCCGGACGGTGATTACTCCCTTGTCCCGGAATCCGAAGAAGGAGGAGCAGAAGCTTCGCTGCAGTACGTGGAAGTGCTCGACGACACCGAGGGTGCCAAGGCTAACTTAGCTAACGAAGGCAAGCCCCGGTGCGTCTTACCTATTTTATAAATGTTGTTATTCAATTATCTATCGATGCTTGTGCATTTAAGTTCAGGAGTTGAATGGAACCCGAGATGCATGATCCCTAGGTACCTTTGTCCTTACTAGTATGATAGGTCGATAGCTGCTAAGCTATAGGACCTTTATAAGTCGGGTGATGACCTCACTCGCGAGAATAGGTTCCTAGATAGGAATCACAATATATCCTTAATTGGATTGCTCATGTGGTAAGAGCATGGGATTTGGGCTCCGGTCCAATGGCTATTGTGGGTTAAGTGTTTGAACGTACTAAGCACTTGTCGAGAATGGGACCGGTAAGCCTAGTACCTTAATGAGGCAGCAAGGGATCCTACTATTACTACTCTTGGGATTCGTCTCATGGCTAGCTACCGGTGGTGTACGGTGACTCCGGGTGCCTCGCGGGGTATGCGGATAGGCTCGCACCAAAGGCGCGTAAGATTCGATCCTGACACGAGGATTTTTGGGAACTGCTTGGGAAGTTGTCCTTGCAGGGGCAGCCTACCGTGTGTTTAGGTCCACCTTGCAGGATTTGAATCAATCGATTGTCGGCCTCTCACCGTTATCTGAGACTACTTACTCCACTAGCCATGAGATCCCTAATGATGGAAGTTGATGAATACTATGCTTGATTAATTGTATTGTACAACTTGTCTATACTAGATGGCTAATTTAGTAAAGATTAAACCCACTAGAACTTGTGCTAAAATCTTGAAAGTAAGGACATACTCTTTGTTACTTTTCAGCAAAAAGAAACTCAGTGGCCAAAAGCCTTTCATGTCTAGATTGGTGAAGTAGTTATCACCGACGGGTAAGTCTTGTTGAGTATTAGTATACTCAGCCTTGCTATAATGTGTTGATCCAGGTAATGTTTTCGGTGATGTGTGGCATGGAGAGATCCCGCCCGACTGGGAGCTGGAGTGGGTGGAGGACGACAACTGAAGACATCATGGATGGCCTCCCGTGGTGTTTCTGCTCCCGTTAGTTTAATTCCGCTGTTTCAAAACTCTGAACTATTTCTTTATGGCAAAAACTTCGGTTTGTAATAATTAAACCCTTCGGGGTACGAATTTGGATGTTAATGATGATGTATCTCTGGACTCGCCTACGAGTGAGTTTTAATGCATATATGTCGATCCTTGTTGCTATTTGAGTGATTTACCGGGCGTTAACCCGGCGACTAACGACAGGATGATACTTTATTATCGCTTAATGACCAAGGTGGATTGGTTTAGGCGATAGTATGGTATTTTCCTGGGCGGGTTGTCACACCCTCAGACATGCCAAGCATTTCGAGGGAGGTCGCCGAGCACTCCCTTGACATCCTACCGACTCCCGCGTCGTGTAGCAACGGCTGCGCCGCTTTGACGAAGAGCGACGCCGGGCGATCAGGGTGGAGCTGCGGAAGCTCCTCGAGGCCGGGTTCATCAAGAAGTATTCCACCCTACGTGGCTAGCTAATCCTGTTTTAGTTAAGAAAAAGAATGGGAAGTGGCGGATGTGTGTAGACTACACTATTTTAAATAAAGCATGTCCTAAAGTTCCTTTTCCCTTGCCACGAATCGTTCAAATCGTTGATTCGACTGCGGGGTGTGAGCTCTTATGCTTCCTTGACGCCTATTCCGGGTACCACCAAATAAAAATGAAGGAGTCTGACCAGCTCGCGCCTTCGTTCATCACGCCGTTCAGGATGTATTGCTACGTAACAATGCCGTTCGGTCTCCGAAATGCGGGCGCTACATACCAACGATGTATGCAGCACGTTTTCGGAGATCACATCGGGCGGACCGTTGAGGCATACGTAGACGATATAGTCGTAAAGACCAGGAAGGCGGATGACCTGGTTGACGACCTTCACATCACGTTCGTCTGCCTACGGGCCAACGGGGTGAAATTGAGCCCCGAAAAATGTGTCTTCGACGTGCCGCGAGGCATGCTGCTAGGATATATCGTCTCCCAGCGAGGCATCGAGGCCAACCTCGAGAAGGTTGCCACCCTCAAGCGAATGGGTCCGATTCGGGACCTCAAGGGGGTTCAGAAGGTGTTGGGATGCCTTGCCGCCTTGAGCCGCTTCATTTCGAGGCTCGGCGAAAAGGGCCTACCCCTCTACCGGCTCCTAAAGAAACACAAGCGCTTCTCCTGGACCGTTGAGGCCCAGGAGGCGCTTGACAAACTGAAGGCAACGCTCGCCCACGCCCCAATTCTTACGCCGCCTCTGGACGGCGAGCCTCTGTACCTGTACGTTGCCGCGACCACTCAGGTGGTCAGTGCTGTCATCGTTGTAGAGCAAACGGAGGAGGGGCACACCCTACCAGTCCAGTGACCGGTATACTACATCAGCGAGGTACTGTCCAAGACCAAGGCTCGCTATCCGCAGGTACAGAAGCTGCTCTACGTAGTGGTCCTCGTGCGGTGTAAGCTCCACCACTACTTCGAGGCTCACCCGGTCATGGTGGTCTCCTCCTTTCCATTGGGAGAGATCATCTAGAACCCGGATGCAGTAGGTAGGATTGCCAAGTGGTCGGTAGAGTTGATGGGCGAGACGCTCGCTTACGTGCCGCGCAAAGCGATCAAATCCCAGATCCTGGCGGATTTCATCGCCGAGTGGACAAACACGCAATTGCTGCCGCCGCAGATCCAGGCCGAGTGATGGACCCTCTACTTCGATGGGTCGGTGATGAAGACAGGAGCGGGCGCGGGCCTGCTTTTCGTCTCACCTCTCGGGGAGCACATGAGATACGCGGTACGCCTGCACTTCCCCGCGTCAAACAACATGGCGGAGTACGAGGCCCTTCTCTGCGGCCTCAGAATGCCATCGAGACGGGCATCAAGCGCCTCGACGTGAGGGGAGACTCGCAGCTCGTGATCGACCAGGTCATGAAGAACGCGAGTTGTCATGACGACAAGATGGAGGCGTACTGCAAAGCCGTGCGAGCCCTCGAGGATAAGTTTTACGGCATAGAGCTTAACCACGTGCCACACTGATACAACGAGGAAGTGGTCGAGCTCGCCAAAATCGTGTCGGGGCGAATCACGGTTCCCCAAACGTTTTTACGCGGGACGTCATCAAGCCGTTCGTCGACCTCAAGCCCAACCCCTCGAGTCGTGAAGAACCCTCGGGGGCTCCCTCGAGTCCAACATGCGCGGAGCCCATGGACAAGGACCCCTCGAACGAGGCGTTCGTGCTCGCCCTGCTCGAGGGGTACGGCGCCGACGAGGTCGAAGCCATGGGAACAGAGCCGGTCCCCAACATGGGGGACTGGTGGGACAAATACATCGCCTGGATGGATCGAGGGGAGCTACCCTCAGACCGATCCGTGGCCAGACGCATTGTCAGGATGGCTAAGTCGTTCACCCTCGTTGACGGCGAGCTATACAAGCGAGCCACGTCAGGCGTCCTGCAGTGATGCGTTCCCATCCCTCAGGGGCGCGAGCTCCTCCGCGACATCCACACGGGCGTATGCGGTCACCACGCGGCGCCGCGCACCCTCGTGGGCAACGCGTTCCGCCAAGGCTTCTACTGGCCCACCGTGGTTGCTGATGCCAGCGAGATCATGCGCACCTGCGAAGGGTGCCAGTTTTACGCCTGCAAATTGTGACAACCCGCCTAGGAAAATACCGTACTAACGCCTAAGACCAATCCACTTTGGTCATTAAGCAGTAGTAAAGTATCATCCTGTCGTTGGTTGCCGGGTTAACGCCCGGTAAATCACTTGGACATTGAACAGAGGATCGACACATGCATTAAAACTCACGCGAAGGCGAGTCCAGAGTACAACACGAGTTAACATAATTTATTACAAACCATTGTTCATGACATGGAGTAAAGATTCAGAGTTCGAAAATACAGCGGAAATAATTTAAACTAGCGGAACGGTGAACATCACAGGAGGCCATCCGTGATGTCATCACTCGTTGTCACCCTTCTGATCAAGCACACCTGCAACAACAATTTTAAAGCAAGGCTGAGTATACTAATACTCAGCAAGACATAACCGTTGGGTGGTAACTACATCACCAACCTCTAGACATGAAAGGCTTTTGGCCGGTGGACTTTCTTTTTGCTGGAAAGCTTCTAAGAGTAGATCCTTACTTTCAATCTTTTAGCACAAGTTCTAGTTGATTACCATTTCTAGATGTGCCATCTAATTGAATCAGAATTGGACAAACAATTAATTCGTTCAACCACATTTCTCGAGTTCCATCATTATGGGATATCATGGCCAGTAGAATAAGCAGTCTCGGATAACGGTGAGAGGCCGACAATCGATTGATTTTAAACCTTGCAAGGTAAACCCAAACACACGGTCGGTTGCCCCCGCGAGGACAACTCCCCAGGCCGTCCCCATAAATCTTCGGTTTGGGATCGAATCTTACGGTCCCCGGGTGCGGAGCTATCCGCATACCCCGCGAGATACCCGGAGTCACCATACACCATCCTTTCCGTAGCTAGCCGGTAAGGAGATTTCTCAAGAGTAGTAATAGTAAGATCCCGTGCCGCCTCATTAAGGTACTAGGCTTACCGGCCCCATAACCGGCATGTGCTTAGTACGTTCAAAAGCTTAGCCCACATGCCCACTGGACCGGAGCCCAATCCCATGCTCTTACAACATGAGCGATCCATTTAAGGATATCTTATGATTCCTATCTAGGAACCTATTCTCGCGAGTGACGAGCATCACTCGACTTCTATCGGTCCTATAGCACAGCAGCTATCGACCTAGCATACTAGTGATAGAGCATAGGTAACTAAGGATCATGCATCTAGGGTTTCAATTCAATTCCTGAAACGTAAATGCACAATCATAACAAACATAATTGCATAATTTAAAAAAAAAGGCGGGGTTAATGATCCGGGGCTTGCCTTCGCTGGCAAGATTGGCCTTGGGCCCTTCTGGACTTGGGTCCAGGTCTTGAGCTATGTTTACGCACGGCAGCTCTTTGTCGACACCTTCGTCTCCTCCTTCCGGCACGAGCGTACGTCTGCTAGCGGAAAGATCTACACGAAGATGCAATGCAAGATTTATTCGACGGTTTTTTTACTTTAATTACTCATAAACCATTTTGAAAATCAAGGGGTGTATTTGTTGGGCACATTCACCTAGATAAGGATACATTCAGCATACTCTTCCATAAAGGAACAATATGCATTCTTTATTAATTATTCTTTTTGATGGTGACTGTGTACATATATATATATAAATAATTTAATTTAATTTCATCAACAGTAGTGGGTAGGTACATTTAACCTTTTAAACATGATTTGCAACCACACTCAAGTTACATGGGTGGTTGGGTGATTTCTCTTTATTGCACAATTGAATAAAGGTTTCTTTATACTTGTCATTTCATGTGAAAGCTTTTAATCATTATCCTTTCACAAGCAAAGATATAAGATATAATTAATACTTTTATCCTTGAATTAATTCCTCATTAGCAATGAGAACTAATTATCTTTTAATTAAATTAGATAATATTTTCAAAATGGAAAAAGAATTAAATAAGGGTTTTTCTTTATTTAATTTCCCTTTAATAGAAAAAGGGCTTTTAAGCTTTTTATTAAGCAATTAAATTACCAAAAATTAAAGTAGTGTTTCTTAAGCCTACTAGCATCTATACTGGTCCATTGGACCCACATGTGAGTGTTGGAGGCTAGGGGATTAAATATTATGGAAAATAACAAAGGTTATCTAGTGATTCAATTTAAATGCATATAAAAATAATTAAGCATCAAAATGATCCAAACTTTCTTGTGGATGCTCTCTGGTCCTAAACAAGCTTATAAAACCAACACGTTCACATGGAATCCCTACTGATCTTAGTTTATTAATTTTCAAAGGAAAAACATGCATAAATCAAGAATAATTATTTCTGTTAATCCAAAATTCATGATTAATTCACAAGATGTGCCTCTTGGTATTACAAGACAGTGTGCACAAGTTAGGGTCAAGAACATTAATATAATTAACATGAAAAATCCTTTATTCAGTTCTGACAGAGATAGAAAAACATTTTTAGAAAAAGATTTACATGATAACTTTGTGCAATTTTTGCAATAGGAGCTAGTCATGACCTAACACACAACATATCCAACAATTAGCTACATAGGAGTTATGGTTTTTGAGATATTGCAGATATAGATTTTTCACATTTGTATTTTTCATGCAAAAACTAAAAGAAATTAGCTCATGCTAGAATAACAAAAGTTGTAGTATAAATCACCATGAATCCAACAAAATTAACTTCACATTTTTCTGAATTTTCTGTGACTTTCTACGCAATTTACAAGGTTCAGCAATTTGGATCTACTATTGGAGTTACCTTCTTGCAATCAGGCCCCTGATAAGTTTTTCCCCTTTGCAATTGGGCCCTTGGGCACCGGCCGGCGGCGCGGGCTGCTCGATTCCGGCGAGCTCGCCGCGGGTCTTTGCCGGGGAAGGGCTGGGGGAGGTCTAGGGGTGTCCTAAGCTTCAATTCGGTGGGGCGGGACGGGGTGGAGGAGGCCGCGGCGAGCGGCGCGCGGTGGTCGGGGGAGGGGCGGCCGCGGCTGCTGCGTGCGCCGGCGAGGATGGGCCGGGGTTGGCAATGCGCGGCGGGGAAAGCTTCCACGGGTTCCCAGGGGGGTGTATGCTAGCTTGGACGGTGATGGATAGAAGGGGGAGGCGCTACTCACCGAGGAGCTCCCATGGTGGCCGGCGGCGGCATGGGGGCGGGGGGGGGGGGGGGGCGAGCGTGTGGCCTGGCCAGTGACCGGCTCCCCTTCTTAATTGACCTGCGCAGCGCCCTAGAGGCTAGTGGACCGACGGGTAGGAGGTCTCGGGAGGCGGGCGGCCGGACTACGGCAAGGGACCGCCGGTCCGTCGAGGGGGTCGCACGGCCGCCCAAAATTCGAGGCGTTCCCAGTGCCCCAGACATCGGGAGGCGTGCGGCGGGCTAGGGAGGGCGTGGCCTGCCCTCGGGAACACGCGGCGGCGGCCTAGACGCCGAGGCGGCGGCGGCCGTGGCGGGCGCGCGCGCGGCGCGCGGCGGCGCGGCGTCGCGGCGTGGCCGCGCTCTGGCGCCTGATTATTTCGGACTGACCCTGTTCGAAATAGATTTTCTCCAAAAAATTGAATAAAAGTGCTCCAGGCAATGAATAGGAAAGTTGTAGATCTAACTACCCTCTACAACTTTCAAAAAGGCCATATAGTGTTTTTCTCAACGGATTTTGCAGGAACGTCGTGCCAACTTTGAATGTCAGCCGGTTCTGGAAAACAGGAAAATCTGTCTTGCAAGGGGTTTTTCACAATTTTCCACCCAAAATTTGAAATGCCAATCTACATGAAAGTTGTGTCCCTCAACAAGATGGACAACTTTCATAAAGGTAGATTTTGAATTGTTTAGGTGAATTTTGGGGAACGCGGCAAAAGTTCCGGACGACATTCGCTGACGTCAATGGTCAAGTGGGTTTTGACCGTGTCTTTGACCAAGGGTTGACTACGAGTGTGTGTGGGCTTGGTCAAGGGGTTCATCGAGGTTCATTGGCGAGGTTTTCGGGTGATGACCCAGGTTGACCTAGGTTTGACCGGGGTTTGACCGGTTTGACTCGGCTGATCCGGTCATTAACGTTAATGACGGTAATTAAAAACCTGGGGCGTCACACAAATCCAACCTTCCTGCACACGTCCTGCAGACCATCCCGTCATATGGCCTTTCGCCGTGTGGGGGCTGGACATCGTCGGGCCCTTGCGGAAAGCGCCCGGGGGCTACACCCACCTATTGGTTGCCATCGACAAGTTTTCCAAGTGGGTTGAGGTGCGCCCCATCACGAATCTTAGAGCAGAGCAGGCCGTAACGTTCTTCACCGACATCGTCTACCGGTTTGGAGTGCCCAACTCCATCATCACCGACAACGGGTCCCAATTCATGGGCAGAAAGTTCCTAGAGTTCCGCGACAAGTTCAACATCCGTGTCGATTGGGCGGCCGTGGCACACCCACAGACCAACGGTCAGGTGGAGCATGCCAACGGCATGATCCTGCAAGGTCTAAAGCCCAAAATCTTCGACAGACTGAACAAGTCTGGTCGAAAATGACTCCAGGAGCTACCAGCGGTCATGTGGAGCCTCAGGACCACCCCGAGCAGGGCCACAGGATTCACCCCATTATTTCTGGTCTATGGCATGGAGGCTATCCTCCCCACTGACTTGGAGTACGGGTCACCCAGGGTTCAGGGCTACGACGAGGGTGCCAACCAGCGAGCCCACGAGGACTCGCTGGACCAACTAGACGAAGCCTGCACCATGGCCCTGATGCACTCCGTGAGATACCAGCAGGCCCTAAGGCGCTACCAGCCCGGAAGGTGCGGCGTCGAGGCTTTAGCGAAGGGGACTTGGTCCTAAGGCTGCGCCAAGACAATCGAGGCCGCCACAAGCTGTCACCCCCGTGGCAGGAACCCTACGTCGTGGTGAAAGTGCTCAAGCCCGGCACATACAAGCTGGCCAACGAGGACGGTGAAGAACTCACCAACGCTTGGAACATCCAGCAGCTACATCGCTTCTACCCTTAGAAAGGGTTTCCAAGTTCTTTTTGTAAATTGCGTACCCAACACACCAGTTGGCTGTACAGATGTAAATCCTTTCGAGTTAATAAAGTTAAAGGGCAACTTGGCTTTCCCCAAGAAACCCAAGTCACCCTCGGGGCTACTACGGGGGGCACCCCCCCGAAAAAATGGTCCATTTTTTCACAAAAATTCACGAACACACCAAGTACGTTTCGACCTAAGCCTCGAGAAAATTCAGAAAGAGCGCGGGCAACCAAGCGGGAAAGACACGCGAATCGGAGATAGCCTACGCCTCCAGCTGGATACGTCCCTTCTCCCTCGCCTCTGGACCAGCGGGCCGCTCGTGAAATCGAATCTCTCTACCTCAAATTCGCCTAAGCAAAGGAAAGGAATAGGGGAACAGTGTGACAAGCGAAACAAAAGCTTTACTTCTATTTACAAAATATTTAAGCAAATAGTTGTCCATTACATGGCCACATGGCCCTAACACTGACACTTAAACAAAAAAGGGCTCGACGCCCAGTGGTCTTCAGGCTTGAGGGTCGCCGGCGCCGGGAGCATCTAGGAACAAGAAGTCGGCGAAGTCCTCGGCGAGCATGTTGGCAGCAGTGGCGGCGAGCGCGTCTGCGCGATTCATCACCTCCTCGTCTTCGACGCCGACCGGGACAACATAGCCTGAGGACACGGCCTCGAAGTCCACTTGATAATGGGACGCCACCATGCCGAGGGCCTTCTTGACGCCCAGGTGAAGAGCGCGACGCATGCGCTGGGAGACATGCCCCCCGAGAGCGCGCAGGCGACTTGCCAGCGAGCTCCCGGCCTATGCCACGCCCTCCTCAACCTCTTGGCAGATCTCGAGGGCGGCGGCATGCAGATCCTCCAACTCTTGTTGAGAGGAGTTGTAGGCCGTCTGCACTGCCTCGCCCTGGGTGCTCGTGTTCCCCAAGGCGGTCCGCAGGCCTGGATGCCACGGACAAAGAAAAATAAAGTTGGGAGCGAATCGTCAAAAGGCAAAATGACAAGCGAAAAAGCGGGCGGAAATTAACTCACCCTCGACCTGCTTCTTCTCCATTTCGAGGGCCTTGCGCGCCTCCTCAGCCTTTCGCTGCAGGTCACGGACTGTGGCCTCCTGCTCCTCGAGGGACTGGCGTAAGTCCTCGTGCGAGATGCTGAGCTGGACCGGCTCCCCGTTGAGCTTCGAGGCCTCATCCTCCCGCTCCTTGAGGGCCGCCCGCGCCCCCTCGAGCGCGGTGTGCTCCTGCTGTAGGCGACCCAGCGCCTCCTCCCGCGCCAAGAGCTCCCACTCGAGCGCAGCCCGGTCCTCGACAAGAGCGGCCTGCTCCTGCTGAAGCTGTCCTTCCGCCTCCTGGCATGCGACCCGCTCCTGCCGGAGTTGCTCCTCCGCCGTAACGACCGCGGCGGCCTTGTCGACCAGGCTGGCCCTCAGCTCCTCGGCCTCCTTGGCCCTCTCCTCAGCCGGACTCTACCAGGCCTGTGCTCCTTCGAGGGATGCGCGGTCCTGCTGGAGCTGGGCGCGAGCAGAGACCACGTCCGCCTCCCACTCGGCCGCCACGTCGTGCGCCCCCGCCAGATCCTCCCTCGCCCTCCGCAGCGCCTCGTCCCAGTCCATGAGCGCTGTGCATATCATCTCGACGGTGGAGGCTCCCTCCGTAGACTAGCCCTCCAGCTCCAGGAGCTGGTCCCGCAGGGCTTCCGCCTGATACGCCAGCCACCCGTCCTCCGTCCTCAGGGCCTCGGCGAGGGCGTCGAGAGTGTCGCGGTGCTCCTGGAGCCGGCGGAGCTCGGAGCTCATCTGGTCGAGGGTGTCATACCTTTCCCTGGCGTGGCTCTCCAATTCCTGTTGCCAGCGAACGAAGACCCGTGAGCACCACTTGAAAAAGCATGGGCGCGAAAGCAACAAAGGGAGAAGAATCACAGAGTTCAACGAGCAACCACGTACCCGGAAGACGCGCCACGCTGGACCGCTGTGGATCCGCAGCGCCTCGTTCAGCGCCCGGTTGACCGAAGCGCCGTGATCACGGAGCTCCTCCCATAGCTCCTGCTCGGCCTGAGCCTCGGTGAAATGGGCCGGCGGCGCGTCGACGCGTTCCCGCTCCTGCTCCGGGCTCGCCGCAAGATCACCCGAGGCTGGAAGAGCGGCACATGATGACGAGGCCTCGGCGCCGCGCTCCAGGCGCTCCAGGCGTCACGCGGCCATCCCTCTCGTCACGAGCGCCCCCGCTAGGGGCTCGGGGGCTGATGTGGGCAGGCTCACCCACTGATCCCATCCCAGTGGTGGGACATCATCGTCCGGGACCTCCACCACCGCCGCTCGAGGGCTACCGGCAGGGGCGGGCATCGGCGAAGTCGACAGCGCAGTGACCGCCATGGCCGTAATTGCCACCGTGGCCACCGCCGCCGCCGCGGCTCCGTAGCCGCCACCGCCGACGCGGCTCCATAGCCGTCGCCACCCGCTGCGGCACCGAGGCGATCCATCGCCCGCCGTGGCTCGGTGGCCATAGCCGCACTCCGCAGGGCCTCACCTGTCGCTGCCGCCGCACCCTCGGTCACCCGTGGTGCCCTCGACGAGCGCCGCCTCGTGGCGACAGCCGCGTTCGACCTCAACGCCTTAGCAGGCGCAAGGGGGGGGGTACGGTCAGCGTCACCCTGCGAACACATAAATGGGAAAAATCAAACCCCCGCCCCTCGAGGACAGGATGTCTCGAAGAGCGATTCCTCACCTTAGGGTAGAGAAGCCTCGCTTCCTCTTCCTCGAGGGTTCGGCAGGCGCTGCGGGCGCGGCCGGCGTTGCCGCCGCCGTGCCCACGCACGCCTCCTCGCGGCGCACGCCGGCGCCTCCGCGGCCCGCGCCGCCTCGGTCATGAATTGCCTGGCGACAGGCGCTCCTGCGCCCGCCCCAGGCGCTTGCTCCCTCGCCGCCTCCGCGGCTCTCGGTGAGGGGGGTGTGGGCTCCCACCTCTCGAGGAGAGCTCACCCCCTGTCGTCCTCTTCCTCCTCCTCACCCGACGACGAGTCTTCTGAAGTCGCCGGAAGAGAGAGTCCCTGCTGCTCGCACAGCCAGAACTCCTCGTCTCGCTGTTCCCGGCGCTCCCGCCGCCAGATCCTCTTCTCCTTCTTGCGCGCCGACCGCTCTCGCTCCGCCGCCGCGCGCGCGCGCGCGCGCCGGGCTCGGCGCGCGTAGGCGGGTCGGACCGCGCGGCGTCCACGACCATCACCTGCGAAGGACGAGCGCAACTTCGAGTCACGCCGACGCCCCGCGGATCAATAACGAGAAGGGGGGGGGGGAATCCACTCACCAACGGGCCGTAGGGGAGCATGATGAACGACCAGAGGCTGCCGTCGTTGTTCCTGACAGCCCTGAGGTTGATGGCGCGCCTCGCCCGTGTGGCCGCGTACTCCTGCAAGAGAGGGTCAGGCAGCAACCGCGATTGCGCCAGCGCCACAGGGTCGGCCTCCTCGTGCATCTCGAAAATGCGGAGCCGCCTCTCCATGAGGGGGACGATCCGTCGGCGTGGAAGTTCGCGAGGACCGAGGCTGCGCCCAACCCTGCATCCGCCAGATTCTTCAACGCGGCTAGAAGCGAATCCAATCGCGCCTGGTGCGAAGAGGGGGACACGACGTGGTGCCAGGAGTCGGCCTTCTCCTTCACGACCTTGCCGGTGTAGGGGGGAAGGCTGGGCTCGTCGTTGCAGAGGTAGAACCACCCCCGCTCCCACTCGGCGTTGTTGGAGGTCATCGTGCAGGGGATGTAGATATCCCTGCGCGTCTCCCGCAGCGTGATAGACACCGCGCCGGCGCGCACCGCGCGGCGAACCCTCGTCGTAGGTGTGGTGAGGGTGTACAGCTCCGCACAGAAGAGGTGAACCCAGAGGTCCTAGTTTGGTGGGATCCTCAGGAATCCCTTGCACACGCCGACGAAGGTGGCCGCCTGCGAGATCACGTTCGGCGCAAAGTTGTGCAGCTCCACACGGTAGTGGTAGCACAACCCGCGCATGAAGCGGCTCGTCGGCGCTGCGAAGCCCCGCTCGTGGAAACGGATGAAGCTGATGACATAGCCCGCCGGCGGCCTAGGCTCCTGGTCCGTCGCTGGCGGGACTATCCACGCTGCGGGCTGCCCGTCCACGTTCGGCGCCAGCTGGCCGGCGTTGCCCAGCTCGCTCAAGACCAACCTCGTCACCGTCGAGCGCGGCCACGACATCGGGTCAATCACGGTGATGGGTTGCTGGGGAGCAATGCGGACCAGCGAAGAAGCACGAAGCGCGAGGCGAATGCTAAACGAAGGTGAAGGGGCGCGCTATGCTCTGGAACGAAAGAGAAGAAAGCGGGAGCAATGGGCGCTAAGTGTTGAGGTAAGGGATCTCCCACTCCTTCTCTCGGATTTATAGATCCACAGATCCACGCTCCCCAAATCGCGCACTCTATGCGCATTAACTGCAGGCGAGCGGCCCGGTCGCTGATAGGAGGGGCCCACCACGACTGAAGTGGCCAGGCGCGCGCACGCGCACGGTCATTACAGCGCGGCAACCGAAGAGCCATGGTGGGCCGTCACGTCCGCCCGCCCACGCCGCCCACTACGCGCAGCCGTGGCGACTGAAAAGGCGCGCCCGCAGCGCATAACTGTGGCCGCGACGGTGGGCATTAAATGGCCCGGTCCCTTACCAAGTAAGGATGACACTCGAAGCGGCCCGAGTGCGAGGCTCGAATAGCCTGACCCTCAAAGGGTGTAATCTTCGACCAGTGGTCTCGAAGCCCGCTCAGCAAGAGTAGGCGCCACAGGTGCCCTCGATTCGCGAGGATTACTGATCAGCAGCTTGTGGGCCAGTCCAACCTCGAACCCTCGGGTCCTGCAGATGCAAAAAGTTGGGGGCACCCAACTGCCACCCCGTGGTGGCCCTACTGATCATGGGTTCGAAGCTTGACCCTCGAAGGGTTCGGAACATGCGCCCCAGATCGACAGAGTCAGGGACGACGAGGGTGCGCACACTCGAGCCTATCCTCGAGCCCGTCGGCTCGAGGGTGCCCCACATGTCGTATTCAAGAGCCGGCAAGGGCAGCTAGTCGGGGGTATCCCATCGAGGGAAGGCTTCCGCGCCCTCGGTCCCTAGCGAACGGAACCGAGCCCACCTAGCAAACGCACGCAAGTGCTTTCATGGACGAGTCTCCGGACCACGAGCCAACCCTTATCGGATGGGGGCATGGGCGTCCACTTGAATCACCTGATAACAGCTCAACGAGGAATCCGCAATCTGCGACCCGATCGATGGGGTTGTGGAAACCTCACCCTTCGTCCCGCGGAGGGACAACGAGGGGGCGTTTAAATACAAGTCGGAGAGCTCGCCCGATCGCCTCGAACGAGCCTAGGCTCGGGGGCTCGACACACGACCACACCTCCTAGGGAGCACCGAATGCAGACGACGCCAGGCATGTGCGTGTGGCGCACCGAAGCCGGCTGGAACATTGCCGATACCGGTTGAAATAAATGCCCCACACACTGGAGGGTCTCGCGAAAAAAACCCCTACAGGAGCACTCACGCTCCTGCAGGGCTTCGAGGGCTAGACCTGCGGGTCAGCTGACGCGGCCCCACGGAACAGCATTAGCAACCAGGAGGGAAGAACGTCCCATCAGCAGGCGTCAGGATCCGCGGGACCCTAACGGGTACACCCATAGATGCTCGGGGCTACTGTCTGGGACAGCCATGAGGGTCCCCTAAATAACCAGGGGAAACCCGCTTAAAACCCACAAAAAACGCAAAACGCAAACTAACTCACAAACCTAAAACACGAGCGCGACGCGATCACAACCTTGGTGGCCCCCGCGGCCCGCCAGGGTGGCACCGCAGATGCCCCCTCGAGAGAGGTCCGCCTCGCTCGAGGGTTAAACGCTCCCTCGGGCGGGGTCTGCCTCGCTCGAGGGCTAAACGCCCCCTCGGGCGTGGTCCACCTCGCTCGAGGGCTAAATGCCCCCTCGGCGAGGTCCGCCTCGCTCGAGGGCACCTGCACGCACGTCGTCCCCGCACCTACCCCCCAAGTATGGGCATTTAATGCTCTGACATCACAGGACACGCGCCACGGCCCTGACATGCCTAGGAATCACGCCCCGGCGCTGTTCCACCAATTCCCCGGGGAAGGCCATCCCCGCCACTGTCTAACACTATGCGGTGCGGCCGGTGTCAGCCCCGTGACACTGTGCCGCCTACTCCTGTACGGCTAACGCGCCGAGCCCTCGAAGGGGGGCCGGCGGAACCCTCGAATGCTTTTCCCGTGATTACACAGGGCTACGCCGTGACGTCAGGCCAGCGGGAGTGGTCTCCCCCGTCGCTGTCAGCCCTGAGCGGCCATCCCTGCCACTGCGGCGCCACGCCGGGCACTACGACGACATCCTCGATGCTGTTGGAGTGCACGGGGACAGGACGTCGCCATGTTTCCGCCACTGTACTGCGTACGGACCCCCCCGTTGACGGCACCCTCGAACCGGCCCGCGGGCGGCGGTTGGACAACCAATGACTACGCCACCGCCCTCAAAGCTGCTCCTGTACGGGTACAGGACGCGCCACGATGCCCCAACTGAGGCAGGATTCGCCAGGATGACCGTCAGCTCCGTGGCACTGCTCGCCACGCCTCCACACGTAGGAGAATTGTGCGGCACGCATGTAAACTGCTCCCTCCTTGGCCTATAAAAGGAGAGGCAGTCCCCCAGCCGCAGGGAGGAGGGGAGACAGATAGCAATCACGTACGCACTCTCCGCCTTCTCCACGATATTGGTACTTGTCTCAATCAATACGTCTGGGACTTGGAGGCCAGGCCTCCTCTCCCGACACGCTTGTAGCCCCCTTCTACGAGCACCATGGTGCGAAGCAATATAGTGCCCCGAGCACATCACTGCTGGACGTACGGCCCCGGCCAGAACCAGGATAAAACCCGAGTCATTAGTTGCTAGCACCGACCCATCGAGAGGCAGATCTCAGCGCTCATTACTAGTTAGTGTCGGGACTACATTTCGCACCGACAATGCTAACGTCGTGGCCGCGTTCGTGACCTCCCCATCCCCTCACCGTCCCGGCCGTCACCGTCCTCAAACATACAATGGCAGGATCATTTCCATAGAGGGTCAGTGCTAGAGATGGCAACGGGGAAAATCCGCACGGATACTACATCCAGATATCCGCGTCTGCATGCAGGTCTCCATGCTCGTGCCCGCGCCCGCATGCAGGTCTCCATGCCCGTGCCTGCGCCCGCACATGTTATCCGCAACGGGCACGTAGCCACGCCCGCGCCTGCAATCCGCGGGTAGCGGATACCCGCGGGCATGCCCGCTCCCGCTTTCCTCGATCTGGGGGGAGTGGCGGCCGCGGATGCGGACGGTGAAGAGCGAGAGGTTGCCATTAGGTCCAGCGCTGATGGCGAAGCCCTTACCCGCCGCCTCCACGCACCGCCAAAACTACTTGAGCTCGCTGCCCAGTCGCCCGGTGCCCGCGGGGTGGCACAGTTGCCGTTCGCCATGCACTGGAGATCCTCTGGCAGGGCGAGGACCATGGGGTCACTGACGATGGAGTTCGAATGGAGGTGGAGGGGAGGGCCGGCCGTCAGGCACCCAGGCGGCGGCGCTGAATCTCGATTTGGGAGCGAGATCTCGGGGTCGGGGTCAGGGTCCCTCACTTGAAGCCATAGAGTTGCGCGGTCGCGCCTCGCGTCCGTGGGGGGGGGGGGGGGGGGTCGAGGCTTGCGGCCGGATGAGGGGGTCGAAGGGAATGAGAGAAAGAGAAACCCTAGCGCCCTATATATATATACTTCAACATATTGGGTCCACGTGTCAGCACTCTTAACGGGTTTTGCGGATTTGCGGGCACGGATAGCATTTTTTCAAATCCGTTAGCAGATATCTGTTGGGTTTTGGGTCGTACCCGCGCTCGCGGACACAAACCCAGATCCTCATCCGTGCCTATCGGGTTCGGTATCCGCGGGTACGCGGATATTTTGTGCCCGTTGCCATCTCTAGTCAGTGCAACACATAGCGTTCTACCTTGTCATGTTTTTTTCCGAATTACACAACAGAGACACCCACAACGCACACACACTCACCCCTATAAATGCACGCGCGCAAACTATACCCTAGAAGCATCTTCGAAGACTGAGTGGGAACATCCTCATGATTGGCGAAGTCACCATAGGTGACTTGCTATCGATGAAAATGCTACCTACCACTGAAAGCACAATGCTGTTAAATTTTGGACAATTCGCTCCCACCAGGAGTCGAATCCAGGACCTGAGGTGCTACGAAGGCTCCTGTAACCACTAAGCTCGTCAGGTTGATAAACGATCATCAATGATTTGCCATTTTTTATTTTCTTGAATTCAGTTCAAAACAACCAGGTGTGATTTTCCATAGCAAGAAATAGGTTTCTAGATGTCTGACAAAATATTACAGAAATTTAAGATAGTGAGAGTTTTATTCATGATGAGTTGATGGTCAGGTGCCTACCTAAATTAAAAAACGTGGTTTTCTGGCTTAAAACGAGGGTATGGAAGTTCCACATTTGATAGAAGGCCAATAAGTCATTGTTGTCAAATTTGACATTTGCAATTAGCTGACCTACTTTATTGTTTTATTTTCATATAACTTTCTGATAATTTACACACATAATTATCTAGAACCTTTATGCTGATGAATGATAATTATATCTTTGTTTAACTGTGTGACAACCCATCCAGGAAAATACCGTACTATTGCCTAAACAAATCCACTTTGGTCATTAAGCAATAATAAAGTATCATCCTGCCGTTAGTTGTCGGGTTAACACCCGGTAAATCACTTGGAAATCACAGAGAGGATCGAACATATGCATTAAAACTCACACGAAGGCGAGTTCAGAGTACAAACACAAATTAAATTCAAATCTATCTCGAAGGGTTTACTTATTACAAACCATTGTTCATGACATGATAAATAAAGGTTCAAAGTTCGAAAACATCAGAATAAAATAAACTAGCGCAACAATAAGGATTACATAAGGCCGTCCGTGATGCCATCACACGTCGTTATCCACCCATCCCTGCTCACAGCCGGGCGGAATCTCATCAGGTTAAACAAAACCTGCAACAACATTTTAAAAGCAAGACTGAGTACACTAATACTCAGCAAGACTTAACCGTTGGGTGATAACTACATCACCAACTCTAGACATGAGAGGCTTTTTGGCCGGTGGATTTCTTTTACTAAAAAGCAACAAAGAGTATGTGTCGGTGTTTTAGACCGGCAAACCTACCAAGGGGGTACCCGAGGTAGTAGATTGTGCGGTGGGGATCGTGATCGGGAGACCGAGAACTCGAAGGTATGCGCAAGGACACGGGACACAAGATTTATACAGGTTCGGGTCGCCAAGGTGGCGACCCTACGTCCTGTTTGGGGAACAAGTATGGCGCCCTGCGCTTGGTGTTGTCCCCGGAGGGATTGGGGATGTGTGGCTAGGTACCCAGCCCTCCTTTATATAGTCCAGGGGGCGGGTTCCTAGTCAGTTACAAGGCAGGAGTCCTAGTCGGTTACAAGGCAGGAGTCCTAGTAGGAGTACAGGGGAATTCTACCAGGAGTCCGTCTTCTACTATTCTTCCTTCCTTGCATGAGTACCCGGGGTGTATGCCCGACAAGCCCCCGAGCACGTTGGAGTCGAGAGTAGTAGTTCGAGTAGTCTTGAAGCCTCTTCGAGTAGTTCTTGAGCGTCCTTGAGTACTGCTTGGAGAAGTCTTCAATAGTACTTGAACTGCCGCGAGGCTGGAAGGTGGTCCAGCTCATCAGTCTTGAAAAAATTTGAATGATGGGTGTAGCATAGCAGCCCCGAGCCTTGAAATGATTAGGTAATCAATCCAAGGGTCTTCAGTGTTCGCGAAGCCATCATCCGAGTACTCTTGCAGCGTGTAGCCCCCGAGATAAGAGAGCTGTATGAGCCACGTCGAGTAGTGATTGGTGAGGAGCCCCCGAGCTTGGGAGCGAGCGAAGCATGCTGAAGTTATCTTCAAGTAGCCCCCGAGCTGGAGAGATTCCAAGTAGCAGTTTGGCGTCGAGCCGTGGAGCTTGAGAAGTAGTCGTGCCGTCAGAGCGGACTTTAGAATGCGACTTAAAAACCGAAGTCGACTTTGTGCCGCGCGGAGCGGACTTTGAGATGCGACTTGAAAACCGAAGTCGACTTTGTGCCGCGCGGAGCGGACTTTGAGATGCGACTTGAAATCCGAAGTCGACTTTAGTTGCCGCGCGGAGCGGACTTTGAGATGCGACTTGAAAACCGAAGTCGACTTTGTGCCGCGCGGAGCGGACTTTGAGATGCGACTTGAAATCCGAAGTCGACTTTAGTTGCCGCGCGGAGCGGACTTTGATATGCGACTTTAGAAGTCGACTTTAAGATGCCGCGCGGAGCGGACTTTGATATGCGACTTTAGAAGTCGACTTTAGTTGCCGCGTAGAGCGGACTTTGATATGCGACTTTTAGAAGTCGACTTTAGATTGCTGCGCGTAGCGGACTTTAGAAACTGCCTCCTAGGGATAGCCCCCGAGTTGATGAAGTAGACTCGCGGCGACTTGATTGATATGCCCCAAGAGTAGTCAGCAGAGTGTAGCTCCCGTGAAAACCCGCCGAAAAGCATACACAAATGAGTAGTCGGCAACAAGCCAAGAGAACAGTAATCATTTGGATAAATGACTTAGCTGTTGCTGCCTGGGCAGACTGATGATGAAGCCGTGGCGGTCGGCGATGGAGCCGCGATGGTTGTTGTTGAAGTTGACTAGTCAGAGTTGATTCCGACTAGTTGTTGGGGGCGCGACTGCCGTTCTTGACTAGTTTGGAAAACTAGTCAAGATGAATGGTCAACGCGATGCGACCGGAAGACGACGTCGTGGCGGTGTGCGGCGTACTCGAAGTAGAGCCAGTGTTGCCGCAAGACAAGTAGTCGCGACGCACAGCGTGGCTGAAGTAGAGCCAGTGTAGCCGCAAGAGGAAGTTGCGGCGCACGGAGTAGTCAACGACGAACCCCGTGACGGGCCGCGCGACGTGCCGAGGCACCCGGACGCGCGGCGTAGGTGAAGTAGTCGACGACGAGCCCGGAGTAGTCGACGATGAGCGGAGCGATGATCCGCAAGACTTGCCGCGCGACGTGCCGAGGCACCCGGACGCGCGACGGAGGTGAAGTAGTCGACGACGACGAGCCTGCGCGAGGCGGAGAAGTCGACGACGACGAGCGGCGCGACGAGCCGCGTGACGAGCCGCGCGACGTGCCGAGGCACCCGGGACGCGCGGCGGAGGCGAAGTAGTCGATGACGAGCCTAGGCGAGGCGAGTAGTCGACGACGAGCGGCGCGACAAGCCGCGTGACGAGCCGCGCGACGTGCCGAGGCACCCGGGACGCGCGGCGAAGACGAAGTAGTCGACGACGAGCCCGGGCGAGGCGGGAGTAGTCGACGACGATCGCGCGCGACAAGCCGCGTGACGAGCCGCGCGACGTGCCGAGGCACCCCGGACGCGCGGGCGGAGGCGAAGTAGTCGACGACGAGCCTCAGGGCGAGGCGGAGTAGTCGACGACGAGCCGCGCGACAAGCCGCGTGACGAGCCGCGCGACGTGCCGAGGCACCCGGACGCGCGGCGGAGGCGAAGTAGTCGACGACGAGCCTAGGCGAGGCGGAGTAGTCGACGACGAGCGCGCGCGACAAGCCGCGTGGACGAGCCGCGCTACGTGCCGAGGCACCCGAACGCGCGGCGAAGGCGAGGTAGTCGACGACGAGCCCGGGCGAGGCGGAGTAGTCGACGACGATCGGCGCGACAAGCCGCGTGACGAGCCGCGCGACGTGCCGAGGCACCCCGGACGCGCGGCGGAGGCGGGGTAGTCGACGACGAGCCTAGGCGAGGCGGAGTAGTCGACGACGAGCGGCGCGACAAGCCGCGTGGACGAGCCGCGCTACGTGCCGAGGCACCCGAACGCGCGGCGAAGGCGAAGTAGTCGACGACGAGCCCAGGGCGAGGCGGAGTAGTCGACGACGAGCGGCGCGACAAGCCACGTGACGAGCCGCGCGACGTGCCGAGGCACCCGGACGCCGCGGCGAAGACGAAGTAGTCGACGACGAGCCCGGGCAAGGCGGAGTAGTCGACGACGATCGGCGCGACAAGCCGCGTGACGAGCCGCGCGACGTGTCGAGGCACCCCGACGCGCGGCGGAGGCGAAGTAGTCGACGACGAGCCTAGGCGAGGCGGAGTAGTCGACAACGAGCCGCGCGACAAGCCGCGTGACGAGCCGCGCGACGGCCGAGGCACCCGGACGCGCGGCGAAGGCGAAGTAGTCGACGACGAGCCCGGGCGAGGCGGAGTAGTCGACGACGAGCGGCGCGACAAGCCGCATGACGAGCCGCGCGACGTGCCGAGGCACCCGGACGCGCGGCGAAGACGAAGTAGTCGACGACGAGCCTGGGCGAGGCGGAGTAGTCGACGACGATCGGCGCGGCAAGCCGCGTGACGAGCCGCGCGACGTGCCGAAGCAACCGGAAGCGCGACGTAGGAAGATTGATTCCGCTTTGACAAGAGCAAGGCGACTTGCTTCAATGGATCTCGGCGAGTCGACGAGTAGATTGATCTTGTTGACGAGGGTCCTTCGAATTCGTTCGGTGGTGATGATCACCCCTACCCGGCGCGCCACTGTTCGGTGTTTTAGACCGGCAAACCTACCAAGGGGGTACCCGAGGTAGTAGATTGTGCGGTGGGGATCGTGATCAGGAGACCGAGAACTCGAAGGTATGCGCAAGGACACGGGACACAAGATTTATACGGGGTTCGGGTCGCCAAGGTGGCGACCCTACGTCCCGTTTGGGGAACAAGTATGGCGCCCGCGCTTGGTGTTGTCCCCGGAGGGATTGGGGATGTGTGGCTAGGTACCCGGCCCTCCTTTATATAGTCCAGGGGGCGGGTTCCTAGTCGGTTACAAGGCAGGAGTCCTAGTCGGTTACAAGGCAGGAGTCCTAGTAGGAGTACAGGGGAATTCTACCAGGAGTCCGTCTTCTACTATTCTTCCTTCCTTGCATGAGTACCCGGGGTGTATGCCCGACAGTATGTCCTTACTTTCAATATTTTAGCACGAATTCTAGTTTATTACCATATCTAAGTGTGCCAAATATTTCAATCATGAATTGTACAATACAATTAATTCAAGCAACAATATTCACAAAGTTCCATCAATAAGGGATATCATAGCCAGTTGATTAAGCAGTCTCAGATAATGGTGAGAGGCCGACGATCGATTGATTTATAACCTTGCAAGGTAAACCTAAACACACGGAGGGTGCCCCCACATGGACAACCACCAGAGGTTCCCAAAAGTCTTCGACTTGAAATCGAATCTTACAGTCCTGGGGTACAAGGCTATCTGGCATACCACGCAAGGCACCCAACTTCACACATGTACCCACCTCCCCCGGTAGCTAGCCGGGTAGGTGATTACTCAAGATTAGTAATAGTAAGTTCCCGCACCGTCTTATTAAGGTACTAGGCTTACAGGTCCCATTCCCGACAAGTGCTTAGTACGTTCAAAATCTTAGCCCACGAAAGCCACTGGACCGGAGGTCAAATCCCATGCTCTTACCACATGAGCAATCCATTTATAAAGATCTCATGATTCCAACATAAGAACCTATTCTCGTGAGTGACGAACATCACTCGACTTGTACCAGTCCAATAGCATAGCAGCTATCGACCTAGCATACTAGTAAAAGAGCATAGGTACCTAAGGATCATGCATCTAGGGTTTCAATTCAACTCCTGAAATGTAAATGCACAATCATAGCAAAGGTAATTGCATAATTTCAAAAAGAGGGTTAATGATTTGGGACTTGCCTTCGTTGGCAAGGTTGGCCTTGGGCCCTTCTGGACTTTGGTCCAGGCCTTGTTATACAGCGACATAGTGCACATCTTCGTCAACTCCTCCGTCTCCTCCTTCCGGTACGAGCGCATAGCTACCGTCGGGAAGATCTACACGAGGATGCAATGCAAGTTTTAATTAACGGTTTTAATTCTAGTTAATTACAAACAACACATGACAACCATGGGGTGCATGAAATTCACCTAGATAAGAAATACATTCAGCATACTCTTCCAATAAAGGAATAATATGCGGTTCTTTATTAACTATTCCTTTTTGATAGTGATTGTGTACATATTTATGTAAATAAATTAATTTAATTCCACAAACAGCAATGGGTTGGTGACAAGTAGCTTTTTAACAAGATTTACATCACATGTATAAAGCCATTAGGTGTGGATGTGGTGATTTTCCGATTTACTTTAATATTAAGCTTAATATAGCTTCCATTGCTTTTATTCATAAAATAAATTAATAAAATTTAGTGAGGTGTGTTATGAAGCACTACAACCTATACAAAGCCACTGCACACACATGCACACTTAGGAGAGCTATAAAATTAAATATACCAAAAATAAAAAAATCTAGCTACCAAAACATGATAAATGCATATAAAAATAAACAAGTATCAAATGGATCCCAACTTTCTCACACCTGACCTCTGGTTTAAATCTAAGTTACGCATGAAACATATACACCTAGATCTACTATAAATCTTGAGCTATGCATTTACAAAGAAAATTAGGCATAAAACAAGATTAAATATTTCTTTCAGATATAAAATTGTGATTAATTTACCAGAGGTGCATTTTGTCATAGCAAGGTCACATACAAAAGTTGAGCACAAAAATCTAATTATTTGAAGCTACAAAAATCACTTAGACAAATTCAGCATAAATACAAAACAGTTCATAATAACAGATCTACATAGTAACTTTGTGCAATTTTTTACATAGTAACTTTGTGCAATTTTTGGTACAGAAGCTAGACAAGACATAACACACAACATATCTAAAATTCTGCTACAGAGCACTTGTAGATTTTGCGATACAACAGATCTAGGTTTAACAGTTTTGTATTTTTCATGCAAAAACTATCAAAAAAAAGTATGGTCATACCTTACAAAAGTTGTAGTGATTTCACAAGGAATCCAACAAAATTGGTCTTGCATTTTTCCGTTTTTCTATGATTTTCTATGGATTTTACAAGAATCAACAAATAGCATACACTATTAAAGATCCTGTTTTACACCGAGGCCCCTAGAAATTTTTGAAGCTTCACAGAAATACCCTCGGTTTGCAGATCGATCCTCAGAAGGATTTGAAGCCTCGCAATTGGGTCCCTCGACCGGCCGGCAACGCGGTTGGCTGGAACCCGGCGAGTTCGCCGGCGCTTGAGGCTGAGGAAGGGCGGGAAAGGGGTCCCTGACCACCTAGGGCTGGATTCCGTGGCTTGGACGAGTCGGGGAGGCGGCCGACAAGGGGACTCGGAGAGCGCACGACGACGGCGGCCGCTGCGAGTTGCAATGCCGGTGAGGCCGAGGCAAAGCCGGGCAACGTGCGACGGCTTGAGCTTCTATGGGGTCCAGGGGAGAGGTTAGGGTGGTTGGGAGGCCGTGGTTGCAAGCGGATGATGGAGCTCGGCGGCGGCGCTCCAATGGTGGGGTGGCGGCAAGCACATGGAGGTGAAAGGGGCGCGCACACACGGAGGAACCGACCGTGGCCTTTTATAGGCGATGTTCACGACACTTTGAAGCAATCAAGAGGGACAGGGGGGAGGGGTGGATTTCCGGCCGGCGCGTCAGGGTGCGGGCGACTGGCCGGTGTGCGGCGGAGCCGAGATCCGGCGCGGGCGGCGCAGGGGCGCGACACGCAACGACGCGAGCTCCCAGGTGCTTGGTCCGCGTGCGGCCTTGGGGCGCGCGGCGTCGGGGAGGGCCCGGACGTCGAGACCGGGGCTTCGTTGGCGAGGTTTTTGAGGTTATGACCCATGTTGACCAAGGTTTGACAAATGTCAACAGTGTTTGACTCAGTTGATTCGATCATTAGCACTAATGATGTTAATTAAAAACCTGAGGCGTCACAAACTGGTCCATGCTTTGCATAAATTGGTGATTACATAGTTTGCATAAATTGGTGAATGATAGGAGATCCATGCTTTGCATAAATTAGTGATTACATAGTTTTAAATTAAAATTTCTTCTTTCGATAAAATGTCAGTTACTGTAAAAAACTTAACCATACTTTAGCGTTTGAGGTTGAGCTGAAAAAACTAATAATTATTGTGGCTCCTACCATTTCATGACTCTGTAAGACAGACGATAGGGAAGATAACGAGATGCAATGAAGTATTCTAAATGCATATTCTAATGGTTATAAACTTACATTGACATGTGATCTCAAAGGGTGTGCATAGTGAGTCAAACTTAGCACCGTTCACCAAAATTATCCTTAGCATTACACAATCACTCCTGGTTATATACTTGAACTAAAAATTCCTTAGCATCGGATAGGTAGCTCCTTCCTTTCTACTTGAACTAAGAACAAAGTCAACTAGCTATCTTTGTATTCTTTCTACTTGAACTAAGAACAGAGCCAACTAGCTATCCTTTCTGCTTGCACTAAGAATAGAGCCAACTAGATATGCACAAGAGTTTCTTTCTACAACCATGTAAGTAATTTTAATACTTAATTCGATGCTTGGTCTTAAAAAAGAAGTAAATTTGTTGTGTTTCATCGTTATGTTCACAACATATATCAAATTACTACAATATAGACTCTAGCGTAATAGCTCGCAGAAGGTACCATATGTATTCATAATTTAACAATTTTAATGATACATATTCAAGCATGTCGGTTTTAGAGACCGCTAAAGTAACAATATAATATTTTCAGAGACAAATGAGATATCTCATTTGCAAGTGCTGGTTTAATGCAATAACTCACTAATTCAATTTGCTTATGACCATAAAGAAATGTTTTACCAATACATTATCAATATCAACTAAAAGTTGCTTAACTAGATAATGAGTTCCTTAAGATGTCCTTATTTATAGAAGGCACGTTAAAGTCATACCTGTATTTCCAGTTCTCTGACTAGTCTTCTGCATGTTTTTACTTTGATTGAATTGTGCATGATTTTATTGGTTCTTTTATGCATATATGTATGACCAAAGGTTAAGTTACTTTTTGTGGTGCTAATATACAATTAAACACATTCACTATTATACATTGTTCATCTATTCAAATTCTAAATCTTGTTAACCCCACACAAATTCATTACTATCAAGCTCAAACATGGCACGACAACACTATGCCCAAGGTTTAGTTAGTACCGCACCCCTAGGAATCTTGTTTGTAAATGTAAATTATTTTTGCTATGGCATTTTACCTTGGTGTCAAATCCGAAATCACCAATGACTTGTATTTATGTATATGGAGTTACATATTGGAATGCTCATATGGGGACTTGATGGGCTTTTACTTAGGAAACAAATGTAGGTTGGAAACACGGCCATTTGGCACTAATGTATATACAAGTTTCATGACATTGATGGTTCTACACATCAACCCATATATACTAATCTCATCCAAAATATTGAATATCACATTTATATAAATTTTTTTTATGAGTGGATCGAACATACTTAGTGTGGATGGATTTCACTAGAACTATCTACTGATGTGGTAGTTCATGTGTTTCTCTTCTCCATTGTGTATGCTTTACGACAAGTAGAGGTCAGGTCCATTTGAGATTTTAATTGTATGTTTGTTAGAGTTTTCCTACTTCTGTTATACTAAGAAATGCCCTTTGGTTAAATTTTAGGTATAGAGTAATTTTGTGTTTAAAGTAAATTAGGAGAAGCTATTTTTCTAGTCCTGACCTCTTAGTTCATTTTTAAAGAATCACACCATGCAATTAGGTTAAATCAAAATGTTTTGTAGAGCTCTTTTCTAGATTTTTTTAGGATGCACTTTCTAGATTTAGCCTGATTTGTTTTGAAAGCTCCGCTAAACACAATATTAGTAAGAAAGAATCATCGGTCCTCGCTCTTTGACCATCAGCCCACACTAGCTATTATTTTATTTATTTTCACATGTAAACGATGAGCAGGCCTGGCCGCCTGGCCCATTAAAGACCTGGAAATTCCATCATGATAGCTCTCTGGTGCGGTGTTTGGCGCGTCTTTCTTGGGCTGAATTGTTTAGGGCTTTTTGCCATGTCCATATTGACCAAATGTTTTTAACCGTTGAATGCGTAGTTGAAAACATCAAATCTTTATCTTTACCTAATGTTAGAGCAACTCCAGCAATGACCTGCAAATTGAGACCTCCAAATCTCATTTGCAGGTCCAACTGCAAAACATAGATGTCCAAAACTTGATCCCAACTCCAGCGAGAAACTCTACTTGAGCCTCTATTTTGTATGTGGACCCCACGAAACCCATTCTATCTGCCCCACCCTGCTTCGCTGCGCATCCACCCGACCGCCGTCGCGCACCTCCGCCCGCGCGGCAGCCGTCTCCGCCTTCGCGACTCGCCCGGCCCGGCCCTTCGTCCTCCTGACCCGAGGCGAGCGCGCTCCGTTCGGCGTCCTGCTCGAGCTGCGCTAGCGGCGGCCTCCTGCTGCAGCGGTGGTGCCCTCGCCACGCTCCAATGACCGCCATGGATGATGGTCCTGTGCCTGTTCTTGGTCTGTTCTTGGATGATGACTGGCATGTTGGTGGTCCGTTGCAGCCTCCGCATCCGAGCGCCACCGCTTCTCCGCTTCCGCGCTTCCTGTTTTGAGAAGACAAAACAAATTCATCTAGGAAGTCTTACCACGGCCCAATTCAGAGTTTCAGAAAAATATATTCATCCTGAAGACTACAATTCAGTGATTCAGAGAATGTGTTTTGTTTGAAACGAAGAGAATGCATTTGATTTTTACAGAGAGAGAATGTATTCATCATGCAGACTACAATTCATCAGAGATTCAGGTACTCCTTCATGGAGATAATCCAGCCCCCGTGCGGCACCAATCATTATCTGCAGCCAGAGGAGGAGGCAGCGGCTCGAGGAGGAGGTTGGGTACCAGGTCCTTGTCGAGGAGGTCGCCCATTATCTGCAGCCAGAGGAGGAGGCAGCGGCTCGAGGAGGAGGCTGAGTACCGGGTCCTTGTCGAGGAGGAGGTCGCCGTCAAGGAGGAGGTCGCCAGGGAGCAGACCGTCAACAACTCGCAGTGGAGTTGGAGACTGCGTCTTCCGTTGCGGGGGCGTCGTGACCTCACGCCTGGTGCCGGCACCGTGCCCGGGGAGGATAGGGACGACCGTATGCGCCAAGCTGCACAACAAGACAGAGGCCGACCAGGACGACACCCACGACATTGGCGAAGAATGCACGAGTTGCTCGTCGAGGAGGCGTCCCCGTATGTGGCGAGCCATGGCTCGGCCTTGGCCTCGGCGTCGTCTGTGCCGCACGCCTGGGCGAACAGCCGGACGGCCGCGGCGAGGCCGGGGATGGGGGCGGTGCTGCGACCCGCAGCCAATGCCGTCGCCGGGTCCGCGGCTGCCTCGTCCCACCACCGACTGCTGCGTCGCGGTCGGGGATGACTTCGAGTTCGCCGGAGATGTCCCACGAGCTGCCTCCAGAGGACGTCCGCACCGCGGCGGCATTCGCAGCCACGATGCAGGGGCACAAGGCTGCAAGCATACCGACTCCTCTCGCCGCCGTTGGTCTTCTTGTGCGGCGGGGATGACGGCGGGGACGGATCCACGACGAGTAGCAGGAGGGGGCGGATGGCTTGCTGGGCTTGTGCGCCTCGACCCGGCTAGCGTCGCCGGCAAGAGAGTGGCACGGAGAGCGATGGCGGCGTGGTGAGCGAACGGCGACATCAAGGAGCAGGGGCTGCAGGTGGCCCAGACCACGCGCATCATCTGCCCGGGCGGCCTCGGTGGCGAGGAGGAACGCCGACCCGCACGCCGTCGCGCTCGCGCACGGGAGCAAACCGCACATCGTCGTGCTCGCGTTGGCCATCGGCGGCCCGCACGTGCACCGGGCCGCCGCGGCCGGGCCGGCAAGTGCGGGATGCCGCGCCCGTGCCCACGATCTCGGGGAGCCGCAACAGACCAGGAGTTCGGTCCCACGGCGTCCGCGCCGCAGCACCTCGCCACCGACGGGGTGGTGGGCGACCTCGCCGACGTGGAGGCCGCGAGACGCCGACTCCTCGGCGGCGGCGGCGTGTCCACGACATGGCGGGCCGGGGGTTGGTCTGCGGGGGGAGAGGGGTGGGGGGAGGAAAAGAAAAAAATTGTGGGTCCCATGTTTGAAGGGGGAAATGGAGGGCCTTTAGGAATGGAGGGTGAGAGGGAGAATTTGAAGGAGTATGCAAAATGGAGGTCTGTTTAGAGGTCATGCTGGAGTTGGATTTTTGCACAAAACCTCCAAATTTTGGAGTAGAGGCCCATATGGGGGCCTCCACTGGAGTTGCTCTTAAGGTAAGGATTTTACCTAATATTAAAGCAAGGATTTGCTTCCGCCTATATATTTGGTACCTCATTAAATAAGTCAAAGTTTTGAAATTGGTTATGTGGTGTTGAAAATCGGAGAAAAATCGACCGCTACACTTAGAACTGGCTTATAGAAAACCAAAAAACAACATCTTTCAGTGAACTGAGAGAACGGAGGCTAGGAACCCACACGGACCCCCCACTCCCACCCACCCACGAATCGAAAAACCGCCAGCTAGTAGCCCACGAGCCGCACATGTAAAAGCTGAAAAACCGCCAGCTAGTAGCCCACGAGCCGCACATGAAATGCTGAGTAGGCCTATCTCAATAATGACATGGAAATTCCAACCCGACCGCTAAGTAAATGTTGCTTCTGCCCATATATATTTGGTATATCATACCAAGCCTAAGTTTTGAAACCAGTGATGTGGTTGAAAATTAGAGAAAAACTGACCGCTACAGCTAGACATGGCTTTTAGAAAACAAAACACCAGCATGTTTTAGCGAATGGAAAGACCTGCCCTGCCCATGAAACCTCAAAATCATATGGCATGTGGAGGATTTGACCGTAGCAACCACTTCAGAAGCACTAAGAATGACTCCAACAAGGTGAAGTAAAATCGGAGAGGCATTTGGCGGTTTGCATGACGTACAGTGCTTGCATCGCGCCGAGGCAAAATCGGATCTCCAACAGTGGGGAGGCAAAATCCAGCCTCTCCCACTTTCCTCTGAGAGCCTATGTGGTTTGAGGACCGGTGGATGGTCGCTTCCTGATGTGATGAGTGATTGACAACGTGGTGTGAACTGACTCTTGTCTAAGTATTGCAGGTGCAGGTTGCGACTTGGCTGGTGTTGGTGCAGGTGAAGAACAAGCGCGAAAGATCATTGCCGATGAGGCCTCCAGGTGTGGAGAAGACAAGTGTGCTTGGTTCGAGGGACCCGGTGGCTAGCGGAGTCAAGTGCGGGCCGCATGGTGGCAAGAACAGCGGGACGAAGTCGTGGATGGTTTCTTGGTTGAGTCTTAAAACCAAGGTCGAGCCGGGACAATGTGGGAGCCGAGTCATGAGTGGTGATTGGCAGAGGCTACACCGAGTTCGCGAGGGTTGCAGTGGTTCACCAGAAAACCACTGGGTCACTCGGTTGAGCCACAAAACTAAGCTGAAGACTCGACAAGGAGATGCGGCCACCTAGGCCGATTCAACGGCCCTGGAGGGGCGGTCAGACCACCCGGGCCGGTCTAACCGCCCTGGTCGCAGCCGCCGAGAAGCTTTGAAGCGGAGGAGACATGTTGGGATCGCAAGGCTTGCGTCGAGGCTAAGCAAGGTTGCTGTCGCTGGGCATTCGTCCGATGGAGAAAATCTGAAGACTTCCAAATTCGCCCTTGAGGGGCATGTATCCCTAGTTATCTAGTAAGGGTAGTTTAGTCTTTTGGCTGCCTCCATATAAACACTTAAGGGGATGGATGGCAGCTAACTCTTGGAACCCTAGCCCATTTGTTTTCCCTTCTCTCTTCCTATTTTCTCTAGTTTTTCTAGGACTAGATTGAGAGCTTCATGTGAGATCTAGAGAGAGGGATGCATGATCGGGTGGCAAGCTAGACCTTGTATGAACCTTCATGGTATGTATAGATGATTCGGCGTGGTTCCTCAAGGCCTTGTGTTGTCTCTCCCATTTTCCTTTTTGATGATTTTCGGAGCCCTTTCTCGTGATTTTTTTGGCGGAGTTTTGAGGGCGATTTCTTACGGGATTCTTGTTGGGTGTCACGTATGAGGACCTTGTGCCTCTTTGGCTAGTGACTTTGCGCCAAGAACTCCCTTGAATCGACCTCGATTTGGTGATTTTTCGAGTTGCTCGAGTTCATGTCCTAGAGGGCCAAAATCCTCGATTCCCTTTGATGGTGAGTGTTTTGGTTCGATTCCTTTCAGGGAGAGGCTGCCAAGGAGGTAAGCCAACTATCCCCAAAGTTACACCGCAATCCGTGGGGTGAATTGGGAGATCTTGCGATGGGAACTTAAGGGTTGACCCGCAGCCAGTTTTCTGGGTGGGGCGGTCTAACCTCCATAGGGGGGCGGTCTAACTGCCCTGGGTCTCCCATGTGAAGGTTTTGATTTTGCTGGATTTTCCTCTTTGAGTTTGTTCGCCTTGATCAGAGGAGCGTTCATGTGAAATCTTGGTTCGTTTCAGCACAGCTTGCTAGGAGTTCTTGCCTTGAGTTCTTTGCCGTGTACAGGAGGTTAGACTGCCCAAGGTAGCCAGTCTAACCGCCCCTAGGCCCCTGGGTGGAGTTTTGGTTTTCTCCGAGATTTCCTAGTAGCTATCTTGGCCTTGACCAGAGATTTCTGTTGGTGAAACCGTGGTGAGTTTTGGAACTCGGAAGAGGTATTTCAGAGGATTTCTTGGTTACCAGGTGGAGGTGGTCTAACCGCCCCCATACCCGATCTAACCGCCCCCTCTAGGCAGCCGGCTTCCGAGTCGTTTCCGCTGCCGGGTGTGTATAGGAGTTGTGGTTGCAGGTAGCATTTGTTCCTAGGACCAGTAGCACTCTAGTGGCTACGTGGTTTTGGCGAACGGAAGGTTGCGTGCCGAGCATGTGATTTTGGGAATCCGACCGAGTTCCTTTCGTTGGAGTTGTCATCTCCTTCGAGAAGAATGTTTATCGGCTTCCCATTCACTCCCCCTCTCTATTCGCCCAATTCGGTCCTTCATCCTCCTGCTGCCGCCCCATCCCTCACTCCAGCTGCCACTGGCGCCACCGTCTCCCTTCCTCTTCCGTGCCACCCCTTCGCTCCCCTCTTGGCGCGCTCGTGGCAGAGCAGCGCGAGCTCGACGAGATTCTTGGCAGGGACGACCTTCTTGGCGTAGTCGAGCAGCACACCCAGGGGCACGAACTCATCCTCGAACGACGAGGTGGCACCATCCATGGAGACGCTCCTCTTGTGCCCCCACCGACACTCGTTCCCCCTCTGCCCGCCTCCCTACAGAGAGAGGCCGTCGAAGAAGGCGGCGTCGAGGGAGAGGCTCCACAAGTGGGTCCCGCTCAGCAGCGAGCGCACCCGGGTCCACGTCGCTGGCCCTAGAGCTCTCCAGCGAGGTGGTGCAGGAGCTCCATGGTGAGGCGGTGCAGGATGTGGCGTCGAGGGAGAGGCTGTGACGCCCAAGGTTTTTAATTAGCCTTAATAGCCGGTCAAATGGTCAACAGTGGTCAAACCACGGTCAACCTGGGCCCTCACCTCGAATAACTTACTAACCCACCCTAGTGACCCTATTTGACTAGTAAACACACTTGTGGGGCCAACCCATGGTCAAAGGTTTAGTCAAACCCCATGCCACCCTAAGTGTCCACACGTGTCTGCCGGAACTTTTGCCGCGTTCTCCAAAATTCACCTAAACACTTAAAATTCTACCTTTATGAAAGTTGTCCATCTTGATGAGGGACATAACTTTCATGTAGATTGGCATTTCAAATTTTGAGGGGAAAAGCTTGGAAAATGAGTTGCAAGGCAGATTTTACAGTTTGCCAAGACAGGCTGACATTCACTTTTGGCATTCAAATAACTCCAATCCTGTGCAGAAAAACCCTATATAGCCTTTGTAGAAAATGTTAAGGGTAACTAGATCTACAACTTTGGTATTCATCACTTGGTCGACTTCTATACAGAAATTTAGAGTTTTTCAATTTCAAAGTTGGCACCAGTGAAAGAATTTGAGCCAGAGCGCCGCGCACCGCGACGTCGCACGCCCGCGCGCCGCCCGTCGCCGCCGCGCGCCACCGGCTCCGGCGGCCGCGCTCGCGCCTCCCGAGGCCAAGCGCCGCCCGAGGCACGCGCCGCCCGAGGTTCCACGCCCCGACGCACCCCCACCCGAGGCGCATCGAGTCCGCGTCGCCGTACGCGCGCGCACCACGGAACGGCGGTCCGTCGGCGACGTCCCCGCCGTACGCGCAAGCCCCGAGCCGCCGTAGCACAACGAGCATCTCCGCCGTCACCCCTCATCACCCACGGACGCGCCAAGCCGCGTATAAAAGCCCCTTGCCTCCCTCGCGCGCGCCGCCCCGAGCCGCCCGCCGCCATTGCCGCCGCCGCCGTGTGCTAGAGCTCACCGCCCGTGCTCGCCGCCGGCCGGCCTACTCCGGCAGCACCTCTGCGGACCCTAGTGTAGCTCGCGCGCTCGCCAATTGCCCAACATCCCGCCTCCTCGCCGGTTTTCCCCGAGCCGCCGCGGCCACCGCCGCCGGCCGCCGCCGAACCCCCGTCGCCGGCCACCTCTCCGCCTCCACTCCGGCCACCTACGGCCCCTAGGTGAGCATGTGGTCGAGCGCCGGCCGCTTGCACGGCCGCGCCGCCGCCGGCTCGCGCCGGCGTTGGCCGTGCCCGCGCCGCCCGGCCCGGCCAAGGGCCTGATTGCTTTGATCGAAATGTTTCTATGGTGCCTTGTGTAAAATTCAGGGCCTAGTTGTAAAGATCCCTATCTAAGTTTTCTTGCAGATCAGTCCAGAGCCTTAGAAAATTTCTAGAAATTCGTAGAAAAATCAGAAAAATACCAAACCAATTTTGTTGGGTTCAGGAAGAGAAATCCCACCACTTTTGTTATTTGCGCATGGCTGGACTCTAAATAGTTTTAGCATGAAAAATACAAATGTGAAAACCCTAGATCTGACATAACTTTAAATCCATAACTCCTATGTATCCCAATTTTGGATATGTTGTCTGTTAGGTCATGACTAGCTGCTGTGCCAAAAAGTTCACAAAGTTATGCAATGGATCTTGTTCAATAAATTGTTTTCCGTTCCTGCAGAAACTGCCTAGATGATTTTTCTTGCTAAATATGTTTATGGTTTTGAGATCAACTTGTACACTGTGTCTTGTGATGTCAAAATACACATCTTGTGAATTAATCATGATTTTTGGCTTACCAGAGATATTTATTCTTGATTTATGCATGTTTTCCTTTGAAAAATGATGAACTAAGATTAGTTGGGTTTCTGTGGACCAGGAGCGTCCCAGTGGTCGATGGATGACCGCTCCTTAGTGATGAGTGATTGACAACGGGTGTTGGACTGACTCTTGGCTTAGTGCGCAGGTGTAGGCTGCGGCCTAGTTCGTGTTGTTGCAGGTGAAGAACGGGCGCGAAAGGTCTTCAGCCTTGAGGGGCCTCCGGGAGATGGAGAGACAAGTAGGCTCGGTTCGAGGGACCCGGTGGACGGCGGGGACCGGGTGCGGGCCACATGGTGGCGACACAAGCAAGACGAAGTCATGGACGAACGAGCGGTGCACGGTGGCGGTCGGGTCAAGTGGTTTGGCGGGAGGCCGGACCGGGCACGCGGGGTTTGGTGGTTTGCCCACAAAACCATCGGCGAGACGGTTTCTTGGTTTGGGCCTCAAAACCAAGTCCGAGGGCCCAACACGACGGAGACGGGATCCGGCGTGTCGGGAAGCTTCGAGGCGAGAGGACACGCGGCGGGATCGCATGGCTTGCGTCGGGAGGACGCGGGGGTGCGGCAAAGGCGTGGCCGTCCGATGGCAAGACCCACAAACATTACCAAAATGCCCCTACGTGGGTTGTATCGCCAGTAGTGTAGTTAGGGGTAGTCGAGTCATTTACCACTCCGGCGGGACCTGATATATAAGCCTGGAGTGTGTGTTGATGGCTCTCTCTCTCTGCGACTTAGGGTTTCATTTGCTCCCTCCTCTTTCTCATTTTCGTAGCTATTTTTCCTTCTATTTTCTCTAGGCTAGCATGAGAGCTTCATGAGAGATTTGTTGAGAGGGATGGATGCTAGGGCGGCATGCTAGACCTTGTGAATCTTTCCTGGTTTGTATAGAAGATTCGGGGTTGTTTTTCGTGGCCTTTTTGTGCTTATTTTCGTGCCTTTGTTCCCGGTGTGATTCCGCGGATTTGAGTGAGTTTCTTCCCGGATTTCTTTGAGGGAAACATGGATAGATGTCTTGTGCATCTTTGTGCTTGATCTTGTGCCCTCAAACGCCGGGAAACTACTCCGATTCGTGAGTTTTCGTTCGGTGCTCTAACTTTTGGTGGTGCTCAAAGGATTCGCGATTCCCGGTGATTTAGGGAGTTAGGAGGCAAGATTTTTGGGCTATAGCATCCTTGTGTGATGCTTTTCAAGTCCCCAAACCCTTGTCTCCATAGCTTCAACCGTTTGGGAAATCCGATGATGATTTGGGGGAGTTGACTTTCGGGGTCGGGCTATTTTTCTCGCTCCGTCCGCACCGGCGGACGGTCCGCGAGGACCAGGCGGACGGTCCGCGCGGCTAGGGTTCGTCCCGTGTTCTTCGTGTTCTTGCTCGTCCTTCGTTTCGATCCGTCGCGATTTTGGTTTTTGGTTGGACGGAGTTTCGGACGGTCCGCGGTGTCGGGCGGACGGTCCGCGGGTGCTTGGCGGGACGGTCCGCGTGCTCCCCGCGGACGGTCCGTGGCACGGGGGTGGCTTTGGGTCGTTCGTGTGATTTAACGGACGGTCCGCGGCTCGGGCCGGACGGTCGCGGCTCGGGTGCGGACGGTCCGCGATACCCGGCCGGACGGTCGCGCGCGGCTCTTGCGGACGGTCCGCCCCCTCTGCGCGGACGGTCCGCCGAGCTCGTGTGCTTTGCTTCTTGGTTCGATTCCTTCCTCCCTTTCTAGTGCTTCCGCGTGTGCTTTGAGGAATCGTTCCTAAGGCTAGAGGTTGATCCATAACCTCGTGGTCTTGGCGATTGGTGCGTGATCCGATCCATCGCTTGTGTGTGACCGGGATTTGAGTAGGACATAGGCCGGGTTCTTTGGGAAGAATTTTTACCGGCTCCTATTCACTCCCCCCCTCTCTTGTCGCCATCTGATCCTTCAATTGGTATCAGAGCAAGGTGCCGGATTCTTTGCGACTTTGACAAGTCTCGAATCCTAAGATGGCGTACGTTGAGCGGGGCGGTCCACGGCACTTCGATGGCAAGGGTTACCACAAGTGGGCGGCTCGTATGATGATTTTTCTTCGAGGAAAGCTGTTGGATTTTATTGTGCTTGACAAGACCTATGCTATTCCGGTCAACATCCATACTCTTATGGTGACCGATGCCGATGCCAAGGCCAAGTATGAGGCTAATGCAAAAGCCGTTGATCACTTGTGCCGGAGCTTGTGTGATCCAGAGTTTGAGCGTGTTCGCCATTTGAATCTTGCTTGGCAAATTTGGGAAAAGTTGTTGGTTGCTCACGGTGGTGATAACCATGTGAAGGCTCGCCTCTTTGTCTCTTACCGGATGCAATATGAGAATTTCACTCCACTTCCCGGTGAGGACATTGATGCGATGTTTCAGAGGTTCACCGCCATCGTGAACAACATGAAGGCTAATGTTGAGGATTTTCCGTATCTCGAGCATGATCAGGCTTTGAAGCTCTTGCATGTCTTGGACCCAAATGTTTGAGGTGCTAAGGTTGAGGCCATCAAGGAGTCTGGACATTATTTGACTATTGAGTTGGATGACCTCTTTTCTAAGCTCAAGTCGACCGAGGTTGACAGGAAGTTGCTATCCAAGCATGAGGGCTCGACTGACCATAGTCTTGCTCTTGTGGGAGGATCAAAGGGCAAATCTAACCCTTCCTGTCAACAGTTTTCTTTGTCCTCTCTTATGTCCATTCCAGATGAGGAGTTTGATGTGCTTGGGCGAGGAGGAGCCGGCCTTGCTCTCAAGAAGGTTTGAACGACTACACGAGAGTCGGAGGAATGCAAGGCGGAGCTCAGGGACGTGCTACAAGTGTGGCAAGCGTGGCCACTTCATCGCCGAGTGCCCGAAGCGGAGGAGAACAAGTACAAGGTGAACGAGTACAAGGCGCACCCGAGGCGTGAAGACAAGTACTCCTCCAAGGGCAAGCACTTCAACAAGTCCAAGAGCAAGGACAAGGACAAGCGGCGACCAAGCAAGAGCACCTACAAGAAGAACAAGGCAAGAGCGATGGTGGCCGGTGCGAGCGACGTCGACTCAAGCTCAAGCGAGAAGCGAGTCAAGCTCAAGCGGCGAAGATGAAGATGCCGGGAGGCGCGGTGGCAAGAAGAGTGCAAGCGGAACCTCGGCGGGGCCGAGCCGTGTGGCGCTCGAGGGCTTTTGTGGCATGGCCCATAGCTCAAGCAAAGCAAGAAGAGTGTGAAGGAAGACGGCGACTCCGACTCGGAGGATGAGGTAAACCGTGATCCCGACTCTTTGCTTGCCGAGATTGCTAGGTTGAATGGTTTGCTTGATAACCGTGATAGTGTGCTCGAGAGATGCCAAAAAGATGAGGAAAGATCTTAGGGCTCGGCTTGAGAATGCTAGTGAGAAAGTAGGAGAGTTAGAGTCAAAATTGCTTGAATTGAAACTTGAGAATGACTCTTTGAAACTTGCTCCTACTCCTCCTGATGATGTTGAATGTGTTGAATGTGATGCTTGGTTGAATGAGATCAAACTGCTTAATGAGAAGAATGCTTCTATTTTGGCTCAACTAGATGCTCTTAGGACTGAACATGATGAGCTTAAGGCTAGAACCACTTTGCTTGGTGCTTGTAAATCATGTCCTACTATGCATGCTAAGCTTGTCGATGCTCGTTCTACCATTAGTTCTTTGGAAGCATCTTTGAAATCTCCTGTTGCAAATGCATGCTCTAGCTGTGATGAAGTCACTTTGCGTAATCTTGAACTTACTTCCCGTTTGGATGTCATCTATGAGGAGAATGACTATTTGAGGAAGGTGTTGGGTTGGTTGTACGGGCGGGAACCTCAATTGAAAATCATGATTGAGGAGTTCAAGAGAGCTGATGGTCGTGGTTTGGGGTTTGAGAAGTTGGGTGAGAAAGTGGGAGAGAACAGTGGGGAGAGTGTGTACGAGAAGTGTGTTGAGTCTAACCCCGGGTTTGAGGTGATCGGAGAGATCCAAGTCCCACTCCCAAAAGCACCCAAGAACTATTTCACACCAAAGCCCAACCACCTGTGCAACAAGCTTGACACAACCCAAGATCCACCCAAATTTCCACCTAAAACAAATGATTTTCAGAAACCAGTGAAGTTTGTGGGTGAGAAGGGTGAGAAGCCTAGAGAGAAGCCAGAGCCAAAACCAAAACCCATCCCCTTCAGGTGTGAGTATTGTGGCAAGGAGAGGCATCTTGCGAGTTTTGCTACAAGAGGAAGAGGGATGAGAGGCTTGCTAGGGAGCAAGCGAACCGGGGAGTATCGCCACGCCCTCATGGTATTCCCGAGCCTAGAGTGCCACTTCCACGGGGTGTGGGAAGTGTGAGGAGTGTTGGGTGGTTCCCACGCAGAGGTGGTGGTGAGAGGTTTGTCAGGAGAGATGATGGTGTGCGTGCTGGTGAGAGGTTTGGTCGGGCTCGTGGTGGTTTTGCTGGACGTCCTCCTACTCGTCCTCAGTACGGGTTTAGGGGAGATGATCGCAGCTTTGGGTTCCAGAGGAACTACGGACCACATTTTCCCCCTCGTGGTGCTCGTACTCCTCCCATGGGACATGGGAAGTTTGGTGGCAAGGGAGTGATGTTTGCTAACCCCTCTTTTGAGCAGATGGCTCGACACTGGTTTAACTTTCTTTGTGCTAACCCCAGTGTCGAGTCGCTAGCTCATTCTCGTTCTTGTTTCTGACTGCAGGCAGGAGGCTTGGAGAACATTTGGTTGATCGACTCCGGGTGTTCTCGACACATGACCGGAGATAAGAAGTGGTTCTTCAGCCTCACCCCAATGAAGGAAAAGATGTACATTACATTTGGGGACAATGGACGAGGTAGGGTGCTTTCAGAGGGTGTTGTGCATGTTAGTGACAAGGTAACGTTGAAGAGAGTGGCTCTTGTGAAGTCTTTGGGTTTTAATTTGCTTTCGGTTTCTCAGTTGCTTGATGAGGGTTTTGAGGTGCGTTTCAAGTCCGGCGAGTCTCGTTTGCTTGATTCTCGAGGTGATCTTGTCTCGTATGATCATCCCCGAGGGTCAGATTTTCATGGCTGATTTCTCTCGTTCTTTGGGTCCTGCTCGCTGTTTGATGGCTGGTCCGTCTTCTGATTTGTGGAAATGGCATAGGCGGTTGGGACACTTGAGCTTTGATTTGGTTTCCCGCTTGAGTGGTCTTGACCTTGTCCGAGGATTGCCGAAGTTGAAGTTTGAGAAGGATTTGGTTTGTGCTCCTTGTAGGCATGGTAAGATGGTAGCCACTCCCCATCCACCCTGACCGATGTCATGACCGAGCGTCCGACAGAGCTGTTGCATATGGACCTTGTTGGGCTAGCTCGAGTTCGCTCGATGGGTGGGAAGTGGTATGTCCTTGTTGTAGTGGACGATTACTCTCGCTATGCCTGGGTGTTCTTCTTGGAGGATAAGAGTGAGACTTTTGGTTTTGTTCGAGATCCGATCGTGAGGTTGAAAAACGAGAGGCATGGGAATGCTATTCGAGCTATCCGCAGTGATAATGGCTCTGAGTTCAAGAACTCTCGTTTTGATGCCTTTTGTCGTGATCTAGGTCTTGAACATCAGTATTCGACCCCTTATGTGCCCCCTCAAAATGGAGTTGTGGAAAGGAAAAATCGGACTCTTTGTGAGATGGCTAGGACGATGCTCGATGAGAACAGGACTCCTATGAGGTATTGGGCTGAGGCGGTCAATACAGCTTGTCATGTTTCCAACCGGATTTTATTGAGAGCTTTCAAGAAGAAGACCTGTTATGAGCTTATGCATGGTCGGGCACCCAAAGTGAGTCATTTCCGAATTTTTGGCTGCAAATGCTTTATTCTGAAAAAGGGAAAACTCGACAAGTTTGAGGCTAGGTCTAGTGATGGTATTTTCTTTGGATATGCTAACCACTCTAGAGCCTATAGGGTGCTTAACCTTGAGACTAACAAAATCATGGAGACTTGCGAGGTAACCTTCGACGAGACAATGCCATGTACCTCTCTTGGCTTTAAATGTGCAGGTGATGAAGAGATGGCCGAGGACCTCTTTGAAGAGGAGAAAGATGAAGCTGAAGATGACGATGGGGAGAACCATGCGCCTGAAGCTGAGCATGTACCCTCTACTTCCCCTACGACCACTTTGGAGCATGGACCGTCTACTTCATGGACAACGACGGTGCAACAAGAGGACCAGGCGAGAGAAGCTGAAGTTGAGGGGGAGGTAGTCTCGAGGCGTGAGGCTCCCCGGCGGATTCAAGAAGTGCATCCCCTGTCGAAGATCATTGGAGACATCAATGAACGCACTACACGGTCGAGGTCCGGGAATTCCTCTCATTTTGCTCATCGTTGCTTTTGTTACTACTTTTGAGCCCAAGGACATTGGACATGCTTTATCCGATGCAAACCGGGTCAATTCTATGCATGAGGAGTTGGAAAATTTTGAGAGGAACCGGGTGTGGGAGTTAGTTGAACCACCTCCAAATTGCCATCCCATAGGAACCAAGTGGGTTTGGAAGAACAAAGAGGGAGAGAATGGGATGGTGGTGAGGAACAAGTCCGGACTTGTTGCTCGGGGGTTTAGTCGAAGGAGGGGATCGACTATGAGGAGACCTTTGCTCCCGTGGCCCGTCTTGAGGCAATTCGGATCCTTCTAGCCTTTGCCGTGGCTAAAGGGTTCAAGTTGTTTCGGATGGACGTGAAGAGTGCTTTTCGAATGGGGTCATAGAGGAGGAGGTGTATGTGAAGCGACCACACGGGTTTGAGAGCGAGTTGTACCCACACGGGGTATACGGGTTGAAAAGGGCTCGTATGGGTTGAAACGAGCGCCCCGTGCTTGGTATGGGAGATTGAGAGGTTTTCTTTTGAGCAGAGGGTTTGTGATGGGTACCGTGGATAGAACCCTGTTTCTTCTCAAGCATGGAAATGACTTGCTGATTGTTCAGATTTACGTGGATGATATTGTCTTTGGTGGCCCGTCACATAACCTTGTTGCCAAGTTTGTAGATGAGATGAGCAGGGAGTTCGAGATGAGCATGATGGGCGAGTTGTAGTATTTTCTCGGGCTGCAGATCAAGCAAGTGAAGGACGGTACATTTGTGCACCAAACCAAGTACACGAAAGACATGCTGAGGAAGCTCCAGATGCAAGATGTGAAGCCGATGTCGACTCCCATGGGGAGTACGGCCACTTTGGATGCGGATGAGGACGGAGAACCGGTGGACCGACGGGAGTACGGGAGCATGATCGGCTCCCTCCTCTACTTGACGGCGACGAGGCCGGACATACGGTTCGGCGTGTGTCCGTGCGCTCGTTTTCGTGCTTCGCCGAGGACATCACATCGACAGCCGTCAAGAGGATCTTCGTGTACCTACGTCCGCCCCTCGGTCTTGGCCTTTGGTATTCTTCCTCCTCGACTCTTTCCCTTCATGGTTTTTCCGATGCGGATTTTGTTGGTTGTCGAGTCGAGAGGAAGTCTACTTCGGCACTTGTCGGTTTCTTGGTTCTTCGTTGGTCTCATGGTCTTCCCGCAAGCGCCTAGTGTAGCTCGGTCTACCACGAGGCAGAGTATGTTGCCGCCGCGAGTTGTTGCTCCCGGTTGTTGTGGATTTCATACACTTTGAGAGACTTTGGTGAGGAGTGCACCCGCATCCCACTTCTTTGTGATAGCACCGGTGCCATAAGCGTAGCCAAAAACCCGGTGCTTCACTCCAGAACCAAACATATAGAAGTGAGGTATCATTTCCTGAGGGACAATGTGGAGAAAGGAACCATTGTTTTGAGCCATGTCCCTACCCAAGATCAGCTAGCCGACATCTTTACAAAGCCTCTTGACCAAGCTACATTTGTGCGCTTGCGGGGGGAACTTGGGGTTTGTTGCCCTTTCTAGTTGTTTCTTGGGGGATTTCCTTTTGTACCATATGTATTATGCCATGTTTTACTTTGATGTATATACATGCTTTGCTTGATGTACAAACCATGGTAGGATAGCCATCTTGTCATATATCATGTTGCATTTGTCATATATTGCATTTTAGGATGATGAGCTTCTTTCATATGCCATATTTGAGTCTCTTTGGCTATTTGTGAGATATTGGTTATATGTGTGGAGAAATGGTGATGTGAGGCTATGCTCTTGGAATGTTTGAGATATATGTGTGGTGAGATAGCCCCTTTTGAAATAAATGCTTAACTTGACTAATTTTTGATGAAATATGCTCCACTCGTGTGTAGTTGTGTATCCATGTCACAGTTTAGTCTAAATGTGCTTTTCATGCTTAGATTGTGCTTGGATGCCTTGTTCTTGCATTTGGGCCAAAGGCCGAATATCATTGTGAATGTTTAGCCTATGTTGCATTCATGGGGGAGCATAAGCTTCTTTCTGCCGCAAAGGCACTTCATGTACCATGAAATGAATTAATCTTGAAAAGAAGTGCATAATGCTTGAAAATGCTCCATCCATCATGTCTATGTTTGAAATGTCTTATCTTTCACATATGGGTGCAAAACATGTTGCATGATGTTCACCAGTGGAGAAGTCTCCCCGAAGTGGACACATGGCTCATGAGCTTTGACATGACATGCTTTGCTTTATGGGTGTTTGCCATGATCTTTTGCTGAGAATTTGATATCCTTGTATGATCTTTAAATGGTATGCATGTTTGTGGCTCAAGTGTGACATGGATAGGCTTTTACATGTGAAGCTAGCCTTCTTTTGGTAAAACTGCTTAAATCTGAAAATTTTGCTTTGTCACATGCTTGTATTTTCATATATTACTTGTGGCAATGCTTTGACTATGCTATGATTCATGTGTGTGATCTTTGTCTCATTTTTTAGCCTTTGACACTAGATTTGGCCTATTTGAGAAGCTCATGTAGATGGTTATATGCTTTGCTTTGCATTTCTGCATTTTCACCTTGATTCATACATTGTCAACAAGGGGGAGAAAAGGTGAGCTTAATGAAAATTCAGAAGAGGTGAGCTGAAATTTGGGAGTTTGCATGAGTTTACATCCACATATTCAGGGGGAGCTTGCATTTGTTCAGGGGGAGCTTTCTTGCTGTTTTCGGTGTGGATTTTGTGCTTTGCTTGGCTTGTGACCTTTCTTCGCCTTTCCTCGGTTTTGGTCATGAGTTGAGCTTCTTTGTTTTTCTTTCTTCTTTCTTTTCTCTTTTACTCTGAATTTCATTTCGCGTTGTGTGTTGTCAATGCACTCATCAAGGGGGAGATTGTGGACCAGGAGCGTCCCAGTGGTCGATGGATGACCGCTCCTTAGTGATGAGTGATTGACAACGGGTGTTGGACCGACTCTTGGCTTAGTGCGCGGGTGTAGGCCGCGGCCTAGTTCGTGTTGTTGCGGGTGAAGAACGGGCGCGAAAGGTCTTCGGCCTTGAGGGGCCTCGGGAGATGGAGAGACAAGTAGGCTCGGTTCGAGGGACCCGGTGGACGACGGGGACCGGGTGCGGGCCACATGGTGGCGACACAAGCAAGACGAAGTCATGGACGGACGAGCCGGTGCACGGTGGCGGTCGGGTCAAGTGGTTTGGCGGGGAGGCCGGACCGGGCACGCGGGGTTTGGTGGTTTGCCCACAAAACCATCGGCGGACGGTTTCTTGGTTTGGGCCTCAAAACCAAGTCCGAGGGCCCAACACGACGGAGACGGGATCCGGCGTGTCGGGAAGCTTCGAGGCGGAGGACACGAGGCGGGATCGCATGGCTTGCGTCGGGAGGACGCGGGGTGCGGCAAAGGCGTGGCCGTCCAATGGCAAGACCCACAAACATTACCAAAATGCCCCTACGTGGGTTGTATCGCCAGTAGTGTAGTTAGGGGTAGTCGAGTCATTTACCACTCCGGCGGGACCTGATATATAAGCCTGAAGTGTGTGTTGATGGCTCTCTCTCTCTGCGACTTAGGGTTTCATTTGCTCCCTCCTCTTTCTCATTTTCGTAGCTATTTTTCCTTCTATTTTCTCTAGGCTAGCATGAGAGCTTCATGAGAGATTTGTTGAGAGGGATGGATGCTAGGGCGGCATGCTAGACCTTGTGAATCTTTCCTGGTTTGTATAGAAGATTCGGGGTTGTTTTTCGTGGCCTTTTTGTGCTTATTTTCGTGCCTTTGTTACCGGTGTGATTCCGCGGATTTGAGTGAGTTTCTTCCCGGATTTCTTTGAGGGAAACATGGATAGATGTCTTGTGCATCTTTGTGCTTGATCTTGTGCCCTCAAACGCCGGGAAACTACTCCAATTCGTGAGTTTTCGTTCGGTGCTCTAACTTTTGGTGGTGCTCAAAGGATTCGCGATTCCCGGTGATTTAGGGAGTTAGGAGGCAAGATTTTTGGGCTATAGCATCCTTGTGTGACGCTTTTCAAGTCCCCAAACCCTTGTCTCCATAGCTTCAACCGTTTGGGAAATCCGATGATGATTTGGGGGAGTTGACTTTCGGGGTCGGGCTATTTTCTGCTCTGTCCGCACCTGGCGGACGGTCCGCGAGGACCAGGCGGACGGTCCGCGCGGCTAGGGTTCGTCCCGTGTTCTTCGTGTTCTTGCTCGTCCTTCGTTTCGATCCGTCGCGATTTTGGTTTTTGGTTGGACGGAGTTTCGGACGGTCCGCGGTGTCGGGCGGACGGTCCGCGGGTGCTTGGCGGACGGTCCGCGTGCTCCCCGCGGACGGTCCGTGGCACGGGGGTGGCTTTGGGTCGTTCTGTGTGATTTAACGGACGGTCCGCGGCTCGGGCGGACGGTCCGCGGCTCGGGTGCGGACGGTCCGCGATACCCGGCCGGACGGTCCGCGCGGCTCTTGCGGGGACGGTCCGCCCCTCCCGCGCGGACGGTCCGCCGAGCTCGTGTGCTTTGCTTCTTGGTTCGATTCCTTCCTCCCTTTCTAGTGCTTCCGCGTGTGCTTTGAGGAATCGTTCCTAAGGCTAGAGGTTGATCCATAACCTCGTGGTCTTGGCGATTGGTGCGTGATCCGATCCATCGCTTGTGTGTGACCGGGATTTGAGTAGGACATAGGCCGGGTTCTTTGGGAAGAATTTTTACCGGCTCCTATTCACTCCCCCCCTCTCTAGTCGCCATTTGATCCTTCAGTTTCTAGGTGAATATGCTGGTTCTTTAGGCTTGTTTAGGACTAGAGAGCATGCATCAGAAAGTTTGGATCATTTTGAGGCTTATTTATTTTTGTATGCATTTAATTTGAATCACTAGCTAGCCTTTGTTATTTTCAATAGTACTTAATTTCCTAGCATCCAACACTTACATGTGGGTCCAATGGACCAGGATAGGTGCTAATATGCATATGAAACACTTGTTTAATTTTTGGTAATTTAATTGTTTAATAAAAAGCTTAAAAGCCCTTTTAATATTAAAGAGAAGTGAAGTAAAGAAAAACCCCTAATTAATTCTTTTTCCTTTTTGAAAGTATTATTTAATATAATTAAAAGATAATTAACTATAATTGCTGATAAGATATTAATTCATGGATAAAAATATTATTTATACCTTTGCTTGTGAGAGGAAAAGGATTAAAGCCTTCACATGAAATAACAAGTATAATAAAAATCTTTATTCAAATGTGCGATAAAAGAATAACCCATGTACAACTAATAACCTTCCTAAAAGAGAAGCACTATCTAGATGCTTGTTAAGGTGAATATGACCAACAAGAGTTGGATAAGACAACAAACTATCACATCACCTAAACTTGCATTGCATTCCGTGTAGATCTTCCGGACGGTGATTACTCGCTTGTCCCGGAAACCGAGGAAGGAGGAGCGGAAGCTTCACTGCAGTACGTGGAAGTGCTCGACACCGAGGGTGCCCAGGCTAACCTAGCTGACGAAGGCAAGCTCCGGTGCATCTAACCCAGTTTTCCAATTCTTTATTCAATTATATATGGATGATTGCGCATTTACGTTCAGGAGTTGAATGAAACCCTATATGCATGATACCTGGGTACCTTGTCCTTACTAGTATGATAGGTCGATAGCTGCTAAGCTATAGGACCGTTACAAGTCGAGTGATGACCTCACTCGCGAGAATAGGTTCCTAGATAGGAATCACAATATATCTTAAATGGATTGCTCACGTGGTAAGAGCATGGGATCCGGGCTCCGGTCCAGTGGTTATGTGGGTTAAGCTTTTGAACGTACTAAGCACATGTCGGGTATGGGACCGGTAAGCCTAGTACCTTAATGAGGCGGCGAGGGATCCTACCATTACTACTCTTGGGATTCGCTCTCACGGCTAGCTACCGGTGGGGTATGGTGATTCTGGGTATCTCGCGGGGTATTCCGGATAGCCTGCACCAAATACTGTAAGATTCGATCCCGACCCGAGGATTTTTGGAAACGGCCTGGGACAGCTGTACCTTTGTGGGAAGCCTACCGTGTGTTTGGGTTTACCTTGCAAGGTTTAAATCAGTCGATTGTCGGCCTCTCACCGCTATCGGAGACTGCTTACTCCACTAGTCATGAGATCCCAAATGATGGAAGATGATGAATACTATGCTTGATTAATTGTATTGTACAACTTTGTTTGTACTAGTTGGCTAATGTAGTAAAGATTAAACCTACTAGAACTTGTGCTAAAATCTTGAAAGTAAGGACCCACTCTTGTTACTTTTTAGCAAAAGCAACCCAGTAGCCAAAAAGCCTTTCATGGTCTAGTATTGGTGAAGTAGTTATCACCGACGGGTAAGTCTTGCTGAGTATTAGTATACTCAGCCTTGCTATAATATGTTGATCTTGGTAATACATTCGGTGATGTGTGGCCCGGAGAGATCCCGCCCGACTGGGAGCTGGAGTGGGTGGAGGACGACTACTGAAAGCATCATGGATGGCCTCCCGAAGTGTCTCCGCTTCCGTTAGTTTAATTCCTCTACTTTCGAAAACTCTGAACTATTTCGTGATGGCAAAAGCTATGGTTTGTAATAATTAAACCCCTCAGGGTATGAATTTGGATATTAACGTTGTTGTATCTCTGGACTCGCCTTCGAGTGAGTTTTAATGCATATATTCGATCCTTGTTGCTTTTCAAGTGATTTACCGGGTGTTAACCCGGCAACTAACGACAGGATGATACTTTATTATTGCTTAATGACCAAAGTGGATCGGTCTTAGGCGATAGTACGGTATTTTCCGGGCGGGTTGTCACAGTTGGCATCAGAGCTTATATGCACCAGAGATTAATTAATAAACTTAATCACTGATTTTTGAATAAAATATGCCAAGATTGTCTGATTTTCCAAAATACGTTGGTTCGCTAAGGATAAACTAGACCGAGAGGCCCTAGAGGGAATTTTTGGGTTCTTTCAGGTGGCTTAGTAACTTATGGTTTATTTTGCTAACTTCCAGCACATTACTTTATGTCAAACTTACTTTCGTGCACAACCAAACTAGATGAGCCACGTGTTTTATACGTGTGCTGTTCCGCATCACGGGAATTGCGAGGGTTGATGGAGTGATCCATTCCACTGATCCTATCTTCGCGTCTGTTTATGAGTTGTGTGTCTCCACGTGTTTCATACGTGTGCATTCCGCATGTCGCTCATGTGAGGCAAGGATACACTCCATTCAAACGGAGGGTGTCCGAGGTTGGACGCTGTCCATGCAGCGGCTTAACGCATGGATACCGTTTCTATAGTGAACGGTAATGTATGTGGACGCTTTCGTGACGTGCTGGCACGAAAGGTTCGTTTTCTGCAGGTGCATAACAGCGCTTCGTTAGTCGTTAAGCAAGTACCGTATAGCTCTCGACTAGATATTATAGGGAGAGACGAATAAAAGCCTTGCCACCGGCACTAACTTCGATTTTTGGCTTGATTGCCATGTGAGGTCGGATAGGACGTCTTGCATGCATACTAAAAATTGAAACCACTAAAATGGACCCAAAACCGAACTCCTATATGCTCTCTAAGGAAGATTTTGCTAGTGTGTGCTTTTTATAAACTAGAGTATCTCTCATACCTAGCCGTCATGCTGCCGAAATTTTTGAAAAGTTGTTTACCTTGTGCTAGGTTAATTCAACCAAATAAAAACAATTGCTCCATAACTAGTTATCTTGTAATAGCAAGTCTCAATCCTAGTTCCGTTTGGGTTGGTTTACACTTTCCTAGGCACATCCAGGTTCAGGACCATCCACCTTGTTCCTTGTTCGATGCACACCCTTAAAATTTAATTAAGTGTTAAAGGATTCATTTTGAACCGGGAAAACTCGAGAAGTTTTTAGGTTTCTGGATTTTTGGTTATGAATTTTTAATTTACAGCTGCCAGAACTTCACCATTTGACATGCCGTTCTCTTTGAGATCTGACATGAGTTACATTTGTGTACAGATGGCTTTCCCCGTGTTCCACGAGTTCGACGCTGACGGTATGATCCGTACCAACGGGTTGCACTGGGAGGGTTTTCCGTGCCTTGCGTGGGAAGCACTCAGCGCCGCAGGCTACCTCACACCACGGACTTACGAGGTGAAGGAGTTCGAGCGCTATGGCGTTCCCCATTGCAGAGTGATCGTAACTGTTCTGCCACACCCGGACCACGCCGACTGGTTCGACTTGAGTTTTATCTACTGGGGATTTATCACTCACGAGTCCGTTGAGTCAGCCGCCCTCAGATTGCTGACCGATTTCTGTGACCACAACCCCACCGTAGTAGCTCTCTCTCCGTTTGGATTGTTTCCTGCTGTGAGTCCTCACGACCCAGCATGGTTGGACCGTATGGATCACCTACGGGAGTTGTTGACACTAGCAGAGCCGTTGGATGTTACTCAGACGCTAGCTCATTGTCTGAACGTGGTCTTCACACTTCAGGGGCTGCGCTATAATACCGCAGCGATTATTGGGCAGCGTTTGGAGGCATCTAGGCATGATTGGCAGCAGTTATCAGCAGCACACCAGCAGCTGAACTTTACTCTTAATCAGGTGCAGCAGGAGAATGACAGGCTGCGTGCTAGGAGATTTCAGTTAGAGCTTGAGAGAGGCGACCGCCTACAGAGGATTGTAGATCTGGAGGCAGAGAATCATACACTAGAGGAGAATGCCGATGTGCAAGAGATTGAGAGGTTGACGCTACTTCAGAACATCGCTGATATGCAGCAGCAGGTGGAGGAGGCCGAGGTACAGGTGGCAGCCTTGCAGGCTATAGTGGCCTTAGCAACCACCGCCCCCGAGCGGGCACACCCGGAGGAGCAGTAGGGTTTGTCCGGTCTGGATCAGACGAGCCAGGCAGGACCACCGTTGCTGACTCCCCCAGCTTCGCCTATGTACAGTGGTGCTTCAGTGGGCAACTAGGTTGCTGACAGCAGGAATAAGAAGGATGTCGATCCTATCGAGTTATCTTGAGATGTTTAGAGTAGTTGGCTTGTCAGCACATTTTCGTGCCGAGTAACTGCTTGTATCTTGTCATGCCTTGTTGTTTTCAAAATTCGAGAGTTGTAATGTTCTTGAACCTTGTTCTATCTTATTGTAATAAAGAGTGCTTAAGCATGTGTGCTTTAAGTGAAATTCGTTTGTCGTTCAAAATTGAAACCTTCTTGCGTATGATTACCCAAATTCTTGAATAAACCGTTGCAAATGACCACGCTTGTCAATTTTGCATTTCCACCTAAAAACGTTGGTAAACCAAAGCATTTCTAGGGGCATCACTCGTTGCCAGCGATTAAGTGCTCGTTCGTATACCACCTTCGTTGGTACCCGAAGTGGCAGTAATTGTCCGAGGGTAAATGTGAGCCCGTGCATTCGAGTGATCGCATTCCTAACTGTGTTAACAAAACGATTCTATGAATCTTGGTGGCTATGGAATATTGTCGACTGTTGCTGTCCCCATCATTTAAATGCTAATGAGATGTGATTATGCATGATCATGCGTGTCATCATTTTGGAGTAAGCTTTTGGCTATCTCACTAATAAAGCTCGCTTTTCAGATGGTGGGAACCACGCGCAGCTCGCCCAACGGTTTCAGAGCAAGTGGTAGCGGTGACTTGCCGCCACCCCCGCCCATGACGCAGTCGGAGGCCTTCATGGCCACCCAAACCGAGGTGCTGCGCCAGATCCTGCAGACGCAACAACAGATCGCCCAGCAGATGAACCGAGAGCTGCCACACGGGGCCAACCACGAGGGGCCTAATCAGGTCACCACGTATGCCCAGTTCATCGCTATGAAGCCGCCGACCTTCGCTAAAGCAGAAGACCCCCTGGAAGTTGAGGCTTGGATCAAGGCCATAGAGGCAAAATTCTCTGCCTTTGTGATGTCTTGATCCGAGGAGAACAAAGCTAACTTCGCAGCCTGCAACTGCGAGGAGAAGCTTTGATGTGGTGGGACCACTTCAAGTCAATGCAGCGAGGGCACGCTGTGACTTGGGATGAGTTCAAGCAGGCTTTCAAGAGCCACTACATCCCCAAGGGGCTAGTGGATAGGAAGATGAGGGAGCTGTTGGCCCTCAGACAAGGATCTGACAAAGTGTATCGCTATGCTCAGAAGTTCAATAGTTTGTGCCAATATGGCGGGCATCACGTGGATACTGATGCAAATAAGATGGAAAGGTTCCGTGACGGGCTTGATGGCAAATTGTACAAGCGTCTGAACCTGCTCGAGCCCGCAAACTTCGATGAGCTAGTGAACAAGGCTATCTCCCAAGAAGATGCTATGAAGAAAGCCCACGGGGACAAGAAGAGGATGTCTGGTTTCACCCCAGGCAGCGGAACGGGCAAGAAGTTTTGCTTTGTGAAGAAAAATGCTCCAGGCCCATCCCAGCTATCTTCAACTGGACGCTGGCCGATGAAGCCACCTCAGAGCAAACCCGCAGGGAACTTCCAGTTCCGCAGTGCTCAGCAGTAGGCTCCAAAGCCCAATGCACCTCTTCGCAACGTTGGTGATCGTCGTTGCTACAACTGTGGCCAGCTAGGGCATTACATCAACGAGTGTCCCAAGCCCAGGCAGATCAAACCCAACCCGTAGAATCAGGATGCAGGAAACAAGCCTGCCACTCCGGGCAAGAAGCCCATGGTTCAAGTACGCCATGGCAAGCTAAACTTCACCGCCATGAGTGACATACCAGAAGGAGCTTCAGTGCTCACGGGTACATTCTCTATCAATGACACTCCTGTTAAGATTTTATTTGATTCAGGAGCCACTCATAGTTTCATAAGCGAGAGTCTATTAGACAAGTTGGGTTTAAAAGGAATACTAACCAAATCAGCGTATAAGATTTCCACACCAGGTGGGAACATCACGTCTCATTTAGTAACTTTTGAAGTTCCTCTAAGACTAGGAAGTAAGGTTATTCGATCTAATCTTATAACCATCAAATTGGGAAGCATGGACGTTATCTTGGGTATGGAATGGATGAATCGACATAAGGTGATTCTAGATATATCAGATAGGGTCGTAGAGATCATTTCTCCTACGGTCGAGCACACTACCTTGTACCTACCCTTCAGGGACGGTATCGATTCTTGTGCCTATGTGACCATTATCTCCCCTCTTGATGAAATTACAGTAGTGTGCGAGTATCCAGATGTCTTTCCTGATGAGTTGCCTGGTATGCCACTAGACAGAGATGTCGAGTTTGTGATCGAACTCCAGCCCGGTACCACACCCATTTCCAAAAGACCTTATCACATGCCACCCAAAGAGTTAACTGAACTGAAAACACAACTCCAAGAATTGTTAGATAAGGGGTATATTCGCCCGAGCTCTTCTCCTTGGGGTTGCCTTGCTCTCTTTGTCAATAAGAAAGATGGTAGCTTGAGAATGTGCGTAGATTACCGACCACTCAATGCAGTCACCATCAAGAACAAATACCCGCTTCCCCGAATCGATGTTCTTTTTGATCAATTGGCTGGTGCCAAAGTCTTCTCTAAAATCGACCTTCGTTCTGGCTACCACCAGATCAATATTCGACCTTGCGACATTCCAAAAAACGCTTTTTCCACTCGTTATGGTCTTTACGAGTTCTTGGTAATGTCTTTCGGACTCACAAATGCCCCAGCCTACTTCATGTACCTCATGAACTCCGTGTTCATGACGGAGCTCGATAAATTCGTCGTGGTCTTTATCAATGATATCCTCATCTATTCTAAAAGCGAGAAAGAACACGCCAAACATCTTCGAGTTGTCCTTCAGCGTTTGCGAGATCACAAGCTTTATGCTAAGTTCTCCAAATGCGAATTCTGGTTGAAAAGTGTGAAATTCTTAGGGCACACCATTTCCCACGATGGTATCTCCGTAGATCCTAGCAAAGTTCAAGAGGTAATGGATTGGAAACCACCCAAGTCCGTACATCAAATCCGCAGTTTCCTAGGATTGGCGGGATACTACCATCGATTCATTCCTGACTTTTCCAGAATCGCAAAACCCATGACCGAATTACTCAAGAAAGGAGTGAAATTTGTGTGGAGCGAAGCATGTGAGAAAGCTTTCCACACCCTAAGGCAACATCTAACTTCAGCCCCAGTGTTAGTGCAACCAAATAATTCCAAACCATTTGAAGTTTTCTGTGACGCATCAGGCACGGGTCTCGGCTGTGTCCTTATGCAAGAGGGCCGAGCCATTGCCTATGCTTCACGGGCACTTCGACCCCATGAGCTCAATTATCCTACCCATGATCTTGAGTTAGCTGCTGTTGTCCATGCCCTCAAGATATGGAGGCATTATCTAATGGGTAATCGTTGCAATATCTTCACCGATCACAAGAGCCTCAAATACATCTTCACCGAGTCAGAATTGAATATGAGACAGAGAAGATGGCTTGAGTTGATTAAGGATTATGATCTAGAAGTGCACTATCACCCCGGCAAAGCAAATGTTGTTACGGATGCTCTTAGCCGCAAAGATCATTGCAACCACCTAGAGTTGGAGCCACTTAGTGAACCGTTGTGTGAAGAAATGAGAAGGCTCAACTTAGAAGTGGTACCGCAGGGAATTCTTAATGCCTTGATGGCAGAGTCCGATCTTTATGATAGAATTGTCACTGCTCAGCGCAATGATGTAGACATTCAAACCATCAAGCAGAAACTAGCAGAGGGAGACCCCAAGTACACTTGTTTCCAGAAGGATCACTAGGATGTGGTCTGGTTTGGGAAACGTCTAGTGGTCCCCGTTGACTCGGAAATTAAGAAAATTGTTCTAGATGAGGCCCACATGTCCAAATTCTCTATTCATCCCGGTAGTACCAAGATGTACCAAGATCCGAAACAGAACTTTTGGTGGTCCAATATGAAGGTGGATGTAGCCAAGTATCTAGCCGAGTGTGATACTTGCCACCGAATGAAAGCAAGTCATTTGAAATTGGCAGGTGTACTCCAACCCCTGTCGATACCTATGTGGAAGTGGGACGATATTAGTATGGATTTCATTGTGGGTTTACCCCTAACAGCTAGAAAGAAAGACTCTATTTGGATAATTGTGGATAGACTCACCAAGACCGCTCACTTCATTGCCGTGCACACCACTTACTCCGTACAACAATATGCAGAATTGTACATGGATCACATAGTTCGTTTGCATGGAATCCCAAAGACTATAATCTCTGATAGAGGGACTCAGTTTGTAGCTCATTTTTGGGAGCAATTGCATGAGTGCTTGGGAACCCAGCTGATCCGCAGTTCCAGTTATCATCCGCAGACCGATGGTCAGACGGAGAGAATAAATCAGATTTTGGAAGATATGTTGAGAGCAAGCATATTGCACTTTGACAAGAGTTGGGACAAGTGTTTGTCCTTGGCAGAGTTCTCCTACAATAACAGCTATCAAGCCAGTTTGAAATTGGCACCGTTCGATGCTCTTTATGGACGTAGATGCCGCACTCCGCTGAATTGGTCAGAGGCCGGAGAGAGAACACTCTTTGGTCCGGAATTAGTTAAAGAGGCCGAAGAAAGAGTGCAAGTGGTAAGAGAAAATTTGAAGATGGCACAGATGAGGCAAAAGAGTTACCATGACAAGGGAACCGCACCTCGACACTTTGAAGTGGGAGATTACGTATATTTGAAAGTATCCCCCACCAAAGGTGTGCAAAGGTTCGGAGTCAAGGGAAAGTTAGCCCCGTGCTACATTGGACCATATGAAGTTATAGAAATATGTGGACCCGTGGCTTACCGTATCAGATTACCAGAACGGTTTTGCGCAGTTCACAATGTGTTTCACGTAACTCAATTGAAGAAGGGAATGCCTGTGCCGGAGAATGAAATCATCACAGAAGCTAATGCTTGGATTGAGCCAGATTTCTCGCTCATCGAGCACCCATTGAAAGTGTTAGACCAAAAAGAGCGAAAGACCCGAAGGCAGACTGTACGGATGTACAAGATCCAATGGAGTCATCACACGGAGGAAGAAGCAACGTGGGAGATGGAGGACTATCTTAACACTAAGTATCCGGGCTTCCTACAATCTTGAAACCGTGAGTTCTTCTCCCCATCTCTTCGTTATCAAATCGAATCTCGGGACGAGATTCCGTTTAAGGGGGGCTGTGATGCCCCAGGTTTTTAATTAGCCTTAATAGCCGGTCAAATGGTCAACAGTGGTCAAACCACGGTCAACCTGGGCCCTCACCTCGAAAAACTCACTAACCCACCCTAGTGACCCTATTTGACTAGTAAACACACTTGTGGGGCCAACCCATGGTCAAAGGTTTAGTCAAACCCCTTGCCACCCTTAGTGTCCACAGGTGTCTGCCGGAACTTTTGCCGCGTTCTCCAAAATTCACCTAAACACTTAAAATTCTACCTTTATGAAAGTTGTACATCTTGATGAGGGACACAAATTTCATGTAGGTTGGCATTTCAAATTTTGAGGGGAAAAGCTTGGAAAATGAGTTGCAAGGCAGATTTTACTGTTTGCCAAGACAGGCTGACATTCAATTTTGGCATTCAAATAACTCCAATCCTGCGCAGAAAAACCCTATATAGCCGTTGTAGAAAATGTTTAGGATAACTAGATCTACAACTTTGGTATTCATCACTTGGTCGACTTCTATACAGAAATTTAGAGTTTTTCAATTTCAAAGTTGGCACCAGTGAAAGAATTTGAGCCAGAGCGCCGCGCGCCGCGACGTCGCGCGCCCCGTGCGCCGCCCATCGCCGGCCGCGCGCCGCCGGCTCCGGCGTCCTCGCCCGCGCCTCCCGAGGCCAAGCGCCGCCCGAGGTTCCGCGCCCCGACGCACCCCCACCCGAGGCGCATCGAGTCCGGGCCGCCGTACGCGCGCGCTACGGACCGGCGGTCCGTCGGCGACGTCCACCGCCGTACGCGCGAGCCCCCGAGCCGCCGTAGCACGGCGAGCATCTACGCTGTCACCCCTCGTCACCCAAGGACGCGCCAAGCCGCGTATAAAAGCCCCTTGACTCCCTCCGCGCGCCGGCCCCGAGCCGTCCGCCGCCATTGCCGCCGCCGCCCGGTGCTAGAGCTCACCGCCCGTGCTCGCCGCCGGTCAGCTACTCTGGTAGCACCTCTGGACCCTAGTGTAGCTCGCGCGCTCGCCAATTTCCCAACATTTCGCCTCCTCACTGGTTTTCCCCAAGCCGCCGCGGCCACCGCCGCCGGCCGCCGCTGAACCCCATCACCGGCCACCTCTCCGCCTCCACTCCGGCCACCTAAAGCCCCTAGGTGAACATGTGGTCAAGCCCGACCGCTTGCCCGGCTGGCGGCGCCACCCGGCTCGCCGGCGTTGGCCGTGCCCGCGCTGCCCGGCCCGGCCACGGGCCAGATTGCTTTGATCGAAATGTTTCCAGGGTGCTGTCGGTGTTTTAAACCGGCAACCTACTACGGGGAGTACCCGAAGTAGATGATTGTGACTCGCCGAGATCGGTAACTCGAAGGAAGAGACACGTGGCACACAATTTAGACAGGTTCGGGCCGCAAGATGCGTAATACCCTACGTCCTGTATGCTGCGTAGCTCTGGATTGATAGGGCACGATTACAAGATGGTGCAATGGTGCGCCGTGAGTTGTATGAGAGGAGATTGGATGAGGTGTTCGGTCCCTGCCTCGCGTTATATAGTCCGGGAGGCAGGGTTACAAGTCGGAGTAGGGAGAGAGTACTAGTCGAGTACGTCTAGGAGTCCTCTATACAGTGCGGAACATGTACAGCTCCCTAACCGAGTACTACTCCTGTGTAGTCCTTGTGCTCCACGCCTTCAGGTGCCGTGTAGCGCAAGCCGGTAGTCCCGGGGGCCCACCGAGTAGTCGGTCCCGGTACCCACCGAGGTAGTGGGCCCAGGGAGGTCCATACGACAAGCCCCCGAGTACTTTGTAGTCGAGAAGGATAGCTTCAAGTAGTCTTGACGGCCTTAACGAGTAGTCCTCAAGCGTCCCTGAGTGCTACAAGTCAAAAGTCCTCAAGAGTAGTCGAAGCGTCCCGAGGCTGGAATGTACTCCAGCTGATGTTTGAGCGATCTTGAAGTCTTCTCGAGTAGTCCCAAGCGTCCTTGAAAACCGCCTTCGAAGGTCTTCAAAAAATGCCTGTCTTGTCTTGAAGCCGGAGCCGACATGGAGGTGCGATTTGCAGAACCGCACTCTACATGGAGTAGCCCCCGAGCCTTGAGCCGCGGGCTCTGGCTGAGGGTCCATCTGAAATCTTGGCAAGAAAATCCCGAAAAATCCAGAGAGAAAAAACCGAAGGACACGTGGCACGGAGCCCCCGAGCCTTGAGTCGAGTACTTCCTCTCGAATTGAAGGGTCTTCTTGGAGAATGTGTCCTGAGATGCTCTTGAGACTAGCCGAATCCCAGTTAGTCGAGTAGAAGTAGCCGAGCCCCCGAGGTGAGGCGCGTCGACTAGTAGAATTCGAAGAGTCACGCGCAGCCACTGCGTCAGCCGCGCGTGGACTTATCCGGCCGCCCGTTACGGAGCCGATTTGGCTTATAAATAGAAGCCAAAGCCCTTAGGGTTTTTCACCCATTCAAGCCGCAGCCATTCCGCTTGCATCTTGAAGCGAATCTACTCCCAGCGCCTGCTGCCGCCGTAGTAGATCCAAGCTCGCCGCCACCCGAAGCCTTTAGGGTAGCCCCCGAGCGGATGCGAGTGAAGACACCTTGTACTTGGAGGATGAAGCCGTCGCCATCCAAGACGTCCAAGGCCGCCGGGAAGAAGAGGGGCCGCGAAGAGGCCGCCGCGGCTGCCACCGGAGCGGGGCCGCCAATGTCTCCACTGCGGGCTGATCCGAGCCGTGAGTGGAAAAAATCCAAGGTGAAGACGGAGGACCTGCTGACCCTCCTAAACAGTGGGTTCATCCGGGAGAAGGAAGTCGACATGTGGAGATCCGCCGCGGGAGATCCATATCCGATGGAGAAGGCCGAAGATGAGATCCCGATGTTCTCCCGGTTCGTGGAGCGTGGTCTTGCGCTCCCAGCCAGCGACTTCTTCAAGGGGCTGCTCGGGTACTACGGGATCGAGTACCTGAACCTGAACCCCAACGGCATCTTCCACACGTCGGTCTTCATCCACTTCTGCGAAGCCTTCCTCGGAATCAAGCCGCACTGGGTGCTATTCCGGAAGTTCTTCCGCGTCAAGCCGCAACCAAGTGCCTCCAACCCCAGAGTAGTCGGAGGAGCAGGCATCCAGCTGAGGGAGGACGCCGCGGAGCAGTACTTGGCGTACAAACTTGTCGACTCCAACACGGACTGGAAGACCAGGTGGTTCTACATCACGAACCACCACCCTGGCCTGCCGAAGCCGAGCGGACGGCATCCCAGGCACCGTGAGTGGTGGAACACGGAGCCCACCATGCAAGAAGGGATCCAGCTCCCCGAGCTGCTAGCACGCATCAAAGTGCTCAGGGAAGCGGGACTGAGGGCCGAGCACGTGGCCTTCAGTTTCATGAAGCGCAGGATCCAGCCGCTGATGGCTCGGGAGACCCTGGGCTTCGAGTACACCGGCGACGACGACGCTTCGCGGATGCCGGGAGGCGAGCTGGACGACAACGACATCGTCGAGAGGTTGTCGCAGATCTTCAAGGACATGCCGCCGTACACGGCGTGCCCAGTCGAGGAGTACTCCGCCGTGCGCTGTTGACGGTTAATAATTGTATCAAAGTTCGTTCGTGACTCGCAAGCGTACAAGTCTCCCGTCGTAGTCAAGGGACCCTTCTTCCCTCGAGTGGTGAACCCAAGGTATCGAATCCGTGGAACAAATGTGTGACGCAAGAGTTGATCTAGTAAAGCCAAGTAACTTGAATCTTTGGTAAAAGAGAAACCCTAATGCATCTAGATAAGAGCACAAAACAAAGATAAATCTAATCTACTAAAGACCGGAGAAAACAAAGTAAGATTGAGTAGATAAATCGATCTAGAGGGATCGGGGTAAGCCTTTTGTTGAAGTTCCAAGCAAGAGAAGAAGTAGCAAATCGAATCTTAATAGAAGCCTCTTTAAATCGTGGTTTCCCGTCCAAATCCGAAAACATCCGCCTTTCGAGACCCCCGTTCTGTCACAAAGTATCCCTATTCATGCGGGGAGCTTAGGGCGAGTCAAAAGACAAGTCGAGATTCTTTCGGAAGATCCGGCGTGTACCTCTAGCCACCGCGGCTACAAGAACACCCTATGTAATCTATCGCACGAATAGAATTGGAATAAGCAAAGCCGATCGAAAAACGAAATCTTCGAGGAAACACTTGATCGCTAAGAAAAGATTCAACTTGATAATTCAACTATGACAATGATACATACACAAGATCACCACCGGGATCCTTCCTTGATCTTGCTTCTAGCTCCGGGAACTCCGACGTAGTCTTCCATGCAAGGTTCCCACGTCGGCTAGGGAAACCCTAGTCAACTAGCTCGACCCTCTCCTCTCCGACATGGTGTCCCTCTCTTCTCTGCTTCTCGGCGGCCGAAGACGAAATCTTCTCCCCGTGGCTCTCGGTCAGGGGACTATAAATAGCCCGATTGGCGTCTAGGGCAAAGAAGGGCGAAATTGGGCCCAAAATGGGCCTGGGCCGACCGGACTGGGCCGGCCGGCCTGGGCCCATTTAGGCCCAGCCCGTGGGCTCCTTTGCCCCACGTCGGTTCCCTTGCTTCCTGGATGTTTCCCCTTCGCATGTAGGTCCATGTCGTCGGTTTCTCTCCGAATTGGACTCAACTCCTTGTCTTGCAAGATTCAGCACTTTTCTGGTCAGGTCCCTGGAGTCTGTCGTCTTCTCGGATCAAGTCCCCGGCTTCTTGGAGTTAATTTTGCTTCATTGCATGACTTGTTCAGGGCTTCAAGGTCTTGTCATGAAGTGCTTGATGAACTTATCCCAAAAGTCTTGCATTCAACACTAAAACCCTGCATAAACATTAAACTCCAAAACCGACATGCACACGTGAACTTGTTATACCACGGGGGTTAGTACCAATGGATAAGGTATAAAACTCATGCCAACACCGAAGGTAAACTCATGGCTAGGTTGACGGATTTTCACCGTCAACATCTCCCCCATGCTTAAACCTTGCTCGTCCTCGAGTAAGCCTTCGATGGATATCATCATTGCTAAACAATGTTTAAACTTTGCACTTGATTACACATGAGAAAACATAATGCTCTCAAAGTTTTAATTCATTAAAGTTCCATAATGCGCTAGCCTTCATCTCTACGGAGGGTAGATTCTTATTAAGCTTATCCCACAAGTATTAACATGCTCACAAAGTTTTAAATAGATCTCAGAATTTTTGAAATAAAGAATGAGAATAAGAAAAGCTAAACCAAATTCACAAATTTAAATCATCTCATGCATTGCTCATGAACTCTCATCTCGCTTGTCTCTCAAGCCTATATGTTCTACTCCTTTCCCTCTCATATATATGTGGTAGGCTTTATATGGAGCTTTGGGAAAGTTTAGTCCTAACAAGATTTTATAAATGAGGTGTTGTCAAAACAAGACAAGCTTCTCATGGTCTTACCGAGACTCGTCAAAAAGGTCATTGGAAAATAATGTTAAATCAAGGAGGGGAAAGAGAAAAATACACACACTTTTAGATAAGTGGACATGTGCAAATGGCAAAGAATGATCCCAAGGCACAAAGGAAGTCCTCGTTATCGGATTGCACATGGTTGGAAAAATGAGAATGGATCTTTTTAACTTGAAGCCTTGAATGCACTTTTAGAGAGCCGGGGAATTTACTTTACGCACATATATTTTTTCTCTTTCTCATATTTCTCATTCTTTTCTTTCTTTCTTTCATTCATTTTTTTTCCTCGTCATATATTCAGTCCATGACTTTCACAACGAAGTTTTGATTTTTTATACCTTGAAAGTCATGAGTATCACTGGATTTTTTTTTTCTTTCATCATTTTTTTTAAAATATTCCCCTTTGAACTCTAAAACTGCACCGTACCTACCTCCTCCCCCATGCTTAGACGTTGCTCGTCCTCGAGCAAAGAGGCGAAAAATAAGGTAGGTACCGGAATATTTTTCCTTGGAGAGATACTTGAAATCTTCAACGTTGGCACCGTCTTGCGATCTTCCTTGAATTGATGATCCATTCTCAACGATAGGTTGTGGTCAAGGAGGTAATCACAAAAAATGATATTTGGTTTAAGGGTGGATATCCGGCGAAGTTTGTGAGATCTCCTATGCGGGGATACACAATGCACGGATAAAAGGCTAGCAAAAAGATAGATACGCAAAAATGGAATGACCAGCTTCTTAGTCTCGGGCCAGAGAAATCATGGCCTGCAATAACTCACTCAAAAATAAATCTTGTACACTAAGGTTCATGCACTCAAATATATATAAGGCTTTGGATAGGTTGAGCAACACACAAGTGATATTTGTGACAAGGTTAGCAATATTTTTGAGCATAAAAGACATCTTTAATCTATTCATAACTTGAGAGCACATAAAACACTATGGGTCTTTATTTTAATCATAACCTCCGCTGAAAATTAAGCTAGCATTTAAATAAATTCAGATCTGTATTTTTAAGAGAGCACTAGCTTAAACATGCATAAATCAATTACAAAGATGAACAAAGCTGCAATTTTAATCATATATCATCATGGCACGAATTTTGTAACTTTTCCAATGATAAAATCAAGGTGGTGTCTTTATTAATGATGACATCAAGTTGAAATACAATCTGAAAATAAACTAACATGCTTGCTGAATTTTAAATAAAAAATAGAAAATACTACGCAAACACACATAAGCAAAGGCTGAAAATTACAGAGAAAAAGAAAAGAAAAGAAAACTAAAGTTCCTAAATCTTCTAGTCCTCCGCCGGTGGTTGATGTTGATAGTCTTGATAATAATACCCTTGCTCATAATATGGTTGGACGCTTCCTCCGACAAATTGATTTGGCTCCACAAGGTGAAGGCGTCCAAGTTCAAAGGCAATATTTGAGTTGCCTTCACCAAGTTGAGCTGCGTTAGCTTGGATGGCTGCGATGTTTTCAGCGTTACTTGCTGCAAACCCTCCAATAATGGCCATGCTTTGTTGTGGTTGGGGATGATGAGCGTAGGACTCCGCGAAGTTAGCGTTGGGCACAACATAATTTGGTGGGGGTACCGGTGCATCACCCCCCCATGCTTGCTCTTGTGGCCCTCCGTAATAACTTGGCGGAGGAGGGATCCCGTCGAATGGTTGCACATGGGTTGTGCTCCACTCTCTTGTGCGGAGGATGTTCCCTCCTCTACGATTCTTCCTCTCTTGTTCTTCCTTGCAGGGACAAGTAGTCCCTCTTCCAACCAATCTTCTCTCCCTTCGGTGAAAAGCCTAAGCCTCTCATTCGGAAGGGGTAGGTTCACTATGGCCAACCGATAACCTCCTCTCTCATCTCCACTAATGTATTTGCCTTGCCGCAAATACTCAATGCCGAGAGAGGTACCACGCAAAAGGTGGTCGGGGTTTCTTGCGATCCCGGCCGCAAGGAAAAGGCCAACATGGAGAGGTAACACCCCGAACCAATATTACCCGCCCCCGATGTTGCTTCACAACACCAACGGTTGATCATGAGGTAAGAGGGGTCTATTGGCTGCCGGCAATTAAAGCCGAGTGTAGCCAATTCAACTCCGTGTCGGTCACCTTTGTTTCCTTCATCCTCCCCAATACCCTCTTGCACATCCAAGAGTGAAATATCCGGATAATGGGGTTGCGGATGCAATTGCGTTGTTGATGGGCTTCTCCGGAGATCATGTTCCAAAATCCCGCCAACATGCGGGTGGCACGTCAACTTTCTCCCGAGCTCCCTTGTGGAATCCAAGCAGCTCCCTAACGTGCTCGTAGGGAACCACTTGTTCGATTCCCTCCAAACGGAATGACAAGCCTTGCACCCCATCATCATCAACGATGGGTGCAATAGTCATCAAAATTTCCAAGGCGTACCCCAAATGGGTGTCCACCGATATTCCGTTGGAGAACTGCACCCATCCGAGGTGCCCCAACATATAGTATATGTCGGTGCAAAAACCCAAGGTGTAGAGTGCTTGGTCGTCGAACTCGACGTTCGGCACAAGCCTCTTCTCAAGATTGGCGAGCCTCTCCTCCTCCTCCGCCGACAAGATGATGAAGCCGTACGAAGAGTGTGTCGGGGTGTAAGGAGGTGGTACGGTTGAGCGAGTCGATCGTCGTGGTGGCGCGGGCTGCTCCTCCGTGTGCCCACGAGGTTCGGTGAACCTCATGGAAGTGCTTCTCGCAGCCCTCATACCACCAGGGAGGAGAGCATCGTTCCTCCTTGGTGGCGCCGTATCCGTCTCCATGCTCCGGGGAGACTCGGAAACCGAGTGCCTTCTCGAAGACGTGGTTGATGACGGCTTGGATGACGACGAACTCTTCTTCTTGGAGAAGAGACCTGTGGTTTTCTTCCACATGGTTGCTGCACTCTTTTCTTCAACTAAAACTCCGGGTTGCAACCGGTAACTAGGCACTTAAACTCTTTGATTCGGATGTGGACTTTGAGTGGATTAAGGATGTGGATTTTTTTTCTTGAGCTATCAAGCTTGGGAAGGTTGGCTATATCTACGGAGGTTTTGAGCACACAAACTTGAACACACAAACAAAGGAAGGAGAGGGAAGTTTGCCTGCAAAAAAAAAACGGGAGTCGGGGGCTCCTTATGTAGGTGAGGCCGGCCTCGGTCCTCTTCCCCGCCTCGTCTTTCTTCCAGCACGATCATTTCACCTCTGCAACTTTCCTGCCCGCGTGCTCCACGAGTTGCACCGCCCAGACGCTCTCGTACACTCCTTTTATTGGTCCTTCCACTTGATGCTTCATGTTTTGGGTCATGTCCATGCTCCCTAGCTCCACTTGCTTCACATGCCACCATGAAATTCCTACAAAGTTGATGCTTGCTTCCCACCATGCTTGTCCTTTGCATGTGAAATTGGTGAAAGTTGATGAAAGGGAATCCAATGGTGCATGCATGATTACTAGATTGCCTCCATTTAGGTGTGTTTAAGGTTAGGCACTCCTCTAATTCGAAATTTAAAATATTTTTCAGAGCCATGCAAGAGCTCGAACATAATTTTAGAGAAGTTTTTAAACCATTAAAAACAAATGCAAGTCGAAAATATTTTCTTTTTACGTCGATTTCGGTCTCACCGGTATAGTTTGCCTTCATTGGTTGAGAGCAGACATTTTCCCGGCTTGATCATGGGGGCATAGGTTTAGGTTCTAATTTTGGCTAAATAAGATAGATTTTGAATAAAACAAAATTAGAATAGGCTTAGAAAAATTCTAATCCTAGAGAAACCAAGGATATAGATTTTTAAAACCAACCAAAAGTTTTGATTTCTAGGTTCACGCGAGTCCTACCACGTGCTGAATTTTATTAACACTTAAACAAAAATCGTGGCTCTACTCGTGTGGTTTTAGCACGAAAAATAAGTCAACCTCAGCACCATAATGAAGGTGAAAGGTTGAGTTAGGTTCTGAAATTATTTGGTTGAGGTTTCTCGAAAAGAAAAGAACAAACAAGCACATAGGAGGGTTCATGCAAAGGGTTTATGATAAAGCAAACATTCAATCAAGAATTATGTCTCTAATATTGTTCAACCACTTCTAAGTCTAATGTCTTTGCGTAATAAAACACAAAAACTAAATTATTAAAAATACTCGAAAAACCTGGAATCGGGTTGTCCTCCCGGTAGCTTATTCTTGACTCGACGAAACGGGTTGCCTCCCGCCTAGCGCTTCGTTTATAGTCCATGGCTAGACTTCTTCACTTGATTTCTCCGGATCAACGCTCTTTGCGGGCGTTGCAATCTTGGGTACCCACTTTGGCTTAGTCAATTTTTTTTTGGTCTTCACGAGTCGGCTTTGTCCTTGGTCTTGACGGATGCAACAACTTCCTTGTGGCTCGGCATCTCGAACTCCGGTCCTTCGGTCGTGATCTTCATGGTCTCTAATGTGATACTTCATCTCCCCCGAATGAGCTTGAGTAGCCTTCGCCGTCTTGGGACCTTGGAGTTGTCTCGGATATTCTTCTTCGTTACCCATCGGGCGCCCGACAAGTTGTCCCACTTGCGTCTAGCATCTTCATCACGATGAACACTTCACGTATAGAGCTTCCGACCTCCGTCACCTTGCCATCTAAATTCTTCAATATTTTCTCCATAGCCTCGAACTAAGTGACGGCGTCCTTGTTGATCTTAGCTTGCTCGTCCATCAAGTCCTTGAATTGTGCACAAAGAGAAACCAAAACTTGAATCGACGAACTTGCATTAAATCGGGGTTACCTTGGACATGGTCGTACTCCACACACTCCTTGCATGAGGATCTTGCTTCGGTGGCCTTTAGGTGTTGAGCTTCTTTCTCCATCTCCATCTTCTCAAGGAATCCGACTCGTATGCATTCAGCTCTCGCAATCGTCATGCAGATAGTTGAGACTTTGATCTTGAACGGCCTCCCGGCGTCTTGAAGGTTTATGATAGGTAGATCAACGATGTCCGGGGTGCGCAGCGCTCCGGTGGTTGAGGTTGATCTTCCTTTGGACTTAAAGGTGGTGATTCCCTTGGAGATTTCGACAGTCCTTCGACTTCAACTTTTGAATCTAGGGTTTCCACCCCTTTAGCTTGTGTTGCATGTCACCTTTGCCTGTAAAGTTTTCCTGGATCATCCACAAAAAAGTTTGGGTTTCTTGGAGAGGTAGCCAACCATCTCCGGTTAGGGTTAGTGATAAACAAAAATATAAGCATAAAAACTAGCGTTAATCAAAACTAGATTAGATGTATTTTGAGGATGATCAAAGTTTAGTAGATGCGAAAAGAAAAACAAAAAGAAAACTGAAAATTACAAAAAGGCAATAAAAAAAACAAATCTTGATCACTTGTTCCCCGGCAACGGCGCCAGAAAAAGGGGCTTGTTGACGGTTAATAATTGTATCAAAGTTCGTTCGTGACTCGCAAGCGTACAAGTCTCCCGTCGTAGTCAAGGGACCCTTCTTCCCTCGAGTGGTGAACCCAAGGTATCGAATCCGTGGAACAAATGTGTGATGCAAGAGTTGATCTAGTAAAGCCAAGTAACTTCAATCTTTGGTAAAAGAGAAACCCTAATGCATCTAGATAAGAGCACAAAACAAAGATAAATCTAATCTACTAAAGACCAGAGAAAACAAAGTAAGATTGGGTAGATAAACCGATCTAGAGGGATCGGGGTAAGCCTTTTGTTGAAGTTCCAAGCAAGAGAAGAAGTAGCAAATCGAATCTTAATAGAAGCCTCTTTAAATCGTGGTTTCCCGTCCAAATCCGAAAACATCCGCCTTTCGAGACCCCCGTTCGTCACAACGTATCCCTATTCATGCGGGGAGCTTAGGGCGAGTCAAAAGACAAGTCGAGATTCTTTCGGAAGATCCGGCGTGTACCTCTAGCCACCGCGGCTACAAGAACACCCTATGTAATCTATCGCGCGAATAGAATTGGAATAAGCAAAGCCGATCGAAAAACGAAATCTTCGAGGAAACACTTGATCGCTAAGAAAAGATTCAACTTGATAATTCAACTATGACAATGATACATACACAAGATCACCACCGGGATCCTTCCTTGATCTTGCTTCTAGCTCTGGGAACTCCGACGTAGTCTTCCATGCAAGGTTCCCACGTCGGCTAGGGAAACCCTAGTCAACTAGCTCGACCCTCTCCTCTCCGACATGGTGTCCCTCTCTTCTCTGCTTCTCGGCGGCCGAAGACGAAATCTTCTCCCCGTGGCTCTCGGTCAGGGGACTATAAATAGCCCGATTGGCGTCTAGGGCAAAGGAGGGCGAAATTGGGCCCAAAATGGGCCTGGGCCGACCGGATCGGGCCGGCCGGCGGCCGGGCCCATTTAGGCCCGGCCCCGTGGGCTCCTTTGCCCCACGTCGGCTCCCTTGCTTCTCGGATGTTCCCCCTTCGCATGTAGGTCCATGTCGTCGGTTTCTCTCCGAATTGGACTCAACTCCTTGTCTTGCAAGATTCAGCACTTTTCTGGTCAGGTCCCTGGAGTCTGTCGTCTTCTCGGATCAAGTCCCCGCTTCTTGGAGTTAATTTTGCTTCATTGCATGACTTGTTCAGGGCTTCAAGGTCTTGTCATGAAGTGCTTGATGAACTTATCCCAAAAGTCTTGCATTCAACACTAAAACCCTGCATAAACATTAAACTCCAAAACCGACATGCACACGTGAACTTGTTATACCACGGGGGTTAGTACCAATGGATAAGGTATAAAACTCATGCCAACACCGAAGGTAAACTCATGGCTAGGTTGACGGATTTTCACCGTCAACATGCGCCCGCCCAAGGAGGTGAGTAGTCGTACTCCCTTGGTCGAGTAGTGTTTGCCTGTAGTAGAGTTGCTGACGTCTTGTGTCTTGCGCAAGATGATGTGAAGAGGTTCATCTCCGAACCGCAACCGCCACCGAGCGGGATCGAGATCCCGGTGGAGGGGAAGGTGAAGGAGCGCCGTGAAGTTGGTGAAGGCGACGACACCGTCATCGTGGAAGATACCTCCGATGACGACGACGAAGACGAAGAGATGCTGCAGGACCGCTTCCAGCTGCGGTCGAGGTTTAGCCGCCCGGGCTTGCCTCATGTTCCGCTGGTACAAGACCCTCCGGCTAGCCTGGAGGCCAGCCTTGCTGCGCCGCCGCGGAGGCCGCGCAACCCCGCCAGGAAGTGGGTGGCGAAGAAGATGAAGGTCTCAGAGACCACGCCTCCGGAGGTAGGTTGTCTTGAGCAAAGTAGTCGAGTACCCGTTGTTCGAGTACCTTGCTGACGAGTAGTCTTCCTTTGTATGCAGGAGGTGCCGCCAGCGGAGCCCGTCGAAGAGGGCGACGAAGGCGTGTGGGATACGGTGGGGGAACCGGCTGGAGGTCGTAGTCCAGCCCCCACTGTTGAAGAACTCCCGGCGTGGGCCGGGAGCGCCGGCCCCCCGCTCCGAAGAGAGCACGGGACCCGTGGCCGCCGCCGCCGGAGAGGTGGTGGCCTCGGGAGTGCAGGAGACATCCGCGCGGCCGCCGCCGCCGTGGAGGAGGCGGTAGCCGCAGGGGCGGAGGAGGAGGCGCCCGCGGAGGGTGGACTGGTTGATATTGCCAGCATCCTCGGTGCTCCGGCCGTGACCATCGTCCGGTCGAACTTGTAAGTACCATATCCTCACGAGTAGTACTTGCTGCAGTAGTCGATATTGTCTGACGACCCTCCGTGAATATTTCTGCAGAAAATCCACGGATCTGTCTTGGGACGGGGACGAGCCCTCAGCAACGGTGGCGGAAGAAGTCGCGCCGCCCGTCGAGGGGACCGCTCCCGATGCCCAGGCCGCGACCGAGCCCCCTGCCACCGAGCGCCGGCTCGCCGGAGGCTAGTGTAGTCGAAGGTGAGTACCCTGCGTGAAGCTGCGGAGCTCCAGGAAGAGTAGTCGTAGGCACTGATGCACATGTCATCTTGTTGACAGGCGCTGAAGGTGGTGACATCCATGCGGGGGTGCCGATGCAGGAGTTGACACCGGAGGCCCCGGAGGCTGCGGGAGGAGCCCCCGAGCTTATTGCGGAGGTCGTCGAGAAGACCGCCGGGGGAGGGGCGGTCACCAGGTCGCCAGAGATTGCTCTGGAGGTGGCTATCCGCTCCCCTGAGATCCAAGACGCAGAGCCCATCCGTTCTGCGCCGATGACGGAGGCCACCTCGGGTAGCCGCGGCGGGATAGAGCTCCTTGCGGACGATCTCGTCGAGCCGGCGACGGTAGCCAAGCACCTGGAAGCGATCCGTCAAGCCGAGAAGTGGATGAAGGTACGTAGCCGTAGCCTTGGAGTAGTCAATCCTTTGTCGTTGAGTACTCTTCGTGACTTGAGTTGTCTTGTGCAGGACGTTGTGGAGCGGTCCCGCGAGAAGTCGAACTTGTTGCAGGGATATGGCGACACCGTGCTCCGAGCGGAAGCGCTGGAGGAGCAGCTCGTGAAGTCGCGGAAGCACGCGGCTGCCATGCAATCAAAGCTCGACGCCGCCTTCGCCAAGTACCACAATGACGTCATGGAGCTGCAGGCGAAAGGCGACGACTTGGTGCGGAAGAACAAGGGTCTCCGCAACAAGAATAAAGGTATATCCTTCGACTTGTCGAGTACTTGTTGGAAGTCGAGAAGCATCTGACCCGCTGTTGCATTGCTGTGTTGCAGAGCTTGAGGGCCAGGTGGAGCAGCTGAAGGCCTCGGAGACGAGCATGAAGAATCTCTTCTACCGGGAGCAAGAAGCCCGCCGGTACTCGAGCTCGACTACAAGGAACTCGCCTTCGAGTGCGAGAAGCATATGGAGCTGCGGATTGCCTCTGACAGAGATCTCGTCAACTGCTACAAATCTTTGCAGAAATTGAACGAGGACTGCGAGGCATTGCGGGCCCAGTTGAAGGAGTTGGAGGAGGCCGCTCTGCCGATCGCAAGGCTCCTGGTGCCGCACCCGGGCGGCCCCACGATCGCTCCTCTGGTGGATCGCCTTCGTGAAGCTCCAAGTCGGCTGGCCGCCTACGTCAAGCATATGGCCAGGTCGATCCCAAGACAAGTCTTGGCCTTCATGAAGTCCTACTTCCCGAAGGCTCCAGTGGAGGTGGTCGCCGGCGGGGTAGCCGCCAACTGCTCGGATGAGCGAGTATGCGAGGCCTGTTTGGAGCGAGATGGCTCCCATCGCGGAGCAGGTAGCCGATAAGCTGAACCTCCAGTAGCCCTGTAATAGGTATCTAGTAGCCATAGTTGTACAGGAAAACAATTGTAATGAATTGTTCAAGTATCAATGAAAGAGAATTTTCCAGCAATGAGTACTCGTAGTCGCGATCTCAGAGTGCGGAGCGCCCATCGTGGAGTAGGTGCGAGTAGTAGTACTCGTCTTTGGTAGTCCCGTTGTATGGAGTGGACAGTAAAGAAGTTGATGAACAATCAAACTTTATTACTGAAGGAGTACACCTGGGTGGCCAGGGCCGTAGTTACAAAGTAGTCGCCTGGACCCGAAGGCCGCTTACAGCTGAGTAGCGCTGGAGCAGGTGGCCGCTTGCAGCAGTTGATCCGTAGGTAGCCGTGTAGGCTGGATCATAGACCCGTAAGTAGCCGTGCGGGCTGGGTCTTGGAGTGTGGTCTCTTGGTAGACCGCTGCTAGAGTCCTTGACGCTCGTCGCAGCCCAGGGTCCGTAGGTAGCCGCACGGGGCCGGACCACGGGAGAGGAATAGTCCGGAGACGTAGCGCGGGACCGGGGGGGGGTCGCTTGCGGCGAGGGGTGTCGATGTAGTCGTGTAGACTTGAACCCCAGAGTAGTCGTGTAGACTAGGCGTAGAATCGACAGAGTTGGTCGACGTTCCACGAGTTGTTGACGTCTTCGCCTTCAAGTGTTTGGAGGCGGTAGGAGCCCGGCCCGGTCACCTTTGCAACGGTGAAGGGGCCTTCCCAGGGGGAGCTGAGCTTGTGAAGTCCTTCCGTGTTCTGGATACGGCGGAGGACGAGATCTCCAACGTTGAAGGAGCGTTCCTTGACGTTGCGATCATGGTAGCGTCGGATACCCTCCAGGTACCTTGCTGATTGGACGAGGGCAGCGCAGCGAGCTTCTTCGAGGCTGTCGATGTCAACTCGTCTGTCGTCTTCTAAGACGCCTTCGTCGTAGTGCTCCACCGCTTGGCGAGTTCCATATGACATCGGCGGGGAGGATGGCTTCGGAGCCGTAGACCGGGAAGTAGGGGGATTGCCCCGTTGGCTTGGATGGTTGAGTCCGCGGCCCCCGAGTGCGTTGGGTAGTTCCTTGATCCATTTGCCCCCTTTGGAGTTAGCGGCGTCGTGTAGCCGCTTCTTGAGGGCGTCGAGCACCATCCCATTGGCGCGCTCGACTTGTCCGTTGGCCCGTGGGTGGGCGGCGAGACGTATCGGACGTCAATCCCGCTGTTCTCGCGGTACTCCCGGAAGCCGGTGGTTGTTGAAGTTGGACCCCGGTGTCCGTGATGATGCGGTGGGGTAGCCCATAGCGGCGTACGAGTTCATCCGGGAAGTCGAGTACTCTGTCGCCCTTGGGGCATGTGACCGGCTTGACCTCGATCCACTTGGTGAACTTGTCGATAGCCACCGGTACCCTGTTGAATCCTCACGGCGCGGTTGGCGGTGGCCCAATCATGTCGAGCCCCCGGCGAGGCAAAGGGCCGGGTTGGCGGTATGGTGACTAGCTTGTAGGCCGGGACGTGTTGCTGCTTGGCGAAATGCGACATCCTTGACACCTTCTGACGAGTTCTTCGGCGTCGCCCAGGGCTGTGGGCCAGTAGAAAGCTCGTCGGAAAGCCTTGCTGACCAGCGTACGTGAAGACGCGTGGTTGCCGCAGATGCCCTTGTGGATCTCCTCCAAGATGTCATTGCCTTCTTCACGAGGGACGCACTTCATGAGTACTCCAGAAGATGCGCCCCGCTTGTAAACCTTATCTCCGACGAGGACGTAAGACTTGGCGCGGCGGACGAGTTATTCGGCTGCGTTCTTGTCGGAGGGGACCTTCTGCTCGCTGAGGTAGTCGATGAAGGGTTGCCTCCAGTCCACGTCGATCATCATGACCTCCTGCCCAGCTGGTGGATGGGCTGGGACAGTGGTCGGTGGCGCCGGATCCGGGATGGATGGCGCGTGAAGCTCATGGACGAAGACGCCCGCTGGTACTTGAGCGCGGGTGGATCCAAGCTTCGAGAGAACGTCCGCTGCAACGTTGTTGTCGCGGACGATGTGATGGAACTCGAGACCATAGAATTTGTTCTCGAGCTTGCGGACTTCTAGGCAGTAGGCGTCCATGTTCTCCTTGTTGCGGTCCCGGGACTTGTTGACTTGGTTGATGACCCTTTGCGGAGTCGCGCGTAGACTAGTAGCCGCTTGATGCCCGGTGAAGCCGCGAGGGCGGAGCCCGTGTAGGAGAGCTTCGTACTCGGCTTCGTTGTTTGAGACCTTCCAAAAGATCGCGGGACGGACTTGAGTTGTTCGCCCGTTGGAGAGATCGGGGAGTACCCCTGCGCCTGCGCCCTCGAGGTTGAGTGAGCCATCAAAGTACATCACCCAATGCTGCGGTCGCACAAGGTGGGAGTAGGTAGGCGGGTTCTCCCGCCACTCGCCATGAAGTCGACTAGTGCTTGCGACTTGATGGCTGTGCGTGGCTTGAAGTCGATGGTGAGGGCGCCGAGCTCGACAACCCACTTGGAGATTCTTCCGGTGGCGTCTTGGTTCCTCGGGATGTCGCCGAGCGGGTAGTCGGTGGACGACGGAGACCGAGTACTCCTAGAAGTAGTGTCGTAGCTTCGCGAGGTGATGAGTAGAGCATACGGGGAGCTTCGCACGGGCCGGTAGCGAGCCTTGGACTACGATAGAACCTCGCCGACGAAGTAGGCCGGGCGCCGGGCCCGGGTAGGCGTGGCCGTCTTCTTGCCACTCGACAACGATGGCGATGCGACCACGTGAGTAGTCGCGGCTAGGTAGAGCGATGAGCGCTCGCCCTTGTGAGGAGCCGTGAGGATTGGTGGCTTTGACGGGGAAGTCCTTGAGCTGGGCAAGGGCTTGATCCGCCTCTGGAGTCCACACGAACTTCTCGTGATGCTTGAGTAGTTTGAAGAAGGGGAGGCCCCGTTCTCCTAGCCTCGAGATGAATCTGTTCAATGCCGCCATGCACCCCGTCAGCTTCTGGACGTCTTTGATGCTCGTGGGAGCTTTCATGCTGGTGATGGCGGAGATCTTCTCGGGGTTGGCTTCAATGCCGCGCTGGCTGATGATGAAGCCGAGTAGTTTGCCCGAAGGGACGCCGAAGACGCACTTGTTCGGGTTGAGCTTCCAGCGGTACTCGCGTAGCGATGCGAAGGTCTCTTCAAGGTCGTCGATGAGGGTACTGGAGTCCCTGGTCTTGACAACTACGTCATCCACGTAAGCCTCGACGTTCTTGTTGAGTTGCCGCTTGAAGCAGGCCTGGATGGCCCGTTGATAGGTAGCGCCGGCGTTCTTCAACCCGAATTGGGGTGATGAACGCGGTCTTTTCCTGGTCTTCCTCCTTGATTGCGATCTGGTGGTACCCGGAGTAGCAGTCGAGGAAGCAGAGCAGCGGGTCGCGAGCCCCCGCCGTGGAGTCGATGACTTGATCAATCCGCGGCAACCCGAAGGGGTCCTTGGGGCAGTGGTTGTTGAGGTCGGTGTAGTCGACGGACATCCTCCATTCGTTCGAGTTCTTCTTGCGGACGAGGACGGGGTTGGAGAGCCACTCAGGATGAAAGACTTCTCTGATGAAGCCAGCTGCGAGTAGCTTGGCGAGCTCCTTCTTGATGGCGCCCCGTCTGTCGTCGGCAAAACGTCGGAGGTGTTGTCGCTTAGGGGTGGCCTTTGGATCGACATTAAGGCAATGCTCAATCAGCTCCCTGGGCACTCCTGGCATGTCCGCTGGCTTCCACGCGAAGATGTCGCGGTTAGCCCGAAGAAAGCTGATGAGCGCGTCTTCCTATTTGGGGTCGAGGCCGGCCCCGATGGTGGTGATCTTGCTCGGGTCGCCCGTTCCGAGGTCGACTGTCCTGACGAGTACCTCCTCAGGTGGCTGAGGCTTGTTGGCGCTGTCAGACTTCTCTAGGATGTCGAGTTTGCTCGTAGCGAGCTTCTTCGACGCGGCGAAGACCTCCATCATCGCGTTGGGTACTTGGTTTGTGGAAGCGATCGCCACGGCTTCTGTGTCGCAGTCGTGGGAGATCTTCAAGTCCCCCTGGAGGGAGAGTACACTGGCTGGACTTGGCATCTTGAGTACCAAGTAGGTGTAGTGGGGCACCGCCATGAACTTGGCGATGGCCGGTTTGCCGAGGATGGCGTGGTAAGAGGTCTCGAAATCCGCGACCTCGAATTTGATGTACTCGGTGCGGTAGTTGTCCCGAGACGCCCCGAAGGTAAGCGCGTACCACTGAGCCCAGTGGGATAGCCGCGTTGCCTGGGACGATGCCGTATAAGGGCGTGTTGCTCTTGGTGAGCATGGGGGTGACGTCGAGCTCCATTTTCTTCAAGGTTTTGGTGAAGAGGACGTTGAGCCCGCTTCCGCCGTCGATGAGCACCTTGTTGAGCTTGGAGCCCGCCACCGTTGGCTTCAGGACGAGGGGGAACCATCCTTGTTCGGAGGAGCTGGTCCATTGGTCCGCGCGGGAGAAGGTGATGGGTACCTCCGACCACCTGAGAGGGGTCGGAACCGCTGGCTCAATGGACATCACTTCACGACGGGTAGCCTTCTGCTCCCTTCGCTAGGCGATCCGCCGAAGAGGACGTTGACGGTCTTCTCGGGTTCTTGGAAGTCGTTGTTGTCGCCGTCCTTCTTCTTGCCCTTTTTGTCGTGAGGATGCGGTGGCTCGGGGTATCCTTGAGTGCATGCACGAGTTGGTAGCACCGGCTCGGTAGTGTGGTTGCCGTTTGGATGCCACGGGCACTTCTCCTTCTCACAGGTCTTTAAAACCGCCGAGTTCTTCTTCGAGTTCCCTTTCGCAGGCGCCGGATAGCTGCGACGGTGTTGTCTGGCTTGCGCTTGCGGTTGGGACCCGAGTAGTTACTGTTGTTGTTGTTGTTGTTGCGGCCGCCTTGGTTTGTATTGCCGCCGCTGCCGCTGCCCTGGTTCTGCTTGGACTTGCCGCGGATGGCGTCGTACTTGGCGTTGGCCTTGTCCTCTTCATCCACCCAGGACGTGATCATGTCCTTGAGGTGGGGGATGGACCTGGGGCGGCGACGACCGAAGTCCTCGAAGGTGCGGCGATGGTAGAGGCCGTCCTGGAAGAGGTCGATGACCTCCTTGTCGGTGATGTCGACGACGGTAGCGCGCTTGTCGAAAAAGCGGCGCATGTACTTGCGGAGGGTCTCGCCCTGTTCCTGCTTGATCATGGCCAGGTCCATGGGAGTACCCGAACGGCCCATGGCGCCCGCGAAGTTGCTCATGAACTGCTCCTTGAGCTGGTCCCACTTGTCGATCGAGTTCTTGTCGAGCGACTCGAGCCATGTGAGTGGTGCTTGGTCCAGACAGAAGGGGAAGTAGAGGCATTTGGTGTCGCTGTTGCCGCCAACGTTCTCGATGGAGAGGGCGTAGCATCGGAGCCACTGGATAGGATCCTCGCTCGCGTCGTACTTGGTGATCCCCAAAGGCTTGAACTTGTCGGGGAGGAGTAAGTTGCGAAGTCGAGGTGAGAAGGTGGGGAAGCCGTCGCCCTCGGCGGCAAGGTGGTCGACTTCTTCCGCCGCAGCTCCTCAATCTTCTGGCGAGCGTCGTACCCGCCGTGCGAGGCGCCGGAGGCGTGGCTGTTCGCGTGGCCTCGGCCGCCGTGACTGCCGCCGCCTCCAGCTCTTCTGTTGGCCCCATGGTTGGAGCTACCGCCGTCGCTGCCGCCGCCGGCCGGAGCGCGGTGGGGAACAACTTCTCGGTTGCCTTGGTCTTGCTGTGAAGGTCCGCCGGCGTTGGAGCGGCAACGGTTTGGATCGGCTGGAAGGTCAGCTCGAGTACGGTTGGGGCCAGCGTTGGCGCTGCGACTAGTAGCTTCGTTGTCGCGGGGTTTGGCCGGAGGAGGTTGGTTGACTCTGTTGTCGACCCGCATGAAGTAGGCTTCTTCGGCCGAGCTTGGCGATGACCTCTCCGGCGCGTATACCCCGAGCCCGGCGTGCGATCGTTGTAATCGACATGAGGCACCGCTCGGGGGTGGTGTGTACTCGCTCTCGACCGCCTCGAGAGCTCTCGCAAGGTTGCGGATGGGGAGGTTGTCTCCCGAGCCGCCGGCGTCGGCCGCGCGCTTCCCGGCCGTGTTCGCGTCGAGCGTCCCCGTTGGCGACGGTCTCATCCGCGAGTGCGTTGGCGAACGGCTCGTCGCGGAGATGTCCTCCAGGTATCTGTCCTCAGCCGTGCCTGAAGGTCCTGGGGTGTCGCCGGCAGCCATGAAGACTTGGCGATCGGGGGTGCCCAGGCTGGACTCAGAGGGTGCCACCTCAGTTGGTGTATCTGAGTCAGCCCGGGTGGAACGGTAGCGAGTCGATGTAGGCGACGTAGCGTGAGTCTCCCTTTACCGGGTCGGGCGGGCTTGCGGTCCGGCCGCAGACGTATCTCCCGGTCGGCGTTGATTTTATAACCAGCCCCGAGGCTGGCCCTGACAAGGGAAGCTCAGTGGAGTCGTCTTCGGTCTCGGGCTCCTCAGGGTCCGACCCGAAGTCGAACTCGTAGTCCGGGTTCGAGTAGAACTCGGAGAGAGGGCTGGAGTCCGAAGCGTGATCGGGGACGGCGTCGGAGTCCTAGTTGTACTCGGGTACGGGCTCCTTGCCGGCCCGGCGCGAAGTGGGAGCGCTCGTGCGGGCCTGGCTGAGGATGCGTGGGCCACGCGCGGAGCGCCCGCGTGGTGAGGGGGCCGCCTGCGATGGCCGAGCAGCCGGCTCACATGCGGTGGCCCATGGCGACGTCGGGTTCGAGTTGGAGACGGACTCGAGCTCGAAGTCAGCATGGTGGTTGAAGAGCGAAATTTCGCCGAACTTGCCGGCGAGTTCGCCTGTGACAGCTTCAGGAAGCGTCACGAGGCCTGTCCTCGGGTTGGGCTGCACGGTCAGGCAGCGCTGGAAAGAGCCCGCTCCATCAGCAGTGCGGACCCAGGCGCCGAAGACGAAGGTGTCGCCGCGGTTGAAGGCGACAGTTGGCTTGAAGTGGACGGAAGCCGTCGAGTTCGCCATGTGATCTCGAGTGAGATCCCCTACCTGGCGCGCCAGCTGTCGGTGTTTTAGACCGGCAACCTACTACGGGGAGTACCCGAAGTAGATGATTGTGACTCGCCGAGATCGGTAACTCGAAGGAAGAGACACGTGGCACACAATTTAGACAGGTTCGGGCCGCAAGATGCGTAATACCCTACGTTCTGTATGCTGTGTAGCTCTGGATTGATAGGGCACGATTACACGATGGTGCAATGGTGCGCCGTGAGTTGTATGAGAGGAGATTGGATGAGGTGTTCGGTCCCTGCCTCGCTTATATAGTCCGGGAGGCAGGGTTACAAGTCGGAGTAGGGAGAGAGTACTAGTCGAGTACGTCTAGGAGTCCTCTATACAGTGCAAAACATGTACAGCTCCCTAACCGAGTACTACTCCTGTGTAGTCCTTGTGCTCCACGCCTTCAGGTGCCGTGTAGCGCAAGCCGGGTAGTCCCAGGGGCCCACCGAGTAGTCGGTCCTGGTACCCACCGAGGTAGTGGGCCCAGGGAGGTCCATACGACAGGTGCCTCGCGTAAAATTCAGGGCCTAGTTGTAAAGATCCCTATCTAAGTTTTCTTGCAGATCAGTCCAGAGCTTTAGAAAATTCCTAGAAATTCGTAAAAAAACCAAAAAAATACCAAACCAATTTTGTTGGGTTCAGGAAGAGAAATCCCACCACTTTTGTTATTTGCGCATGGCTGGATTCTAAATATTTTTAGCATGAAAAATACAAATGTGAAAAACCTAGATCTGGCATAGCTTTAAATCCATAACTCCTATGTATCCCAATTTTGGATATGTTGTGTCTTAGGTCATGACTAGTTTCTGTGCCAAAAATTTCACAAAGTTATGCAGTGGATCTTGTTCAATAAATTGTTTTCCCTTCCTGCAGAAACTGCCTAGATAATTTTTCTTGCTAAATATATTTATGTTTTTGAGCTCAACTTGTGCACACTTTCCTGTGATGTCAAAATACACATCTTGTGAGTTAATCATGATTTTTGGCTTACAGAAATAGTTATTCTCGATTTATGCATGTTTTCCTTTGAAAAATGATGAACTAAGATCAGTTGGGTTTCTAGGTGAATATGCTGGTTCTTTAGGCTTGTTTAGGACCAGAGAGCATGCATCAGAAAGTTTGGATCATTTTGAGGCTTATTTATTTTTGTATGCATTTAATTTGAATCACTAGCTAGCCTTTGTTATTTTCAATAGTATTTAATTTCCTAGCATCCAACACTTACATGTGGGTCCAATGGACCAGGATAGGTGCTAATATGCATATGAAACACTTGTTTCATTTTTGGTAATTTAATTGCTTAATAAAAAGCTTAAAATCCCTTTTAATATTAAAGAGAAGTTAAATAAAGAAAACCCCTAATTAATTCTTTTTCCTTTTTGAAAGTATTATTTAATATAACTAAAAGATAATTAACTATAATTGCTGATAAGAAATTAATTCATGGATAAAAATATTATTTATACCTTTGCTTGTGAGAGGAAAAGGATTAAAGCCTTCACATGAAATAACAAGTATAATAAAAATCTTTATTCAAATGTGCGATAAAAGAATAACCCATGTACAACTAATAACCTTCCTAAAAGAGAAACACTATCTAGATGCTTGTTAAGGTGAATATGACCAACAAGAGTTGGATAAGACAACAAACTATCACATCACCTAAACTTGCATTGCATTCCGTGTAGATCTTCCAGACGGTGATTACTCGCTTGTCCCGGAAACCGAGGAAGGAGGAGCGGAAGCTTCGCTGAAGTACGTGGAAGTGCTCGACACCGAGGGTGCCCAGGCTAACCTAGCTGACGAAGGCAAGCTCCGCTGCATCTAACCCAGTTTTCAAATTCTTTATTCAATTATCTATGGATGATTGCGCATTTACGTTCAGGAGTTGAATGAAACCCTAGATGCACGATCCCTAGGTACCTTGTCCTTACTAGTATGATAGGTCGATAGCTGCTAAGCTATAGGACCGTTACAAGTTGAGTGATGACCTCACTCACGAGAATAGGTTCCTAGATAAGAATCACAATATATCCTAAATGGATTGCTCACGTGGTAAGAGCATGGGATCTGGGCTCCGGTCCAGTGGTTATGTGGGTTAAGCTTTTGAATGTATAAGCACATGTCGGGTATGGGACCGGTAAGCCTAGTACCTTAATGAGGCGGCGAGGGATCCTACCGTTACTACTCTTGGGATTCGCTCTCACGGCTAGCTACCGGTGGTGTATGGTGATTCTGGGTATCTCGCGGGGGATTCCGGATAGCCTGCACCAAAGACTGTAAGATTTGATCCCGACCCGAGGATTTTTGGAAATAGCATGGGACAGCTGTACCTTTGTGGGCAACCTACCGTGTGTTTGGGTTTACCTTGCAAGGTTTAAATCAATCGATTGTCGGCCTCTCACCGTTATCCGAGACTGCTTACTCCACTAGTCATGAGATCCCTAATGATTGAAGATGATGAGTACTATGCTTGATTAATTGTATTGTACAACTTTGTTTGTACTAGTTGGCTAATGTAGTAAAGATTAAAACTACTAGAACTTGTGCTAAAATCTTGAAAGTAAGGACCCACTCTTGTTAGTTTTTAGCAAAAGCAACCCAGTAGCCAAAAAGCCTTTCATGGTCTAGTATTGGTGAAGTAGTTATCACCGACGGGTAAGTCTTGCTGAGTATTAGTATACTCAGCCTTGCTATAATATGTTGATCTAGGAAATACTTTCGGTGATGTGTGGCCCGGAGAGATCCCGCCCGGCTGGGAGCTGGAGTGGGTGGAGGACGACTACTGAAAGCATCATGGATGGCCTCCCGTGGTGTCTCCGCTTCCGTTAGTTTAATTCCGCTGCTTTCGAAAACTCTGAACTATTTCGTGATGGCAAAAACTATGGTTTGTAATAATTAAACCCCTCGGGGTATGAATTTGGATATTAACATTGTTGTAACTCTGGACTCGCCTTCGAGTGAGTTTTAATGCATATATTCGATCCTTGTTGCTTTTCAAGTGATTTACTGGGCGTTAACCCGGCGACTAACGACAGGATCATACTTTATTATTGCTTAATGACCAAAGTGGATCGGTCTTAGGCGATAGTATGGTATTTTCCTGGGCGGGTTGTCACAGAGGCTTCGTAAGTGGGCCCCGCTCGGTGGCCTCTGTGCCGCCGATGCCTGCGCCACATGCTGCTGCTCCAGCAGGGACTAGGCGGCCGGCGGCGGGTGCTGTAGCATGGGGCCGACGACGTGAGTCGGCGTCCATGGTCGACCTCTGACGCCTCCAACTTCCCTCCGCTGTGCCAAATCGATCTTGGAGCTCCTTAGTCTCCGATTGGACCTGTTCTGCCGACGACGGCTGCCAGAGGGAGCTGCTGGTGACAGGGACGCGTGGCGGAGGGAACCGCGGGCATGCAAAAGGAGAGAGGGGCACATTTTTCCCTCACCTATCTCCTCCGAGGCATTTTGCCTCTCCGTTTGCCTCTTCTGTTGGACACATCAGCGTTCGCTACAGTAGCGGCTGGTGAGGAAAAAATGGATTTGCCTCCCTGGATGCAGCTGTTGGGGTCGGTCTAACTAGCAAGCGCGTGCCGAGCAATCGAATTCCGACAAGTGGCCATCACCCAGCGGTGTTAGACTATTCGCAGCAAGCACGCTCATCCGCACCTTCATATACCCCGGTTGAGTGGAGGAGAGAGAAGGGGAATAGCTCTCAAAGCACAGCGCCTCACAGCAAGCACACCTAACCCTTCACACATCATGCCTTGGAAGTTGGTTCCCGCGGCAGTCGGAGCCGAGCAGCTCGCCACCGCCACCTCCGGCCATGCCTCCGAAGAAAAAAAATCTGAAATGCAAATCGCCAAAGGTTTCCAACAACTACTAGACTTTCCACTTGAGGATACTCTTCACAATTTTTCATTTCAGATTATTTTGACATAGACATAAATTCGATGCATAACGTTTTCTTATAAATAATTTATGTGCATAATTTTTTCCCACAACAATTTATGCACATAACTTTTTCGGATGATAATTTATGTGTATAACATTTTTCCTGACAATGAGTTATGGACAATTTGAACTTGACGATGAGTTATGCAGATAACTTTTTTCCTAACGACAACTTATGCACATAAGTTTGATCTTGATGATAAGTTATGTAGATAACTTTTGTCCTAATGATGAGTTATGCACATAATTTGACCCTGACATTGAGTTATGCAGATAACATTTCCCCTAACGACGAGTTATACACATAACTTTGATCATAACGACAAGTTATGCGGAGACATTTTGCCCTCCTAACCATGCTGCATGGAAGTCCTCTTTCAAGATGATGGTTGTTGATCACCTGGTCAGGATCAAGCAGGAGCTCCACCAACCGATCAAGCAACGGATTGACTCGCTGTTGCTGTTCATTATATTTCTTTGTAGTTTTTGTGCTTTCTTGTTTAGCTCACCCCTCCCTTACTGGGTTGTTTTATTCCTTTCTCAGCTCTTGGCTGGGTATGGTGTCGTAAGACTATTTACCCTTGCTCTTTTTTAATATATTACTTGTTGTCGGGGGGCTTTTGTCGGGGTTCTCTACCACCGGACAGTAAATTTCTATCGATCGTGTGTCAGGCTCGGATGGTGTCGGGGACAGCCATAGGGGTCCCCTAAATAACCAAGGAAAACCCACTTTCTTTCGCAAATAACAAACTCACCAACGTAAAACACAACTTGAAGGACCGAAACGGCGAACCGAGGAGGGGGGGGGGGGGGGGATGGGAGCCGATAAAAATTCTATTCAAGAATTCGTCCTATGAACCCGATTTCACTCGTGCCCCTCTGCAAGCTTCTCTTGCCAAGTTCACGTAGCCACTGAAGTGCTACTGAACCTAGGAGCAAGACCCAACCAACAGCCATAGCACCACGCAGCGGAAACACACACGACACGGCTGCTGGCAGCCCAAACCGGTCAGGCCGATTTCTGAAACCGGTTAGACCGCTTCTGTTGGACTTAGCCTCACGCAGGTAGGGGAAACCGGTCAGACCGGTTTGGCAAACCGGTTAGACCGATTTTGTCTAGAAACTCCCCAAAGACCCAAAACACCTCAAGAGCCTTTACACATCTGAACAAATGAAGCCATGATGCAATAGAGACTTCCTTGCTCAAAAACCCTTCTCGACAGCCCACAAGGCGAAACCGGTCAGACCGGTTTGGGAAACCGGTCAGGCCGGTTTTTGCCTGGACAGTCGAGAAGAACACAGCCCACGAGAAAAACTCAACACTTTCTCCAATCGATCTTCTGATTCGTTCCACGGATCAAAGTGAGACTTTGGGGATAGTTGGGGTACCTCATGGGCTACCCTTGGCTAGAAGCTCGGTCCCCAAAACCCACTCAATCAAGAGGAATCGAAAGTCAACCCCCAAGAACACCTCTTACCCAAGAACTCTGAAACGACCAAAATCGAGCCCCTTAACTTGCAGATTTGGGAGAGGAATCAAAGGCAAAAGAACCACGAAGGGCTCACACGAATTTCCCCCATTAAATCCTCAAGAACAAGGTCCCGAAAACAACTCAAGAAAATCACCAAGGGAGGGCACCGAAAATCACCACCAAGAACAACCGGGAACAACACATCCAAACCTTGAGGAACCACGCCCAATCATCTATACATGCCACAAAGGTTCATACAAGGTCTAGCTTGCCGCCAGATCATCCTTCCCTCTCACAAGATCTCACCATGAAGCTCTCAAGCTAGTCCTAGAAATCCTGAGGAAAATAGGAAGGGAAAAAAGGAAAGCAAATGAACTAGGGTTCCAAGAGATGGCTGCCATCCTCTCACCTCATGGGTAATATGGAGGCAACCAAAAGTCTAAAATACCCTTACTTAATAACTAGGGATACAAGCCCCTCAAGGGCGGTTTTGGAAGTCTTCAGATTTTCTCCATCGGACGGATGCCCAGCGACCGCAATTCGTGTAGCCTCGACGCAAGCCTTGCGATCCCGACGTGTGTCCCCCTGCGACCCCAATCCGGTCAGGCCGGTTTTGGCCAGACAGCCACGCTCGGTCTTCGGCCTCGGCTTTGTGGCTCAGCCGAGTAACCCAGTGATTTTCTGGTGAACCACCAGAAACCCTGCGAACTTGATGTAGCCTCCGCCAATCACCACTCATGACTTGGCTCCCACGAAGTCCCGGCTCGACCTTGGTTTTGTGGCTCGACCTTGGTTTTGTGGCTCAACCAAGAAACCGTCCACCAACTTCATCTTGCTGTTCTTGCCACCATGCGGCCCGCACTTGATCCCGCTGGCCACCGGGTCCCTCGAACGAAGCCTACTTGTCTTCTCCACACCTGGAGGCCTCCCCGGCGACGTCCTTTCACGCTTGTTTTTCACCTGCACCAACACCAGTCAAGCCGCAACCTGAACCTGCATTACTTAGCCAAGAATCAGTCCACACAACGTTGTCAATCACTCATCACACAAGGAAGCGACCATCCACCGGTCCTTGAACCACACATGGTCCTCAATCTCCCCCTTGATGAGTGCATTGACAACACACACATTTGGTAACCACAGAGAAAAGGAAAAAAAAGAAACGAATAAAAAGAAACTCCAACAAGCGATCGAAAGCCGAGAAAGGCAAAGAGCAAGATCACTTGAAGAAGATAAGTCTCGGACCCCTTAGGCAAGGGCAACGGCTCGACACATTCGTGACAAAACCATGCTAGAGCAAAGAGCACAAACCACCAAAGCAAACAAGAGCTCCCCCTGCACATATGCAAACTCCCCCTGAACAAGTGCTAACCCTGGGAACAAACCGGTCAGGCCGGTTCACAAAACCGGTCAGACCGGTTTCACACAGCAGACCACACCCCCAAAAGCCAAAAATGCAAAAGAAGTGCACAAGCTCCCCCTTGGTTCTTGGGATAGGTTCCAGGGATGCAATACAACTTTTCTCCACCCTTCTTTCTCCGCCTTGTTGCCAATGCATGAATCAAGGCACAACTTTGAAAAAAATGCAACCTAGAGCTTCTCAAGTATACAAAATTCATCACAAGATGCTACACATGTCCAAATGAGCAAGTTAGATACTCTACAGCTTTGAAATGACATCAACTTCATGACTACCAAGTTTCACAACCAACGGACGAAGCTACGATAGAATTGAGCAATTTTGCGAAAAGTTACCCTCTCATGAGCAAAAACCTAAACATGAGCAAAACATGTCAAAATGGCAAAGCCACACAAACTTCATGATAGGACAACCATTCTAATCATAAGACCATCACAAACACCCACAAGTACCTCATGTCATGTCAAAGCCACCGAGCCATGTGCCTACTTCTATGTATGAGACTTCTCATTGGTAGGCATCATGCAACGGTTTAGCACCCAAAGCAAATTAAATTCAGCACATATGACATGGGAGCACATTTTGCAAGCATTTTACATTTCATTTTCAGATTCATAATTGGTACATGAAATGTCTTTACGACAAAAAGGAACTTATGCCCCTCCATAAGATAAAGCAAGAGGGCTAAACATTCATGATGGCAAATGAGCCTTTGGCCCCATATGATCAATAAACTAGCTATCCAACCACAAATTAAGCATAACCAAGCCACTAAAACATGTCAAGATCATATAGAGGCATTTACACATGAGAGAGCATATATGTGACATTTTTCAAAAGCATAGCCATCAACCATGGATATAAATCAGATCATCAAGAGCTAAGCCAAACTAACCATAGCATACCAAACTAGCTCACAAGATCATTATAGCACATCATGGTGAACAATGTAGATGAGAGAAGCTTTTCCTACAAAATGCATATAATACAAAATGCATGCAATCTAAGATACAAGGATGCCTATACATCATGTTACATATGCCATGCCAAATGCAAGAAATGCACAAAGAAAAGCTATACATATGCTACAAAGGAGCTCCCACACACAAAGCTCAAGAAATCAAACACACACCAAGTCCCCCCCGCAAACGAGTGAAAGTTGCTTGATCTAGGGGTTTGGTGAAAATATCGGCTAGTTGGTCATGTGTGGGTACATGGATCAAAGCTATCTTCCCTTTCTCAACATTGTCTCTCAGAAAATGATACCTCCTTTCTATGTGCTTGGTTTTGGAATGGATCACTGGGTTCTTGGCAACGAATATGGCACTGGTGCTGTCACATTGAAGTGGGACATGGGTATACTCCTCACCAAAGTCACTCATGGTGTATGAAATCCAAAGGAGCTGAGAGCAAACAACTACTAGCGGCAACGTACTCTGCCTCGATATTGGATTGAGCAACACTCGACTGTTTGCGGGATGACCAAGACACCAAAGAAGAACCCAAAAACTGGCAAGTCCCAGAAGTGGACTTCCTATCCAATCGACACCCGGCAAAATCCGCATCCGAAAAACCATGAAGCGCCAAAGAAGAGGACGTGGAGTACCAAAGGACGAAGTCGGGAGTGTGACGCAAGTACCTGAAAATTCGCTTCACCGCTTGCCGATGCGAAGTCCTCGGAGACGCTTGAAAACGAGCGCAGAGACATACCAAGAACTGGATGTCCGGCCTCGTCGCCGTCAAGTAGAGGAGTGACCCGATCATGCTCCGGTACTCCTTCTGGTCCACGTGTTCACCTTCCTCGTCCGCATCAAGAGCTGTAGTCGTACTCATGAGTGTCGTCATAGCCTTGGAGTCCTCCATCTTGAACTTCCGCACAATGTCCTTGGTGTACTTAGCTTGGTGCACAAATGTTCCTTCCTTTGATTGCTTGATTTGTAGCCCGAGGAAGAACTGCAACTCGCCCATCATGCTCATCTCAAATTCCCTGCTCATATCCTCTGCAAACCTTGCAACAAGAGAGTTAGACGAGCCACCAAAGACAATATCATCCACGTACACCTGCACAATCAGGACATCTCTGCCCTGCCTAAGTAGGAACAAGGTTTGATCGCCCTTCCCCATCTCAAAACCTCTCTCAAACAAGAACCCCCTCAACCTACCATACCAAGCTCTAGGTGCTTGCTTCAACCCATAAAGCGCCATTCTCAACTTGTACACCCGGTGGGGGTACTTCTCACTCTCAAACCCCGGTGGTTGCCTCACATACACTCCTTCCTCCAACACACCATTTGGGAAAGCACTCTTCACATCCATTTGGTGCAACTTGAATCCTTTAACCACGGAAAAGGCTAGAAGGATTCTTATCGCCTCGAAACGGGCTACGGGAGCAAATGTCTCCTCGTAGTCAATCCCCTCTTTCTGACTGAACCCCTGAGCTACAAGCCTTGACTTGTTCCTCACCACTTCACCTTTCTCTCCCTCTTTGTTCTTCCACACCCACTTTGTACCAATCGGCTTACACCCTGGGGGAGGGTCAACCAACTCCCAAACCTGATTCCTCTCAAAGTTCTCCAACTCCTCATGCATCGAATTAACCCAAGTGTGATCCGATAGTGCGTGTCCAATGTCTTTGGGCTCAAAAGTAGCAACAAATGCAGCATGAGCGAAATGAGAATTGTTCCGAACCCTCGACCGTGTATTGTGTTTATTCATGTCGCTGATGATCCTTGAAGCTGGGTGATCCACTTGTACTCGCCGGGGAGGTTCTCGCCTCGATGCTACATCCCCCTCAACTGTAGCTTCACCTCGATCTTGATTTGTTGTCGTAGGTGTAGGAGAGGGTCCGTCCACCACCGTAGTCGAAGTAGTGGGTACATGTTCAGCCGGGGGCACCACACCGCCATCTTCATCGTCACCTAGTTCATGCTCCTCCTCCTGAAAGATCTCCTCGCCAAGCTCATCATCACCTGCACACTCAAAGACAAGATGACTACGTGGCTGTGTCTCGTCGAAGGTTACCTCGCAAGTCTCCACGATTTGGTTAGTTTCAAGATTGAGCACACGATATGCTCTAGAATGAGATGCATAACCAAAGAAAATACCATCGACCGACCTAGCCTCAAACTTATCAAACTTCTTCCCTTTCTTAAGAATAAAGCACTTGCAACCAAAGACATGGAAGTGACTCACCTTTGGTGTGCGACCGTGCATCAACTCATAGCATGTTTTCTTCTTATGCACTCTGAGGTAGATCCTGTTCGACACATAGCACGCGGTGTTCACCACCTCAGCCCAGAACAAGGTCCTGTTCTTCCTTTCCACAACACCATTCTGGGGAGGCGTATACGGACTCGAAAAATGGTGTTCAAGACCCAAGTCATGGCAAAAGGTTTCAAAATGAGAGGTTCTGAATTCTGAGCCATTGTCACTGCGGATTGCTCGTATGGCATCTCCGTGCCTCTCGTTCCTCAACCTCAAGACAAGATCTCGAACAAAACCAAACGTCTCCCCCTTATCCTCGAGAAAGAACACCCACGCATACCGAGAATAGTCGTCCACCACAACAAGGACATACCACTTCCCACCCGCAGATCACACATGAGCTGGGCCAACAAGGTCCATATGGAGCAGCTCGCATGGACGCTCAGTCATCACATCGGTGAGAGGCGGGTGAGAAGAGGCTACCATCTTGGCATGCCTACACGGCGCACAAACCAGCTCTTTCTCAAGCCTCAACCATGGCAATCCTCGGACCAAATTGAGTTTACTCAAGCGAGACAAAAGGTTAAAGCTTAAGTGACCCAACTTCTTGTGCCACCTCCACAACTCACTCGAAGAACCAGCCAAGAAACAACACTCAACACCCGAAGACTGAGAAAAATCAGCTCGAAACACCTGACCCTCGGGAACGACCATACAGTCAAGGTCCCCTCGAGAATCCAAAATCCGAGAACCACCAGGCCGAAACAACACCTCAAAACCCTCATCCAACAGCTGGGACACAGAAAGCAAATTGTATCCAAGCGATTGAACAAGAGCCACACGCCTGAGAGTGATCTTGTCACTCACCTTAATCTCACCTTCTGAAAGCACACGCCCACACCCACGCCCATTGTCCCCAAAGGTGATGTACCTCCTTGTCACCACCGGGACGAGACTTGAGAACCACCACTTTTCTCCGGTCATATGCCTCGAGCAACCGGAGTCAATCAACCAAATGTTCTTCAAGTCTCCCACCTGAAATTCAAAAACGAGCACGTGAGCGAACAAACGACTCATCACTGGGGTTAGTACCAAAAGAGTAAAACCAGTGCCGAGCCATTTGCTCGAAAGTGGGGTTAGCACAAACCAAACCATCTTTCCTACCAAAACTACCACCACGAACACCACCTCGGTAACCGCTCCGAGGAAACCAACCTTCTCTGCCTGGAGGAGGACCAAAACCACGGAAGGAGAACCGTGGATCGTCCCTTCTCTTCATCTCAAAGCTAAGACTCCTCCCATTCCCATATTGAACACAAGAGGGAGAACGCCTAGCAAACTGACCACCTGCTGACTCTCCAGACCAACCACCAGAACCATGACCACCTGAGACAAATTGAGACTCCTCACGAGCACGAAAACCAAACGTTCCACTCTGCAGACCCCAAACTGGTCTGACCAGTTTCACTCCTCCAGCAACACCACCTGCAGCCTTTCGCTCTCCCCAAGCCGGAACTGTCCTCACACTTGCCTTGGCCCTGGGCATCTGCACACGAGACTCAAGTACACCACTGGATGGGTGATACTTGTCCTTGTTAGCCCAATCCTTCACCATTCTCTCTTCTCATTTCCTCTTGAAGCAAAACTCATCCTTATGGCCATCTCTCCCACAATAGCCACAATGAAACCTCACAAGCTTAGGTTTGGGCATGGATTGGGGCTGCTCACTTGGTTTCTTTCCACTCGACTTCTCCACCAGTTTCTCCTCACTAGCCTTCTCACTCTCTTTCCCAAAAAACACTTTCCCCTAAGTGCTCACAAACTTGATAGGCTTTTGGAAATCATTCGTTGGTGGAGGAAACACGGGTGGAGCTGGGGTTGTGTCTAGTCGGTTCCTAAGATGGTTAGGTTTGAGAGGGAAATCCTTTTTGTGGTGGGTTTTTGGTGGCTCTGAGATATTTTCTCCACTTCCCTCACCAACCTTGTTTGCCCCAAGTGCCACACCATCCTGCCTCTTGAATGACTCAATCATTATCCTCAACTGAGGCTCATGACCAGACAACCAACCCATCAACTTTCTCAGCTCTTCATTCTCATCCTGCAAGCGATCAACATAATGTGCAAGTTCCAAATTCTTCAAAGCATGCATTTCACAGGTAGAGCAAGATGTAGAAATTGGTTCTTTCAGCTTAGCCTCAAGGGAAGCAGTGTAAACATGCATCTCATCAATTTTAGGATGCAAGACGGGGCAAGAAGTGCAAGCACCTAGCAAAGCGAGCATCTAGATTTAAGCTCAGCCACTTCAACCCTAAGCACATCTAGTTCCTCACACTTGGAGGCATGCTTTTCCTTAAACAGAGCAAGATCAGCAAGGAAAATAGAGCAATCAGCACAATCAGTCTCATCAGAAACCACAGGGCTCGCCTTAAGGGAATCAATTTCAAGCTTGCTATCAAGAACCTGTGTTTCTAGCTCAGCGACTCTAGTCCTAGCATCCTCGAGTGAAGCCCTAAGCTCTTTTCTCATTTTCTTGGCCTCTCTAAGCATGTCATCACGATTATCAAGCAACGAGCCAAGCCGTTCATTTTCCTGATGCAAGAAGGGAAGCTCATCACGCACCTCGTCATCGAAGTCAGAGTCCGAGTCGCTCTGTGTGCTCTTCTTGCTGCCGGATTTCAGTGCCATGGTGCAGAAGCCGTCTCTAGCAAAGCAGCTCAGCCCGCTCAGGTTCCTGGACGACTTCCTGCTCTTTCAACGATCACCTTCATCTACACTACTGCTCGAGCTCGAGGTGGAGTACGCGGAACTGGAGTCGACGTTGCTCGCTCCAACCATCGCTCGGGCCTTGCCTCGACTCTCCTTCTTCGTCGATCGTCGCTCATCCTTGTGCTTGTTCTTGTGCTTGCTCTTGTGGTCACGCCTCGACCGGTACTTGCCATCTGTCCTTGACTTGTGCTTGTAGCCGTCCTTGTCCTCGACCTTCTTCGGGCAGTCGGTGACGAAGTGTCCCGTCTTGCCGCACTGGAAGCATGTCCTCGTGTTCCTCCTCATGTTCACCCGGTTCTCGTGCAGCCTCTCGAATCTCCTCATCAGCAACGCCAGCTCGTCCTCTCCAAGCACGTCAAACTCCTCATCTGGCATAGACATCAAAGAGGACAAAGAGAACAGCCTGGTGGATGGGCTAGTGTTATCCTTTCCTTTCGAACCACCAACGAGGGCAAGACTATGGGAGTCAGTCGGACCCTCGAGCTTGGCTGTCATGCCCCTATCCATCTCAGCCGACTTGAGCTACGAGAACAGCTCGTTCACCGTCAGAGTGTCATACTTCTCTGACTCCCCAATGGCCTCGAACTTTCCACCTCAAATTGTATGATCCAAAGAGTGTAAGAGCTTGACCGCTCTATCATGATCATCGTACGGGAGCACATCCACATTGGCCCTCATGTTGTTCACAACCACCGTGAACCTCTAAAACAAGGCATCAATGGACTCACCGGGGGGATGAGTGAAGTTCTCGTACTCTCTCCGGTAGGTCGCATACATCCGAGCTTGAACCTAGGCATTCCCAACATGAGCCTCCTTCAACACCGTCCAAATTCTACAAGCCAAGTTCATCGTGTGCACCTGATCGAATTCAGGCTGACATAAAGCACGAAACAAGTAGTCGACCACCTTATTGTTGGCGTCGAACATGTCCCTCGATCCTGGGGCGAGGAAGTTCATCGGCTGGACATAGCCTATGTCCATTGTGACATCCCAAAGGATCTGACCCTTTCCGCGGAAGAACGCCGCCATCTGCTTACTCCACATCTGGTAGTTCTTTCCATCGAAGTGTGGAGGACCCGAACCCCGTTCCTGGTATGCCATCCTTGGATCTTAGACTAGTTAGAGTCAATAAAGACCCGAACCGGCTCTGATACCACTTGAAGGACCGAAATGGCGAACCAGAGGGGGGGGAGTGAATGGGAGCCGATAAAAATTCTATTCAAGAATTCAGCCTATGAACCCGATTTCACTTGTGGCTCTCTGCAAGCTTCTCTTTCCAAGTTCACGTAGCCACTGAAGTGCTACTGAACCTAGGAGCAAGACCCAACCAACAGCCACAACACACATGCAGCGGAAACACACACGACACGGCTGTTGGCAGCCCAAACCGGTCAGGCTGGTTTCTGAAACCGGTCAGACCACTTCTGTTGGACTTAGCCTCATGCAGGCAGGGGAAACCGGTCAGACCGGTTTGGCAAACCGATCAGACCGATTTTGTCCAGAAACTCCCCAAAGACCCAAAACACCTCAAGAGCCTTTCCACATCTGAACAAATGAAGCCATGGTGCAACAGAGACTTCCTTGCTCAAAAACCCTTCTCGACAGCCCACAAGGCGAAACTGGTTAGACCGGTTTCCCAAACCGGTCAGGCCGGTTTTTGCCTGGACAGTCGAGAAGAACACAACCCACTGGAAAAACTCAACACTTCCTCCAATCAATCTCCCGATTTGTTCCACGGATCAAAGTGAGACTTTGAGGATAGTTGGGGTACCTCGTGGGTTACCCTTGTCTAGAAGCTCGGTCCCCAAAACCCACTCAATCAAGAGGAATCGAAAGTCAACCCCCAAGAACACATCTTACCCTCGAACTCTGAAACCACCAAAATCGAGCCCCTTAACTTGCGGATTTGGGAGAGGAATCAAAGGCAAAAGAACCACGAAGGGCTCACACGAATTTCCCCCATCGAATCCTCAAGAACAAGGTCCCTAAAACAACCCAAGAAAATCACCAAGGGAGGGCACCGAAAATCACTACCAAGAACAACCGGGAACAACACATCCAAACCTTGAGGAACCACACCGAATCATCTATACATGCCACAAAGGTTAATACAAGGTCTAGCTTGCCGCCAGATCATCCTTCCCTCTCACAAGATCTCATCATGAAGCTCTCAAGCTAGTCCTAGAAATCCTAAGGAAAATAGTTAGGGAAAAAAGGAAAGCAAATGAACTAGGGTTCCAAGAGATGGCTGCCATCGTCTCACCTCATGGGTTATATGGAGGCAACCGAAAGTCTAAAATACCCTTACTTAATAACTAGGGATACAAGCCCCTCAAGGGCGGTTTTGGAAGTCTTCAGATTTTCTCCATCAGACGGATGCCCAGCGACCGCACTTCGCATAGCCTCGATGCAAGCCTTGCGATCCCGACGCGTGTCCTCCGCTTCGAAGCTTTCGATGCCCTGCGACCCCAAACCGGTCAGACCGGTTCTCCAAACCGATCGAGGCCGCGTTTTGGCCGGACGACCACGCCGGTCTTCGGCCTCGGCCTTGTGGCTCAGCCGAGTAACCCGGTGATTTTCTGGTGAACCACCGGAAACCCCGCGAACTTGATGTAGCCTCCGCCAATCACCACTCATGACTTGGCTCCCACGAAGTCCCAGCTTGACCTTGGTTTTGTGGCTCAACCAAGAAACAGACCACCAACTTCATCTTGCTGTTCTTTCTACCATGCGGCCCGCACTTGACCCCGCTGGCCACCGGGTCCCTCGATCGAAGCCTACTTGTCTTCTCCACACTTGGAGGCCTCACCGGCGACGACCTTTCGCACTTGTTCTTCACCTGCACCAACACCAGTCAAGCCGCAACCTGCACCTGCATTACTTAGCCAAGAATCATTCCACACAACATTGTCAATCACTCATGACACAAGGAAGCGACCATCCACCGATCCTCGAACCACACATGGTCCTCAATCTCCCCCTTGATGAGTGCATTGACAACACACACATTTGGTAACCACAGAGAAAAGGAAAAGAAAAGAAACGAATAAAAAGAAACTCCAACAAGCGATCGAAAGCCGAGAAAGGCAAAGAGCAAGATCACTTGAAGAAGACAAGTCTTGGACCCCTTAGGCAAGGGCAATGGCTCGACACATCCGAGACAAAACCATGCTCGAGCAAAGAGCACAAACCACCAAAGCAAACAAGAGCTCCCCCTGCACATATGCAAACTCCCCCTGAACAAGTGCCAACCCTGGGCACAAACCGGTCAGGTCGGCTCACAAAACCGGTCAGACCGGTTTCACACAGCAGACCACACCCCCAAAAGCCAAAAAATGCAAAAGATAGAATTGAGCAATTTTGCGAAAAGTTACCCTCTCATGAGCAAAAACCTAAACATGAGGAAAACATGTCAAAATGGCAAAGCCACACAAACTTCATGCTAGGACAACCATTCTAATCATAAGACCATCACAAACACCCACAAGTACCTCATGTCATGTCAAAGCCACCGAGCCATGTGCCTACTTCTATGTATGAGACTTCTCATTAGTAGGCATCATGCAACGGTTTAGCACCCAAAGCAAATTAAATTCAGCACATATGACATAGGAGCACATTTTCCAAGAATTTTACATTTCATTTTCATATTCATAATTGGTACATGAAATGTCTTTGCGACAAAAAGGAACTTATGCCCCTCCATAAGATAAAGCAAGAGGGCTAAACATTCATGATGGCAAATGAGCCTTTGGCCCCATATGATAAATAAACTAGCTATCCAACCACAAATTAAGCATAACCAAGCCACTAAAACATGTCAAGATCATATAGAGACATTTACACATGAGAGAGCATATATGTGACATTTTTCAAAAGCATAGCCGTCAACCATGGATATGAATCAAGATCATCAAGAGCTAAGCCAAACTAATCTCTGCCTTGCTCGAGGGCTGGTCGCCCCCTCGGGTGAGGTTCAACATCGCTCGAGGGTCGGTAGCCCCCTCGGGTGAGGTTCCGCCTCGCTCAAGGGCCGGTCGCCCCCTCTGGTGAGGTTCCACCTCACTCGAGGACCTCACGGGCTCGCCACCCCCGTACCTACTCCCCCGGCAGGGGCATTTAATGCTCTGACACTTGCAGGCGCCCGGGTCAAAGACGAATCCACGCCGCGCCTCTGACACGCCTGGGAATCATATCCCAGCGCTGTTCCGCCAACTCTCCCGATAAGGCCATCCCCGCACTGTAAGATACTGTGCAGTAAGGCCGGTGTTAGCTCCGTGACGCTGTGCTGCCCACTCTCGTACGGCCGACGCGCCGCACCCTCGAAAGAGGACAACGGAACCCTCGAAAGGGGAGCGGACGCCTGTTCCACGCTTGCCCAGGACCACACCATGATGTCAGACCAGTGGGACGCGCCTCCTCCGTCACCGTCGGTCCTGCGTGGCCATCCCCACCATCACGACGCCATCCCGGGCACTGCAACGCCATCCCCAACGCTGTGGGGGTAAGGGGCGACAAGGCGCCGCCACGCTGGCTGCTGTGCGCCTTACGGCCTCCCGTCAGCTGCACCCTCGATTCAGCGTACGGACAACGACTAAACGGGAGGTTTCAACACCACCACCCTCGAATCCGCCCCTGGACGGACACAGGGCACGCCATGACGCTTCGCCGAAAGCCAAATTTGCCAGGACGGCCGTCGACTCCGATGCACTGTCCACCATGCCATCACACGTAGCTAAAACAGTGCGACACGCCTGTAAACTTCCTCCTCCTTGGCCTATAAAAGGAGGGGCAGTCCCCTGGCCGCAGGGGGACGATGGTAGCAAGCACTCACACGCGCTCACTGCCTTCACCATGATATTGGCACTTGCCTCAATCAAAAACCTCTGGGACTTGGAGGCCCGACTTCCTCTCCCGCCTCGTTTGTAGCCCCCTCTACAAGCACTACGGTGCAACGCAATATAGTTCCCCGAGCACACGACTGTTGGACGTACGACCCCGGCCGGAACTAGGATAAACCCCGTGTCACTAGTTGCTTAGCACTGACCATCGAGAGATAGATCTCAGTGCTCTTACAGTTTAGTGTCGAGGCTACTTTCCGCACCGATAGTTGGCGCGCCAGGTAGGGGAATCACGCGTTGAAGATCAGCTTTCCAGCAGCCATCTCGATTGTGATCCGCACCGAGTACAGGGGCCAGAGGTACTCCATGGGTAGCTCGGACCCCCTCCCAGTCGGATTCGAAATCCGAATCGGGAACCTGAACTTTCAGGCTACGGGGAACGACTACCTCATGCGCATCACCAACCGCGACGAGCTCCACCCGTGGCGGTCGACCGGGCCAGGACCGGTCCCCATCACGCCCGCTGCCGACGCCCGGCGCCCGCGCAAGTGGACGCTGTGGGCCCCTCAGCACCACGACACCGATGACGCTCCGGCCAACGCTCTCGACAGGCGCGGATGGAACGACGCCGGGCCGCGCATGTCGCCTCACAACGCGACACGCCCACCAACATGACGACAGCGGCGCTCACAGGGGACCATGTGGTTCCCGAGCCACGGTTCCCCCACGGCATGCGCAACGCTGCGACAGTGTACGCCTCGTCCTCCAGCACAGACGTGGCGACATACGATGACCTTCCCGGCCACCACCTCCTGGCGGCTAGGAACCTCATCGCCACCACCAACGACGAGTCCTACCACGGCTCCGCCAGCGAGCTGCCACCTGCCACTTCGCATGGATATGCAGAGTGGGACTTCTCCGGCGTGCCGGACCCGGTGATGTTCAAGCGGTTCCTCGACGCCGAGGACTACTGGTTCGGCTACTCCGACGACTCCAGCACCGGGAGCTACGACCCCGCGCGTGAGTGCTTCGTGGTGGTCGTCGACGACCAGGCGAACGACACGAACACGGTAGGGGCTAGCGACAGAGAAGCCCCCAAAAATCCGGGAACTGAAGTACCCTAGGGACCGGGGCCGAGCGCGCCCCCACCTCACCGGCGAGGGGCGCCGACATCAACGCACAGCTGGCTCAAGCGCGCGAGCTTGAGGCTAAGCTTGCGGAGGCGCGCGGTACGAATGCTTCGCGCCTCCATCACCGGAGAAGCTTCCGCGCGCGGTGAACGCACGTGCGAGCTGGGCAGGCAGGCCTGCAACCGCATCAACACCGACTTCAGTGTCAACCACCCGAACACGCCCCAGCGAGTGAGCCAGAAGCTCATCGCAGCCGCGACGCTGCTACGAGCCATGCCCGCTCCCTCGACGCCCGAGGCGCAGAACCTGCACCGCGAGGCGCAGGCGCTCATCGAGCAGGCGGCCGTGCAACAGGCTGAGAGCTCGGCGTCCCGCATTCCCCAGCAGGGCAGCACGCGGGACGACAGTGGCGCACAGGGCTCGAAGGCGTCAGTTCACGAGGGCGGTACAGCGGGACAACCCGCCAACCAGGGCCGAACGCCGGTCAGGGAGCGCATCCTTGACACACGCGGACAGGCCCAGGACGGCGACGCTCGTAACGTCATCAACGCCCGTCGAACAGGCAACACGGAGACACAGGCAGTGGTAGGCTACCACCCACAATGGGGAGGGCGCTACGACAGCCGCGAGGATCGCTCGCCGACGCTGGAGCCCCCGGGGACCCGCGTGTTCAGCCGGGAGATCCGCACGGCGAGCTTCCCTCAGCGCTTCCGCCAGCCCACATCGATCGACAAGTACACGGGGGAGACGGATCCCCGTGTGTGGCTCAACAACTATTGCCTGGCATGCCAGCTGGGCGGAGCCACCACCGACGAGGTCATCATCCGCAACCTGCCACTGCACCTCGCAGACTCGGCGCGGACGTGGCTCGAGCACCTGCCGGCCAGCCAGATCCACAACTAGGACGACTTGGTGTGCACCTTCTTGGGGACCTTCCAGGGCACGTACGCGCGCCCTGGGAACTCCTGGGATATGCGCGCATGCACCCAGAAGCCCGGCGAGTCGCTTTGGGACTTCATACGGTGCTTCTCCAAGCGCTGTACTGAGCTCCCGAGCGTGGCCCAGTCTGAGATCGTGCACGCCTTCCTCGAGGGCACGACTTGCCGGGACCTCGTGCGCGACCTGGGGCGCAGCCCGCCGGTTGACTCCAATGAGCTGTTCGACATTGCCACCAGCTTTGCCTCCGGCGAGGAGGCGGTGGGGGCCATCTTCGACGGCAAGAAAGGCAAGCGTGTGGACAATGCGCCTGCGGAGGGCAGCAAGTCCAAGGACTGGGGAAAGAAGGGCAAGAAGCTGCGCCACGAGGCACGCGCACAGGGACGCGACGACGACAGGGACGAGGCCCTCATAGTTGACCCAGCTCGAAAGGGTCCTCGAGCGGCCCCTCGAGGCCCCGACGTATTCGACGATATGCTGAAAAAGCCCTACCCGTACCATAAGACCTCGATCAACCACGCCCTCGAGCAGTGCGACATGCTCAAGAAGTACTACAGCTGCGCCGCCGCGAAGGATGGTGTGGCCAAGAACGATGGTGGTGACGGAGATGTTGGTGGCTTCCCGTTGGTCGAGAATGTCTTCCTCATCTTCGGGGGACTGACCGTGGACATGTCCAACAGCCAGCGCAAGCGGGAGCATCACGAGGTCCTCGCTGCAGAGAAGGCCCCCCTCCTTCCTTGACTGGTCGGGGGACGCCATCAACTTCAGTCGCGAGGATAACCCGAACCGCATCCCCAACTCGGGCCAGTACCCGCTGGTCGTCGACCCGGTCATCGGCAACACACGGTTCTCCAAGGTGCTGATGGACGGGGGCAGCAGCCTCAACATCCTCTACGCGCACACCCTGCAGCTGATGGGGATCGGGTTGGACCAGCTACGGCCCAGCACGACGCCGTTTCATGGTGTCGCGCCGGGCAAGCACGTCTAGCCCCTCGGGCAGATCGACCTGCAAGTTTGGTTCGGCATGCCGGCCAATTTCCGCAAGGAAACGCTCACCTTTGAGGTGGTAGGGTTCAGGGGCGCATACCACTCCATCCTTGGGCGACCATGCTAGGCAATCCTGAACTACACCTACCTCAAGATGAAGATGCCGGGACCGAGAGGTGTCATCACCGTGGGCTCGTCGATCGAGCACACGTTCGACTGCGACGTCGAGTGCGTGGAGCACGCCGAAGCATTAGCGCTGGACGAAGCGCTCGTGGCGAACATGGAGAAGCTGGTCGACGGGGACCTCGACTCCACCGCCAAGCATGCTGGCAGCTTCGAGGCTGCCGAGCAGACCAAGGAGGTGCCCCTCGACCCTGCTGCCCCCGAGGGCAAGGTGTTGAGGGTCAGTTCAACCCTTGACCCGAAATAGGAAGTGGTGCTCGTCTACTTTCTCCGCACCAACGTCGGCATCTTCGCGTGGAGCCCCTCGGATATGCCAGGCATCCCGAGGGAGGTCGCCGAGCACTCCCTTGATATCCTACCTCACTCCCGCGCCGTGCAACAACGGCTGCACTGCTTTGAGGAAGAGCGACGCCGGGCGATCAGAGTTGAGCTGCGGAAGCTTCTTGAGGCCAGGTTCATCAAGGAAGTTTTTCACCCCACGTGGCTAGCTAATCCTGTACTAGTTAAGAAAAAGAATGGGAAGTGGCGGATGTGTGTAGATTACACTAGTTTGAATAAAGCATGTCCCAAAGTTCCTTTTCCTTTGCCACGAAACGATCAAATCGTTGACTCGACTGCAGGGTGCGAACTCTTATGTTTCCTTGATGCCTATTCCGGGTGCCACCAAATAAAGATGAAAGAGTCTGACCAGCTCGCGACTTCATTCATCACGCCGTTCGGAATGTTCTGCTACGTAACGATGTCATTTGGCCTCCGGAACGCGGGCGCTACATACCAGCGATGTATGCAGCACGTTTTCGGAGACCACATCAGGCGAACCATTGAGGCTTACGTAGACGACATAGTCTTGAAAACTAGGAAGGCAGACGACCTAGTTAGTGACCTGCGCGTGGCATTCGATTGTCTGCGAGCCAACGAGGTGAAGTTGAACCCGGAGAAGTGCGTCTTCGGAGTGCCACGAGGCATGATGCTAGGATACATAGTTTCCCAGTGGGGCATCGAGCCAAACCCCGAGAAGGTCACAGCCCTCAAACGGACGGGCTCGATTCGAGACCTCAAGGGGGTCCAGAAGGTGCTGGGGTGCCTTGCCGCCTTGAGCCGCTTCATCTCACGACTCGGCGCAAAGGGCTTACCCCTCTACCGACTCCTTAAGAAGCACGAGCACTTCTTCTGGACCGCCGAGGCCCAGGAGGCGCTTGACAAGCTCAAAGCGATGCTCGCCCACGCGCCAATCTTAATGCCACCCCAGGATGGCGAGCCTCTGTACCTCTACGTCGCCGCAACCACTCAGGTGGTCAGCGCTGTCATCATGGTGGAGCGTACAAAGGAGGGGCACACCCTGCCAGTCCAGAGGCCCGTGTACTACATCAGTGAAGTGCTGTCCGAGACCATGGCGCGGTACCTGCAGATCCAGAAGCTGCTCTACGCGGTAGTGCTCGCGTGGCGCAAGCTCCGGCACTACTTCGAGGCCCACCTGGTCACTGTGGTCTCCTCGTTCCTGTTGGGCGAGATCATCCGTAACCCAGACGTGGCGGACAGGATCGCCAAGTGGTCTGTGGAAGTGATGGGTGAGACGCTCGCCTATGCGCCGCGCAAGGCAATTAAGTCCCAAATCTTGGCCGATTTCGTCGTCGAATGGACGGACACACCTCTGCCACCGCCGTAAATCCAGGCCGAGTGCTGGACCCTCTACTTTGACAGGTCGGTGATGAAAATAGGGGCAGGCGCGAACCTTCTCTTCATCTCACCCCTCGGGGAGCATATGAGGTACGCGGTATGCCTACATTTCCCCGCGTCGAACAACATGGCGGAGTACGCGGCCCTTCTTTGCGGCCTCCGAATTGCCATCGAGACAGGCATGAAACTCCTCGACGTCAGGGGGGACTCGCAGCTCATGATTGACTGAGTCATGAAGAATGTGAGTTGTCACGACGACAGGATGGAGGCCTACTGCAACGTCGTATGAGCCCTCGAGGACAAGTTCTACGGCGTCGAACTCAACCACGACCCCACAGGTATAATGAGGAGGCAGACGAGCTCACCAAAATTGCGTCGGGGCGAATCACCGTTCCCCTGAACATTTTTGCGCGGGACATCGCCAAACCGTCCGTCAACCTCGAGCAGACACCCTCGAGTAAAGAGGAACCCTCGCGGGCTCCCTCGAATCCAGCGGGCGTTGAGCCTATGTACGAGGACCCCTCGAACGAGGCGTTTGTGCTCTCCCTGCTCGAGGGCTACGACGCGGACGAGGCCGAGGCCATGGACCCCGAGGTAGCCCCCACGCGGGGGACTGGCGGGCCAAATACCTAGCCTGGATGGATCGAAGGGAGCTTCCCTCAGATCGATCCGAGGCCAGACGCATCTCCAGGATGGCCAAGTCGTTCACCCTTGTCGACGGCGAGTTGTACAAGTGCGCCGCGTCAGGCATCTTGCAACGGTGCATACCCATTCCGCAGGGATGCGAGCTCCTCTGCAACATCCACACGGGTGTGTTGTTGACGGTGAAATTCCGTCAACCTAGCCATGAGTTTACCTTCCGTGTTGGCATGAGTTTTATACCTTATCCATTAGTACTAACCCTCGTGGTATAACAAGTTCACTTGTGCATGTCGGTTTAGGATTTTAGTGTTTATGCAGGGTTTTAGCGTTGAAAGCAAGACTTCCAGGATAAGTTCATCAAGCACCTCATGACAAGACCTTGAAGCCTGGTACAAGTCAAGTAATGAAGTAAACATGACTCCAAGAAGCCCAAGGACCAAACCCAAGAAGATGACAAACTCTGAGGACCTAGCCAGAAAAGTGCTGAATCTTGCGAGACAAGGAGCTTCGTCCAACTCGGAGAGAAACTGACGACAAGGGCCCACATGCAAAAGGGGGAAGGATCTAGAAGACTTGGGAACCAACGCCGGGCGAAGGAGGCAACTAACTTGGCCGAAATGGGCCCAGGACGGTCGGCCTAGGCCGGCCGGCCCAGCCCGTTTCGAGGCCCAGTCGGCCTCCCTTTGACCTAGGTGCCTTTGGGCTATTTATAGCCCCCCTGACTGAGAGCCACGCATAAATCAATTCGTCATCCGCCGCCGAGGAGCAGAGAAGCTTGAGGGACACCATCTCGGAGATGAGGGTCATGCTAGTTGTCTAGGGTCTCCCTAGCCGACGTGGGAACCTTGCATGGAAGACCACGTCGGAGCTCCGGAGCAAGGATCAAGATCGAGGCAGGATCCCGGTGGTGATCTTGTTCATGTAATCATTCATGGTGAAGTCTTTAAGTGAATCCGATTTCTAGCGATCAAGTTCCTTCTCGATGATTTTGTTTTCTTCTTGGTTTTTCTTCCTCCCCAATCTATACTTAAGATAGATTACATAGGGTGATCTTGTAGCCGCGGTGGCTAGAGGTGCATACCGGACCGACCAAGTGATTTCAACTTGTTCTTATCGAACTCGCCCTAGACTACCCGCATGAATAGGAGTATGTTGTGACAGAACGGGGGCTCTGAAAGGCGGACGTTTTCGGAATCGGACCGGAGGCCACGATTTAAAGATGCTTTTAATGAGAATCGCTTTTCTATCTTCATCTATCTTGTTTGGAGCTACAACATAAGCATGATCTAGACTCTCTAGATCGGTTATCTCTTGCTTCTATTGCTACCTCTTTAGTAGATTAGATTAGATGCAACTTGGTTCTTCATAAGATAGCTTTCCTTGCTTTACTAGATTGAATCCTTGCATTGCACATTGTTCCACGGATTCGATACCTTGGGTTCTCCACTCGAGGGAAGAAGGGTCCCTTGACTACGATGGGGAATTTGTCCGCTTGCAAATCCATATGAACTTTGATACAATAATCTACCCTCAACACGTGTGCGGCCACCACGCGGCGCCGCACACCCTCGTGGGCAATGCGTTCCGCCAGGGCTTCTACTAGCCACCACGGTCGCCGATGCCAACGAGATTGTGCGCACCTGCGAGGGATGCCAATTCTACGCCTACAAGACGAACCCCCCAGCGCACGCCCTCCAGAGGATCCCCATCACGTGGCCTTTTGCCGTGTGGGGGCTGGACATTGTCAGGCCCCTGCGAAAGGCACCCGGGGTCTACACCCACCTGCTAGTCACCATTGACAAATTCTCCAAGTGGGTCGAGGCGCGCTCAATCACGAATCTCAGGGCATAGCAGGCTGTAGCGTTCTTCACCGACATCATCCACCAGTTCGGGGTTCCCAACTCCATTATCACTGACAACGGGTCCCAGTTCACCGGTAGGAAATTTCTGGAATTCTGCGACAAGCACCACATCCGCGTGGACTCGGCAGCCGTCACGCACCCACAGACCAATGGTCAAGTGGAGCGGGCCAACGGCATGATCTTGCAAGGCCTCAAGCCCTGGATTTTCGACAGACTGAACAAGTCTAGCCGAAAATGGCTCCAGGAGCTACCGGCGGTCGTGTGGAGCCTCAGAACCACTCCGAGCAGGGCCACGAGATTCACCCCATTTTTTCTGGTCTATTGCGCGAATGCCGTCCTCCCCACGAACCTGGAATACGAGTCGCCCAGGGTCAAGAGCTACGACGAGGGCACCAACAAGCGAACCCGCGAGGACTCACTGGACCAATTGGACGAGGCCCGCACTGTGGCCCTGATGCATTCGGCAAGATACTGTCACACCCTGAAATTTTCAATTTCAGGATGTGAATAGAAAGAATAATTAAATAACAAATTTCTCATTATTTTAAAAATTTTCCAACATTTATTTTTTACAGGAAAATGTAGTATAGGAAAAATCCTTGTTTGATTTTCTGAATCAAATAAAAATTTGTGTGTGTTGCATTCATGCCGATGCCTCTTGGTGCTTTTTGAGTGAAAAAGGTTTCAAAAATGCGTTTAGGTGTTGTCCAATTCCTTCCGAGAATTTTCCGGATTTTTCTGGAATTTATTCTCATTTTCCCTGAGCTTATACTATTTATTAGAAGGCTATAAAATCTTTTTCATGAGCTCCAAATATTTTATTTGGGTTGTTCGTGTCCCAATATGACTCTAGGAATTTTCATGGAATTTTTGGGATTTTCAGAATATTGCTTGTGGATTTAATAAATTATCTAGCTATTTTCTAGATTATTCCTTCCACGAAAATAATTTCTGAAAATAAAAAGAAACCTTTTTATTTTCCCCTTTCCTTTCCCCATTTTTGGCCCGTGGCTACTATCGGCCCAACAGACGAAGTCTGTTGCCCCCCTTAATTCTCCATCCTAGTTCGCTCGAGCCTTAGCAGGCTGCAGCCCAACGCCGCTTTCGGCCCAGCCGACCCGGTCCAATCCCCCTACCCATCTCAGCCCGCTACGGCCCGCGCAAAGCCCATCTAGGCCCGGCCAGCGGTTCGCACCGGCCGCCGCCGAGACTACGCCGAGTCCGTTGTCTCCACACCTCGGCGTCCGTGCGCGCCACGGCCGAGCCCCGCGCCCCGCCCTATAAGACGAGGAGGCCGTGCGCCGCGTGCCCTAGCCCCTCGCTCCAAGCGTCGCGCGTCCGACCCGCCATCACCCGCACCAACGGAGGCACGCGCCACCGCCAGTGCGCCGCCGTTGTCGGTTCGTCGCGGCCGCCGTCTTCCGAAGCAATTAAACCTCGCCATGAAGTCCACGACGTCGCGCTGTACCTCCTCAGCCTCTCCCCGTTGCCGGCCCGACACTGGAGCGCCGCCACTGCATTGGACCCGAGCCGGCCCCCCTGGGCTCCGCCGCCGGCCGAGATTCCGGCTACCCCTCCTCGTCAATGCCGTCGGTGAGCACTCCTGTGAGGTCCCCTAGACCTCCTCTTCTTTTCCCCTCACACAATCCAGCCCCTAGGTGCTCGAATCGCCGGCGAAGGGAGCCACCCACGCCGCCTTGTGCATCTGACTAGAGCTTGAAGAAGCTCTTGGATGTTTTGCGTCTAGACCCATAGGGTTCTTTGTTGTCCCGAGATCTAAATCTAAGTCTTGGCAATCTTCCATAAAACCCCCTAAAAAGACCCCCCTTTCACACTTAAATCCACACTGGACCTCTTGCAAGATGACCCTCGGGTTTGCATACATAATTGTGTTTTGCCCTTGTCTTTTTGTAGTTCAACCCTGGAAGTTTCCAATCTTCACATCTAGGTCCTCAGATCTTTAAAGAGCCATATCTTTCTCGTTTTAGCTCCGTTTTAATCCATTCAAATTGCGTTAGGTCCAAAATAATGTAAAGCATGTATTAGTGGAGTGTTTTCATCATGTTTGTTTTCTTAAAATAAAATTAATATTAATTTTGATTAATGTCTAGTTGTACATGCCTTTTATAAATAAAAGCTATCTAGATCTATACACCGCTTTTCATAATCAAATTTAATTTGATTAATGTTTCTCTCACATGCTTTTGTAAATAAAATCTAATTAGATATTTTACCCGGTTTTCCATAAGTCAAATATTAATTTTCTTAATGATTAATTAACTTTCATAATTAAAAGTTGATTAGGTTTTTACTCCGGCTTTATAAATAAATGTTAATTTTGATTAATACCAATGTAATGCTATTTTTAATAATATTATGATCTACTCGAATAACAAAGTTTCGTTTAGATTGTTCATATAGTTTAATTTTTCTAAAATTAAATGTTTAATTGGAATAATTCTTATATGAATCTTTATAAGTAAAACTTGACTAGTTCTTTACACCGGCTTTGCAAATAAAACCTAATTTGCATTAAAACTAACTTAGGGTATTTTCTTTATGAAATATCCTTTGCATATTTTTGCTAATTAAAATAAACCTAAGCTTATAGTCGTGTTCTCTCATATATGCAAGTCGTTCGATGGACGTTCTTTATCAAGCTCTGTCTCAGTGTGTCTCTGTTATAGAGCTAGCCTTCTTTCAAGCTCCAGATCTTTCCAATCCTAGTACATACTATCCTATCATAATTATCTTTTATGTAAGGCCACTAGACTCTTTCAGTTCTTTGATCCAATCTTGTGCAGCTATCAGCCTGTTCGGATGGCATACGAATAGTGATCGGCTGGCTTTTTTTCCTACCCATTTCCTCTCACATAATACTATTCATTCTACCAGCCGAGCACTATTCATTCTACCAGCCGAACACTCCCTATCTTTCTTAGAATCAGTGTCTCTGTCATCTAGCTGTTCTCACTTCATCCTAGTTCACCTTGTAGGCTAGTCTTCCTAGATCTTATCCTAAGATTTCTTATGCGCTTGATAGTTCGTTGCTACCACTCTCGTTCGCTTCACCTTAACTTGTACGCTAGCGTATGTATCACCTGTTATTTATTATAATACTAAAGATGCATGTTAATATTGACTAAATCTTATTCCAATGCTTTTATAAGTAAAAAGTGATTTGGTTCTAATCCGTTTTTCTTTAATCATGATGTAATTGGTTAATCCCTATGCATAACTAGTTTTTTAAATAAAATATGTTAGAGTTGAACATCGGTTTTCATAATAAAGTTAATATTCCTAATGACATCATAAATGCCTTTTCAATATTGAATATGTTTAGTTGAACACGTGACATAAAGTTACTCGCCTAGATATCTTATACTTGCTTTATCTTTCTAAAGTAATTGTTAATTTGACATAACTTCTACTCGAATGTAATAAATAAAATATGATTAGGTTTATCGTGATTCTTTAATTAAATGTAACTTGTTTAATGGTAACATAGAGTATTTCTCTGAAATATTCTTTCACATGATTTCTTAATTAAAATATACCAAGCGTAGTCTCTTATTGTTTGATAATGATTTCATGATAGTTTCGAGCTTAGTTCTGTTTCAGCGTTTCTTGCGCTTGCGTAACCTTTGGGATCGAGCTCTACCTTAGTGTGATCTTTCCGGTCCTTGCTCAATCTTCCGCAACCATCTCTTTAAAGCTAACCAAGCCTTTCCCTTCCAAGCACCTTGTGCTCTTTAGTGATCCATCTAATCAAGCCTATCCTTTAGTGCGTTCTTTTAAAGCTTTCTTTTGATTGGTGTATTGTTCTTAGTTTTGTTTGTTTGTTTGCTTTGTATGTGTGTGTTGGTGATTGATGTGGTCCGAGAAGCTTTAAAGAGCGTGAAGGTGAAGACAATCTGAGCAACTACTCTTTGGTTAAAGGCAAGTGTGTCCTTGTTCTTGTCCTAATAACTTTATTGATCATTATTGCATTGCTTTGCATTAATTTTGATGGGTTCCTATTAAGGATGACTAGCTTCTTCTGACCATTATCTTAAACCCAGTTTTAATTAACTTTGATGGTAGATATTGCTTAGTGTGCTCAACTGGGTTGGTAATAATCAACATGGTTATCATTTTATGCTCTACGTTCCTTTATGATAATTTTAATATAAGATCATTATGTTTAATCGGAACATGGAGAACCACCCAGGAAAACAGTACAACCACAAGAACTAATGGGAAATGGTCTTGACTGAATAATTTGGAACTTTAGCTTGGGGTGATCTTACCTGATAAGGACAAGGGATCGGCGGTACTGCGGGGTATGGACTCGCTCTAGCAGGGGGGTTGGGTGAGTTATTCTTTTTATGGTGGGGTATTGATCTGCTAGGGGACTTTATACCTTGCTAACTGATCTGTACCTTGTGGGCCACAACTTGTTGGAGCACCTTTGTAAAGGCCTTGTAGCGTCCCTATGCGACCACACCTCGGTAGTGTGGTATGGTGCCTGCGCAACATCGCATGGTTGGGTTCAAAGTTCTTCGGAGCTTTTAAGCTGCTTGTGGTGAAAGTGTACAACCTTTGCAGAGTGTAAAACTAATCGATTAGCCGTGCTCACGGTCAAGAGCGGCCTGGACCCTCACATGATTAATTGAACTAGACGATGGACTTAAATTGTGATATGTGTTATGGTTATGTTTGCCATGTGCTCATGGTGTATCTCTTATCTTTATGCTTAATTGTGGGTTGGTATAAACTTATACTTTTATTAGTAATCAGGTGCTAAGAAAATTTGACCAACTAAAATGCTAAATGCTTTGAGCCAGTCCACTATAAAGCCTTTGCATTCATACTTTCCCCACACTTGCTGAGTACAACAAGTGCTCACCCTTGCTATAAACAATGTTGCTCAGAAGGAGTAAGCTACTCTGAAGTCTTGGGAAGATGTTGTGGAGTTCTAGGCGTACGCAACCCCCAGTCAACTGCCTGTGAAGTTTGGTGTCATCGTTTCCAGGATTAAGCGTAAACTCTGATAATCTCCCTTTTTCTTCCGTGATATTGTTTCTGCTATTCACTTATGTCAACTATATGCATGAAAATTGATCCTGGCATGCATATAGGTTTGCACTTGGTTTTCTTTGGAAAAACAGGTGTGACAGAGTGGTATCAGAGCTGTATCGATTGTAGGACGTGAGCCTAGATAGTAATGGTCGTTTCTTAAGGTTTCCTTTGATCTAAAATTCATCCCTACTTTTCCCTTGAGCTCTGGGATGAATATTCTTGCTCCTTAAACCATATATCTCATCAATCCTCCTTGATAGCTCACCTTTGACTGTCACATTTAAATTTGCACATCACTATTTTGCAAATGATTATGACCTCTACCCTTGCCTATTTATTTACTCTTTCCACTTTTCTCAAGCAATTCCACCAATTAGTCAAAAGGTGAATTGTTATCCTTGATATTTTATCATCATGACCTTTTAAAAAAATATCTCTTCCTTATTCCCAATATATCTATCTCCACCAAATATATGTATTCATCTACCTATTACTCATCCCAGTTAAGTTGGTGTCAAATCTGTTCGCGGAGCTCCCCGACACACCAACGTTGATTTTATTCTTTCTCAAGCTACAGAACTCCGATTGACATGAAATCAGTTGGGTTAGTTCTTAAATTTCATAATTGAATTTCTATAAAAAATTCAGCCCTATCCAGTACATGTTACAGGAGATATGCTCAAAACATTGGAGCTATCAGAATCTGTAAACTCTGCTGACCCAGTTACCTTCATTATTTTATATCTCGGGCTATGGACCTCCGATTGAGGTAAATCCAATTGGAGTAGTTCAGGAATTTCATAAGATTCACTTTTCCCAAAATTCATAAATTTTGGTTGCATATACAGATAGTTATGCCCGAAACTTTGGAGGTTCCCGAATCTGTCAACACTGCTGACATAGCCATCTTGTTTAATACATATCTCGAGTTCTAAACCTCTGGTTGAGGTGATTCCAGTGGGGATGAACTCATAATTTCGGCCTCCTTGATCTGGGAAAAAACCCATCATTTATGGATATCCTTGCCGGGAGCTACATCTGACCTATTAGGAGGATACCCTCTGACTTTATTAACAAAGTGTAGTATCGTTCCCTTAACTATGTCTTGATTGGTGGAATTCAGTGTTTGCGTGATGATTCTTGGTTTTATGACATTGCTTGTGTTGGTTCTTTAAAGTGAGTGTTGGTGTATTGTGGATCTTATATCTTCAATGACATCAGTTGCTTAGTTGGGTTCTTCTTTTGTATCTCCCACCTCCTTGCTCTTTCCATTCTTTCTCTCTACTCTTCAGTCTACCTTTTCTGATCCTAACATAAATACCCAGTCAGATGGGGAGCTCCAACATAAAACATGAAGATAAAGATAATGAAGGAAACATCAACATTCCTCTTGCAACCTCATCATGGGAACGCAAGATGTTGGAGTATATCGCTGCACAAACTCAGGTTCTGCAAGCAATGGCTCAAACCATGGTTAAGATTCATCAGTCCATTACAGAGCAAGCTTCACTCCCTAAAGACCACAATACTGTCACCAATGATAACCATCAAAACATGACTCCTCCACCATTTGATAAAGAGAAGCTATCAGCTATGGAGACTCAAGTCTTACAAAGAAGGATGCAGCCTAGCCCAACCTACTTTCGTAATGAGATGGCCAACGACAGAGATGGCCAACGACAGAGTTCCCATTGGGCCAGTGAAGAAGCAAGTTACTGAAGCATGGAATAATCAAAAAAAGAAGAAGAAGCATGGAGCACTGAAACTAACCACGGAGAAACAACATGATGTTAACAAGGTTCTAGATATGTGTCCATGTGGTGAGCACCAAGGTTTTTCATGCCCCCAGAAGGAAGCTAGTCTTATGATAGCAGAAGCTCGCCAACATAACCCTATAGAAATCAATAAGCAGAGGGTGTTGTCCACCCAAAACCCAACTCAAGAAGAAGGTTCTCAAGCTGAAGGTCATACTCAAACTCTAAACCTTGATGATTGGATTAGCACTTGCAAGGAAAACAAACCTGGTAGACGCAAGCGATCTAACAAACAAAACCATAGAACAAGACGAGAGAAGAAGTTATCACATCTAGGAGCAGATAATGGTACTAAACCTGGTTCTGACAAACCCCAGCCTAAGATTGTTCGACCTATATATGTCACTCCTATCAAGAAGAATCCTGATGCACAAGTTGATCTACCAAGGACTATGATGGAGCAAAGCGAAGAATGGAGAAATCACAATGATAGAAGAATGGATAAGTTATAAGTGGGACTAGACTATATATTCCTATACAAGTCCAATGAGCTATGGAGAATAGAAGAGCATGTTTGGTGTGCTTGTGTAAGGAAGGTCGATATGAAGAAAGTCGATAAGCTTTGGATAATACCCACATGAGTCTTTGTTTCTTGCCAGCCTTTCTCAAATCTCGGGACGAGATTCCTTTTAAGGGGGGTAGAGTTGTGAATAGAAAGAATAATTAAATAACAATTTTCACATAATTTCAAAATTTTTCCAACATTTATTTTTTTACAGGAAAATGTAATATAGGAAAAATCCTTGTTTGATTTTCTGAATCAAATAAAAATTTGTGTGTGTTGCATTCATGTCGATGTATCTTGGTGCTTCTTGAGTGAAAAAAGTTTCAAAAATGCGTTTAGGTGCTGTCCAATTCCTTCCGAGAATTTTCTGGATTTTTCAGGAATTTATTCTCATTTTTCCTGAGCTTATTCTATTTATTAGAAGGCTCTAAAATCTTTTTCATGAGCTCCAAATATTTTATTTGTGTTGTTCGTGTCCCAATTTGACTCTAGGAATTTTCCTGGAATTTTTGGGATTTTCAAAATATTTTTTGTGGCTTTAATAAATTATCTAGCTTTTTTCTAGATTATTCCTTCCACGAAAATAATTTCTGAAAATAAAAAGAAACCTTTTCCTTTTCCCCTTTCCTTTCCCCATTTTTGGCCCGTGGCTACTATCGGCCCAACAGACGAAGTCCGTTGCCGTCGCCTTAATTCTCCATCCCAGTTCGCTCGAGCCTTAGCAGGCTGCAGCCCAACGCCGCTTTCGGCCCAGCCGACCCGGTCCAATCCCCCCTACCCATCTCAGCCCGCTACGGCCCACGCGAAGCCCATCTAGGCCCAGCTAGCGGTTCGCACCGGTTACCGCCAGGACTCCGCCGGAGTCCGGTGTCTCCACACCTCGGCGTCTGTGCGCGCCACGGCCGACCCCGCGCCCTGCCCTATAAGACGAGGAGGCCGTGCGCCGCGTGCCCCTGCCCCTCGCTCCAACCGTCGCGCGCCGAGCCCGCCGTCACCGCACCAACCGAGCCACGCGCCGCCGCCGGTGCGCCACCGTCGCCGGTTCGTCGCGGCCGCCGGTCTTCGAAGCAATTAAACCTCGCCATGAAGTCCGCGACATCGCGCCGTACCTCCTCGGCCTCTCCCCGTCGCCGGCCCGACACCGGAGCGCCGCCGCTGCGTTGGACCCGAGCCGGCCGCCCGGGCTCCGCCGCCGGCTGAGATTCCGGCCGCCCCTCCTCGTCAATGCCGTCGGTGAGCACTCCCGTGAGGTCCCCTAGACCTCCTCTTCTTCCCCCCACACAATCGAGCCCCTAGGTGCTCGAATCGCCGGCGAAGGGAGCCACCCGCGCCGCCTTGTGCATCTGACGAGAGCTTGAAGAAGCTTTTGGATGTTTTGCGTCTAGACCCTTAGGGTTCTTTGTTATCCCTAGATCTAAATCTGAGTCTTGGCAATCTTCCATAAAACCCCCTAAAAATACCCCCCTTTCATACTTAAATCCACACTGGACCTCTTGCAAGATGACCCTTGGGTTTGCATACATAATTGTGTATATGCCTTTGTCTTTTTGTAGTTCAACCCTGGAAGTTTCCAATCTTCACATCTAGGTCCTCAGATCTTTAAAGAGCCATATCCTTCTCGTTTTAGCTCCGTTTTAATCCATTCAAATTGCGTTAGGTCCATAATAATGTAAAGCATGTATTAGTGGAGTGTTTTCATCATGTTTGTTTTCTGAAAATAAAATTAATATTAATTTTGATTAATGTCTAGTTATACATGCCTTTTATAAATAAAAGCTATCTAGATCTATACACCGCTTTTCATAATCAAATTTAATTTGATTAATGTTTCTCTCGCATGCTTTTGTAAATAAAATCTAATTAGATCTTTTACCCGGTTTTCCATAAGTCAAATATTAATTTGCTTAATGATTTATTAACTTTCATAATTAAAAGTTGATTAGGTCTTTACTCCGGCTTTATAAATAAATGTTAATTTTGATTAATACCAATGTAATGCTATTTTTAATAATAATATGATCTACTCGAATTATAAAGTTTCGTTTAGATTGTTCATATAGTTTAGTTTTTCTAAAATTAAATGTTTAATTGGAATAATTCTTATATGAATCTTTATAAGTAAAACTTGACTAGTTCTTTACACCGGCTTTGCAAATAAAACCTAATTTGCATTAAAACCAACTTAGGGTATTTTCTTTATGAAATATCCTTTGCATATTTTTGCTAATTAAAATAAACCTAAGCTTATAGTCGTGTTCTCTCATATATGCAAGTTGTTCGATAGACGTTCTTTATCAAGCTCTGTCTCTGTGTGTCTCTGTTATAGAGCTAGCCTTCTTTCAAGCTCCAGATCTTTCCAATCCTAGTACATACTATCCTATCATAATTATCTTTTATGTAAGGCCACTACACTCTTTCAGTTCTTTGATCCAATCTTGTGCAGCTATCTTTCTTAGAATCAGTGTCTCTGTCATCTACATGTTCTCTCTTCATCCTAGTTCACCTTGTAGGCTAGTCTTTCTAGATCTTATCCTAAGATTTCTTATGCGCTTGATAGTTCGTTGCTACCACTCTCGTTCGCTTCACCTTAACTTGTACGCTAGCGTATGTATCACCTGTTATTTATTATAATACTAAAGATGCATGTTAATCTTGACTAATTCTTATTCCAATGCTTTTATAAGTAAAAAGTGATTAGGTTCTAATCCGGTTTTCTTTAATCATGATGTAATTGGTTAATCCCTATTCATAACTAGTTTTTTTTTTAAAAAAAGATGTTAGAGTTGAACATCGGTTTTCATAATAGAGTTAATATGCCTAATGACATCATAAATGCCTTTTCAATATTGAATATGTTTAGTTGAACACGTGACATAAAGTTACTCGCCTAGATATCTTATACTTGCTTTATCTTTCTAAAGTAATTGTTAATTTGACATAACTTCTACTCGAATGTAATAAATAAAATATGATTAGGTTTATCATGATTTCTTTAATTAAATGTAACTTGTTTAATGGTAACATAGAGTATTTCTCTGAAATATTCTTTCACATGATTTTTTAATTAAAATATGCCAAGCGTAGTCTCTTGTTGTTTGATAATGATTTCACGATAGTTTCGAGCTTAGTTCTGTTTTAGCGTTTCTTGCGCTTGCGTAACCTTTGGGATTGAGCTCTACCTTAGTGTGATCTTTCCAGTCCTTGCTCAATCTTCCGCAACCATCTCTTTAAAGCTAACCAAGCCTTTCCCTTCCAAGCACCTTGTACTCTTTAGTGATCCATCTAATCAAGCCTATCCTTTAGTGCGTTCTTTTAAAGCTTTCTTTTGATTGGTGTATTGTTCTTAGTTTTGTTTGTTGGTTTGCTTTGTATGAGTGTGTTGGTGATTGATGTGGTCCAAGAAGCTTTAAAGAGCGTGAAGGTGAAGACAATCTGAGCAACTACTCTTTGGCTAAAGGCAAGTGTGTCCTTGTTCTTGTCCTAATAACTTTATTGATCATTATTGCATTGCTTTGCATTAATTTTGATGGGTTCCTATTAAGGATGACTAGCCTCTTTTGACCATTATCTTAAACCCGGTTTTAATTAACTTTGATGGTAGATATTGCTTAGTGTGCTCAACTGGGTTGGTAATAATCAACATGGTTATCATTTTATGCTATACGTTCCTTTATGATAATTTTAATACAAAATCATTATGTTTAATCGGAACATGGAGAACCACCTAGGAAAACAGTACAACCACAAGAACTAATGGGCAATGGTCTTGGATGAATAATTAGGAACTTTAGCTTGGGGTGATCTTACCTGATAAGGACAAGGGATCGGCGGTACTGCGGGGTATGGACTCGCTCTAGCAGGGGGTTGGGTGAGTTATTCTTTTTATGGTGGGGTATTGACCTGCTAGGGGACTTTATACCTTGCTAACTGATCCGGACCTTGTGGGTCACAACTTGTTGGAGAACCTTTGTAAAGGTCTTGTAGCGTCCCTATGCAACCACACCCCGGTAGTGTGGTATGGTGCCTGTGCAGCATCGCATGGTTGGGTTCAAAGTTCTTCGGAGCTTTTACGCTACTTGTGGTGAAAGTGTACAACCTCTGCAGAGTGTAAAACTAATCGATTAGCCATGCTCACGGTCAAGAGCGGCCTGGACCCTCACATGATTAATTGAACTTGAAGATGGACTTAAATTGTGATATGTGTTATGGTTATGTTTGCCATGTGCTCATGGTGTATCTCTTATCTTTATGCTTAATTGTGGGTTGGTATAAACTTATACTTTTATTAGTAATCAGGTGCTAATAAAATTTGACCAACTAAAATGCTAAATGCTTTGAGCCAGTCCACTATAAAGCCTTTGCATTCATACTTTCCCCACACTTGCTGAGTACAACAAGTGCTCACCCTTGCTATAAACAATGTTGCTCAGAAGGAGGAAGCTACTCTGAAGTCTTGGGAAGATGTTGTGGAGTTCTAGGCGTACGCAACCCCCAGTCGACTGCCTCTGAAGTTTGGTGTCATCATTTCCAGGATTAAGCGTAAACTCTGATAATCTCCCTTTTTCTTCCGTGATATTGTTTTTGCTATTCACTTATGTCAACTATATGCATGAAAATTGATCCTGGCATGCATATAGGTTTGCACTTGGTTTTCTTTGGAAAAAAAGGTGTGACAGATACCAGCAAGCGCTGAGGCGGTACCAGGCCCGGAAGATACGACGCCGAGACTTCGATGAAGGGGACCTAGTCCTAAGGCTGCGCCACGATAACCGAGGCCGCCACAAGCTATCACCTCCATGGGAGGGACCCTACGTCGTTGTTAAAGTGCTCAAGATCGGCACCTACAAGCTAGCCAACGAGGATGGCGAGGAACTCACCAACGCTTGGAACATCCAACAACTACATTGCTTCTACCCTTAGAAAGGATTTCCAAGCTTCTTTTGTTATTTACATACCCAGCACCCCAGTTGGCTGTACAAATGTGAATTTCCATCGAATTAATAAAGCTAAAGGGCGACTCGGCTTTCCTCCGAAAATCAAGTCCCCCTCGGGGGCTACTGCAGGGGGCATTGCCCCACGAAAAATGGTTGCCCCCCCCGAAAAATGGTACCATTTTTTCGCAAAATTCGCCGCAAATGTGCTAAGTACGTCTCGACCCGAACTCTGGGTGAACTCACGTGGGACGCGAGTAGCTAGAGGGCGAAGAAGCGCGAGCCAGGTATAGCCTACACCTCCAGCAGGATACAACCCTCCCCCTCGCCCCTTTGCCTATGGCCTACTTGTGCGAACGAAATTTCCCAGCTAAAGTTCACCTAAGAAAATGGGAAGGTAGAACAACACAATTGCCGAAATAAACAACGAGTATCACAAATTACAAACATCAAAGTGTTTTAAACAAGCAAATGTTTATTACAACTGCCGCGCACTCAAACTCTAACATCAAAGACATAAAGGGCACAAACGCCCAATGGTCTTCAGGCTTGGGGGCCGCCAGTCGGGGGAGCGTCCGGGAAGAGGAAGTCCGTCAAGTCCTCGGCGAGGATGTCGGCGGCAGGAGCATCAAGCGCATCCACATGGTTCATCGCCACCTCGTCGTCGACGCCGACATGAATGACGTAGCCCATGGAAACGGCCTCGAGGTCGACCTGGTAGTGGGAGACCACCATGCCGAGGGCCTTCTGGACGCCCAGGTGAAGGGCGCGGCGCAGGCGCTGGGTTACATGCATGCCGAGGGCGCGAAGGTGACTCGCCATCGAGCTCCCGGCCTGCACATCGCCCTCTTCGACCTCCTGGCACCCCTCGAGGGCGGCAGCTCGCAGCTCCTCCAACTCGTGTTGCGAGGAGTTGTAGGCTGTCTGGAGGGACTCTGCCTGGGTCGTCGAGTTCCCAAGAGCGTTCCGCAGGCCTGAAAACCACGAACGAAAAACTAAAATTGGGAGCGGATCCCAAATAAACCAAACCAATAGGTGAAAGGCAGAAAGAGGCAACTCACCTTCGACCTGTTTCTTCTCCGAGTCAAGGGCCTTGTGCGCGTCCTCGGCCGCCTGCCGCCTGCCGCAGGCCAAGGACCGTGGCTTCCTGCTTCTCGAGGGACTGGCGCAAATCCTCGTATGAGACACTAAGTTGGTTTAGCTCCCCGTCGAGCCGCGAGACTTCTTCGTCCCGCTGCTTGAGGGTTTCCTGCGCCCCCTCGAGTGCAACACGCTCTTGCTAGAGTCAGCCCTGGTCCTCTTCTCGCGCCAGACGCTCGCACTCGAGGGCGGCCCGAGCCTCAGCAAGGGCGGCCCGCTCCTGCTAGAGTTGAGCCTCTGCCTGATGGCGCGCATCCCGGTTCTTCTGAAGCCGCTCCTCTGTCGAGGCGAGGGAGGCAGCCTTGTCCGCCAGGCTGGTCCTCAGCTGCTCGGCCTCCTTGGCTTTCTCCTCGGCCTGGCTCTACCAGGACCGTGCCCCCTCGAGAGTGACATGGTCTTGCTGGAGCTGAGCTCGAGCAGAAGTCAGCTCCCTCTCGAACTCTGCCGCTGCGATCCGCACCATGGCCATGTCCTCGCGCGCCTTCCTTAGCGCCTCGTCTCGCTCCAGGAGCGCCATCCTCACCTTCGCGACGGTGGAGGCGTCTTCCTCAGCCTGGGCGTCCTGCTCCAGAGGCTCGTCCCGCACAACATACAGTCGATACTCCAACCACCCGTTGTCGGTTCGCAGGGCTTCAACGAGAGCGTCCAGGGCATCGTACTGGTCCCGATACTAGTTGCGCTCGGAGCTCAGCTGATCGAAGCGGTTATACCTCTCGCGAGCCCGACCCTCCAGCTCCTGTCAACGGCAAACAAGGTGTGGGAGAAAGCAAAGTCAGGAAACGTGCAGATGCAGAAGCGACAAGAGGAAACCTCAATAAGACATTGAAAACATGTACCTTGAAGATCTTCCATGCGAGATCGGCATGGATCCGAAGGGCCTCATTCAGCGCATTGTTGAGCGAGGTGCCGTGGTCTCAAAACTCCTGCCATAGCGCCTGCTCGGCCTGGGCCTCATTGAAATAGGCCGGCGACGCGCTAGCGGGCTCCCGCTCCTGCACCAGGCGCACCATGGTGGCATCTGGGGCAGGGAGGCCGACGCATGACGACGAGGCCTCAGCGCCATGCGTCGGCTACCGTGGCATCACACAGCCGTCCTCCCTCATCACCAGCACCCCCGCCGCGGGCTCGGGGGCCGGCGCGAGCCGGTTCTCCCCGCGGCCCCCACCGGGCGGCAGGGCATCATCGTCAGGGATCTCCACCACGGCCGCCTGATCAACCGCGGTGGGGACGGGCCCTGGCGGGACCGTCGGCGCAACATTTGCTGCTGTCGTAGCTGCCGCAGCGGCCGTTGCCTCCTGCTGTAGCCCCGTGGCCACGACCGCACTATGCGGTGGCTCGCCCGTTGTCGCTGCGCTCTCTGCCGCCCGTGGCGCTCTGGACGAGTGCCGCCTCGTAGGCACAGACGTGTTCGACCTTAGCACCTTAGCGGGCGCATGGGCGGGGACGATCGGTGCCACCCTACGAACATGGAGCCAAGAAACTTAGCTCCAGCCCTTCGAAACCGGAACGTCTGGGGGAGCGACCACTTACCTCAAGGTGGAGAACCCCAGCTTCCTCTTCCTCGAGGGTTCGGCCGGCGCTGCTGTGGCGCCCGTTGTCGCCACCGCAGCGCTCCCAGACGCTTCCCTAGTGCGCGCCGACGCCTCCGCGGTGCGCGCCGCCTCTTCCACGAACCGCCAGGCGCTGCCGCCTCTGCGGCTCTTAGTGAGGGGGGCGAGGGATTCCACCTCTTAGGGGGGCCTGCCCCCGTCACTCTCCTCTTATTCCTGCTCTCTCGACGACGAGTTCTCCGGAGTCGCCGGGAGAGGGAGTCCCTGCTGCTCGCGCTGCCGGTACTCCTCGTCCTGTTGTTCCCGACGCTCCCTCCGCCGGATCCTCTTCTCCTTCTTGCGCACCGCCCTCTCCTGCACCCGTCCCTGCGTCGCGTGTGCGGCCGCTCGAGCTCGAGGCGTGGGCGGGTCAGACCGCGGGGCATCCACGGTCACCCTCTGCTAATGGCACCCATCAAGGTCACACCAGTATGTCGTGGGGAACCAAAAGGAAAGGTGAAGTCGACTTACCGGCGGAACGTCGGGGAGCATGACGAATGACCAAAGGTCATCGTAGCCATGCCGCCCAGCCTTGAGGATGGTAGCATGCCTCGCCCTCGTGGCCGCGTATTCCCGAGGGAAGCGGGCGTGCAGCAACCGCGAACGCGCCAACGCCCTAGGGTTGGCCGCTTTGCTCATCTCGTGAATGCGGAGCTCCCTCTCCATGAGGGGGACGATTCGCCGGTGGTGCAGGTTCGCGAGGACCAAGGCCGCCCCCAGCCCGGCATCCAACAAGTCCTTCAGCGCATTCAAAAGCGAATCCAACCGCGCCTGGTGCGAGGAGGGGGACACACCGTGGTGCCAGGAGTCGACCTTCTCCTTCAGCACCTTGCCGGTGTAGGGGGGAGGCCGACGCCTTCGTTGCGGAGGTAGAACCAGCCCCGCTCCCACTCTACATTATTGGAGGTCATCGTGCAGGGGATGTAGAACTCCTTGCACGAGTCCCGCAGCGAGATCGACAGGCCGCCTGTGCACACCGCGAGGCACACCCGTGGCTCGGGCGTGGCAAGTGTGTGCAGCTCCGCACGGATTAGGTGGACCCAGAGATCCCAGTTCACCGGGATCCCCAAGAACCCCTCGCAGACGCCGACGAAGGTGGCCGCCTGCGAGATCACGTTGGGTGCGAAATTGTGGAGCTCCGCCCCGTAGTGGTAGCACAACCCGCACATGAAGTGGCTCGCCGGCTCGGCGAACCCGCGCTCGTGATGACGAATGAAGCTGACATCGTAGCCGTACGGTGAGTTGGGCTCCCAATCCTCCACCGGTAGAATGATCCATGCCGTGGGTGACCCCGTCACATTCGGCGCCAGCTGATCACCGTTCACCAGCTCATTCAAGGCGAGCGCCGTCACCGTCGAGCGGCTCCACGGCAGCGGATCCAACACCGTGATTGGCTGCGGTGGGGGGGGGGCATTGAGGTCGGCGGCGGTGCACGGAGATGAAGTGGGCACTGGGCGAAACGAAAGGGCACGCAACACTCTGAAGCGAAGGTAAGAAGCAAAGGGCAGCGGATGCTAAGTGTTGAGGTAAGGGGCTCCCCTCTCCCTCTCCTTGGATTTATAGATCTAGGGGAGCCGTGCTCCCCGAACCGCGCACGCGCGCTACATGCATTAACTACAGGTAGCCGCGTCCACCACTGATGAGCAGGCCCCACATCACCGAAACAACCAGGCGCACGCTAACGCGCGATCATTACGGCGCGGAAACCGAAGGGCCGTGACGTCCCGTCACGTCCGCTCCCCACGTCGCCCACTACGCACGCGGTTGCCCCGCCTGAAAAGGCGTGCCCGCAGGGCACGACTACAGCCACGACTGTGGGCATTTAATGACCCGGTCCCTTACCAAGAAAGCATGACCCTCGCGTGACCCGAGCCTAGGGCTCGAAAAATCAGACCCTCGAAGGGTGCGATTACTGACCAGTGGTCTCGAGACCCGCGCGATGAGAGTGGGCGCCAAAGGTGCCCTCGATCCTAGGGGATTACTGATCAGCAACTCGAGGGCCGGCTCGACCACGAACCCACGAGTCCTGCAGATGCAATCAAGACGGGGGCACCTAGCTGCCACCCCGCAACAGCCCTACTGATCAGGGTTTCGAAGCCTGACCCTTGAAGGGTTCGAACAGGCACCCCAGATCAACAGAGTCAGGGACTATGAGGGCGCATGCATTCGAGCCTATCCTCGAGCTCACCAGCTCGAGGGTGCCCCACATGTCATGTTCAAGAGCCAACAAGGGCAGCTAGTCGAGGGATCCCATCGAGGGAGAGCTTCCGCGCCTTTGGTCCCCAGCGAAGTGGACCGAGCTCTGCCTAGAAAACCCACGTATGTGCTTTCATGGACGAGTCTCCGGACCACGAGCCAACCCTTATCGAACGGGGCATGGGCGTCCACTTGAATCACCCAATAATAGCTTAATGAGGAATCCGCAATTCGCGACCCGCTCGATGGGAGTTGCGGAAACCTCACCCTCTGTCCCGCAAAGGGACGACGAGGGAACGTATAGACAAGACGGAGAGCACCCCTCGATCGCCTCAACTTGGCCCAGGCTCGGGGGCTCGACGCACAACTACACCTACAGGAAACACACTGAATGCAGACGTATGCCAAATACGTGCGCATGGCACCACCGATACCTGCTGGAATATTGCCGATGCCAGCTGAAACTAACACTTCGCACACCAGCACAATTGGCAAAAAAACCTTGCAGGAGCACCCACGCTCCTGCAAGGCTTCAGGGGCTACACCTGCGGGTGCGCTAACGCGCCCCCACGGAACAACACAGTGTCCAGGAGGGAAGAATGTCCCATCAGCAAGCGCCAGCCATAGGGATCCCCTAAATAACCAGGGAAAACCCACTTTCTTTCGCAAATAACAAACTCACCAACGTAAAACACAACTGAAACAATCGCGGATCACTGGCAGGGGGCCACGGCACTAGTGGCCCCAGCGGCCCACCAGAACAGTTGGCCCAGCCACCCTCGGGTGGAACTCCACTTCGCTCGAGGGGCGTGGAACCGCACCGGCGAATCTTCACCTCGTTCGAGGGCCAGTCGCCCCCTCGGGTGAGGTTCCGCCTCGCTCGAGGGACGATCACTCCCTCAGCTGATGTTCCGCCTCGCTCGAGGACCTCACAGGCTCTCCGCCCCCGTACCTGCTCCCCCGACTGGGGCATTTAATGCTCTGACACTTGCAGGTGCCCGGGTCAAAGACGAATCCACGCCGTGCCTCTGACACACCTGGGAATCATATCCTAGCGCTGCTTCGCCAACTCTCCCGGTAAGGCCATCCCCGCACTGTACGACACTATGCAGTAAGGCCGGTGTTAGCTCCGTGACACTATGCTTCCCACTCTCGTACGACCGACGCGCCGCACCCTCGAAAGAGGACAGCGGAACCCTCGAAAGGGGGCGGACGCCTGTTCCACGCTTGCCCAGGACCACGCCATGACGTCAGACCAGTGGGACGCGCCTCCTCCATCACCGTCGATCCTGCGCGGCCATCCCCGCCATCACGACGCCATCCCGGGCATTGCAGTGCCATCCCCAACGCTGTGGGGGTACGGGTCGACAAGACGCCGCCACGCCAGCTGCTGTGCGCCTTACGGCCTCCCATCAGCTGCACCCTCGAGTCAGTGTACGGACTATGACTAAACGGGAGGTTTCAACACCACCACCCTCAAATCCGCCCTTGGACGAACACAAGGCACGCCATGACGCTCCGCCGGAAGCCAGATTCGCCAGGACGACCGTCCACTCCGATGCACTATCCTCCACGCCATCACACGTAGCTACAACAGTGTGGCACACCTGTAAACTGCCTCCTCCTTGGCCTATAAAAGGAGGGGCAGTCCCCTGGCTGCAGCGGGACGACGGTAGCGAGCACTCACACACGCTCACTGCCTTCACCACAATATTGGCACTTGCCTCAATCAAAAACCTCTGGGACTTGGAGGCTCGGCCTCCACTCCCGCCTCGCTTGTAGCCCCCTCTGCAAGCACTATGGTGCAATGCAATATAGTGCCCTGAGCACACGACTGTTGGACGTACGGCCCCGGCCGGAACTAGGATAAACCCCGTGTCACTAGTTGCTTAGCACCGGCTATCGAGAGACAGATCTCAACGCTCTTACTAGTTAGTGTCGGGACTATTTACCACACCGACAGCTGGTTAGCACACGAGACAACGAGATTTATACTGGTTCGGGCCTCCGAGGATTAATACCTTACGTCCAATGTCGAGCTGCCATGTTCCCGTGCTAGGGTTGTTTGTAGTAGAGGTTACAAATTGGTTGGGAGAGGGTGTCGAGCCCAAGTCCCTTAGAACGAGTGTTCAGTTTGTCGGCTAACCCTTGTGACAGTTGCCCTTCTATAGATGCTAGGGGAGAGGCAACAAGGGGAAAGAAAACAAGAGTTACAATGTCGGTCACTGAGATGTCCTCTCGCGCGTCACTGTCCGTCAAGACGCATTGAAGTGGAGTTGTGTTGCATTGTCGTGGAAGCCGCCGCGTGGCCGGGCGGGGCTGTTCACTCTGGGACGCCTGGCGCTCCTTCCGAGTAGTTTGGCGGCGACTTAGTCCGTCCGAGCACTGGATTAGCCCGCCACGTTAAGACCTAACCTTAGGCCTGAGCTCGTCGTACGGGGTGCTTGAGTGCCTCGGGCGGAGCTTGCGTGCTGCAGAGTTAGAGATGATGGTGATGGGACGGCTGTGCAGCTGTGCAAGGCCGTATTAAGGCCCCTGTCGGGGCCAACTGCCCGTGCTGGCCGCCAGTTGGTGTGTTTGCATGGCGCAGGGAATCGGTCCCTTATGCATCGCAGTGAAGGCAAGGTTTTAAATAGTGTGCTATAGTGCCACAATAGCGGCGCTATAGCGGCCCGTAGCAGCTATTGTTCTTTTTTGCGCTATTGGTGCTATTGCCGCTATCGCGCTATTGAACCGCGTTTCCAGAATAGCATCATATCATGCTATTTTGCCACTATAGGCCTAGGATAAAAAACCAAGGTAAGTGGACTGTAATTAAAAAAATGTGGCCGACCCATGGTTTGAATTGTGATTTGTGAACTTTATGGTTGTGTGGTCCATGGTTGTTTGCTTATGTACTTTAACTCAAGTGTTGACTTGATGCCTTCATGGCTATTTGGTATTTGCTTTGAAGTTGATAACTTATCATATTATGTTGTCTATTGTCATGGCTATTTGAATTAATAACTTATTACGGCTAGTTCAACACTGTCATGTTGTTGTTTCTATTTCAATCAAATAGCGCGCTATAGTGGCGATACAGCGGCAGCAGCAAGCTAGCGCTACTGCACATAGCTAACGCAATAGCAGTGCCATAGCGGCGCAATAGCGCCAAATAGTGGCCAGACTAGGACGCCGCTATTTTCCATAGCCCAAGATTATAAAACTTGAGTGAAGGTGTTTGTGTCTCGGGGTCGTCTCGCGTGGCATGGTCCACGCCTTAGTCGGAGGCAGAGACTCGCCATGCAAGGCGGAGACATGCCGTGCGAGGCGGAGACTTGTCATGCGAGGCAGAGACTTGTCGGAGGGGATCCCTCTAGTGGGGAACTAGTCGGAGATGCTCCCGATTGGTCGGGAACAGGACGTCTTGCTGGTGATGGTCCTGACAGGGGTCCTCACTCCTCTCCTAAATCTTGGCCTTCACTTTGTCAATCTTAGCCTTCACATTGTTAATGGTGTCAGAAGACTCTGTCTCGTGAGAAATTATCTCACCGTCAAAGGGGGCCCTAATCTGGGCCCTCTTTAGTAGCCCTTGAGCCCGAGAGGGAGTCAAGGAGTCACGCTCAGGCTCAGTCGAGAAGGCTTGGTGTTGATTTTGCTCTTGATCTTCCCAGTGGTATGCGAGAGCGCATCCACCGGATGTAGCCCCCGAGCCTGTGAGTGAGTTGGGGACTTGCTTGTGGGCTTTTAAACTTCATTGTAGTCGTTGTAGCCCTGGATTGTTCCGTTGGGGTAGTCGTGGTCGCTGTGGACGTTGTGGACGACGCGGGCGGCCTGGGCGACGTGGTCAATGCGGATGAAGCGGGAGGTGCAGGCATCTTGGCCGTCATGATGGACACGACGGTTTGAAGTGACCGAGCAGGGGCGACGCAGGCTTCTGGGTTCTGTGGGAATCAAGGCATCACGCGGGTGGGCGCCTGTTACGCCGGGGCACACGCACGTGGGTGGTTGTTCCGCTGACACTCGGGTCCGACATTCAAGGCAAACGACCGCGCTCCTCCCCTTTTTAACCGCGCGCTGACCAAAGATTTGGGACTTTTCTCCCTCATCGTCTTCCTCTGCTCTCGCATCTTGCTCCCCTTGCTTCCTTGCACCCGTAGCACCGCCACCACACGCGTCGCCAGTTCGTTTGAGAGCTTGCCGCCTCCGTGTCGAACTGGATGCGGTCCAACGTGTCTCGCGATATGCTTCGCTGCCTTGTCGAGACCGGGCAACTCCCTCCACTCACCGCCGCTGTGGAGTGGAAGGTGTCCAGGGAGGAGTCTCTGCCGCACCCGCCCAAGGGGTACGTCATCTCGTTCATGGCCTTTCACGAGTGCAGCTTCTCCGTCCCCACCGTGCGGTTCATCCGGGGGGTCCTCTACGAGTACGGCCTTTAGCTGCAGCACCTCAACCCAAATAGCATCCAACAGATGGCAGTGTTCGAGGCAATGTGCGAGGGGTACCTGGGGATAAGTGCCCATTGGAACCTCTTCAGGTACTTCTTCATGTTCGCATGCCTGAAAGATGGCCCCAGGGCGGCGCCGATCAGCTGCGCTAACCTCCGGATGAAGCAGGGCCAGGGTGACAGCTAGATCCCATCCTCGCTGACTAGCTCGAACAGCGGCTAGCACAAGGGGTGGTTCTACCTGAGGAACGACCTCGAGTTTGGGCTGCCAGCGTTCACTGGGAACTCCATCGGGCAGTCGCGGTCGAACTGGACCCACGGTTCCCCACAGGCAGAGCAGGAGAAGATGCCCAAGGAGCATTGGGCGGTGCTGGGGCCACCTCTGAGGAGCCGGGGTTACCCTGGCTACCGTCATTGGCCTGTACCATGCCCGGGGGGTCGTGCCGCTCTGGAGACGGCCACTACGTCTTTGTGAGATCATGGCCGACCGAGCCCCCTTGGCGGGGACCATGACTATGACGGCCTTCCCATCGCTGAACGAGATCGAGCGCCACGTGGTGCTGGCGATCGAGAAGTCGACCTTTACGTGGCCGCCGGTGCGACTTCTTCTGATGCTCCCCAACAAGGAGACTGAAAAATTGGTAAGTTGCCGCTTCATCCGACAAGTTCTTCATAAAACTTGGCTTCTTTTATCTGGTGTTGGTCTTCTCGGGGGCCTTTGCTGATTGCTGACTTGCGCACTCCTTGTTTCTGCAGTTGAAGTGTGTGCCCCTCGTGCCGGCAAAAGCGCCTCTCCCGGAGGAGGCGATCTTCAACCGGAACAAGGCAGCCGTAGAGAGGCGGCAGCCTGCGTGCAAGGCGCAGCACAAGGAGCAGGAGATCGCCAAGCGCAATCGGAACGACAACCGCATCAAGCGGCGGAAGGTGGGGGAGCGATGTGTTTGCTCTGATGAAGACCCGTCGCCGGAGCCGGAGTGGAGCGGCGATGAGCTTAGTGCCACGATGGACTGGAGCAACATGTCACGGTCGTCCACACTGTCGCCTCCCCAAGCGGTGGAAGTAACTTCTTCGCGGCGGCCGGAGCCTGCGGCACACGACAAGAGTGTGGGCTCAAGCTCACAATCGGTGGCTCGCCCCGTCGGAGAGGATCAACAAGCGACCCGTTCTCGTACGGCGCCCGGCAGCTCGGGCACCTCCAAGCTATGGATGGACCCGCCCCACCGAGTCGATCTGCTCAGGCGGCCAGAGGAGCACGAGCCCTAACCTCACCATCTCTTCGATGGCTCCGACCGCCCGAAAACGGACTCTCTGTAGAGGCGTCCATCGCGGGGGAGATCGACAAGCTCGGCGTTGACACTGAGCGCGTTGCAAGGGGCGGATTCAGGCGCCGCCCCGCGACGCCTTCTGTGTTTGGTCATCTAGGGCGGAGGAGCCCCAGACATGCAGGTTTCCCTCCCTGCTGGCGGGGGCCAAGGGCGGACTTCCGATGCGGCTGAGGTAGGAAGGATAGCCCTCGAGCAGCCGAGGGAGCGCAACGTTTTCCTCGAGCCGGTGGGAAGAAGCGGGGCATCCCCCGAGTCGGCGGAGTGCTGGGAGCCGGCCTTTGAGTCGGTTGGAGCCAAGAGTGCAGCCCCCGAGCAGGGCTCATTGTACCGGCCAGCAAAGAGGACCCGTTCTTGCTCTTGGTGTCCTTGTCTTGAATCTTTCGCCTTGTTCGCTTTTCAAGCCCTGTCCTGTCATTTCTGCAGCCACGTCGACACCGGCATCCTTAGCCTTGCGCCCTTGAAGCACATGGCGCTGAGCGTGCATGGTGCGCCTTCCGAGCCCCGCTCCCAGGCTCCATACGCCAAGCCGTTGGCCATGCAGGTTTAGGAAAGGTTGGTCGTGGCCACCGAGGTGGTGGGTTTGGCGGCACCTCCCCCGCCAACTCGGGCGAAGAGTGGATGGTCGTGAAGATGGCCAACTCCCGGGTAGTGTCGGAGCCGCAGGTCGGGAGCACCTCAGACGGTGGTGACGATGTCTGTTGAGCAGGGAGTGCCCCTACCTCCGCCGGCCAGAGACCACGAAGTCGTTGCATCAGCAGCGCCAGAGACTCCAGCGGCCGTGACGAAGCCAGCGGGCGGGGGCGTGGTGAGGGCGTCGACGTATGGCACGTAGTCCGCTCCAACCTAGACTTTATTGACATCGATGCCACCGAGCTCCCGAGCAACGATCGGGACATCTACGAGGCCGTGTTGGAGCGCATGCTGGCTGACCCGGTGGAGCCAGAGATCGAAGCCCCCGAAGCTGCGACGTGCACTGTCGTGACCTCTACTGAAGCGGTGGTGTCCGCCAGTGGGGAACCTATGCCGGACGCCATCGTGGTGGAGCAGCCCACGCCGAGCCAAGGTGGAGATGTCGAAGGTCTCATGCCCCCAGTCGTGTTAGGAATTGCGGAGGGGGTCCTCGTGGAACCTGCCACTGGCGCAGAGTCGGTCGCGGTCGTGTCCCCAGCTCCGACTACGGGGGCAGACGCAGATGCACCACCGCCTCCGATCACGGGGGCGGACGAGAGAGCTGCTGAGGTGGCGGAGCCGTCGTCTCTTCAGCCCACCGCCGCTGTCGATGAGGTGGCTCAAGAGCCCGATGCCCCCGAGGGCGCGACGAGGGCCACCTCTGTCGTATGGACCTCCCTGGGCCCATTACCTCAGTGGGTACCAGAACCGACTACTCGGTGGGCCCCTGGGACTACCCGGCTTGTGCCACACGGCACCTGATGGCGTGAGGCGCAAGGACTACGGTGGAGAAGTACTCGGATAGGAAGCTATACATGTCCTGTACTGTGTAGAGAACTCCTAGACGTACCCGACTAGTACTCTCTCCCTGAACCGACCTGTAACCCTGCCTCCCGGGCTATATAAGGCGAGGCAGGGACCCTTCTCTCTCATACACATCATCTTGTAAACACACCAAATCAATCCAGAGCTACGCAGCATACAGGACGTAGGGTATTACGCACCTCGCGGCCCGAACCTGTATAAATTGTGTGCCACGTGTCTCTTCCTTCGAGTTACCGATCTTGGCGAGGCCGCATTCATCTACCTCGGGTACTCCCCTTGGTAGGTTGCCGATCTAAAACACCGACAGCTGGCGCGCCAGGTAGGGGATCTCGCCGATGATCTCATGGAGGACTCGACGGCTTCAATCTTCATCAAGCCAACCGTCACCTTCAACCGCGGTGACACCTTCGTCTTCGGCTCCTGGGTTAGACTGCTGACAGTGCTGGATCCTTCCAGCGCTGCCTCACTATGACGCCCAACCCAAAGACCGGGCTCGTGACGCTTCCCGAAGTAGTCACGGGCGATCTCGCCGAAAAATTTGGCGAAATTTCGCTCTACAACCAACACGCCAACTTCGAGCTTGGATCCGACTCCAACTCGAACTCGACCTCCCTGTGTGCCATCGCATGCGAGCCGGCTATCGAGCCATCGTGTGCGGACTCCCCACTCCATGAGCACTTCCCATACAGCCTCTGCAACGCCAGCAGGGCCCACGCGAAGGCTCTTTCTGCGTGCCGGGCCGGGTAGGAGATCGTCTCCGAGTACAACTCAGACTCCAACACCTTCCCCGGTTACAACTCGGACTCCAACCCCATCTCCGGCTACTACTCGGACTCCTCCTACGAGTTCGACTTCGGGGCCGACCCTGACGAGCCCCAGTCCAAGAACCACATGACTGAGCAACCGCTGTCAGGACCAGCTTCCAGCCTGGTTATAACATCTACACCCGCCGGGAGATTCGTCTACTGGCCAGACCGCAAGCCCGCAGACCTGACAGATGGGAACTCATGCTGCGTCGCCTACCTCGACTCACTTCCCTTCCAGGAGGGAACACCGCTAGCTCCAGCTGAGGAGTACACTCCAACAGAGATGGCGACTAGCGACTCCAGCCTCGGCTCTCTTGATCGTCAAGTCTTCATGACTACCAACGAGACGCCGGGACCCTCAGGGACACAACCTGACCAATATCTCGAGGATATCTTAGCAGACGAATTGTCTGCCAACGCATCCACAGATGAAACCAACGCCAACAAGAACGCCTAACGTGAGCACAACAGAAGGCGGAACGAACGACACCGACGTCTCCGTGAGACCCTACCCATACGGAATCTCGCAGAGGCTCTCGACCAAGTTGAAAACTGGGTGTACACTACCCCAAAGCAGTGCCTCATGTCTATCACCACGATAGCACGTCAGGCTCAGGGGATGCATGCGGGAGAAGTCATCGCCAAGCTCGCGGAGGACGCCTACTTCATGAGAGTTGACAACAGAGTTGCTCAAGTGCCTCCCGTCAGGACTCGCCAACCCGACAACGAAGCCACAAGTCGCAGTCCAGCTGACAACGGACGCAACCGTACTCGAGGAGAACTACCGGCTTACCCCAACCGTACTCGGGCATCGGCCGGCGGACCTTCTCAGGGTGGCAACAGTGTCAGCGGCGCCGGCGGTAACCGCGATGTCGTCCCTCATCGCGATCTTGGAGGCGGAGGCAGCGGTGGCGGGAGCTCCTCACACAGGGTTGGAAGGAGAGCCGGTGGCTGAGGCGATCGCGGCGGCCGAGGCCACACAAACAACCATGTCACCGGTGTCTCGAGCGGCGGCTACGATGCCCGTGGCAGAGTCGAGGAAATTCGACGCAATAAATCCGCAGGCGAGAACGACAGCTTCCCCGCCTTCTCTGCAGGGCTTCGCAATCTACTTCTCCCGGAGAAATTCAAATCACTAGAAATCACCAAGTACGATGCGAAGCAAGACCCAGTACAATGGATCAGATGCTATGCCCTCTCCATCGAAAACGCTGGTGGCAATATTGACACAAAGTGCCTCTACTTTCCCTTCTGCCTGGACCAAGCTCCGCTTACATGGCGCGAGTCACTCGACAAGTACTCGATCGACAAGTGGGACCAGCTCAAGGACCAGTTCACCAACATCTTCGCGGGCGCTATGGGTCGCTCGGGTACTCGCATGGACCTGGTAATGGTGAAGCAGGAATAGGGCGAGACCCTACGCAAGTACATGCAGCGCTTCTTCGACAAGTGCGCCACTGTAGTTGACGTCACCGACAAGGAGGTCATCGACCTCTTCCAAGACGGTCTCTACCACTGTCGCACCTTTGAAGACTTCGATCGTCGCCGCCCGAGCTCCATCACCCACCTCAAGGTTATGATTACCTCTTGGGCTGATGAAGAAGACAAGGCTAACGCCAAGTACGACGCCATTCGTGGCAAGAGCAAGCAGAACACGGGCAGCAGCAACAACAACAACAACAACAGGGATCAAGGCGGTCGCAGCAGCAACTACTCGAGTCCTAATCGCAAGCGCAAGCCAGACAACGCAGTCGCGGCTATCCAGCGCCGTGCGAAATACAACTCGAAGAAGTCCTCCGGCTGCTTCAAAGACTTGCTGAAAGAGAAGTGCCCATGGCATCTGGATGGCAACCACACTACCGAGCAGTGCTACCAACTCCGGCGAGCACTCAAGGACACTCCAGAACCACGGCACCCTCATGACAAGAAAGGCAAGAAAAAGGCCGACGAAGGCAACGGTGACTTCCAAGAACCTGACAAGATGGTGAACATCCTATTCGGCGGACTACCCAACCGACGGGCTCAGAAGGCCACCCGACGAGAAGTCCTAAGCATTGAACCAGTGGTCCCAACCCCTTTCCGGTGGTCGGAGGTACCCATTACCTTCTCCCGCGCGGACAAGCTTCTCTGAACCAGGGCGTTTTCCACTAGTCCTGAAGCCGGTAGTCACGGGCTCCAGACTTAACAAGGTTCTGATCAACGGTGGAAGCGGGCTCAACGTCCTTTTCACCAAGACCTTGAAGAAGATGAAGCTCGACATCACCCACATGCTCACCAAGAGCACTTCGCCTTTCTAAGGCATCGTCCCTAGGAACACGGCTATCCCACTAGGCTTAGTGGTACTGCCAGTTACCTTCGCGGAGAAAAGGGAAAACTACTGCACCGAGTACATCAAGTTCGAAGTTGCGGACTTCGAGACTTCCTATCATGCCATCCTCGGCAGACCAGCTATCACCAAGTTCATGGCGGTACCTCACTACACATACTTGGCACTCAAGATGCCAAGTCCGGCCGGTGTACTCTCGCTACAAGGGGACTTGAAGATATCCTTCAACTGCGACAAAGAAGCTATGGAACTCGCAGCCACGAATCATGTACCCAACGCAATGATGGAGATCTACGCTGCATCCAAGAAGCATGCCCCAAGTGAACTTGACATCCCAGAGAAGTCAGACAACGCCAACAAGCCTCAGCGAGCTGAGGAGGTTCATGTCAAGACGATTGACCTCGGGACAGGCGACAGCAGCAAGACCACCACCATCGGGGCGAGCCTCGACCCGAAATAGGAAGACACGCTCGTCAGCTTCCTCCGGGCTAACCGAGACATCTTCGCGTGGAAACTAGCAGACATGCCAGGGGTGCCCAGGAATCTGATCGAGCACTCACTCAACGTCGATCCTAAAGCTACCCCGAAGCGACAACACCTCCGCCATTACGCCGACGACCGACGGGATGCCATCAAGAAGGAACTCGCCAAACTACTCGCGGCCGGCTTCATCAGAGAAGTCTTCCATCCTGAGTGGCTCACCAACCCCGTCCTCGTCTGCAAGAAGAACTCGAACGAGTGGAGGATGTGCGTCGACTACACCGACCTCAACAAGCACTGCCCCAAGGACCCCTTCGGGTTGCCGCGGATAGACCAAGTCATCGACTCCACGGCGGGCTGCGACCTGCTCTGCTTCCTCGACTGCTACTCCGGGTACCACCAGATTGCTATCAAGGAAGAAGACCAGGAGAAGACAGTGTTCATCACCCCGTTTGGCACGTACTGCTACACGACCATGTCTTTCGGGTTGAAGAACGCCGGCGCTACTTACCAGCGAGCTATCCAGGCCTGTTTCAATAGGCAGCTCAACAAGAACATTGAAGCCTATGTGGATGAAGTGGTCGTCAAGACTAGAAACTCTGACACGCTCATCGCCGATCTTGAAGAGACTATCGCATCCCTGCGAGAGTACCGTTGGAAGATCAACCCGAACAAGTGCGTCTTCAGTGTACCGTCGGGTAAACTACTCGGCTTCATCATCAGCCATCGCGGCATCGAAGCCAATCCCGAGAAGATCTCCTCCATCACCAACATGAAAGCTCCCACGTGCATCAAAGACGTACAGAAGCTTACTGGATGCATGGCGGCCCTGAACAGATTCATCTCGAAGCTTGGAGAACGGGGGCTCCCCTTCTTCAAATTACTCTAGTATCAAGAGAAGTTCGCGTGGACTCCAGAGGCAGACCAAGCCTTTGCTCAGCTCAAGGACTTCCTATCCAAGCCACCAGTCCTCACGGCTCCTCGCAAAAAGAAGCAGCTACTGCTCTACCTCGCTGCGACTACTCACATTGTCAGTACTGCCATCGTTGTCGAGCGGCAGGAAGACGGCCACACCTATCCAGTCCAGTGACCAGTCTACTTCGTCAGCGAGGTCCTGTCGGAATCTAAGGCACACTATCAACTAGTACAGAAGCTACTGTATGTAGTGCTTATTACCTCGCGGAAGCTGCGACATTACTTCCAGGAGTACTCGATCTCCGTCGTCACCGACTACCTGCTCGGCGACATCCTGCGGAACCAAGATGCTACTGGAAGAATCTCCAAGTGGGCAGTCGAACTCGGCGCCCTCAACATCGACTTCAAGCCACGAACAGCCATCAAGGCGCAGGCACTGGTCGACTTCATGGCAGAGTGGCGGGAAAATCAACTACCTACTCCAACCGAGTGCCCAGAGCACTGGGTGATGTACTTCGACGGCTTGCTCAAGCTCGAAGGCGCAGGCGAAGGGGTACTCTTGATTTCCCCAATGGGCGAACAACTCAAGTATGTCCTGCAGATCTTCTAGAAGGTCTCAAACAACGAAGCAGAGTACGAAGCTCTGCTACACGGGCTCCACCTCGCGGCTTCACTGGGCATTAAGCGACTACTAGTCTACGGCGACTCCGCAGTGGTCATCAACCAAGTCAACAAGTCCTGGGACCGCAACAAGGAGAACATGGACGCCTACTGCCTAGAAGTCCACAAGATTGAGAACAAGTTCTACAGCCTCGAGTTCCATCACGTCGTCCGCGACAACAACGTTGCAGCAGATGTCCTGTCGAAGCTTGGTTCTACTCGTGCTCAAGTACCAGCAGGTGTCTTCATCCACGAGCTTCACTCGCCATCCATCCCAGAGCTGACGCCGACGACCACTGACCCAGCACCCTTCGCAGCTGGCCAGGAGGTCATGATGATAGACGTGGACTGGCGACAACCCTTCATCGACTACATTCGCAAGCAGAAGGCTCCCACGGACAAGAACTTGGCCGAGCAACTCATCCGCCGCGCCAAGTCCTACGTCCTAGTCGGAGACAAGCTCTACAGGCGGGGCGCATCTTCTGGACTACTCATGAAGTGCGTCCTCCGAGAAGAAGGAAAGGGCATCTTGGAGGATATCCATAAAGGTGTCTGCGGCAACCACGCGTCTTCACGCACACTGGTCAGCAAGGCTTTCCGAAGAGCTTTCTACTGGCCCACAGCTTTGGGCGATGCCGAAGAACTTGTCAGAAGGTGCCAAGGGTGCCAATACTTCGCCAAGCAACAACATGTCCTGACCTACAAGCTAGTCACCATACCACTAACCTGGCCCTTCGCCTGCTGGGGGCTCGACATGATTGGGCCTCTTCCGACTGCGCCAAGAGGATTCAACAGAGTCTTGGTGGCCATCGACAAATTCACCAAGTGGATCGAAGTCAAGTCGGTCACATGCCCCAAGGCCGACAGAGTACTCGACTTCTTGGATGAACTCGTGCACCGCTACGGACTACCCCATCGCATCATCACAGACCTAGGCTCTAACTTCAACAATCACCAGTTCTGGGAGTACTGCGACAACAGCAGGATCGACGTTCGATATGTCTCAGTCGCCCATCCACGAGCCAATGGACAAGTCAAGCGTGTCAACGGGATGGTACTCGACGCTCTCAAGAAGCGACTGCATGATGCTGCTAACACAAAAGGAGGAAAGTGGATCAAGGAACTACCCAATGAACTCTCGGGGCTGTGTACTCAACTCTCCAAGCTAACGGGACAGTCGCCATATTTTCTGGTCTACGGCTCCGAAGCTATTCTACCCGCCAACACCATGTGGGATTCGTCGGCAGTAGAGCAATACGACGAAGGCATATTTGAAGATAGCAGGCGAGTTGATATCGACGAACTCGAAGAAGCACGCTGTGCCGCCCTCGTCCAATCAGCTAGGTACCTTGAGGGCATCCGATGCTACCACAATCGCAACGTTGTTGACGGTCGATTTTGGTACACCTAGCTATAAGTTTACTGTCAACATTTGAACATATTTGATATTGTAACCAATGGTACTAACCCCTCGGAGGTATCAAGTTCACTCTCGCATGTCGATTTTGGAGTTTGTTGTTTATGTAGGAAACTAGAGCTTAAAGGGAGACTTTCGGGATAAGTTCATCAAGCACTTCAAGAGACGATCATGAAGCCCGACACAAGTCAAGATACATCATGAACATGAATCCAAAGGGTCTAGGGACTGAAGCATGAAGCCGTGAAACTCCAGGGACCTGGACAGAAGATGCAGAAGCTTGCGTGAAAAGGAGCTCTGTCCAAACCGTGGAGAAGACGACGTCAAGGGCCCACATGCAGAAGGGAGCAAGTCAACAATTGACTGAGAAGCATCGGGGAGCGAGATGGGGCCAAACCGGGCCAAAATGGGCCTGGGTCGGTCGGCCCAGGCTGGCCGGCCCAGCCTAATCCAAGCCCGGTTCACGCCCCCCTTTTTGCCCTAGGTGCTTGTCTATTTATTGCCTCTTCCTTCACCGTCCGCCACATCCATCCATTCATCAGAGAGCCACCGAGACGAAGGAGAAGCACCGGGAGGAAGCCGACGGCTGCCGCGAGTCCTCGAGTTGCCTAGAAGATGGCTTGGGCCATGCCCTAGCCACCATGGTTGGCCCTGCGTGGTAAAGCCATGGTGGAGTTCCGGAGCCGCGACTTGAATTTGTCAAGTCGTTTGTACCTTCAACATTCGGTGATGTAACTATATCTTGTCATACTTTGATCTACTACGAGTTATACTTATTCATATGTGTAGCTACCATATGCCTTTAGTAGGACTAGATCGAATCATGGTGATTAGTCTTGTCTTGCGGACACACCGTAGTAGTGCACGGACCGAGGTTTATCGCTCGGTGATGATTATCCTCGCGTAGTGACAGTACGAGAGGGGAGAAAGCGGCGAGTGAACGTGCATCGGACCACTCCATATCGGGTTACTCCATATCGAGTGTAATCCTTATCATAGTATAGGTTTAGATTGGTTTATCACATTGGCCGGAACGGCAACAAGAAGACGATAGGCTAGTTTTACCTTTGGTTTGCTTACCTTTATGGCTAGGTGGATGTGATCCATACATCCCTTCGTGTTTGTATGTTACCTTTATGCAATCAATGCTTCACATAGGGTTAGACCGGTAGATTAGATAGGGAACCTTAGTGGTTTGCTTCCGATCCTTTGATTGACAAATCTAGGGAGGACCCTCTGTCGGTGTTTTAGACCGGCAACCTACTAAGGGGAGTACCCGAAGTAGATGAATGTGACTCGCCGAGATCGGTAACTCGAAGGAAGAGACACGTGGCACACAATTTAGAAAGGTTCGGGCCGCGAGGTGCGTAATACCCTATGTCCTGTATGCTGCGTAGCTCTGGATTGATTGGGCACGATTACAAGATGGTGCAATAGTGCGCCGTGAGTTGTATGAGATGAGATTGGATGCTAGAGATCGGTCCCTGCCTCGCCTTATATAGTCCGGGAGGCAGGGTTACAAGTCGGAGTAAGGAGAGAGTACTAGTCGAGTACGTCTAGGAGTCCTCCATACAGTGCGGAACATGTACAACTCCCTAACCGAGTACTACTCCTGTGTAGTCCTTGTGCTCCACGCCTTCGAGTGCCGTGTAGCGCAAGCCGGTAGTCCTGGGGCCCACCGAGTAGTCGGTCCCGGTACCCACCGAGGTAGTGGGCCCAGGGAGGTCCATACGACAAGCCCCCGAGTACTTTGTAGTCGAGAAGGATAGCTTCAAGTAGTCTTGACGGCCTTAACGAGTAGTCCTCAAGCGTCCCCAAGTGCTACAAGTCAAAAGTCCTCAAGAGTAGTCGAAGCATCCCGAGGCTGGAATGTACTCCAGCTAATGTTTGAGCAATCTTGAAGTCTTCTCGAATAGTCCCAAGCGTCCTCGAGCACTGCCTTCGAAGGTCTTCAAAAACTGCCTGTCTTGTCTTGAAGCCGGAGCTGATATGGAGGTGCGATTTGCAAAATCACACTCCATATGGAGTAGCCCCCGAGCCTTAGGTTGAGCCGCAGGCTCTGACTCAGGGTCCATCTGAAGTCTTGACAAGAAAATCCCGAAAAATCTGGAGAAAAAACCGAAGGACACGTGGCACGGAGCCCCCGAGCCTTGAGTCGAGTACTTCCTCTCGAATTGAAGGGTCATCTTGAAGAATGTGTCCTGAGATGCTCTTGAGACTAGCCGCTTCCCAGATAGTCGATTAGAAGTAGCCGAGCCCCCGAGGTGAGGCGCGTCGACTAGTAGAATACGAAGGGTCACGCTGAGCCGCTGAGTCAGCTGCGCGTGAATTTAGCCATCCGGCCATTGTGGAGCTAGTTAGGCTTATAAATAGAAGTCGAAACCCTTAGGGTTTTTCACCCATTTGAGCTGTAGCCATTCCGCTTCCATCTGTGGTAGATCTGCTTCCAGCGCACGCTGCCGCCTTAGTAGATTCAAGTGCGCCACCACCCAAAGCTTTAGGGTAGCCCCCGAGCGGATGCGCGTGAAGACGCTCTGTTCTTGGAGAATGAAGCCGTCACCATCCAAGTCGTCGAAAGCCGCCGGGAAGAAGAGGGGCCGCGAAGAGGCCGCCGCGGCCGCCACCGGAGTAGCGCCGCCCATGTCTCCACCGCAGGCTGATCCAAGCCGCGAGTGGAAGAAATCCAAGGTGAAGACGGAGGATCTGCTGGCCCTCCTGAACAGCGGGTTCATCTGGGAGAAGGAGGTCGACATGTGGAGGGCTGCTGCTGGAGATCTATACCCAATGGAGAAGGCCAAAGATGAGATTCCAATGTTCGCGCGGTTCGTGGAGCGCGGGCTTGCACTCCCGGCCAGCGATTTCTTCAAGGGTCTCCTCGGGTACTACGGAGTCGAGTACCTGAACCTGAACCCCAACGGCATCTTCCACACCGCGGTCTTCGTGCACTTCTGCGAGGCCTTTCTTGGGATCAAGCCGCACTGGATCCTTTTTCGGAAGTTCTTCCGAGTCAAGCCGCAGCCAAGTGCCACCAACCCAAGGGTAGTCAGAGGAGCCGGCATCCGACCGAGGGAAGACGCCGCGAGAGCAAGATCCGGCGTATAAGCTTGTCGATTCCAACACTGACTGGAAGACAAGGTGGTTCTACATCACGAACCACCACCCTGGCCTGCCGAAGCCGAGCGGACGGCAGCCCAGGCACCGCGAGTGGTGGAACTCAGAGCCCACCATGCAAGAGGGGATCCAGCTTCCCGAGCTGCTGGCACGCATCAAGGTGCTCAGGGAAGCGGGACTGAGGGCCGAGCACGTGGTCTTCAGTTTCATGAAGCGAAGGGTTCAGCCGTTGATGGCTCGAGACACCTTGGGCTTCGAGTACACTGGCGACAATGACACGTCGCGGATGCCCGGAGGCGAGCTGGACGACAGCTACATCATCGAGAGGTTGTCGCGGATCTTCAAAGATATGCCGCCGTACACGGCGTGCCCTGTTCAAGAGTACTCTGCCGCGCGCCCGCCCAAGGAGGTGAGTAGTCGTACTCCTTTAGTCGAGTAGTCATTGCTTGATGTAGACTTGCTGACGTCTTGTGCCTTGCAGGATGACTTGAAGAAGTTCATCTCCGAGCCGCAGCCGCCCCCCAGCGGGATCGAGATTCCGAAGGAAGGGAAGGTCAAGGAGAAAGAGCGGCGAGAAGTCGGTGCAGGTGATGACACCGTCATCGTGGAGGACACCTCCGACGACGATGACGACGACGACGACGAGACGTTGCAGGACCGTTTTCAGTTGCGGTCGAGGTTTAGCCGCCCAGGCTTACCTCATGTGCCTCTGGTGCAAGACCCCCCGACAAGCCTGGAGGCTAGCCTGGCTGCGCCGCCACGGAAGCCGCGCAACCCCGCCAGGAAGCGGGTGACGAAGAAGCTTAAGGTCTCAGAGACCACGCCTCAGGAGGTAAGATATCTTGACTAGAGTGGTCGAGTACCCATCGCACGAGTACCCTTGCTGACGAGTAGTCTTTCATGTTTGCAGGAGGTGCCGCCAACGGAGCCCGTCGAAGAGGGCGATGAAGGCGTGTGGGACACAGTGGGGGAGCCAGCTGGAAGTCGTAGTCCAGCCCCCACTGTGGAGGAGCTCTTGGCGCAGCTGGAGCGCCAGCCCCCTGCTCAACAGGGGGGCACAGAGCCCGTAGCCGCCGCCGTTGAAGAGGTGGTGGCTTCAGGAGCGCGAGAGGGCACTGCGCCGGCCGCCGCTGATGTGGAGGAGGCGGTAGCCGCAGGGGCGCAGGAGGAGACGCCCGTCGAGGGTGCATTGGTCGATATTGCCAGCATCCTTGGCGCCCCGGCCGTGACAATAGTCCGGTCGAACTTGTAAGTACTGCATCTTTGCGAGTAGCACTTGTTGTAGTAGTCGAGGTTGACTGACGACCAATTTTGTGTGCTTCTGCAGGAAATCCACGGATCTGTCCTGGGAGGGGGATGAGCCCTCTTCATCGGTGGCGGAAGAAGTCGCGTCGCCCGCCGAGGAGTCCGCTCCCGCTTCCCAGGCGGTGCCCGAGCCGCCGGCTACTGAGGCGCCGCTGCCGGAGGCCAGCGTAGTCGAAGGTGAGTACTCTTCTGAAGCTATGGAGCTCCTCGAGGAGTAGTTGTAATTGCTGATGCACTTATCTTCTCGTTGACAGGCGCTGAGGCTGAAGGCAGTGACATCCCTGCGGGGGTGCCGATGCAGAAGTCGACACCAGAGGCCCCGGAGGCTGCGGGAGGAGCCCCCCGTGCCTATGGAAGAAGTTGTCGAGGAGGCCGCCGTGACGGCCGGGGGAGAGGGCGTCACCATGTCGCCAGAGGTTGCTCTGGAGGTGGCTATCCGCTCCCCGGAGATCCAGGACGCAGAGCCCATCCGCTCTGCGCCGATGACGGAGGCGACCGCGAGTAGCCGCGGCGGGATAGAGTTGCTCGCAGATGATCTCGTCGAGCCTGCGACGGTGGCGAAGCACCCGGGAGGCGATCCGCCGGCCGAGCAAAGGATGAAAGTATGTAGCCGTAGCTTCTGAGTAGTCAATCCTCTGTTTGTTGAGTACTCGTTTGACTTGAGTTGTCTGTGCAGGACGTTGCGGAGAGGTCCCGCGACAAGTCCAATATGCTGCAGGGCTATGGTGACGCGGTGCTCCGGGCTGAAGCGCTGGAAGAGCAACTTATGAAGTCGCGGAAGCACGCGGCTGCCATGCAGTCGAAGCTCGACGCCGCCTTCGCCAAATACCACAACGACGTCCAAGAGTTGCAGGCGAAGGGCGACGACTTGGTGCGAAAAAATAAGGGCCTCCGCAACAAGAACAAAGGTATGCCGCTGAACTTGTCGGGTACTTGTTGGAGGTCGAGAAGTCTCTGACCCGCTGTTGCGTTGTTGTGTCGCAGAGCTTGAGGGCCAGGTGGAGCAGCTGAAGTCCTTGGAGACGAGCATGAAGAACCTCTTCTATCGGGAGCAAGAAGCCCGCCAGGTACTCGAGCTCGACTACAAAGAACTTGCCTTCGAGTGCGAGAAGCACATGGAGCTCCGGATTGCCTCTGACCGCGATCTCGTCAACTGCTACAAATCCTTGCAGAATTTGAATGAAGACTGCGAGGCACTGCGAGCCCAGCTGAAGGAGCTCGAGGAAGCCGCGCTGCCGATCGCAAGGCGCCTGGTGCCGCACCCAGGCGGCCCCAAGATAGCTCCACTGGTGGATCGCCTCAAGGAAGCTCCAAGCCGGCTGGCGGCCTATGTGAAGCACATGGTGAGGTCGATCCCAAGGCAGGTCTTGGCCTTCATGAAGTCGTACTTCCCGAAGGCCCCAGTGGAAGTAGTCGCCGGCGGAGTAGCCGCCAACTGCACTGATGAGCAGTATGCAGAGCTGCTGGAGGAGATGGCTCCCATCGCGGAGCAAGTAGCCGAGAAGCTTAACCTCTAGTAGCCCTGTAATAGATAGCTAGTAGCCAGCGTTGTACAAAAAACAATTGTAATGAATTGCTTGAGTATCAATGAAAGAAAGTTTCCATCAATGAGTAGTCGTAGCCGCGATCTCAGAGTGTGGAGCCCCATCGTGGAGTGGATGCGAGTAGTCGTACTCGGCAGTAGTGGTCCCATTGTAGGGAGTAGACAGTAAAGAAGTTGATGAACGATCGAACTTTATTACTGAAGAAGTACACCTGGATGGCCAGGGCCATAGTTACAGAGTAGTCGCTTGGACCCGGAGGCCGCTTACAGCTGAGTAGAGCTGGAGCGGGTAGCCGCTTGCAGCAGTAGATCCATAGGTAGCCGTGTAGGCTGGAACGTAGATCCGTAGGTAGCCGTGCAGGCTGGATCTTGGAGGGTGGTCTCTCAGTAGACGGCTGCTAGAGTCCTTGACGCTTGTCGCAGCCCAGGGTCCGTAGGTAGCCGTGTAGGCTGGAGCCTGGAGAGGAGAAGTCCGGAGACGGGAGCCAGGACCCGGAGGCCGCTTACGGTGGTGGGGTGTTGGTGTAGTCGTGTAGACTTGAACCCCGGAGTAGTTGTGTAGACTAGGCGTAGAATCGATAGAGCTGGTCGACGTTCCACGAGTTGTTGACGTCTTCGCCTTCAAGTGTTTGGAGGCGGTAGGAGCCCGGCCCGGTAACCTTTGTAACGGTGAAGGGACCTTCCCAGGGGGAACTGAGCTTGTGTAGTCCTTCCGTGTTCTGGATACGGCGGAGGACGAGATCACCAACGCTGAAGGAGCGTTCCTTGACGTTGCGATCATGGTAGCGTTGGATACCTTCTAGGTACCTTGCTGACTGGATGAGGGCAGCGCAGCGAGCTTCTTCGAGGCTGTCGATGTCAACTCGTCTGCTGTCTTCTGAGACGCCTTCATCGTAGTGCTCCACTGCTGGCGAGTTCCATATGACGTCGGCAGGGAGGATTGCTTCGGAGCCGTAGACCAGAAGTAGGGGGGATTGCCCCGTTGGCTTGGATGGGCCGAGTCCGTAGCCCCCGAGTGCGTTGGGTAGTTCCTTGATCCACTTGCCCCCCCTTGGAGTTAGCGGCGTCGTGTAGCCGCTTCTTGAGAGCGTCGAGCACCATCCCGTTGGCGCGCTCGACTTGTCCGTTGGCCCGTGGATGGGCAAGCGAGACGTATCGGACGTCGATCCCGTCGTTCTCGCGGTACTCCCGAAGCGGTGGTTGTTGAAGTTGGAGCCCGGTGTCCGTGATGATGCGGTGGGGTAGTCCGTAGCGATGTACGAGTTCATCCGGGGAAGTCGAGTACTCGTCGCCTTGGGGCATGTGACCGGCTTGACCTCGATCCACTTAGTGAACTTGTCGATAGCCACCAATACCCTGTTGAATCCTCCTGGCGCAGTTGGCAGTGGGCCAATCATGTCGAGCCCCCAGCAAGCGAAGGGCCAGGTTGGCGGTATGGTGACTAGCTTGTAGGCTGGGACGTGTTGCTGCTTGGCGAAGTATTGACATCCTTGGCACCTCCTGATGAGTTCTTCGGCATCGCCCGCAGCCGTGGGCCGAGGAGAAAGCTCGCGGAAGGCTTTGTCGACCGCCGTGCGTGAGGACGCGTGGTTGCCGCAGACGCCCTTGTGGATCTCCTCCAAGATGTCCTTGCCTTCTTCACGAGGGACGCACTTCATGAGTACTCCGGAAGATGCGCCCCGCTTGTAAAGCTTGTCTCCGACGAGGACGTAGGACTTGGTGCGGCGGACGAGCTGCTCAGCCGAGTTCTTGTCGGAGGGGACCTTCTGCTCGCTGAGGTTGTCGATGAAGGGTTGCCTCCAGTCCACGTCGATCATCGTGACCTCCTGCCCAGCTGGTTGATGGGCTGGGACAGTGGTCGGTGGCGCCGGCTCCGGGATGGCTGGCGCGTGAAGCTCGTGAACGAAGACGCCCACTGGTACTTGAGCGCGGGTGGATCCAAGCTTCGAGAGGACGTCCGCTGCAACGTTGTTGTCGCGGACGATGTGATGGAACTCGAGACCATAGAACTTGTTCTCGAGCTTGCGGACTTCTAGGCAGTAGGCGTCCATGTTCTCCTTGTTGCGGTCCCAGGACTTGTTGACTTGGTTGATGACCACTGCGGAGTCGCCGTAGACTAGTAGCCGCTTGATGCCCAATGAAGCCGCGAGGCGGAGCCCATGTAGGAGAGCTTCGTACTCGGCTTCATTGTTTGAGACCTTCCAGAAAATCTGCAGGACGTACTTGAGTTGTTCGCCCACTGGAGAGATCATGAGTACCCCCGCACTTGCGCTCTCGAGGTTGAGTGAGCCGTCAAAGTACATCACCCAATGCTCTGGTCGCACGGTGGGAGCAGGTAGCTGGTTCTCCCGCCACTCTGCCATGAAGTCGACTAGAGCCTGCGACTTGATGGCTGTGCGTGGCTTGAAGTCGATACTGAGGGCGCCGAGCTCGACCGCCCACTTGGAGATTCTTCCAGTAGCGTCTTGGTTCCGCAGGATGTCGCCGAGCGGGTAGTCGGTGACGACGGAGATCGAGTACTGCTGGAAGTAGTGTCGTAGCTTCCGCGAGGTGATGAGTACCGCGTACGGCAGCTTCTCGCACGGTGCCGATAGCGGGCCTTGGACTACGATAGAACCTCGCTGACAAAGTAGACTGGGCGCTGGACTGGGTAGGCGTGGCCGTCTTCATGCCGCTCGACAATGATGGCAGATGCGACCACATGAGTAGTCGCGACTAGGTAGAGCAAGAGGCCGCTCGCCCTTGTGAGGAGCCGTGAGGATCGGTGGCTTCGATAGGAAGTCCTTGAGCTGGGCAAGGGCTTGATCTGCCTGTGGAGTCCACACAAACTTCTCTTGATGCTTGAGTAGTTTGAAGAAGGGGAGTCCCCGTTCTCCTAGTCTCGAGATGAATCTGTTCAGCGCCGCCATGCACCCTGTCAGCTTCTGGACATCTTTGATGCTCGTGGGAGCTCGCATGCTGGTGATAGCGGAGATCTTCTCGGGGTTTGCTTCGATGCCGCGCTGGCTGATGATGAAGCCGAGTAGTTTGCCTGAAGGTACGCCGAAGACGCACTTGTTCGGGTTGAGCTTCCAGCGGTACTCGCGCAATGATGCGAAGGTCTCTTCAAGGTCGTCGATGAGGGTACTGGAGTTTCTAGTCTTGACGACCACGTCATCCACGTAGGCCTCGACGTTCTTGTTGAGCTGCCTCTTGAAGCAGGCCTGGATAGCTCATTGGTAGGTAGCGCCGGCGTTCTTCAACCCGAAGGACATGGTCGTGTAGCAGTACGCGCCAAACGGGGTGATGAACGCGTTCTTCTCCTGGTCTTCTTCCTTGATCGCGATCCGGTGGTACCGGAGTAGCGTCGAGGAAGCAGAGCGAGTCGCGGCCCGCCGTGGAGTCGATGACTTGATCAATCCGAGGCAACCCGAAGGGGTTCTTGGGCGGTGCTTGTTGAGGTCGGTGTAGTCGACGCACATCCTCCACTCGTTCGAGTTCTTCTTGCGGACGAGGACGGGGTTGGCGAGACACTCGGGATGGAAGACTTCTCGATGAAGCCGGCCCGCGAGTAGTTTGGCGAGTTCCTTCTTGATGGCGTCCCGTCCGTCGTCGGCAAAGCGTCGGAGGTGTTGTCGCTTGGGGGTGGCCTTAGGATCGACGTTGAGGCGTGCTCAATCGGCTCTGCGGGCACTCCCGGCATGTCCGTGGCTTCCACGCGAAGATGTCGCGGTTAGCCCGAAGGAAGCTGATGAGCGCGTCTTCCTATTTGGGGTCGAGGCCTGCCCCGATGGTGGTGGTCTTGCTGGGATCGCCTGTTCCAAGGTCGATCGTCTTGACGAGCACCTCCTCAGGTGGCTGAGGCTTGTTGGCGCTGTCAGACTTCTCTGGGATGTCGAGTTCACTTGTAGCAAGCTTCTTTGACGCAGCGTAGACCTCCATCGTGGCGTTGGGTACTTGATTTGTGGAGGCGATCTCCACGGCTTCCGTGTCGCAGTCGTGGGAGATCTTCAGGTCCCCTTGGAGGGAGAGTACACCAGCTGGGCTTGGCATCTTGAGTACCAAGTAGGTGTAGTGGGGCACCGCCATGAACTTGGTGATAGCCGGTCTGCCGAGGATGGCGTGGTAGGAGGTCTCGAAATCTGCGACCTCGAACTTGATGTACTCGGTACGATAGTTGTCCTGAGTTGCCCCGAAAGTAACTGGCAGGACCACTGAGCCCAGTGGAATAGCCGCGTTGCCGGGGACGATGCCGTAGAAGGACACGTTGCTCTTGGTGAGCATATGAGTGATGTCGAGCTTCATTTTCTTCAAGGTCTTGGTGAAGAGGACGTTGAGCCCACTTCCGCCGTCGATGAGCACCTTGTTGAGTTTGGAGCCCGCCACCGTTGGCTTCAGGACGAGGGGGAACCGTCCTGGTTCAGAGAAGCTGGTCCATTGATCCGCGCGGGAGAAGGTGATGGGTACCTCCGACCACCTGAGAGGAGTCGGGACCGCTGGCTCAATGGACATCACTTCTCGACGGGTAGCCTTCTGCTCCCGCCTGCTGGGCAATCCGCCGAAAAGGATGTTGACGGTCTTCTCAGGCTCCTGGAAGTCGTTGTTGTCGCCGTCCTTCTTCTTGCCCTTTTGGTCGCGAGGGTGCGGTGGCTCTGGCGTCTCCTTGAGTGCGTGCCTGAGCTGGTAGCACTGCTCGGTGGTGTGGTTGCTGTTTGGATGCCACGGGCACTTCTCCTTCAGCAGGTCTTTGAAACCGCCATAGTTCTTCTTCGAGTTCCCTTTCGCAGGGCGCTGGATTGCCGCGACAGTGTTGTCTGGCTTGCGCTTGCGGTTGGGACCCGAGTTGTTGTTGTTGTTGTTGTTGTTGTTGTTGTTGTTGTTGTTGTTGTTGCGACCGCCCTAGTTCTGCTTGGTCTTGCCACAGATGGCGTCGTACTTGGCATTGGCCTTGTCTTCTTCATCCGCCCAGGACGTGATCATGTCCTTGAGGTGGGGGATGGACCTAGGGCGGCGACGACCGAAGTCTTCGAAGGTGCGGCGGTGGTAGAGGCCGTCTTGGAAGAGGTCGATGACCTCCTTGTCAGTGACGTCGACGATGGTAGCGCTCTTGTCGAAAAAGCGGCGCATATACTTGCGGACGGTCTCGCCTTGTTCCTGCTTGATCATGGCCAGGTCCATGCGAGTACCCGATCGGCCCATGGCGCCCGCGAAGTTGCTTGTGAACTGCTCCTTCAGCTGGTCCCACTTGTCGATCGAGTGCTTATCCAGCGACTCGAGCCAAGTGAGTGGTGCTTGGTCCAAGCAGAAGGGGAAGTAGAGGCACTTGGTGTCGCTGTTGCCGCCAGCGTTCTCAATGGAGAGGGCGTAGCACCTGAGCCACTGGATGGGATCCTGCTTCGCATCATACTTGGTGATCCCCAAAGGTTTGAATTTGTCGGGGAGGAGCAAGTTGCGAAGTCGAGGTGAGAAGGCGGGGAAGCTGTCGCCCTCAGCTGCGGTGGTCGACTTCTTCCGCCGTAGCTCTTCGATCTTCTGGCGGGCGTCGTAGCCGCCCTGCGAGGCGCCGGAGGCGTGGTCGTTCGCGTGGCCTCGGCCGCCGCGGCGGCCGCCGCCTCCGGCCCTCTGTTAGCCCCGTGATTGGAGCCGCCGCCGTCGGCCGCCGCCGCCATCGGGATCATTGCCGCCCCCGCCGGCCGGAGCGCGTTGAGGGACGACTTCTCGGTTGCTGTGGTCGCGCAGTGAAGGTCCGCCAGCGTTGGAGCGACGGCGGTTTGGCTCGGCTGGGAGCTCAGCTCGAGTACAGTTGGGACCGTTGTTAGCGCTGCTACTTGTGGCTTCGTTGTCGCGGGGTCTGGCTAGAGGAGGCTGGTTGACTCTGTTGTCGACCCGCATGAAGTAGGCTTCTTCAGCGAGCTTGGCGATGACCTCTACAGCGCGTATGCCCTGAGCCTGTCGTGCGATCGCTGTGATCGACATGAGGCACTGCTCGGGGGTAGTGTGTACTCTGCTCTCGACCGCCTCGAGAGCTTCCGCAAGGTTGCAGACGGGGAAGTTGTCGCGGAGGCGCCGACGGCGTTCGTTGCGCTTCCGGTTACGTTCACGTCGAGCGTCTCTGTCCGCCGGAGTCTCGTTTGGTGGAGCATCAGCAGAGAGCTCGTTGGAGGAGATGTCTTCCAGGTACTTGTCCTGAGCGGTGCCTGAAGGCCCAGGGGTGTCGCCAGCAGCCATGAAGACTTGGCGATCGAGGGTGCCAAGGCTGGACTCAGAGGGTGCCACCTCAGTTGGGGTGCTTGAGTCAGCCCGAGCTAGGGGTGTTCCCTCCTGGAATGGTAGCGAGTCGATGTAGGCGACGTAGCGTGAGTCTCCCTTTATCAGGTCAGCGGGCTTGCGATCTGGCCAGTAGACGTATCTTCCAGCCGGTGTGGATGCTATAACCAGCCCAGAGGCTGGCCCTGACAGGGGAAGCTCAGTGGAGTTGTCCTTGGACTCGAGCTCCTCAGGGTCCGACCCGAAGTCGAACTCGTAGTCCGGGTTCGAGTAGAACTTGAAGAGGGGGTTGGAGTCCGGAGCGCGATCGGGGGTGGCAGGGGTGGCGTCGGAGTCCGAGCTGTACTCGGGTGCGGGCTCCTTGCCAGCCCGGCGCGGAGTGGGAGCCCCCGTGCGGGCCCGACTGAGGATGCGGGGGCCACGCGCGGAGTGCTTACGGGGTGAGGGGACCGCCTGCGATGGCTGAGCAGCCGACTCGCATGCGATGGCCCATGGCGACGTCGAGTTCGAGTTGGAAGCGGACTCGAGCTCGAAGTCAGCGTGGTGGTTGAAGAGCGAAATTTCACCGAATTTGCCAGCGAGTTCGCCTGTGACGACTTCCGGAAGCGTCACGAGGCCAGTCTTCGGGTTGGGCGGCACGGTGAGGCGGCGCTGGAAGGAGCCCGCGCCGTCAGCGGTGCAGACCCAAGCACCGAACACGAAGGTGTCGCCGCGGTTGAAGGCGACGGTTGGCTTGAAGCAGACATGAGCCGTCGAGTTCGCCATGTGATCTCGGGCGAGAGCCCCTACCTAGCGCGCCAGCTGTCGGTGTTTTAGACCGGCAACCTACTAAGGGGAGTACCCGAAGTAGATGAATGTGACTCGCCGAGATCGGTAACTCGAAGGAAGAGACACGTGGCACACAATTTAGACAGGTTCGGGCCGCGAGGTGCGTAATACCCTACGTCCTGTATGCTGCGTAGCTCTGGATTGATTGGGCACGATTACAAGATGGTGCAATAGTGCGCCGTGAGTTGTATGAGATGAGATTGGATGCTAGAGATCGGTCCCTGCCTCGCCTTATATAGTCCGGGAGGCAGGGTTACAAGTCGGAGTAGGGAGAGAGTACTAGTCGAGTACGTCTAGGAGTCCTCCATACAGTGCGGAACATGTACAGCTCCCTAACCGAGTACTACTCCTGTGTAGTCCTTGTGCTCCACGCCTTCAGGTGCCGTGTAGCGCAAGCCGGGTAGTCCCAGGGGCCCAACGAGTAGTCGGTCCTGGTACCCACCGAGGTAGTGGGCCCAGGGAGGTCCATACGACACCCTCCTTGGTGAAAAAGGCACCAAGTCACCCGTAGGCTTGCGGTGAACTTGAGCACGGTTTTACACCGTCAACAAGCCCCTTTTTCTGGCGCCGTTGTCGGGGATCGGCAACTCGAACCATAGGGCGATCTATCTTTCTTTTAACTAACCCTAATTTTTATCATTGCATATACGCTTGCTTTCTTGTTTGTGTCCTTGAAAGTAGGTGGAAAACTAGACACAAAGCGATCGAGAAAAGTTTGCAACATTCGACGCAAACGAAGATGAACAAGGTATGCCTATGTGTCGATTAAGTTTTTAGACTAATGTCTTTTGGAGGATTGTTTGTCTAAGCTATAGGTTTCTGAAATGACCATGTCAAGCACGATGGAGAACGATTCCATTACCATCATACTCATGCAGCGATGGTTATGATTTTTGAAGCCAAAGTATGCATGACATGGTGCCCTAAAAGACTTCAAGATGAAGATCACACGTACATCTCCGGATCGATGGACGAAAGGATGACGTTATCATGGCGATATTTGCATGAGCCTCAGCAGAAAACAATTAGATATATTTGGATTTTCAGAAGCTGCATGAAGTCTATGCTCCAACGAATCAAGCGGCAAGGCAATCGGAGGTTCCTACAAGCGGATATGGCCGAATCACCGATGGTTGCACATGCTGAAATTCTGGACAGCAAGCAATGCTGAAGTGAAACAGCCATAGCTCCCTCATTCGGACTCCGATTAAGGCGAATGAGTACCCGTTTGAAAGGTAATTTTATAAATTTTTCAATAGAACTATATTTTGGTATATGTTCTGTTCTGGATGCAGGAGTAAATCCATGAAGAAGAGACAGCAACAAGGCGATGACGACAAGATAGAGGAGATGGACACAATGATAATAAATAGAAGATGGGGCAACGGTTCCACAACACGTACATAATGAAATTCAGAAGCTAAGGACTAAAACAAACCCTCCGGAGCAGGGATGAATGAAGACACAAGAGGCACCACTCAACAAATGATGATGTTGGAAGCGAACCACGACGGATTTCCTAAAGGCAACATCAAGCTGCATGGCTACTTTGGATTCTCGCACAAGTAACCATGGCTTCACGACAATAAAAAGGTAAGTGAGAAAGTTGAGCTCTATGACTTTAAATGAAGCACTTTGCGGGAGGCAACCTGATCTTTTTATATATCTATATAAGCTATGACAATTCTACATGTTGTTCTTTATTTGAAAACTTCAAGTAACATCGTACCATTGCTGTAATAATGTCACAACCACATGTTGTATGCATTAATATATATACACACACACACATTGAGTGAGTACTTTGCTACTTGAATTTTGGGAAACTTGTAGACCCCTTTTTTTGTGTAGTGTTTAGAGTCTTTTTATTTGTGTCTTTAGAGAGAAATATGAAGCATGATCCCTTTTGATTCTAAACTTGTGGTCAGTTAACTTAGGCTAACTTTTTCTTTTGGTTTAGATCACCACCATATCATGTCATATCATTTTGTTCATTCATAATCATGTTTTACTTCATTCCACTTCGTTCTCCACCTTTGCATTATGTTGCATGTTGCATCTCATCTTTTATAACCCTTAAAAAATCTCAACTTTACCTAAACCTTCCTATCAAACCACACCTAGAACCTAGGCCAACAAAGGGAGGGATCGACTTATGTCAAGTCGACAAAGTATATCTCTATCCCTTTCTAATTAAAGTTTTGACTAGCCTCATCCTAAACCCTTAGAAAAAACCCCTCATACCTTTAGTAATCTTAAAACCATAGGTTTGTTTTTCATCCGAAAATCTAACCCTTGCTTTTCTTCTTTTTTCAAAACCACCTTAGATAGAATTTCTTCACCAGACTTATCTTTTCAAAATTCTTGTCTTAAGCCAAAAATATACGATACCCATAAGTCTTACCTTAAAACCTTGTTAGCATGTTTTAAGGTATTTTGATAAAATGTTTTTTGAAAGCCTTTTTCAAACATTGCTGACCCTTTTCACTAATTCCTTTTTTGCATTTGCATTTTGCATCAACCCCCTTTGTTCTCATGCATAGGTTAGCTTGGCTTATTCGCAAAACTTTTTGATGAATGCTTTATTTCCACAATGGTGCTTCGCGAGCGCGAGGCATTTTCTTTTGTAATCTTCTGTAAACATGGTTTAGATTTGATTACGGACAATCATCATTTGAGTTTTTTTGAGCCTTGTTAATTTATATTGCATTGGTTGGTTTATAAAATTCACAATGCGCCCTTGTTGACGGTGAAAATCCGTCAACCTAGCCATGAGTTTACCTTCGGTGTTGGCATGAGTTTTATACCTTATCCATTGGTACTAACCCCCGTGGTATAACAAGTTCACGTGTGCATGTCGGTTTTGGAGTTTAATGTTTATGCAGGGTTTTAGTGTTGAATGCAAGACTTTCGGGATAAGTTCATCAAGCACCTCATGACAAGACCTTGAAGCCCCGTACAAGTCATGCAATGAAGCAAACTTAACTCCAAGAAGCCGGGGACTTGATCCGAGAAGACGACGGACTCCGGGGACCCGACCGGAAAAGTGTCGAATCTTGCAAGACAAGGAGTTGAGTCCAATTCGGAGAGAAACCGACGACATGGACCTACATGCGGAAGGGGGAAACATCCGAGAAGCAAGGGAACCGACGTGGAGCGAAGGAGCCCTCGGGCCGGGCCTAGATGGGCCCGGGCCGGCCGGCCCGGTCCGGTCGGCCCCGAGCCCATCCGGGGCCCAAATACCCCCTCCTTTGCCCTAGCCGCCAATCGGGCTATTTATAGCCCCCTGACCGAGAGCCTCGGAGAGAAGAATTCGTCATCGGCCGCCGAGGAGCAGAGAAGAGAGGGACACCATCTCGGAGAGGAGAGGGTCGAGCTAGTTGACTAGGGTTTCCCTAGCCGACGTGGAAACCTTGCACGGAAGACCACGTCGGAGTTCCCGGAGCTAGAAGTGTCGGTGCGGAATATGGTCCCGACACTAACCAGTAGATAGCGCCATGGTCTATCCCTCAATGGTCGATGCTAAGCAACAAATGACACAAGGTTTTATCCTGGTTCCGGCCGAGGGGGCCGTACGTCCGGACGGGGGGTGTGCTCGTGGCGTGCGGGCCGCATGGTGGCATGAACAGCAAGATGAAGTCGTGGACGGTTTCTTGGTAGAGCCTCAAAACCAAGGTCGGCGGGACTACGTGGGAGCCGAGTCACTGGTGGAGATTGGCGGAGGCTACACCGAGTTCGCGGGGTTTGCGGTGGTTCACGAGAAAACCCTTTGGGTTACTCGGTTGAGCCACAAAGCGAGGGCCGAGAAGACTCGACGAGGAGGTGCGGCCACCGAGGGCCGGTTCAACGCCCGGGAGGCGGTCGGACCGCAGGGCCGGTCGGAATCCCGGGCCGGTCTAACCGCCCGAGGGGGCGGTCGACGCCTGGCCGCCCGGCGCCGAGAAGCTTCGAAGCGGAGGCACGCGTCGGGATCGCAAGTCTTGCGTCGAGGCTACACGGGGTGCGGTCGGCGGGCATCGTCCAGATGGTGAAGACATCAAGAATTCCAAATCCGCCCTTGAGGGGCATGTATCCCTAGTTATTGAGTGAGGGCGTTTTAGTCTTTTGGGTGCCTCCACTTCTGCTACTCATTAGAGGGGTGGATGGCAGCCAACCCTTGAACCCTAGCTCATTTGTTTTTCCATTTTCGTTCTCCATTTTTCCTTAGGTTTTTAGAGGACTAGCTTGAGGCTTCATGTGAGATCTAGAGGGATGGATGTTTGGGTGGCAAGCTAGACCATGTACGAACCTTTCATGGCATGTATAGATGGACAGGCGTTGTTCATCACGGTGGTTTTCCCGTCTCTTTGTGTTCATTTTCGGAGCTCTTTGTTGAGAAAGGCGGTGTTTTGAGGACGATTTCTTGGGGTTTGGTGGGTGTCACGTATGAGGTTTGTGCCTCTTTGGCTGGTGACTTTGCCCCCAAATCTCCTTTGAATCGGACTCGATTTGGTGAGTTTCGTTGGAACTCGAGTTCTTGAGGGTTTGGTCTGAGATTTGTGATTCCCCATGATTGAGAGCGTTTCGGTGCAATTCCTTTGAGGAGAGGTCGTCCATGAGGTGACCAAGGCATCTGAAAAGTTTATTGCAATCCGTTGGGTGAATCGGGAGATCGGGTGATGCAAAGTTGAGGGTTGACCCGGTTCCCCTTTTTCCGTTCTGCATGCGGGGAGGGCGGTCTAACCGCGTAGGAGGGCGGTCCTAACCGCCGGGCTCGGCTCCGGCGGAGAAAGTTTGATTTTGGCCGAGATCTTACGGTAGCATGTTGGCCTTGACCCGGGGGATTGTATGGTTGAAATCTTGGAGCGTTCCAGTCCCGTTGCTGGGTTTTTCACTCGGATCTTTGTGCTCGGGGAGGGAGGTCTAGCCGCCCCGGCACCGGGGTTTAACCGCCTAGGCCTTTCCGAAGAAAGTTTAGGATTTTCTTTGGACCTTTCTGCAGCAGGTTTATTTCACCTTGATCGGAAGGAGCGTTACGGTGAAATCTTGGCTCGTTTTAGTGTAGTTTGCTAGGTGTTCTTGGTCGGGGTTCGTTCTTTGGGTACGGGAGGTTAGGCCGCCCCGAATTGCTTCGGTCTAACCGCCCTAGGCCCTTGGGTGAAGTTTTGGTTTTCGCAAGATTTTACGGTAGCTAGCATGACGACGAGATCTCTGTTGGTGGCTGTGATAGTGTGTTTTGGTGCTCGGAAGAGGCGTTTCGGAGGATTTCTTGGTTGCCGAGGTGGAGGCGGTCTCTAACCGCCTATACCGGTCTAACCGCCCCCTACGGGGTGCTTCGGCTTTCGAGTTGTTCCACATTGTCCGGTCTTTGCGTGTGTGTTGTGGTTGTGGTAGAGTTGTTCTAGGACCCGGTGGCATCCGGTGGCTACGTGGTTTTGTGAAACGGGAGGTAGAAGTGCGGGCGTGTGATTTCGGGGGTTCGGCAAGGCTAGTTCGTCTTGTCGGAGTTTCAATCTCCCTCGAGAAGAATTTTTATCGGCTCCCATTCCTCCCCCCTCTGCGGGGTCGCCTTATCGGTCCTTAAGTGGTACCAGAGCCGGTTCGGGTCTTTATTGACTCTAACCGGTCTAAGATCCAAGGATGGCGTACCGGGAACGGCGAGTTCGGGTCCTCCCACACTTCGATGGCAAGAACTACCGACGGATGTGGAGCAAGCGGATGGTGCGTTCCTCCGCGGAAAGGGTGTTTGCCCCAGGATGTCACGGTGGACACGAGCTATGTCCAGCCGATGGATTTCCTTGCCCCTGCGGGGTCCGGGGCTGATTCAGCGCCAACAATAAGGCGGTCGACTACTTGTTTCGTGCTTTGTGTCGACTGAGTTCGATCGGGTGCACACCGAGCACTTGGCTTGTGGTTGGGCGGTGTTGAAGGAGGCTCATGTTGGGAACGCGGAGTTCGAGCACGGTTGTATGCGACCTGCCGGAGAGAGAGTACGAAAGACACTCATCTCTAGGTGGGTCCGCCGATGCCTTGTTGAGAGGTTCACGGTGGTGGTGAACAACATGAGGGCCAATGTGGACGTGCTCACGTGCGATGATCATGATAGAGCGGTCAAGCTCTTACACTCTTTGGATCGTACCGTGGGGCCCAGAGGATTCTGAGGCCATAGTCGAGTCGGAGAGGTATGATACTCGGCAGGTGAATATTCCAGGCCTCGGCTCAAGTCGGGCGAGGTGGATAGGGGCATAATGACCAAGATCGAGGGCCGGCCCGGCTCTCATAGTCTCGCCCTCGTCGGTGGTTTGAAAGGAAAGGCTAACACTAACCCATCCACCAGGATGTTTTCTTTGTCCTCTTTGATGTCTATGCCAGATGAGGAGTTCAAACGTGCTTGGAGGACAGTGGCGCTCTGACGAGGCGGTTCGAGAGGTTGCCGAGGGCTTAGGGTGAACATGAGGAGGAACACGAGGACATGCTTCAAGTGCGGCAAAGGCTTGGACACTGTTTCGCCGAGTGTCCGAAGGTGAACAACCACGACAAGCACAAGTTCAAGGACAAGAAGAAGAAGTCCAGAAGAAGGATCATGGACGTGGGAAGAAGGCTTGGTCTCCGAGAAGATGAAGAGATCAAGCGACATCGATGCGATTCGAGGACAATGTTCAGCTCGAGTGATGAAGACGAAGAGGATGAGAAGAAGAGGAAGAAGAAGAAGAACAGCAAGTATCTCAGCAGCCTTTGTGTGACGGAAGACTCGCCTCAGGGACGACTTTGCGGCATGGCTCATGGAGTTACGACGACAAAGAGAAACGAGAAGGATGCCTCGGACTTGGATTCGAGGATGAGGTATGTGATGAGCTCTCTTCTTTGCGCAAGGAGAATGAGGGCTGGTTGACTTGCTTGATAATCGCGATCACATGCTTAGAGAGGCTAAGAAGCTTGAAAGGAGCTTAGATCTTTGCTCGAGGATGCTAGGACTAGAGTGGTGAGCTAGAGAAACACGGGTTCTTGATAGCAAGCTTGAAATTGATTCGCTTGGAAGCTAGCCTGTTGGTACACGATGAAAATGATTGTGCTGATTGCTCTGCTTTCCTGGCTGACTTGACTGATCTTAGGGAGAAGTATGCCTCAGAAGTGTGAGGAACTAGATGTGCTTAGGGTTGGATTCATTTGAAAATTCCCCAATCTAGACCCACTTTGTAGTGCTTGCACTTCTTGCCGGGTTTGCATGAGAAAATTATTCAGGCTTCGTTCTCGCATTGGTTCGCTAGAGCTGATTTGAAAGTGCCTATTCCTACTTCTTGTTCTACATGTGAGATGCATGCTATGAAGAATTTGGATCTTGCAAAATGTGTTGGTCGCTTGCAAGATGAGAATGATAAGTTGCGTGGCTTAACTGAGTTGGTTGTCGAGTCAAGAACCTCGGCTTGGTATGATGATTGCTAGGCGTAAGCGCTTTGATGGTTGGGCCTTGGGATTGGATAAGGTTGGTGAGGGCAGTGGTGAGAGAGAAAGGAAATTTGGGAATGTTTCGGCTCCACCACAACCCACACCCAAAAGACAAGTTAGCATCAAGCCAAACCAACCTAGTGAAAAGCCTAGTGAGAAACCAAGTGAGGGGTCTCACCCCAAGCCTAAGCCCAAACCAATCCCCTTTTCCATTGTGAGTTTGTGGGAAGGATGGTCACAAGAGAGAGTTTTGCTATAAGAGAAAGAGAGGCGAGAATGGCTAAAGAGTGGGCGAACAAGGACGGTACCACCCTTCTCATGGTGTGCAGGCTGTGTGCACTGCCCTAAGGAAAGGGCTTTGTGCGTAAGGATCCGGCATGGGGATGAGAAATCTGTAGCCGCGGTGGTGGTACGAGAGGCGGTCGGACCGGCGCTAGGCGGTCGGACGGCCCCAACGAGAGGCGGTCGGACCGGTACGCTGGCGGTGGTGGCGGCCACTCCCCGGATTTCTGGGCAGTTACGATTTTCGAGGTCGTGATGCTGGTGGTTTCAGTTCCCATGGTCATGGTGCGGATGGTAGACACTTTGAGTCTAGTGGCGTTGAGTTCTTCAGGACGTTCTCCACCTCGTGATCAATGAGTTTGGGAGGAGTGGCAGTTTTGAGTCTCGGAAGGGGCTACAGACCATGCTTTCCCTTTCGTGGTACTCGTGCTCCTCCAGTGAGACGGGAGTGGTGTTCCCATGGTGGTTCCAGGTTTGATAGGTTTGACGGGGATGGATCATTTGTATTGATAGGCGAGTAGGATGAATGTTGCTAACCCTACTTTTGAGGAAATGGCCCGACCTTTGGTTTCACACTTTGGACTAACTTGATGTTGGAGTCATTTGCTCGTTCTCGCTCTTGGTTTTGAGTTGCAGGTGGGAGGCCCAGAGAACATTTGGTTGATATCGGGGTGGTTCTTCGGCCTCATACCCGGTGGTGACATGTAGGTATGCTTTCGGGGGATGGTGGACAAGGATGAGTAAATTGTGAAGAAATGATAAAGGTAAGTGCTTTGTGACCTTCGAGTGTGGCCTTGGTCAAGCCACTTGGTTTTGTTTGCTCCTTCTCTATATCATGTGTGTAGGGTGAGCTTTGTATGCTCTTTGGCCCTAGTGCATGTGTTTAGGGGGAGCTTGTGAGTTTTGTGCTCCTTTGCTCTTTTGCGGTGGTGTGAGCCCTTTTTGCCTCCTCGAGGAGCCGGTCTTTTGTGAGCTTTGTGTGTGTGGTTGGTTTCCTAAGTTGGTGGTGAAGCTCCTTGTGTAGCATATGTATAGCTTTCCTTTGTGCATTTATTGCATTTGGCATGGCATATGTAACATGATGTATAGGCATCCTTGTATCTTAGATTGCATGCATTTTGTATCATATGCATCGGATAGGAAAAAACTATCCTATATACAATGTTTACCATGGGTTGCTATATATGTTCTTGTGAGCTTGGTGATATACTCGGTTAGTTTGACTTAGCTCTTGATGATCTTGATGAATGATCCATGGTTGATGGCTAATTTTTGAAAAATGTCACATACATGCTCTCTCATGTGTAAATGCCTATATATGATCTTGACATATTTTAGTGGCTTTGCTAATAACACTTTGTGGTTGGATAGCTAGTTTATTGATCATATGGGGCCAAAGGCTCATTTGCCATCATGAATGTTTAGCCCTCTTGCTTAATCTTGTGGAGGGGCATAAGTTCCTTTTTGTCGCAAAGACATTTCATGTACCATTTATAAATCTGAAAATGAAATGAAAAATGCTTGGAAAATATGTTCCCATGTCATATGTGCTGAGAAATTAATTTGCTTTAGGTGCTAAACCGTTGCATGTTGCCTACCAATGAGAAGTCTCATACATAGAAGTAGGCACATGGCTCGGTGGCTTTGACATGACATGAGGTGCTTTTGGGTGTTTATGATGGTCTTATGATTAGAATGGCTGTCCTAGCATGAAATTTGAGTGGCTTAGCCATTTTGATATGTTTTGCTCATGTTTAGGTATTTGCTTATGAGAGAGTAACTTTTCGCAAAATTACTCAAATCTTTTTTAGCCTTGTCCAATGGTTGTGAAACTTGGTGATCACGTAGTTAAAGTCATTACGAACCTGTCGAGTATCTAACTTGCTCATTTGGACTTGTGTAGCTCCTTGTGATGAATTTTGTATATTTGAGAAGCTATATGTTGAAAGTTTTTGCATTTTGCCTTGATTCATGCATTGTCAACAAGAGGAGAAGTGTGTGCATGTTTTGGGCACACAGGAGCTAATGGAAGGTGTCCAAGTGGACCGGCAATTTTCGAGGAGAAGTTTTGCAGGGCAGTCACATGGGGCAGTGCCATGCCCCACCAGGGCAGTCACATGACCAGGGGCAGTTTAACCGGCCTGTGCAGGCAGTTTAACCGCCCTATGCGGTGTGAGCTTGGTTTGCTCTTTGTCATGCATTCCAAGTGACCTTCTTGCATGCATTGGTTCAGGGGAGTTTGCATATGTGCAGGGGGAGCTCTTTGTGGTGTTCGAGTTTTGCTTTGGTGGTTTGCGCTCTGCGCTTGGGCCTATGTTTGTCTCGGATGTGTCGAGCCGTTGCCCTTGCCTAAGGGGTCCGAGACTTGCCTCCTTCAAGTGATCTTGTTCTTTGCCTTTCTTTGGCTTTCGATCGCTTGTTGGGTTCTTTTGTTTTGTTTCATCCTTTCCTTTCCTTGTGTTGCTTGCCTTGAGTGTCGAACATGCAATGCACTCATCAAGGAGGAGATTGAGGACCATGTGTGGTTCGAGGACCAGTGGATGGTCGCTTCCTTGTGTGATGAGTGATTGACAGCGTTGTGTGGACGGATTCTTGGCTAAGTATTAGGAGTGCGAGGGTTGCGGCTTGACTCGTGTTGGCGCGAGGGTGAAGAACAAGCGCGAAAGGTCGTTGCCGGTGAGGCCTCCGAGTGTGGAGAAGACAAGTAGGCTTCGTTCGAGGGACCCGGTGGCCAGCGGGGTCGAAGTGCGGGCCGCATGGTGGCATGAACGACAAGATGAAGTCGTGGACGGTTTTCTTAGTGAGAACCTCCAAAACCAAGGTCGAGCCGGGACTACGTGGGAGCAGTCATGAGTGGAGATTGGCGAAGGCTACACCCGAGTTCGCGGGGTTTGCGGTGGTTCACCCGAGAAGAAAACCCGCTGGGTTACTCGGTTGAGCCACAAAACCAAAGACCGAAGACTCGACGAAGGGTGCGGCCACCCAGGCCGGTTCAACCGCCCGGGAGGGCGGTCGGAGCCGCACAGGGCCGGTCGGATCCCTTTGGGCGGTCTAACGCCCGGTGACGGTACGACGCACGACGCCGGCGCCGAGAAGCCGAGCGGAGGACACGCGTCGGGATCGCAAGTCTTGCGTCGGGGCTACGCAGGGTGCGGTCGCCGGGCATCCGTCCGATGGTGAAGACATCAAGAATTCCAAATCAACCCTTGAGGGGCATGTATCCCTAGTTATTAGTGAAGAGACGTTTTAGTCTTTTGGGTGCCTCCATATATACTCATTAGAGGGGTGGATGGCAGCCAACTCTTGGAACCCTAGCTCATTTGTTTTTCATTTTCGTTCTCCATTTTTCCTTAGGTTTTTAGAGGACTAGCTTGAGAGCTTCATGTGAGATCTAGAGAGAGGGATGGATGTTTGGGTGGCAAGCTAGACCATGTACGAACCTTTCATGGCATGTAGATGGTTCGGCGTTGTTCATCACGGTGGTTTTCCCGTCTCTTTTGTGTTGATTTTCAGGAGCTCTTTGTTGGCGGTGTTTTGAGGATGATTTCTTGGGGTTTGGTGGGTGTCACGTATGAGGTTTTTGTGCCTCTTTGGTGGTGACTTTGCTGGTATCTCCTTTGAATCGGACTCGATTTGAGTGGTTTTACGTTGGAACTCGAGTTCTTGAGGTTTGGTCACGAGATTTGCGATTCCCCATGATTGAGAGCGTTTCGGTGCAATTCCTTTGAGGGAGAGGTCGTCCATGAGGTGACCCAGGCATCCCCAAAGTTTTATTTCCTGTCCGTTGGGTGAATCGGGAGATCGGGTGATGCAAAGTTGAGGGTTGACCCGCGGTTCCCCCTTTTTTCCGTTGCATGCAGGGAGGGCGGTCTAACCGCGTAGGAGGGGCAGTCTAACCGCCCCAGGCTCGTCGGAAAGTTTTGATTTTGGCCGAGATCTTGGTAGCATGTTGGCCTTGACCGGGGGATTGTATGGTTGAAATCTTGGAGCGTTTCGAGTCCGTTTGCTTGGGTTTTCACTCGGATCTTTGTGCTCGGGGGAGGGAGGTCTAACCGCCACGGCACCGGGGCCCAACCGCCCTAGGCCTTTCCGAAGAAAAGTTTGATTTTGCTGGACCTTTCTGCGGCGAGTTTGTTCACCTTGATCGGAAGGGAGCGTTAGAAATTTGAAATCTTGGCTCGTTTAGTGTAGTTTGCTAGGTGTTCTTGGTCGGGGGTTCGTTCTTTGAGTACGAGTTTAGACCGCCCCCGGTGGCCGGTCTAACCGCCCCTAGGCCCTTGGGTGAAGTTTTGGTTTTCGCCAAGATTTTCTGGTAGCTAGCATGGCCTTGACCGGAGATCTCTTGTTGGTGAAACCGTGGTGTGTTCTGGTGCTCGGAAGAGGCGTTTCGGAGGATTTCTTGGTTGCCGAGGTGGAGGCGGTCTAACCGCCCCCTATGCCGGTCCTAACCGCCCCCTCTCTTGGTTAGCCGGCTTTCGAGTTGTTTCCGCTGTCGGTGCTGCGTGTGTGTTGTGGTTGCTGGTAGAGTTTGTTCCTAGGACCAGTAGCACTCCAGTGGCTACGTGGTTTTGGCAAACGGGAGGTAGAAGTGCGGAGCGTGTGATTTCGGGGGTTCGACCGAGCTAGTTAAGTCTTGTCGGAGTTTCAATCTCCCTCGAGAAGAATTTTTATCGGCTCCCATTCACTCCCCCCCCCCTCTCTGGTCGCCTTATCGGTCCTTCACCGTTTCATGCATGAAGTGGCTCGTTGGAAAGATAATTTCGTAAACTTAAACGTGGAGGGGTGTTTCGGTACATTTTACGTACGGAGGAAAAATAAAAGTTTGTGGAAGATGAGGCGGCGACCAAAGGACGGCATTGAAGTCGGTGATGACGATATGACGAAGGATTGGAACCATGGCTTGATGATGATAAGAAAAAGTTGAGCGAAAATGAGCAACAAGGCAAGGAAGTGAAGACGATTCTCAAACACACTGGCGAATTACAAGAAATTCAAGTTCTTCCACACTTAGCAACACGTAGAAAACGCAGGGGGAATTTGAAGGATGAGAGAAAAAGGCCACGTGGAAATACAAGGATCACCTTCACCACAAAGATGTTCATCATTCTTTTTCCATGATAAGCACAATGCTTAAGCATGGGGGAGGCATCATTGCACTTCATTATGAGCATCGAAAAGGATGGTAACTCACCCTTAACTTTTATCTTTTGTTCATCGCCTTTTAAATGCTTGCACATATATGCTTTCAACCATAGACAACCTTTGTATTTATCTCTCTATCAATAACATGGCTACTAGGAGGACAACCTAGGCTGGTTAGTTTTTACTTTTTCAATAAATAAATCACCATCTCTTTTGAGCTTACCACGATGATATTATTTGTATGTCTTGATTATGGAAAAATGATGAGGTTGTCGCCTTGTTTTACTTACATGATGTTTTATATAACATTAATTACTCTCTGTTAAATAGAACTTAAATTGATTAAATATCGGCTCTTTCATTTGTGGAGGTTAATTGATTAATATTTAGACCCACATACTTTATGTTGCTCTTTAATTTAAGTTTACCGATGACCTATACCTTGCACTTGTTTTATTTAAAATCATTATGCTATCTACATTTGTGAACCTCTTGCAAGGCTCTACCTACAAAAGCCTATACATCTTTGTTAACACCAAAATTTGGTAGAGTATGACATGTGGGTCCGATTCAAAAGAGAGTCCGTGGTGGAAGGAAAGATATTTTCGAGAGATTTTCGGCGAAGGATCCGCGGTCGGCTCTCTGCTCAGGTTCGGCAAAGGAACAACTAGAGTCGATTTTGCGGGATTGGACGGTGACGTGGCTCAATCAGAGGAAGCGAATGGATGGATAGGCGATGCGAGTTTAGTTAGGCGATTGAATCCATTCGCAATTGTAATCGGCGGGGGTATAAATACGATCCACGGATGTATGTAACGGACACGTTCATTCCTCGATACACACTAGGCCTTACGCCAAACCCTAGAGTCCTTGTCGTGTCGTCGAGTTCTTCGAGAGGGCCAATCGATCCGTCGACCTCCGTGAGTACCGGCAACCTTGTATGTGTCTAGTATGCGGTGGATTTAGATCGATGCAAGTAGTCTTGTTACCATGCTTCGTGTCATGCGGTAGATTCAAGCTTGGTTCAAGAGGGTTTCTTGTTAGATCATGAGCCATGCGGTAGGCTAAGATCTAGCTCGAAGCTAGTTATCGGCTCTATTGGATTCTGGCAAGATCCAATAGATTCATTAAGTTATCCCGTGTTATCATGAGTTTTACTTTACGTTTTAATTCATGTAACACACTCTTCTTAATCTAGATGGGTTTGGATGACTTTTTTCCTTTTAAGATGCGTGCACGAAGCGGAGTTTCGTGTTTTTGACGCGTGGATCTTGTGCTCTCCGACAGCCGAAACCGAATCGATCTAGGTTGTTACGTGTTGCGGGTTCAAGCTTGCTTTGTGCGTATAAATCTTGAAAGAACCGGGTATCATGCGGTAGATGCGAGTTTTGGGTTGCTTTGGAGCTAGTCATCCGGTGGATTAGATTTCCAATTCGGTACGATAGATTTGATCACGTGGTAATGTTTGTTCCTTCTTCATGGACCCTGGATCGGCTGTTCAGCCGTATTCGGTTATGTTTTCACGAGTAGATCACGTGCCTCGTTTGTGCCTTAAGTGATGTATGCTTTTAGCTTTCCGTATTTAGATTGTATCATGCGGTGGATAGATCTATTTACGGTAGTACGTTTTTCATGCAAGTCGTATCATGCGGTGGATAGATTTGTTTGTGATCGTACCGACGGATCTTAAAGTACCTAGACATGCGGTAGACTAGTGCTTTGATCTATGCGTGCTCATTTAATACATGATCGTGTTCGTGGCACCACCTCATTTTTATTTAATAACAAACCTCATGGGGATTGGTCATGACTTCATGCTTGCATCTTTATCTATACAAAGGCAAGTCGTCGTCACGCTTACGTCATCCATTCGACGGTATTCTTTTCCTTTATAATGGTCCGGATGGTTGTGATTCTACGACGGAGTAGCTCTACATAGCTACATGTCATTCTTGCTTGGCTTCTTGGCCATAAATATGGAAGCTGTCTTGGTGCCACCGAGCACGTTCCAAGCTTTATTATCTAAGCACTTTATCTTTTGTTAATTTTTCAGGAAAAAATTAAGTGGCACGTCATTGCTCTGCGCGTGCGAAGCTAGCTTTCGCTTGTGTGTGATTGGCGTTGAGTGCACATTTGCGTCAACACACTTTTGGCACGCCCGGTGGGACCAGCATTAAGATTGGTTCGGGATACACCGAGATCACGGACCTCTGGATGTCAGCATCGAAGAGCTTTCTCCCGAGAGCGACATCGAGCGGCTCCCTGAGCCGGCGGCGAATCAGTTTCAGCAAAAGTGTCTCATGTCATTTAAGAGAATCGAAGTGGTGTACCATATCGAAGAGTGGCACCGCAGTGTTGCAGGGGAGAGGCAGGCACCACAGCCCAACAAGAAAAGAGGAATGCGCGCGGATCTTCCAGGGAGTCGGTAGACAACATGCTCCTCGCTGTCGCTTTCCTCGGGTCGCTCAAGCGAGATGATGGTGGCCCTCTTTGGCCGGGCGCGGGGCGGTGTTCGAAGGAGTACGCCGGAAAAAGCAGAGTGAGTGGGTGAATCAAGCTCTCGGCCCGCCGCTACGAAGCCGAGGGTGCGAGCGGCCTCCCCCTCAAAGCTCCGGAGCGAGACATTCCAGCCTCTCCCGCCGGGCGGCGGGGGCGGCCGGTTCGGCCTCCGGCTGCAAGCCGAAGTCAACCAATCCTGCCGCCACCACGGAGCGACACGGGTCGGCTGTGCAACGGCCGAATCCGTACCGGCCTACGTACGGAGACCTAGCGTTCGGCTCATGCAGGGGCCCCACTCGACGGTCGAAGAATAGCTCCGTCGACCAGCGGCTCCGGAGAGGAATTTGTACGGCGGTGGGGTTATCATGAAGTGGGAAATTACGGAGCGTTCGATGCCTTCCCGCACCCGGGGGTACGCGGCAGGGGCTGCGAGGGGCGCTCGGGGAGGAAGATGCCCTAGCACGCAAGATGGCCGGGTGATGCGGGAATCGGTTCGGCCTCAAGCCAAGGATGCAAGGCCCCACCTACGGGCCGCCGTTCCCGGTGGTACTATAACGTGCTCCTGCCACCAAGGTGAAACCGCCGACGGAATTCACAAAGTTCTGTGCGGGACAGGACAAGCACGGTCGAGCATATCGCTGCGTTACCTCATGCGGCTTGGGGAATGTTCGGCCGAAGGGCGTTCGGGGGTTCGTACTTCCCGCCTCGGCCGACGGGTCCGGACTTTTCGGTGGTTCTCGTCCTTGCCTTTGAATCGGTGGCCGGTGGAAAGATTTGGAGCGTAAATTCCACGCTCATTACTTCGGCGAGTTACGAGAAGAAGTTGATTGATCTCGCCACACGAAGCAAAGGCATGGTGAAACACCGGCAGGTTTTCTTAGAAGATTCAGAGAAGTCAAGGGCATGTGCTTCTCATTGAACTTGCCGTACGATCAACCGGTCGGGATATGGCTGCCGCCGAGATGTTGCTACCGTGCGCGAGAAGTTATTTGGGATGGAGTTTGAAAACTTGGGCCAACTATCGTGGTAAGTTATCCTCGATGAGCAATCGTGCATATGGCTCCCGAAGAAGGACCCCAAGTTTGGCAAGCAAGCATGACATCGCCGACATCTACAACCAATTCTTGGACAAGGCTCGATTCGTGCGAAGATCAATTTTACCACTAATTGCGATAGCCGCACGAAGATCTTGTGGGGTAAAGAGCCTTTCGACGAGTTAACCGCCGTGGGTCATGCGTACCAAAGGAACCTAACACTTCGACATCACAAAGGCCGATAAGTTGTTTGAGCTCTTTAGAAAGGAAGGCCGAATCAATTTGCTCTAAGGGCACTCTATGCTTCCTACCGATGGAGTCAAAGCGAAACGTTATCGCGGCTCTCCATGATTTTGACTCGCACTCTATCAACGATTGCGGTGGTCTTCGTGATGAGGATCCGTAAGGCTATCCAGAAGGGCACTCTCAAGTTCGATAACAAGATGAAGCCGGATGGCCACCCTTCCCCGGGCAACATGCCTCGGGCTTTTTCTATCAATGCGATAATGTACTCGAAGAGAAGGGGAAAGTCAAGGTCCCGACTTCACCAAACTGTCTTCGCAAGATCACGAGGGAGCCGAGCGCCAGGTGACCCTAGAGCAAGGGCAGACAACACCCCCGCGTTCTCGCAGAGCCACATCGAGATTGGGGAATCGTCCTGTGCCTAAACCCAAGGTGACGTCACGCATTCTTCTCAACAAATGCGCCGCGTATGGAAAAGGAGCGCTACCAAAAGCGTCGTCACGAGGAGGAGCGGCGCATGTATCGAAGAGGAGGCGCGCAAAATGGAATCGGGGGAGCAAGACGCGCGCGAGCCAGAGCGCGCCCACCGGGGATGCGCCTTCGCCACACCGCCGGAATGAGGGCCCAAAGCCGCCCACATTAAGGAACCTGGCCCCGAGTGCACGACGTACAGGCCGAGTACAAAGGTGAAATCACCAATCGCCGATCCGTCCATGAAAGACTCGGGAAGGATTCACCCAAATGGGGATCGGCGGCATAAAATTGAGGTTATAGATCACCCCAGAAGCGCCAAGCTGATCTCGGTGGGCCGACTCAGAGGAGGACGAAGATGTCTACGTCCGGCGTAAGGGGCAAGGGGTGCCCACCCGGCTCACGCAAGAGCGCGAAGAGGCGGGTCCAACGCTTGAGGAACCGGCGAGATGAAACAAGCCGGGATCCGTACGAGGCAGTAAGTGGCGGCCCCAAGGACCACCTAAAGGATCGAAACGCCGGCCGCATGCATGGTATACTTCCTACCAAACTAGGCCCATGGCTCCCGCCAACTGTGTGATGCAGAGGAAGCGTCTTTGACGACGAGATGCCCGAGGAGATGATGGCGTTGTACGCGGTGCTTGCTTTGCTGTGCCATCTTCGACAAGCCGGCCAAGAATCGCCATATGGGGCAGTTGTACTTGAGGGGGTACGGGTCAATGGCAAAGCCATTGACCAAGATGTTCGTCGACCGTGGCGCGAAATCCAACGTGTCCGTACACCACCTTCGGGAAGCTTAGCATGACCGAGCGATCTCGACACCCACAAGCACATCATCCTGACCCACTTCGCTTGGAGCCCCTCGGACACCAAAGGATGCGCTCACGTGGATTTGATGATCGGGTCCAAGACGCAGGCTGCTCACCACCTTCTTCGTCATCGAAGGGGAAGGGAGCCCGCTGACTTGCTGCTTGGGCGGGACCGGATCCACGCCAGCGCTGCGTGCCCATCCACTATGCATCCTAGGTGATCCAATGGGTGGACGATGAAATCGAGGTCGTCCCGAGCAGATGACTGCGTAAGCGTGGCTAACATGGAACCGACCTTGCTGGGAGTACCAAGGCATCGATTGCTTCTCGGGGAAGGATCGGGGAGAAGGTCTGTTGAACCTGTCAGCGGTGACCACCAAGGCCGATTCACAGCACGGTCGGCTCTTACAGTAATTTTCAATGGAGAACCCCGTGGATGGCACCGATGGCAAGGTGGGACGAGGATTCATGTCGGCCGATAGTTGGAGGAAGTTGACATTGGAAGCGGTGATAAGCCAAGGCCGACGTTCATAGCGGTGCGTGAAGGGGGCACCGGACTTCGGGGGGAACCCAATTGAGCTTCTCCAAAGAATATAAAGATTGCTTCGCACGGGACTACTCGGAGATGCACCGGATTGGATCGATCCATCAAGTCGAGCATAGGTTGCCAATCAAGCCTGGTTTCAAGCCATATAAGCAACCGCCACCGGGGAAAATCTACAAGGATGAAGTATTGGCGATGTGAAGAAAGAAATCGAGAGGGTTACTTGACGCAAACTTCGTTCGGCCCCCGCGGATATGCGGAGAGGATTTCCTAACACTCGTCCCCGTGTATAAGAAAATGGGAAAAATGAGAGTTTGCATAGACTTCGTGGACCTGAAAGGTAGCTACTCCCATGGATGGATACCCGATGCCTCATTGCGGGATTTGTTGATTGACGCGGGCGTTGGGCACAAGGTGATTAGCTTCATGGATGGCAACGCGGTACAATCGGATCTTTATGGCAATAGAAGATATTCTCGAAGACTGGCCTTTAGATGTCCCGGTCATATAGGCCTATTCGAGTCGGATCGTCATGACATTTGGATTGGAAAATGCCGGTGCAACCTATCGCGGGCCATGAATTACATTTTTCATGAGTTGATCGGCAAGACCGTGGAAATCTACATTGACGACGTAGTGATCAAGTCCTTAAGTCATGAGCACCCATACGGGAAGATGTGAAAGAAGACCTTGGAATGTGCACCGGAAGCATGGCCTAAAGATGAATCCAAACAAGTGTGCGTTCGGGGTGTCGGTACCGAGAGTTCTTGGGGTTTTTGGTCCACGAAGGGGGAATCGAAGTTGGCAAAAAGAGCATAGAAAGCTATTGATGAAGTCGTTCCTCCAACCAACCTCAAGGGAGTTGCAATCTTCAGGCTTTCGGGGAAGATCAGCTTCGTGAGAAGGTTCATCTCAAATTTATCACGAAGGTGTTGCGCGTTCTCTCCGTTGTTGAAGTTTGAAGAAGGATCGTAAAATTCATTGATGGGGCGACGAACAACAAAAGGCTTTGAGGAAATCAAGCAATACATGAAGGAGCCGCCGCTCTTTAGCTCCTCCTCAGGTGGGACAAGCCTTTCAAGTTGTACGTGGCGGCCGATACCCAAACTATTGGATCGGCCCTTATTCAAGAATTCGAAGGAAAGGAGCGGGTAGTAGCTTATCTTAGCCGAAAACTACTTGATCACGAAACCAGGTATTCGGCTATAGAAAGATTGTGTCTTTGCGTATACTACTCGTGTACAAAGTTTCGGCACTACTTGTTGAATGCCGAATGCACCGTATACTCGAAGTTTGATGTGATAAAACACATGTTATCTATGCCAATTTTGAATGGTCGGGTTGGCAAATGGATTTTAGCTCTATCAGAATTCGAGTTGAAGTTCGAATCGGCAAAAGCCATCAAAGGTCAGGTCATTGCCGATTTTATAAGCTGGTGCACCGTGACCCTTCAATTGATCTGCTTGAAATTACCCCATGGGCTTTATTCTTTGACGGGTCATCATGTGGCAAAGGTGGGGGAGTAGGGATCCTACTAATTTCTCCCGGAGGGTGAGATGTTTGAATTCGCCATTCTATCAACCCACCCGTCACGAATAACCGGGCCGAGTACGAGGCACTGCTTCGAGGGCTTCAATATTTGAGAGAAGCGGGGACGTTTTCGATTGAAATTTATGGAGATTCGAGTTGGTCATCAAGCAATTGAACGGCCGGTACGAGTGGGGAGCGAGCGAGGAGTTACTACGAGGAATGCGAGAGAAATCTTGAAGGGCTTTCCATTGGTAACCCTACAACGCACATCCCTAGAGCATAACGAGGAAGCAAACGAAAGTTGGCTCAAAGCGCCTGCGGTTATAAAGAGAGTCAGAAGCATTTGTTCAGGAGAGGTGAATGCACTAGGGACGGATCTTACGTGAAGATGATTGGAGGAAAGAGCTCGTTGATTATTTGAGAGATCCATCTAGAAAAGTCTCTAGGAAGCTCGGACAAGGCAATCAAGTTCGTTCTTCCGGACGCGATAATTTATTCTATAAATCATTAGATGGAGTATTGCTACGATGCGGGTCCCGAGAAGAAGCCAAGAACATGATGAGCGAGGTGCACGATGGGATATGTGGAGCGCACCAATCGGCCTATCGCATGAAATGGGTTATTAGGCGAGTCGGATCCTTTTGGCGACGATATTAGAGGACTGTTTTGAGTATTACAAGGGGTGTCAAGATTGCCAAAGGTTCGGGAATATTCAACGAGTCCCCCTGCATCGACGCATTGAATCCCATCATCAAGCCATGGCCATTCGGGGGGTGGGGTATAGACTTGATTGGCCAAATCAATCCGCCATCTAGCAAGGGGCATAAGTTCGTGCTTTTTTTGGCTACGGACTACTTCACCAAATGGGTCGGCGGTCCCCGAAGAAAGCGACATCAGAAAACATGATCGAGTTCGTCAAGGAACACATCATCTATCGATTTGGGATCCCTCGACGATTACCCCCGACCGGGGGCACAATTCGTGTCATTGGAGTTCGAGGTTTGCCGAAAGCATGGGAATCAAGTTATTTAATTCTTCTCCATACTATGCCCAAGCTAATGGTCGGGCGGAGGCTTCTAACAAGATCATGATCAAGCTTATACGGAAGAAGATCGACCGCGAAGCCAAGGAGGTGGCATTCGATACTCGGTGAAGCGTTGTGGGCTTACGAATGGCCCCCCATGGAGCTAGAAAGACTTCTCCTTACGAGTTGGTTTACGGGCATCACGCGATCCCCCACCGCAGGAAATGCAATCGAGTCAAGGAGAATAGTGCGCAAAAACGATTTGAATTCCAAAGTTACGATGAGCCCTAATGATGGATGAGTTAGAAGATTTGCATATGATCCGTCCTAGGGCCACGGAAAACATCGAGAAAAACAAGGCGCGGGTCGCCAAATACTATAACAAGAAAGTAAAGGTAAAGCAATTCGAGAAAGGCGATCTAGTTTGGAAAGCACTACGCCGATTGGAACTAAATACGATGAATTCGGCAAATGGTCCCCTAGCCTGGGAGGGGCCTTTTCATGTGGTCGGATGCGTCCCTGGTAATGCATACATATTGAAAACTTTTCGGGAGAAGAGTTTTCCGCTGCGATAAATGGGAGATATCACGAAAAAATATTATCCTAGCATTGAGATCGATCGATGATTACACGCATTCGGCACGAAATAGCGGCGCTCGATAACGAGGCCGCCTTTAGAACAAAATCCATGAACAAAAGAAGATGGCCGGTGCTCGGATGCATTGCCCTTAGCTCAACACTACATTACAAGCTGGTCTCTTGCAGGATTACACATAGCGACCCGAAGGTCGGGTTCCCAAAGGGAGGGAACAAGGCGTGGAGTAAGAAGCGAAAGTATGGTTCAATCTTTTCTTTGCTTCTTCGGCTGCTTTCAGCTCCCTCTTCGATTGTTCCGGGACCACCGTGACGGCGACTTGGACCGCACGAGGATGACCATGATTGGCGGCCTCTACCAAGCTATCCTGGCCGCCTTCGGGATCTTGTCTAGTGCTTCGAGACATCTAGGGGAAAAAGAATCAAGGTTAGGGGCAAGAAATCGGGATGCAAACATGAAGGGGTCGGAAGCGTTTACCCCCTACTAGTGCTTCCGGCGCCATGCGGACGCTCGCGCTCGGCAGCAACGGACGGACATGTCCCCGAGGCCGCGCTCCGGTGCGGGCCCACGGCGCGCGTCTGGATGAATGGCCCTTTGCTCGGGCGTGGCATCCTCGCCCCGGGGAGGGAATCGGAGGAGATGTACTCGGGGACATCTTCGGTCCCGATGACCTCTTCGGAAGCAAATCAAGGCAGAAAAGACGAGAAGAAGACGTGAAGCGTAAGATCAAGCAGGAGAACGAGGAGCGAGATCAAAGAAAAAACTCACTTCGAATCGTACGCTTCTCGATGAACCGCTCCCCCGAGGGTTGTTTACCCTTGTCCATGGCGTTGGGGTTTTTTCTTCGCGGCAAGGAAAGGAAGAGACGAGAAGCGACGGAGGAGTGTGCGAGTGGATTTGCGGAGCACCCACGGGCTATTTTATTGACCAAGGAGGCGCATTGGGAGTGATGATTCGCCCGGACGCCTTGTTGGAATACCAAGCGGCAGGGGTTTCCACCGAGTGCGAAGGGTTTTCTTTTTGAACAAGTGTTTACGGATTGCCGGTGGGATCCTTTGTGGGTCTTGCGCCGAGGGCGTTGTTTGCGAGCGTCGGCTAAAGACATCTCAGTGCATTCAAAGAAGACAAAATTCACGGATGCAAATGCGAAGGGAGATATCACGGAACAAATGCGGAATTCAAAAGTTCATCATATATTGCCGAAGCATTTACACATCCCTAGTACAATCTAATCAAAGGTACATTCAACACGGCATGCGGGGATGGGTAATTTCGGCAAAATGGCGTCGCCGTGGCCGTCGAGGCGCTCCGGGGATGAGCTCGATCTCGTCGATATCCTCCGCGCGCCGCCCTGGAAGCCACGCGGCCCCGTGGAGTAGTCGACGTCCGTATGCGTCGCCATCGCGGCCGAGGCCCAAGGTGGTGCCCGGGCGAACGCCATGAACGGCCACCTCGTCGACGCGACGCTCCACCGCGGCCGGGCGCTCCGCCGGCGTGTCGCCGAGGGCATTCACCTTCTCGGCCAATTGCTCTACCGGCGTCTTTGGCCGGTCGAGCTCGGCGTCGCGGGCCGCAAGGGACAAGCGAGAAGGGATTAGCATCAAACAGCCGAGCCGGACCAAGAATCGGATCTCGGGGCCATGCCGTCGTTGGCCTGCCGGCGGTTGTTTGCGCCGGTCCTCCCCATTCTAACTCGGCCACGCCCGCTACGGGAGCCATCCTCCCGGGTTCGCGACGGGATGCCTCCAACTCCTCCTGTAGCGGATGGCGTGCTCTCCCCGTACGGGGACGGGGGAGTGGGCCGTCTGACCAAGAGTCATGCGGGGAGGGGTTGATTGGTCGGCGCGCGGGGCGGATTCCACCGAATCAGCCTTTGCAAAAGGGGGGTGATTGTCAAGGCAAAAGAAGATCAAGGGAAGGATCGACGAGAGAAATTGATGATCATCACCGCTGCGCGCGATTAGCCCCCCTTCCTTCGGCCTCGTCGGAGGCGCGGCGGCGGTTGAGGCGGCGCACCATTGCGGTTTGGGGATGTGCCTTGCTTGCAAGAAGACCGAGATTGGCAAAGATTCGAGAGCTAGAAGGCACGGTGGAGAGCTAGGGGCACCTATGGCAACATTTATAGGCCCGGCGGGGGTAATCGTGGCTTCGAGTGGTGGGTCGTGGATCGTGGCGCACGTCCCAATAAAATCGGAAGGTAGAAGGGTTTCCTTGACCAACTTCCGGTGGGTCGCTTTGGGAGTTCTAGGCCCGAAACGCGTGCGGATCGATTGTTTCGGCTAAAGGGAAATCAAGGTGTTTTTCGGGAGTTAGCATTTCACTACCGAATGGGTCGTTCAGCATTACATTTCAAAGTACGCAAAGGAAAGGCAACAAATCGCAAAGGAAATATTACAAGAACGACCAGTCCAGGTATACATCAATAAGGACATTCAAGCACTGAGGAGTTTTGCGAGTGCGTGACGAACATTGGATATTATCAAGTGGGAATTATCCAGGATCTCCTGGTAGTCCTTTTGGGCACTAGCTAAGTCGGTGAGCTCTGCATCGCATTGCTTCACTGCGAGTGACGACTAGATTCTACCTCCGCTTGGGTCTTTGCTATCAATCCGGGGAAGATCGGCTATTTTCTTACGGTCAATCTCCATCTCCGGCGACGAGGCTTCTCAATTCTGCCTCTAGAGCAAACCTTTACGGCGACTTTCAAATCGTAAGAAGCTTGCAAGTCCGCCAAAGGCATCTTTATGGCTTTCCGCTTGGGATTGTACCCGTTCATGGCATGTTCGACATCAATTTTCTCCTTCTCAATGGCCGGACGGGAGCGCAATTTCCTCCAAGTGCGCCTCAAGGGAACATAGAAGGGCTCTAAGTCGTAGACAGACGATAGAAAAGCTCTGATGTCATCGGGAAGTCTTCGACTAATGGGTTCAAACATCTCTTCAAAATGGCGAAGATCATTGGCCGATCTGAACGTCATTTTTCTAGCCAGCTGCAATTTCTTTGAGTTTGGGCAACACTTCATGCGCGGCGAGTGGGTTTATTTCTCTCATCACCTCGGCGAGTTGATGGGCCCTCCCCGACGGCAAGCTTGATGATGACGGGGGTGTGACCCGGAAACAACATTGCGAGGTGAGAATGCTAGCATCAAGGGTATCGAAATCAAGAGCGGAGTTGGGCACCTCATGAGTGGTTTCTTGAGCGGGAGCAATCGCGGACGGAAGGCGTCCCAAGTGGAGGCGAAGCTTCCAAGTCGAGGAGATGCTGTGTAAACAATCGGCGACTCGTGAGTTTACGGCCGGTGAAAAAATTGGATCCTCCCTGTTGGGTTGGTCATTGCTTCTTGGGCGATAGGCGATGGCATCCGGGGGAATTTGGTGGCTCCGGTGAGTTGGGAGATTCATCTGCGGAGAACGTCTTGCTTAAGCGAGAAGGTGATGAAGATGAGATCTCTTTGGGATGGGCAATTCAACCTGGAAGGGCTACTTCGTTGAACCACCTTGGAACATCTACAAGTGGTTCTCCCACGTTTCATACACGCAAATGTCCAATTGAAGGGATAAGTGCAGAGTGCTCATCCTTGAGAAAGAACGGCAAAAGTCATACCGATTGGATGGAGCATCGGCGAGTGCGGATTCCCAAGAATGTTGGGCTCTGGTCCGAAAATGCACAATGAATATGATCCATCAAGAACGAGTGACTTGGTAATCAAGAAGGTAAAGGGTTTTACCTCAACAAGCGCCTTTTGACGAGTGCTTCTTCTCCTTTTGGCACTTGGAGGGGCAATCAAAAGTGCGGACCTTGCCTCCCATACGCAGCGAGGCTAGAAAGGCTGGGATCAGTAGTAGCGTACACGGCCATTATTGATGCGGGGTTGTGGATTTAAACCCCGGTCTTTGAAATCGGGCCTTCGGCATTATAAGTGATTACCCTGGCTCGAGGGACGGACTAGTGTTAGTGGACAAAAGATGAAGGTCAAAACCATGAATGGAGAAGGAGTGCTTGATCCAAGGGTTCATTATGTTACCTCGGCGGAACCGACGAAATCGAGGCACCAGTGCACGGAACACATGAACGGGTTCACTTTGAAGATGTGGTCATGGAATTCTTGCCACCATGAATTGAAGGTGGGGTGAGCTATGGTTGCGGGCACAAAAGGACATGTGTAGACGGTGGGGTACGCACATAGTTGAAAACTCAACCTTTTGCATCGGTTCTTTGATTTCCTCCCTGGGCTTGAGGAATTCATGCGAGGAAACAATCTTGGGGGTATACGGCCATCCAAGTTGCACGGCCATTACATTAGGTGGTAGTACTCATAAGTGCGGTGTTACCGCCTCCCCTCCATTGAACTCGGCCGGTAATATGCATGGGGATTATGATGTTAAAGATTTCCAAGAATCTCCCATCTTGATGGCCGGGCTCAAAGGAGAACTCGACGGGGAAAGGTTAGAGTGTCATTGCCTAGATAAGGAAGCCAAAGAGGATTGGGGAGGGGCCTTTGAAGAATAACTCGAAGAGGTGTTTGGATGATGTCCTCGTCGAATGATATGATTGAAGGCCTCTCCATAGCTTTGGCATCCTCTCGGTAACTTGAAGCTCTCCGTCGGGGGGATTGGACCGGGGGAAGAACCTGGAGTTCAAGTCGACGCCTACAATCCGATGCATGTGAAGTGCGTTGCCAAATTTGAACAAACCACCAAGGGCCATTGACGCACGTTATCCTCTGGCTGGTATACATTTGGGTAACTGTCTGATGAAGCATATGGTATACACTGCCCAAGAGGAATTTTCCCAGAGGAAGGCGGTTGCCACTGGCCAGATGGATCGCCATTGCAATATGATTCAAAGTGGGTTCGTTGGCCTTGCCACAGAAGACAAATCTGCATAACCACATGTTCAAAAAGGCTCTGTATTCAACTTCGCCAAGAGGATTGTCTCTCATGTGCTTCAAAATATAATTCTTGTAGCCATTCCCTGGCTTTACCCCTGTACGGCGTGAGGAATTTTTGAAGTTCCAAGGCCGGACAGACCGGTGATGTCAAGGCTCGGGATCATGTACACATCGGCCAAAGTTGGAGACATTGGGCCGTGCCCAAAAAGGAAGGCGTTGACGCCATTTGACCGAAAATGGCATGCGGCTATCGAAGATCTTCATTCTTGGGTGTCTCGAGCTACGGATAACTCCGCACATTGAGCAATGCGAGAGCATCCGGATTGGTCAATCCGCTCTTATCCGCAAGAATCCTCCGATACCAAGTCTTCCGCCACCGCAATTGGGGGCAAAGGCCGTTCTTGAACGCATCTTGCCACCGGGGAGGTGGAGATAAAGCTACCTTGAAAGGGATTCTGCGAGATTCGGCGGCAATAAAATCTCGGGGATCGGGATTCCCTCGGGGCCAAGATAATAAGAACATGCGAGTTGGCCTCAATAGGAATCAAGAGCAGATGGAAGGTTCCCGGAAGAGAGCGGAAGGGAAAATCTCGGGTAAAATTGAAAACCTAATCGAACAAAGGTTTGGAGGGGTGAATTTACACTCGAGCAAACCTTGGTTCCGAGTTGCCATTGGAGATTCGAGCTCGGAACCAAGGGGATCTAGGGTTGGATCCCAACGAAAATCCGGCGGATTGCGAAGAACAAAGTGTTGCGGGTTTGGCTCAAGGATTCGTGGCTAGAGTCAATTGTGGAACAAAATTACTTTTATCCCACAATTGAAGGGGCATGTGTTAACACCAAAATTTGGTAAGGAGTATGACATGTGGGTCCAATTCGAAAAAGAGTCCGTCCGGGGTGGAAGGAAAGATATTTTCGGGGATTTTCGGCGAATGATCCGCGGTCGGCTATCTGCTCCGTTCTGGGCAAAAGAACGATGAGAGCTGATTTTGCGGGATTGGACTGGTGACGTGGCTCGATCGGAGGAAGCGAATGGATGGATAGGCGATCGAGTTTAGTTAGGCAATGAATCCATTCGCATAGCTGTAATCAGCGGGGTATAAATACGATCCCTGGATGTATGTAACGGACACGTTCATTCCTCAATACACACGGCCTTACGCCAAACCCTAGAGTCCTCGTCGTGTCGTCGAGTTCTTCGAGAGGACCAATCGATCCGTCGACCTCCGTGAGGAACCGCAACCTTGTATCATGTCTAGTATCATGCGGTGGATTTAGATCCGATGCAAGTAGTCTTGTTATCACGCTTCGTGTCATGCGGTAGATTCAAGCTTGGTTCAAGAGGGTTTCTTGTTAGATCATGAGCCATGCGGTAGGCTAAGGTTTAGCTCGAAGCTAGTTATCGGCTCTATTGGATTTTGGCAAGATCCAATGGATTCATTAAGTTACCCCGTGTTATCATGAGTTTTACTTTATGTTTTAATTCATGCAACACACTCTTGCCCAATCTAGATGGGTTTGGATCGGCTTTTTCCCTTTTAAGATCCGTATACGAGCAGATTTCGTGTTTTTGACGCATGGATCTTGTGCTCTCCGATAGCCGAAACCGAATCGATCTAGGTTGTTACGTGTTGCGGGTTCAAGCTTGCTTTGTGCGTATAAATCTTGAAAGAACCGGGTATCATGCGGTAGATGCAGGTTTTTGGGTTGCTTTGGAGCTAGTCATCCGGTGGATTAGATTTCCATTTCAGTCTGATAGATTTATTCACGTGGTAATGTTTGTTCCTTCTTCATGGACCCCTGGATCGGCTGTACCCGTATTCGGGTTATACCTTCACGAGTAGATCACGTACCTCGTTCGTGCCTTAAGTGATGTATGCTTCTAGCTTTCCGTATTTAGATTGTATCATGCGGTGGATAGATCTATTTGCGGGAAGTGGTACGTTTTTTTTTCATGCAAGTTGTATCATGCGGTGGATAGATTTGTTTGTGATCGTACCCGACGGATCTTAAAGTACCTAGACATGTGGTAGACTAGTGCTTTGATCTATGCGTGCTCATTTAATACATGATCATGTCCGTGCTTTACTTCATTTAATGTTAGTCTTCATGAAGATCGGTCATGGCTTTGCACATGCGTTCATGTTTATTCAAAGATCGATCGTTGTCATGCTTATGTTACCCGTTCGGCAATGTTCTTTTTTCCTTCGCGGTGCATCCGAATGGTTGTGGCTCTTTGGAGGTAGCTTCGCATAGCTACATGTCGTCTTGCTTGGCTTCTTAGCCGTAAATATGGAACTGCTCGGTACCACCCGTAAGTTCCAAGCTTTGGTATTTAACTGTTTTATCTTTTGTTAATTTTCAAAGAAAAATTGATCGGCGGGGGGGGGGGGGGGGGGGGTGGGGGGGTGTTTGGGGGGTTGGGGGTTGGGTGGTTTGGTGTGTGGGGTGTGGGTTCGGTGGGTGGGTGTGGGGTTGGGGTATGATTTTTGGGTGTGTTTGTGGGTGGGTTTGGGGGGGTTGGGGGGGGGGGGGGGGGGGGGGGGGGGGGGGGGGCGTCATTCCCCCCCCCGTGGGGGGCGCGATTTTAGGTTTGCAGTGTTTTTGGGTGTGGTGGGCGTTGTGTGAAGGGTTTGCATCTACACCTGAGAGGCGGCTGCCCCTTTCTCCCTTTTCGAGCACGAGGAAGTCGAAGGGGACGGGGTGGTGGCGGTGCCTCGCTTTGGTCGGCATTCCGCCCGGCCCGCGGGGTGACGAAGGGTGTTGTCGCCTCCCCACACCAAACATCCCCCCGGCGCCCCATTGGCGGGGGTTCCCGCCCGCCTCCCCTCGCCGAAAGACCACAATAGCTGCACGGTGGTATAACGCCGCCTTTTGGGGAAGAAAAGAACCGACCAAGGAAGGAATGGGCGCGCGCCGGCGGTCCGCTTGCCTAGCCCGCCAACAAGAGCAAAAGCCCCACACCCCGCATACATTTAGACGAGCTACCCGAGTGTGTTGTTATATTTTTTTTATTTTATGTTTTTTAATTAAAGAGAAGAGGATAGGTAGGTAGGGGTAGGGGATATGGTAAGGGGATGCTGAGGCCACGCACACCCACAACAAACACAAAAAAGTGAAAGTGGAGGTTAAGTCAAGCAGCGAGCAGGGGGGGCGGAGCCGCGGGACCCCCGCCCCAGCCCCCGCATCCGGGGCGTCCCGGCCAACCCCCTAACCCTCCCCTTTGCCACCCCCTCCCCCCCCGAGGGTTTTATAAGCCTTGCCCCCCGGGACCGTCCGGATCCGGTCTCCCTCCCCCCCGAAGGTGTTAGGGCGCCCCGACGCGGGACATGTGGGATTTCCGTTGACCCCCCCTCCACCATTAATGAGGCGCGCCGCGCGTGGTCGAACTCCCACCTGGGGCATCTTCATCATGTTTAGCACTTGATGATTGGAACTTCCGACCTCCGTCACTTTGCTATCGATGTTCTCCAACACCTTGTCTATGGTCTTGACCTTGGTGACAGTGTCCTTGTTGATCTTAGCTTGCTCATCCATGAACTCCTTCAATTGTATACGAAGCGGAACCGCGTTAGGAATAGATGAGCTTGCATTAAATTGAGGCCTACCTTGCCCATAGCAGAAGTTCGGCAGTTCTCCCTTCCTCATGTAGTCGAGCACTTTGGCTTCCTCCGGACAATCTTTGCGAACATGGCCATACTCTCCACATTCTTCACATGTGGACCTTGCTTCGGCGGCCTTCAAGTCTTGAGCCTCTTTCTTTTCCATCTCCATCTTCTCCAACCTCCTCATGAGCGAGTCGATCTTGCCTTCAAGTATGTTCTCCTTCTCCACTTGCAAGACTCCTTTGACATTCCCCGTGGGTTGAACCGGATGTAGGCGCCCAGATGACGCCCATGTGTCATTATCCGCGACCTTCTTGAACAGAGTGAAAGCTTCCTTCGGTGTAAGTTCGATGATGGATCCTCCCGCCGATGCATCGATGATCGTCCTTGACGCCATGGTGAGTCCTTGATAGAACTTTTGCACGAGGTCTTCCTTCGGGAACTTGTGATGTGGAACCGCCCGGGTGTACTCGTTGAAGCGCTCGAATGCCTCCAAGATAGTTTCCATAGGATATTGAACAAAGGTGGCAATCTTATTATGCAAGCTTTGAGTTTTACCCGGTGAGTAGTATTCCTTCATGAAAGCCTTCATCAACGTGTTCCAATTTTGCACCGTCTACGCCGGTTGAGAGTGGAACCATTGCAAAGCCTTCCCGAGTAGTGAAAACGGAAAAAGCCTTGCCCTCATTTGGTCTTGAGTCACCCCATCCATGTTAAAAGTCTGACATAGTTGAATGAATGCTTGGAGGTGAAGGTTCGGATCCTCTTTATCGGTGAAGGGTGAATGTTGCACCATGCGTATTGTTGAGGTCTTGATCTCGAACGGTCTTCCGATCTCCTCAAGGTTCAAGATTGGTAGGTCGATGATGTCTGGGGTGCATAGCTCCCCAATCTTGCGTTCTTGCGGTGGTTGGTCACCCATTGGTGGAAGTCGATTCTCCCGAGGACTTTGAGGTGGTGAATTCTTCGGAGATTCCTGTGAGCCTTTGTCTTCCGACTCCGAATCTACAAAATCCAGCTTTTTAGCTTGATGTGCTTCGCGTCTCCTTAGCCTGTAAAGTTTTTCTGGATCATCCACAAAATTATTGGGTTTGTTGGAGAGGTAGCTGTCCATCTCCTGTTAGGGTTAGCAATAAACAGAGTATGCAAAAACTAGAAAGTAAAAACAAATCTATAAAAACTAGGGTAGACAAACTAGATTAGATGTATTTTGAGGATGATCAAAATTTAGTAGATGAAAAAATAAAAACAAAAAGAAAACTGAAAATTACAAAAAGGCAATAAAAAATCAAATCTAGATCACTTGTTCCGCGGCAACGGCGCCAGAAAAAGGGGCTTGTTGACGGTTAATAGTTATATCAAAGTTCGTTTGTGACTTGCAAGCGTACAAGTCTCCCGTCATAGTCAAGGGACCCTTCTTCCCTCGAGTGGTGAACCCAAGGTATCGAATCCGTGGAACAAATGTGTGACGCAAAACTTAATCTAATAAAGCCAAGTAACTTCAATCTTCGATAAAAGAAACCCTAATGCATCTAAGTAAAAGACACAAAACCAATCTAATCTACTAAAGACCGGAGAAAACAAAGTAAGATTGGGTAGATAAACCGATTTAGAGGGATCGGGGTAAGCCTTTTGTTGAAGTTCCAAGCAAGAGAAGAAGTAGCAAATCGAATCTTAATAGAAGCCTCTTTAAATCGTGGTTTCCCGTCCAAATCCGAAAACATCCGCCTTTCGGAACCCCCATTCTGTCACAACATATCCCTATTCATGCGGGGAGCTTAGGGCGAGTCAAAAGACAAGTCGAGATTCTTTCGGAAGATCTGGCGTGTACCTCTAGCCACCGCGGCTACAAGAACACCCTATGTAATCTATCTCGAGAATAGAATTGGAATAAGCAAAGTGGATCGAGAAACGAAATCTTCGAGGAAACACTTGATCACTAGGAAAAGATTCAACTTGATAATTCAACTATAACAATGATACATACACAAGATCACCACCGGGATCCTTCCTTGATCTTGCTTCTAGCTCCGGGAACTCCGACGTGGTCTTTCGTGCAAGGTTCCCACGTCGGCTAGGGGAACCCTAGTCTATTAGCTCGACCCTCTCCTCTCCGAGATGGTGTCCATCTCTTCTCTGCTCCTCAGCGGCTGATGACGAATTCTTCTCTGCGTGGCTCTCGGTCAGGGGGCTATAAATAGCCCGATTGGCGGCTAGGGCAAAGGAGGGGGCAAATGGGCCCTAGATGGGCCTGGGCCGACCGGACTGGGCCGGCCGTCCTGGGCCCATTTAGGCCCAGCCCGAGGGCTCCTTTGCTCTACGTCGGTTCCCTTGCTTCCCGGATGTTTCCCCCTTCCGGATGTAGGTCCATGTCGCGTCGTTTCTCTCCGAATTGGACTCAACTCCTTGTCTTGCAAGATTCGAAGACTTTTTTCGGTCGTGTCCTCGAGTCTGTCGTCTTCTCGGATCAAGTCCCTGGCTTCTTGGAGTTAAGCTTGCTTCGTTGCATGACTTGTACGGGGCTTCAAGGTCTTGTCATGAGGTGCTTGATGAACTTATCCCGAAAGTCTTGCATTCAACACTAAAACCCTGCATAAACATTAAACTCCAAAACTGACATGCACACGTGAACTTGTTATACCACGGGGGTTAGTACCAATGGATAAGGTATAAAGCTCATGCCAACACCGAAGGTAAACTCATGGCTAGGTTGACGGATTTTCACCTTTAACAGCGCTCGTGGTAGCGTCGTAAGGCTTGTTGGTACTTGGCGTAGCGCAGCAGCGCCACATCTCGCGCCTCGTCGAGCTGGTCGATCACAATCCTCAAGTGCGACCTGGTTGCCTTCCTCATTGTAGGCTTGCACTCTTGGGCTACTGTAGTCAATGTCTATCGGTAAGACCGCTTCCGAGCCATGCACCATGAAGAAGGGCGTAAAACCCATCGCCTGACACGGTGTGGTGCGCAGGCTCCATAGCACGGATGGTAGCTCGACCACCCACCTTGCTTGGAACTTATCGAGTCGTTTGAAGATGCGAGGCTTGAACCCTTGCAAGATCATTCCATTTTCCCTCTCGACTTGTTCGTTCGTCTTCAGGTGTGCCACAACCGACCAATCCACGCGAATGTTATTGTCGTCGCAGAAGTTGAGGAATTTCTTCCCTGTGAACTTGGTGCTGTTGTCGGTGATGATCGTGTTGGGTATGCCGAAACGGTAGATGATGTCGGTGAAGAAATTCACAACTTCCTCGGAGCAAACGTTCACGATAGGTCGTGCCTCAATCCACTTGGAGAACTCATCGACCGCTACGAGGAGGTGCGTGAAGCCCCTAGGCGCTTGTCGGAGTAGTCCCACCATGTCGAGGTGACACAAGGCAAAAGGCCATGTGGGGATGGTCTGGAGCTCTTGCGCCGGGAGGTGAGTCTGTTGAGCGTTGAACTGGCACCCCTCGCAGCAGCGTATGATATCCTTGGAGTCTACTACCACTGTGGGCCAGTAAAACCCTTGTCGGAAAACCTTTCTGACAAGTGTTCTCGGGTCTGTGTGATGACCGCACGTGCCAGCGTGGATCTCTTGTAGCAGCTCATGGCCTTGATCCCCGAGGATGCACTACATGAGTATGCCAACAGCGTGACAACCCGCCCAGGAAAATACCGTACTATCACCTAAACCAATCCACTTTGGCCATTATGCAACAATAAAGTATCATCCAGTCGTTAGTTGTTGGGTTAACACCTGATAAATCACTTGGAATTCACACAGAGGATCGAATATATGCATCAAAACTCATGAGAAGGCGAGTCTAGAGTACAAACACAATTTAAATCCAAATTACGCTAAGGGTTTAGTTATTACAAAACTATGTTCATGACATGAAGTAAAAGTTCAGAGTTTGAAAACTGCGGAAATAAAATAAACTAGCGCAACGGTAAACATCACAGGAGACCATCCGTGATGCCATCACTTGTCGTCATCCACCCGGTCAACAACACCTGTAACAACAATTTTAAAGCAAGGCTGAGTATACTAATACTCAGCAAGACTTAAACGTCAAGTGATAACTACATCACCAAACTCTAGGCATAAGAGACTTTTTGGCCGGTGGAGTTCTTTTGCTGAAAAGAAACAAAGAGTATGTCCTTACTTTCAATGTTTTAGCACAAGTTCTAGTTGAGTACCATTTCTAAGTGTGCCAACTAATTCAATCAAGAATTGTACAAACAATTAATTCAAGCAATATTATTCACCAATTCCATCATTACGAGATATCATGGCCAATTGATTAAGCAGTCTCAGATAGCAGTGAGAGGCCGACAATCGATTGATTCAAACCTTGCAAGGTAAACCTAAACATGCGGTAGGGTGCCCCCGCGAGGACAACCATCCATGTGGTTCCCAAAAATCCTCAGTTTGGGATCAAAGCTTACAGTCCTGGGTACAAGGCTAGCTAGCATACCTCGCGAGGCACCCAGCTTCACACATGTACCCCCTTCCCCGGTAGCTAGCCGGGTAGGTGAATACTCAAGATTAGCAAGGGTTCGTTCCCGCACCGTCTCATTAAGGTAATAGGCTTACCAGTCCCATTCCCGACAAGTGCTTAGTACGTTTAAAAGCTTAGCCCATGAAAGCCACTGGACCGGAGCCCAAACCCCATGCTCTTACCACATGAGCAATTCATTAATAAAGATCTTATGATTCCAACATAAGAACCTATTCTCGCGAGTGACAAACATCACTCGACTTGTACCGGTCCTATAGCATAGCAGCTATCGACCTAGCATACTACTGATAGAGCATAAGTACCTAAGGATCATGCATCTAGGGTTTCAATTCAACTCTTGAAACGTAAATACACACTCATAGCAAGGATAATTGCATAAGTTTAAAAGACAGGGTTAATGATCCGGGGCTTGCCTTCACTGGAAAGGTTGGCCATGGGCCCTTCTGGACTTTGATCCAGGTCTTGAGCTAGGTATATGTGCTGCAACTCTTCGTCAGCACCTTCGTCTCCTCCTTTCGGACGAGCGTATATCTACGGCCGGGAAGATCTACACGAGGATGCAAATGCAAGATTCAATTGACGATTTTTAATTTAATCAATTACAAACAACACATGACAACCATGGGGTGCATGGTTGACCACATTCACCTAGATAAGAAATACATTCAGCATACTCTTCCAAAAAGGAACAATATGCAGTTCTTTCTTAATTATTTTTTTTGACAGTGACTATGTGCATATTTATGTAAATAAATTAATTTAAAAACCACAAGACAACAAGTGGTTGGTCTTACTCTTTTTGAAATGATTTACATCACACACATAGAGTCATTAGGGGTGTGGTTGGTGATTTTCTCATTTAATTTAACAGTAAGCTTTAATGGCCTTTAATTGCTTTTATTCAATAAAGACATTAATTAAATTTAGTGGAAGACTTTATTAAGCTCGGAACACCTATGCCAAGCCACTAAACACACAAGCATGCTTAGGATAGCTAGGAAATTAATTATGCCAAAAATAACAAATGCTAGTTACCAAAACATGACAAATGCATACAAAAATAAAAACACATTAAAAAGATCCCAACTTCCTCACACATGGTCTATGGCCTAAAACTAAGCTAGGAATGCAATGTATACACCTAGAACTATTATACATCTTGGGTTATGCAATTACAAAGAAAACCAAGCATATTTCAAGAATAATTATTTCTGACAAATATAATATTGTGATTAATTCACCATAGGTGCATTTAGGCACAACAAGGTTACATGAAGAAGTTGAGCACAAAAACCTATTTATTTTTGGCTACAAAAATCATCTAGACAGATTATGCATAAATACAAAACAATTTATATTAAACGATCCACAACATAACTTTGTGCAATTTTTGGTACAGGAGATAGGCAAGACATAACACACAACATAGCCTAAATTCAGCTACAGAGGACTTGTAGATTTTGAGATACAACAGATCTAGGTGTTTCAGCTTTGTATTTTTTCATGCAAAATCTACCATGAAAACCTACGGACATGCTTTACAAAAGTGGTAGGGTTTTTCACAAGGAGTCCAACAAAATTGGGTTTGCATTTTTCTGATTTTTCTATAATTTTACAAGTTTCAGCAAAAAGGCTAATACTATTGAAGATTCAAATTTATGGGTAGGTCCCTAGACAGTTTTGATTCCTTACAGATGTACCCTCGGTTTGCAGTTTGGCCCTCAGAAAGACTTGAGGCCTCGCAATTGGGTCCTCAGGCAGGTGGCCGGCGCGGCTCGCCGGAATCCGGCAAGGTCGGCGGCTGTGGTCGCCTGGGAGCTGGCGGAGGATGGCCTGAGGGCCTCCTAGGCTTGGCTTGAGGGCTCGGACGAGGCGGAGGAAGGGCCGGTGAGGGGGCTCGGCGGCGGTGGCCGACGCGAGCTGCGTCCCGGCGAGGCGGAGGCTCGGGTAGGGCAATGCGCGACACGGGTAGCTGGGCTAGAGGGTCAAGGCGGGGCTTGCGTGCTCGATTTGGCTGCAGGTGTCCTAGAGCGGGGAGCTCGCCGTGGCAACGTGCATGGCGGACGGCGGCGTGCTCGCACGAGGGAGAAACAACGGCCCCTTATATAGGCAAACGAGGGACGTATAGCTTCAACGCCAAGGAAGTGCCGCGAGGTGTGGACCCGGACTACCTTGGCGTGCGTGCGGCTAGACCTTGGCAGGCGTGCACGGCAGGGAGGGGCCCGGCGCCGCGGGCACGTGTACGCGCCGCGTGGCCGCGCGGATCCCCGGCCGAGGCGCGACTCGGGGCGCGTGCGCGGCCGACGCTAGCGCCGCGCGCGCAGGCCCCCGGTCGGCCGTGGTACGGCGGCGCACGGGGGCGTGGCGGCGGCGACGCGTGGCGGCACGCACTGGAGCGCGGGAACATGGTGGCGCGGCGCAACGTCGCGTTCCAGCACGACATGTTTTGGTGCAGCCTCATTTGACCAAGTTTTACTCGAATTTTTGCAACTAAAGTGCATCGAGGTCTTTATACCAAAGTTGTAGATCTCACTACCCTCTAAAACTTTTACAAAGGCTCATAGGGGTTTTGAGCAACGGATTTTGCATAAACTGCAGCCAAACTTTGAATGCCACTTGATTCTGGTGAATAGTATGTTGGGGGAGTGGCCCAGCCCATGTAAGGGTTAGTGGGCCTTTGATCTTGAGGGGTTTCTTGTAAATTCCGCGTCCACCAGGGGCTCGGAAGAAAATAACCACTAGGGGCTTGGGGAAAATTGCCATCTACACCCATCCCTATATATAGGAGGGTCATTGTAATTGATGGGACAAACATTGAATGGTGAAGAACTCCAAAGTAGTATGCTATTGTTGTCTTCTCTAGTTTCTGCTTAGTAGTAGTGGAAGTAGAAGAGATGGATAGCAGTAGAGGAAGAAGAAGGTCTAGTCCTCCGAAGGGGGCCTTTGGTTCTTGAGGACCATGTGTGGTTCGAGGATCGGTGGATGGTCGCTTCCTTGTGTGATGAGTGATTGACAACGTTGTGTCGACTGATTTTTTGCTAAGTATTGCAGGTGCAGGTTGCGGCTTGACTGGTGTTGGTGCAGGTGAAGAACAAGCGCAAAAGGTCATCGCCGGAGAGGCCTCCAGGTGTGGAGAAGACAAGTAGGCTTCGTTCGAGGGACCCGGTGGCCAGCGGGGTCAAGTGCGGGCCGCATGGTGGCATGAACAGCAAGATGAAGTCATGGACGGTTTCTTGGTTGAGCCTCGAAACCAAGGTCGAGCCGGGACTACGTGGGAGCCGAGTCATGAGTGGCCATTGGCGGAGGCTACACCGAGTTCGCGGGGTTTCCAGTGGTTCACCAGAAAACCACTAGTTCCTTGGTTGATCCGCAAAGCCAAGACCGAAGAACCAAAGACGGTGCTGCTGCAGCTCCAGACCGATCTAACCAGTGGGTCTGACCGGTCTGACCGGTGAGTTGCACCGGTCTGACCGGTGTGCAACGATGCAGTCTGGAATCTTCGGAGCGGAGGACACGCATCGGAATCGCATGGCTTGTGTCGAGGTTAAGCAGGGTGCGGCCGCCGGGCATCCGTCCGATGGAGAAAATCTAAAGACTTCCAAAACCGCCATTGAGGGGCTTGTATTCCTAGTTATTAAGTAAGGGTATTTTAGACTTTCAGTTGCCTCCGTATAACCCATGAGGTGAGAGGATGGCAGCCATCTCTTGGAACCCTAGTTCATTTTCTTTCCTATTTTCCCTTCCTATTTTCTTAGGATTTCCATAGGACTAGCTTGAGAGCTTCATGGTGAGATTTTGTGAGAGGGTTGGATGATCGGGCGGCAAGCTAGACCTTGTTGAACCTTCTTGGTATGTATAGATGATTCGGTGTGGTTTCTCAAGGCTTTGTTGTGTTGTTCCCGGTTGTTCATGGTGGTGATTTTCGGAGCCCTCTTTTGGTGGTTTTCTTGGTGTGTTTTCGGGACCTTGCTCTTGGGGATTTGATGGGGGGAATATGTGGGAACCCTTCGTGGTTCTTTTGCCTTTGATTCCCCTCCCAAATTCGCGAGTTAAGGGGCTCGATTTTGGGGTTTCGGTGTTCTAGGGTTAGAGGAGTTCTTGGCGGGATTTCTTCGATTCCTCTTGATTTGGCAAGTTTTGGTGGACAAAATCGTGGCTATGCACTCCTCATGAGGTGTTCCTACTATCCCCAAAGTCTTGTTCAAGTCCGTGGAGCGATTCGGGAGATCGAAGTTTGAATTTGGAGGAGTTGACCCGCGGGTGCTGTTCACCCCGAGCTTCCCAGGTTACACCGGTCTGACCGGTCCTCTTGACCGTCTGACCGGTGCGAGCCACTTGTGGGTTTTTCCTCGGGTGAACTGCTTGACTCGTGTGTCTTTAGGTCTTGGTGCTGCTGGTCAGTTCTTGGTTTGTTTGGAGTTGGTTTGTTAGGTTTTGTGTAGGGTTTTCCTTTCGTGCAGGCCGTGTTTTGGGGGTGTTTTTGTTCCAGGGCCTAGAGAAGTCACTAAGGCTCTCTGGAATGTTTCTTGTGCGGTTGCTGCAGCCACCGGCCTGACCGGCGCTGTCCACCGGTCTGACCGGTGTCACCGGCTGACCGGCGCAGGCCATCTGTCTGACCGGTGCCGCACAGGCAGCAAGCCGTGCAAGCTTCCGCTGTGCATTTTGGCGTGTTTTGGTTCGGAAGGTTGTTTGTTGGTTCCTAGGTCCAGTAGCACTCCAGTGGCTGTGTGGGCTTGGCCATCTTGGGTAGTGAGTCGGAGACGTGTGTTGGAAGTCGTGTTCGTCTTGTTGGAGTCTCCATCTCCTTCGAAAAGAAGTTTTATCGGCTCCCATTCACTCCCCCCCTCTCTGGTTCGCCCTATCGGTCCTTCAGTTCTTTGCCCTTCGGAGGAGAAGAGTATTGTGGTGTTGGTGACCCCTTCGGTCCCAATTTACACCAACAGTTTGGTGCCCACCTTGTGGAAGGACTCACAGACATATGGTAAGAAAGAGGCAACCTTTAGGACCATGTGTGGTTCGAGGACCGGTGGATGGTCGCTTCCTTGTGTGATGAGTGATTGACAATGTTGTGTGGACTGATTCTTGGCTAAGTATTGCAGGTGCAGGTTGCGGCTTGACTGGTGTTGGTGCAGGTGAAGAACAAGCGTGAAAGGTCGTCGCCGGTGAGGCCTCCAGTTGTGGAGATGACAAGTAGGCTTCGTTCGATGGACCCCGGTGGCCAGCGGGGTCAAGTGCGGGCCGCATGGTGGCATGAACAGTAAGATGAAGTCGTGGACGGTTTCTTGGTTGAGCCTCAAAACCAAGGTCGAGCCGGGACTACGTGGGAGCCGAGTCATGAGTGGAGATTGGCAGAGGCTACACCGAGTTCGCGGGGTTTCCGGTGGTTCACCAGAAAACCACTGGGTTCCTTGGTTGATCCACAAAGCCAAGACAGAAGAACCGAAGACGGAGCTGCAGCAGCGCCAGACTGGTCTAACCGGTGGAGACCGGTCTGACCGGTGAGGAGCACCGGTCTGACCGGTGTGCGATGACACAGTCCGGAATCTTCGAAGCGGAGGACACGCGTCGGGATCGCATGGCTTGCGTCGAGGCTACGCAGGGTGCGGTCGCCGGGCATCCGTCCGATGGTGAAGACATCAAGAATTCCAAATCCGCCCTTGAGGGGCTTGTATCCCTAGTTGTTAGAGAAGGGTATTTTAGACATTCGGTTGCCTCCATATAACCCAAGAGGTGAGAGGATGGCAGCCAACTCTTGGAACCCTAGCTCATTAGGTGTCCTATTTTACACCTATTTTCCTTAGGTTTTCTTTAGGACTAGCAAGAGAGCTTCACGGAGAGATCTTGTTGAGAGGGATGGATGATCGAGCGGCTTGCTAGACCTTGTACGAACCTTTGTTTCATGTATAGATGATTCGGCGTGGTTCCTCAAGGTTTGGATGTGTTTTTCCCGGTTGTTCTTGGTGGTGATTTTCGGAACTCTCTCGGTGATTTCTTTGGGTTGTTTTCGGTACCTTTCTCTTGGGGATTTGATGGGGGAAATTTGTGGGAACCCTTCGTGGTTCTTTGGGCTATGATTCCCCTCCCAAATCCGTGAGTAGAGGTGCTCGATTTTGGGGGTTTCTTGAGTTCTTGGGTTGGAAGTGCTCTTGGCGGGATTTCCTTGATTCCTCTTTTTTGGACGAGTTTTTGTGGGATTAAACTTGGCTATGGACTCCTCATGAGGTGTTTCCTAATATCCCCAAAGTCTTGTTCAAGTCCGTGGAGCGATTCGGGAGATCAAGATTTGGATTTGGGGGAGTTGACCCGCGAGTGCTGTTCATCCCGAGCTGCCCAGGCTACACCAGTCTGACCGGTGCTCTTGACCGGTCTGACCGGTGCGAGCCCTGGTGGGTTTTTGCTCGGGTGAACGTCCTGGTGTGTTCGTTGTTGTCCCGTGTAGCTGCTGTTTCGAGTTTGGGTCAGTTTGGTGGTCGGTTGGCCTGTTTGGTGCCTTGGGGGCTTTCAGGCTGTGACCGGTCTGACCGGTGTGTCTCACTGGTCTGACCGGTGTAGAGCCACTTAGTGAAAGTTGCTCAGTTTCACCAGCAGGGACCAGTCTGACCGGTGGTGCTCACCGGTCTGACCGGTGTGGGTCTGTAGACTCGACGTTAGGTGTTCCGCTGCGTTTCTCGGGTCGGAAGGTTGTGTGTTGGTTCCTAGGTCCAGTGGCACTCCAGTGGCTACGTGGGCTTGACCAACCTTGGTAGTGAGTTGGAGACGTGTGTTGGAAGCCGTGTTCATCTTGTTGGAGTTTCCATCTCCTTCGAGAAGAATTTTTATCGGCTCCCATTCACTCCCCCCTCTCTGGTTCGCCGTATCGGTCCTTCAAGTGGTATCAGAGTCGGTTTGGGTCTTTGTTGACTCTAACCAGTCTAAGATCCAAGGATGGCGTACCAGGAACGGGGTTCGGGTCCTCCACACTTCGATGGCAAGAACTACCAGATGTGGAGCAAGCGAATGGGTGCTTTTCTCCGTGGAAAGGGTCAGATCCTTTGGGATGTCACGGTGGACACATGCTATGTCCAGCCGATGGACTTCCTCGCTCCAGGATCGAGGGACAGATTCGACGCCAACAATAAGGCGGTCGACTACTTGTTTCGTGCCTTGTGTCAGCCTGAGTTCGATCGGGTGCACACCGAGCCTTGGCTTGTAGGATTTGGGCGGTGTTGAAGGAGGCTCATGTTGGGAACGCCCAGGTTCAGGCACGGATGTATGCGACCTAGCGGAGAGAGTACGAGAACTTCACTCATCTCCCCGGTGAGTCCATCGATGCCTTGTTTCAGAGGTTCACGGTGGTTGTGAACAACATGAGGGCCAATGTGGACGTGCTCCCGTACGATGATCATGATAGAGCGGTCAAGCTCTTACACTCTTTGGATCGTACGATTTGGGACAGAAAGTTCGAGGCCATTGTGGAGTCGGAGAAGTATGACACTCTGACGGTGAACGAGCTGTTCTCGAAGCTCATGTCGGCTGAGGTGGATAGGGGCATGACTGCCAAGCTCGAGGGTCCGACTGACTCCCATAGTCTTGCCCTCGTTGGTGGTTCCAAAGGAAAGGCTAACTCTAACCCATCCACCAGGATGTTCTCTTTTTCCTCCTTGATGTCTATGCCAGATGAGGAGTTTGATGACCTTGGAGAGGACGAGCTGGCGCTCCTGACGAAGCGGATCGAGAGGCTGCACGAGAACCGCGTGAACATGAGGAGGAACACGAGGACGTGCTTCCAGTGCGGCAAGCCGGGACACTTCGTCGCCGACTGCCCGGAGAAGGTCGAGAACAAGGACAACTACAAGCACAAGTCGAGGACAGATGGCAAGTACTGGTCGAGGCGCGACCACAAGAGCAAGAACAAGAACAAGTACAAGGACGAGCGACAATCGAGGAAGAAGGAGAGCCGAGGCAAGGCCCGAGCGATGGTTGGAGCGAGCGACGTCGACTCCAGTTCCGCGTACTCCACCTCGAGCTCGAGCAGCAGTGAAGATGAAGGTGATCGTCGCAAGAACAAGAAGTCGTCCAAGAACCTGAGCGGGCTGAGCTGCTCGCGAGAGACGGCTTCTGCACCATGGCGCTGAGCTCCGGCAGCAAGAAGAGCACACAGAGCGACTCGGACTCTGAGTCCGACGACGAGGTGCGTGATGAACTTCCCTTCTTGCGCCAGGAGAATGAGAGGCTTGGCTCTTTACTTGATAACCGTGATGACATGCTTAGAGAGGCCAAGAAAATGAGGAAAGAGCTTAGGGCTTCACTCGAGGATGCTAGGACTAGAGTGGCTGAGCTAGAGACACAGGTGCTTGATAGCAAGCTTGAGATTGATTCCCTTAAAGCTAGCCCTGTTGTTTCAGATGAGAATGATTGTGCTGATTGCTCCATATTCCTTGCTGGTCTTGCTTTATTTAAGGAGAAGCATGCCTCCAAGTGTGAGGAACTTGATGTGCTTAGGGTTGAAGTGGCTGAGCTTAAGTCTAGACCTGCTTTGCTAGGTGCTTGCACTTCTTGCCCTGTTTTGCATGCTAAGATTGATGAGATGCATGCTTACACTAGTTCTCTTAAGGCTAAATTGAAGGAACCCATGCCTACATCTTGCTCTACCTGTGAAATGCATGCATTGAAAAATTTGGAACTTGCACATTATGTTGATCGTTTGCAGGATGAGAATGATGACTTGAGGAAGTTGATGGGTTGGTTGTTCGGTCATGAGCCTTAGTTGAGGATGATGATCGAGGCCTTTAAGAGGCAAGATGGTGAGGGACTTGGGGCAAACAAGGTTGGTGAGGGAAGTGGAGAGAATATCCCGGAGCCACCAAAAACCCACCACAAAAATGATTTCCCCCCAAAACCTAACCATCTTAGGAACCGACTAGACACAACCCCAGCTCCACCCGTGTTTCCTACACCCACAAACGATCTCCGAAAGCCTATCAAGTTTGTGAGTACTTCGGGGAAAGTGTTCTTTGGGAAGGAGAGTGAGAAGGCTAGTGGTGAGAAACCGGTGGAGGATTTAAGTTGAGAGAAACCAAGTGAGCAGCCACATCCCAAGCCTAAGCCTAAGCTTGTGAGGTTCCATTGTGTCTATTGTGGGAGAGATGGCCATAAGGAGGAGTTTTGCTTCAAGAGGAAGCGTGAGGAGAGAATGGCAAAGGAGTGGGCTAACAAGGACAAGTACCACCCTTCCGATGGTGTACTTGAGCCTCGTGTGCAGATGCCCAGGGCCAAGGAGAATGTGAGGACAGTTCGGGCTTGGGGAGAGCGGAAGGTCGTTGGAGGCGCTCGTCGCCTTGTGTCACACCGGTCGGGTCGGTGTGGAGCACCGGCCGGACCGGGGCAGCCCGGACAGCGGCGTTTTGGGTTTCGTGCTCGTACAGGTGCGAGGGTTGTTTCTGGAGGTCGTGGTTCTGGTGGTTGGGCTGGAGAGTTTGCAGGTGGTCAGGTTGCTAGGCATGCTCCCCCTCGGGTTCACTACGGGGATGGGAGGAGTCGTAGCTTTGAGAAGGAGAGGAAAGACGGTCCTCGGGTTCTCTTTCGTGGTTTTGGTCATCCTACAGGCAGAGAGGGGTGGTTCCCTCAGGGTGGTTACCGTGGTGGTGTTCGTGGAGGTAGATTTGGTAGGAGAGATGCTTTGGTTGGAGCTAACCCCACTTTCGAGCAAATGGCTCGGCACTGGTTTTACTCTTTTGGTACTAACCCCAGTTCTGAGTCATTTGTTCGCTCACGTGCTCGTTTTTAAATTTCAGGTGGGAGACTTGAAGAACATATGGTTGATTGACTCCGGTTGTTCGAGGCATATGACCAGAGACAGGGGTGGTTCTCAAGTCTTGTCCCGGTGGTGACGAAGAGGTACATCACCTTTGGGGACAATGGGTGTGGGCGTGTGCTTTCAGAAGGTGAGATCAAAGTGAGTGACAAGATCACTCTGAGGCATGTTGCTCTTGTTCAATCGTTGGGGTACAATTTGCTTTCTGTGTCCCAGTTGTTGGATGAGGGCTTTGAGGTGTTGTTTCGGCCAGGTGGTTCTCGGATTGTGGACTCTCAAGGGGACCTTATCTGTATGGTCGTTCCCGAGGGTCAGGTGTTTCGTGCTGATTTTTCTTAGTCTTCGGGTGTGGAGCGTTGTTTCTTGGCTGGTTCTTCGAGTAAGTTGTGGAGGTGGCATAGGAAGTTGGGTCACATGAGCTTTGACCTTTTGTCTCGCTTGAGTAAACTCAATTTGTTCCGAGGATTGCCACGGTTGAGGCTTGAGAAAGAGTTGGTTTGTGCGCCGTGTAGGCATGCCAAGATGGTAGCCTCTTCTCACCCGCCTCTCACCGATGTGATGACTGAGCGTCCATGCGAGCTGCTCCATATGGACCTTGTTGGCCCAGCTCGTGTGCGATCTGCGGGTGGGAAGTGGTATGTCCTTGTTGTGGTGGACGACTACTCTCGGTATGCGTGGGTGTTCTTTCTCGAGGATAAGGGGGAGACGTTTGGTTTTGTTTGAGATCTAGTCTTGAGGTTGAGGAACGAGAGGCACGGAGATGCCATACGAGCTATCCGCAGTGATAATGGCTCGGAATTCAAGAACTCTCGTTTTGAAACCTTTTACCATGACTTGGGTCTTGAGCACCAGTTTTCGAGTCCGTATACGCCTCCCCAGAATGGTGTTGTGGAAAGGAAGAACAGGACCTTGTGCGAGATGGCTCGGACGATGCTTGATGAGCATAGGACTCCGAGGAGGTATTGGGCTGAGGCGGTGAATACCGCATGCTATGTGTCGAACAGGATATACCTCAGAGTGCACAAGAAGAAGACATGCTATGAGTTGATGCATGGTCGCACACCCAAGGTGAGTCACTTTCATGTCTTTGGTTGCAAGTGTTTCATTTTGAAGAAAGGCAGGAAGTTGGATAAGTTTGAGGCTAGGTCTGTCGATGGCATTTTCTTTGGTTATGCAACTCATTCCAGAGCATATCGTGTGCTCAATCTTCAAACAAACCAAATCGTGGAGACTTGCGAGGTAACCTTCGACGAGACAGAGCCACGTAGTCAGCTTGTCTTTGAGTGTGCAGGTGATGATGAGCTTGGCGAGGAGATCTTTCAGGAGGAGGAGCATGAACATGGAGACGATGAGGATGGCGGTGCGGTGCTCCCGGCTGAACATGTACCCACTACTTCGACTACGATGATGGATGGACCCTCTGCTACACCTACGACGACAAATCAAGAACCAGGAGAAGCTGATGTTGAGGGGGAGGTAGCTTCGAGGCGAGAACCTCCCCGGTGAGTTCAAGTGGATCACCCAGCTTCGAGGATCATCGGTGACATGAATGAACGCACTATCTGATCATTTTGCTCATGCTGCGTTTGTTGCTTTTTTGAGCCCAAAGACATTGGACACGCACTATCTGATCACAATTGGGTTAATTCGATGCATGAGGAGTTGGAGAACTTTGAGAGGAATCAGGTGTGGGAGTTGGTTGACCCTCCCCCAGGGTGTAAGCCGATTGGTACAAAGTGGGTGTGGAAGAACAAAGAGGGAGAGAAGGGTGAGGTTGTGAGGAACAAGTCGAGGCTTGTTGCTCAAGGGTTCAGTCAGAAGGAGGGGATCGATTACGAGGAGACCTTTGCTCCCGTAGCCCGTTTGGAGGCGATTAGGATCCTTCTAGCATTTTCCGTGGCTAAAGGGTTCAAGTTGCACCAAATGGATGTGAAGAGTGCTTTCCTGAATGGTGTGTTGGAGGAAGAAGTGTATGTGAGGCAGCCTCCGGGGTTTGAGAGCGAGAAGTACCCCCACCGGGTGTACAAGTTGAGGAAGGCGCTGTATGGGTTGAAGCAGGCGCCTAGAGCTTGGTATGGCAAAGTTGAGGGGGTTCTTGTTTGAGAGAGGTTTTGAGATGGGGAAGGTCGATCAGACCTTGTTTTTGCTGAGGCAGGGCAGAGATATCCTGATTGTGCAGGTGTACATGGATGATATTGTCTTTGGTGGCTCGTCTAACTTTCTTGTTGCAAGGTTTGCAGATGATATGAGCAGAGAATTTGAGATGAGCATGATGGGCGAGTTGCAGTTCTTCCTCGGGCTACAAATCAAACAATCGAAGGAAGGGACATTTGTGCACCAGGCAAACTACACCAAGGACATTGTGCGGAAGTTCAAGATGGAGGACTCCAAGGCTATGACGACGCCGATGAGTACGACTACAGCTCTTGATGCGGACGAGGAAGGTGAACACGTGGACCAGAAGGAGTACCGGAGCATGATCGGGTCACTCCTCTACTTGATGGCGACGAGGCCGGACATACAGTTCTCGGTATGTCTATGCGCTCGTTTTCAAGCGTCTCCGAGGACTTCGCATTGGCAAGCAGTGAAGAGAATTTTCAGCGTCACACTCCCGACTTCGGCCTTTGGTACTCCGCGTTCTCTTCTTTGGTGCTTCATGGTTTTTCAGACACGGATTTTGCCGGGTGTCGGTTGGATAGGAAGTCCACTTCTGGGACTTGCCAGTTTTTGGGTTCCTCTTTGGTCTCTTGGTCTTCCCTCAAGCAGTCGAGTGTTGCTCAATCCACGACCGAGGCCGAGTATGTTGCCGCTGCTAGTTGTTGCTCTCAGCTCCTTTGGATCACCTACACCATGAGTGACTTTGGTGAGGAGTATACCCATGTCCCACTTCAATGTGATAGCACCAGTGCCATAAGCGTTGCAAAGAACCCAGTGCTCCATTCCAAAACCAAGCACATAGAAGTGAGGTATCATTTTCTGAGAGACAACGTAGAGAAAGGAAAGATAGCTTTGATTCATGTACCCACACATGACCAACTAGCCGATATTTTCACCAAACCCCTATATCAAGCAACTTTCACTCGTTTGCGGGGGGGGGACTTGGCGTGTGTTTGATTTCTTGAGTTGGGTGTGTGGGAGCTCTCTTTTGCCGGTGGTGTCGAGCCCTTTTTGCCTCCCCTCGAGGAGCCGGTGGTTTTGTGAGTTTTGTGTGGGAGCTCCTCGGTGGTTTTGTGAGTTTTGTGTGGGAGCTCCTTTGTAGCATATGTATAGCTTTCTTTTGTGCATTTTTGCATTTGGCATTGCATATGTAACATGATGTATAGGCATCCTTGTATCTTAGATTGCATGCATTTTGTATCATATGCATTGGTTCGGAAAAGCTTCTCTCATATACATTGTTCACCATGGAATGAGATATATGTCTTTGTGAGCTTGTTTGGTATGCTATTGTTAGTTTGGCTTAGCTCTTGATGATCTTGATGAATAATCCATGGTTGATAGTTATGTTTTTGAAAAATGTCACATGTATGCTCTCTCATGTGTAAATGCCTTTATATGATCTTGACATGCTTTAGTGGCTTGGTCATGCTTAATTTGTGGTTGGATAGCTAGTTTATTGATCATATGGGGCCAAAGGCTCATTTGCCATCATGAATGTTTAGCCCTCTTGTTTTATCTTGTGGAGGGGCATAAGTTCCTTTTTGTCGCAAAGACATTTCATGTACCATTTACAAATCTGAAAATGAAATGAAAAATGCTTGGAAATGTGCTCCCATGTCATATGTGCTAATTTTAACTTGCTTTGGGTGCTAAACCGTTGCATGATGCCTACCAATGAGAAGTCTCATACATAGAAGTAGGCACATGGCTCGGTGGCTTTGACATGACATGAGGTGCTTGTGGGTGTTTGTGATGGTCTTATGATTAGAATGGCTGACCTAACATGAAGTTTGTGTGGCTTTGCCATTTTGATATGCTTTGATCATGTTTAGGACTTTGCTCATGAGAGGCAAGTTTTTTCGCAAAATTGCCAAAATCCATCTTAGCTTCGTCCAATGGTTGTGAAACTTGGTGATCATGTAGTTGAGATCGATACGAAGCCGTAGAGTATCTAACTTGCTCATTTGGACATGTGTAGCATTCTTTGTTGAATTTTGTCTATTTGAGAAGCTTTAGGTTGCATTTTTTGCTTTTTTGGCTTGATTCATGCATTGCCAACAAGGGGGAGAAGTTTGAGCTTGAAATGGCTTACTGGACGTGTTTAGAAGGTTTTCAGGTGGTTTCGAGCCACTTCTGAGCTCTGTTGTGCACCGGTCTGACCGGTCAGGGTCACCGGTCTGACCGGTGTGAGTGCTGGCTCTGTTCACATGTTGCACACCGGTCTGACCGGTGGTGTTGGCCGGTCCGACCGGCCGTGGCCGAGTTGTTGCGGTACTGCCCCGTTTCAAGTGGTGTCTTGCATGCATTCGTCCAGGGGGAGGTGCATTGGTTCAGGGGGAGCTTGCATGTGTGCAAGGGGAGCTCTTTATGGTTGTTCGAGCTTTGTTTCGGTGGTTTGCGCTCTCTGCTTGAGCTTTGCTTTGTCTCGGATGTGTCGAGCCGTTGCCCTTGCCTAAGGGGTCCGAGACTTGTCTTCTTCAAGTGATCTTGCTCTTTGCCTTTGTTTGGCTTTCGATCGCTCGTTGGAGTTTCTTTTTGTTCGTTTCTTTTCTTTTTCTTTTCTCTCTTGTTACTTTCGTGTGGGTGTTGTCAATGCACTCATCAAGGGGGAGATTGAGGACCATGTGTGGTTCGAGGACCGGTGGATGGTCGCTTCCTTGTGTGATTGACAACGTTGTGTGGACTAACTCTTGGCTAAGTATTGCAGGTGCAGGTTGCAACTTGACTGGTGTTGGTGCAGGTGAAGAACAAGCGCGAAAGGTCGTCGCCGGTGAGGCCTCCAGGTGTGGAGATGACAAGTAGGCTTCGTTCGAGGGACCCGGTGGCCAGCGGGGTCAAGTGCGGGCCGCATGGTGGCATGAACAACAAGATAAAGTCGTGGACGGTTTCTTGGTGGAGCCTCAAAACCAAGGTCGAGCCGGGACTACGTGGGAGCCGAGTCATGAGTGGAGATTGGCAGAGGCTACACTGAGTTCGCGGGGTATCCGGTGGTTCACCAGAAAACCACTGGGTTCCTTGGTTGATCCACAAAGCCAAGACAGAAGAACCGAAGACGGAGCTGCAGCAGCGGCAGACCAGTCTAACCGGTCTGACCGGTGGGGACCGGTCTGACCAGTGAGGAGCACCGGTCTGACCGGTGTGCGACGACGCAGTCTGGAATCTTCGAAGCGGAGGACACACGTCGGGATCGCATGGCTTGCGTCGAGGCTACGCAGGGTGCGGTCGCCGGGCATCCGTCCGATGGTGAAGACATCAAGAATTCCAAATCCGTCCTTGAGGGGCTTGTATCCCTAGTTGTTAGAGAAGGGTATTTTAGACATTCGGTTGCCTCCATATAACCCAAGAGGTGAGAGGATGGCAGCCAACTCTTGGAACCCTAGCTCATTAGTTTTCCTATTTTCCACCTAGTTTCCTTAGGTTTTCTTTAGGACTAGCAAGAGAGCTTCACGGAGAGATCTTGTTGAGAGGGATGGATGATCGGGCGGCTTGCTAGACCTTGTACAAACCTTTGTTTCATGTATAGATGATTCGGCGTGGTTCCTCAAGGTTTGGATGTGTTTTTCCCGGTTGTTCTTGGTGGTGATTTTCGGAGCCCTCTCTCAGTGATTTCTTTAGGTTGTTTTCGGGACCTTTCCCTTGGGGATTTGATGGGGGAAATTTGTGGGAACCCTTCGTGGTTCTTTGGGCTATGATTCCCCTCCCAAATCCGTGAGTAGAGGTGCTCGATTTTGGGGGTTTTTTGAGTTCTTGGGTTGGAAGTGCTCTTGGTGGGATTTCCTTGATTCCTCCTTTTTGGACGAGTTTTTGTGGGATTAAACTTGGCTATGGACTCCTCATGAGGTGTTCCTAATATCCCCAAAGTCTTGTTCAAGTCCGTGGAGCGATTCGGGAGATCAAGATTTGGATTTGGGGGAGTTGACCCGCGGGTGCTGTTCATCCCGAGCTGCCCAGGCTACACCGGTCTGACCGGTGCTCTTGACCGGTCTGACCGGTGCGAGCCCTGGTGGGTTTTTGCTCGGGTGAACGTCCTGGTGTGTTCGTTGTTGTCTCGTGTAGCTGCTGTTTCGAGTTTGGGTCAGTTCGGTGGTCGGTTGGCCTGTTTGGTGCCTTGGGGGCTTTCAGGCTGCGGCCGGTCTGACCGGTGTAGAGCCACTTAGTGAAAGTTGCTCAGTTTCACCAGCAGGGACCGGTCTGACTGGTGGTGCTCACCGGTCTGACCGGTGTGGGTCTGTAGACTCGAGGTTAGGTGTTCCGCTGCGTTTCTCGGGTCGGAAGGTTGTGTGTTGGTTCCTAGGTCCAGTGGCACTTCAGTGGCTACGTGGGCTTGACCAACCTTGGTAGTGAGTCGGAGACGTGTGTTGGAAGCCGTGTTCATCTTGTTGGAGTTTCCATCTCCTTCGAGAAGAATTTTTATCGGCTCCCATTTACTCCCCCCCCTCTCTGGTTCGCCGTATCGGTCCTTCAAACCTTCGGATAGAAAGTGCCAGACCGCATTCAGTCAGTTCTCCGGAGTTAAGTTCCCTTCGGTGGTCACCGACTGGGGCTGCCACGATACTACGAATAACATAAGCTAAGTTCCTATGTACTGTATTTACTCACTTATTTTCGCATCGGTTGCTCTGAAGGAGAAGCTAAGCATCATAGTGTTGAAAATCAGTGGCATCCACTCTGACCATAACACAATGGTTGTTTATTTTGAGGAGTCGAGTTACACTTGTTCTCGCCGGATGGAAAGGCCCCAAACACTCACGTCCACCTTCGATGGGCTGCAACTACCGTTCTTTGGCCCAAGACGAAGCTTAGCTCTTGCTTGGTGGCTAAGGTGGCTTCCGAAGTCAGGCAGCATCAGGTGGCTCCCGCTCGGAGCGCCGGACCTCGTACACGAAGCCAAACTGCCTTCCTCATACTAGGATGACGATCCGCCGAAGGCCCCTTCGTAGGCCTGGCACCAACCAAGATTTAGCCCATGACGAAACAGGTTCCCTCGGAGCAGCAGGGAGGCAGTGTGGTGCGGCACTTGCTTGCATGCTACTGTTTCACTTCGGACGTGGTCACGACACCATTTCAAGCATCACTCAATAGACTTTCTCCTGCACTAACGAAGCCTGCCAATGCGAGCCTCAACTCATGCCTATGGTGGCTGAGGTGCTTCGCGTTTACGAAGCTACCACCGACGACGATGCAGCTGGAAGCCCCCTTTGGATCTCCAGTACAAAGCCAAGTGAATGTGTACGAAGACCACTTTGTCTCCGCCCAATCCGCTGCTCCTGGTGGCACGCCCACGCCGGTTTCGTTCCATTTTCACCTTCGGCGACCATCGTCCTCGGCACGTGAATGAGCTGGGGCAAGCTTTCTCCTGCAGGACGCCGCGCGGACCACCCACGGCGTGAAGCCGTCGGGCGCCACCACCAGCATCGGCGGCGAGTCAGGCGAGCGACCTGTTGGTGTAAATCGAGACTGAAGGGGTCTTCGACACAACAGTACCCTTCTCCTCCGAAGGGGCAAAGAACCAAAGAGCCCCTTCGGTGGACTTCACCTTCTTCTTCCATTACTACTAACTCTACTACTACTGCAGCTATCTCTTCTACTTATCCTACTACAAGGCAGCAAGTAAAGAAACAATAGTAACTTGATACATGGGAAACCTCTCCTCATTCAATGTCTGTTGCATCAATTACAATGACCCTCCTATATATAGGGATGGGGGTAGATGGCGATTTTCCCCCAAGCCCCTGGTGGTTATTTTCTTCCAAGCCCCTGGTGGACGCGTTATTTACAAGAAACCCCTCGAGCCCACACAAAGGCCCACTACCTCTTACATGGGCTGGGCCACTCCCCCAACAGTAGCACCTCAGCTACTTCGGCTTGGCTGGCACAACAAAGCGGAGTAGCTGAATACATATGGATTGGCCCAGACCTTCCTACACCTTCGGCCATGAGGAACGCCCTCAAGACCCTCCGCCGGTACGCCTCACTAAAAACTCCATTCCGAAAAACCCAGTGGGAAAAACCAGAGTGGAGAAAAGAGCACATACGCCTAGCGGATTTACACACACACCGACCTTGCTAATGGTTGTCTTCAGACTCGCTTCGACGGTGAAGGGCGCCTTCGGTGATGATGTCAGCTTCGGCGTTGTCACTAAGATGGCCTTTATCCTCAATGCTTCTCCTCCATTTGCTTCGGTCTTGCCTTCGGGGCCTCCATGCATTTCTCTTTTCGCTCTTGTTCTTTCAGACGTTGTCGAATGATGATTAGCCGCTTCTTCCCCTTCGGTCACGATCACCGGGCAAGACTTCATGCTTCAGGGTGGCGCCGCTCATCCCGATGCCACTAGCCCCTCTTGTCCGGTGATTGTGACGACGGTCCTGGTCCTGTGCATCGCATGCGACGAAGTACATGTTGATGAAAACGAAGCCGGAGTTGACGTCGATGAGGTAGACGATGAAGCCCCTTGAGCCACAGCCCAGTCGGCGTCGGTGTAGTAGATGCCGAAGACGAAGTCGAAAGTCGATGCCGACAAGGTAGACGAGGAAGCCCCTCGAGCCGAACGCATGTCGACGAAGAGGTAGTTGAAGAAGCCCCTCGTGCCGAATCATGTCGACGGCGAAAGTGGTGGTGTAGTTGTTGAGGTAGTCAAATAACGTTGATGAAGTACTCGAGGAAACCCCTCATGCTAGATATTCGCCGAGTTGAACCTGTCGGTGACGAAGTAAACAATATAGACGAAGTCCATACTTTCCTGTTCAATACTTCCTTCGAGGCGAATCATTTTTATTCAAGAAACTCAAGAACTTGTTAGACAAGAAACAATCTATCTCAATTTGCATCGCACAAACAAATCTGAAGCCACTCTCGGGCCTTCGGGGTGTCTCAGATCCGAAGCCACTCTCGAGTCTTCGGGGTGTCTCAGATCCGAAGCCACTCTCGGGTCTTCGATGTGTCTCAGCTCAACTCTGGTCATCACACGACCGGCCGTTTGCTTCCTACAAACGGAATCCGAAGCCACTCTCGGGCCTTCGGTGTGTCTCAGCTCAACTTCGGTCATCACACGACCGGTCGTTTGCTTCCTGCAAACGGAATCCGAAGCCACTCTCGGGCCTTCGGTGTGTCTCAGCTCAACTCCGGTCATCACACGACCGGTCGTTTGCTTCCTGCAAACGGAATCCGAAGCCACTCTCGGGCCTTCAGTGTGTCTCAGATCCGAAGCCACTCTCGGGCCTTCGGTGTGTCTCAGCTCAACTCCGGTCATCACACGACCGGTCGTTTGCTTCCTGCAAACGGAACTTCGGCTATAACAGAGCCAGATACTTGCCCTTGCAAGTTCCACTTCGGTCATTACGGGACCGATCGTTTTCCTCATGCAAACGATACTTCGGCTATAACGGAGCCGAATACTTGCCCTTGCAAGTTCAACTCCGGTCATCACGGGACCGATCGTTGCCTCATGCAAACGATACTTCGGCTATAACGGAGCCAACTACTTGCCTTTGCAAGTTCTACTCCGGTCATCACGGGACCGGTCGTTTGCCTCATGCAAACGGAACCTCGGCTATAACGGAGCCAACTACTTGGCTTTGCAAGTTCTACTCCGGTCATCACGGGACCTATCGTTTGCCTCATGCAAACGGAGCCTCGGCTATAACGGAGCCAACTACTTGCCTTTGCAAGTTCTACTCCGGTCATCACGGGACCGGTCGTTTGCCTCATGCAAACGGAGCCTTTGACCAAACTCAGGCCTTCGCGCGCGAGCGCTCTCGGCTCCACACTTCGGTGTTATGCATGTATATATGTATGAAAGCGTGCATGGAAGTATGCTTTTGCATGAAAGCTAGGATGAAAAGGTTAGTCAAAATAATGCAAAGAACATCCATTGATCAAATTCTCAACTTGAGTGGTGAAACCATGAGATTACCGAAATCTGATAACACCGAAGTCCATATGGAAATCCCAGCAACCACCTGATGAAGTTCAATAGACATTGAAACCAATTGATATGGCCTAGCCATTCCCAAATCAATAATGGAGTCACTATCTTCTGGGCGAAAACCGAGAACTCAAAGGCTACAACCTGCAATAGTTGTGACGAAATGCACACACGAAACATAATAGCTGCATACAACTAGTCATTATGAACGTGATACGAAGTATGACTAAGAACAGGCACTTAGCACATCTGAGATGAAGGTGCGACAACATGTGATATACAAAGGGTTAGAGTGCCCATTAAAAATGGATTGTAGGTTATGAGAGAGGAGGGCATGATACTTACATATGGTAGTTGACCTTGCACTCAAGAGATATAAATACTTCATATGAAGGGTTAGATTAAGAAGGCGAAGCAAACTTCGGTCAATTTGACACAATCACTTTTTGTGAAGCCGAGCTTCGGTCGTGACGGGACCGACACAATTTTGTTATACGAAGTAAGTGACAGGCGGCCCTTGGATGCGTCCAACGGCCTCCGAGGGGCGCCGTTACTTACCCACAAAATATAAACTCCGAAGACTACACCCCCCGCACCATGGAGGGGGGATGTTGCTTCGGAAACGTGCGAACGGATAAATAGACGAAACTTTCGGGGGGAAAGAAGTCTTGCGATGAGCATCAACATGTGGTTAACACTAAGTACCCGCAAGCTAGGGATTGGTCTGTTAAAACCAGAGACGAAGGGTACTTCATCACTACACCGAAAAAGGTTTATTAGTAGCCAAAAACAAAGCGCCGACCGTACCAAGCACTAGCCCACGATGTTGATAAAATTGTATAATAGAATAACAACATAATGCCCCTTCGGTCACGATCACCGGGCAAGACTTCATGCTTCGGGGTTGCTGCAAGTTATACTAGAGAAAATAAATAAATAAAAATTCTCCAGCTATGAGTCCACCGAAGTGTGCACTAGCAAATTGCAGCAACCCCTTCGTACGTTCACATTACTTAATAAAAGATAAATAAATAGAGAAATTAATCATGATGCCAGGATGTACTAACTAGTTAGCTCATTTATCAAAAAGATTTATTGACATACTTAAAAGCAAAAAAGACAGGGTGCAACCCTTCGGTGCCGAAGCCAATTTTGCACAAACAAAAGCACGATGTAGCAAGCTAATGCCTTAAACTAATGGTTTAAGCTGAGAGAATACTGGAGATGATAACAACACACCGAAGTTGTCACAAAAGCCGAAGGTTGCTTGGGTGATGAATAATCATGCGCAAAACCACAAAAACTAAAGAACTGTGACCCTTCGGCTCCGAAGGTAGCTCTTACTAGCGTGAAACATATGCAAACTAGGTTACTAAATGCACTAGTCATATTAAAGAGGGTGGTAGCACAGGGCTAAAATCTGCAGCCCAAAGAATGAAGCGAAGGAGGGAGGGTGTGCGATTCCGAACTGGGCTTCGTCGGTTCGACTTGGGCCCCCTCGGAGCTGTCTTGGGCGCACAGCTTCTGCCGAAGAAAGCAGTGAACTAGTTTCACTGGAACTTAGCGCTGATCCGGCTATACTGGAAGACGCATGCACGAAGCCTACTTCCGTGCAGACAAAGCGTGTGTGCTAACGTATACAAAGTTTAGTTCTAAATTGGCTTCTTGCGATTGCATGTGAGTACGTGGCCAGGCAGAACATAGAAAAGAGAAGAGATTGTAGCTTCGGAATTTGGATGAAACATACCTTGCCTGAATATTATATGCAGATAGGACTTCGTAGTTGCAGTCATTGTCGAGAGCTGATGGCCAGACAGCACTCTACTGATGAATACCATCGCAAACGACCGAAGCGGCTGCGAGCGTGAGCTGGGGACCTTCAGAGCAAAAACTCCTTGCTTGGATATAATTAGATTCCGTGCCCCTGTGTGTCGAAGCTGGGACGAGGCACCAAACAAGCTCGGCCGGAAATGATTCCGTGAAAATCAAGCCGCGATGATTCCGAAAGGTGAAAATTTTCATCTCTTAAAGCCCACTAATTAAATTGGTTTGCTAAAGGGTCCATCGTTTCTTATCTGTACATGTTAGCAAATACCAAAACGTAGCTAAATCCCAAGCAATTAGTGTTGTAACGAGATAAAATAATAGAAAATGCACGATGGTGCATGCGATGTAAAAATATAGGTTGCTTCAGAGCAAAAGTGTGACAGACTGTCATTAGTATTCAAAAACATAAAAGATACTGTAAATATGTTGAGTTGATAATATATAGAAAGGATATTTACTGCAAAACAAGAGGTTGGAGTTTTAATAAAGACAAAATAAATTGTTGTTGGGACACTTCGGAGTGACTCGAGGGAAACAAAAATGACGGAACAACACCTATCAAGCGCTAAGTGTCAAGGTTCCCTTCGTCAACCCTAATATGAAGGGTACTTCGGTGGAACGGTGTTGAGCAAAGAGATCAAAATTTAAACTATCATTAAGATCCTCAACTTCATACTTTTATAAGCCAAAGAAATGGTTTGTCAAAAAACCAAGACGAAGTGTACTTCGTCATGATTCAGAAAGGCCTTAGAAAAACATGACTCCGAAGCCCAAATAAAACCCTTGCATGCAACAGCCAAAGCCAAAAATGGGGCTTGATAGCTGCCCAGAATTCCAGAAACCATTCAAGCTGGGCCTTGGATTAAAGGCCGAAGTGGGCTTCGGAGTAAAAGACCGAAGTGGGCTTCGGGGGTAATGGCCGAAGTGGGCTTGGTACTTGGTAGCAACCAACAAAAGGGACTTCGTATTTTAGAATTCCAACAAAAGGGACTTCGGTGACTCATTGGCCACCTGATTAACTTTTCTGCTACAGCGATGTGCAGCAAGTTGCTCCGCACAGAGAGAATAATATTGTAAAATAAGGAAAATAATAAGGTAATACATGAAGGTGTGCATGACGTGGACATTATCTCCCTTCGGAGTACCAGTATGACAAACTGATGTTAAAATAGTAAGCAAACATGACAATGTTGAAAAGTTATTACAATAAAATATTCAAAGGATGTTTTCTACACAAACAGAGGTTAGAGTTTTAACTGAGGCAAAAATAGTTTGCTAACACACTGTTATTACACCGAGTCCCTTCGGAGCCAAGGACTGATTTATTTAACAGAACTTAAAAAGCTTTTCGCCGCATGTTTGACGTACGAGGAAAAAGGCATGTTGCTAGCTATTTAAATAAGGTTTTAAACTTGAGCTACTCAAGCATTTATCCATGCTCACCTTCGTCACCGACGTAGCAGTGTGGTAGCAATGTTAATTTGTTACTACTGCAGCCTTCATCATGCTAAAAAAACAATAATTGGTTTTAGTGGGCTTCGTAGCTTATAAGTGCCGGAGGTCAGGCCATAGAACCGAAGCTAAAATTGAATGGAGGAAAATCCTGCGACTAAAAGCGAACAACTCTTTGGAGCTAAAATACTCTACAACCGAAGCTGTTTTTCATAGAGGAGAAGTGTATGCCAAACTAATATACCGAAGCGCACCTCGGACCCTGTCTGAACACCTTCGGTGTTCTCTGTTTTTTTCTAACATCATCTACTTGCAAAAACGGACAAGATTGAAGGCCGGCTGACTCAACCTATTGGTACAGATCTACTTGCAAAAACGGACAAGATTGAAGGCCGGCTGACTCAACCTATTGGTACAGACCCTGTAAAACGTGACAGTCGAAACTATATGACAAAAAGCCAACAGCTCCGAAGGGTAAAATAGAGACTTGGCCACATAGGAACTTTACGTCAAAGATAAAGCAAAAACTCAATCTAATGGCTCAAAAGCAAGTGCAGCCTAGACACGCCTAACCGGGCTTGGCACACCGAAGGAGTTGCTCACCAGCAGGTCCTCATTTTATCCGGTGAGAGAGCAAGATGATTATGAAGTGCAAAAATTTCACGTGAAAACCAACCGAGGTGATGCCGAAGGGTAAAAATTTTTCACCTCGTGAAAATCCCACCGAGATGATTCTGAAGTACCGAAAATTCATTGAGATAATTCCGAAGGGTAAAAAAAGATTTCATTTCATGAAAATCCCACTGAGATGATTCTGAAGTGCCGAAAATTCATTGAGATAATTCCGAAGGGTAAAAATTGACATCAGAGTCAATTCCAGTGAAATTCCAGTTCCCGAAGGTTAACAATCTGAATCGTTAGAAATCTGAGTTGATGATCCCAATTAACTCCGATGGTCAAAGAGATCACGAGATATTGACTCTCAATAGGGACTAAGCACTCGACGAAGCCGTTGATGCATTTTATTGACCACGAAGTGGCGCCTTTAGCGATGAAGCAATCCATGGAATTCATTGATAAAGTAGCTGATGTGGCAGTGCAGTGGTCCGACATGAAGTGATGCTGAGCTTCATCCGCGATGGTCCGCAGTTTCGGCAAGCCATGGCCCATCCATCGTGAGACTGTGGCTATGACCTATCACATCGACTATAGCTTCGGCACATCATGCCCAGTCTACTAGCTTCGGTCCAACACATCAACTTTTTATTTGTTTTGTGCAATAAGTTGTGGCGAGTGATCGTGAGGGAGATTCCAATGTCTCAGGCAGCTCGCAATGGACGAATGACGAAGTCTGTGGTAGGTGTTCGGATCTGCGGGAGTGGGCTTCGTCACCGAAGGGGTCGCACATGAACAGGCTCACTGAACAAAATGTGCATGCCTGCGCATGCCCTGGCCTCCGCTCCTTTCTAATGCTTCTTTCTTGGCTAATCTTCACAGTTCTTTGATGATCCGCTGGACCGAGATGGCAAATCTTGTGATGGTGTCATGCTTTGGCTCCGAAGGTAAAATGTGGTGTCGAATTCTTCCACGAGGTGGGCGCCAAACTGTTGGTGTAAATCGAGACCGAAGGGGTCTTCGACACAACAGTACCCTTCTCCTCCGAAGGGGCAAAGAACCAAAGAGCCCCTTCGGTGGACTTCACCTTCTTCTTCCATTACTGCTAACTCTACTACTACTGCAGCTATCTCTTCTACTTATTCTACTACAAGGCAGCAAGTAAAGAAACAATAGTAACTTGATACCTGGGAAACCTCTCCTCATTCAATGTCTGTTGCATTAATTACAATGACCCTCCTATATATCGGGATGGGGGTAGATGGCGATTTTCCCCCAAGCCCCTGGTGGTTATTTTCTTCCAAGCCCCTGGTGGACGCGTTATTTACAAGAAACCTCTCGAGCCCACACAAAGGCCCACTACCTCTTACATGGGCTGGGCCACTCCCCCAACACGACCTGTTGCCACGTTGTTTTCTCTTGACGGCATCAAGAACATGGCTCCCGGCTCAAGACGAAGCCCACTTCTGATTCTTTTTCTAAGGAGAGTGTCGAGCACCGCGTAAAGTATCCTTTAATTATCTTATCATAACACATTTTCAACACAGCCATATTTGCAAACGATTTTAATATCAGTTCTGTTACACAAATGTTCCGAAGGGAAGCAAGCTCGCATTACTACATGCACCGTAAACCATTATTCTATTGTTCTATCTCTTTGCAGCACTAATTGCTTAGGATTTAGCAATGTATTGGTATCTACTAACCTGCACAAAAAGTAGTGAGGGACCCTTCGTATGAGATAGCAAATCAATCTAATTTTTGAGATTCAAGAGATGAATTTTTTTCACCTTCGGAATCATTATCAGGGAATTTTCACCTTCGGAATCATCTCGGTGGGATTTCACGAGATTGATATTTCACCTTCGGAATCATTTTCAGGAAATTTTCACCTTCGGAATCATCTCGGTGGGGTTTCACCAGATATGTTTCACCTTCTGAAGCATCTCGGGAATTTTCACCTTCGGAATCATCTCGTTCGGATTTCTCCAAATTTAATATTTCACCCTTCGGAATCGATTGGGGCAATAACTTTTTCTTTTCACCTTCGTAATTGATTCTAATGTCGGATTTCATCCTTCGGAAATAGATTTTGACATTCAGAGGAAATCTCTACACTACAACTATTCAGTCCAACTTAGCTCCGAAGCCCCTTCGCCTACTCCGAAGCCCACTTCGGATTAATACTGGGCCGCTGGAAATGAAGCTAGCATTACCTTAGTTTGTCCATGTCGGGCCGTTTCTTCTCACTTACCAAACTGGGCTTCGGCGAGTGCATTGCCCGCTGGGCCTCCATTCGGAGGCTGCTCGTGCTGCACGACAGGTCAGTGATATCGGGCCACATGACTTTCTGATTTTTGTTTAGTCATTTCTAGGCTGAACTGTATAGCCTAGAGACTAGAGAGGCCCGCGGTGGCCCAAACTGGGACGACGAAGGCCACTTAGCTGACCCCCTTCGGTCTGTGAAGCACATCAATATGCAGCTTGAAAGGGCTCCAGTCTAACTGCTTGCACTGTGCATTAGGGTGTATGCATATCATGTTTTTAATAACAAAGCATATGTCACGCTCACGCCTAGATTTTTATAAGGCATCCGAAGGGATTTTCTAAATCAAATGCCTAGGTATCACACCCCTTCGTCACCTACCACCACCATGACACAGAGCTTGATTTTTTTAGCATATCTGATTAAGCTTTGGTCAAAGGATAAATGCAGGAAAGAAAATTTGAATTTTTGTCTATGTGCAATATAACCCTCGGCACCGAAGCACCCTGCGTCTAAGTAGTGATGAGGTACCTGGATACTAGTTTTGGAAGCACTTGTTTTTATGCTGGGGTATAATGTTGTGTAATTAGCTCCAATGTGTAGTTATTAGTTTACGTCGTTAGCTTGATATCGTGCTTTTGTTTGGGCAATTTTGTCTTCGGCACCGAAGGGCCGCGCCGCTGTACTTTTGCATTTACGTTCGTGAACACATCTTTTTGATATTTGGGACAACTAATTAGTACTTTCTTGCATAAAAGTTAATATTTTATTTAATTAAGCACAAAGTGCAACATCATACGAAGGAGTATTATGTTCAGATTTTGGATGTGCACTTCGGTGAAACTTGACATGAAATATTTATTTTTCTAGTGTATCACAAAGAGTTGGCAGCAAAGCCCCCTTTTTTACCCTTGTTATCTCTGCTGACTAGCGCTGTGTACAGACTACTTGCTCACTTGTCATTTAGCAACCACCGAAGGGGCATTATGCTGTTATTTTATTATACAATTTTATCAACGTCGTGAGCTAGTGCATGGTGTGGTCGGCGCTTTGTTTTTGCTACTAATAAACCTATTTCGGTGCAGTGACGAAGTATCCTTCGTCTCTGGTTTTAACAGACTAATCCTTGGCCTTAAAGCTTGAGTACTTACCATTACTCAAAGGTTGATGCTTTTCGCAAAGGCGTCTTTCCTTGAAAGTTTCGTGTATATTTTCGTTCACACGTTTCTGAAGCAACACCCCCCTCCATGGTGCGGGTGGTGTAGTATTCGGTCTTTAACTTCGTTGGGTAGGTAACGGTGGCCCCGAAGGCCTGAGTTGGCATCCAGGAGCCACCTGTCACCTAACATTTGTCATGGCGTCAGTCTCGTTATGGCCGACGTATGGCTTCTACACGAAGGTTTTTCACTTTGCGACAATGTTTCATCAGGACGTGCTAAGTAGTAGTACTTGATCGTAGTGTGTTATATTTCCTCTTCGCCGGTGAGCGAGGGGCTATTATTCATGTTTCTTCTGAATTCGTTTTTGCCACTTACATGCAGGTGCCGTCAATCAATGTAAGTACCTCGTCACCCTCATGAACTAACTCTATATACGAAGTATTTATATCTCATGAATGCAGGGCCAACTACCATATGTAAGTATCCTACCATCACCTCAGTCTTATTTTTGCATAATTGCTTTGTCTCTTGTACCCTCGTTCCATCCTTAGCGTGTACTCTAACCCTTCGCATTTCATATGCTCTCGCACCTTCGTCTCTCATGTGCTAAGGGTCTTTTCTTAGTTATACTTCGTACCCTGTTCACAATGACTTTGTTGTATGGAGATATTATGTTTTGTGTGTGCACTTCGTCAAGTCTATTGCAGTTTATAGCTTTTGAGTTAGTGGTTTTCACCCCAAAGATAGTGACTCTCATGATTGTTTTATTCTAATATTGACTTGGGAATGGCTAGGCCATATCAATTGGTTTCATTGTTTATTTAACTTCATTGAGTGATTGCTGAGATTTCCTTATGGACTTCGGTATTATCGGATTTCGGTCATCTCATGGTTTCACCACTCAAGTTAAGAATTTGATTAATGGATGTCCTTTGCATTATTTTGGATAACCTTTTCATCCTAGCCTTCATCCAAGAGCATACTTTTGTACACACTTTTATACATATATACATGCACAACACCAAAGCGTGGAGCCGAGAGTGCTCACGTCGAAGGCCCGAGTGTGGTCGAAGGCTCCGTTTGCATGAGGCAAGCGACCGGTCTCGTGATGACCGGAGTTGAACATGCAAAGGCAAGTAACTGGTTCCATTATTGTCGAAGAATCTGAGGACCAGGAGCGTCCCAGTGGTCGATGGATGACCGCTCCTCAGTGATGAGTGATTGACAACGGGTGTTGGACTGACTCTTGGCTTAGTGCGCAGGTGTAGGCTGCGGCCTAGTTCGTGTTGTTGCAGGTGAAGAACGGGCGCGAAAGGTCTTCAGCCTTGAGGGGCCTCCGGGAGATGGAGAGACAAGTAGGCTCGGTTCGAGGGACCCAGTGGACAGCGGGACTGGGTGCGGGTCACATGGTGGCGACATAAGCAAGACGAAGTCATGGACAAGCGAGCCGGTGCACGGTGGCGGTCAAGTCAAGTGGTTTGGCGGGAGGCCGGACCGGGCACGCGGGGTTTGGTGGTTTGCCCACAAAACCATCGGCGGACGGTTTCTTGGTTTGGGCCTCAAAACCAAGTCCGAGGGCCCAACACGACGGAGACGGGATCCGGCGTGTCGGGAAGCTTCGAGGGCGGAGGACACGCGGCGGGATCGCATGGCTTGCGTCGGGAGGACGCGGGGTGCGGCAAAGGCGTGGCCGTCCGATGGCAAGACCCACAAACGTTACCAAAATGCCCCTACGTGGGTTGTATCGCCAGTAGTGTAGATAGGGGTAGTCGAGTCATTTACCACTCCGGCGGGACCTGATATATAAGCCATGAGTGTGTGTTGATGGCGCTGCGCTTCGGGACTTAGGGTTTCATTTGCTCCCTCCTCTTTCTCATTTTCGTAGCTATTTTTCCTTCTATTTTCTCTAGGCTAGCATGAGAGCTTCATGAGAGATTTGTTGAGAGGGATGGATGCTAGGGCGGCATGCTAGACCTTGTGAATCTTTCCTGGTTTGTATAGAAGATTCGGGGTTGTTTTTCGTGGCTTTTTGTGCTTGTTTTCGTGCCTTTGTTCCCGGTGTGATTCCGCGAATTTGAGTTGGTTTCTCCCCGGATTTCTTTGAGGGAAACATGGATGGATGCCTTGCGCACCTTTGGTGATGATCTTGACCCCTCAAACGCCGGATTTGGCCTTCGATTCGTTGACTTTTGGATGAACCCTAGGTCTTGGTGTTCTTGGCAAGGATTTGCGATTCCGGGAGTTGTAGGGAGTTTGAGACCATAATTTTTGGGGCATAACCTCTCCTTGGGGTGTTCATCATCTCCCCAAAATTTCGTCTCAAGACTCCAAGTGGTTTGGGAGATCCGTCGATCGAAAGTTTGGGGCTGTTTCGCGGGGGTGATTTTTAGGGGGGGGCGGTACTACCGACACCGTGCGGAGTAGTACCGATGACCTGATTTTCAGCTGCCAGAGAGTTCTTATCGGTAGTACCGACACAAGGTCGGTAGTACCGATAGTCGGAAGTACCGACCCAGTGCCGGTAGTACCGATAACCTGGGTTTTAGGTGCCGGTAAGCCCATATCGGTAGTACCGACCGGGGACCGGTAGTACCGACAATTTCGCTTGCAGTTTGCCTCGTGCTAGCTTTTTCTCTCGGTTCGTTTGGCGCTTGCTTCCGCTTTGTTCTTAGGCTTGATCTAACTTGTTCCTAGGGTCAGTAGGTCCGTTGTGACTACGTGATCTTGGCAAGTTCATGCGAGATTCTTCGGAAGTGATTTGGGGGCATAGGCCGAGTTCTTGAGAAGAATTTTTATCGGCTCCCATTCACTCCCCCCTCTCTGGTCGCCTAATCGGTCCTTCAATTGGTATCAGAGCTTGGTGCCGGGTTCTTTGCGACTTTGACAAGTCTCGAATCCTAAGATGGCGTACGTTGAGCGGGGCGGTCCGCCGCACTTCGATGGCAAGGGTTACCACAAGTGGGCGGCTCGTATGATGATCTTTCTTCGAGGGAAGCTGTTGGATTTCATTGCGCTTGACAAGACCTATGCTATTCCGGTCAACATCCATACTCTTATGGTGACCGATGCCGATGCCAAGGCCAAGTATGAGGCTAATGCAAAAGCCGTTGATCACTTGTGCCGGAGCTTGTGTGATCCAGAGTTTGAGCGTGTTCGCCATTTGAATCTTGCTTGGCAAATTTGGGAAAAGCTGTTAGTTGCTCATGGTGGTGATAACCATGTGAAGGCTCGCCTCTTTGTCTCTTACGGATGCAATATGAGAATTTCACTCCACTTCCGGTGAGGACATTGATGCGATGTTTCGGAGGTTCACCGCCATCGTGAACAACATGAAGGCTAATGTTGAGGATTTTCCGTACTCCGAGCATGATCGGGCTTTGAAGCTCTTGCATGTCTTGGACCCAAATGTTTGGGGTGCTAAGGTTGAGGCCATCAAGGAGTCGCGGGAATTATTTGACTATTGAGTTGGATGACCTCTTTTCTAAGCTCAAGTCGGCCGAGGTTGACAGGAAGTTGCTATCCAAGCATGAGGGCTCGACTGACCATAGTCTTGCTCTTGTGGGAGGATCAAAGGGCAAATCTAACCCTTCCTGTCGACAGTTTTCTTTGTCCTCTCTTATGTCCATTCCAGATGAGGAGTTTGATGTGCTGGGCGAGGAGGAGCTGGCCTTGCTCTCAAGAAGGTTTGAACGACTACACGAGAGTCGGAGGACATCAAACTCAAGGCGGAGTTCAGGGACGTGCTACAAGTGTGGCAAGCGTGGCCACTTCATCGCCGAGTGCCCGGAAGCGGAGGAGAACAAGTACAAGGTGAACGAGTACAAGGCGCACCCGAGGCGTGAAGACAAGTACTCCTCCAAGGGCAAGCACTTCAACAAGTCCAAGAGCAAGGACAAGGACAAGCGGCGACCGAGCAAGAGCGACTACAAGAAGAACAAGGCAAGAGCGATGGTGGCCGGTGCGAGCGACGTCGACTCAAGCTCAAGCGAGGAGCGATCAAGCTCAAGCGGCGAAGATGAAGACGCCGGGAGGCGCGGTGGCAAGAAGAGTGCAAGCCGGAACCTCGGCGGGCCGAGCCGTGTGGCGCTCGAGGGCTTTTGTGGCATGGCCCATAGCTCAAGCGGCAAGAAGAGTGTGAAGGAAGACGGCGACTCCGACTCGGAGGATGAGGTAAACCGTGATCCCGACTCTTTGCTCGCCGAGATTGCTAGGTTGAATGGTTTGCTTGATAACCGTGATAGTGTCTTGAGAGATGCCAAAAAGATGAGGAAAGATCTTAGGGCTCGGCTTGAGAATGCTAGTGAGAAAGTAGGAGAGTTAGAGTCAAAATTGCTTGAATTGAAACTTGAGAATGACTCTTTGAAACTTGCTCCTACTCCTCCCGATGATGTTGAATGTGTTGAATGTGATGCTTGGTTGAATGAGATTAAAAGCTGCTTAATGAGAAGAATGCTTCTATTTTGGCTCAACTAGATGCTCCTAGGACTCGAACATGATGAGCTTAAGGCTAGACCTACTTTGCTTGGTGCTTGCAAATCATGTCCTACTATGCATGCTAAGCTTGTCGATGCTCGTTCTACCATTAGTTCTTTGGAAGCATCTTTGAAATCTCCTGTTGCAAATGCATGTTCTAGCTGTGATGAAGTCACTTTGCGTAATCTTGAACTTACTTCCCGTTTGGATGTCATCTATGAGGAGAATGACTATTTGAGGAAGGTGTTGGGTTGGTTGTACGGGCGGGAACCTCAATTGAAAATCATGATTGAGGAGTTCAAGAGAGCCGATGGTCGTGGTTTGGGGTTTGAGAAGTTGGGTGAGAAAGTGGGAGAGAACGAGTGGGGAGAGTGTGTACGAGAAGTGTGTTGAGTCTAACCCCGAGTTTGAGGTGATCGGAGAGATCCAAGTCCCACTCCCAAAAGCACCCAAGAACTCTTTCACACCAAAGCCCAACCACCTTTGCAACAAGCTTGACACAACCCAAGATCCACCCAAATTCCCACCTAAGACAAATGATTTCCGAAACCGAGTGAAGTTTGTGGGTGAAAAGGGTGAGAAGCCTAGAGAGAAGCCGAGCCAAAACCAAAACCCATCCCCTTCGAGGTGTGAGTATTGTGGCAAGGAGAGGCATCTTGCGAGTTTTGCTACAAGAGGAAGAGGGATGAGAGGCTTGCTAGGGAGCAAGCAAACCGGGACGGTATCGCCGGTCTCATGGTATTCCCGAGCCTAGAGTGCCACTTCCACGGGGTGTGGGAAGTGTGAGGAGTGTTGGCGAGGTTCCCACGGAGAGGTGGTGGTGAGAGGTTTGTCGGGAGAGATGATGGTGTGCGTCTTTGGTGAGAGGTTTGGTCGGGCTCGTGGTGGTTTTGTTGGACGTCCTCCTACTCGTCCTCGGTACGGGTTTAGGGGAGATGATCGCAGCTTTGGGTTCCGAGAGGAACTACGGACCACGTTTTCCCCCTCGTGGTGCTCGTACTCCTCCCATGGGACATGGGAAGTTTGGTGGCAAGGGAGTGATGTTTGCTAACCCCTCTTTTGAGTAGATGGCTCGACAACGGTTTAACTTTCTTTGTGCTAACCCCGAGTGTCGAGTCGCTAGCTCATTCTCGTTCTTGTTTGATTTGCGGGCGGGGAGGCTTGGAGAACATTTGGTTGATCGACTCCGGGTGTTCTCGACACATGACCGGAAATAAGAAGTGGTTCTCCGGCCTCACCCCGGTGAAGGAAAAGATGTACATTACATTTGGGGACAATGGACGAGGTAGGGTGCTTTCAGAGGGTGTTGTGCATGTGAGTGACAAGGTAACGTTGAAGAGAGTGGCTCTTGTGAAGTCTTTGGGTTTTAATTTGCTTTCGGTTTCTCAGTTGCTTGATGAGGGTTTTGAGGTGCGTTTCAAGTCTGGCGAGTCTCGTTTGCTTGATTCTCAAGGTGATCTTGTCGTATGATCATCCCCGAGGGTCGGATTTTCGTGGCCGATTTCTCTCGTTCTTTGGGTCCTGCTCGCTGTTTGATGGCTGGTCCTTCTTCTGATTTGTGGAAATGGCATAGGCGGTTGGGACACTTGAGCTTTGATTTGGTTTCCCGCTTGAGTGGTCTTGACCTTGTCCGAGGATTGCCGAGGTTGAAGCTCGAAAAGGATTTGGTTTGTGCTCCTTGTAGGCATGGTAAGATGGTAGCCACTCCCCATCCACCCCTGACCGATGTCATGACCGAGCGTCCGACAGAGCTGTTGCATATGGACCTTGTTGGGCCAGCTCGAGTTCGCTCGGTGGGTGGGAAGTGGTATGTCCGTGTTGTGGTGGACGATTACTCTCGCTATGCACGGGTGTTCTTCTTGGAGGATAAGAGTGAGACTTTTGGTTTTGTTCGAGATCCGATCGTGAGGTTGAAAAACGAGAGGCATGGGAATGCTATTCGAGCTATCCGCAAGTGATAATGGCTCGAGTTTAAGAACTCTCGTTTTGATGCTTTTTGTCGTGATCTAGGTCTTGAACATCGGTATTCGACCCCTTATGTGCCCCCTCAAAATGGAGTCGTGGAAAGGAAAAATCGGACTCTTTGTGAGATGGCTAGGACGATGCTCGATGAGCACGGGACTCCTAGGAGGTATTGGGCCGAGGCGGTCAATACGACTTGTCATGTTTCCAACGGGATTTTATTGCGAGCTTTCAAGAAGAAGACCCGTTATGAGCTTATGCATGGTCGGGCACCCAAGGTGAGTCACTTCCGAGTTTTTGGCCGCAAGTGCTTTATTTTGAAGAAGGGAAAACTCGACAAGTTTGAGGCTAGGTCTAGTGATGGTATTTTCTTTGGATATGCTAACCACTCTAGAGCCTATAGGGTGCTTAACCTTGAGACTAACAAAATCATGGAGACTTGCGAGGTGACCTTCGACGAGACAATGCCATGTACCTCTCTTGGCTTTGAATGTGCGGGTGATGAAGAGATGGCCGAGGACCTCTTTGAGGAGGAGAAAGATGAAGCGGAGATGATGATGGGGAGAACCATGCACCCGAAGCCGAGCATGTACCCACTACTTCCCCTACGACCACTTTGGAGCATGGACCGTCTACTTCATGGACAACGACGGTGCAACAAGAGGACCGGGCGAGAGAAGGCGAAGTTGAGGGGGAGGTAGTCTCGAGGCGTGAGGCTCCCGGCGGATTCAAGAAGTGCATCCCCTGTCGAAGATCATTGGGAACATCGATGAACGCACTACACGGTCGAGGTCCGGGAATTCCTCTCATTTTGCTCATCTTGCTTTTGTTGCTACTTTTGAGCCCAAGGACATTGGACATGCTTTATCTGATGCAAACTGGGTCAATTCTATGCATGAGGAGTTGGAAAACTTTGAGAGGAACCAGGTGTGGGAGTTAGTTGAACCACCTCCAAATTGTCATCCCATAGGAACCAAGTGGGTTTGGAAGAACAAAGAGGGAGAAAATGGGATGGTTGTGAGGAACAAGTCCAGACTTGTTGCTCAGGGGTTTAGTCAGAAGGAGGGGATCGACTATGAGGAGACCTTTGCTCCTGTGGCCCGTCTTGAGGCAATTCGGATCCTTCTAGCCTTTGCCGTGGCTAAAGGGTTCAAGTTGTTTCAGATGGACGTGAAGAGTGCTTTTCTGAATGGGGTCATAGTATGTGAAGCAGCCACCTGGGTTTGAGAGCGAGTTGTACCCACAAAGGGTATACAGGTTGAAAAGGGCTCTGTATGGGTTGAAACAGGCGGCCCGTGCTTGGTATGGGAGATTGAGAGGTTTTCTTTTGAGCAGAGGGTTTGTGATGGGTACCGTGGATAGAACCCTGTTTCTCCTCAAGCATGGAAATGACTTGCTGATTGTTCAGATTTACGTGGATGATATTGTCTTTGGTGGATCGTCACATAACCTTGTTGCCAAGTTTGCAGATGAGATGAGCAGGGAGTTCGAGATGAGCATGATGGGCGAGTTGCAAGTGAAGGACGGTACATTTGTGCACCAGACCAAGTACACGAAAGACATGCTGAGGAAGTTCCAGATGCAAGATGTGAAGCCGATGTCGACTCCCATGGGGAGTACGGCCACTTTGGATGCGGATGAGGACGGAGAACCAGTGGACCAGCGGGAGTACAGGAGCATGATCGGCTCCCTCCTCTACTTGACGGCGACGAGGCCAGACATACAGTTCAGCGTGTGTCTGTGCGCTCGTTTTCAGGCTTCGCCGAGGACATCACATCGACAGGCCGTCAAGAGGATTTTCAGGTACCTACAATCTGCCCCTGGTCTTGGCCTTTGGTATTCTTCCTCCTCGACTCTTTCTCTTCATGGTTTTTCCGATGCGGATTTTCTTTGGTTGTCGAGTCGAGAGGAAGTCTACTTACGGTACTTGTCGGTTTCTTGGTTCTTCGTTGGTCTCATGGTCTTCCCGCAAGCGTCTAGTGTAGCTCGGTCTACCACGGAGGCGGAGTATGTTGCTGCCGCGAGTTGTTGTTCCCGACCGCCGTGGATTTCATACACTTTGAGAGACTTTGGTGAGGAGTGCACCCGGATCCCACTTCTTTGTGATAGCACCGGTGCCATAAGCGTAGCCAAAAACCCAGTGCTTCACTCCGGGACCAAACATATAGAAGTGAGGTATCATTTCTTGAGGGACAATGTGGAGAAAGGAACCATTGTTTTGAGCCATGTCCCTACCCAAGATCGGCTTGCGGACATCTTTACAAAGCCTCTCGACCAAGCTACATTTGTGCGCTTGCGGGGGAACTTGGGGTTTGTTGCCCTTTCTAGTTGATTCTTGGGGGATTTCCTTTTTGTACCATATGTATCATACCATGTTTTACTTTGATGTACATACATGCTTTGCTTGATGTATAAACCATGGTAGGATAGCCATCTTGTCATATATCATGTTGCATTTGTATCATATTGCATTTTAGGATGATGAGCTTCTTTCATATGTCATATTTGAGTCTCTTTGGCTATTTGTGAGATATTGGTTATATGTGTGGAGAAATGGTGATGTGAGGCTATGCTCTTGGAATATTTGAGATATATGTGTGGTGAGATAGCCCCTTTTGAAATAAATGGTTAACTTGACTAATTTTTGATGAAATATGCTCCACTCGTGTGTAGTTGTGTATCCATGTCACAGTTTGGTCTAAATGTGCTTTTCATGCTTAGATTGTGCTTGGATGCCTTGTTCTTGCATTTGGGCCAAAGGCCGGATATCATTGTGAATGTTTAGCCTATGTTGCATTCATGGGGGAGCATAAGCTTCTTTTTGCCGCAAAGGCACTTCATGTACCATGAAATAAATTAATCTTGAAAAGAAGTGCATAATGCTTGAAAAATGCTCCATCCATCATGTCTATGTTTAAAATGTCTTATCTTTCACATATGGGTGCAAAACATGTTGCATGATGTTCACCGAGTGGAGAAGTCTCCCGAAGTGGACACATGGCTCATGAGCTTTGACATGACATGCTTTGCTTTATGGGTGTTTGCCATGATCTTTTGCTGAGAATTTGATATCCTTGTATGATCTTTGAGTAATATGCATGTTTGTGGCTCAAGTGTGACATGGATAGGCTTTTACATGTGAAGCGAGCCTTCTTTTGGTAAAATTGCTTAAATCTGAAAATTTTGCCTTGTCACATGCTTGTATTTTCATATATTACTTGTGGCAATGCTTTGACTATGCTATGACTCATGTGTGTGATCTTTGTCTCATTTTTAGCCTTTGACACTAACTTTGGCCTATTTGAGAAGCTCATGTAGATGTTTATATGCTTTGCTTTTGCATTTCTGCATTTTCACCTTGATTCATACATTGCCAACAAGGGGGAGAAAAGGTGAGCTTAATGAAAATTCAGAAGAGGTGAGCTGAAATTTGGAAGTTTGCATTCATTTGTTCAGGGGGAGCTTTCTTGCTGTTTTCAGTGTGGATTTTGTGCTTTGCTTGGCTTGTGACCTTTCTTCGCCTTTCTTCGGTTTTGGTCATGAGTTGAGCTTCTTTGTTTTTCTTTCTTCTTTCTTTCTCTTTTTCTCTGAATTTCATTTCGCGTTGTGTGTTGTCAATGCACTCATCAAGGGGGAGATTGAGGACCGGGAGCGTCCCGGTGGTCGATGGATGACCGCTCCTCGGTGATGAGTGATTGACAACGGGTGTTGGACCGACTCTTGGCTTAGTGCGCGGTGTGTAGGCTGCGGCCTAGTTCGTGTTGTTGCGGGTGAAGAACGGGCGCGAAAGGTCTTCGGCCTTGAGGGGCCTCCGGGAGATGGAGAGACAAGTAGGCTCGGTTCGAGGGACCGGTGGACGAGCGGGCCGGGTGCCGGTCACATGGTGGCGACATAAGCAAGACGAAGTCATGGACAAGCGAGCCGGTGCACGGTGGCGGTCAAGTCAAGTGGTTTGGCGGGAGGCCGGACCGGGCACGCGGGGTTTGGTGGTTTGCCCACAAAACCATCGGCGGACGGTTTCTTGGTTTGGGCCTCAAAACCAAGTCCGAGGGCCCAACACGACGGAGACGGGATCCGGGCGTGTCGGGAAGCTTCGAGGCGGAGGACACGCGGCGGGATCGCATGGCTTGCGTCGGGAGGACGCGGGGGTGCGGCAAAGGCGTGGCCGTCCGATGGCAAGACCCACAAACGTTACCAAAATGCCCCTACGTGGGTTGTATCGCCAGTAGTGTAGATAGGGGTAGTCGAGTCATTTACCACTCCGGCGGGACCTGATATATAAGCCATGAGTGTGGGTTGATGGCGCTCTGCTTCCGGGACTTAGGGTTTCATTTGCTCCCTCCTCTTTCTCATTTTCGTAGCTATTTTTCCTTCTATTTTCTCTAGGCTAGCATGAGAGCTTCATGAGAGATTTGTTGAGAGGGATGGATGCTAGGGCGGCATGCTAGACCTTGTGAATCTTTCCTGGTTTGTATAGAAGATTCGGGGTTGTTTTTCGTGGCTTTTTGTGCTTGTTTTCGTGCCTTTGTTCCCGGTGTGATTCCGCGAATTTGAGTTGGTTTCTCCCCGGATTTCTTTGAGGGAAACATGGATGGATGCCTTGCGCACCTTTGGTGATGATCTTGACCCCTCAAACGCCGGATTTGGCCTTCGATTCGTTGACTTTTGGATGAACCCTAGGTCTTGGTGTTCTTGGCAAGGATTTGCGATTCCGGGAGTTGTAGGGAGTTTGAGACCATAATTTTTGGGGCATAACCTCTCCTTGGGGTGTTCATCATCTCCCCAAAATTTCGTCTCAAGACTCCAAGTGGTTTGGGAGATTCGTCGATCGAAAGTTTGGGTCGTTTCGCGGGCTGATTTTTAGGGGGGGCGGTACTACCGACACTGTGCGGTGTAGTACCGATGACCTGATTTTCATTTGTCGAGAGTCCTTATCGGTAGTACCGACACAAGGTCGGTAGTACCGATAGTCGAAGTACCGACCCGGTCCGGTAGTACCGATAACTCCGGGTTTTAGGTGCTAGTAAGCCCATATCGGTAGTACCGACCGCCCGGGGGCCGGTAGTACCGACAATTTCTGCTGCGCAGCTTGCCTCGTGCTAGCTTTTTCTCTCGGTTCGTTTGGCGCTTGCTTCCGCTTTGTTCTTAGGCTTGATCTAACTTGTTCCTAGTGTCAGTAGGTCCGTTGTGACTACGTGATCTTGGCAAGTTCATGCGAGATTCTTCGGAAGTGATTTGGGGGCATAGGCCGAGTTCTTGAGAAGAATTTTTATCGGCTCCCATTCACTCCCCCCCTCTCTGGTCGCCTAATCGGTCCTTCAGAATCGTTTGCATGAGGCAAGCGATCGGTCCCATGATGAACGGAGTTGAACTTGCAAAGGCAAGTAACTGGCTCCGTTATAGTCGAAGAATTGTTTGCATGAGGCAAGCGACCGATCCCGTGATGACTGGAGTTGAACTTGCAAAGGCAAGTAGTTGGCTCCGTTATAGCCAAATAATCGTTTGCATGAGGCAAGCGACCGGTCCCGTGATGACTGGAGTTGAACTTGCAAAGGCAAGTAGTTGGCTCCATTATAGCCAAAGTATCGTTTGTGGGAAGCAGACAACCGGTCCCGTAATGACCGAAGTTCAACTTGCAAAAGCAAGTATCTGGCTCCGTTATAACCGAGGTTCCGTTTGCAGGAAGCAAACGACCGGTCGTGTGACAACCGGAGTTGAGTTGAGGCACACCGAAGGCCCAAGAGTGGCTTCGGAGCGGAGACACCGAAGGCCCGAGAGTGGCTTCGGATCTGAGACACCCCGAAGGACCGACAGTGCCTTCGGATTTGTTTGCGCGATGCAAATTGAGATGGATTGTTCATTGTCTAACAAGCTTTTGAGTTTCTTGAATAAAAATGATTCGCCTTGAATGTAGGGTTGAACAACAAAGCTTGGATTTCTTCTATATTGTTTGCTTCGTCACCGACACGGTCAGCTCAAGGAATCTCTGGCACAAGGGGCTTCCTCGTCTACCTCTTCGTCGACACGGTTCGACACAAGGGGCTCCCTCCACTACCTCTTCGTCGACACAGTTCGAAACAAGGGGCTTTCTCGACTAACTCTTCATCGACATGTGTTCGACTCAAGGGGCTTCGTCGTCTACCTTGTCGACATCAACTTTGGGCTTCGTCTTCGGCGTCTATTGCACGACGTCGATAGGACTCCGGCTCATGGGGCTTCGTCGTTGTGACACCCTAAAATTCCATCACTAAAATTACTTAGCAACTTAAAATTAGTCTTAAGGATTTAAGGAGATTAAATTGCTATTTAAATTGAGCTCTAAAATATTAAATATAATTTAATAAACCTAGAGACAGCAAGTGTTTGTGCATCATCAGTTGGCTTGCATGGTTTTTGGTTGCTTGTGTGGTTTCTAAAAAGTTTATAAAATTCTTGAGAAAAGTTTGAAAAAGTTTGAATTGAATTTGAAATGAAATTGGGTTTGAAAATGAAGTTTGAAAAAGGAAAAGAAAAAAAAAGAAAACAGCCGCGGCTCCTTTTCGGCCCAAGCGGCCCAGCTTGCCTCCCGCGCCGGCCCACCTTCCCCCTCCCCTTTTTCTTTTTCCACCGAGACGCTGACAGCCGGGGCCCACCTGTCAGCCTCCCTTCCCCCCTTCCTTTTCTTCTTCCCCCTGCTCGCCGGCCGCCGCCGCAGCCGTGCGGAATCCTCCGCGCCCCCGCCTTCTCCCCTTCCTTTCTCTCCCCTGTGAGCACGCCAATTAAGGCAATTAATTCCCCACTCAAATCCCCGGCCGTTTCCCCTTTTCCCCTTGCCTTCTTTACGCCCGGACGGCCCGCCGGCCATCAATGGCAAGCCACCGGTCGCCCCGTCCCCTTCCCGCTTCGCCTACCTCCCTGCGCCCCTATTTAAGCTCACGCTCGAGCTCCTGCACTCCCCTTTGCACCCGCAGCATACCAGCGCACGCAACCGAGCCCCAATTCCCCAGCGCCGCCGCCTCGGGTCCCCGCCGCCGCCGTGCAAGCGTCGTCGTCGGTGAAGGACCACCTCCGCCGCCTCCCTTCTCTTCTCTTGGGGTTCACCAGGGGCTCATCAAGCTCAATTGGCTGCAGGTTCGCGTCCTCGGAGCCCGTGGGCGCCGCGCCTCGTCCACGCCGGAGCGCCGCCCGAGCCGCCGCCGTCGTTGAGCCCCTCTGCTGCCACCTCCTCTCCGCCCGTTAGCTCGCAGTCGTCCTCTGTGCGCGGTAAGCGTTTCCCCCCGCTCAATTCCTCCTTGTATCGCGCACGGCATCAACTCCCCAGGCTCGCCGGAGTAGCCGCGCCGCCCCCTTACGGTACCGGCCGCCGGTGAGGCCCGATCGCTCCTGTAGACCCCACGAGCACGTGCGCAAGCGTCCCCGTGTCATTTTGCCCAACCCGTGGTCGAAGAGATGGCCGGGAGCGCTGTCCAGAGCTAGAGCCGGCGAGCTCCCGCCTCGCGCCGCCGCCGCCCATCGCGTGCACACATCCAGGGCCGTCAGATCTTGCGTGGACGGCCCAGATCGAGTTATGCGGCCGGTCCACCGTGGACCCGTGCGCCGGGCGCACGGCGCGGTCCACGAGACGCGCGCGCATCGGTGGCCGTTGGATCTGGGATCCACGGTGCCGCTTTGGCGATTTTGATTAAGAGCCCCTGTGTTTTTACAATTTCACAAGCCGGTCCTTCCACCTTTAAGGATCTTTACGGTTAGGTCCTGATTTTTACAATCTAGCCCCTGTCTACCCTGGATAATATTGTTAAAGGCCCTTTTCACTCCTTTTTGCACCTAGACCCCTCTGATTGAATTTATAAATATGTTTTAGCCCCTGATTTTATTTATAAACAGCCCTGTAAACTTAGTTTTCTTGTAGATAGGCCCCTGTAAACTGTTTTAATCATATCTTTCTCATTTTAACTCCGTTTTAAGCGTTCTATATACCGAAATGATCGTCTCGACGAGTAGAATCTTTTAAACAGTAAATTTACCAGTTTTATTACTGTTTGGTGTACTGTTTTATTTATTGTTTGTTGTTCATGTGTGACTCGTAGATATCGTGCCTATTTCGTCTGAGCTCCCTGTTGGAGGTGATCAGGAAGAGCCTGTTTTCGAGGAGGATTTCACTCAGCACGTAGAGGAAGGCAAGTGGCTTTCCCCCCTGCATAATAATTTTGAACCTATGACACTGCATGCTAAACAATATTTACTATTTCTGTTGTTATGCATAAACCTGATGGGCAAACACCTAGCTAAGGACTTGACTAGATGCTTTACCACTTTACCTTGATCAACCCTGTTTAAACAAATGCTTGGGGTAGATAAATGCTTAGTTTGCTTTACATGAGTGTGGTTATGCTTTGTTTATGTTTTACAGCTCAGTTTTGCCTATATTATGTGCTTGTGCTTAATACAAGATAACTTGAATCTTAATCGGAACATGGAGAACCACCCAAGATAACAGTACAACCACAGTCCACATGGCTCTGGCTTAGCCAATTAATTAGGAGAGTGGGTTAGCTGATAGCTCTTTTCCGAGAGGGGCACAGGGGGCCGGAGTTGAAGGGGTATAGCCGGTTCTTTTGGGGTAGCGACCTTGGCTAAGGTGCCGACCATTAGGGAGGGTTATGGTCCGCTCCGCCGTATGCTTGTGGTGGGCTGTTGGTTTCTCTTCTTTCCTTTGTAAAGGCTTCGTAGTGGACCCCTAGCCACTCACCTTGGAAGTGTTTAAGGGTCTAGCTAACCCGGGCAAGATGGGGAACACGAACTGTGGGTAAAGTGTACAACCTCTGCAGAGTGTTAAACTGATCGATCAGCCGTGCTCACGGTCACGAGCGGCTTGGACCCTCACATGATTAATAAACTTAAAGATTAATGCAAATCATGGGTTTGTGGTTTGGTTTGAGGTTTCTTTTAAGGTTAAGTGGGTTGGTATACACTTACACCTAGTAATTAGGTGCTTGCTAATAAAATTTGATCAACTTATAAAATGCTTACCGCTGTGAACCATAGCCTATCCTTGATAGCCTTGCATTGTTTCCCCCACTTGCTGAGCACCAACCATAAGTTTGCTCACCCTTGCTTACCGCTGTTCAGAGGAGAACGTCGGAGGCGAGGACGAGTTCTGGAGTGACTACGAGGAGTTCTAGGGCATGCGGATCCCCTAGTCATCATGCCTGTGGAAGTCAACGATGGAGTTGCTCGTCGTCGTTTAGTTATCGTCGTGTTCGGACCTTCGAGTCCACCCCTTTGGATGCAATAATGGTTATCATACTGGTTTAAACTCTTCAACGTTTTATTACTGCAATGGTAGTACTCTCGTTTTGTCTATCATGTGTGTGTAAATTGATCCTGGCGCACACGTGAGATGCATTCGGTTTCCTTGTAAAATCGGGTGTGACAAAGTGGTACCAGAGCCGTGATGACTGTAGGTCGCAGCCTTAGTTAGAAATGGACGAAATTAAGGATTCATGTTCTAGAAAGCCTTATCATGCTTCAAATCATCTTATTTACGCATTAAAAATCTAATTTAATTTTGTTTATCATTTTAAACTGTCATTTTGATTTATTCTGTACTCTGAGATCAGTTTTGCTTTGACAGATGACCAGGACCTACATGACCCCTCGCAAGAGCACTTGTGGGCGTTTTCCTTCTGGACAGTTGGCCCCTCGCCATCGTATTGAAGATGTTGAGGAAGACCGAGAAGAGGTCCAGCCAGAAGTAGAAGAGGAGGATCCTGAAGAGATCGAGATGGAGGAGGCGCCAGAAGAGCCATTGGAACAGCCACAACTGTACGATGGCACGGTGCTAGAGGCAGACGCCGATGGAGACATGGTGATCCCACCGGCGCCTGTAGACAATGAGGAGGCACCCCCTGCACCTGTTGATCCTGTGCCAGATGGTGAAGAAGGTGACTCAGATGACTCCAGTGATGACAGTGTGGGTGAGGATGATGGTGACAATGCTGTTGGCAACCCAGAGGAAGATGAGGATCCCCGCTATCATGGAGCTGAATACCACAAACACTCTACTGAAGCTGAGAATGGACAGTTCTGCATTCTTCTGTGGGATGTTCTGAGGTATCTGGGGTATACCATAAGGCCTCTCTATGTGACCAAGCATTTCAGTGAGCCGGGAATGAGGGATTACTACACCTACAGAGTTTACATTAGGAAGCCTCTGAATGATACAGAAGGATGGAGGTATCGCTCATCTCACCATAGCACAGCTCAGTTCTCTACGGATGATGCTGTGGTGAATGATGCAGCAAGGAGGGCGCTCTGGTCGATCTGCAATGCAAATCGGGTGCAGTTGTTCCAATCGGAGTATCGCCATGTGCCTCGACGTGCAAGTGGCACAGAAGTGACCGTGGTGCCAGCAGGAGGCAATGATCTGCATCGACGTCTTGGCGCGGGTGACTGCTGCTCTGAACGCAGATCTGGAGGGAGCAACTTTGGAGATGAACAAGTATCATGAAGAGTTGCAGGCTGCTCAGGCGAAGATAGCACGTCTGGAAGCACAGCTGGCAGGACAGCGACTCCCTCAGGAAGTCATGCCATATCAGACTACAGCTTCCCCTCCGCGCAAGAGGCTCCGTTACGGCACTGATGAAGCTACTACTCGTCTTGGCTAGGATCCTAGGATGCTCGCCCTTATCATTTACCTTTCGCTAGACCGTTCCTGCGTGAACGTATTTGCTTGTAATAATGAATGCTGTTTGCAAACATGTTTGAGTTGGATCTTTGCTTGATTGTGAATTGTATGGTGGAGTGATGGCCACTATGCAATCTGAATTGTTAAGTTAATTAAAGTATGGTTTGGGTTTTATCGGTTGTCATTGCTTAATCTTTTATGCAAGTTTGATTGGATCAAATCTGTTTTCGCAGTCATATGACATACCAGTAATGTTTTGTTTATAACTCAAGCTACAAAACTCCAAATGACATGAAACCAGTTGCGTTAGTTCACAAATTTAGAGGATGAATTTCTGTCAAAAATTCAATGGTATACAATACTTATTCTGGGAGTTATGCACGAAGTAATGAACATGTCAGAATCTGTAAATCTCTGCTGATATAGCTGTACTGTTTGAATTTTATCTCGAGTTATAGATGTCCAAATGAGGTGATTCCAGTTGGGATGGTTCCATAATTTTATACATCATAATCTGGTAAAAAGTCGTGGTCATTGGATAATTACACAGAAAGTTATACACAATTCTTTGAGGTCAACAGAATCTGTCCTAACTGAAGAACATGCTGTTATTTTATTTTGAGTTATCCTCTTATGCAATGATTCAAGTACAGTTATCTGAGATATGATTTTTCTAACGGTCAGATGGTAAACACTAGGTCCGGAGGAGGTCAAGACGTACCGCCTGTGATCCGGGCACATATCGCAAATCAGCAAAACCCAGCACCACCTCCACCGATCAACCAAGCAATGGACCCAAACATGCAGCAGTTTCTGGCAGCACAGATGCAACTGATTCAGAATCTCACCAACACAGTGCAGCAGATGCAAGCTCAACAGAACCAGCCACCACAGCCGATCCCTCCGCTACCCCCGCCACCAAGGGACAGGCACAAGGAGTTCATGAGCCACCACCCCCCTACGTTTTCCCACTCGTCTGATCCACTGGATGCTGACGACTGGCTGAAAACTATCACCAAGAAGCTGGAGATCGTGCAATGCACTGACAGGGAGATGGTGCCGTATGCCTTCTGGGAAGACTTGTGGGGCGGGCCGCAGATTGGTGGGATGCGTACTCAACTCGCTCATCCCAACGGGCATAACATCACTTGGCGGGAGTTCCGTGACAACTTCCGTACTTACCACATTCCTTCAGGGGTTCTCAAGCTTAAGCAGAGGGAGTTCTTGTCACTGAGGCAAGGCAATATGTCAGTGACTGAGTATCTGGACAAGTTCACTCACTTGTCACGCTATGCACCTGATGAAGTCAACACTGATCCAAAGAGGCAAGAAAGGTTCCTGGATGGCTTGATTGGTCCTTTGAACTATCAACTGCAGAGTCACATCTTCCCAGACTTTCAGACGCTGGTGAACAAAGCTATTGGGCTGGAAAGCAAGAGAAAGGAGATGGGTGAACAGAAACGCAAGTTTCAGTCTCATGGGCAGTCTAGCAGTAACACCCGTCCTCGTTACAGTTCTCAGCAGAGCCTGACTCCATATCGTCCTGGTGGTCAAGCTGGGAGGTACCCACAGAACATGCGAGTGCAGCCGCCCGTTTCAGCCACGGTGCTTCAATCCTCAAACACCCGAGCTCCTACCCCTCACCGAGTCGTCCTAGCAATAACTGCGGGGCACCGTCGGAAACACCAACCCTGTTCGGCTGGTGGATGCTTCAAGTGTGGAGAGCTGGGGCATTATGCTAACAATTGTCCCAAGAGGGTGATGCAAACTCCGCAGAGAGACAATGGAAACAGGACTGGGCAGCCATCTTCACAGGCTCGTACTCCACAGACACCCAGCAAAAGAGGCCAGCAGAGTCATGTGCGTGGCCGAGTCAATCATGTATCAGTGGAGCAAGCTCAGAATGATGCCAGCGTGGTATTGGGTACGTTTTTCGTCAACTCTGTACCTGCTACCGTATTATTTGATTCAGGAGCATCACATTCATTCATAACTGATCAATTTGTGGCAAAATATAACTTATCTATGAGCACAATGAAGAACCCACGATAGTTAGCACTCCGGGGGAGAAATGAAAAGCGGTCATATATGCCCACAAGTAAAGATTAATATCATGGGGGTAGACTTTCTTGCTAATCTGCGGTAGTTCTAAAATCATGGGGAATAGATGTCATTCTTGGTATGGATTGGTTAAGGAGTTGTGATGGAGTTATTCGGTGTCGGAAGAGGTCGGTCTTGTTAACCGGTCCTCAAGGGGAGAGAGTAGAATATGTGAGTGCACCCTCATCCAGCAAAGGAGTTGTGAACTCTGTTGAAGGCAAGGCTTTGGAGGATATAAGGGTAGTGAATGAATTTCCTGATGTGTTTCCAGAGGATTTGCTAGGTATGCCACCTGATCGTGACATTGAATTTAGTATTAAACTTATACCTAGTACTGCTCCCATATCTAAAAGACCATATAGAATGGATGTTAAAGATCTAGCTGAACTAAAGAAACAAATCGAGGAACTACTTAGTAAAGGGTTTATCCGTCCTAGTTCATCACCATGGGGAGCCCCCACACTCTTCGTTGATAAAAAGGATGGATCTAGGAGGTTGTGTATAGACTATCGATCACTTAATGAGGTTACTATCAAGAATAAATACCCATTACCTCGGATTGAGGATTTGTTTGATCAGATGAGAGGAGCTAAGGCCTTCTCTAAGATAGATCTTAGATCGAGTTATCACCGATTAAAAATCCGAGTGGAGGATATACCAAAGACAAGCATTCACATCTAGATACGGGTTATATGAGTTCACCGTGATGTCCTTTGGCTCGACCAATGCACCAAAGATACTTTATGTACTTGATGAACAAGGTATTCATGGAGTATCTGGATAAGTTCGTTGTGGTATTCATTGATGACATATCGGTATTCTCTCGGAGTGAGGAAGAACATGAAGAACATCTGAGGCTTGTGTTACAGAAGCTACGGGAACATCAACTGTATGCCAAGTTCAGCAAGTGTGCTTTCTGGTTGAAGGAGGTCTCTTTTCTTGGACACATCATCACAGATGGAGGCATAGCGATCGATCCAAGCAAGGTTCGGGATGTATTGAGCGGAGTCCGCCTAAGAATGTGCCAGAGATCAGAAGTTTCCTTGGACTTGCAGGATACTATCGGAGGTTCATTGAAGGGTTTTCTAAGATAGTGAAGCCACTTACCACTCTACTCGAGAAAGGAAGAGAATTCAAGTGGGATGAGAAGTGTCAGGCTAGTTTTGAGGAGTTGAAGAAGAGGCTGACCACAGCACCTGTGTTGATCATGCCAGACATACACAAAGGGTTCGATGTATACTGTGATGCCTCTCGGCAAGGTTTGGGATGTGTGTTAATGCAAGAAGGAAAGGTAGTAGCTTATGCTTCAAGACAGTTGAGGAAACATGAGCAGAACTACCCTACTCATGATCTGGAGTTAGTTGCGGTTGTTCACGCATTGAAGATTTGGAGACATTATATGATTGGGAACAAGTGCAAGATCTTTACTGACCATAAGAGTCTGAAGTATATCTTCACTCAGAAGGATTTGAATTTGAGGCAAAGAAGATGGATAGAGTTAATCAAAGATTATGATTTGGATATCCAGTACCATCCAGGAAAGGCAAATGTTGTGGCAAATGCTTTGAGTCGGAAGGGACAGACTAGCATGCTGATAGGACACCTGTTACCTCAGGAGCTATGTTGGGAGATGGCACAGCTTAACTTGGGAATGGTTTCTTCGAGTGAGACTTACGTTAGAAATTGAGTCGACACTTGAGCAGGATATCAGGAAGGGACAGTTGACTGACGCCAAGATTGCAGAATACAGGAAGTTGATTAAGTTAGGAAAAGTTCCAGAATTCAGAGAAGATGAGCAAGGAACAGTGTGGTTTAAGAACAGAATCTGTGTACCTGAGATCAAGGAGTTGAGAGAAGCTATCTTGAAGGAAGCACATGATTCAGCTTACTCTATACATCCTGGAAGTACCAAGATGTATCAGGACTTGAAGCAGAGATACTGGTGGTATGGGATGAAGAAAGATGTAGCAGCTCATGGAGCTTTGTGTGATGTGTGTCAAAGAGTGAAGGCCGAGTATCAAAGGCCGGCGGGATTGCTTCGACCTCCGAAGGTACCTGAGTGGAAATGGGAGGAAATCGGTATGGATTTCATAGTGGGATTACCTCGTACTCGTGATGGGTATGACTCCATTTGGGTTATTGTGGATAGATTAACCAAGGTAGCGCACTTTATCCCAGTAAAGACGACCTATACAGGAGTGAAGCTAGCTGAGTTGTATAATTCAAGGATAGTGTGTTTGCACGGGGTACCGAAGAAGATAGTGTCAGATCGAGGCACACAGTTCACTTCACGGTTTTGGCAGAAGTTGCATGAATCCATGGATACAAAGTTAAACTTTAGCTCAGCATACCATCCTCAGACAGATGGACAGACGGAAAGAACAAATCAGATACTCAAGGATATGTTGAGAGCTTGTGCGTTAAAGAACAGTGGCAGTTGGGATAAAAGTTTGCCTTATGCAGAGTTTGCTTATAACAACAGCTATCAGTCCAGCATCAAAATGGCACCTTTTGAAGCTCTGTATGGAAGGAAGTGTAGAACACCGTTGTTTTGGAACCAGACTGGTGAAAGACAATTCTTTGGGCCAGACAGCATACGAGAAGCAGAAAAGCAAGTTGAAATCATAAGGAAGAATCTTAAAGCAGCACAGTCACGTCAGAAGAGTTATGCTGATCCTCGGAGAAGAGAGGTGATTTTGGAAGTCGGTGATTATGCATACCTCAGAGTGTCACCTATTCGGGGATTACGAAGGTTTAATGTCAGAGGGAAGTTATCACCTCGATTTATCGGACCTTTCAAAATTTTGGAACGGAAAGGAGAAGTAGCATACCAGTTAGAGTTGCCAGCACAGTTATCGGGAGTTCATGATGTGTTTCATGTATCACAACTGAAGAAATGTACAAGTGAGGTTAGGATAGAACCGGTACAGTTAGAGGATATTCAAATGGAGAATGACCTGACATACAAAGAATACCCTGTTAAGATCTTGGATGTGTCAGAAAGAGTTACCAGGAGTAAGATCATCAGAATGTGTAAAGTGCAGTGGAGTCATCATACTGAGGAAGAGGCAACTTGGGAAAGAGAGGATGAACTCAAGGAAGACTTTCCTCAGCTGTTCTCTAAGTCTTCCGAATCTCGGGACGAGATTCTCTTTAAGAGGGTAGGATTTGTGACACCCTAAAATTCCATCACTAAAATCACTTAGCAACTTAAAATTAGTCTTAAGGATTTAAGGAGATTAAATTGCTATTTAAATTGAGCTCTAAAATATTAAATATAATTTAATAAACCTAGAGACAACAAGTGTTTGTGCATCATCAGTTGGCTTGCATGGTTTTTGGTTGCTTGTGTGGTTTCTAAAAAGTTTATAAAATTCTTGAGAAAAGTTTGAAAAAGTTTGAATTGAATTTGAAATGAAATTGGGTTTGAAAATGAAGTTTGAAAACGGAAAAGGAAAAAAAAAGAAGAAATCAGCCGCGGCTCCCTTTCGGCCCAAGCGGCCCAACTTGCCTCCCGCGCCGGCCCACCTTCCCCCTCCCCTTTTTCTTTTTCCACCGAGACGGCGGGACCGGGCCCACCCGTCGGCCCTCCCTTCCCCCCTTCCTTTTCTTCTTCCCCCTGCTCGCCGGCCGCCGCCGCAGCCGTGCGGAATCCTCCGCGCCCCCGCCTTCTCCCCTTCCTTTCTCTCCCCTGTGAGCACGCCAATTAAGGCAATTAATTCCCCACTCAAATCCCCGGCCGTTTCCCCTTTTCCCCTTGCCTTTTTTACGCCCGGACGGCCCGCCGGCCATCAATGGCAAGCCGCCGGTCGCCCTATCCCCTTCCCGATTCGCCTACCTCCTTGCGCCCCTATTTAAGCTCACGCTCGAGCTCCTGCACTCCCCTTTGCACCCGCAGCACACCAACGCATGCAAACCGAGCCCCAATTCCCCAGCGCCGCCGCCTCGGGTCCCCGCCGCCGCCGTGCAAGCATCGCCGTCGGTGAAGGACCACCTCCGCCGCCTCCCTTCTCTTCTCTTGGGGTTCACCAGGGGCTCATCAAGCTCAATTGGCTGCAGGTTCGCGTCCTCGGAGCCCGTGGGCGCCACGCCTCGTCCACGCCGGAGCGCCGCCCGAGCCGCCGCCGTCGTTGAGCCCCCTCTCGCGCCGCCTCCTCTCCGCCCGTTAGCTCGCAGTCGTCCTCTGTGCGCGGTAAGCGTTTTCCCCCGCCCAATTCCTCCTTGTATCGCGCACGGCATCAACTCCCCAGGCTCGCCGGAGTAGCCACGCCGCCCCCTTACGGTGCCGGCCGCCGGTGAGGCCTAATCGCTCCTGTAGACCCCACGAGCACGTGCGCAAGCATCCTCGCGTCATTTTGCCCAACCCGTGGTCGAAGAGATGGCCGGGAGCGCCGTCCAGAGCTAGCGCCGGCGAGCTTCCGCCGCGCGCGCGCGCTCTCCGGCGGCGTCGCCGCCGCCCATCGCTTGCACACATCCGGGGCCGTCGGATCTTGCGTGGACGGCCCGGATCGCGTACCCCTTCGAGTTATGCGGCTGGTCCACCGTGGACCCGTGCGCCGGGCGCACGGCGCGGTCCACGGGACGCGCACGCATCGGTGGCCGTTGGATCTGAGATCCATGGTGCCGCTTTGGTGATTTTGATTAAGAGCCCCTGTGTTTTTACAATTTCACAAGCCATTCTTTCCACCTTTAAGGATCTTTACGGTTAGGTCCTGATTTTTACAATCTAGCCCCTGTCTACCCTGGATAATATTGTTAAAGGCCCTTTTCACTCCTTTTTGCACCTGGACCCCTCTGATTTAATTTATAAATATGTTTTAGCCCCTGATTTTATTTATAAACAGCCCTGTAAACTAAGTTTTCTTGCAGATAGGCCCCTATAAACTGTTTTAATCATATCTTTCTCATTTTAACTCCTTTTTAAGCGTTCTATATACCGAAATGATCGTCTCGACGAGTAGAATCTTTTAAACAGTAAATTTACCAGTTTTATTACTGTTTGGTGTACTGTTTTATTTATTGTTTGTTGTTCATGTGTGACTCGTAGATATCGTGCCTATTTCGTCTGAGCTCCCTGTCGGAGGTGATCAGGAAGAGCCTGTCTTCGAGGAGGATTTCACTCGGCACGTAGAGGAAGGCAAGTGGCTTTCCCCCCCCCCCGCATAATCATTTTGAACCTATGACACCGCATGCTAAACAATATTTACTATTTCGTTGTTATGCATAAACTCGATGGGCAAACACCTAGCTAAGGACTTGACTAGATGCTTTACCACTTTACCTTGATCAACCCTGTTTAAACAAATGCTTGGGGTAGATAAATGCTTAGTTTGCTTTACATGAGTGTGGTTATGCTTTGTTTATGTTTTACAGCTTAGTTTTGCCTATATTATGTGCTTGTGCTTAATACAAGATAACTTGAATCATAATCGGAACATGGAGAACCACCCAAGATAACAGTACAACCACAGTCCACATGGCTCTGGCTTAGCCAATTAATTAGGAGAGTGGGTTAGCTGATAGCTCTTTTCCGAGAGGGGCACAGGGGGCCGGAGTTGAAGGGGTATAGCCCGGTTCTTTTGGGGTAGCGACCTTGGCTAAGGTGCCGACCATTAGGGAGGGTTATGGTCCGCTCCGCCGCTGTATGCTTGTTGCGGGTGTTGGTTTCGCTTCTTTCCTTTGTAAAGGCTTCGTAGTGGACCCCTAGCCACTCACCTTGGAAGTGTTTAAGGGTCTAGCTAACCCGGCAAGATGGGGAACACGAAGCGTGGGTAAAGTGTACAACCTCGCAGAGTGTTAAGGCGATCGATCAGCCGTGCTCACGGTCACGAGCGGCTTGGACCCTCACATGATTAATAAACTTAAAGATTAATGCAAATCATGGGTTTGTGGTTTGGTTTGAGGTTTCTTTTAAGGTTAAGTGGGTTGGTATACACTTACACCTAGTAATTAGGTGCTTGCTAATAAAATTTGATCAACTTATAAAATGCTTCTTTGCGTCGTGAACCATAGCCTATCCTTGATAGCCTTGCATTGTTTCCCCCACTTGCTGAGCACCAACCATAAGTGTGCTCACCCTTGCTTACCGCTGTTCAGAGGAGAACGTTGGAGGCGAGGACGAGTTCTGGAGTGACTACGAGGAGTTCTAGGGCATGCGGATCCCCCAGTCATCATGCCTGTGGAAGTCAACGATGGAGTTGCTCGTCGTCGTTTAGTTATCATCGTGTTCGGACCTTCGATTCCACCCCTTTGGATGTAATAATGGTTATCATACTGGTTTAAACTCTTGAACGTTTTATTACTGCAATGGTATTACTCTCGTTTTGTCTATCATGTGTGTGTAAATTGATCCTGGCGCACACGTGAGATGCATTCGGTTTCCTTGTAAAATCGGGTGTGACAGTCGTCTACCTCGTCGACATCGATCTTCGACTTCATATTCGGCGTCTACTACACTGACGCCGACTGGGCTATGGCTCAAGGGGTTTCATCGTCTACTTCACTGACGTCGACTCCGGCTCGCTTTCATTAACACGTACTTCGTCGCACGTAGTGTCCACCATCATGGCCTTCATCACAATCACCGAACAAGAGGGGCTATGGTGGCATCAGGATGAGCGGCATCACCCAAAAGCATGAAGTCTTTCCCAGTGATCGTGACCGAAGGGGAAGAGGCGGCTCATCATCATTTGACAGCGTTCCGAAAGAAGAACAAGAACGAAAAGAGAAATGCATGGAGGCACCAAAGGCAATACCGAAGCAAATGGAGGGGAAGCATTGAGGATAAAGGCCATCTTAGTGACAACGACGAAGCTGATGTCTTCACCGAAGGCGACCTTCACCATTGAAGCGAGACCGAAGACGACATTTAGTAAGATCGGTGTGTGTGTAAATCCGCTAGGCATATGTGCTTTTTTCTCCACTATGTTTTTTCCACTGGGTTTTTCGGAATGGAGTTTTTAGTGAGGCGTACGGGCGGAGGGTCTTGAGGGTGTTCTTCATGGCCGAAGGTGTAGGAAGGTCTGGGCCAATCAATATGTATTCAGCTACTCCACTTTGTTGTGCCAGCTAAACCGAAGTAGCTGAGGGGCTACTGTTGGGGGAGTGGCCCAGCCCATGTAAGGGCTAGTGGGCCTTTGTTTGAGCTTGAGGGGTTTCTTGTATAGGAAGAAAATAACCACTAGGGGCTTGGGGGGAAATTGCCATATACCCTCATCCCTATATATAGGAGGGTCATTGTAATTTATGGGACGAGCATTGAATGGTGAAGAACTCCGAAGTAGTAAGCTATTGTTGTCTTCTCTAGTTTCTACTTAGTAGTAGTGGAAGTAGAAGAGATGGATGCAATAGTAGTAGAGGTAGCAGTAGACGAAGAAGAAGGTGTAGTCCTCTGAAGGGGCCCTTTGGTTCTTTGCCCCTTTGGAGGAGAAGAGTATTGTGCTGTTGGTGACCCCTTCGGTCCCAATTTACACCAACATAGTACTCGGCTGCAGTTGACCAAGTTTTTCACCATTTTCCACTCCAAGTGTGAAATGCCATCCAACATAAAAGTTGTGTCCCTGGAAAAACTGGACAACTTTTATATTGGGAGATTTTAGAGTGTTTAGATGAAATTTAGAGAACACAGCAAAAGTTCAGGAGGTAATTCAAAGACATTAAGGTTTAAGTAGGTTTTGACCGTGTCTATGACCAAAGTTTGACCACAAGTGTGTGTTGACTTGATCAAGAGGGTCATTAGGGATTGTTGGCGAGGTTTTCGATGTGATGACCCAGGTTGACCAAGGTTTGACCAATGTCAGCAGGTTTAACTCAGCTGATTCAGTCGTTAGCACTAAAGATGCTAATTAAAAACGTGGGGCGTCACAAGCAGCTCCCCGCTTGTAGAGCTTTCCCTCGATGAGGACGAACACCTTTGCTCGCCATGCGATGTGTCGAGCCTCCGTCTGGTCGGAGGGAAGCTTCCCTTGGACAAGCCACTTGAGGATCAGAAACCACCAATCGGGATCTTTAAGATTCAGCTCGGGCAGTTGGTCAATCGCCATGACTTCTAGCTCTTCAACCTTTGACGACTTCTCCCCCTCTGCACGCACAGAGGGCGCGTGTTGGTCACTCTTGAAGACCCCGTGTGGTATCGGCTTGCGACTTGATGCAGTCTTGGCGAGTATGTCGGCTACTTTTTTGTAGTCGCGCAGCACGTGATGAAGCTCGAGTCCGTGGAACTTGCCTTCCAAGTCGCGTATGGCTTGGCAGTATGCCGCCATCTTCAGGTCCACGCAGTTCTTGTCCGTCATGACCTGGTCCACGACAAGCTCGGAATCTCCCCTGATCTCGAGGCGACGGATCCCGAGCTCAACAGCTATTCGAAGGACGTTGATTAGTGCTTCATACTCAGCGACGTTGTTGGAGGCCGGGAAATGTAGTCGGACCAAGTACTCCATGCGCACGCCCAGGGGCTGTGACAGTGGTCAAATCACGGTCAACCTAGGTCCTCACCTCGAAAAACTCACCAACCTACTCTAATGAACCCTTTGGTCTAATGGACACACATGTGGGGCCAACCCATGGTCAAAGACTTGGTCAAACCCCACTTAAACCCTAGTATCCATAGATGTCTTCCAGAACTATTGTCGCGTTCTCTAAAATTCACCTAAACACTTGAAAGTCTATCTTTATGAAAGTTGTGCAGCTTGTTGAGGGACACAACTTTCACGAAGATTGGCATTTTAAATTTTGAGTGGAAAAGCATGAAAAACTTGCTCAAAGGTCAGTATCTCCTGACATTCAAAGTTGGCAGACCTCACCTGCAAAATCTATTGAGAAAAACCCTATATAGCCTTTTTGAAAGTGATAGAGGGTTGCTAGATCTACAATTTTCGATATTAAAGTTTGGTCGACTTCTATACAAATTTTTGGAGTAAATAGTGTTCAAACTAGGGCTCAGCAAATTGAAAACGGGCCGGCCGCGCCGTGTGCCGCGACGCCGCGCCGCCCGACGTCCCTCCGCCCGAGGGCGGCCGCAACCCCGGGCCGTGCGGCTTCCGACGCCGCCCGCGCCCCGCGGCGGGCCGGAGTCCGCGCACGCGCCACGTGCCGTCGCACCCGCGTGCGCCGTGCGCCGGCCGGACGCGCCCCCCCTTCGGTCCGGCAGTCCATCCTCAGCCTTCCGCCCTCGTGCGCCGTACCACGGCTGAAGCATCACGTCGTCGTCACCTCCGGTCGAGCCAGTCCCCTATTTAAGCGCCGCCAATCCCCTCTGCTCGCCACCTGAGCCGCAGACCCGCCATCACCGCCGCCGCCAGTGAGCTCGCCGCTCCGCTCGCTCTCGCCACCGACCAAACCCTCCTAGCCCTCCCTTAGGTCACCCTCGAGCTCCAACGGCCGCACATTGAGCTTCCCTGCCCCGAGTTTCGCCGGAGCCCGAGCTGCCACGGCCGTCGCTGCCGTCCATCGCCGAGCACCCGCGCGGCGACTTCTCCGCCCCAACCACGGCCACCACACAATCCTAGGTGAGCGTGCGGTCCACCCGACCCTACCCCGGCCGGGAGCGCCGCCGGTTTGCCGGCGTTGGCTGGAACCGCGCTGCCCCGACGACCCAGTGACCCAATTGCTTGGTCCCAAGTCTTTCCGGGGTTTAATCCGTGAAACAGGAGCATATCTGTGAGGATCTATTTCTTTCCAGGGGCCTAGGCGCAAAATGAATCTTCAATAGTATATCCAAATTGCTGAAACTTGTAAAATGCGTAGAAATTCGTAGAAAATTCAGAGAAATGCAAACTCAATTTTGTTGTCTTCATGGTGTAGAATACTACAACTTTTGTTATACTCACATGGTCTGATTCTTGATATTTGTAGCATGAAAAATATGAATGTGAACAATCTAGATCTACCATAACTCAAAATCCATAAGTCCCCAGTATCCAAATTTTGGATATGTTGTGTGTGATGTTATGACTATCTCCCGTGCCAAAAATTGCACAAAGTTATGAAGTAAATTTTTTTATATGAATTGTTTTCCATTTATGCAGAATCTGCCAAGATGATTTTTATAGCTAAAAATATTTATGTTTTTGTTCCCAACTTGTGCATGTTGTCTTTTTACGCCAAGATATACCTCTGATGGATTAATCACAATTTTTGAGTAATCAGAAATATTTATTCTTAATTTGTGCATGTTTTCCTTTGTAATTCTATGATGCAAGATCAACAGTGAATCTAGGTGTGTTTGCTTGATTTCTAAGGTGGATCTAGGTGTGTTTGCTTGATTTCAAAGGTGGTTTAGAACCAGAGAACATGTGTGAAGAAGTTAGGAGCATTTAGATGCTTATTTATTTTTGTATGCATTTAACTTGAATCACTAGCTAGCTTTGGTTATTTTCAAAGTAATTAATTTTCTAGCTCTCCAAGACTTGCATGAGTGATGAGTGGTGCAGTATAAGTGTTGTGATGCTTAAGAAACCCTTCTTTAAATTTTTAGTGATTTGTTTTTTAATAAAAGCTTTAAAGGCCCTTATGGAGTAATGCTTGATTAAATTAGGAAAATACCTTTTTAATTCGTTTCCCTTTTTGTGAAGTGTTATCCAACTTAAACTAAGAAGCTAAGAATACACCCTTGCTGTTGAAGGAATAAATTGTGAATAATTATCCTTTTACACACCTTTACTAGTGACAGGTAAAAGGGTTAAACCTTCACATGAAATAACAAGTGTAAAAGAAAACATTAATTCAAGTGTGTAATAAAAGAATGAAACACATATCAATAATAACCTTCATATAAAGAAATTAATAGTTAATTATTTGTTAAGGTGAATATGACCAATAGGAGTTGGATAAGATAAATAAGCTGTCACATCACCTGAACCCTGCATTGCATTCCGTGTAGATCTTCCTGACGGTGACTACTCGCTCATCCCGGAAGCCGAGGAAGGAGAAGCGGAAGCTGCTCCGAAGTACGTGGAAGTACTCGACGACACCGAGGGTGCTCAAGCTAACCTTGCTGACGAAGGCAAGCCCCGGTGCATATGAACTAGCTTTTCAAATTAATTTACACTTATTTATGGATGTTTGTGCATTTAAGTCAGGAGTTGTATGGAACCTTAGATGCATGATCCCTAGGTACCTGTGTCCTTACTAGTATGATAGGTCGATACCTGCTAAGTTATAGGACCGTTACAAGTCGGGTGATGATGTCACTCCGTGAATAGGTTCCTAGATAGGAATCATAAATCTCCTTAAATGGATTGCTTGTGTGGTAAGAGCATGGGATGTGGACTCCGGTCCAATGGCTACTGTGGATTGAATGTTTGAACGTACTAAGCACTTGTTGGGAATGGGACCGGTAAGCCTAGTACCATAATGAGGCAGCGAGGGATCTTACTTTACTCATCTTGGGATGTGTCTCACGGCTAGCTACCGATGGTGTATGGTGAGTCAGGGTGCCTCGCGGGGTATTCCGTATAGCCTGCATAAAAGACTGTAAGATTCGATCCCGACTCGAAGAGTTTTGGGAACCGCTTGGTGGTTGTCCTCACGGGGGCATCGCACCGTGTGTTTAGGTCTACCTTGCAAGGTTTGAATCAATCGATTGTCAACCTCTTACCGTTATCTGAGACTACTTACTCCACTAGCCATGAGATCCCTAATGATGGAAGTCAATGAATTTTACGCTTGATTAATTGTATGGTACAACCTTGTTTGTACTAGATGGCAAATTTAGTAAAGCTTAAACCCACTAGAATTTGTGCTAAAATCTTGAAAGTAAGGACATACTCTTTGTTACTTTTCAGCAAAAGAAACCTAGTGGCCAAAAGCCTTTCATGTCTAGAGTTGGTGAAGTAGTTATCACCGACGGGTAAGTCTTGCTGAGTATTAGTATACTCAGCCTTACTATAATATGTTGATCCCGGTAATGCTTTCGGTGATGTGTGGCCCGGAGAGATCTCGCCCGGCTGGGAGCTGGAGTGCGTGGAGGACGACGAATGAAGGCATTATGGCTGGCCTCCCGTGGTGTTCTCGCTTTCCGCTTAGTTGATTTCCACTGTTTCGAAAACTCTGAACTACGTCGTTATGACAAAAACTTTGGTTTGTAATAATTAAACCCTTCGGGGTAAATTCGGATGTTAAATTATGATGTATCTCTGGACTCACCTTCGTGTGGGTTTTAATGCATATATATCGATCCTTGTTGCTATATAAGTGATTTACCGGGCGTTAACCCAGCGACTAACGACAGGATGATACTTTATTACTGCTTAATGACCAAAGTGGATTGGTTTAGGCGGTAGTACGGTATTTTCTTGGGCGGGTTGTCACAGTTGGCATCAGAGCAATTGTATGCACCAGGGATTAACTAATAACCTTAATCACTGGTTTTTGAATATAATTGGCCAAGATTGTTTGATTTTCTAAAACACGTTGGTCCATTAAGGATAAACTAGACCGAGAGGCCCTAGAGGGAATTTTTGGGTTCTTTCAGGTGGCTTATTAACCTATGGTTTATTTTGCTAACTCCCAACACAGTTTCTTTATGTCAGACTTACTTTCTTGCACAACCAAACTAGATGAGCCACGTGTCTTATGCGTGTGTTGTGCCGAATCACGGGAATTGCGAGGGTTGATGGAGTGATCCATTCCACGGATCCCATCTTCGCGTCTGGTTGTAAGTTGTGTGTCGCCACGTGTTTCATACGTGAGCATTCCGCATGTTGAGTATGCGAGGCAAGGATACACTCCATTCAAATGGAGGGTGTCTGAGGTTGGATGCTATCCATGCAGCGGCTTAACGCATGGATACCGTTTCTATAGTAAACGGTAATGTATGGGGGCGCTTTCGTGACGTGCTGGCATGAAAGGATCGTTTTCTGCAAGTACATAACAACGCTTCGTTAGTCGCTAGGCGAGTACCGTATAGCTCTCGACTAGATAATATAGGGAGAGACGAGTAAAAGCTTGCCACCGGCACTAACTTGGATTTTTGGCAGATTGCCATGTGAGGCCGAATAGGACGTCTTGCATGCATATTAAAAATCGAAACAATTAAACTGGACCCAAAACAAGTTTTCCGTATGCTCTCTAAGGAAGATTTTGCTAGTGTGTGCTTTTTGTAAAAAATTAAGTATCTGTTGTGCATAGGTGTCATGCTGCCAAAAATTTGTAAAAGCTTGTTCATCTTGTTTTGTACCGCGTGCTAGGAATTATTTAACCCGGTATGCTAAAACAAATTACTACTTGCTAGTCTAGCTTTCGTTTGCAAATTTCGATCGAAACTTCTTTCGGCTTAGCTTACACCTTTCTAAGCGAATTTAGACATTGCATCCTTCCACCTTGTTTCCTTCGATCTAGCTCAACCTTGAATACCCTAAAAGTATGTAAAAGAACCATTGTAGTAGCCGGAAAAACCTGGGGAAAATTTATAGGGTTCTGGATTTTTGGTCATGAATTTTTATTCACAACTGCCAGAACTTCACCATTTGACATGTCGTTCTGCTTGAGACCTGACGTGTGTTCCGTTTTGGTACAGATGGCTTTCCCCGTGTTTCACGAGTTCGACGCTGACGGTACGATTCGTACCAACGGGTTGCACTGGGAGGGTTTTCCACGCCTTGCGTGGGAAGCACTCCGCGCCGCTGGCTACACCACTCCACCGACTTACGAGGTGTCCAAGTTCGAGCGTTTGGGTGTTCCCCGTTGCAGGGTGATCGTCATTGTACTGCAAGACCCGGACCACGCCGACTGGTTCGACTTGAGCTTTGTCTACTGGGGTTTTATTACCCACGAGACCGTCGGGTCAGCCGCTCTCTCGAGAGCTGACAGACTTCTATGACCACAACCCTACTGTGGTAGCTCTTTCTCCGTTCGGGCTGTTTCCCGCTGTGAGTCCTCACGACCCGGCATGGCTGGACCGTATGGATCATCTACGAGAGTTGCTGTTGTTAGCTAAGCCGCTGGATGTCACTCAGACGTTGGCTCGTTGTCTTAACGTCGTCTTCACACTTCAGGGGCTATGTTACAACACCGCAGCGATTATCGGGCAGCGTCTGGAGGCAGCTAGGCGGGATTGGCAGCAGCTATCAGCAACCCACCAGCAGCTGAACTTTACGCTTACTCAGATGCAGCAGGAGAATGACAGGCTGCGTGCCAGGAGATTCTAGTTAGAGTTAGAGAGAGGCGACCGCCTGTAGAGGATTGTAGATCTGGAGGCGGAAGTTCACACCCTGGAGGAGAATGCCGATGCGTATGAGATTGAGAGGTTGACGCTATTGCAGAACATAACCGACATGCAGCAGCAGGTAGAGGAGGCTGAGGTGCAGGTTGCAGCCCAACAGGTTATAGTGGCCTTACAGCCGCTACCTCCAGTACAGGCACACCCGGAGGAGCAGCAGGGTCAGTCTAGTTTGGATTAGACGAGCCAGGCTCGACCACCGTTACCGACTCCACCAGATTCACTTGCGAGCAGCGGCGCTTCCGTTCGTAACTAGGATGCCAGTGAACGATATCAAGAAGAAATGTGCTCCTAGGTGTCATCTCCAGAATGATTGTGGTAGTCAGCTTAGGAGTATGTCGTCGTGCAATGCGATGGCATTGTAACTCAGTTGTATCATGATGTTTTCAGATTTGAGTATTGTAGTGTCCTTGGACCCCTATCCATCGTGTTGTAATAAAGAATGCTTAAGCACTTTGTGTTTCAATTTAAGTTGTTGTGATTCAACCGAGCCATTGAGATCTTTTGCGAGTTGTTTACCCAAGTGTGTCGAGTGTTACCAAAAACGCGCTCGCCAACACTAAGCATTTTCGCATATTAATGAGGGAACTACGACATTTTTGGTGAGTGCCGGTCAGTGGCCAAAGCGACTTGGTGATTATTCGCACGTTACCTTCTCCGTAAGCATGAAATGGGAAAATTCGCCACAAACTGAAGGCTAGCTCGAGGAACTCGAGTTATCGTATCTTCTAACTATGTTGAGGAATGATCCTATGAATCTTATTTTTGGTTGCATGATATCATTCGACTGTTGCTATCATTATCATAAGAAAGCGAATGAGATATGGATATGCATGATTGCACTTGTCATCATTTCTGAGTAAGATTTTGGCTATGCATCTAATAAAGGCTCGCATTTCAGATGGTGGGACCACGCACAGCTCTCCCAACGGGTTCGGAGCGAACGGTAGTAGTGACTTGCAGCCACCGCCGCCCATGACACCGTCGGAGGCCTTCATGGCCACGCAAACCGAGGTGCTGCGCCAGATCTTGCAGACGCAGTAGCAGATCGCTCAGCAAATGAACCGAGGGCCGCCACATAGGGACAACCACGAGGGGCCCAATCAGGTCACCACATACGCTCAGTTCATCGGGATGAAGCCACCGACCTTCTCCAAGGCGGAAGACCCCCTGGAGGCTGAGGCTTGGATCAAGGCCATCGAGGCAAAGTTCTTTGCCTATGTGATGACTTGCTCCGAGGAGAACAAAGCCAACTTCGCAACTCTGCAACTGCGAGGAGAAGCTTTAATGTGGTGGGATCATTTCAAGTCGATGCAGCGAGGGCGTGCTGTAACTTGGGATGATTTCAAGCAAGCTTTCAAGAGTCATCACATTCCCAAGGGCTTAATGGATAGAAAGATGAGGGAGTTGTTGGATCTCAGGCAGGGATCTGATACGGTGTACCGTTACGCCCAGAAGTTTAACAGCTTGTGCCAATATGGTGGGCATCATGTAGACACTGATGCAAAGAAGATGGAGAGGTTCTGTGATGGGCTAGATGGCAAGTTGTACGAGCGACTGAACCTACTTGAGCCAGAAAATTTCCATGAGCTTGTGAACAAGGCTATCTCTCAAGAGGATGCAATGAAAAAGGCCCACAGGGACAAGAAGAGGTCGTCTGGTTTTGCTCTGGGAAGCAAAACTAACAAGAAGTTTCGCTTTGTGAAAAAGAATGTTCCAAACCCATCCCAACAATCTTCAACTGGACGTTGGACGATGAAGCCATCCCAGGGCAAACCCTCAGGGAACTTCCAGTTCTGAAATGCTCAGCAGCAGGCTCCAAATCCTAATGCACCTCCTTGCAATGTCGATGATCGTCGTTGTTTCAACTGTGGTCAACAAGGGCATTACATCAGCGATTGCCCCAAACCCAAGAAGATCAAGCCCAACCCGCAGAATCAAGGTGCAGGGAACAAGCCTGCCACTCCGGCTAAGAAGCCCATGGTGCAAGTAAGCCAAGACAAGCTGACTTCACCACCATGAGCGACATTCCAGAGGGAGCTTCAGTGCTCACAGGTACATTCTCTATCAATGATACTCCTGTTAAGATTTTATTTGATTCTGGAGCTACCCACAGTTTCATAAGTGAGAACCTATTAGGCAAAATTGGGTCTAAAAGGAATGCATACCAAATCGGCTTATAAAATCATCACACCAGGCGGAAATATCTCTTCTCACATAGAGACTTTTGGAGTTCCTTTAAAATTGGGAAGTAAGAATATTCAATCAAATCTTATCACCATAAATTTGGAAGGCATGGATGTTATCTTGGGTATGGATTGGATGACCCAACATAAGGTGGTTCTAGATATATCAGATAGAGTTGTAGAGATAAATTCACCTACGGTCGGGCACACCACCTTGTACCTACCTTTCAAGGACGGTACCGACTCTTGTGCCTATGTGACCATTATCTCCCCTCTTGATGAAATTCCAGTAGTGTGTGAGTATCCGGATGTCTTTCCTGATGAGCTGCCTGGTATGCCGCCAGACAGGGATGTTGAGTTTGTGATTGAACTCCAACCGGGTACTGCACCCATTTCTAAACGACCTTATCGTATGCCTCCCAAGGAATTAGCCGAACTGAAAAACCAACTCCAAGAGCTGTTAGATAAGGGTTATATTCTCTTGAGCTCTCCTCCTTGGGGTTGCCCCGCTCTCTTTGTCAAGAAGAAAGATGGTAGCTTGAGGCTGTTTGTGGATTACCGTCCGCTCAATGCAGTAACCATCAAGAACAAATATCCTCTTCCCCCCATCGATGTTCTTTTTGATCAATTGGCTGGAGCCAGAGTTTTCTCCAAGATCGACCTTCGTTCTGGTTACTATCAAATCAAAATTCGACCTCGTGACATTCCTAAAACCGCTTTCTCCACTCGTTATGGTCTTTACGAGTTCTTAGTAATGTCCTTTGGTACCACGAATGCCCCAGCCTACTTCATGTACAACGGAGCTCGACATGTTCGTAGTGGTCTTCATCGATGATATCCTTATCTATTCCAAAAACGAGAAAGAACATGCCAAACATCTCCGAATTGTCCTTTAGCGTTTGTGAGATCATAAGCTTTATCCTAAGTTCTCCAAATGTGAATTTTGGTTGAAGAGTGTGAAATTCTTGGGGCACACCATTTCCCAAGATGGTATCTCCGTAGATCCTAGCAAGGTCCAAAAGGTGATGGATTGGAAACCGCCCAAGTCCGTACACCAAATCCGCAGTTTCTTAGGGTTGGCGGGATACTACTGTCGATTCATTCCATACTTCTCTAGAATCGCGAAACATATGACCGAACTACTCAAGGAAAGAGTGAAGTTCATGTGGAGTGAAGCTTGTGACAAAGCCTTCGACACCTTGAGGCAACACTTAACTTCAGCCCCAGTGCTAGTGCAACCGGATAATTCCAAACCTTTTGAAGTTTTCTGCGACGCGTCAAGCACAGGTCTCGGCTGCGTTCTTATGGAAGAAGGCAGAGTCATTGCCTATGCTTCACAGGCACTTCGACCTCATGAGATCAATTATCCTACCCATGATCTTGAGTTAGCTGTTGTTGTCCACACTCTCAAGATATGGAGACATTATCTGATGGGTAATCGTTGTAATGTCTTTACTGATCACAACAGTCTCAAATACATCTTTACTCGGTCAAAATTGAATATGAGGCAAAGAAGATGGCTTGAGTTGATTAAGGATTATGACCTAGACGTGCATTATCACCCTGGGAAGGCGAATGTCATTGCGGACGCTCTTAGTCGCAAAGTTCACTACTATCATCTAGAGTTGGAGCCAGTTAGTGAACCATTATGTGAAGAAATGAGAAGGCTCAACTTAGAAGTGGTACAGCCAGGAAATCTTTATGCCTTAGCTGAGAAATCCAATCCTTACGATAGGATTGTCACTGCTCAACGCAATGATGAAGACTTACAAATCATCAAATAGAAATTAGCAGAGGGAGACCCCAAGTATACTTGTTTCCAGAAGGATCATCAGGATGTGATCTGGTTTGGAAAACACCTTGTGGTCCCTGTTGATCCGGAAATTAAGAAGATCATCCTCGATGAGGCCCACAAGTCCAAATTCTCTGTTCATCTCGGCAGTACCAAGATGTACCAAGATCTGGGGCAGAATTTCTGGTGGTCCAACATGAAAGTGGATATAGTCAAGTATGTAGGCGAGTGCGATACTTGCCACCGGATGAAAGCAAGCCATTTGAAATCGGCAGGTGTACTCCAACCCTTGTCGATACCCATGTGGAAGTGGGATGAGAATAGTATGGATTTTATTGTGGGTTTACCCCTGACAGCGAGAAAGAAAGATTCTATTTGGGTGATCGTGGACAGACTCACCAAGACCGCTCATTTTATTGCAGTGCATACCACTTATTCAGTGCAACAATATGCAGAGTTATACATGGATCAAATAGTTCGTTTGCATGGAATTCCGAAGACTATAATCTCTGACAGAGGAACTCAGTTTGTAGCTCGCTTCTGGGAGCAGCTACACGAGTGCTTAGGAACCAAGTTAATTCGTAGTTCCAGTTATCGTCCGTAGACCGATGGTCAGACGGAGATGATAAATCAGATTTTGGAAGACATGCTACGAGCCAGCATCTTACACTTTGATAAGAGTTGGGACAAGTGTTTATCCTTGGCAGAATTCTCCTACAATAATAGTTATCAAGCTAGTTTGAAAATGGCCCCGTTCGATACTCTTTACGGACGAAGATGTCGCACTCTATTGAACTGGTCGAAAACTGGAGAAAGGACACTCTTTGGTCTGGATCTAGTTAAAGATGCCAAAGAAAAGGTGCAAGTAATGAGGGAGAATTTGAAGATAGCTCAGATGAGACAAAAGAGTTACCATGATAAGGGAACCGCACCCCGACACTTTGAAGTGGGAGATTACGTGTATCTAAAGGTTCCCCCACCAAAGGTGTGCAAAGGTTTGGTGTCAAAGGAAAATTAGCTCTGCGCTACATTGGACCTTATGAAGTCATAGAAGTATGTGGGCCAGTGGCTTATCGTATCCAATTACCAGAACGGTTTTCCGCAGTCCACAATGTGTTTCATGTGACCCAATTGAAGAAGGGAATGCCTGTGCCAAAAAATGAAGTAATCACAGAAGTGAATGCTTGGATTGGGCCGGATTTCTCACTCATCGAGCACCATTAAGAGTATTAGACCAAAAAGAGTGAAAAACCCGAAGACAAACAGTACGAATGTACAAGATACAATGGAGTCATCACACGGAAGAAGAGGCAACTTGGGAGACGGAGGAATATCTCAACGCTAAGAATCCAAGATTCCTGCAATCTCGAAACTGTGAGTTCTCCTTCCCATCTTATTGCTCTTAAGTCGAATCTCGGGACGAGATTCTGTTTAAGGGGGTAGGCTGTGACGCCCCAGTTTTTTTAATTAACCGTAATCGTCGGTCAACCCGGCTGACAGTGGTCAAATCACGGTCTACCTGGGTCCTCACCTCGAAAAACTCACCAACCTACTCTAATGAACCCTTTGGTCTAATGGACACACATGTGGGGCCAACCCATGGTCAAAGACTTGGTCAAACCCCACTTAAACCCTAGTTTCCATAGATGTCTTCTGGAACTTTTGTTGCGTTCTTTAAAATTCATCTAAACACTTAAAAGTCTACCTTTATGAAAGTTGTCCAGCTTGTTGAGGGACACAACTTTCATGAAGATTGGCATTTCAAATTTTGAGTGGGAAAGCATGAAAAACTTTCTCAAAGGTCAGTATCTCCTGTTCATGAACACAGACTGACATTCAAAGTTGGCAGACCTCGCCTGCAAAATCTATTGAGAAAAACCCTATATAGCCTTTTTGAAAGTGATAGAGGGTTGCTAGATCTACAATTTTCGTATTCAAAGTTTGGTCGACTTCAATTCAAATTTTTGGAGTAAATAGTGTCCAACTAGGGCTCAGCAAATTGAAAATGTGCCGGCCTTGCAGTGCGCCGCGACGTCGTGCCGCGACGCCGCGCCCTCGGCGTCCGCGCCCGCGCACCGCCCGACGTCCCTCCGCCCGAGGCCGGCCGCAACCCGAGGACGTGAAGCTTCCGAGACCACCGCGCCCCGCGACGCGCAAGAGTCCGCGCCCGCGCCACGCGCCCGCGCACCGCGCGCGCCATGCCGGCCGGACGCGCCCCCCATTCGGTCGGTGGTCCGGTCGCGGCCTTCCGCCCTCGTGCGCCGTACCACGGCCGAAGCATCATGCCGTCGTCACCTCCGACCGGGCCAGTCCCCTATTTAAGCGCCGCCAATCCCCTCGCGCTTGCCACCCGAGCCGCGGACCGCCATCGCCGCCGCCGCTGGTGAGCTCGCCGCTCCGCTCGCTCCCGCCGCCGCCAAACCCTCCTAGCCCTACCTTAGGTCACCCTCGAGCTCCTACGACCGCACATTGAGCTTCCCCGCCTCGAGTTTCGCCGGAGCCCGAGCCGCCGCGGCCGTCGCCGCCGGCCATCGCCGAGCACCCGCGCCGGCGACTTCTCCGCCCCAACCGAGCTACCACACAACCCTAGGTGAGCGTGCGGTCTACCCCGACCTTTCCCCCGGCCGGGAGCGCCGCCGGTTCGCCGGCGTTGGCCGGAACCGCGCCGCCCCGACAGCCCAGGGACCCAATTGCTTGGTCCCAACTTTTTCCAGGGTTTAATCCGTGAACCAAGGGCATATCTGTGAGGATCTATTTCTTTCCAGGGGCCTAGGCGCAAAATGAATCTTCAATAGTATATCCAAATTGCTGAAACTTGTAAAATGCGTAGAAATTCGTAGAAAATTCAGAAAAATGCAAACTCAATTTTGTTGGATTCATAGTGTAGAGTACTACAACTTTTGTTATACTCACATGGTCTGATTCTTGATATTTGTATCATGAAAAATAGAAATGTGAAAAATCTAGATTTGCCATAACTCAAAATCCATATGTCCCCAGTATCCAAATTTTGGATATGTTGTGTGTGATGTTATGACTATCTCCTGTGCCCAAACTTGCACAAAGTTACGAAGTAAATCTTTTTATATGAATTGTTTTCCATTTATGCAGAATCTGCCAAGATGATTTTTGTAGCTAAAAATATTTATGTTTTTGTTGCATGCTGTCTTTTTACGCCAAGATACACCTCTGATGGATTAATCACAATTTTTGAGTAATCAGAAATATTTATTTTTAATTTGTGCATGTTTTCCTTTGTAATTCTATGATGCAAGATCAGTAGTGAATCTAGGTGTGTTTGCTTGATTTCTAAGGTGGTTTAGAACCAGAGAACATGTGTGAAGAAGTTAGGAGCATTTAGATGCTTATTTATTTTTTGTATGCATTTAACTTGAATCACTAGCTAGCTTTGGTTATTTTCAAAGTAATTAATTTTCTAGCTCTCCAAGCCTTGCATGAGTGATGAGTGGTGCAGTATAAGTGTTGTGATGCTTAAGAAACCCTTCTTTAAATTTTTAGTGATTTATTGTTTAATAAAAGCTTTAAAGGCCCTTATGGAGTAATGCTTGATTAAATTAGAAAAATACCTTTTTAATTCATTTCCCTTTTTGTGAAGTGTTATCCAACTTAAACTAAGAAGCTAAGAATACACCCTTGCTGTTGAAGGAATAAATTGTGAATAATTATCCTTGTACACACCTTTACTAGTGAGAGGTAAAAGGGTTAAACCTTCACATGAAATAACAAGTGTAAAAGAAAAAATTAATTCAAGTGTGTAATAAAAGAATGAAACGCATATCAATAATAACCTTCATAAAAAGAAATTAAAAGTTAATTATTTTTTAAGGTGAATATGACCAACAGGAGTTGGATAAGATAAATAAGTTGTCACATCACCTGAACCCTGCATTGAATCCCGACCGAAGAGTTTTGGGAACTGCTTGGTGGTTGTCCTCGCGGGGGCATCCCACCGTGTGTTTAGGTCTACCTTGCAAGGTTTGAATCAATCGATTGTCGGCCTCTCACCGTTATCTGAGACTACTTACTCCACTAGCCATGAGGTCCCTAATGACGGAAGTCAATGAATTTTATGCTTGATTAATTGTATGGTACAACCTTGTCTGCACTAGATGGCAAATTTAGTAAAGCTTAAACCCACTAGAACTTGTGCTAAAATCTTGAAAGTAAGGACATACTCTTTGTTACTTTTTAGCAAAAGAAACCCAGTGGCCAAAAGCCTTTCATGTATAGAGTTGGTGAAGTAGTTATCACCGACGGGTAAGTCTTGCTGAGTATTAGTATACTCAGCCTTGCTATAATATGTTGATCCAGGTAATTCTTTCGGTGATGTGTGGCCCGGAGAGATCCCGCCCGGCTGGGAGCTGGAGTGGGTGGAGGACGGCGACTGAAGGCATCATGGCTGGCCTCCTGTGGTGTTCTCGCTTTCCGCTTAGTTGATTTCCGCTGTTTCGAAAACTCTGAACTATGTCGTTATGACAAAAACTTCGGTTTGTAATAATTAAACCCTTCGGGGTAAATTCGGATGTTAAATTATGATGTATCTCTGGACTCGCCTTAGTGTGAGTTTTAATGCATATACATCGATCCTTGTTGCTATATAAGTGATTTACCGGGCGTTAACCCGGCGACTAACGACAGGATGATACTTTACTACTGCTTAATGACCAAAGTGGATTGGTTTAGGTGGTAGTACGGTATTTTCCTGGGCGGGTTGTCACAGGGGCGAGATGAAGACAAGGCCTACTCCCACTCCTTCCTTCTTGACCGACCCGTCGAAGAACATGATCCACATCTCGTGCTTGATTGGCATCGGTGGAGTTTGGATCTTCGTCCACTCAGCAATGAAATCCGCAAGAACTTGAGACTTTATGGCACTGCGTGGCACGTACAATATGTTCTGTCCCATCAACTAGAGCACCCACTTGGCAATTCTCCCTTCGGCCTCGAGGTTCTGGATGACCTCCCTGAGTGGGTACTTGGACACCACGGTGATGGGGTGCGCGTCGAAGTAGTGTCGGAGCTTGCGCTTGGTCATCAAGACAGTGTACACAAGCTTCTACATTTGTGAATATCGCGTCTTGGAGTCGGATAGTACCTCGCTGACAAAGTACATAGGTCACTACACCTTTTGTGACCTTCCGGGCTCTTCGCGTTGGACTACCAGTGCAGCTGACCACCTGGGTTGTCGCGGAGATGTACAGGAGCATTGGCTCCTCAGGTGTCGAAGCTGTGAGGATCGGCGGGCTCTTGAGCATGTTCTTGAGGGAGTCGAGCACATCTTGTGCCTCGGGGGTCCACGAAAAGTGGTCGGACTTCTTCATCAGCTTGTACAGTGGCAAGCTGTGTTCTCCGAGTCGCGCTATGAAGCGGCTCAGAGCTGTGAGGTATCCTGTGACATGTTGTACGCCTTTCAAGTTCTTGATCAGCCCCATGTCCATCATGGCTGAGATCTTCTCGGGGTTTGCTTTGATGCCGCGTTCTGACACGACAAAGCCAAGGAGCATGCCCCTTGGGACCCCGAAAACACATTTCTCGGGGTTTAGCTTTACTCGTGTTGTCGCAACTTCGCAAAGACCTCAGTGAGGTCGGGGACTAGATCACCGGTCTTTCTCGACTTGACCATGATGTCGTCGATGTACGCCTCGATGATGCGTCCTATCAGTTCCCCGAACACACGTCGCATGCATCTATGGAACGTGGCGCCCGCATTCTTGAGCCCGAAGGGCATTGTCTTGTAGCAGTACGCGCCGAACAGAGTGATAAATTGGGTTGCGAGTTGGTCCACTATGCACATCGCTATCTGGTGGTACCCGGAGTATGCATTGAGAAAACAGAGGGTTTCACACCTAGTTGTTGAATCGACTACCTGATCTATGCGAGGCAAAGGAAACGGATCCTTGGGACATGCCTTGTTAAGGCCTATGTCGTCAACGCACATCCTCCATTTCTCATTCTTCTTCTTTACAAGTACAGGGTTAGCAAGCCACTCGGGGTGGAATACTTCTCGGATGAACCCTGAACTAAGGAGCTTCTTGATCTCCTCGCCTATCGCCTTGCACTTCTCATCGTTGAAGTGGCGAAGGCGTTGCTTACCGGTTTCGATCCCGGCTTGATGTTTACCTTGTGCTCGGCAACCTCTCTCGGGATCCCCTTCATGTCAGAGGGTTTCCATGCAAACACATCGAGGTTCGCTTTTGAGGAAGTCGATGAGCGCGCTTTCCTATTTAGGATCGAGCGTCGTCCCGATACGGAGCGTATGGCCGTCGTCAAAGACAGTCGCATCCTTGACGTCCTTGGCAGGCTCGAAAGTGCAGGTCGCTCACTTGGACGAGTCGGGGATATCCTGGTACTTGGACGGTGGCTCGGCGTGGAACCACTTGGACCAGATTAGTGCTTCCGCAAACTGAAAGCACTTAGCGTCGCACTCGAATGTGCGTTGATACGTGGTCCCACTGTGATGATCCCCTTCGGACAGGAAATCTTTAGTTTCAGGTATGTATAGTTGGGCACGACCATAAACTTCGCGTATGCCGGCCTCCTGAGTATGGCGTGATACGTCCCTGAGAATCCCACCACTTCGAAGGTGAGGGTTTCCGTGCGAAAGTTTCGCAGGTCCCCGAACGTGATGGGTAGATCGATCTGCCCGATGGGGAGCGCTTCCATTCCAGATACGACCCTATGGAACAGTGCGGTCGACGACCGCAACTGGGACCGAGGGATGCCCATGTCGTCAAGCGTTGACACATAAAGCACGTTGATCCCGCTTCCCCCATCCATCAGGACCTTGTGGATCCGTTTGTACTTGAACAGGGGAGCTACCACTAGTGGGTAGGATCCTGGTTGAGGCACACGGTCAGGATGGTCCTTGCGGGCGAAGGTTATCGAAACCTCTGACCACTTTAGGTAGGACGGCTTCGTGGTGTCAGCGTTGAAGACTTCTCGTCGGATGAGCTTCTCGCGCCACCTTGAGGGCCTCGTCGGGGATCCTCCGAAGATCATGTGGACCGCACCATCTTCACTTGGGTACATAGCCCCTGCGTCGTCTTCGTTGTCGGGGGGTGGCCCTCCGTTCTTGGGTGGATCCGCCGCCCTTGGCTTGAGGGTGCCATTGGCGTAGTTTTTGATGAGCCGGCAGTCCTTGAGCGTGTGCTTGACGGGGGCCTCGTGGTGTGGGCACGACACATCCAGGAGCTTCTCGAAGTGGTCCTTTGGCGGACCGAGCTTGGATGTGTTGCCCTTGGGGCGTAACACCTTGCGCTCCACCGTTGCGACCAAGTTGTCTTCACGACGGTGCTTGTCGTTCTTCTTCTTCTTCTTGAAGCGTGAGGACATCCCCTCGTCATGGTCCACGACCTGCTTCCCCTTGCCCTGAGGGGTGTTGAGCGTCGCGGCGATCGCTTCCTCACCGTCTGTGCAGTTGCTCGCGATGTCGAGGAGCTCCCTGGTTGTACGAGGCATGCGGCGCCCAAGTCGGTGGATGAGGGAGGTACAGGTCGTGCCGTTCTAGAACGCTGAGATGGTGTCATTGTCGGTCGTGCCGGCAAGCTCGGTGCAGCGCTTGGAGAAGCATCGGATGTGCTCGTGCTAGCTCTCCCCCAGCTGTTGCTTGCAGTTGCGCAGCTCCCACTGCTTGTCGGGAGAGTTTACGTGCCTTGGAAGTTCCCGATGAAGACTCGGCGCAGGTCAGTCCAGCTGTAGATCTTGTTGCGAGGCATGTGCTCGAGCCACGTCCTCGCAGAGTCACTGAGGTAGAGCGGCAGGTTCTTGATGATGAAGAGGTCGTCTGTCGCTCCCCCTGTGTGGCATGTGAGCCGATAGTCCTAGAGCCACACGCTAGGGTTGGTGTCCCCGTTGTACCTGGGTACGTTGGTCAGAGCCCGGAAACGCGAGGGGAACCTCGCATCCCAGATGCTCTAGCCGAAGGCTCGTGGACCCCTCTAGTTCGGCGACCAGCTGCGGTCACAGTCATCGTCGCTGTCGTAGCGTCGTCCGCGCCCTCGGTCGTCGTGGTGGCGTGAGCGGTTGTCGCGATGATTTTCAACACTCCCGGCCCATTGGCAAGCCTCGATGGTGTTTCGTGCGTCGCGATCAGGCCCGAGCTGGCTCTTGACCACTGATGCCGCCGCCCCGCCCCCTTCCCCGCAGTCCTAGTGCCGAGAAGGAGGCGGGTTCAGGCCGTCTGCGGAAGGTGCTCCCGCTCATCCACGCTCCGACCGCTAGCGTGAAGCGGAGCTCTCCGCTTGTTGCGTTGCCGCGGCTTCGAGCAGCGTCTTCAGCTGCTGGTGCACTCGCCTTTCCTCGGAGGTCGTTGCCTCCGGACAACCGCGCAGCAACATGGCTGCGGCGGCGAGGTTCTACGACGCCTACCTGAAGAGCGGTGGGGCATCACCGTTGGCGTTGGCGTCGACGTTCGCACCCTTGTTGGCGCGTCGGTCATTGTCACGCGTACGTCCTCGGGACAGCGGTGTCGGGGCGCGGGCTCGAGGTTGTTCGACAGCAAGACGACATTCCTGTCGCTTGTCGTTCCCCTCATGAGGTTGTTCCTGCACCGGGACCATCTGTGGGGCCGGCAGTGGTGCGGGCTGCCGGTTGCGGGGCTTTGGGTCGTGCCCCAACTCTCGGTGAAGGTTGGCCAGCTCTTCGTTGAGCCGGCGCCTAGCTTTCGTGAGCTCATCGAGTCGTGCCCTTTGTTGGGTGTCGGTCGCGCGGTGACGCGGCGCTGGCTCCGGGTCGGAGCTGCTCGAGGCCAAGGCCACACAGATGTTGTATTCGCGTGTGGGGTCGCGCGTCTGTGTGGTCATGTCCTCCGGGTTGTCGCAGAGCGGGAGGCGGCGTTGGTCGCGCACAGGTTGTTGACGTAGGCCGTCACGGGGTCGTTCGGGATGTCGGGCTGTCCACGGGGGTACATGGCGGTGTACCGCTCCATGAACTCCCCCCAAGCAAGCGACTAGGCTCCGCTTTCCTGGAAGGCGAGGTCGGTGAGGTAGTAGGCGGCGAGCCTAAAACGCTCCTGTGTTGGGTTCGACCCCAACATGGTCATGATCGTCTCGTCCGAGAAGCCTCGAACAAACGCCACATGTCCAGCTGCCCCGTCACAATGTTGGGACGGGGACGCCAGGTGAAGGTGTGTCCGGCGACGGACTCCGCCGGCCTTGTATAGATGAAGCTGAGGGAGCCGTAGCGCAAGGTGACCCCAGGGGTCAACAGAACCCTGCGGCCCTCTATCTGATCCGCTGGTGAAGTTCGTCGAGACACATAATGTGCCCCTACCTGGTAGATCGCTTGCGTCTACCAGGTTTGTATTCCTTGCAAGTAATAATCCAATCATCAACGTTTAGGGTTTGAGTATGACCTTCAGCTTGAGAACCTTCTTCTTGAATTGGGTTTTGGGTGGACAACATCCTCTGCCTATTGATTTCTATAGGGTTACGTTGGCAAGCTTCTGCTGTCATAAGACTAGCTTCCTTCTGGGGACATGAAAGAGCATCGTGCTCACCACCCGGACACATATCTGGAGCCTTGTTAACCTCATGTTGTTTCTCCATTGTTAGTTTCAGTGCTTCATGCTTCTTCTTCTTCTTTCTTTGGTTATTCCATGCTTCAGCAACTTGCCTCTTCACTGGCCCAATAGGAACTCTGTCTTTGTCCATCTCATTATGAAAGTAGGTTGTGCTGGGCTGCATCCTTCCTTGTAAGACTTAAGTCTGCATAGCTTATAGCTTCTCTTTATCAAATGGTGGAGGAGTCATGTTTTGATGGTTATCATTGGTGACAGTATTGTGGTCTTCAGGGAGTAAAACTTGCTCTGTAATGGACTGATGAATCTTAACCATGGTTTGGGCCATTGCTTGCAAAACCTGAGTTTGTGTAGCGATATGCTCCAACATCTTGTGTTCCCATGATGAGGTTGTAAGAGGAATGTTGATGTTTCCTTCATTATCTTTATCTTCATGATTTATGTTGGAGCTCTTCATCTGATTGGGTATTTGTGATAGGATCAGAAGAGATAGGCTGGAGAGTAGAGAGAAAGAATGGGAAGAGCAAGGAGGTGGGAGGTACAAAAGAAGAACCCAACTAAGCAACTGATGTTATTGCAGATGTAAGATCCACAATACACCAACAATCACTTCAAAGAACCAACACAAGCAATGTCATAAAACCAAGCATCATTATGCAAGCACTCAACTTCACCAAACAAGACACGGTTAAGGGAATGAGCTACACGTTGTTAATAAAGTCAGAGGGTATCCTCCTAATAGATCAGAAGTAGCTCCCAGAAATGATATCCATAAATAGTGGACTTTTCCCAGACCAAGGAGTACGAAATTATGAGTACATCCCAACTGGAATCTCCTCAACCGGAGGTTTAGAACTCAAGATATGAATTAGACAAGATGGCTATGTCAGCGGTGTTGACAGATTCGAGAACCTCCAAAGTTTCAGGCATAACTCTCTGTATATGCTACCAAAATTAATGAATTTTCGTCAGAGTGAAACTTATGAAATTCCTGAACTACTCCAATTGGATTTACCTCAATCGGAGGTCCATAGCCCGAGATATATAAGAATGAAGGTAACTAGGTCAGCAGAGTTTACAGATTCTGATAACTCCAATGTTTCGAGCGTAGCTCCTGGGATATATGCCGGATAGGTCTGAGTTTTTGATAGAGATTTACTTATGAAATTTAGGAACTAACCCAACTGGTTTCATGTCAATCGGACTTCTGTAGCTTGAGAAAGAATAAAAACAGCGCTGGTGTGTCGGAGAGCTGCGCGAACAGATAGAATGTCAAGGGTAACAATTCACCTTTTGACTTATTGATTGAATTGCTTGAGAGAAGTGGAAGAGAGACAAGATCAAGACCAAGGGGAGAGTAAATAAATAGGCAAGGGTAGAGGTCATAATCATTTGCAAAACAATGATGTGCAAATGAAAATGTGACAGTCAAAGGTGAGTTATCAAGGAGGATTGATGAAAGATATGGTTTAAGGAGCGAGAATATTCATCACAGAGCTCAAGGGAAAGATAGCGATGAATTTTAGATCGTATGAAACCTTAGGGAACAACCATTTCTAACTAGGCTTGCGTCCTATAGTCAATACAGCTCTGATACCACTCTGTCACACCTGTTTTTCCAAAGAAAACCAAGTGCATAACTATATGCATGCCAGGATCAAGTTTCATGCATATAGTGACATAAAAGTGAATACCGAAACAGTATCATGTGAGAAAAAGGAAGATTATCAGAGTTTACGCTTAATCCTAGAAAACGAAGACACCAAACATCACAGGCAGACGACTGGGGGTTGCGTACGCCTAAAACTCCACAACATCTTCACGTCATCTTCATGCAGCAACTTCCTCTCTCTGAGCAACATTGTTTATAGCAAGGGTGAGCACTTGTCGTACTCAGCAAGTGTGAGGAAATAATGAATGCAAAGGCTTTATAGTGGACTGGGCTCTGAGCATTTAGCATTTTAGTTGGACAAGTTTTATTAGCACCTGATTACTAATAAAGTATAAGTTTACACCAACCCACATTAAGCATAAAGATAAGAGATACGCCATAATCACATGGCAAGCATAACCAGAAACCACGATTTAAGTCCATCTTCAAGTTCAATTATCATGTGAGGGTCCAGGCCACTCTTGACCGTGAACACGGCTAATCGATTAGTTTTACACTCTGCAGAGGTTGTACACTTTCACCACAAGCAGCGTAAAAGCTCCGAAGAACTTTGAACCCAACCATGCGATGCCGGCCAAGCACCATACCACACTGCCGAGGTGTGGTTGCATAGGGACGCTACAAGGCCTTTACAAAGGTTCTCCAACAAGTAGTGACCCACAAGGTCCGGATCAGTTAGCAAGGTATAAAGTCCCCTAGCAGGTCGATACCCCACCATAGAATAAAGAACTCACCCAACCCCCTGCTAGAGCGAGTCCATACCCCGCAGTACCGCCGATCCCTTGTCCTTATTAGGTAAGATCACCCCAAGCTAAGGTTCCTAATTACTTAGCCAAGACCAGTGCTCGTTTAGTTCTTGTGGTTGTACTATTTTCCTGGGTGGTTTTCCATGTTCCGATTAATGCAAAGTGATCTTGTATTAAAATCATCATAAAGGAACATAGAGCATAAAATGATAACCATGTTTATTATTACCAACCCAGTTGAGCACACTAAGCAACATCTACCATCAATATTAATTAAGAACCAGGTTCAAGATAATGGTCAAATGAGGCTAGTCATCCTTAATAGGAACCCATCAAAATTAATGCATAGCAATGCAAAGTGATTAATAAAGTTGTTAGGACAAAAGCACAAGGACACACTTGCCTTTAACCAGAGTAGTGATGTTGCTCAGAGTTCTTCATCTTCATGCTCTCCAAAGCTCTCGAACAACGTTCCTTCTACTCGCATCAATCATCGGGCACAAGCATACAAAGCAAACGCACAAGTACAACTAAGAACAATACATCAATCAAAAGAACAACTTTTAAAAGAACGCACTAAAGGATAGGCTTGATTAGATGGATCAATAAAGAACACAAAGTGTGCTTGGAAAGGAAAGGCTTGGTTAACTTTGAAGAGATGATGGCGGAAGATTGAGCAAGGACCAGAAAGATCACACTAAGATAGAGCTTGATTCTATTGGTTACGCAAACGCGGGAAACGTTGAAAACAGAACTAAGCTCGAAACTATCGTGAGATCATTATCAAACAACAAGAGACTACGCTTGGCATATTTTAATTAAGAAATCATGTGAAAGAATATTTCAGAGAAATACTCTATGTCACCATTAAACAAGTTACATTTAATTAAAGAAAATCATGATAAACCTAATCATATTTTATTTATAACATTTGAGTAGAAGTTATGTCAAATTAACAATCACTTTAGAAAGATAAAGCAAGTATCTAGGTGAGTAACTTTAAGTCACGTGTTCAACTAAACATATTTAATGTTGAAAAGGCATTTAGGATGTCATTAGGCATATTAACTTTATTATGAAAACCGATGCTTAACTCTAACATCTTTTATTTAGAAAAACTAGTTATGAATAGGAATTAACCAGTTACATCATGACTAAAGAAACCCGGATTAGAACCTAATTACTTTTTATTTACAAAAGCAATGGAATAAGAATTAGTCAAGATTAACATGCAACTTTAGTGTTAAAACAAGTAACAGGTGATACACATACTAACGTACAGGATATGGTGAAACGAACTAGAACGGCACAAACGAACTATCAACACACAAGAAAGCCTTAAGGTGGGTTTAGGAAAACTAGTCTATGAAGAGAACTAGACCGAAGGGAAACAACTGAGCAAAAGGTAAGCTAAACTAGTTGGTGAAGGACCCGATAACAAGATTAGCTCTAAAGAAAGGTATAGCTACGAAAGATTGGGCATAAGAACATAGCTGATTTATAAAGAGACAACCTAATTGAGATAGAATAGACATGAACTAGATATTGATGAACGAGATTCTAGGAGAAACATGAAATAATCATGGTAGGATCACTTGATAAAGAAATGCAGAACAAAAACCCTTAAGATATCTACTAGGATCACCAAGGCACACAAACCGTGCTTAGAAAGGAAGGGTCTGATTAGCTGGACATGGTTTGAGCTTGAGCTAACACTAGAAAGATTTAGGGCTTCAGATAGACTTGATCAAAAGAGACACTGAGGTAAAGAACGTCTAACGATTGATTTGCATATGAGAGATCAAACTATGAGCTAGGTTTAATTTTAATTAGCAAAAAGTATGTAGGGATATTTCATAAAGAAAACACCCTAAGTTGGAATTAAAGCAAATTAAACTTTATTTATGTCGGGGACAGCCCTAGGGGTCCCCTTAAGCAATGGGGAAAACCTCACTTAAAACCCGCAACGAAACCCAAAAACGTTAAGCCTAACCGTGCAGGCACCTAACCATGCAGGACACAGCCCACGGGGACTCCGACGGCCCATCGAGGCAGCCCACGAAAGGATCCCCTCGAACAGGCTTCGCCCCGCTCGAGGGGCGGCCTCCCTTCGGGCGGGCACCCCCGCTCGAGGGGCGGCGTTTCCCTCGAGCGGGCTCCGCCTCGCTCGAGGGTACGCCCGCCCTCGGCCGGGGTCCGCCACGCACGAGGGTGCCCCTCACGCGTGCGCCGGCCCCGTACACGGGCATTTAACGCCCGACGCCGCGGGACGGCGCCATCATGCGCCGGGGCTCGCGCCCGGTGCCGCCGCACCAACTCCCCGGGGGGAGGAGCCCATCCCCACCCGCGTGGAGAGGGAGCGTGCGGTGCGGCCGATGTCGGTCCGTGACACCGCGCGCCCTCTTGCGGTGCGGCTAACGCGCCCGACCCTCGAAGGGGGGCCGGGCGCACCCTCGATTTCACTTTCTCGTGACCCTACAGGATTAGGTGGAGGCGCTAGGCCGGTGGATCGCCATCCCGGCCCGCAACGGCGTGGCCGCCGTGCCCGCGCGCGTGCGGGCGCACGCGGGCCCCCTGTAGCAACGACTCCAGCTCAGTGAGGCGTGTTGGGAAGGAACGCCGTTCTGCCTGCCCCTGTGCTCCGTACAAGCTTGCGCCAGCACCGCCCCCGAGCCTATCAGAGGACATCACCGCCATCCGTTGCTCTCCTACCCTCGAACCGCCACTGTTCAGGTACAAGTCAGGCCATGATGACCAGATCGCAGCGGGGATCGCCCGGACGGCCGCCCACTCTACACCGTAGCACGTCGCACTTCTCCACATAGCTAGGTAGCACGGCGCGCATGTAACCCACCGCCCTCTTGATCTATAAAAGGGGAGGCGAACCCCCAGCCGCAGGGGGAGACGGACGAACAGAGACACTAGAACACTTCACACACCACGTACTCATTCTCATTCTCCCACAACATCTTCAGCCACTCCTCCAGGGACTTGGAAGCCACACTTCCTCTCCCGCCTTGCTTGTATTTGCCCCACTACAAGCACCCCCGGTGCTAAGTAATATAGTGCCCCGAGCACGCCCCTGCTGGACGTACGGCCCCCTCGGCCGGAACCAGGATAAAACCTCTGTGTCACTTGTTACTTAGCATTGACCATTGAGGGATAGACCTAGGCGCTATCTACTGGTTAGTGTCGGGACCATATTCCGCACCGACAGTTGGCGCCCACCGTGGGGCCGGTCGAGCGCCTAAGGTCATTTCACCAACTCCCTCCATGGTGATCCGCACTGAGTACCGTGCTACACGGTACTGCATGGGTAGCTCGGACCCCCTCCCGGCCGGGTTCGAGATCCGCTTCGGGGACTTGAACTTTCAGGCCACGGGGAACGGCTATCTCATGCGCCTCACTAACCGTGAGGAACTCCGCGCGCGGCATCGGCCGGTGCCGCTCGGACCCCCGCCGCACGCACGACTCGGCGCGGGCGCCCGCGGGCACGGAGGCACGCGGGTCCATCGACGTCACGACGCCGTCGCCGCTCGGGACAACGCTCGCGCCGGGCGCGGTCCGAGCGGCGGCGAGGCTAAGCGCGCCGCCGCCCAACGCGGTGCGCGCGACCACAACGACCGCCGCCACCCCGGCGGGACGGCGCGCGATCTGCGGACCGCGCATCCCCATCGGGCTGCATGGCGCTACGACGGCCTACAACGCCAACGTCAACACGATGATGCGCAGGGTTCCGCCTGGCCGCCACGTCTTCGTCGCCAGGGACCCCGGCACCTCGGCGGCGGATGAGTCATCCACGGGCTCCGTCGACACGTTGCCACCCGCCGCCGCCACGGATACGCGGAGTGGGACTTCTCCGGCGTGCGGGACCCGGTCGCGTTCGGCGTTTCCTCGACGCCGCGGACTGCGGTTTGGGCGCTCCGACGACTCCGAGCGACCGGGAGCTACGACCCCACGCGGGAGTGTTGCGCCGTCATCACCAACGACCGGCTAACGCCGCCGGTGCGGCGGGCGCCGGGAGACGGGGAAGTCACGCCCCGCCCCGGGGGATCGCCACGCGCCGGCCGCGGGGCCAAGCTCTCTCCGCCGGGGCGGACGTCGACGCGCGGCGGCCCAAGCCCGCGAGCTCGAGGCCAAGCCGGCGGAGGGAGTCCCGAACGGTGCGGTTGCTCCGCGCCTCAATGGCGGGGGAGGCCTCGCGCGTGGCGAACGCGCGCGGAGCCGGGGCGGCGGGGTCCGCGACCGCATCAACACCACCCCCAACGTCGGAAACGCGGACGTGCCCCCACGGGTGAGCCGAGAAGCTCGTCGCCGCCGCGGCCGCCGCGCGGGCTATGCCGCACCCTCGACCCCCGAGGCTCGAGACATGCACCGCGAGGTGCAAACTCTCATCGAGCAAGCGGCCGTCCGGCGGGCCGAGAGCTCGGCCTCACGCATCCGCCGAGGGGGGGGGATGCGAGGGGGCGACGAAGCCGCACCGGGTGGCGAACCCTCGGTGCACACGGGGGGGACAAGCGGGGCATCCCACCGAGCAAGCGCGCACGCCGGCCAAGGAGCGACTCCTCGACGCGCGCGGGCGCTAGATGGCGACGCTCGCAACGTCATCAACGCCGGCGCACCCGGCAAGGCGGACGCGCGAGCGGCAAGGGGTTACCACCCTCGACGGGGGTGGGCGCTACGGCGGCGGCGAGGACCGCTCCCCGACGCCGAGCCCCCGAGGCACCCGTGTGTTCGGCGGGGAGATCCGATCGGCGGCGTTCCCCCAACGCTTCCGCCAACCCTCGACGATCGTCAAGTACAACGGGGAGACGGACCCCCGCGTGTGGCTCAACGACTACCGCTTGGCTTGCCAGCTGGGCGGGGCCACCAGCGACGAGGTCATCATCCGCAACCTGCCCCTACACCTTGGCGATGCGGCCGGACATGGCTCGAGCACCCGCCCGCCGGCCCGGATCCATAAGCGGGACGACCTAGTCCACACGTTCGTGGGCAACTTCCGGGGCACATACGTGCGCCCACGGGGAACTCTTGGGACTGCGCTCGCACGCGAGAAGCCGGCGAGTCGGCCGCGGGACTTCGTACGGCGCTTCTCCAAGCGCCGCACGAGCTCCCCGGCGTGGCGCGTCCGAAATCGTGCATGCCTTCCTCGAGGGCACCACATGCCGGGATCTCGTGCGGGAGGCCGGGACGCGGCCCGCCTGCGGACTCCAACGAGGCGTTCGACATCGCCACCGGCTTCGCCTCGGGGAGGGAGGCCGTGGGGGCGATCTTCGGCGGCAAAAAGGGCAAGCGCTGCGAGGACGCGCCCGCGGAGGGCAGCAAGTCCAAGGAGCCACGCCGCAACGACAAGCGGGGCAACAAGGGGGAAAAAGCCGCGCCGCGGGGTGCGCGAGCGAGGGGCGCGACGGCGGCAACGCCGAGGCCCTCGGCCCCGTCGACCGGCTCGACGGGGCCCTCGACCGGCCCCTCGAGGCACGGGGGTGTTCGACGACATCGTCGAAGAAGCCATGTCCCTACCACAAAACCCCGGTGCAACACACCCTTGAGCGAGTGCGACATGCTCAAGAAATTCTGTGGCCGCGCCGCCGCGAAGGAGGCGAGAGGCCAAGAAAGACGGAGGCGATGGCGACGCCGGCGGCTTCCCGCCGTCGAAAACGTGTTCCTCATCTTTGGGGGACCTACCGTCGACATGTCGACCCGGCGGCGCAAGAAGGAGCGACACGAAGTCCTCGCCGCGGAGAGGGCGCCTCCGGCCTTTCTCAATTGGTCGGAGGACGTCATCACCTTTAGCGGGAAGACCACCGAATCGCATCCCCAACCGGGCCGGTACCCCGCGGTGGTTGATCCCATCATTGGGAACGCCCGGTTCTCAAAGGTCCTTATGGACGGAGGCGGTAGCCTCAACATCCTCTTCGCGCATACATTGCGCACCGATGGGGATCGGGTTGGACCAGTGCGGCCCGGCACGAAGCGGTTCCACGGCATCGCGCCGCAGCGAGGTTCAGCCCCTCGGGCAGATCGACCTACCGGTCTGGTTTGGCACCCCTAAGAACTTCCGCAAGGAAACCCTCACCTTCGAGGTGGTGGGGTTCAAAGGGGCCTACCATGCTATCCTTGGGCGACCATGTTACGCCAAATTCATGGCGGTCCCCAACTACACCTACACCGAAGATGAAGATGCCGGCCCAAACGGCGTCATCACCGTCGGGTCGTCCATCGAGCACGCATTCGGCGCGACGTCGAGTGCGTGGAACACGCGCAGGCAGCGGCGCCGGATGAAGAGTCGGTGAACACGGCGGGAGAAGATGGTCAACGAGGACCTCAACTCCGCCGCCAAGCACGTCGGCGCCTTCGAGCGACGGAGCGAGACCAAAGGGGTCCCCCTCGACCCTTCAGCCCCCGAGGGCAAGGCGTTGAGGGTCAGCTCCACCCTCGACCCCAAATAGGAAGTAGTGCTCGTCGACTTCCTCCGCGCCAACGCCGACATCTTCGCGTGGAGCCCCTCGGACATGCCGGGGGCATCCCGAGGGGAAGTCGCCGAGCACTCCCTTGACATCCGCCAAACGCCCGCGCCGTGCAGCAACGGCTGCGCCGCTTCGACGAGGAGCGGCGACGGGCAATCGGAGCGGAGCTGCGGAAGCTCCTCGAGGCCGGATTCATCAAGGAAGTGTTCCACCCTACGTGGCTAGCTAATCCCGTGCTTGTAAAGAAGAAAAATGGGAAGTGGCGGATGTGTGTAGACTACACTAGTCTTAATAAAGCATGTCCCAAAGTTCCTTTTCCTCTGCCGCGCATAGATCAAATCGTTGATTCAACGGTACCGGGTGCGAATTACTCGTTTCCTTGATGCCTATTCCGAGTACCACCAAATAAAAATGAAGGAGTCCGAGCCGGCTCGCGACTTCATTCATCACACCGTTCGGGACGTTCGTTACGTCACAATGCCATTTGGCCTCGAAACGCGGGTGCAACATACCAGCACTGCATGCGGCACGTTTTTGGGGATCACATCGGGCGGACGGTCGAAGCATACGTGGACAACATCGTCGTGAAGACCAGGAAGGCGGACGACCTGGTTGGCGACCTTGGCGTCGCGTTCAGCTGCCTACGGGCCAATGGGGTCAAGCTAAACCCCGAAAAATGTGTCTTTGGAGTGCCGCGAGGCATTCTCCTGGGGTACATTGTCTCCCAGCGGGGAATCGAGGCCAACCCTGAAAAGGTCGCGGCCCTCGAGCGAATGGGTCCGATACGGGACCTTAAAGGGGTGCAGAAGGTGTTGGGGTGCCTTGCCGCCTTGAGCCGCTTCGTCTCGCGGCTCGGCGAGAAGGGCCTGCCCCTCTACCGCCTCCTCAGGAAGCACGAGCGCTTCTCCTGGACCACCGAGGCCCAGGATGCGCTCGATAAGCTGAAGGCGTCTCTGACGCACGCCCCGATTCTCACGCCGCCACAGGACGGCGAGCCCCTGCAGCTCTACGTGGCCGCGACCACCCAAGTGGTGAGCGCCGTGTTCGTGGTGGAGCGCACGGAGGAAGGGCACGCCTTGCCTGTGCAGCGGCCAGTCTACTACATCAGCGAGGTCCTCTCGGACACGAAGACGCGCGCTACCCCCGAGTCCGAAGTTGCTATACGCGGTAGTCCTTGCGCGGCGCAAGCTCCGCCACTACTTCGAGGCCCACCCCCGTCACGGTGGTTTCTTCCTTTCCGCTAGGAGAAATCATCCGCAACCCCGACGCCGCGGGAAGGATCGCCAAGTGGTCCGTGGAGCCGATGGGCGAAACGCTCGCCTATGCCCCGCGCAAGGCCATCAAATCGCAAATCCCGGCGGATTTCGTCGGCCGAGTGGACGGACACGCGGTGCCGCCCCCCACAAATCCGGGCGGAGTCTGGACTGCGTTCTTCGACGGCTCGGTGATGAAAACGGGGAGCGAGGGCGCGGGCCTGCTCTTCGTGTCACCCCTCGGGGAGCACATGCGCTACGCGGTGCGCCTCCACTTCCCCGCGTCCAACAATATGGGCCGAGTACGAGGCCCACGCTGCGCGGCCTCAAAATCGCCATTGAGTTGGGCGTCAAGCGCCTCGACGTGCGGGGGGACTCGCAGCTCGTGATCGATCAAGTCATGAAGAACGCGAGCTGCCATGATGACAAGATGGAGGCCTACTGCAAGGCCGTGCGAGCCCTTGAGGACAAGTTCTACGGCATCGAGCTCAACCATGTGCCCCGAAGGTACAACGAAGAGGCGGACGAGCTCGCCAAGATTGCGTCCGGGCGGATCACCGTTCCCCCGAACGTTTTCGCGCGTGACATCGCTCAACCCTCGGTCGTCTTCGAGCCCTACCCCTCGAATCACGACGGACCCTCGGGGGCTCCCTCGAACCCAGTGGGTGCGGAGCCCATGGACGAGGACCCCTCGAACGAGGCGTACGTGCTCTCCCTTCTCGAGGGGTACGGCACTCACGAAGCCGACGTGATGGACATCGAGCCGGCCCCGGGTCCGGGCGGACCGGCGGGGAGAAATACATCGCCCGGATCGCTCGAGGGGAACTCCCCCGCGAGGCCGGCCCGCGGCTAGGCGCATCGCTAGGATGGCTAAGTCTTTTGCCCTCGTCGACGGCGGAGCCGTACAAGCGCGCCGCCTGCGGCATCCTACGGCGGTGCGTACCCATTCCGCGAGGGGCGCGAGCTCCTACGGGACATCCATGCAGGGATCTGTGGCCACCACGCCGCGCCCCGCACCCTCGTAGGCAACGCGTTCCGCCAAGGCTTTTACTGGCCTACCGCGGTCGCGGACGCCAGAGAAATCGTACGCACCTGCGAAGGGTGCCAGTTCTACGCCCGCAAGTCCAACTTGCTCGCCCACGCCCTACAGACCATCCCCTTCACATGGCCGTTCGCCGTGTGGGGGCTGGACATCGTCGGGCCCCTGTGGAAGGCGCCCGGGGGCTTCACCCACTTGCTAGTCGCGATCGACAAGTTCTCCAAGTGGGTGGAGGTGCGCCCCATCACGAACCTAAGGGCTGAGCAGGCGGTGACATTCTTCACCGACATCGTCTACCGCTTTGGAGTGCCAAACTCCATCATCACAGACAATGGGTCCCGGTTACGGGCGGAAGTTCTTGGAGTTACGCGACAAGTTCCACATCCGTGTGGATCGGGCACCGTGGCGCACCCACGGACCAACGGCCAAGTGGAACGTACCAATGGCATGATCCTACAAGGCCTAAAACCCGGTAATTTTCGACCGGCTCAACAAATCTGGGCGAAAATGGCTCCAAGAACTACCAGCGGTCGTGTGGAGCCTAAGGACCACCCCAAGCAGAGCCACCGGGTTCACCCCATTTTTTCTAGTCCACGGCGCGGAGGCCGTCCTCCCCACGGATTTAGAATACGGGTCGCCCAAGGTTCGAGGCTACGACGAGGATGCTAACTAGCGAGCCCGCGAGGACTCGCTGGACCAGCTGGACGAGGCACGCCTCGTAGCCTTGATGCATTCCGCGAGGTATCAACAGTCCCTAAGACGCTACCAAGCACGCAAGATACGTCGACGGGATTTCAGCGAGGGGGATCTGGTCCTAAGGCTGCGCCAAGACAACCGAGGGCGCCACAAGCTATCGCCCCCATGGGAGGGACCCTACGTCGTGGTGAAGGTACTCAAGCCGGGCACATACAAGTTGGCCAACGAGGACGGCGAAGAGCTCACCAACGCTTGGAACATCCAACAGCTACGTCGCTTCTACCCTTAGCTAGGATTTTCCAAGTATTCTTGTTGTAAAAATCACATCGCCAACGCCCCAGTTGGCAACGACTATGTAAATACGTCAAGTCTAATGAAAAGGATAACTCGGCTTTCCCTTGAAACCCAAGTTACCCTCGGGGGCTACTGCGGGGGGCATCCCCCCCCCCCCAAAATGGTCCCATTTTTTCGCGCAAAAAACAAAACAACACGCGCTAAGTTTGTTTCCTACCTCAACCTCGAGCCACGATTCGAACAGGGCGCAGGCGGCACGGCGGAAGGAGCGTGCGAGCCAGAGATAGCCTACGCCGCGTGGACCTGGCCCTTCTCTCTCGCCTCCAACCCAGCAGGCCCCCTGCGAAAATCGAACTTCCCTAACTAGAATCTACTCAGGAAGAAGGAGAAACAAAAAGCGTGATAAACAAACGACTTCATTTACAGCAGATGCTCATGTTCATAAAACGGCTTGTTCATTTACAAAAGGCCACGAGGCCGAATAGCGATACACATAAACAAAAAACGGGCCTAGCGCCCCGCGCTCGGGCGGGAGGAGCGGCGGCGTCGGCGGCGTCGGGAAGAGGAACTCCTCGAAGGCCTCGGCGAGCGACCCGGCGGCATCGGCAGCGAGCGCATCCACACGCTCCATGGCCACCTCGTCCTCGACGCCCTCGGGAACGATGTACCCCTCCACCAGCGCCTCGAAGTTAACCTCGTAGTGGGATCGTGAGGACCATGTGTGGTTCGAGGACCGGTGGATGGTCGCTTCCTTGTGTGATGAGTGATTGACAACGTTGTGTGGACTGATTCTTGGCTAAGTATTGCAGGTGCAGGTTGCGGCTTGACTCGTGTTGGTGCAGGTGAAGAACAAGCGTGAAAGGTCGTCGCCGGTGAGGCCTCCGAGTGTGGAGAAGACAAGTAGGCTTCGTTCGAGGGACCGGTGGCCGGCGGGGTCAAGTGCGGGCCGCATGGTGGCATGAACGACAAGATGACGTCGTGGACGGGTTCTTGGTTGAGCCTCAAAACCAAGGTCGAGCCGGGACTACGTGGGAGCCAAGTCATGAGTGGAGATTGGCGGAGGCTACACCGAGTTCGCGGGGTTTCCGGTGGTTCACCGAGAAAACCACCGGGTTCCTTGGTTGATCCACAAAGCCAAGACCGGAGAACCGAAGACGGAGGTGCGGCGGCACCCGGACCGGTCCCCGACCGGTGGGTCCGACCGGTCGACCGGTGGGGACCGGTCGGCGGGTGAGGGGCACGGTCGGCCGGTGTGCGACGACGCGGTCCGGAATCTTCGAAGCGGAGGACACGCGTCGGGATCGCATGGCTTGCGTCGAGGCTACGCGAGGGGTGCGGTCGCGGGCATCCGTCCGATGGTGAAGACATCAAGAATTCCAAATCCGCCCTTGAGGGGCTTGTATCCCTAGTTGTTAGAGAGGGGCATTTTAGTCATTCGGTTGCCGCCTATATAACCCAAGAGGTGAGAGGATGGCAGCCAACTCTTGGAACCCTGGCTCATTAGTTTTCCTATTTTCTACCTATTTTCTCTAGGTTTTCCTTAGGACTATCAAGAGAGCTTCACGGAGAGATCTTGTAGAGAGGGATGGATGATCGGGCGGCTTGCTAGACCTTGTACGAATCCTTGTTTCATGTATAGATGATTCGGCATGATTCCTCAAGGTTTGGATGTGTTTTCCCCGGGTGTTTTTGGTGGTGATTTTCGGAGTCCTCTTTCGGTGATTTCTTTGGAGTGTTTTTGGGGCTTTTCTCTTGGTGATTCGGTGGGGGAAATTTGTGGGAACCCTTCGTGGTTCTTTGGGCTGTGATCCCCCTCCCAAATCCGTGAGAAAAGTTGCTCGAATTTGGGGTTTCTTGAGTTCTTGGGTTGGAAGTGCTTTCGGCGGGATTTCTTCGATTCCTCCTTTTTGGACGAGATTTGGTGGGATTAAACTTGGCTATGGACTCCTCATGAGGTGCTCCTGATATCCCCAAAGTCTTGCTCAAGTCCGTGGAGCGATTCGGGAGATCGAGTTTTGGATTTGGGGGAGTTGACCGCGGGTCTTTGTTCATCCCGAGTCGCCGGAGCTACACCGGTCGGCCGGTGCTCTTGACCGGTCCGACCGGTGCAATCCCTTGTGGGTTTTCGCTCGGGTGAGTGTCTTGGTGTGTTCTTTGTTGTCCCGTGGTCTGCTTGTTTCGAGTTTGGGTTCGTTTGGTGGTCGGTTGGCTTTGTTTGGTGCCTTGGGGGGCTTTCGGTGCCATCGGTGCGACCGGTGCGTCTCCGCCGGTCCGACCGGTGTAGAGCCACTTAGTGGAAGTTGCTCGGGTTCACCGGCGGGGACCGGTCCGACCGGTGGTGCTCACCGGTCCGGCCGGTGTGGGTCCGTAGACTCGGGATTTGTTGTTCCGCCTGCGTTCTCGAGTCGGAAGGTTGTGTGTGTTGGTTCCTAGGTCCAGTGGCACTCCAGTGGCTACGTGGGCTTGGCCAACTTGGGTAGTGAGTCGGAGACGTGTGTTGGAAGTCGTGTTCGTCTTGTTGGAGTTCTCATCTCCATCGAGAAGAATTTTTATCGGCTCCCATTCACTCCCCCCCCTCTCTGGTTCGCCGTATCGGTCCTTCAAGTGGTATCAGAGCCGGTTCGGGTCTTTGTTGACTCTAACCAGTCTAAGATCCAAGGATGGCGTACCAAGAACGGGGTTCGGGTCCTCCACACTTCGATGGCAAGAACTACCAGATGTGGAGCAAGCGGATGGGTGCGTTCCTCCGCGGAAAGGGTCAGCTGCTTTGGGATGTCACGGTGGACACGAGGCTATGTCCAGCCGATGGATTTCCTTGCTCCAGGGTCGAGGGACAGATTCGACGCCAACAATAAGGCGGTCGACTACTTGTTTCGTGCTTTGTGTCGGCCGAGTTCGATCGGGTGCACACCGAGCACTTGGCTTGTAGGATTTGGGCGGTGTTGAAGGAGGCTCATGTTGGGAACGCCCGGGTTCGAGGCACGGTTGTATGCGACCTACGGAGAGAGTACGAGAACTTCACTCATCTCCCCGGTGAGTCCATCGATGCCTTGTTTCAGAGGTTCACGGTGGTGGTGAACAACATGAGGGCCAATGTGGACGTGCTCCCGTACGATGATCATGATAGAGCCGTCAAGCTCTTACACTCTTTGGATCGTACGATATGGGGCGGAAAGTTCGAGGCCATAGTCGAGTCGGAGCGGTCGGTACTCTGACGGTGAACGAGCTGTTCTCGAAGCTCAAGTCGGCTGAGGTGGATAGGGGCATGACTGCCAAGCTCGAGGGACCGACTGATTCCCATAGTCTTGCCCTCGTTGGTGGTTCCAAAGGAAAGACTAACTCTAACCCATCCACCAGGATGTTCTCGTTTTCCTCTTTGATGTCTATGCCAGATGAGGAGTTTGATGACCTTGGAGAGGACGGCTGGCGCTGTTGACGAGGCGGTTCGAGAGGCTGCACGAGAACCGCGTGAACATGAGGAGGAACACGAGGACTTGCTTCCAGTGCGGCAAGCCGGGACACTTCGTCGCCGACTGCCCGGAGAAGGCCGAGAACAAGGACAGCTACAAGCACAAGCCGAGGAAGAACGATGACAAGTACCGTTCGAGGCGCGACCACAAGAGCAAGCACAAGAACAAGTACAAGGACGAGCGACGATCGAGGAGGAAGGAGGGCCGAGGCAAGGCCCGAGCGATGGTTGGAGCGAGCGACGTCGACTCCGGTTCCGCGTACTCCACCTCGAGCTCGAGCGGCGGCGACGACGAGGGAGATCGCCGCAAGAACAAGAAGTCGTCCAAGAACACGAGCGGGGGCCGCGGCGCCGCCGCGAGAGACGGCTTCGCACCATGGCGTTGAGCTCCGGCGGCGAAGAAGAGCACACGGAAGCGACTCGGACTGCGAGTCCCGACGACGAGGTGCGTGATGAGCTTCCCTTCTTGCGCCGGGAGAATGAGAGGCTTGGCTCTTTGCTTGATAACCGTGATGACATGCTTAGAGAGGCCAAGAAAATGAGGAAAGAGCTTAGGGCTTCACTCGAGGATGCTAGGACTAGAGTGGGCGAGCTAGAGACACGGGTGCTTGATAGCAAGCTTGAGATTGATTCGCTTAAGGCTAGCCCTGTTGTCTCCGATGAGAATGATTGTCTTGATTGCTCTATTTTCCTTCTTGATCTTGCTTTGTTCAAGGAAAAGCATGCCTCCAAGTGTGAGGAACTAGATGTGCTTAGGGTTGAAGTGGGCGAGCTTAAGTCTAGACTGCTTTGCTAGGTGCTTGCACTTCTTGCCCTGTTTTGCATGCTAAGATTGATGAGATGCATGCTTACACTAGTTCGCTCGAGGCTAAATTGAAGGAACCCATGCCTACATCTTGCTCTACCTGTGAAATGCATGCATTGAAAAATTTGGAGCTTGCACATTATGTTGATCGTTTGCAGGATGAGAATGATGATTTGAGGAAGTTGATGGGTTGGTTGTCCGGTCACGAGCCTCAGTTGAGGATGATGATCGAGGCCTTTAAGAGGCAAGATGGTGAAGGGCTTGGGGCAAACAAGGTTGGTGAGGGAAGTGGAGAGAATATCCGGAGCCACCAAAAACCCACCACAAAAATGATTTCCCACCAAAACCTAACCATCTAAGGAACCGACTAGACACAACCCCAGCTCCACCCGTGTTTCCTACACCCACAAATGATCTACAAAAGCCTATCAAGTTTGTGAGCACTTCGGGGAAAGTGTTCTTTGGGAAGGAGAATGAGAAGGCTAGTGGTGAGAAACCGGTGGAGGGTTTGAGTGGAGAGAAACCAAGTGAGCAGCCACATCCCAAGCCAAAGCCTAAGCTTGTGAGGTTCCATGGTAGCTTTGGTAGGAGAGATGCTTTGGTTGGTGCTAACCCCACTTTCGAGCAAATGGCTCGGCACTGGTTTTCCTCCTTTGGTACTAACCCCAGTGCTGAGTCGTTTGTTCGCTCACGTGCCTATTTTTGATTTGCAGGTGGGAGACTTGAAGAACATTTGGTTGATTGACTCCGGTTGCTCGAGGCATATGACCGGAGACGGGGGTGGTTCTCAAGTCTCGTCCGGTGGTGACGAAGAGGTACATCACCTTTGGGGACAATGGGCGTGGGCGTGTGCTTTCGGAAGGTGAGATAAAAGTGAGTGACAAGATCACTGCGAGGCGTGTTGCTCTTGTTCAATCGGTCGGGGTACAATTTGCTTTCTCGTGTCTCGGTTGTTGGATGAGGGTTTTGAGGTGTTGTTTCGGCTGGTGGTTCTCGGATTGTGGACTCTCGAGGGGACCTTGTTTGTATGGTCGTTCCCGAGGGTCGGGTGTTTCGTGCTTGATTTTTCTCAGTCTTCGGGTGTTGAGCGTTGTTTCTTGGCTGGTTCTTCGAGTGAGTTGTGGAAGTGGCATAGGAAGTTGGGTCACTTGAGCTTTGACCTTTTGTCTCGCTTGAGTAAACTCAATTTGGTCCGAGGATTGCCACGTTTGAGGCTTGAGAAAGAGTTGGTTTGTGCTCCGTGTAGGCATGCCAAGATGGTGGCCTCTTCTCACCCGCCTCTCACCGATGTGATGAGCGAGCGTCCATGCGAGCTACTCCATATGGACCTTGTTGGCCCGGCTCGTGTGCGATGCGGGTGGGAAGTGGTATGTCCTTGTTGTGGTGGACGACTATTCTCGGTATGCTTGGGTGTTCTTTCTTGAGGAGAAGGGGGAGACGTTTGGTTTTGTTCGAGATCTAGTCTTGAGGTTGAGGAACGAGAGGCACAGAAATGCCATACGAGCTATCCGCAGTGATAATGGCTCGGAATTCAGGAACTCTCGTTTTGAAACCTTTTGTCATGACTTGGGTCTTGATCACCAGTTTTCGAGTCCGTATACGCCTCCCCAGAATGGTGTTGTGGAAAGGAAGAACAGGACCTTGTGCGAGATGGCTCGGACGATGCTTGATGAGCATAGGACTCCGAGGAGGTATTGGGTTGAGGCGGTGAATACCGCATGCTATGTGTCGAACGGGATATACCTCGAGTGCACAAGAAGAAGACATGCTATGAGTTGATGCATGGTCGCACACCCAAGGTGAGTCACTTCCATGTCTTTGGTTGCAAGTGTTTTATTCGAAGAAGGGCGAGGAAGTTGGATAAGTTTGAGGCTAGGTACGTCGATGGCATTTTCTTTGGTTATGCATCTCATTCTAGAGCATATCGTGTGCTCAATCTTGAAACTAACCAAATCGTGGAGACTTGCGAGGTAACCTTCGACGAGACGAGCCACGTAGTCGGCTTGTCTTTGAGTGTGCGGTGATGATGAGCTTGGCGAGGAGATCTTTCGGGGAGGAGGAGCATGAACATGGTGATGATGAGGATGGCGGTGCGGTGCCCCCGCTGAACATGTACCCACTACCTCGACTACGATGATGGATGGACCCTCTCGCTACACCTACGACGACAAATCAAGAACGAGGAGAAGGCGATGTTGAGGGGGAGGTAGCTTCGAGGCGAGAACCTCCCCGGCAAGTTCAAGTGGACCATCCGGCTTCGAGGATCATCGGCGACATGAATGAACGCACTACACGGTCGAGGGTTCGAAACAATTCCCATTTTGCTCATGCTGCGTTTGTTGCTTCTTTTGAGCCCAAAGACATTGGACACGCACTATCGATCACAATTGGGTTAACTCGATGCATGAGGAGTTGGAGAACTTTGAGAGGAATCAGGTGTGGGAGTTGGTTGACCCTCCCCCAGGGTGTAAGCCGATTGGTACAAAGTGGGTGTGGAAAAACAAAGAGGGAGAGAAGGGTGAGGTTGTGAGAAACAAGTCGAGACTTGTTGCTCAAGGGTTCAGTCGAAGGAGGGGATCGACTACGAGGAGACCTTTGCTCCCGTAGCCCGTTTGGAGGCGATTAGGATCCTTCTAGCCTTTTCGTGGCTAAAGGGTTCAAGTTGCACCAAATGGATGTGAAGAGTGCTTTTCGAATGGAGTGTTGGAGGAAGAAGTGTATGTGAGACGACCTCCGGGGTTTGAGATTGAGAAGTACCCCCACGGGGTGTACAAGTTGAGGAAGGCGGCCGTATGGGTTGAAGCGGGCGCCTAGAGCTTGGTATGGCGGGTTGAGGGGATTCTTGTTTGAGAGAGTTTTTGAGATGGGGAAGGTCGATCGGACCTTGTTTTTGCGAGAGGCGAGGGCGAGAGATATCCCGATTGTGCGGGGTGTACGTGGATGATATTGTCTTTGGTGGCTCGTCTAACTCTCTTGTTGCGAGGTTTGCGAGATGATATGAGCGAGGGAGTTTGAGATGAGCATGATGGGTGAGTTGCGGTTCTTCCTCGGGCTACAAATCAAGCAATCAAAGGAAGGAACATTTGTGCACCGGGCTAAGTACACCAAGGACATTGTGAGGAAGTTCAAGATGGAGGACTCCAAGGCTATGACGACGCCGATGAGTACGACTACGGCTCTTGATGCGGACGAGGAAGGTGAACACATGGACCGGAAGGAGTACGGAGCATGATTGGGTCACTCCTCTACTTGACGGCGACGAGGCCGGACATACAGCTCTCAGTGTGTCTGTGCGCTCGTTTTCAAGCGTCTCCGAGGACTTCGCATCGGCAAGCAGTGAAGCGAATTTTCAGGTACTTGCGTCACACTCCCGACTTCGGACTTTGGTACTCCGCGTCCTCTTCTTTGGCGCTTCATGGTTTTTCAGACGCGGATTTTGCCGGGTGTCGGTTGGATAGGAAGTCCACTTACGGGACTTGCCGAGTTTTTGGGTTCTTCTTTGGTGTCTTGGTCTTCCCGCAAGCAGTCGAGTGTTGCTCAATCCACGGCCGAAGCCGAGTATGTTGCCGCTGCTAGTTGTTGCTCTCAGCTCCTTTGGATCACCTACACCATGAGTGACTTTGGTGAGGAGTATACCCATGTCCCACTTCAATGTGATAGCACCAGTGCCATAAGCGTTGCAAAGAACCCAGTGCTCCATTCCAAAACCAAGCACATAGAAGTGAGGTATCATTTTCTGAGAGACAATGTTGAGAAAGGAAAGATAGCTTTGATCCATGTACCCACACATGACCAACTAGCCGATATTTTCACCAAACCCCTAGATCAAGCAACTTTCACTCGTTTGCGGGGGGAACTTGGTGTGTGTTTGATTTCCTGAGTTGGATGTGTGGGAGCTTTCTTTTGCCGGTGGTGTCGAGCCCGTTTTGCCTCCCCTCGAGGAGCCGGTTTGTAGCATATGTATAGCTTTCTTTTGTGCATTTCTTGCATTTTGGCATGGCATATGTAACATGATGTATAGGCATCCTTGTATCTTAGATTGCATGCATTTTGTATCATATGCATTGGTTAGGAAAGCTTCTCTCATATACATTGTTCACCATGGAAGGAGATATATGTCTTTGTGAGCTTGTTTGGTATGATATGGTTAGTTTGGCTTAGCTCTTGATGATCTTGATGAATAATCCATGGTTGATAGCTATGCTTTTGAAAAATGTCACATGTATGCTCTCTCATGTGTAAATGCCTTTACATGCTCTTGACATGTTTTTGTGGCTTTGCTATGCTTAATTTGTGGTTGGATAGCTAGCTTATTGATCATATGGGGCCAAAGGCTCTTTTGCCATCATGAATGTTTAGCCCTCTAGATTTATCTTGTGGAGGAGCATAAGTTCCTTTTTGTCGCAAAGACATTTCATGTACCATTTACAAATCTGAATATGAAATGAAAAATGCTTGGAAATATGCTCCCATGTCATATGTGCTGAATTTAATTCGCTTTGGGTGCTAAACCGTTGCATGATGCCTACCAATGAGAAGTCTCATAAATAGAAGTAGGCACATGGCTCGGTGGCTTTGACATGACATGAGGTGCTTGTGGGTGTTTGTGATGGTCTTATGGTTAGAATAGCTGTCCTAGCATGAAGTTTGTGTGGCTTTGCCATTTTGATATGCTTTGATCATGTTTAGGTTTTCGCTCATGAGAGGCAAGTTTTTCGCAAAATTGCCAAAATCCATTTTAGCTTCGTCCAATGATTGTGAAACTTGGTGATCATGTAGTTGAGATCGATACGAAGCCGTAGAGTATCTAACTTGCTCATTTGGACATGTGTAGCATTCTTTGTTGAATTTTGTCTATTTGAGAAGCTCTAGGTTGAAAGTTTTGCATTTTTGACTTGATTCATGCATTGCCAACAAGGGGGAGAAGTTTGAGCTTGAAATGGCTTAGTGGATGCATTTAGAAGGTTTTCAGGTGGTTTCGAGCCATTTCTGGGCTCTGTTTTACACCGGTCTGACCGGTGAAGAGCACCGGTCTGACCGGTGTGAGTGCTGGTCCTGTACACATGTTAGGCACCGGTCTGACCGGTGGTGATGACCGGTCTGACCGATGTGAGCTGAAGTTGCTGTAGCTGCCCTGTTTCATGCGGTTTCTTGCATGCATTCGTCCAGGGGGAGGTGCATTGGTTCAGGGGGAGTTTGCATGTGTGCAGGGGGAGCTCTTTGAGAATTTTCGAGCTTTGTTTCGGTGGTTTGTGCTCTTTGCTTGAGCTTTGCTTTGTCTCGGATGTGTCGAGCCGTTGCCCTTGCCTAAGGGGTCCGAGACTTGTGGTCTTCAAGTGATCTTGCTCTTTGCCTTTGTTTGGCTTTCGATCGCTTGTTGGAGTTTCTTTTTGTTCGTTTCTTTTCTTTTTCTTTTCTCTCTTGTTACTTTCGTGTGGGTGTTGTCAATGCACTCATCAAGGGGGAGATTGAGGACCATGTGTGGTTCGAGGACCGGTGGATGGTCGCTTCCTTGTGTGATGAGTGATTGACAACGTTGTGTGGACCGATTCTTGGCTAAGTATTGCAGGTGCGAGGTTGCGGCTTGACTCGTGTTGGTGCGGGGTGAAGAACAAGCGCGAAAGGTCGTCGCCGGTGAGGCCTCCGGGTGTGGAGAAGACAAGTAGGCTTCGTTCGAGGGACCGGTGGCCGGCGGGGGTCAAGTGCGGGCCGCATGGTGGCATGAACAGCAAGATGAAGTCGTGGACGGGTTCTTGGTTGAGCCTCAAAACCAAGGTCGAGCCGGGACTACGTGGGAGCCAAGTCATGAGTGGAGATTGGCGGAGGCTACACCGAGTTCGCGGGGTTTCCGGTGGTTCACCGAGAAAACCACCGGGTTCCTTGGTTGATCCACAAAGCCAAGACCGGAGAACCGAAGACGGAGGTGCAGGCGGCACCGGCACCGGTCCGACCGGTGGGTCGACCGGCCCCGGCCGGTGGGGACCGGTCGATCGGTGAGGGGCACCGGTCGGCGGTGTGCGACGACGCAGTCCGGAATCTTCGAAGCGGAGGACACGCGTCGGGATCGCATGGCTTGCGTCGAGGCTACGCAGGGTGCGGTCGCCGGGCATCCGTCCGATGGTGAAGACATCAAGAATTCCAAATCCGCCCTTGAGGGGCTTGTATCCCTAGTTGTTAGAGAGGGGCATTTTAGACATTCGGTTGCCGCCTATATAACCCAAGAGGTGAGAGGATGGCAGCCAACTCTTGGAACCCTGGCTCATTAGTTTTCCTATTTTCTACCTATTTTCTCTAGGTTTTCCTTAGGACTAGCAAGAGAGCTTCACGGAGAGATCTTGTAGAGAGGGATGGATGATCGGGCGGCTTGCTAGACCTTGTACGAATCCTTGTTTCATGTATAGATGATTCGGCGTGATTCCTCAAGGTTTGGATGTGTTTTCCCCGGGTGTTTTTGGTGGTGATTTTCGGAGTCCTCTTCCGGTGATTTCTTTGGAGTGTTTTTGGGGCTTTTCTCTTGGTGATTCGGTGGGGGAAATTTGTGGGAACCCTTCGTGGTTCTTTGGGCTGTGATCCCCCTCCCAAATCCGTGAGAAAAGTTGCTCGAATTTGGGGTTTCTTGAGTTCTTGGGTTGGAAGTGCTTTCGGCGGGATTTCTTCGATTCCTCCTTTTTGGACGAGATTTGGTGGGATTAAACTTGGCTATGGACTCCTCATGAGGTGCTCCGATATCCCCAAAGTCTTGCTCAAGTCCGTGGAGCGATTCGGGAGATCGAGTTTTGGATTTGGGGGAGTTGACCGCGGGTGCTTGTTCATCCCGAGTGCCCGGAGCTACACCGGTCGACCGGTGCTCTTGACCGGTCCGACCGGTGCAAGCCCTTGTGGGTTTTCGCTCGGGTGAGTGTCTTGGTGTGTTCTTTGTTGTCCCTGTGGTGCCGTCGTTTCGAGTTTGGGTTCGTTTGGTGGTCGGTTGGCTGTTTGGTGCCTTGGGGGCTTTTCGGTCGCCATCGGTCCGACCGGTGCGTCTCACCCGGTCGACCGGTGTAGAGCCACTTAGTGGAAGTTGCTCGGGTTCACCGGCGAGGGACCGGTCCCGACCGGTGGTGCTCACCCGGTCCGGCCGGTGTGGGTCTGTAGACTCGGGATTTGTTGTTCCGCTGCGTTCTCGAGTCGGAAGGTTGTGTGTGTTGGTTCCTAGGTCCAGTGGCACTCCAGTGGCTACGTGGGCTTGGCCAACTTGGGTAGTGAGTCGGAGACGTGTGTTGGAAGTCGTGTTCGTCTTGTTGGAGTTCTCATCTCCATCGAGAAGAATTTTTATCGGCTCCCATTCACTCCCCCCCTCTCTGGTTCGCCGTATCGGTCCTTCAGATCGCACCACTCCGAGGGCCTTCCAGACACCCAGCTGCAGCGCCCGGCGCATCCGCTCGGTGACATGGCCACCAAGGGCACGCGCACGGCCGGCCGAGGGGAACCGCCGGCCGGGCCTCGCCCTCCTCGACGGAGCGGCGAGTCTCGAGGGCCGCATCGCGCGGCTCCCGCAACTCCCTGTTCGGAGGAATTGTAGGAAGCTGCAGCGCCTCGGCCCGTTCGGCCCGCATGCCCCGCAGCGGTGCGCAAGCCTCGGAAACGCCAAGGCAAGAAAGAAATCGAGAAAAAAGGGAATGCGAGTTCCCAAACGAAAAACCAATAAGACAAGAGTCAAACGATGGCTCACCTTCGACTTGCTTCCTCTCCATCTCGAAGTCCCGCGCACGGCCTCGACCGAACGGCTCGAGGCGCCGGACGGTTTCGCCCTGTTCGCGGAGGGCCAGCTCCTGGTTGGCGTTGCTGATGCTGAGCATGAGCGCCTCGTCCTCGACCTTGGAGAACGCGGTGTTCCGCTCCTCCAGCGACTTCCGCGTCACCTCGTGGGTGGTGCGCTCCCGCTCCAGCGCTGCACGGGCGTCGACGAGGGCGGCTTGCCCCAGCTGCAGCCGCTCCTCGGCCCCTTGGCGGGCGGTGCTCTCTTGCGGGAGCCGCTCCTCGGCCGACGACGAGGGCCGCGGCCTTGGCGTCGAGGGAAGCCTTCGGGTCGTCGGCCTCCTTGGCGCGCTGCTCCCGGCCCCGCGCGCCCGCTCCTCGGCCGGCGGCCGTTGCGCTGCGCCCCCTCAAGCGACGTGCGGAGCTCCCGGGTTTCGGCGCGAGCGGTGGCCACCTCCGCCTCCCAGTTGGCGGCCAGCGTCCGCGTCTTCTCCAAGTCCGAGCGCGCATTCCACAGCGCCTCATCACGATCGATGAGGGCTGCGCGGACCCGCTCGAGGCTCGAGCGACGCGCCGTGTCCTGCCTCGAGCTCTCGGGGAGCTCGTCAGGCCAAGCCGGGGCCCGGTGACGCCGCCCAACTGTCCGGCGTCCCAAGGGCGTCAGCAAGCGCGTCGAAAGCGCGGCACTGCTCCCGGAGCCGGTGGACCTCGGCGTTCACCCGGTCGAACGCGTCGTACTTGTCGTGCGCGCGGCGCTCCAGCTCCTGGAATCCACACACCGAGACCCGTAAGCACTACGGCACGAGAACGGCACACAAAGACGAGAAGAAGGGGAAAGCAAGCAACAACACCCTACCTGAAAGACGCGCCATGCGGGGCCGCCGTGGACTGCAGCCGCATCGTTCGGCGCGCGCGCGATTGAGCGTAGCGCCATGGCTCCGAGCTCGCCCCGCAGCTCCCTGCTCCCCCCGAGCGTCGGCAAATGCCGGGGGGATCATCGATGGCCCCCTCCACCTGGGCAGGGCGGCCGGCGTGGGAAGACGAGGCCTCGACGCCGTGTCCTCGACCCCCCACCACCAGGTGACCCTCGTGCCGCCTCACGAGGGCCCCCTCCTGGGGCTCGGGGGAGTTCGTGGGCCAGCTGGCCCACTGATCCCATCCAGGTGGCGGAGAGTCGTCCGAGACCTCCACCACCTCCGCCTGCGTCTCCGCGGCCGCGGCGCCCGGCACGGCGCCGCGGCCACCACCTCCGGCCGTGCCTCTCTGCGGCCACGGGCGCCGCGGGTTGCTCCCGCTCCTCCTCCTCCACGGCAACGCCCCCCCGCGGGCGCGCCTCCACCACTACCGCCGCCGCGGCCCGCACCCCCCGCAACGGCCGCGGCCGGCCGCTCCCTCGGCCGACCGCCGGCCCTCGCCGCGCGGGGCGGATCCGTCGGCCGAGGCCCTCGGGGCCCCGGCCGCACCTTGCGAGCTCTCGCCCGCCGCCGCCGTGCTTGTCCCCGCCCGCGGCGCCCTCGACGAGCGCCGCCGGGGTAGGGATGGACGCGTCCGTCCTCGGCACCTTGGCGGGTGCGAGAGGAGGCACGGTTGGCACCACCCCGCACGGGCATGGACGAGAGGGTTAGGGCACCCGATCGTCGGCAAATCAAATCAAACGAAAAAAGACAGGCCCCTTACCTCGAAGAGGAAAAGGCCCGTTTCCTCTTCCTCGAAGCCTCGGCGGATGAGGCCGGCGCGGCCGGCACGCTCGCCGCCTCGTCTCCGACCGCGCCGCCACGCGCGCGGGGAGCGCCCGCCCCCGCGCACGGTCGCGCCCGATGACGCGCCTCCCGACGACACCGCGCGCGCGCGCGGGTACGCTCGCCCCGCGTGCGGGTGTGCCCGCCGCCGCACTCCCCGACGACGTCGCCGCGCGTGCGGACGCGCTTCCCCCGCGCGCGCGAGCACGCTCGATGCGCGCGCCGGCGCGCTCTCCGTGCGCGTCCCCGACGAGCGCACCGGCGCCTCGCGCGCGCGCGCCGCCCTCGATGTCGATGGCACGGCGGCGGGCGCCGTCGCGCCCGCCCCCGGCGATGCCGCCCTCGCCGCCGGCGCCGGCTCCGGCGACGGAGGCGCGCGGCCGCCACCGTCGGAGGGGGCCCTCCCCCTCGGCCCTCTTCCTCTTCGTCCTCCTCCGAGGACGAGAACTCCCTCGGTCCCCGGGGAGGAGAGCCGCGGCTCCTCGCGCCGACGGTACTCCGCGGCCCGCCGGTCGCGGGCGCGCTTGGACGTCGCCTCGCATGCTCCCTCTTGCGCGCCGCCCGCTCCCCGCTGCCGCCGCCGCGCCGCCCGCCCAGCGCGCGGGAGTCGGGGGTAGGCGGGACGGACTTGGCGATGGTGAAGGTCACCAGCTGTACACGGAAGCAACAAGGGCGCGTCGGGAGGCAAAGGCAACGCTAAGAACCAAAACGAAATCAAGAACCACACTCACCAACGGGCCGGTGGGGAGCATCTCGATGTCCCACGGGGTCCGACCCGCAGGCGGCGGCACCCGGGTGTCGACGGCGCTCCGCGCCGGGTGAGCGCGTACGGCTGCTCGAGGGGCGTCGGGGAGCATCCGCGACCTCGCCAGGTCGACGGGATTGGCCGCCTCTGTCATCTCGAAGATGCAGAGCGGCCTCTCCATCAACGGCACGATCCGCCGGTGATGAAGGAAGGCGAGGACGCCCATCGCGTTCAGCCCCATCTTCGCCAGGCGCTGCAGCGCGGCCAGGACCGACTCCTGCCGCGCCCGATGCTGGGCCGTAGACACCCCGTAGCCCCAGGAGGCAGGCCTCTCCTTGAACACCCGGCCGGTGTAGGGGGGGAGGCCGGGCTCGGCGTTACGCAAGTAGAACCATCCCCGCTCCCAGCCGGCGTTGTTCGTCGTCATGGTGCAGGGGATGTAGATGTCCTTGAATTGCCCCCGCAGGGCAAGCGACATCCCGCCGGCGCGCATCGCGCGGCGGGTCCTCGGCTCCGTCGTGGGGCTGCGTGATGAGCTCCGCGCGGAAAAGATGTACCCGTAGCTCCCAATTGACCGGGATCCCCGGGTACCCTTCGCGAGACGCCCACGAATGTGTCCGCTCGCGAGATCGCGTTGGGGGGCGAAGTTGTGCGGCTCCACTCCGTAGTGGTGGCACATCGCCCGCATGAAGGTGCTCGCCGGCGCGGTGAAGCCCCCGCTCGTGGTAACGGATGAAGCTCACCACATAGCCCCCTCCGGCGGGTTGGGCTCGCGGTCCGCGGCCGGCGGCACGATCCACTCCGCCGGACGTCCGTCTTCGTTGGCCGCCAGCTGGCCGGCGGCGACCAGATCACCAAGGGCAAGCCGCGTCACCGTCGACCTCTCCCAGGCATACGGCTCCAGGATCCTAAGGGGAAGCTGAGGCGGCGCCATGAGGAAGGACGAAGGAGTGCGAGGACGGAGAACAAGGAACGGGAGAAAGGCTCTAACAGCGACACCGCGGGGTGGCAAGAGCTAGGCGAAGACGAAGAGGCGGGGGACTGAAGATGGTGAGGCGTCAAGGTAAAAAACCGCCGTCTCCTCCACACCTCAGATTTATAAGCCGACGGGGCGAGCTCTCCGGAGCAGACGCCCCGCTAGCATTAACTGCAGGGAATCTCTCCTTCGCGTCGACGGGCGGGCCCCACCACGGCGCAGCAGCCCACGTCACTCGCGGTCGGCCATCATTACGGCAAAGACCCGCGGCCGACCGAGGCGAAGCGGTCACATCCGCCTGCCACGCCGCCCACTACGCGCTCGCGCGGCCGCAGCGCCTAAAAAGGTGCGCCCGCGCTGCAAAACCGCAGCCACGATCGCAAGGCATTTAAAATAACTGGGTCCCTTGCCAAGCAAGGAGAACCCTCGAGCGGGGCGAACTCCCGGCTCAAAACCAGGGCAACCCTCGATGGGACATCAACGTGAGAAGCTCGCCCGGGACCTGCTCGATATAGAGCAGGCACCGCGGGTACCCATGCCACGTAAGACCCTCGAGCGGGGCGAGCCCTCGGCTCAAAACAATGTCAGCCCTCGATGGGATACTAACGTGAGAAGGTCGCCCGGGACCTGCTCGATGTAGAGCAGGCACCGCGGGTACCCATGCCACGTAAGACCCTCGAGTGGCGCGGGCCCTCGGCTCAAAACAATGTCAGCCCTCGAAGGGATACTGACGTGAGAAGGTCGCCCGGGACCTGCTCGATGTAGAGCAGGCACCACGGGTACCCATGCCACGTAAGACCCTCGAGCGGCGCGAGCCCTTGGCTCGAGACAATATCGACTCTCCAAGGAAGGGCACATACGTTGTGCTACCAACCAGCACCTCGGGGGCTGGCTCGCCCAGACCCCTCGATGGCCGCAAACGTGAAAAGACGGGGCCGCCCAAGCGCCACCCCGCACGGCCCTACTGATCAGAGGTTCGAAGCCTGACCCTTGACGGGTTCGAACAGGCGCCACAGATCGCAGAGTTAGGTACGACGAGGGCACGCGCATTCGAGCCGTTCCTCGAGCCCGTCGTCTCGGGGGTGCCCCACATGTCGTGTTCGAGAGCTAGCGAGGGCAGCTAGCCGGGGGGATCCCACCGAGGGAGAGCTTCCGCGCCCTCGGTCCCTATCGAACGGGACCGAGCCCCACCTAGCAAACCCACGCAAGTGCTTCCATGGACGTGTCTCCGGACCGCGCAGCCTACCCTTATCGAACGGGGCATGGACGTCCACTTGAACCACCCGCTAGCAGCTCGACGAGGAATCCGCAATCCGCGACCCGCTCGATGGGGGTTGCGGAAACCTCACCCTCCGTCCCGCGGAAGGACGGCGAGGGCGCGTTAAAAAACAAGTCACCAAGCTCTACCCGATCGCCTCGAACGGGCCAAGGCTCGGGGGCTTGGCGCACGGCTACACCTCCTTGAAATTGCACCCACTGGAGACAGTGCCAGCGGTGCGTGCACTCCCGAAGCCGGCTGAAATACCGCCGATGCCGGTTGGCATATGTGCCACGCCTCTCTGACCAGAATTCTCGCGGTTAACCCCTACAGGAGCACCCACACTCCTGCAGGGCTTCGGGGGCTAGACCCGCGGGTCCGCTGACGCGGCCCCACGAAAAGCGTTCGCAAACAAGGAGGGAAGAACGTCCTATCAGTAGGTTCCAGCATCTGCGGGAGCCTCAATGGCAACCCCACAGATGCTCGGGGGCTGCGTCGGGGACAGCCCTAGGGGTCCCCTTAAGCAATGGGGAAAACCTCACTTAAAACCCGCAACGAAACCCAAAAACGTTAAGCCTAACCGTGCGTGGGCACCTAACCATGCAGACACGGCCCACGGGGGACTCCGACGGCCCATCGAGGCGGCCCACGAAAGGATCCCCTCGAACGGGCTTCGCCCCGCTCGAGGGGCGCACTCCCTTCGGGCGGGCACCCCCGCTCGAGGGGCGGCGTTTCCCTCAGCGGGCTCCGCCTCGCTCGAGGGTACGCCCCGCCCTCGGCCATGGTCCGCCACGCACGAGGGTGCCCCTCACGCGTGCGCGGCCCCGTACACGGGCATTTAACGCCCGACGCCGCAGGACGGCGCCATCATGCGCCCGGGGCTCGCGCTCCGGTGCCGCCGCACCAACTCCCCAGGGAGGAGCCCATCCCCACCACTGTGGAGAGGGACTGTGCGGTGCGGCCGATGTCAGTCCCGTGACACCGTGCGCCTACTGCAGTACGGCTAACGCGCCCGACCCTCGAAGGGGGGCCGGGCGCACCCTCGATTTCACTTTCTCGTGACCCTACAGGATTAGGTGGAGGCGCTAGGCCGGTGGATCGCCATCCCGGCCACTGTAACGGCGTGGCCGCCGTACCCGCGCGTGCAGGCGCACGCCGGGCCCTGTAGCAACGACTCCAGCCCCGTGAGGCGTGTTGGGAAGGAACGCCGTTCTGCCTGCCCCTGTGCTCCGTACAAGCTTGCGCCAGCACCGCCCCCGAGCCTATCAGAGGACATCACCGCCATCCGTTGCTCTCCTACCCTCGAACCGCCACTGTTCGGGTACAAGTCAGGCCATGATGACCAGATCGCAGCGGGGATCGCCCGGACGGCCGCCCACTCTACACCGTAGCACGTCGCACTTCTCCACATAGCTAGGTAGCGCGGCGCGCATGTAACCCGCCGCCCCCTTGATCTATAAAAGGGGAGGCGAACCCCCAGCCGCAGGGGGAGACGGACGAAAAGAGACACGAGAACACTTCACACAGCACGTACTCATTCTCACTCTCCCGCAATATCTTCAGCAATTCCTCCAGGGACTTGGAAGCCACGCTTCCTCTCCCACCTTGCTTGTATTTGCCCCACTACAAGCACCCCCGGTGCTAAGTAATATAGTGCCCCGAGCACGCCCCTGCTGGACGTACGGCCCCCTCGGCCGGAACCAGGATAAAACCTCTGTGTCACTTGTTACTTAGCATTGACCATTGAGGGATAGACCTAGGCGCTATCTACTGGTTAGTGTCGGGACCATATTCCGCACCGACAATTTACAAACCCGGTGTGAGGAATTAGTCAAGTCTTATTTACACAAATTCATATATAGATTATACCAATTAAACATTTACTTTTAGAAACACTAAAATATATGAACAATCTAAACGTAACTTTGTGAGTAGCTCATGTTATTATTAGAAACAGCATTACATTGTTTTTAATCACAATTAACATTTATTTATAAAGCCAGTGTAAAAGCCCCATCAACTTTTAATTATAAAAGTTAATTAATCATTAGGCAAATTAATATTTGACTTATGGAAAACCGGGTAAAAGATCTAATTAGATTTTATTTACAAAAGCATGTGAGAGAAACATTAATCAAATTAAATTTGATTATGAAAAACAGTGTATATATCTATATTGCAGTTATTTGGAAAAACATATTTGACCAGGCATTAATCAAAATCAATATTAAATTTATTTTTAGAAAACAAATATGATGAAAACACACCACTAACATGTGCATTACATTATTATGAACCTAACGCAACTTGAACAGATTAAAACGGAGCTAAAACAAAGAAGATACGGAGAAATCGAGATTAGGGACCTAGTTGCAGAGATTGGAAACTTCCAGGGACTTTTCTGCGAAAACTCAGGGTCATATACATAATTATGTATATAAACTCGAGGGCTTACTTGCAAAGGCGTCAGGTAGGATTGGATCTAAAGAATCTAATAGATCTGGGGGGTTTCTGCAAGATTTGCAAGACACAGAAGCAGATCTTGGAAATTCACCTTATCACAGGGGGTTATCCGCAAAGTCGCCCTATCTTCTTCCCTTGGACAGGAACCGCACCGTGGCCAGGGGCTACTCCGGCGGCTCTGGAGGATGGTGGCACCGGCGACCTGGAGGGCGAGGAGCTCGGGTGAGCGGGGAAAAACGGAGAGGAGACCACGGGGATCCCTTGGGCATGCTCACCTTGGACGGGATACATCGGGAGGATGGCCTGTGGCGGCGCGCATGGCAACAGGCGGCGGTCCAATGGCGGTAGCAGCTTTCTGGCGATTGTTTCACGACGGGAAGGTGCCCACGAACTAGGCTTGACGTCGCTCAGCTTCGGGCGGTCGCAGTTTCTCCAATCGATGCCTCCATGCGCCGAATCGAGAGGTGGCCGGCGGCGAAAAGACAACGGCCGGATTTTGTGGTGGTGGCACTAGCTTTGGACGGTGCAGGGCTAGGCAAAAGGCGGCGGCTAGGGCACGCGGAAGCTCGGCCGGCACAGCTATATAGGGCACATGGCGCGAGGTTGGCTTGGCGTGCACGGCACGGATGCCAAGGGAGAGGCGGCGGCCGGCGCAAGCCGTGTCCGCCATGGACACTTGAGAGTTGGGGACCTGGGCCCGGATGGGCTTTCGCGGGCGGGCTCGCAATTGGGCTTGCGGGTCGGAGTGGTTGGGCGGAGCGGACGGCGGCCGCGCCCTGTCGAAGCCGAAGCGGGAAACAGAGTAAAGGGGGCGGCAACAGACTTCGTCTGTTGGGCTAAAAGTAGCCACGGGCCAAAAATAAGTGAATGAATAGGGGAAAAGAAAAGGATTTCTTTTTATTTTCAGAAAATATTTTCGTGAAAGGAATAATCTAGAAATAGCTAGACAATTCATTAAAGCCACGAAAAATATTTTGGAAATCCCAAAAATTCTAGGAAAATCCCCAGAGATAGATTGGAACATGAACAATCCAAATAAAATATTTGAAGCTTCATTAAAAAGATTTTAGAGCCTTCTAATAAATAGAAATAGCTCAAGGAAAAATGGGAATAAATTCCAGAAAAATCCAGAAAATTCTCGGGAGAGTTAGGACAGCTCCTAAACGCATTTTTGAACCCTTTGCACTCAAGAAGCACTGAGATGCAACGGCATGACTGCAACACTCACAACTTTTTATTTATTTTACAAAATCAAACAAAGAGTTTACCTATACTATATTTCCTGTAAAGAAAAATAAATGTTGGCAAAAATTTTAAAATTATGAGAAAATTGTTATTTAATTATTCTCTCTATTCACATCCTGAAATTGGAAATTTCAGGGTGTGACACTGAGAAGTCCTCTCGCGTGTCACTGTCCGTCAGGACGCATTGAAGTGGAGTTGCGTTGCATTGTTGTGGACGTCGCCGCGTGGCCGGGCAGGGCTGTTCACTCTGAAACGCCTAGCACTCCTTCCGAGTAGTTTGGCGGCGACTTCATCCGTCCGAGCACTGGAGTAGCCCGCCACATACTGACATGTCTTTTCTATGTACTTTGTCCTCACTCATACTCACCCGGGAAGGACTTTCCGATTGGTCATCCATCGCTTTGAGCCAAGTACACTTAACTTTGAAGTTCTTTCGTGATGGACTTTCAGAAAAGAAGTTGTAACTTTTTGGTAGAATAAGTATTCTATCAATCCTATTTATCCATGGGCAAGGATGTCACGGCTGCATCACTGCATGGTGAGGCTTGAGCCCTGCCCGCCCCACCATTGCTTTAGCCCTGCCAATATGTGCTAGAGTGAAAAAATACATATACAGATAAAATATATCACATGTTGAGCTGTGGGAGTGCAGAGTGGCTGCACACTACTTGCTGTTTTGTTAGTTTTTCGCTAATGAGTAGGCACCCAGCAAGTGTAATAAAATTATAGTGATAGAAATAAGAAAACAACTTATCTTTAACTGTAGCAACGCATAGGCAGTTTGCTAGTTATATCAAATAGATGAAAATATATTCAACGTGTTTGGACTGTTGAGTAAATATTTGCCCCAAAGCAAATAATTTTCCCATCCGTTTTCCCTCAACAAATTTGGCCTCTTGGTGTGTTTGGATTGAAAAGCAAATGTTGGTGAGCTGTCGCCAGCTCGTTTGTCCATTCCGGGCCAGGGACCAGGACCCGCCCCCGTCCTCTCCCTCAGCGTCGGCGCGGGTTGTCGAGGTAGAACCACCCCTGCTTCCAGCCGATGGTGTTGTCGGGGAGCGTCAGGTCGATGTACTCCGACTTCATGTTCCGACGTAACATGAAGCCGACGCTGCCGACCGCGCCCTTGCCCGTCTTCTTCAGCTTGAAGAAAAGTGGCGCCACAGATGGAAATGGGGTGCGATGTCGAGGTAGGCCTCGTAGAGGTGGACGAAGGTGGAGATGATCGTGATCGAGTTGGGCGCCAGGTGCACCAGCTCGATGCGGTAGAAGTGAAGAAGCCCGCCTGCCGGGACGCCGAACCCGCGCTCGATGTGCGCGAGGAAGACGACGGTTTTGCCAGTCCCCTCCGTCAGGAACTCCTCCCCCGCCGCCGGCCTCCAATCGACCTGCGCCTTGGGCCTCAGCAGCCCACGTCCGCCAACGACTGAATCTGCTCTTTAGTCACCGTGGACATCTCCCAGATGGTGCTCGGATCTGGGATCAACGCCTTCTCCATATTGCCCTCCTCGTAGCCGATGCACTTGGATCTAAAGGTCACGAGCGACTTGGTTCGCATGCGTGGGCACAACGGCGACAGACCTAAGCTCAGCGGCGCTGTTGCTTTTTCTGTGCACTGCGCGGCGGCGGAAACCCTAGTTCTGAGTGGAAATGGAAGCAAGTGGAGGCCTCTAGGCCGCGGATCGGCCTTATATAATCGAGACCCAGCGTTGCAACGGGCGGTCAGGCCTCGAGTTCTATCCGGCGCGGTTTACAGCGACCCAACGGTCTGGCACCCTCAACGGATCTGTTGCCCAACGGCTCTTTCCAACCTAACGGCTACTTGGCAGTAACAGCTAGTTCGGTGCGGGAATCTGCATTTGTCGGCCTTCACACGATGTTTCGGTCGACGTGGACTCGCTATGCCCTACTTTAAGCCCCCCAACATCAGAAATCCCAACTTCACATTCAAGGTCGCCAGCGACCTACAGACGGCCTGTTCTAGGTCGCATAGACTCCAGCAGTCTTAAGGTCGTCTCGACCTCCTCTCAAAAGGGTTTACCTCACACCCCTTAGGCCCGGTCGCCTACATGCCTTCTTGGTCTCTGCGACCTACAGAGGCCCTCATATCAACGACCCCACGCTTAATGGCTCCACTACCCGTTGACGGCCTCTATGGTCCCATTTACAGCGCTTCGCTGCGGCCTTGTCACCTATCAGGTCGATCTCGACCTTTACACTTCAGGGTTGACTCCCATGCGCTGCGCCACTGCGCAAGTGGCCGTGTTGATCCGGGTCTACACGGACCCATACGTCAGATGTTATGACCTTCCTAAGGTCGGCGTATCGCCATAGCAGCACCGAGACCTTGGCCACGCCATTGCTGTCTTGGGTGCCCCAATCAAAGTAATCGACACACATTAGTCGCTATTCTGCATTTGTGCATAAAAGCTTCGACAGCTACAAAAGACCTTGGCCCAAGGCCATGTTACAAGATACAAACATGTTAAAGGTCCTGATCTACCTTACATGGTGCAAGCGGCGCAACCTAGACTGATGAAGCGCGTCGCAAGCTTTCTTCTAGCTTCAGGACCTACTTGGAGATCTCCATCGCCAATGGAATCGAGGCTGCCACACAGCCTCCTCTATCCTAGCCCCGGAAGGTTTCCTGTGGAATCCCATCTTTTGCTAGGGTGCTTTCACATGATCCCAAATGGAACCAGCTCCGCCTTCGACCTCTCCCGGTGCAGCACAACGACCTCCAACACCATATTAGGCCTCTGCTCACAAGGCTTGTCAAGGCATGTACTGCCCCCATGCTGCACCTGGATTCTTCACTAGGCGCGGGCGCAAAGGTTGGTGGAGCTCCCCTAACTTCGCAAGCATTCTTCTAGCCTCAAGGGATGATATCTCAGCTCTATGCTCGGGCAGACGCACACAAAGCCAGGGCGTGACTATATCATCAAGCGGTATTGCCATGGTGTTCTCGATGGGTTGGGCTAGACAAGGGTCCAGGGCACCTATTTATAGTGGCGGAGCTCAGCATCGGTCACCATTCAACTCATTGATGGCGTGGCGGCCTTATCAGGACACTATTTGCACATGGAGTGTGAGGTCTTTGTCTGCTACTGGAAGCTCTGGCACGTCTGCAGCAGGCTCGATGACACCTTTTCAGTCTTTGTCCTTTAGCGGTGGCGGTGGTATCTCTATGCAGGGATAAGCTCTGCACCGCACAGTGCACCCGTGGGTCGCTAGGCGACAACAAGCTTGGTTCCCGGTGTTCCTGCATGAAGATTCCTATTGTTTTGTCTCATTCAATGGGACGAGCATCTGTTTCCCAAGCATAAGGCCGTAGGTTCTCGACTCTTTGTTCGAGCATCAACCCGACCTCCTAGGTTGCCTTACTGCTCAGGGGCTACTCTACGAGTGTGTCTTTGTGACGCCCTCTTTTCTCCACGTCGCCTCGACCTACTGGAAGCACGCTTCCGTCACGTCTCCACTCGACCTCTTTTTGGTCAGCGTTTCGACCTTCCTTGAAGGTGTGTCGGCTTCACCTGATTCCGGTCAGGTCGGCAGTTCTTCAGGCAATGACATCGCCTTGTCTTCACTTCAAGCCCCTGGACCTACTCTCCAGAGACTTGATGTTCACCTTCATACGCGCTGAGGAGGGTCTTCTTTTTTGATCCCCGTGCACCCTATGTGGCTTCATCGACGCCACATCTTCGCTTCGCTTCGACGTGACTTCGTCTCTGCCGCTTCTCCTACACGTCGATCGGGGGCTTGTGAGACCATGGGTACGGTCCCCACCGACCAGGGTCCCAGAGGTCCCTGTCATGTGGACCCGACCTGCCAGAAGCCCTACTGACCTGCAAGTGGGCCCAGAGACCTTATCCACAATCCTCGCGACCCTGGAAGACCTTGGACGACCTTATCCAGATCGCGGAAGACCTGCCCGCCTTGTGGGGAAAGATTCTCCTTAGATCACGGCGGCGCCACCGCCAGTAGGTCCGAGGATCGCGGGATCCCCTCTATAATTACGGAAGGCAACCTTCCTAAATTTGTAACCGACCCTGATGAGGGTCCACCGACCTCGAATGGAAACCCTAGCCCACCAGCCATATAAGGCGGCCTAGAGCTCCATTCGAGGGGACTTCCCTTCCACGCATAATTTCACCACACTGGATGTAGGGTTTTACTCTCCGGAAGCCTGAACCAGTCTAAAACCACCATGTCCTTGCCATTCTCGCCGAGTTCCGAGTTCATCCAAAAACTACGACCTATGCTCTTAGGTCCCGATCCCCCCATCAGTCTACCTACAACCGCTTGGGTAGCCTCTTGCGGATCTATCCAGGTCTCACCCCTTGACAGCATTCAATTGAGCATCTTTTTGTGGGTTACACCACAGTTAGCCCCAAATTTGACACTTTTGAGGGCAAACGAAATGAGAGAGGTTATACATTTTGTGAACCCTATTCACCTCACATGTTTGGCACCTTTAAGGCTAACTAGTAAAATGTACATACGTGTGTGTTGTGTTTTAAAAACTATTAAATACAATTACGACTATCATCCGGATATGCCACGAATTATAGCAATAGCAAATAGAAACACGCATGGCTTCAAATATTCTTTGCTGACATCACCCAATCTCGACGTGCTTGGACCTAATAATTAATAAGAGAAAATTGTAAACATAGAACTTGTATCGTCGTGGCTTCGTAATTTTGCCATTTCTAACATGGCATACGTAAATTTCAGACTCCAAAATATGTGACACTTGTTTCTCATGTCATCCTGAATATTTCTCCTCTTGTTTAATTATTTCTCTTGTATCTGTGGAAGAAAAGGACTATTTTATCCTTATGTTTTTTTTGCGTGTATGTCGCCATGAAAAAGGAGCTCTCGGCCGTGGAAGGCACCAAGTGGAAACCCACCCATGCTTTTACATAGCAAGGTGATGACGAGAAGGAGGGTGGCCGCCGGTGCTGTGACGACCGGCGCGTCCTCATGTTGATTTTGGTACACCTAGCTATAAGTTTACCGTCAACATTTGCACGTATTTGATATTCTAACCAATGGTACTAACCCCCTGGAGGTATCAAGTTCACTCTCGCATGTCGATTTTGGAGTTTGTTGTTTACGCAGGAAATTAACGTTAAAGAGGAGACTTTCGGGATAAGTTCATCAAGCACTTCAAGAGAGGATCATGAAGGCCGTCACAAGTCAAGACACGCGATGAACATGACTCCAAATGACTCGAGGACCGAAGCGTCAACGTGCAAATCTTCAGGGACTCAACCAGAAAATAGCGAAGCTTGCATAGCAAGGATTCAAGCCTTAACCGTGAAGGAAACGAAGTCAAAGGCCCACATGCAAGTGCACACAAATAAGGGATCACGTGAGAAGCAACCGGGCAGGAAACCGGGGCCGAAATGGGCCTGGGCCGGCCGGCCTGGGCCGACCGGCCCAGCCCACTCCGGGCCCGGTTCGCGTCCCCCTTTTGCCCTAGGTGCTTATCTATTTATTACCTCTGCCTCCGCCGGCCGCCACATCCATACATTCATCAAAGAGCCGCCGAGACGAAGGAGAAGCACTGGGAGGAAGCCGACGCCCGCTGCAAGTCCTCGAGTTGCCTAGGAGATGGCTTAGGCCATGCCCTAGCCGCCATCGTTGGCCCTGCGTGGTGAAGCCATGGTGGAGTTCCGGAGCTGCGACTTGAATTCGTCAAGTTGTTTGTACCTTCAACATTCGGTGATGTAACTATATCTTGTCATACTTTGATCTACTACAAGTTATACTTATTCATATGTGTAGCCACCATATGCCTTTAGTAGGACTAGATCGAATCATGGTGATTAGTCTTGTCTTGCGGACACACCGTAGTAGTGCACGGACCGAGGTTTATCGCTTGGTGATGATTATCCTCGCGTAGTGACAATACGAGAGGGGAGAAAGCGGCGAGTGAACGTGCATCGGACCACTCCATATCGGGTTACTCCATATCGAGTGTAATCCTTATCATAGTATAGGTTTAGATTGGTTTATCACCTTGGCCGGAACGGCAATGAGAAGACCATAGGCTAGGTTTAGCTTTGGTATGCTCACCTTTATGGCTAGGTGGATGTGATCCATACATCCCTTCATGTTTGTATGTTACCTTTATGCAATTAATGCTTCACATAGGGTTAGACCGGTAGGTTAGATAGAGAACCTTAGTGGTTTGCTTCTGATCCTTGGATTGACAAATCTAGGGAGGACCCTCCTTGGTGAAAAAGGCACCAAGTCACCCGTAGGCTTGCTGTGAACTTGAGCACGGTTTTACACCGTCAACAAGCCCCTTTTTCTGGCGCCGTTGCCGGGGATCGGCAACTCGAACCCTAGGGCAATCTATCTTTCTTTTAACTAACCCTAATTTTTATCATTGCATATACGCTTGCTTTCTTGTTTGTGTCCTTGAAACTAGGTGGAAAACTAGACACAAAGCGATCGAGAAAAGTTTGCAACATTCGAAGCAAACGAAGATGAACAAGGTATGCCTATGTGTCGATTAAGTTTTTAGACTAATGTCTTTTGGAGGATTGTTTGTCCAAGCTATAGGTGTCGAAAACGACCATGTCAAGCACGATGGAGAAGGATTCCATTACCATCATGCTCATGCAACGATGGTTATGATTTTTGAAGCCAAAGGATGCATGACATGGTGCCCTAAAAGACTTCAAGATGAAGACCACATGTACATCTCCGGATCGATGGACAAAAGGATGAAGATATCATCACGATATTTGCATGAGCCTCAGCAGAAAACAATTAGATATATTTGGATTTTCAAAAGCTGTATGAAGTCTACGCTCCAATGAATCAAGCGGTAAGGCAATCGGAGGTTCCTACAAGCGGATATGGCCGAATCACCGATGGTTGCACATGCTGAAATTCTGGACAGCAAGCAGTGCTGAAGTTAAACAGCCATAGCTCCCTCATTCGGACTTCGATTAAGGCAAATGAGTACCCGTTGGAAAGGTAATTTTATAAATTTTTCAATAGAACTATATTTTGGTATATGTTTTGTTCTGGATGCAGGGGTAAATCCACGAAGAAGAGGCAGCAACAAGGCAATGACGACAAGATAGAGGAGATGGACACAATGATAATAAATAGAAGATGGGGCAACGGTTCCACAACACGTACATAATGAAATTTAGAAGCTAAGGACTAAAACAAACCCTCTAGAGTAGGGATGAATGAAGACACAAGAGGCACCACTCAACACATGATGATGTTGGAAGCGAACCACGACGGATTTCCTAAAGGCAACATCAAGCTGCATGGCTACTTTGGATTCTCGCACAAGTAATCGTGGCTTCACGACAATAAAAAGGTACGTGAGAAATTCGAGCTCTATGACTTAAATGAAGCGCTTTGCGGGAGGCAACCCGATCTTTTTATATATCTATATAAACTATGACAAGTCTACATTGTGTTCTTTATTTGAAAACTTCAAGTAACATCGTACCATCGCTCTAATAAATGTCACAACCACATGTTGTATGCTTTAATATATATATATACACACACACATTGAGTGAGTACTTTGCTACTTGAATTTTGGGAAACTTGTATACCCCTTTTTTTGTGTAGTGTTTAGAGTCTTTTTATTTGTGTCTTTAAAGAGAAATATGAAGCATGATCCCTTTTGATTCTAAACTTGTGTCACACCTGATTTCCGAAGAGGAACCAAGTGCATCTCATATGTGCGCCAGGATCAGTTTACACACATATGATAAACGAAATGAGTGAAATATCATTAATAGTATTAAAACGTATTTCAAAGTTTAACCACTTATTACACTCATGCACTTGACTGGGGGTCCGCAAGCCTCAGATCTCATCGTAGTTGTCGAAGAGTTCTGCTCCAAAATTTTCCTCTGAACAGCGATAAGCAAGGCTGAGCACTCTTATGGTTGGAGCTCAGCAAGTGGGGGGAAAATGCAAGGCTATCAAGGTAGGCTATGTTTTTGTAGCGGTTAGCATTTTAATGTTGGTCAAGTTTTAATTAACGAACACCTAATTGCTATGTGTAAGTTCGTACCACCCACTTAAGAAAAACTTAAATACAAAACAACTCCAAGCTCATCGAGCTTCACCAACCACGATTTATCTCGTCTTTAAGTTTATTAATCATGTGAGGGTCCAAGCCGCTCATGACCGTGAGCACGGCTGATCGATCAGTTTTACACTCTGCAGAGGTTTGCACACTGTACCCACAGTTCGCGTAAAAGCTCCGAAGAACTTTAAACCCAACCATGCGATGCTGGCCAAGCACCATACCACACTTCCGAGGTGTGATTGCATAGGGACGCTATGAAGCCTTTACAAAGGCATGCAAAAGACTAACGACCCGCATAGTTACAGATCAAGGCGGACCATAACCCTCCCTAGTGGTCAACACCATAGCAAAGGCTGCTACCCCAAAAGGACCGGGCTATACCCCTGCAACCCGGATCCCCCTCTGCTCCTTTCGGAAAAGGGCCACTAGTACAATCACACACCTAATTATTCGGCTAAGGTCAGAGCCATGTGACACTGTGGTTGCGCATGTTTTCTTTGGTGGTTCTCCATGTTCCGATTAAATCAAGTGTTCTTGCATTACCCGAAGCATTCACCTTTAAACATTGAGCACTTCTTTTTAAAAGATCTTTTTAACCAACCCATGTTGAGCAACTAGCATTTTCTACCCAAAAAGTTTATTTAAACTGGTTGGCCAAGGATCGGGGTAAAAGATCTAGGTAAGTCCTTAAAAAGAGTGTACCCGTCAAATTAATGCAGTAAATCATAAAAGTAAACTTAATTGTAAATGCAGTTAAATAGGACAAAGAATGGAATATGCTGGGGGAGAAGACCACTTGCTTTCTTCAGCTACGGCAAAATCTTTCTCTTCCTCAAACAACTGTTCCTGATCGTCCCCAAGAGGTTGCTCAGTTGAAACAGGCACGATATCTACGATTTCACACATAAAGCATACAATAAATAAAACAGATCACCATTCAATCCTAAGGATTGAAAACATGCTACTAAAACGACGGGCTCGCTGAGACGATCGCATGGACTGTTAGAACGCTAAAAACGGAGCTATAACGGAGAAGATACACTAAAAACAAGGTACAGGGACTAAACTGGGATAAACTAAACCTTCCAGGGACCTAACAGCAAGAAAACAGGGGCTAAAACGTAATTATACTTAACAACAGAAGGTCTAAATCATTAAAAGAGTGTTCTGGACCTCGGGTAAGAATTTCTAATAAAACAGGGGCAAAAATAATAAAAATAGGACCTGATTGCGATGATCTTTATAGGTGGAAGGGTACGGTTGTGATAATAAAGAATGCCATGGGGTTTTTCGCAAAACAGCCGGCGGCCTCTGGGTGGACCGGGCTGGGCGCGATCTGCGCCGTCGATCCCCGATCGGGCGGCGGGCGCGGTTGTGGACCAGCGCCGTGGACCGGGTCCACTGGTCCACGGTGGACCAAGCCATGGGAGTTCACCCCGATCTAATCTAGGCTGCTGACTTCGCGATCAACGGCTGCGGACGTCCGTACGCGCCCCGGCGGCGGCGCACGGCCGGCTCGTGGCGGCGCCCGGCCGGAACTTCGCCGAAAGTTCGCCTGCGAACGCAAACTCATGCTAGGGATCATGGTTTTGGATGGGGTTTGGTCCTACGCGAAGCTGGGGCAACGAGAAAACTAATCGGGTGGATAAGGAGGCGGCTCCGGCGGCCATGGTGGCTTGCACCGCGTGGGGGCGGGTCGCCGGCGGCCGGTGAGTGGCGGCACGCCCTGTGACTCGGTACAAAAGAAAAGGAGGGCGGGGAAGAGTTTCTCGCTGCACGTAGGAGCTTCGGCGGGCGAGGAAACGGCGAAGAAGACGACGACAGCAGAGATCGACGTCAGCGGCCGGCTTCAATGGGCGGCGGTGGTGAGCTCGATTTGGGAGCAATGGACCCTGTGGATTCGAATAGATACACGTGTGAGCCTCAGGCGCGAAGAAAAAATGAAGGAGAGGGGTTAGGGAGCTTCACCGACGACGGGGGAGCTCGGGCAGCGGTAATGGCGCGGCGGCCGGCGCTCCAATCGGTGGCGAAGGCAGCAAGGGCACAGGAAGGCGTGGGAGCTTGGGAATGTGCGAAGGGGGGGTACGGAGGTGCCCTGGGTCGCTTATATAGGCTCGGGGTGGCGCGGGGAGGCGGTTCCCTGGCGGCCATGGCCATTAATGGCCAACTTTGAAGAAGATTGAAGGGGGGAGGGGGATTAAGGAGGTAACGGCCGTTTTAAAAGGGGATTGAAGGGAGGGGCGTCACTGCACTCGATTAAGGCGGCTTGATGGCGGGGTAGCGGCTGACCCGGCCGGAAACGACCGGCGGCCTTGATGAGGGGGCGCGGCCACCTGCGGCTGGAGGTAGGGGATGGGCCTGACGGCCGGGCCCCACCTGCCAGTGACTGGTCGCAAAAGAGGAGGGGGCGCAGTGTTGGGCCGGCAGTCGGGAAAGAGTTGGGCCAACGTGGGCCGCTGCGCGCGCGGGAAGAAGGCTGGCGGCCTGGAAGTCCACGCGGGCTGAAAGAAAAAGAAGAAGAAAGGGTTGGGCCGGCTTAGGGAGAAAGGAGAGAGGAGAGGGAGTGAAGGCTTTTCTTTTTAAAAAAAATTCTTTTCAAATTCGTTTTTCGAACTTTCAAACTTCAATCAAACAAAAATCCATGCATTCGAATGATGATGCACAAACACTTATTATTTCTAAATTATTTTAGTGATATTTAAATATTTAAAAGCCAATTTATTTGATAATTTATTTGTGTCCTTAAGAAAATTTAAATCCAGACATTTGTTGCCTACATTAATTTAGTGATGAAATTGTTAGGGTGTTACAACTTGTGGCTAGTTAACTTAGGCTAACATTTGCTTTTGGTTTAGATCACCACCATATCATGTCATATCATTTTGTTCATTCATAATTGTAGCAAACATAGCCTCATATGCCATTTGTTCGGAGTTTGATTTTGGTGATTCATGACAACATGATCATTGGGACTAACCATATTGTTTGAGCATGTCTTTGTAGACATTTCTAGGTCCCAAGGATGCAAGAAAACCACATGCAAAAATGCCAAAACAAAGGGTCAAAACCGAGCAAGAAAAGGAAAAGAGAAGACATCGTCGGATGAACCGACGGTCCCTAAAATACAAGCGTCGGTGCAATCGCCGGATAAGTTGGTGCACAGGGTCAAACCCTAGGTACCGTCGGATGAACCGACGGTCCATTATTTAATAGCGTCGGACGAGTTGCAGAGGAAGAGCAAAGAAGACAATAGCACCGGATGATCCGACGGTCTGAGTGAGGACCCCGTCGGTCTATCTGACGCTTAGTTTGAATTCATACAGAGACGCGCCAAGACGAAGGCTTCAGCACCGGATGATCCGACGCCTTGGTCAGGGTTTACGTCGGTCTATCCGACGGTCTGTTGGAAGCTAACAGTAGCGACTTGGACGCGAGGCCTTCAGCACCGGATGATCCGACGTAGCGTCGGAGCATAGCGTCGGAGCAGTTGTGTCAGAAAACCTCAACGGCTAAGTGATGTGAGAGGGGCACCGGATGAACCGACGCCCTGGAAAAGCATAGCGTCAGATCATCCGACGGTACCTTTTTCAGCAGCTTTTAGCTAACGGCTAGTTTGATGCCTTGGGCTATTTATACCCCTCCACTCACCCATTTGAGGTTGCTGGATTGTGTGGAAGTGCAGAGGAGTTCAAGACACATTCAAGATCATATCCAATCCATCCAAGTGCTTAATTGCTCATCCTTAGACTTGCATATGCTTAGTGTATGTCCTTAGTGCTAGGCTTAGCTTAGAGCTGAGTGAGTGCAAGGTTGTGCCAACCTTGTGAGGTGATTCTTGAGTGAATCCAGTTGTACAAGGTTCGCCGGAAGCCTTGGGGCCTAAGTGGCTCACCGGCAATCGTCGTCGACCCTCCGGCTTGGTGTGGAGCGGAAAGGACACTTTGTGTGGGGGACGTGGAGACCCTCTTCCTTGGTGGAGAAGCTCCTTAGTGGAGGCGACATCAAGGTGACCAAGGGAGCTTGGCAAGTGCCTAAGTGGCTATCCTTTGTGGCGAGTCAAGTGGTGCTCTTGGGAGAGACTTCGTGACCGGGAAGCAATACTCTTGTGTGAGTGCTTCAACAACGTGGACTAGGGGTGGCTTAGTGCCTACCGACACCACGGGATAAATCACGTGTCAAGAGTTTGCTTCCTCTCATCCCCTTTACGTTTCCGCATTTACTCTCTTGCAATCTTTGCTTGCCTTTACTTTCCTAGAGTAGTATCATGCTAGGATTGGCTATAGGTTGCAAACCTTTGTTTGGGATGGGAGTTTCACACTAGAACAACCATAGTTGCACATACAGATAGTATGTTCTAGTTTACTTTTGTGTAAAATTTAGTGAGCCATAGGTTAAGGTTTTAAGTTGCCTAATTCACCCCCTCCCCCTCTTAGGCTAACGGGCATCCGAATCCTTACAAGTGGTATCAGAGCCGGGACTCACTTCCTTCACAAGGAAACACCAATTCGATTGGTAGATTGTGAAAACCGGCTCATTGGAACGGTTAGGCTTCACCGCCTAGTGAGTTGCTCTATAGAGAAATGAAAGGGGTGGATACCTTAGGTTTGGCTCCACATTTCGATGGCACGGGCTATCCTCGGTAGAAGGTTCTCATGGAGGCATATCTCCAAGCAAAGGACCTTGATGTTTGGAGAGTCACCGATGAGGGCATGAAAAATGGTACTAGAAAGGAAAAGCAATTTGATGTAATTGCTAAGAGTATCATTTTGTCCTCACTAGATGTAGGCGTTTTCAATAGAGTTTTTACTTGTGACAATGCTCATGAGCTATGGAAAACCATCAAGGAGCAAAATGAGGGTTCAAAAGAAGTTGCTAATGAATGCTACGGTTGTCTCCTTGAGGAATTCAATAGCTTTAAGCAACTTGCAAATGAAAATGCCGAATCTATGTACTCACGCCTAAATGTGTTTGTCAATGAGATCAATGCTTTAGGTGTGAAGGACATCACAGACTTGAACATCAACCGAAAGATCCTTCAAAGTCTACGGAAGCCCGATTATGACTTGGTGAAGGCAATCATCTACGAGAAGCTTCTTTCAAGTTGTGTCACCTAGTGATATCATTTCCAAGTGGCTCATCTCAATGTGGTGCCAACAAGGTAGAGAGGATCATCCCCCGGAGGTATGCAATGATCAAAAGACTACAAGTGATATATACAAGTGGTAATGTAACAAGAACCCATTTGTCTTATCTCTTGTCCTTTAAGCTACCTTCTTGCATGATATGGTCTAAGCTTCCTTGCCTTACAATTTGTAGTTGTGCACTTTTTTCTCACTACCCTTGTCCTACAAGTGGTATTCTTTTTGTGCACACACTTAGGGGGAGCTTAGTTTGTATCATGTTGGTCTCATGAGCTTGTGATCCACCTTAGTTATTCACACATGTGGTATCTTCATTGATATCATACATATGGATCATGGTTCATGCGGATGTCTTCCTTGCATTTAACGTTTCTCCTTTGAGCTATGGTTGCTAGATCTTGCTAGTTTCCTTGGACCCGTTTGCTTTGGGACTTTTTGGAGATTTTATTCCAAAGGGGGAGAATGTGAGACCAAAGCAAGCTTATGGCTTAAGCCTACAAGTGGTTTCAAGGATGCTTACAAGTGGTCTCAAGGTATGAGACCAAAGGGAGAGAATATGAACATAAAGATCAAAAAGGGGGAAGTTTGATCTAGGGGGAGTTTGGATGATGGTAAGCATCCAAGCAAGTGTAAGTGGTTCTAATTTTGTCAATTCTTGCAAATTTATGCTTGCTTTGGTTGTGTTGTTATAAATCACCAAAAAGGGGGAGATTGTAGCGAACATGGCCTCATATACCATTTGTTCGGAGTTTGACTTTGGTGATTCATGACAACATGATCATTGGGACCAACCATATTGTTTGAGCATGTCTTTGTAGACATTTCTAGGTCCCAAGGATGCAAGAAAACCACATGCAAAAATGCCAAAACAAAGGGTCAAAACCGAGCAAGAAAAGGAAAAGAGAAGACACCGTCGGATGAACCGACGGTCCCTCAAATACAAGCATCGGTGCAATCGTCGGACGAGTTGGTGCACAAGGTCAAACCCTAGGTACCGTTGGATGAACCGACCGTCCATTATTTAGTAGCGTCGGACGAATTGCAGAGGAAGAGCAAAGAAGACAGTAGCACCGGATGATCCGACGGTCTAAGTGAGGACCCCGTCGGTCTATCCGACGCTTAGTTTGAATTCATACAGAGACGCGCCAAGACGAAGCCTTCAGCACCAGATGATCCGATGCCTTGGTCAGGGTTTCTGTTAGTCTAGCCGACGGTCTGTTGGAAGCTAACAGTGGCGACTTGGACGCGAGGCCTTCAGCACCGGATGATCCGACGTAGCGTCGGAGCATAGCGTCGGAGCAGTTGTGTTAGAAAACCTCAACGGCTAAGTGACCCGAGAGGGGCACCGGATGAACCGACGCCCTGGAAAAGCATAGCGTCGGATCATCCGACGGTACCTTTTTCAGCAGCTTTTAGCCAACGGCTAGTTTGATGCCTTGGGCTATTTATACCCCCTCCACTCACCCATTTGAGGTTGCTGGATTGTGTGGAAGTGCAGAGGAGTTCAAGACACATTCAAGATCATATACAATTCATCCAAGTGCTTAATTGCTCATCCTTAGACTTGCATATGCTTAGTGTATGTGCTTAGTGCTAGGCTTAGCTTAGAGCTTAGTGAGTGCAAGGTTGTGCCAACCATGTGAGGTGATTCTTGAGTAAATCCAGTTGTACAAGGTTCGCCGGAAGCCTTGGGGCCTAAGTGGCTCACCGGAAATCGTCATCGACCCTCCGGCTTGGTGTGGAGCGGCGAGGACACTTTGTGCGGGGGACGTGGAGACCCCCTTTCTTTGGTGAAGAAGCTCCTTAGTGGAGGCGGCATCAAGGTGACCAAGGGAGCTTGGCAAGTGCCTAAGTGTCTAGCCTTTGTGGCGAGTCAAGTGGTGCTCTTGGGAGAGACTTGGTGACCGGGAAGCAATACTCTTGTGTGAGTGCTTCAACAACGTGGACTAGGGTGGCTTAGTGCCTACCGACACCACGGGATAAATCGCGTGTCAAGAGTTTGCTTCCTCTCATCCCCTTTACATTTCCGCATTTACTCTCTTGCAATCTTTGCTTGCCTTTACTTTCCTAGAGTAGTATCATGCTAGGATTGGCTATAGGTTGCAAACCTTTGTTTGGGATGGGAGTTTCACACTAGAACAACCATAGTTGCACATATAGATAGTATGTTCTAGTTTACTTTTGTGTAAAATTTAGTGAGCCATAGGTTAAGGTTTTAAGTTGCCTAATTCACCCCCTCCCCCTCTTAGGCTAACGGGCATCCGAATCCTTACAATAATCATGTTTTACTTCATTCCACTTTGTTCTCCACCTTTGCATTATGTTGCATGTGGCATCTCATCTTTTATAACCCTTAAAAAATCTCATCTTTACCTAAACCTTCCTACCAAACCACACCTAGAACCTTAAAAGCCAATTTATTTGATAATTTATTTGTGTCATTAAGAAAATTTAAATCTAGACATTTGTTGCCTACATTAATTTAGTGATGGAATTGTTAGGGTGTTACAAATCCTACCCCCTTAAAGAGAATCTCGTCCCGAGATTCAGTAAGATTAGAGAACAACTGAGGGAATTCTTCCTTAAGCTCACCCTCTCTTTCCCAAGTAGCCTCATCCTCAGAATGGTGACTCCATTGCACTTTGCACATCCTAATGACCTTGCTATGAGTAGCCCTTTCTGAAGTATCCAAAATTTTGGCTGGATGTTCCTTGTATGTTAGATCATCCTTTACCTCAAGTTCTTCCAATGGTAGATACTCTACTCTGACCTCACTTGAACACTTTTTCAATTGCGACACATAGAACACATCATGAACGTCGGCCAAGCGTTCAGGTAACTCCAACCGATAGGCTACTTCGCCTCGTCTTTCCAAGACTTGGAAATGTCCGATAAAGCGAGGTGATAACTTTCCTCTGATATTAAACCTTCAAAGACCTCAGATAGGTGACACTCTGAGGTATGCATAGTCTCCGACTTCAAATACTACTTCTCTTCTCTTCTCTTGGGATCTGCATAACTCTTTTGCCTAGATCGAGCAATTTTGAGATTTTCTCGAATTATCTCAACCTGTCTTTCAGCTTCCTTTATAATCTCTGGACCAAAGAGTTGACTCTCCCCTATTCCAGAACAATGGTGTCCTGAACTTCCTCCCATACAGCGCTTCAAACGGTGCCATCTTGAGACTACTCTGATAACTATTGTTGTAAGCAAATTCCGCGTATGGCAAGCTTTTATCCCAACTTCCACCATGTTTTAATGCACATGCCCTTAACATATCCTCTAAGATTTGATTTGTCCTTTCAGTCTGACCATCTGTCTGTGGATGATATGCTGAGCTAAAATTTAACTTTGTATCCATAGACTCATGTAGTTTCTGCCAGAATCGGGACGTGAACTGAGTGCCTCGGTCTGAAACTATCTTCTTTGAAACTCCATGCAGACATACTATCTTTGATATGTATAGTTCTGCTAACTTTGTTCCCGAGTAGGTGGTCTTTACTGGTATAAAATGTGCAACTTTAGTTAATCTGTCCACTATAACCCATATTGAATCGTATCCATCACGTGTACGTGGTAATACCACTATAAAGTCCATACCAATTTCTTCCCACTTCCATTCAGGTACTCGCAATGGTTGCAGTAACCCTGCTGGTCTTTGGTGTTCTGCTTTTACCCTTTGACATACATCACACAGTGCAACGTGAGCTGCAACATCTTTCTTCATACCGTACCACCAATATTTCTGCTTTAAATCTTGATACATTTTGGTACTTCCTGGATGTATAGAGAATGTTGAATCGTGTGCTTCTTTCAATATAGACTCACGAAGATGTTTGATTTCCGGTACACAAATCCTGTTCTTAAACCAAATAGTTCACTGTTCATCTTCTCTGAATTCCGGAACTTTGCCTAGTTCAATCAACTTCTTATATTCCTTAATCTTTTCATCATTCAATTGCCCCTTTCTAATCTCTTGTTCAAGAGTTGACTCAATTTCTAAGGTCATACTTTCACTCTGTGCAGCTATCCCTAGGTTGAGTCGTGCCATTTCCCAACATAGTTCTTGGGGCATCAATCGAGTTACAAACATATTTGCCTGACTCTTACGACTCAAAGCATCTGCTACAACGTTGGCCTTTCCTGGATAATACTGTATATCCAAATCATAGTCCTTAATCAGCTCTAACCATCTACGCTCTCTGAGATTGAGATCTCTTTGAGTAAAGATGTACTTTAGGCTTTTGTGATCCATGAATATCTGACACTTATTACCAATCATATATTGTCTCCAAATCTTCAGTGCGTGCACTATGGCTGCTAAATCTAGATCATGAGTAGGATAGTTTTGTTGATGCTTCCTTAGTTGCCTAGAAGCATATGCTACCACTTTTCCTTCTTGCATCAGAACACATCCAAGACCTTGTCGTGATGCATCACAGTACACATCAAACCCTTTGTGTATATCTGGCATTATCAGTACTGGGGCGGTAGTCAGTTTCTTCTTCAATTCTTCGAAACTAGTTTGGCACCTATCATCCCACTTGAACTCCTTTCCCTTCTCCAACAAAGACGTGAGAGGTTTTACAATCTTCGAGAATCCCTCAATGAACCGATGGTAGTAACCTGCCAAACCAAGAAAACTCCTGATCTCTGGTACATTTTTAGGTGGATTCCAATTTAGCACATCCTGAACCTTACTCGGATCCACAGCAATTCCTCCATCAGTGATAATGTGCCCAAGAAAGAGACCTCCTTCAACCAAAAATCACACTTGCTGAACTTGGCATATAACTGATGTTCTCGAAGTTTCTGCAATACTAACCTCAAGTGTTCCTCATGTTCCACTTCATTCCGAGAAAATACTAGGATGTCATCTATAAATACTACCACCAACCTATCAAGATATTCCATGAAAACTTTGTTCATCAGATACATAAAGTAGGCTGGAGCGTTGGTCAACCCAAAAGACATCACTGTAAACTCATACAAACCATATCTTGATGTGAAAGCTGTTTTAGGAATATCCTCCATACGAATCTTCAACTGATGGTAACCAGATCGCAGATCTATCTTAGAGAAAACTTTCACTCCTCTCATCTGATCGAACAGATCCTCGATCCGGGGTAAAAGATATTTATTTTTGATAGTGACCTCATTGATAAATCGATAATCTACACACATCCTCCTAGATCCATCCTTTTTGTCTATGAAGAGTGTGGGGGCTCCCCATGGTGATGAACTAGGACGGATATACCCTTTACTTAGCAATTCCTCTATTTGTTTCTTTAGTTCAGCCAGATCTTTAATGTCCATTCCATACGGTCTTTTAGATATAGGAGCAGTGCCAGGTAAGAGTTCAATACTGAATTCAATGTCTCGGTCAGGTGGCATACCTGGTAAGTCATCAGGAAACACATCCGGGTACTCATTCACCACTTTGATGTCCTCCAGAACTTTTCCTTTCATTGAATTCACTATCTCCTTTCCAGTAGGTGACGGTGTTGCAATAAATTCTATTATGTTCCCTTGTGGACTAGTCAAGTGAACTGACTTCTCCCGACACTGGATAACTCCATCATACTTTCTTAACCAGTCCATCCCTAGGATCACATCTATGCCCCAAGATTTTAAGACTACCAGATTGGATGGAAAGTCTACCCCCATAATTTTAAGATTTACTTGTGGGCACAGATGATTGGCTTTCATATCACCGCCCGGTGAACTAACAAGCAACGGTTTCTTCATTGGACTCACAGGCATATTATGCTTTGCTACGAACTGATCAGTAATAAATGAATGCGTTGCTCCCGAATCAAATAGTACTGTAGCAGGTACAGAGTCGATAGGGAACGTACCAAGCACAACCCCAGAAGCGTCCTGCGCCTGCTCCACAGTCATGTTGTGCACCTTGCTGCGCACATAGTTCTGTTGTGCTTTATTGCCTGGAGTACTTGAATTTCCAGGGCGCGCTAGAGTTGATGACTGTCCAACTTTCTGAACATTACTCCTCTGGGGAGTCTGCATCCCGCGTTTAGGACAGTTATTAGCATAATGTCCCAACTTGCCACACTTGAAGCATCCATTAGGCTGCACAGGGGTGGTGTTCCTCGCCGGTGCACCCAGTGTATGAGCTGGTCGGTTTTGCTGGAAGTTTGGAGTGCGGGGAGTTTGTGGGCTGAAACGTTGGGGTTGCTGGAAGGAGCGCTGCAGCTGCATGTTTTGTGGGTACTTTCCACTCTGTCCTCCAGAGCGGAATGGTGAATTCTGCTGAAAGCTGTAGCGTGGACGAGTATGGCTGCTGGACTGTCCCTGGGATTGGAACTTACGCTTCTGTTCCCCGAGCTCTCTGCGTTTGTTCTCCAAGCCAATTGCCTTGTTTAACAAAGTGGCGAAGTCTGGAAAGGTATGGCTCTGAAGCTGATAATTCAGTGGCCCTATCAGTCCATCCAGGAAGTGTTCTTGCCTTTTCAGGTCTGTGTTGACCTCATCTGGGGCGTAGTGAGACAACTGAGTAAATTTGTCGAGGTATTCATTCACAGACATATTCCCTATTTCAGAGTAAGGAACTCTCTCTGTTTCAGCTTCAGTACCCCATCAGGGATGTGGTGTGCGCGGAAAGCATCTCTGAACTGTTGCCAGGTAATTGTGTTGGGCGCAGGATGAGCGGCTATATAAGCATCCCACCAATCAGATGCTAGCCCCTCCAAGTGTCCAGAAGCATATAGGACCATTTCACGGTCATTACACTGAGCTCTCTCCAGCTTTTTGGTAACGGTTTTCAACCAATCATCAGCGTCTAGCGGATCGGTTGAGTGGGAGTAGGTGGGTGGGTGGTGGCTCATGAACTCCTTGTGCTTGTCTCTCTAAGTAGGTGGTGGTGGTGGTGGTGGTTGTGGCTGATTTTGTCGGGCTTGTATGTTCTGTACTACGGCGGTGAGGTTTTCGATCAGCTGCATCTGGGTAGCGAAGAATTGCTGGGTGGCAGGATCCATTGCGGGATTGGGTGGGGGAGGTGGCACCGGGTTCTGCTGGTTAGCTATATGTGCCCGAACAACTGGTGGAACGTCCTGTCCTCCTCCTGACCTGGTGTTTACCATCTGATTGTTAGAGAAAGGCATTTCAGATAAGAAAATTGAACTGATGTATATAGAAGTAAGTTTGAATTAAGGGATCAGCATGATTTCTTTTCTGTGACAGATTCAGTTGATCTCGGTAAAACAGTTGTAACTCATAGTGTCCTTTCCCAAAAATTATGAAATTTTGCCAGGCCGTGAAAGACATATTTATGAAACTAACCCCACTGGATTTATTTCATTTGGAGATCCACAACTTGAGATAAAATTCAAACACCGCAGCTGTGTTGGTATGGTTTTACAGATTCTGTTAGCCCCACTGTTCTGTTTATAACTCTCTGTATATTAACCCTATAGCACTGAATTTTGGACAGAGATTGATCCAAAAAATTTGTGAACCAACCCAACTGGATTTAGGTCAATCGGAGTTCTGTAGCTTGAGTTATGATTAAAACATTACTGTGCTGTCAAGGAGCTGCGCGAACAGATTTTGTATGATTGATTTGGTATGATAAGTAAGGTAGAAGACAACTTAGAATTGAACCCCAACTAACCATTAACTTAACGAGATTTCTCTTGTTGCATTTGTGGCCATCATTCCACAATACAACTCACTCACACAAAGATCCAAATCAAACATGGTTCAAGCAACAACTTATTACAATCGTTTGTCCTCGCAGGAACGTCTACCGAAAAACAAGTAGAGGGTGGATATCCTAAGTTCCTATCCTACTGAAGACGTGTGGTCGCTGCTGGAGTGCCGTAACGAAGTCTTTTGTGCGGAGGCGAACGGGAAGGACAGGGTGCTTCTGCTTCCTCGGGCGGCTGTTGTCCTGCAAGCTGGGCTTCTAGCTAAGCTATCCTTGCTTGTGCATTCTGAAGCTCCCGATGAGTCATGTCCAACTCTGCTGTTGCTCCCTCCAAATCTGTATTAAGGGCTGTAGTCACTCTAGCAAGTATGTCCACACGGCTGTCTTGGAAGTCACCCATGGGTACCACAGTGTTTTCTGTGCCACTGACTCTGCTGGGAACAAACCGGAAGTCCGTGCCTTCAATGCGATCACGGAAAGTGTTGCTGACTGACCATAGTGCCCTTCTAGCAGCGTCGTTGATGGAAGCGGCCTCTGAAGCAAAGTGTGTTGTACTGGAATGAATCGTACGGGTCCTCCATCTGCCTGCCTGTCCTGTGAGGACTCTGACGTGAACCTCTGTAGTGTAGTAGTCCCTCATTCCAGGCTCTACATAATGTTTGGTGATGTACAATGGCCTCACTGAATGCTCTATGTCTTGCAACATTTCCTCCAGCAACTCACAAAACATACCATCTGGACCCACATAGGTATGCTCATGGTACTCAGCCCTGCGATACCTGTGTTCATCGCCCTGCTCTTCTCCATTCTCATTGTTATTGTCGTTGCCACCATCCTGATTATTATTATTGTCCTCATCATTTGCTACAGCGCTGTTGTCATCCTCCAGTCCTTCTATGTCAACATTTTCATCTTCTTCATCTTCATCCTCATTTTCATCTTCTTCCTCACTGGAGCTATCCTCGCTGCTACTGGAATCATCTCCCGAATCATCCGAATCATTACCTGCAGCATTTTGTACAGGCTCTTCTTCTACAGCATCTGGTTGTGGCACGGCTTCAACCACTGGTGGGATCACTATGTCTCCATCAGCATCAACCTCCAGGAAAACCCCATCATACAGTTGTGGCTGTTCCTCTGCCTCATCATCCTCAAAAACAATCTCCTCTGGATCTTCCTCAATATTTCCCTAGGGATGCACCGCCTGATATCCCTGTTCCACCACCTCCGGCTGCAACTGTACCGGATAATCTCCAACTTCCTGCGGCATCTCCTCAAGCTGTGCCTCCACCTGGGCTGCTGGGTAACGAGGAGCCAACTGCCCCAAAGGAAGGCGCCCACCGGTGCTCTTGCGGGCAGTCTGACGAGTCCTGGCCATCTGTTAAGAGAAAATGAACTCAGTATAGCAGAAATCAAAATGATGCAGTTTTCAACAAAGAAAACAAGAACAAATTAGATTTTTATGCGAAAATAAAGCGGTTTTGAAAGATGATGTAATGATCTAGAACATGAATCCTTAATTTTCGTCCATTTCTAACTAAGCCTGCGTTCCAACAGTCAACACTGCTCTGATACCACTCTGTCACACCTGATTTCCGAAGAGGAACCAAGTGCATCTCATATGTGCGCCAGGATCAGTTTACACACATATGATAGACGAAATGAGTGAAATATCATTAACAGTATTAAAACGTATTTCAGAGTTTAACCACTTATTACACTCATGCGGGAGACTCGAAGGTCTCTAACAACGGAAAACGATAACTACTCGTCAAGTCCTCGTCTTCCGCTCCCATAGGCACTTGACTGGGGGTCCGCAAGCCTCAGATCTTATCGTAGTCGTCGAAGTATTCTCCTCCAAAATTTTCCTCTGAACAGCGATAAGCAAGGCTGAGCACTCTTATGGTTGGAGCTCAGCGAGTGGGGGAAAATGCAAGGCTATCAAGGTAGGCTATGGTTTTGCAGCGGTTAGCATTTTAATGTTGGTCAAGTTTTAATTAAAGAACGCCTAATTACTATGTGTAAGTTCGTACCACCCACTTAAGAAAAACATAAATACAAAACAACTCCAAGCTCATCGAGCTTCACCAACCACGATTTATCTTGTCTTTAAGTTTATTAATCATGTGAGGGTCCAAGCCGCTCATGACCGTGAGCACAGCTGATCGATCAGTTTTACACTCTGCAGAGGTTTGCACACTGTACCCACAGTTCGCGTAACAGCTCCGAAGAACTTTAAACCCAACCATGCGATGTTGGCCAAGCACCATACCACACTTCCGAGCTGTGATTGCATAGGGACGCTACGAAGCCTTTACAAAGGCATGCAAAAGACTAACGACCCGCATAGTTACAGATCAGGGCGGACCATAACCCTCCCTAGTGGTCAGCACCTTAGCAAAGGCTGCTACCCCAAAAGGACCGGGCTATACCCCTACAACCCGGATCCCCCTCTGCTCCTTTCGGAAAAGGGCCACTAGTACGATCACACACCTAATTATTCGGCTAAGGTCAGAGCCATGTGACACTGTGGTTGCGCATGTTTTCTTGGGTGGTTCTCCATGTTCCGATTAAATCAAGTGTTCTTGCATTACCCGAAGCATTCACCTTTAAACATTGAGCACTTCTTTTTAAAGATCTTTTTAACCAACCCATGTTGAGCAACTAGCATTTTCTACCCAAAAAGTTTATTTAAATTGGTTCGCCAAGGATCGGGGTAAAAGATCTAGGTAAGTCCTCAAAAAGGGTGTTCCCGTCAAATTAATGCAGTAAATCATAAAAGTAAACTTAATTGTAAATGCAGTTAAATAAGACAAAGAATGGAATATGCAGGGGAAAAGACCACTTGCCTTCTTCGGCTACAGCAAAATCTTCCTCTTCCTCAAACAACTGTTCCTGATCGTCCCCGAGAGGTTGCTCAGTTGAAACAGGCACGATATCCACAATTTCACACATAAAGCATACAATAAATAAAACAGATCATCATTCAATCCTAAAGACTGAAAACATGCTACTAAAACGACGAGCTCGCTGAGACGATCGCATGGACTGCTAGAACGCTAAAAACGTAGCCATGACGGAGAAGATACGCAAAAACCAAGGTACAAGGAATAAACTGCGATAAACTAAACCTTCCAGGGACCTAACAGCAAGAAAATAGGGGCTAAAACGTAATTATACTAAAAAACAGAAGGTCTATATCTTTAAAAGAGTGTTCTGGACCTCGGGTAAGAATTTCTAATAAAACAGGGGCAAAAACAATAAAAACAGGACCTGATTGCGATGATCTTTATAGGTGGAAGGGTACGGTTGTGATAATAAAGAATGCCAGGGGTTTTTTTGCAAAACATCCGGCGGCCTCTGGGTGGACCGGGCTGGGCGCGATCTGCGTCGTCGATCCCCGATCGGGCGGCGGGCGCGGTCGTGGACCAGCGCCGTGGACCTGGTCCACTGGTCCACTGTGGACCAAGCCATGGGGGTTCACCCCGATCTAATCTAGGCTGCTGACTTCGCGATCAACGGCTGCGGAAGTCCGCACGCGCCCGGCAGCGACGCACAGCCGGCTCGTGGCGGCACCCGGCCGGAACTTCGTCGGAAGTTCGCCGGCGAACGCAAACTCGTGCTAGGGATCATGGTTTTGTACGGGGTTTGGTCCTACGCGAAGCTGGGGCGACGAGAAAACTAATCGGGTGGATAAGGAGGCGGCTCCGGTGGCCATGGTGGCTTGCACTGCATGGGGGCGGGTCGCCGGCAGCCGGTAAGTGGCGGCACGCCCTGCGGCTCAGTACAAAAGAAAAAGAGGGCGGGGAAGAGTTTCTCACTGCACGTAGGAGCTTCGGCGGGCGAGGAAACGTCGAAAAAGACGACGACGGTAGAGATCGACGTCGGCGGCCGGCTTCAATGGGCGGCGGTGGTGAGCTCGATATGGGCGCAATGGACCTTGTGGATTCGAATAGATACACGTGTGAGCCTCAGGCGCAAAGAAGAAGTGAAGGAGAGGGGTTAGGGGGCTTCACCGACGACGGGGGAGCTCGGGCGGCGGCAATGGCGCGGCGGCCGGCGCTCCAATCGGTGGCGAAGGCGGCAAGGGCAAGGGAAGGCGTGGGAGCTTGGGATTGTGCGAAGGGGGGGTACGGAGGTGCCCTGGGTCGCTTATATAGGCTCGGGGTGGCGCGGGGAGGCGGTTCCCCGGCGGCCATGGCCATTAATGGCCGGCTTTGAAGAAGAGTGAAGGGGAGAGGGGGATTAAGGAGGTAACGACCGTTTTTAAAGGGGATTGAAGGGAGGGGGCGTCACTGCACTCGATTAAGGCAGCTTGATGGCGGGGAAGCGGCTGACCTGCGGCTGGAGGTAGGGGATGGGCCTGACGGCCGGGCGCCACCGCCGGTGGATTGGTCGCAAAAGAGGAGGGGGCGCAGTGTTGGGCCGGCGGTAGGGAAAGAGTTGGGCCAACGTAGGCCGCTGCGCGCGCGGGAAGAAGGCCGGCGGCCTGGAAGTCCACGCGGGCTGAAAGAAAAAAAGAAGAAGAAAGGGTTGGGCCGGCTTAGGGAGAAAGGAGAGAGGAGAGGGAGTGAAGGCTTTTCTTTTCTTTTTTTTTAATTATTTTTTTCAAATTCGTTTTTCGAACTTTCAAACTTCAATCAAACAGAAATCCATGCATTCGAATCATGATGCACAAACACTTATTATTTCTAAATTATTTTAGTGATATTTAAATATTTAAAAGCCAATTTATTTGATAATTTATGTGTGTCCTTAAGAAAATTTAAATCTAGACATTTGTTGCCTACATTAATTTAGTGATGGAATTGTTAGGGTGTTACAACTTGTGGCTAGTTAACTTAAGCTAACTTTTGCTTTTGGTTTAGATCACCACCATATCATGTCATATCATTTTGTTCATTCATAATCATGTTTTACTTCATTCCACTTTGTTCTCCACCTTTGCATTATGTTGCATGTTGCATCTCATCTTTTATAACCCTTAAAAAATCTCATCTTTACCTAAACCTTCCTATCAAACCACACCTAGAACCTAGGCCAGCAAAGGGAGGGATCGACTTATGTCAAGTCGACAAAGTATATCTCTATCTCTTTCTAATTAAAGTTTTTACTAGCCTCATCCTAAACCCTTAGAAAAAACCCCTCGTACCTTTAGTAATCCTAAAACCATAGGTTTGTTTTTCATCCGAAAATCTAACCCTCGCTTTCCTTCTTTTTTCAAAACCACCTTAGATAGAATTTCTTCACCCGACTTATCTTTTCAAAATTCTTGTCTTAAGTTAAAAATATAGGATACCCATAAGCCTTACCTTAAAACTTTGTTAGCATGTTTTAATGTATTTTGATAAAATGCTTTGTTGACAAGACTTTAAAGTGACTTGCTTGTCATTATAAGGAACAACTTTGAAAGCCTTTTTCAAACATTGCTGACCCTTTTCACTAATTCCTTTTAACATTTGCATTTTGCATCAACCCCCCTTTGTTCTATCATGCATAGGTTAGCTTGGCTTCTTCGCAAAACTTTTTGATGAATGCTTTATTTCCTTAATGGTGCTTCGCGCGCGCGAGGCATTTTCCTTTGTAATCTTGTGTAAACATGGTGTTTAGATTTGATTACGGACAATCACATTTGAGTTTTTTTAGCCTTGTTAATTTATATTGCATTGGTTGGTTTATAGACTTCACAATGCGCCCTACCTCTCTTACACTATTAAGAATTGTTAATCTTGGGATAAACATGGTGTTTTGACCTTGGTTGATAAATCTTTATAGCGGTGGAGAAGTTTGGCAACCACTTTGTAAGCATGGAGTTTAGAATCTGGTGTAAACATTGTTTTGTTTCTATCCCTTCCTTTCATTTGCATTTTCATCTATACGCACGTACACTCATTAGGTCCTTACTTTTCTCTTTACTAGGTGAGCTATAGCTAAGATCTTAGGGATGCATTTGGTTTGTTGGCAATTGTTTCTACTCCCAACCATAACCCCGGGGGTAGAATGTGCATTAGATTTCTTTTGTAGGCATGGAGAAGTGTTCCCATGAGTTCTTGACCAATTGCGATCAAGATCGTTAGTCATCTACAAGGCTTGAGAGGGGAGTTTCTGTTTCCATAAAGATTTGAGCACATGTTCAGAGATGTAAAATAGAAGAAAATTTAATATTCAGAAGCTCCTTCAAACCTTCTTTCCAACGCATCAAGAATCATCAATTTTGAAGACCCGTACAATGAGATATGGCAAAACCATTGAGCGTTGCGCAGTCTGAAATCAGCCTTGGACAGATTGCATCGCCGGAGTAAAATTGGCACAACTCTCTTGTTCGGAACCCGTTTCATGCATATGATGGCTCATTGCAAAGATAGTTTCATAAACTTCAACGTGGAGGGGTGTTTTAGTACATTTTATGTTCTGGAGGAAAAATAAAAACTGTGGAAGATGAGGCAGCGACAAAGGACGACATTGAAGTCGGTGATGACGATATGACAAAGGATTGGAACCATGGCTTGATGATGATAAGAAAAAGTTGAGGGACAAATGAGCAACAAAGGCAAGGAAGTGAAGATGATTCTCAAATACATGGCGAATTACAAGCAATTCAAGTTCTTCCACACTTAGCAACACGCTAAGCATGGGGGAGGATTTGAAGGACGAAAGAGAAAGGCCACATGGAGTACAAGGATCACCTTCAACACAAGATGCTCATCATTCTTTCTCCATGCTAAGCACAATGCTTAAGAATGGGGGAGGCATCGCTGCACTTCATTACGAGCATCGAAAAGGACGGTAACTCGCCCTTAACTTTATCTTTGTTCATCACCTTTTAAATGCTTGCACATATATACTTTCAACCATAGACAACCTTTGTATTTATCTCTTTACCAATAACATGGCTACTAGGAGGACAACCTAGGTTAGTTAGTTTTTAGTTTTCAATAAATAAATCACCATCTCTTTTGAGCTTACCACGATGATATTATTTGTATATCTTGATTATGGAAAAATGATGAAAGTTGCCGCCTTGTTTTACTTGCATGATGTTTTATATAAAATGACTATTTGCTCTCTATTAAATAGAACTTAAATTGATTAAATATCGGCTCTTTCATTTGTGGATGTTAAATTATTAATCTTTAGACCCACATACTTTATGCTGCTCTTTGATTTAAGTTTACCGATGACCTATGTCTTGCACTTGTTTTATTTAAAATTATTATGCTATCTATATTTGTGAATCTCTTGCAAGGCTCTACCTACCAAAGCCTATAAACATACAAGTACTTTAATGATATAACCTTTAGTTTGCAAACTTATATCTTGATGAGTTGGATTAGGATTGATTTCTGTGGTACGAGACTAAGAAGCTGGTCATTCCTTTGCGTATCTTTTTCATTCTAGCCATTCTTGTCCACGCATTGTGAGTTTCTACATTGGAAATTTCACAAACTTCGCTGGGCATCCACCCTAAACCCAAAACATCTTTTTGTGATTACCTCCTTGACCACAACCCAAATTGAGTATGGATGATCTTTCAACGAATTTTCTGAAGATTTTCTGGCAAGATTTCAAGACATATAACATACGGAGGGACTCATCAGTGATTCTGTGAGTTTCGACATGGAGGATTCCCTTGAAGATTTCAAAAGATTTATAAAGGAATACAATGATTTTGTACTTCTCTAGCAGCCATGGGTCCCCTCACTTCTATGCTCGAGGACGAGCAATATTTAAGCATGGCGGAGGATTGCTATAGCAAGTACTATGTTGCTTAAAAGTTCGAAGGAGCATAAAAAATGATGAATAAAAAAATAAAAAAGAGAAGAAAACATGAAGAAAAAAAGAAGAAGAAGAAAACAATGAAGGAAAGAAAGAAGAAAGAAATGAAGAAGAAAGAAAAAAATAAGAAAAGAAAAAACAAAAAAGAGAAATAAAAATGCTCCTCGGTTCTTTTTAGCTTCATTTAAATCTTATAGAGCTTTGAAGACAAGTCCATACTCAAACTTTTCAACCATGTGCAATCCGATAACGAGAACTTCATCCGTGTCTCGGGATCACCCATTTGCCACTTGCACATGTCCACCTTTCTAAATGTGTGTGTTCCATCTCTCTCCCTTTCCAACATTTATTTTCCATGGCCTTTTTGACTAGTCTCGGTAATTCCAATAGATCTCTCTCTTAGTTTAACAACATTTCAAGTATAATGTTTTGCTAGGATTGTTTTTACCTACCAAACTCCACATAAGCTTTCCACTTCCATATATGAGTAGAATAGGTTGAGAATAATCTAGTGTAGGCTTGAGTGACTTGACGAGATGGGTGTTTTCATGAGCTTTTGCAAGAGAACCTCACCTATGTTAGATGCGCAACTTTTTAAAAAACTCTTCACGATGCAACAAGGTTAAGGTTTGAAGTTTGCTTAAGTTCAAGAGCACTATATTTGTTTTATTGTGGAATGTTCTTTAATGATAGTCTATCTTCCATAATGAAGTAGCCGGTCAAAACTTGAACCTTAAATGCTAAATACTTGAGAGAGCAATATGTCTTGCTGTGTATAACTAAGTGCAGGGAAGACATTGAAGGGCAACGCTGATTTCCAAATTAAGCAAAGATCTTGGACTTGCTCGAGGACGAGCAAGGTTTAAGCATGGGGGTATGTTGACGGTCGATTTTGGTACACCTAGCTATAAGTTTACCGTCAACATTTGCACGTATTTGATATTCCAACCAATGGTACTAACCCCCGGAGGTATCAAGTTCACTCTCGCATGTCGATTTTGGAGTTTGTTGTTTACACAGGAAATTAATGTTAAAGAGGAGACTTTCGGGATAAGTTCATCAAGCACTTCAAGAGAAGATCATGAAGCCCGTCACAAGTCAAGACACGTGATGAACATGACTCCAAATGATCCGAGGACCGAAGCGTCAACGTGCAAGTCTTCAGGGACTCAACCAGAAAACAGCGAAGCTTGCATATCAAGGATTCAAGCCTTAACCGTGAAGGAAACGACATCAAAGGCCCACATGCAAGTGCACACAAATGAGGGATCACGCGAGAAGCAATCAGGGAGGAAACCAGGGCCGAATCGGGCCGAAATGGGCCTAGGTCGGCTGGCCTGGGCCGACCGACCCAGCCCACTCCGGGCCCAGTTCGCGTCCCCCTTTTGCCCTAGGTGCTTGTCTATTTATTGCCTTGGCCTCCGCCGACTGCCACATCCATCCATTCATCAGAGAGCCACCGAGACGAAGGAGAAGCACCGGGAGGAAGCCGACGGCCGCCGCAAGTCCTCGAGTTGCCTAGGAGATGGCTTAGGCCATGCCCTAGCCGCCATGGTTGGCCCTGCGTGGTGAAGCCATGGTGGAGTTCCGGAGCCGCGACTTGAATTCGTCAAGTCGTTTGTACCTTCAACATTCGGTGATGTAACTATATCTTGTCATACTTTGATCTACTACGAGTTATACTTATTCATATGTGTAGCTACCATATGCCTTTAGTAGGACTAGATCGAATCATGGTGATTAGTCTTGTCTTGCGGACACACCGTAGTAGTGCACGGACCGAGGTTTATCGCTCGGTGATGATTATCCTCGCGTAGTGACAGTACGAGAGGGGAGAAAGCGGTGAGTGAACGTGCATCGGACCACTCCATATCGGGTTACTCCATATCGAGTGTAATCCTTATCATAGTATAGGTTTAGATTGGTTTATCACCTTGGCTGGAACGGCAACGAGAAGACGATAGGCTAGGTTTACCTTTGGTTTGCTCACCTTTATGGCTAGGTGGATGTGATCCATACATCCCTTCGTGTTTGTATGTTACCTTTATGCAATCAATGCTTCACATAGGGTTAGACCGGTAGGTTAGATAGAGAACCTTAGTGGTTTGCTTCCGATCCTTGGATTGACAAATCTAGGGAGGACCCTCCTTGGTGAAAAAGGCACCAAGTCACCCGTAGGCTTGCGGTGAACTTGAGCACGGTTTTACACCGTCAACACCTCATCACCGTCATCCTCACCTTCCTCCGCATCTCCGGTCGGCCACGACATATACGACAAAGCCAACGGGTCACAGCTGTGAATTGATCCACGACTCCATATTTTGAAACTCTGATTGTCAAACCAAGAACTTGTGGCAATCAAAATACTAACACATGCTCGAACCTATTGTTCAGGCTTCAATGGATGGGTGGATGCTCTCTTTAGACTTCAGAGACACTGTACGAATGCAATTCAGAGCAGAGGATCTCTTTTTAGTCATTGGCGAAGAACTGCACATATACATATATACTCGAAAACGAATTGTTGCTAGCGAAATTGTCGGTCGGCGCCACCTACTCTGCTCAGACGATATCAGATGAGAATGAGATGAAGATCATGGGCTCTACTTCGGTGTTTCATGCATGCTGGCCTGCTTCTTCCTGGTCGTCACAGATGACAAAGGAAGGAGTGGGAGACAAGCAACTCCAGGACGCACGCAGTGCTTCGGCCAAGGAGCAACGACCGCAGCCCTCACAGGCAAAGCGGTGACCCCATCGACGTAAATCCCCCACGACGCACACCAAAGCTTTAAATAGCGGGCTATGGCAAATAGCAGCATGTTTTTTCCGAGGCTAAGAAGCTATAGCGGAGGCTATAGCGGACTATTGCAAATAGTGATTTACTATCAAACCATGACAAATACAAGTAATAGATGAAAAAATACAATAATTAGCAAATATCATAAGCACAAATATGTGTCTAGGGGTGTTTGAACATTACTTAAGTTGACAGTACAACAAGATTCATACAATTCAAATATTTAGTTGTACAAAAGATCATAATTGCAGCACTGAGCTAAGGCTAAGGCTATAGCGGCGCTAAAGCTACGCCGTTTAGCGCAGCTATAGCCCGATTTAGCGTCCATAGCTGCCATAGCGGCAAAAATACAAATAGCGTAGCGGGGACCCTCTAAAAATGCTATTGCGGCGCTATAGCCTGTTATTTAAAACTATGACGCACACAAGCAGCTTCCCCTGTTGTGCAAGGCTTGGCGCCCTCAACATTGCTACCCAGGCCACCGAGGTCGTCGTCCACGTAGACCAGCGAGGCGTCGCCGTTGCGCGGCCGCGACACGACGCCGCCCTGTTAGTTCCTTTCAATCCTTGCTATTGTCTCGGTCTCGGTCTCGGTGAAACTACAGATCCCGCTGTGACGCCCCAGGTTTTTAATTACCGTCACTAACGCTAATGACATGATTAGCCGGACAAATAGTCAACCCTAGGTCAACCTGGGCCCTCACCCATGGAAACTCCCTAACACACCCCTAGTGACCCTAGTGAATAGTTAAAACACTTGTGGGGCCAACCCATGGTCAAAGGGTGGGTCAAACCCCCTTGCCATCCAGTGTCCACACGTGTCTGCCGGAATTTTTGCCGCGTTCTCCAAAATTCACCTAAACACTTAAAATTCTACCTTTGGGAAAGTTGTAGGTCTTGTTGAGGGACACAACTTTCATGTAGAGTGGCATTGCAAATTTGGAAGGGAAATTTGTGAAAAACCCCTTGCAAGCCGGAGTTTTCTTGTTGCCGGGAAACCCACCGACATTCAAAGTTGGCATTCATTTAGATTCAAATCTAGAGAGTTAAACCCTATACGGCCTTTGTGAAAGTTGTAGCCGGTACTTAGATCTACAACTTTGGTATTCATTGCTTGGTCGAGTTGTATTCAAAATTTTGGAGAAACAATGGCTCAAACATAGCACCGGTGTCACTTGCTAGAGCCGGAGCGCGTCGCGCCGCGGCGCGCGCGCGCGCGTGCGCCGCCGTCGCCGCCCGCCGCCCGCCGCCGGCCTTGCTCGGCGTCCGCGCCCGCGCCTCCCGAGGCCGCGCGCCGCCCAAGGCGCTCCATCCCGAGGTCCCGCGCCCCGGCTCGCTCCATCCCGAGGCGCCCGGCGTCCGCCCCCGCACGCGCGCGCACACGCCGCGGACCGCCGGTCCGTCGGCGGCGTCGCCGCCGTGCGCGCGCGCCTCGACGCGCCGTAGCACGGCAAGCATCTTGCGCGCGTCACCCGTTCATCACCGGTGCCCGCGCGCCAGCCCGCCCCCCCCCCTCGCTCCCCTCCGCGCGCCACCGCATGCTCTCCCCGCCATCGCCGCCGCCGCTCGGTGCTGAGCTCCTCCGCCCGTGCTCATCGCCGGCCAACCACCCCGATAGCTCCAGTAGGTGCTAGTGAAGCTCCAAGGCCCGCTTGTTGCCCAGCCCCGCGCCTCCTTGCCGCTTTTCCCCGCGCCGCCGTGGGTGCGCGCCGCCGCCGCGCGCCCCTCGCCGGAGCTCGCCTCGACCCCGCCACCACCGCCAATCAACCCGGGGTGAGGCCAATTGCACCCCTGTGCCGCGTGTTGCTCTGGCCCGGCCCCACATCGCCGCCGGCGAGCTCTCCCGCCGCCGCCGAGGGCATGGATGTGAATCCAAGGGCCTGTTTGCAAGAAACCTTAACTTAGTTTTATTGCAGATCAGTCCAAGGTCTTAGAAAATTCTTAGAAATTCACAGATAAATCAGAAAATTTCCAAACTAATTTTGTAGGTTTCAGGATGTTAAACCCCACCTCAGTGTGGTACACTTATGGCTAGATTCAAAATAGTTTTGGCAGGAAAATTGCAAATGTGTTATAATTGGATCTGTCATAACTTGAAATGTATAGCTTCTCTGTAGCCAAGTTTTGGATATGTTGTGAGTTAGGATATGAATAGATGCTGTGCCAAAAATTGCAAAAAGTTATTATGTAAATCTTTTTATAAAAATGTTTTTCTATCTCTGATAGAACTGCATAAATGATTTTTCATGTTAAATATATTCATGTGCTTGAGCCCAACTTGTGCACACTGTCTTGTGATGTTGAAAGGCACATCTTGTGAATTAATCATAAATTTAGGATCAACAGAGATAATTATTCTTGATTTAAGCATGTTTTCCTTTGTAAATTAATAAACCAAGTTCAGTAGAGGTTCCATGTGAACATGCTGGCTTTTTAGGCTTGTTTAGGATCAGAGAACATGCACAAGAAAGTTTGGATCATTTTGATGCTTAGTTAGTTTTGTATGTATTTAAGTTGAATCACGCTAGCCTTTGTTATTTTCAATAATATTTAATTTTCTAGCATCCAACACTTACATGTGGGTCCAATGGACCAGGATAGGTGCTGGTAGGCTTAAGAAGCACTCCTTTAATTTTTGGTAATTTAATTGTTTAAAAAATGGCTTAAATGCCCTTTTAATATTAAAGGGAAATTAATAAAACAAAAATCCTTAATTAAATCTTTTCCTTTTTGAAAACATCAGTTAATATAATTAAAAGATAATTAATTATCATCACTGATAAGAAATTACTTCATAATAAAAATATTAATTACACCATGTTGGTAAGAATAAAATGAAATGAAGCTTTCACATGAAATGATAAGCTTAATAAAACCTTATTCCAAATGTGGAATAAAAGAGTAACCCATGTACAACCAATAACCTTCCAAAAAGGGAAACCTTAGATAGATGCTTGTTAAGGTGAATATGACCAACTAGAGTTGGATAAGACAACAAACTATCACATCACCTAAAGTGCATTGCATTCCGTGTAGATCTTCCGGACGGAGATTACTCCCTGGTCCCGGAAACCGAGGAAGGCGGAGCGGAAGGTTCTCTGCAGTACGTGGACGGACTCGACACCGAGGGTGCCCAAGCTAACCTAGTCGACGAAGGCAAGCTCCGGTGCATCTAACCCAGTTTTTAAAGTTCTTTATTCAATTATCTATGAATGATTGTGCATTTACGTTCAGGAGTTGAATGAAACCCTAGATGCATGATCCATAGGTACCTTTGGTCTCTACTAGTATGATAGGTCGATAGTCGCTAAGCTATAGGACCGTTACAAGTCGAGTGATGACCTCACTCGCGAGAATAGGTTCCTAGATAGGAATCATACTATATCCTTAAATGGATTGCTCACGTGGTAAGAGCATGGGATGCGGGCTCGGTCCGGTGGTTATGTGGGTTAAGTTTTTGAACGTACCAAGCATATGCCGGGTATGGGACCGGTAAGCCTAGTACCATAATGAGGCGGCGAGGGATCTTACTATTACTACTCTTGGGATTCGCTCTCACGGCTAGCTACCGGTGGTGTATGGTGACTCCGGGTATCTCGCGGGGTATGCCAGATAGCCTGCACCAAAGACTGTAAGATTCGATCCCAACTCGAGGGTTTATGGGGATGGCCTGGGGAGTTGTCCTCGTGGGGGCAGCCGACCGTGTGTTTGGGTCTACCTTGCAAGGTTTAAATCAATCGATTGTCGGCCTCTCACCGTTATCCGAGACTACTTACTCCACTAGTCATGTGATCCCTAATGATGGAAGTTGATGAAGATGATGTTTGACTAATTGTATTGTACAACCTTGTTTGTACTAGTTGGCTAATGTAGTAAAGATTAAACCTACTAGAACTTGTGCTAAAATCTTGAAAGTAAGGACCAACTCTTTGTTACTTTTTAGCAAAAGCAACCCAGTAGCCAAAAAGCCTTTCATGGTCTAGATTTGGTGAGGTAGATATCACCGACGGGTAAGACTTGCTGAGTATTAGTATACTCAGCCTTGCTTTAATGTGTTGATCCAGGTAATGCCTTCAGTGATGTGTGGCCCGGTGAGATCCCGCCCGGCTGGGAGCTGGAGTGGGTGGAGGACGACTACTGAAGCATCATGGATGGCCTCCCATGGCGACTTCGCTACCGCTAGTTAATTTCCGCTGTCTTTTCAAAACTCTGAACTATTCTGTCATGACAAAAACTATGGTTTGTAATAATTAAACCCTTCGGGGTACGAATTTGGATTTGAATGTTGATGTATCTCTGGACTCGCCTTCGAGTGAGTTTTAATGCATATATCGATCCTTGTGCTATTCAAGTGATTTACCGGGCGTTAACCCGGCGACTTACGACAGGATGGTACTTTATTATTGCTTAATGACCAAAGTGGATCGGTCTTAGGCGATAGTTCGGTACTTTCCTGGGCGGGTTGTCATAGTTGGCATCAGAGCTTATATGCACCAGAGATTAACTAATAAACCTTAATCACTGATTTTTGGATAAAATATGCCAAGGTTTTCTGGTTTTCCAAAATACGTTGGTCCGCTAAGGATAAACTAGACCGAGAGGCCCTAGAGGGAATTTTGGGTTCTTTCAGGTGGCTTATTTAACTTATGGTTTATTTTGCTAACTTCCAGCACGTTACTTTATGTCGGACTTACTTTCATGCACAACCAAACTAGGAGCCACGTGTTTTATACGTGTGTTGTTCCGCATCACGGGAATTGCGAGGTTTGATGGAGTGATCCATTCCACGGATCCCATCTTCGCGTCTGTTTATGAGTTGTGCGTCGCCACGTGTTTCATACGTGTGCATTCCGCATGTCGCTCATGCGAGGCAAGGATACACTCCATTCAAACGGAGGGTGTCCGAGGTTGGACGCTGTCCATGCAGCGGCTTAACGCATGGATACCGTTTCTATAGTGAACGGTAATGAATGTGGACGCTTTCGTGACGTGCTGGCACGAAAGGTTCGTTTTCTGCAGGTACATAACAGCGTTTCGTTAGTTTTTAAGCAGTACCGTATAGCTCTCGACTAGATATTATAGGGAGAGACGAATATGAGCCTTGCCACCGGCACTAACTTCGATTTTTGGCTTGATTGCCACGTGAGGTCGGATAGGACGTCTTGCATGCATGTTAAAAATCGAAACGACTAAAATGAACCCAAAAATCGAAATTCCATGTGTGTTCTTTAAGGAAGTTTATGCTAGTGTGTGCTTTTTAGAAACTAAAATACCTCTCATACCTAGCCGACATGCTGCCGAAATTTTGTGAAAAAAATTGTTTACCTTGTGCTAGGTTAATTAAACCAAATTGTTAAAAACAATTGATCCTCAACTAGTTCCCTTGTAATAGCAAGTCTCAATCCTAGTTCGTTGGGTTGGTTCACGTTTTCCCTAGGCACATCCAAGTTAAGGACCCTTCATCTTGTTCTATCGGTGCCCAACCTTAAAAAGCTTAATTGAAAAATGTTAAAAGGTTAAATTGAACACTCGGGAAAATTTTTGGAGGCTTCTGGATTTTTGGTTATGAATGTTATTCACAGCTGCCAGAACTTCACCATTTGTCATGCCGTTCTCTTTTGAGATCTGACATGGGTTACCTTTGTGTACAGATGGATTTCCCCGTGTTCCACCAGTTCGACGCCGACGGTACGATCCGTACCAACGGGTTGCACTGGGAGGGTTTTCCGCGCTTGGCGTGGGAAGCACTCAGTGCCGCAGGCTACCTTACCCCGCCGACGTACGAGGTGAAGGAGTTTGAGCGCTTTGGTGTTCCCCGCTGCAGGGTGATCGTTACTGTGCTGCCGCACCCAGATCACGCCGACTGGTTTGACCTGAGTTTTATTTACTGGGGATTTATCACGCACGAGTCCGTGGAGTCAGCCGCCCTCAGAGTGCTGACAGACTTTTGTGACCACAACCCTACTGTGGTAGCTTTTTCACCGTTTGGACTATTTCCGGCTGTGAGTCCTCACGACCCAGCTTGGTTGGACCGCATGGACCATCTACGGGAGCTACTGACCCTAGCAGAGCCGTTGGATGTTACTCAGACCCTTGCCCGTTGTCTGAACGTGGTTTTCACACTCCAGGGGCTGCGTTTTAACACCGCAGCAATTATTGCACAGCGCTTGGAGGCATCTAGGCGCGATTGGGAGCAGCTTTCGGCCGCACACCGGCGGCCGAACTTCACGCTTACCCGGGTGCGGCGGGAGAACGACAGGCTGCGCGCTAGGAGGTTCCAGTTGGAGCTTGAGAGAGGTGACCGCCTCCAGAGGATTGTGGACCTAGAGGCGGAGAACCATGCACTAGAGGAGGATGCCGACGCACACGAGATAGAGAGGCTGACCCTGCTGCAGAACATTGCTGAGATGCAGGAGCACGTGCAGGAGGCCGAGGTACAGGTGGCAGCCTTACAGGCTATAGTGGCCTTACGGCCGGCGCCCCCCGATACGGAGGGCACACCCAGAGGAGCAGCAGGCTGTGTCCGGTCTGGAGCAGACGAGCCAGGCAGGACCACCGCTACCGACTCCCCCAGCGTCACCTTCGTAAAGTGGTGCTTCAGTGGGCAACTAGGTTGCCGACAGCAGGGAGTAGCAGGATGTCGATCATATCAAGTTGTCTTCGAGATGTTGGAGTAGTTGGCTTGACAGCACGTCTTCGTGCCAAGCAACTATTATATCATGTGTTGTCTTGATGTTTCGAAATCGAGTTGTAATGACGTTGAACCTTGTTCTGTCATGTTGTAATAAGAATGCTTAAGCTCGTATGCTTTAAGTGAGTTTCGTTATCTTTCAAATTGAATTTTCTTATGCCGAATGACATATCCTTGGACAATTCGTTGCGAATGATCACGCTCGTCAAAGATTGCATTGTTTTTCTCCTAAGAACGTTGGTAAAACAAAGCATCTTTACGGACATCACTCGTTGCTAGAAAATAAGTGCTCGTTCGTATACCATCTTCTTTGGTATTCGGGATAACGACGATCGTTCGTAAGTGATTAGGAGCCGCGCAATTGAGCAATCACCGTCCTAACCATGTTAAGAGAAACGATTCTATGAATCCTGGTGGCTATAGAATGTTGTGCTTGTTGCTGTACTCATTATTTATTACTAATGAGATGTGGTAATGCATGATCGTGCTTGTCATCATTTGGAAGTAAGCTTTGGGTTATCTCACTAATGACGCTCACTTTTCAGATGGTGGGAAACACGCTCAGCTCTCCCAACGGTTTTGGAGCAAGTGGTAGTGGTGACTTGCCGCCACCCCCGCCCATGAACCCGACGGAGGCTTTCATGGCCACCCAGACCGAGGTGTTGCGCCGGATCTTGCGGACACGGCGGCGGATCGCCCGGCGGATGAACCGAGGGCCGCCACATGGGGCCAACCACGAGGGACCCAACCGGGTCACCACGTATGCCCGGTTCATCGCCATGAAGCCGCCCACTTTCGCGAAGGCGAGAAGACCCTGCGGAAGGCGAGGCTTGGGTCAAGGCCATAGAGGCGAAATTCTCCGCCTTTGTCTTTGCCTTGCTGCGAGGAGAACAAAGCGAACTTCGCAGCCCTACACCGCGAGCGAGGAGAAGCTTTGATGTGGTGGGACCACTTCAAGTCCATGCGGCGAAATCACGCCGTGACTTGGGAAGAATTCAAGCAAGCCTTCAAGAGTCACCACATCCCCAAGGGTCCGATGGACCGGAAGATGAGGGAGGCGCTAGCCCTTCGTCAAGGATCTGACTCCGTGTACCGCTATGCTCAGAAATTCAATAGCTTATGCCAATACGGTGGGCATCATGTTGATACTGATGCCAAGAAGATGGAGAGGTTCCGCGACGGGCTTGATGGCAAGTTGTATGAGCGCCTAAATCTGCTCGAGCCCGCAAACTTCCATGAGCTCGTGAATAAAGCTATCTCGCAAGAGGATGCTATGAAGAAAGCCCATGGGGACAACAAGAGAGTGTCCGGTTTCACCCCAGGCAGCGGAACAAACAAGAAGTTTCGTTTTGTGAAGAAGGAAGCTCCGGGCCCATCCCGGCAATCTTCAGGCGGACGCCGGACGATGAAGCCATTCCGGGGCAAACCTGCCGGGAACTTCCGGTTCCGCCGTGCCCGACAGCCAGGCTCCGAAGCCTAATGCACCCCCTCGTGATGTTGGAGATCGCCGTTGCTACAGCGTGGCCGGCCCGGGGCACTATATTAATGAGTGTCCCAAGCCCGGGCGGATCAAGCCAAACCCGTAGAACCGGGAGTACGGGAAACAAGCCTACCACTCCGCCAAGAAACCCATGGTGCAAGTGCGCCAGGGCAAGCTGAACTTCACCACCATGAGTGACATTCCCGCAGGAGCTCCAGTACTCACGGGTACATTCTCTATCAATAACACTCCTAAGATCTTATTCGATTCGGGGGCCACCCATAGTTTCATAAATGAGAGTCTACTAGACAAATTGGGTCTAAGAGGGGTACCAACCAAATCTACTTATAAAATTACCACACCCGGTGGAAACATCGCGTCTCAGTTAGAAATTTTTGGAGTTCCCCTAAGACTAGGAAGTCGGATCATTCAATCTAATCTGATAGTCATCAAATTAGGAAGCATGGATGTTATTTTGGGTATGGAATGGATGAATCAACATAAGGTGGTTCTAGATATATCAGATAGGGTCGTAGAGATCCACTCTCCTACGGTCGGGCACACTACCTTGTACCTGCCTTTCCGGGACGGTACCGACTCTTGTGCCTATGCGACCATTATCTCCTCCCTTGATGAGATTCCCGGTAGTGTGTGAGTACCGGATGTATTTCCCGACGAGTTGCACGGTATGCCACCGGACAGAGATGTCGAGTTTGTGATCGAACTCCAACCCGGTACCGCACCCATTTCCAAAAGACCTTATCGCATGCCACCCAAAGAGTTAGCTGAACTAAAAACCCAACTCCAAGAATTGCTAGATAAGGGTTACATTCACCCAAGCTCTTCTCCTTGGGGTTGCCCTGCTCTCTTTGTCAACAAGAAAGATGGTAGCTTGAGGATGTGCGTAGATTACCGACCACTCAATGCAGTCACTATCAAAAACAAATACCCACTTCCTCGAATTGATGTTCTGTTTGATCAATTGGCTGGTGCCAAAGTCTTCTCTAAGATCGACCTTCGTTCTGGCTACCACCAAATCAAGATTCGACCGTGCGACATTCCTAAAACCGCTTTTTCCACTCGTTATGGTCTTTACGAGTTCTTGGTCATGTCCTTCGGACTCACTAATGCACCTGCCTACTTCATGTACCTCATGAACTCGGTATTCATGACGGAGCTCGATAAATTTGTCGTAGTCTTCATCGATGATATCCTCATCTATTCTAAGAGCGAGGAAGAACACGCCAACCATCTCCGAGTTGTCCTTCAGCGTTTGCGAGATCATCAGCTTTATGCTAAATTCTCCAAATGCGAATTCTGGTTGAAAAGTGTCAAATTCTTGGGGCACACCATTTCCCACGATGGTATCTCCGTAGATCCCAGCAAGGTTCAGGAGGTAATGGATTGGAAACCACCCAAATCCGTACATCAAATCCGCAGTTTCCTAGGATTGGCGGGGTATTACCATCGATTCATTCCTAACTTTTCTAGAATCGCAAAACCCATGACCGAATTGCTCAAGAAGGGAGTGAAATTCGTGTGGAGTGAAGCATGTGAGAAAGCTTTTCACACCCTCAGACAACATCTAACTTCAGCCCCAGTGCTAGCTCAACCCGATAATTCCAAACCATTTGAAGTCTTCGTGACGCATCGAGCACCGGTCTTGGCTGTGTCCTTATGCAAGAAGGCCGAGTCATTGCCTATGCTTCACGAGCCCTTAGACCCCATGAGCTCAACTATCCTACTCATGATCTTGAGTTAGCTGCCGTTGTTCATGCCCTCAAGATATGGAGACATTATCTAATGGGCAATCATTGCAATATCTTCACTGATCACAAGAGCCTCAAATATATCTTCACCCAGTCAGAATTGAATATGAGGCAGAGAAGATGGCTTGAGTTGATCAAGGATTATGATGTAGAAGTGCACTATCACCCCGGCAAAGCCAACGTTGTTGCGGATGCCCTTAGCCGCAAGGATCAGTGCAACCACCTAGAGTTAGAGCCGGTCAGTGAACCCTTGTGTGAAGAAATGAGGAGGCTCAACCTAGAAGTGGTACCGCAGGGAATTCTTTATGCCTTGACGGCAGAGTCAAGCCTTTATGACAGGATTGTCACTGCCCAGCGCAATGATGCGGATATCCACACCATCAGGCAGAAACTAGTGGAAGGAGACCCGAAGTACACTTGTTTCCAGAAGGATCACCAAGGTGTGGTCTGGTTTGGAAAACGTCTAGTGGTCCCCGTTGACCCATAAATCAAGAAAACCATTCTAGATGAAGCTCACAAGTCCAAGTTCTCTATCCATCCCGGTACTACCAAGATGTACCAAGATCTAAAGCAGAACTTTTGGTGGTCTAATATGAAGGTGGATGTAGCCAAGTATGTAGCCGAGTGCGATACTTGCCACCGGATGAAAGCAAGTCATTTGAAATCGGCAGGAGTACTCCAACCTCTGTCGATACCTATGTGGAAATGGGACGACATTAGTATGGATTTTATTGTGGGTCTACCCTTGACCCCTAGAAAGAAGGATTCTATTTGGGTAATCATGGATAGACTCACCAAGACTGCTCACTTCATTGCCGTGCACACCACCTACTCCGTGCGACAGTATGCAGAGTTGTACGTGGACCATGTAGTTCGTCGTCATGGGATCCCAAAGACTATAATCTCTGATAGAGGAACTCAGTTTGTAGCCCGTTTTTGGGAGCAGTTGCATGAGTGTTTGGGAACTCAGTTACTCCGAAGTTCCAGTTATCATCCCCAGACAGATGGCCAGACGGAGAGGATAAACCAGATTCTAGAGGACATGTTGAGAGCAAGCATCTTGCACTTTGACAAGAGTTGGGACAAGTGCTTGTCCTTGGCAGAGTTCTCCTACAATAACAGCTATCAAGCCAGCTTGAAAATGGCACCGTTCGATGCTTTATACGGACGCAGATGCCGCACCCCACCGAATTGGTCGGAGGTCGGAGAAAGAACACTCTTTGGACCGAGAGTTAGTTAAAGAGGCCGAAGAGAAGGTACAAGTGATAAGAGAGAATTTGAAGATGGCCCAGATGAGACAAAAGAGTTACCATGATAAGGGAACCGCACCTCGACACTTTGAAGTGGGAGATCATGTGTATTTGAAAGTATCCCCCACCAAAGGTGTGCAAAGGTTCGGAGTCAAAGGAAAGTTAGCCCCGCGCTACATTGGACCCTATGAAGTCATAGAAGTATGTGGACCCGTGGCCTACCGTATCCAATTGCCAGAACGGTTTTCCGCGGTTCACAATGTGTTCCATGTAACTCAGTTGAAGAAAGGAATGCCTGTTCCGGAGAACGAGATCATCACAGAAGCTAATGCTTGGATCGAGCCGGATTTCTCGTTCGTCGAGCATCCCTTAAAAGTACTAGATCAAAAAGAGCGAAAGACCCGGAGGCAAACCGTGCGAATGTACAAGATCCAATGGAGCCATCACACAGAAGAAGAAGCCACATGGGAGACGGAGGATTATCTTAACACCAAGTACCCGGGCTTCCTCCAATCCCGAAACAGTGAGTCTTTTTCCCCATCTCTTCGTTGTCAAATCGAATCTCGGGATGAGATTCCTTTTAAGGGGGGTAGGCTGTGACGCCCCAGGTTTTTAATTACCGTCACTAACGCTAATGACATGATTAGCCGGACAAATAGTCAACCCTAGGTCAACCTGGGCCCTCACCCATGGAAACTCCCTAACACACCCCTAGTGACCCTAGTGAATAGTTAAAACACTTGTGGGGCCAACCCATGGTCAAAGGGTGGGTCAAACCCCCTTGCCATCCAGTGTCCACAGGTGTCTGCCGGAATTTTTGCCGCGTTCTCCAAAATTCACCTAAACACTTAAAATTCTACCTTTGGGAAAGTTGTAGGTCTTGTTGAGGGACACAACTTTCATGTAGAGTGGCATTGCAAATTTGGAAGGGAAATTTGTGAAAAACCCCTTGCAGGCCAGGTTTTACTGTTGCCAGAAACCCACTGACATTCAAAGTTGGCATTCATTTAGATTCAAATCTAGAGAGTTAAACCCTATACGGCCTTTGTGAAAGTTGTAGCTGGTACTTAGATCTACAACTTTGGTATTCATTGCTTGGTCGAGTTGTATTCAAAATTTTGGAGAAACGAGTGGCTCAAACATAGCACCGGTGTCACCTTTGCTAGAGCCGGAGCGCGTCGCGCCGCGGCGTCGCGCGCGCCCGTGCGCCGCCGTCGCCGCCCGCCGCCCGCCGCCGGCCTTGCTCCGGCGTCCGCGCCCGCGCCTCCCGAGGTCGCGCCCGGCCCAAGGCGCTCCATCCCGAGGTCCCGCGCCCCCGACTCGCTCCATCCCGAGGCGCCCGGCGTCCGCACCGCCGTGCGCGCGCACACGCGCGGACCGCCGGTCCGTCGGCGGTGTCGCCGCCGCGCGCGCGCGCGCCTCGATGCGCCGTAGCACGGCAAGCATCTTGCGCCGTCACCCGTTCGTCACCGGTGCCCGCGCGCCCTACTTAAACCCCCCCCCCTCGCGCCCCTCCGCGCGCCACCACATGCTCTCCCCCGCCATCGCCGCCGCCGCTCGCGGTCGAGCTCCTCCGCCCGTGCTCATCGCCGGCCAACCACCCCGATAGCTCCGGTAGGTGCTAGTGAAGCTCCAAGGCCCGCTTGTTGCCCGGCCCCCGCGCCTCCTTGCCGCTTTTCCCCGCGCCGCCGTGGGTGCCGCCGCCGCGCGCCCTCGCCGGAGCTCGCCTCGACCCCGCCACCACTGCCAATCAACCCAGGGTGAGGCCAATTGCACCCCTGTGCCGCGTGTTGCTCTAGCCCGGCCCCACATCGCCGCCGGCGAGCTCTCCCGCCGCCGCCGAGGGCATGGATGTGAATCCAAGGGCCTGTTTGCAAGAAACCTTAACTTAGTTTTATTGCAGATCAGTCCAAGGTCTTAGAAAATTCCTAGAAATTCACAGAAAAATCAGAAAATTTCCAAACTAATTTTGTAGGTTTCAGGATGTTAAACCCCACCTCTGTGTGGTACACTTATGGCTAGATTCAAAATAGTTTTGGCAGGAAAATTGCAAATGTGTTATACTTGGATCTGTCATAACTTGAAATGTATAGCTTCTCTGTAGCCAAGTTTTGGATATGTTGTGAGTTATGATATGACTAGATGCTGTGCCAAAAATTGCAGAAAGTTATCATGTAAATCTTTTTATAAAAATGTTTTTTTCTATCTCTGACAGAACTGCATAAATGATTTTTCATGTTAAATATATTCATGTGCTTGAGCCCAACTTGTGCACACTGTCTTGTGATGTCGAAAGGCACATCTTGTGAATTAATCATGAATTTAGGATTAACAGAGATAATTATTCTTGATTTAAGCATGTTTTCCTTTGTAAATTAATAAACCAAGTTCAGTAGAGGTTTCATGTGAACATGCTGGCTTTTTAGGCTTGTTTAGGATCAGAGAACATACACAAGAAAGTTTGGATCATTTTGATGCTTAGTTAGTTTTGTATGTATTTAAGTTGAATCACTAGCTAGCCTTTGTTATTTTCAATAATATTTAATTTTCTAGCATCCAACACCTACATGTGGGTCCAATGGACCAGGATAGTTGCTGGTAGGCTTAAGAAGCACTCCTTTAATTTTTGGTAATTTAATTGTTTAAAAAATGGCTTAAATGCCCTTTTAATATTAAAGGGAAATTAATAAAAGAAAATCCTTAATTAAATCTTTTCCTTTTTGAAAACATCAGTTAATATAATTAAAAGATAATTAATTATCATCATTGATAAGAAATTACTTCATAATAAAAATATTAATTACACCATGTTGGTAAGAATAAAATGAAATGAAGCTTTCACATGAAATGATAAGCTTAATAAAACCTTATTCCAAATGTGGAATAAAAGAGTAACCCATGTACAACCAATAACCTTCCAAAAAGGGAAACCTTAGATAGATGCTTGTTAAGGTGAATATGACCAACTAGAGTTGGATAAGACAACAAACTATCACATCACCTAAAGTGCATTGCATTCCGTGTAGATCTTACGGGACGGAGATTACTCCCCCGGTCCCGAAACCGAGGAAGGCGGAGCAGAAGGTTCTCTGCAGTACGTGGACGGACTCGACACCGAGGGTGCCCAAGCTAACCTAGTCGACGAAGGCAAGCTCCGGTGCATCTAACCTAGTTTTTAAAGTTCTTTATTCAATTATCTATGAATGATCGTGCATTTACGTTCAGGAGTTGAATGAAACCCTAGATGCATGATCCATAGGTACCTTTGGTCTCTACTAGTATGATAGGTCGATAGCTGCTAAGCTATAGGACCGTTACAAGTCGAGTGATGACCTCACTCGCGAGAATAGGTTCCTAGATAGGAATCATACTATATCCTTAAATGGATTGCTCACGTGGTAAGAGCATGGGATCTGGGCTCCGGTCCAGTGGTTATGTGTGTTAAGTTTTTGAACGTACCAAGCATATGCCGGGTATGAGACCGGTAAGCCTAGTACCATAATGAGGCGGCGAGGTATCTTACTATTACTACTCTTGGGATTCGCTCTCACAGCTAGGTACCGGTGGTGTATGGTGACTTCGGGTATCTCGCGGGGTATGCCGGATAGCCTGCACCAAAGACTGTAAGATTCGATCCCAACCCGAGGATTTATGGGGACGGCCTGGGGAGTTGTCCTCGCGGGGGCAGCCGACCGTGTGTTTGGGTCTACCTTGCAAGGTTTAAATCAATCGATTGTCGGCCTCTCACCGTTATCCGAGACTACTTACTCCACTAGTCATGTGATCCCTAATGATGGAAATTGATGAAGATGATGTTTGACTAATTGTATTGTACAACCTTGTTTGTACTAGTTGGCTAATGTAGTAAAGATTAAACCTACTAGAACTTGTGCTAAAATCTTGAAAATAAGGACCTACTCTTTGTTACTTTTTAGCAAAAGCAACCTAGTAGCCAAAAAGCCTTTCATGGTCTAGTTTTGGTGAAGTAGATATCACCGACGGGTAAGACTTGCTGAGTATTAGTATACTCAGCCTTGCTTTAATGTGTTGATCCAGGTAATGCCTTCAGTGATGTGTGGCCGGTGAGATCCCGCCCGGCTGGGAGCTGGAGTGGGTGGAGGACGACTACTGAAGCATCATGGATGGCCTCCCATGGTGACTTCGCTGCCGCTAGTTAATTTCCGCTGTATTTTCAAAACTCTGAACTATTCTGTCATGACAAAAACTATGGTTTGTAATAATTAAACCCTTCGGGGTACGAATTTGGATTTGAATGTTGATGTATCTCTGGACTCGCCTTCGAGTGAGTTTTAATGCATATATCGATCCTTGTGCTATTCAAGTGATTTACCGGGCGTTAACCCGGCGACTTACGACAGGATGGTACTTTATTATTGCTTAATGACCAAAGTGGATCGGTCTTAGGCGATAGTACGGTATTTTCCTGGGCGGGTTGTCACACCCGCCCCGCATGAACTTCTCCTTCATCGGCGGCTTCCTCCATCGTGACGATCCAGCGGAAGCTTTTGACGCCACCGCATTCGGCGGCGGCGCCCGGCGCCGGTGGCGTGGAACGACTGGCGCTTCATCGCAGCAGCCTCCGGTGTCCTTGCTCTGTGCAGCGACGACAGAGCAATCGCCCAGCCGTGTCTTCTCAGCTGCGACGACGAATCAATATTTATGCACTAGTGCTCGTGTCGTACTCGTACTTACCGCAATATTTCCGTACCTAGAGATAGAATTTGAGACGATAGCTGCCTTAGAGATACATGTGGGTGTGGAGCCGACGTGGGTATGAGGCGGGTGGGGTACACATGGGGTGGGTGAGGAAAGAATTCGTTTTTAGCAGAAACGCTTCTCAAATTGCGATTTTGGGATAATTTACCCATTAACTTCAATTACCCCTCCATCCAAACATGCCCACTAATTGGTAAAATTAGTGAAAATAAATTATCGGAAGACTTGCAAATAATAATTCCCTAAAACGGAACTTATAGACACGGATTATATAGACGAAAAAATAGAAAAACGGCTGCCATTTTCCCTTGCCATCCCTCTTCCTGGGCTGAACTGGACTCCCATGTCACGTTGTAAATCTACACCTGGTCTGCCACGTCACGACGAACGCGTCATCGGCGCGACACCTCGGACCTGCACTCAGCTTCGACTCGCGGGAGGGAACGCTACTACACGGGCACATGAGTCTGAACTGAATGAAAGTCACGCTGCATCCTGTCAGCGTCACCGGCCACCGGCGGCGGAGGAGCAGAGCAGCAAGCAAGCGGCAGCGAGGCGACCATGGAGGAGGAGCAGCTTCGCGCTCTACTCCACGACCTCGATGCGCTCAAGCAGCGCCCCGACGACCCCACCTCCATCGATCGGGTAAACCCCCCTCCCACCGCTCCGCTCCATGGATCTCGTCAGCTTGCCTCGGTCTCTTCCCTTCTCCCGTGCCTTTCCAATTCTTAATCACTGTCACTCCGATTGCTAGATGCGAGAGCGGGTAGTTGCGATGCTGAACCCGGCCGCCGGCGCCGCTTCTCGATCCAAGATCAAGGTACGATCTGACGCTGATTCCCACGCTGGAGGTGCGGTGCTCTGCCAATTGGGCGGGTACATATTCGGACAAATTGTGAATTTTACTTTGTGTGCGCGAAATTGGGGACTGCAGGACATGAGCGCGGAGGTGGTGGACAGCAACCCCTACAGCAGACTTATGGCGCTGCAGCGGATGGGCGTTGTGGAGAATTATGAGCGCATCAGGGATTACTCCATCGCCATTGTTGTAAGCATCCTTCTCGCCTAGTCTGGCATTGCAACCCTTCAAATTTAGTTATGCTGTCACTGAACTCCGGAAGAATTGGCACGGACCATATACCTTCACAAGTTCAAAGTTCCATCCTTGAGTAGACGTGGTCTCTCCAAGGTACCAGTATAATGCCATGTGGATATCAGGAAACTCATTTTTTATCGTGATCACATGAAACCTGAATCACTCCAGAGATTGATATACCCAGGTGCTTAATAAGGAAACAATGCAGCATATTTTCAACAACTAGCTGTTGTTATTTATGTATGTTGGTTTAATTTCAGCTTGACTGAAAAAAAATATAATGTTGGGAAACAGAAGGCAACTAGAAGCTTCATTGCATCATTCATGGAAAATAATTAGCACACATAAGTCGGAAATTGAACTCAGATTAAATCTTTGATGCATGGTCATATGCTTTACAGGGCATAGGTGGTGTTGGCAGTGTTGCTGCGGAGATGCTCACTAGATGTGGAATTGGACGCCTCTTGTTGTATGACTATGACACTGTGGAGTTGGCTAACATGAATAGGTTGTTCTTTCGTCCAGAACAGGTAAGCTTTCAGGATAATATATTATGTGTTAACTGTTAAGACTTATTTGATTATTTCATCATATTGTGTAGCTATTTGTTTTACACCAAAACATATTAATGATGTACATATGTTCACTGCTCTGCAAGAACATAATCCAAACAGACTGGCTCAAATTCAGCTCATATGTTTTGTTAGGTTGGAATGACCAAAACAGATGCTGCTGTACAAACACTTTCTGGAATAAATCCTGATGTTGTCTTGGAGGTGAGCAACTGTGCCCAGTACAATTACTGTTACCCATTTTTCTACTACGATAAACCAATTGTTTCATCAAATGCAGAACATCGTTATTTTTTTTTGTAGAAGTGACAAAAAGTAGGCTGTGCAGTTTTTGTGATTTTTCCTCAGAGTCTTGATTGCACACTCCATCTTGGTGCATTGTGATGCGAAGCGCAAAATAGCACGCATGACGTAGGCCTTGTTTGGTACAGTGGTGGGGAGAGCACTTCTCAAAAATGCTACACGACGCTTCTCTGAGAAGCAGGGCTAGTCCAGCTTCTGCGTCTTAGTACAAATGGGAGTGGTGGGTAGAAGTATGGCTAGGAGAAGCTGCAAAAAAGCGCGCTATTTGGCTACTAGTTTCAGCTTATTTTGGCCATAAGCAGGGTTTAAGCTGTTCCAAACAGGGCCAAAGGGTTTAAGCGCATCGTGGACTGTCTTGGGTGGAGTAACAATACCATTATATTCCTCCTGTTTATAAAAAAGCTGATTTTAACCTATCTTATCTGGTGCAGAGCTACTCATTGAATATTACTACAGTCAAAGGATTTGAAACATTTTTGGCAAGCCTAAAAGCCTGTAGCTCTCATGGGCGTAGCACTGGAGTTGATCTTGTATTGAGCTGTGTTGATAACTACGAAGCTCGTATGGTTGTAAACCAGGTGATTTGTCCACACGCTTCTAAATTATTTTGAGCCCCTCTTTCCTGTGCCTTATATTGACATTATGTGCATACATATGTATTTTGTGCCATTCATTGACTCACTGTGTTCATTTGCTTATTTGTTTTTTTCAGGCATGCAATGAGCTTGGTCAGACTTGGATGGAATCTGGTAAGTTGTAAATCACATTTATTAGCATCAAAACTCTATATGCTAACCTAATCTCAAAGGTGTCAAGCTAGCTTGGCTTTTACTTGCTCCATATCACTAGTTAATATATTTCAGCCATAATAATTGGTCATTTTGTTAAATCTTTGGCATATCTCAAAATTTTCAAGGTGTGCATTTAAAAGGGAAGTGCATTTTCTGTTAAGATCCTATTATCTTAGTGCATTGTTGATTAAATTTTGTAAGGATGTTCAGCGTAGTAATGCTGGATCATGGTCCATTCATACAATTGGTTTGGAAAATAGTTTTATTCCTGCAATCCACAGAAATGCACACATGTTTTAATGGAAGCTTGCTCGTTTACATTCCATTCTTAACAGAACCCACAATGACAGTGCAATCTGACGTAACTTCGCATTCAGTGCTTACCCTCTATTCACATTCATCTCATTAATGTGAACAGCATGTAATGTGAGGTATTTATGTATCAGGTGTCTCGGAAGATGCTGTTTCTGGTCATATACAACTGCTGGTTCCTGGTGAAACTGCATGTTTTGCATGTGCTCCTCCATTGGTATGTTTTATGATATTATATTTTCTACTCTTGTTTAATGGTGTCTTCTTATGCATTTATACTTTGAGATTGTGGATGTGTGCTTCATATTGTCACCTCTACCATTTTCATTGCTAAAATTTCAATGGTTATTCTGGCTTGACCGAGATGGCCCTTATGAACTCCCATAATATTCCATTTTCATTTCTTGCTCATCTGTCCGTATCACCTTCAATTGTAGGTAGTAGCATCAGGCGTGGATGAGCGTACCCTCAAGAGAGAAGGTGTTTGTGCTGCCTCTCTGCCAACTACAATGGTGAGTCTTTGTTTTATCCTTTTACCATTTTATTTTGTACTATTATTTATCATCGTCTTGATGCCATCTGGAAGCTTGAATCAGCAATATTTCAGTTATATGTGTGTTTCTTGGTAGCCTCATATGGACTAATATGCTTTTTTTCATTAGTTTTTTAAACTACTACATTCTTTTTCATGCACTGTTGTAAATCGTAATCAACTGCAAAGCAAAATGTATGTTTATGTAGTCGCCAAGTTGCTTTTTTCTTGTAATATCTTACAGTATTTTATCTGTACTGTTGGAAACAACTGCAATGCAGTGGATGAAACATTTCATGATTGAGCACCACAACCCCAACTGTGTGTACTGTGTGTTGCAGTTTGTAAACCTACACATAGAATTATTTGTAGTCTTCACAAGGCGTGCAGATTTCCTGTTCCATTTGTGTCCGTTTAATAAACATGGTGTTTGCAGGGTGTTGTTGCTGGTCTCCTGGTGCAGAATGCTCTGAAATATCTGTTGAACTTTGGACAAGTTTCCCCATATTTGGTAATTACCTTATTCTGACCGTGGCATTGATGATCCAGCAATCTTTGCTAATGTGTTTTCTTGGCTAGCATAAAGTATGTAATTTGTATTGCGCTATCAGTTCTGGATCCATTAACAAACTGTTTCTTTAGATTATTTGAGTTTGAAGTACTTTTTTTTGAAATAATATTTTTTAAAATACAGCACATATGATAGTTTTTTGAAATGAAGTACATGAATTTGGGCTTGAAATATCGCACCACTGTGGCACATGTTGATCCAGTATATATACATCTCTACATCCCATATAAATGCTAGTTTTTTTAAAACCCTGTGATGTCTTCATGAATGTGCAGGGGTATAATTCACTTAAGGATTACTTCCCAACAATGGAAATGAGGCCAAATCCGCAGTGTTCAAATCCAGCATGTGTTCAGAGACAGGTGTATAGACTTCCCATAAATTACTATTATGGCTAAAAATAAAACGATGAAGGATTTCCAACGTGATCCTTGTTTTCACCATTTTCAGAAAGAATATATGGATTCGAAACCTGCTAGAGATGCAGCAGCAAAGGCTAAGATGGAAGCTGAAGCATCTGTGGCAAATGAATGTCCTGTTCACCTAGATAATGAATGGAACATTAGGTACACCATTCCACACCAACTTCAATTTGCTTCTGCCCAGAATGTTGATTTATTTGTGTCTTAGACGAATGCATAGCAACATAAGTTCAATACATGCACATTACGTAGAAGTATTGCTGATAAGAATACCAGTCATGCATCACATGATGTTGTCACAGACTATGATGCTATCTTTATTAAATGGGTATGCATGTATAGTTAATGGACCTTATATCATTCTGGTGGACAAATAGAACACTTTTCCTGTCCGCAAAGTTCAAATCACTAATTTTTTAGCACTCTTGTCAGCAAGAATCATAGTTTATAATGTAGTTTGGAAGATTCACTTGAGAGTCTATGCCTAGCTTAACCTATTCTTTTTCGTAGCATATATGATGTGGAAACTACTCAGCTAGGTTTAGCATGATTGTTCTTTTCTACCATGCAGCAACTTGACATTCTTTGAATAAATATCAATAGAGAACCTGTGGATGATTATCTGAATTAGAATATTTGTTCTTATATATGCAGTGTTGTTGATGATGAAGACACAGCAACTTCAAGCATTCGAGGCTCTGCAGGTAAATCAAATATTATGTTTTGGATCATAGCAAAGCAAATTTCGGTTCTCGATCATCCTCTGGAGTCTGGACACCTTTTCACTCTCGGTGACATTGTACAGATGTCCTGCCAGAAGGCCTTGTCCGTGAGCTCCCAGCTGCTGATTTGTATCCAGAACCACCTGCTGCGGTGAGCTCTAGTGCCATCGAGGATGATCTTGAGGAGCTCCAGCGGCAACTTGATGCCCTAAACTCATCTTAGGCCAGGCTGGTCCATCTAGTGCGTCTCGCCAGTCTCCCAAAATCCGAACTTGGACGGGAAACAGGATTCTCATGCTGCTGTTTGTCTGCTCTAACAGAGTTGGTAAATTCACCAGATATAGCCTTTTTTTTGCATAGCATCGAGGTACAAAAAGTGATAGCTGTACTGTTTTTTGGGTTTTGACTTACAATTATGAGCCTAGAGAACTCGTTGGTAGCCAATATCTGCATTGTTGTTGATCGTTGAGCAGGTCTGGTAACTGATGACATTCAAAAGGTTTATCTGGTACCATTAGAGCGTTTTCCGAGGTCGCTACTGCTGCTGCTCTGAACTCTAATGAAACATTATGAATAGTTAAACTCATCTGATTTGTCGTTCCTCATGATAAGTCTTTGGTTCCAAATCATTGTGCTGAAAAAAAACCACCTCAGAAGAACCAAGTGCTTGTTCATATAAAACTAATCATTTCAATAAACGTGGATTTGAAGCGGAAGAAGGAAGATATACTAATATCCTTTTCGAGTTTCGGCCCCCCTCCCTCCTAATGATGTATGGATTGTAGACGAGGCCGAACGTGGTTTCGGATTAAGGCCCCCGAAGGTGATTGATGACGAATGAGGAAGGTAGCTCCGGGTTAACCGCGCCTGCCGACATCTGAGGTGGCCAATTGCTCCCAACAAGGTGGCTGCAGAAGGTGCAGGTCACCGCGTGGCGCTGCCGGCAGGTGCCGCGCCGCGGTTCATCCTCCCACCGGCCGGCCGGCCGTGCCGCCCAGTTCAATGCTATCTAGGAACATGAGAGCGCCATGTGACGAAATGAGGGCCACACTTGTGACCGTTTCGGCTCGCCTTTACCGAAACGCAGCTCGCAGCAACAGCGATTGCCAACTAATTTTGTGGCCGACTTGGAGCCATACAATGCCAATGTGTCGGGAGAGCGTTGCACTCCGGATTTCGCTGCTACTGAAAGATGCTACTAACCGCAACCATCTTCCGCAACCATCTTCTTGCGCGGTGTTTCTGCTTTTTGTCACAATATTTTTCTGTCACAACAAATCAACCGTACAAATTAGCAGAAACTGTTTTTAAAATCCACCGTTGAATAGACTGTAAATGGAAAAATGTTTCTGAATCCCAGATAGGAAAAGAATGCTATTAACTGACAGATCGGAAAAACAGTTTTGATTCTTCGTTCCTAAAGCTGGTGCACAACTTTCACGTGCATCTCCGCGTGGTCGATGCTGCGGTGGTTCGTCTCGATCAGCGCAGCGCCCATCCTGCACCGCCGCTACCCTGTTAGTACATAGGACGAAGTATGTGTTTAGCCATGTGATGAAAATGTGAACTGAGGCAACTTGACGGGGCCATTTCTGCTCACATCATCACCGAAATACAGTTAGCAACGACAGTGACGGACTATACTCCTGTGTGTGCACAAAATAAGTTGTGCTAGTAGGGGTGGGTATAGGTATAGGTTAAGAAAGAAAGGGCAACACGATGGAGCCACGTTTCTGCTCACCTTAAATGCAGTTAACAAGATGGGAGTCACACGGACGTGGCATCGCCAACAATAATCTCCACACTATACAATTCCAAATGGGCCGGGCACGATTGGCGGCACGAGGCACGGTCCTAAAAAGCACGGCCCTAGCCCGACCCGAGGCACGATCAATAGTGCTTAGTGCCGGCACGACACGACGGTCTTTTAGTGCCTGGGCCGCCACCTTGGCCCGTCAGGCCGGCCCGAAGCATGGCCCGATAGGGGCGGCACGAAAGCGGCCCGACCTTAGGCACGAAAGTGGCCCGGCCTGTTAACAGCCCAACAATGCTACATATAAATTAGAAAAAAAAACCTATAATCCCGCTCCCACAGCCGCCGCCCCCATCCCCCATCTCGGCCTCTCCTGATGCTCCGTTGCCCCCCCCTCCCGTATCCTCCGCCGCCCTCTGTGGCTCTTCCCTCCGGCGACCACAACCTCGCCGGTGAGCGCGTTCCGCCTCTACTCCCTCGCGGAGGCCGCCGAGGTTAGCCGCCGCCGCCGCCGTGGGGCTCTGGTGCCTCTGTGCCTCCTCCGCGCCCACCGTTGTGGCCGTCGCCGCCACGAATCCTCCGGAGCTAGATCCGTCGACCCCGACGGAAGAGGTGTTGATGTCCCCGTGCTGCGCGTCGGAGCGGTGGCCGGGAGCCGGCCGTGGCGTTGAAGGCGCCATCGCCCAAGGAGCACTACACGACATGCTACCGCGATGTCGACGCGTGCCGCGTTAGGTGCTGCGACGAGAACGGCGGTGACTATGAATGATGACGTGGAGGTTGACGCGGAGGAGCACGACAGCGGCGAGCCGGCGACTACGACAACGAGGACGTCGGGCCTGGCATGGCACGAGCCCGGCGGTCGGCCATGTCGTGCCTGTCATGTTGTCGTCGTGCTTAGGCACGACACCACACGAAAAAAATGGCCGTTGTGTCGTGCTTCGGCGCCCTGTTAGGCATGGCGGCACGACACGAAATTGTCGTCGTGCCTGATAGGGCCGGGCCGCTTCGTGCCGGGCTTTTTCGGGTTAGTGCCGGGCTCGGGGCCAGGCGGCCCGTTTGGAAATCTATACTCCACACATTGGGTTGTGTGTGTTAGTTGGTACCTCATTTTTGGAATGTTCTTGCATTGCACCGGGCAGGTTTCCTGGAGTTGCAAATGTTTATCTCGGACGAGGGGATACGAAAACGAAAGGGTGGAAGCAGATGCAACTCATTCCTTTTCGTAATACACACTATTCATCTGACTATCAGTCATCGGCCAACAGTAATTTTCTCTTAAAACAAACCAACCATTAGCAATCAGTCAACAGTACCTTTCTCTCCGAAAAATCAGCACCAACCACTAACCAAACGAACATGTACGTATGCGCTGTGGTGTACATGCGTTTTTAATGAGGCCAAAATTAAGACTTTCTTTGCATTCGCTGGGAAATAAGTCCACAACAATGGAACACAAGCAAGTATGGAAATCGAACAACTTTGTCCGTGACATTATATGCCCTGTAACTATATATGACTTCTCTTGAAGGAAGCGTAACAGGCAATTCGTTACCATATTGAAGTTTCAACACCAAAAGGCCATGAGCGAGCTAGTATTTGCTCGGAGCAACTCCAAAAGAGTGCTAATTGTATTCCTAATAATTGTTTTAGGGAGAAATAAGAAAAAAGAGCACTCCAACGAGACCCTATCACCCTCCCAATCTTTTGGGGAGCCCAAAAAACAATGAGGCCGAGCCGCATATATTGGCACCCTGTACATCTTTCCAATCCCTCCGATTTCCTCTTTCTCGCTCGCAATCCGCCACGTGGCCTGTTTTGGAATATTGGGAGATAGTTATTAGCATTCTGCTGTAGGAGATATGTTTTTAGGAAAATAAAATTTTTAGCATAGGCCCCAATACATTGTTTTAGCATCAATTTTTTCACATCCTTTTGGAGATGCTCTCAGACATTTTCCAGCATGATAATGATGGCTGAGTACTTTATTTCGAATGGAAATTAACCTTATTAGGACCATTCTTCTAAAAAAACGTAGAGTCGTAGACCACCAGAAAGGGGAAATAAATATGCCTACAGATTTGTACTTGTACTCAACCGGAAAACGTAGAACTTCTAGAGAGATTCCTTAATTAGCAGAACCTGCGTTAGTTCGGACACTCTGACTCCGTCACTGCGCGTGGGCTAAGGCACCCGTGGGGATTTTATTCGGCGGTCAGCTGCCAAACTCTTCTCGTAGCATATACCATATTAGGGTGTTCGAATTCATGAGCTATTTTTTAGCCCAACTCTTTTTAGCCTAAATAGCTCAAATAGCAACCAAACAGGTAAGCTATTTTAGGGCTATTTGCAACTAGCTCACCCAAAAAAATTATCCCAAAATACATGCTAATTGGGCTATTTTTTCTAAGGGTAAAGGAGTGAGGGGTAAGAGAGAGAGGAGAAGGTCAAATAGCTCAAATAACCCTTGGATCCAAACAACTCAAGGGCTATTTTATTAGAGAGTTATTTTCTTAGGCTAAACTTTAGCTCTCAAAATAGCTCTAGGCTATTTCTCCAAACATGCCCATTAAATACCCCTAACAGAATTGCGTATTGCGTGTAATTGACCAATGCAATCGTCACTACTTTATACACCTTTGTTCAAAAAAACTACTTTATACACTTGTTACATCTACTGTAGGAGTAAGTGATTTGTGGTTCTAGTGAATTTTCTTGCCCATTTAATTTAGTGCAATAAACCTATTTTACTGGACCACATATGCTTGGCATCATTGTACGTAAGGGCATCTCATAAAATGCATAGAAAATGATTAAAAGGCGCTTAATAATTCGGGAGTGCATCGCACTATCAACAAAACACTCGAGCATGCATCCCGCGGCCATGGGCATGCATGGCTAATTGGTGTTCTAGACTGCGACGTTCTACAGTTGGACTCATTTAGGTCTCTTCTTTCAAGAAAACGCTGCAGGTGCAGCATCTTCGCTTAAATAAGCCAATATAACGGATTAAAGCATATTGCCAACCTTCCATATACAATGTTTGAGAGTATTGCATCTTCACATTGAGAGGGTTTAATAATTAATTACTCTCAACTGACAACTTGTTCTTTCAAAATCCTAATTCATGGGATTTCTGATCACATAAGTTGGATTACAACCGCAGCAACTTAAATGGGTCTCATACCCATCTCCTTCTATGCACTTTCTATCACATGTTGTGATAGCCCTTTTGTATAGGGATATGCTAGGTTTTTGTTTGTTTGAATATAAGTCACACTTATTACTTTAGGTAGCGTTTGGATGTCGACATTGAGACCTGGAATTCGGAATTGGAATTAATAAGACCGAATGCCGGCTGTTTGGATGGTGAGGAATTCGGAATTGGAAATCAAGCACAATACCAATCGGCATTCACCACACTCTCCCCCCGTTATCTCCAATACGGAGTCCAGACCTTCTATATTCGATGCAATCGTCCTCCTTCCTCCCATGTGCCTGCGTCACGCTCTCTCGGTCGTCGCACTCCATTGGACTGTCGCTGGCGAGCCGCGCCGCCACCCCACCCCAGGCTTCCGCCGCGGTCAAGCCGTGCCACCGCCCTCCCCTGTCTTCCACCGCCGGCGAGCCGCACTGCCTCTCCCCTTCCTTCTACGCACCACCTGCCCCTTCCTCACTTCTTCCGCCGACAGGATGCGTCGTCCCTCTCCATTCACCGGCGGGACGCGCTCCCTCCCATCTCCCTCCGCGGGCTAGACGCGCCGCTCTCCTCCTTCCCTTCTCCACTGCCTTCCTCCAGTACAGCCTAGGTTTTCTCCAACTCCGGTGACAGCTGACAAGGGCGCTGGGGGCCAACCCCCAGCGAGAGCGGTGGCACGACGACTAGCCTTGGCGGCCGGCCCCAACGGCGCAGAAAGGCGTGTCAGCCCAGGCTTGATGGCACACAACATGCATTTTTTCGAGGTCTGCCTCTATGCTGGGAAAGAAGGAGACGACCAGAGCATCAATTCTTAATTTGAAGTTAAGGACGTCCAAATGCGAAATTGGTATTCGGCTCCAGTTGAATTCAATACACCAATTTCATTTACATCCAAACATCTGCTTTGGAATTAGATCGATTTCAATGTCTAGTCTGATTTGGTATTATCCTCAATTAAATACCAACCCTTCCATTGTCTACATCCAAATGAAGCCTTAGATTTTCTCAACTTACTAACAAACTTCAGTTGGCTCTTGACATGTCTTAATGACTTTGCATTATTCTTATTAGCACTATTCACTTTGATTATCGTTGTTTGATTGTCATAGTTCGTAATGATCGTAGATATTGGTTTTTCAACCATATGCAAGTCCATCAAGAGATCACATAGCCACTCTACCTTAATAGTAGTTGTCTCTAAAGCAATTATCTCTGCTTCCATGGTTGACCTCATCAAAATGGTCTGTTTTCAAGACCTACATAATATTGCACCACCCATGGGTAAACACATACCCACTCGTGCAATGTAGATCATCAACATCAAAAATCCAATTCGAATCACTATATCTGTCGAGCATAGCTGGATGTCCAGAATAGTGAATCCCAAGACCAATTATACTCACCAAGTAGCGCATAACCCTTTCATGTGTATGATAATGATTAGAACTCGGGGTTGACATGAACTTGCTCAATTTGTGCAGAACAAAAGAGATGTCAGGTCTCATTGAACTAGCTAGGTACATGAGTGAACCAATAATCTGAGAGTATATTAGTTGATCTTTAGCAATTTCTTGTTATTTCTCAAAATCTGTAAGGATTCGGATGCTCGTTAGCCTAAGAGGGGGAGGGGGTGAATTAGGCAACTTAAAACCTTAACCTATGGCTTCACTAATTTTACACAAAGATAAACTAGAACATACTATCTAGATGTGCACTAGGGTTGTTCTAGTGTGAAACTCCCATCCCAAAACAAGGTTTGCAACCTATAGCCATTCCTAGCATGATACTACTCTAGGAAAGTAAGGCAAGCAAAGATTGTAGTAAAGTAAATGCGGAAACGTAAAGGGAATGAGAGGAAGCAAACTCTTGACACGCGATTTATCCCGTGGTATCGGTAGGCACTAAGCCACCCCTAGTCCACGTTGAAGCACTCACACAAGAGTATTGCTTCCCGGTCACCAAGTCTCTCCCAAGAGCACCACTTGACTCGCCACAAAGGCTAGCCACTTAGGCACTTGCCAAGCTCCCTTGGTCACCTTGATGCTGCCTCCACTAAGGAGCTTCTCCACCAAGGAAGGGGGTCTCCACGTCCCCTGCACAAAGTGTCCTCGCTGCTCCACACCAAGCCGGAGGGTCGATGACGATTGCCGGTGAGCCACTTAGGCCCCAAGGCTTCCGGCGAACCTTGTACAACTTGATTCACTTAAGAATCACCTCACAAGGTTGGCACAACCTTGCACTCACTCAGCTCTAAGCTAAGCCTAGCACTAAGCTCATACACAAAGTATATGCAAGTCTAAGGATGAGCAATTAAGCACTTGGATGGATTGGATATGATCTTCAATGTGTCTTGAACTCCTCTGCACTTCCCCACAATCCAGCACTCTCAAATGGACGGGTGGAGGAGGTATAAATAGCCCAAGGCATCAAACTAGCCGTTGGCTAAAAGCTGCTGAAAGTAGTATCGTCGGATGATCCGACGTTATCTTTTTTCGGGCGTCGGTTCATCCGGTGCTACTAGCCGTTGCCTCCACCGCGCATGACTTCTGACACAACTGCTCCGACGCTATGCACCGATGGTGCATCGGATCATCCGGTGCTGAAGACCCCGTGTCCAAGTCGCCTCTGTTAGCTTCCACGTGACTGTCGGATAGACCGACGCTTCACCTTGACGAAGGCGTCGGATCATTCGGTGCTGAAGGCTTCGTCTTGGCGTGCCTCTGTCTTGATTCAAACTGAGCGTCGGATAGACCGACGGTGTCCCCACTCAGACCGTCGGATCATCGGTGCTACTCTCTTCGCTGCTCTTCCTCTGCAACTCGTCCGACGCTACTAAAAAGTAGACTGTCGGTTCATCCGACGGTACCTAGGGTTTCACTATGTACCAACTCGTCCGACGATTGCACCGACGCTTGCTAAATTGATACCGTCGGTTTATCCGACGGTGTCTTTTCTTTTCCTTTCTTGCTCAGTTTTAACCCTTTATTTTCTCATTTTGGCATGTGGTTTTCTTGCATCCTTGGGACCTAGAAGTGTCTACAAAGACATGCTAAAACAATATGGTTAGTCCCAATGATCATGTTGTCATGAATCACCAAAATCAAACTCGAACTAATGGTGTATGAGGCCATGTTCGCTACAATCTCCCCCTTTTTGGTGATTTATGACAACACAACCAAATGAAGGACCGATACAGCGAACCAGAGAGGGGGGGATTGAATGGGAGCCTATAAAAATTATTCTCGAAGGAGATGAAAACTCCAACAAGATGAACACGACTTCTAACACACGTCTCCGACTCACTACCCAAGTTGGTCAAGCCCACGTAGCCACTGGAGTGCCACTAGACCTAGGAACCAACACACAACCTTCCGACCCGAGAACGCAGCGGAACACCAAACCTCGAGTCCACTGACCAACACCGGTCAGACCGGTCCCTGCTGGTGAAACTTGGCGACTTCCACAAAGTGACTCCACACCGGTCAGGCCGGTGCAGCACATCGGTCAGACCGACCACAGCCAAAAAGCCCTGAAATCACCAAACAGGCCAACTGACCTCCAAACAGACCCGAACTCGAAACAGCCCCAACACAGGTCAATAGCGAACACACCCAGATGTTCACCCGAGCAAAAACCCACCAAGGGTTGCACCGGTCAGACCGGTCAAGAGCACCGGTCAGACCGTTGTAGCCAGGGCAGCTCGGGATGAACAGCACCCGCGGGTCAACTCCCCCAAATCCAAACTTCGATCTCCCGAATCGCTCCACGGACTTGAACAAGACTTTGGGGATAATAGGAACACCTCATGAGGAGTCCATAGCCAAGTTTAATCCCACCAAAACTTGTCCAAAAAGGAGGAATCGAAGAAATCCCGCCAAGAACACCTCTAACCCTAGAACTCGAAAAACCCAAAGTCGAGCCCCTTTACTCACGGATTTGGTAGGGGAATCACAGCCCAAAGAACCACGAAGGGTTCCCACAAATTTCCCCCATCAAATCCCCAAGAGCAAGGTCCCGAAAACACCCCAAGAAAAACACCAAGAGAGGGCTCCCAAAATCACCACCAAGAACAACCGGGAACAACATAACAAGGCCTTGAGGAACCACGCCAAATCATCTATACATACCACAAAGGTTCATACAAGGTCTAGCTTGCCACCCGATCATCCAACCCTCTCACAAGATCTCACCATGAAGCTCTCAAGCTCGTCCTATGGAAATCCTAAGAAAATAGGTAGGGAAAATAGGAAAGCGAATGAACTAGGGTTCCAAGAGATTGGCTGCCATACTCTCACCTCATGGGTTATATGGAGGCAACCGAAAGTCTAAAATACCCTTTCCTAACAACTAGGGATACAAGCCCCTCAAGGGCGGTTTTGGAAGTCTTCAAGCTTTCTCCATCGGACGGATGCCCGACGACCGCAACCTGCTTAGCCTCGACGCAAGCCTTGCGATCCCGACGCGTGTCCTCCGCTTCGAAGATTCCGGACTGTGTCGTCGCACACCGGTCAGACCGGTGCTCTTCATCGGTCAGACCAGTACCCACCGGTCAGACCGGTCAGACCCACCGGTCGGACCGGTGGCTTCTTTGCGGCTGACCGTTTTCGGTTCTTCGGTCTTGGCTTTATGGATCAGCCAAGGAACCCAGTGGTTTTCTGGTGAACCACCGGAAACCCCGCGAACTCGGTGTAGCCTCCGCCAATCTCCACTCATGACTTGGCTCCCACGTAGTCCCGGGTCGACCTTGGTTTTGAGGCTCAACCAAGAAACCGTCCATGACTTCATCTTGCTGTTCATGCCACCATGCGGCCCGCACTTGACCCCGCTGGCCACCGGGTCCCTCGAACGAAGCCTACTTGTCTTCTCCACACCTGGAGGCCTCACCGGCGACGACCTTTCGCGCTTGTTCTTCACCTGCACCAACACCAGTCAAGTCGCAACCTGCACCTGCAATACTTAGCCAAGAATCAGTCCACACAACATTGTCAATCACTCATCACACAAGGAAGCGACCATCCACCGGTCCTCGAACCACACATGGTCCTCAATCTCCCCATTGATGAGTGCATTGACAACACCGACATACAGTAACAAGAGAGAAAAGAAAAAGAAAAGAAACGAACAAAAAGAAACTCCAACAAGCGATCGAAAGCCAAACAAAGGCAAAGAGCAAGATCACTTGAAGAAGACAAGTCTCGGACCCCTTAGGCAAGGGCAACGGCTCGACATATCCGAGACAAAACAAAGCTCAAGCAAAGAGCGCAAACCACCAAAGCAAAGCTCGAACAACCACAAAGAGCTCCCCCTGCACACATGCAAGCTCCCCCTGAACCAATGCACCTCCCCCTAGACGAATGCATGCAAACCTCTTGAAAACAGGGCAGCTGCAACAACTTCAGCTCACACCGGTCAGACCGGTCACCGCCACCAGTCAAACCGGTGTCCAACATGTGCACAGGACAAGCACTCTGACCGTCAGACCGGTGACTGTCGGGCATAGACCCCGGGTGCTCATGCAAGGAAGGAAAAAAACGGACTCCTATTAGAATTCCCCTGTAATCCTACTAGGACTCGTTCCGTGTAATCCTACTAGGACTCCTGCCTTGTAACCGACTAGGAACCCGCCCCCTGGACTATATAAAGGAGGGCCGGGTACCTAGCCAGGCATCTGAACAACCCAACACCAAGCGCAGGGCGCCATACTTGATCCCCCCAAACAAGACGTAGGGCTCGCCACCTTGGCGGCCCGAACCTGTATAAATCTCGTGTCTTGTGTCCTCGCGCATACCTTCGGGTTCCAGATCATGGCGATCCCCACCTTCTACCTTGCTGCGGGTACCTCCCATGGAGGTCGAGTCGTCGACTACTCTGCCTCGCGCAGGCTCGTCGTCGATTACTTCGTCTTCGCCGCGCGTCCGGGTGCCTCGGCACGTTGCGCGGCTCGTCATGCGGCTCGTCGCGCCGCTCGTCGTCGACTACTCGCCTCGCGCGAGCTCGTCGTCGACTACTTCGGCTTCGCCGCGCGTCCGGGTGCCTCGGCACGTCGCGCGGCTCGTCACGTGGCTCGTCGCGCCGCTCGTCGTTGGGCGGCTCGTCGTCGACTACTTCGCCTTCGCCGCGCGTCGGGGTGCCTCGGCACGTCGCGCGGCTCGTCACGCGGCTCGTCGCGCCGCTCGTCGTCGACTACTCCGCCTCGCGCGAGCTCGTCGTCGACTACTTCGTCTTCGCCGCACGTCGGGTGCCTCGGCACGTCGCGCGGCTCGTCACGTGGCTCGTCGCGCCGCTCGTCGTCGACTACTCCGCCTCACACAGGCTCGTCGTCGACTACTTCGTCTTCGCCGCGCGTCCGGGGTGCCTCGGCACGTCGCGCGGCTCGTCACGCGGCTCGTCGCGCCGCTCGTCGTCGACTACTCCGCCTCGTGCGGACTCGTCGTCGACTACTTTGCCTCCGCCGCGCGTCGGGTGCCTCGGCACGTCGCGCGACTCGTCACGCGGCTCGTCGTGCCGCTCGTTGTCGACTACTCCGCCTCTCGCGGACTCGTCGTCGACTACTTTGCCTCCGCCGCGCGTCCGGGGTGCCTCGGCACGTCGCGCGGCTCGTCACGCGGCTCGTCGCGGCGCTCGTCGTCGACTACTCCGCCTCGCGCGAGCTCGTCGTCGTCGACTACTTTGCCTCCGCCGCGCGTCCGGGGTGCCTCGACACGTTGCGTGGCTCGTCGCGCCGCTCGTCGTCGACTACTCGTCGTCGACTACTTCGCCTTCGTCGCGCGTTCGGGTGCCTCGGCACGTCGCGCGGCTCGTCTCACGGATCGTCATGCGGCTCGTCGTCGACTACTCGTCGTTGACTAATGCGCCTACGCCGCGCGTCCCGGTGCCTCGGCACGTCGCGCGGCTCGTCGCGTGGCTTGTTGCGCCGCTCGTCGTCGACTACTTCGCATACGCCGTGCGTCCAGGTGCCTCAGCACGTCACGCGGCCCGTCACACGGCTCATCGTCGACTACTCCGTGCGCCGCGACTTCATCTTGCGGCCACGCTGGCTCTACTTCATCCACGCCGTGCGTCGTGACTACTTGTCTCGCGGCAACACTGGCTCTACTTCGAGTATGCCGCGCGCCGCCATGACGTCGTCTTCCGGTCGCATCGCGTCGACCTTTCATCTTGACTAGTTTTCCAAACTAGTCGAGAACGGCAGTCATGCCCCCAACAACTGGTCGGAATCAACTCTGACTAGTCAACTTTAGCAACAACCGTCGCGGCTCCATCGCCGACCGCCACGGCTCCATCTACAAGTCCGCACTGGCGGCAACAGCTAAGTCATTTATTTAAATGATTACCGTTCTATTTTCTTGGCTTATTCTCCTCATCATGTAGGACTACTTGCCGACTACTCATTTGTGTACACTTCTCGGCGGGTTTTCACGGGAGCTACACTCTGCTGACTACTCTTGGGGTATATCAATCAAGTCACCACGAGTCTACTTCATCAACTCGGGGGCTATCCCTAGGAAGCAGCTTCTAAAGTCCGCTTCGCGCGGCAATCTAAAGTCGACTTCGAAAGTCGCATTCTAAAGTTCGCTCCGTGCGGCAACTTAAAGTCGACTCCAGTCGCATCTTCGCCTGCTTTGATGGCATACTACGTGTGTAAGCTTCGATGGAACCTAGCTGTAAGCGGCCCTCGGGTCCTGGCGACGATGGAGCCTAGCTGCACGTGGTCTTCACGCTCTGTACCATGGGTCCAGGTACCCTAAGTACTCACGCTCCGTACCTTGGGTCTGAAATCCATGGCCCAGGTACGCAAGTCGAGTCCGGTCGCACCTTCAAGTCCACTACGGTGGCACCCGTACCTTGGGTCTGAAATCCATGGCCTAGGTACACAAGCCGACGCTAACGGTCGCATCCAAGCCCACTCCGGTGGCACAAGCCGACTTCGGTCGCAATCTTAAGCCCGCTCCGGCGGCAAAACTACTCGTTTTCTCTGATTTTTTATCCACTTTGGCTTTACGGAAAGTGTTTTTTCGTTTTTTGCATCTTAAGTCCACCCCGCGTGGCACAAAGTCGACTATTGTAGTCGCATCTCAAAGTTCGCTCTGTGCCGCAACTAAAGTCGACTTCGGTTTTCAAGTCGCATCTAAAAGTCCGCTCCGCGTGGCACAAAGTCGACTTCGCTTCTCAAGTCGCATCTCAAAGTCCGCTCCGCGCGACACAAAGTCGACTTTGGTTCTCAAGTTGCATCTCAAAGTCCGCTCCGCGCGGCAACTAAAGTCGACTTCGGTCGCATCTAAAGTCCGCTTCGCACGGCACAGAGTCGACTTCGGTTTTCAAGTCGCATTCTAAAGTCCGCTTCGCTGGCATCAAAAGTCGACTTCGGTCGCATCTAAAGTCCGCTCTGACGGCACGACTACTTCTCAAGCTCCACGGCTTGACGCCAAGCTACTACTCGGAATCTCTCCAGCTCGAGGGTTGCACTCAAATTACTACTCGAGGATGACTCCAGTAGGCTTCGCTTGCTCTCAAGCTCGGGGGCTCCACACCAACAACTACTCGACGTGGCTCATACGGCTCTCTTATCTCGAGGGCTACACGCTGCAAGAGTACTCAGATGATGGCTTTCGCGAACACTGAAGACCCTTGGATTGATTACCTAATCATTTCAAGGCTCGGGGGCTGCTATGCTACACCCATCATTGAAATTTTTCAAGACGGATGATTCAGAATCAAGATTGACCCTCAGCTAGAGTCTGCAACTCAACCTAAGGCTCGGGGGCTACTCCATATGGAGTGCGATTTTGCAATCGCACTTCCATATAATCTCGACTTCAAGACAGATGAGCTGGACCACCTTCCAGCCTCGCGGCAGTTCAAGTACTATTGAAGGCTTCTCCAAGCAGTACACGAGGACGCTCAAGAACTACTCGAAGAGGCTTCAAGACTACTCGAACTACTACTCTCGACTCCAACGTGCTCGGGGGCTTGTCGGGCATAGACCCCGGGTACTCATGCAAGGAAGGAAAAAGACGGACTCCTATTAGAATTCCCCTGTAATCCTACTAGGACTCGTTCCGTGTAATCCTACTAGGACTCCTGCCTTGTAACCGACTAGGAACCCGCCCCCTGGACTATATAAAGGAGGGCCGGGTACCTAGCCGGGCATCTGAACAACCCAACACCAAGCGCAGGGCGCCATACTTGATCCCCCAAACAAGACGTAGGGCTCGCCACCTTGGCGGCCCGAACCTGTATACATCTTGTGTCCCATGTCCTCGCGCATACCGTCGAGTTCTCGGTCTCCCGATCACGATCCCCACCGCACAATCTACTACCTCGGGTACCCCCTTGGTAGGTTTGCCGGTCTAAAACATCGACAGTGACCACGACCGGTCAGACCGGTGCACAACAGAGCCCAGAAATGGCTCGAAACCACCTAAAAACCTTCTAAATGCATCCAGCAAGCCATTTCAAGCTCAAACTTCTCCCCCTTGTTGACAATGCATGAATCAAGCCAAAAATGCAAAACTTTCAACCTAGATCTTCTCAAATAGACAAAATTCAACAAAGGATGCTACACATGTCCAAATGAGCAAGTTAGATACTCTATAGCTTCGTATCGACCTCAACTACATGATTATCAAGTTTCACAACCATTGGACGAAGCTAAGATGGATTTGGGCAATTTTGCGAAAAATTTGCCTCTCATGAGCAAAGACCTAAACATGATCAAAGCATATCAAAATGGCAAAGCCACACAAACTTCATGCTAGGGCAGCCATTCTAATCATAAGACCATCACAAATACCCACAAGCACCTCATGTCATGTCAAAGCCACCGAGCCATGTGCCTACTTCTATGTATGAGACTTCTCATTGGTAGGCATCATGCAACGGTTTAGCACCCAAAGCAAATTAAATTCAGCACATTTGACATGGGAGCACATTTTCCAAGCATTTTACATTTCATTTTCAGATTCATATTTGGTACATGAAATGTCTTTGCGACAAAAAAGAACTTAGGCCCCTCCACAAAATAAAGCAAGAGGGCTAAACATTCATGATGGCAAATGAGCCTTTGGCCCCATATGATCAATAAACTAGCTATCCAACCACAAATTAAGCATAACCAAGCCATTAAAACATGTCAAGATCATATAAAGGCATTTACACATGAGAGAGCATACATGTGACAATTTTTCAAAAAAAACATAGCCATCAACCATGGATTATTCATCAAGATCATCAAGAGCTAAGCCAAACTAACCATAGCATACCAAACAAGCTCACAAAGACATAAATAGCATTCCATGGTGAACAATGTATATAGGAGAAGCTTTTTCTATCCACACACCCAACTCAAGAAATCAAACACACACCAAGTTCCCCCCCGCAAACGAGTGAAAGTTGCTTGATCTAGGGGTTTGGTGAAAATATCGGCTAGTTGGTCATGTGTGGGTACATGGATCAAAGCTATTTTTTCTTTTCTCTACATTGTCTCTCAGAAAATGATACCTCACTTCTATGTGCTTAGTTTTGGAATGGAGCACTGGGTTCTTTGCAATGCTTATGGCACTGGTGCTATCACATTGAAGTGGGACATGGGTATACTCCTCACCAAAGTCACTCATGGTGTATGAAATCCAAAGGAGCTGAGAGCAACAACAAGCAGTGGCAACGTACTCGGCCTCGGTAGTGGATTGAGCAACACTCGACTGTTTGCGGGAAGACTAAGACACCAAAGAAGAACCCAAAAACTAGCAAGTCCCAGAAGTGGACTTCCTATCCAACCGACACCCGGTAAAATCCGCATCCGAAAAACCATGAAGCTCCAAGGAAGAGGACGCGGAGTACCAAAGGCCGAAGTCGGGAGTGTGACGCAAGTACCTGAAAATTTGCTTCACCTCTTGTCGATGCGAAGTCCTCGGAGACGCTTGAAAATGAGCGCACAGACATACCGAGAACTGGATGTCCGGCCTCGTCGCCATCAAGTAGAGGAGTGACCCGCATGCTTCGGTACTCCTTCTGGTCCACATGTTCACCTTCCTCGTCCGCATCAAGAGCTGTAGTTGTACTCATCGGCGTCGTCATAGCCTTGGAATCCTCCATCTTGAACTTCCGCACAATGTCCTTGGTGTACTTAGTTTGGTGCACAAATGTTCCTTCCTTTGATTATTTGATTTGTAGCCCAAGGAAGAACTGCAACTCGCCCATCATGCTCATCTCAAATTCCCTGCTCATATCCTCTGCAAGCCTTGCAACAAGAGAGTTAGACGAGCCACCAAAGACAATATCATCCACGTACACCTGCACAATCAAGATATATCTGCCCTGCCTCAATAGAAACAAGGTCTGATCGACCTTCCCCATCTCAAAACCTCTCTCAAACAAGAACCCCCTCAACCTGCCATACCAAGCTCTAGGCGCCTGCTTCAACCCATACAGCGCCTTCCTCAACTTGTACACCCGGTGGGGGTACTTCTCACTCTCAAACCCCGGAGGTTGCCTCACATACACTTCTTCCTCCAACACACCATTCAGGAAAGCACTCTTCACATCCATTTAGTGCAACTTGAACCTTTTAGCCACGGAAAATGCTAGAAGGATCCTAATCGCCTCCAAATGGGATACGGGAGAAAAGGTCTCCTCGTAGTCGATCCCCTCCTTCTAACTAAACCCCTGAGCAACAAGCCTCGACATGTTTCTCACCACTTCACCTTTCTCTCCCTCTTTGTTCTTCCACACCCACTTTGTACCAATCGGCTTACACCCTGGGGGAGGGTCAACCAACTCCCAAACCTGATTCCTCTCAAGGTTCTCTGACTCCTCATGCATCGAATTAACCCAATTGTGATCAGATAGTGCGTGTCCAATGTCTTTGGGCTCAAAAGTAGCAACAAATGCAGCATGATCAAAATGAGAATTGTTCTGAACCCTCGACCGTGTAGTGCGTTCATTCATGTCGCCGATGATCCTCGAAGCTGGGTGATCCACTTGTACTCGCCGGGGAGGTTCTCGCCTTGATGCTACCTCCCCCTCAACAACAGCTTCTCCTCTATCTTGATTTGTCGCCGTTGGTGTAGGAGAGGGTCCGTCCACCACCGTAGTCGAAGTAGTGGGTACATGTTCAGCCGGGGGCACCACACCGCCATCTTCATCGTCTCCATGTTCATGCTCCTCCTCCTGAAAGATCTCCTCGCCAAGCTCATCATCACCTGCACACTCGAAGACAAGCTGACTACGTGGTTGTGTCTCGTTGAAGGTTACCTCGCAAGTCTCCACGATTTGGTTAGTTTCAAGATTGAGCACACGATATGCTCTAGAATGAGATGCATAACCAAAGAAAATGCCATCGACAGACCTAGCCTCAAACTTATCCAGCTTCTTCTCTTTCTTCAGAATGAAACACTTGCAACCAAAGACATGGAAGTGACTCACCTTGGGTGTGCGACCGTGCATCAACTCGTAGCATGTTTTCTTCTTATGCACCCTGAGGTAGATCTTGTTCGACACGTAGCACGCGGTATTCACCGCCTCAGCCCAATACCTTCTCGGAGTCGTATGCTCATCAAGCATCGTCCGAGCCATCTCGCACAAGGTCATGTTCTTCCTTTCCATAACACCATTCTGGGGAGGCGTATATGGACTCGAAAACTGGTGTTCAAGACCCAAGTCATGGCAAAAGGTTTCAAAACGAGAGTTTCTGAATTCCGAGCCATTGTCCCTGCGGATTGCTCGTATGGCATCTCCGTGCCTCTCGTTCCTCAACCTCAAGACTAGATCTCGAACAAAACCAAATGTCTCCCCCTTATCTTTGAGAAAGAACACCCACGCATACCGAGAATAGTCGTCCACAACTACAAGGACATACCACTTCCCACTCGCAGATCGCACACAAGCTGGGCCAACAAGGTCCATATGGAGCAGCTCGCATGGACGCTCAGTCATCACATTGGTGAGAGGCGGGTGAGAAGAGGCTACCATCTTGGCATGCCTACACAGCACACAAACCAACTCTTTCTCAAGCCTCAACCGTGGCAATCCTCGGACCAAATTGAGTTTACTCAAGCGAGACAAAAGGTCAAAGCTCAAGTGACCCAACTTCCTATGCCGCTTCCACAATTCACTCGAAGAACCAGCCAAGAAACAACGCTCCACACCCGAAGACTAGGAAAAATCAGAACGAAACACCTGACCCTCGGGAACGACCATACAGACAAGGTCCCCTCGAGAGTCCAAAATCCGAGAACCACCAGGCCGAAAAAACACCTCAAAACCCTCATCCAACAGCTGGGACACAGAAAGCAGATTGTACCCCAGCGATTGAACAAGAGCAACACACCTGAGAGTGATCTTGTCACTCACCTTAATCTCACCTTCTGAAAAATCTCACCTTCTGAAAGCACACGCCCACGCCCATTGTCCCCAAAAGTGATGTACCTCCTTGTCACCACCGGGACGAGACTTGAGAACCACCCCTGTCTCCGGTCATATGCCTCGAGCAACCGGAGTCAATCAACCAAATGTTCTTCAAGTCTCCCACCTGAAATTCAAAAACGAGCACGTGAGCGAACAAACGACTCAGCACTGGGGTTAGTACCAAAAGAGTAAAATCAGTGCCGAGCCATTTGCTCGAAAGTGGGGTTAGCACAAACCAAACCATCTCTCCTACCAAAGCTACCTCCACGAACACCACCACGGTAACCACCCTGAGGGAACCAACCCTCTTTGCCCGGAGGAGGACCAAAACCACGAAAGAAAGCCCGTGGACCGTCCCTCCTCTCCTTCTCAAAACTACGACTCCTCCTATCCCCGTAGTGAACTCGAGGGGGAGAATGCCTAGCAACCAGACCTCCTGCAAACTCTCCAGCCCAACTACCAGAACCATGACCTCCAGAAACAACCCTCGCACCTGTACGAGCACGAAACCCAAACTGCTGCCTATCCAAACCTGCACCGGTCTGACCGGTGGCCCACACTGGTCTGACCGGTGTAGCCTGGGCAGCAGCACCTCCAACAGCCTTCCGCTCTCCCCAAGCCCGAACTGTCCTCACACTCGCCTTGGCCCTGTGCATCTGCACACGAGGCTCAAGTACACCATCGGACGGGTGATACTTGTCCTTGTTAGCCCACTCCTTCGCCATTCTCTCCTCTCGCTTCCTTTTGAAGAAAAACTCATCCTTATGGCCATCTCTCCCACAATAGCCACAATGAAACCGCACAAGCTTAGGTTTAGGCTTGGGTTGGGGCTGCTCACTTGGTTTCTCTCCACTCGACTTCTCCACCGGTTTCTCCTCACTAGCCTTCTCACTCTCTTTCTCAAAGAACACTTTCCCGGAAGTGCTCACAAACTTGATAGGCTTTTGGAGATCATTTGTGTGTGTAGGAAACACGGGTGGAGCTGGGGTTGTGTCTAGTCGGTTCCTAAGATGGTTAGGTTTAGGAGGGAAATCATTTTTGTGGTGGGTTTTTTGTGGCTCTGGGATATTCTCTCCACTTCCCTCACCAACCTTGTTTGCCCCCAAGTCCCTCACCATCCTGCCTCTTAAATGCCTCGATCATCATCCTCAATTGAGGCTCATGACCAGACAACCAACCCATCAACTTTCTCAGCTCATCATTCTCATACTGCAAGCGATCAACACAATGCGCAAGTTCCAAATTCTTCAAAGCATGCATTTCACAAGTAGAGCAAGATGTAGGAATTGGTTCTTTCAGCTTAGCCTCAAGGGAAGCAGTGTAAGCATGCATCTCATCAATCTTAGCATGCAAAACAGGGCCAGAAGTACAAGCACCTAGCAAAGCAGGTCTAGATTTAAGCTCAGCCACTTCAACCCTAAGCACATCTAGTTCCTCACACTTGGAGGCATGCTTCTCCTTAAACAAAGCAAGATCAGCAAGAAAGATGGAGCAATCAGCACAATCAACCTCATCCGAAACAACAGGGCTAGCCTTAAGGGAATCAATCTCAAGCTTGCTATCAAGCACCTGTGTTTCTAGCTCAGCCACTCTAGTCCTAGCATCCTCGAGTGAAGCCCTAAGCTCTTTTCTCATTTTCTTAGCCTCTCTAAGCATGTCATCACGGTTATGAAGCAACGAGCCAAGCCTCTCATTCACCTGGCGCAAGAAGGGAAGTTCATCATGCACCTCGTCGTCAGAATCAGAGTCCGAGTCGCTCTGTGTGCTCTTCTTACTGCCGGAGCTCAGCGCCATGGTGCAGAAACCGTCTCTAGCGAAGCAGCTCAGCCCGCTCAGATTCTTGGACGACTTCCTGCTCTTGCAACGATCACCTTCATCTTCACTGCTGCTCGAGCTCGAGGTAAAGTACGCGGAACTGGAGTCAACGTCGCTCGCTCCAACCATCGCTCGGGCCTTGTCGCGGCTCTCCTTCTTCCTCGATCATCGCTCGTCCTTATGCTTGATCATGTGCTTGCTCTTGTGGTCACGCCTCCATTGGTACATGCCATCCATCCTCGACTTGTGCTTGTAGCCGTCCTTGTTCTCGACCTTCTCCAGGCAGTCGGTGACGAAGTGTCCCGGCTTGCTGCACTAAAAGCATGTCCTCGTGTTCCTCCTCATGTTCACCCGGTTCTCGTGCAGTCTCTCGAACCTCCTCGTCAGCAATGCCAGCTCGTCCTCTCCAAGCACGTCGAACTCCTCATCTGGCATAGACATCAAAGAGGACAAAGAGAACATCCTGGTGGATGGGTTAGTGTTTTCCTTTCCTTTCGATCCACCAATGAGAGCAAGACTATGGGAATAAGTCGAACCCTCGAGCTTGGCGGTCATGCCCCTATCCACCTCATCCGACTTGAGCTTCGAGAACAGCTCGTTCACCGTCAGAGTGTCATACTTCTCCGACTCCACAATGGCCTCGAACTTTCCGCCCCAAATCATACGATCCAAAGAGTGTAAGAGCTTGACAGCTCTATCATGATCATCTTACGGGAGCACATCCACATTGGCCCTCATGTTGTTCACAACCACCGTGAACCTCTGAAACAAGGAATCGATGGACTCACCGGGGAGATGAGTGAAGTTCTCATACTCTCTCCGGTAGGTCGCATACATCCGTGCCTGAACCTGGGCATTCCCAACATGAGCCTCCTTCAACACCAACCAGATTCTACAAGCCAACTGCTCGGTGTGCACCCGATCGAACTCAGGCTGACACAAAGCACAAAACAAGTAGTCGACCGCCTTATTGTTGGTGTCGAATATGTCCCTTGATCCTAGAGCGAGGAAGTTCATCGGCTGGACATAGCCTGTGTCCACCGTGACATCCCAAAGAATCAGACCCTTTCCTCTAAGAAACGCAGCCATCCGCTTACTCCACATCTGGTAGTTCTTGCCATCGAAGTGTCGAGGACCCGAACCCCGTTCCTGGTACGCCATCCTTGGATCTTAGACTGGTTAGAGTCAATAAAGACCCGAACCTGCTCTGATACCACTTGAAGGACCGATACGGCGAACCAGAGAGGGGGGAGTGAATGGGAGCCGATAAAAATTCTTCTTGAAGGAGATGAAAACTCCAACAAGATGAACACGGCTTCCAACACACGTCTCCAACTCACTACCCAAGTTGGTCAAGCCCACGTAGCCACTGGAGTGCCACTGGACCTAGGAACCAACACACAACCTTCCGACTCGAGAACGCAGCGGAACACCGAACCTCGAGTCCACTGACCAACACCTGTCAGACGGGTCCCTGCTGGTGAAACTTGGAGACTTCCACTAAGTGAATCCACACCGGTCAGGCCGGTGCAGCACACCGGTCAGACCGGTCACAGCCAGAAAGCCCCCAAATTACCAAACAGGACAACCGACCTCCAAACAGACCCAAACTCGAAACAACCCCAACATAGGACAACAGCGAACACACCCAGACGTTCACCCGAGCAAAAACACACCAAGGGTTGCACCGGTCAGACCGGTCAAGAGCACCGGTCAGACCGGTATAGCCTAGGCAGCTCGGGATGAACAACACCCGCGGGTCAACTCCCCCAAATCCAAACTTCGATCTCCCGAATCGCTCCACGAACTTGAACAAGACTTTGGGGACAATAGAAACACCTCATGAGGAGTCCATAGCCAAGTTTAATCCCACCAAAACTTGTCCAAAAAGGAGGAATCGAAGAAATCCCGCCAAGAACACCTCTAACCCTAGAACTCGGAAAACCCCAAAATCGAGCCCCTTTACTCACGAATTTGGGAGGGGAATCACAGTGCAAAGAACCACGAAGGGTTCCCACAAATTTGCCCCATCAAATCCCCAAGAGCAAGGTCCCAAAAACACCCCAAGAAAAACACCAAGAGAGGGCTCCGAAAATCGCCACCAAGAACAACGGGGAACAACACAACAAGGCCTTGAGGAACCACGCCGAATCATCTATACATACCACAAAGGTTCATACAAGGTATAGCTTGCTGCCCGATCATCCAACCCTCTCACAAGATCTCACCATGAAGCTCTCAAGCTAGTCCTATGGAAATCCTAAGAAAATAGGAAGGGAAAATAGAAAAGCAAATGAACTAGGGTTCCAAGAGATTGGCTGCCATCCTCTCACCTCATGGGTTATATGGAGGCAACCGAAAGTCTAAAATACCCTTTTCTAACAACTAGGGATACAAGCCCCTCAAGGGTGGTTTTGGAAGCCTTCAAGCTTTCTCCATCGGACCGATGCCAGGCGACCACAACCTGCTTAGCCTCGAAGGAAGCCTTGGGATCCCGACGCGTGTCCTCCACTTCGAAGATTTCGGACTGCGTCATCGCACACCGGCCAGACCGGTACCCACCGGTCAGACCGGTCAGACCCACCGGTCAGACTGGTCTAGCACTACTGCAGCACCGTCTTCGGTTCTTCGGTCTTGGCTTTGTGGATCAACCGAGGAACCCAGTGGTTTTCTGGTGAATCACCGGAAACCCTGCGAACTCGATGTAGCCTCCGCCAATCTCCACTCATGACTTGGCTCCGACGTAGTCCCGGCTTGACCTTGGTTTTGAGGCTTAACCAAGAAACCGTCCATGACTTCATCTTGCTATTCATGCCACCATGCGGCCCGCACTTGACCCCGCTGGCCACCGGGTCCCTCGAACGAAGCCTACTTGTCTTCTCCACACCTGGAGGCCTCACCGGTGACGACTTTTCGCGCTTGTTTTTCACCTGCACCAACACCAGTCAAGTCGCAACCTGCACCTGCAATACTTAGCCAAGTATCAGTCCACACAATGTTGTCAATCACTCATCACACAAGGAAGCGACCATCCACTGGTCCTCGAACCACACATGGTCCTCACCAAAGCAGCATAATTTTGCAAAAATTGACAGAATTAGAACCACTTACACTTGCTTGGATGCTTACCATCATCCAAACTCCCCCTAGATCAAACTTCCCCCTTTTTGATCTTCTCTTCCTATGTCCACATTCTCCCCCTTTGTTCTCATATCCTTGAAACCACTAGCTTGCTTAAACCACTAGCTTGCTTTGGTCTCACATTCTCCCCCTTTGGAATAAAATCTCCAAAAAGTCCAAAACAAAAGGGCTCCAAAGAAACTAGCAAGTCCTAGCAAACATAGCTCAAGAAGAAATGTTAAATATAAGGGAGAAAGCCACATGAACTATGATCCATATGTATGATATCGATGAAGATACCACATGTGAGAATAACTAAGGTGGATCACAAGCTCATGAGACTAGCATGATACAAACTAAGCTCCCCCTAAGTGTATGCACAAAAAGATGGTGTGAAAATCAAGTGTACAACTTCAAACTTGTAAGACAAGGAAGCTTAGAGCATATCATGCAAGGAGGTAGCTTAAAGGACAAGAGATAAAACAAATGGGTTCTTGTTTCATTACCACTTGTAGATATCACTTGTAGTCTTTTGATTATTGCATACCTCCGGGGGTTGATCCTCTCTACCTTGTTGGCACCACATTGAGAAGAGCCACTTGGAAATGATATCACTAGATGACACCACTTGAAAGAAGCTTGCATAGAAGACACTTGGGGTACCACAAGGATTAGGAATGTATGAGTATATTGCCTTTGAAGTTATATAGAGACATAAGCTCGCAAGGATGTGACTCAATAGCATGAAGCTCATATTGCTATATTCACTCTCTAAGAGATGTTAGATCAAATTGAGAGTGAAATATCATTCTCTTAGAATGAAGCACCGCACTGGAACGCGTCGCCAAGGGACTACATAAGATAAGCTGGAAACAATGTTAGTCCCATAACCAAACCATATGATGAGCTCCCCCTAAATGTGTGCATTTAGTGTTAGAATCACCAACCAAATGTATGCACATTGTTTATGACAACAAAAGCGAGGCTAACCCTATAGTTTTCTCATGATGCAAAGAGAGATATATGTGAAAGCATGCACCATGAAAGAACAAGTGTAGCTTTCCTACACACTAATCAAACCATGTAGGTTGTGTTGACGCAAAATCTGCACCTCGCGCCAAGCACACAACAAGCCGAACAAGCTAGCTTCACACGTGAAGAAATCACAAGACGTGCCAGTCAATTTTCCCTGAAAATTAACAAAAGACAAAGTAGTTAAATTCCAAAGCTTGGAACTTGCCGGGTGGTACCAGACAGTTCCATATTTACGGCTAGAAAGCCAAGTGAGATGACATATAGATATAAAGAGCTATCTGCCAACAAACTAGAAACCATTCGGGAGCTTTAAAGTGCAAAAAAGTAACATAGCCAAATAGGTAACGTAAGCATGACGATAGATCGGTCTTTAACTGAATAAAGATGTACGTGCGCAAGGTCATGACCGATCCTCGTGATAAGGAACATTGAATAATAAATGAAGTAAAAGCGCAAGCATAAATATGTAATAAACAAGCATGCATAGGTCCAAAGCACTAGTCTACCGCATGTCTAGGTACTTAAAAACCCGTCAGGTACGATACCAAGCAAATCTATCCACCGCATGATACAACTTGCTTGAGATCGCACCACATTCCACAAATGGATCTATCCACCGCATGATACAATCTAAATATGGAAAGCTAAAAGCACACAATATTTAAAGCATAACTTATGAACACGTTTTACTCATGAAAGCATAACCGAATGCGGCTGAACAACCGAATCGGGGTCCATGAAGAAGGAACGAACATTACCAAACAAGATAAATCTATTAGATTGGATTGAAATCTAATCCACCGGATGATTAGCTCCAAAACAACCCAAAAGCCTGCATCTACCGCATGATACCCAGCTCTTTCAAGATTTATACAAGATTTGGCAAGCTTGAACCCGCAACACGTAATAACCTAGATCGACTCGTTACGGCTATCATGGAGCATGTGATCCACGTGCTATTTAAGCGAAGAGTACGAACTCGATTCGCATAAGGATCATCAAAAGGATAAAGCCGATCCAAACCCATCTAGATTGGGCAAAGAAGTGTTACATGAATTTAAACATAAAGTAAAAACTCAAAGCAACACAGGGTAACCTAATGAATCTATTGAATCTTGCCAAAATTCAATAGAGCCGATAACTAGCTTCAAGCTAGATCTTAGCCTACCGCATGGCTCATGACCTAACAAGAAACCCTCTTGAACCAAGCTTGAATCTACCGCGTGACACTAAGCATGGTAACAAGACTACTTGCATCAGATCTAAATCCACCGCATGATACTAGACATGATACAAGGTTGCCGGTACTCACGGAGGTCGACGGATCGATGAACCCTCTCGAAGAACTCGACGACACGACAAAGGACTCTAGGGTTTGGCGTAAAGCCGGTTTGTATTGAGAATGATTTCAAATGAATGTTACATACATTCAGGGTTCATATTTATACCCTGCTAAGCATGACCTCGAATGGATCCGATACCTAAATTATCTCTAAACGCGATCGATTATCCATCCATTCGTCGTTTCCGCTCGGGCCACGTCACCACGTAATCCCGCAAAATCAGCTCAATAGTTTCCTTGCCGAACGGAAGAAAATAGCCGACCGCGGATTCTTCTGCCGAATGCACCTGAAGAAACCTTCCTTCCGCCGGACGGATTTCTCACCGAGCTGGACCCACAAGTCAGACTCCTTACCAAATTTTGGTGTTAACATATGCCTCTTCAATTACGGGATAAAAGTGATTTTATTCCGGAATTGACTCCAGCCACCAACGTCTTCAAGTTGAATCTGTTCAACACCCGTTCTCTCTCTTCGCAATCCGCCGGAATCTTCGCCCAGATCCAAACCCTAGATCACCTTTTCTGAGCTCAAATCCTCAATGGCGGCTCAAAATCAAGCTGCTCAGGTAAATTCCTCCACCATAAGCTTCATTCGGCACTCAGATTTTCAATTTTTACCTGAGATTTCTTCTCTGCTTTCCCTCAGGAGCTTTCCACCGAGCTTTTGATCCGCACTGAGGCCAATTCAAGGTCCTACTTCCTTGGTACTGTGGGAGTTCCTGATCCTCGCGAATTCATCGTAGCCGAATCCCAAAGGATCCCCTTCAAAACGGCTTTAACTAAGCCTCCCCTGTGGCAGGACGCTTTCAAGAACTGGCCCTTGCCCCCAATTGCAGGCTGGAGGAATTGGTACAAAAGAATTCTTGCGGATAAGAGTGCCAGGACTCAAAACTGGGATACCCTCCGTATTGCTCAATGCTTGGAGCTGTCTTTGGCCGAGACCCCCAAAAACGAAGACCTCTTGATAGTAGCTTGCCACTTCTGGTCAAATGGCGTCAACACCTTCCTTTTTGGTCACGGCCCAATGTCCCCAACTCTGGCCGATGTATACATGATTACCGGCCTTGACATTTCAGGATCTGTTCGTCCCTGGGATTTCAAAGGTTCCACAAGACAAACAGGAGTGAAACCAGGGAGTGGATATAAAAATTATATCCAAAATCATATGAAAGATGGCCCCCTTGGTGAAGTTGAATACAGTGCGTTCCTGAACATGTGGCTGTGCAGGTTCATCTTCTGTGGTAAAGCCAATGAGCCTACTCTGAATCATATTGCAATGGCTACACACTTAGCCAATGGTAATCGCCTCCCCCTTGGAAAATACCTTCTGGGTAGTGTATACCACATGCTTCATCAAACTATCACCCAAATGTACACCAGCCAGAGGATAGCATGTGTCAATGGCCCTTGGTGGTTTGTACAAATGTGGCTGCAACTGCACATGCACCAGATTGTTGGTGTTGACCTCAACACCCGGTTTTTTCCTTCATCCAACTATCATGAAGGGGAAACCCAAGTCACCGAGAGGATGCCTCACCTATGGAGAAGAGGCGCTTCAACTATTCCCATCAAGCAGAATGTCAGCCAGCTCTTTGAGCTCTTCTTCAAAGGCTTTCCAAACCCTCTCTGGCTTCCTTATTTGGATAATGATAATTTAACTCTCCCTCTGCAAATTGCCTAACCTTTACTTTCTTGTTATAATACTTGGCAACCCGCAGCTTGTTCTTCTCAATATTTTCCAGGGCCCTGAGATGGATCATGTGCAAATCTTCTAGCTCATCCATCATTAAGCCACTGTAATCTTTGGAGCTTAAGTCTTTCTGCAAAACCACTCTCCTAGAATCTGATTGTACTTCCCAAGGTAAAACCGCATGGTGTCCATAAACCAATTCGTAAGGAGATGTTTTTGTAGCTCCATGAGGGGCCATTCGGTAAGCCCATAATGCTTCACTGAGTACCGAATGCCACCTCCTAGGCTTCTGGTCAATCTTCTTTTGTATAAGCTTGATCATGATCTTATTAGAAGCCTCTGCCTGACCATTAGCTTGGGCATAATAGGGAGAAGAATTAAACAATTTGATCCCCATGCTTTCAGCAAATTCCCTGAACTCCAAGGACACGAATTGGGCTCCTTGATCAGTTGTGATTGTCTGAGGGATTCCAAACCGATAGATGATGTGTTCCTTGACAAACTCAATCATATTTTCCGATGTCACCTTCTTCAGTGGAATTGCCTCAACCCATTTAGTAAAATAATCTGTAGCCAAAAGCACAAACTTATGCCCCTTGCTAGATGGTGGATTAATCTGGCCAATCAAGTATATACCCCAGCCCCTGAATGGCCATGGCTTGATAATGGGATTTAACGCTGATGCATGAACTCTTTGAATATTTCCAAACCTCTGGCAGTCTTGACATCCCCTGTAATACTCAAAGCAGTCCTCCAATATCGTCGGCCAAAAGCACCCAGCTTGCCTGATAACCCATTTCATGCGGTAGGCCGATTGGTGTGCTCCACATATCCCATCATGTACTTCACTCATCATCCTTCTAGCTTCCTCTGGACCCAGGCATCGTAACAACACCCCATCTAATGATTTGTAAAACAAATTATCATCCAGAAGAACAAACTTTATGGCCTTGTACCTGAGCTTCCTAGAGACTTTTCGGGATGGATCTTTCAAATAGTCAATGATCTCTTTTCTCCAATCATCTTCCGCAATATCCATTCCCAGCGCATATATGTCTGTGGCAAACGCTTCTTGATTCTCTTTATAACCGGAAGCGCTCTGAGCCAACTTGTTCGCTTCCTCATAATGTTCCGTAGGAATATGCTGTAGAGTCACCAACGGAAAGCTCTTCAAGATTTCCCTGCATTCTTC